>CM042251.1:14406130-17191130 GCA_023566225.1 Romanogobio albipinnatus
TTAGTTGAACCTTACAAGGTTAATTCTACAGTTGTAAATTATCAGAGAGGTTACTGAATGTACCTGAACTAATAATCAGTTGATGTGAAGATTACTGATTTAATGGTTCATTATAAATGTTGACATAATAAACTGTTCAACTTTATTGTATTTATTTGTGATTTGTGGTAAAAGTATTTGATGCAGAGAAAATTATTAAATTTATTTGGTAACACTTAAAAAAAAAACATTTACATAATAATAGTGAGTAATATAAATTCATTAAACTAAGTAATTCAAAGTATGAAATGGACAGACATTATAAAATCTACTTAATTACTTCATAACAGTAAATATTACAGATTTATAAAATTTACTTGATATTTTCACAACAGTGATGGTCCTTTTAAAATAAAATTTACTTAATTACTTTTAATAAATACAACCTGCTAAGTTAAATATAATTAAGTAACATTTACTTACTGTTTTCACAAATGTTACATTTATAATTAAGTACATTTTACTTGATACTGGCAAGTAAGTTGTACTTGATATCACAGCAGTAAAATTTACTAAGAAAAATTGAGTGCAAATTGTTACAATGATTTTATCAAGTAAAACCTACAAGTTGTTTTTATCAGTGCAGTTGTAGTTCTTGTGTTTCTCTTTCCTTCAGTGATTCTGCTCATTATCATCAGGTGTTCATCATTCATGCTCAATCATCACTCAGTTATCTCATTAATTTTAACACTGCTTCGATGGTACTTTAACCCAGTAGTGAGCACACACATGAACACTAGGAAGTGTTAATTTAACATGGGCGTTTTTCTGTGCAATTTTTACATAAATCGTTTCATTCACATATAACTGGTATATATGAATCACATTCAGTTTATCAATACAATTACATAAATCTTACCTGTTACATTTATGTATGACTTACATATATGAATCACATTAATTTTATTTATTTGTTTATGTTAAAATGATGTAATCCAAATGCATGGAAAGTTTATATGCAATTAAAATACATAAATCTTATGTTTAGACATTCTTTTTTTTTGAGTGCTATAGCTATGGAAGCTTGTTTCTGTCATTGAATAAAAAATACAAAAGGTAATTGTGACTTTTTATTTCACAATTCTGACTTTTTTCTCAGAATTGTGAGATATAAATTTGCGATTGCTAGGTATGTTTAGATTTGCGAAATGTACACTTCGCAAATCTGAGGGGTAAACTCACAATTCTGAGAAATAAGTCAGAATCGGAATTGCGAAATGTAAATTTGTAATTGCATGTTTTAAAGTCAGAACTGCGGGATAAACTTACAATATAGTGAAAATGTCAGAATGTGGGGGAATTAGGAGCTGACTGTGTGTCAGAATTTGGGATACACTTGCAATGCTGACTTTTTTTCTTGCAACTGCGAGTTTATATCTCGCAATTCTGACTTTATTTCTCAGAAATTGCAATAAAATGTACTTTTCTTTTGTCACTAAAGACCCTAAAGGCCACTAAAGTTAATTAGTTTGCCCTCACGCCGAAAAACATGTGCATATGCAAGGCTTTCAGTTATTTAAGCTGTAAAAAAAAAAAAAAAAAAGTCTGTTAACTGGTAGGCCTATTTGTAATCATATAAAAAAAGTAATTGTCATATTTTAATTTATTTTCATAAAATCACACTAGTTTGCAGTGCAAATAGTTTTACTGTTTACTGCACTGTTATTCTATTTACCGATAGCAGCTAATGAACTGGAAATCTTGCACATTCCTAGGAAACAGGGTAGATAGACAATCCAGAGATCTACCAATGCTTTGCCAAGGAGCTCAATCAAATCATTACAAATGATTGGTTCAATAGAACGATTTGTTAGAGAATCACGCCTTTGATCTTCTGACCGGCAGTCAAACTTGCTTTTAAAAGACGATTTTCTCTCCTTTGTCTAATCTATAGTCATTCTGAACTTGCATAGCATGTCTCTATATTTGAATATCTTTGAATAAAAGGAAAACGGCTCTATAATTATACCCATGACAGAAAGAGGGCGGGATAGAGCGAGAGTTGAACACTCTGGTTTTAATCTCTTTATAACACCCACCACCTAACTCTCACAGACCACCCACCTCTGCTCCATGACTCACTATGAACACACCAGCCAGCCAGAGACTCATAAAACACACACACTTAAACAGACTCTCTTTGTTTACACAAATCATAACAGTACATGATTAAAATTAAATTGTTTTTAGTTTCCTGAAGGTGTCTTTGGGAAAAAAAAGAATCACATTGTGAGATAAAAGAACAGAAGAGCCATCTTTAGAAAAGTCTTTATAAAGATTAGGTACACACAAAGAGTTGTTATTCACATATCAAACAATCAAATCACTTCAAAAATATCTCAACTTTACAACTATAAAACACTTTTATTGTTTTTAAGTGGTGCAAATTGTTAACCTGGAAGGCAAATGTTGCTTAAAATATATCCATACATACAGCATGGAGTCACAAACAGAAGAGACATTCTCTCTGGAGACACCATATGATATCAACAGTCTGTCACATGATATTAACATTTACTATGTGCTGAATCAGTCATATGATCTACAATCTTTTGTATAAATCAACAAACCATGAACCTCCTGCTACAGACATAGGACACATTAGAGGCACCATATCAAATCATTTCGTCTTGTTCATTTTTCCTATATTTATTTTTTGCTAACAATGTTGCGCGAGATGAGTTCTTTCATGATCTCGTTGGTTCCTCCATAGATGGGCTGAACTCTGGAGTCTGCAAAAGCCCTGAAAGAGAGAACATGAGACAGTCATTAAAACTTTTCTGCTGCCTTTTATGTATGGGTCAAAAGACAAAGTCTTGCTGGGTGAATCTCAAGAATGTCCAGGTCATATTTCACCTCAAGAACAAAGAAGAAATAAACACATTCAATTAATTGAAGCTTATTTTTAAGATCATTAAGATATTTCACATTGTGACACTTTCATGGCAAGCACATTTCCCCTTCAAACTTTCATTATTTTAATGGGTGGGGGATTCTTATTACCGTAATTCATCCAGACACGGAGCCTTTTTTTTATTTTGTAATTATTCATTATGAGTCTCATGTATATACATGTATTACAATAAAAAGCTATGAAAAAAATGTATATCAAATAAGGAATACTGCAGATATCTACAAACACTTCACAATTTAATGTAACAAATACCCGAAATGTATTCAACTTGCATTACAAAAATAAGAACATTTGCCTAAATGACATGAAAATAAAAGCAAAAACTATTAATGATCCAATAAAATAGGTTCATTTTTTAATTTTTAATTTCATCTTGGGGATAGATATCTAATTTAAATATCTAAAAAATATTTATATTCAGGGCCTGAAATTAACTTTTTTGACCACCAGCCACTGTGGCAGGTGGATTTAAAAATCCGGATGTTTTTGTGTGTTGTAAATATAATTTATTCTGAAGAAATATTCTCAAAATTTCTCAAAATTTTTACCTTTTATAAAGGGCATTTTTTCCCCATAATCTCATTAAAGCAGCACTAGGTAACTTTTGCTCTCGGGGTCCCCCTACAGTTGGGAAACAGTATTATCCTCTACTACTGTCGTAAACTCTGTCATCCTACATTAGGGGATGCATAGCACGTGCATTTGTTGACATGACAACTATGATAGCCCTGAACACTGCAGGAGGAGTTCACATGCAGGTGTTCTGCTTGCATCCTGTGTGAAATGTCTTCATCCCAGGTACAGTGGCATATGTTTCAGCATGTCATATTAATATAATTTCATGGGTTTAATTTTTTTTTTCAAACGCCAAATGATCGCGATGCTCACGTTTACAAGCCAGCGTCATTATAGTAGTCTAGTCTATTGGTTACCGTTTTACAGAATCTATATGATACTTCAATTCAATGATTGAGTGGTAGGTAATAACCATATATCGTCAATATAATATCAAGCTACCATAGATGAATCTTCAAATTTGAAAAGTCGATTTGCATTATAGCTTGAGGCAAGACAAATAAACAAATATCACAGACATGTTAGGTATTGTAACGAGTAGGAAAATAGTCTGGCCCCTTTAAGAGCGTTCGCCCCGGTTGGAGCACGTGCGTTCTGTGTGTGTGTGTGTGTGTGTGTGTGTGTGTGTGTGTGTGTGTGTGTGTGTGTGTGTGTGTGTGTGTGAACACTGCGCCTCGAGCTCCCATGTGTGCGGATTATTTTCTGTCTTCTGTTGCTAACATTCATTTATTTTTGTTTTGTTGGGTAATGCTGTGGACGGAAGTGGAGTTTGTGCCGGACTGTTGTGGGGGTTCCGCGGGGAATAAAGTGCGGGCTGTTTGATGTCAATCGCCTCCGTGTTTGCATCGACTCCAGTTGCGTTGAGTGAGCTATCCGTATTTTTCACCCGGACACACGCGTTACAGTATCCTAAAATATGATTTTGTACGTCTTATGTATTTACTTGCAAGAATGTAGCCCCTACCAAACTTGTACACGCCGTTTAGACATAGGCTTACATAGGCTAACCCAAACCCTCGCACGTCCAAATTTAAGGAAGTGACGTATATGCCGTAAAGCAGTCGAATTTTGTAGTTCTTTTTTTCTCGGGTTACTACCCGAAACCCGAAGTTTAAAAGTACGATTAAAAACGATACAGACCCCGTCAGGCTATGGCAGACGTGTCATTCAACCTATTGTAAGTCGATGTATCATCACAAGAGTCTTGAAAATATATTATGAAGGTTGAAAAGTTACCTAGTGCTGCTTTAAATATAGGCTATCTTTCAGTTTATATTCTTAAATTTGATCTATAAATTAAATTAGAATAATAAGACACTGTAGGGTTGTTACCAATCAAATTAAATAATTTACACTGAAAAATTACAACTGCATTAAAATAATTTATGAGATCGTCTTAAATATTTTTGAATATACAAATAAGAAAAGTTGGAAAGAATGTTTAAACATGAAAGTAAACCACCAGTGGGTGGCAGCAGGTGACCGTTTTAATGAGTGAGTCATTGAGTCAATTCATTCAAACGGCTGAATCATTCAAGAATGAGGGAGTCGTTTATGAATAGGTCATTGAATGTTTGATACAAACAATTCATTCAAAACGCTGAATCATTCAGTCATTGATTTCTCCTCAAGAGGCTGCGCGGCCAACATTGTTACCGTCAGTTTATTATACATTAGGCTGTATATTATTATCCACTATCGATCGCCACTTACGCTAAATTAATGCAGAATCATTCTTGCATTCTCTAGTTTTTTGTTATTGATATTTTAATCAGTCTAGTAAAATTCTCTTTCACTTGCCCCTTCAAAAACCCACTTGTCCCACAAACATTGTTCTTTAACTTGTAAGAATAAACATTTAAGTGCTGTCAATTTATTAACGAAATCAATATAAGTAATAAAGGCCCGGTTTCACAGACAGGGCTTATATTAAGCCAGGATTAGGCCTTAGTTCAATTAGGACATCTAAGTACCTTTATAAACGTGCCCTAGAAAAAAACATGTGTGTATCTTGAGACAAAACAATGGCATTGACATATTTTAAGATATTTCAGTGCAAGTTGCTTTCAGTTAAACCAGTTCAGACATGCATTTTAGTCTAGGACTAACTTAAGCCTTGTCTGTGAAACCGGGGGAATAACTCTTATAATATACATTTTTTAAATCTTTTTATTCATTGATGTCCTGTGTCACAGACAGTCATACTGACTGCTGCTAATCTGAGTCCAGATATAGACCTACCGCAGCTCGTATGTGAACACATCACACGCGGCTGTGTTGATGGCTGATTTAGTCACGTTCAGGAACGGTTAAACAGAACTAAATTAATATTATTATTACTGGTAAAGTTACCGCGTACCGGACATTTTCTCAGCGCTTCCCCAACTCCCAACATGCACATGCACACGACGCAAACACATCTGTGCAACTGTCATTGTACTGTAGCCTACGTCAGTGTTGCATTATTATCTCGTTCCATCTCACTAACAGTTTAAAACTCGCACATCCAAACGTAGTCAGAGAAGGACGTCATCCTCTCTCTGATCTCATGAACGTAGTCGCATCCTCTCAAACTGCCCAATGAATCACTCAATTCTCATTGGCTACCTGCCAATGTGGCAGGTAGATTGACAGTCTTACCCGCCAATTGCAAAATTCACCCGCATTTGGTGCGTGGTCGGGTGTTAATTTCAAGCCCTGTTTATATTGTATAAAATATATTATATATATATATATATATATATATATATATTATATATATATATATAAAATATATTATATATTATATATATATATATATATATATATATATATATATATATATATATATATATATATATTATATATATATATATATATATATATATATATATATATATATATATATATATATATATATATATATATATATATATATATATATATTAAACACTAGTAGTATTTAAATGTATATGAATATTCCGGGAGGTTCTGAAAGAGGCATTTCACACCTACACAGGGTACAACTGCTGCCAACAAAATATATAAATATGCACTAGTCTGATTTCTTGATACATAGGCAAACTGTTGCTTCCATGGACATCTATTTAAAAGTGTTTTCACAATGCACAAAAGCATTTCTATTAATGTCAGTTCATCTGAACCCATTTAAAGAGTATGAGATATTTGTAGTGATGTGACAGTGCAGAGCTGAGAGAAACACACCCTCTGCTGGACATTAGAATAACAAGAACTGGAGAAAAACAACTGAACATGCCATTTCAAGCGATCAAGCTATGGAGCCCCTAAAGAGACATGGTGATGGGAAAAATATAATATGGGAGGAAATAAAAAAAGTCAATGCGTTTGAGTTATCTTGCAAATGTTTTGCATTCCCCCGAGAAACTTTGCGTTCGCTCGCAAACCTTTTGAGTGCTAGAGAACGCAACAGCATTTACATTTTTTTTTCCTCCCATCTCATATTTTTCCCATCACCATATCCTTTTAGGGGCTTTGTAATCAAGCTGCTAAAAGCAATATGATTTTCAGTGAATAACTACTTCAATTATTAAGCAGTTTATTTTATAGAACAGTTAAATTACAATAACTTCTTTTGTTTTTATCGTGAGCTGCTCATTTTAAAATAAATGCATTTGTCAATACATTGAATGCATTTGAAAATGCAGCATTTTTTTCCTCGGATTAATGCAATTTACATTATTCATACTTCAGGTTGGAAAATACAAAAATCTGTATAAATAAGTAAAACTCACGTCCCTGCAGCTTGGACATTCTAAAATGTCCTTTTGTGTTTAATGGAAGAAATTAATTTGGGTTAGGAACGACATGAGGATGCATGATGACAGAATTTTCATTTGTGGGTAAACTATCCCTTCAACCACTGTTTGCAATCACGGTCATAGAACAAACATTGCATTCTGGTTACAAGGGCAAAGTGGACACTGCTGATGTCACTCAGTGGCTGTTACTCACTTGGCAATCGGATACTCCCACATGTAGCCCCATCCTCCGTGAAGCTGCAAGCACTGAGTGGCAACTTTATTCTGCAAATCTGTAGCCCTGAGGAGGGAAAAAAAAACATTGACAATTAGAACTGTGCGCAAAAAAAATGAAAGAAAGGTGGTGCTTTCTAAATAAAAGCACAGGCATGCAAACTTAACATGAAACAAATCCAAATTAGGGCTGCATGATATATCATTTCAGCATCGCGATGTGTGCACCCATGATAGTCACATTGCAGGATGTGCGATGTCAAGTAAGTAGTGATCCGTACAGACCTAGCCCCACGATTCTGAACGCATACAATTCTCAGATTAATTGCAATGTATAACAGTCAGAAGTTAATCATTTTCACTTATTTTTAAGTCCTGTCAGTTTAAACATTCAAGCGAGTTTAAGTGCAAGAAGACACGAAAGAGAACTCAATTGGGAACTCACATGCGGTTTACAGTGCGCACACACCGAATTCAGTTCTCTTTCCTGTCTTTTTGTGCGAGTTGGACGTATGACGGAGTATTTCTGTTCCAAATATATATGAGCTTTGTTCGGGTTACGGGAGTCGTCGGCAGCGCTGTCATTTTGTTTTTAGACCATGAAATCAACAATGTCACTAAAGAAGTGTGTTTTTGGTTGTGAGGGAAAGATAACCTTGTTCATCATCCCAAATAACCTAGCGTTAAGGAAACAGTGGATGCGGTTTGTTATTCTGGAGCAGCAACTTCTGCAAGAGTTCTGCAAGTGTGTTTGTTTGTTCCTGCTCATGAGTCGAAACCGCAGGCGATGAGTGAAACTGCATCAAATGCCTTTGTTTTATTGGAAACCGGCGCGCAAGTGCATATAATGTAACCAACACGAACGTATAATGAATCGAAAGTTATCCAAGGATAATGCCATGATGTATTGTGTGTGTGTGTGTGCTCATGACTCTTTAGCTCCGCCCACTGCCCACCTCCACGAGTTCGGCTGTTTTCGGAAAAAATCGGTACACCGTATCTATCTTTTATATGAAGGATACAATACTAGTCCATAGGTACTCAAGATTAACATTCAACAAACAATGATAAATGTGACTGCACCCATAGTGGGTATGCGCGTGACGTCACCGTCAGCCGGAGTCGCTGTGGTTACGCCCACTGAGTGGCAGAAAGACTGAGCGGCAGCATTGGTTTTCAGCGTGAATGCTGCGAAAAACACAAAACACCTACCTATAATGTATTTATAAAAAGCATTCACAGCTTATCGAAATCTGGCTGCATGTCAATATCCATAGATCACTGGATATTTGGTAAGTTGTAAGGAACACTATACTGAGTCCAACCTTTAGTTTAAACTGATAATCCTTTGATTTTACTCGAGTTTTTGCAGTTTCCCCTATTAAATCCAGTCATGCAGCAGCTCTTTTATCACTCAGTCCGGCTGAGGGGGTGCATTCCGGCGGGAAAGTGACGTCTATGCATACCCTTATAGACAGGGCTTGGCAAACTAATCCAATAACAAATGATTAACTCTTTCTCCACCAGCATTTTTTAAAAAGCTGCTAGCCACCACCTGGATTTTTGATCATTTTCACAAAATGTTCATTGTCCCCAGAACATTTTGTTGTATGAATATCTGAACATGCAGTATAATCAAAATAAAGAACAGGCCATCTGCTTAAAATATATATTATATATATATATAATATATATATAAATATATATATATATATAAATATATATATATATATATATATATATAAATATATATATATATATATATATATATATATATATATATATATATATATATATATATATATATATATATATATATATATATATATTGATTGAGTCCATCAACACCCCCCCAAAGCTTGCACAGCCCTATAGCTCGTCCTGGGTCAACATTTCATTCGGTAATGTTAGGAAATTTATATGCTGTTTAATGTTTATGATAACGAATCCAATATTTTACTAGGGCTGCACGATATGAGGAAAAGCTGTGATGTGCGATAACATTGTTAAATATTGCGATGACGATATGACTTGCGATAAATATACAAATATGAATGTTAGCTATACTGTTCCCATGTCTTAGTGCTTTAATAGGTCGTGTTCAGTGTTGGGCAGTAACGGAATACATGTACCGGCATTACGTATTCAGAATACTTATTATGAGTAACTGTATTCCGTTACAGTTAGGCTACAATTTAAATAGTTGATATTTAGAATACAGTTAAATTGTTGAAATCAATGGATTACGTTTACGATACTTCTCTGTTTCATGAGTTTATTTACTCTCTAAATAAATTAAGGCAACTCAATGTATTTCCCAGAAGCCCCAATATGAAAACGAAAAAATGCACGGTTTGCGTGATCAGTCACAATGGAGTCGGAAGAGGAGCAGTGGGAGCTAGAGGTAGAGATGGAGCCAGAACAACAGAGCCAGGGCAAGAATGCGTTTCTATCTTGGAAATTCAAACAGCATTTCATATTAAAGAAAGAGAAGGGAGAACGAATGTTATGGCGCGGTGGCTGGGGGCGGCGGCTACACACGCACGCACGCCTATATTTTGTATGTATATTATATATATATATATATATATATATATATATATATTAGTGGTGGGCCGCTATCGGCGTTAACGTGCTGCGTTAACGCGAGACTCTTATCGGGCGATAAAAAAAATATCGCCGTTAATCTGTTCTCAAAGTTGGGTTGGGAGCTGGGTCTATACTACGCAAGCTATGATGACTTTCACCTTGATATTTTAGCACGGATGTATAACTAGCGAATGTATACCTAGCCATTTTTCGCTATGTATCGATACTGAAATATCTGAAACGATACAATACTCATTTTCTACAGTATCAATATCAGCTGCGCTCTCCTCTCCTCTCCGACCGACAGCGAGTGACACGCACCCGCCTCCTCTCATTCAGTCCGTTTAATCCTCTGAACATTGCGAACGGGTGTTCTGCTGGACTTTTGTTAGTATTGGTGTGACCGGTCTGAATTTCGCGCGGGGTTGCACATAACATTAATTCTACCAATTCCCGCAGATTTCGTGCTTGCATCTGAAACACACACACATACCGTAATAAAGCCGCCTCTGACATACAAGTGCAAAAATTAGCTCCTTTTCCAGCTTATTAATGGTCAAATACACTCAAAAATGTCTCAATGCCCATCTTGGTGAGTTTTAACGTAAACAACAGTCGTAACCAGCTCACAGGAGCAGTGTTTGGAAATGCGTGCGTCAGGTCTTAAAGGGATTAATCTAGATTTTAAAAAATAATCTATGCCCACCACTAATATATATATATATATAAATTTGTTATATATTCGTTAAATATATATTATTTGTTTATTTATTTATATATTATTTGTTTATTTATATATTTATATATTTATATATATATATATATATATATATATATATATATATATATATATATATATATAGCCTACATTTTGAAAATAAAAAATATAAACAAGGCTCAAACATGCGTGTTTATTTTATTAGGCCTACTTCCATCAGTGAAACAACATAGCCTACTACAGCCTGTAAAACATTTAAATAAATATCTGTAAATAATGGAAATATAAATAATATAAGTTAAATATTAGTTAAATATTACTTTTTCGCCTGTGTTTTTATCCGGAGATTCTATACTCTTTCAGAAGGTCTGTCATAGCACCCCCTACTGTATAACTGTGAACCTACATCGTAAAACTGTATAGAGATCAGTTAAAAACAATGGACACCTGTGTGGGTTCACCAGATCAACACCCTCTAACAAGAAACCCTAAGAATTTTGAAACGGTACGAAACCAAGGCTCTAAACAGTATGATTTGACAAAGCCTTGTTTGCTGAAATGACGTTACTTCGGTAGTACAGAAGCTTTGAAGCTTCGTTAAGCAGTGTTTCAAAAGCCCCCAACACAAGTGTTCAGCAGGTTTACTGAACAAGAGACTCACCAGTATTTGGCCATGGATGCTGTGCTTGAGTCCAGCTTCTTCTCACTGTGGAGCTGTAGGCAGCTGTCAATGAAAGCTCGACCTACACAGATGTCTGTCTTCAACTCAGCCAGTTTGTGCTGCACCACCTGAAAAACAGACAGACAATCACATATAGTTCTGATGATGATGAGGAGTTATTAGTGTAAACCTGATTTAGACCTCACTGATTCTACTCATCCATAAGCACAAATGAACAACGTAATGGAGCTTATTTCATTTCTCTGCCGGCAGGATGGAGGGATACAGTTACAAAGTGAGTGTGTGGCTATGACCTTACGTGAGGTTAAAAGCAGACTAAACAAATGAAAAAAACTAATTACGAGGATCTGGCACAGAAACTCAATACAACTGAAAGGGGTTTTCAAAGGGGTCACACCATGAATAATCAAATTTTCTTGTTTGAGATAAGAGAGCTGATAATACTATGAAAATAGTCCAATCATACACTATACAATAATGCCCAGAGTCTAACAAAAACATTTATTGAAACAAAGTTGTAAAAGTCTCATTCTGAAATTGATTTCTGTCAATACAGAAATACTGTCATCCACATTTGCATGTCAACAATGCCTATAAAGTGTTCAGAATCTTGGTCCGCCCAATGAGGTAATAAATTGGAAGTAGGACAGACAAGAATCAGCAGAAGAACCAATGATAAGAGTAAAATGTGTCAAAGTTCACCAGGTCTTTGCTCTTGCTGGTTGTGTGTAGCACCTGCAACTCTGCAAATCCATCTGTTAATTGCCTGATCATTTCAGTCTAATCTTAATAGCTATTATTAATAGATATTTCAGTGCAGATTGTTTTTGAATCTGTCAATGTCTAACATAAAATAATGGAACAGGTAAAAACTGTACTAAACTTGAAATAAATGTACTATATCTCAGTTCACATGTGTAGTGGGTATTTACATAGAAGTCTTAAAAGGCACAGCTGCAAAAACAAAAAGGTAATAAAAACTATATAATGACTGTTTTAGTACATGTGCACTTAAGGGGCACACATACATATATATATATATATATATATAGCTGCGGCTATGCAGACCCATACGCAACAAACTGCGACGCACTGTGCATTCGGACCACACAGGCCAGCCTCCCCACGTGCATTAATGAGCCTTGCCCGCCCATGACCGATGGCCCATGTCACCGGTTCACCACTGTTCCTTCCTTGGACCACTTTTGATAGATACTGACCACTGCAGACCATGAACACCCCACAATAGCTGTAGTTTTGGAGATGTACTGACCCAGTAGTCTAGCCATTACAATTTGGCCCTAGTCAAACTCGCTCAAATCCTTACGCTTGCCCATTTGTCCTGCTTCTAACACATCAACTTTGAGGACAAAAATGTTCACATGCTGCCTAATATATCCCAGCTACTAACAGGTGCTGTGATGAAGAGATAATCAGTTTTATTCACTTCATCTGTCATAATATTATGCCTGATCAGTGTATGTGTGTGCATATGTAATTTCCTGCACCTTAAGTACAAATGTACTAAAAACAGTCATTACTAAAACAGATCACCATGGGAATTATAAGTAATATCTGGTTTAACCATTTGATTAAATCTATTATTTATATTACTTATTTATAGTAGCCAGAAAGATTTTCAGTGATGAAAGGTTAACACAAAATTGGGCCAACTGTGTAATGGAAAGACTTCCAAAGCAACAGAAACTGTATGACCCCTTTAAAAAAAAAGAAAAGAAAAAAAAAGACCCCTTTTATATTTACCTGCAGATCAGCGATGGTCTTACCAAACGCCTTCCGCTGCATCACATAGTTCCTTGTCTCTTCAAACATGAACTCACTGCTGGCAAGGCCCATGACTGCTATAAGAAGGCGTTCCTGCAGAATGACAGAGAAGGAAAATCACTGACTGAAATCTTTCCCTATTCCCATTATATAATGCTGTGTCAGCCTATTTGTAGAACTGTTCAAATTCGCAGAATCTTATTCCCTTCATATTTTGATTTCTTCTACTGACAATGCAATACATGTACAAAAGATCTTCACAGATGGATGCAATATGTGAGGGGGAATTGATTGAGTGCTGAAATTAGGAGGGGGGAGATCAACTCTAATAATACAAATAATACTCATTAATTCTCACAGAGCTTATAAACGCTACTTATTATACAGAGGTAGGAAGAAACAGAAATATCTCTGAAACTTCTGAAGACAGTCAGTTCCCTTCAGAGCTAGACAGCAGAAGATTTGTGCTCTCACTTATACCTGTGGCAGCTCGTTCATCAGATAATAAAATCCTTTATTGACCTGACCCAACAAAGCTTCAGCGGGCAAACGCACGTCCTCAAAAAACAGCTCAGCTGTATCCTGCATAGAAACAAAGACCCAATACATTTATAACAATTGTTCAACAAATTCTATTAACTCTTACACAAGAATCATATGCATTTAAAACAGATGTAATGTATATGGAAGGTGTCAGGAGGCACCTGAGCTTTGAGCCCGAGCTTCTCCAGCTTGCGGCCCTTTTGGAAGCCCTTAGCGCCGTCGTCAACCAGGAACAGACTGATTCCATGAGCTGCTGTCTTCGCTTCGCGGTTAGTCACAGCAACTACAAGCACTACACCACTCATCCAGCCGTTTGTGATGAACACCTGAAAGAAAGCGACAGACTGTTTTAACAAAACCTGAAAGAAAATTAAAGAATATTCATAATAACCAACCAACTAATCTACAGAAGATTCAGTCTGCACTCTCCCTGCTTAATATAATAATTAATAATAATAATAATAATAATAATAATAAAGCAGTAGTTCACCTCAAAACCTTCCTGTTTGTCGAAGAACAGTTTTTATAGAAATCAAACAGTACAACTCGTTTTGTACTTCCTCTTCTTTCTTAGGTAACAGAGATGAAACATCAGTGCAAGATTGCCTGCATAGACAGATCAAAGCCCATTTCATCATCGCCCAATTTGGCCACCCGCTGACGCATTTTAGTTTAGGGAGAGATACCACTTGGAATAAAAATAGATTTCGATGCCATCTAAGTTTCAAATGTAGTGCAGTTCTTAGTTGAGGAAGAACATTGTAGCTGCATAATTTCTGAAGGTTTCTAAACTGGGAAGTGGCTATTTATTTTCAACAAAATACCTGATCATGTCAGTTGGGCTTAAGTATTTATGCTACAATTGGGTATAAGCTTTGCAAAAACAATTTTAGTGAAAGATGGACACGGCCCTTAATGCCGCAACACATAAGAAACCATGTTAATTCCAAACCCTGATCTGAGATAAATGATTATTTTGATTGGTCTACCCAAAAATACAATACAATAGCTATAATTATATCAAAATTCAGCTGCACTAGTGCTGAACAAGACCAAAAGCACACTTTATGCCCATTATAGAATCTTTACACAGGTAATCTGCTAGTTTTGCACTGATCTGAAAATTATTTTATTAGTTTAGAAGTTACCACTGGTCTTGCACCAGACTACCTCTTAAAAATACTTTCTGTCTATAAACCAAGAAGGTCCCATTTAGCTTTTCCACAAAGTAGAACTAAAACATTTGGTGATGCCGCATTCAGCCATTGCACTCCATGCCTCTGGAACCACCGAGCAGGTGAATTAAAAATCCACTTATGTAATCTGGCTTTTCTGTAGCATCTAGTTCTTTTCAGATTTTTGATTTTCAGTATTTACCATTTGTTTTATTTTAGTTAAATCTCTGCAGCTCACCAAGGCTGCATTTATTTAATAAAAAATAAAGTAAAAAAGTGTGTACATGGGGAACAGGACTGCAATTTCTTCTAGCCTGTCAGACTCTTACGCTGTTAATGTAACGTAAACAGTGCAGCGCTTCCAGAATGCCGGCTTATCATTGGCCGGCGCTGTTCACGTGAGCACCACGACACATGCACACGGGTGAACTAACCCTTTAAAACATTTAATTAATTATTAAATGCAAATAAATGCTGTTAATTAAACTTTATATTCATCAAAGAATCGTGAAAAAAGTATCATAACTTCCACAAAAATGTTAAGCAGCACAACTGTTTTCAACATTGATAATAATAATAATAATAATAATAATAATAAATGTTTCTTGAGCAGCAAGTCAGCATGTTAGAATGATTTCTGAAGGATCACGTGACACTGAAGACTGGAGTAATGCGGCTGAATATGCGGCTATTCCTTTGCATCACAGGAATAGATTATATTTTATAAGTCCCTCTCAGTCTGGTTTCCGGCAAGGACACAGTACAATTACGGCTGTAACCTCTGTTATGAATGATATTATTAATGCTTTAGATGATAAAAAGTCTTGTGCTGCTTTATTTATTGATTTGTCTAAAGCATTTGACACTGTTGACCATCGTCTTCTTCTGCAAAGATTGCAAAACATAGGTTTTAGTAGCACTGTGCTAAATTGGTTTTCTAATTACCTGAGTGGTAGAACTCAGTGTGTGGCACTAGATAATTGTACTTCATCCTTGCTAGAAGTAAAAATGGGTGTCCCCCAAGGATCAATTTTGGGTCCTATTTTATTTTCTATTTATATAAATAATTTAGGTTTGAATCTGAATCAAGCAAAGGCTCACTTGTACGCAGATGATACTATTTTGTATACCTCTGCTATGTCATTGAAGGAAGCAATTCATAACTTACAGTCTGCCTTTAGTCAGGTACAAAAATCACTGGTAGGATTAAAGTTGGTATTAAATGCTAAAAAAACTAAATTTATGGTTTTTACACGTTCACATTCACTTATCGATTTCACTATTTTAACACAAAGTGGTACTCCAATAGAGAGAGTGACTTCCTACAAATACCTAGGTATTTGGTTGGATGATAAATTGTCTTTTGGGGTCCATATTGGAGAGCCTTTAAAAAAAACTCAGACCCAAGTTAGGTTTTTACTTTAGATTAAAGAAATTCTTTCCTTATTCAGCAAGGAAAAGGTTGGTGCAGAGCACATTCTTATCAGTTTTGGATTATGGTGACCTAATTTATATGCACTCTTCTTCATTTTTATTAAAAAAACTAGATGTACTATATCACTCAGCTTTACGTTTCATTACAGCTGCAGCAGCTCGGACTCACCACTGCACTCTGTATGAAACTGTACAATGGTCCTCCCTCTCCCTCAGAAGGAAATCCCATTTATTGATTTTTATTGCGAAAGCACTAATGGGTAAATTACCCATCTATATTTCAAATTTGTTTATTTACCAAAATAGTGTTTATAGGACAAGGTTGTCAAAGAAAATACTACTAATTATTCCATCAACAAGAACAGCACTTGGTAAAAAAGCGTTCTCATCATATGCACCAAATGTCTGGAATGAACTCCAAAACACCTTAAATCTAGTATCACTTCCATCTATTAATACTTTTAAAAACCTTTTAAAGTCAACTCTGACTGAACTGTGCAGTTGTTTTTAACTAGGTGCCTTTGACAATTGTTTGTTTGTATCTGCTAACGTCAAGTAAAATGATTTGTTTGTGTTCTAGTATGTATAGTGTATGTATAGAGATTTGTGGTGTATTATGTAATTTATGTCCTGTCTTTTATGTATTGAAACTTTTGGCCGCCAGTCTTGGCCAGGACTCCCTGGGAGAAGAGTTACTGTAACTCAATGGGACCTTTCCTGGTTAAATAAAGGTTAAATAAAAATATTTATTTTTTAAATATATATTCAAATAGAAAACAGTTCTTTTAATTTGTAATGATATTTTGCAATTTACTGTTTTTACTGTATTTTTGATAAAATACTGCAAATGGTAAGCATAAGAGACTTACTTCAAAAAAAATTTTTTTTAAATGGGTAACACTTTACAATAAGGTTCATTAGTTAACTACATTTGCTAACATGAACTAATAATGAACTGCCCTTATAAAGCATTTATTAATTCCTGTTCATGTTAATTTCAACATTTACTAATACTTTATTAAAATCGTGTTAACATTAGTTAATGCACTGTGAACTAACATGAACAAACCATGAACAGCGGTATTTTTATTAACTAACGTTAACAAAGATGAACAAATACAGTAACAAATGTACTGCTCAAGGTTAGTTATGTTAGTTAATACATTAACTAATGTTAACTAATGAAACCTTATAGCCTTAAACCTTATACTGTATTTCTATTATAGTTTGCTTTATAAAAATGTGATTGTAGATCATTCTTTGTTTTATATCTATTCTAACATTTTAATGTTTTATTATAAACTATTTTTGTATTATTTGAATGGCTTTTATTGTGTCAATCACTTGCATAGGATTAGTTTGAAAGACATTATATAAATTATGATTGATTGACTGATTGTCTGTCTGTCTGTCTGTCTGTCTGTCTGTCTGTCTGTCTGTCTGTCTGTCTGTCTGTCTGTCTGTCTGACTGATTGATTGATTGACTGATTGATTTTCATACCTTGCTTCCATTAAGAATCCAGTCGGTTCCGTCTTTTTTTGCATACGTCTTCACTCCTTGAAGGTCACTTCGAGAGAAAATAGAACCCGTGACCAGGGAAGACCAGATCAGTGATCAAATGAATATCTCACAATATGTCTTTGTATCTTTAAAAGTCAAATTAATTTGTTCACCCATCCAAGGGACTAAAGTGACATTTATTCTTTAATGTCATGCCTGCACTGAATCCCACCTTCCGGCTCCAGGTTCTGTCATAGCGATGGCCCCGATGCATTTCCCAGCAGTCATCTGTGGAATATAGCGCTCGATCTGAGCCTTTGAGCCATAGTGACTGATATAAGGCATTACAATCTCAGAGTGGAGAGAGAACCCAGGACCACTGCAGTTACAGTACATTCTACAACACAAACAGAGCCAGGACACAGACACACAGAGCCAAGGGAGAAATTTAACTCCATACAATCAGGGTGGTGCACCATTCAGAAGTAAATTGCATTTTAAATTCCAGTCCTGAAATTGAATTGAGGCAGCATGAAGGACACATTGCAATTCAAGTTAATTTAAGGAAGGACAAATACAAATTTATTTAAAGCTGAATTAATTAAAGCTGCAGTCCGTAAGTTTTGCCTCTTTGTTGGATTAATGTAATATTTTGAGGAGTAATATGTGTAAGCTGTCACCACACCGGTGTGGATACTGTACTTCAGAATTACAGACACTACTTGGAAGTTTGACCAAAATAAAAAGTTTAACTGGAAAATATCATCTGAACAAGTAACACTTTCGTTCTGACCAACTGAGGAAAAAAAGCATTACAATGAATTGTGCAACCAACAGTGATTTAATCTAATGATCACTGCAAACTATTATTATTGTTATACTTTGTTCTCAAATTGTTCATGTTAACAACATCAGCATTGCGTGACTGTGTATTTAGTAGGGCTGTCACTTTTTATTCGATATTCGAATATGCATTCGAACATGACATGAAATATCCATAATCGAACTCTAAATAAACTATCCGGTTTTTAAAGTGCCATGTAGCACATTTTTTACGGTCTATGATTAGACCGTTTGTTTTTTATTGTTTGCCTTCTCATCCATTAGAGGGCGCTCTAAACGTATTGTAGTGTAGGCCCATGACCAAATCAAGCGAATAATAGCCAGTCTGTTTTGAAAATGGAAGATAACTCTCAGAACGGCCAGCCTGAGCAGACAATTACAACCCCAACCCATCCTAAAAGTAGTGTCTGGAAACATTTTGGGTTCTACACCGTAGATGGTAAAGTAACCGTTAAAGATAACCCCTTCTCTCAACATTGACGCGCAAATAACTGTGTGTGCCAGGCATGTCTGTGCGCTCCGAACGAGTGTTCTCCACCGCGGGGAACATCGTCAATAAAAAGAGAGCCGCACTTGATCCAGATCAAGTTGATAGATTAGTGTTTTTAGCAAACAATATAAAGAAATGAATTAGACTAGGCTATAGGCCGTACTCCTGCTGCTGTTTACGTTGTCACGTTATTGTTTGTGCCTGTTCTGATACTGTTTTTTTCCATGTAGCCTTATGTTGTGATTGGCTATGCATAGTGGCACTTCATATCGATTAAGTTGATAACCTGCTGTTTCAAACATTAAGTTAACAATTTGTTTTTCCAGACAGGCTATGGCCTGAGTCCTGTTTCTGAGACTGTCAGACTGTTAATAAATGTGATTGAATCTCCGTTACGGTGTTGTTGGGTTTTGTTTTGTTTTTCGGTTGGGGGTGGCGCTCGTAGATATATTCGAATATATTCGAATACATTGCTTTATAGTTTATACCCGTTCGAATTAGATTTTTCTCAAAAATGACAGCCTATTTAGTGTGTATTAGCATTACCTGTAGAAGCGTAGATTTCAATTTCTGTACAGTCTAATCTTTTTCTTTTGACCAGGGGTGATCTCCACTTGTCACTGATGATGTCATTTGGGCCATTCTGGATTACAATTCGCCATCAAAATGATACATTTAATTATTCCAGCTGCAGTGAGAAAAGGCTATAAATGATCCGCCACCTGCAGCATCCTCACATGAGATACTACTACTAGCCAGACTCCTTTATGTATACAGACGTGATTTAATGACGCAAAGACATGCTCAAATTTTACGCGGAAATCCACCAGTAGCACTCAAACTATAACACATTATTACAAGCTTACCGTTGTGAATCGGGCTAGGTAAGGGAGATCATTTTAAACACTGGCTGGTTATGTGTAGGGTTGAGTACTATTCACATTTTAACCGGTACCTTTTTCCGGTACTTTAGGGATGTTTACATCAATAAATGTAAAGAAACTGTAAGTCATTTATAGAAGTGTTATTGACATTATGCCAGAACTGCCCTGGACGCTGTCTGCCATTGTCTGTGTTGTTTGTATACTGTAGGGGTGACCCCGATTAGTAGAAGATTTGAGGCATCGATATGCGGAGCCTGATTCGACCACCGATCTCACGGTCGAATCTTCACGGGTGTTATGAAACGAGGATCATACCATTTTGGCAATATGGGGTGCTCAATGTCTAATTTCACACAGAACTACTGTTATATTAAGTTATATCCAGCCTTTAATTATGATAATGCTGTAAAAAAAAACGTGAAAGAAAGAAAGAAAGAAAGAAAGAAAGAAAGAAAGAAAGAAAGAAAGAAAGAAAGAAAGAAAGAAAGAAAGAAAGAAAGAAAGAAAGAAAGAAAGAAAGAAAGAAAGAAAGAAAGAAAGAAAGAAAGAAAGAAAGAAAGAAAGAAAGAAAGAAAGAAAGCGTACAATATATATTTTTAACGTGTGTGTGAATAAATCCAACCACCCCTGTGACAGATTTAAGTTTCACTTTCCCTGATCCGTGACAGACGAGGAGCATCTTGGCGGCAGGGATTACTTAACAATGTCTGGAATAAGAAAATCTAAAGTGTGGATGCACTTTGAAATGGTAAAAGATGATCCAAAAAAAGTAAAATGCAAGTTGTCCTACCACTCATCAACAACAAACATGGCTTTCCACTTAAAACGGGTAAGTTTAAGAGCGCTCTGCTGCCTGCCGGCCAACGTTAACAAGTTGGTTTTCCTCGCACACAATTTGAAAATACTCAAACTCACACAAGCAGAGTGAAAGACTGGATTTTTTTAGATCGGGTAGGGTACAAGTGTTTTCAAACATTTCAGCCGTTTCTAATTTGAATTTGCTGTGAACATGTTTGTTTAGCTAAAAAAAACTGCCAGTTTAGCGTTTATTGTTGTTTCGGCAGTTAAAAATAGAACTCTTCACAATTCTGGCTAAACTGTCGTTGTTTTAATAATTTATTTGTATTTTATTTAATATATATATATATATATATATATATATATATATATATATATATATATATATATATATATATATATATATATATATATATATATATATATATATATATATATATATATATATATATATATATATATATATATATATATATATATATATTGCACACATTTATTATGCTCCCTGTGACTTGATTCTGACTTTTTTATTATTATTATTAAAAAGTGTATATTCTGTTCTAATTTAATTCTGTGAATTAATGCTTTTTATTGTTTTTCGTTGTGTCGATGTTGCACTGCACCGAAAGCATGCTGGCACAGGCGATTTAATTTAATTTAATTTCGCAAAATTTGAAATGCAAATCCTGTCTGCAGTCAGTGTGCTAGTTTCCTCTCTAGGCAAGTTTTTTTTTAGGTTTATTTATCAAAATGTTTATTTTATATATTTGTGTGATGTTCTGTATTTCGATCGTGGTTATAAAATGAGAAAACGTTTTACGAATGTTTATCCACCACATTACCTTTTATTTAAACCTAAATAAGAAAGCCATTGTCAGTTCTTCTGTCAGTTAGCAGGCAGTTTTGGTCGCTTTATTAAAGGTTGTTGCTGTGTGCAGTGTGTAAAATAAAATAAAAATAGTTTTACCCTCCTGCTGACTACCTAGTGTCGTGCCCCTCCCAACCCATTCACACACACATAGATGATTCGACTATCAGTCGACTATAGAAAGATTCGACAACTCTGATTTGAATGTGTAAATCCTTAGTCGGGGACACCCCTAGTATACTGTAACATTTACTAGTAAATAGGCTCCTAGGTACTTCATTTAATTCATAAACACAACCATATTATTATTTTTTCTTTTTAAATTAATTTCTATGAAAAGATTTCCCACAAATTATGGTTGTGTATTTCCCGGTAATCAAATGAAGACATAAGACATTCATATGATTTATCTTTTAATTTAATTAAACTTTTTTTGTTAAACAAAGTGCTGCACAACTGAGCTTTATACGGTTAAAACATGTTTTTAATTTATTACTTAAAAAATAAAGTTTTGATAATTTATTATTATTACATTAGTGTTAGTATTATTATTACATTGAGACTTATCTAAATTCTACTGTACAACAGTGATGTATTTGTCCAGTTAAACCGAACTTTTATTTTGACGGGTTGCCGTGAATATTTTTGAGTTTCTGTGTTTATTTCTCAAATGAAACGGTAAAATGCTCATAAAAGTGACTTTCAGTGGCTCTGGAGATGACGTTTGTGCCTTCATGTCTTCATATGAGATGGCAGAGATGGAAACAAGCAACCGTCACGAGCAATTCTGAGTGAATGAGTGAGTGAGTGTGTGTGTGTGTGGTGTCTGCGCGATTCATTCGCACAGAGACATGCAGGACATGCAGTATTTGTATTTAAATAGTCTTTTTGCTGTTTAATATTCACAGACAATAGTCTATATCAGTGTTTCCCAACCTTTTTTCAGTCATGGCACCCTTTGAAAATGTTCTCCATTTTGTGGCACCCCCTCGCATACGTTACGCTAGGGGTATAACGGTACAGATTGCTCACGGTTCAGTTTATATCACGGTTTTAGGTTCCGGTTTTAGTATTTGCTATGTTCAGGGAAAAAAGGACTACTTTCAAATAAAAACAAAGAAAATAATAAGAACAAATCATTTAAATACAAGCAGCAGCACAAATAAATACTACTGAGCAAAGATACTAATATAATAAACTATGCTTTTCAGGTTTTTCAGGTACGTCTAACATTAGTTTTCAGGTACAGAAATTGATCAAATGTAAAATAACATTGCATATTTGACTGTATAAATTAAAGATTAATCCTATTAAACTTACAAAAGCATTTCAATCAAGATCAGTGAGTGATGTCCTTGTCTTTTGTTGTTTGACATTAAACAGACAGCAGTAAACGGTACTGCCCCTTTAAGACCTAATGCACGGATATGCGTCCTCTTTCTCGACTGTATAAAGTTTACTTAAGGTATACAGACTATGTCGGCTAGAATACTCATCAAGATGGACACTTTTTGTGTGAGTTTGTCCGTTCAAGAGCAAGACTTGAAAGAGAACACAATATCTGCGTGCTGAGACGTGTGTGCGCTTTCGGATGAGTGCACAGAGACAAATTTTCTCACAGCGCGTGCGACTTCTCATTCACGTCTTATGGCACTACAACACATGGGTGATGACGGCGAAAATGACTGGTCATATTCGAACATACGGCTGCACTCGCATGCATTGAACAAAGTTTACAAAGAGAGAATTATTAGAAAAATGTGGGGAAAAAAAAAAATTGTATTTGAAGGACTTTTACACGGCACCCCTGCTCTCGTCAGACGGCACCCCGGTTGGGAAACACTGGTCTTTATCACCAGATGCGTTCTCAGGTACCGAAATTTGGTACCGATTGATTTCATTTGAATCGGTCCTCGGTAGTACCGATGTAATTTGGTCGGTGCCCTTAAAAGTACAGTTCGGTACCCAACCCTAGTTATGTGCTTGTTAAATATTTTATTTTGGATCATTTTTAACCAAAAAAAGTTAAGGACTGCAGCTTTAAAAACAGGACTGTTGTTAGTTTAAATCATATAACTGCTTTAAGTGTATTTTTTAATAATTACCCAAAAACATCCTGCAGATTAAATGAATTTCAAGAAACATTAGATGATATCAATAATCAATGCTTGAAAATGTCACCTGTTAAAATGTGTATTAATATAGATTTTAAAGAATAATATTTAAAGGTGCCCTAGAATGATTTGAAACAACATTTTAAATTGTTCTCTGGTATCTACATAGAGTGTATATGCCTTATTTAAGGTCAATAATAGTCCAGATACGGTTTTACAGGTCCATTTACAACTCTAGAAATCTCCTCCAGGATTAAATGGTCTGTTTTTGCCTTATTTGGAAGGGTCATTAATATTAATGCAGAGTTCTACTCTGATTGGCTGTTTCACTGCGGCTCAATGATAGCAGGCACAACTTTACTGACCGTCATGACGATGGAGAGATTAGGCATTCAACCTTATATGTTTGAGCCTGTTTCTGACGAAGCTGCAGATTTTGAGGAACAACAACATGTTTTGAGATTGGAAATGAACGCTTCTGAACGGTAAGTTAAGTCTTTATTTTAATTAGGAACCTGCAAAATCATTACGTCCATACCAGAACTTCAGCCTAAACGATAACTAGCATATAGCATTAAATAAACACACCAGCAGTCACAACTGTTTTAGCATTGTAAAAATATTTTAATTATTGTAATGTGTCCCTGTATGATTTTACAATGATAGCTTCTTCACTTTGAATCACAAACTGAACTGGGTAGCGCTTAAATATGTTGTTTGTACAGTAACGTTTGAGTTTGACAGTAGAGTACTGATTTAAAAGTCGATTTATTTAGCCATTTAGTTATGTAAACTACTCGGATTATCCTATTGTTACTGTACTAGCATCTTGTGTTGGATCTAGGCAACAACGGGGATATTACCGTTAATGTTATCTCTCTAAGAAGCTTTCAATTTAATCAGAAATGGTTTAGACAGTCAAGAAGTGGATAAAATCACTTAACTGCTTGCAGGTATATGTTTGGAATTGCCCCTTTCTTCAGTGTCATTTCATTCTAGGGCACCTTTAATACATTAACTTTCATTTATGTCAGAATCTATTATTCAATATTCCTATCTCTGTCCATATTCCTATCAATTATTATATTTTATTCATAATAAAAGTTACCAGAATATAATATGGAGGACATTTGGTGGCGTGTCTTGTTTTATGGTGGCAAAATTTTAATTTGTGTTTGATAACTGGTAACTATTTTGATATTTTTTTGTTTTAAAAAACAGGCTTAATATTTATTTATTTTGGGTCCTAATTAGGAGATGAAGAGCACATGAAGCTTATATTAAATCAAGCAGTAAAAACGTCCCATCCTGTGCCAAAATCCGGGATACTAGTCGGATTACAAACAGATTATTAGGGTCCATGTAAAAGCAGCTACTGCATTTACATTTTAAAATTCTGAATTTTGCCCAATCTGCTGTGGGGTCAGATAGGTATGGGAGGAGCTACTGTGACAGACAGCGGAGGGCGGGGCTACTCACTGCTCCTCCCACACGATAGCAGCAGACAGGAGGTCTCCTCCGATTCCTCCATGCTCCTCAGGTGTATATATTCCCAGCAACCCGTGTTCTCCAGCCTTTTCCCAAACCTCTTTGCTGACCTCACCAGCCTTCTCCCACCTATAAGCACATGCGCATACATTTAAAACTGTACCACATTTTTATCCTGTATCTATTGTCACACTACATGTCACATATCTACATGTCACACTCAGGATGAGATGGTACGAGAAAGCCAAACGGGTGACTTACTGAGTGTGATATGGAACAACTTCCTCTTGAAAGAAGCGCCGCACATTCTGACGGAACAGGTCGTGTTCCTCTGAGAAGATCCGTCTGGTGCCGATGTCCATCAACGTCTTGGCCATGGACGTTTCAGGTCGAAAGGGTGCTGCTGTTTCCCCATGCTGGAGCTCCGCATGCTGCATTCTGGGAATCAAATGAACACCTTAAAATAGACTTGGCTATAGTTATTTAAATATTATAAATATATTACATATTATAAATATATTATTACCTTTGATTTATATACAGCATCTAATTTAATATGTTCAAATACATTCGCAAATTCATGTGTACAAAAAAAACCTAAATTATAAATTTACTTTAATTTTTTGTTAGTATTATTCCTCAAAATGTTCTATTGCATTCTAATTTCACAGTGAAAATGCAAAACTGTGTAATTTGAAGAACACACATATTAACACTCTGATTAACCATTTCTGTTTTAGAAAAAAATCAGGATGTTATGTTACAACCAAACCACAAAGGGTTGATTTAGCCTACTTTTGACCCTTTTCATACTTGTATAGCCATCCTCTTTATATTTCATTAAGATAAATGCATAATACATAATTTAGAGGAAAATGTATTGGGAAGATTATATTCTTTACTGTAGAAGCTTATTAATTTTAACAGGGGAAAAGTATATAAAATTGACATTTATATGGGAGTGACATTAAACTCATCTCCCTGTGTTGATGAAAACAATTTAAGAAAGTGACACTCACCTAGACATTGTGACGGCAAACGCCTGTTTACTCCGCAAATATACATTTTTCGTCGCAGGAGAAAAACTCCTCAGTGTCTTCAGTGCAAACATGCTGGACGTGAACGACTCAAACGCTGAAGCTCGATTTCTGACAGGTCGTATACTGTCCGTGAACTTTACTCTAAATTACAGGGAGAAAAAACACTTCCGTTTGAAACAAAAATACACAAAGACAACATGTCAAAATAAGAGTCTCATTACATTAACGCTGTTGTGAACATTGAATTTGAATTGCTAAATTCTTAACAGAGCTCAGATTTAATACCTGCTTGTGTACGTTTTTTTAAAAAAACAATTTGTAATTGCTAACCAGTTAATTATAAACTTGCTAAATGTAATAATAGTAGTTATTTCCCCCATGTGCTCCTTTTGTCTTCGGTTTGAAGAGATAATTAATAATTTGTGTGTATTGCAAAGTATTCTGGGTTGACTTTTCAAACTTTTCAAACTTTGTTAAAAGTTATCTAGGCTATCTTCAAACTTCTGTATAAGCCCCCCCCCCCCCCCCCCCCCCCCTTATTTTTAAGAAATAATAATAATGCATTGTATTTAACGGCGCCTTTCATAACACCCAAGGTCACCTTACAAGCAAACAAAATAATAATACAAATAGGAAATCAAAAACAAAAAAAATATAAATAGGCCTAAAAAAAATTAATGAATAACAATAAACAGATCCCATTAGCATCGCCATCGTAGAATACAACAACATTACACACCCATTATAGATGCAGTAGAAAACAGTACAGGCTAGTAAAAGCGGGTCATAAAAAGGCCTGGGTAAAAAGGTAGGTCTTGATATGAAGTTATGCAGACTGTGACTCTTACGAATATTAAGAGGGAGAGAGTTCTAGGCAGGGGGCCGCATGGCTAAAAGTTCTAGCTCCCATGGTAGTTAGGAGTATATGCGGTGACACAAGAGAGAGTGAGAGTGAAGATCTTAGAGAGTGCGAAGGGGTATAAATATGAAGATGATCAGTAAGGGACGGAGGAGCGAGGTCGTGAAGTGCCTTGAATGTAAGAAGGAGAATTTTGAATTCAATGTGATATTTCACTGGAAGCCAATGTAGTTGCTGGTGAATTGATGAAATGTGCACAGTAGAAGGAGTCCTAGTAAGAACACGAGCTGTAGAGTTCTGAACCAACTAAAGTTTATAGAGAAGTTTGGAAGGAAGACCAGTAAGGAGAGAATTGCAAGTCAAAGTAACCAATGTGTGGATGAGGATTGCAGTACTGATCAATGTGAGGGAAGAACAGAGACAAATAATATTACACAAATGAAAGTATGCAGTGCGCGCAACATTATTAACATGAGCCTCAAAGGAAAGTGTGCTATCCAGAATAACACCTTAACCGGCGGAGAAGGACTATATGATCAATGTCCACAGAAAAAACATCAGATTTGGTCAGAGTAGATCTTGTGCCTGCAAGTATGACCTTGGTTTTATCACTATTGAGTTTTAAGAAGTTAGCTGTGAGCCAGTCTTTAATTTCAGCTAAACAGCTGGACAAAGAAAGTGGAGGAAAAGAGCCAGGGGGTTTGGAAGACAGGTAGAGCTGTGTGTCATCAGCGTAGCAATGAAAATTAATACCATATTTCCTGAAAATGTGACCAAGAGGGAGTAATTAGATAATGAATAGAAGCGGGCCCAAAACAGAACCCTGAGGAACACCAGTAGTAACTGTAGATGATCTTGATTGGAAATGCTTAAGTTGGACTAACATGTGTGCGACCAGAGAGATATGACGTAAACCGGGAAAGGGGGGTGCCAGTGATCCCAATAGAAACTAAACTGTCAAGGGGTATCTTATGCGAGATGCTATCAAAGGCTGCATTCAGGTCGGGAAGGACAAGCATGGTTAATAAACCATAGTCAGCTGCCAACAACAGATCATTAGTAATTTAAACAAGAGCAAAATCTGTACTGGTGGGGACGGAAGCCGGAATGAAATTGCTCCAACTATGTATTATCGGAAAGATGGGAATGGACAAGAAACAAATGGCAAATTAGAAATCGGACAGTAATTGTCATGATTAGATGGATCAGCCCCTGGTTTCTTAAGTGTGTGAGTAATAACGGCAGATTTAAGAGAAGAGGGTACAGAACCAGAAACAATTGTGTTTGATATGTTTAGATACATATCAAAGAAAGAGTTTGATATGTATTTAAACTCTTTGAGAAACACCTAAAATGTGCATATTAGTACCCTAGAGTACTACTATGAACCTTTTTGTAGTAAAAAAAAAATAAAAATATGCATTTTAAAGGGTACTGCCCCAGTGACAAGCTGTTGTACCCCTAAAGGTACACCTTTAGTGACACCTTTTTTCTCTGTGTGTAGTAACTACAAAAGAACTGTAGAGAGTACTTGATAATTTACTTTAGATTTACTCTTGATTTAGTATAGCTACCATTGTTACCATTGTTGTGTTTTGCATGCTGAATGTTGAAGTCTCAAGCATTGTCAACTGCAAGATTGTGGTGGAGATTTTGATTCCTCACAAATCTGAAATCTGTTTACTGAAAATATTTCATCTGTTCATTAGTGACTCTTTCTGCAGGGTTGCACTTGATTTGGTTTTTGGTTACATTACTCATAGGCTACGTCTAAGCACAAGTGAAAAAGATGTATAAGTAGAGTATTTTTACAGATGTCTTTTAACTGACCCAGGAAAACAAAGTCTTTTGAATTTAGTATTTTTTCATGTCATTACATTATTTTTAGAGCATAAGAAACAAATTGAATTTTTTTTTTTTTTTTTTTTTGAATATTTTATTCATATGTTATGTTATGCTATGATATGAAATGACATGACATGTAAGGCAAAAACAATGGGATTTTTTTTTTTTTTTTTTTCATTCACCAATCAATTTTCAGGTTTCAGGATTTTTTTTTAACATAACTTTGTTTAAAGACGATGTCTCAACTATGTTATGAAATATATGACAGAATTAATTGATATACCACTTTACTTTATGCAATATGTGGGTAAAATGGCCATAGGTTATCCCATTCAATGCAATGTATCTATACTCTAACTTGCATATTCATGTGTTCTTAGAGCAACATGTTATGAAAAAAGAAGTGTAATAGTGGGAGTAATAGTTGGCAACATTTTCATAATAATATCTAATATTTTATAGGAACATCGATATGTAATATTTTTCTCTATTCACTTGTTGTGTCTCCCAAAATGCCTGATAAACATGATTTAAGTCCTGGTGTCCTCTACAGTGGACATGTGTGAAATCAATGCCCTGTTTTATAACAGAAAGTCATATTTTGATTAGAAACCCCATAACATTTTCCTGAGATGTTGATTTATAACAAACAATTGGAAAGTTAGTCAGATTTAAATGATAATTACAAAATATGATCATGTTGCCATAAGTGTGCTAAATTTGATAATTCGGTCATTTTTAAAGACCAAGGAAAGGTGTTGTCCTGGTGAAACCTCAAAACAAATGGATAAATAAATCTCTGTCTTTATGGTATGTGACTTGTATGGTGTCAGAGAAATTCACTAAAATATAATGTCCTCGTGTGGACACTGGACAGTGGCGCCCACAAGGTTGAACGTTTTGTCATTTGAATAACTGACACCGAGATATTTGCCAAGACAAATCTGACATTTGAGGTACATTTCTCGCCTTTTCCCATCAACTTGAAGCTTGCTCACTAACGCTTGCAGGTTTGATAGATGTACAAATGGCTTGCAAATTAAAGCATTTCTTTATTTCTAGACTGAATGTCTAAATTGATGTTTCAGTGTGATGTGTCAGAACATAATCAATGTCTCTCAGATCTCTGTCCATTCTTCTAGAGAGAAGACATCAGTGACCTCTACTGGACACTAGAAATAAACACACCCAAAATTATTTCATTTGAATTGCTTATTTTATATATATATATATATATATATATATATATATATATATATATATATATATATATATATATATATATATATATATATATATATATATATATATATATATATATATATATATATATAAAGCTTTCTTGCAATTATTTATATATAAAATATTTATTTATAAAATTATTGTGCTGATAGTCATCGTTGTTAATCTTTGTGTCATCATATTCTGTCCTAAAATACTGAATGAAGAAAGAAAAGGCTTTGTTTTGCTTTATCAGAGCCGCATCATTGAGTTCTTAGCTTGCTGACTGTAATGATAATGAACAGAACCTGCATTACTTCGACAAGAAAAGCCTTATCGATGCAGGCACTGCATGAGTGTCACAGGCTGAGAGACTGATGCAGTGCAGAACATGTGGACAATGAGAACAAAGAGCCTGTTGTGTTCCGACTCACAGAGAAGAGTCAACTGACCTCTGTCCCACTTTCACAGCACAGAGCTGTAGAGTGAAATTGATGATGATGCCTTGATCATTATGAACAAATATTATACATGTGTCTGTCAATGAAAACTGAAAGCATCTTTAAGACATAAATGGAGCATTACTGCTCTGAGAACTGTGAAAATCTGGTTTCGTGTGTGAAAATAAGATCTTGACATGATAATGGTGGGTGAAAACAGAACCTCTCTTGTGAATTAGACACAGTACCCACAAACCATGTTATACCCACAACGCACACTGTTTCGCAGAGAAGAAAGAAACATATATCCTATTAACGGTCGAAAGACATTAAGAATGCACTGACAAATTTGAAACGACTGTACTATTTATTCAAAGTGCATTTTTATATTGATCTAATCGAAAATCATGGTTTCTGGTTTTGTTCAGTTTTTCTTTTCTTTTTCTTTTTTAGTATGATGCATAATTGAAAAAGACAAAACCAGTGTTGGAGATAACGCTTTAAAGGGTTAGTTCACCCAAAAATAAAATTTCTGTCATTAATTACTCACCCTCATGTTGTTCCAAACCCGTAAGACCTTCGTTCATCTTCGGAACACAAATTAAGATATTTTTTGATGAAATTCAAGCGCTTTCTGAACCAGAAGCAACATCATTGTAGGTTTCAAGGCCCAGAAAGCTAGTAAAGACATTGTTAAAATAGTCCACGTGACTACAATGGTTTAACCGTAATGTTATAAAGTGACAAGAATACTTTTTGTGTGCAAAACCCCCCAGAAATAGCGACTTTATTCAACAATTTCTTCTCGTATCAGTCTCTTACACAGTTGACACAGTCAGGGGCGCCGCTAACAATTTTGGGCCCTATGAAAGAATATGATGTTGGGCCCCATACTGCACAACAACCTAGCTATCCAAAATCTTTGTCTACAATTTAATAATACTGACCAATTAAGCTCCGCTCGCTCAACCCAGAATGACCAATTGGCCGATGAAACATTGATTAAAATTAAGATACAATTCATACAAAATTAAATTCACTTTAAATAAAGGCTTTCTATAAAACAAAACTTAATGAAGCAGTCAAAATCATGTCTGAACCACTCCATGTCTCCTGGCATTGCGCATTGCTTTCTCACTCATTTAAACTCATTATAATATTTAAACATAAAACTAAATACCTTTTCTTAATGGCTACAAGTATAGTAGTCTACAGTACAGATACATTTCATGTTGGAGTGGGATTTGAGCTAATGTAATTTTACCCATGAGTGGAGCATTTTGCTGGATTTTGCCGGAAATGTTGCCAATTTTGCCGTCAGAACGCAGACTCACCATTGGCTGACGCTGTTCACGTGTGTGTCTCATGTGTGTGATGCTGACACAGGAACCTGATATCGCTGTGCTTTTTTTACTATGTGAATAGGGTAGGAAAATTACGTTGAAGAGAAGAGATTGCTGAATAAAGTCGTTATTTTTGCTTTTATGCACGCAAAAAGTATTCTCGTCGCTTCATAAAATTAAGGTTGAACCACTGTAGTCACATGGACTATTTTAACAATGTCTTTCTGGACCTTGAAAGCAATGATGTTTCTGCCTATGGATGGTTCAGAAACCGCTCAGATTTCACCAAAATATCTTAATTTGTGTCCCAAAGATGAATGAAGATCTTATGGGTTTGGAACGACATGAAATTTTATTTTTGGGTGAACTAACCCTTTAACGTGAGGGGAGCCCGCACGGGGCACAACCTAATGCGGGGTTAGTTGTAGCACGCATAGTTTAAAACTTTCCACACATGCCAGGATGATGAAACTTAGTGTATTTACTAGTTGCCATATCAACATTATTTAGAGAAAAAATTTCGGCAAAATTAAAATATCTTTGGAAGATATCGCTGAACATTTATTTAACCATAGAAAAAGTAAATTTCTTACTTAAGTCTTTTCATCTCTGTTTTTTGTGTTTATTTAAAATAAGACAAATCTGATATTATTTTAATCTTATATCTGTTATTTAATAACTGAGATAGTACTTTAACGCTGATCTAACCAGCAGAAGACATGAGCCGCGGTTTAAATCCCAGTTGTGCAGATGGGGTGCGCAGTAACACTGTGTTTTCAATGAGCCCCTTTTAGAACTATGCCATTATATTCTATACTTTTATGAATTCATTTGAGAAACCATGAGAAAAAGGTGAATAATGACTGAGAGTCAATGTTAAGAAATTATTCATTACCGTTATGTTTTTAACTATGCTGTATAGCTGTATTTAGCGATGTGTTTGTTGTCAACTCAAAAAAGATATATTTCTAATTATTAAAAAATGCCATTTATTTAATTAAAAAAAAAGTTAATAATTGTATTTTATTGACAAAATATTTTAGTTTGTCATGGATATTTTTTTGATTAGATCAGATAACATTTTATGCTGTCATTTGGTCAAGTTAAAATGTACACCTACGGGGCATGTTGTCACATTTCACTTCCATTCTTTTGGGGTAAATCAAGAAAAAGGTATACACTGTTTTAATGAAACAAAACCACATAATTGTACTAGACGTGTGAAATTAATGTGGGAAAAAATAAATACTCTGAACCCCAAGTGGATTTACACAAATTTAGGAAGTCAAAAAGCGTTAGGTTGTGACTCCCCTAATCAGATTACTTTTTTCAAGTAACGAGTAACGCATTACGTCACACTGTATACTGTGAATTTGTATTTCCTTCAACCTGAGACTTATTCATTTCACTTTTGGTGTGAAAGGGCTTGTTTTTTTGTTTTTTAAACAAGCAAGCAATCCCAGTGAGAAAAATTTCACAAAAACACATTACATTCAATAAAAAGTAGGGCTGCACAATATTGAAGAACAATTTGAAATTCGATAACTCGTTAAATAATGTGATATATGATATTCAATATGATAATGCTTGAAGTGTGTAAAATACATTTTAAATTATTGTTAAAAATGAAACTGAACCAACATACATGTTTCACATTCTTGAGAAGAAAGCATTCCTACAACTTTGGAAGTGAACAGCAGTGTTTTAGCATTACATAAAAAGTAAGTGATTTCAACGTCAACCAGGGGGATTTAAGGTTTCAGGTGCATTAGATTTATTAAACGACAGAAATTAAATAATCAAATAGTCGAAATAGTCTTCACTGTATGAAATAAATATATACTGATTCTTATTAAAGCTACAAAAGTTATTCAGTCAAGAGCAGTGAGTGATTTTATCTTTGTATTTTGTTTGAATAACACTAAGCAGTAGGGTGACCAGACGTCCCGAAATCTAAACTGTTGTCCCGAATACCAAATCTGGCCCTAATTGTCCGGAAAATTATACTAAAGCAAAATCTTGAGTAGTTATTGTCTGATAAACATTAAAAACTGTCTGCAGAGGTGGAGTCGTCCTGCAACCAGCCCCCGCCGGCTGCTCATTGACAGCAGCACCTTTTTTCTAAGTAAAAAAAAAATACTGGCTAGGCGCGAATTTAGATATGCATTGATAAGCTAATTTTCATTCATTCCATTAGCATGGCTGGTGTAGCTTACCGGAACCCCAACATGCTGCTAAAAAGCAAAAACGCCTCTGCAGGTACCGGGAGGAGTGGGTGGGGAAGTATCCATGGATTGCCACAGCCTTAAGCGATGAAAGTAAAGACAATACAACCTTTTTGTTTTAAGCCTTGATGAAGAGAGCGCAAGATGCTGCAGTCGCGAAGAGGACAGTGATGCACGTGTAAAGAAGTGATTGATTGTTCGCGGCACTGTGTACAAAAAATACTTCACTACACAATTATTTTGTTATTTTCGCTTATTAGCGTTATTATTTAAGCTTATTAGCGTTAGGCTATACAGAAAGGTCTGATTTACGCACTGTTACTTACAACAGTCATTGTTTTTTTTTCTTTTCACAATGACATTTGAGTTCATGATTTTAATGTTGTTTTTTTGTGGCAGACTACAGACTAATGACAGACTGTTGATCTTTGAATAAAAAAATCACCCCCCGTCCTGAATTTCAGCCAATCTCATCTGGTCACCCTACTAAGCAGGTTTATTAAGAGCTGCATGGATCCAGTATATTGTTACACAGGCACTTTTCTCAACTGTTTAGAATCTGCATTGACCTAAAACTTTCCAGCGCAAACCCTCTTTTGGCGTTAAAAAACTACTGTCAGGGTTTATTAAAGACACGGCGTGAAAATTTGCGCTGAAAAGGCATGGACAGGGTTATTTTTGTGGCTGACCTTATTGCATATGCATTTGTAGGATTTTCCCTTTCAGATGCTAAATTTATGGGAGGAGAGCATTTAAAAGAATCACGCAAGGTGAACTAAATTTTTTTTGTTTTTTCCTTAAGTGAAAATTCTACTTGCATGTTATAGCTAATATAGTTTTTGTCTATGTTGGAATTAGGTTGTAAAAAGCCAAAAATCTATTATATTAACCTAAATATGGTCACGGTGTGCTCAGGCAGGAAGGCAAAGACTCCAACGAAGGTTTAATGCAGTGTTTCCCAACCATTTTTCAGTCATGGCACCCTTTGAAAATGTTCTCCATTTTGTAGCACCCCCTCGCATACGTTAAACTAGGGGTATAACGGTACAGATTGCTCACGGTTCGGTTTGTATCACGGTTTTAGGTTCACGGTTTCGGAACGGTTCAGTATTTGCTATGTTCAGGGAAAAAAGGACTAGCCTACTGTCAATTAAAAATAAAGAAAATAATAAGACCAAATAATTTAAATACAAGCAGCAGCACAAATATATACTACTGAGCAAAGATACTAATACAATAAACTATGCTTTTCAGGTTTTTCAGGTACGTCTAACATTAGTTTTCAGGTACAGAAATTGATCAAATGTAAAATAACATAGCATATTTGATACATATATAAATTAAAGATTAATCCTATTAAATTTACAAAAGCTATTCAATCCCTTTAAGACCTAATGCACGGATATGCATCGTCTTTCTCGACTGTATAAAGTTTACTTAAGGTATACAGACTATGTCTGCTAGAATACTCAAGATGGACATGTTGACATACTTTTTGTGTGATTTTGTCCATTCAAGAGCAAGACTTGAAAGATAACTCAGTATTTCGGATGAGTGCACAGAGACAAATTTTCTCACAGCGCGTGCGACTTCTCATTCGCTATGATGGTCTTCTGGCACTACACCCGGGTGATGACGGCGAAAATGACTGGTCATATTTGAATATACGGCAGCACTAGCATGCATTGAACAAAGTTTACAAAGAGAGAATTATTAGAAAAATGTGAAGAAAAAAAAAATTTGAAGGACTTTTACACGGCACCCCTGCTTTCATCAGACGGCACCCCGGTTGGGAAACACTGGTTTAATGAATAAGGAACACACCATTCAAAGATGAGACCGAACACAGACTGAAAGAAACGAGAGAACTAAATACAAACAGAAACAAGTTAATCTCATAGACAGTAAAAGAAATGGACACAGCGACTCCATAGACTTCAACGGGGAAAATTGAAGTCAGTTAGAAGCGCTCACATCACTTCCTGATGGCTGAGAGTACTGCGCAGCCTCAGACTGAGCTTGACGACGTAGATGTGACGTAAGCAACCTGTCTGACAGTTGTATGTCTTCTAGTAGTTGTGTAAAGTGAAATCTGAATCACCAAATCTTGTAGAGACCGAGAGAGTGAGCAGGAGCAACTTTTGATGAATGAAGCAGGATTTGCGACATCTCTATCGGCGTTTATGCCTCCACGTCCCCCCAATTGCCTCATAGACAGTAAAAGATTGCCTTTGAGCTTCTCCTTGGGTCTATACGGTACAGCGCGATGGAGTCACCTGGTTACGAAGCAATCGTTAGCCTAACTTTTACAAAACCGGCTTATACGGGGCGATAGTGTAAAATACAAGGTAATGGAGCATTTTATACATTGTCGTGTTTGTTTAGAAATAAGCAATGGACAAATGAAGTCTTTTAACGCCTCAGATGTAAATATATTCGCTGTCAAAGTGAGGCCAAAATTAATGGGAGTCAATGGGATGCTAACAGCAGGTGATGGCTTGGTTAGCAATGGCTGCCCCTCTGGAAGGTACGCTTTCCGGGGACTGGATTCATAGCTGGATTACCCCCTTGGTGATTTAACAGGACACAGCTGAACAGAACTAAACTAATGAGGGTAACCATGGGGACAGATGAGTGGTGGGAAACTGAACAAAGAAACATGTGACAAATGAAAACAGGAAGTCCTTGGAACAAAACAGAACATAACTGTGATAATATGAGAGGATGTGAAATACACAAGACTCGTTTAGGAAATTTTACAGGATGATTTTATTCAGTAAAATCTGAAACACTGTTTATAGGTTAATGGCATGTTCCCGTGACCATTTTTTTTTTTTTTTAAAGGGGGACAATGCACGTCCGTCATGTAGGCTAAATGTGCCAGATTTAGCCATATAGGCTATTTTTCATCTGTAGTCCCTGGCAGGTTGATGGTAAAGTCCACAAGAAAAAAAAACAGGAAGAAAAGAAAACATTACTCTAATCAAACATATTAACACAAATTAACGACTTACATTAGGGCATGTGTCACAAAAGTCCAAGCTGGAAATATTCATAAGCATTTTTGTTAACAAGACTTCATATATCCTGAAATAAACCTACCCTTGAATATATTCACTAAAAAGTGATGTGATGACATATCAATTAAATAATGAAGTAAAAATATATATTTCAATTTATATTCAAGGATGTTTAATAACAGTGCATCTCTCATGAATCTGCCAAAATGTCTTATGTTCATTGTTCTCAGCATGACGCATGAAACGTTAAGTGTGCATTTGATGAAGCTGTTTGAGGTCACATGTCACCTGACAGCCTGTGTCTGTCCTGCAGAGGGAATCATGAGCTGCTTAACACACTCCTGGTGCTATGAGCAACTCACAACCTCTCAAATATACAGTAACTGATGTTTATATATTATTATATTATATTATATTATATTATATAATGCTTAACATCATTCTACATATCAATATGTTTGATATAGACCCAATGTTTGTCATCTGTTTAGAAAAAGAAATATGAGGAGACGTCAAACAGAAATGGAAAATAGAAATTAGGGTTACACTTTATTTTAAGGTGTCATTGTTACAGTGTAATTATATATTTAAATACTGAGTAATATTTAGTAACTACATGTACTTACTATAGGGTTAGGCTAGGATTAGGGTTTGGTTTAGGGTTAGTTGCATGTAATTATGCATAATATACTGTTATTACAATGGTAAGTATATGTAACATATGTAACAAAGACACTGTAAAATAAAGTGTTACCGAACTTAGTTGTTTAATCTTTTCTCTTTGCATGATTTCATATATTCTATAACAATATTATTGTATGGAGACATTGCCACAAGGTCTATATTTCAATAAGTTTTTCAATCAAAGGTCCAATTAAACACATTTTTGATTTGTTTAGCATTGGTTTAATATTGCATTCTTAATTTAGAATCATTTAAGTGAATTCTGTCCTCCAAACTAAAATTCTAATCTCCCACGTTTTTGGGGTAAACAACTGAGCATAATGAACTGTGTTTTCAGGAAAAGGTTGTTTTTCCCTCCACAAAATGTGAGATTAGAGGATTTTCACATTTGTATTAGCGCAAAGTGCCATATAATGTATTTAAATGTTGTTATTTTATACAAATAACGCATTACACATTCTTTCTCTAACTTCCAAACGAATATTTTGGAATATTTGATATATTAAGTTTAGTATTGTTGTACACTCTTAGTTTTTCATGAATGATTTTGTGTTCCATAATTGATTAATGTTTGCAGGCTATTTTTAGCTGATTCCCATGGTGACATCTACCATTTGGCATTTAGTGTCATAAAAGGTCAGTGTGTTCAATGAGCTGTATCTTTTAGTTTTTCCTGGGAAACACATTTTCAATTACTTTAAATATTGTGTCTTTACGGAAATTGACATTCAAAATAAACCTACCCTGAAATATTCAGTGAAGTAAAAAGTCTTAATATAAAAGCATATATTTTATGCATGTATGTATGCATTTATTTATGTATCCCAGCAAACACATATAGGCTACATCTCAAAGCAGAAATATAACGGTGGATTAAACAAAGCAGGTCAAATCTTTAATTTGCATTTAAATCTGCATCGTCATAAATCTCTTTTTTTTTTCCCCTCAGACTGCTGTGTTATCTCTTATCTCTTCGTAGCGCTCATCGGTCGTTTACTGCCCTGCAGCATGAATGACTGCGAGATGCGCGTGACGCAGGTGCTCCAGACTGACGCACATGGGCGGATGTGACCGTGCCGTCCTCCTCCTCCATCCATGAGCCGCTGGAGTCAGGGCCCGTTATACACGAGGAGCTCCCATCAGCTTATCCGCTGTTAATTATAGCCAGCGACCTGGTTTCAGCACTGCAGGGACTCAACAGCTCCCGCAGAACTCAAGTCTTTGCGCTTACAGAGGAGAGGCGCTGAGAGCGCGCGGCATCCAGCCAACACCAGCGCGCGCCACAAAACCAAACCAACGCTGCTTTCATCTTCACAGAAGACAACACAGAAACAAAACATACAAACATCTCGAAACTACACGACTATTCGGAAACCAACTAAAGGATGGCGTCAAAACGGGCAGGGTTTGTGGTTGTCCTCGTTGTAATATCGCAGATCAGCGCGTTCCCCACACCTGCCGGACCCGACGGTGAGTTACTTATTATCCAAATATAGATAAGTATAGCCTATAGGCTCGGTCAATTAATAAGCCAATATGTTTCCTATTTGATAGTATTAAGGACAGTATATACACGTGACCGATTAACAGATATCTGTACTTGCATGCTCTGTTTACAAAAGGGAATTTTGAGGAGATATTGAGTAAAAGAAATTCATTCAATTTCAACAATCACATAAACGTGTTAAGTTGTATTTTAAATAGCCTACAGTTATAGGCTCTATTCACCACCTGCTACCAGTGAAAACTCATATTGGTTGACTATAACGCCGTATAAATATGGAAAGATGGTTAATGAATTTGATTTTTTTATTGTGTTGTTGATGTTTTCACCATGTATTGCATATAAAGCTCTGGGGTCTGTGTTTCCAAAGGCCTTTAATCTTTTGTCCTGTAATCCGATTATTTGGTGGCAGCTTCTCTCGGACAGTTTGAACTGCAACTGAATGCATCAAAGATCTCACCATAGCAGAGTAAAAAACAATGCATATTAATAATCTTTACTTTAGGGTAAAAAAATAATGGTCTGCGATGTAGAGAGCCTTGATTCCATCAAAATCATGCTTGATTCACATAGGGGAGGTGCACCGATTTTTTGGTAACACTTTGTTTTACAGTGTGATTGTTACATATGTTACATGTAGTTACTATAGTAATAACTATACATTATGCATAATTACATGCAACTAAACCAAACCAAACACTAATTCTAACCCAGTCATTTACTCAGCGCTTAATAATTAACCTTAAAATAAAAAGTAACTGATTTCTTTCTTTTTTTTTTATGATGTTGTTACAATATCTTTACATTGTAGTTACAATGTAATAACCAATCAATAGTAATCTGAGATTGATACTGTAGTAGCGATACTGCAGATCTTCTCTCATTGTTCCTCCTGGTCAGTGTAGAATGGAGAGTTCACCAAGAAAAAGAAAAAAGAAAGAAAAGAAGAAAATCTGGGTAACACTTTACTTAAAGGCCTTAATGCGTCATAAAGGTATTCATAATGTATTTGTGACCTTGGATAACAAAACCAGTCATAAGGGTACATTTTTTGAAATTGAGATTTATACATCATCTGAATAAATATGATTTCCATTGATGTATGGTTTGTTAGATAGGACAAAATTGGCTGAGATACACAACTATTTGAAAATCTGGAATCTGAGGGTGCAAAAAAAATCCAAATATTGAGAAAATTGCCTTTAAAGTTGTCCAAACGAAGTGCTTAGCAACACATATTACTAATAATAAAACATTGTTAATATTTTTAAGGTAGGAAATTTACAAAATATCTTCATGGAACATGATCTTTACTTAATATCCTAATGATTTTTGGCATAAAAGAAAAATCGATAATTTTGACCAATACATTGCTATTGCCACAAATATACCCGTGCGACTTATGGCTGGTTTTGTGGTCCATTTTATAATGCATTATACTTTCTAAAGGTGTAACACTGTATAGATAAGTATTATTATGTAATTATAACTGGTTACAATTATTTATGAGATCATATGATGCATTATAATGTGCATTGCAAGGCATAATAAATGCATAAAGGCTATAAGTAAATTGCTACCAAAATCTGTAATAATTGACTCACTCATGTCATTCCAAACCTGTATGACTTTCTTTCTTCTGCGGAACACAAAAATTAGTTTTCAGTTTTCAGTTTTATACCTTTAAGTTGAGTGAAGACTGATCTACATTCGGTGACCTTTGCTTTTATTGAATGTGTGTGTTTCTTTCCTGATCCAGATAAGAGCATGTACAACCGAGAGCTAACTGAGGAGAAGCCATTAGAACAGCAGGTGTGATTTCACAAATACTCATTTATTGTTAATGACCATGTTATGCGAAAGACATTTAGCATCAGGCTAAACTTCTTTTTGCTAGAAAACATGATAATAGATGTTTTATGCAGAAAAAATACATAAAAAATACAAATAAGAAAGAGTCAAGATTTTGTTTTAATTTTTTTCAACAGATTGCAGAAGCTGACAGCATCAGGAAGACAGGTGAGATATAATCTTATGGGGACAAAGTGCTCCATAGTGATCAATAGCTCACAATTGCTTGCTGTTCATCCATGCAGAACCCAAGCCCACACCACCAGCTGAGGCAGAATTCAACTCAGAGGACGATGACATCACTTTCCTCAAGTCTCTGGCTGAGAAGTCCAAAGAGTCAAACAACGAGACTCCCATCTCAGATTCTGAGGATGAGCGATACGGTACAGATGAGGCCGACTCTACAAAGAACAGAAGACTGGCCGATGACTATGACTCTACTAAAAGTGGAATGGACTACAAATACCAAGGTAAGAACTACATTACCATACTAACAAAGTTTATTCAGCATAGCATATGCAGTGTGTGTACAGTGCACGATATGTTGATTGCACACACATTTTCTATATTCGTGGGTTAGTCAGATTACCTACTAAAAAGATCACACTATGTGAGGAACAATGTACCCCACAATGCAATGTGCTTGCTCTTTCCAGTGTAACGAATGAACCAGATTTTTATTTATACTATATTAATCAAACTAACAAATTTCGAGACATTTATAGGGTTAAATAAAAAATATAACCACATTTATGTCCATGTATAGTCATAAGACCTACTTTTTTCACATGCTAGGCACAATAGGCTGTGTTAGTGTTTAATATTCCATTTTCAGAATTACTGTTGTCTTCTAGTCTTAACTGCTTTACCTGTGAGGAAATTATGCATTCTAAATTGTAAAAGAGCCAACCTCGAGAAATATCTATGAACATTTCTGTTGTTGTTGTTTTGACCTGTCAAAAGCCATATTATCACCCACTTCGAAAATGCTAATCCCTCCCTGTGACTGTATGTGATCCTAAATACAGAAACAGGTGGCAGACACCATAGGTCAATCAGGAGGTGTTTATAGAGAGAGAGAGAGAGAGAGAGAGAGAGAGAGAGAGAGAGAGAGAGAGAGAGAGAGAGAGAGAGAGAGAGAGAGAGAGAGAGAGAGAGAGAGAGAGAGAGAGAGAGAGAGAGAGAGAGGATTATCTCTCCACAGGCTGTACTGGATGTTGTATAGCATTAAACCTCACAGTCTCCTACAACAGGGCAGTCAGACTAAACGTACACCCACATTAAAAGCCTTCTAACCTAGTAATTGCATAATAGCTCAAAGAGGTCATGTCATAATTTGAACCCTTTTCCCCGCTCTGTAATGCTACTCAAAGTTTCTTTCACCAAAATCATCGATTTTTACTTTATCCTCTTTCTTCAATAACAACGATTCATTAATAAAATCCACACAAAATTGTACTGTTCAAACTGTTAAGATCACACTGAAATGATTGAGGATGTTGTTAAAAAAGAAAATGCTTGTTTCTCTTACTGGTATCCTTCAGAAGGATCTGCAAAGTTGTAGGTGCTACACACAACAGAAGATTTGACTGACTGTACTATGTTTTACTTGTTAGTTATTCTGGTGTTTAGGAATAGCTATGGAATAATAAAAAAAGGCCCCACTTTATATTAGGTGGCCTTAAGTTCTATGTACTTACATCAAAAAATAAGTACAATGTACTTACTGTGTTCAAATTGTATTGCAAAACACCTTTGCTGATATTGAGGTGGGATATGGGTAGAGTTAGGGACAGGTGTGGTGGTGTGGGTAAGTTTAAGGGTAGGGTTAGGTGTAAGGGAAGTGTCAACTGTGTAATTACAAATGTAAATACAGAAATTAATTACAGATGTAATTACATGCAGGTATTTTTTAAAATGTAAGTACAATGTAAAGACATGTATGTACACATTAAGTGCATTGTATCAAATGATTAATTAAAATGTTAGTACATAGTAGTTAAGGCCACCTAATATAAAGTGGGTCCAAAAAAAAAGTTAATTGCAACTTTTTATCTTGCAATTCAGACTTTTTTTCTCAGAATTGCATGATATAAAGTCGCAGCTGTGAGTTATAAAGTCAGAATTGCAATTGCAAGTTTATATCTCACAATTATGACATTTGCAAGTCTTTTTATCCCTCAGCATTGGACTTTATAACTCACAATTGCAAGATTATATCTCACAATTCTTTGAAAAGAAGTCAGAATTGCAAGATGTAAACTCACAATTGTGAGATAATTTTTTTTTTATTTTGTTAAAAAAAGAAACAAGAAACAAGCTTCCATAAATAACAATATCTGGTTCTTATTACCTCACTGACACTGGGTCGACCATGTGCCTGAACACTGAATAGATTTTGTACATGTGTTAATTTATAAAATTTTTACCCTATGATAGTCAGGGCCGTTTCTAGCCATTTTGACGCCCTAGGCGAAATCCTTATTGGCACCCCCCAGCCAAATCTTAAAAAGTAACATGGTATTACTGGTATTAATTTTAATCCTTATTATCAAATACATACATACATACCATTTTGGAACTGTAATCCTTATTAACATATATATATATACAAATACAATTTGGAAACTACATATAAAAGCTGTTCCAGTCACATGAAAGTAACAAGAATAAATATTGATTCAGTGCGGTCTTTGTTTCTCATTGACGCTTGAATTACCCCTTTAAATAACGCAATGCTATGCCCCGTACGACACTATTAGAACTGAATGAATCGATTCAGTTTTCAACGCCACCCGTAAATATGCATTAAATTCGACAAAGCGGTTTTATAAAGGATAATAAATATTGTGAATTAGCACATTTTATTATATTATTTTTAAATTGGCTGTTGAAGTTTTATATGGGACAATTACACACTGATCCTTTAACAATGCATTAGCGCAAAAACACACACCTTTTGGAGGTGCAAGAGAAGAAAGCTTAATAGAGTCTAAATATAATGATATCATGAAATGCTAAAGTGAGTGTGGTTAGCCTATATCTTGTCTATTTATTATACACACCGAGCAATATTACACTATCTGCCCATTTCACAACGTGATTTCTCGACTGCCATAAAAAACGGCCCTAACAAAATACAGATTTGGGCACTTTTTATTGTACTTGTTTTTTTTAATTGGCCTTTGAATTTAGCTTTATTGTGTGGTTAAAAAAAGCGTTACCATGCCAAAGCTTTGACCGAGCTCTTTGATCTAAAGGCGCTCCAAATGCAAACTTTACATGCCACATTCAGACAGTATTTGACAGTACTCGGATCCAATAGTGTTAGGGGAACCAGTGGGGGTGGCAATCATATTTCAGGGTGGCCTTGACACCCTTTACACACACACCTTATATGCGTTCATTGGCGCCCCTTCAGCTGATGCCGCCCTAGGCGACTGCCTAGTTCGCCTATGCCTAAAAACGGCCCTGATGATAGTCATTTAATAAAGGCACTCTGGCCACCTAAGACTCTGACTCTCTGTCAGAATTAGCAACAGATGTTTGGTCAGTTTCACGTTTCAGGCAGATGGTGAGTTTACTGGAAGCGAATACGGCAGTGTAAGTCGATCTCTGTGGTAGATAATGGCAGATAACAGAGTGGGAGGTGTTTTTGTGTGATTTCAATGGGTTACAGGAATTACAACAGACAGACAAGAATTGCTGGCAGATTCAACATTCAGATCTCTGTTTCACACATTCTCCTTTACTTAGTCTCGCTTTTAAAGAGCTTTGAGCTTGTGATAAAATATATGTAATATAATTTAAATACAGCACACTGAAAACTAAACCTATGGACCATGCACCTTTCGTTGTGTGTGTGTGTGTTTTTTGGCCAACATTATCAATGTTAACATTATATTAAAGTGTAAGTTCGCCAGTTTTCAACCCGCATTGAATTGTTAAAATGTCAGTAGTATATGTAAATTAAGTCTACATTATTGTGACTAAAAGTTTGCTAAGAAGTATTTCCTACTAAAGCAAGGTAGAATTTGACTCTGGTCAAGCCTATCCAAGCGCAGACTGGAAATGGCCTTGGACGGCAACATGCCCAGTGTATTATGGGTGTCGAGCTTTCCTGTAGCTCAAACAGTAGAGCATGGCGCTAGCAACGCCAAGGTCATGGGTTCGATTCCCAGGGAAAGCAAGAACTGACAAAAATGTAAAATGTGTACCTTGAATGCAATGTAAGTCACTTTGGATAAAAGATAATGCATAAATGTAAATGGGTGTTGATGTTTTCTCTCATCAGCTAGCACTGATTTCAAGTTCAAATGACATGGAAGCTAATATATTGCCAGAGTCTGTGTTAATAGATATTACAACACTATCTCACGACAAATTCCTACTTTTTTTATGAGGTGGTTAATTCGTACAAATTCGTACGATTTGTCTAAACCCCAGTGACGGGTTTAGGGGTAGGTCATTCATACAAATTCATACAAATTGGGCAACTCGTAAAATACGTACGATTTAGCAAAAATCATAAAAATTTGTACGAGTGAGGTCGTAAGAATTAACCACCTCTTAAAATACGTACAAATTGCCGTAAGATAGAGTTGAATATTAGCTCTTTATCATCTAAAAGACACACTCTCACTTCTTGACATAAAGGTTGAATGCTAGAGTGTTATATAATATTATATAGCATGTGGATGCACTCCCTTTAGCTCATTCAAACTTTCTAAAATATCTGCTTATGAAAGGTTATTAGTAAACAAGGTATAGTCAGCTGTTAATTATTGTGAAATAAACCTGATAAGGTGAGGACATGAGCTGCAGTTATGCCGTCTCACTCTTTAAATGCTTGAGTTCTTTAAAGTCGGGTGGATTCTGATAGGCTATCCTTCATAAACTGGAGAAAAAAAAATATTCTGAAAGTGATTCCAGCAATATCGTTAATCTGTGTTGATAGAATAAATGTCTCTAAACTCATAGAATTACAACGGATATTAAAATGTTATTGTTATAATATTCACCCTTAGTGTGAACAGCATTTAATATTCAGTTTGATAAATTTGTTTCAATGGAGTGATGTGAAATATTCTCATGTGTTTGGTTTCAGATGATCCTGAAAGCTTTCGGCAGCTGGACGGGACTCCGCTAACAGCTCATGACATCGTCCAGAAAATTGCCAACAAAATCTACGAGGAGGATGACAGAGGAGTGTTTGACAGAATTGTGTCTAAACTACTCAAGCTGGGCCTAGTAAGAAATTCAAATCGTAGCATGAGCAGTGATTCTGATAACTACCATATTGATAAAGCGTGCAATAAACATCATACATAATGTATTAATTGCTCTAGGGCAGGGATGGGCAACTCCAGTCCTCGAGGGCCACTGTCCTGCAGAGTTTAGCTCCAACCGTAATCAAACACACCTGAACCAGCTAATCAATGTCTTCAGGATTACTAGAAGGCTACAGGCAGGTGAGTTTTATCAGGGTTGGAGCTAAACTTTGCAGGACAGTGGCCCTCGAGGACTGGAGTTGCCCATCCCTGCTCTAGGGGAACATATTCCAGTTTAACTAGCATGAGTTGCATGGAAAATAGATTGTCATACAATAATCCCTATGTGAATTTGATTGTTCTAGCAGATGTTGTGTTCTTTTGTTTGTCCTTCAGATCACAGACAGTCAGGCAGAGACGCTGGAGTATGAAGTTGCTGAAGCCCTGCAGGATCTGATCACCAAAAACGCCAAAGATAACATGATTGGAGACCTCAGTATGGACTACCCTGTAAATGCAGCTGAAGACACACAGAACAATATGGTACGAGTGTGTGACTGTGTGTCTGTAGTGTTTCTACCAACTATGTGTTTATCTATCGTTTATTTTAAATAATACTGTTTCTCTGTTTGCTTGGATTCTTCTCTTAAGGACGAGGAAGACAGGCCCAGCCGGCGATACGAGGAAGAGGATGAAGGTGATAATGATGGTGGCAATGATGATAATGGTGATGAAGAACCGGAGGAGGAGAGTAGGGATGACACAGTGAGGGCAGATGATTCATGGGACGCCGTGAGCGACGGAAATGACAGAAACGAACTGAACCCTGAAGACGGACTGCAGGACCTTCAGTTCTTCCCCAACTTCTACAGACTCCTCAAGAGCCTTGACTCAGGTAGACAACACAACATACAGTATACCATAATATACACAGGAAAACAGAGTACAACACTCCACTGTGATTCTGCCAAGACATGTTTCTGGATCAACATATTTTGTTGATCCTGGAACAACATTCCTGTTTGAAAACCCTTAAACCCTACCCATAATTTATCCTAAAATGTAGAAGCACCTAACCCTGGTTGTAAACCTAATCTTGACATAAATTATTGGAATTTTAAAAATATTTAGCTACAAATGTTGGTCTATTAATCTATTAATCTGCCTTCACATTGCTTTAATGTGTTATTTAATGAGATATAAAACAAATGGATATTTAAAAAAAAAAAAAAATCCTGTTATATGCTATAACCTCTGCTCTGTAGAGGACACCAGAACTATTTATTGAGAAAATCTATTCATATTCAAGACATGAATAGACAAAAACAATGGGATTGCTTCAAGCTCTTTTTTTTTTTACCAAACTTTGTATGAAGATGATTCTTAATGTTATGAAAGATAACAGAATAATTTAATATATAATTTTACTTTATGCAATATGTATGTAAACATGTCCATAAATGCCATTCCCATTCTATGCAATGCATACACTGTATCTTATTTGCATATTAATGTGTTTTGGGACAATATGTCATAAAAAGACGTGTAATAATATTTTCATAAAAATGTCTCATATTTCATAAGAATATCCAGACTTAAAACTGTGTATGTTGTCAGAGAAATTCGCTAAATTATGTCCTCTATTCTGCAAAACCTCTATTCTGGGTCAGGAGGATATTTCTGTCTCGGGCAGAGTGCCATTTATATTTAGATGTCACTTCCGAAACTTTGGCTGTCGGTTCTCTTAGCAACAATAGTTTTATTCAATGAATTTTATAGACTGTAACCTCGAAATTGAGCCAAGATCGCTATACGATTATACGGTTACTTTGTCAGTTCATCGCTATCTAACAAAGTTACGTTATAAAAATGTCAACAATAAAGCTCTTACTTACATCGTGTCTTGACTTTGTTTGTTAATGAGAGGTTTCACGAGCCTGCATTAACTCAGCACTGAATAAAAACTCTGCCGTTTTGAGCGGTGAGATTCTGACCAACTTAAACATCCCTGATCGCGTTCAAGAGATCAGTTGTGATTGGCTACATTACTCACCGATGCAAAAACACGCTGTAAATAGATGACGTTCTCCAGAGCTTGGACACAAATTTGCAAATCTGCCAAATCTGTTTCGCCAATGTTCTTACAGTATCAACTGAGGGTGCTTTTGCTTGCATTTGAGGGTGCTTAGCACCCCTGTAGAACCGGGCCTGTATCGTTGTGACAGAATAAAATACAAAACTAATACACAATTGACACAAAACAAGCCAAAACAAAACACACAACATTACAGAATATAGCACGACACAGACAGAAAGCTACTGTACAAAACATACCACCCCTTGTGAAAAAGAAGTGTGCTTAATTGTGTTGAATAATGTGCACTTGTAGTCTACTTCAAATCTCAAAATATTGTTGTTGCAGATCATATAATATGATTGAATTGACTAGATTTCTTAACACGCTTTTAAAAAGTGCACGTTGTAATAAATGTCAAATAAGTTTACTTATGTTTTAATAACCTCTTTTTATGCTTTAAAGAAGTACACCTACTGGATATGTTGACTAACATACTAAAGCACATGTAAAGCATTTGATTATAATTTTAATTGTGGTGTGATATTCAATATTTAAAGTTACTATATTATAAATGTACTAAATTGCAACTTCATCAAGTCAAATATTTAAATGCATAACCTACAAGTTTGAATAGAAATTACATTAAAGAATATTTTAGTTTACCATAAATGTGTGTCAGAACTAGAGGTTTCAAAGACGAAGCTGATGCAGCGATTTCCAACATGAAGGTTTTAATAAAAGATTAAACACAGGGTAATCCAAGACGACGTAACGGTGTGCATGATACACAAACAACAATTGATCCTGAAATGAGGAAACAAGAAACTTAAGTACACACTGATAACAAACTAAAAGACCAACAGGTGTGATGATCAAATTAATTGCCATAGTGTTAGGGGATAACAGTTTAGGACCCAGGACCAGTTGTGAAGAACGAAGACCTAGAGTCAGGAGTGCAATTAATTAAAGAAAAATTTACTGAAGAATAGTTTGCAACCTTCCAGGTCTGGAGCAGACGCAATCTTGCCTAGAAAACAACTAAGTCCACCCATCTCCTAGAATGCCCGTTGTACACCTTCAATACTGATCTGTAACACAGAGTACTGCACACATACACTCATACACAGTCTCTCCAAGGTTGGAGTTGGTTGAGCTCCAGTTCTGACCAGAGAGTTTCCCAAAACTCAGAGAGAAGTACAGGCAATAGTACAGGCAATATTCATCTGGATTCTTTAGTGTGTCAGTAAAAGGAAATAATATAAAATGAAAGACCAATCCATATTTCATCTCTGGAAGCCGGGCTAAGTGAGTAAGCACTGTTACTGCACTCCTGGCATTTTAGGGGTGTGTGATACCAAAATCCAAACACACAACAAAATGTTCTGTTATCAAGTGTTTAGCGACACATATCACATCCCTAGGCCAGACATTCAGTCACTCCTCAGAGACCAAATACAAACTTTAGAAAACATATATGAAGAAACAATAAACAATCAGTGGTTCTCTTGATTAAGTAAAATCATAACTGGAAATAATCATTAAAAATCATTGTAATAATATAGGAGGATAAATATTTAGTAATGCTTTGATTATAAATTTAATTAGGAAATTACATATACGTAAATATACTTAAGTCCTACTTAAGTGGGTCAAAAAAGTACAAAAAAATACAACACACCAGAGTATAGCTCAACAAAAGCCACACAAACCATAATGAAACACACCTCATAACACAACACAGTAAATCAACAGCTATAAGGTCTTTAGAAAAATTACCACCTGGCTAAACACATTCTTTGTGGTCTCAGCTGTCCCCTTCTTCAGCAAACACCACATTAATCCAGATTAAAGTCTGGTCCATCACATCCTTCTCCTCTCACTTTACAGAGCAAGATAAAGAGGAGAGAGAAACCCTGATCACCATCATGAAGACCTTGATCGACTTTGTGAAGATGATGGTGAAATATGGAACCATCACACCTGAAGAAGGAGTGTCTTATCTGGGTAAGAACAAAATATTCTGTCCACCTTATTTATGACGTATTTTAGGGCACAACATTTCATGTTGATCTAATGCGTATGTGTGAGCAAGAAACATCAGTAAGGCTTTTTAAAGCCTCCATACTGAGAGTTGAGATAAGTTGTCTCTTTAATAGAAACCATAGAGTATGCTTCACTTTAGCTGTGTTAAACTAAACAACAAATATGTTCTGCCTGGCTGTTATTGTGTCAGATTACACAGTATTTTCTCTTTCAAGAATAGCAATAAATACTTGTTTGTCACGCCTAGTTAGGACATGTATGTGTGTGTGGGCAGTACGGAATCCCTGAGATAAGCTAAATGTGACTGAATGCTTTTGTGTGCATTTACATCTTGAAACAAAGCTTTGTCCAGCCTGAAAGAGAGATAGAGTGAGAGCAGCTGTATTTTGACTTGCTTCTAATGTGGAGTGTTTATCCTCATTCAAATCAAATGTAGAGCAGATAGTTGTGGCAGATTTTTGCTAATGCAGTACCAGTATTTGCTGTGTGTTCAATCATACAACAGACATTTTCTTTATATAAAAAAAAGGTGGGGACAGTATTGGCGGAAGTGTGTATGGCGAAGGGGGCCGTTTATGACGTGATGAAAAGATAAAAGCTTAGCTCATGAATATTGCTACTTTTGTTTTCTCCACTGATGACAACCACAACAACCACTCAACAAACACAAGTACAATTTAGCACCAGATCACCTTTCATTATAATACTCACCAAATAGCTTAAGCATTGCTAAAAGTGATTCTTTCTCGTAAATTATGTCAACCGTTGTGAAACATAAATACACTTTTTAACCCTTAAATGCATGATTGTTTCGCCAATAAATTATTAGATATTCGGCTCGGATCTATTTCTAACATGGATGGATCTCTACCTGTCGCGATAATACTCTCCTAATACTAGAGTAACAATTACAGAAGAATAAAATAAATCATATTTTGTTACCTTTTGGAGCTTGGAAGGTTTCAGTTTGAGCAGATGTTTTATATCATCATCACTGTCCTCGTCAGAGCTATCATTTTCAACATCTTCAAAATCAATATTTTGATCACTGACAGCTTCTTCACCAGATCCACCATCAAGTGACAGTGACACTGTAATAAAGTTTGTATGTTCAGGGAAGAAGGAGGCGGGAACCGGCGAACATTTAAAAGACTTTAATAAAATAAATCAACAAAATAACATAACTGGTGGCAGCCCCTGGATGACTGCCGCCTACGTACAAAATAAACATAAACAAAACACAACATAAAATCCAGGCCTGGTCCTCTCTTGTCCTTCACTGTCGTCGCTCCTTCTTTATACTCCCGTCACTCCTCCGTGAGACACGAGGCCGATGCGGCACGCAGCTGGCGCTCATCATCCTTAATGACCGCGGCCTTGTCCCGCTCTCACGGTCCCTCAGCCTCGCTGCTCGCCACAGACACTAATATCTGATTGCGTTCAGTACTTGCTCTGCAGTAAATTGCTGAAACATTTCAAGTTTTGCTGATGATTCTTCCTATTCTTTTATTTTCTCTTCATCATTGTGTATCAGACATTGCCACCTTGTGGAATAAAGCTCAATTGCACTTATTTAGTCATCAAAGATTAAAGTATTGTTGTGCAGAAAAAAAATACTTACACTGTTACACACCTCGGGTCGATAGCGATCCTATTCAATTTTTACAAAAAATAAATGGGAAAACAGCCATTCTTTTACAATTTGATTTTTTTTCTTGTTATATTGTTTAAAATGAATTGATTGAGGAATACTAAGAAGGTTGATGTCTCACTTTAAAAAATGAGTGAGGAGGAGGGTTGGGAATGACGTCCCGTTTCACTAAAGAGCTGAGGTATGCGTTTAAGATCAGATCATCAGGATCAAGTCAATTAGAAATACCAAGGGTTCACTCAAAGCAAGGAGAGTCTGCTTTTAGCTATTATGCCAGCCGCAGCTGGAACCAGCTTCCTGAACAGATCAGATGTGCTCCAACAGTAGCCACTTTCAAATCCAGACTCAAAACACATCTGTTCAGCTGTGCATTTACTGAATGAGCATTGTGCTACTGTACATCCGACTGATTGCACCTTATCTTATGCTTTTACTGAATGAGCTCTGTGCTCTGTCCGAACTGCTTGCACTTTAATTATGTTTCAATTTAACCCTGTTTTTAATTTTAATTTTACTTTTAATTTTATTTCTTTATTTTTTATTTCTTTTAATTCATATTATAACTGTTATACTGCGAATATTTTAACTTAATTTCTGTGTAAAGCACTTTGAATTGCCACTGTGTATGAAATGTGCTATACAAATAAACTTGCCTTGCCTTGCCTTGCCTTGCCTAAGATTTAAAAGAATATACTGAATGAATTGAATGTAATGTTTTTGGACACTTAATTGCTTGTTAATTGGAAATAAATAAAAATCGAGTATAGTTAGTTGAAAGTAAGAGCTCTTTTTGACCCGCTTAAAGGAGAACTCCGGTGAATTTTTAAGTTAATCTTGATCGTTATACCTTTGTAAGAACTGTCTATAGAAAAAAAACGAACCGGATTGGTGCCTGCAACACGGAGCTGTTACAGTTAATGCCCAGAGCTCCCACTCAGCTAACACGGCAGCTATGGGGGCATATACATAAAGAGTGTCTTTGTGCCTCTTAACAGACACAAAATGCAATTAAAATGCCTGTCCAACATGAACAGGGCCCTTACATGACAACAAGATGCGTTTAGCAACTTAGCCATTGTTTAAACTCACAGAGATAATGTTTTATACGGCAAGCAGTAGTCTTGCTGAAGTCCCGTGAGAACTCAGTTGTAGCTGGTAAAACGTAAATAGTCCAATAGTCCCCTCTGGACTATTTAAGTTTTCACTTTAAAGCTATATAGTTGATATTATTACAAAATGTACTTTCTAAAAGTGTAAGGGCTTTTCACACTTGAAATTTTTGAACCCTGGGTCATTCTAAACCCCGGGTAAACAGAATTCTGCTTCACGTTTGACATTGCTCATAATTTATGCAGGGTTAACAATTAAACCTGGGTACCCATAAACTGAAGTTTCACACTTTACATTCCCAAAATTTTAAACACTGACTTTGCTCCGCACCACGCCGTTATTAATGCTCGAGCCGAGCGGCCATATGCATTTACATTCTGTGAGTGAGATCCCACCCCTGTGGGCGGGTTGAAAACATGCGGAACTAGCTCCTGTAGTCTCTAGTCTCTGGCCAAAAAATCCAGAAATAAAATGCATAATTCTCTGGTATCAGGGGGATATGAGGGGGAAAAGTACCATATTTGAATATACTACCGGGTTTCTACTGATACAAATCTTAATGCTAAATCGCTGAAGTAACCCTTTAAAAGCTCTTGCATTGCGCATCCATGTATTAGCCTATATATCGCAGACTGTACTATCATCAAGTTCATACTGAATGGACTTTTCAGGCTATAAAGGTAACAATGAAACCCCTTTTATACCCTAATTGTCACGTTTACTGTCACCATTTAACATTTGTCTCTTCAAATGCTGTTTATATAAGCGACTGTTTATATGTAACGTGCATCAGTTTCTATGAGCCACGCAGGGTTTAGAACACTAATAACCCGAGGTTAAGCACCTTGTGAAAAGCCCATGAAAAGTGTACTCTCTTTAAGTACACTTAATTGGCCTTTTATTTAATTACAAATGATATTATCTGCAAGATTTGAAGTAGGCCTACACTACAAGTGCACATTCAGTATTTTTAATGGAAGAGATTTAATACCAACTTGTAAGGGAAAATGTTCCCCGTCATGAATATGACTCATATGCATTTGCTTGACTGGATCTGTGCTAGTTTACAAGTTCCTTTCGCTAAGGATGGATTGTGTTGCCTGTGGGTGATGTGACACGCAGATCAATATTTATAATTATATTTCAGTCACTGTTGTTAATAGTTTGACATCAGTATGTGTCTGCATGTACATCTGTGAATAAAGATATATCACAGAATATACTGCAACCTTCAACATTATTTTCAGAGATTTGTAAATAAGGCCTAATCGAACAGAAAAAAATATAGCAAGATCAAGTTCTATAAAGGTAAATGATAAATTACTTTGCATTTCCATTTACTCCAACAGCAAAAGGCGGGAAAACAGCATTCAGATTAGTGTTAGTGTTCAGATATTGTACACAACACAAGATGAACTTTAATGAATTTGTATTTCTGTCACTAATCCTCACTGTTCAGTGGTGTTTTGAGGGCACACAAGCAATGTGCTGTCCATCTCATGCCCTTATATGTTCAAGCAAACAGCATCCTGTTTCTCTCATTTGTTCTTGCTCTCTTTCATTCCGTGTAATTAATTCTGTGTGTTTCTCTAACGAGATGGTCATGGTCGTTCTGATAGAACACAGATAACCATTTGGAATTCTCCATTGCGTAATAATGGGGTTACTCTGGCAACCTGCGCCACAGGATGACAGTGCTGGTAAAGATCAAATGGAATGGCAGGGTGTGTTGCCAGGATACGGCTGGTTATTGATCTGCTGTGGTTTAAACATGAGATGAGGCTCTTGTCATTGTGCCCTAATGCGTGTTTGTCTATGGCAAACAGCTCTCTAAGACACAAAAGTGTGTACACAACAACATAATGAGCAGGGGACATGCACATCTACATATGGACTGTTGGAAGCAGCTCTCTGTTGTAAAATATAATTATGATCAGTTAAAAAACATACACTCTTTGACCTCTGAGAAAGAACAAAATAGACATTAATCTAACTGTAGTTTATTACTTATTAACTGTTTAGTACTATTACTAAAAAAATGTTTATTGTTTTTTGGATTTGTTGTCATGAACATTATATATGGAAAATATTAAAACATGTTATTAATTATAATAAAAAAAGTACAAATGCTACCATAAAAAAAACTGTTCATTGGTTAACTGTAAGTACCATATGGTGAAAGCTATGGCTGCACGATATTGAAGAAAAATGCGATATTCGATAATTTGTTAAACAATGCAATATTCTATATTGAATATGATCATTATTTTTAAAAACTGAAAATGAACCAACATACAGGTGTGTTTTACTGTAGCATTACATAAAAAGTAAGTCATTTTAACATCAACCAGGGGGATGTAGGTTTTCAAGTTGTCCTACATTAGACAACTTATTTATTAAATAACAGCAATTCATTAATTTAATAGTCAAAATAGTCTTCACTCTGTGAATTAAATATACACTGATTCTTATTAAAGCTACAAAAGTTATTCAGTCAAGAGCAGTGAGTGATTTTATCTTTATATTTTGTTGTTTGAATAACACTAAGCAGGTTTATTAGGCTGCTGTCACTTTAAGAGCTGCATGGATCCAGTATATGGTTTACATGCGCAATATATTACACTTTCTCAACTGTTTAGAATCTGTATGGACCTAAAACGTGGGGTCAAATTTACTAACAGCTTGCGCCAGCGCATACCCTCTTTTGGCATTAAAAACTACTGTCAGGGTTTAGTAAAGACACAGCATGAAAAATTAGCGCTGAAAATGTTATTTTTGCGGCTTACCTTTTTGTATATGCATTTGTTGGAGTTTCCCTTTCAGACTCAACATTTATGGGAGGAGAGTATTTAAATTAATCATGCAAAGTGATTTACTAAGGTTTGCGCTAGTAAATTTACTGGTGTTTGCGCCATTATTTACTGCCCCCCAAAAAAAGCACGTCTTAAACCAGAAACTAACTGGTAGATTGCGTTGGTTATTATGAAAATGATTCAGCTGCATCTATGTTCTTTAATTGGCACATCATCAGTAGATCACGCGCAGAGCTTTCCACTCCCATCTGTGCTTTGGAACACTCACACACTAATTTGCCCTGTTTAGTAAATCTGGCCCTTGGACTATTTGCAATCTTTTGAAGAATTAAAATCATACAGTATCTCAAGCCATTGCGATATGCATATCACGATATGTGCATTTGCGATAATTTCGATTCAATTTTTTTTTTTTGCTCTATAAAAAGACAATGCATGTAATTTTACTGTGATTTTTTAAAGTAGAAAAATGTATCACAGCAATATATCATTATAATAAAATTGTTAAAAAAAATATTAGAATTTATAACATGTATTTCATGGGAAAAGCAGCATTTCCATAACTTCCTTTGAACATTTGTTCGCTTTTTACTGAATACAGTTATTTAGTTCATATTTACTGAATTTATTTTAGTGCTATATGTTACCCTGATGACGTTTTGTCTTTGTGTAAGGTAACATTGTGCTATGTGCTATCATTGACTAGCCTACTTAATATCTGCTAACTCTTTATTTTAATGGTCCCCCAACGATATTCTACGGACTGTTATGGTATGTTTACATGACAAAAACAAAAAAGGGTTTCCTTTGCGTTTTTCGCATACAGACGACAACCTTGTCAAAACGATCCCCATTCACACGGATCCACAAAAACGACTATAAATGCTGTATTATGCTGCCAGGCCAGTAGTTGGCGATGTCACTTTGTAAAGAAACACTACGCGTCTAAAGACTGAATGCATAATACGCATGTACTTGAGAATAACAGTATCGTTTTCAAAAACTTGCACTTTGAATCCCATTTTCAAAAGTTTGCGTTTTCAGGCCCCCAAAACACTGTTACGCATAAAAAGTTTTCCGTTTTTATTTAAAAACAGTGTCATGTAAACGGCCCCTACATGTCAACTCATCCTACTAACCCTAACCATGACCGTAATTTAATAATCTCCTAATACTCTAATGAGAGTAGTTGCAAAGTTACTTATAGTTATTAGAATGTATATAGTGGACTGTCGAAATAAAGTGTTACCATTAAAATTATACAGTTATAAAAATTGGTAACTCTTTACAATAGGTTTCATTTGTTAACATTAGTTCACTACATTAGTTAACAAACTAACTATGAAAAATACTTCTAAAGCATTTATAAATATTAGTTAATTTCAACATTTACTAATACATTACTCAAATCAAAAATTGTATCTGTGTTAATATTACTTAATGGACCTTACCTAACAATAACCAACAATAAAAAGTTGTATTTTTATTAACTAACGTTAATAAAGATGAATACATACTGTATCATTGTTAGTCTCCAAAATGCTTAAAACATCACTGTATTTATAAATATTATGTTTTTCACACAGAAAATCTGGATGCAATGATTGCCCTGCAGACCAAGAACAAGCTGGGCAAATCTCTGGTTCCTCTCAGCATTACGCCCCCTACAGGTAAATCATCGCCCAACTCCGACCCACCACCACACCTCAAACCAGCCCAGGTCACACCACTGCAAACTGCAAGTCATTCACTGCAGATTCTGCTCAGGAGGACTTTGGCATCACTATACTGTTTCCCTCCCTTGTTCCAGGAAAAGCAGCGGATGATGATGACAACACCAAAGCAGAAGCTGCCAAAATGCAGAAGGAGTACGAGTCCCTGAAAGACTCAACCAAAGACGTCCAGACTGCTACAGAGATCAGTGAGTATATACAAGGATCCTGTATCATCTTAACCAGCATGTTTATGGTTTCGGTTCAAATTAAAAGCCTCTCAGGTGCTGCTGGTGTAATTGAGCTGGTTAACTGAGCTGATAAGCCTGTATTAAATACAAATCTAGCCTGCAATTTCACAGGAAACATACTGCCAGACTGCAAAATATGTGTTGTAGAGATACAGAGAGAGTCAGTTCCATGGGGAGACTCTGCAGCAGCCCAACAGATTGAGGGCATCGCTGTAACACTCAGAGTGAACTGACAGTAATGAATGAAATAATGAGATCCTGTTAAGGGAGACTTTTATTGATTCCATGAAATGTACTATACATTATTGTTAAAAGCTGTGATAATCACTATGGTTTATTACCCAAGAACCATTTAGAGCACACCCATTATACATTAATGCTGCTTTCATGTTAGAATTACCACAATTATGAGACGACGGCTCAGAACTTTTGTACTCACAGAAATGATTTGTTGCTATGGACACTTACATATAGGCAAAATGATCTGTTTACAAATACGATTTGATGACTTTAAAAATATGTCTATTCTAAAAGCACCATTAATTCATCTCTATATACTTTTGCAAAACATTGAACAAGGCTGGCGAGTTTTAGTAATTTAAACAAACAATAAGAAGAAGAAGAAGATGTTTGTCTGTCACTGGTCAAAATGCCAACCTTGATTATAAAATAATATCATATACATGTGAAAACTGGCTGATAATTTCTGTCTGTCAGGTCATCCTGGGAAGTCTGAGAGTTATCTGGATGCAATCAGGAAGAACATTGAATGGCTGAAAAAACACAACAAGGAAGGCAACAAAGAAGGTAAATGTTCAAATATATTACATATTTTACATCTGCTGAAATGGACAGAAAATGTGCTGTGTTTGCTTTTCATTTAATCATGATTCAAGCCAGCAGGTTTTAATGTCTTCAGATTTCAGATTTATTCTTTATCGTCCTCGGTATAGGAAATATGTTTCCACAGATTGTACCAGGAGCAACATTCAGCACACATAATATACACATACTGCACAGAATACACATAGACTACGTTTACATCGACAGCAGTAATCGAATTATTGACCTTATTCTGAATAAGACAATATTCTGATTAAGGTGTTTACATGAGTTGCTTTTAGAATATTCCGTTCATGTTCCCATTTTACATGTTATAGAATATAGCTCGATTAATGGTACATCATTACATCCCCATGCCACGCTACGCTACGCTGTCCGACATCCAATTATAGCGCGACTTTCGTGGGTCTGTTAAATCAATGGGCTCAGGCAACCGCTGTAACTTTACTCGCGGGTGTCGCTGTTGGACAGTGTTACTTTATAAAAACGAGTGATTTTTATACCTCTTAATGTAACTTTTATATATATATATATATATATATATAGGCCTACGTTGTTTTATTTTTTGTAATATTATATAGGCTATTGTGTCTTTCAGGTTTTTTTGAAGAGACACTGCCCATCTTGCCTTCTTCTTGACAGCCTACATTTAGAATAATAGCTTTGATTAATGATGAAAATTAAGGTTTCAAAATCGTGATTGTTTGGATTGTTTTTTTCTGCCGTCGAGCCACAGGCGTTCACTGAATGGCCATATGGCTCGCGAGCCTAGAGCTTCCCGACCGCTGTTGTAAGCAGACAGTTATGAATCTGGGATTACTTACAAATTTATTGTATTTTACTTTTACAATGAGCAGAATTATTACAACACAAAGAAAAAAATATAGAGGAGGCCGTGTGTCAGAATGAGCTGTCAAGCAAGACTGACATACGTAAAATATAAACGGGACATTTGAGCGCTTTTTTACTGTTTTGCACGCGCTGTTATATTAATTATAATTCAAATTCTGTTTTATTTGTGACAATATTATTAGTGATTGTTGAGAGGGTCACTTTTGATACATTTTTAAAAAAGGGCAGGGCCTCGAGCCCCCAAAGCCCTCCTCTCTGCACTTGCCTGGTGTCTGTGTGTCCTGTCACAAAACGTGGTGAAAACTCCTACACAACGTTAATAGTTAGATTAAGGTTTGTACATGAACAAGGTTTGTACATGAACATCTACAATGCACTTTGATAATGCGACTAAAATAGGCATACTCCACATGTCTTAATTTCGTTTATGGCTTTAACCAGATTAAGGTAATTAGAAATCACTGTTTACATGGTGGCTTCTTAATCAGAGTATTGTCTTAATCAGATTAATATCGGAGTATTGTTGTCCATGTAAACATACTGATAGATAAATAGACATACTGCACAAAAATGGCTTTATCAACCAAAACTGTAAATATTTAGAAATTATGCATTATGTAAATTCAACGAGAGTACAAAACTTTTTGCTAGGCACGACTTTTTATGCACATACTCTGTCCATTTTATTTGTAATATTATTCAGATTAATCTGCATTAGGGCAGATATAAATTTCTACATGCTAATTAGACAGTTATCACATTAATGTAATATAGGCCAGCAGTCTACGTATATGCACAATGCAATTTAAAGATGTCAGGCTGTTGCTAGATTTTGGAAATGACAAATAACACGACTATACTATCCTATACTGCGAGTGAACATGCTGGTAAACTTTGTTTAACTGGTAAACAGCCTATTCTCTCTCTTAGAGTTGTCAAAGTGTTACCCCTAACCCAAGGTTACATAGAATCATGGAGAAGAACAGTCAAATTAAAGAGTCTTTTTGCCCTTAATTTGCAATTAAAATAAGCGTGGGTGAGAGCACTCATGAATATGCGTCGTTTGATGAGCTTGGCTCTGTTACAGCGCTGTAAGTCTGCTGTGTGCTGGACAAAAAGATCTGTGTATTCCTCTCTTTATACCTGCCAGCATGAGACTGAGCGACTGTCTGTGTTCTTCAGACATCATCTGCTCAGCTCCGAAAATGAGAGTGTGTTTTGAGATGAGAACTGTTGTTCTATTGTTCATATTCCAAACAGATTAATTAGAAGCAGCCTGTTACGGTCTAGATGGGTGAATCATATCCAGGTCATATTCATCACAACAACAAAAAAGAATATTATTCTGCATAAAGCAAATGAAGCCAATTTTTTTCTCATTCTCATTGCTATATTTATTTTTTTCAATCAGAATAAATTAAAGAACCTAAAAACTATGGAAGCTCGTTTCTGCCACAGAATAAAACATTTAAAAAGATAATTGTGACTTTACCTATCAATTGTGACTTTACATCGCAGAATTGTGAGATATAAATGCGCAATTGCGAGTTATGAAGTCAGAATTGCGTGATATAAAGTCAGTATTTTGTGTTGTAAAGTCAGAATTGTGAGATATAAAGTCAGAATTGCGTGATATTAAAGTCAGTATTTTGTGTTATAAAGTCAGAATTGTAAGATATAAAGTCAGTATTTTGTGTTATAAAGTCAGAATTGTGAGATTCAGGAGGAGGGCCGGAGGAGAATCCTTGTTTCTCCTTTAATTTCTGTTCCGCCTCCTGCCCCAGTGCCTTCCCACACTCGCACATGCCCTCAGCGGAAGCAGGTAAGTGTTGCACAGCACACTCAGACCCCACTTCGGGCCGCTCCCACAACCAGTCCCTGCATGCCGCTACGCTACCCCTCCCCGGGTACGTTGGTGGTGCCGTTGATCCCGCTTGCGCGGTCTCTGAGGGCCTGGCTAGCGCTCCCCAGCCCACCTCGCTGGCTCATCCGTTCCATCAGACTCGATTCAGCTATGTGATTCAGTTCGCCCGGCGTCTCCCCAGGTTCACAGGCATTCACTTCACCTCCGTGGCGAAGGCGGATGCCCCTGTGCTACGGGCGGAGATCCTGTTGGCGAAGGACGCGATAGAGCCAGTCCCTCCAGCCGATATGAAGTCCGGGTTCTACAGCCCGTACTTCATTGTACCCAAGAAAGGTGGCGGGTTACGACCGATCTTGGACCTGCGGTTCTTAAACCGGTCCCTTCACAGGCTACTGTTCAGAATGCTAACGCAGAAACGCATCTTCAGGTACATCCGTCCCCAAGATTGGTTTGCAACGATCAACCTGAAGGACGCATACTTTCATGTCTCGATTCTCCCTCGACACAGGCCGTTCCTACGGTTTGCGTTCGAGGGACGGGCATATCAGTACAGAGTCCTACCCTTCGGGCTGTCCCTGTCGCCCTGTGTCTTCACAAAAGTCGCAGAGGCAGCCATTGCTCCCATGAGAGAGAGCGTGGTGTTCGCATTCTCAACTATCTCGACGACTGGCTGATCCTTGCCCAGTCGTGAGAACAGTTGTGCGAACACAGGGACATGGTGCTCCGGCACATCAGCCAGTTGGGGCTTCGGGTCAACTGGGAGAAGAGCAAACTCTACCCCGTGCAGAGGATCTTTTCTTGGGATGGAGCTGGATTCGGTCGCCCTGACAGCGTGCCTCACAGAGGAGCGAGTCCAGTCGGTGTTGAACTGCTTGAATTTGTTCAAATGCAGAACAGCAGTACCACTGAAACATTTTCAGAGGCTCCTGGGGCATATGGCATCCGCAGCCGCAGTAACTCCGCTCGGATTGCTTCATATGAGACCGCTTCAATGCTGGCTACATGACCGAGTCCCGAGATGGGCGTGGCACAGCGGGTCCCTCCGTGTCCAAGTGACACCGGGGTGCCGCCAAACCTTCAGCCCGTGGTCGGACCCTTCATTTCTACGGGCCGGAGTGCCCCTAGAACAAGTGTCCAGGCATGCTGTTGTCTCCAACGATGCCTCATCCACAGGCTGGGGTGCCACGTACAACAGGCGTGCAGTTTCGGGTCTGTGGACGGGGCCTCAACTGCAGTGGCATATCAATTGCCTAGAGTTGTTAGCAGTTCGTCTTGCACTCAGCCGCTTCAAGGAGCCACTCAGAGGCAAGCACGTTCTGGTCCTTATGGACAACACTGCGGCCGTTGCGTACATCAACAAACAGGGTGGTCTATGCTCCCGTCGCATGTCACAACTCGCCCGCCATCTCCTCTTATGGAGTCAGAAGCATCTAAGGTCGCTTTGTGCCATCCACATTCCGGTCGTGGTTGCCAGTGCTCCCGGGAGGGTGGAGACTCCATCCCCAGGCGGTCCAGCTGATCTGGAGTCACTTCGGGGCAACACAGGTAGACCTGTTTGCCACCCCGGACTCGACTCACTGCCAGTTGTTCTATTCCCTGACTGAGGGGACCCCCACAGCTGGCCCCGGAGCCTACACAAATATACGTTTCCCCCAGTGAGCCTTCTCGCACAGACACTGGGCAAAGTCAGGGAGGACGAGGAGCAAGTCCTGTTGGTCGCTCCGTATTGGCCCAACAGGACTTGGTTCCCGGAACTAGTGCTCCTCGCGACAGCACCTCCTTGGCCCATTCCTCTGAGGAAGGACCTTCTGACTCAGAGACAGGGCACCCTTTGGCACCCGTGTCCGGACCTCTGGAAACTCCATGTCTGGTCCCTGGACGGGATGCAGAGGTTCTAGGTGGCCTGCCACAGAATGTGGTAGACACCATCACTTCCGCTAGAGCTCCCTCTACGAGGCACCTCTATGCGTTGAAGTGGAACCTGTTCGTCGATTGGTGTTCTTCTCGCCGAGAAGACCTCTGGAGATGCTCGATCGGTTCAGTGCTTTCCTTCCTACATGATGGGTCGGAGCGAAGGCTGTCTCCCTCCACCCTCAAAGTTTATGTTGCCGCTATCGCCACAAACCATGACATGGTAGATGGTAAGTCTGTTGGGAAGCACGATCTGATCGTCAGGTTCCTGAGGGGGGCGAGGAGACTAAATCCTTTATACCCTCTTGGGACTTAACTCTGGTGCTAACCGCACTATAGAGAGCGCCCTTTGAGCCTTTGCAGTCGGCAGAGTTGAAAATCCTGTCTCTAAAGACAGTACTCCTAACTGCATTGCCCTCTATCAAGAGGGTAGGGGACCTGCAGGTATTTTCGGTCGACGAATCGTGCCTGGAGTTATATCGTGCCCAAGTTGGTGAACCCTGTAGAGTCCTCTGCAACCTGCGGCAGTCGGACGTGGCGGAGCGTCCGACGCCAGGTCTAACACTTGTATGCATTAGTGGAACTTGTGTTAGGCTGGGTTCCATATGTTGCGACCCCCACGGCGGTCCCATATGTGTATTCTTCCACGGTACGGCTCCCTATGGCGAGCCCGTGTCTTTCCCTTGGCAGAGTTCCTCTGCCGTCTCAGGGCGATGTTGTTCCCCTGCCTACTCTGGCCGGGGCCACCCCTGGGACTCGCGTATGTTGTACTGCCCAAGGCCAGTCCATACGTGTATTCTCCACATGTTAACTCCCTCTGATGTGATGTGGCATGATGTGGCTTCCGCAGCGGCCCTTCCGGACACGCTTTCCCAGCGTTATCCAATAGTCTGCTGAGTGGGTCTTGCGGAACAGCAGTGTGACTCTCCCTGCATGAGTTTTCCCGCCCGGTACAGATGGGGTCTGAGGGGCTCTTCGCTAGGCGCTGGAAGTGGTAGTAACTGTGGCGTTTTCCAAAGGGATCCCAATTCGTCGGTTATGTCCGACGTACGTTGAACGTGACCGACTGAAAGGGAACGTCTCAGTTACGTTTCCTCGTTCCCTCGATTGCCAACAAAACAGACATTTTATGCAGTTTCACTCACCACCTTTTTAATTAAAAAAAGGTGTAGGCGTTAATAAAACACAATCTGGTAAGTAGCAAATTTATTTATTGTTATTTTATCGTGAGATTTTGCCTCACTTCCTACGAAAGCTGTGTCCCAAAGTGAAGGGTGCACACTTCAAAGGCCGCATTTGAAGTGCGATTGCATCATAGCGGCACTACGAAAGGTGTCCCAATGTGAAGGCTGCACCCTCTGAAGGCCGCATTTGAAGTGCGATTGCGTCATAGTGGCACTAAGAAGGGTGTCCCAATGTAAAAGCTGCATCTCTGAAGGCCACATTTGAAGTGCGATTGCGTCACAGCGGCGCGACGAAGGCTGCCGCAAGTCGAAAGTGACTTCAAAATGCGCCCTCCGTTTCTCAGGCAAAGGAAGGGTACAGCAGGAACCTTCGCACAACTTCGCAGCCTCCCATATCCCAGAATTCCCAGGATTTGACTGGTCTGCATTCCCACGACACTCGATCAGATTTCTTGCGAAGACGGTAGCGGTCGGTAACTCAAATGTAGTCTGGATACTATTCAACACAACAGCGCAACCGCTTGAAATTGAAGTAAACAAAACGTTTAGTGCATTCGCAGTCCCCAGTTCCCTACCCTGAGCAACCTGGCAAGATAAACTTTAATTTCCCAATTTTAACTTGCATAAATGTTATTTATTTCTCAACCATTCTCTCAAGAGGAATCAGTCTATTCTCTCCCTTTTCACTCTCTTTCTTTTTTCTGCACTTTCTTTAAATACAAATTAGATCTGCGCGGGGCTGTTTTTTCGTCCCGCGTCCCGCAATAGGATCTATTCCGCACCGCACCCTCCCTCTCGTGCTTCAAATTCATTCCGTGCTCACCCGCTATAAATTATTTTATTCCCGACCCGACTGATCCAGCTAAATTTAGATTTCGTTTCCAGAATCTCTCTTTTAAATTTCCCCTACAGAAAGAGAGAGACTGGGGATAACAAAAGTAATAGGCTATGTTGGCCATGCAATCATTTATTTATTTTTCTTATCATACTGTCAACAACACCATAGCTAAAAAATGTCACAGAGAAAAATAGGCTAAATCAAATGCGACATCTGTCACTCAAAACTATAAGTCAAAATGTAAATATACGAAAACTGCTGACTTTACTAGCTGTACTGCAGAATAAAGTATTTTATAGGAATGAATAAATGTCGCTCACTGACGACGGTCCATTATACCGAAAGTCTCCTCCAAAGGCTGAATGTAAAGTCGTGGCTGGGATGCACATAACAATTTATCTATATTTTTATTATTATTATTTTTATGCAAGTTATTTGTAAATGAAACAAAGTAATTGCTGTCTATTGTTCATTTTCGTTAACTTGAAATGTGTAGGCAAAACAAAAGAGAAGTGGTTGTTCTGTAGGCTACATTGTTTATTTTTGTAATGCAAGTTATAATTTGTACATTAAACAAATTCATATATGTTCATACATATATTTTCTTGTCATGTAATACATACTATACATTACTTAAAGTACTTTTTACAACTATTCATAGGCCTACAATATAACTTAAGTTTAACATCAGAAACAACTGAAATTTAAATTAACAGCTAAAACAGAAGAAAACATTTCTACACTTTCATTGAGCTGAGCATGTCTCCCGCTGGTGGAGCTGGACCGGGATGGTAATGCACAATAGAGACCTGGTTAGGCCTGTGCCAGCGGGACATCATCTTTATCTGGGATGAGTGCATATTTCCACTGTCCGCAGGTTTGCGGAGCTGAATCAATCAACGGCTGCCATGCCATAAAAAATAGGCTACAATGCATCTGAGATGATGTGAGTTGAATAAAAATAAGTGCTTAAATAAAGACTTGGACATAAATATATAAAAATATATTGTAAACAGTTAATATAACAAAATATATTGTAACAGTTACATTTAACATAATAAATAAACAACTTAACGATTCAATATTTAACCATAGGCTACCGATTTACGTGCTTAGGGTCCGCGTTGCAGGCTTTAAAGCATGTCAAAATCTAATAAAACATAAAAAGCAAAAAAAATAATAATAATAATCTGCTCCATTTCTCTTTTTAAAATCTCCTCGCAAAGTTGTCTTAACTTTAGCAATATTTCTACCGGGCGCCCCTGCCTTTTGGCATATTTTGGGCCATTTTGGCCGTGATCCCGCTACTTTTGATTAGTAATTGGAGGGGTTTTGTCGTGCATACCTGGCAACCCTGTCCCTCGGTTCGACACAGCTCATAGCTGTACCCCATAGCCACAACTCTTCTTCTCTGTTTTTAGTGTATTTCTGTGGCAGAATTACAGCGCCACACACTGGCCTGGCATGTTTACTACATCGTTTTGAGTCGGTTTAGTGCTCTCGTGTGTATGCAGATATTTCTTGAAACGAGGGGAAAAAAAGATTGGATAGGGAAAGCACTGGCTTCGTGTGGACGGGGCCTAAATAGGGAGCAAACAAGGCAGGTAACGAGGGAGGACAGGTAGGGCAAAAGAACCAATAATCAGGTAACAAAATGGGCAGGGTTAAGACAATAGACAGGAGAGCATATTGCACAAGGAAACATACATGACAAGCCATGTGCTCACACCAAAAATATCAAAAACATGAGCAAAACGATCACAAGCCATGTTCTCAAACAAAACAAGACACGAACATGCAGCTAATGAGAACACTCATAAGCTGCATGTTCACACAAAACATGAAAGCACGGAGCTAGTAAAAAACATGAGCCGTGTGCTACACAGAACGCGACAACACAAGAGCGCCTGGCCAATTAAAACACATAAGACAAGAGCACATGGCGAGTGTATGAACACACAACTTGTGCGCTCACACGAGACAAGACATGGAGCATGAGTGTCCGAACCCCGACACAGAACCGAAACCAAACTAGACATGATGCCTGAATCTAAACATGAAACAAAGCACGCAGACAAGAGACTGGATACCGCACGCTCACACAAAGACAAGACAATACAGTAGCATCAGGGCCATCACAAAACCAAGAATAAACTTGACGAAAGTGACAGAACCCTTACAATAGTAGCCTAATATCAAGTCTATGCTCTGGGCAATTGTCAGGAAGCAATGTGAGGTCTGGAGGAAACTCCACTGCTCTGTCCGGTGTCTGTGAGGACTGTCCAGTCTTATTCAGTTGTAATGGTCAGTGTAGGAAGAATTCACTGGTCTATAAATTTTGCCAGAGCCCACGCGCACAAACATGCACAAACGCACACTGCTGATAGCCAGCATTTTTAGCCCACACAATGTACTCAAACACACCCACATGCTCTGCCAAAACCTGTGAATTTAGAAGTTCATTTATGCATATTTACTTTCAGGCATTACGGTGACCTTTGACATCCAGCGTTAATAACAACATTTCTAGACAGAAAACATACAATCACACACCAACTATTTGTCTCTTTCAAGGCTATAGCCTTCCAAAGTACATATAGTCATTTAGTTTGGCATGGAACAACCTACTCAGAGATTTATATAACCCATAATAATTATTTTATGAAACATGTTTTGTGCCACCCTCCGTATCTAAAATGTTAACAAAATGGAAGTTCAGTTAAAGCTGCAGTCCGTAACTTTGCGGAAGAACATTGCTGCCGGAGCTACTTCTCTCTGTTTATGTCTATGGCGAGTCACGCAGGGACTGTCACGCAGAGGTTCCTACCAGTCTGGCCTGAAATAGTCCCAATATAAACACTTATTATAAGTGTACCATAATGATTCAGGGTAAGACGAAAACACAGTTTGGAAAATGGATTCATGTTGTACATTCTCATTATATAATTTTTGTAAATCTTGAACACAAAAAAAGTTGCGGACAGCAGCTTTAACATTCAGTTTAACAATTTTTTTTTTAAAAAGCCTTTTTTAAGATTTAAGAATTTCCATTTTATTGAAAAATCGAATTGAATTGAATAATCCTTACTATTATTCAAATTATTCATTAAGAATTTTAAATGAGAAAAAAACTAGAGCTTAATAAAACATTTTGTATAAATCTTAATGGAACGAAAATAGACCATTTATTTATTGTGATTCGTGATTCGTTTTCATAAATTTAAACATATTTTATTTATCTTTTTTTTAATGAATACAAATTCATAATATGAATAATATGCAAGGATTATTCCATTCAATTTGAAGGAATTACTATACAATTAAAATTAAGATTACTTTAAAAATTAAAGTTAAAATACAATTCGTAAATCTTAAAAAAGGCTTACATTTTGATTTGAGTTTATGTGACTAAAGCACATTATTTGCCATAAAAAATGTATCACCATAAATTTTAGAGTCCAACAGATTATAATATTTGAGCTCAATGAGGCCAATATACATTTAAATGTAATGAAATACCAATAAAAAATTTAAGATCAGTTGTATGATGCCTCTCTGGTTAATATTGGCACTAAGGGGCCTAAAGTGTGCCAAGAAAACATCCCCCACACGATTACACCACCACCACCAGCCTGCACAGTGGTAACAAGGCATGATGGATCCATGTTCTCATTCTGTTTACGCCAAATTCTGACTCTACCATCTGAATGTCTCAACAGAAATCGAGACTCATCAGACCAGGCAACATTTTTCCAGTCTTTTTGGTGAGCTGGTGCAAATTGTAGCCTCTTTTTCCTATTTGTAGTGGAGATGAGTGGTACCCGGTGGGGTCTTCTGCTGTTGTAGCCCATCCGCCTCAAGGTTGTGCATGTTGTGGCTTCACAAATGCTTTGCTGCATACCTCGGTTGTAACGAGTGGTTATTTCAGTCAAAGTTGCTCTTCTATCAGCTTGAATCAGTCGGCCCATTCTCCTCTGACCTCTAGCATCAACAAGGCATTTTCGCCCACAGGACTGCCGCATACTGGATGTTTTTCCCTTTTCACACCATTCTTTGTAAACCCTAGAAATGGTTGTGTGTGAAAATCCCAGTAACTGAGCAGATTGTGAAATACTCAGACCGGCCCGTCTGGCACCAACAACCATGCCACGCTCAAAATTGCTTAAATCACCTTTCTTTCCCATTCTGACATTCAGTTTGGAGTTCAGGAGATTGTCTTGACCAGGACCACACCCCTAAATGCATTGAAGCAACTGCCATGTGATTGGTTGATTAGATAATTGCATTAATGAGAAATTGAACAGGTGTTCCTAATAATCCTTTAGGTGATTGTATATATATATATATATATATATATAAATTCACTTTATTTATTTATTTAGTATTAAGTAAACATTATATATATATATATATATATATATATATATATATATATATATATATATATATATATATATATATATACTATTATTATTAAAAGTAATTTTGTAGTAAAGTTGTAGCATTTTTTAAAACTAAGCAACATCAAAGAAAATGTTATGCTAGTAAATGTCTTTAATTAATTTAAGCTGTAAATTAATTACAAAAGAAGTGCAAGCAAAACATTGACTTACTTATACATAGTATTTTCTTATGATATATTGTCTGATATATCTGTCTTACCTGTCAAAAGTTTGGAATCATTAAGATTTTTTAATGGTTTTGAAAGAAGTCTCTTCTGCTCACCAAGGCTGCATTTATTTGATAAAAAATTCAGCAAAAACAGTATTATTGTGAAATATTTTTACAATTTAAAATAACATTTTTCTATTTGAATATATTTTAAAATGCAATTTATTTCTGTGATTCAAAGCTGGATTTTCAGCAACATTACTCAAGTAGAGTCACATAATCCTTCAGAAATCATTGTAATATGCCGATTTGCTGCTCATGAAACATTGATTATTATTATCAATGTTGAAAGCAACTTTTTTTCAGGATTATTTAATGAATAGAAAGTTCAAAAGAACAGCATTTATCTGAAATATAAAGCTTTTGCAACATTGTAAATGTCTATACTGTCACTTGATCAATTTAATGCATCCTTGCTGAATAAATCATTTCATTAAGTTCTTCAATTCAGCTTTGCGTCACAGGAATAAATGACGTTTTAAAATATATTCAAATAGAAAACAGTTATTTTACATTGTATTAATATCTCACAATATTACAGCTTGTTTTGTATTTTTAATAACATAAATGCAGCCTTGGTGAGCAGAAGAGACTTCTTTAAAAACATGAACAAATCAACTTTTGACTGGTAGTGTATAGCTTATATGTCTTATAAATTGTCTATATTGTCTTTTCTTATAATAATTATTGTCTTATTTATGGGTCATGTGTTGTGAAATGAAGATGATTGAGAACATGCAAATTAGCTGATATTTTGATGAAAAACTGACATTTACAAGTGCATTACACACAGTCGGTTAATGTGCTTTTGAATATGATTATTGATGTGAAGATTAAGATATTGGGGCACACAAATAGCACCATTTCCTGAGTTCCTAGGGTTTCGTCTCCATGTGTAAGTCAGTGTCTGTGCTGATCAGTTCCTGTGTTTTAATCTCTTCAGATTACGACCTCTCTAAGCTGAGGGACTTCATGGACCAGCAGGTGGACGCGTACATCGATAAAGGCATACTTGAGAAGGACGAAGGTGATGTCATCAAGAGAATCTACGGAAGCCTGTAGGAGCCATTCCAGCTTCACATGTAATGGCGTAACAGCGAGTCTACTAAATACTTCGACCGGGCATACTAACACAGATCCTAATGCTCCTAATAAATAAGATTTAGTCTGCAACTCAGACAGTATTTCCTCCTGAAGGCAATATCCTCTCTCAGTGCAGTCAGCAATAGGACGCAATCTAGTTCTAGATGAGCCACAAACCACATTTGAGTTGTAAGCGTTCTTACGCATTAGGACAGAATAACAGCATTGGCTACCTAGAAGAATGAAATTCAGTGGATTTTTTGCTATGATTTACATAGAAGCTTTTGCACCTCTTTTGCAATAGACTTTTACAGCATATAGCATTCATTCATGTACGGTGTATAGCATTCTTTCCTCTTTTGATCTGATTTGACGAAGGAAATGAACCTGTAATATTTTTCACAATCAACCAAAAAATCAGCTTGGACTGTCAGTGAATTGCTTTCCTCCTCTGTTGTTGTTTTCTCTCCCAGTCTATAGGGGGCAGTCTTTATATCTTTATTTCTCCCTTCTCTATCTTACGTTGGGTTTTCTTGGTTTTGTTTCTCCACTATTCGACTCTGTATATTCCACATGCTATAGATTCACAAAAATCAAGTATTTTTAAATGTACATATTGTGATTTTTTCCAAAACTCTATTAAACATTGCCTTTCTTTAAATACGTAACTTGTGTTGTTGTCATTTTTTTAAGGTTTCGATCCTCTTGGACTAGAAATCAAATTGCAATCATATGTTCTGTCAAAAAAGTTTTAATAGGCCTGTTTATAGACAAATGTTGCAACTAACTTTTAGTTTTTGTTCAGTAGAAAAACTGCCAAGAATGTATGTCCCATGGGACTGTTAACATCTCGACTGCCTGGGGTGTTTGTAGAGACGGTTCCTACACATTTTCCATTTCAAAATGACATACTTTTCCAGACTCAAATCTCCAAAACTCCGTAGTTTTTTCAGACAATTTTTTTAACATAAATAGTCACCATTTATGGTAACAATTTTTAACAAAATCGCACCATACAGCATTTATTTAATCATTGCGTTTGAAAGTACAGTGATCTAGAAATATTATAACTAAATAATAATAATATATCATTTTTTCATTGATTGTCTCGAAGTGATAACATGCACTTACATGAGATGAAATCTAAAACGCTTTATAACCTGCATATATTCACCATCGGGTTGATACTGAATGTGAATGTGAGGCAATGTGTAAAGCGCTTTGGATGGCCATTGGTCTGTTAAAAGCGCTATATAAATGCAGTCCATTTACCATACTGTAATCGTGGTTTGATGTTGAATTCAAAAGAGACTTGTGGTAAAATTTTACTTTTACACTGTAAAAAAAAATCAGGTCTCCAATTGAACATTTTCTAGTGACTGATCACATCTACATTTTTCAGTTGGCAAAATTGAATTTCTGTGAATTGTTGCAATTTAATTCACAGAAATTCAATTTGGCCAACTAAAAAATTTAGATGTGATCGGTCACTAAAAATGTTCTATTGGAGACCTGATTTTTTTTTACAGTGGATGGTAAAAGACAAAGAGCTTTGTGTAATGAAAATGTGCACCTTGAATGTATTCAGTTGTGTTTGACAATCACTAAAGGATCACTAAACTTTTGCCACACTGCTTGTTTGATAATTTTTTTTTTAATAAAAAAATGGTAGTTCCAGTCCTTGATTCTGATTGGTCAATAGCTGTGCTTTATTCACGATAAAACACGTTTATGACCACTTCACCCAACGGTTCTGTGTATCACTGCACAACACCCTTAGCAACCACTCTTAGCAACGTAAATATACGTTTCTTCTCATTGATATTGTTCATTGAAGCTAACTGTATTATTGTGAGAGAGAGATGAGAGTGACGGAGTGTAATATCTGCATTCAGATTTAGCATTTGCCATCATGTCAGTCCTATGTTCATTATAAAAAACAACCTGACACTGGCAGCGCTAGTCAAAACATTTGTAATTAATTCCGTCTTGTTCGTGTTCACAGTCCTTTCAATATAAAAGTCTTCGCAACTGAGTCACTCACTCATAAAGACCGTATTTGCCGCCATATAATGGTGTAATAATGTAACTTCTGTTGCTGTTCATGGACGGGGACTATTTTTTTCCAGCGGAAGAAAGGCTTTAAAGGGTGAGTTCACCCAAAAATTAAAATTCTGTCATTAATTATGCACCCTCATGTCAGTCCAAACCCATAAGATCTACGTTCATCTTCTACACAAACACAAATTAAGATATTTTTGATGAAATCCCCCTCCATATACAGCAATTGAATTACCATTTTCAAGGTACACTCTAAAAAATGCTGGATTAAAAACAACCCAAGTTGGGTTGAAAATGGACTAACCTAGCAATTGGGTTGTTTTAAGCAAACATTTAACCCAACCGCTGGGTTAGTCCATTTTCAACCCAGCATTTTTAGAGTGTAGGAAAGACATAGATAAAAGTCCATGTGGTTTAACCTGAATTTTATGATGTGACAAGAATACTTTTTGTGCGCAAAAAAACAAACAAAAATAATGTTAGTCTACAATTTCTTCTCGTCTATGCCAGTCTCCTACGCAGTTTACATTGTAAATACAGTGCCAGGCTTCCTAGTTCTATGTCAGAAACTGGCTCACCATTGGCCAGCTCCTGCGTCAGCATCACACGCATATGTCGAGGTGCTCACATGAACAGCTGCATAGAAGACTGGCACAGACTAGAAGAAATTGTTAAATAAAGTCGTTATTTTTGTTTGTTTTTTGCGCACAAAATGTATCCTTGTCGCTTCATAAAATGAAGGTTAAACCACTGGAGTCACATGGACTATTTTCACAATGTTTTTACTACCTTTCTGGGAAAGTGTTAATTGAATTGCTGTCTATGGAGGGGTCAGAGAGCTCTCAGATTTCATCAAAAATATCCTAATGTTCCAAAGATGGAAGAAGGTCTTGCGGGTTTGGAACAACATGAGGGTGAGTAATTAATGGCATGATTTTCATTTTTGGGTGAACTAACCCTTTAAGTGATTTTACAAGTTGCATTGATATATTTTGGCTTCAATATTTGTATTGTGTGGTAGCCGTTTTATAAAAGCAATAAGACCCATGAAGCCGTGGTTTACAGTGAATTTATAACAGCTAATGGGGTTTTAGGCACAACAACGCCCCTTAGCTGTTAGAAAATCACTGTAAACAACGGCTTCTTGAGCCTTATTGCTTAATTACAAATTCTTGATTTTATATTTTAGAAAACTGAATAGGGGAACAACTGAAACAAAAATATTTTTCCATACTTATCCAGACCTAGAAATTACTAAACAAAACTTGTGTAGGAACCATGCAGAGGCTTCTGTGGCGATGCTGAAGGGTGAGATCCATCCTATAATAGCCCAACACTTTGTTGCAGATCTATAATCTATGAAACAGAAAGCTCTTATGATCAGTTTACAGAAGCATTTATTCTGCATAACCCAAATCAAACAGCACAAAAAAAAAATTTTTATTAAACAACAAAAAAAATTTTTTTATTAAACCTCAACACACAAAAACACAACATTCACACCAAAACAGCATTATTTATCCCTTTCAACCCCACACATAAAGCTTTTATAGGCAAACAAAACAAAAAACAATAAATTAAAATCAGCAGGCAGCCACACACACAGAGTCCGGATACTGTTATCTGTGATACGTTATACGGGATAGACTGCAGATAAAGTGTTTCATATTGAGCATAGACTGTGGTTATCATAATTTTGTGATCTACATGTGGATGGCTATTGCTCAACTAAAACAAATTCGGCTGTAGCATCTTTACTGTTATGCAAGATGGAACAACGATGATAAAAATCAGAAATAAAATCACTATAATACTGCTGGAGAAGGCAATGATGGACTTGTGGTCCTGTGTTGTAGTTTGGGTAACTGTAGAGCAAAAAAAGTAGGCAAAAGGGGGATGGAAAGATGAAGATGATGGGTCATTGTCAGCGCTGCAGGTAAACAGATGAAGAAGAATCTCTTCAGATCTCCTGATATGATGATGTTGAGTTGGTTGGGTCGTCTTCCTCTCTGAAAATAAACAAAGACAAACAATATTTAACAAAAGAAACAGCTGTAACACTATTAGAACAATATATATTTATATATAGCACTACAATATATTTGATATATACAGTGGGGAGAACAAGTATTAGATACACTGCGGATTTTGCAGGTTTGCCCACTTACAAAGCATGTAGAATTCTGTATTTTTATCATAGGTACTCTTCAACTGTGAGTGACGGAATCTAAAACAAAAATCCAGAAAATCACAATTAAAGAGATCATGCGTTTCCTGTAGTTCTTGACCAGGTTTGCGCACACTGCAGCAGGGATTTTGGCCCACTCCTCTATACAGACCTTCCCCAGATCCTTCAGGTTTCGGGGCTGTCGCTGGGCAAAATGGACTTTCAGCTCCCTCCAAAGATTTTCTATTGGGTTCAGGTCTGGAGACTGGCTAGGCCACTCCAGGACCTTGAGATGCTTCTTACGGAGCCACTCCTTAGTTGCCCTGGCTGTGTGTTTCGGGTCGTTGTCATGCTGGAAGACCCAGCCACGACCCATCTTCAATGCATTTACTGAGGGAAGGAGGTTGTTGGCCAAGATCTCGCAATACATGGCCCCATCCATCCTCCCCTCAATACGGTGCAGTCATCCTGTCCCCTTTGCAGTAAAGCATCCCCAAAGAATGACGTTTCCACCTCAATTATTCGCGGTTGGGATGGTGTTCTTGGGGTTGTACTCATCCTTCTTCTTCCTCCAAATATGGCGAGTGGAGCAAAAAGCTCTATTTTTGTCTCATCAGACCACATGACCTTCTCCCATTCCTTCTCTGGATCATCCAGATGGTCATTGGCAAACTTCAGATGGGCCTGAACTTGCGCAGACTTGAGCAGGGGGACCTTGTGTGCGCTGCAGGATTTTAATCCATGACGGCGTAGTGTGTGACTAATGGTTTTCTTTGAGACTGTGGTCCCAGCTTTCTTCAGGTCATTGACCAGGTCCTGCTGTGTAGTTCTGTGCTGATCCCTCACCTTCCTCATGATCATTGATGCCCCACGAGGTGAGATCTTGCATGGTGCCCCAGACTGAGGGAGATTGACCGTCATCTTGAACTTCTTCCATTTTCTAATAATTGCGCCAACAGTTGTTGCCTTCTCACCAAGCTGCTTGCCTATTGTCCTGTAGCCCATCCCAGCCTTGTGCAGGTCTACAATTCTATCCCTGATGTCCTTACACAGCTCTTTGGTCTTGGCCATTGTGGAGAGGTTGGAGTCTGTTTGATTGAGTGTGTGGACAGGTGTCTTTTTATACAGGTAACGAGTTCAAACAGGTGCAGTTAATACAGGTAATGAGTGGAGCACAGGAGGGCTTCTTAAAGAAAAACTAACAGAAAAAAAAAACCTCTGTGAGAGCCGGAATTCTTACTGGTTGTTAGGTGATTAAATACTTATGTCATGCAATAAAATGCAAATTAATTATTTAAAAAAATCATACAATGTGATTTTCTGGATTTTTGGTCTCTCTCAGTTGAAGTGTACCAATGATAAAAATTACAGACTTCTACATGCTTTGTAAGTAGGAAAACCTGTAAAATCGGATTAAATCAGATCAAATCCTTGTTTACTTTTTAAAATCTAAGTTTGAATGTCTAATGTTAAAATGTATGTTCTTAATGTAACATTCTCCCTTTAAATCCTTTGCTCAGTTCAAGAATAATTTATCAAATTTGATATTTATCTGAAAGAATTAAAAGAGCAGTTTCATGTCTATCCTTATATTGTTCAACAGGTTAAATTGTAATTTTAATTGTAATATTAATTTGTAATAAGCAATGCAATACTCTTTCGAGAAAGTAATGAGTAAAGTAATCTAATTACACTGTTGAAGATGTAATTAATTACTTTTTAGAGTAACTTACCCAACACTGATTGTATGGACACCCAACTTCAATCATATGGATAACTTTCATTATCTATTTTTGTCTATACATTTGAAATCGATGGGAACTGAGATTGTTTAGTTACCAACATTCTTCTAAATATATTCTATGTTCCACTAGTCATAAGGTTTGGAACAACATGAGGGTGAGTAAATGATGGCAACATTTTTATATTGGGTGTACTATCCCTTTAAGGCACCCAGATTCAGTCATTTCTTCCTCCAGAAGTTCAATGAGACGTCTGTGGAAACAACTGCATCAGACTCTGATCTGGCCCTGTTTGACTTCCTGTATTCCCCAAACAGACTGCTTAAACACAGGAAATGTGTTTTAATTGAAACCAGCAATATTTCCAGGTCGGAGGTTTTAGATGACAGAAAACGACTGAAGCTGGGCCACCCATTGATCATTTCCATGAATCAGTCGCAGCATTGATCTGATCAAAATGTCACGTCTGTTTGATCGTTGCATGTAGAGGACATGGTTGAGCGCATGTGTACTGAGGGTTTGTTGCTTCCTTTCCAGAGCTTCATGATTAATTGAGCAGTTTTTTCAGCCATTGTAAATGTAAACCAGGCATTGTGTACACTTTGGATAAAAGCGTCTGCTGCTAAATACAAAAATGCCATTGTACTCGTTTACCTTACACCGGCAGAGGGAACATTTTCATAAATCGCTTTTCAATTCAATATTTTTACACATCAGTTATCAAACATTTGAGAGAGAATATATTATACAGGAAATTAATTACAGGAATAGTTCTCCCAATAAACAAATTATGTCATCATTTGCCACCCCTTGTGTCTTTTGACATCAATGATGACAAACATAATTGCTACCTGTGTGACTTATTGCAGATTTAGAAGCACTGAACACTAAGTCAACTGCCCAGGGCTGCGTTTCCCAAAAACATTGTAACCTTAAGTTTATCATAGAAAAATTACAATCAACTTAGGCTTACGGTGCTTTTCGCAGGCCTGAAAGTTCAAGCTGCACAAGCTTGTTTGAATACTGAAAATCCAGTCCTCTTGAAAAGCTATTGCATGGGTCCAAAAGACTTGTAATACAGCTCATGACTTGTATGGACGACTTGCATGGTGCTTTTGTATCATTTTTGGACCTTGACACATTTTAGTCATCAAGCAGTAAGGTCATATCAAAACATCTTTTCTGTTCTAAAGAAGTACACCGATCAGGCATAACATTATGACTCCACCGACAGGTGAAGTGAATAACACTGATTATCTCTTCATCACGGCACCTGTTAGTGGCTGGGATATATTAGGGAGCAAATTGACATTTTGTCCTTAAAGTTGATGTGTTAGAAGCAGGAAAAGTGGGCAAGCGTAAGGATTTGAGCGAGTTTGACAAGGGCCAAATTGTGATGGCTAGATGACTGGGTCAGAGCATCTCCAAAACTGCAGCTCTTTTCGGGTGTTCCCTGTCTGCAGTGGTCAGTATCTATCAGAATCAGAAAGAGCTTTATTGCCAAGTGTGCTTGCACACACAAGGAATTTTTCTTGGTGCTGAAGCTTCCAGTGCACATATACAATACAAAAACAACAAGAACATAGTCATTCAAATTCTAAGAATAAAAATATGAAAAGTGGTCCAAGGAAGGAACAGTGGTGAACCGGCGACAGGGTCATGGGCGGCCAAGGCTCATTGATGCACGTGGGGAACGAAGGCTGGCCCGGTTAAACAGACGAGCAACTTGTAGCTCAAATTGCTCAAGAAGTTAAAGCTGGTTCTGATAGAAAGGTGTCAGAATACACAGTGCATCGCAGTTTGTTGCGTATGGGGCTGCATAGCCGCAGACCAGTCAGGGTGACTATGCTGACCCCTGTCCACCGCTGAAAGTGCCAACAGTGGGCACATGAGCATCAGAACTGGACAATGGAAGAAGGTGGCCTGGTCTGATGAATCACGTTTTCTTTTACATCATGTGGATGGGTGCGTGTGTCTCTAGTGGAGTCCATGTCTCAGGGGACCAACACTTATTAGGAATATTAGGATTGGTCATAATGTTATGCCTGATCGGTGTATATAGTCATACAGATTTGCAACGACATGAGGGTGAGTAAATGATGAGAATTATTTTTGCATGAAGTTCACCATTTTGAGCCTTCCGGTTGTTTGAGCTTCACGCAGAGTTTAACGCTCGGAACAGGTTACAACCTGCAATTTACTGCTATCAGCAGAGACGTGCCAAACTGCAGAACTTCTTGAGGGAATAAACATGTGAACAAGCTCACGCATGTAGACATGCAGTCAGTGATATGTCTTTTGCAGGACTGACTTGACCGGTTCTACTCTGAGAAACATGCCAGGTGAATGTTTGTGTAAGAATATATGACAAACAATTTTCATTGCCTTAAAATGTAGGGAAAGCAACAACTGCTGCCTTATCCACTAAAAGATGCAGACACAAGTCTGGCTGGCTGATTCAGCTAAAATAAAAACTGCACCGTGTCAGATTGATGGAACTGATGGACAGATTTCTTGCAAGTGGTCAGCAAATATTCTCAGCCGCCCTCTGCTCCAGTGAGCAGCCTACTGCTGCTGACCAAAAAGGTGCTCTGATGATCAGTAATAAAAAATTTTAAAAAAGAAGGAAAAAAGTGAAATTATGCTTCTAAGATACCTTGTTTTGGCCAATTTCTGCATTTAACCTTTACAAATAAGTTAAATCTCACAATGTGTTCCAACAAGGTATTAAAAAAAAAAAGATGCCGGACAAAGTTGAGAGCAATGTTGACTGCAAATATAATTCATTCAATACTTTACATTATTAATTAAAGGATTAGCTCACTCCAGAAGCATTTCTTCTTATTATAATTGTTTACAATTATATTCAGAGTCGCCTCAGGACCCGTGTGTTCTGTTACATTCAGTTGCGGTCTATCTAGCTTTGACAAGAAGAACATGTCCAGTGTGTCCATGTCTCTCTAGTGCCTATTTACAAAGACCAACCAGTAATAAAATTCATTTACAGACATAACGGCACATAGGCCCTATTTATACCTGGTATTAAGATGCATTTTGGTCAATCGGATCACAAGTGGACGATGCTAAATAAAAGGTGAACATGAGGTCTAACACATTTTGAGCTTGTCCACTTTCTACCACTTCCAGAGGTAGTTGAAAACGCATTCGACCGGATTGCTTTCGTAATGCAAACGCTCATGAGGTCGAATGTGTTCGAACCATAGACGGTTAAAAAAAGATGGACGCTCCTTCACTATCTTACATTGTAGAAAAGTGAAGCTTGTCCGAATATGGCGCTGACATCTTGCGCTGATTTGGGACCTGCGTCTGCGCAGTAGAGAGCAGGAAGTAGAACCGTGATAACAAAACCCCGCCCACACTTCTGCAGTGTCTGTAAATACAGTTTACTGCAGAATAACTCATGTCTGTGTGAAATAAACAGTTATGGAAATGTAGAAATTAAAGCTAAAGCTTCAATCTCCTCCCAAAAAAAGTTTGTTGGTGCCTCAGTGACTACTTTGCTCAGAGAAGCTGTCAATCATAATGTCACACCCCTGTTTTTATAGCATAGGTTTATGAGCTATAATGGGACCAACCACCTGGGGGCAATAGAGGTGCTTTGGCTTCACTTTTCAGGACGTGTGCGACATTCTTGGTTCGAACATCCAGAAAAGACTCTCCGCCAACTGACCTAACTGGTAAACATTATGGGAAGCGCGCTAGCCAGATGGGATTTAAACTTTGTCGGCTGAAGACCTAAATTTGCTTTGACGATGAAAAATATGTACCAAGCACCATGTTCTCTCACCATTCCTGATTTCTAACACACTCTCACAGTTTTTGGTCTTGCGGCTGTCAGAGCAGAAACAAAAGCTGCTGCTATGTTTTCCCTTCGTCTCCATTCCCATTCATATGTAAATTGTGTGAGCTTATTCCATTAGATCTGAAGATGCCAATACATTTACCCACCCATTGACCCTCTCATCGAAGAAATCAAGTGGTTGAAAGTGGACAAGAGACGGATTAAAACACCAGCTGTAAATGAGAATTTGTCTCCCTCGTCTACTTGTGATCGGATCGACCAAAACGCATCGGTAACACTTTATAATAAGGTTCATTAGTTAACAACATTAGTTAACATGAACTAATAATGAACTGCACTTCTAAAGCATTTATTTACCTTTGTTAATGTTGATTTCAATATTTACTAATGTATTATTAAAATCTTGTTAACATTAGTTAAAGCTGCACTATGTAACTTTTCCGTCCACTAGAGGTTGCCTATTCAAAACAAAAGGCGTAGTTTGATGACGCCAAGTTTGAGCACGGATTCATGGGAGATGTCGTCTTCACCTCACAGCGGTGGAAAAGAATCGGGATAGGACTCGGGCAGAAATCATGTTCATGGATGAGATTATTAACATTACTGTAGCATGAAGCAGAGCAGGACCAAGTGTTGTGGACCTGAGCAAGGCCGCAGGAGCGATTGTTAATAAGAGCGGAACACACGCCTTGCGAGCAGCGGGACTGTTATTATGGCATAGTCGCCGGCGGGACTTTTATTATGCCACAGTCGCTGGCGCCACTTCCACTTTTCCAGTCATGAGTATGAGGTAACGCAGCTCTGTTTATCATATTAGACACATCTGAGTGTGTTGAAAATTATGTTATGACGTGTGCGTTCGCTCGGCAGCTGCAATGACACTTGTTGCGCACGGCAGTGAGAGTAAAGCGTTTCTGCAAAATAAAACCGGAAACCGAGGGTAACGCAGATATGATGCAATTGACAGGTGACTCCCTCACACGTCCCGGTTCCTTGGGTAAAATAGCAATTTTTTCACGATTTACAAATAGTTGGAAACATTTGGGATATTGTAAGTACTCAACTGAACAAAATATATAACACTAGCCTAGTGGTTTTAGGATATTTTACAGAAAAAAAATTACACAGTGCACCTTTAATGTACTGTGAACTAACATGAACAAACCATGAACAGCTGTATTTTTATTAACTAACGTTAACAAAGATTAACTAATGCTGAACAGAGGTGCTGTTCATGGTTAGTTCATGTTAACTACCGCATTAACTAATGTTAACTAACTATTAAAATAATTATTTTAAAAAGTGTTTCCAACGCATCTTAATACCAGGTGTAAACAGGGCCATAGAGTGTTCATTTTCAGTTAGGATGCTGCCTTAAAACGTTAATGCCTATGTAGGCAACAGACAGCAAGGCGACTTCCTAGGGTTTGGAACAGAGTTTCTGTTCATCATTAATTAAGAGGACAGTAGGTTTATTAAGGCAGAGAGATGCTCATGCAGGTCAAAGGTTAATTTACCTCCCACCATCCTCTTTCAGTTTGCGGGCGGCTTGTTTGGACTGTTTGATCTGTAAGTCCAGTCGGTGTAAGTAGTCTTTAGCAGACAGCTCCTCCGCCTGCACGGGTCGGGTGTTGGGCTCCGGGGTGGCCGGTTCTGGTGGGGGGGATGGGACGTCCACGTCCTGACTCACAAACGGCGACTCCTGCAGTGTGTTTCCCTCGTTGTCAGGTGACTCCAGAGACAGTCCATTAAAGAGGGAGCGTTTTTCGGACTTAACAGGAATATTGAGTGTGTTTCGCAGGAATATACAGTCATTGCTGAATAGTTTATTGACTCGTTTAATTTGCTCCATCTGTGGAAATCAAGAATATGAAAAGATTAACCATTTTCAAGAAACAGTCCTGAACATAAACATATCCGTTTAGTGTTTGCTTGCTCCACATTACCAGCATGCATCTTATATAATTAATTAGACTACATGAGTAAATATTTGCTTAGAGATTGGCTTGATTTCCTTAGGCGATTCCCACTTTAACTCAATCAGTGTATACATCTATTTGATCGCCAAATCTCTCTCCACACACTCAGTAATGGCTGGCCATCATACACAATCATAACTTACACTTAAAATTGTAAAGTTAACCCCTGGGCTTCATATGGTTTTGCACATCACATAAGGTTCTATGTGCTTAGACAACTTAATTTCAACTAATCGAGACAGTTCAGAAATGCTGTCTGGATTCTGATTCAGAGCATTTTGGGGCATTATAGAGCATTTTTGTCATGCAGAAGAAGCCAATGATATTCAAAAACGACTAAAAATACACTACAATTTAGCCTAGACTGCTCACTTAGTTTTGAACACAGAAATTTTAGGTATGATAGGAGTGGGCATTGTTAATTATACTCAAACTTCACAATTATGATGCCTTGTAAATACTGTGGGCATATAACAGCTTTTTTAAAACCAAAAAATAGCCAACTGTTTAAAGGGATAGTTCAACCAAAAATGCTGTCATCATTTACTCACCCTCAAGTTGTTCCAATCTATTATGAATTTCTTTCTTCTGCTGATCACAAAAGACGACATTTTGAAGAATATGGGTAACCAAACAGTTGATGGGCCCCATTGACTTCCATAGAATTTATTTTCCATACTGGGGCCCATCAACTTACCTGGTTACTGATACTGGTTAACAACATCTTTTTTGTTCAGCAGAAGAAGAAAAAAATCATTCAGGTTTGGAACAATTGGATTGGGTGAGTAAATGATGACAGAATTTTCACCCAAAAATGAGCTATCCCTTTAAGTAGGGAGCTCACTGGGTTGAGAGACAGTCTATGCCACAGCATGCAAGCTAAACGGAAACGTTTTGGCAAGGTTCTCTCGAAGTTATGAACAAATGCTTTTCAAGTAATGTTATGAGAATATTCGTTCTAAAGTTATCTGGTCTTTAACATTTTTATGAAAATGTCAACACAGAAACGTCCATGGAACGTTTATTTAACGTTGTTAAAATGTTACTACTTGTTTTAGAAGGTTCAGAGAACATTCAAAAGTAACGTTACGTTGCCATAATGAAAATAAATATATCCCATGATTTATTTTTTATATATATATATATATATATATATATATATATATATATATATATATATATATATATATATATATATATATATATATATGGACGTTTACATTAATTTTATTTTATTTTCTTTAGCTGGGTGAACCCAAACTTTCAGGTGCCCCATCGCGTCAATGATGGCGGGGAAAAAAGAATGAAAGCTATTATGATGTACAATAACAACCGTACCCAAGTAAGGGAGCTCACTAGGTTTGTAAATATGCATTTAACGGCATGGGTCCAAAAATTGCTGTCCCAAAAATGTTGTCTAGATAGGCAGCTCACTAGTTTTTGGGACACACTCCATGTGGCGCCTATATGATGCTCCAAAAAAACAACGTTGAGTATGTTACGTTATGGAGATGCCTATGAAATGGTTTCTTGTAAATGTGTGTGACTTTTTTGATGTGAAACTCACCGTAACACCATATTTGAGCGCTATACCCTGCAGTGTGTCCCCGTCCGTTACCCGGTGCTCTATGTATGTTTCTCCTAACGGCGCCGTGACGCTCGCGGTGCTGCCGTACGAGCGCGTCTTTGTGCGGGCCAAGCTCTGCGATAATTCACTGTCCGACTCCGAACCGGACAGGGACCTGGGGAACAGCGGCTGTCTGTCCCGAAACGGAGGCAGCACCGGAGAAAACTCCGCCATCTTCAATCCGTTATTATTAAAGCTGCCGTGACGCGCAAAGACTAAAATTAGCCAACTCACAATATATTATTACGCATGTTTCCACCGTCACACCTCGAGCAGCGCATTTTCAGCAGTGATGTTTAGAGGAAACGGGAGAGGTGTGTGATTTTTCCAGTCGCCATTGTCGTTACTGCGGGCCTGCGCGAGAGACGCTGTCCAGTGAAACCTGATCTGCGCGTGTGTGATGATGACACCCCCCTCCTCTAGCTGCAAACTAGCGCGTCGCGTTTTTCAAGGTTACGAATGGAATGTGACGTCGGCAGCCAGTCGACCAATCAAAGAACTTGTTCAAGCGTCGCGTCCCGGGCTGTATGCAGGTCCAGCCTCTGAGGTCCAGAACATCTTTCAGAAAAACAGATATAGGCTACTTCTTTAGATTTACGGTTAATTTGACGAGTGTATAATTAAAATAAGTAGAATAATAATAATAATAATATTCCAAATAAGAAAATTGGATTTTATAGGGTTATAGTTTAATACACATTCACAATAATTATCACAAGCACAACAGGATAGCTGTCTTAAAAACTAAACATGTTATTATGGATTGTCCCCGTTTTAAATCTTAGGGTTTTTTTTAGAATGTTATTGTGAGTTATTTAACGCAACTGTTAATTTACACTGACTGAAGAAATGTAACACTCCAATGTCACCAAACAAACGACACAACACTGAAATGCTTTCAGATGTTATGATGAACTAAACTTATATGAATGCTAAAGATTTAAGTAGGCTAGATGATACTGTACATGCAGACAGTATTGCCTGAAATGTGAAACGTGTCTGTCTTCTATGTTTCTAATCATAAACATGGACAGTGGTGTCACAAAATATAATCTAGCATGATTAAGATATTAGTCTGTGCAGATGATCACTTAACATAATAAAACCCACATAAATCTAAAATTACACACTTGTAAATTAATACAAACGCTGTTTGTGCTTTTATACAGAGGATGTGATTAATTTAAAAAACCACACAAAAAAAAAAAAAACATTATCTCTTGGTGATAGAAACTCTTCGTATTCAACCCTGAGCTATTCTTGATTTTTTTAAACCACACATGACCTGGTTTAGAGAAAGAGGAAGCAGGTGTCTACATGTTCCTGGATTGTGGTTGCTCAGGTTCACTCATAAGCAAACAATTAGAGAGGAAACAGATTAAACTGACAGCATGATACATAATTGTACTTTTGACAATGCTATCATACACATTTCTCTTCTTATCTGTATTTTTATGATTCCCAGCCATTTTTCTCCAGGTTTCTGTGAACTGAACCTGACAGGGGAACCTGGGCTGTTGTAACTTTTTTTTTTCTTTTCACATTTGTGACTCAGTGTTTATCAAGTCAAGTCAAGTCACCTTTATTTATAAAATGCTTTTTACAATGCAGATTGTTTCAAAGCAGCTTCACAATTGTAACAGGAAAATAATGCAACAGAATTTAATAGAAAGTAATAGGGCTGGGTATTGACACAAATTACACAATTCGATTCGATTTCGATTCACAAGCTTGCAATTCAATTCGGTTTTGATTTCGATTCTATTCGATTCTATATCGATTATTCTCTCAAGGAAAAACAAATCTCTTAACTAATGCTGTAAATTATGGGAGTCAGTTGTAGCCTACTATAATATTGAAGGTAAAAATGTACTGATTTGTATTCAATTACATATTGTATAGATAACACTTAAAAATATATATTATTTTTGTTTGTTGGTGTGTATTACTAACTTTTTACAATTGTGGCAATAATACACTAAACTTTTGAATGGTAGATGGAATAGATTAATTTCCATTCTGATGCAATGACGGGTGCCCAATTGGATCTATCTACCTGCAGAGGATGGATGGATGGATGGATGGATGGATGGATGGATGGATGGATGGATGGATGGATGGATGGATGGATGGATGGATGGATGGATGGATGGATGGATGGATGGATGGATGGATGGATGGATGGATGGATGGATGGATGGATGGATGGATGGATGGATGGATGGATGGATGGATGGATGGATGGATGGATGGATGGATGGATGGATGGATGGATGGATGGATGGATGGATGGATGGATGGATGGATGGATGGATGGATGGATGGATGGATGGATGGATGGATGGATGGATGGATGGATGGATGGATGGATGGATGGATGGATGGATGGATGGATGGATGGATGGATGGATGGATGGATGGATGGATGGATGGATGGATGGATGGATGGATGGATGGATGGATGGATGGATGGATGGATGGATGGATGGATGGATGGATGGATGGATGGATGGATGGATGGATGGATGGATGGATGGATGGATGGATGGATGGATGGATGGATGGATGGATGGATGGATGGATGGATGGATGGATGGATGGATGGATGGATGGATGGATGGATGGATGGATGGATGGATGGATGGATGGATGGATGGATGGATGGATGGATGGATGGATGGATGGATGGATGGATGGATGGATGGATGGATGGATGGATGGATGGATGGATGGATGGATGGATGGATGGATGGATGGATGGATGGATGGATGGATGGATGGATGGATGGATGGATGGATGGATGGATGGATGGATGGATGGATGGATGGATGGATGGATGGATGGATGGATGGATGGATGGATGGATGGATGGATGGATGGATGGATGGATGGATGGATGGATGGATGGATGGATGGATGGATGGATGGATGGATGGATGGATGGATGGATGGATGGATGGATGGATGGATGGATGGATGGATGGATGGATGGATGGATGGATGGAAGGAAGGAAGGAAGGAAGGATGGATGGATGGATGGATGGAAGGAAGGAAGGATGGATGGAAGGATGGATGGATGGATGGATGGATGGATGGATGGATGGATGGAAGGAAGAATGGATGGAAGGATGGAAGGATGGATGGATGGAAGGAAGGAAGGAAGGAAGGAAGGAAGGATGGATGGATGGATGGATGGATGGATGGATGGATGGATGGATGGAAGGAAGGAAGGATGGATGGATGGATGGATGGATGGATGGATGGATGGATGGAAGGAAGGAAGGAAGGAAGGAAGGAAGGAAGGAAGGAAGGAAGGAAGGAAGGAAGGAAGGAAGGAAGGAAGGATGGATGGATGGATGGATGGATGGATGGATGGATGGATGGATGGATGGATGGATGGATGGATGGAAGGAAGGAAGAATGGATGGAAGGATGGAAGGAAGGATGGATGGATGGATGGATGGATGGAAGGAAGGAAGGATGGATGGATGGATGGATGGATGGATGGATGGAAGGATGGAAGGAAGGAAGGAAGGAAGGAAGGAAGGAAGGAAGGAAGGATGGATGGATGGAAGGAAGGAAGGAAGGAAGGAACGATGGAAGGAATGATGGATGGATGGATGGAAGGATGGAAGGATGGAAGGATGGAAGGATGGATGGAAGGATGGATGGATGGTAGGAAGGATGGATGGAAGGATGGATGGATGGAAGGAAGGAAGGATGGATGGATGGATGGATGGAAGGAAGGATGGATGGATGGATGGATGGATGGGTGGATGGATGGATGGATGGATGGTAGGAAGGAAGGAAGGAAGGAAGGATGGATGGATGGATGGATGGATGGATGGATGGAAGGATGGATGGATGGATGGATGGATACAGTAGATGTATGATTTCTTGTCTCTGTTGTGGTGCGTCCTGATTGAATAAATGACTTTATATACTCTATGACGGTTTCGGACCTCATTAGGAGCAGCAGGTGCTGTAAATGATACTCAACACCATCAGCAGACAATAGACCTGCAGCTCTTATAGTCCTCCATTCTCAGTAAAGCTCATTAATGAAAGGACTGGATTAATGCGTCATGTTTTGTTTATTTAGAACCAATTGAATAATGTTTCCATAATGTCATCAGTCTATACCACTTCATACACACATGCACTTATATTCTCTAATAGGCAGAGCTGAAGGGCGGCAGAGGGGTTAAAGGGTAATGCATATTTTAACAGAGGCATCATATTCATTGCACCTGGTGCAGTGAAAAGACAGATGTTCTACAGGAGCATGTCTTCTAATCATGCTGGGAGACTTCTCAAATAAACAAAGAATGCACTGAATGCCAAATTAATATTTCTATGCAGATGCTACAGTGTTCTGGGTTTTTTTTTTGGTGTGTTGCGTTGAGGTTTCTAGGGTGCTCTGGATGGATGCTAGGTTGTTTCGAATGGTTGATATGGTGTTCTGGGTGGGGTTTTTTGTTTGTTGCTATGAGGTTGATATAGTGCTGGGATGTTCTGTGTTTTTTAGTGTGTCATTATGAAGTTGATAGGGTGTTCTGGGTGTTTGCTGGGGTGCCCTGAATAGTTGCTATGGTGTTCAGGGTGGGTGATATGGTGTTCTGATCCGGGGTTTGTCTTTAGTGTGTAGCTATATAAGGTTGCAAGGGTGCTCTGGGAGTTTTCATTGTGTTACTATGAGGTTGCTGGGGTGTTCTGGGTGGTTGGTAAGGTGCTTTAAACGATTAGTTCGCTTCAAAATGAAAATTTCCTGATATTTTACTCACCCCCATCTCATCCAAGATGTTCATGTCTTTCTTTCTTCAGTCAAAAAGAAATTAAGCTTTTTGAGGAAAACACTCCAGGATTTTTCTCCCCATCATAGACTTCCATGGCAACCAAAATGTTGAAGGTCCAAATAAATGCAGTTTCAAAGTGCTTCGAAGGGCTTCAGAGGCTTCAATCGGTCATTTTTAAAAAACATTTAAAATTGCTATACTTTTTAACCTAAATTGCTCATCTTGCGCTTCTCTGCGAGGTGCCAATGATTGCGCAATCACGTCATAAAGGAAACAGGTAGACGTAGGCAGAAGTACCGCCCCCGTGTTTACAAAACGCACATACGAAGACTAATACAAACGGCCTTTAGCAAAAAAAAAAGGTAAAACAACGATGTCGGACGAAGATGGAGTGTTTTTTGGTAAAGGGCATTTGTATTAGTCCTTGCACATTCACTTGGGGAACTATATGATGGGGAGAAAAACCCTGTAATGTTTTCCTCAAAAAACTTAAAGTGGTCATGAACTGGCTTTTGAATTTTTTTTTTATACTGTTGTCTGAGGTCAACTTATGACGTCCGCATGGATTTTTCATTCAAAAACATCATAATGAATAAGTAATAATGAATAATTTTCTACCCTGGTTTTGAGGCTCTCTCCTGGAACACTCGGTTTTTATGGGTGTGCTGCACTGAAGACTTGGAAGTAAACACCCACTGCTATGATTGGATAAGATTTGCATATTATAATGAGCTTCAGCTCCCCCGTCAGTACATGTGGGAATTGTTTTGAAAGCGTGTGGGAAAACGGCAACCGGAATTATTCATCCCACAGGGCTCGCAAAATGTCTTTATCAAACAAACAGTGATTTATCTCTCATCCACCTGCAATTGATTGGAATGTTATTTTTTATTACTTGGCCTGCCCAATCAGTGGATATAACCGTGAATCACTAACACACACACGCACAAGCCTCATTGCAGAATCAGACAAATCAGTATAATCAAAACTTCCGCAATTGTATTTTTCTTTCAAATATCAAGTCAAGAGAGTGAACAATTCACATCAAGAAAGGAATGTTATTTCACTATTTAAGATGATAGGAAGGGCCGATACATTTTGGTAGCCTGTATGGAAAACACATAGCCCCGGGACGTTGGGCTTTGCGAGCCCTGGCCCATAGGCTACATGTCCGAGTCTGATCACGAATCGCAATGAACCAACAACACCTCAAATAAAGGATTCTCCAGCCTGTGACAGTGTGTAATGTTCAGTTACACATGTACACATAATCAATAGATATCAAACGATCTGTAACAATGCAATACTATCACATATAAAAAAAAAATACTGACTTAAGTGTGTTGCTGTAACGTACCGCTCCGAGACTCAAAGGTTGAGGATCCAAATGCAGTTTTATTTGTAAGGGTAATCCACACTCGTAGTCAACAAACAGGCAACAGGTCATAACAGGTAATCAGTCCAATCAGGCAAACAAGACAAGAGAGACAGGCAAAAGGATAATCCACGGAACAGGCAAGAAATCCAAAACTAGAGACATGAAACCAGGGAAACCGCTCAGAAATGTAGTATACAACAAACAAGACTTCGCAGTGAATGACAGAGTGAACATGGTTTATATAGGCTGGGGTAATGAGGTGATGAGACACAGGTGCAAACAATGAGCGATGATGAGTTCGGGCAAAGGATTATGGGTAATGTAGTTTGTGATGGAGTGACAGTCTGGGGTGGAGTGCCCTCAGGTGGTAATCGGGGGCACTCTCACTGGTGAGTGTGACATAGCCCACCCCTCAAAGGAGCGGCTTCCAGACACTCCTAAAATTGTCCAGGAGGGAGGTGGAGGCGACACCGGGGGCGGTGTAATCCATATTACATTCATTCATGTAATATCATCCTGTCTGCAAGTCCAGTCTCTTGTTTACAAACTAATGCGTGGTGAAATAAAGAAACAAACGCACAATGTTTTCCCCACGTGAGCTGGATATTCATTAAAAATAAAGTTCATTCATGCAGTCATAATATTGGAATCCGAATGAAGCTTATGCAGCATGTTTATTGCTTGGAAGTTCGATCCAGTTTAGCTCTACGTTGGCCTGTGTCATTTGTCTATAACATGTCAGACATGAGTCGGTGGGTGGGGCTACAGAATCAGGCGTTCTTCTTCTTCTGTTGAGGTGGTGTTTCACCACACTCTGACGTCACATCTTGACACATTCTGAGATCAAGCGTTTGCTGGGGCTGGTGTTTAGTTTAAAGCTTTTCTTTGACTAACAAGGAAGTTTTTAGCTCTGAAACTCTGAAAGGATATTCTTATATTACCATGACCTTTTATACATCAAAAGCTCAAGGGAAAGTTGGTTTCTCAATCCATGACCCCTTTAATTTAAATTGATTTAATTTCTTTTCAACTGAAGAAAAAAAGACATGAACATCTTGGATGAGATAGAAGTGAGTAAAATTTTGAAGTGAACTAATCCTTTATAGGGTTTTAGCATTTTGATCTGGACTTTACCCTCTAGAGACAGGTTAGCGCATACCTCGGGTCTTTATCGACCCGGGACGTCATCCACTACCTTCTCCCTCATTCATTAATTAAGGTTAATTCCTATTTTTCAATTCAAATTTATTTGTATAGTGCTTTTCACGATACATTTCGTTTCAAAGCAGCTTCACAGAAAATGCATCTACATTACAATTTAAATTGATTTGTACATGTTATGCATTTCAGAAATGCACATATATACAAAGCACAGATTAGCTAACTATCTATTATTAATCAATATAATAACTATGGCACAGAAATAAGAATATATGTTGTTAATGAATAGGGTATATATAGATGAGCATGAGTGGGTGTTGATGAAGAGCTGCGTCATCTGAAGTCTTCGCAGGAGTTGAGTCGTCTCTTCACAGGTGTTGGTCATCAGAAGTCTTTACGAGAAGCTGGATCCAGACTGGAGCTGACGGACTCTCTAGTTACCTCGGGATGGGCGCCCCGAGATAAAACAGAACAGAAAAATAAAGCCTCCTGAGGCTAAGGTTGTCTAAGGTTTAGACATCAACCTTCTTAGTATTCCTCAGTCTATTCAATATAAACTATATAACAAGAAAAAAATCATATACAAACGGCCTTGTAAAAAGTGTATAGGGTCTCTAGTGACCCAATGTATGCAATAGTGTAAGTATATTTTTTCTGAGCAACAATGATTGAATATCTGATGACCCAATGAGTGCAGTTCAACTTTAATCCTCAAGGTGGCGATGTCTGATATGCAACAATAATGTTTCACTCATAATTAACACAGGCATAAAACGATGGAATACACCAGTATCTTCGGCAAAACTTGAAATGTTTCAGCGATTTACAGCAGAGCAAGTACTGAACGCAATCAGATATTAGTGTCACTGTCACTTGATGGTGGATCTGGTGAAGTTGTCAGCGATCAAAATATTAATTATGAAGATGTTGAAAAGGATAATTCTGAGAATATGTTTGAGATTGTGAATATGAGCCAGATGATGAATGTACTGGGTAATGAGCTCTGACGAGGACAGTGTTGATAAAACATCTGCTCAAACGGAACCCTTCCAAGTTTCAAAAGACTTGACAAGTTCATATGCTGCCTTCAAAAATCGATCAGATGAAGGTCGGGAGACAGGAAGTAAAGCTAACATTAGATTCGGACGTGCCTTGGTGCCTTCCTGCCTTGAAATGTGTCCTCTGAAGGCAGCATTTTCCAGGTTTCGGACGCAGACAAGATCTGGGGAACGTTCGAGCTCAAACCGGTGCATTTTGCTACGGTTTCCGGGTTGAACGTCATGTTTCCTGGAAACGGTGTGCAGCAGGGTTTGAGATATGTTTTCTCTTGTTTGGTGGGTGTGTCAAAAATGTCAGCCCAATCAGCAGCAACATGTATATAAACCGTGCGGTGTTAAAGAGACAGCTCACACAATGGGTCCAAGTCGTTTACAAGTGTGTCCGCTGCAGCTCGGTATACGCAAGGATTGAAGATATCAGAAGACATGTTTGTCTTTTCATCCTGTAATGCGAGGCAAATGTTGGATCACAATAATTAGGAACTACAGTTTCCACAAATCCCTTCACTCTTTTATTCTGGACAGCAAGGGTAGTGACTGTAACATTGAGCTTGTTTTGCAGTATTAAACGTGTATTTATACTGATTTCACCAGGCTCAGAAAATTCTTCAAAAAGAACACAAAGAATGGCCTTCTCAGCTGCCATATAGTTGCAACTAGGGGTGTAACGATTCATCTACTACATCGATGTATCGATTTATTTTCCTACGATCTAACTACATCGATCTGTGCTCGGCAAGTTGGCCTTCCGGACGACATATATCGATCTAACATCGTTTTAAAAGGTAATCAATCGATTGTATCGATCATATGAAATAACGCATTGGATTTAAGCACGTCAGACTTTAAATGGATGTTTTTTCTTAGCACTTTTAATGATAACGGCGTTAAACGTTACTCGATTCATTCTGCCTATCTGTGACATCAACGCACGCAGCAGCGCTAAGAAAACAAAACATAGCGGCGGATGGCAGAGGAGAAGCCAACCAGCGAGAAATTATCAAGCCACCAGGAGAAACAGCTACCTGTACTTTCAACCCTTGCTAAATGTTACCTGTGCATTCCTGGGACCAGTGTGCCAGCAGAGCGAGTTTGTAGTACTGCTGGCGACATAGTGAACGTACAGAGAAGTGTTCTGCGGTCAGATCATGTTGAATCAGTGGCGATTTTTTTAAGACTGCAAGGGAAGCTCGGCTTCCCTTATAATGTCACAAAATTAATGGTCAAATATGTACTATTGTATTAACATTTTATTGACTAAAAATGCGTTAGAAAACGTTCATCTCAAAGACGAGTTCGTTCAGAATCAGTTACATATAGCAGGTCGGCTGACTCGATTTCCTTCTCATACATTCCCGCAGCGTCACAGTGCATTTCAATGGGGCTGCTGTGAACTTTTTTTTCAGCGCTTCGAAACTAGACGGTCATTGGATAAACGCTGCGATTATGTCCCGCCCACGGACGCTCAGCGTCTCTGGGGGTGAATGGGGAGTGGGCTGGCCCGGACTCCGAGCTTCTGCGTGATGATTGGAGGGTCTGTCGAAAGACTGCATCTCCCTTTGACTGACAGCGATTCTGTACTATAAGGAATCACTGAAGCTATTCGCGCTCAGTCCCATCGCGGATTTCTCAAGTTCAGTCGAAATAAAAACTGCTGCAACCTATTTCTTTGATATTTGCTTGGCGAAATTGCTTGATTTTCATCATACATTTCACACAATTATACACCACATTCCTTGTTTCAGTTTTACAGAGTTTAATATTTTTTTTTTAGATCGTTCATTCATTCCTTCATTCCTTCATTCATTCATTCATTCATTCATTCATTCATATAACGTTAGTAGGCTAGGCTAGCGTCGTGGGTGAAACTTTCTTGAAAACGTAGGGCAGAATTTACTTTTAAATAAATAGACAATTTTATGATGTAGGCCGAAAATGAGCTTCCCCTCTCTGACAGACCAGTAGCCGCCACTGATGTTGATATTTTTGAAAAGAAATATGTAGAGTCATTGAAGAGTAGTTGGTTACATTTGATCTTTTGTTAAATATTGTTTGTTTATTAAACTGAGAGTAGTAGCAGGTTCAGCCAGTTTATTCAACCTGAAGAAATGTTGGTTGCACTTTATTTTTTATATTAATATTGTATTTGTATTATTTTAATGTTGAAAAACAACAGCAAAAGTAACAGGTACACCTACTATTAATTAAACCTGAAGAGAAGTTAGTTGCACTTTATTTTTGATATTAATATTGTAATATTAATATGTTGGATAACAAAAGCAGAAGAAGCAGGTTAACCTACTGTTGAAATGTTGGTTGCACTTACTGTGCTTTTATTGAAAATGTATTAAATATTGAAAATGAGAGCAGAAAAGGTTAACTTCCTGTTAATTCAACCTAAACTGTTGGTTGCACTTTATTCAAATAAAATTTGAATGCATTTGCCATTAATTGTTGTTTACTTGTTTGCTTATATCCATAATTAATTGATACCTGATTCCCTTACAAGAAACAACAGGAATCTAGGAAACTTCACCTGCACTGACCAGTATCCAGATATTTATTTCAGTCACACAATTTTTGGCTAAAAAGTTACTGAATCGATTTCAAGTCACTGAATCGTTTCGGATCGTATCGTTCTAAATGAACCAATATCGTCCTTGAATCGTATCGACAACCTCAAATCGTGATACGAATCGAATCGTTATTAAAACGAATCGTTACACCCCTAGTTGCAACTCCTGCGTCACAGAACAGGGTGTTCAACGCACCACTGCTTCCATTTAAAGGGGTGGTAAAACACATTCTTTTGAAGGCTTGATTGTGTTTGTGGGCTACACTGTAACGTGTTCATGCTTCGTTTTTAAAAAATTGCATTATTTTTCATATATTTTACCTTTATTCTACACTGCTCTGTCCCTACTTGTAAAAACGGTCTGATGGTTTCCGGGTTCTATGAAGCCGGTCCCTCAAAAATACGCAATGGGCTCAGATTGGTTAGCTGGCCCAGTGTGTTGTGATTCGCTAACCGCCTAGTGCACGTTTGTCGGAAACATCACGCCCCTTACCTTTACCGGTAGCCTGTGCTTTGGTAGGATTAGAAACAATGGTGTCAATAAAACCATACCAATTTGAGCCCGAATCAGACCCAGACAATTTTAGTGAAGATGATCGAGCAGAACCTGTTCAGTCCTCAAAGGGATTTTTTGAGTAAAGACTGTGGATCTATAGTGATCGCTACTTAATGGCACAGTTACTTTTGTATTTTTAGAATGATTATAGCCAAATATCTGTCGCAAGAACTATTAACCCAAAACGAACACTTAACATTGGCTTTATTATAGTAGCCAAATCAAACACAGAACCATGTTTAGCATGCCTGTAGATAAACAATACATAAAAGCTCTAATCAAAGAATAATTTACACTAATGCCAAGTTCGCTGTTGAGATTTTAAAAAAAGGTGTTTGTTGGATAACGTTAAGTATGAATGAGCATTTAACAAACTGGTTTGCAGAGCCAAACAGCGTTGTCATCTGTGTACTTCCTTGCTACAATGTACAATTAACAATACGAACTATTACAGGAAAACACATCGACGAAAAATAAATCATACTTACAGGTTGTGGCCCGCAAACAGCTTCTGTTTTAAAATCCATCTTTCAGGACAAGCCGTTGTGCGAATCCTGCATTGAACTTGTGAAGATCGTGGAAGCTTTCCTCCGTGAAATGTGCAGCACAGAGAGCGAGATTTGGGTAATAATTATGAGGGACCGAGTTAAAAATTAATTTTAACCATTGATCCCTAACTCCCCCGTCCCTAGGAAGGCTGAACAAAGTGGACCTGCAATCCGGATGAAAATAACAGCGTTTCGTCGGCATTGTGGCAACAACACTCCAGCCTACTAACTATACCGCAACAACTCTTCCCCACAGCAATACAAAATGGCCTCGCCCCCTTAGTTAATATTCTTGGAGGAGGGGTTTATGTAAATATTGGGACTGGTGATGTCAGCAACCCTGGAGGAATGTCTGTAGTCCCTACCGGCCGTTTGCTTTAGTCCTTAGAAATTGATTTCTTTAAAAGCAAATATCTCCCTTTGCTTTAAACTTTGAACGTTGTAACTTTGCAGATGTTGTTTATGCTCAAACAGCAACATTACACAATAGCTAAAGTTAGAAAAGTGAAATCGTGTTTTACCACCCCTTTAAAAAACGTTTTGCAACGTTTTGTCTGGGCTGAACGCAGCCCTGAAGCGCTGAAAGGTATGTGTTTCTTACACCAAGAATGATTTTGTAAAACGTCAAAATTGTTACCACAATATCAAAACAAAAAACAAAGAATTTATCACTGATCACACTATGAGTTATTTAAAAGTCTTTTAATCATGATTTCATTAGTGACATGTGCCATGTGGAGTTTTTGGCTAAAAAGTTTAAAATGGTCAATCCTGTTACCATCAAACTCTGTTACCAAGGTAGGGTAACAATGTTGACAGTATGTAACAGAATTGACAGTAACAGATTTGACAAACAATACTATAAAGTCCAACTAAAATAATGGCACACCTTTCTTCATCAAGCAACATGATTTGATATTTGAATTCAGGTTCACAGGACAAACAGTACACTAGAGGTGGTAGTGAAGCTTATAGCAAGCACTATTAATAAGGATGAATTGTGTGAGAAACAAATGATGAATACAAATGTCAAGGTTTGTGTGAACATAAGCAATCAGTGTTGGAGGGGTTACAGTGGTCTGTTTTGAGTTCTGGATGTTCTTTCAGCAGGTGTTCAAGGACCCTGGAGGATTATTAATCTGAACGAGCTCACAGCATCTGTTCATTCTCATGTGTTAGTTCTTACTAATGCCATTTACGCAAGCACCATTTTGTTTAATGAAGTGTGGAAACATCATCTGTATGCTATTAAACGTAGGAAACCTCAGGGACTCAAAATATATGTCATCTCATGGCCTTTTATCATTAATGGGAATGCTGAAATAAGGGATGAGTCATGTCATTTTTGTTTGCTTTCATCCTCCTGTCTTTTATTGCGCAGATCCTCTCTCCTCTTTTTCTTGTCCCTCACATACATTTTTATATGGTCATCTCCCTCTTCAAACATCAAGGCTCCTGATCAAACACAAGAACATGAGTCAGGTGGAATAGCTTTTACAATACTAAAAAAAAGAGATCGGTCAATACAGTGTTTCACTCATGGTAAAACGCTATATTGTACAAAGTTACATGGCGCACCTGTTCATCCACAGACTCAACTACAACTCAGGGATGGTTAGGGACTATAGGCCTATCATCTGAATGTGCTAAACCAAGTTTTTTTTGTTTTGTTTTGTTTTTTTCAATATTTTGACCATTTGAAGCACTAATAGCCCTTTTTTATTAGCACTACCCATAATACTGAAGAAAAATGCAACCATAGAATTCAATTTGATGTTACCATGCAAACAAAAATCGCACCAAAAAAGCTCAGCTGCGACCACCCACTCCCATGATGCAAAGTGAATGAAGCTATCCAGTCTCTACACTCTCAGATTTTTTGGAATACTTTGCAGTAAACTTTAAAAAGTAATAATAAACTTTTACACTTTACCAATGGCCTAGTTTTTGGTCCAATTAAGTAATTTGCTGCGCTTCATTGGAACAAAGTAATTCATTCACACATAAAATAATCTAAGTTATATAAAACTAAGTGATTTATCTTGGAGCTAGTTTAGTTTGGTTAATGGCTCAGAACCAAGGTTGCTGGAAAAGGCACTTTTGTGTAATCTTTAGCTACTTTATTGTTAGAATTGCTTAATATCATTTTAAAAACAACCCCTTTAATAATATCAGGTTAACACTGACCTCTATTGGTCGCTGTAGTTATCGCATGTAATTCGTCTTTCTATATGTGGATGGCGCACATGAACCGATAATGTCCGTTCATCACTCCTCATGTGGTTTTTGACAACTAAAGCAGAGTTTGTCAGCACAAAACCTGTTATTTCCCGTTGTAAAAGAGCACATTGCAAGTATGTCTATCTATCTATCTATCTATCTATCTATCTATCTATCTATCTATCTATCTATCTATCTATCTATCTATCTATCTATCTATCTATCTATCTATCTATCTATCTATCTATCTATCTATCTATCTATCTATCTATCTATCTATCTATCTATCTATCTATCTATCTATCTATCTATCTATCTATCTATCTATCTATCTAATCTAAATCTGTTATTCTATGGACATTTGGTCTGAAAACAGGCCAGCTTTACATATTCAGATGCTGCTAAGCTAATCACAAACAGTTTACAGGTCAATGTTTAACTTATTCTGTCACACCTAGGGTTTGTCCTCTGTCTTACAAGGACATTTAACACAAAGGATTCAGTGTTTACTCACATACTACAGATATGAGATCACACACACACACACAGTTTTTTTCTATCCTGGTGAGGACTTAAAGGAACACGCCACCATTTTTGAAAATAGGCTCATTTTCCAACTCCCCTAGAGTTAAACAGTTTTCAAATCCATTCAGCCGATCTCCTGGTCCAGCGATAGCACTTTTAGCATAGCTTAGCATAGATCATAGAATCTGATTAGACGGTTAGCATCTCGCTAAAAAAGACCAGAGTTTCAATACTTTTCCTATTTAAAACTTGACTCTTCTCTACACTCTAAAAAAAAAAGGTTCTATATGGCACCAAAAATGGTTCTTGGCTCATAGGGGAACCTTTTTTAGTGCTATAGGCTATAGCACCAATTTTGGTGCTTCAGCGGTTCTTCAGCGGTTCTTCAGAGGTGCTATATAGCACCTTAGTCAAAGAACCAGTGAAGAACCTCTGAAGAACCGCTGAAGAACCACTGAAGAACCAAAATTGGTGCTATATAGCACTAAAAAAGGTGCCCCTATGATTACGAGCCAAGAACCATTTTGGTGCCATATAGAACCTTTTTTTTTAGAGTGTAGTTACATCATGTACTAAGACGGAAAATGAAAAGTTGCGATTTCCTAGGCCGATATGGCTAGGAACTATACTCTCATCCCTGTGTAATAATCAAGGGACTTCTTGACTTTGCTGCTGTACCATGGGTGCAGCAGGCGCAATGATATTACGCAGCACCTGAAAATAGTCCTCAGCACGCTCCCTGTGCAAGCAGGTTGTCACGTTGGCTATGTTGACGGAAGTTAGCCTATTTTCAGGCGCTGTATAATATCATTGCACCTGCTGCACCCTTGGTACGGCAGCAAAGTTCCTTGATTATTAAGCAGGAATGAGAGTATAGTTCCTAGCCATATCTGCCTAGAAAATCGCAACTTTTAATTTTCCGTCGGTCTTAGTACACGATGTAACTACAGAAGAGTTGAGTCATTTTTTGGAGCGAGATGCTAACTGTCATATCAGATTCAATGATCTATGCTAAGCTATGCTAAAAGTGCTACTGGCAGACCCAGAGATCAGCTGAATGGATTCGAAAACGGTAAAACTTAACTGTTTAACTCTAGGGGAGTTGTAAAATGAGCCTATTTTCAAAAATAGTGGCGTGTTCCTTTAAGTCCCCACCAAGATAGAAAAAAAAACATGCAACACACACACACACACCGTTTTTTGAAAATTAACCCGATCCGATTTTTTACGATGGACGAAGGTTTCAGAGGCAGTGTGTAAACGGGATTGACATAACGCATGGTCATATTTCGTTTTTTAATGTATGGAAATTTCGGACGAGAATTTCGGACTCAGTGGACCTGTTTTTTGAAAATGTAAAAATGCAAAAAGTTTTCTGTGCTGGTTAGGTTTATAGGGCACAATATACAGTTTGCACAGTATAAAAATTATTATGTCTATGGAAATTCCCCATAAAACATGAAAACAGACGTTATGTGTTTGTGTTTGCGCACACCTCTTAAAAGAGCTCCTTTTAGGAGCTTGCAGACTAGATAATTCATACCAGCCCAGAATTCTTTAGATGCCCTCCTTGAAAAAAATGTGCATTTACTTTCAAATTGTAACATAATATTAAGATGTTTAGTGGGTTGCACTTTATTCTACAGTACATGCACTTATGTGTACTTACAGTGTACTCTTCCCTTGAAAATGTAGGAAACTCACTGTTAATGTGTAAAAGCAAATAATTTCAGGACTCTTTTTACTCAGTTCATCTCTTCCCTCTATCTTCCTCTTACAATACTTTACATTTTATAGATAGTGTCCGTTGAGAAGATGACCAACTTCATCCAATGTCATTTAACACCTAAGGATGGGTTTGCAGATGGCTGGTAAGGTCTATCTGAGCCTGGAAGTGTCTCTGGGGTGCTCTCTGACATTTGACTGTTGCTTGTTCGGGCTTTGCGTGCAGCCGTTTTTTTCTTTGCTGTCTCAATGCGCAGCTGCTCTGAGAGCGTGGCTCCACTGGTTAAAGCAAGGTGCCACACTGAGCGTTTTAGGGCAAGGTCTTTACATAAAGAGGGATCTATACCAAAGTCTTTCAATGAGGCTTTTAAAGTCTTTTAAATGTCTTTCAACCTCTTTTTCTGTCCGCCAATTTTTGCAGTATTGTGAAGATTCTGTGTATGCTTGTCTGTTCAAGTATTTCTGTATCTGGGACTTAGTCTTGTCACTTCACTTTTAACATTTTGCGGAGGCAGCAGAGGTGGAAGCAGTTCAGGTTCTTGGCATGTCGCTGATAACTGTCCAGGTTTCATTTTTTTTCCCAAAGGGAACTTCTGTGGCTGCCAGTTTTCAATAGACATCACCGTGGTTGCAATGTTTACCGCAAGGAGCACCAGTGCCCATTGGTTACCCACAAGGAGCACCAGGGGCACCCATGGGCAGCAATTATGTGTGCATTGAAATAGAAGTTTTCTACAGAGAACGCCCTTGTCTGCTGGCATCCCACAGGGGGCAGCCATGTTTGCTGGTTTCCTGCTAGCAGCATGCATGACATGCAGTTTCTCACAGGGAGTACCTGCTGCCATGACACCACTTGCTAAGAGGGATCACTTTTGGGTGCCAGTTTTCCCCAAGGAGCACCCATGGCCTCTGGTTACTAACAGGGATCATTTGTAGCCACCAGTTTCTGTCACCCAGGGAGCATCCATGGCCCACAGGGAACAACAATTTTTATAGCCCCCTTTACCCACAGGGAGCAACCGTCTGTTCACCAATGTTAATCCAAGGCCATCAGTGGCCACCAGTTTCACACAATGATCACCTCTGTCTGCCAGCTTTCTTGAAGGAAGCAACCATGGCTGACCTTTCTCAGCAAGGAGCGCTAGTGATGTATGTCTCGAGACCGGTCTTGTCACGGCCTTGACGGTCTTGGTCTTGGTCTTGTCTTGGTCTCGGACCTCTCGGTCTTGTCTAAGTCTCGCTGTCTCAGAACGATTTAGCAATACAATATCCACGACAATATATATATATTTTTTTTACGACAACACAACGTTCAATAATGCACCATTAATATTATTTCGCGCCTCTCATTTTTTCCAGGCGCCGTGAGGTGAAAAAATCACCCAAACACTACGTGTGTTTTTTTTCTACTCCGTTAATAAATCTTGTAACGTCGTTAGCAGAGCAACATCAATCGTTTTTCGGTGGTGGAAATCCATTAGCTACTAAAAAATGTATTTGCCATTGAGGAGCGCAGTGCATGGTTGCATAGCAACGACAGACGCCACAGGAAAATCAGACCGAATTTTACTATAATAAAAGATAGGCTAACGTGCATTGTAAATGTCAGTAATGTATATTTTTTATAAAAAATATTTAAAGGCTGAAATATGTGAGGTTTATTTTTTTATAAAACCTTTTGTCAACTTTATTTGAACTTGTGTATGTTGGATAACATGTTGCAAGACACTCCTTTACAATCTGGCCATCATTTTTAATGTTATTAATTTAATGTTTATGTAAATAAAAAGTGCATATTGATGCTAATTTAATTTGTTATTTGCTGGTTTTCGACATAAAACTTAATTCAGGATTCTGTGATATATACTGTAATAATACTGTATCCTAAATTGGGGATAATTCACCTATTTCATATGCTGAAGTAAATTTTCCCCCTCCGGTCTCGACTTGGTCTCGGTCTTGATCTCGACTTGGTCTTGGTCTTGAGTTGGTCTGTCTTGGTCTTGGTCTTGGTCTTGTCTTGGTCTCGATACCCTCTGGTCTTGGTAGTGTCTTGGTCTCGGTTTAGGCGGTCTTGACTACAAGTCTAAGGAGCGCTCCCCAGAAGGAGCATCCATGTTTTTCACAGGTAGGACCTGTGGCAGACCCTTGCCCATGGAAAGCTCTTGTGACTTATCATTACCCAGGAGCACCCGTACCCACACATTACCCACAAGGAACAGCTGTTTTCATCATCCCCTTTTCCCACAGGGAGCATCCATGGCCACTCATTCCCCACAGGGAACAACCGTTTTTATAGCCCCCTTTTCCCACAGCGAGCAACTGTCTGTTCACCCATGTTAATCCAAGGCCATCAGTGGCCACCAGTTTCACACAATGATCACCTCTAACTGCCAGCTTTCTTGAAGGAAGCAACCATGGCTGACCTTTCTCTGCAAGGAGCACTTCCCAGAAGCAGCATCCATGTTTTTCACAGGAAGGACTTGTGGCTGATCCTTGCCAATTGAAAGCTCTTGTGGCCTAACATTACCCAGGAGCACCCATACCCACACATTCCCCACAAGGAACAGCCGTTTTCATGTGCCCCTTTTCCCACAGGGAGCAACCGTCTGTTTACCCATGTTAATGCAAGGCCATCAGTGTGGCCACCAGGTTCACACAATGATCAACTCTGACTGCCAGCTTTCTTGAAGGAAGCAACCATGGCTGAGCTTTCTCTGCAAGGAGTGCTCTCCAGAAGGAGCATCCATGTTTTTTACAGGAAGGACTTGCGGCTGATCCTTGCCAATTGAAAACTCTTGTGGCCTAATTTTACCTAGGAGCACACATACCCTCTGGTTTCCAACAGGGAGCACCTCTGACCGACATATATCTACAAGAAGCATCTGTGTCTGAACTCATGCCGAACAGTTTCTCTTAGAGAACATCCATGCCTGCTGATTTCCAACCGAGAGCACCCCTTCCTGGTGAAAAGCATCGGTGGTCATCCCTTCTCTGCAAGGAGCATCTGTGTCCAGCTGTTCTACAAAGGAAGCTTCCATGCTACAATTGTGTAGCATGGACAATTGTGTTGGGGGCACAGGCACCCTCTAGTGTCGCCCTTAGGCTTACTTACCATTAAGCATAGAATTAGAACAAGTGAAATAAAACATAATATTTATTAAACATGATCATCCTAGGGCGCCCCCTCAGCTTGTCAACCTGATTATTAGATTGAATTGATGGGGATTATTGTCGATCACAGGCATTAAGGCGTTAGGTCAGGCAAGTGCTCATCACTGGCGCGTTCATCAAAAATTAAGTGGTCTAAACCCTCGGGTGCACAGGGACGGAAAAAGAGAAAGGAAGAAGATCAAAAGAAAGCCCAGTATAGAGGTAAGTCTTCTCATCTCAGCCATTAAGGTGTCAAACGAAATAAATGTACTTAGTATTATCAATATTATCAACTAATATTGGACGGCATTGGACGTTTCATTGCTGTCACTAAGCTATCACTAGCTAGCTAGTTAGTTTTCTACATATTACTACGTATTACAAACATAACTTCACTGACAATAAGTAAGTCCAGACGAGTCAAATTTTAATGCTGCGTCAATTTTGAAGGTGAATAGAAATGCCAGAAACAACTGTTAATCTTTTATTATTTGAGATAGGGATAGAGCTACAAGAACTTATATATTTTAATTTTGTAAGTACAGTGTATCCATAATAGCACTTTAGTTTGTAAAGGGTTAGTTTGCTTAAGTGTCCTTACAGGTGCTTAAGAGTTTATTTTTGCACAGTTTATGGAGTTAATATTTTGTAAATATCCTTGAACATTCTTTCTAGCATTTGTGTATGAACAATTTATTACAGTGTATCATTTAAGTCATAATTAGCTTTTTTAAGTGTTGGAGTAACTATAAGAGCATTTTTGTTTGTATAGTTTAATAAATACTTAACAATTAATGGGGGGCACTCAATCTCGCCTAGGGCAACCAAAGAGCTAGAGCCAGCCCTGGGAGGAGCTGTGCCCCTTGTCCACAGGAAGCTCTTGTGCTCAGCCATTCCCCAGAAAGAGCATCCATACAGGTTTTCAAAAGGGAGCAACTGTGGCCGGCACTTACCTTCAAGGAGCAACTGTGCCTGCCCCTTCCCTGCAAAGATCTGTGCCAAAGATCATCTGTGCCAATCCATTGCCTACAAGGAGCACTTGTGCCTGACAGCTATTCACAGTTGGCACCCTTCCCCACAGTTAGCACCTGTGCCCGACTGTTCCTATAGGGAGCACCAGTTACAGCCCCTTCCCAACAAGGAGCACCCATGAGCAGCAATTCCATGTGCATTAGAATAAAACCTGTGCTTAGAGGAGAATCTCTTTTTGAAAAAGGACACCTGTGCCCACGTGTTCGGCACACAGTTTTGAACAGAAAACACCTGTGATCCTCCATTGTAAATCCATTGTGCTGTACTTGTTTTAGAATCACACTTGTGATCTCCTTGGATGACTTGTAAACAATAAACAATAAAAGAAAAAAAATATTAAAGAAAGGGGTTATGGTATTTTGACCACATTATTATTATTTTTTCATATTTCATATTTTTTATTTGACAGAATTACACCATTCATTGACACATAAAATAACAGATTTCATGTTATCAGCACTACATACATTCATAATAAGTTAGGTTCATGCATGCGAAAATATAATAATATAATATAAAAAATTATATAATATAATACTATTATAATTTGGAAAAATGGGAAACAGGAAACGAATAGGCAATAAAAAAAAATACAGCATTTTTTTTACAATCTGTAAATCAACCACAATGTAGAAAGCACATAGAAATGAAAGGGTGGGGAAATAAAACATAGATACACACACACACACACACACACACACACATAGAGTTACTTCATCTCTGTTCATCTGGTGACCTTGACCACAGATAAGATTGTTATTTCTAATCTGTGAATAATAAACATATTTTTTTTCTGTTCCTCTTACTTGACACCACAGATGATGAAGTGCGATTCACTTTTAGGATCCAGTAACACTCTATAGAGGTTCAAAAAGTTGATTCCAAACCAAGTCTATAGATCAGTCACTGGAGCAGAGAAATTCGTTTTTTTCCTTGAATCCAAAAACACATGGACAACACGAGGAGTTCACTGAAAATCCCATGGGTCATTTGGGAAAAGTCACAAAAGAAAATTAATTGTATCTGGTGAAAATACATAAGTTCAATGACGTCAGCCTCAGAGCGGAACATTTTCCATGCCTTTCTAACACACACACACACACACACACACACACACACACACACACACACACACACACACACACACACACACACACACACACACACACACACACACACACACACACACACACACACACACACACACACACACACACACACACACACACACACACACACACACACACACACACACACACACACACACACACACACACACACTGTATGACTCATTTCCCATGTAGCAGCAGTGAGTTTTGCTGGGCCGGTGTTGGCTAGGATGAGATAAGCTCTGCTGGAGTTTAAGACACGGCAGGAGTGGTGGTTTTAATGACATCATGTGTCTGGCACTTCCAAATAATCACAGAAACATTTCACTCTACCTCTACACACATTGCACTGCTCATGTTTCTGAAAACATCTTGAGCTTAAAGTTTGTTTCCGAGTCTAGAAGTATCTGAATGACTGTAACTAGCTGATTGATCAGAGGACAGGCTGAGATTTATTTTAGAACATTTATGAACAGTGTTGGGGGTAACGCATTACAAGCAGAGGCAGACAGCAGTGAAGTTTTTTTTAAATTCTATTTCATGTGTACTTTATCAGAGTTTTTATTTGATTTTTTTTTACTTCACTTCATTCCAAAGCATAATGTCGTACTTTTTACTGCACTGTTTCATGAATAATTTTTTTTTTTTTTTTGCATTACTTTTACTTGAGTACTTTTACTTGAGTAAACGTATACAGTACTACATTTTTAATGTAAATAAGTACTAAATTATATTCAATATGAAACGTAGTGCAGTAAAAATTACAATATTATGTTTTGGAATGTTGTAAAGTAAAACTTTTCCAAAGAAGAACACTGATAAAGTACGTATACTTGAAAAATAAAATTAATTGGAAAGTAAAAATACTTCACTACTGTCCGCCTCTGATTACAAGTAATGTGTTATGTAATCAGATTACTTTTTTCAAGTAACTATCAAAGCATTACTTTTAAAATTACACAAAATATCTAATAGTAATTAGTCTAAATGAGTGACGCAAGTTACTTTGTTTCCCCATTTATTGGCTGACACCTCTCTTGTCCCGCTGTTGAAAGAAATCATGAGGAAGGTGCAGAGGCGTTGTGTGAGCTGTGTAAACACGATGGTTATTGTAGTTCTACAATAACCTAAATGTGAACATGCATTTATTTATCTCACTTGCAACAGATTCCGTATTCCTCAAAATGAATAAAAACAGTGAAATGCAAACTGAGAATATTATGCATATGATAATGATAGAGTTTATAACTCTAGAGTTTATAAATCATTTATAACTATACAGTGTTGCCTCCATGCAGGCAACATAGTCTATTTTAGTTTATTTTTAATAAAATGAAACACCAATTTATTGGTCAAACCCATCTTAGGGAAGAAGAACTCAAATACTAATCAATGAAAGTGCAAAACAGTGGTCACATGACCCACAGGGGTCCATTTTGTGTCCTGTTGCACCACATGTACACAGGTCACATGGCTCCATATTTTCTCCAATGAAAAGTGCATTTTTCACTAATTTCCGTCCAGTTAATCACCCACAAAAAATATGAGTCACCTTCACTGGTAAGTAAAGAAATATTTTCAAGAACTTTACATTATATATCATCAAATGTATTAGAGTAAATAGCAAAAAACTGTGTGTTGCCTCAAGGCAACATTGTACCATAATGGAATCGCATAAGGCCATACCAGACACACTGGGTTACAAATATAGTATATTTGTAAGGAAAAAAGAGTTTGAATTCTCTAAATATATTTGCATTTTTTGCATGATTTTGTAATGCACGTATAAGATTAGTAATTCACATACTATAACTGCACATATTATGATCTACACATTTTCTATAGCACTTAAAAAAGGTATAAAACACAACTGATGAGGGTGAGGATGAGGTGTCATGTGATGAGGAAGATGAGGTCATAGTGACAATCCGGCAGGGAGAGATCAAAGATGGAGATGAGGATGAAGATGGATATGATAACTTGACATGAATACTTGTGTTCCATGATGGTACAATGTTGCCTGAGAGCAACAACTGAATATGAAATGTTGCTTTTTATTAAATATTGTAATACATTATGAACTTGATAAATGTGTTTGTTCAGGTGTCTGGTTAAAGAAATCGATGTTTTCAATAAATATGTTTCTTTTTTCTACATGAAAATGTCAAATGTTTAAATTTGTCCGTTGTGGTACAATGTTGCCTTGAGGCAACAAACTTCAAAAATTGTTGTAGTATCCTATTTTAAGAGGAAAAACACCACACATATTTTTTTCCTCATTGAAATCATAGTGTACCATAGAGGGTTAAAGTATGAAAATACAATTATTTAACACATCAAAGATATGCTTATAAATCAAGAATAAAGCATTTATAGCCGTATTTATAAACTGCCTATTAAGGTCTATTAATGCTTTATAAATGACAAATTAACCATTTACTAATGCTTAACTAATGCTTCATAGCATGTAGTTATCATAAAGTGTTACCTTATTTGGTATGTTTTCAAATTATATTTTAATTTGACATTTCATTATTTTTATTAGCTTTCATCAACTCACAAACCCCAGGAAACCCGCCTAGAACTTAACCATTATATCAAAAGAAACGTTATCACTTTCAAGGTAGTAACATACTAATAACTATTCATGTTAAATTAAAGTAGTACTGTTTGCATGTGCTTTATAACAGAGCCTCAACAGGGTGCAGGATTGTTTTGTCCCCAAAAGTTCCGCATTCACAAAGCAGGGATTAGCTACCACACAGCTGAACTATAAAAAAAAACCTAAGCAATAACTTAACACTTGCAACAAATACATGTGCAGAATACACATACTTTCTGCTTAAAATAAGCCTAAAATGCAAAATAACAAGACTAATTAAGGATAGTAAGAGTTATTTTCAAGCACAAATGTAACAAAACATTTCAACAGCCTGGACTTCCGGTGACCGAGGTCTGTACACGATCTGGCGTAGTTTCGGAAGTGATCTCGCGCTCAAGGCTGCTGGTGTATTAGAGGTTAAAAAAAAATATATTTACTATTCTGCTTCTCACACAAACCGATCATTTCGTATCTTAGGACATCAATGTGTGGTCCAAGCCGCAGGGTTTTATTTGGATTTGTCTGTGCATGTTATTTTTTTTACTCCCATAGATTTTGTTACCTTTCACATGCATTATACGACTGACAGACTGCAACTGTTGGAATTAAAAATCTTCATTTGTGTTCTACTGAAGAAACAAAGTCACCAATATCTTGGATGCCTTGGGGGTAAGCAGATAAACATCATATTGTAATTTTTGGGTGAACTATCGATAGGTTTTATCAATTAAATGCATTATTGATTAATCTCATTATTAATTTTATCACCTACCAACCAGTAAGAATTCCGGCTCTCACAGACCTGTTAGTTTTTCTTTAAGAAGCCCTCCTGTTCTCCACTCATTACCTGTATTAACTGCACCTGTTTGAACTCATTACCTGTATAAAAAGACACCTGTCCACAAACTCAATCAAACAGACTCCAACCTCTCCACAATGGCCAAGACCAGGGAGCTGTGTAAGGACATCAGGGATAGAATTGTAGACCTGCACAAATCTGGGATGGGCTACAGGACAATAGGTAAGCAGCTTGGTGAGAAGGCAACAACTGTTGGCGCAATTATTAGAAAATTGAAGTTCAGGCCTGTCTGAAGGTTGTCAATGACTATCTGGATGATCCAGAGAAGGAATGGGAGAAGGTCATGTGGTCTGATGAGACAAAAATAGAGCTTTTTGCTCTAAACTCCACTCGCCGTGTTTGGAGGAAAAAGAAGGATGAGTACAACCCCAAGAACACCATCCCAACCGCGAAGCATTGAGGTGAAAACATCATTCTTTGGGGATGCTTTTCTGCAAAGGGGACAGGACGACTGCACCGTATTGAGGGGAGGATGGATGGGGCCATGTATTGCGAGATCTTGGCCAACAACCTACTTCCATCAGTAAAAGCATTGAAGATGGGTCGTGGTTGGGTCTTCCAGCATGACAACGACCCGAAACACACAGCCAGGGCAACTAAGGAGTGGCTCCGTAAGAAGCATCTCAAGGTCCTGGAGTGGCCTAGCCAGTCTCCAGACCTGAACCCAAAAGAAAATCTTTGGAGGGAGCTGAAAGTCCATTTTGCCCAGCGACAGCCCCGAAACCTGAAGGATCTGGGGAAGGTCTGTATGGAGGACTGGGCCAAAATCCCTGCTGCAGTGTGTGCAAACCTGGTCAAGAACTACAGGAAACGCATGATCTCTGTATTTGCAAACAAAGGTTTCTGTACCAAATATTAAGTTCTGCTAAATGAATTACTTAAAAATCATACGTGATTTTCTGGATTTTTGTTTTAGATTCCGTCTCTCACAGTTGAAGAGTACCTATGATAAAAAAATACAGACTTCTACATGCTTTGTAAGTGGGCAAACCTGCAAAATCAGCAGTGTATCAAATACTTGTTCTCCCACCTGTATATGTATATGTATATATAAACTTGTCACATTAAACTGATGAGATGAATGTGTTTCACGATCGTCAACTCTTTGGATCTCACAGCAGGATTACAGAAATAAAATGAACAGACCAATTTGTAAAAACATACATTTTATTGAGGACGTCTGATACTTTACAGAGTTGTGTTATTAACAGTACATAATAAGATTTCCTCTTCTGGAATCCAGACATGTAGTATCAACATACAAAATTGCGGCAATATAAGAGGCATTTACGATACATGATATTTATATGTATATCTTTAAATGTTTGGAGTCTTCTGAAGAGGATTTGAGATGGATATTTCAAATAAACTCAAGGTAAGATTGCAGAGCTCCTTCTTACAAGCATAAGCTTTAAGCAAAGTAATGAACCTTTAACCCATAATCAAACAAAGATGGAATGAAACATGAACCCTAACCATGAAAAAAGCCCTAAAATTTCATACACACAATTCAGCATTTGTTCAAAAAGAAAAATAACGGACAAATAAAACTCAAAAGTCAATTGATACACAAGGCTCTTACAAAACAGAACAGTACAAAACAATAAAACACAACGTCAATGTTGAGAAAAGGAAAACTTCAAACTTGGTCCTAGCTTTTGCATTTAAAAAAAACATGTTCCCCTGTGTAATCCAGCTATATAATCCACACCGGCCATGCTCAGACAGCTCAGTCTGAGATGCTGTACTTTTGTACTAAAGGTCCATTCACCACCTTCCTCAAAATCAAAGCATCTGTGCTTTACAATATATACCACAATCAATGAACCTTGTAAGAAGTACAAGCTCACAAACGATGGCAAGCAGTATAAAGGTTAATGCAGTATTTTTACACTTATTTCAAAAGCATGTTAGATCGTTTGCTAAAGCTTTGCTTTACATTGCAAACATGCATGCGATCACAAACGTGCATGTGTGTATGTGCGGGGCTCCCAGAATTGGTTGCTATTTACGATAAAACCTTTTCTCATCCCTCTCACTCTCATTCAACTAGTTCCCTAATTTCCTCCTCAGTACAGACCATGTGCTTCAAAAGTATTCTAGATGCAGAGATCTTACATAAACTAAATGAATAATCCGCCCCAAACTGAATGTTTTGTCATTTACTCGCGCTCCCGTTGTTCCAAACCCATATCCAAATTCTTTTGAAGAATCATCATGCAGATCTTCTTCATACAAAGTCCCTAGTGGTTATGTCTTGATGACATGCAACCTTGATATGACGGCTAGAGCGAAGGGGAATATGATAAGTCTTAAATTTCGGTTTGTACCACACACAGTTACTATTATATGTATTCATTAAACTACTGTGCTTTTTTGGCAGCTACTGCAAAAAAAATAAAAAATAGCAGCATACGGGTTTGGAACAAATCAGCGCAAGATAACAAATGACAGAATTTTTGTTTTAGAGTGAACTATTGCTTTAATAAACTCAAAAAAACGAAATCCAAACTCCCATTTCCTGTCTGACCTCAGCTAGAGTCCTGAAAATAAGAGTATTTAGGTGTTAGTCTTTGGCATGGTATTAGAAAAGCCATTTCAGATTTATCTACAGGCATAATACTCTCATCTACATTTTTAATTGATAACTACATTACATAAATGCTTACTTGTGCAGTAAAAAGAAGAAAATGTCCCTTAGTGCATTGCTCGGTGGAAAGAAACTTCTTAGAAGTCTACAGTTTTTAAGTCATATGTGAAAGCGGTCAAACCCTTGACCTTCATTTACACACCCAAGGTTGTCATTAGTGCCGATCTAGTACAAGTTTTTCCATCTCCAATGACAGTGTTTTTTTTTTTTTAAATGGAGCACTGATCTTAAATTAGCACTGTAATTCTTCAGACACAATATCAGCTGGTGTGTCTTGAGAACGGAATGCCTCAATCGGCAGCAAAACCGACGGGAGAACATGTATCAGAACGTGTGATGAGGCGCAGTGTGGAAGCAGAGTGTTTTTAAGACGACCAAGCTGCCCAATGACATCCACACACAGCCCATGCTATAGCCCTGACGGCGAAGCTAACAGCAAGAGGCAGGACTTATTAAGGAGTGTCCATTAAGATCAGCGCGACTCTCATTGGCTAACGCGGCTCTGTTCAAACCTGTGCTCCAAACCCAGACTCGACAAATCTAGATTTAGCTCACATTTAGCGGGGAACAGCAGATCCAGTCCAGTTGAGTCTAGATTTGTTCGGAGTGAATGTGGGCGACAGGTTCTGATCCATGAAGAGATCACTATAGAACTTGTGTGCATGTAACCGTTGTAACCTGTTCCGTTTCAATTCAAAAGAACTTTTATAAAGAAAAGGGCAATAAAGGTTTTACATTAGCAAAAAATAAAACAACGACAAAAAAAAGCTGCTAAAGAGTTGCAGCTATAAAAACAAACAACAATTAACAACAATAATACATAAAAAGATCATTGAGTATTAACATTGGGGAGGCAAAGTATCCAGTTGTGTCCCTTCTTCAGGTGAAGCGGCTCCCTCAGAGGGTTTGGCACAAGAGTCTGATCAGCTAGAGAGAGAGAGAGAGAGAGAGAGAGAGAGAAAAAAAGAGGAGAATATGCTCTACACATCCCTCTCTACTCGCCTCTGCCGCACTGAAAGAGAAAACGGAGACGTGTTAGTAATCGGATACATTCAAGGCGCTCTCGGTCAACATTCTGTGAGAACATGCTGTGAGCTACGTGAAACTTTAATGAGATCTGCCCATTTAAGAGGCTTAATAAATCAAACGTGTGTTAGTCAATCCTTTATCCTGTTTCAAAGCTACACACGATTAACAAATTCAGCCAGAAACTTGTTTGGTGCCATGAACAATCAGGTCCCCCTTTACAAACGGGTCCGCACTATGATCCCGGGGATAGTCGTTTCAAATGCTCAGTTTTCTGTTACAGTGCGCTAGCACTACTTTAGCCTGTTCATATTTTGGGTATATATTACAAATGTATTGTTTCGCAGTTTATTATTTTGTATGTTCTTACCGGAAGTTCAAATAATAAATATGTGATTTAATAAGCTAGCAGGATGCTAAGCAAGTAAGCCAAGCAGTGAAAGAGAAATTTTACAAAAAGGTAAATCTTTATTTATATACAACTTAAAGGGCATGTATAGTCATATTAAAGGTGCGGTATGTAGGATTGACAGCTAGTGGTCGAAATAGGTACAGCAGTCCAAATTCAAAATATTAGAGATTGTGGTTTCCCCTGCCCCCTCCTCCTCAGACTCGAACACTCACATGGGTTGCCAACTTACGGACACAACAGGAGCAAGTGCAATTGACCTATTGGTAAGCCCCGCCCCTCGAACACAGATGAGCCAATTGCAGTTGAGTATCAGTTGCGCTGAGAGCGGAACTCGGACATCTTTAGGTTTCAGCGCCATTAAGAAACATTGGAAAATCCGAATCTCTCATTGGTTTGATGGTGTTTATGCTACAAAAATGGTAAAACGATGTGCCTGGGGTACTTAAACACTGATTCCAGGTATCCTGAGAGGATTTTATGGTTGTCATACTCTCATTAAAGTTACGATTAAAGTTAGTGAGTCCCTGCTAACATACAAAAATAACTAACTGTTCTCACGTCATGTAACGTTAACAGTGTAGGTCAAAAACACATAAACAAATGTCTATATTTCAGTGCCTCTCCATATTTAACTGGTTAAATGTAAATTAATTTAATTTTATATTTAAATTATAGTGCTGGGAATCAAAAAAAAAACAAAAACGAATTAATCACATTTTTTATGTAATTAATCGTGATTAATTGCAAGTTTTTAATATTTTGATATTGAAATAATTTCAGTTACTCTCCAAATTAATGTAGAAACAATTTAAAGACAGTATATTTTAAATGTGTGTTGTAATGGCATCTTTTTATGAGGCCAGTATCACTGATACTAATGTCTCTATGAAACATTAATGACGTTACATTACAGTATCACTGAAAGCTCTCAATTTCAACATTTATTAGGCTTTAAAAAAAACTACTTTTAATTTAAGTGAACTTAAAACAATCTGTACATAAACCCATTATAATAAATGTTATTTTTACCTGTGGCCTTCCCTGTTACACATATACAGAAATATAATAGTTATCAAACACCTTTCTTAACTGCATAAATAATAAATGAAATATAGATTAATCATCATTAAAGCAACATTTTCCTCTGTTCCCGTTGTTCTTCGATGAACATTAATTTCAGGCATCATCAGTGCTCCTGTCACTTTAAGAAAGGCCGCTGACGAACATGACGCGGATCTGACGCGCTGTCCCGCGCATCTCATTTGGAAAGGGAAACAAAGTTTACAGTTTATTAGCACCACTGAAAAGGCATACAGTCTGTATGTTTGTTTACTGTTAGTTGTATGAGTGTTTTGTATAATTTGAGGTGTATGTTAATGATAATGCAACTGAGAGAGAGTTTGTGAATGAGACGTTAATGCGCACTTCTGCTTTGTTTGTTCAACTCTTAAAGTGATTTTTTTGGAGTGAAAAATTAAGTAATAAACTTCATAAACCATCAGTAAAGTTTGGCCATCATTCAGACGGGTCCACTACATTCTGTGTCCAAAAACATTGGGATAAGGTTTTCACTAGGGCTTGGCAAATGAACGTGTTATCGCGGGCGATTCATTTTTTCAGTTTAACGCATTAAAAATATTTAACGGAATTAATGCAGCGTCTGTTTTTATATAAATTTTTGCCCAGCATTATATTATATGATCACGCTCTTATTCATGTAAATGCTTTTAAACCATTTAAACGTGACAAGACACAAGAGAACGAGTTGTCCTGTCTGTGTCTGTGTGTGTGTGTGTGTGTGTGTGTGTGTGTGTGTGTGTGTGTGTGTGTGTGTGTGTGTCATGTCAGCTGGGACACACATTCGCCGCACAGACAGACTCGCGCAAGTCTCATGGCACGTGCGCAGATCGAGTTCTCTTTTGCTCTTGAACAAACAATAACAACAACACTGAGAGTTTTGCCAAATCGCCAGTTTTGTTGAGTATTCTCACATTAGGAGTCTTAAATGAACTTAAAGAGTTGTGAGGAAATGAGATGTGCGGGACAGCGTCAAGTTCGGCAGCGGGCGTTCTTGAAGTGACAGGAGCACCGAAGATGGCTGTCGTTAATGTTCATCATAGAACAACGGGAACAGAGGAAAATGTTTCATAAATTTAATTTATTATTTATGCAGTTAAGAAAGGTGTTTGATAACTATTACATTTCTGTATATGTGTAACAGGGAAGGCCATGGGTAAATATAACATTTATTATAATGGGTTTATGTACAGATTGTTTTAAGTTCACTTAAATTAAAAGTAGTTTTTTTTAAAGCCTAATAAATGTTGAAATTGGGAGCTTTCAGTGATACTGTAATGTAATGTAATTAATGTTTCATAGAGACATTAGTATCAGTGATACTGGCCTTCAGTCATAAAAAGATGCCATTACAACACACATTTAAAATATACTGTCTTTAAATTGTTTCTACATTAATTTGGAGAGTAACTGAAATTAATACAATATCAAAATATTAAAAACTCCAAAAATATAAAAACTTGTGATTAATTACGATTAATTACAGAAAAAGATGCCATTAATTAGTTAATTTTTTTTTATCGATTCCGAACACTAGTTTTCACACAAACAAGTGGTCATTGTAAGACTTAACTATGTTTGTTTGTCCGAGTTAACAAAAGTAACTAACGGGGGCGGGGCTTACTGATAGGTCAATTGACTATGAAAGCCACACTATAAGTTAATGAGTTGATTTATCTGCCTTTAAATTCGCTCTCACTCAGAGATTTTTAGATGGATGCCGAGGCTTTTTAGGTTGGGTAAAATCTGCAATCTCTAACCCAGTTTGTTTGCTGGTTTCCATGACAGCAATACGCTGTGATTTACGCCAACTGGCAACCTGTGGTGTTGAAATACTATTGGGTAAAACTGGTGGCGTGCGGTTTCGCACAGACCAAAACAAAAACAGATATTTCGACACGGAGCGCACATTTAAAAGTAGAATAACTGACTGTAGCATTGTTTTTCTCAGAAACAAGTAGGTGAAGTTAGCATGTTTCCTACATATCTGCAAACATATGGTATTTTTATGCTTTAGTAAAGTGAAAAACTAACATACAGCACTTTTAACAGCCTCTACATCATTTACCCACCCTCAAATCAAATATTTTGAAGAATGTTGGCAACCAAACAGTTGATGCATATTGACATCTATTGTATGGGCACAGTAAAACAGAGAGACATTTCTCAAAATATCTTCTTTTGTGTTCCAGCCATACAGGTTTGGAACGAAAAATGTACTGGGGTGGGGCTGAACTATCCCTTTAAGACTTCATATATAAATATGCATCTGCAGGTTTTAGGAGTAATTAGAGTACAAATTAAAAGACCTTTCGCCCATTTGTTCAGGGTGATGGCACATATAGTCTCGGGTGACACACCTACAGTCCGTTTATCTGATTCATGTTGGAGTCAAAAATGATTCAGTTACACTTCTGCTAGAGGTCTGCATAGGCTTTAAACTGAAGCCTAAAACTGGCCTGAACCCGAGATTGTTTGATCCAATCCAACCGGTACTGTTAAAGTTTAAGACCGAATCCGACCCGAACCCAAAATCCGTCGCTGTAGAGATGTACCTGCATTCTTGCTACCATAAGCCAAGACAGCTTTGCACCTACACTGCACATAAACCGCTGAGCTATTTATTGGTTGAAACATCAAGACCATATCGTACAATGTTTTTAAACATTTATATACACATCAAATAGTAGAAAATGTGTATGATGTAGTGTTTTTTTTGATGGCAGCTATTTGATTTACGAATACGCTGTGTGTAGATCATTCATAGAGTTTTCACTCATTTGTGTATAAATCTTATTGTCTATCATATCGCCTCTCAAGGCTTAATACATTTAATTATACATATCAAATAGAAAATGTTTATGATGCAGTATTTTACTGATAGTACTCTTCACAAAGCTCGGCTATTTGATTTACGCTGTGCTCAGTTTACATTCATTCACTTCACACACACAATTGCGTAGTCATTTTAGAGGTTTATGTCTAATTTTGTGCAATCTCCTGGCTCACCTGTTATCCAGCAAACACGAGGAGTGACTGGGACAGACAAATTATTTTCCTATTATTCGGTAGAATTAGTTGCAGTGCATCATTTGACACTGCATACGTTTTCCCTCAGTAATTGTTTTTCACACTCATACTTCCTGCTTGTGCGCTCTATTGGCCATAAAGCACACAGCACGCAAACCTTAAATACATATATATAGTTTTTCTTAGTTAAAAAACCCAAATCTGAATATATTAAATTAAACAATAACCCGAACCCGACCTGAAACCCGCAATTTGTTCGGGACACATCGGGCAGTATTTTATTTTATTTTTTGTAAGCACATTTTATGCAAACCTCTACCGGGTTCTGTCTGAGTGGGCAGTGATTGGAGAGAATATGCAGCAGAGTGGACCAAACTTTATGCTGCAAGTCAAATAACTGCCTACACAAGACTACTTCTCTAATCTATAGCATGTTAGTGTTTTTGTGCTTGTGTATGCAGGGGATTGTGTGATTGGTTAACCAGTGTTGATTATTTCACATCTATATAAGGCCTGAATTCACAACAGTGAGGATCTGATAACTTATCACACTGTACAATGTACAGGTGAGTCAAACACACACTCTTTAACAAAACTCACATAACGTCTTACAACATGTGCTGTTAGCATTCATGCCAAAGGGTAAATGCCAAACCCATGCGCTCACACATAATACCTAAAGACACTGGAATAGAGCTCGGTGCATGACATCATCTCACACACGTGTAAAGCACACAGAGTGTGTGTGGTATCATTATAAGTCTGGCGAACAGGAGACCGATCCAGACTTCATCCAAGAAACAGAGAAAGGAAGAGAAAGTCCCATGAATAAAATACCATTTCAAAGGACCTTATTCTACAGTTTTGTAGTATCTTTTTTGTAGTAACATTCTGGCCCTGTTTACACCTGGTATTAAGATGTGTTTTGGTCAATCGGATCACAAGTAGATGAAGGAGACACATTCCCATTTACACCTGGTGTTTAAATTTGTCTCTTTTGTCCACTTCGGTTTTGATTTCTTCGAGGGGAGGGTCTAGAGGCGGGTAAATGTATGGGCTTTTTCAGATCTTTTGATCTAATACACGAAAAAAGATTTGCAATTTAAATATGAATGTAGAAGTAGACAATGTAGATGCAGAGCTTTTATTTCTGCTCTGACTGCCACAAGACCACATTGAACGTGGTGAGTGCGTGTCAGAAATCCGAAACCAAACTTAAGTCTTTAATCGACAAAGTTTAAATTTGTCCACTGGTGATCGATCGACCAAAATGCATCTTAATACCAGGTGAAACAGGGCCTCTGTTTGGCCAATGTGTCGAAAATTTTATTTGGACTGCACACAATCAACAAAAATCATTGATTTCAAACTATGCTGCGCTATAACCAGCTAGCTGCTGTCATATTAATGGTACTGCATGTAAAGTTAGCGCTACCTTATCTTTACTATAAAAAGTGCACACTTAGCAGAGTGCACTGCTGGATAGAGTGATTACTTCTTTTTATTCACATTTTAACAACTTTCTAAAAAAAACCCTACTATAATAGGATTACAGAATCAAGAAGTATCCATCTAAATCAGTTTTACAGATTTATTTTCAAATTATGATTCATGTCATTAATTTACAAATCTTTTATTTGTAATTTAGTAAATATTATGTAAAAATTAATATAAATTAAATTAAAAGACAATAAAACAAATCCATAACAATTGCTAAAATTTTATAGTGATCATTTAATCAGTATTTCGACCGATATTGGTTTTTATTATTATTTTTCACCCTCTCTCTGAACTTAATACAGGCTGTTTTTACTACTATGCCTTTAATACCTCTATATGTAAAAGAGCTCTGTTATGACTGGCTAACATCATTGCTTGTGAAATATTTAACAAGCTGCTGAGTACTGAATATGTCTTGATAAGTAAATTACAGATGTGCATCAGTAATGAAGTGGAAACCACCCAAAAATTTAAATTACCCCATGATTTACTCACCCTCAAGCCATACTAGGTGTGTATGACATTATTCTTTCAGACAAATACAATCGGAGTTATTTTAAAATATGTCCTGGCTCTTCCAAGCATTAATTTAATTGGAAGCCCCAAAAGGGCTTCAAATTCAGCCTTCCGTATTCAACTTACGAGTGTAACTGGTGCGACAATGACGTCGGACGCATGCTAAGCGTTTTGAACTGCACGAGGTGTTACACTTTCTGTGTAAGTTGAATATGGAAGTTTTGAATATGGATATTTTTCTTACACAAACCCATCGATTCGCTTCAGAAGGCCTTTATTAATGGCAAATGACCAATGACCTGTGCTCTGTCAATTAGAGTGTATGGGTGTTAGGTCGTGTTCTCACCCAGGTCGTTGTTTTTTGTGATTGCAGCAGCGGCACGGGATCTGGGACCCTGCTGGGTGAATTGGTACCCAAATTTCACAATGCTCGTATTCTGCTCCAGCATCTTGGCGATCTCCATCTCTGCCGACGTACCGAGCTGCTGCCGCTGAGAACCAACATCACACACATCGGAAAGATCTCTATTAGACAGGCTTATGTAAGCCCACACACACAGACATTTCACTACGAAATGTCTGTGTCAGAATTTATTCTTCCTTGTTAAGATTAGTTTAAAAAATACAACTGTTCCTTGTTAGGTCATAATAGTTCGGATCCATTAAATAATATTTACAGATACAACTATTGTTTATAACACTGTATTAGTAAATGTTGAATTCGCTAACACTAAAATTAATAAATGCTTTGGAAGTTTTTGAAAGCTATTTTTCAATGCTAGTTCATATTAACGAATGTAGTTAACTAATGTTAACAAATGAAACCATACTGTAAAACGTTACTATTATTGCAATTTAAAATAACTGTTTTCTATTTTAATATATTTTAAAATGGGAAAAGCTTAATTTTTAGCAGCCATTATTCCATTTTTCAGTGTCATATAATCCTTTAGACATTTTCTAATATGTTTTTTTTTGGTGCTCAAGAAACATTTCCTAATATTATCAATGCTGAACACAGATGTGCTGCTCAATTTATGTGGAACTCATTTTTTTCCTTCAGGATTCTTTAGAACAGAAAGTTCAAAAGAATCACATTTATTTGAAATCGAAATATTTTGTAACAATGTAAAGATCTTGACTTCACTTTTGATCAATTTAATGCATCCTAGCTGAATAAAGGTATTCAACTTGTTCAAAAAACTGTATGCCATAAAGTTGACAAGGCAAGACACATTGAAGATGCTGTAAAATATCCAAAAGATGCAAATCCACATCATTTGATTTCTGTATGAATGTGGCAAGTTGCTCTGCACTGGTATGATCTGTATGTGACAGTCTGAAGAGTAGAAAATGGCTTGCTGGTTTTAAAAGCATGTGGTTGAGTCCGTGTGGCGGTACCTGGTTGTCGATCTTGATCTCTGAGAGCGTGTCGTTGTCCCGCAGAGCTTCTACCAGAGCCAGAACTCCTACACCAGTGATGAAATTAGACTCCAGATTCAAACTCTTTAGCGTCTTATTCTCGCGTAGCATGTCTGAGAAGGCCTGCAGTGAACAGAGAAACACACAAAGCTTTACAAGAGAACCGCATCTCTTCTATGATTAACTTTCATCTTAACAAGCTACCAATTGTCACCGATCACTTGGTTTATATTGTTGTTCATGCTGGATAATCTGTATTTTACACATAAAATATGTTTTAAGATGCGTTTCAATGCGAAGTGAAGAATTACTTGAATCCTTACAACACCAGTAACCACAATTACAAGGAATGACATTGTAATGTATTATTTAGAGTTAAATATATTTAAAACTGGTTATACACATTTGGTCAGAGGATTAATAAACGCTACCTATTTCAAATTAATTGTGTGGTGCTGGAAACCACCAGCAATGATGGAAAAACAACAGCAGAGTTTTAGTTTGGAAAACACACGACATGCAGTACTGTACTGTACATGGAAGAGTCAATGCACTGTTCCAATCTCAACCCAGAACACACAAACATCTCAAGTGAAAGCATGATGTCCCTAACCACGGCAACAGGGTCATTGCTCCTGGTGGCAGCCAGACTGAACTTTTTCACATGAGTGTTCCTCTCCATGGCTTTGGCAAACTCCTTTAGAGTTGGGATTGGAATGTTCTGGAACAAAACAGAAAGGAAACATTAAAAACAGGTTTGTTGTTGACAATTAGATGTTGACTCCAATATGTCTCGTATAACTCATCATCATGGTCTTCAGATTATATAACACTCTCCATTTTGTGGGTTAGGAGTCAATGAGTGCTATTTTAGGTCCCAGTGAAAGAGATAACCAAAATTATTAGCCATAATTTAATCATTAAAAAGTAAAAATGTTGGGTTGGGAGCTGTTAAAAAAATACATATATATTCTAGTTCTGGTTTGTGTCTGTTTATTGCAGTTATAGAAAATATTGCAGCTAAAACAAATGGGGTTTTATACTTTTATGCCCATTATTTCTAGTTCTATTTGGAAAAAGTACATCTTGCTTCGCCATAAAAAAAAAAATGCAATTCTTAAATACTTTTTACAAATTGGATTTTCAGTATAACAATTTGAGTAAAAAGTTGAAAATGCTTTAAAAGTGTTGCAAAATATTATTGATATATGTAAACATTTTGTTAAAAATCCCTTTCACACCCCCAAAAATATAGTTTATTTCCAATCTTAAATTACTTTTTTAATCCCAGATGTTTGGATTAAAGTGTATCTGGTAGTACTTTGCTGGTCATAAATATCAAGATGATTTTAATGCAATTTTTATTTCGCCATTAAATTTCATATGGTTTGTGTGTAATGGGGCCTCATTTTAACATATTCTGTGTACTAAACTGATTCTCATTACCTTTATGTTGTTCATATTAACTTCGGTCAGTGAGGAATCATTGGACTTTATCCGCTGTAGGGTTTCCTCCACGTTTGTAGGGTTTGGTGGTTCATCGAAAACAGGCTTTACCTTTTCTCCTTTAATAACATCTATGACACAAAATCAACAAATGAGCTTTCACCATGTATGTTTACATGCACTAATTTTCATCATCCCAAATGAATCTAATCTGATTCCAGATTCTGAAAGTTCTGTTTATATGAGCATAATTGCAGTTTCTGGCCTGATGACACATCTACAAGGCAAGCTGATATCAGAAGACCCTTTTTAACAAATAGTAAAAATTCTGTCTTCTCTAATAACCAATTCGTAAGACGCAAGATGCAAATAAACATACGCACGTTAATAAGGAGTAAAATGCATGTAAACATGCGCATATGGCACTGCACAGGTGAGCAAGTCCATTTGTGTGAGTCCAATTAAAGCGTTTACATGCCATTAGACTACCTTTACAACTAGATGGGAATAACATTTGGATCATTTGAGGTGTTTATATGAAGAATTTTTAGTCCAACTGAGCCATCAATCCAATTATAAAACACATTTTTTGGGTGCATGTAAACAGTAGCCTGACAAGCCAGACCCACATCAAGATGTTGGGTCTGGGAAAACACCATTGGCAGGGCTCAATCCGAGGGGCGGGATAAACGGTTGTCTTTCAAATTCCCTCTGCACGCAATAGGATAGCGCTACAACCAACCAGAGCAACGAAGAAGGTGAAGCGGGACTAGTTGATAGATTAAACTTTTGCCGTATCTGGTCTGCAAAACTCCGAACACATCTTCCTTTTTTAAGAATGACTTCAGTGCCGTTCTTTGTTCTTTTCTCAAAGAAAAGCTTAACTCCAAGTCTTCCAGAGTCGTGGCCAAAGCCGATTCAAAAGACTGCTGTTTGCCAGCTTACGAGTAGCACGTGGAACCGCCGCAACTCTGCCATCATTATGTTAAGCCGCCCACCGACTCTATACACGATGTGATTGGCCTGACTAGAGTTTAGGGCTGTAATCACCAAAGAAAATCTTGGTCGACTGAGGTCCTGAAATTTTTGACTAAAAATGACGTTAGGAAAAAAAACGTTAAATGAATTAGCTGCACTCTGTGCGCAGTACTTGGTAGCCTTGTTGTCTGCCTAAATGAATTATAAATAAACATAAAAAACTAGTAGGCTATTTGCAGTACATTAAATCATTTTTGACCTGATTATTTTGCACTGAAATGAGTCTGACACACGAGTCTTTCGGCTCTGACAGCGTTGCATCACGTGCACCATCATAGTACTATATTTTCGGAAATCATAGGCTATGTTGTCAAATAGTGATATCATCACAAGAACTTTTGAGGAATATGCAACATAATTTAGACCAGCCTTTCTCAAACTTTTTTCAGTCAGGGCACCTTTCAAAAGTGCATAAAATTTCAAGGCACCCCAGTTTAAAATATAATTTAAAAACACTGCATAACCCAAATTTAAATGCAAATGTCCTGTTTATTTAGACAGGACAGTAATGAACAGAGCATAATACGAACTGTAAATAACAATAATAATAACAACTTTATAGCAACTTTTTAGCACCTTTAAAAACACAGGTTTGCAAAGTAATTCACAAAATAATTAATCAGAGACACAAATGCCATAAAACCGTAAGAGGTGGACCGCACAATACAAGAACCCAACAACAAATCCTGACCAGGAGAACTAAACTGAAGTGCAGGATGCAGTTAAAATAAAATAAAAAGTGGCAGACATAACAAAAATAAATAAAATCAGATAAAATACGATAAGAAAAAGATCCATGTTCCATGCACCAGAGATGAGCAGGAATGTTTTTCCATATAGTGCTTGCTTTCATCCGTGCCATATGTGCATGCACACACACCCACATACACCCACACACACACACAAATAATCTGCAACGAGAAATGGAGAAAGATCTACATGCGCGCATGCAGCGCACATACGCGCTCACACAAGCCGGGGGTGGGGGTGACCACAATCAATGAGAGACTTTTATGTCATTTTTCCTTTTTTATTCAAAATATTCACAAATTTGTTAGATATGGCCTGAAATATCTGATATTCCGATTGTCAAATATATACAAGAGGAAGTGTTTTGTCTTTTAAACACCTTTAAAACGATCGCGTTAGTTGAGCTGTATGCACGATGGGCGCCGCCATCGCCGCCGCAGGCGCAGTTCAGAAAATCGGATCTGTTGGATTTACAAGACGTGAATTCATCCACTTCTCCCAAAATACATAAAAGTAAGTGGCAGGTGAACTGGGAGAAGAATAGAGTAAACTTTAAAGTTACTTACACAATGTGTATCTGATATGAATAAAACTAATTATAATGGAAAGGATTATTATTGCCTCTTCATTTTTCATCATTGTGTATTTTACAAACTCTAAATGTATAGTTTTTTTAGTACGTATATGTATGAAACCTAAAATAAACATTATGTGGCTGAAAACACTGAAAAGTTGTGATATATGACAAGTCTGAGCGCGCCTGTCTCTGGCTCAGTGCAAGCCAATGCGAAAGCACATTTGAATTTACTTTTGAATGAACGTGATGCACTGCCGGTCTAATCACACGTGTGAATGTGTGATCGTACGTGCGAAAGGGTTAAAAAGAAGAAGAATGTATTTATGTAAATTCAAATATATTTTATATATGAAATTTCAGATTTTTTTTTTTTTTTTTTAGCCTACGTAATTTTTTGGCGGCACCCCTGACACAGTCAGGCGGCACCCCAGTGTGCCGCGGCACCCACTTTGAGAAAGGCTGATTTAGACAATTGTTTTTGTCATATGTATTATACTAACTGACAGACACTATCATTTCAGCCGCTCTGTGCAGCTCGAACATAGGATCAGCTCAGCTTCGCAGCTGAGACACGAATAGACTATTAAAAGTGGAGATGGTGGTCCAGTGGGTTAAACCACTGAACTGATATGCAGAAGGTTGCTGGTTCAATCCCAGCGGTCACCACCAGTGTGTCCTTGACCAAGGCACTTTACTCCACGTTGCTCTAGGGGGATTGTCCCTGTAATAAGGGCACTGTAAGTCGCTTTGGATAAAAGCGTCTGCCAAATGCATAAATGTAAATGTAAATGTAACTTAAAGCTTTTACTCTTAAACACAAAAGGCACATCCACTTTAATAAAAAAGGAATATTTATTAAACAAGCCAGATCAAGAGCAGAAAAAAACGATCTCCCAATTAAATAAATAATATACAGCAAACTAGCTTCTTCAATCTGTCTCTCTTCTCCAGTGGGTTGGGCTAATCCAAAAGAAGTGGAAACAAGGGGGTGTTCTGAAGACAGACTGTTACCTGTGAAACAGGGGTGCTCTGAAAACACCCCCATTAGCAATTAGTGCTCTCCACCTGATGAAATGAACGCGGCGCGGCAAAACTAACGAAATGAACGCGGCAAAAAAATCGACCAATCAGAGTTTTGGTCGAGCCAGAACGTATCGACTAATAATCGACTGGGAGATTACAGCCCTACTAGAGTTTGTTTTTTCCAGCTCGCAAGCCAATGGAGATTTGTTCGACACCCTGGCTGCAAATTATATTTGCTGCCGCTAGGGTGCGTCTAGATTTCTAGGCCACGTAAACAGTTCATTTTGACAGCAAATTTAGATTTAGTCAGTCTACATATAATATTATACAATAGATTTAGTCGACTAAAATCTAACAGTCAGTCAATAAGAAACAAAAATAAGAACAAACAGAACTGGTTTAAGTAGTTTAATATTGCTTTATTGTTTAAATTGGCAAAACATGCAAATGCATGATAAACCTTTAGTCAATTCCCTCAACTGTCCCGGGCCATCGTGCAGTCCTTATTGTGAGCCCTGTATTGTAAATTTCAATGCATTTTATCCCGGAGATTGTTACGTCGCTCAAACATGGGGCACAAATGGTTTGTTTTCCTTGACATCAAATGTGAAATTTATACATGTCTGTTTTTCTCTTTAACAGATGTTGACTTTTTTAAACATTTTATCAAAGTGTATGCTATTAACCCACTGGATAGATCAGTATGTTACCATTAAAATGTGTGCATCTAACCTCCAAACCACAAACAGTTTAACTGTGATCGAATCTCTTCCCAAATTTTAGGGAGACAATTTTCATCTCTGACTTATTCACTGACGAAAAGGTCAATAGATTTATAGTTTTTGTTAAATCATAAACTTTTTTTTATTTAGTTATCGTTTTGTTTTTAGTCAGTGAAAAATTACTGTTGACGAAAACTATTCATCAACAAATCAACACTGCATGTAAACGCAGCTACTGTCACATAAGCATAAGACATTTACAACTCATTTAATTGATACTCTTAAAGAAATAAGGAATTGAAAAGAAAATGAATATGATATTTTCTAATTGATGACATTAACTTATAGAATAAACTCACTGTTATAACCGTCTTTACAGGTGCTGTCATAACTCTGTGTGCTCGTCACCAGTGTGTTCACTCCAAGAATAGCTAGATAACACAAGACAAAACTGTTATTACAATATACATATGAATATATATTACAATATACAATATTTCACTACTATTTTTCATGCTATTATGCATGTCACAGCATGAAGCCACTTTCATATTTCTGTTTTTAAGCACAACTGACCAAAAAACATGTTCAGCACATGAAAAGAATAAACTGTATCAGGTTTATAATGAAGCATGCAGTGAGGGGAAACCAGCCAGGGACAATCTCTTAAAGCAATGTGCTAAAAGAGGCTGTTTAGAGAGAGTATGTTTGCCGTTTTATTCTGGAGCTGTGATGGATGCATTGTGGGCGTTCAGACCCACAGAGTCACAGAGGAGAGGTTATTGCAGAGAGAGTGATAAAAAAAACACACTAGAACAATAGACACTACAAAGCTGTTCGTTCCAGATGTTCATTAGAGCAATAAAACGAATCCTAGTGATATTAGCTTTCGCTTGTTCCCTCTATTTATGAGTCTCTATAGCCGTTTTTACCTGCCAGGTCACACAGTTCTGTGTCAGTAGCGCTAGAAAGTGCCTCTTCCAATTCCGGGTCAAGGGTAGTGACTTCCTCATGACGCAACTCGATTGGTTTCTGTTTGGGAATCCATACCTTTCCTGTAAAACGAAAAGACAAAAGGTGATCAGTAACATAAATCGCATAGCTTGTTGATTGGCTGAAATGATGGTTCCTCTGATTAAGAAAAAAAAAAAAAAAACATTAATTTAAAATAAACATTCAATTAAAATGAATCCTTTAAAGCATTTTCAGAGCACATATTTAAATGGGTAGTTGTTAAATGGATATACACTATATTGCCAATAGTATTGGTACACCCATCCAAATCATTGAATTCAGGAGTTCCAGTCACTTCCATGGCCACAGGTGTATAAAATCAAGCACCTAGATATGTAGACTGCTTCTACAAACATTTGTCCATTCATGAAATTTCCTCACTACTAAATATTCAACGGTCAACTGTTAGTGGTATTATAACAAAGAGGAAGCAATTGGGAACAACAGCAACTTAGCCACAAAGTGGTAGGCAACGTAAAAAAATAAAAATATTCACAGAACGGGGTCTACTAGAGGTGCAGTGCGCAGAAATTGCCAATTTTCTACAGTTAATAGCTACAGACCTCCAAACTGCTGTGGCCTTCAGATTAGCTCCAGAACAGTGCGTAGAGAGCTTCATGGAATGGGCTCCCATGGCCGAGCAGCTGCATCCAAGCCACTGGACTTTAGAGCAATGGAGACGTGTTCTCTGGAGTGACGAATCACGCTTCTGTCTGGCAATCCGATGGATGATTCTGAGTTTGGCGGTTGCCAGGAAAACGGTACTTGCCTGACTGCATTGTGCCAAGTGTAAAGATTATGGTGTGGGGTTGTTTTTCAGGGGTTGGACTTGGCCCCTTATGCTGCGTTCACACCAAACGCGAATAGAGCGTCAGGAGCGAGTGATTTCAATGTTAAGTCAATGGAAAGGCGCTTTGACGCGCGTCTGGAGGTCCCGCGGCGCGATAGACGCGATTCCACCTCATTTGCGTGTCAAGTTAGCACGAATGACGCGAATTGGACGCGAAATGAGCATCTTGCGCGAGTGGTGCTTTTTGTGCATTCACGCGTTTGAAGCGAATTCGCATCTGACGCCCGAGTTGAAAAATCGGAACTTTGCTGTCAAATCGCGCCGCGTTAACCAATCAGGAGCCTGCTTGCTGCTGTCATGTGGTAAAGTGACATGATAAGAAACCCTGCATAATTTAAAAATACTACTGTGTCACAAAATGTAGTTAAGACTTTTTCAGGTGAGAATGTAGTTGTTTAAAGCTCAAATCTGTGGTTTATTTATAAAGAGAGTGCCTATTTAAGTTTTTGGAGTTGTGAGATCCAGGCGATCACCGGGCACTCAGTGCTCATAACCCCGGCGAGAGCAGCCTTTCCTCGGCTAGTCGTTCTGAAGTTTGCCGCTGGCTCTGATGTCCTGTAGTGGTTCATCTTGTGTGGATCTAATGGGCGATCTTTGGTGTCATGAATCTATAATTGGTTGTCTGCCAAATCATTTTGACTGAGGGCAAAGAGAAGTTTCATAACTTAATGTTTTAAGGATATTTAAATATACATGCAGTGAAGATAATGTAGGAGTTGCCTGGACCACATTTGTGTGGCTATTAATGTTTAATATATATTTTTAATGAAAATGAAAAGAGGCAGAGGTGTTTTATGACATTTAAAAAAATGTTCACGCGTCAAACTAGACGCGATTTTGACGCTGTATTCGCGTTTGGTGTGAACGCAGCATTAGTTCAAGTGAAAGGAACTCTTAATGCTTCAGCATACCAAGACATTCTTGACAATTTCATGCTTCCAACTTTGTGGGAACAGTTTGGGGATGGCCCCTTCCTGTTCCAACATGACTGCACACCAGTGCACAAAGCAAGGTCCATAAAGACATGGATGAGCGAGTTTTGGTGTGGAGGAACTTGACTGGCCTGCACAGAGTCCTGACCTCAACCCGATAGAACACCTTTGGGATGAATTAGAGCGGAGACTGTGAGCCAGGCCTTCTCATCCAACATCAGTGCCTGAACTCACAAATGCACTTCTAGAAGAATGGTCAAAAATTCCCATAAACACACTCCTAAACCTTGTGGAAAGCCTTCCCAGAAGAGTTGAAGCTGTTATAGCTGCAAAGGGTGGGCCAACTCCATATTAAACCATACGGATTAAGAATGGGATGTCATTAAAGTTCATGTGTATGTAAAGGCATGCGTTCCAAAGCTTTGGCAATATAGTGTACATTCAATTAGAATGTTTTGTTTTGTATAAGGACATGTACAATGTGATTAGATTATGTTATCAAGTTTTCATGATTTTTAAGCAAAATTTTCCTTATAGTTTCTCAATTAATAAAATGTTTTAAAGTTTTTTTAAAGGAGTTAAGGCACAATCACGCCATGCTGTAATTACGGGATTACAACTTGAAAAAAGTGTTCATGTCCTTGTAGAACTCATAACAACAACTTGTAAACTAGGGATTTTCTGAAAGATCCCACTTGTACCACCTGACCGCTGCAGAATTATTGGCTAAAATAGTAAAATAGCATGTGTTGTCATCTCATAATTACGGTAATTACAACATGGTGTGAAAGAAGCATTAGAAGGAGTTTAGCATGTTGAGGTATTACGTTATTTTGACACAACGCTGTGAACATTTAAACTAGCTTTTACTGTTTTTCACATAAATACTGATTTAACTTAGACTGCCGTACAAAAGTTTGAAGTTTGCTTAGAATTTTTTAAACAAGTCTCTTATGCTCACCAATGCTGCATTTATACAAAACACAGTAAAAAAAATATTATTATTATATCATTTAAATTTTTGATAACCATTTTCTATTTGAATATATTTGAATAAAAAAGTATTCCAGTGACGGCAAAGCAAACTTTTCAGTAGCTATTACTCCAGTCTTCAGTCTTATGATCCTTCAGAAATCATTATAATATGCTGATTTGATGCTCAAGAAACATTTATTATTATTAGCAGTGTTTAAAATGAAAATTTTTGTGGAAACGGTTATGCATTTTTTTTTCAGGTACTTTGATGAATAGAAAGTAAAAAAAAAAAAATGAATTTATTTAATATAGATTTTTTTGTAACAATGCAAGTCTTTCTTGCTAAATAGAAGCAAGAATATAAGAATATAAAAAAAAAAACTATACTGACACCAAACCTTTGAAATGTTAAAGTATTGTATGAGAATTAATGCTGGGTATCATGTGGAAGTGTCACACTGCAGGACAAATTAAACAGACAAAATAAGGAAAAAGTTCCACTTAAACAATACTAAAACTCAGCCTCTTCCAATCATAAAATAAAATACATTTCTTTGCTGCTCATCCAAATTATAAAAACATGAGAGAAAAGTGAACAACCCTTTACTTCACTGCAAATTGCCAAAAGATTAGATTGCTACCAAAGACCACATCAGGGAGAGAGGGTAAGTGGTCAGACATAACGTCCAGCTGTATAAATGGCTGCCGTTTATGAACTCGACAGATGATGAGGGCATACAGCAAGCCCATCATGATAATACCTCAACGCTTGACCTCATCCCAACTTCCAGTCAGACTATCAGGCTCTCTCTGTGTCACTGATAATGAGGTTGGGTAATATGATGCTGGTCTTGTGACAAGCTCATTCTTTCTGGACAGTGAAAAACACACTCTCCAGCTTTATTCAGGACATGTGACTGCTGATCTCTCTCTAAATGAATGAGTGTTAAGAGAGGGAGAGAGGATGTTCTGCAAAGCTGAAAGCATTCAGCTTGTGTTTCAATAAAGCCCCACATAAATGTTTCATTACATTACATTACATTTAGTCATTTAGCAGACGCTTTTATCCAAAGCGACTTACAAATGAGAGCAATAGAAGCAGCTAGAACAGTCAAGGGCAACAGTATGTAACAGTATGTAAGTGCTGTAACAAGTCTCAGTTAATCTAGCAAAGAACACATAGGACAGAAGGTTTTTTTTTTTTTTTTTTTTTTTTTTTTTTTTTTTTTTTTTTAAATAGACAGACAGACAGACAGAAAATGAATAGAATGTTAAGTGCTAATCTTGATTGGTAAGGTACCAATTGGTACCTTATTGGTAGGTTTCACAAAGAATATAAAGGCTACCGGAAATTAATTCTTCAATGTCCATCAAAATTTGTTCTGCAACTCAGCCCATTAGAAGCAAATATGGAATATTCCAACTCATGCTGGATTCTGAGACCATTAAAGGATCACTTACCCCAAAAAAAGGGTCATCATTTAGAATATTAAGTTGCTTGGACAAAGTATAAGGTGCTTCTATTGTACTTTTTAGTGGCCCTGGTCACTATCCGCCTTCATTTGATTTTATTCCTTTTTCAAAAGAGCAGCGTTAACATTTCTGAAAACATTTCTTTTCAAGCCCCATGGAATAATGAAAAATAGTCGATCTCAAAGTAATTATTCCACTCCATTCATTTTCTCCACAGGGAAATTTTGAACAATAACGTTAAAAGACAGACCTACCTTTTCGTTTGAAAACTTATATTTTTCTCTCCGTTTTGGACTTCCTTCCACACTGAGACTCAGTCAACAAAAACGTACTCCAAAGCGGATAAATGTGAAAACGCTGTCTTTACGTCGTAGTGTGAACTGTGAAAACTGAGGTATTTGAAAACAATGATGCATGTTTAGTCATGTGACGCATATTGTACCAATAGGTAATCATAAATACCGCTATTGTGCACGTTATGTGCCATGTATAAAATGTTACTTTGCGCACTCTTCATATCACAGTCCTGCAAAGATGACAAAATGTACTCGCAATTGCCATCCTGTGGCAAAACATGAGAGCAGTTGCGTTTTAGACCAAACATATAATGGAGAGGGAGTGCGACCTGGGTGCATCATATTTTCCTTAATAAAAATTATCCTGCCAGAAGAATCGTGTTATAACCTTATAATGTCTTGTTTGTCTGAGTTCTGTCTGTCATCTCGGTGAGCTTTTATGAGGTTTCTGACGTTTCAGTGTGGACAAGAAACTTTTGGAAAAAGCTTGATAACGCTAGTGTGGTTGGAGAGTGTTTTAAAATGAAAAAGCCATTTTCATATGTATGGCCACACAGTCTTGTAACTTTGTCTTTTTGTCTAATTTTCAAAAACTTTTTTGCTTAAAATCAAAGTCCCTAATGTTGTGGTTCACCTTGTAGCTGGTTGAATGAAGACTTTTTTTTAAAACCCCTATGGGGAAAACAAATGGGAAAAATACTTTCTGAACCAAGGTAACAGAAAAGTTGAACAGGCATCGTTGCACTCTAAAATAATAAAAGGTTTGAAACATGGCACATTTCATTTATTGGTAAAGCATTCCTTATTAAGGACCCAAGATTTTAAATGATGATTCTAGAGACCTTAATGTATGACAGAATCTTTCCAACTGTCATAAAAGCAGCTGCCAGCTCAGAAACCTCTCATTACACATGAGATGTGAATAAACCTCAGCTCTGGCCTGGGCTTACACTAGAACCATCTACTCTGCCCTCATATATATAGTTTCTTTCCTCTCTGTAAAGGACGGCAACAGTACGTCACTGAACTGTGTGGTTTGTGTTTCCAAACCTCACAGGCCTGATGGACACTTTTCTTATTCTGCTACTTTATTCTGGATTCAATGACTGTAAAACACTTTAATGTCTAAATGAAAAAAAAAAATAAGCCACTCCGTGTTACAGTTTTTGAGGGGGGCTGTTAGACACAACATGGGCTGTTGTTTAGTTTTTAACTATTGCTCTAGCTCTGGACACAAGAACAGGCTTTGTGTTTGAGGTGTGGCTAAATTCCAAACACATGTTATCAGTGCAAAAATTAATGTGAACCAGGAAATAAAACAAAAGATCAGTGAAAACTATTTGCAGAGCCACTGGTGTGGAAATCATAGACGGCTGTGTTTTAACAAGAGTATTATAGTATATTCGCCATAAACAGATGATTTCATGTGTGTTTAGAGGATATCTACCACACACAGTCATCTACAATCTAGGGCTGTAATCAGCCAAAGAAAATCTTGGTCGACTGAAGTCCTGAAATTTCGACTAAAAATCGACTAAAAATGTTAAATGAATTAGCTGCGCACTGTGCGCAGTACTTGTAGTCTTGTTGTCTGCCTAAATTAATTATAAATAAACATTAAAAAAAAACTAGTAGGCTATTTGCAGTATATTAAATCGTTTTTGAGCTGATTATTTTGCACTGAAATGAGTCTGACACACGAGTCTTTCGGCTCTGACAGCGTTGCATCACGTGCACCTGCGCAATATCATAGTAGGCTACTATATTTTCGGAAATCATATGCTATGTTGTCAACTTTTGAGGAATATGCAACATAATTTAGACAATTGTTTTTGTCATATGTATTATCATTTCAGCCGCTCTGTGCAGCTTGAACATAGGATCAGCTCAGCTTCGCGGCTGAGACACGAATAGACTATTAACTTAAAGCTTTTACTCTTAAACACAAAAGGCACCTCCACTTTAATAAAAAAGGAATATTTATTAAACAAGCCAGATCAAGAGCAGAAAAAAAACGCTCACAATTAAATAAATAATATACAGCAAACTAGCTTCTTCAATCTGTCTCTCTTCTCCAGTGGGTTGGGCTAATCCAAAAGAAGTGGAAACAAGGGGGTGTTCTGAAGACAGACTGTTACCTGTGAAACAGGAGTGCTCTGAAAACACCCCCATTAGCAATAAGTGCTCTCCACCTGATGAAATAAGCGCGGCGCGGCAAAACTAACGAAATGAACGCAGCAAAAAAAATCGACCAATCAGATTTTTGGTCGAGCCAGAACATATCGACTAATAAATCGACTAATCGACTGGGAGATTACAGCCCTACTACAATCAAATATTTAATAATATATTCACATTAATTTCCACAGACAGATAAATCATGTTTTTTAGTTTTCTATGTACCACACTAAGTTAATGCCTTCAAGACTCTGTGATTAAAATGAACAACATGAGTTAAAACAGTATGGGTTCTTATGCAAGAGGGGGAGAAAAAAAAAACTGAACTGAAGTGAAAACAGCAGGACAGAATGATGCAGGTTAGATCACTCCTCAACTATTTTAACAAGACTAAATTAAAACATGCTTCATGCTTGAAATTAGCGAATTCTCTCCTGCTGTAGTAATGGAGACTCTGTTTTCCTGTACGGTTATGACCTCTTCATGTGAACGCAGTTGGTTATTACACAGATGCTGTTATTTAATGTGACACAGACAGTATAACATTGGCAGCACAGTTTCTCTTCTCTAGTAACCTACGTTATCATTCGTAGGTCACCTTTAATCGGAGCTCAAACCTGCCCTGATAATCAACCAATAGGCTTGCATGTGACTAACCTAGTCAAGTCACCTTTATTTATATAGTGCTTTTCACAACACAGATTGCTTCAAAGCAGCTTTACAGTGATGATAGGAAAGTAATTTTGTTTTAGATGAAAAGCTAAAGTATGTCTTAGTGTGTGTTTTGTTCATAATTTAGACTTTTTAAAATTAGCTATCTTATCACCACATAATTAGGATTAGATTTTTAAAGTCCTAATTTCAACTGTTCATCTCAATGACTTAGCATGTCATATGTTTGACTTTTTATCTCACTATTATGACTTTTAAAATCATATTTTCAACATTTTAACTCTTAATTATGACTTTATGATAATTGAAATGAGCTGATCAGCAATAAAGTTGAATATTTAGTGTCCCCAACTGAGCAAGCCAAAGCCAAAGGTGAACCTACACTACAATTGAAAAGTTTGGTATCAGTAAGATTCTTATTTTTCTGAAAGAAACAAATACTTTTTTCCAACATAGATGCATTTTATTTTTATTAACTTAAAAAGTGAGAGTAAAGATTTGTAATGTTACAAGATTTCTATTCCAAATACAAGATGTTCTTTTGAATTTACTATTGATCCAATCCTTTTTTTATAAAAAGTATTAAAAGGTTGTAGCCTGACGTCGTCATACTCAATTCTAGTCAGAATATGAGTCTGATACTGCACCGTTGGGCTGTGATTATAGGGCGTTTCAACCGAACCAGGAAAGACCTCAATTGGATAGACCTACAACCAATCAGAGCAATGGAGCGATGCATAACGTTAGTTGTCAAATGTCAACAGAACTCAACTGCACCGTGTTGCCACGTCCGCAGGTTGAAGCGACCCCAATTATGTGATATACAGACCCAGGAATGCGAATTTTAGCAGGCAGCCCTGCCAAAATAACACATAATTTACCCCCCAAATGCCAAATGAATGAATAATTTCTGAATGATCACGTGACACTGAAGACTGGAGTAATGATGCTGAAAATTCAGCTTTGCCATCGCAGGAATAGATTCCATTTTAAAATGTATTGAAACAGTTAGAAAACCGTTACTCAAATTGTAATATTTAACAATAGTATTGTTTTTACTGTATTTTTGATCAAAGGAATGCAGCATTGGTGAGCATAAGACACTTTAAAAAAAAAAAAAATTTGATAAAAGGTAGTTTGACCTATTGTTCAAAATGTTGGGATCAATAGCATTTAAAATTATATATGATTTTTTTTGTCTTTTTGAAAAAATCGCTTATGCTCACCAGTGCTGTATTTCTTTGATCAATGACAGAGCAGATCTGATGCAAGAGCCAAAGTGAAAGTACTAAAGAAGTGAACTGGCTGCTTAAAACTGCTGGTTTCACAGAATAAATCACTTGGGGTATGGGGTGCAATAACGTCCTCAGCATAAAAGTTTCCAAAACAACAGCATCTTAGGGGGTATTTACACTTCGGCACTTCATGCGTTTTCAAAATTAGATAACTATCTGTAAATGCATCTGATTGTTCATCTGCTTATGAGTAAACTGTACTCCTTCCAAACAGATCTATGTCAGCATACAGTTGGTTTGGCCAGTACGTTTGGGAGCCCAAAGACAACCAATGAATGAAAACTTAGATGCTTGTATAGATTTTGCTCGACACATAGTGTGTGTGTGTGTGTGTGTGTGTGTGTGTGTGTGTGTGTGTGTAATCCAGACATCTCAGGGGGGTTAATAAAGGCCTTCTGAAGTGAATAAATGGGTTTGATTTAGGGATGTTAACCGATGACCGTTTGACCGATGGTTGACCGTATCAACGTTAACCGATCAAAGTTGTCGGTTAAAAAAAAAAAAAGTGATCTCTAAATTAGGCTATTTATAGAGAATGGGAACGTGACGTCACCAACGCAATGCATTCGCGGACTTTAGGACACAGACACTACATTAGAGAATGAGTAATAGTGGAGGTAGACTTTATTATACAGTTAAAAACACATTAGAATGGTGAACGCTTGCTGTGTTATGAACTGTCATAGCCTCTCTTACAACCTGCGTGGAAAACATATCTCAAATCATGCGCAATATTTCAGTTTACCAGCTTGGAAATAACAAAAGTAAGTGAAAGTAATGCTGCCTTCACGTGCTATCGGAAATTTGACAATTCCCACTTCTAAAGTCGTGATTATGAAGTATGAACTCATCTCGTTCATATTTCGAGGGGTGGAGCGCGTTCACGTGCAATTTTTACCTAGGAAACTCCTATTTACAATAATTCAGAGAGCACGTGAAGGCAGCATAACACTCGGAAATAAACAACTTAGCCAAAATGTGTCTTTATAATTTGTATTTATTATTTATAACCGATATTACAGATGAATATTTTCTGAACCGCTTGAATGTGCTCACACCATAAATAATGCATGAAACGCGTCAGCAAATGCTTCATTGTTCAGCTTCAGATGTAAGTTGCAACTTGTGTGATACAGTGCTTAAATACAGTACTTAGCACATCATCTAAATATATTACATCTACATTTCAGTGGTAACACATAAGGTGTTGATCATCATCTTTCTTTATTATTGTTAGCACTACCTCGAACTAAAGCGGCGTCTCTTCGGAGCTGTCATTATCTTAAATGAGTCGCGGCAATGTTTCAAATGAGCTTCTAACGCTAGACAATAGCCTTTATTTTCAACGCGATCACCTTGTGCCCAAACCATTTCGAAACTAAGGAGCCATTTGTCCTCCGATTACAAACAAGCTCCTCAGCGCCGCGTTTGCGGGACTCATGTTTCGCGCTGTAGGGGATTTAAAAAAAATTGACGTGAGTGGAAGGCAGGCGGCGGCGCCTGGACAGTGTGTGTGTGTGTGCTTTTGTGTGTGTGTGTGTGAGTGTGTGTGTGTGTGTGTGAGAGCGGGAGGCAGAGCGGCAGAGAGATGCGACAGTTGCGAAATTGCAGGCGCGGCTCGCGAGTTGCGGCTGTTATTTCAAACAGCGCAGCATATTTTTTTAACTAATCGGTTAACCGGTTTCAACCGGCTAATGAGGCTCGGTGGTCGGTCAAGAAAATGTTTAGTTTTCGCCATCCCTAGTTTGATTAAGAAAAATATCCATATTTAACACGTTATAAAATAAAATATCTAGCTTCCGGAGGACAGCCTTCCGTATTCAACTTACTTTTATAATGTATAGAGTTTTATAGAGTCCTTTTATGGGCTTCAAATTTTGGGCCGCCGTTCACTGCCATTATAATGCTTGGTAGAACCAAGACATTTTTTAATATAACTCTGATTGTATTCGTCTGAAAGAAGAATGTCATATACACCTAGGATGGCTTGAGGGTGAGTAAATCATGGGGTAATTTTTTGGGTGAACTAAGAAAAAAAGTTGATCTATTCTGAACTGGACAAAATTGTTTACAGAAATCTGAATCTGAAGGTCAGATACACTCTAAAAAAAAAGGTTCTATATGGCACCAAAAATGGTTCTTGGCTCGTAATCATAGGGGAACCTTTTTAAGTGCTATATAGCACCAATTTTGGTGCTTCAGTGGTTCTTCACCGGTTCTTCAGAGGTTCTTCACCGGTTCTTTGACTAAGGTGCTATATAGCACCGCTAACTAAGGTGCTACATAGCACCGCTACCATATACAGAACATGTTAAGATATGGTGCTATATAGCACCAAAAGTGGTTCCCCTATGATTACGACGAAGAACCATTTTTGGTGCCATATAGAACCTTTTTTTTTTAGAGTGTATGAACAGAGCAGTTCTGTACTGGATCTGAAGGGGCATCTTTGTTAAGCAGACCTCACACAGAGAAAAGAGGGAAAGCTTTATTTAAGCCCTTTATTTAGCGGTTGTTTTTTGTTCTGTTCATGTAAACCACTGTGGTATAGAGAAAAGCCTGCAGCACAAAACCAGTCAGAACCAGAAGAGAGGAGCTCAGCCCATCACAGTGGGTCTCTTGGGCTCAGCTGTGCCGCTGGGCTGATCTTGGCTGACCTCTACCTCCCAAACTACTTCCTGTTCTTTCCCGACCCAATCACAGTGTCCTCCCCTGTGGACCAGTACAGACGAGTCTTTCTGCTTAGGCTGTCACAAGCCAACTGTACTCTGAATGCTCCAGCAGGACAGGAGAGCAAATAGAGGAAATCATAAGATCCATGGGCATCAACAAATCCATGGAGTCAAGTTTTCCACTGTACTAACTCACTATCAGTCAAGTAACAGATCTGGCCAAAGAGGTGAATCCCATGATGCCTCAGCAACAAACCATTTGTGGGGCATGTGTACCCTCCCTTACGGCATTACCATGGAAACATACAATATAAAGAAAGAGATAGACAGCACTTGGCAGAGATGACTATCTCTCAAATTCTCTCTGTCGCTAAGGGCCATTTAAACTTCATCCCAGAGGAATTCCAGCACTTCCTGTTACCTCATTTGTTCTCAGACACTGCGATTGAACAAACACTCTCAATTCCAGTCTCACAAATCCTAAACTAGAAGTTGTGAAAACAATTGTTAATAATTATCAATAATCATCTAGTGGAATTTCAAGCAGTTACAAGGTGAAAAAGACTATCAACATATTACAAAAACCATTTAATCAGAATTGCTTTGGTAACACTTTACAATAAGGTTCATTAGTTAACATTAGTTAACATGAACTAATAATGAACTGCACTTATAAAGCATTTATTTATCTTTGTTAATGTTAATTTCAACGTTTACTAATGCATTATTCAAATCTTGTTAACATTAGTAAATGCACTGTGAACTAACATGAACAAACCATGAACAGCTGTATTTATATTAACTAAATGTTAACAAAGATAAACTAATGCTGAACAGAGGTGTTGTTCATGGTTAGTTCATGTTAACTAATGCATTAACTAATGTTAATTAATACAACCTTATTGTAAAGTGTTACCATTGCTTTTTTTTAAGTTGTTTTAAGTGCAGATCTAAATTGAGAGGGAAGTACAATTTTAAGATTAAAACAAGAACAAATATTTGCAAACTTGTTAGAAAAGTTACGTTTAAAGAAAAATAAAACTCTTATGCTTGCTCACCAAGGCTGCATTTACTTGATTAAAAATACAGTAAAACAATAATATTGTGAAATATTACATATTACATAACATATTTTAAAATACAATTTAATCTTGCAAACCTGAATTTGGCACAGTACTCTAGTCGTTAGTGTCACATGCTCCTTCAGAAATCATTCTAATTTGCCCAATTGGTGTTCAAGAAAGATTTATGTTTTCACTATTGAAAACAGTTGTGCTGCCTAATATTTTGTGGAAACCGTGATACTTTTTTTCAGAATTCTTTCAATACAAACAGACATTTTCTGCTTTTTTCTGATTTTTTCAGTCTTTTTATCTACCGCAATTTTGCTTTGTTTTTTTTGCTAAAAACATATAAACATAAGACCTATAACATATAAACATATAAAGTTTTCGACACTCTGACCAGCTGTGTTGCGTTACAATCAAAAATATTAAAAATGAGGGGAGAAGGAGATTGATAGATAATTTGTCAAACCTTACTTTCTGCTGCCAATTCTAAAGATTGAATGATGAATAATTTGATTCATAATTATAAATAATAATTGTTTACTTTAACCCTGTAGCCTTAGGCAGCCATATTACGTTCCCTCCAACAGTATCGGTGGTCATTTGCCCTATATGGGTAGACCTTCTTTCATCGCACCAACAAGCGGAAGAAATATGCTGTTAATAACTGTTGCTGTGTTTCTACTGTATCCGTCCTTTGGATGAAACATTAAACCGAGATCCTGACTTTCATTAAAAATCCTAGGATGTCCTTTGAAAAAGAATAGGCCCATTAGCCTATTCATCATCATGGCCTCCCAATCATCCCCATATAAATATTGATTGTCTTCATCACTCGGTCTCCTCTCCACCAATAAGCTGGTGTGTGTGTGTGGTGGGCGTTCTGGTGCAATATGGCTGCCGTCGCATCATCCAGGTGGATGCTGCACATTGGTGGAGCTTGAGGAGATTCACCCCTTCCATATATAAAGCACAGAGTGCAGAGAAAATCGCCATAATAAATATAACAAATTATTACTGTAGACACTTGAATTAATGAGCATTCAGTGACCTAAAGAACATAACACAATGCAAATGAACCGTGACTAACAGGAAAAGGGTGTGGGGGAAAGAAAATTGCGTGAGTGTGTGTGCGTGTTGGTCTGATTTTCACAGGTCTGAGCTGTAAATAACTGAATTTGAATCAGTATTACTCATTTTCAACACTAGTATACACACACCACGGTTCACACTAATGCTAAAACTGGAGTGTGTTAACCATTACAGGCTAATCTGATGTGTGCGAGTGCTGAAAGTGATAAATATGATTTAAAACCCATCTGAGATGATGGATTTAACAGATGAGAAGCTCATGCCAGGCAGGGAAACATTCAAACATACTCTAAAGATCTTTAGATCTCTTTCTGTAGAGTTGTACTTTCCTGACAGTCCAGAAAATGGCTGGAAACATTCCCAGTATTCATAAAGCTATGAATAAAAGCATTCAGATGAGAATGATCAATACAGTCATCATCCTCTTCATGGACTCTTGTATTTGAAAATGGCTTTAAAGTGTTCAGTAAAAAGCATTTCTCATTTGAGTCATAGGTAAATAATACCAGTAACCTGTTTACCAATTTTACTGAGTTTCTCTGCTAAAATATATTGTCATCTCCATAGAATTAAAAGGATTCACAGTTCTCAAAAGAGAGACTGACAGGGGAGATTCTAGCCGTTTAGCGTAGATCAGTTGTACACTCATTATTGCAGTGCATTGTGGGATTGACTGAGTGCACTCGATAACATCCACTATGGTTTCGGACACCAATCATCCCCATATAAACTATTTAAGGTATAGGGGGCGATTACATTTTTATCAATGCAGTGGTAGGGTTACGCTCATGTGACACTGCAGTTCTTCGCAATCATGGAAGTGTATTCACACACTGTTCTGACATACACTTCTCTAAGTGCGTACACCTGAAGCGCATGCACGCTAAAGCGCACCCAAAGAACAAAAGAACACATTTCCCATTATAAATTATGATTCCGCTTGGTTCGTTGGGTCAGATTGCTTTCTCACATCAACCGAACTGCCCTAGAGTTCGCTTTCAATTGGGACGAGGCCCAAGACCACTTCATTCAGGCAATATCGGAGCGATTGTTTTGGTGCATATCCAGATGTAATTGCCCGCGTTTATATGCCTAATTAACCAAACTAAGGGAGAAAACGCACTAGGCTCCAAAACAAATGGTCCAAACGAGCCAGGCAGTGTTCCCGCAAAATTGGGCTACTTTTAAGTAGTTGCCACATGTAAAAAAAAATTATGCGGGTTGATTTCCACCCCTGTACATACAATTTCTTCACTCCCCCACCACAAAACACCCCCCAGATGTACAAATTCAGTGGAGAATTTGGCCGCCTGATGGAGAAAAATCGCATTGGGCTACTTTTGTTGCACAGACCTTGCAACCCTGGAGCCAGGTGTAAAAATGCCCTTAAAAAAACCAACATGAAAAAGATTCATAATATACTGATGTAACAGCAGCAGCTCTGTGAACATGTAACCAAAAGCACAAATGCTATTGGTTGGCCAGTTTTGTTCACAGTGCGATGGAAAAGAGATTCGAATCCCTCTCCTTTAAAAAAAATCTGTTGTGTCTTGTTTGTCTGAACCATTCATTCAAATTAAAATGTTTATCGCACCAAATCTCGTCGCACCAAATATTCGGCTTGGTGTGGACAGGCCTTGAATGCGCACACACAAAGCTAAACTTTCAGCATTACTGTTAGACGCTATCATTTATTAAAAAATCCTGTCCCTTCAAACACTATCTGCATCATGGAGCGTGCGTCTCAGCAACTTTAGTAGAAAAAAAGCAGTGTATATTTACTGGATGGGACATTCACGTTCCAATCCAACACGTAGATACACACACACACACACACACACAGAGAGAGACAATCCCACAGACAGATATGGGACATCCGAGGTGCAGTGTGTGTGGTTATATAAGAACAGACAGTATTAACTAATCCTACCTGCAGATACAGCAGAATTTAAATCACTACAGGAGCTGATACAGCACACACAGGAGGAGGACATGGAAGGTTTAAGGCCCTGATATGCTTTAAGCAAAATCAAAGAACAAACTGGTGTGGTGTCATTTCAAACAAAATCAGGGCAAAACTTTCCTCTGGAGTTTATTTTGGGAGGTTGAAAGAGCTTGCAAAAAAGCAAAAAACCTACGAACTAGAGCTCCACGATTAATCATTAAAAGATCGCAATCTAATTTCTAAACGACAACGATTCCACCATGTCTATTACATGTTTCATATCACAAGCGTCAGCGGAACAAGAACACGGCATGTTTTGTCGCTGACTGGGTTAATGAATGAGAGTCGGCCATCATGCTTCCGTTGTGAACGCCCTCATTCATTTGATATTGGCAGCGTCATAACACGTCTGCGATTTAACACGACTTTAGCTAAGCTTTAAAAGTACGATCATCACACTGCAACACTCAAATCTGTATTCATGCTGATCCCGAGAGATCTAAAGATCTAGCTGCCATGTAAATGTACAGAGTATGAAGCAGCTTCAGCTTCACCAAGCATTGAATGTTAAAATGTCAGCAACAGCATCAATTTGTGTATTTACTTACAGTTACAGTCAGAAAGTGAAAAACATCTGATGAAAATAAAACATTGTTAGAAGAATTGTAATGGTATTATTAAGTACTCTTATCAGTACTCGGTATCGGCAAGTACCCAAATGTAAGTACTTGTACTTGGTCTGAAAAAAAGTGGTATCGGTGCATCCCTAATATGTGGGAAATAAATGTGTAAAAAGATAAAAGTGAAGACACTCTTATATTCCGAAAAAATATTGCTAAAAATAGAACAAAGACTTGACTTGGACCACAGGGTCTTGTGAACATGTCTGGCTAGCGCAAACATATCCCTATTGCTATGATCATTTGTTTTGTTTTTGAGAGGAAAGCGTGCAGCACACATTTACATATTCCTCTAAACGCAGCTCTCGGCAGCGTGGCCGGCGTTGGGATGCTCGCAGAAGAAGCGAAGAAACAAAATAACTTTGTCCTGAGAATATTGGGGCCTTTACACACAGTCTGATGAAGCAAATGTAGCACATCCAGATTACATTCATACTATATATAGAACATGCATTTTTCAGTCACACAGTAAGTAATTATTCAAAATAAGAACACACTCAGAGAGTATGCAAACCAACTACCATTACAGGAATCCTTTACTCAAATTCTGTCATTTATTTACACACTAAACCTGTATAACTTGATTTTTTTTCCATATAAACAAAAAAGGATGTATACGGTCAAGCTCCAAAAGGACAAAAAGCACCATAAACGTCTCTTGACCAGAGCTGCTTTAAGGCGAGCAAACTAAGGTAAAATGGGGGACAGACAGACAGACAGACAGACAGACAGACAGACAGACAGACAGACAGACAGACAGACAGACAGACAGACAGACAGACAGACAGACAGACAGACAGACAGACAGACAGACAGACAGACAGACAGACAGACAGACAGACAGACAGACAGACAGACAGATAGATAGATAGATAGATAGATAGATAGACAGACAGACAGACAGACAGATAGATAGATAGATAGATAGATAGATAGATAGATAGATAGATAGATAGATAGATAGATAGATAGATAGATAGATAGATCTCTCTCCAAATCTCTTAACTAATGCTGTAAGCTATGGGAGTCAGTTGGTACTACACCCTACTATAATATTGAAGGTACAAATTAACTGATTTGTATACAAACACTTAAAATTACACTCAATTTTTTTTTTTTAATAATAGTAAAGTTCTAATATTAACTTTACAATTACATAAATCACATTTCTAATCAAATTAGCTTTTTGAAATATAAACATTTAAATGGTGGCTGTCTTAAACTTGCCAGATTAAGTCAAACACGCATTAAATATTGAAAAACATTAACAAATTATAATGAATATGCAATATGGTGCATACATTGAGCAAAATCCTCCTCTCTAGAGTAATTCTTTCTTGCTAACTAACAAGTTTATGGACACTGGATATGTTTTTTCTGAGGTAAACCTGACGTTACATGACATTGTTTACAAGCTGTTTTACTGACGTCTTTCCACGGTTGAAACACTGATTGGGCGATTACATGTGACATGATAGGGATTTCAGTAAGTATCTTCTAAGTATCTACACTTCCAGATGCTCATTCATGTCAGTTTTTTTGCACTGTAACTGGTATTAAGGCGGAAGAAAAGATCAGTTCACGTGCGCTGCCTCTTCTCTTGAGCTGAGCCAGAGCGATCTCATGCCTCAGTGCCAAAGCGGTATTTATGTTTTTGAATTTCGTAATAAAATGAAATTTGAAAATCTGAGACTTTGTTTCATATCAATAGTAACATAGCACAAAGATTATTGCGATTTATTGAATGGGAGGCACTACAATGTCCTGTTCATTCATCGACTGAAAGCAGGATGACTCATCGACTCTTGGGATTTAAGAATCGATATCGGTTTGTAAATATTTATTAAAATAAAGAATGTTTTTTTTTTTTTTTTTACCCAGCCCTAAATTATAGTGTCAATTATAGTGACACTGAAGCGTGTCAACAATGCTCAATGACTAAACAAAACTTCAACATATTCCATAAAGGTAAAAACTGTAACAACTTCCAAAATCCTCTTATCCATTTTGAATGTCTCGCACTTCTGCTCGCGTTGCTAAAATTGGCACCACTTGGCGTCACGTGATAATTGGTTACATTCAAAAGCACACAGAAGTTCATGACGATGTATCGTTGTCTCCATATTCTGTGCACAGCCCTACTAATAAGTTAATAAAAGCTAATATTCAAGATCTGGGCCCTTCCTGATAAAGTAACAAAGTTTAAAACCAGGCTGATATCAAACACGTCTCATCTTATTTTTGTACCTTTCTTCTCTCCGGTGAAGGGGACGACATCATCTATGTCTTTATGGTCCATAGCCTCCTTCTCCAGATACTGCAGGAGTTTGTCACGGTTAAAAGCACCGGTGGCCACTTTTGTGGTCTGGTCCTTCTGCCTGAGTCCGGCTGGCAGGAGAGCATTCTGGGTAATGGATTGAGAACAGATGTACCAGTTATAGTATGAAACATCACAATTTTCACAAGTTACATCCAATGAAGTGTTTATTTTTTAAATAATAACCATCATCTGCATTTGTTTCCTGATGATCATTGGTCGATCTGAACACAGAATGTCAGAGTTGTGTTGTTTACCGAGTAATCTTTGCTTAGTAGGAAAAAAACTGCAGAAATATTTTTGCTTAAGAGGAAGCTCTTGTGTTAGGGAGCAAACTTGAGCTCTGTTTACTTATAAACAAACAGACAGAGAGTTGTTTATCAGAGGTCTTAACAGAAACTCCAGAAAGGCAGATTTACACAGTTTGGAACATGGCTATTTCTCAAACCACTGATTTCTCACACTGCAATCCAAACAAATTACATATGACTACACCCATAATTACAATAACGTTATTGTGAGTTACATCACCCTGTGACTGGCAATTTACCAGAAATGACAGGGCGATTGTTTGTGTCTGGATTTTCTACTTCAAATTATTACATTCCCATCTTTAGGACTGATTTTCCACACATTTATTACAAGTGCTTCAAGGATATTTTCAAAAAATTCTGTCATTATTCACGCAACCTCATCTTGTAGCTTTCTTCTGTGGTACATAAATATTTTGAGAAATGTCTCAGTGTTTTGTTCTTGTATCCACAATAGAAGTCAATGGTGACCAAAACTGATACCAACACCCTTCAAAATGTATTTTATGTTCCATGAAAAACTTTCCTTTGATCCCTTTGTTTAAGCAGTGTAATCAAATTCCAGTATATTTCCATCAGCTCCTGTAACAACAAGATATCAACACAAATGCCGTATTGATACTATGCACTTTTGAATGTAACCAACGGAACGCGAGCAGCAGTGCAAGACATTCAAAATGGAGAAGAGATTTTCAGTTAATGAATGAACGGAACATTGCAGTGCACCTCACATCCATTAAATAGCAATACTCTTTGTACTTTGTTGCTATTGATATAAAACAAAGTCTCGGATTTCAAATTACGTCCATTTTATTACGAAATTTTGGCACTGTGGCGTGAGATTTGGCGCAGCTCAGCTCTAGAGAACAGATCTTCTCTTCCGCCTTAATACTTAATACCAGTTACAGAGCGAAATAAAAATGAATGATCATCTGAACGAACGCGTGTTAAAAGATGGAGTACAACTTACCGAAATCCATATCATGTCACATGGAATCACTCGATCAGTGTTTCAAGCGCGGAAAGGCGTCAGTAAAACAGCTTGTAAACAATGTAACTTCACATTTACCTCAGAAAAAATAAACTCGTTAATCAACTAGAAAAATTGACTGCTAAATATACGCACCATATTCCATATTCATTATAATTTGTAATGTTCAATATTTAATGCACGTTTGAATTAATCTTGCCATTTTTATAACGGCCACCATTTAAATGTTTTTATTAAAAAATCTGTATATGATTATATGATTGTGTAATTTTCATAAAAAAGTTAATATTATAATTTTATTATTATAAAAAACATGCATTTTAATTTTTGTACAAATCATTTTCATTTTTACCTTTAATATTATAGTACAACTGACTCCCATAGTTTACAGCATTAGTTAAGAGATTTGTTTTCCCAAATTTGTTTTAGATTTTAGATTTATCGCAGGATTTGTTTTACATTCCAAAATTTGCCATGTAGGCTATTGTACCTGATATATATCCAAAGTAATCAATATTGAACCAAACCTTTCCAGAGTTATTTTGTGACAATTTATTTATTTAATTTAACTCATTGTTTTTTTTAATGACAAAAACAAAATAGTTTTTCATTTATCACAACTGTTCTAACACTGGTTATTCAATAAACAGATATTACTGTTACTAAACTCCATTTAAAAGATGGAATTTAAAAGAAATGTAATTCCAAATTGATCCATATTGTGATACGTATCGTATCGTGACTTCAGTATCGTGATGCGTATCGTATCGTGACTTCAGTATCGTGATGCGTATCGTATCATGACTTCAGTATCATGATGCGTATCGTATCGTGACTTCAGTATCGTGATGCGTATCGTATCGTGACTTCAGTATCGTGATGCGTATCGTATCGTGACTTCAGTATCGTGATGTGTATCGTATCGTGACTTCAGTATCGTGATACGTATCGTATCGTGACTTCAGTATCGTGATGCGTATCGTATCGTGACATTGTCTCTATTAGGGCTGTGTATCACCAACAGAGCAGCACGCGTCAATCTGAAGACCACGCCCACCGGGGGGAAAAACAATCGGGTTTTTGTTTAGCTTGTTTGCTGTACACTTTGTCACAGCAGCTTTTAGACATTGTTCTGTGTTTTGTTATAAGTCCGAAATGACAAGGAGGCAGCCTCACGCAATGCAAAGTCAATGGAGAGCGTTGGATTGTTTCCCCCCCCCCCCCCGGTGTGGGCGTGGCCTAAATACGCTCTTTGATTGAAATCATCAATCAAACATCTAAAAATGTAAGCGTCACAAAACCCCTGTCTTAGCACTGGTCATTCACTTCACACTGCAGATTGGAAAAAGAAATGGCCGTGTAAAGCTAGGAAGAGGGGAGACAACCCTTTTGTTGTCTTCTGTGTATCTGAATAATCATCACATTCATGATCAGACATTCTGCTGTATCAGACATATGTATCAGTGCCGGTTTATGTTTGCTATATGAAATGTAGCCATAAACACTTGCTCCTGTCCCGTCCCATGATCCACGTTGCAAGTTTTCAGCACAGAAACCAATTAATGAAGCTTGGACAGTTTTATCAAACGGTCTGAAAGTGTGAAGAAAAGTGTGTCACACCTCTGGGTCGATCTCATCTAGAGCACTCTCCAGTTGCTTGAGCTCCTCCTCTGACAGCTTGTCCAAAATCTCATCCTCATCGATCTCCTTATACTTCTCCAGATCTTTCTTAAAAGGAAGAGCCATGATTCACACTGTCCGTCAGAGAGAGACCGTGGTCCAGTTTGATTGAGTGTCTGCACAGAAAAAAAAAAAGTGTTATTCAGGTAACTAACTATAGATATGTCAACAGTTTAACTAACTTACTCAGCAAGATATGATATGAAGATATTACCATGACAGAAGACCCGAGAAAGAAAACTGATTGTAAAAGACCGTACACTAATGTCTGTTGTAGTGCCCAGTGTGGCAACTCGGAGAATAAAGAAATATGTGTTGACAGATTTTGGAATGCAACAATGCAAAACAATTAATTATATTACTGACTGACTAGGGGTGTAACGGTACACGTATTCGTACCAAACCGTTTTGGTACAGGGCTTCCAGTACTGTGCACGTGTGTACCGAATGATATCTTTAACAGTTAACAGTAGACTTGTTTTACACGCGGGACATACTTCAATCTTTTTATATCTAAAAATAAATAGCTTCTGAATTTAGGCTATTTCGGGCTCTTGTTATATTATAGTAATGTGCAAGTAAGGGCTCCCTATATAGTTTACACTTTACAGCATTAGCGCATTAGCAGAGATATCTTTAAGATATAATTTAATTCATTTAAGGACAGACAATTAGTTCAATTTGAAAGGTAGTCAGTGGAAAGAGAGTGATGTATCAGAACTCATTAGTATTACAGTGACAGCTCTATATACAAGCAAAATATGAGGACTTCGCATCCTCGTCTTTGTTTTTTATATAGCCTGCGCATAAATTAGCTGGCTTTCGTGGCAGATCCCACAATAAATACACGCGAAAACGCATACTTTGATGTGCTCTGTGTTTACTTCCATGTGAAAGCGTGCTGCATAACGTAGCATACTTGTGTGAATACTTAGTTCTAGGGATGTGCGGTATACCGGTACTGGGAAAATACCGGTATGTATTTTATTTCAAACAGTACAATAGCATGATTTTGCTCATTTCGGAATATATGCTGCTGTTCCGAAGTGTGCTACCCAAACTGACATGAAACCGGCAAATGTGGCAACAAACAACAAAATGAATACAGCAGTTAAATCTCACACAACACGCACAAAACTAATTAATAAAGAGAAGAGTAGATGTGAAATTTGGAATGACTTTGCTAATAAAACTGATGAAGAACCATCAAACCTTGCCAAGCATTGGTCGCTTGCCATTCTTAATGTCTTGAACAGGTCAGTGCATAATTCAAACGATCTAATTTAGACAATTATTTTATTTGAACACTGATCAACGCACATAAGATCGTATCGTTTACGAAATCTCCAGCGTTCGATTTCAACCAGTGACGATTAGATCTCATAATATTTGCATGCATACTATTGCACTATTTACATTCACGAAAGACATAACCAACTAAGTTTGTGACTACTCACTAAAGATGGACATTTTTTACATAATTTTGTGTGTATTTGACTAAGGAAAACCAACTTAATTTGGAATGCTCGAGCTCTTTAGGCTTGTGTGTTTGTTGTTGGTATGAGCGCAAAGAAAACTCTCTCAAGAGCTCCCATCCCATGTATTACGAAATGCTATAAAATCGCAAGTGATTTCCGTCAGCTCTCCCGAAATGAAAGCGAAAGTGTTGAATCTGAGCGCACAGATTGCTTTTATAGTGCAGGTGCGATGTCGCTTTTGAAGCTAGAAGCAATTTGCTCATTTTGAGAGCTAGGGAAGGGAGTATTGCTGAAATTACTTCCCACAAGAAAGTTTCCAAATGACTGATTTGATGTGATAATCTTTGTTCATTAATTTAATAATAAACATTTGCTGTAATTTCCCGCTTCATAAACCCAAAACTTAAGTACTAAAGTAAAATTATGCGCAATACCCGTGCCAAAATTCAGACCCTGTATGGTATCGATTTAATATCGGTACTTCGGTATTAGATTGTGGTACCATACCGAAAGCAAAATTGTTGTATCAAGCCATCCCTAGTCAGTTCAGGACCATGATCTATTCACACTGGAATCTGATATTGGTGACATTTAAAACAACATAGTGAACAACTATACCAAAAAAAAATACACAAAAATTTAAAAGATAAATCAGAATTGATCACGAAGGCTGTCGTGTAACAGCTTTATTTGCTATACACTGCGCTGCACCGGAAGTTGAAGTGGTCACTTAAGGGGCTTGTCACACACTGATCGTTCCATTGCAAATGTGGGAGACAGGAAACGCATGCTTGCGTGAATATTGCTGCGTTTACTGGGTTCCAAATTCATAGGCCAGTCAAACTCTGACCTGCGAATTTGTATCACGTGAAAACGTGTGTCCAATAGAAGATTGATGCACCATGTGCCAAGCAGAATTAAAATAATTTACATTTTACATGCATTATATGTTGAATTGTTTTCTTTTAAAGAGGCTAAATGCGGACACAATCAGAGTGCATTTGTCTGTTCAGACCAATGCATAAAAAAACAGCAGACCAGCAGAATGAAAATGCACATTCACTCTGTAATAAGTACACACATTTACAGACTAACATATCTGACAGATGTTCCCCATGTAAATCTCCCACTCATGACCTTTAACCTTAAGGCTAGATCTTAATTTTCTTAATCTCATTCCCATATGGAAACACCTTGACCTTTGAACTTCACTCCCCTGCAGAACTGCACCATCTCCAAATTCCTCAGCTACTTTGTCAGGCTGCAGTGTTTCAGTAAAGATATGAATAATCATCATTGCTGTACTCGAGTGGAACACTCAGCTAGACACAGCAAAAAGTGTTTTTGGGTTGCGAATTGTGACTTTAAGGTTGCGGTTTTAGACAGGGAAGCCTAAATAAAGCCCTGCCAGCTCAAGTCAGCCATCACACCAATAAAACGTGAAGAAATTCCAGCAGCCAAAAATACTGCAGGAATAACTAATTCCATTTATTCACCAATTCATGAATAAATTGTCCTTTTGGCCAACAATTCAGAGACTTAAAAAAGGGCGTCCTAAACACACATTAGATGTTGCCAAAGTATGTAATGACAACCCCTGGGAAATACCACAGCACAAGATTATAGTTTATTCACAGATCCTGCAATTACAGAATTTCTTTGTTTCAGTTATAACTTTACTTGAGCTCTTCTGACTGAGTAATGAAACTAAACCTAGCAGTCAGTGTTGTTAAATAGTTAAGAGTAAATGTGAAGGTGGACAAAAGCATTAAATCAGACTGTGGCATTGGAATAAAATGCTGTATTAATGTTGGAAGGAGCCGTATTTAACTGGCGCTTCAGCCAAAGCCGAGAGAAAATTCAAGCTGTGCGCCGATCCATCAATGAAATAGCATCACTGTTTATCATGAAGAGTTTTAAATTCAGTGCTGTTATTGTGTTGAGCCAAACGCGATAACAAATCACAGAAAGACTTTATGTTCAACTCAATCTAACTTATGAGTGCTTAATGGATAAGTAGACTTCCGCTAATACTAAGAAAAACCTGTGGTAAATCCGGTAAAATGCCATTGGGCTTCTCAGCAGGATTGGTGTCAGCTTAACTCTCAGTCTTAAGATGAGGTGTAGAAGACCCTCACAAGGTAAAGATCCATAATGTTCACATTAACTTCCAATTAAACATGCAAAAGTGGCATTAAGGAAGTTGTATACTAGCAGCAGCTGACTAAAAAGCGAATGCATTGATTTGAAGGATTCCCTACTCACAATGTTTCTTGTTACTGTAGAAGACAAAGGAACACTTGAACCAGAAGAGAACAGGGGTTAATGTGGCTTAATGGCTAAATGGTGCTAAAACTGGAACGAATTCAGTATCCCTTTTGAGCCTGGGCTGTCCCTTAGATCAAACCGAGAACCTTAACCACAAGCCTCTTTCCTTTTCCTGAACACGTCCAAATTAGGGATGGCGAAAACTAAACATTTTCTTGACCGACCACCGAGCCTCATTAGCCGGTTGAAACCGGTTAACCGATTAGTTAAAAAAATATGCTGCGCTATTTGAAATAACAGCCGCAACTCGCGAGCCGCGCCTGCAATTTCGCAACTCTCTGCCGCTCTGCCTCCCGCTCTCTCACACACACACACACACACACACACACTGTCCAGGCGCCGCCGCCTGCCTTCCACTCACGTCAATTTTTTTAAAATCCCCTACAGTGCGAAACATGAGTCCCGCAAACGCGGCGCTGAGGAGCTTGTTTGTAATCGGAGGACAAATGGCTCCTTAGTTGCGAAATGGTTTGGGCACAAGGTGATCGAAAATAAAGGCTATTGTCTAGCGTTAGAAGCTCATTTGAAACATTGCCGCGACTCATTTAAGAAAATGACAGCTCCGAAGAGACGCCGCTTTAGTTCGAGGTAGTGCTAACAATAATAAAGAAAGATGATGATCAACACCTTATGTGTTACCACTGAAATGTAGATGTAATTGTAGTAAGGTATGTTTGTACGGGAAGAAGGAGGCGGGAACCGGCGAACAATAAACCAACTTTTAATCAAAATAAAATGGCGGCGACAGCCCCTCGCGGTCGACTGCCGCCTACACACAAACAAACAAACACAAAATGAAAATAATAAGCTGCAGCCCCTCACGGTCGACTGCAGCAACACATAAAACATAAATAAAATACAACGTAAAATCCAGGCCTGGTCCTCTCTCGTCCCTCACTGTCGTCGCTCGTCCTTTATAGTCCCTCACTCCTCCGCGAGAGCCGAGATCGCTGGCTCACAGCTGGCGCTCATCCTCTCTGATGAGCGCCGCCTCGTCCCGCCCTCGCGGTCCCTCGGCCTCGCTGCTCGCCACATACCCCCAACGCCCTTCGCAGGCCGGGGGGTACCCCCGAGACTGCGCTCTACTCTCCCCCCCCCCCCCCCCCCCCCCCCCCGGGGGGCCCGATCACGGCGGCCGCGGGACCTGGGGGTAAGAACAGCGAGGTGAGAGAACGGAGCGAGGAACATGAGGAGCGACAGAGACGAGAGAGTGGAGAGAGGAGAAAAGAAAAAAAAAAAAAATTCTGGTCCGGTTCCCAGACACACTGCCGCTCGGTCCTCAGCCAGCCGAGAGGCTCTTCCTCGCGGTGCCATGCGGTGGTACTGGACGGCCGGTGGACGGCTCGACGCTCCTCCGCCCCCTGGCGGGCGGCGGTGGCTCCTCCTGTCGAGGCCAGCCGGCAGCGAGTCCCGCGCGCTCCCTGCCCCTCCCCTACACGGCGGAGGGATACAGGCTCCGGCCCACGGCGAACGCCGGTGACTCCTCCGCGCTCCCTCTAGGACGGCCGCCACCCCACCTCGACCCAGGGGCACGGCAGCGAGCTCTTCGTCCCACCGACCTTCATCCGCTCCAGCACCACCGCTTCGGGCAGCCGCTCGCGGACTTCACTCCTCCGCGGTGCCCGAACTCCGCGGCACCGCGATCCCCCTCAGCTGCGAGGGCTCTTCGACAGCGCGTCCCTCCTTCCTCCCGGGTTTCGGCACCACTGTAGTAAGGTATGTTTGTACGGGAAGAAGGAGGCGGGAACCGGCGAACAATAAACCAACTTTTAATCAAAATAAAATGGCGGCGACAGCCCCTCGCGGTCGACTGCCGCCTACACACAAACAAACAAACACAAAATGAAAATAATAAGCTGCAGCCCCTCACGGTCGACTGCAGCAACACATAAAACATAAATAAAATACAACGTAAAATCCAGGCCTGGTCCTCTCTCGTCCCTCACTGTCGTCGCTCGTCCTTTATAGTCCCTCACTCCTCCGCGAGAGCCGAGATCGCTGGCTCACAGCTGGCGCTCATCCTCTCTGATGAGCGCCGCCTCGTCCCGCCCTCGCGGTCCCTCGGCCTCGCTGCTCGCCACAGTAATATATTTAGATGATGTGCTAAGTACTGTATTTAAGCACTGTATCACACAAGTTGCAACTTACATCTGAAGCTGAACAATGAAGCATTTGCTGACGCGTTTCATGCATTATTTATGGTGTGAGCACATTCAAGCGGTTCAGAAAATATTCATCTGTAATATCGGTTATAAATAATAAATACAAATTATAAAGACACATTTTGGCGAAGTTGTTTATTTCCGAGTGTTATGCTGCCTTCACGTGCTCTCTGAATTATTGTAAATAGGAGTTTCCTAGGTAAGAATTGCACGTGAACGCGCTCCACCCCTCGAAATATGAACGAGATGAGTTCATACTTCATAATCACGACTTTAGAAGTGGGAATTGTCAAATTTCCGATAGCACGTGAAGGCAGCATTACTTTCACTTACTTTTGTTATTTCCAAGCTGGTAAACTGAAATATTGCGCATGATTTGAGATATGTTTTCCACGCAGGTTGTAAGAGAGGCTATGACAGTTCATAACACAGCAAGCGTTCACCATTCTAATGTGTTTTTAACTGTATAATACAAGTTTTAAAGTCTACCTCCACTATTACTCATTCTCTAATGTAGTGTCTGTGTCCTAAAGTCCGCGAATGCATTGCGTTGGTGACGTCACGTTCCCATTCTCTATAAATAGCCTAATTTAGAGATCACTTTTTTTTTTTTTAACCGACAACCGACAACTTTGATCGGTTAACGTTGATACGGTCAACCGGTCATCGGTTAACATCCCTAGTCCAAATATGAAAAAAACTCAAAGTAAGGATACTCACAAATAACCGGTTAACCGTTAATGACAGTAAATCACTGTTTTCAAGAAACATTTGCTGCATGGTTAAAAATAATACGCTATACATATTTATTTATTTTTAAACAGGTTACAAAAAAGGTTACTTTTAACCTTTATGTAATTTGTACAGTGAAGATTATATACAGTGTTGCTTTACATTTGATTATTAAATGTATACTACTGATTATTTAATTGATATCTTTGTTCTATTGCATTTATATATTTGTGCTATTGCTTGCAGAATTATTTGGGGTTTTTTTTAATTAATGATGGTTTACGTGTCTTTAATCATCTTTTAAATGTATATTTCTCACAGAAAAAAAAAAAAAAAAAAAAAAAAAAAAAAAAAAAAAAAAAAAAAAATCGCACAGCGTATACCCGCCTTAAGACCACCTAGCAACCAGTACAATCTACCAATTAGCCACTAGTGGCTCTTTTCCACTGCGTGATATGGCTCGGGTCGCTTTACTTTGGCTCGGTTTGCTTATCCACTGCAGTTTAGTACCATTTCAAAGTGGGTGGGATTATAAACTGATCATTATAGTTGCGCCGCCTCTACTACTGTGTCAATCATAAACGCGACAAACAAACGCACATGAGCAATGGAGTATATCTATGGAATGGTGTTCTTGATTCTCGGCATGTGGATGTTTTTCACTGTGAGGCGAAGAAGTTTGCTTCTAGAGGGTTTGAGGCCTTGTGTCGCAAATCCAATGACACTGTTGGTTACGATCCTCTCTGACCAATCAGTGATCTGCAGTGTTTACACTAGGGGTGGCACGGTACATGGAAAAAAACCGAACCGTTCGGTTTGCTCGTCTCGGTTCGGAGCGCCGGCGTCGCACGGTTCGCGCATGCGCAATGTATCCTCGTTCCCTTATGTTACCTCAGACAGCGGGTGTCCTTTTCGCGCAAAATAAGAGGTGTGTGTGGACATACAATAAAGTAAAAGTGGAGTGCTGCAGGTCACGTCACATGTAGAAATGAAAGTGGGAGAGTTAAGGAAGGCTGCCCGGAGTTGGAGGATGCGCCAGCAACGTATAGCAGGGCAGATGCAGTGCGAAGAGCGGGAGCCGCGCCGCGGTCATGCACACACACACACACACACACACACACACACACACACACACACACACACACACACACACACACACACACACACACACACACACACACACACACACACACACACACACACACACACACACACACACACACACACACACACACACACACACACACACACACACACACACACACACACACACACACACACACACACACACAGGCAGTGTTTGTCGCGTGAGTCGCGCAGCTGACTCTTTTAATTTCGTGGATTGCAAATATAGTCCATTTTGTCACATTTTCCAGTGTCCTCCGACCCCTGTCTGTCTCGTGCTTTGATTTATGATGGGCAACATACCGGTATATCTGCTGCAAATGCGACCGTGTTCCCCTCTGTCTCATACACACATGCATATGTTGTATGTAAGTAGTTCACATGATAAATGTAACATTTAAAAGTTAAGATATGCTTCTAGTTCTAATAATTTAAACATGCCTTTGAAGTTTGGGCAAAAACTTCTGGCAGTGTTGTGTTTTCGTGTATTTTATTTTTTCACAGCGCTGAATGTCATATGGTGATTGTGACACTTCATGGTGAAATGTGTTAATCAGGTCAGATGAATTAAAGCCACAGTGCATTGTTCTGATCAAAATTGATATGATTAACATGAAAAATGTTACGCCAATGTGTCGGACTCGGTAGACAGCCAGTTAGGAAACAACTTGATATAACAATTTGTAATACTGTATCCTAAATTGTGGATGATTAAGCCATACACACCATATGCTGAAGTAAATTTCTGGAGTGTTAACGATAAAAAACAACAACAACAAGAACCGTACAGAACCGAAAACCGTGACCCTAAAACCGTGATACGAACCGAACCGTGGGTTTTGTGAACCGTGCCACCCCTAGTTTACACATTTTAGTATCGGTACGGCTCGCTTGGAAACTCATCTGAGGTGGTAAGTGAGCCGTATACCATGCACTGGAAAAGCACCAGAAGCCTCATTGAGACTTTTGCACCACTCTCTTTAGAAAATGTCAAATCTAGTTATGCAAGTTATTCTCTGTGACTGTCCATCAGACAAACCTTATCAACACCTCTTAATCCGGCAGACAGACAAAATACAGAGGAAGCCAGTCCTGCTCCTACCTCTTGTCTGCTGTAAGTGCATTACGGGACAAACCCATAATAAGGATGAAAAGAGAGGGCAAAAGGTCACAACCACGACAGAGACATCAGCGAATGTTCTGGACGCTCAGAATGACAAGTTGTTTTTATTGATTAAAAAATAGTTAAGTTCAAAGCTTGATTATACAACCTTTACTAATGTTACTTTCAAAGTTTTTACATTTTTATTGTTTTGATGCCTACACTGTTGTAGACTTGTATGTAACACTTTATTTTACAATGTCCCTGTTACACACCTTACATGTACTTAATACTTACTATAGTAAAAACAATAAATGATGCATTATTACAACTAACCCTACACCTTAACCCTAATTTCACATTGTAACAAGGGCACCTTAAAATAAAGTGTAGCTGAGTTGTAGCGAGTGTTGATTATTTTAGGTTGTATAGATTTTAGGGCTGTCAATATGTCTGAAAAGCGAAATTCGAAATTCTTTCTTAAATATTATCAAAATTCAAATTATATTCAAATTCTATAGGCAATATTTAAATGTTAGAGGGAAAAAGTACTGTATGGTCTCCTATGGCCACAAGAGCAAATGTAAACCCAATCAAGCATCGCATATTTTATTGAAATGACATTCACTTTTTACAGTGCATTAACTTTTTTTAAACAATTGTTATTAAATAAAATATAATTTAATTAATGAGCATGTAAGGAAAAATAGGTAACAAAAGTGCATAAAACTGCAAGTGCATCAGTGACCTGAAAAGACATGCTTCAACAGGCAACGTAATGTGGACACAAATAAAAAAATTCAACGAATATTCGAAATTCAAATTTCTTTTTTGACAGCCCTAATAGATTTTTAATGTTAGTTATTTCTAAGCCTAACATGATATACAGTACATTACAATTCAAATGTTGGGGTTGGTAAGACTTTTAATGTTTCTGAAAGAAGTGTATTATGATAACCAACTCATTTATTGTTGTAAAATATTCTTACAATTTAAAATAACTTATTTTTTAATACATTAAAAGGCACAATATGTAATATTTTTTTATTAAAATATCCAAAAACCACTAGCACAATGTTATACATTTTGTTGACGTGTGCACACATTATCCCAAATGTTTCCAAGAATGTTTAAATCCAGAGAAATAAGCAATTTTAACAAGGACACAGACCGTGTCTGTGCGTCGCCTATCAATGACATCATACCCACGTTACCCTCGATTTCATCTTGTAGAAACCATGGAAACATCAAACACGTTAATATATTATGAGTTTTATTAGACAGATGAGCAACTGTTTGGATACATTCATTGACAGCAAACTAATCATGGTTATATAGCTCAACACAGTCTTATTGTTTAAATTTCATTTTCATGATTTACTGCAAATACCATGTTTTACCATGCCTAATATTGATCTAGCTTACTGCATTGTGCAACAAGTGTCTTATAGTAGCTGCCGAGCGAATGCACAGAGTAGCATTATAAGAAATTTCAACACTCAGTTTTTTTAAAATGTTGAAAATTGACCACAAACTTTTTAAAGTTAATGTATAATATTGACTTGCTGGTGTCAATATTGGTTCTGTATTCACTCAAATTAAATTTAAAAGAGGAAATGGAGTTGCTTCATTACTCTAGAAAGAGAAAAAGGCTAAAATTAGCTGGGCTCCTGAGAGTGACAACATTGAGGATCTTTTCTGCGGTTCTCTCTCACCCAGCACTTCCTCTGAGAGACAGAGACCAAGGCTTATGGAACCCAGATGGAGGGTGGGTTATTTTGAAATGTTTATTGTGTAAGAGGTACATCTAGCAATCGTTACTTTAGCCAAGCGCTCTTTAATGTGCCATTTCAGGAAGAGAAAAATTCATTACAAACAAATATACAGCCTTCAAGAGGTGTTCTTACACAAACTAGGGAGAACATAAATCCTTTAAAGGATTAGGTCACTTTAAAATGAAAATTACCCCATGACTTACTCATCCTCAAGAAAGTGAATGACTTTCTTCCTTCTGATGAGCACAAGCAGAGTTATATTAATAAATATCCTGACGCTTCCAAGCTTTATAATGGGAGTGACAGGGGTCCACTGAGTTTGAAGCTTAAAAAAGTGCATCCATCCATCATAAACGTCCACTACGCGGCTCCGGGGGGTCATTTAAGGCCTTCTGAAGCGATGCTTTTGTGTAAGAAAAATATCCATATTTAGCATGTTTATAAAGTAAAATATCTAGCCTCCGCCAGACCACCTTCCGTATTCAACGTACGTAAAAAGTGTAACGCCAGGCTGTTTCACACATACTCCATATGCATTAGGGCTGTCAAAATTGCTCAAAAATGACGTTCGAATATTCCCTCAAAAAAAAAACACGAATATTCGAACTATTCGAGCATCTGGTTGCGCATTTTGTCAATAACAGACAAATTAATACAAAGAGACATAACTACTTGTATAGGTAGTCTATTTAAGTTTAAACATATTTGACAACGTATTACCTACACACAAACAAGTAAATCAACTAATGACCAAGACCGCAGACCTCTCTCTTGCCCTCACCCTCACGCTCTCTGCGCACTGTTTAAATAAACAAACACATTTTGAGTGCTGATAAAGAGTTCTCTGCAAGCAATTTAAGGTCGCGACTCTTGTCCCAAATATAGCAGGCTTCATTCAGTGATTGAAACAAATATTAAATGAAGTTTTACAGCATATTGAACGCTCGAGCGAGCTGTGCTGTGGTAAACATGGAACTTTTCCTTGACATGAAACGGTAAAATAATCAAATCAGTGGAAGTAGTGCATTTACCCTTTATTCATGCAATATCTATTCAGTCAGTACCTCGGTTCCATTGCTTGACAGAACTCCCTGAAGCCTGCCCCATCCACGAAACTGATCGGTCTCATGTCCTTACAAATGAACTAAATTAATTTCTCCGTTACGGCCTCTTGTCGTGTTGCAGACAAAGAGCTTGTGGTGGGCGATGCAAAGTAAGGGTGGTCCAGTTTGCACATACAAATTAGTTGCTTATATTTACAAAATGAGCCTACAAAAGCATAAACAAGCTCGTTTAATAAAGAAAAGTGAAAAATCACGAAAGTGTTCTGTGAAATTAGGAAACATTTAAGAGATCATAAATTTATGTTAGTTGTATAAGTTAACGTTACATTTCTACATACATTTTGTTCTCATGTCACAAGTAATATCAAGGTTTATTTTGATCTGTTTTACATGATTCTTTTGTAGTGTGGTTTGCGGTGAAGTGTACTAAAATAAATATTGTCATCTGTGTATATTAGATTAGCCCACTTCTTCTCTACACTTTTTCCTGATGGTTTATAGAACAATTACTCTGGGGCAACTCAGAGTAATTGTTCTATAAACCATCAGGAAAAAGTCGCTTCAAAGAATAGCACAACGGCGAGCGCGTCAAGTATAAACTAAACGTCTCGTCCGTTTGGGGAGGAGTGCGCGCAGTCAGCGGGGGCTCGCGCTGTGACCAGGCGAAAGTATAAACAAGGCTTCAGGCGTGCTAGCCATAGGCACTAGCGCGCCCACTCGCAAAGCAGACAGCCACGCCTCTACTGTATATAGTATATATATTCGAATTTAGAATATTCGTTGACAGCGCTAATATGAGTGCATATTTTTTTCCGTACCCATGTTACCCGGTCAGAGCTTTCATACTGCACACGGATGCGGTCTGGCATTGCGTTCGAGAAGCGGTGTCTACATTGTTCGCATTAAAATAAACATGCATTGACGTGAAAATCTAGTAATTTCACCACAGATGCATATAATTTGAATATAATTTATAATTCTACTCTGTTTCAAAGTCATTACATGGCTTTTTTGCCTTAGGTAAAGCAAGAAAAACAACATCTTACCTGGCATTTAGCTAAACAAGGAGACATAATGGATAGCACTCGTCCTTTCTCCTTTCTTGGAGGTGGAAAAACAAAGTTATTTATGACCTGCAGGATTACAAAATAAAAGACAAGATTTTGTCTATTGTAAGTTTTAATTTAAAATGTTTGTGATTTTAACATTGGCTACAACATATGTTTAAATGTTTTGCCACTTGCGTTGCGTGATCAACGTAATATATAAATGTAAAGTACTAGGCCATATAAAAATAAAGGAATTGGAATAAAGGAATTGAATAAAACGTTGTTTATATGTAGTGCATTTAAACGTGTGAAATCTATGAAAGTGTTCACAAGAGAATTGCAATGATGAAGCCATGTTCAGTTAGCCTAGCAATCTAGACGCAATCTAGTGGCAGAAAATGTATTTTGCCACGAGTGTAGTCTAGCAACTCTCGGTAGACCTGAGAGCTGGAAAAACTCTGGTCAGGCCAATCACAGCGCGTGTAGAGTTGGTGGGCAGGCTTAACATAATGACGGCACGTCACGGCAGAGTTGCAGAGGTTCTGCTTGCTACTCGTAAGCTGACAAACAGCGGTCTTTTGAATCGGCTTTGGCCACGACTCTGGAAGACTTGGAGTTAAGCTTTTCTTTGAGAAAAGAACGGCACTGAAGTCATTCGTAAGAAAAGAAGATATGTTGAAAGTTTTGCCGACCGGATACGGCGAAAGTCTATCAACTAACGTTAGCTCGGCTTCACCTTCTTCTTTGCTCTGGTTGGTTGTGGCGCTCATGGCGCTATCCAATTGCGTGCAAAGGGAATTTGAAAGACAACCGTTTATCCCGCCCCTCGGATTGAGCCCTGTCAATGGTGAGTTTCCAGACCCAACATCTTGACGTGGGTCTGGCTTGTCAGGCTAATGTTCAGTAGTAGGGATGTCACGGTACCAAAATTCCAGTAGTCGGTACCAATACCATCAAAATTTTACAGTACTTTTACAGTACACAGCTAAATGTTTTTTTTTTTACTATTTAATTTTTTTTTTTTAATTGATTAAGTTTAATAAGTTTATTATTTATTATGATAATCATTTTAAGTAAATAATACATACACATTTAAAGGCTGTATGTTGTTTAAAAGTAAACATCTAAAAAAAGATCAAGTGAAAAATAATCTACCATCTAGGCATAATTATTATTATTAGTAGAGACGTATTATTATTAAATAGACATGTAGCTAAACCTACTGTAGGCTACAACAGTAGCCTAATATATAATAAACCAAACTTTTATTTTGATGGGTTGCCGTGAAGACCTTTGAGTGTCTGTGTTCATGATATGAGAATTCTCTAGTGCTGTAATCTTCCAGTCGATTAGTTGATTTTTGGTCGATCCGTTCTGGCTCGACCAAAATTTTAATTGGTCGATTTTTTTGCCGCATTCATTTCATCAGTTTGGCCGTGTTCATTTCATTGGCCGTGTTCATTTAATCTGTTTGGCCGCATTCATTTCATCAGTTTTGGCCGCGTTCATTTCATCAGTTTTGGCATTGTTCATTTCATCAGTTTTGGCCGCGTTCATTTCATCAGTTTTGGCATTGTTCATTTCATCAGTTTTGGCCGTGTTCATTTCATCAGTTTAGCCGTGTTCATTTCATCAGTTTAGCCGCATTCATTTCCTCAGGTGGAAAGCTCTAATTGCTAATCGGGGTGTTTTCAGAGCAGCCCTGTTTCACAGGTAACAGTCTGTCTTCAGAACACCCCCTTGTTTCCACTTCTTTTGGATTAGCCCAACCCACTGGAGAAGAGAGACAGATTGAAGTAGGCTACTTTGCTGTATAGGCCTATTATTTATTTAATTGTGAGAGTCAGTCCTCTTCTACCATGTCAACAAAGACATCGGCAATGTGGCAGCATTTTTTAAAAATAGAAAATGGGAAAAAAGTCAAATGCAAATTTTGCAAGCAACAGTTTGCATATCACAGCTCGACGATAAACATGTCATATTACCTAAAACGGTAAGCTAACTGCGTTAGGTTGCCCCGTCTGTTTTGAGTTGCCCCATCGCTTTTATTATTGTGCAAACTGCAAATTTATTTCTAGTATTATTTTATTGGATTTGGGCACTTTATTATTTTATTGCGCTGTGCCCAGCCCACTGTTTGTATTAGTTTTGAGCCTATGCTTTATTTTTCAGTTATGCACTATTTCGTTTCTGCTCTTTATATGGCTTGTTTAATAAATATTCCTTTTTTATTAAAGTGGACATGCCTTTTGTGTTTAAGAGTAAAAGCTTTAAGTTAATAGTCTATTCGTGTCTCAGCCGAAATGGCTGAAATGATAGTGTCTGTCAGTTATTATAATAGCCTACATATGACAAAAACAATTGTCTAAATTATGTTGCATATTCCTCAAAAGTTCTTGTGATGATATCACTAGTTGACAACATAGTAGCCTACTATATTTTCGGAAATCATAGGCTATGATATTGCGCAGGTGCACGTGATGCAACGCTGTCAGAACCGACAGACTCGTGTGTCAGACTCATTTCAGTGCAAAATAATCAGGTCAAAAACCTATTTAATATACTGCAAATTGCCTACTAGTTATGTTTATTTATGATTCATTTAGGCAGACAACAAGGCTACAAGTACTAATAGTAGCTAATTCATTTAAAGTTTTTTTTTCCTAACGTCATTTTTAGGACTTCAGTCGACCAAGATTTTCTTTGGTTGATTACAGCCCTAAAATTCTCATGAACTGACGGTTTATGCGCTCGTGTCCTCATATAGTGACACACGCAGAGACTACAAAGACAGCGAGGGAGTGTCACACGTGCGCCTGCGTGTGTGAGCGCGCCCGCGCATCGCCCGACCGCCCATCATTCAGAGAGACGCAGAACATGCAGGAGTAATATTTAAATAGTATTTTGCAGTTTAATATTCACAGACACTAGTGTGTGTGTGTATGTGTATGTATGTATGCATGTGCGTGCATATTATATATATATATATATATATATATATATATATATATATATATATATATATATATATATATATATATATATATATATATATATATATATATATATATATATATATATATATATATATATATGGCTACAGTCTGGAGCCCTGCTCTTAGATAAACACGGAAGCGACTGAACACAGCTGCGGGTACCGCGGGAGTCAGTACTACAGAAATGCTGGTATCGCCACATTTTTATAATTTCAGTACCGACTTTGTACCGAAGTACCGGTACTTGTGACATCCCTATTCAGTAGCCTAACAACTTTTGGATTTTAAATATAAAATAATGAATAAATGTGTTTGTGGTATACAGCCCTGGATCAGTTACGCGCTGCAAGCGCGGCATATGCGAAAGCACAACAGCGCGAGCGGCTCCTGCATCGCATACGTACTGCAACACACACCGCATATGCACTGTAGACAGAGTATGCGTGAAACAGGCGTAACTGGCCCGATGTTGGACGTATCGCAAACAGTTCCAACTGCGAGAGTGGTTACACTTTCTGCAGTTAAATACGAAAAGCGGTCTGGTGGAAGCTAGATATTTTGCTTTATAAAGTTTTAAAATATGGATATTTTTGTTACAAAACCTCATCGATTCGCTTCAGAAGGCACCCCGGAGCCATGTGGAGTATGTTTATGATGGATTGGATGCACTTTTTTAAGCTTCAAACTTAATGGACACCGCCATTATAAAGCTGGGAAGTGTCAGCCAGGATATTTATTAATATAACTCTGATTGTGTTCATCTGAAAGAAGAATGGCATATACAATTAGGATGTCTTGAGGGTGAGAAATCATGGGGTGATTTTCATTTTAAAGCGAACTACTCCGTTAAACTCCAGAAAGAAAGAAAAAACCTTTGATCACCCATCAGTGTTCCAGTGCTACATCTCATATCTTGTCAGCATTCATCTATTTAAGCGCCACATTGCTTCTGAAAAGAGCTACAGGTATAAAAACTGAATAATGAATGGAGCAGCAGCTGAATAGCTGTATTAGTCTCTAGACAGACAGACAGATAAAACACATTTCAAAGGTCCTAGAGTATTCTGAAAAAGAGTATTCTGCGGATCTCAGTCAGGAGCTCTTTAATTCATCCATCATCATCTCTGAAAGCAGAACATGCTCGTTTTTGAAAAGTTTTCATTCTCACTCCATAATGCCTTTGTGAACAATGAACTCGTATTGTGTTATACTATATGCATTAAATCCCATGAGTCAGTCATGTAAAACGATGCAGAGTCACGCCCCGGGTGGAGACCACACCCGTTATAACGAGACACGAGAGCTCTCACACAGCTGCGCTCGCTCTGTGCGAGACAGCTCAATAATAATAATAACAGGTCACTATATAAACATACAATTAAGCAGCAACCATGACCTGCGCGAGACCGCATTATCCTCAGCATCAGCGCGTGCACGCTGCAATGCTTGTAAACGGATCTAAATGCAGCATTGTCATTAATAAATCATTTGCATTATGTAAATGTGGCCAATAATACAAAACTTCATTTACACAGCCGATTTTAATAACTATCAAAATGTTTAATCTAGTAAGACATTTGTGTAAAACGTAGTAATCATATATCAAATATGCATTGTGAGATTTAATCCAGCTATATTATTATTCAACTGAGAATTAATTTTGTATGTAGTTTTTTTACAGTTCATGTATGATTTATTATGATGGGTGCCCATATCACATATGGTCTCAAGTGTTACCTTGATAAAATCATTGAAGCATGTGTTAAACAGTTTTGATCATGTGTCCGGTTTAACATATTACGGAGTATATATAATAGGCTCTGTGTGCTATGATTATAATATCATTTAATAGTTTTGGATAATTGTAATATCGTAAACTGTTGGCCCATCTGCTCACACTCATACGGATATCAGCGCTCGAGCGCTTAGCCAGCTAACTCCTAAAGCACACAAACCTCTACATTTATAACCTCTACCTAAATGTAACCCTCACACTGAGAGAGGACGAAACATATTTCTTACCTTAGAAAAATTCCCGTGAGTGTTGTACCCTTTATTGACCTATTCTTGGTCGGAAAGCAAAGAAATTCCCGCACCAGTCTTCACTGTCTCAGCCCAAGGGCGGTAACACAGGAAACCAGACACTAGAAATGCCCTGATGATTGACATCCACAACAGCTAATCGGAAGGCAAGAGCACGCCCATAAACCACTATTCCCGCCTACTGGAAACACGCAACCAATCAGAGATTGTAGAGTTTTAGCGGTACAAAGGAGCTTGGAACATGAAGTCCACAGATGGCGTCATTGTTTTTTGCCCGATTGTGTCACTATTTCAATTGAATAATGTATTGGTTATTGAGTATATCATTATTTATTTAAATAATTTTCATTACATTTTACTGAATGTTTGTATTAATTATTAATTAGTAGGTCTATTGTTATTAAATTAGAATTTCTCAGGTGGCCTCATGTTCAGATAAAGTTTTTTCTTTTGGAGTATGCAATAATTTTTTTTAAACAATCAAAACATCCAAATATTTCCTTTACAAAGAATAAGATACTTGTGAAGACCTGTAGTCAAACTGGTCAGATCAGTGCACACTGCTGAATGACGTGTCACATCCTAAAATAAAATGTGAAGGAGTGAGGAAATATTTCAAAGCATTTTTTAAGTAGAGGCTTTTGCTCTTCGCTCAGCAATCTTGCTTAATTTAGTAGTAGCTTTTGTCAGATGAGATCAGAGAAATACCTATTTTTGTCACAGAAGCAACATAATAAAAGCACATTGCGTGAATGTGAAATTTTGCCACAATATTTAGGCAAAAAAAACCCACTGTCTTTTGCCAATAGTAGAGATGCATGAAGCACAGAGTTCACACAGAAGTCAGTATCAAACCAAGCAGTTTTCTGTTGGTCAATGCACCGACTCTGTGTGACCAACAAATCATATTCTGCGTGGTTTTTATTGAAATGAATGGAGTTTGCCAAAATTTGAACGTAAGTCGGCATGAAACAAAAGTTGTGTCCTAATTTAAAGCTGCTCTATGTAACTTTTCCGTCGTCTAGAGGTCGCCTATTCAAAACAAAGGCGTAGTTTGATGACGCCAAGTTTAAACGCAGAATCTTGGGACATGTGGTCTTCACCTCACAGCCGGTGGAAAAGAATCAGGATAGGACTCGGGCAGAAATCATGTTCATGGATGTGATTATTAACGTTACTGTAGTATGAAGCAGAAGCTGGAGCGATTTTTAATAAGAAGAGTGCAACACAAGCCTCGCAAGCAGCAGGACCTTTATTATGGCATAGTCGCTGGTGGGACTTTTATTATGCCACAGTCGCCGGTGCCATTCCAGTCATGAGTAGGAGGCAAGCGGCAACCTCCCGCAGTTTCTCTTGAAGCCAATACGGAAGTGACATATCCTGCAATTCATTGACTGGCCGCTAGGGACAGGCTCCAGCAGGGAGCAGAATCTCATTAAACCCCATGTTAAAATGTCCAACTTTACAGCAGATTAAAACATGTTTAGCAATTTGAGCTATAGTAGCTCGTCTGTTTGATCGGACCACACAGGCCAGCCTTCGCTCCCCACGTGCATCAATGAGCCTTAGCCGCCCATGACCCTGTCGCCGGTTCATCACTGTTCTTTCCTTAGACCACTTTTGATAGATACTGACCACTGCAGACCGGGAACACCCGAAAAGAGCTGCAGTTTTGGAGATGCTCTGACCCAGTCATCTACCCATCACAATTTGTCCCTTGTCAAACTCTCTCAAATCCTTACGCTTGCCCACTTTTCCTGCTTCTAACACATCAACTTTGAGGACAAAATGTTCACTTGCTGCCTAATATATCCCACCCACTAACAGGTGCCGTGATGAAGAGATAATCAGTGTTATTCACTTCACCTGTCAGTGGTCATAATGTTATGCCTGATCAGTGTTTGCTGACGATGTGTTAGTTTATCTTTCTAATCCAGATATATCACTTCTTATTTGACTTTCTTGTATGTGAACGGTTTTCGGGGTAAAAATAAAACATAAAAAAACTCAAATATTGGTTTCAATCCAATAAAAGAACTTAGACAAAGATTAAATATTATTTGGAATCAAAAATCAATTAAGCATCTGGGTGTATGATTAACACAAGATTTAACAAAGTTACATAAGAAGAACTATAATATAATCAATGGGAAATTAGAGAAGATCTTAAGCGTTGGTCTTGCACTCCAATCACTTCCTGTGGAAAAACCATCTAAATAGTTTCAAGAATGTGATAAACAAATATCTACACTATAAAAAAAAAGGTTCTTTAGGCACCAAAAATGGTTCTTGGCTCGTAATCATAGGGGAACCTTTTTTAGTGCTATATAGCACCAATTTTGGTGCTTCAGTGGTTCTTCAGCGGTTCTTCAGAGGTGCTATATAGCACCTTAGTCAAAGAACCGGTGAAGAACCTCTGAAGAACCGCTGAAGCACCACTGAAGCACCAAAATTGGTGCTATATAGCACTTAAAAAGGTTCCTCTATGATTACGAGCCAAGAACCATTTTTGGTGCCATATAGAACCTTTTTTTTTTTTTGAGTGTTTATTTGGAATGGGGGAAAAAAATCAATAATTAGATATAAAACATTGCAATTGGATAAATCTTAGTAAGGGTGTGTCACTCCCCCAGAGTCGGAAAAGCTCCCCCACAAGACCCACCCACTTTTTACGATCAATGATATTGGACCCACTCACTTTTATCGTCTCTAACATTCAGCACATGTCTGTTTACCTACCGCTAATCGATAAACTCTTAATATTAAACACATGTTAGACGCTTTATTTCCACTTTCTTATATTTTCTTCATTTTTATTGAAAATAGATGCCTTTCCGATCTGATATGTGATGGGAAAAGGGAGAAGATTGAGCTCGGCGAAAGGCGGACTCGAACCGCGGGTCGATTTGTGTCAAAACTAGATGCCGTGCATTTTACCCCTACACTACTGTCACTTTCAATGATTGGACGATTTCCGTAATTTTGTCTTTCCAAACTATACGTTTAGCAAGCAAAGCGGTATATTTGTACTTAATGTAATTGGCATCTACTCCAGTAAAAAAATTCTGAGGACCCACCCACATTTTTTTTGCTTCCGACGCCCATGCACTCCCCAATATGAACGATTATTATTATGCCGCTCAGCTGAGACTATTGGTGTGTTCGTGTGATTTAGAGGTGGAGACAAAGTGGAAGAAAATAGAAAGTGAGTTTCAAGGGATACCAGTTCAAGGTCTAATGGGGGGAAAATAATCAAATTTTCAAAGGCTAATCCAATATGTTAACGCAATTTACTTTGAAAACTTGGTTTACTTATGCACTCTTTAGGCCTAAAGATGTACCTTTTGAAACGGTATACCACCGAAGTGACAGCGTTCGTACTTTTTTTCTGAAAATGTAGGGGAAGTTATTTTGATTAAAGATTATGAGGCCGCAGAAATTAAAAAAAAAGTGCACAGATAGCCTAAAATATATATATATATATTTTTTTTACATTGACTATTTTAATTTCATGGTAAACTATTTATCACCGTCCCACAGGTGGGATGCCTGGTGCTCTTTTTTTGATCGCCTTTTTTCTTATCATATATTTAAGTAATTACCATAAATTAGGTATCATTTGAAAGCATAAAAACTCAAAATTCATCCTGTGAAAACCGTTTTGAAATCGGACATTGTGTTATCATGGAAATGGTACTCTAAATTATTCTAGCGGGCTCCTCCTCAAGTGGGCAGTGTCATGTTTCATTTTACAACAATTATTTTAACTACTTTATTATCAAAATCTTTTCCAATCTTGACAAAACACATATTGTCGGAAAGGTCTGAGTCTCAAGGGTCCATATTTGGTGACTGTTTTGTGATGGAAGTGATATTTGGACAGAAATGTACAGGAAAATGCATCAAAAAAACAATCAATGGAATTTGAATGACACCCGGTGGCTATTTTTGGTATAGCGCCTAAACCAAATCTCATGGGAACTTCAATTTTTGTGATATCAACTTCAAATTTGGAACACAACTTGGTTAGACACATGGCTTTGATTTTATAGTAATTTTAGCGTAAAACATTTTTTGTAAAATATATCTTTTATATGAAATAAAAAATATTTAGTACAGTATTTTTCATTTACAGTAAATTTAAACTTGCGTAACTTTTTCATATTTTGAATTGCTTTGTGTGTGTTTTGTGTTTTTGTGTGCTTTGTGTGTTGAATCTTCAGAGTGTCTTCTTTAAAATGAGACCAAACTTTGGTCTATATTCCAAAGCATTCTTGAATTACAGCCCTTTAAGTTTGGATAGTGCATTTTCATGTGTATTCTCAAAAAGGGGGGTGACAGTTAAGGGGTTAAACTGAATCAGAAGCATTTTTATAAACACTTACTATTATAGATTGTTTTGGTGTCAAATTATTAAGCATTTGAACTCCTTAAAATGTGGTGAGGCCAACACTCTAAAAAGAAGTGTTTCTTTTTAAAGGGCCCAATTTTATAAAAAATTATGAAAAAAGATAATTTTCACAGGTGCTTTCCTTTTGAATTATGTGTTGCTCTAGGTTATCGGATTGAAAAAAAAGCTTCCTTAAACTTAACGGAAAATGTACTGGCAGAAGATTACCAGTCCTTTTTCCTATAGATTTTAGGGTATTTGTTTTTCCCTGAAGCCATCAGCATTACATCATGTTTATGTCACTCAGAGGCAGAAGATGAACTCAAATGCAACACAGGACACAGGTGAGTCAACAGGAGAATGTGGAAACAAGGATGCACTTAAGGCCAGGTGGACACTGTACGATTTATAATAGCCCTTTACAACTGTTGCTTGTCAGACTGATCATCCCTGCTGTAAGACATGTCACACTGTAGGATCTCAGTTGTCATTAATGTTAGACTGTACAGCAGTCAAGACGCGTTAAAAACGGATGCACATAAAGACTCGTCCGGAGTTTTACATCATCAAACTGTGACATGTACATGCAGAAAATGGGGAAGGCCAATAAGGCCAAAACGTGTGAAATATACAGTATAAAAAGCTTAAGATTTAACTAAACCCAAAACCAGTCATACAACTAATACAAAAGGACTTACAAAAGGAAACCTACTGCAATAAAATACTTCGCTTAACAAAGCATAAACATAAATCAGAGACTCCCATTGAATATAAAATATTGGTAATTTATATTTAGTAAAAAATATACAAGCAAAGCATGGCAATAGTCATTTCATTTAAAACCTTTCATCAAAATTATTTACACCAAATCAAAAAACAACAAAAACATATCGTTAGCCTCATAGCATAATTGCCTATGTCATTTTTGGGCCAAATATGATCTGGGCAATTATGCTATGAGGCTAACGATATGTGAAGATAGAGTTCAAATCAAGTCAGTGTCCGTGGGTGTATGGCAAGCCGTTTTGACTTTTAATCAATCGCAGGATATGTATTTGTGATATCAACAATTCAATTTTCACTAGTTAAAATGTTAATTCTTGATATCAGGAATTCGATTTCCACTAGTAACAATGACACTTTTTGATATCAGAAATTACATTTCCACTAGTAACAACATTAATTCTTGATATCAACAATTCCATTTTCACTAGTTAAAATGCCAATTTTTTATATCAAGAATTTAGTTTCCACTAGTAAAAATTCTAATTGTTGATATCAGTAATTGTATTTTCACTAGTGAAATGTCACCATAGGCCGCCATTCAAATTCAATTGTTGATATCAAGAATTGATTTCTTACTAGTAGAAATTCCAATTTCAGATATCAGAAATACAATTCTTACTAGTAAAAATGCACATTTCTGATATCAATAATTACATTGTTACTAGTACAAATATCTATTCTTGATATCAACAATTGAATTGCTACTAGTAACAATGTTCATTTTTGATATCAATAATTCGATTGTCACTAGTATCAATGTTAATTTCTGATATCATGAATGTGATTGTTACTAGTAAGAAAGACATTTTAGATATCTGAAATTATATTGATATCACAAATACATTTTCAGATATCAAAAATGAAAATTTTTAGTAACAATTCAATAGTTGATATCAAGAATAGACATTTCAACTAGTGACAATTGAATTATTGATATCAGAAATCCCAATTTTTACTAGTAACAATATAATTATTGATATCAAAAAATATATTTCCACTAGTAAGAAGTACAAAGCTGATATCTGTATTCGGAATTTTAACTAGTAAGAAATGCATTTTTGATATCTGTAATAGTTTTGTCGCCATTTTAACATTTAAACACATGTAGGATATGAATTGTTGATATCAACAATTCAATTTGCCATAATATGGGTGATGAGTTAACCCTTTGACGCGTACGATTACACCGGTGTGATTAGAACGTAAAATGTCACATGACCAACTACTAAATTCAAATATGCTTTCTTGCTTTGGCTGGCGCTGCACTAGAGTCGGAAAAGCTCAGCGCTAGTCATAAATCACAACTATTCCGTGTTTTCAAAAACAATGTTTATTTTAGGTTTCAGACATTTAAATAGGTACACATAAGTAGCTACTAGCAAAACTTGTTTAACTTAAAAATGTAATCCAACGGCTGGACTTGTCCATATTTGACCCAAATTTGGGTTGAAACAACCCAACATTTTTTTTTAGAGTGAATACACATAGTTTGGAAAATACAAGATAATGCCTATGGAAGCGGTGATAATAATACTTTGCATTATAATGTGACAAAGTGTTTTATTCATAACAGATAGGCCTACACATTGTATAGGTAACTATAGTTTACTCTATTCTTTTCCCAGTTCACCGGTTACTTACTTTCATGTATTTCGCGAGAAGTGAGTGAATTTACGTGATGTAAATCTGACAGATCCAATTCTCTGAATTGCAGCACAAAAAACTAACATGGCGGCGCCCATCACTTTTTAAATGACAAAACACATTCACATACACATATTTGAGAACCGGAATATCAGATAGTTCATGATATAGGCAAGAAGTCTGAAAATATTTTGAGAAAAAAAGGGAAAAAGAAATGAAAGTGATGCATCTGTCATACAGTGCTCTTGTGGCGTGTGGTGTCAAGTGTCAAGCATGACGTGTTGACAAGAAAAAAATAAGGTGATATGTTCTAAAATAACGGTCGCCTTAAACTCATGGTGGAGGCTCAGTTAGAATATTGCAAACTTATTTGCGAAAGGGTTAAGAGTAATGGAGTCAATAAAGTCTTATCTGAATTCCATTTGATGTCTCAATGTCCAGTATATATATATAGCAGTGGTGTGCGGTAGTGTTTTAAAAGTCCTCATATTTTTGTATATATATATATATATGTACCTGTTACACTTAATTTTCCTGGTTAAATAAACATTACATAAAAAAGAGAGACCAAATACAATTCTATTTTGTATCAATTGTACTAATCAATTATTCAATCTATATACATTTCTATTTCTAACAGGCCGATCACAGGAGATGGGGCAGAAACAGTCAGGGATAGCCTACTCTTAAAATAAATATTGTTAATAAGACCAAAAAGTAAAACCAAGACAACCCACAAAGTAAATTCAAACTGCAACTCTAGATTGTTCACAAAAAACATCAACTTGATTGAATACTCATTATTGATTGAATAATGGTGGAAAAACTGAAAATGAAATACAATGAGGGCATCTAGAGGTCAAAACAAAACAATGACACGTGATACAATGGTGGAAAAAATGAAAGAGAAATACAACGAGGGCCTCTAGAGGTCAAAACAAAACAATGACACACGATACAAGGGTGGAACATTTTGAAAATGAAACACAATGAGGGCCTCTAGTGGTCAAAAGAAGTCAGTCCTGACAAACTACACTTTACACGTCCCAAATTTTGTAACAGCCAGGGTTGCAAAATCAAGCATGTAATTTAGCATTTCAAGTTCAGTACAATTAATATTAATAGTATCCAAAGAAAATAACTGGAACATGATTAAATGGTCATGTAAATCCAGATGCGCGATGTTAACAGATATGTGCAGGTTGCACATTGCTGAAAACAATGAAGCCACGATAACACTCAGACTATGTTTATCATTAATTGGAAAGTTCTTATTTTATTAAAATTTCTCCAGGGCTTTTACTTTATAAAAAGGGCTTTTATTTTATAAAGTGTTACCGGCGCTTTAAGGTTACAAATCTTCAACCGGAAGTTGATGTTACTTACAGCCGGAGAGAATGGCGGACATGGATGAGCTGTTCGGTAGTGATGGCGATAGTGACAATGAGCAACGAGGTACTTTACTCTTGCATTATTGCAATAAGAATTGAAAATGTGTTTCATATATAGGCTATGTTAGGTATGTTTCTCTCAGCAGAGCTCTCGTTTAGCGATATGTGCAGATAGTTCTAAGACGGACAGTTTTTCATCACATTTGATCAGTATTATGAGCTATTATCTTCACAAAATAAGCACTATAAACAAATATATCGCGCACAATTACAAGTATTTGAACATTTTATGATCTATAAATAAATAAAAACTAGTAACGTTAGTCTTTACAAATGCGCCTATTTTCTATATAATATTAACTATACATTATATATGTAAATTATGTTAAAAGGACATTTTTCCTATCAGGATATGTATTGTAAAATTCAAAAAAATGTGCATTTTAAATTTGTCATGAATAAACCTCTTTCTCAATGTACGTGTTGCTATTTTTTGCCATTAGATATAAAATGTCATGATTATACGTATATCCTGCTTCACTGTTTATTATTATTATTTATTATTATTTTAAACGTATTCTTTTCAAATCAAAGTCATGTGATCCAACTAATTGCAGAAAGAAAGCATAAAATATGTAGAAAAATATAATTGCCTGTCAAGAGTTAAATCTCAATATCTCTCTCTTTAAATATCACATAATTTAACGTTTGTATGACAAGGTAAGGTTAGTTCAGGTTTTAAAATGTCATGTGGTGCAACTTCCCAAAATCTCAAATGAATAAACAATTACTAGTTGTACAATTGTATAACTGTTAAATTCAGGGGAAATGCTGTAAGTCAGTATGGATAAAAGCATATCATAAATGACAAGTTGCTAAATTAGTGTATGCGTTGATGTGTTTCCTCCAGAGTCTGGCTCTGGTTCTGGCTCTGAATCTGAGCATGAGAGACCCAGATCTGCCAGCAATGCTTCTGGCAGCGAGAGCGACAGGGATCATGACGAAGATGAGGATGAAGATGGGGTAAAGCCAAGCAATAAAGAGCTGTTTGGAGATGACAGCGAAGACGAGCGCGGGAGCCAGCACAGTGTCAGTCAGCACAGTGTCAGTCAGCACAGCATCAGCCAGCACAGCATCAGCCAGCACAGCATTAGCCAGCACAGCATCAGCCAGCACAGCGGCAGCCAGCACAGCGGCAGCCAGTCAGAGCGATCAGGCAACCAATCAGAGGCGAGTATGCATTCGGACAACGAACACAGTGGGTCAGAGGGCCATCGCGAGGAGCACGAGGAGGACGACGATGATGATGAGAGAGGCCACAGATCAGATGTAGGAAGTCCAGCCTCAGGAGCAGGAAGCCACCGGTCTGACAGGGGAAGCGGAAGTCCAGTGTCAGAGGTGGGCAGCCCACGCTCTGAAGCAGGAAGTGGTCATTCAGACCCTGGCACACCTCATTCAGATGGAGAGGGGTCAGCGAAAGATCTCCATTCCGGAGATGAGAAGTGGGGTGGAGATGGAAAAAGTGACCAATCAGAGGACGAGGACAAACCGCAGAACTCAGATGATGAAAGGGACCATTCTGACGATGAAGGGGAAAGACAAAAATCAGGTGAGGTGTTTTGGCAGCATGATTCAGAGATCAGCACAAACTCCGGCCCGAAGCCAGATTTCATTGGTTAAGTCAATCTCAGTGCTGATTGTTAGCATACTATTAACATGTGCGTTCAGAACTGCGCACTAAGATAATGTACAAAAAAATATATTTAAAAATTATAATTTTTTGCCTTGATGACACATTTATGTGAGATGGTGGTCCAGTGGGTTAAACCATGGAACTGATACGCAGAAGGTTGCTGGTTCGATCCCAGCGGTCACCACCAGTGTGTCCTTGAGCCACTTTACTCCATGTTGCTCCAGGGGGATTGTCCCTGTAATAAAGGCACTGTAAGTCGCTTTGGATAAAAGCGTCTGCCAAATGCATAAATATAAATATATAAATGTCCGTTGTTTTCTTTTAGCAAATATTTAGTAAACGGTCTCCTCCACTGACCAGTTTGCAAGACATAAATATAATATACATGTTTGTATGAGGAAAATCGTATGTGAACATCAAAGATCTTATTATAAAAGGACTGTGGTAAATGCACTGTAAATGTCATAAACGCCACTGCAAATGTGCGCAAGGTATTTTTGAATCCGATTGAGAGGATGGTGGGATTAAAGCGTTTACATGCTTATTTTTCCCTATTGATCAGGGACTGTATTCACAAAACATCTTAAGGCTAAAAGGAGCTCCTAACTTGCCGATTTAGGAGAAATTCTTAAAAATAATGGGTGTGTCCGTCCTAATTTTAGGACTCCTACATTTTTCCTCTAAGAGTATTTCACAAAGCATTTTAGCACTAAAACTAGCTCCTAAATCCATGAAACGCTAGGAGTAGTCAAGAGGACTCCTAAGTCACTAATACCAAATCACTACCCAATCCGGTAACACTTTATAATAACTACACGCTATGAAGCATCATGTATAAAGCATTAATATACATTAATTAGCAGTTTATATATACAGCTATACATGCTTTATTCTTGATTTATAAGCATATCTATAATGTGTTTAATAATTGTATTTTCATACTTCATAAATTATCAATTTATAATTTCTAAATTAAGTATTACATTATTTATTTAGGAGTTGTCAGTGGTTCATAAGAATATTTAGAAAGTGTAAGTAAAGGATTAATAAACTATTTAAATGTACATTTATACATCTTATTATTTAGACATATAGTAATAGTTACTATGTGTTAATAAATGGTTTATTAGCATGTATTCCTACTGTATTTCATGATTAATTCAGGTAGTTATAAAACATTTACTAGTTGTCAGTTAACTATTTTTGTGAGCTCATCTAAAGTGAGGACTATTTATGCCTTGTAAAGCTTTTACAAAGGAGATTTAAGGCTCCGTTCTCTTCTGAACAGAAAAAGGAAACAAATACAACACAGGAGGAATATAGCACATATAAATATTTATTTCAAAATGCAAAAATGGAGACTGTCCAACTATTAACTTAATATCAAATTAAAATTAAACCTCTTTAATGTCATAGAAAATAATATTCCTGTAGACTGCCAGAAACCATAACTGCAGTCAAATGAATCTAAGCCTCTGCAATCTGATATAAAAATAAATTTCTGTAAAGTGTAAACATTGCTAAAAATGTACCAGTGGATTACACTGGATTACAAGAGTGACAAAATACAACAAATACAATTTAGATAAAACAACAATAATATAATAAAATATTTTGCAGTGTCAAAACTTTAAAACATTAGAGAAAAGCAGTTCAGAAGAAGCAGAACTGAGCCTTTTAATCTCCTTTGTAAAAGCTTTACGAGGCATAAATAGTGCCCACTATAGATGAGCTCACAAAAATACTAACAACTACTAAATGTTTTATAACTACCTGAATTAATCATAAATTACAGTAGGAATACATGTTAATAAAGCATTTATTAACACGCTGAGTAACTATTACTATATGTCTAAATAATATGTATAAATGTACATTTCAATAGTTTATTAATCCTTTACTTACACTTTCTAAAAAATCTGATGAACCACTGACAACTCCTAAATAACTGGTTTGTAAATAATGTAATACTTAGAAAATTATAAATTGATCATTTATAAAGTATGAAAATACAATTATTAAACACATTATAGATATGCTTATAAATCAAGAATAAAGCATTTTTAGCTGTATTTATAAACTGCCTATTAATGTCTATCAATGCTTTATAAATGATGAATTAACTATTTACTAATGCTTCATAGCGTGTAGTTATTATAAAGTGTTACCAACAATCCTACTGGCTGTTGCCGCAATCCACCCAAAGACACTATACAACATTGAGGTAATAGTGATAATAAATGTATCTTTAATAAAAAAATTATAATGTAAGATTACCTGTGGCTGTTGTTTTTTTATAAAATTATAAGCATATTAGGCGCACTGTCCAAGGGGATCGAGGTCTCTGAGCTTGGAATTTAGCCCAAACCCAGAGTTATCCCCCGCATTGCAGACCGTGAGTGAGGAACGGGGTGGTGGATATACGGCTGTGTGTACCTCCTCTTGCACTGATCATATAGACCATTTGAACGTGCTCCTCACAAACTTTGTTAATAAAACATAATTTTTGCTTGAATTCATGCAAGAGACATATAAGAGGCTGACAATTAGCCGAACATACATTAGTTTAATTAGTGACACTTGGCCTACTTTTTATTTGAATATAGCATCATGAAACCTCGTTCAACCAAATATTTCTATAATTAAATCACTGACAGAGATCCCTCCCCTATCAGCCAATCACTGTGGTCATAGTTAGTAAGTGTATTGACATCATTCATAGCAACGAGGTCAACCCCGCCCTTACTCTTAGCTTAAGACTTCTATATATTCCTTAGTAAAAGTTGATCTCAGCAGCTTTGTGAATAGGTTTTAAGAGAGAACTCGTAACTAAGAACTTTTACTGCCATTTAGGAGAACTCTTAGTGGTTTGTGAATACGGCCCCTGGTTATTTTAGGTCTACACCACCCCTTTCAATTTGAATGAAGTTTAATTTGGATCAAGCTCAATTGAATGAGGTGTTTATGTGAAACCATTTCAATCCAACTGAGCAATCAATATGATTAATAACAGATTATTTGGATTCATGTAAATATAGCTATTGAATTTGTGGCAAAAAATAAAGGACTTTCATCTGATAACATGTTTATTCTTACAAATCTTTCTGTGGTCATTCATTTCAGAGTCTATCAAGGGCAGTGACAGCGAAGATGATTTTACACGCAAGAAAAAGAAAAAAATCGCTTCAGACTCTGACTCGGATTCTGACCGTGATTCACAGAGGGGTGAGTTTTGCTGTGATGAAACACAGCGTCAGATACACACAGCAGCTCTTTTAGGGCAAGTTCACACTTGGCATGTTTGGTTTGATTAAAACAAACCCTGGTACGATTGCTCTGTTAGTGCGGTTCATTTGAATAAGCGTGACTGCCTTACGAACCCTGGTGTGCACCAAACAAGTGAACCGAGACCACTGAAAAGATGGGTCTCGGTCCACTTCCAAACGAACTCTGGTGCGGTTTGAATGAAATATGAACACAACATGGACCAAACGGGACATGATGTCACAAGATGCGAACCTAAAAAGGACAGAATGTTCAAGCATGCCTGTTGCTTCTCGTCATATTCACAGTCCAGTACAGGCATCACAACCGCGTCTCCTCAGCAGATTTTCGTTTGTGTGTGACGAAGGGATCCTGTTGCTGTTTTGGCTCCTTTACACATTTTATAAGCTCTTCAATAGTTCTCCTGGTCAAAATACTATCATATGTAGGCTAGCGCATTTAGCCCAGCACACAGCATTGTTTAGTAGTTCTCGCAAAATAAGCATAATAAAGGCTGACCAATCAGGTTCCCTGTGCCTTTACATTTTTTTTTTAAATGCCAATGTGAACACTAAGTGGAGGTTCGCACCAAACAAACTGAACTACAAGTGTGAATATACCCTTAAACCAGGGATTTTCCAAACGTTATGATGCTAAGGACTCCCAAATATGATGACCCTTTATATGACCCCCTTCCTAAAATCCATCTATATATTTTTATGTATTAAAAAAAAAAACATTTTAAAGTGTTAGTGTGACATTATAAATGCAACACATTGTTTCCACACTTAAATTGGCTATGCTTAATGTTGGATGTGTGAACCTGAAGAAAATTTTCAATTAAAAATGATTTGTATAAGCAACTTTCACAATAAATGTATGTAAGCAGCTTACGGACTGCTTTAAGAATACTGCCTTACAACCCCAGTGAGCGAGATAAAGAGGACTATGGTGAGAAACTCACTAGAAAGATACAAAGCAAACGCATACAATTCTGCAAAGTATGTATATGGCAAGAAAGGAGAGAACCATTTAGACTGTTCGGTAGACTTTATCCATTTTTGCTTTGTCTTTTTATTCTCTGAAATTTTCTGGGGACCCCTTAGAACCTTCTAGAGGACCCCAGTTTGATAACCCCTGCCTTAAACTCTGTGTTTGTGTGCATGTAGGTAAAAAGCCAGCAGCAAATGATCTGTTTGGGGAAGCAGATGATATTTCATCAGACAGTGACGCAGATAAACCTCTCACACCTGGCCAACCAATGGTAAGACATTTACACGCACAACATAAGAATAAATGAATCTGCAGAGTAATTATTTATTTTTGCAGATTTTCTCAAGCCAAACCACTTTTCTTGAGTGGTTTGAAATATGATTAAATGGAAGTTGTGATAGGTTATTGTGATGTATATCTGAGTGAAACGGCTTCAGGAACAAGAGAAATTGTAGGGCGGCACTTGATATTGAAATTGATTGTATCGTTGTGGTTTTTCTATTGCTGGGATGTCATGTCCTCGCCCTCGCGCCAGTAAACATGCCATCAGAGAAGAGATGTCGCTGCAAGAGGGAGGGGAACTTATTTTGATTAAATATTACAAGGCACATTAATTAATGAAAAATAATGATGTGCCTGGATAAATAATTTATAATAAATACTGCAATATTCCATTAAAAATAGTAATTGTCAATGTTCATGGTGACTAACGTTTGAAAGCAAATAAATTAAGGACCGCCATAAATTTTATAATTTAATGAAAAATGATTTTTATTAATAATAACGTCTTGGGCATCTTGTTACCTTTCTCACCCTTGATGATGTTGCTTTCCTATTTCTTGCTCCCAAAACATAAATTATTTACACAATATTCACCTAACACCTATAATTGAACAGGTTGTTATATTTTACTGTATTTTTTAATAGGCAATACTTTATTTTAAGGGGACGTATTTACACGTTACATGAACTTGCTATACTAATAACAGACAAAGTGACAAAGTGACACGTGACGGCCAAGTATGGTGACCCATACTTGGAATTTGACCTCTGCATTTAACCCATCCAGTTAATGCACACACATTAGGAGCAGAGTAGTGAGTAGTTAACACACACACACTGCAAACGTGTATACAAACACCCAGAGCGGCGGGCAGCCTTGTGTGGCGCCCGGGGAGCGATTAGGGGTTAGGTGCCTTGCTCAAGGGCACCTCAGTCATTTCCCACCGGTTCTGGAATCAAACCAGCAACCTTTGGGTTACCAGTTTAACTCCCTAACCACTAGGCCATGACTGCCCCTGTAAATTTCGACGAGGATGGGATGTAACAGTAAATTATGCATAGTTTTAGTAACTAATCCTAACCCTATAGTAAGTTAATATAGTTAATTAATATTACTCTGTACTTATTTGTGTAATTACACTGTAATGATATCACCTTAAAATAAACTGAAATCCTTCAATATGCAAATTATTGATCAGTTGCATTGATCTGAACTGAATAAATAGGACGGTGAGGACGGTCTGGAGGGAGATCAGCCTGAGGAGGAGCCGGCTCCAGAGACGAGGATCGAAGTGGAGATTCCCAAAGTCAGCACAGATCTGGGCAGTGAGCTGTACTTTGTCAAGTTGCCCAACTTTCTCAGTGTGGAGCCCAGGTGTGTGAATGTCTCCCAGAGAACTGAAGGAGTTGCTAAGTGCTCCAGCCTAACAATCTCAGTCAGTCAACAGTTCTCCTCGCTCCTCTTCCAACTCCTCTCTCACTGTCTCTCCACAGGCCGTTTGACCCTCAATACTATGAGGATGAGTTTGAGGATGAGGAGATGTTAGATGAGGAAGGACGGACCCGTCTCAAGCTGAAGGTGGAGAACACCATCAGGTGGCGCTCTAGGCGCGATGAGGAGGGCATCGAAGTCAAGGAAAGCAATGCACGGATCGTTAAATGGTCAGACGGCAGGTGAGTAGACATGCTGAATAACTGCACAGAATCATTTCAGCAGGTGCTGATTATTGCTCAAATGATAAAATTAGGCAGAAATATGGAAATCGGCATCACTCTTCTTATTCTGCAGCATGTCTCTGCACCTGGGGAATGAGGTTTTTGACGTGTATAAAGCTCCACTGCAGGGTGACCACAACCACCTGTTTATCCGCCAGGGCACAGGACTGCAGGGTCAGGCTGTGTTCAAGACCAAACTCACCTTCAGGTGTGTGTCTTTCTCTCACACACACACACACAGACACACACACACGCACGTATTCTACAGCTCTACAGCAGTTATGGGCTGCATCTGAAAGCTTACGCAGCTGATTTGTTTCCTTGCTGCCCTATCAGGCAATGACTTTGCAGTTGTTTGCGCACAGTTACCTCACTAAACTGATTTTGGACAGACTTCTGAGGCAGCTCAATGGTTTTATGTTCTACTACAACAAAATAGGGAGAGCTTTTGTGATAACTAAATGAATACACTGATCAGGCATAACATTATGACCATTATGAAAGTAAATAACACTGATTATCTCTTCATCACGGCACCTGTTAGTGGGTGGGATATATTAGGCAGCAAGTGAACATTTTGTCCCATTTGGTCAGAGCATCTCCAAAACTGCAGGTCTTGTGGGGTGTTCCCAGTCTGCGGTGGTCAGTATCTATCAAAAGTGGTCCAAGGAAGGAACAGTGGTGAACCGGTGACCGGGTCATGGGCGGCTAAGGCTCATTGATGCACATGGGGAGTGAAGGCTGGCCCGTGTGGTCCAATCAAACAAACAAGCTACTTGTAGCTCAAATTGCTCAAGAAGTTAATGGTGGTTCTGATAGAAAGGTGTCAGAATACGAAGTGCATCGCAGTTTGTTGCGTATGGGGCTGCATAGCCGCAAGCCAGTCAGGGTGCCCATGCTGACCCCTGTCCACTGCCAAAAGTGCCAACAGTGGGCACGAGAGCATCAGAACTGGACCACGGAGCAATGGAAAAAGGTGGCCTGGTCTGATGAATCACGTTTTCTTTTACATCATTTGGATGGCCGGGTGTGTGTGTGTCCCTTACCTGGGGAACACATGGGACCAGGATGCTCAATGGGAAGAAGGCAAGCCGGTGGAGGCAGTGTGATGCTTTGGGCATTGGTTTGTTGGGAGACCCTGGGTCCTGTCATCCATGTGAATGTTACTTTGACACGTACCACCAACCTTAGCATTGTTGCAGACCCTGTACACCCTTTCATGGAAACTGTATTTCCTGGTTGCCTGGTTTCAGCAGGATAAATGCGCCCTGGCACAAAGCAAAAATATTTCAGGAATGGTTTGAGGAGCACAACAACAAGTTTGAGGTGTTGACTTGGCCTCCAAATTGCCCAGATCTCAATCCAATCGAGCATCTGTGGGATGTGCTGAACAAATAAGTCTGATCCATGGAGGCCCCACTTTGCAACTTACAGGACTTGTCTGCTGCTAACATCTTTGTGCCAGATATCACAGCACACCTTCAGGGGTCTAATGGAGTCCATGCCTCGACAGATCAGGGCTGTTTTGTCAGCAAAAGGGAGACCAACACAATATTAGATCATAATGTTATGCCTGATCGTTGTATATAATTACTACAATACTAATTTCTAGAAATGACATTTCATGACAAATGACACAGTGCGAAAAGTTGGTCAAAAATTGACATTTATATAAACTGACCTCCAACCTTTTAGATGCCAAATTTTTTAGCTCAACTGTTATGGAATGGAATGCACAAGTTTGTGGTGTATCAAAGGCAACGAAGAATACATCTATGCTGCCTTCAAAAAGTATCTCATTAGACTGGATGTGGCACTCTCGTAGTATTCAGATGTGTCTTGCTGCCTCCCTACCTCTGTATCCTTTTATCATGACTGGAGCGATGTATTGAACAATCAGTATTCAGGACATCAACTAAATGTTTTATAACGATATTCCCAGGGCAAAGCCTGAGTTTCATTGAAAGATCTTTTAGTTTAGTTTGCATAAACTTTGGAAAGAGTTTTAACAGATGGATTATTTGTTAAATCAACAGTTAGTCATCAACTAATCAACCAGCAGAGGTCGCTCAGGGTTGACAAATGGCATGGACATGAACGTTGTGTTTTGTCAAGATTTTAGGTTTAAATTTAAGCCTTGTGAATGTATAAGAGTGCATATTTCTTTAAAGTTTTTCAAAAAAAATTATAATCTTTAAGCTTTTTTGCTGTGTGACAAGTACAAATGCCCCATGTATTTGTAAATTCTAAAATTTAAAAATGTAGTTTGAAGTAGTTTTTGAATAAAGCGTATCACACTTCAGGATGCTTGAATGTGTATTTCTACACGTAGCTGACATGCGCGTGTGTGTGTGTGTTTGTAGACCTCACTCCACAGACAGCGCCACACACAGGAAAATGACCCTCTCTCTTGCGGACCGCTGCTCAAAGACACAGAAGATCCGAATTCTGCCCATGGCTGGCAGAGACCCAGAATCCCAGAGAAATGAGATGATCAAGGTAAAACACGCGCGCACACACTTGAACTCAGCAAAGAGTTTGGGTTTAGGGTTTCAACACAGAATGCAGTTCGTTTTCAGAGGGAGGCTATATCATAACTTGTATCCTCCTTAATAAAAAGCTCTTCCTAGAACCCTGGAGTTTTAGAAGGAAACAAGGTCATAGAATTGTCCTCTTAGGGAGTTTAAGCATTATGATTTTAATTGTAAAGGGTTAGTTCACCCAAAAATGAAAATTATCCCATAATTTACTCCCCCTCAAGCCATCCAAGGTGTATATGTTCCAATCGGAGTTATATTAAAAAATGTCCTGTCTAATCCAAGCATTATAATGGCAGTGAATGGCAGCCCAAAATTTAAAGCCCAAAAAAGTGTATCCATCCATTATAAAAGTAATCCACACGGCTCCAGGGGGTTAATAAAGGCCTTCTGAAGTAAATCGATGGGTTTGTGTAAGACAAATATCCATAGTTAAAACTTTATAAAGTAAAATATGTAGCTTCCACCAGACCGCCTTCCGTATTCAACTTACAAAGAAAGTACAACGCCTCACATTTCAAAATGCTTACACTACGTCCAATTAGGGATGGGTCGCGATTTTCGAATATTCGATAGTTGATTTAATTATAGACTATCGAATAGTTTGTGCGATTATCGTCCTCAAAAAAATCCCCATGTTTTCGGTTTGGTGGTGACGCGTTCATGTAACGAGAGGGAGGCGCTGCCAATAACGCACCTAAAGCTGTCAGTCAGCTCTCAGGGTGTTTATACTGGGCAGGTTTGCTGCGGTCCGAGCGTGAATCTTCCCTCCGCCTCCGCAGTGTTGGTCTGGTTTCACACTCAACTTTGACCCTAGTGCGTTTGCGTTCTTCTAACGTCATCACAAACGTGCACGGGCATGATAGTAAACAGAACGCGGGTCAAATATATTGGGCTTTTTAAAATTAATTTGGTGCTATTATGTGCAGCTGAGTAAACAACAGGTTTACCGTATATGTGTCGCTGGAAAGCGGCTTTGCTGCTTGCAAACTGACTCTTTTGAGGAGACGTGAATTGCCATTCATTTATCCTTGATTGCACTCAAGCGAAATACACTGCAGGCTCGCTCTCGCGATCGTATCTCAGGTAAATCATCAACACTATCATCACTTGTATGTTATTGAACTAATGACATTGCAAACGGCTAAAACGCATGCGCTGGTTACTTTTCTTCCTGAACAAGTGCACACCCGAGTGTTGTTTCACATTCACGTCAATCGCGGCACAGCTTCGAGTGCAACCGAACTCCGGTTGTGTGTTCTCGGGTTCGGTACCTCAGTGCACACCAAGCTCTGTATGTAAACACATTAGCAATGCTCCATTTCGAACTAAACTGCCAGAGTAAAAACGCCCTGAGACAGCAGAAGAAGAACACATCGCCTCACGCGCACACTGTAGACTTGTGGCATTTAACGGTTGCGGTAACTAGGGGCGATGTCAAATAACAGTCATATGTTTCAGCATGTTACACTAATTATATGGCTTGAGTTGATATAGCCTATTCCCTAATGAATTAAACAGTTTGTTATCATACAGATTGAGAGTGTAGTCTCTCTCCCTCTCTCTCTGTTTATATACGTGTAGCCTTTCCATGCGTGCATGCGGGGGAGGAGTTGCGATTTTCGAATAAAAATCGAATAATTCCCAGCGATCTTCGAATATTATTTTTGCTTGAAATGCCCATCCCTACGTCCAATGTCATCGCCACGACAGTTACGCTTTTTTTTTGTAAGTTGAATATGGAACTCGGTCCGCCGGAAGCTAGATATTTTACTAGCTTCCAGTAGCTGGTTGTCTGCATGACAAACAAACGTTTTTAAAAAAAATTATGAATGGATTATATATAGAAAGCGAGAAAAGAGCATCCATTTATAGTGTGCCTGAACTCATGCAAAACTTTAAACTACACACTGCACAATGAATCTCATTTACATCATACCTAAGCTTTGGTTTTATGATGAGCGGATTTGCCGGTGTGTAGGTCTCAGCCAGTTAACTTGCGCAAAACAAATACTCTTGTTTTTGAAGAATGTTGAGCGGCAGGCATCGACTAACCTCACACCCATGGAAAACTTTATCGCACACATGCTACTGCAGCAAATGTATTCATTGTGCAGACCGTTTTTTCTTTTTTGTTGCACTCAGAAAAGCTCTTTGCTGTCCTATGCAATACCTTATCAGATTTTTACAGTCACATAAGACTTCTCAGAGACTTTGAAGATCAGGCCATCTCAGCTCATAGTACGTTTCCTCACACACACACACATACACAGCAGATCTTGGCAGCAGCAGGTTATGCACGTATGATTTGACCCGAGTTATCTCAACAGATTGTCTGACAACTAAAGAGGAGTACTGTAAATGTTTTATCTATTTCCTCTCACTCATTTATCTCCCTATGACCAGAATTCTACTGTACCAAGAGCCAGATTTCATATCATATGACCATAAGTTAGTCAATGACCCAGACACCATTAGACAGCCTTGCTGGAGTTAAAATGTCATAAATCTAGTAAGTAATCAATCATAAATACTGTTTATGCTGCCTGGACCCGTTTATGACTTAACTAGGCTTGTATTTACTTTGTATATTCACTACCTTTCAAACCTTTGCGGTCAGTAATACTTTTTTATTTTTTTAAAGAAATGAATACTTTTATTCAGGGTGCATTAAACTGATAAAAAAATGAGTAAAGACTTTTGTTACAATATATTTGTATTTCAAACAATTGCTGTTCTTTTTATAACTTACTATTTAAAAAATAAATCACGGTTTCCAGTACAATATTAAGCAGCATATCTGTTTTCAACATTGCTGATAAGAATATTAGCATATTAGAATGATTTCTGAAGAACCATGTCACACTTAAACTGGGTAAACCCAGTCCTATCTGCCAGCGATTTGATTTCACCCTGCAGAAACCTGTACATATTTCTATCCTGCTTCTGTTACAAATTTGCAGGGACCAATCACACACCGGCTTATCTACCTGGCGTGCTATTGCCGGGTTTAACACAATGACGGACAGAGAAGCGATGGATCGTTGGTCTGATTGGTTGACGGACTGTCCAATTGCATACAGAGTAATTTGAACTGTGCCCGTTGATAATGCCTCTTGTGGTCTGATTGGTTGAAGGACTATCCAGTTTCGTACAGAGTCATTTGAAATCTGCCCGTTGATCACGCCTCTTGTGCAGTAGTGGACTCCCCAGACCACTCCCCAGACCAATGTTCAATCTTAAAAGATTGAGCTTGGTCTGGTGATAGCCAGACAAATGAGACACAGGACTAGAGTAATGACTGCTGAAATTTCATAATAAATTACATTTTAAATTATATTAAAGTAGAAAACTGTTCTTTTGAATTGTAATAATTGTTACAGTATTACTGTTTTTACCATATTTTTAATTAATGTAGCTTTGGTTATTATAAGAAACTCCAAAATCTCTTGCCAACCCTAAACTTTTTCATGGTAGCGTATATACAATACAAATTCAGGCGATGGCATTTATTTATGATTTTAGTGTTTATATGTAAAAGTTCAGTATCTGACATACCCTAGCAATCTCTGTAAAATGATTGTATAAAAAAATCTTGATTGGCTGCAGAGGTCATGGGAAAGTCATGGATCTTCACTGGGGAAAAGTGTGGGAATCCTGGATTAAAATTTAATAAATGAGTATTTATTAAATGCAATAAGGTTTAGTTCTTAAATCCTTTCTCATTACTAAAATGCTTCTATATTTATCTTTTCTTTGACTGATAAACTAGGAAGTGGATGTGTTCGTTCAGTGTAATCCTGCAGTGACATCAGAGTTGATCTTTTTGTGCCTCTCTGTGCAGAAAGAAGAGGAGAGATTACGTGCATCAATCCGCCGTGAGTCCCAGCAGAGGCGCATGAGAGAGAAACAGCATCAGCGAGGCCTGAACGCCGGGTACCTGGAGCCAGACCGCTATGACGAAGATGAGGAGGGTGACGAATCCATCAGCCTGGCCGCCATCAAGAGCAAATATAAGGGTGGAGGTCTGAGGGGTAGGTGGCGTGCAAACCATACACATGGCAGGGGCTTTGTGTATATAATGCTCAAACATTTTCAGATTCTATGTGTAACAGGTCCTTGCATAGATCACCCATTTAGTGTACGTGCATGACTGAGATTGTTTACATGTTGTAGTCTGTCCACGTTGTGGGACACTTGACACAGTCTACGGTGCCATCTAAGAAGCGCTAATTAGGTGCCCTCCAAAACCATTTCATCCAACATGCTGTATTGGGAAACAATTTTAGTTGATGGAATTTCTGTGCATCACTAATCATTTCCATATGCTTGTAGCCATTCAGACACATGGTACCTCTTTTTCGAGGAAAAACCCTTTACACCAACTAAACAAACTTAACTCTGACATCAAATTTGCATCTGCACCAATAGCTGTAGTGTGAAAATGTCCGCCTCTACAGGATGTGGGTCAATTGAAATGGCCTCTGAACTGCAGTGGGGTGTTGTGTCTGTCTTCTATATTGTATTCCCTCGCTCCCCTGTGGGTCAGTGTTTCTGCACAACAGATTCTTTGAGTGAGATTGAGACCTGCTGCGATCAGCTAGAACATTCTGTACAGCAACAACAGCTTGTGTTCCCAAAACAGTACGTCTCACGCACACTTTCTCACTGACAGTAACCGTTACAGCCGTTGGCCGATTACCTGCCGACTTCTTAATACTGCGTTATGCCGGAGTCCTACTGAGATTTAGATTAGCTTGTTCAAGTTTGATTTGTTTTTGCCAGTAAGAGGTATTTACGGAAAGAACATCTCTCTGGAATGCTTGAAAATGAGTCCTGAATTCTGAGCTGTGATTAAATGTTTGTTTGTTTTTTTTTGGGTCATAGAGGAGCGAGCCAGGATCTATTCGTCAGACAGCGATGAAGGTTCTGATGAAGACAAGGCCCAGCGGCTGATGAAGGCTAAGAGACTGGACAGTGATGAGGTGAAACTTTCAGTCTAAATAGACAAATAAAAATTGAAAAATGAATGCGATATGATGTTACAACCATGGGCACAACAGTGACCGGCCGCCCACTTTTTCACCAGCCTTTGTTACATTCAGCACCTGAACATCCCAAACGGACTACAGGCGACTGTCAACTAGCATGCGCGTTCTGCGCCTGCGTGTAAAAGAGAGAACTGTCTACAGGGCTCCAGACTAACTTTTTTCACTAGGAGCACAATGGCCCCCAACCAGAAAATTTAGGGGCGCACACCGTAAATCAACATGCTAACCAAATCTAATTTCCACTGTATTACTAATAGGGATTGGAATCGTTAAGGTTTTAACAGTATTACTACTCTAACCGATACTGCTTATCGATCCGGTACTTTAACGGTATTCTTACCGGTTCTTTTTATTATACTGTATATATATTTTAATGAAAAAAAAACATATTTAAGAACATAATCAACATGGCTTTATAATCTGAAAAGTAAAATATCTATAGCAAAAGAAACAGCAATGTTTGAACAAAAATATAAAACCAGTGTGCAGGCATTCGGTAGGTCTGCTAACATTCATTTACTTAGAAAGAACAAACCTACAAAGAAATGTAATAAAGTAATGAAATGTAAAATAACACTGCATATTTTTCACTGTATAAATTGTTAGATTAATGCTTATAAAAGCTAAAGTTATTCATTCAAGAGATGTGAATAATTTCTATTTGCCTTTTGTTCGATTCAAATTAATGGCTCAATCGTCAGCAGGTTTATTAGACGCTGACCCTTTAAGACCGAATGCAGAACTAATAATATCATGTTCTCTTATTTCTCCAAATTGTTTACGCCCATTTAAGATATAAACTGTTAAAGTAACTACTCTCCAATCCGGTCATTTTGACACAGGTTATTTGTTGTTTATTTGATGGTTTAGACGCGCACACGAAGCCTAAAATATTAAGTGCAAGTCGGTCCTTTTCGCAGCACACATAAGCCGCCTTGAAGTCGGAAACAGCGTCTCTTGCGCCGATTATTGTGCATTTAATAGTGTCACATTGTGTCTTTGACACACTTACGTCCACTCGTCATCATCTATGTGGGCTGCATCTGGACATTGATTGGTTTGTAAACGGACGTGCGTCTGGCGTCAGCGTCTTTGACAAGAATGAATGAACGGACGCATATCGTTGCCACTATTAAACAGTGTGCATTGCTTGACTATTTTCTTATTTTCTGGACATTTCAAGCCTTATATTCTCATATATTCTCATGTTTGTGAGACGAGAAGCCTGCTGAGTTTCGGTTTGAGACGTGCTCCAGTTCATGTGCAAAGCATGTGATCGCTCCCGCGTTTATTGTCTGCTATAGACTATTTGCTTCTTATTTATTAAATCCAGGCAATTATCTGATTAAACGTTGATTAAAATTAAGATACAATTTATACAAAATGAAATTCACATTAAAGAAAGGCTTTCTAAGCAAAATCATACAAAATTTATTTCAAAATCATTTCTGACCTTCTGTCTTCTAAAATATTGCGCATCTTTTCACTTTTCATAATCAGTGTAGCCTAGATGAAGTTTAAAAATAACATTATAATATTTAAACATAAACAGGAACTTCCTGTAAATGGTCTGAAAGTACGAACCATACAGAAAATGCTTTCACACTAGAAACGAACCGAACCTTTGTTCAGTTTGATCCGGACCGAGACTACCTCTTTTCATCGGACCAAATTTCGTCTGTTTGGTCCGGACCGTGGTACGGGGGAGGTTTCACACCTGTAATTTTGATTGGGACCAAATTGAAAAGTCTGTAAATCCGGACCAAACAAGGTAGGTGTGAAAGCGCGCTAAGACTGTAGGTATACAAACCATAAACAAAGCAGCGCTTGCTTGCCCTACAAAGTGTTGCTCCGTTAAGTTGACGTAATTATAACAGCCTTCTGTCTGTTCAGTTTTGACTTGCTTGCTCGCTTTCATCACTTTCTCTTATTCTCGTGCACTAGTAATGGGCGATATAAATGATACAAAATTGGCCTACGTTGGAGATTTTAATTATATTGCACTATACGCAATAATGCATGTTGATGATGCAATCTACCCGCAAAATTTAGAGCCACAAGCTGCAACGCATCATCGTATTCATCTTGAGCAAACATAGCTGAAAGCGAAACGGAGAAGCTGCTGAAAAAGACCGGTGCAACATCCATTATTCAGACTTGGTTCAGATTTAAGCCAACCGACGAGCAGCAGCAAACTATACTCTGTAGAGTGTGTGGGGCAAAAGTCAAGTCAACTTTATTTATGTAGCGCTTTTTACAATGCAGATTGTTTCAAAGCAGCTTCACAGTGTTAAACAGGAAAATAATGCAACAGAATTTGATTCAGCTGTACAGCCGCTCTGGAGAAAACGGTGATGTCATCTAGCTCATTTCAATTATCATATAGTGACAATGTGGGCAGAGCTGTAATTTTGTGGTCAGATCTGTAATTTAATTAATTTAGTTGATATAGTTAATTTAGTTTACTTATTCAATTTATTTGGATATTTAGTTGAAAATTGTGTGTCCCCAACTGAGCAAGCCAAGCCAAAGGCGGCAGTGGCAAGGAACCAAAACTCCATCAGGTGACATAATGGAGAAAAATAAACCTTGGGAGAAACCAGGCTCAGTCGGGGTGCCAGTACAACCTCACAGAACATGCAACCTTACAGGTCAGAAGTCATATTAGATCGGAATATTCGAGACGGGTTTATTGAGGATGCCGTGTCAGTGAGGCATCGAGAGGTAACACGATTAATCTGTTCTACCACCTCAAATAATTGCCTAATATTGGAAGTAATTCCCTAATAGGGATGTCACAAGTACTGGTACTTCGGTACCAAGTCGGTACTGAAATTTAAAAAATGTGACGATACCAGCAGTAGTGGTAGTACAGTTAGTAGCGACTCCTGAGTATATTCGGTACCCGCAGCTGCGTTCAGTCGCTTCCGTGTTTATCTAAGCGCAGGGCTCCAGACTGTGGCCGATACTAGTGTATGTGAATATTAAACTGCAAAATACTATTTAAATATTACTCCTGCATGTTCTGCATCTCTGTGTGAATGACGGGCGCGCGCACAAACACACACGCGACGCTCACTGTATTTGTAGTCTCTGCCGTGTGTCACTATATGAGGACACGGACGCATAAACCGTCCCTTCATGAGAATTTACCTTTTAATTTGAGAAAACGGTCATATGAAATGAACACGCACTCAGGTCTTCACGGCAACCCGTCAAAATAAAAGTTTGGTTTAACGTGAAGAAATGGACATAATATATTGGGCCAGGGCTGTACGTTAACTTTTTTTGCACATAGCACTGGTGCTACAGAGGTTGAACGTTTTGTAGCACAGCCCACAAAATTGTAGCACATGTATAAAACGTCTGTTACCATGTCTGAAAAATGCAAAAAGTGCTATATAATACAAATATTTAAGAATAAAAATAATAATAACAATTATTATTATTATATTTTAAAGAAAACATAAATCATTAGAAAGGTCTAAGGTTTTATAATAAAATATTACATTATGATAAAAAATGTGACTGTAATATCTTAATTTCTGTCTTATTTTATCTTATGTTCTCACTGAGAAAGAAAAAAAGTACTGTACACGTCTCTACACCACAAATCTATCACTGTACTACAGAATATTATAAAATAATATAATTTCTGCTTCATTCTGTGATGTGAAGCCTGTCAGATTACAAAAGTAAGTTATTTCAAACACTCGATTAATGTTCTCTTTTGTTGGACAACAGGTTTGTAAACTCTTCTCGTTACATGTTTGGAAAGAGGTGTTTGCTTTTTCTAATGCACATAAAGGGGGCTTTAACACTGGGCACGTTTGCTGTGGTCATGTCCAAACGCGATTGCTCCCGGCGTCCCCCACAGCGCTGGTCTGGTTTCACATTCAACTTGATTCTATTGAACCCTGGTGCACTTGTTCATCTTACGTCATCAAAAATGTGCACGGCGGATGATAGAAAACACACTGCAGTAAATATATTGTTTTTATTAATTTGGTGCTATTATGCGCAGCTGGGTAAACGACTCTTGGGTTTACTGTGTGTGCGTCGCATGAAGTTCATTTGTTGCCCTGATTACACGCATATGCGCGTACTTGTATCCAAGATAAATCATCAACACCATCATCCCTTACATGTGTTTTATTGAACTTAATACATTGTAATACACTAAAACACATATGCAGGTTACGCCTCTTCCTGAACAAATGCGCACCCGAGTCCGTTTCACATGATTCACGTGAATCGCGGCACAGTTCGAGTGCCACCTCCTTCAGAGTCTCGGGTTCTGTACCCCGGTGCGCACCGAGCCCGCGATTGACAGCTTTTATTAGCAATTTTTCATGCAAACCATGCCGCTTTTCGAACTAAAATGCCAATGACTCCATCTCACAGTGCATGCAGAGATAGAGCAGCATTTATTACATATATGTCGCACTGTACAGCCCTGTATTTGGCTACTTGTTGTACAGTAGATTTACCTATGTCTCTGTGTAATAATGATTCGTCTCTACTACTAATAATAATAATAATTATGGCTAGATGGTTGCTTATTTTTCACTTGATCTTTTTTATAAACATTGTTTACTTTTAAACAGCATACAGCCTTTAAATGTTTATGTATTGTTTAGTTATAATGATTATATAATATTTGTAAAATATAAATAATAAACATATTATATTAAACTTAAACGTATTATTTATATATTGTGATATATATTGTTATCGCAAGAGGCTGCAATGTATATCGCAATATGGATTTTAGGCCATATCGCCCATCCCTATCGTGCACTGACTCATTCGCTGAACAGCCATCTCGTGTCTAAAAACACAACGCCACCAACGGCTCACGTAACACGACCAAAGCTTGTTGGTGGAATCTCTTACCGACAGCCCGACAGATATGTTGTGTTCCAAAGAAAGTTGTATGTGTATGGGCTGACATGAGGTTGACTAAATGATGACAGAATTTAAAATTTTGGGTGAAATCATGCCTTCAAGATGAATCACAACATTTGATTCCTTTGCCATGATTCCTATTTCTTTGGTAACAGATCCTTTTACTTTTGGTAACAATCCTGCTTAAGGATGGTTCGTAGTGAATTATTGCTTGAGAAAATGAATGCGAGCTATACTTTTCAAATGTTAATAATCATAAAGTCATTTACACATGGAAGTCTTAAAGATATAGTATCAAAAAAACAATTCTAAAGCTCTGAGAGGCTGGAGAATGGTTATAAACTAAATTCTGACTTGTCCTGGTGTTAGACACCTTGTCTTGCATCATGAGTGCACTTTAAGGAATTAAAAGTAAAAATGTATTACTATCATTTCTTTCAGGAGGGAGAGAACTCTGGAAAGCGAAAAGCAGAGGAAGATGATGAATCTGCTGCCACCAAGAAACCCAAAAAATATGTCATCAGTGATGAAGAAGAAGAGGAGGGAGTGGAGGGAGTGGAGGAAGTGGAGGAAGTGGAGGGAGTAGAGGGAGTGGAGGAAGATGAGTGATTTCAATTGTTCGTTGTTTTGTTTTTTTATTGTTTTGTGGTTGTTTAATCACTATAAAATAGGTGGTTAATCCGTAAAATCAAATCTGCAGTTATTTGTATATTTTATAAGGATTGAAGTTGCTCATCATTAAAACACAACAATAAAGAGCAATAACATCCATGTGGCCTGCTTGTGGTTTATTAAATGTGTAAGTGAAATATTGCACTGTAATATGTCCATTTTATAATAAAATCACTGTTCTGAAAGTTTGACCCCTGAACTGTACTTCAAGGGGCAATACAATACATTTCCAATATTAAAATACATTTTAAATGAATGCAAAAAGTTTTTTAAAAAGTTGGATAATATAAATGTCCAAACACTATATAGGAAACTATTAAAATGTGTTAAAAGTGTATAACTATTTTACAATCTATAATATAAATATTATGTTCATTTTGTGTGGGTGCAGATTGATTAGAGCTGGACTTTATGTCCTGGTAAAATGATCAACCTAATTATAACCTGTAATTTATGAACGCTTTTGGGTGAGAGCACTTCCATCACAGGTGCAGTTTTATTATTGACATGGCGACTGTCTGTTTTTGTTGCTGTGCATTTATTTTGCAGCACTTGCTGAATCTTCCAGCTAGAGAGGTATTTGTAAGGCTGTTTATGTACAGATCTCGCCCCATGGCCCCAGAATGACGCACACAAACACACACGCTTGTACTTCCTGGTTGGTAATACAGGCCTTACTCTGCATTTGTTCTATTTTATTACTGCAGAGCTTCTGATATGTTGGGTCTCCTCTCTACAGCTGCATGCGCATTTAACCAGCTTGCTGTGTTTAGCTCTTTTACTCGTTCTTTTAGTGGTGTATGCTGACATACTGTTACTCCTTTAGTTAGTAACTCATTAGCTAATTGTAAGTAACTAATTGTGTTACTTAGTTACTTTTTATGGAAAGTAATGTGTTGAGTTACTTTTGTGTTACCTTTTCACACCTGGGCTGGGCTTGTTTGTTTTGTTAATAACAACACAAAAATGTATTTATTTGGCTAATGTAAAGGCCCTTTCACACCAAAAGTGAAATGAATAAGCCTCAGGCTGAAAGAAATGCAAATGCATACCTTTACTGTTTACACTGTAATTAACGCCTATTAATTACATCACCCCCGCATTACCATCGATTTCCCGTTTTATTTTGTAGAATCCATGGAAACGTCACACTAGTGTTTAATATTTGGTTTTATTAGACAGGTGAGCAACAGAAAATTAATCATTGTTATATAGCTCAACACAACACAGTCTTATTGTTTAAATCTCGTTTTCTTGATTTACCGCGAGCAGTAGGCTACCATGTTTAACTATAGCCGCGTTTCCACCGCAGGAACTTTCCCCAGAAGCTAGGAACTTTGGGGTGGTACTCATAGACAGTAAAAGAAAAGGACAGCGCGACCTCATAGACTTCAACGGAGAAAATTGAAGTCAGATCGAAGCACTCACTTTCTAATGGCTGAGCGTACTGCGCAGCCGGAGACTGAGCTTGATGACGTAGATGTGACGTGAGCAACCTGTCTGACAGTGGCAAGTCTTCTAGTAGTTGTGCAAAGTGAAATCTGAATCACCGATTCTTGCAGAGACAGAGCGAGTGAGCAGGAGCAGCTTTTGATGAATGAAGCAGGATCTGCAACATCTCTATCTGTGTTTATGCCTCCACGTCCCCCCGATTGCCTCATAGACAGTAAAAGATTGCCTATGAGCTTCTCCTCGGGTCTATACGGTAATTTGATCAACAGCGCGACACAGTCGCGTGGTTATGATGCAATCGTTAGCCTATATTTTACAAAAACAGCTTCAATGGGGCGATAGTGTAAGATACAAGGTAATGGAGCCTTTTATACATTGTCGTGTTTGTTTAGAAATAAATAATGGACGAATGGAGTCTTTAAACGCCTCGGATGTAAAGAGATTCACTGTCAAAGTGAGGCCAAAATGAATGGGAGTCAATGGGATGCTAACAGCAGGTGATGGCTTGGTTAGCAATGGCCGCACCTTTGGAAGGTACGGTTTCCGGGGGCTGGATTACCCCCTTGGTGGTACTCGGTGTGTTTCGACCGCAGGAACCAGGGTCTAAATGAAGTTCCGGGTAAATATTTCCCCCTCCAAACGGCCCTGCTCGCAAGGCAGTACTTTTTCAAAGTTCAGGAACTTTCACGGGTGGTACTTGGGCGCTGAACAGGCTCATTGGTTGAGCTCACGCAGCATTATCTTTCAACCGGCATTTTTAAAAGTCTTGCGAGGTTCGTTCTGCGTTACCCGGAACAATTTGTACCAGGAACTTTTTTCCCCCAGACCTGCTACTGTCTGCGTTTCCACTGCGGTCTAAAGTACCGTTAAGATTAGGCAAATTAGTCCAGAGACGTGGGACTGTGCGCGGCTGCTCCTCCCAGTCACCGACGGACAGTAACACTACTACAGACATTGACCGTGAGATTGCCGAGACAACGCGCGCCATCAGACAGAAAGAGCAAGATTGACTTTTAAAAATGCCGGTTGAAATAAAGTGCTGCGTGAGTTCAACCAATCAGCATATTCAGCGCCCAAGTCCCACCCCCGAACGTTCCCGAACTTTGAAAAAGTACTGCCTCGCGAGCAGGGCTGTTTGGAGGGGGAAATATTTACCCGGAACTTTATTTAGACCCTGGTTCCTGCGGTCGAAACACACTGAGTACCACCCCAAAGTTTCTAGTTCCTGGGGAAAGTTCCTGTGGTGGAAACGCAGCTTTGCTCTTTCTGTCCGATGGCGCGCGTTGTCTCAGCAAACGCACAGTCAATGTCCTTAATAGCTGATAGTAACATGCGTTGTCTAATTTTAAATCTAGCTTTACGAGCTTTCAGAATACGCTTTAGTATCAGTGCTCATCTCTTTTCTGCAGTTTTGTTAATTAGATCTTTAGTAAACCAATACATAACCAGCAAAAGCAGCGCTGCTTGCACTTCCATACTTGTTATTGTTGCAGACAGTGTCGCGCAAAAATGATTACTGTCCGTCGCTGACTGAGAGGAACAGTCGCGCGCTGTCCCACGTCTCTGGACTAATTTGCCGGTACTTTAGACCGCAGTGGAAACGCAGACAGTAGCAGGTCTGGGGGGGAAAAAAGTTTCTGTAAAAAAAGTTCCTGGTACAAATTGTTTCGGGTAAATTCGGTGGAAATGGGGCTTATGCCAATCAGTCTTACTGCAGTGTGCAGCAAGTGTCTAATAGTAGCTGCTGATTGAACGCACAGAGTAATGTTAGTACATCATTTTCAACACTCAAATGTATCTACGATAAAACAGCGGTGCGTTACCCCACATACCCTTGACCAAAAGAAGCAGAAGCGGCAACTGTGGCATAATAAAAGTTTTGCTGCTCTCCAGTGGTGTCTCGCGCTCGTCTCTCATTTCCAATTACTCCAGTAACATTAATAATCTCATCGATGAACATGATTCCCAGCCCGATTCTTTTCCACCGGCTGTGAGGTGAAGACGACATCTCCCATGAAGCCGCGCTCGATCACGGTGTCATCAAGCTACGCTTTTGTTTTGAATAGGCGACCTCTAGCGGTGAAAAATTACATATTGTGCCTTTAACAATCTGATTTTGCATTTCACTGTTTTTTATTAATTTTGAGGAATACTGAATCTGTTTTTGTGCAAGTGAGATGAGTAAATGCATGCTCACATTTAGTCTCGAACTACAATAACCAGACTGTTTACAGTACACAGCGCACACAACTCTGTACCCCTCACGCTTTATCTCAACACGGGGACAGGAGAGTGGTCAGTCAATAAATGGGAAAACAGTAACTGGCATTGCTTATTTGAAAAAGTAACACCATGTTGTAAATTTAAAAGTAATGCTTTACTAGTTACTTGAAAAAAGTAATCTGATTACATAACTTGCGTTACTTGTAATACTCCCGCTGATTATAATTATGTTTTGCCCCCCACAATAAAAACTGCAGAGCTTTGATCATAAAACTAAATATAATATTTATATAACATTATTGGGAGATACAGTGACAACTGTTATTTATATGCATTTTATGTAAGTAGTCTACTTATAGAATCTCAATTATATACATTACAAACTAACAGAATATCATCATACTTTATTTGTATTTAGTTTCGTTTTTTCTCCCATGTTCCTGTATAAGTTTACCCAGGTGATTTAGCGGTCGTCGTGGTTGTGTAAAATTACTTGATATTCATTCCACAACACTCTCCTCCGTTCATCTGCACCCAGAGGAATTCCCTTTTCATCTTCATTTTGCCTCAGGGTTGTACTGAACTGTTATGAAATCATAACACACGTAAGCGTAGCCTACATTGCGACTGCACTGTCCTTTTTCTTCATCGGTAGGTAAACACACACAAGCGCGTTTCTGATGCTCACGGGTGTTTTCAGGTGTGTCAAGTCCGCAGATGCGTCACATAAATGAGCACTTTAGGAATGTTGAACGTACATAGTAAGTCCAAAATACTGTCTATTGTCATTGCGGTGTGAAAAATGTGTGTACTGCAGCTGAAGGTGTGAGAATCCTGCAGTGTGTCTGTGCGTGATTTATTACATCCTTGGCAGTCTCTCTCTCTCTCTCTCTCTCTCTCTCTCTCTCTCTCTCTCTCTCTCTCTCTCTCTCTCTCTCTCTCTCTGCAGTAGTGTTATGTAATGGTGTGGCAGTGCTCATAGGCCGTGGACACAGACACAGACTGGGGGGAGTATTGGGGGGGTCAGACCTCTGCAGCATTTCCTCACCGTCTCCCTCCACCTTCTCTCAGTCCACTGTAGCTGTGGCCAAAATGGAATTTACTTATCTGCATACTGTATAATGTAGGCCTACAGTGCTTATCATATTTTAAAGATTGTGTGTGAAACAGCATGCAAGTGGTTGGAAATGTATAGTCAGGTCGTATTATTTATGAATTATTAATTTGAGTTTAAATGAATTTCGTATGTGTGAAGAAAGATACTGCAGGGTAGGCCTGCATGAGGTCCAGGACATATGGTTTAGTGATCATTATATAAATATTTGACCGATTAAACCATTGACCAATCCGAATCAATCATTCCAGAGGATGATATTTCATACTTGTTTGCTGTGTTTGAAATCACTCTCTATACCCTCATACACTAGCGCTACATTAGGCTACTCCACTAATATAGTCTTGAAGGAGTGAAAGAAAACGAGTGAGTGAATTCGGACATTGAGTGAGCCGGAAGGGCTGCCACTTTTGCATAGTTTGTGCTAATAATGATTCAATAATAATTTGAAACGTGGCAAACTGGCAGCTCCAGAAAATATTTATATTGAACTCTGCCATGGAAACTAGCATGTATAAACCAGCGCAATTTGACAAATGGATTGATGGAAATTGATTCAACTGTCTGCATCATCGAGACACTGGAATTCATTCAGCGCACGGTGCATTTTGGGATTGAATGAGTGCACTCTCTAACGCCCACTATGGTTTCAGACACCACTACAAGTGGCTGTCCCCTCAAATAGTGCCCTATTTAAGGGTATGGGGGCGATTTCGGACACAAGCTGCGTCTCATTTCGAAAGGTTGCGTCCTCCAGAGGTCGCATTTGAAGGCTGCGTGCGTCATCAAGGCTGTCTCATTTCAGAAAAGTAAGTAGGACACTCCGAATGCGGTGTGCATAAGGTGTATCCTTCGCTGCTGCTGATAACCCACAATTCTTTGCGTCGACATTAACAACCGCCATGTTTTTTAAATGTTTTTTGGAAAAAATGTTGCGCCTGCAGATATACATGTAAGCGAAATGTGGTGTTTAAACTTAAGTAGTTTCAAGCTTGTTTTTGTTTTTAAGCTGTATTACCTCAAATAGATAGTTGTGGTAAACAGGATTACAAGTGTTTAGTGATTTTTAAACGTTTAGAACAGTACTTTGCTGTCAAGGCAAGAACCATTTCATAGTCATTTTCAAGTTATAAATAATTGTCATTCATATAACTGGTGTGAGAGCGCAACTCCACTGTGAACGTGTTGGCATAGCAACGTGATACTTCCTGCCTGTATGTCCTACGGAGGACGCCTCGTTTAATTCTGATTAAGGACACTCCGTATACCACATCCTTCACATGATGAGTCCTCCAGAGGATGCAGCCTTCAAAATGAAATGAGACACAGCTACAGACGTGAACAGCTACATATCGTGAACTCCAAGTTGCTACTGCGCAGACTTGAGACCCAAGATGTCAGTGCCATATTTGAACACTGGTGGCTTCACTTACGTCAACGGAAGAAAGTGAAGGCGCGTTGTCCTTCTTTTTTTACAGTCTATGTTTTCAACTGAAAACGGAAAACATTTATGCGTTTTGGCCGTTAATTTCCACGGCACTGAAAACGCAAGCTTTTGAAAACGGGTTCCAAAGTGCAAGGTTTTGTAAATGATACCTTTACCGTCTTGATGTAAACAACAAAAACGTGCATCTGTGAAAATGGTGACGTCATGCGCATGTGTATTACATGTTCACGCATGTTCGCAGGGTGTTTCTTAACAAAGTGACATCTCCAACTACTATCCTGGCATGCATAATACAGCATTTTTCGCAGATTCGTGGCAGTCATGGCCTAGTGGTTAGGGAGTTAAACTGGTAACCCAAAGGTTGCTGGTTCGATTCCAGAACCGGTGGGAAATGACTGAGGTGCCCTTGAGCAAGGCACCTAACCCCTAATCGCTCCCCGGGCGCCACACAAGGCTGCCCGCTGCTCTGGGTGTTTGTATACACGTTTGCAGTGTGTGTGTGTTAACTACTCTGCTCCTAATGTGTGTGCATTAACTGGATGGGTTAAATGCAGAGGTCAAATTCCAAGTATGGGTCACCATACTTGGCCGTCACTTTGTCACTTTGTCACTTTGCCACTTGACTCAAGGTATGTTTACGCGACACGTTTTCAACCAAGTGTGCCACACGACTGCTGAAGCCAATGTGTCTCGATCGCCCCCAGGTAACTGGATGCAGTATAGGTCATAAAGCCCACCCTCTCCATGAAATTGAATAATGGGACACATACAAACTAAACAGGGCAGTCATGGCCTAGTGGTTAGGGAGTTAAACTGGTAACCCAAAGGTTGCTGGTTTGATTCCAGAACCGGTGGGAAATGACTGAGGTGCCCTTGAGCAAGGCACCTAACCCCTAATCGCTCCCCGGGCGCCACACAAGGCTGCCCGCTGCTCTGGGTGTTTGTATACACGTTTGCAGTGTGTGTGTGTTAACTACTCACTACTCTGCTCCTAATGTGTGTGCATTAACTGGATGGGTTAAATGCAGAGGTCAAATTCCAAGTATGGGTCACCATACTTGGCCGTCACGTGTGTGAATGGGGATCATTTTGACAATGTTATCATCTGTTTTTAGTGCATCGTTATCTTGTAAACATACCCTTATTGAGCTTATGGTATTTCAATTCCATCCATACAAAGAATGCAATTCTTTTGGATTTCATTTGTAATGAATTCACTGTTTTGAAAGTTTGTCCATGAAAATTTGACCCCAAAGCATATGAAAGACAAAAAAAGAGCACTGCTCTATATTGAGTATATTGATTGACACATCAAAAATGTATAATGAATAACAAAAAAGGTCTCAATGAAATTCACACATGTAGGTAATGTTGACCTGGTCTTCTGTTCGGTGAGTTTAAAAAATATATATTATAAAAGATTATAAATTATACTCTGTATGTGATGGCCATAAATTGAACATCTTTTTTTTTTTTTTTAAACCTTCAAATGCAAAGATGTATTACAAAATGTAGGCTATTTAAAGGAGCAAGAAAATACATTTCCAATAGTAAAATACATTTGGTAATGTATTGTTTTTAAATATATATATATATAAACAATATCTAGGATGGCAGGATGTTTTGAATGCACAGCAAAAAGAAATGGGACAGTTCAATGACAGGTCCAGCTGGGACAGGCCACCATAAATGGAGTCTACCCCAGGAGAACGGACATCTGGTCGCCTTAGAAAAGACAACGAATAAGCTCTATAAAACTGGATTTTATATGAATATTTGTGCAAGAAACCCCCCAATGCTACAGTTTGAATTCTACCAGGTTTGCTCAAGTATTCTGTCAGAATATGGGTCAATGACATGACATGTATTTTTTGTGTCTGATTTCATTATTTTCCTAAAAAGAATTTTAATAAATACATGTCATATATCAAATTGATCTACAGTATTTCTGTGGCGAGCAGCGAGGCCGAGGGACCGTGAGGGCGGGACGAGGCGGCGCTCGTCAGGGAGGATGAGCGCCAGCTGCGCGCCACAGCGATCTCGGCCCTCGCGGAGGAGTGAGGGACTATAAAGGAGGAGCGACGACAGTGAGGGACGAGAGAGGACCAGGCCTGGATTTTGTGTTGTGTTTTATTTTGTGTTCGCTGCAGTCGTCCGTGAGGGGCTGCAGCCTTTTATTTTCATTTTGTGTTTATTTGTGTATAGGCGGCAGTCGTCCGCGAGGGGCGGTCGCCGACATTTTATTTTGTTTCATTTTGATTAAACTTGTTTAATGTTCGCCGGTTCCCGCCTCCTTCTTCCCACACGAAGGTTTACTACAATTTCCTTGATGAATATATTTTTGAAATTCAATTGACTTTTTGAGTTGTGGTGTTTGAAAGACCAAAAATGTCAGGTGGTGCGACCATCCGAACGTACAAGCAGAAAACAATACTGCAATAAAAAGGTTAATTTTCTCAGTAAAATTCTTAATCAAATAGTTAGGCACGATTTTACGTTAAATTCCTTACGGAAAATAGTGTATCAGTCCTATTTCAAAACTATTCTATTACTTTTTTTTAGCGTCGACATAAAAATGCCATTTTATGCAATGTTACTTTAAGAAAACCATGTGACAGAATATGACATCACAGAGAAGACCCCAGAGGACCCCTTTGATGCAGTAACAATGTTAGTCACCCTCCCATAAATATTAGATAATTTGACATTTTTGAGTAATGATGAGGTTGATTCAACTTATCATGTCAGGTGGTATGACCCCTGGAAAACTTTGAAAATGTGTTGTTATTAAAATGTGTATATGATTTTTTTTATTTTTTATGTATGTATAATCTTGAGCATATGGCCAAACATTTGTATAGGTGTCCAAGTTAATGCCTGTTAGATTTGAATTGAGTTTGAAATGTCAGGTGGTGCAACCAGCAAATTTTAATTTCAAACTATCAATTTCCACCGCAATTGCAAAATCAAGTAAATATATCTGTAAACCATTATATAATGTATACAAATAAATTTTACAGTTAAAAACAAAACATAAAAAGTCCTTATAGAAAATTGGGTGTTTGAACACAAAGAAAAGTATCTGTTTATTGGACTAAAAGGGCAATACATAAAGAAATTGAAAGGGAATTTACCATGTGATATGCATTTTAGACAGTACAATGATTCGTATCTACAAGTTTTCAGTCGTACTAAGTACATTAAATGTATATTATTTTAAATTAAAGCTACACTGTGTGATATTTTCCCCCATCTAGTGGTGAAAAGGTATATGACCATTCAGTGAATTTTAGTTTCTGTTCCTCTCAATTCCGATTTCGTTTCAACTCCTACGGTGGCCGATTTAGTCCAAGATTAACATGTTTCCAGTTCGACCTCGTCCACATTCGACACGGTGCCTGTGGGATATTCTGTGCGCAGTGGGATGGTTGGAACTCAACTGGCCTAATTATTCGGCTAGAAAGAACTGCAGCTAATCCAGAGTGAACTTTGAGGATAGTAATGTTTATTCAGTCATCCAATTGCAAGGCATAAAGGTTTGCGTGGATATGTACATAAATGTGGTTTCTGTGAGAGAACAAATAAGGATGGTAAATATACATACACAGTTAAGAACTGTATAACTATACTTATAAGTTACATTTGTATAATGTAACCGTAAACCAGAGCTTATTGTACCATATAGGCGCTAAATGCAGCTGCATTAAAAGGAGCGGAGCTGCCGCTGCTAACAAGCGGTGTCCGGTTACAAAAGTGTGTGCGCCGCTTTAACGTTCGCACTGCAGTGCGCTCTGTATAACAATTGTTAATATGCCGATCAGACCTGATACATATTTCCATCAACATACATTACAAGCAAATAGTTTCTATAAACGAATAAACATTGTTGATAACAAAATAACTGAATGATTATTCAAATAGGTGAGCATTACGCTATTGTATGTTGACACAAAAATACTTCTGAGGTGACATCAACTGAATTACGCGATGACACACTCTGAAACACATCTACAATGACAATAACTATTATTACTTACGGAGTTATTAACGCACAAAAATACCACACAAGGAAAAACAGACTTTTAGGAATAAACAAGCCAGGAAAACTCCGTATAACTCCGTTACTGGACGCTGCTGAGATGAAAACTTTTTGCGCATGGACCAGACAAGTCTGAACAAGTTGACGCGCACATGCGCGAGGCAAGGAATTTTGTACAGTGCAATCGAGTATTAAAACCAGTTAAAACGCGAAAGGCAAAGCTTGAATTTACGGGTATGTCCCTCTTTGGCTAATGTACTTTCAAGATGGAGGGGCAACATGGCGACCACCGTTAGATCCCATTACCTTATGTATTTTCAATGGCATATTATAAACTTACGAGAATACTTTATTACTTGAAAGAAGTAAATATACATTAATGAGCACATATATTTTTGAAAGAACTAAGTGTTTTTAGCTAAGAATAGACTAAAAAAGTTACACAGTGTAGCTTTAATATATGGTCGCTTCCCCTAACATTTTCTGGGTGGTAAATAATGAATTAATGCTGTCTTAAAAGCTGTAAAACCAATATGAATCAACACCATACATTTTTTTGGACATAAAAAGTCATTTTAAAACTGTTTTGCTTACAATTATTATTGTATTATCTTTAAAACCTTATTTGTCATTGACCCATATACAGTTGTTTTTGAATGGACAGCAATGGAGAAATTATGCTTTTTGCCCATTATCATGATGTAGTTATGATATCTACCAGCAGGGGCTAATGGGGTCGTGATAGAAAGCCAAACCTTGACCGCTTGTGAACCGCACATTGGAGTCTCCATAATCTTACACCATGATATCACAACTCATCAGTTCATTAGAGACTTCATGACCTGAAATGAATGGCTTGATTCAGAATAGCATATTAGCAACTCTTGCCATTTCTGCCATATAAAGAAGATACTAGAGTAGTAAGCTAGCACGCTAACACACGACACACACATGATCTCAATCCATTGTGGATTGTTCCAGGGTTATTATGCTAATTAAAACTAAACACACACACACACACACACACACACATGTTCATTACCTGAAATAAATGAAAAAATATATAGGCTAGCCCAAAAAAATGAACTTGGACTGCTGTATGCAAGGCACCTGCATCAACTCTTTAAATGCTGAAGGTGTCTTGCTACATGTCTGGATATATGCCTGGTTATTTGCTTTGATTATGATTTGATGAATTGCTGCTGCCATGATCACCACAAAATGTAAACAAACATCACTTAATTAAAATTACATTTACCATCTGCTTTCTGTGGGTTGTAATAACACAAAGTTGTTTATAGCAGGCAGTAAGTGAATGAGGTATAATAAGTGTAATTTGCATGGGTGTGTAATGAAAGAATGACTTAATATCCCTAATGTTGCACTAAAAGCAGTAGTGTGTGGGAATCGGTTAAGATAGACTGTGGGTGGTTTGTGAATAAGAATAAGGTTTTTGTGCTAAAATATGGACTAAAGTGCCTCAAATGTGTAATGAATTCACCTCTGAATGTATTCTCAGGCCTATAATTTGTGCCACAGACAAATTAGTACTTGAATTTTAATGAACTCAAATTGAACTGTATATTGATTTTATAGTTATCCAGCTGCAGATCTTGTAAGCCACAAAACTTAGTATCTTTTGATGCATCTTATAGGTGGCTATAGAGGTTCCATCAGCCTCAAGTAGTTCTCTGCTGCCAGGCTTTCTTGGAAAGTCATATGATCTCTGTATAGACGCACAAGTGTTCCTCATCCGTCTTGTTTTCCCTGTTTCCCCCCTCAAGCTTCTGGGGAAAGTATAATCGTAGGAACCAAAATAAGAGCTCATTAGTGCTGGAAACATCTCACGGTCATGGGTTTTCTGCTGAATTTCATTCAAAGTCAGATAAGGAATATTCCTTCATATTCTCTTCCGACCATAATAGGAGTTCCATTATCTGACACTTGAAAGATGATGATTTAAAAAAAAGATAACTGTTAGCTTTGTAGCAACCGAACTGTGGAGGATAAACACACCATGCTATGCTAGCCTTTGTGCATGGATATGTCTCTGCAATCATTTTCTATACAGATTTTATTATGTATTTCAATAGCTTTATAGTTCATATTTTTCATCAACTGTGTACATCTCCCCAGTGGTGGAGGAAGTACTGAATCTCAGTACTTAAGTAAAAGTACAAATAACAAGAGATATATTTACTTTAGTAAAAGTAGAAGTACCACAATGACAGCCCTACTTAAGTAAAAAGTACCTTAAGTATTAAAAGTAAAAGTACTTGCATAACAATTTATTCTCTGTCTATATTCTAATATTTAAAAAAATAATAATACTTTTTTATTTATTTATTAAAAAACACTAATATATATATATATATATATATATATATATATATATATATATATATCATATACACTCATATACACTCACCTAAAGGATTATTAGGAACACCTGTTCAATTTATCATTAATGCAATTATCTAATCAACCAATCATATGGCAGTTGCTTCAATGCATTTAGGGGTGTGGTCCTGGTCAAGACAATCTCCTGAACTCCAAACTGAATGTCAGAATGGGAAAGAAAGGTGATTTAACCAATTTTGAGCGTGGCATGGCTGTTGGTGCCAGACGGGCCAGTCTGATTATTTCACAATCTGCTCAGTTACTGGGATTTTCACGCACAACCATTTCTAGGGTTTACAAAGAATGGTGTGAAAAGGGAAAAACATCCAGTATGCGGCAGTCCTGTGGGCGAAAATGTCTTGTTGATGCTAGAGGTCAGAGGAGAATGGGCCGACTGATTCAAGCTGATAGAAGAGCAACTTTGACTGAAATAACCACTCGTTACAACCGAGATATGCAGCAAAGCATTTGTGAAGCCACAACATGCACAACCTTGAGGCGGATGGGCTACAACAGCAGAAGACCCCACCGGGTACCACTCATCTCCACTACAAATAGGAAAAAGAGGCTACAATTTGCACAAGCTCACTAAAATTGGACAGTTGAAGACTGGAAAAGTGTTGCCTGGTCTGATGAGTCTCGATTTCTGTTGAGACATTCAGATGGGAGAGTCAGAATTTGGCGTAAACAGAATGAGAACATGGATCCACCATGCCTTGTTACCAAACGTGGGCTACTTTATTAAAGTAATGAAGTATTTGTACTTCGTAACATTCCACCACTGCATCTCCCTAAATGGTGCCATGTTCATTATCTATGAAGTCTACCCTTATTCTTATGAAAAAGAAGTGTGCTTAATTTTATTGAATAGGCCTACACTTTTACCCTTGGTTTCACAGACAATTAAGGTTTAAAGGGATAGTTCCCCCCAAAATTTAAATTACCCAATGATTTAAATGGAGTCTGGCTAGTCACCTTCAAGCCATCCTAGGTGTAAATTACATTCTTCTTTCAGACGAATACAGAGTTATATTAAAAAAGTGTCCTGTCTAATCCAAGCATTATAATGGAAGTAAATGGCATCCCAAAAAAAATGGCATCCCATTTGAAGCCCAAAAAAGTGCATCCATCCATCCAGTAATCCACACAGCTCGAGGGGGTTAATAAAGGCCTTCTGAAGTGAATCGATGGGTTTGTGTAGAAAAAATATCCATATTTAACAAGTCATAAAGTAAAATATCTATTAGCTTCCACCAGACCGCCTTCCGTATTCAACTTAAGAAAAAAGTGTAACGCCTCTCGCAGCTTTTTTCATAAGTTGAATACGGAAGGTGGTCTGGCAGAAGCGATATATTTTACTTTATAACGTGTTAAATATGGATACAAATGCATCACTTCGCTTCAGAATGCCTTTATTAACCCCCCGGAGCCGTATGGATTACTTTTATAATGGATGCATTTTTTTGTGCTCCAAATTTTGGGCTGCCATTCACTGCCATTATAATACTTGGAAGAGCCAGGACATATTTTAATATAACTCAGATTGTATTCGTCTGAAAGAGGAATGTCATATACACCTATATGGCTTTAGGCCCCACAGACTCTTTTGAATGTCTTTCAGAAGCTTTCAAATTAAAAGCTCTCAATTCATCCCAAAATAAAACATTGCTGCAAAAACGTTCTCATACTTTTTTTGAAGGCAAAATCACCAGTGGTGGAATGTAACGAAGTACAAATACTTTGTTACTTTACTTAAGTACATTTTTCACGTATCTGTATTTTACTTAAGTAGAATCAATAGTGCATACTTTTGACTTTTACTTCGTTACATTTTGCAGCAAATATTATACTTTCTACTCCATTACATTTCTACAACGTTCCGTTAAATTTTCGTTAAATTTTCTGATCAGTTTCAGGGCTCGACATTAACGCTTGTCCGCTTCAGGGACAAGTGGATTTTTTGAAGGGGCAAGTGAAAGAGAATTTTACCGGCAAGCTGATTAAAATGTCAATAACAAAAATAACTAGGGAATCACCAAAAAGCAAGAATGATTCTGCATTAATTTAGTGTTAGTGGTGATCGATAGTGGATCATAACATATAATGGCGGTAAAAAACTGACGGTAACAATGTTGCGCTGTTGAGGCTCACACAGCCTCATGAGAAATCACAACAAATGAGCACCGCAGTAAAAAATACTGCAGAAAAAATTCAAAATGTGAAGTTTTTATATTTATTATATATAATACAGTTTAAAAACATCACACAACCAAGAGTGCTGTTTTCCTGAATACCATCACAGTTCCATAAACAATTAATTAACATTTAGTCACTTACATTTTAGATGCAATATTGACTGTTTTTGTTCTATTTCAGCAGTGAAAATATTTCCAAGATCACATCGGAAACATAACGCATCTCACAGCAACAGTGTGTTATTGAATGATTCGGCGTTTGAATGAATCGGTTTAATCAAAGATTCAATTACCTGTTCATAAACGACTGCCTCATTCCTGAACGAATCAGCCATTTGAACGAATCGACTCAATGGTTCCCTCATTAAGACCTGCTACTGGCAGTTTAGTTTAATGTTAAAACATTCTTTCCAAAATGTCTTATTTGTATTTAAAACAATCTCATAACATTATTTAATGCAGTTGTAATTGTTCAGTGTAAATTATTTAATTTGATTGGTAACAGCCCAATCATTGTGTCTTATTCTAATTTAATTTATTGATCAAATGATTAGGAAAAAACATATCATAAATATGCAGATTTAAATACGTCAAAGCTGATTGAACACTGGTGAGAATATTGCTTCAGAATAAATGATATTTAACTCTGCAGATCACCCTGATAACCAGAATTATAAGTCATAATGTAAACTGGGCCACAGATGGTAAGCACAATTACATTAACCCAAAACTAACTTAGTTAAAATGCCACAACCCATACTTTTTTTATTATTATTATTATTATTATTATTATTATTATATAGACATTAAGATAATACATTGTTATGTAAGTACTTTTACTTTAAATACTTAAAGTAAATTTAAAATCAGGTACTTTTTACTTAAGTAGGGTTGTCATTGTGGTACTTCTGCTTTTACTAAAGTAAATGTATCTCTGATTATTTGTACATTTACTTAAGTACTGAGATTCAGTACTTCCTCCACCACTGAAAATCACCATAGACAAATTGATTGTGAGTAACTGTTGTTGTTATAATCTCTCCGGTTTGCACCGCCCGCTCCAAGCAGTGCTCAAACTCGAGTCTTTCCGCATAGGAGGCGGACACTCTAACAAGGAGGCTAAAAGGCTGCAACCTCTAGCGTCAGTCACTAGAGCGTCACTTGACCTTAGGGAGTGAAATTTACCTGCACAGTTCTCACTAGCTGGCCTCCGTTACACTATCATGACCGATCTATTTCAGAACCAGCCGCTATCAAAATAATCTGGCTGGAGGGCCAGATATTACTGCTGGCGGGCCAATTTTGGCCACCTGTTGCCGACCACTGCTTTAGGGTGAGTAAATCATGGGGTCATTTTCGTGGGGTCATTTTTGGGTGAACTATCCCTTTAAGCCAATCCCAGACTAAAAACAGCATGTTTGAGGTGTTTTAATTGAAAGCAACTTGCTCTGACACATCTTAAGATATGTCAGTGCCATTATTTTGTCTCAAGATGCACACCAGTAATGTTTTTTTTTCTAAGACACGTTTATAAAAGCTACTTAAATGCATGCCTTAGAAAAAAACATCTTGAGACAAAACAATGGCACTGACATATTTTAAGAAAACAGCTCAAAAATGCATTTTACTTTCAAGCCTCGCCTGTGAAACCGTGCCTTAAAGTTTTAAAATGTACTATATTGCAGCTTCATCAATACAAATGTACAATTTCAAATATAGGCTATTTAAATAAATGACATACACGTTTTAATATAAATATTTTAGTCTACCATACTTGTGGGTATATTCGGCTGTACATTTTAACCATGTTTCAAAGACAATAGAAGTAATTATGCATTTACATATAAAGATGTACTTAAAGGGTTAGTTCACCCAAAAATGAAAACAATGTCATTTATTACTCACCCTCATGCCGTTCCACACCCGTAAGACCTCCGTTCATCTTCGGAACACAAATGAAGATATTTTTGTTAAAATCCAAAGGCTCAGCGAGGCCTGCATAGGCAGCAATGAAATATACGCTATCAAGATCCATTAATGTACTAAAAACATATTTAAATCAGTCCATGTGAGTACAGTGGTTCAATATTAATATTATAAAGCGACGAGAATATTTTTCATGCACCAAAAAAAACGAAATAACGACTTGTATAGTGATGGCCGATTTCAAAACACTTCTTCATGAAGCTTCGGAGCGTATCAAATCACGGAGTCGAGGTTCGGAGCACCAAAGTCCCGTGATTTCAGCAGTTTGGCGGTTTGACACGCGATCCGAATCAAGATTCGACTCGCTGATTCGATACACTCCGAAGCTTCATGAAGCAGTGTTTTGAAATAGGTTATCACTACACAAGTCGTTATTTAGGTTTTTTTGGTGCACAAAAAATATTCTCGTTGCTTTATAATATTTATATTGAACCACTGTACTCACATGAACGAATTATTTTAGTACATTAATGGATCTTGAGTGTAAATTTCATTGCTGCCTATGCAGGCCACACTGAGCCTTCGGATTTACACAAAAATATCTTCATTTGTGTTCCAAAGATGAACGGAGGTCTTACGGGTGTGGAACGGCATAAGGGTGAGTAATAAATGACATTATTTTCATTTTTGGGTGAACTAACCCTTTAAGTCCTACTAAATTGGATAAAAAAAAGTTCAACTGCATTTAATATAAATTGAAACTATAATACATTTTCATTTAATTGTAAATGACATGAAATTACAGTTACATTCAGTTCATATATATTCTTTTAAACCTTAAATGCATGAATGTTTCGGCAATCATTATTACATATAGATCCGGGTCTTTAGTGATCTAACACTATATCTAACACGGATGGATCTCTACCTGTCGCAATAATATAAAACTCTCCTGATATTAGAGTAACAATTACAGAAGAATTAAAAAAAAAACATGTTTTGTTAGCTTTTGGAGCTTGGAAGGGTTCAGTTTGAGCAGATGTTTTATACCATCATCACTGTCCTCATCAGAGCTCATTTCCCAGTACATTCAGCATCTGGCTCATATTCACAATCTCAAACATACAGTGAGGAAAATAAGTATTTGAACACCCTGCTATTTTGCAAGTTCTCCCACTTAGAAATCATGGAGGGGTCTGAAATTGTCATCATAGGTGCATGTCCACTGTGAGAGACATAATCTATAAAAAAAAAGTATGATTTTTTAACTATTTATTTGTATGATACAGCTGCAAATAAGTATTTGAACACCTGAGAAAATCAATGTTAATATTTAGTACAGTAGCCTTTGTTTGCAATTACAGAGGTCAAACGTTTCCTGTAGTTTTTCACCAGGTTTGCACACACTGCAGGAGGGATTTTGGCCCACTCCTCCACACAGATCTTCTCTTGATCAGTCAGGTTTCTGGCCTGTCGCTGAGAATCACGGAGTTTGAGCTCCCTCCAAAGATTCTCTATTGGGTTTAGGTCTGGAGACTGGCTAGGCCACGCCAGAACCTTGATATGCTTCTTACAGAGCCACTCCTTGGTTATCCTGGCTGTGTGCTTCGGGTCATTGTCATGTTGGAAGACCCAGCCTCGACCCATCTTCAATGCTCTAACTGAGGGAAGGAGGTTGTTCCCCAAAATCATGCAATACATGGCCCCGGTCATCCTCTCCTTAATACAGTGCAGTCGCCCTGTCCCATGTGCAGAACAACACCCCCAAAGCATGATACTACCACCCCCATGCTTCACAGTATGGATGGTGTTCTTGGGATGGTACTCATCATTCTTCTTCTTCCTCCAAACACGTTTAGTGGAATTATGACCAAAAAGTTCTATTTTGGTCTCATCTGACCACATGACTTTCTCCCATGACTCCTCTGGATCATCCAAATGGTCACTGGCAAACTTAAGACGGGCCTTGACATGTGCTGGTTTAAGCAGGGGAATCATGCATGATTTCAAACCATGATGTCTTAGTGTATTACCAACAGTAACCTTGGAAACGGTGGTCCCAGCTCCTCCCGTGTAGTTCTGGGCTGATTTCTCATCTTTCTTAGGATCATTGAGACCCCACGAGGTGAGATCTTGCATGGAGCCCCAGTCCGAGGGAGATTGACAGTCATGTTTAGTTTCTTCCATTTTCTAATGATTGCTCCAACAGTGGACCTTTTTTTCACCAAGCTGCTCGGCAATTTCCCCGTAGCCCTTTCCAGCCTTGTGGAGGTGTACAATTTTGTCTCTAGTGTCTTTGGACAGCTCTTTGGTCTTGGCCATGTTAGTAGTTTGATTCTTACTGATTGTATGGGGTGGACAGGTGTCTTTATGCAGCTAACGACCTCAAACAGGTGCATCTAATTTAGGATAATAAATGAGTGGAGGTGGACATTTTAAAGGCAGACTAACAGGTCTTTGAGGGTCAGAATTCTAGCTGATAGACAGGTGCTCAAATACTTATTTGCAGCTGTATCATACAAATAAATAGTTAAAAAATCATATATTGTGATTTCTGGATTTTTTTTTAGATTATGTCTCTCACAGTGGACATGCACCTATGATGACAATTTCTGACCCCTCCATGATTTCCAAGTGGGAGAACTTGCAAAATAGCAGGGTGTTCAAATACTTATTTTCCTCACTGTATTCTCAGAACTATCATTTTCAACATCTTAAAAATCAATTTTGATCACTTCACCAGCAACAGTGACGTTAATATTTGATTGTATTTAGTACTTGCTCTGCAGTAAATCGCTGAGCCATTTCAAGTTTGCTGATGATACTTACTATTCTTTTGTTTTCTGCCTGCTGTAACTATGAGTGTAACGTCACTTCATCATTGTGTATCAGACATTGCCACCTTGTGGAATAAAGGTCATCAAAGATTAAATTATTGTTGTGCTGAAAAAATATACTTACACTATTACACACCCTGGGTCGAATGGGAAAACAAGCATTCCTTTATACATTTTTTTCTTCTTGTTATATTGTTTAAAATGAATTGATTGAGGAATACTAAGAAGGTTTTTATTGTATTTGAATTTCCACAAAAATCTGAACATCAATAGTGTAACACTTTTTTGAGGTAATAATCTTGTGGAGAACCAGGTTCAGATACCAGATGATCACGCTACAGTGACTCATTTTGGCGTATACATTCCACGAGATTGCACACTCGTACTATTGATACACATTGTCATGAGATCGTGTTGGGCATGTATAATTATGTATTTATGGAGAGGTTACTCATGGCACCTTTAATTATTACTGGTAGTCCAGACCTGTGGAAGATAAGAGACTTAATTCTTCAGACACTTTGCAACCTCTAACCTAATTAATATAACTATTATCTTATCAAATATTTCTCCTCTGTGTGCCTTTCCAGTCTGGCTGTAAAAGGTCAGAGTCTACCCATCCCTGCAATAGAGCCACTATCATACAGTACCACACCAACTGGCTTAAGCTTGCTGCTTGTAAAGTAGCTGATTGATAGCATGGCTAGATAGAGTGACTACTCAAGGACAACATCATCTCATGTGCGTCAGCGACTGTACACAGAGCCGAACACTTTACAAGACCAACTTATCAGACGATAGCTTTACCTGGAGGGTCACACTTGATTAATGTTAGAGCACTTTCAGAGAAATAGTCGTAATCGCTGTGGATATGACCTGTGCATGCTTCAAACATGATTTCTACTCCATTACAATTGAAATGGTCCTAACACTGTCCAATATGTTTTTGTTGGTTTGATGTGAGGAATATTCCACATGTGTGCCGCCACGTAGATTTACGGAGGAAAAATACATTAGACTTCCTGAAGAAAGAAAGTTTTTGTTGAAGACAGCAATGTTTTAACATATGTATTCACGCACATCTCTTACATTAGTATCAGACTATCGTTTTTACAATTGAATTTTAACATATTATACTTATTTAATTGAAATTTACTTTGGATTTGGCTCTTGGTGAGTATTAATTTTGATCCTTCATCCAAAAGTGAGCATTCGGTTATTACTTACAGTATGTTGTTCCAAACCTGCATGACTTTATTTCATCTGTGCAACAAACAACATTGAAGCCTACTTCCATTATAAGGTCAAGAAAATAAAATAAAAAAAAAGAATAAGAAAACCAAATGGTTAGATTTGGGTCCAATTCTCACTATCAAATAATTATTAACTGACTTTTACTGCTTTTAATGCACCTAAACGTGTACCTATTTACCTAAACTTAACAACTTTACACTCTAAAAAAATGGTGCTATATGGCAGTAAAAGTGGTTCTTGGTTCGTAATCATAGGGGAACCACTTTTGGTGCTATATAGCACCATATCTTAACAGGTTCTGTATATGGTAGTGGTGCTATATATCACCTCAGTCATTTAAAGAACTACTGAAGAACCACTGAAGCACCACGATGTGTAGCTATACAGCACTTAAAGTGGTTCCCCTATGATTACGAGTGTAAGGTTGTTAAGTTTAGGTATTGGGTAGGAATAAGGGATGTAGAATATGGTCATGCATTACTTTTAAAAACAGCCAATATCATTGTAATATGCATGCTAATAAGCAACTAGTTAATAGTGAGAATTGGACCGTAAACTAGTTTCCAACCAAATAAACACGTAGGAATTTCTCAAAATATTCTCTTTTATGTTCCACGGAAGTATGGAAGCTTGTTGCTGCCACAGAATAAAAATGAAACAATTCTGACTCTTTTCTTGCAATTGTGAGTTTATATCTCACAGTTCTGACTTTACAATTGACAATTGCAGATCCAAGAATTTTGACTTTTTTCTCACAGTTCCTTAGAAAATAAAAGTCAGAGTTCATAATTCAAGTCAGAGAAAAAAAGTCAGATTTGTGAGATAGAAAGGTGCAATTACCTTTTTATTTTTAATTCTGTGGCGGAAACAAGCTTCCATTAGAAGGTCATACAGTTTTGTACATAAGGGTGAGTCAACACAGATTAACCAGATTTTGGTTTAACTATCTCTTTAAACAGAGAAGATTCTACAATAGTTTGCTTTTCCAAAGGACAATTTGGTCAAATCTTGCTATTTCATAGTTAAAGAGACATAGCTCAGGAGAATGTGGTCTTGGAAGGATTTAGAAAAATGTATAATGAAATCTCTGACTTCGGTCTTTGCATTAAATCAGATGACAGATTGAGAGAGACTAGAGGAAATGACTGGGAAACATCTGAGAAACAGGAGTCAAGCCAGGGGCAGATCTAGAAAATTATTTATGGGGTGGCAAGGGAATGGTATGAGGACTATGAGAAGTGGCAACACCAAAGCAAGCATCCATTTATGGCCTGATTTACACATTCATGTTCATATATTTGTAATACAATTGCATTTACACAGTGGAACCAGAACAATCATCTTACTAGTGATGTTAAAAATGAATGGTAATGTTGAGAATCAACGTGCACATTACACTGCATTTGGTGGAGAACAGAACTGCAGAATCATGGCTCAGGAGGAAGAATGACCTGGCAACTGACACAATGCTGGCCAATAATCTTCTTGCCCTCATTGGGAAATTGTTTTTCTTTTTCTTTCCAAAAAAGAAACAAAAAGTCCTTTCTACTGAATCCCCAAATGGCAAAACATGTTTTAGAGTTCACTATTTCTTATAGGCCTATATATATATATATATATATATATATATATATATATATATATATATATATATATATATATATATATATATATATATATATATATATATTAGTGGTGGGCATAGATTATTTTTTTAATCTAGATTAATTCCAAAATTAATCTAGATTAAAATGGCTCATTTGAATTCTGCCGAAAGCATTCAGAATATGTGTGCTCGTAAGTGATCGTTTGTCTTTTTGTATTTTGAATAATAAATAACTTCTGTCCCTTTAAGACCTGACGCACGCATGGATCCCAAACACTGCTCCTGTGAGCTGGTAACAACTGTGTTTACGTTAAAACTCACCAAGAGACTTTTTTGAGTGTATTTGACCATTAATAAGATGGAAAAAGGAGCTAATTTTTGCACTTGTATGTCAGAGGCTGCTTTATTACGGTATGTGTGTGCGCTTCAGATGCGAGCGCGAAATCTGCGGGAATTAGTAGAATTAACATTATCTGCAACCCCGTGCGAAATTCAGACCGGTCACACCAATACTAACAAAAATCCAGCAGAACACCCGTTCGCAATGTTCAGAGGATTAAACTGAATGAGAGGAGGCGGGTGCGTGTCACTCACTGTCGGTCGGAGAGGAGAGGAGAGCGCAGCTGATATCCATACTGTAGAAAATGAATATTGTATCGTTTCAGATATTTCAGGGAAATATGGATATTTTTGACAGCACTAGTAGGCATACACACAGGTTCGAAGACTCGTTCTCTCGCCACCCAACAGTGCAATTCGGCTAGGTGTACATCCGCGCTAAAATATCAAGGTGAAAGTCATCATAGCTTGCGTAGTATAGACCCAGCTCCCAACCCAACTTTGAGAATAGATTAACGGCGATATTTTTTTTATCGCCCGATAAGAGTCTCACGTTAACGCAGCACGTTAACGCCGATAACGGCCCACCACTAATATATATATATATATATATATATATATATATATATATATATATATATATATATATATATATATATATATATATATATATATACTGTATATATATATAGACAGAGACAGAGTAATGTAGACAGAGTCAAGTTTATTTTATCACAGCATGTCTGTAATGGCCAATTTGCACGGGATGAGAAATCTCAGTAAAACTACCAGAAGTGGGAGGGGTAACTTGATTTACAGCTGTCACCTCCTTGTCATCATGTGTGCAGCATGTGGGGAGCAAGGCTGGCCTGTGTGGTCCGATCAAACAGATGAGCTACTGTAGCTCAAATTGTTCAAGAAGTTAAAGCTGGTTCTGATAGAAAGGTGTCAGAATACACAGTGCATCGCAGTTTGTTGCGTATGGGGCTGCATAGCCATAGACCAGTCAGGGTGCCCATGCTGACCCCTGTCCCCTGCCAAAAGTGCCAACAGTGGGCACGAGAGCATCAGAACTGGACCACGGAATAATGGAAGAAGGTGGCCTGGTCTGATGAATCACGTTTTCTTTTACATTACGTGGATGGCCGGGTGCGCATGCATCGCTTACCTGGGGAATATATGACACCAGGATGCACTATGGGAAGAAGGCAAGCCGGCGGAGGCAGTGTGATGCTTTGGACAATGTTATGCTGGGGAAACCTTGGGTCTTGTCATCCATGTCGATGTTACTTTGACACGTACCACCTACCTAAGCACTGTTGCAGACCATGTACACTAGGGGTCTCCAAACAACTCCTGGAGAGCCACTATCCTGCAGAGTTTAGCTCCAACCCCAAATAAACACACCTGAACCAGCTAACCAGTCTCTTACTAGGGCCTAGTAAGACACTAAACTCTGCAGGACAGCGACCCTCCAGGACTGAGTTTGGAGACCCCTGATGTATACCCTTTCATAGAAACGGTATTCCCTGGTGGCTGTGGCCTATTTCAGCAGGATTATGCGCCCTGCCACAGAGCAAAAATGTTTCAGGAATGGTTTGAGGAGCAAGGAGTTTGAGGTGTTGACCTGGCTTCCAAATTTCCCAGATCTCAATCCAATCGAGCATCTGTGGGATGTGCTGAACAAATAAGTCTGATCCATAGAGGCCCCATCACGCAACTTACAGAACTTTAAGGATCTGCTGCTAACATCTTGGTGCCAGATACCACAGCACACCTTCAGGGGTCTAGTGGAGTCCATGCCTCGACAGGTCAGGGCTGTTTTGGCACCAACACAATATTAGGCATAACATTATGATCATATAACATGATCATAATGTTATGCCTGATCGGTGTATATATATAACAGTTATGTACGGTCAAATGATTTATTAAATACATTCTGATTGGATTCTGTTGGTAATTGGTAGGCCTACTTACTTAAAGCTAAAATTAATTTTGTGCCTCTAACAAGTGCTTTCGACCTTCTTTTTGATCTGAACGGTATGTGGAAAGGTTCAACCTGGAATGGGATTGAATGCTTCTTCAAGCACCTCCATACTTGAAAAACTGCGGAAAACTACACTGTAAGAAACTGACTGTGAAATTCACAGTAATTAACTGGCAGCAAGTGACAATTAATTTATTGTAGAAGAAATAACCATATTTACACTGTTTTCATTTACAGCAACCATGTAAATGTAAAGTAAAACTCACTAATTTGCAAGTATTGTTTTTTGTTTGTTTGTTGCTTTTGCTTATTAGACAGGACAGTGTAGTGATTGACAGGAAAGCGTGAGGTGGAGAGAAGGGAAGGGGATCAGCAAAGGACTTCGAGGCAGAATTTGAACTCAGGTCACCAGAGGCACAGTTGCGCTAACCTCTGGCTATTGAGTGCTGTTTAGTTTTATTGTTTCAGCCCAAATAAATAAATAAAATAAGCAATGCATATTGCATGATTTGAATATGAATATCCATTTATCCGACTGTCACAGTTGCTAGATGTTTTCAATACAATCTCAAAATGATTTTTGACATTTTTAGAAGTTTATTAAAGAATACATTTGCTTCCTCTATTCTCTATTCAGAGTGAAAATGTAATTGAATTACAGTGAGGTCAATTTAAACGCAGTAATTGGCTGGCAACCCAGCTGCGAGTGTACTGTTTTCCTTCTCTATATACATAATAGGTTAATGTGATTTTCTACAGAAACTGTGATTATACTTGGTTATTGTGTTTTCTACAGTGCATTGGTAATTGCTGTGATTTTAAGTCAAGTCACCTTCATTTATATAGCGCTTTTCACAACACAGATTGCTTCAAAGCTGTTTTACAGTGATAATAGGACATTTTGTTTTAGAAGAAAAGCTAAAGTAAGTTTTTGATTGATTCATTACTGTTGTAAACTGATTCGTTATATAATTTGGCGCCACTTAAACAACACCATCCTCAACTAAAACAGAAGATCCTCAATGCGTTCCGGACCCCATCCGCACGGCAACAGCACTTGGTGGCCAGAGAAGGCAAAGCATGAAATAGTTATACTGTCAGGATCCTGCCCTGACAGTCTTGTCTGTTTTGTCCTTGTTTAGTGTTTCTCTGTTTGCTTGAGCACATGGCTGTGTCTTTGTTTGTGTGTTCCTCTTGTCCTGTCTCCTTGTTTCCCTTTACCACGCCCCCTTGTTTAGTCATTGTCCTTGTTTCATTAATTGTGCTCACCTGATCCTCATGTGCTCTGGTCCCTTTATATTTGTGTGCATTCGTTGTCTGACTTATCTTGTCCTTGTGATAGCTGTTGCTCTTGCCTAGTTATAGTTCTTAGCTTTATTTTCCCTAGCCTTATTTTTGGTTTTGTTTCTCTCTAGTTTAATGGTCTTATTTTTCTCTGTTCCAGTTTTGTTCCAGTCTTTTATTTCTAGTATTCATTTAGCTCCTTGTTTGTTATAGTTTATTTTGCATTATATATATTTATCTCTCTTGTTTTCTTTTTAGATTTCTGCTACTTAGTTTGCATTTTTCCCTATTCTTAGTTTTTATTTTTGCTCTTGTTTGTTATCTCTTTCTTGTCTCGTGTGTGTCTTGTGTTGGTTCCTGCCCTGTGTCTTGAGTCTCCCTTGGCCACTGTCTCTTTATCCCTGGCAGTCAAGACTGGAGCTGATTCTGGGAGAGGACATCAAGTCACATCAAGTCGCTGGTGTTCCAGCCTGGGTTTTCCCACCATCTGCCTGGTGTTGCCTCCCAAGCATCCTCAATTCATGGTCTCCCTGGACTGGTCTCAGTGGTCATCCTCCCTGCCTGTCATCGTGGTGTCTGTCCCCTGCCCTGCTGTTTGAACTCACACCTTGTCACTTCCTTGTTGTGCCCTGTCTAGAGTCCTTGTTAATAGTCTTCGTTGTTCACTCTGCATCTGGGTCCTCAGTTTCAGAAACCCTGACATATACAGGAAATTTCTGGTTAATGTGACTCTCACAGTTCTTCTTTCCTTAATGCAATTTTTGACTGAATCTACTGTGAACTTGTAAACAGTCATTTGTTTTAGTTTTTACAGTGTACTTTTTTTTAACAAAATGACGGAATGTTAAAGTACATATTTACGGATGGTCTATTCGCATCTAGGATTAGCATTACCTGAAGTAATTTTTCCAGACCTCTTTACAGAAGGTAAAAGTCGCTGCAATCTTTACTGACATTGTCCGTAATGATTACTGAGATGGCACATTTGGATGGAATTAAAATCACTGAGAAGATCGGGTACCCCACCTCTCCATGTAAAACGAATCCCATCCGAATAGGGTTTATCTTGACAAACATTCTCAGGGCATTTCATAACCTACAGATCTGTGGAATCTGGTACCTAGCTGTGATCAGCACCCTGACAGAACCATTAACTTGTGTCAAACGGTGAGAAGCACATATCAGCACTCTTTCCCTGCATCGCTCGTCTCTCCCAAACTCACGTCCGCCTGGGAGATTAAGTAACAGGAGAAACATGGAGAGAAAATTACACAAGAATCAAGTTGTGGAGCTTCTCTGTTTGTGTTCAGAGGGGAGGGAAAAAATGGAGATGTGCAGCAGCCAGATCAACGCCGCATCCAGTTGATCAGCCAGACTATGTCCAAATAAGAGCATAACAGTGGTACAGATATCTGAGATGAGCCTGTGTTTTTACTCTCACATCTCAATCGTTCTGCATCATAATCATGCACGATAATCGAATGAAACAGGGTCATTTATGACGCATTTAGTAGCTGTGCATGTCCTTGGAGCAACTGCAGTTCCTGATTTTCTCAGATGTGGTAGGAACTCTTTTGTATAGAGAGCACGAGTCAGTCCCACCTCTGCTCCTGACAGCCTGTTATTATATCATTTATGTTCTTATCATTTTAGTTGCTTTTTCTCTTCTGTCTTCTGTCTCTTTTGTTAATAGCTGATTTGTGTTATCTCAGGGTTGTCACCTGCCTCCTTGCAATATGTCCCTACCAGCTTTCAAACAAAGCATACTCTCTTGCGATAGCATAATTCAGATAATTCCATCTTGGGAGGATTTTTTAAATCATATTAAAATTGTTTGACATTTTGGTAGGCCTATACTTTAAAATTTTGGCATCCAATTTGTGAACAAGTCACTGTTTAATCTTTTCAGGGAATCAGTTGACCTGGCTTCATAAATCAGATCTGATTTATTCATTCACAAATCGGACAGATCTCAACTGAACTAGATTCAACTGGATGTAATAGCCTCTGGTGAGAATTGTTTTAGTTTTTTTAAAGGATTAGTTCACCTCAAAATGAAAATTTCCTGATAGTTTACTCACCCCAGTGCCATCCAAGATGTCCATGTCTTTCTTTCGTCAGTGGAAAATAAATTAAGTTTTTTAAGGAAAACATTTCAGGATTTTTCCCCACACAATGGACTTCAATTGCAACCAAAATGCTGAACGTCCACATCAATGCAGTTTCAAAGGACTTTGAAGTGCTTCAAATGGTACTGCGCGATCCCAGTTTAGGAATAGGGTCTCATCTAGCAAAATGAAAAATCCTGAAATGTTTTCCTCAAAAAACGTAATTTCTTTTCCACTGAAGAAAGAAAGACATGGACATCTTGGATGGCATTGGGGAGATTAAATTATCAGGAAATTTTCATTTTGAGGTGAACTAATCCTTTAAGGGTGTGTTCACACTTGTAATTTGGTTTGCTTGGTTCGTACCAAAAAACACTAGAAACATTTAGTCCTGGTCTGCTTAGCATTCACATTGGCATTTTAATGCCGAACCTAAAGATACCGAACCTAAAGGCATAGGGATATGTTCACAACCTGATTAGTCAGCTTTTATTACGTATAGCCTATTTCATAACAGAACTTACAGAACATCCAAAACAATGCTGAATGCACTCGTTGTATGTGCGTAGCCTAAATATGTTAGTATTTTGACCAGCTGAGAACTCACCAAGAGTTTATAAAATGTGTAAAGTAGTCAAAGCAGGGGCAGGAATCCGTCCGTCACACACACAAATGAAGATCTGCTGCGAGGAGACACGGTTCTGAACTGTGATGGGCAACATTGCAGGTATGCTTGAGCATTCTGTCCTTCTTAGGGTCTCATCTTGTGATATCATGTCCGTTTTTTGTTTGTTTACATGTCTTTAGTCCGTGTTGCATTCATATTTCATTCAATCCGCACCAGAGTTTGTTTGTATGGCGTTCACATTTATTCAAATGAACTGCACTAACAGAGCCATCCCACCAGGGTTCGTTTTACATCAAACATGCAAAGTGTGAACACACCCTAAAAGGACAACATCTATTGGACCACTTAAATGATACAGGATCCTGTCTTAAATTAGGCAAGAGCCAATGCATCAAAGTTTGACTGGTTAACATGGTCCATTTAGCCTCTGCATGAAAGTGCTGTAATCACACCATATTTTTTCCATTGAAGGCCATTCATAAGTAGCTGTGTATTCTAATGACTTGCCCATGAGCAAAGATGGTAGCATGCAGGTTATATGCTTGCAGGTCACTGCATATGCTAGTCTAGCAACTGCCATTGTGTTAAATTATCTTTCTCCAGATCACACACAAACACACACTCTCATGTATGCACTCAGGTTTGGTCAGTATGTAGGCGTAATCATTCAGATTACATATTAAACTGTATTTAAATAAAAAAAATGCCAGGGACATCTGTAATGAGAACAAGCTTTTATTTCTAATTTCCAACACTGTTATTTGCCCTTGCAAAATAAAAGCTGATGACGGGTCGGTTGGGCTGAACAGAGCCTGCTATTGTAGCTCTGAGCCTGGATTCAAATCTCTTTCATAACATGCAGGTGACCTCCTGCTTGACAGAAATCTCACATTCAACAAGAAACGGCACCTTAGCAGTTTCAGGGGCTGCTTTACTAGTTTAACACTTAAAGGAAACTTTCCTGCATCTTTGTAATTTGACTTTATTGATATTACTTTCACATTGTTTTACTAAATGTGACACGTGCTACATTTACATGTAAATGTAAAATGCATCTAAATGCATATGGAAATCTTATCTTAGTTTGTCAAAAACAAATTGCATGTAGGAGATGAATAGACACTCCTATAGAACATCCAGACAAGGTAGAACAACGTATGGAAGCTTGTTTCCGCCACAGAATTAAACAAAAAAGGTAATTGCGACTTTTTATCTCATAATTCAGACATTTTTTCTTACAATTCTGACTTTTTTTCTCAGAATTGTGATATAAAGTCAGAATTGCAAGTTAATATCTCACAATTCTGACTTTATATCTTGCAATTCTGACTTTATAACTCACAATTGCGCATTTATATCTTGTAATTCTGAGAAAAAAGTCAGAATTGCGAGATGTAAACACAATTGTGAGATAAAAAGTATTATCTTTTAAAATGTTTTATTCTGTGGCGGAAACAAACTTTCATTGATTTCCGATCAGCTCAATGTAATATATATATTTTTTCAATATTTGAGGTTGCTTTTACTGCAGTTGTCCATCAAAAATAGAAAAAGGGCATCGGCTAAAATGCATGCGAATGTTACTTCCTGAACATGTGCGGTGCAGAGTTCGAGTCGCTTTCACATTCACACAAACTGCACCACAGTCCCTCTCCCTCATATTGGAGATGGTGATTAAACACCAGGGATGGGAAGAATCGGTGCATACAACCTGCCCACTAGTCCCTGCCAACTGCAAGAAGGTTGCAGAGGGGGACATGTGGCCAAATTAATTCAGGTCACACATCTATATTGACTTGCCGGGTACTATGTTTTCCCGACCATGCTCTATTACTGAGCATATACGAGACATGAGTGCAGATTAACAGGTTGATGCCCCTCATCCACATACACATGCTTCAAGTTCTACATGCCCAGCAGTAAGTGGATAAGCCATTGTAAGTCCTGAGGGTATTACAGCTGGGAATTATCAAGGAGTTTCATAGCCCTTGGTCCAGTCCTGTTGTCACTGTCCCAAAGCACTTTCCAATTTTATTTTTTGTGATCAACTTTTTATTATTACTTATTTATATTTTTATTAAGATATACAATATACATGTTATATACCAAATGGTATACATGTATATTAATGTATATAAAGTAACATCACTTTTCAAACTATATACAATTGCCAAAGCCTTGTGAATAAATAAATAAGTACATTACAAAAAACCCCCCCAAAAAACCAATACAAAGATAAAATACAATTGCAGTAATGTTAAGACCCATTTCAATTGTGCGCTAAGCTTGAGAAAAAACATGATTGCATCACTTTATCCCAGACATCTAAAGTGGAGCTACGTGCTTTATGAATGACAGCCAATGATCTCTCTATAAGAACAATATCCCTGAAGTGGTTAAACCATTCTTTTATTGAAGGGGGTCCAGGAGAAAACCAAGAATGTATTATAGTTTTTTATGCGGCAGTTAAACCTGCAAATATAATTTTCTTAGAAGCCAAATTAGTATTAATAAGTGAAGCATCATCATTAAATAAAAATAAGGTAAGCATTTTAGGAGCTGGAAACTCCAAAATATCTTCAAGAGATACTGCCACTTGGGACCAAAGATTAAAGACATCTGGGCAATCCCAAAAAATGTGCAAGTAAGTGCCAACCGTATTCACATTACATTTTGTACAAACTGGGGTATCTGTAAGCTTCATTTTAAAGCGTCTGTATGAGGAAAGATAAAATTTCTGAACAAACTTAAAATGAATCAATTGATGTGCAGGATTCTTTGAAGAAATAAACACATTGTTCCATACATTCCCCCAGTCCAATTCCATGCCTCTCTCCTTAAGGTCACGATTCCATGATTCAATCACTCCCAGAGTTTTATCACGTTTTGAAATTAATTGTGCATATATTCTAGATACCAGTCCAATGCATGATGTACCTGGATTAATCCACAGACTCAGCGGCTGACCATACAGGGGAGAATTCCAAGGAACTCCATAATTGCTGATCTCAATTGTAGGTACAAAAACCAGGAAAAACCAGGAAGAGAGTATCTTGCTTTAAGGTCCTGAAATGATCTTAAGCCATTTTCTCCATACAGATCTTGCAAAGTGTAAACTCCTCCAGAAGCCCAGCTTGCATTGAAGTATGGGCCAGAGTTCTGCAGTAGATTATAGTTATACCAGATGGGAGAGCGATTACAAAGTTTAGTGTTGCAACCCATATGCCTCTGTACAGATGACCAAACTTGCAGACAGTGGCCTATAATTGGCCCAAATAGTTTGTGTGCCGATTTAGGTTTAAGTCCAACGAATAACAGATCTTCAATTCTATGAGGTTTTACAAGTTCTTGTTCCATCGGGCGCCAGGGAAGTACAGAGTCTTTATCACACCAAATTGTAAGTGATTTCACCTGAAAGGACCAATAATACAGTTGAAGTCGGGCAGTGCCAAACCGCCAGACGATTTAATCCGCTGAAGAGTACTCAGGCGGATACGGGGTTTTTTACCATCCCAAATAAAGCTGGAGATCTGAGATTGCAACTCTTTAAAATAGTTTACAGGTGGAGGTAGAGGAATCATGGAAAAAAGGAAATTCAACCTACCAAGAACATTCATTTTTATTATTGAAATTCTACCTTGCAAAGACATTTTGAGATTAGACCATCTTTTCATATCGGCCAATATTTCAAGTTTAAGTTTGTCATAATTTGTGTGAGATATATTTGAAAATGTTGTAATTTTTAATCCTAAATATGTAAATGCTGTGTCATGCCATTGAATATGAGGAATGGGTGACAATGTAAGACATTTTGCAGAGCCATTTAAAGGAACGAGAAGGGATTTATCCCAGTTTATTTTATAGCCGGAGAATTGACTGAACTGGGTGAAAAGTTGTATTATTCGCTGTAAGGAGACATGTATATTGGTAAAATATAGTAGTATGTCATCCGCATAAAGAGAAATTTTATGCTGTATTCCTTTTATAACTATGGGTGATATCAGAGAATCTAATCTAATCGACTGCGCTAACGGCTCAATTGACAACGCAAAAAGTAGGGGAGAGAGTGGACAGCCTTGACGGTTACCACGGTGCAGAGGAAATGACTTAGACATAATATTACCCGTTAGTACAACTGCAAAAGGATTAGCGTAAAGTGTTTTAACCATTGATATGAATGCTCTTCCGAAGCCAAATTCTTCCAGAACTGTCCAAAGATAGTCCCAACCCAACCCACCCGATCAAATGCCTTTTGTGCATCTAAAGTAAAAACAGCTGCTGGTAGAGTATCCATCTCAGATGCGTGGATGATGTGCAAAAGAAATGAAAGAAATAGGCCTATAACTACCGCAACTTAGAGGAGACTTGCCTTTCTTAAGCAACACAGAAATAAGTGACGTATTTTGATCACGATGAAATGAGCCAGTTCTAAGGGCATAGTTAATAGAATTTAGAAGAAGTGGCCCTATACTGTCCCATAATTCTATGAATAGTTCCGGAGGAAAACCATCTAGACCTGGAGAGTTGCCTCTTTTCATTGAGAAAAGTGCATCTTTTAATTCTGTAAGAGTGGGAGGTGCACTTTCCAATTTTATGACAATTTATCATAAGATAGACATCATCCTCAGACAATGTGATAATGAGGCGCTCGCGAACGACTGTCATCTCTCTCTTTTCAAACAGATTACATAAACAGAGAATATTTGTTTTCTATTTGATTATTTAAAACATGACATTTCAATGTTTCTTTAGACATATGTCTCATGTTTGTGTGACAAGTATTCACACAGTTTTTGTTTGTTTTCTTTATTTTGAAAAAAGCACCACACTTAGTTTTTATTGTGAATGTACACAAATAAAACTAGAAACTTAACAGATTCTAATTATGTGTAACACTTATGTTAATTATTTGAGTCTCTTTCAGACTAATAAGAAAAAAAGCATGGTGAAGGCACCAGCAACTTTGCCAACCCCTGGGGGTTAATATAATATCCTATAATATCCTGACGCTTCCAAGCTTCAACGGAAAAAGCATAACTGGCGTGATGTATGACTAAGCATAAGCGTTTTTAACTGTGAGAGGCGTTACACTTTCTTCACAAGTTACAAAAGGAGGTCTGGCGGAAGCTAGATATTTTATTTTATAACATGTAAAATATGGATATTTTTCTTACACAAATGCATCAGGCCTTTATTAACCCCTCGGAGCCATGCAGATCATGTTTATGATGGACTTATTTGAGCTTCAAACTTGTAGGCTCCATTCACTCCCATTTTAAAGCTTGAAAGCGTCAGGATATTTATTAATATGACTCCTATTATGTTAATCAGAAAGTCATAGCTTGAGGGTGAGTAAATCATGGGGTACTTTTCATTTTAAAGTGAACTAATCCTTTAAATGCTTGAACTCTGATGGATTTTGATTGGTCAAAAAAAAATCGTTCTGAAAGTGATTCTAACTGTGTGATATCGTTTCTTTGTCCCGTTATCGTTATAGCTGTGGTGTGGACTCTGCTATTCTTTAATATTGAGAATGATTTTTAGAACTATAGGCGCGTCCCAATTCGCATACTTATGCACTATTCTATAGCGTTTTTAAGTATAAATAGTGTAAGTAGTGTGTTCACACTGAAAATTCCAACAAGAAAAAGTGCACTTTAAATACCCGGATGATGCACTTAATTAACGGAAAAAACTAAGTGTGGAATTTTGGACACTTCATGCACTCAACTTTTGCAGCTTTAAAGGTCCCGTTCTTCGTGATCCCATTGTTCAAACTTTAGTTAGTGTAATGTTGCTGTTAGAGCATAAATAATACCTGTAAAATTATAAAGCTCAAAGTTCAATGCCAAGCGAGATATTTTATTTAACAGAAGTTCCTTTTCAAAGCCTACAGCGAACGGCTGGCTTGGACTACATCCTGGTACTTCCTTCATTAATTACGTCAGTAGAACAGTAGAACAGACTAACCTCCGCCCACAAGAATACGCGAAAAAAGGGGGCGTGGTCTTGTTGCTGTCCCACGTGGAGAAGAGGAAATGTCGTGTGGAGAAAAGGAATTGTTGCGTTTGACTGTGTTTGTCGCCATGTCGTCGAGACGCTGTTATTTTCATCCCGGAGTCAAATCACCTTTGTTTGGCTTTCCCAGGGACGCTGTAGAGATCATTAAGCGCATATATATCTCCCGTTAAGAGGCGTGACATTTCCACGTGCAAGTTACGTGCACTAAGCTGCTGTCAAATCACAACACAGGAACCATGCCGCTAAGCTGCGGTCAAATCACAACACGGGAACCGCTGGCACAATCAGAACTCGTTACGTATTTCTGAAGGAGGGACTTCATAGAACAAGGAACTCATCAGCCTGTTTTTAGGACAGTGAAAACAGCGGTATACAGATAAGTAAATTGTGTGAAAAATACTGTGTTTTTTACACGCGAAACATGAACACATGTTATATTGCACACTGTAAACACAATCAAAGCTTCAAAAAAACACGAAGAACGGGACCTTTAATCACGTAGTGGAGGGGGAGGCACTACCAGATTCCGATGTTGAATGCCAAAATAACCATGTTCATACACTACATGGTTGAGTACATAAGTACATAACTTAAGTGCATAAGTACATAGTGTATAAGTGCATAGTGTATAGTGTGTCATTTGGGACACAGCTTATATCTTTATTGCTATCTTTATAGTTATCGTCCTTGGTGTGAATGGGCCTTAACTCATGTTTTAACTCAATGGTCAGGTCTGGTGAATTTAACACTGTTGGGTAAAACTCCTTCATACCGTTGTGTAGACTTTAACTGTGACTGAACCATTTTTTGCCTGCTGTGTTATGAAAGTCAACTAGGTTTACAGCTAAATGCAGTGCCCTAAGAAAAGACACTCTACAAATTGCAAAGATGTTTGACATGATATAAGGCTAACTGTGTAATCATTAAAAATGATTAATTTAGCTAGATTTAATCTGAAATGTTGGATGTGCTAACACACCAAATGCTGTTACCCAAATTAACCCTTCATCCTTGATGCTCTTTCACTCTTGCCATTTCAATTTCACACCATCTGCCATTTAGCCACCCCCTCATTATATGTCTCTCTCTGTCTGTCCTTATGGAGCACCCTTCCAAGCAAACACCAGAGCAGCTATAAATAGAAGCCAGCTTTTAAAGCCCTCATGTCTCTCTACTTTTCTTTCTCTCTCTCTTTGATGTTGCTTCATAGATAGCAGATGACATAAATAGCTCTCTTCCATTCCCCTCTATCGAGTTTTCCACCCCAAATGGACCATGCTGCTCCTAAATGATATAATATCAGCCTGTGACCTGATAACATTTCAGAGGGAGCATTCACACCAGGCCTGTTTCCGTCAAGTCACTCTGAATAGAAATAGAAAGTCATAGAAACTTAATGGTGATTACATTCTTCCTGGCTATGTTCAGAATTAAACTGAGTATGTTTATAATACAACCAGTATACATACAACATGGATACTGCACATTTTATGTATATTTTCTGTTCATGGAGTGAACCGCTCAGATGACAAACTTTCTACAGTTGTTATATACAACAGGACACACTGCATGAATGTGTATTTAAACAAGACACCAATGAACTCGATCAGTAATAAAGAGACCAACAAAACGGCAAGGTGGAAAGCACTGACAGAGTGGAGGACCCAGGCATATCTGCAGGGCCCGAAGTCTGTGTTGGAGCCAGTGAGATGACAGAACAAGGCGTATACATAAGGACGAGGGACCCTGGTGGTGCCAGAAGGATAACAGGCCACAGTGGAGCCGAAGGAAAGAGGAGCCTCAGTTGAGCCAATGGATCCAAGTTGGAGTCATTGGCTCTGAGGACTGACGTGGGATAATTCAGGATTTAAAAGTTTCCCTTCCAAATACAATGGATGAATTGGCTGGCCAGAAGACTGTGGTTACGTCGGTGGATGAGGGATGAGCCAGGAAACTGGGTGGAACCAGTGAAGAAAGCAGAGCCAAGGAACTGGACGGGACTAGCGAAAGAGGTGTGGATCTAGGTGTAAGCGGTAATTTATTCAACAAAATGAAAACTTAAAACAACCTGAAAACTAACAACTGAGGGCTATAAGTACATAGATTATAAAGAAACCAAGGAAACATGAGCTAAACACAGAAAACAAGAAAGGGGAGCAATGGAACAAAATGAATACCAAAATAAGTCTACTTGGATTGAGTAGATTTTACAGCACCAGTATACTGTGTAATTTTGAAGAAATTTTTGTACATATAAAACGTAAACACATGTAAAGAGTTTAGGTTGACAAACGGAAAGAATGACAAAGAGATCTAGAGTCAAGATTAGGAGGTCTGCAAGCAGGTCAGTCTAACCCTGTGATTATAGTTTATGTAATACAGTACTTATGAAAGCCTCTCCTCTTATGTTGGCATACAGGCATAAAACCAGAGAGCCTGTCACAGATGCATAGTCTAAATGATTACAATTATTCTCCTCACTATAAGTGAAACAGACAGCTGTTCTAGACAGTACAGAGGGACGTCAGTTTAACAGACCGTGTATGTGCCTACATGTTGCAATTAAGTGTAGGTAACTTGTAGGTTCAATTCTGTCTGGGGTTTACCACACTCTAGAATATGCTGGTTTATTTTAACCCAAATCTGGGTTAAATATGGACAAACTCAACTTTGAGGTTATAAATTGAATTGAAAAATGTAACCCAATGGCTGGGTTTGTCCATATTTGACCCAAATTTGGGTGAACAGAACCCAGCATTTTTAGAGTGCATTGTTTACTTTTGTATCTTCATTTTCATATCTGAATATGAGCAAGCCTTAAAGGGTTAGTTCACCAAAAAATTTCAATTCTGTCATTAATTACTCATGTCGTACCAACCCGTAACCATCGTTCATCTACGGAAAACAAATTAAGATATTTTTGATGAAATCCGAGATACTCATGTGGTGCTCACGTGAACAGCGTTGGCCAATAATGAGCTGGTGTTCTGAAGTAGAACCTGTGTTAGACAACGGGTCTTTCCAGGCCCGCTGTCAGGCGAAACTGGGTTTGCCCCCCAAAAATAAAAATTCCAAAGAAATATGGCAATACTCGCAGAGTACTTCTGCACTGTGTTTACTACGTGAACAGCGTAGGATAATGACGTTATTTTTGTTGTTGTTTTTTGCACACAAAAAGTATTCTCGTCGCTTCATAACATTAAGGTTGAACCACATGTCTTTGCTACCTTTCTGGGCCTTGGGGCACGCCATTTTTTTTAGCACTTTGATACTGCCATAGTTTTACTTTGGTAATGCCATAGTTTCTTTGCATATGCATCTTGGTGTACAGTGTAAATAACATAGTATATGGTAATCCTTCAATACCATGTACCATATATCTTATCATATATCATGTACAAGTATCTGTTACCATCACTGTATTATGTCCTCAAGTAGGGGAGAGCGGGGCACAACCTAACGCTTTTTGACTGTTTCAGTTTGTGTAAATCCACTTGAGGTTCAGAGTATTTATTTTTCCCCACAATAATTGCACACTTGTCTAGTACAATTATGTGGTTTTGTTTCATTAACGTATACCTTTTTTTTATTTACCTCGAAAGAATGGAAGTTTAATGTGACAACATGCCCCATTGGTGGGGTATATTGCACATTGTAACATGAATTTATGGCAGCTTAAAATGCTATCTGATATAATTAGAAAAATATCCATGACAAACTAAAATATTTTGTCAATAAAATACAATTATTAACCTTTTCGAATAAAAATAATGGAATGTTTTATTAATTAAAAATAAACAAATTTTAGAGTTTGACAACAAACACACCTCAAAAACCAGATATATAGTGTTACATCCAAGGAGAACATTGACTCACAGTCTTTATTCACATTTTGCTCATGGTTTCTCAAAAGAATTCATAAAAGTATAGAATATAATAGCATATTTCTAATAGGGGCTCGTTGTAACGCAGGTGACAACATGCCCCACCTGCACAACTGGGATTTAAACCTGGCTCGTGTTTTCTGCTGTTAGATCAGCATTAAAGAATGATCTCAACTGTTATTTAACAGATATAAGATTACAATAATATCAGATTTGTCTTATTTTAAATAAACACAAAAAACAGAGATGAAAATGTTTCTTAAGTAAGAAATTTACTTTGCTATGGTTAAATAAATGTTCAGTGATATCTTCCAAAGATTTTTTAATTTTGATGCAATTTTTACTCTAAATAATGTTGATATGGCAACTAGTAAATACTAAGTTTCGTTATCCTGGCATGTGTGGAAAGTGTGAAACCATGTGTGCTACAACTGACCCCGCGTTAGTTTGTGCCCCGCTCTATCTTTTATACTGTTGGTAATATTTGAAGTACTGGACTGAAGCAATGTATGTTTACTTGATTATCCATACTTCATTTTTAGGGGGGAAAAAATCATGTTAAAATGTAAGTATCAAATATGATACACCAGGCTTATTGTCAAGAGTAGTTGAGGCAGGATCTATACGCAGCAGTTAGAGTATTTAAAGGGGCACTTCAGCGCTGGGAAGATGAATGTGTATTTAAACTGGGTCATTTATGTCATTTCATTTATGCATTTGGCAGACGCTTTTATCCAAAGCGACTTACATTGCATTCAAGGTACACATTTGTTACATTTTTGTCAATTCTTGCTTTCCCTGGGAATCGAACCCATGACCTTGGCGTTGCTAGCGCCATGCTCTACTGTTTGAGCTATAGGAAAGCTGTTATGTAGTAGAAATGTTACATTATTTTTGAATTTGGTGCCTTCTAGACTGAGAAAAGACAGAAAATGTATTTTTGTCTCATGTGGATGAAAGACAACATCTCCCAGAAAGCACTTGCTTCGCTGCCCTACAAGGCCTCTCCCAAAGCCACGGCAATTGGTTATCTCTTGCCAACCGCGGCTCCACCCCAACAGCATTTTGATATTCATAGTGATACAATTATTTCGTTCAGTTAGAGAATAGACACTACAATTGAAAACTGAACATGTCTTTTCAATAAAGCGAGTGAGTCGAACGAATGTCACTTCGCAGTCGCAGCAGTGTCAGATTTCATTCATCACGAGAGAAGAGCTGAGCAGAGCTGAGGTAAGCACGGCTGTCATTCGCGGCGCATGTCCAGTCTGGCGCGTTATCAGATCGCATATGGAAGCTAAACTTTCATAGGAATTCATTGAAAAGTTAAAACACTCACTTTGCTCCGTATCGCTCCGTTATGAATGCCTAAGGCCGAGCGGCAGCGGCAGCGGTCGTGCGCATTTACATTCTGTGAATGACAACCCATCCCTATGAGCGGGTTGAAAGCATGCGGAACTAGCTCCTGTAGTCTCTAGCCTCTGGCCAAAAATCCTCCGATGACGCAAAATGATGATATTTGCGTCATCTGAGGATTTTTTCCAGAACTAAAATGCATAAGTCTCTCGTCTCAGGGGGACATGAGGGGGGAAAGTACCATAATTCCAATATACTACCGGGTTTCTAATGATACAAAGCTTATGCTAAATGCTAAATCACTGAAGTAACCCTTTAAGAATGAACCAAAACAACAAACATGCAGGAGCACAGGAGAAAAACGAACACAGAAGAATAACAACTAAAAATAAAAATAAACTCAAGAACAACTCGAACTGAGGGATGTATATAACAAAATGGCTAATCAAGGAAATCAATCAAACAATGAGACAACAAATGAGAACCTTCTAGAAGCCAAGAAAACACAGGAAAGAAAGAGTTTAACAGAAACTTTAAAAAAAAGTATCTAAAGTTTCAATAAACTGTTCCATTTAAATAAAATAAAAACTATTTTTCTGACAATCTTTCATATGTCGGGCTTTACAGGGTTACTACAGGTCAAAAGTCAAGTGAATGTAATGTTATAAGAATGTAATCATTTCTCTGCCTTTGAAACAACTTTCTTTTATGTCTGACATCGCCAAGTCCTTTTATTGTCCAGCCCTCCCCTTTTTACTAGCCAGTCAGTTCACAATGGAAAAATCCCATCTATTTTCTTATTAAAAGTGCTGTTTTACGTCACGTTACTGAAGTAGCCTACAATGGGTTCTGCCTGCCATTTTATGTTGGCTTTAAAGAACTTCTCCAAACATCACAGAATGCTGCATTGTGTGCACGTGCAAGTGTGCATGGGTTTCATTTGTTATAATATTGGTGTATTTCTCAAGTGGGTTTCTCAGAGTGTGGGAAGAATGTCTCAGGGTATGGAGGCGGCTCCTGTGTACAGAACACCTAATCACACACACACACATGCACACACACTTTATCCCAGTAGACTCAGAACACTCAGCAGAAACACAACAGAACATTTAAACACACACTCATTATTCCAACATGCATATAAAAACACATGGAAAAGATCACACACACACACACACACACACACACACACACCCTAAAGACCAATTCAGCTGTCCTCGAGAGAAACAAGAGTGGAGTCTTATACTCAAGGAGTAATGGAAGCGAAAGAGTGAGATCTGTTTGTTCTTATTAATTATCTGGAGATGGTTGTTAAGCCTTATTCGGATGGGACTAGTTTTACCAGAGGAGAGCAGGCACATTTGTTATTTTAATCCCATTTGATTCCAACCCATCTGTGATTATTTTCCGCACAACATCGGTGTAAATGATGGAGCAAATTACACACTGTTTTTGTGAAACCTATTTTAAAGCACTACACAAATAGTAATTGTTTTTAAAGGTGGCATCTGTAAAAGAAAAAGGGCATGGCTCCATTGTGTTCATACTTATGGATTCAAAGGACAATTTATTCACAAGAGACAAGTGAGTTTTGTACTTATGAGTTCTTATGAACCTGGATAATACATGAGCCACATTACCATGTCCAGTAGTGCAGAAAGTATGATGATCATATGGCCCTAATAGAAATATATAATTTATAATATTTATATATACAAAAGCACAAATCGTATGGTATGCAGTGCCATAATCAGTATTTCAAAAAATCTAAAATAATATATATGTTTTAATTAATTCCAGCTTTCAAACTTTGGACAGGGATTACAGAAAAAAGTGGGCAGAAAAACACTGACATTTCTAAATCAGATAACGTTAAAATCCTTAATCACTGCTAATGTCCCCATGTAAAACAATTACAGAATTATTATTACTATTTATTTATTTTTACTTTAAACATTTTGACCATGGATAATGTTAATAATTGCTACTTATTTTTTTGTAATTTTTTTTTACATTTATTTTTGTTTCTGTCATCTCAAGAAATAAGCCTGTGATTTCCATTATTATGAACTCACTACACCTTCAGCAAACTCATACAGCCATACAAAGCCCTTTTTGTAACTACAGAAGAAAAGGAGAATTAAAATGTTGGAAACAAAAGAATGAAGGACTGTTACAATGCAATTCATACTTTCCAAAGAGGCTGAAGGGCCCAAAAATCTATATTTGCACGACAGCAACCCACAGCTCAGAAATAGATGCAGCAAAGCACTGTTACTCATTTCACATGTGACGAGTATGTTTACAGAGGACTCTTAAAGGCCCAACAGCCTGTTTAACTGCAGCGGGTCAGAGAGAAGGTAGAAAATGGGAAAAATTATCATTAAAAAGCATGTATGCTGAGACACTTCCAATGCCTGAACAGCAAAGAAAGTTTCTTTCAAAGCCATGTTTGACTCTTTGACAACCCTTCACTTAAGATCATGCCTCTAGCAGTTTCTGCCTCTGATTCACGAGCTCCATGACTTTTGCACATGCGGACACTGCGTCTGGTGTCCTGATATTCAGTTTCTCTGAGCTCCACACTGCATGAGACATAACATCACTGACTCGCTGATTTGTCAGCTATTGTCATCATCCTCTGTCTGTCTGTGCAGCGTCTCTGATTTTCCTTCAAATCTGAGAGGGATTCTGGGTGATTTCCTTCCATTAGCCTCTCTTTTTGTGCCTCCAGGTATCAAAAACTAAGACCATATTGAAATACTAACAAGAAAAAAATGATTCTTACTTTTACTTTATAAAAATAAGCCAAAACAACAACGACAAGAAAAAACATGAATACCATGACCTAAGGGGGGACAAATTATAATAAAATACCTTTTATTTGCTAAAAAAAGTAGAAACTACCAATCAGATGGCAGAAGGCATGTGTAAGATGGTGTACAACAGGTTTGTCAGGTTTTATAGCCTGAGTCCATAGAGGATTTTTTTTAACGCTCTAAAGAACTTTTTAAGAACTCTCTATTTTAAGAACATACTGGTGCTTTAAATAACCTATGAACATCAATAACTTTGAATTCCCCAAAGAGCCATATAACCAACTCAAGTTACACTGTAAACCCGAATAAGTTGGCAAAACTATTTTTTTTAAGTTAAGAAATGTAAAGTTTAAGTAAGCAGAACTTGCAGATTTTTATTTTTGTAATCATACATTTTAATTGTTCTGAACTTGAAATATTTGAGTAAGCTATTTCATACATTTAACTTAAAAATATCATGTAATCTAAAAAATTTTGTAGTGGAAACTTGACTAGCATTAAATAGCTAATTCAATAAATGCCACCTTTCTTATTGGTTGCACAATGCTTTGGTAGCATTAGCATAGCACTTGCTGAATGAGGACAGCAATATACTGTAACACATTTAACATGTATCTTTTCTCAAACTAAGCTCATACTCCACTCGTCACCATGATGGTAAAAAAAAAAAAAAACATAACAGAAACTCTTCTAAACTAGCATAACAAAACATTAAAGGGTTAGTTCACCCAAAAAAGAAAATGCTGTCATTAATTACTCGATTACTAATTACCAATTAACAATTTTGTTCTTCAAAAATATCTTCATTTGTGTTCCGAAGATGAACGAAGGCCTTACGGGTTTGGAACGACATGAGTAATTAATGACAGAATTTTCCTTTTTGGGTGAACTATCCCTTTAAATACTACTAAATATCCAACTTAACTTTAATCTTGCACACACACACACACAAAAACTTAACACTTAATTTTGGCATTTACTGTCCCTTTTGAGTGTCATGGCAAAAGCATGCTGGGAAATAGAAATCCCAGCCAAGTTTCGATTAAATTTAAGGTAGTCTAAATTAAAAGAAACAAGTTCAATTCAGATGACTTAAAATGTTTCAGTTTTGAGAACTCAAAAGAAAAAGAAAGTTCTAAAATTCTGTTTAAATTGAGTTGGCTCTACTAATTAATTATTTTGAGCGTTAGGGTTTACACAAACTACTAAAAGTGTCAAGAGGTGATTGACAGAAAGATGAAAGAAGGTTTAGGCCTAAATGTAGAAAAGCAAGTATAATGGGAGATTATGAATTATCCTCAATTAATATTCTGTGTCCTGTATGTCTTGTTCTGTTAAAATGGTCATCTTTTCTGTCAAAAAAATCATGAGATTGTTTCAGCCAATGCCAAAATGATGTCCGTTCATGTCTTTCCTTTAACTGAAATCTGTATAATAAGCAAAAACTATCTTACACCTCTCAAATTCCCCAGGACTCAGGTTAAGGAAGTGCTGAGGGAAATTCTCCATCTTTCCATTTCCAGAACTGACCATCCATTCTTTGAATATCACCCATTTAGACTGGTTCTTTTTCATTTACAACCTATGCTTGGCCTTCTACTTGGATGAAATGGATACTCTTTCCAGACTCTTTTCAGAAAACATTCCGTCCCTCCATCCATTCTCATTCTACTTGGTAATTTTAATAATCAATGTGGTGGTACCAAATGAAGTACCAAAACCTGCTTGTAAGTTTATCAAACTCTTATGGCCAACAACACTTTTCCAGAGTTCCTTGTTTGAAATGTCTTAGTTGAAAATATACTTAATATATTTATAAAGTAACCTGCATATAATTTAATTCTGCCTATCCTTTCCTCTACTGCAATGCATACAAATTCTACAGGAGCAATCCTATGAGATTTTAAAGTAGGCCACATAACCAAATACCCCCCTTTGATTTTTAAAACCAGTCTTACCACACTCTTTTGTGACCAGAGCTTTGTGATGTTAGTCTTTCTTATGGATAACAATGTGTGTGTGTTGCAAAATCAGAAGGTTATTGTGCCCATAATATGATGTTAAACGTCAGGCATTACAACGGTATAAAACCATCAGTCAGATCAAACAATGGTGCAACAGCCTTTAGACTTAAAGTTTCCTAGAATTGTGCTTCAAATGACGCCATCACACCCAGTAGTCTAAAGTTTAGTGATGATTAACAAGAGTTATGCAACTTTTTCAGAGAGTGTTGTTGCTGAAAACAACCCCTCATATAGAGGTCGCCTAACGGCCCAATCATGGTCATTTTTTTATGAGTAATTACAATCAGTGTGAATCAGGGGAAATTTGATTCCATGCTATTGCATAAACACTTTCATATGAAAGCCAGAACAATCTCTTTATCAGACATACACTGTTACATCACATATAAAACAATCAACCTCAGATCATCTGGAATGACACAACTATACTGTAGCTTACAACTGCCATTTTTATGTTAAATATAGGAAAACAAATAAAATGATCTTCAATTGCATTTCATATATTGCATGAATGGGTTCAAAAAGCACACTTGCCAAGCATTAAATGCAAGGGAAAAAATGGCTTTGGCAAATAAAAAAACAGGCCAGTAACCTATTTATCAAGATGGTATAAATCGAGAATAGTGAACACGATTTTTTTCTTTTATTGTCATTTGAAAAGGAAAAAATGCACATCGATAGTTAAACATAAATACTGAGTAATGTATGATGACAATGGCTTTTCTGCAAACATATACTGTTATTAATTCATATGCCATGCTAAAGTTTCAGGTCAGTTTTATTTTCAGTAGACATTAATACTTTTATTCAGCAAGGACACATGACAAATATGACAGTTTTACATAATTACAAAAAACTCTATTTTATCTATTCTATCACGATTTCCACAAAATATTCAGCAGCACAACTGTTTTTAACATTGTAAAAATAAGAAGTTTCTTGATCAATAAATCAACATTCTTCCAAGACTTCCAAAGGATCAGGTGACAAGACTGGAGTAATGATGCTGAAAATTCAGCTTTGTCATCACAGGAATAAATTACATTTTAAAAGTTTAATTTTCATATTCAAATAGAACTTTGAAATTGTAATAATATTCCACAATATTACTGATTTACTGTGTTTTTGAATTTAAAAAAAGGTTTCATGACCCCACAATTTTGAGCGTTGTGTATATTTGTCACAATCTTCAGTCCCCAGCCCAGTCACCACTGCACTGTTTCCCAGCATCCCTCCATCAACCATGCTGCCACCAATCACCTTCATCATCAGCACCACATATAAGCCTGCAAGTCACACACTCCATTGTCTGGTCTCGACTAGGACTACCTGTATTTTTCCTGTGATACTTACACTCACCTAAAGGATTATTAGGAACACCTGTTCAATTTCTCATTAATACAATTATCTAATCAACCAATCACATGGCAGTTGCTTCAATGCATTTAGGGGTGTGGTCCTGGTCAAGACAATCTCCTGAACTCCAAACTGAATGTCAGAATGGGAAAGAAAGGTGATTTAAGCAATTTTGAGTGTGGCATGGTTGTTGGTGCCAGACGGGCCGGTCTGAGTATTTCACAATCTGCTCAGTTACTGGGATTTTCATGCACAACCATTTCTAGGGTTTACAAAGAATGGTGTGAAAAGGGAAAAACATCCAGTATGCGGCAGTCCTGTGGGCGAAAATGCCTTGTTGATGCTAGAGGTCAGAGGAGAATGGGCCGACTGATTCAAGCTGATATAAGAGCAACTTTGACTGAAATAACCACTCGTTACAACCGAGGTATGCAGCAAAGCATTTGTGAAGCCACAACACACACAACCTTGAGGCGGATGGGCTACAACAGCAGAAGACCCCACCAGGTACCACTCTTCTCCACTACAAATAGGAAAAAGAGGCTACAATTTGCACAAGCTCACCAAAATTGGACAGTTGAAGACTGGAAAAATGTTGCCTGGTCTGATGAGTCTCGATTTCTGTTGAGACATTCAGATGGTAGAGCACACTTTAGGCCCCTTAGTGCCAATTGGGCATCGTTTAAATGCCACGGCCTACCTGAGCATTGTTTCTGACCATGTACATCCCTTTATGACCACCATGTACCCATCCTCTGATGGCTACTTCCAACAGGATAATGCACCATGTCACAAAGCTCGAATCATTTCAAATTGGTTTCTTGAACATGAAAATGAGTTCACTGTATTAAAATGGCCCCCACAGTCACCAGATCTCAACCCAATAGAGCATCTTTGGGACGTGGTGGAACAGGAGCTTCATGCCCTGGATGTGCATCCCACAAATCTCCATCAACTGCTAGATGCTATCCTATCAATATGGGCCAACATTTCTAAAGAATGCTTTAAGCACCTTGTCGAATCAACACGTAGAATTAAGGCAGTTCTGAAGGCGAAAGGGGGTCAAACACAGTATTAGTATGGTGTTCCTAATAATCCTTTAGGTGAGTGTACCTGACACAAGATGGCTGCCTGAATGAATACTATGGCACTGTCCCAAATGGCACACTTCATATGCACTTTCGGTCTCGTGGACTTACAATGGCTGCCGCTTGTGTGTCCGTTAAGTCCACGAGACTGTAGAGTGTCCAGTTTGTCATTTTAGGTCTCAGAAGGGTGCTCGCTCGCGCCCCCTTTGCGGTTGATATGCGCCCTCGATGCGCACTTCTGCCAAGCCCGCACTGGTGTTCCGTAGCGGACTTCTTCCCAACAGTCAAAGCGACGTTATGTCATGAATGAGCGGACTCGTAGGAAGACAGCAAGGGTTTAGGGTGCCATTTGGGACAGGGCCTAAGTGGAGGAGCTCTCCCACTTGGTGCCATGGAATGATGACACCATGAAGACAGTGATGTGGAGTTGATTCGATGACCATCTATTCTGTCAGGTACCAGCAGCTACCACATGTTTCCTGGCATGTTAAATTGAGTATATGCGGTGGCTGAATGGTTCTCCCTTCAATGTTGGTGAGGTGGACGAAGATGCCATCACCTCACAGTCACCCCAGTCCATTCCATTTCTCCTGGCACCAGTGGTCTTCATCGAACCACCACAAAACCTAGGCACTCCCCCCATTTTCATCACTCCTCATACCAGCCTTTCCCTGGGCTTGGAAGGCTGAGTACTGTCCTGGAGTACCTGGAAGTACTGTCACGATCTCCAGTCACTGCTGCACCACGTTTCCCAGCATCCCTCCTGGCTCCCACCTGCAAACACTCAACCACACCTACCACCAATCACCTTCATCAATCAGCACCACATCTAAGCCTGCAAGTCACACCCTCCATTGTCTGGTCTTGACTAGGACGACTTGTATGTTCCCTGTGATATTTACCTGCTTGCCTACCTCCTGTTTTTGTCCCTCGTTGATTCTCCTGCATCTCCAAGCTCCAGTCTCCTTTGGCTCCTCCTCGTGGACCTGTAAGACACCACCAAACTACTATTATACAATTACCATCAACGTTAACTGTGTGTGTGTGTGTGTGTGTGTGTGTGTGTGTGTGTGTGTGTGTGTGTGTGTGGTGTTGTACTCGCCTTTTAGACACCGTCCGTGTCTCTCTCAGTTACCTGTGATCTGCATTGTCCTATCTCATATTGCTGCTTCATTCACAAATTATGTCTTTATTTATGTAATATATATTTATATTTAAGATATATAAGCTGATGGACATGACCAGAGCAGGATGAAGTCCAATTCATGAGCAGCTTAAATCGACCACATTCCATGTTCCTAGTATCCATTATTGATCAGTTAATTTATGACTGGAATGGCATAGGCCCTATAGCCGAGAGCAAAAGAGAGGGACACAGTTTATGTCATGAGTGGCTGTTATTGTGTAATAGCACAATAATCCGGATAGCTATCTGGCCATGTTCAAAATCACGCAAGAAGTAATTCACTGTCCTAAACCAATTTATCTTTCATTAATCATGGTGAAGAAGGAAAGAGAATACTGTTCACATTGTCCAACGCATCCCGTAGCAGGCTTCTTGACTATAGCTAAAGCAGCAAGACTTCTTTTCTAAACTACCCTCACCAGCTAAATTTTGCTATATGAAGAGCATGCTAAAAAGTGTCAAACAAACCTGACTTAGCATGGATATTAGGTTGTTATAGATCATTCTGTCATCTCTTAGTTATCTTTCAAAGTGTATTTGCTCTTTTTTTATAAGAAAGTTACTCTAAATTATTACACTGGTTTATTTGAGCTTTTTTTCGGTCTTATCTGAATGAATATACAACATTCAGAAGAACAAGCACAAAAAATGTAATATTACAAGTAAAACATCCAAACAGGCAATAGAGGCAACAAAGACTCGTCCAAAACATCAAGGTTAAAATTTTACCAGAGTTACGTTTTGGTGTTATGTGGATAGACGTCACTACTTGAATATACTTGAATATTTATCTTGTGACACTGGGCTGGACAAGGACAAGGTGGACTATAAGGATATTGGATGTTTATCCAGGAACATGTTCTACATGGTGAAATCACGTTAACCATGGACTGCGACACTAGTAACACTCAAAAGTCAAAAACTCAGATCACCACATGAGGTCAAATGAAAAAATAAGAAAACAAAACAAAGCAAATGACCTACTGAACCTGTTTGTTATTCTGAGTGTAAAAGAGAACATCCAGAAGGACCTTCAGGAGAACATAACAGTGTCATAAAGTCACAGAGAAGAAGAAATGAAGGATAGGTGGGGGAGCAATGAACTTTAATAATTATTTGAGGTTTCTGCACTCCCAAAGGCTCAAACCAAGAAAACAGCCAAGCACAGTAGGCACGTGTGCATGACACTCAAATATTTAGACACATATGAAATCTCAGCTTGATTCCAAGAAAGCCTGCATTGTCAGAACTAGTCAATGTTCGGCCATTATGACACTTTCTTTCTTTAACACTTCTTTGTCAAAGTGCTTTTTTACTATTTATTGCACACATGACGTAAGTGGAATTCCCTAGAATAGGTACACTCTGCAGGTGAGATTACACAACACATGCCAAACTGAACTTTAAAGCTGAGGGGAACACCAAGAAAACAATACTGAAGTACTAGATCACTATTAAACTATTAACATGTTAGATCATTTATGGTCTTTTCTAAATTTTCCAAAACAATTATTTTCTATTAAGACACCATAAATAGCTGGGGAGTTTAAAGCCTTGTTTTGACATAATATTGCATTATGTACCTTGTGAGGCAGCTGTTCATACAGTTATAATTGGATGTTGTTCCACCAATGACTATGTGTTTAATTCAGATACTTGAACCTACTGGCAATACTGGTAGACCTATAACATTTTACATAACAAGTTTAAATACAATTGTAGAGCATGATGTAGCAAGATTTGACATGTGGTTTAATTTCAGTCATGTCAAGTATCTGAAATTGATTTAGCCAAGATACATGTCAAATTTAACCTAGTTGCTACTGACAAAAGATAAACAGACACAGTGTGAGCATGTAAGATATGCTGCTGCTACGGGAATAGGCATTCATAAATCCCATAGCAGATCTAGACAGGTGGAGCAGGGGCAGGTGGAGGGTTTCAGAGGAACTCTGTTGTAATCTAGTGTTGAGCTTCACTAATCAATCAGGTCATAGCAAATCAAATAATTCTTCAATACTTTTAACTGTTAGAAAGAAAAAAAAACTTTTTGATTGGAGCAGGATGGAAATTGATGGCTATTGCTGGATTTTGGATAGGCTTCATTGTTTGAAGTTTAGTCTTCATATACAGCAGGGGCGTAGCCAGCGGGCGGGCCTGATGGGCACAGGCCCACTATGATGAATAGGCCCCCCCAGTTTATTATACAAATATAATAATATTTGTTAAATAACAGTTGTTTAAATTATTTTAACGTAATTACAAAACTATTATAACATCTTAAATACTAAAATAAATTAAATGTGTTTTTTTACAGTCTATGGTTTTTGTATAATGCTTGTTGTGTTGACAGCTGTGTCTCATGCATGTCACGTCTGTGAGTTCATGAAGTGTGTTTACCTATTAATTTAGCCTATAATTTGCAGTTGTGTGATAGATAAACCGCAGCGATGCAAAATTCTATAAAAGGACTTTTAAAAACTTGCATTAACGCGGGAGAGAACCCATCCATCAGCCGGCAAGTAATGGTAAAACTTCCAAGTGCAGGTTCATTCTGTAAAGCTGGGAGCACAGTAGTGATAGTGTAGGGGTAATGTGTGTGGCATTAAATTTTGACACAATTCAACCTGATCGAGGTTCGAATCCGCCTTTTGCCGAACTCGCTCTACTTCCTTTTCCCATCACATATCAGATCGGAAAGGCGTCTATTTTCAATAAAAATTAAGAAAATATTCTAAAAGTGGAAATCAAATGTCTAACGTGTGTTGTAACCGCTGCTCATGTTTCGTATGTGGACAATTTGTAGACAGTTTTAGGTTATGTTGACAGTGACACTGACTGAGACGTGGTAGTTTTACAAGGTATGTTCTACAAGGTGTGTTATTTGATCTGAAAGCATATAGGCGTAATATGCGGGTGGGACATGTATGCCTCCACCACCGCACAATCCCCAACAAAACCATGAGTTTTGCGCATCCATCCATTATAAAAGTAACCCATATGGCTCCAGGATGTAAATAAAGGCCTTTTGAAAAATATCCATATTTATAGCTTTATAAACGATAATCACTGGCTGCCGGTAACGGCTGTACACAAGTCTAGATCCGGCAGTGAACTCTGACCCAACGCATGATGTATTAAGCAAAACAAATCACCGGTCACAAATTAGAAGTCTAAAACGAGAATTTTTAAAGAGAAATGTCAGAGGAGCTTAAGTTTGTTGCCCAGCCCTATTTGTTTGATCTAAGCTTACACTACTCCTACATGTCGTGTGTTGGTTCAGAGGTCACTCTTCGGCCGGAACTCGGCTCGCATACGTTCGATACCGGAAGACAGTGAATACAGTTTATAAAGTTGGATATTTGGATATATGGATATTTTCTTATAAAAACGCATCACTTCGCTTCAGAAGGCCTTTGTTACCCCCTGGAGCCGTATGGATTACTTTTAGCTTCAAAAACGTCTCGGGTTATGACTATAACCCTTGTTATCTGAGAAAGGGAACGAGAACTGCATCCAAGACACTTCGGGGATAGTCCCTTAGCATAGCGCGTCTGAAGCATGAATTAAATCAGTCACCGATCCAGATTGATGCTGCGTCATGATGTAGTAAGTGACGGCAAGTGCGGAAGCTACAAATGGATGCAGGCCCATAGTAAAGACAGCTATTTTGCGATGAAGCAGGCACTCCCTTGTGATGAGGTGTGACAGCGAGATTCAGTTCTCGTTCCCTTTATCAGGGAATCAGGGTTATAGTCATAACCCGAGACGTTCCCTTTCAAGGGAACTCGAACTGCGTCCAAGACACTTTGGGGAACAAATACCCACTAGGCCACACCGAACCACGCCCGTCCTAGTGTGAAGCTGAAGACCAGGCACAACTAGGACGTGAGCACCCTGGTGCCAGGCGTCGCAGGAAGATCCAGACTATAAAACCTGATGAAGGTGTGTGGGGTGGCCCACCACGCCGCATTGCAAATCTCATGAAGTGAGGCCCCAGAAAGGAGGGCCACCTAGGAGGCCACGCCCCTCGTGGAGTGAGCCCTCACGGCTATGGGTGAAGGCAAACCGCGCACCCGATAAGCCATGGCTATAGCCTGGACAATCCAATTACTGATTGTCTGCTTAGAAGCAGGCAATCCTTTCTTGGATGAGCCAAAACACACCAACAGCTGGTCCGATCTCCTCCACTGCACACTACACAGAAGATGGCTTTCACCCTGCCAGGAGCACACTCCAGGCAGGTTGGCGAAACCGCCAAGGCCTGAAGATCCCCCACTCTCCTCAGAGAAGTGATGGCGAGAAGAAAGGCCACCTTAAGGGTCAGGTTTTTTGCCTCAGCCGACTCCAGCGGCTCAAAGGGGGCCTCAACCAACCCTTCAAGTACCACTGCCAGGTCCCAGGCTGGGACTCTAGAACGAGCCACAGGCCTCATCCTCCGAGCCCCACGGAGGAACCGTACAACCAGATGATGTCTACCCAAAGGTCCATCATCTACTGGCCAGTGGAAAGCCCCAAAGGCAGCCACATACACCTTAAGAGTGGACAGGGTTTGAGCGGCAGAGAAACGGTCCTGGAGGAACTCCAGTACTGCCGCAACAGGGCAGTTAACTGGGTTCAATTCCTGTTCTCTACACCAAGTGGAAAAGAGATTCCACTTCAGGTTGTACAACCTCCTCGTAGAAGGTGCCCTGGAGCTGAGTATGGTCTCAACGACACCTGCTGACAAGCCATCCTCTAGGTACCTGGCCTCCTCAAGGGCCAGACCCAGAGGTTCCACAGCTCCAGTCGGGGGTGGAAAATTGTGCTTACTGCCTGAGACAACAGGTCCCTCCTCAGACCTGCCATGGCCGTCTAGGAGTGCCATGATGTCGAAGCAGAACGATCGGGGGAAATGCGTACAAATGCAGCCTCAGCCACGTCTGAGTCATGGCGTCCAACCCCAACGGAGCTGGATGCCTGAGGGAAAACCACAGTGGTCAGTGGGACGTCTCTCAAGATGCAAACAGATCCACTTCCACTGGGCCAAACCTCTCGCACATGTCCTCCACCTCGGGGTGGAGTCGCCACTCCCCGGGCCTCAGCCCCTGCCTCGACAGGACATCTGCTCCCTGGTTCTGGTCCCCTGGGACGTGCATCGCTCTGAGAGACGACAGTTTCCCTTGGGACCCCTGGAGGATCTGGTGAGCCAATTTGCAAAGAGGACGCAACCTCAGACCCCCTGGTGATTCAGATACAATACCACGGACATATTGTCGGATCGTATCAGGACATGGTGGCTGCAGAGGTCCGGGAAAAAGCTCCTAAGAGCTTTGTAGACCGCCAACATTTCCAGGCAATTGATATGCCAGGAAGAATCTCCCACAGACCTCTCGTAAGGGTGGCGTAGGTTAAAACAACCTTTCTGCAACATGACGCTCCCAACACTGGACCCTGGGACAGGAACCAAGGATTCTTCCATATGACAAGGGAACGAAGGCACTTGGAATCCTAGAATCTCTCGACGATGGTATTAACCGTGCCGCCGAAGAGACCCGCAGGAGCTACCGGGGAATCCAACAGAAAAGATTTCTCCCTCTCCTTCATTTCTGATAGGTTCAGCCAGAGGTGTCTCTCCACGCACACCAACCCAGCCATGGAGCGGTCGTTAGCGTGGGCCATCTCCTTTGTGACGCGGAGAGACAGGTCGGTGGCCTTACGGAATGTCTAAAACTGTCCATAAGCCTAAAATATTTGAAAGCTGCCAGAGATTTAAACTGCTCATCCAAACCACCATGACACATATGCATGCATTTAAGTTCAGCTTTGTTTTGCATTAAAGCACAAAGGACAATCACAAAAGCATGACAGAACAGAACACACTGTTCTAGGCCCATTTCTACATGTCAATTATTGGTTTAATCTATTATTACCACACTTGTTCCCATCTGTCCTGGTTAATGTGGCGTAAAGAATCCAAATCCATACAATGTATTGATAGACACCAGGCGCTCCATAGACAGCTCTAAATACCAGGCTATGACCCAGTCACATATTGTTCAGGGCAGTGAAACATTCCTTTAATGGATGGCAGACAGACGTGACGGCAGTGTTTACTGCACAGCCCACTGGGTTCATTCCAATCTACACTGTTCTGAGAGCACCTAAGGCAATGTTAGGCATTAGCTAAATTAAAAGTTTTGTTCATGGACAACTAATGGACATGTTAAGAGTAGACTGGGCTAAACTAAAAAAGGATATTTTTCTTATTCAGAAGTTGTTCTTTCTCATATTTCATGAGACTAGAATTAAGTTATACGTAAGAAGTTCGAGATTTCTCACTTTTGATGGCAGACTTTGGTATTTCGGCATCTTGCTTCCAGAAACAGATAAGCAATATTCATTCAAGTCCTCAGCCAGCAAACCAGTCTGTGTAATAAGTCGTACTTGAGTTTGTTTCCCTACAATGAGTATCTGGTTGGCAATAAAATGGGTCTAAAAGATGAAGGACAAACCATGGAAGCTGGGTAAAAGAGCAATGCTGCCCTGACAGTGAGAAAGAGAGATAATTATGTAACCGGCCCACCAACGAGCGCTCTGGTTCAGTTACCACGGCAATGCTGCAAGCATCACCCATAATTGCGTAGAGGTTTCACGCTCAAATAGAGAGGCTGATCCTGAATCTCACATAATTCCGTATAAACCAACACACAAAACCTTCTATTTATATCTCACTTACAGACTTTAAGACAAAATACATAGAGATTAATCATGTGATCCGTCTCACGCCATAAACAATTTTGGGTGTACTGGTGTACAAGCTGATTTTGAGCCCACTGCGGTCAGGTAAAGCCGGTTTATGAGGAGTTAATGATTATCTAGATGTGAGTGCTGACAGAAAGTTATAGGCTCATGTTCAGAGGTCTTTCTCTCTCCTTGGAGCATCATGTGTCCTCTCTTTTTGCAATTAAGTTTATCAGTCTTCATCCTGTGAGGAAGCTTCTTTCTCACTTAGACAAAAATCTTTAACTGTAGCCTACTATAGCCTTGAAAAAAGAATCCTTCGACAGTGTTTTAGCAGTTTGTAAAACATGGTAAATTATCATCTATGATATCATTATCATAAATCTGCACATTATCATGGCATCTTTTATACTTCACAATATGGTTGTATGTGCCAGGAGATTTTATTGTTGACAGAGATAACAAGTCAGAGATAACTTGTAGGAATGTCTCACATCCAACTGCACATATAGAACATCAAATCACTTCTGGGAATCTCATCATGAAGAGATAGCCATCCGTAATGACAATTTCCTGGTATGCCTCTTTGAAAATGTTATTTATTGATTGATTTTCTCTTATTTAACATATTGAAAACATATTGAGGTTCACTCTTTTGGGTTGCCAGCCACCCATCCTAAACAATCCAGCATTGCTGGGTCCTGTATGGTTGCTGGTTTGCTGGTCCCCAGTATGGGAAGCTGAAGAACTGGGGGACCACCAAGTCAGGAGCCACTGCTTTTAAACAACAAAAAGCAGTTTTATTCAAGCTTCATGCATATTTTTTATCAACACGTGAAGGTGGGTATGTTTCAAAAGAAAAGCAACATTTTGAACAAAAATCTGAGAAAATTGCTGTTTTTTAGAAAGACTACAACATACATAACAGTGCATTCACACTACCAGCGACACAATCATCTTAATTTCTATGGAGAGACACAAGCGACAGTGACCGTTGGTGACCGACCATCGTCCAGCGACCACCTTACAGCGACGCGACAAAGTTGAGAACTGTTCAACTTTATGCAAATGAAGTGCGACTTTCGGGAGCGACAACCAAAAGCAGGGAAGTCAGTGGAGCATACGTGATCCGTCGCTCTTCAGTCCTGAGGCAAGATAAAGGAGAAGCTAATTTTAGCAGTCAGCAACTGTCTAACAATTTAATATATATTTCTGTGTACATGTGGTACTCACTGTGCTGAATTTGAGGTTTCGTGAGCCCAGATAGATCGGCATTTGCCCTTTTGCTGCAGATAAATGTTTGTAGGGGCAAGAAAACTTTATTTTGTCAACTTGGACAAACATCCGGGAATGTCACTCACAAACATTACTAGGTAACCAGTAGTGGGAACGCCCCCTAGGGACCTCACCGTCAGCCACTGGCAACATGCAGCAACAAAGTCGCTGGTAGTGTGAATCCACCTTAAAGCAATGCTTTTATCAATTGTTTCTGTTCCTTTTTTTCCTGTGTTTTGATCTGGAAATTCTCTACTCTTTCAGAAGATGGGTAAGACGCCACGAGAGGCGTCCACTCTCACCTAAGCTTTCGCTACTCCTACATGTCATGCGTCGGTTCAGAGGTCACTGAAGTTGAGAAAATTGCTGTTTTGCTTTTTTTCAAATACTATAACATGCATGAAGGTGCATTCACATTACCAGCGACAAGCAGTGACAAAGCGACACAATCACCTTCATTTCAATGTGACACGTGTGTGGAGTGTCCAGCGACGCGAAAAAGGTGAGATCTGTTCAACTTTATGCAAATTAAGAGCAACATTTGGTGAGCGACAACCAATAGGAGGGAAGTCAGTGGTGCGTACGTGATCCGTCACTCTTCAGTGCCAAAGCAAGATAAAGGAGAAGCTAATTTTATCAGTCAGCAATTGTCCTAACAAAACATCGCAGCTGTATTTTGATGTGGAAATTCTCTACTCTTTCAGAAGATGCGTAATAGCGCCCCCTATGGTATAACAATGAAGAAATTCCATCAATGGCAGGGAAGCTTTGTCTCATAAAAATTACAGCAATAAAGCAGTTGTAACTCAGTTGTGCATGTGATTTAGCTGTAGAAGCTAAGCTAGCTTATGGTGTGTCAGCATCACATGCAGTGCTGCCTGAAAGGGTAAACACTCACAACAAACAACCAAGTGCGAAGGGAACAGAAAAAGATAAAGCCTCCCTGCCAAGCATTCCCTGCTTAATAATCCAGCATTGCTGGACACCATCATAATGTATGTTTTGCATGATGGAGCATGGAATGCTGCTGGTTGGCTGATCCCCAGTATGGAAAGTGGGAGTGCTGGTTGGCCAGAGTACACCAGCTTAGTTTTGTTTGAGAACAACATGACTGTGCTGATCCACCAACTAGACCAGCACTATACCAGCTCTAAACAGCATAAACTAACCTGGACCAACATGGAATTCATGCTGGTTTATGATGAATTTTACGGCAAGGTTGTCTCTCTCAATCTCTGAAAGGGGATTGTCCAAAGGCCAAAGGAGCTGGACTGGCTACCTCTAATTCCTGTTTATAAATTGCATGGTTAGCGAGTGCAAATCTGGTTACATCACAGAAAACCCAGATTCTGCTGTATCCCAAACTGCACTTGATGCAAGGACATGTTGTGACAGCATGTCTGTCCCCAGGCAGACAGTAGAACAGTGTTACATCACATAACCCAGTATGCAGCCAACAACTCTTTCACACAATTCAATGGCCCCAGTTCCTGTCCAAACTGAAAGAGACATCAGATTTCTGACCCCAGATCTGTCCTTATTAGAGTCTCACCATCAATATTATAGGCTCAGACAGCTTATCCCTGACCCAAAACTGCCCTTACACAATCATTCTTTATTCTCAAAAAGCTAGAATTTAGAATGTAACCATAGGATCTGGTCCACTGCAGCTCATTCTAAAGAACCATCCATTTAGACAGGAAAATACTGCTTATTTAACGTATTTACTTGCTACTAATGCCGTTCTCACACCTGTAGATTTGTTTTGTTCCGAAAAAGGGATTACAATTTTTACAATGTTGCAATTTCTTCTTGTTCGGTTTGGCTTTCACAAGGCAACATTTCTAAACGGACAAAAATGTGTTAATCCAAGTCACATGCAAGTAAACTGTCCTTTCACTAATCAGAGTGCACCTGTTTATGTTCAAGGATACTGCTCATAGCGGTCAGACTTCAGGAAGGAACAGCTCTGCTGTATTATTGTGGATTTCTTTCTTAGCTGTCATTATATTGCTTTGTCATTTTGAGCAGGAATAGGCTTCGTCTGTATTTTGTTCAGTTGTTCTAAAAATATGTTAGTCTGACCAGATTTCACTTAGGCATTTCGAGGCATTTCGATTCCGATCGCGATCGTTGTGTTCATTTATGTGTAAATTAACCCAAACTAAGGGTGAAAATGCAGCAGGTTCCAGAACAAATGCTTTAAATGAGCCAGATGTGGCAAAATGCCCTATAAGTACCTCAAACTAAACTCTGAATTTCTTTCAAAGATTTGATAACATAAACCTTGCTAATGTTGTCAAATTCGATGGCTAAATCTATGTAGCAGACTTAAAGGTGCACTGTGTTAATTTTAGCGAATTGCAACCGCCCACCACTCACCCCTCCCTTTCGAAGCATATAGAGAAGCTACGGTGGCCGACACAGGACAAAGATGTCGTCTGAGACCGCAGAGACTAGCTAGCGCTCTGTCTGTTTAGGGCTACTGTATAAACATGGTGGCACAAAATGAGGACTTCACCGTGGTGTATGTAGATAGAAATGGCTCATTTTAAGGTAATAAAAACACGGTTCATTATGTAAGATCTTTATACACCACTGAAAACATAGTTATGTATATTATATTGCATTTCTGTCAATAGATCCTCATAAATACTACACACTGCACCTTTAAAATGACCCACTGGACTGATTTAAAACTCCCAGCCAATCAGATTGGAGCTTGCTCTTTTGAGAAAGAGTTTTAGCCAATTCAAAAGCTCTGAAATGTGTAGTTCTAGTGGGTTCATTACAGACATATGACACAAAAGTTATATCTTATCGGTCGGTAATGTATCATGGCAAACATTCACCAAAGAAGAAAAAATATTCGGTTGTTGGACAAATGCTGTTGGTTGCATACATCGTATCTGCTACATACATCATACAGATCTGAGAATATTGATAAATGAATTGAACTCTGTGTCAGTGACCTCTGCTCCAGTTGATGGGAAGAAAAACACATTCGAGTTGGTGATTCTTCACTCATCCTTTGACCTCCTTCAAATGTATGCCAACACACTTACATTCGAGGAAGTTCTTTCTTATTCTTGGGGACCTATCAAACAGTCAAAGTCTGGGTTCGTCTGAACCTGTAATGTGTCATTCATTATCAGCAGCGGCATGCTTTGAAAGATAGACACAAGCACTTTAAGATTGAAACATTGACTCGAATCCCTATGGCCTCACGGCTATCAGCATATTGGATATGGGATGTGATTATGAATTTTTGTCTGAAAAGGAGAGGAACACACATACCAGCACTTATTCCACATCTTTGCAGTTAAAGATTAATTCACTGCCTTACGTTCTCTAATGCCTAATTATCCTAAACAAGTTTCTGAATCACTGACAGCAGTCTGAATTGTAATGAGGGGCTGGTGCAGGCCGGTACAATCCAAACTGATGCAGCCTCTGCAAATGAATGATTCACCAATGTCATCAGGGTCCTGAAAGGGCAACCTATTTCTGATGTCAATGCATAACAACCACATAAAGTGCTTACTCACCCATGTCATTCTGAACCAGTAAGAATTTCTGGTAACACTTTAGAATAATGGTCATTAGTTAACATTAGTTAACTACATTAGTTAACATTAACTAATAATGAACTGCACTTATAAAGCGTTTATTCATCTTTGTTAATGTTAATTTCAACATTTACTAATGCATTATTAAAATCTTGTTAACATTAATTAATGCACTGTGAACTAACATGAACAAACCATGAACAGCTGTATTTATATTAACTAACGTTAACAAAGATGAACAAATACAGTAACAAATGTACTGCTCATGGTTAGTTCAAGTTAGTTAATACATTAACTAATGTTAACTAATGACCATTATTCATTATTCTCAATGTATATGGGATCTGCTTGCAAACAGAGAAAGAAGCTTTCTTTCATTTCTGGTTTTGATAACCACTCACATGTACTACCGTTACGAAAATGAACCATGGTTTTACTACAAATAAAACCAAAAAACAAGTTTTTTGTAGTTAAACCATGGTAACCACAAATTAACCATGGCTTTGCTACTCTAACCATAGTTTAACCATGGTATTTGTGGTAAAACTGTGAATAATCAATTAATGGTTAAAAACATGGTTACTACACTTTTACTATAGTTTTTTTACTATAGTAAATGTTTAAACCATTTTCGTAAGGGTAATCTACTAATTGTTTCTTAACACTGGTGCTCCTTGCACAGTAGCTACTAATTCCTCACTTATACACTTTTATCTACTAATACTAACTTACCACATTTGTATTCATGGAATATTTGTGGTCTTTTGTCAGAGGTGATCAACTTTTGTCATTTTTACACTATGCTTTTGGTATCCTACATGGAAAGATAAGCATTAGCATTCGACTAACATTGTGCTAATTTCTAAAACACTCACATTATCAAATGGAATTGCAAATGTAATGGTTTTTTTTTCAAACAGGTTTCTTGTTAAACATATGCATTCAAAAATCCTCATAGTTTATGTTTAAATTATAATATATATAGGCCTAACATCAATGTTGCTACTTTTTTATTAGCTTGTAGCATAGCTACTGTATGTACATGTTTGAAAGGAGTAACTTTAGTGTAGTTTAACTACTTTTAATTATTAGCTTGTAGCTTGGAAACTAGTAGGTTGCCTAACACCAAAATCTGTGTGATATCTAAGGGAACCAAGATTACCTGATTTTATTCGTCATGGGCACGTACACAGGTTGACAGTGACTGGATTCAGTGCCCCTGGAAACACAAATCCAAATGGTAATAAGACTAACACATGTCACAGGCCCGCTGCCAACTATTTAGAGCCTTTTATTTTGATAACATCACACCCTTGATGCAAGCATCTGTTAGTGGAAATGTTGACCTCATGGACATATACAAAACACATGCATGCAGAGTTCATGGCACGACAGGAATGGAGAGAAAAATAGACAGATTATTAGCGAGGGATAGAGAGAGGAAAAGAGATAGATTTCTGCAACATGACACACAACGACACAGAAACCCCCACATATGACATGTAACTTTATCACACCCAAGTTCTCTCCTGTAAACATCCAAACGTGGCAGACGTTCAGCCCCCTCTGTGGATATACAGTCCCTGTGATCAACAAAATAACAGCACCAATGTCAGAGTTGGAACTTGGAACCTACAAAAACATATTGGGGTACCCGATGGTATGTACCATCGTATAAACGACAGATGTTTTGGTAATGAATAGTTGCCACTTGCCACATGAACTACCTTTGTGTTCATTTTCTGTTTTACGATTTTCTGGTAACATTTTACAATAAGGTTGTATTAGTTAATGCATTAGTTAACATGAACTAACCATGAACGTCACCTCTGTTCATCTCTGTTCAGCATTAGTTCATCTTTGTTAACGTTACTTCATAAAAATACAGCTGTTCATGGTTTGTTCATGTTAGTTCACAGTGCATTAACTAATGTTAACAAGATTTGAATAATGCATTAGTAAATGTTAAAATTAACATTAACAAAGATAAATAAATGCTTTATAAGAGCAGTTCATGTTAACTAATGTAGTTAACTAATGTTAGCTAATGAACCTTATTGTAAAGTGTTACCGATTTTCTTTTAAATAAGTTCCCACTCTTTTTGATCAGTACACTTTTCCATGACCTACTAGTTGCTCATGATTACTTTATAAGACATTCTATTAAATCACTGCATAGAGATGCTGAGGTGGATTATCATCTTTATATCAGTTACCAATCTTTGGAATTAACAGATTTAAATGTTACTAAAAATAGCAATAAATTCTAAACAATGAAAACCCACATTTCGACAGCCTAATTATAATGATATTTTCATACATTTTATTAACAGAATTATGGCCCTATTTGAATGATCTGAGTGCATGGTCTGAAGCGCATGGCGCAGGTGCACTTAGGGCCTGTCTGAATCCACTTTTGCTAGTTTAACGACTGAAAAAACGGTCTGGGCACCCGAAACATGGTCCAAAAGGGTTGTACCTAGTCTCTTAAAGCTACACTGTGTAACTGTTTTAGTTTATTCTTAGCTAAAAACACTTAGTTCTTTCAAAAATATATGTGCTCATTAATGTATATTTACTTCTTTCAAGTAATAAAGTATTCTCGTAAGTTTATTATATGCCATTGAAAATACATACGGGTAAGGGGTCCGAATGGGGGTCGCCATGTTTCCCCTCCATCTTGAAAGTACATTAGCCAAAGAGGGACATACCCGTAAATTCAAGCTTTGCCTTTCGCGTTTTAACACTCGATGGCACCGTGTCAAATGTGAAGAGGGGGATTGCTTGAGACTGCTATATGAAAACCTGAAAGCCTTTTTGAAAGTCTGTTGCTGATGGAGGATCACTCTTATTCTCGAGGATATGTAACAGAGACGCCAAGGAAGCGAAAAAGAGAATTAAGACGGCAACACAACAGGCAAATCAACATTAATGGAAATGGTCGAACTGGAAGCCATGTTAATCTTGGACTAAATCGGCCACCGTAGGAGTTAAAACGAAATCGGAATTGGGAGGAACAGAAACTAATATTTACTGTATGGTCATATACCTTTTCACCGCTAGATTGGGGAAAATATCACACAGTGTAGCTTTAATGAGTCATCGATAAACCAATCAGAGTTTCGTCTCCCATTCCCTTTAAAAGCCAGTTGGATTGGTGGATTCGCTATTTACATTGCGAGCGGAAAGACTGAACGCTTCTCCAGAAAGGAATCCTTTTATAATTAATATTTTTAAATGTTTGTTTGCTGCTACGCATCCCTGTGTGTTTAATAAGCAGAGTGTATGTGCGCTGTACACCCACCTATAGGCGTATATTACTAACACGCCCAATATGACTAACTAACAATATGAAAAAGCAACTGAAAACGACGAACAAAAACCTGGTCAAAAGTCAATGGTGCAGTCGTTTTCAGTTCCTCAAAATAGCAATGAGCCAACTGAACACACCTCTTTTTCAGACCAGCACGCCCATGCACGAACAGATGGGCGCGAGTGCATTTGCTATTTAAACAACATGACGCTGGACGTGAAAATGATAACTGCGTCGGGCTGAAACTAGCAAAAAACTCTGGCGTCGCATTGCATCAGGTGTATGATATGGCCCTTAATAGGATGCTTTACGTCATTAAACTGTATAGTGTATCGCATGCATGTGTAATAGAATACTGAATACAGTCAACATGAACAGAGTTCACAACTCAAACATAAAGTACAGTATTTACATTTATGCATTTGGCAGACACTTTTATCCAAAGTGACTTACATTGCATTCAAGGTACACATTTTACATTTTTTGTCAATTCTTGCTTTCCCTGGGAATCAAACCCATGACCTTGGCATTGCTAGCGCCATGCTCTACTGTTTGAGCTACAGGAAAGCAGTATTACCAACTAGATTGGGAAACCTTAGGAACTGATTGAAATTGAATCATGAAAAGAGGTTTCTTTATGACAGGTGGTTGGAATGGAGGGGTTACGGGATAAGAACACTTGGTAACTTCAGCCATAAAGGAAAGATAACATAGAGCAAGCTGTTTTATTTCCTGTTGAAATAATGAATCATTCCCAATAAGACCATAGGCATGTATTAAGAAAGTTTTAGTCATGCAATATGAAATGTAAAAGGTGTGTCTGCTAAATGAATCATTTGTCTGAACATTGCTACTTCAGAACAGAAAATTCATCTGAAATAATGTTTCACATTATTAACATTTCAAACTGCTTTTTCCTACAAAAAAAGGAAAATGCTGTAATGCTCTCGAAATCCTCTATAGTTTGCTTACGTGCACTGAACACACGTTTGAATGACAGGAAGATAAATGTGTAGAGAGTGATAGAAATAAGGAGGGATTGAAGGAGCAAGAGAGATAGTTTAAAGAGAGCTTGTAGAGTGACCTGTAAAAGGACTAGAGCTGGTGCTGACTAACAGAACCATACACAGAAGAAGCCCCGCCCCCTTATCTCCTAGCCTATAACAGCCCACTATGGAGCCAGAGTCCAGAAACAGATGAGTGTTCTTCCACACCACAACCACTCTGGACACCCTCTGGCTGTCTCTGTCGACCTGCTTTTAACCTCTCCCTGCTGGATACTGTTATTTTGGATACTTCTTTGACACGTTTACATGGATTACTGAGTTTAAAAATGTGCTCCCAACTGTTGTTGGATGAATTCAGCCATGGTAAGTTACCTGTTCTTACCTGACTTCACTTGCTGAACTTTGCTGCTTAATTTATGATTATTACTAATACAGTGACTAACTTTCAGAGACCTTTCTCCTGGCGTCCTTCTCTCTTTGGGGACATGTAATACAGACATTGAATAATCGGAACCGATTTATGATGACAGGTTGGGAAAGGTCCCAGAAACAGGGTGCACATGGACAGCTTCAGGATTTAGGAGTGACAGGGAGATCCTGGCATGGCTCACTTGTGCATAGTGAAGCTTCAAAACTCTCATTACCAGAAGTGCATCAGTGACCCCTAAACCGGCACAGTTACAATTTACCGCAGAGCTTCATCTGAACATTATGAAGTAGATAGAGTTGGCCCTGGGTACATTGTAATGTAATTATAGGGCACAAAAATCAATCTATTTGAATTGAAGAGTGTTGTTTCCCCAATAAAACTCTAGACAGCATGTGCACACAAACAGTAAACAGAGTGTGTGGTGCAGGCGCTCGGCAAAAAGAGTCGTGAGAGGGTGTAGGAGGCTCAGTAGACCGTAATAACTGGCTCACTGGATTATGTAAACTATATATCATGGAACATTCCTCTCCGACATAATTGTTTTGATCAGTAGTTTCTCAGTGACGCCTGTGACAATTTCTCTCATAACGGCAGGATGGAGGTGTCAATCACCCAAATGTTATGTCATTAACTGTGATGATGTCAGTGTTGTAGTGGTAGCCTACTGGTTAATGATCTGGGCTGCTTGCAGGTTGCAGATTGATGTCAAGTAGCGGTGACCCAGGAACTATAAAAGGCCATTGTGCCCTTGATCAGCAGCTTGGGATTGCCCCCAAGGGAACTACTGTACAGGAAGTTGTTTTGCATAAAAAAGTATGTTAAATGATGTGTAAATGTTTTAAAACATTACATATTTGTTTAAATTTTGTGTCCAGATTGTGAATTGATCATCTCTGCTGTGTGATTGTTTATATCATCACAAAATGCAAACTGTATTATCGCCTAGCTCTTTATATTAAGTTGGATGTATATTTTATCCAGCTGTATCCACATGCATGCAGTATATGTTGTTTTAATTCGTAAATTACATTGTGGACTACTATCAAGGGTATGCAATGACGTCACTTTCACTGAGTGGCAGAAGAGCTGCTGCATGACTGGATTAAAGAGGGGAAACTGGGAAAACGCAAGTAAAACAAACAATTATCAACTCATTATTAAACTAAAGGTTGGACTCAATATAGTGTTCCTTGCAACTTACCAAAGATCCAGTGATCCATGGATTTTGACGTGCAGCCAGGAATTGTGTTTCCTGACATGCACTGTAAAAATTAAAAATGGAAAATGTACTGGTAATTTTCTGCCAGGACATTATCCAGTAATTTTACGGAAATTTCCGTTAACCCTTAAAACACAAACTAATGCAATGTGTAATTCAAAATACAGGTCTAAATCTGGGTGATCACAGATATATCAATGATATATATCTTCCTCTATATCTATATCTTCGTCATATCTTCCAACCCTAAAACTTGTATAGTTAGTGTTTATTTAAAAACATCCAATTATGTAGAATATAACTTGGTAAATATTTAAATGATGATATGTCAATACATTATATAAAAATTAGTGCTGTCAACCCGATTAATCGCAATTAATCGCATCCAACATAAAAGTTTGTTTACATAATAAATGTTTGATGATTTTTCAGGTTTTTTCTGAGTGTGTGTACTGTGTATAATTATACATGTATATAAATACACACTCATGTATATATTTAAGAATTATTTGCATGTATATACTGTATATATATTTATTTTATATATAAATATTTTATATAAAAATATTTAAAAACAATCTTAAATATATACATGCATGTGTGTGTATTTATATATACATAATACTCATACACAGTACACACACATACACACTAAAAAATTTTTAATTTTTAAACCCAACAGTTGGGTTTGTCCATATGTGACCCAAACATGGGTTGAAACAACCCAGCCTTTTTTAGAGTGTATATTATGTAAACACAAACTTTCATTTTGGATGTGATTAATCGATTTGACAGCACTAATAACAAAACAATATATAGCGATGATTTTACCCCAAAATTCAACATATTGACAGAAAATGATAACTGCAAATCCACGTTTCGCGTCCAGTTGTTTCTGTGAACTGCAGCGATCCATTTGCTTCTCTTTTCTGTTGCTTTCGGCAGTCAGTAAAAATATACCTCAGATTTCTTGTCAAACCTATTTGTGCAGTCAATCTCAAAGCTCTTTCCCATTTTAGATGTGTTTTGTGTGTTTTTCGTGTGTTGCCACGCAGTCTTTTTGCCACTCAATGGACGTAACTGTAGTCACTCTGGCCGGTGGTGACGTCACATGCATACCCTCTATTTTGAAAAAGGAAGTCTGAGCTGTTGTGTGTGACGGAAGTGAAAGAGTAAAACAAGATGGATGAAGTTCTCCACTCCTGTCTTGTATACTTTATTGCTGCTTACTAACTCCTGACAGACACCACAAATTGGCGACAAGGATTAGGCATTTTGGTCATGAAGATGGCTGTGGCTAATGTGCCCCTAAGTTTTTTCCTGATTTGCCCTGGTGAGCCTGCAAGGCTGTTCAGCAAATAGCTGTGGATATTTGAAAATTATCTACGAGTTATTGATGCTACGGGATGCTTGGCCGGACGAAAGATGGATATCTGTACTGCTTCCCTGCCTTGGCACAGAGGGTCAACGGATTTTCTTTTCATTGCCTAACACATGTACATACTTAACGTATAAGTATGCAGAGGATTCACTGAAAGACTTCGTGCCAAAAGCTAAAACAGTAGCTGAACGCCACGCCTTCGGTAAACTCTGTGAGGCAATGTTTTACAGTACGTTGTTGCTTTGTGAGAGCTAGAACAATGGGGAAAGCGTCACATGCACCTCTTAATTCTGCTTAGTTGTGGAAGAGGAAGTCATGCTTTCGCTGTGGATCGAAGGCACACTTAGCTAACGCTGCAAACGATCCGACTGCAACTGCAACATGCAGGAAGTGTAAAAAGATTGGACATTATGTTAAACTGTGCAGATAGGTGCGCAATAATTACCAGAAGTTCCTGTATACACAGATATTCAACTCATACTCCCTGCATTACAAGCACAGTGACTATATCTACTTCTGAGTGACAGACTTGTGTGGTGGATTTGGTGGTTAACACTGGGTCTTCCATATGTTTCCTGCCCTACAACACTTATGCATTTCAGTAACAATGTGCTATCGCAACCCAAAGCCAATCTTGTGACGTATATACAAAAGTCCTTATTCCGGTGGATGGATGTTTGTCAGCAAACATTTCCCTACATGATCAGTCAGTTCCTGCAACGTTTTTCAGTGTGGATAAAGAGACACCACTCATGGGGAAGGACCTAATGTCTGCACTGCATGTGAGGATTGAAAACAATCAAGTCCTGTCTACTAATTCTACTGTTTTCTCTACCATCGACCTGAGTAATGCTTACTACTAAGTGCCGCTGCATGAGGACAGTTGTGACCTCACAGCCTTTATTACGGTCTGTTCCACTTTTGTTGTGCTCCTTACGGATTGGCTTCAGCACTCGCAGCATTTCAGAAGATGATGACCATTTAAATGACAGGAGTTGAAAATTACCTGGACAACATTATCATCCACAGACATGACATGTCTATGTATGCACTTCAAGTGGTCTTACAACAACTAGAAGCTGCTGGCTTGCAGCTCAATAAAGACAAGTGGCATTTATGGCAAACCAGCCATGGCAAATGGCTGACTATGGCAAACCTGCTGATTATCTGTCACTTTTGTCCTAACCTGCCTCTCCTGCAGATAATACTGTTGCTCCAGCTCCATTTGATGATGAGGAGTTTGTTGCTTTTCTTTCTAATGCCTGTAATTCTCTGTCTGCTGATGTTGATGCTGCATGTGCCTCTTGTCTTGTTCTAACCAAACTTCATACACAGATTTCGATTGGTTGGCCTCCTTCACCCAAGAGACTGGATGTTGAGTTGTAGCTATACTGTCTTTTAAGGACAACTTCGTCTTCCGAGGCTCATTGCTTATTGCACCTGCTGCTCTTCGATCTGTGCAGGTCTCCATAGCGCACAAATGACATCAGGGAGAGGATCAAACAATGTCTTTGTGATCTCTCTTGACGGCCAGGGATGGATGCCCAGGTTCATGATGCTGTACATTCTTGCCATGTGTGTGAGCTCAATGACAAAACTGTCATGTCACATGCTGCTCCTCTCTAGCCGGTGCCGCTGCCACCATTGCAGAAAGTGGCTATGGATATGGACACTTTTCAGGAAGGAATATCCGTCCCCATCTTTCCTCTCTCTATAATTTAGCAGCTAATGGTGCTGTAGAGAGGTTCAACTGTGTACTCAAACACACTGTCCAAATGGCCATCCGGCAACATCAGCCATAGAAACCTGTGGTAACTGACTTCTTGTAAGTGTACTGTGCCACGCCACATCCTGCAACTGGTACTTCACCCTTTCAGCTCCTCTATGGCATGCAAATGCGCACAAGGCAGTGTATTTTGCCATCTGCTCCTGTGCAGCCACCAACTGACATGACTGTTCGGCGAATCGCTACACGGCTGCAACACAAAATGAAAAAGCTGACTAAAACTAAGCGGGGTGCACGCACTCCTTGTTTCCAGGAGGAGGAAAAAGTATGGAACCCCTTGCACGTTGCTAAGCGACACAGAAAGTTCACCGATCCTCTCATGGTTGCCAAAAGTCTTGGGGTGGGTACATACCTTCTTAGTGAAGGAAAGACATGGAATGCTTCCCATCTCACTGCATTTCCATGCACAACATCAACTCTGGCTGAAAACATTGCTCACTACAATCACACTCATTCCATTAGACCTAAACATGATGTTCAGAAGCCTAGTTGGTTGAATGATTATGTCACTTAAATCTGATGTATGGATGTGTTTGCATTGTTGGTGCAACTCTGATGTTCTATGTTGTTCTTAGTCTGAACTGTTCTGTATGATGTAAATGTGAGAATGGAAGTGAAAGAGTAAAATAAGATGGAAGTTTTCTACCCCTGTCTCGTGTGCTTTATTGCTGCTTACTAACCCCCCTGAGAGACACCACAGTGTATTTAGTATATCTTATCTGCTTGATTGCTTGTATTGTTGCAAAATGTAAACTATATAACCCAACTCTTTCTTGCTAAATGTGACTATAAGGCATGAAGATATTAAGACATTATGAATATTAATATCATGATTTTCTATAAAGCTGTTTTGAAACAATGTGTATTGTATTACATTTGACTTGACAGCACATTAATTAGTCACAAAATGTATTATAAAAAGTGCTTAAAAATGAAAATTATGTAAAAAAAAAAAAAAAAAAAATGTGGCTAAATGGTTATATCGTTTCTAAATGGGTTATATACACTCACCTAAAGGATTATTAGGAACACCATACTAATACTGTGTTCGCCTTCAGAACTGCCTTAATTCTACGTGGCATTGATTCAACAAGGTGCTGAAAGCATTCTTTACAAATGTTGGCCCATATTGATAGGATAGCATCTTGCAGTTGATGGAGATTTGTGGGATGCACATCCAGGGCACGAAGCTCCCATTCCACCACATCCCAAAGATGCTCTATTGGGTTGAGATCTGGTGACTGTGGGGGCCAGTTTAGTACAGTGAACTCATTGTCATGTTCAAGAAACCAATTTGAAATGATTCGAGCTTTGTGACATGGTGCATTATCCTGCTGGAAGTAGCCATCAGAGGATGGGTACATGGTGGTCATAAAGGGATGGACATGGTCAGAAACAATGCTCAGGTAGGCCGTGGCATTTAAACGATGCCCAATTGGCACTAAGGGGCCTAAAGTGTGCCAAGAAAACATCCCCCACACCATTACACCACCACCAGCCTGCACAGTGGTAACCAGGCATGATGGATCCATGTTCTCATTCTGTTTACGCCAAATTCCGACTCTACCATCTGAATGTCTCAACAGAAATCCAGACTCATCAGACCAGGCAACATTTTTCCAGTCTTCAGCTGTCCAATTTTGGTGAGCTCGTGCAAATTGTAGCCTATTTTTCCTATTTGTAGTGGAGATGAGTGGTACCCGGTGGGGTCTTCTACTATTGTAGCCCATCCGCCTCAAGGTTGTGCGTGTTGTGGCTTCACAAATGCTTTGCTGCATACCTCGGTTGTAACGAGTGGTTATTTCAGTCAAAGTTGCTCTTCTATCAGCTTGAATCAGTCGGCCCATTCTCCTCTGACCTCTAGCATCAACAAGGCATTTTCGCCCACAGGACTGCCGCATACTGGATGTTTTTCCCTTTTCACACCATTCTTTGTAAACCCTAGAAATGGTTGTGCGTGAAAATCCCAGTAACTGAGCAGATTGTGAAATACTCAGACCGGCCCGTCTGGCACCAACAACCATGCCACGCTCAAAATTGCTTAAATCACCTTTCTTTCCCATTCTGACATTCAGTTTGGAGTTCAGGAGATTGTCTTGACCAGGACCACACCCCTAAATGCATTGAAGCAACTGCCATGTGATTGGTTGATTAGATAATTGCATTAATGAGAAATTGAACAGGTGTTCCTAATAATCCTTTAGGTGAGTGTAGTCTCTAGGATGTTGCTAAGCAAAGAGTCCTTAAAGGGATAGTTCACCCAAAAATTTAAATTACCCCATGATTTACTCACACTCACATCCTCCTAGGTGTGTATGACATTCTTCTTTCAGACGAATACAATCGGAGTTATATTAAAAATGTTCTGGCTCTTCTAAGCATTATGGCAGCCCAACATTTGTAGCCCAAAAAAGTGCATCCATCCATTATAAAAGTAATCCACACAGCTTAATAAAAGCCAGACCGCGGACCGCCTTCCGTATTCAACTTACGGAAAAAGAAACTGGCGCGACGATGACATCGGACATAGCAACTGTGAGAGGCGTTACACTTTCTAGCGGTCCACTAGAAGCTAGATATTTTACTTTATAAAGTTTTAAATATGGATATTTTTCTTACACAGTCTCATCGATTCACTTCAGAAGGCCTGTATTAACCCCCCAGAACTGTATGGGTTACTTTTATAATGGATGAATGCACATTTTTGAGCTTCAAATTTTGGGCTGCCATTATAATGCTTGGAATAACCAGGATATTTTTTTATATAACAATGTCATATACACCTTTGGCTTGAGGGTGAGTAAATCAATGGGTTATTTTAATTTTTTAATGGAGTGTCCCTTTAACATGGCTGGATTTTTCCAGAAGATCAGACAAAATGATAAAAAGTCAAACCACTTACAAAATTAATGAACAGATAACAGGATTTGAGGCATTGATGTCCAAGGCACAAATGGTGTTTAATAGCCTACTGTGGGTTAAGTTTTTTTTTTTTTTTTAACTCAAAGGTATAGTCTAAAGTAATAGTGGTGCTTAAATAAAAGTATTAAAATGATTAAATAGAAGCTTAATATAAGGATAACATTTTGTCTGGTAGTTCATATTTTGGAAAGCCTCATATGTGATTTCTGTGAAATGCTGTCACTTTATAAATGATAAATGTTTTGTTTTGAAAGTGGGTCTGTCATAGACGGTCTGATGACATAGAGGGTCATAAACCTCAATGTTTGATGTGTGTGAGTGAATGACACCTCAGCTGTTACCCAACACCTACTGTTCTCCTTCCACATGCTGCAGGTAGACACAAAGTCCACAAAGTCACACCACTAGCTTGTGTTTTTTTTTTTTTTTTTTTATTCAAATGAATCTCTCTAGAATCACAAGGGTTTGCATAGGTCATGCATGTGTTGTGTGGGTTGATTTGGGCTTCTCGAATGGCTGACCTATAAGACATTTGGTGTGAACTGGGCTGTGTGAAACTCTTCCATCATCAAATATTAATAATGGGTAACAATATACGTCTCAGAGTTACACAACAATGCACACAGAGATGGGTAATAGTTTGTACCTTGTATTAGACTTAAGCCTCAATCTTGGAGGCACATAAGTAGGTGTGTATTTAAACCTATATATAAATCAGACAGCAATGGGGGCTTTTCAGTGAATAATGACTAAAAATGAAATCTGATCCTCACAAAGCTGGTTTCAGAAGATTTAGAATATACCACACAAGTTGTAGGCTACTGATGTAATCCATAGCCTACCCACCATAGATCAATTGTGTGGAAAGTAGCAGCATGCACATTTTACTAGAATATATAAATCCCTTTAATCCTCAATATACATGTTTCAAGCAACATCATGATGAATTAATGACCATTTTATTTTTGTTTATTTTTGGGGGGTGAACTATAGGCCTATAGGCTACACTCTAAAAAAAAAGGTTCTATATGGCGCCAAAAATGGTTCTTCGTCGTAATCATAGAGGAACCACTTTTGGTGCTATATAGCACCATATCTTAACATGTTCTGTATATGGTAGCGGTGCTATATAGCACCTTAGTTAGCGGTGCTATATAGCACCTTAGTTAAAGAACCGCTGAAGAACCTCTGAAGAACCGCTGAAGAACCACTGAAGCACCAAAATTGGTGCTATATAGCACTAAAAAAGGTTCCCCTATGATTACGAGCCAAGAACCATTTTTGGTGCCATATAGAACCTTTTTTTTTTAGAGTGTAGTGTATTTTACAGAACACGTCCTTATTAAATAAATAAAATGCTATTTTACGTATATTTTATATTTACAATGTGACATTTGTCTAAAATTATGTTTTTCTGCTTGCACTTAGGTATAGTATAGCCTAGTGATACATTGTGCGATGTATGATGAGCAGGGCACACACGCTGTGCTGTGGCGTGAGTGTTGCGCAGTCGTAGTGCGGCAGAGACGCGAGCACATGGGGATTCACATGCGCGCGTCTCTGCTGCTGATGCTGCACCGCATCCATCCATTCATTCAGCTCTGGCGCAGGACATGCAGTCCTGATTATTCTGTTCGGGCCCATGCAGCTCAACTTTGCTGCATGTAATGTGTTTAGACGTGTTGTTATCAGTCTGGAGGCTTGTGGTCATCAGATGGCTTTTGGACAGCTCGTGTGCGGAGATGTTACAACATTTATCATGCGCCGTGCGGTCAGACCTCTTCTTATAGCCACATGAAGACTTTGGGATAAAATTACAACGTGCATTCTGGAAATAAGCGAGACGAAACAGGGAGGGAGCGACTAATCGACCCGACTGCAGTGAGTAGAGCTGGTTTGGACCAGAACATGGTGTCTGCACATTAGATAGGAACCTTATTGTATAGGTTGATGTTTTATAGTTTTGTTGCTGTTATTATTAGTCGTAAAATCATACAGGGCAGTTTTGACGATGGTATTGTCGAAAATGTAAGGATAACTAACCAACCAACTAGCTTAATAAATACATTCAGTAGGCTAAGTTACCTTGAAAGTTCAATATGTAGCTAGGCTATCCCAAAATAATTACATCACCACAGAAACAGAACTATTTGGCAGCAGCTTAATGGCAATAAATCTTGAATGATGGGAACATTGTGATCTGAAGCAGTCTGCCCCTACTGGCAGATCCAGTGTCAGCAGCGACGTATTCAGTGAGGATTACATGACGTTAAAAGACCTAACCGACCTCAGGCCTGAACAGAACGACCCTGCTTTATCAGCGATGAGCGTAAAGTGAGCATTTGGAATTAATCTGTCCTGAAACAGCAAACAAGTTTAGTAACCACATCGTTGCTTTCTGTTGGTGGAATGTTAAAAATGTTGTCCATATACTATGCTGGACAGCAGGGGCGTAAATTTCATCTAAAAGTTGGGGGGGACAATAAACATGAAATTTCTCAAGAGCAATTTTTGAAGGGGACACAAATAATACAGCTAAAATCGTACTTGTAAGGATATGTGTACCACAAAAAAAACAAAACAAAAAAAAAACATTTCGTTCTTATTTGGCGTTTTGGTGTACTGAAAAATTATCTAATGTCCGTTTTTCTTTTCTCTGTCATTTTATCTGACCAACAACACAAAGCGATAGTAGTTTAAATACGATTAAGATATTTAGATATTCAACTGCAGCAAGCCTTCTGATCTGCCACTTATTATCATATTGAGCAAAATCCTACACAGATCTGACTGAACTTTCGGTTTAGAATTAGCCAATTTTTTGGAATTTGGGGGCGGGTTGCTTGAATTTTGGGTTCATTAGCCGATTATTCGTAATGAAAAACACAACAACAAAACAGTACAATGACACACTCCCTTAAATAGGCGCTTTTACGCTTTGAAACCAAATCTTCGATAATCTTGTCTGTCAGCGGTTTGCTCGTTCGGCTCGTGCTGAATTGAGCAGACACGTTCATTTTTTAATTGTTTTGTCATTTCTCTAACTGAACTCAATGATGTTATTACTGTACAGCGGAGCGGGGCGGTGCGGCGGTGGGCAAGTGATGTTAACAGTGTTTAGCCTAATCTGTATTAAAGAGAAAAGAATCACTTCATCTGACGTTTAAAGTGAATAAAATAGCCTTGACAGCTACTTACTGGTGTTTCACAACTGCTGTCTGAAGAGCCTTGTTCTCTCCACAAACTTGTGTGGTAGTTTTTCTACGTTCCATGGGTAACGTTAGTTGAGGTGCGCGGTGGATCAAACCAATGTGAGGCAAGGGGGGAGGGGGGACTCAAAATGTTTCTAAACTTAAAACACATTTTTTGTCCCGTTTGCGTTTGTATTGTTTTACTACTTACACATTTATTTTACGTATATATTGTTATATTATTTACAATACTCAGCATGGTTTTTAGGGGGGGACAGCCCTCAGATTGGGGGGGTCCTGTCCCCCCCGTCCCGCCCCTGCAGGATAGGGTTACCAGGTCTGTGTAACAAAACCAACCCAAAGGCCTATCAAAAATATAGCCCAAACCAAGCCCAATGACCCTATTCAAATATTAAAACTCAACATATATGCCATACCCATACCTAAAATACATATTTTGCAGTTACTGTTATGTGTTATACACAATTTTAAAGGGTTAGTTCACCCAAAAATGAAAATTCTGTCATGAAATGTCGTTCCAAACCCGTAAGACCTTTGTTCATCTTTGGAACACAACACAAATTGAGATATATTTGATTAAATCCGAGAGCTCTCTGACCCCACATAGACAGCAATTTAATTAAGGAGACTGACATAGGCTAGAATGAAATTGTTGAATAAAGTTGTTCTTTTTATTTGTTTTTGCACAAGTATTCTCATCGCTTCATAAAATTGAGGTGGAACCACATGGACTATTTTAACTACCTTTCTGGGCCATAAATATGCTACTGGAAACCATTTAGTAATGGTTTTAATGGTTATGGCAATTTTGCTATAAAGTTTGCTGTAAGTTTTTATGATCTGTTGCATTATTAAGTAATCAATTTAATTGTTGTTCACAGAATGTTTAACCATTTCAAGTTCTTTATAGATGTTGTGGTTATTGCAGTGCAGAGTTTCAATTTAATGATTCGAAATCCAATTTGAACGAGGCACGGTTCCCATAGCAATATAATAAGCAGGAGAAGTGCAAAGAGTCTTCAATACCCATGCGTAACGCTTCATAGAGCAGGGCTTCACGCCATACGGATAGAAATAGAAGCGCACAGTGCGCATGCGTAGCAGAGCTTATTCACAGGGCTTCAACACAAGCGCTTCACACAGCAGTCTGCGAGGCGAGCGCGCTGGGAGCGCACACAAACCTGACCAAGAACGGTTAGGAATAAGATATACATGACACCCGTGAGAAGAGTGAGTACATGGTTTATGTCTTTGTTTTATGTATGAGCATGTCTGGGGTGTAAATATGACTACTTTAGTAGGTTTAAAAGGGTTTATTTTCACGGCAAAGGGCGACGCGATGCTCAGCCGCGGCACAATAACCTTCTTTGTTCAGGTAACACGTTGAAGCCCCTTCAAAACATCAAGATTTTACTATTATATCTTCGGAACACACTGTTAACTCTTACATGAGGCATTCATATGCGATGTTAACGTTCATATTTCATCATTAGCTGGTTTATAAATCTTTTAAAAATGTGCTTTTAGGGAGATTTGGTGTAAACGTGAATCCTGTCTATATTTATTGTTCATTTTATTGTTACGTCAGTTTTACTGTGTTTTTATATACAAGAATCCTTATGTTTTTATTAGGTTATTGATTCTGTTTTATATGTTTTGAATTGAGACAGTGTTTCGACTCTGAGCCGGTGTTCAGTTTTAGCTTTAGCATGTAGCCTGACAGTAAAATGGAGGACCGATAATGACCAATAAAAACACATCCAGATCAACTAAACTTTACTGGACCGCAATAAAAACGAACCACGTCTGTACAACACAGTGGTTTATTAGTTTTCCTCGTTATTGTATTTTGTTAAATCCTCACACCTAAACATTATCCACTTTAATATTGAATTGTTAATTAATATCTGTAAGCATTCCTGGAAAATCCTAACATTTACTTTTTGAGTGTTAAATGTCAGTAAACACTGTCATAGAATGTCTTTAATGGAGTTTATGTGGCGGGTCCATAACAGAAACATTTAGTGGAATTATGTTCATTATTTAAAACACACTTTCACTTTGTTATTGTTTTTAATATGACTTCTATGTGTTGGTTTAATGTTAGTACAGGACCGATATAGTGTTTGTTGGCTCCCTTCTTCGGTTAACAAAATGGTTGGCAGCCGGTCCGCCATAATTTCCCTCACACACTACTGCAACGTGGCTGAATCACCCCCAACCTTTGTGTCTTCAGACACAGGCCGGGGCCCGTGGTAATCCATTACATGTGTGTTACGATCACTGTGGTTACTGCAGTCTGGGGAGGAGAAATAGGAACCCATGACATCAGAGAGTGTAGAGACGTCAGAGATGGGGTGCATGAACAATCACACAAACAGGAAACATTGCAAAGAATGCTTTAATTTTACCGGAGCGATTTCGTTCAGAACTGAATAAGCGGTCTTGCCTTTGTAAATCCATATGTTCAGACAAGATTGTACAAAGGATACTGAAGTGAACTGAACATTCTCAGAACATGGATCAAATTCATTGAATTTCCAGCTCTATAGAAAAGGGAAAGCATATTTGCAAAGTGCTTTGGTCTTCTGACATGCGGTGCATTGCTAATTGGCTGTTTTTTGCTCTTTTTTTTGCAGGGTATCCCAGTGTAAAATGGAGGATAGTTTTGATTGCGACTGCGGTGAGCTGGAGCCGCCTGATCATTGAGAAGGAATCATCTCACTGAGATCATCAACCCTTTCGGTTTCCACACATCAGGTGCTTTAAAACAGGAAAAAAAAAAAAAAATAGATTCATCACCATTTACTTGGACCGTTAATAATGCTGCTGCTCAGGGCCAGTCATACACTGAAAATTTCTGCACTGTGACGATGGTTTTATAGTTTAGTGACTTTAATTATTTCAGTTGCTTTCAAAGATATTTCATTGGCCTCCAAATGCATTCCATTTTCCCCTATTAAACATTGAAATAAAGAAAATTCTCCCAAGAACTACGTAAAAAGCTGCTAAAAAGTGTTGTGAATAATGACAACATACCTTAGCAACATATCCAAATCCGTTTCCAGCATCTCTCAAAATACACTATAACAGTCGGTCGGGGGACAACGCTCAAGTCTTTGTAGGCTTGAGTGCTCACCTCGTGTTTTTAGGTTTGTCTTTCTCATATAGCTCTAGTAGTCGCAACTCAAGATCGGCTCCGTATCAGAAAAATCATAAATCCTTCCTGCTATAACATCTGCAGAGCTGCTCTTCTAGATCGCAAAATGGCAGAGAAATTTGAAAGCCTTATGAACATTCATGGCTTTGACCTCGGCCCTCGCTACATGGACCTGAAGCCACTGGGCTACGGGGGCAACGGACTGGTCTTTTCCGCTGTCGACACCGATTGTGACAAGAGGGTCGCTGTGAAAAAGATTGTCTTGACCGACCCTCAGAGCGTCAAACATGCACTACGTGAAATCAAGATCATCCGCAGACTTGATCATGACAACATCGTGAAGGTGTTCGAAACCCTGGGGCCCAGTGGTCGAAGGCTTACTGAGGACGTGACCTCTCTGACCGAAGTCAACTCTGTGTACATCGTACAGGAGTACATGGAAACCGACCTCTGTAAAGTACTGGAACAGGGCTTGTTGTCCGAGGAACATGCACGGCTGTTCATGTACCAATTACTGAGAGGACTCAAATACATCCACTCTGCAAACGTGCTTCACCGTGACCTGAAGCCCGCCAACCTCTTCGTCAACACTGAGGACTTGGTACTGAAAATTGGGGACTTTGGACTCGCCCGTATCATGGACCCCCACTATTCCCATAAGGTATTTTTTTTCCTCATATTTATCTATTTCAGTGTTTGAAGTCTGTTGTTCCATCTCATTGACAACCATCCAGATGGCATCTTGAGCTATGAATGAGCCTTCATTCCATTCACTAATTTGTTGCTTCACAGGAAGTAAATAGTAGTGCGCAGTCCTTGAAATGACACCTAACTTCCTGTTTCTCTGACACCCTTTCCCATTTGGAAACTACCAGTACAGTTTCCTCATATCCGGTTGTTTGTGTCTTGTGTGTATTGACAGGAAGCAGACAGGAACACTACTGAAATATTATGAAAGAATGATACAGCTGTTCCTTTGTGGAATCAGAGTTGAATGTCCAGTATTTCTCCACATTCTGAATGTAGTTAATTTGCTTGAACTGTTAAGTGTGTGTGGTTGTGCAAGTAGGTTGTGGAGGGGTAATTTCACTGATGTTAGGGGTTGTGGCTGGGTCCAAGCATACACGTGTCTCAAATTTGTAATAATTTCTCCTCTATGAGTCCACATGATCCGTATGCCAGCCAGATCTCCTATCTTACATGTACTCAGACGCCTCCTCCAGGGACTTTTAGAACAAGAGCTGTTCCTGCTTCAGGTCTATGAATAGCTGCTGTCACTCCCCCACATATACTCTGGTCTGGGTTTGTTCTACAGGGAACAAGACAATTGAGAGACGATATCAGGCTCTTGTCCTGTAATTACTGATTCAGCTGCTCTACTGGCTTGGGCAACTTGAGCTTTAAAGTTTGAGAAATCAGATTCATTGACCATGTTTACATGCATAGAAAAAAGTGTAACTTATTCTAAATAAAGCCCGCAACAAACTAAGCCGACGTCAAAGAACTAGTTGTGACGAAAGCTGACTTCTTTGTCTCCTCTGGACCAAAAAGCTGCGCTTGAACACACCAAAAAGACTAAAGGCAACTGTCAACTGACACGTGCTTTCTGCACCTGCGTGTAAGTAAATATGTCTATATCAGCAGGTATTAATAGTCTATTTTCATCATTCAGAAACTGAACCTAGGACTGCAGATGTACAAACCGTAAACGAAACATGTTTATGTACATGTAATAAGCTAATTATAAGAAGAAGAAAAAACTTGCATGTTTTTTCCCCCACTGTTTTCTAGTCATTCGAGTTAATTTTTTTTGTTCAGTTGCACAGTAATTTATCCAGCTCATTTTCATTCACATGAGCACAATGACTTTTAGAGTGTAGGTTATAAGTCTTTTTTTGATGCTTTCACCCATCTGACACACACACCGCTTTAAGGAAACGATGGTTTTGAAATGACAATTCCGATTAAAAGAGGCGCGTGTAAAACATTTACATAACGCGTACACGGTCTGAGTAATTGTCATATTAATTTGACTGTTCACTTTATGTAAACATGCTTAGCTTACTGATTCTCAGTAAAAATGTCATGTCTTTGTAGAAGAGGCCGGAAGAGATGAAGCAAACTTTTTCACACTTCTTTTGTTTCTATCCATTCATCCTTTTGTCTTTTCTCTCATCTTTTTTTTCTCTCTTTGCTGCACTGGGTATTGTCAAACTGCTGTGTGCTCACTTTTGCTGACCTGTTTAAGCGGTTTTGTGCATTGATAGATGGAGAAAGACAAGTGTGTTTGTGTGTGATGCCTTTGCGAAACGACCCTTTCCTGCAGTCAGCACTTCAGTGGTGACTTATGGAGGTTTGTGGAAAGCAAGCCTCGAGCCTTGTTTTCGCTTGGCTCCGCAGCGCGAGCCTCCGCCGATTGCGCACGCTCCTCCCCAAACCGATGAGGCGTTTATACTTGATGCGCTCGCCGTTGAACTATTCTTTGAAGCGACAGAGGGCGACTCGGAGTAATTGTTCTATAAACCATCAGGAAAAAGCGGTGAGAAGTAGAAGAATATACACAGGTGACGATATTTATTTAAGTACACTTCACCAAAAACCACACTACAAAAGAATTGTGTAAAACTCAGTAAACCTTGATATTATTACTTGACATGAGAACACAATGTATGTATACAACTAAATTAACGATCTCTTAAATATTTCCTAATTTCACTAAACATTTTCTTTTAGTTTCGTGAACCTTTTTTTTTTTATTAAACATGGATCTTTATTTTCAATAAAATGGCTTTTTTATGCTTTTGTAGGCTCATTTTGTAAATATAAGCAACTAATTTGTACGTGCAAACTGGGTGTCGGTATGATGAGACATGCTCGGCTAGATTCGCCTAGAACTCATGCATCTTCGGATACAGAGCTGCGCGAAAAGTTACACAAAAAAACTCTGCGATGATGTCATTTTTGCCGCGCGCACCTTTGCGCTCGTGCGGACGCGTCGAGTAAAAACAAGGCTTTACACTGAGCGTTGTCGAGACGTGGTGCGCCACAAAAGACTGAGTCTACACTGGACGTGACAAATCAACCACTCCAAATTCATTTGTCTATGTCAGATGTAGCGCAAGTGCTTGGCTTACGTCAGAAATAGAATTTGGCATCAGTTTACTGTCTGTGATATGTCGCGGTGCACCACATCCATTGTAGACAGTATCACTGATTATAATGTGTTCTATTGTCTTGTCATGCTGCTTCAAGTCGTTCACGTTCGGTGTATACATCGTGTATATAATAGTTTTAAATAAATAAATAAAAATTCCCGCCAGTGCGACTGCTTTTCCATTGAATTCCGTAGCTCTTTACTTCTTTACGAGATTAAAGTCTAGTTCACACACAAATGAGAATTTTATTCACTCATATGTTGTTCTAAACTTGACTTTAAAATGACTTTCTTTCCATTGAGAACAAGATATGTTGTGAAGAATGTCTAAGCTGCTCAAAGCACCTCAAGGTTTATTTTACTCTTTTTGTTGATTGTTACACATGACAAATTGTATTTGACGTCAAATGTGACTGGATGTTAGGGACAAGGGTAGAGCTGCATGATTAATCGTTAAAAAGCTGTGATCTCGATTCGGACACCCACACAATGTTATTCCTAAATGACAAGGATTCAGTTATGTCTATTAAACCTTTGACAAGTACGATCACAGTGGAACATTCAAATCTGTGTTCTGGCAGCCGCTGACCCAGATACAGCAGTTGGCATGTGTAGGAAACGGCTTTACAAAGTCTTTTCAACCACACATTATCGTTTTTGCTGTGTTGTGATAAGAAGTACTGGTTTATAGTTTGGATTTGCACGGTCTACGGTAGCAATCAAAATGGAGTAAATCACCTTTTGAAAGTAGCTTGACGCTTCAAACAAAGATATACAATGCTTCAAACAAGTGTGTGTGTATATATATATATATATATATCTCAATTATATTGTCATTGAAGCATTCCTTCAAGATATTTGCTCAGAAACGCTGATTCATAGTAACCAAGTGAAGTGTTTGAGTCGTTGAATCATTCATTCAAACAGCATTTTTAATTTCAAGTTACCTTTTTTTATTTATTTTAGCAAGTAACAATTTGCCAGAATCTCTAGTTAATTGTGTTTTGTTTTTGTCTTTTCAGAATCATGTGAGAATTGTGATCTCTATTTTAAACAAGAATTTGTGATTCTCAATTTATCCAGAATCGTTCAGTTCTAGCATAGGGGAACATTTTTAGTGAATTAAGGTTTTCTCTTCATCCAACTAAAGTTTTGTATTGCTTTAAAAGACGATCCAGTCAAATCAGTCTTTAAAATGGCCAGCATCCAGTAGTGTAGAGCTTCTGTCCATGCAAATGGGGTCAGTTTTGAAGAGCTAAATAAGATCCAGCTGCAAGATATAATTCAAGAGGCTGTTTAAGTGCTAAACTTAAGCAAAGCTCTCTGGCTAAAAAAACATTGTTTGAAGCATGGCAGTACTAGTCAGAGCTGGTGAAAGTGTAATTAAGAAATGTTTGAACGAGGTTTCTCATACCTGGAGAGGTAATGATTTGTATGTGACTGGAAGCTCTGACTTGAACCCTTCCACATTCAGAATGTGCTTTGTGTATGGAAGAAAGTAATGTTATGTGTGTTTCGTGGATTATTCGCTGCATCAGAGGCAAACAATAGAGCGGTGTGGGTATGACGTTACTTTGTAGGCCAACCGGCAGCTAGCGTCACACTGGTTTCCTCGAGGCTTTTGGATTATCGCAAAAAATCAACAAAAGTTTATGATGCTTGCATGGTTTGTACATCAAGATAATTTTCACAGATGAGCACAACTTTTATGAATTTTGAAGTATAAATGCAGTCGCTAGAAGTAAAAGGCTAAAGCTAGGCTATAAACGAACTACACCACGGTCCCACAACTTTAGCGCCACCATCACTAAACTTCTGACAACTCTTTCAGTTTTTATCTCAAAACATCTTCCCAGAACGTTTGAGTTGGACTAGTTTATAGCACAATTATGAGCATAAACGTCATCACGCCAAAAAGGTAACTTCATTATCTCCTCGACTACCTCTGTAGTCCCATTTAGCCACTTGTTAACAACCGCCTTTTTCAAGACGCGCAACAGCTTAAATACTGATGTATTTTATGTCATTGATTAAACCGTGACACTGTCTTGAGCTTGTGTTCACCACAGACCTTATTTCAGCCATTAAACCAAAACCCCATTGACTTTGGGATGCAGGAACCGGAAATGCTTGCTTCCTTGTTTTGGCCTACAAAGTGATGTCATACCTGTACCACTCTATTGGGATATATTTTCTTCACACATTTGATAGTTCTTTGTTAACATGAGCTTTGTGCCAAACTAGGGATAAATATTGTGGATTTTCAAAAGTCTCTTCCGACACGTATCGGCCTAACAGAAAAAGACTAATGCCCATCATTATGTAAAATGATGACTGTTTTTGATGCAAAAAACACAATTAAAATTAAGAAGACCTCAGAGAAGAGAAATTAAGTGTAGAACGTGAGCACTTTAAGTATTGCAAAGAAGGGTCCTGTATTAAATGGCAGCTGTTTAGAGGGTCTTTCTATGCTCTGCTCTAGAAATCCGACCCAGACTGAGGAATTTTTGGAATTCACGTGCACAGCGGATCAACCCCCTACTTCCCTTCTCCCTCTTCTCTCTTCTCTTTGTCTTTTTTTTGGCTGAGTGCTCTGGATTCTGGTCTTCCTCCAAGCCATGCTTTTGATGTTTGCTTGTGTCATTGGGTTCAGACTTGTTCTGCCCCTTCTCCGCAGCCGTTTTAGAGTTTTTGTCAGGTTACCAAAGGTTGTTCCCCTGCCGTTTGAGGTTTCAGAGTTTGTCAGGTTACCAAAAGCTGCAGACCCCACCCCCCACCCTCCTCCGTTTTGCTCTAGAAGGGCTCCTCTCTGTTCATTGTGCACATGTATATGTTAAATGTGGTGTGAGGGGGGAAAAGGAAAAAAAAAAATTCTTGTAAACAGGGGACTTTTAGAGGCATAAATTGGGCCCGGAGTATTTTTCCACTCCTCAGCGCTTTGACATGACTCATTTTTACAGGGGAGTTCTGAAACTCCACTCCTTCACCAGACTTTGAATTTGACCTACTTTTATTTTTGCGGCCTCCGATGATCTTAGAACTGAAATTGTGTAGATTTGAAAAAAAATCTTTCTCGTATGAAAGATCAAAGCAAGGTGTTGTTTTTTTTTTATTTTTTTATTTTTTTATAATTGATCAAATTGAGACCTTTTTCCCTCAAACTGTGATTTTTGAAGCGTAATGCATGTCCATATTGCAAACAGTCCCCTGAAGTCCCCCTAATTTTGAGCAATAGTCATGCTTGTGTGATTGGAGTCTGTCAATTTGTCTGACATTTAAACCTCTTGCTGTTTGGTTTGGAGCCTAGCCTCTCACGCTCTGCATGAGTCATCTGCCACTTCACGCCACCAGCGAGGGTTTTTTTTTGTTTGTTTTGTTTTTTTAACATTCAAATGAGTTGCCTAAAATGTGTCATGGCTGACTTGGTTTGACTTTCTCAAGAAGTATTTACGCAGGCATTTGAAATTGCATCGACCCTATGAGACTCTGCTCTAGTCAAGAAACACATGTGCTCTGTTTTTTGGGGAATGTCAATAAGAATTACTGACAGAATTGTCTGGAAATATTTTTGAATAATTTCCTTTTTGTGCTTGGCATCTCTTGGTATTGCATATGCTTGTTCTGTTAAACTATTGTGTGTTTAATGCATCATAAACATAATTTGTGCTTTATTATCAACATCAATACAATAAATTGAATATTTTTTTTTTTTAACTTTAACTTTACTAAAGATGTATGTATGTACACTCACCTAAAGGATTATTAGGAACACCTGCTAATACTGTGTTTGACCCCCTTTCGCCTTCAGAACTGCCTTAATTCTACGTGGCATTGATTCAACAAGGTGCTGAAAGCATTCTTTACAAATGTTGGCCCATATTGATAGGATAGCATCTTGCAGTTGATGGAGATTTGTGGGATGCACGTCCAGGGCACGAAGCTCCCGTTCCACCACATCCCAAAGATGCTCTATTGGGTTGAGATCTGGTGACTGTGGGGGCCATTTTAGTACAGTGAACTCATTTACCCCTTTTCCACCAAGGCAGTGCTAGAGCTAGATCGGAGCCAGAGCTAGTCCCAGTTCATAGTTGGTTCAACTGAGGAGCCTGCTAAGAACTGTTGGCGTTTCCACAGGCTAGAGAGCCACAACAGAGCCAGGTCTTACGTCACTGTATACGTCTCATCTTTCTCAGCAACGCTAGCGGGAAACACAAACACACCAGGCTTGTTCGAGATGCATCAGCGCTGCGCAGACCGATCCACGTATAATATAAAAAAAAAAAACGCATGAGTGAATCAAAAGCATAAGGAGTCGTGTGCTCTCACTGGACTCGTTATCATACGGCGATCGGTCTCTGCACAGCACCGCTGCGAACAAGCCTTCCATCAGCGTTACTATTGATTCACATGGCTTTACGATCCTACATCGGCATTAAAACACAACGAAAACACAGCGAATCCAACGCATTCGTGCAGTTCGCCATAATTTGTATAGACGGAGATTACAAACGAGCAGCAGCTGTTAGCTCCATTAGCTGCTATTTCAACAATGGCGGATCTCAAGTCTGTGTTCGTCTTGTTGACCCCGCCCCCAGCGCCTGACGTAATCGGTTCTTACTTCTAGCCCTGTTCTAGCCCAGCAATGTTTTGGTGCCACTTAAGAACCACTTTTCCTGGCTTGGAGCTTGGGCTTTGGGTGTGGAAACACAAAGAACCGATTTGAAACTAGGCTCTGGCTCCGATCTAGCTCTAGCACTGCTTTGGTGGAAAAGGGGTAATTGTCATGTTCAAGAAACCAATTTGAAATGATTCGAGCTTTGTGACATGGTGCATTATCCTGCTGGAAGTAGCCATCAGAGGATGGGTACATGGTGGTCATAAAGGGATGGACATGGTCAGAAACAATGCTCAGGTAGGCCGTGGTATTTAAACGATGCCAATTGGCACTAAGGGGCTTAAAGTGTGCCAAGAAAACATCCCCCACACCATTACACCACCACCACCAGCCTGCACAGTAGTAACGAGGCATGATGGATCCATGTTCTCATTCTGTTTACGCCAAATTCTGACTCTACCATCTGAATGTCTCAACAAAAATCGAGACTCCTCAGACCAGGCAACATTTTTCCAGTCTTCAACTGACCAATTTTGGTGAGCTCGTGCAAATTGCAGGTTGTATGTGTTGTGGCTTCACAAATGCTTTGCTGCATACCTCGGTTGTAATGAGTGGTTATTTCAGTCAAAGTTGCTCTTCTATCAGCTTGAATCAGTCGGCCCATTCTCCTCTGACCTCTAGCATCAACAGGGCATTTTTGCCCACAAGACTGCCGCATAGTGGATGTTTTTCCCTTTTCACACCATTCTTTGTAAACCCTAGAAATGGTTGTGCGTGAAAATCCCAGTAACTGAGCAGATTGTGAAATACTTAGATCGGCCCATCTGGCACCAACAACCATGCCACGCTCAAAATTGCTTAAATCACCTTTCTTTCCCATTCTGACATTCAGTTTGGAGTTCAGGAGATTGTCTTGACCAGGACCACACCCCTAAATGCATTGAAGCAACTGCCATGTGATTGGGTGATTAGATAATAGCATTAATGAGAAATTGAACAGGTGTTCTTAATAATCCTTTAGGTGAGTGTATATGAGATGGATAGAGTGAGAGAGTTGCACAATTCTGGATTAATTTTAATTCTTTTAAATTTTAGTTGATTTTAGTTTTTTAGTTTTTGTTTCAAACCCGAGATCGCAATTCTCCCATGATTCTGAACAGACAACTAAACAAAATAACATGCTATTTACTAGAAGTTAACTTATTAACCTGTTTAACTTGTTAATTGCTGCAGTCTGTTTAAAATGTTGAATTAATCTGAATGAATTAGTTTTTAAAAACTGGTTGAATGAATGATTCAATGACTCTCTCATCAACACTTCACTCTTTCATTACTAAATCGCAGCCTTAAGGCGTATCACGTTTTTGGTTTTATTTTGGTGTTGAGCCCTACGTTACATCATATCCTGCAGCAAGTTGAGGAGAGTTGTAATTTTATTCATCTAAGAGATCGAACCTGCATAGACAGAAGGACCTTGAAACTATATCAGGGCTCCAGACTAACATTTGAGAGCAGTGGCACGAAGTTTTACAGATGGTAGAGGAAAATGTATCAAAGTTAATTTCATTTAAACATAAAATTACTAACATGCGTTAAACATGCATTTTGTTAATAAGTGCAGTTACGTTTTCTTTTATTGGAAATTTAAAAGTGAAGCACTGAGCTTGAATTGATATGCAGATATTACCTTTTTATTAACGGTTGTGTAAAAACCTACAGCCGACAGCTTCAGTGAATATAAAAGGAGCAATCTTTACTTGTTTTCTGTGTAATTCAGTCAGAATTTGAAGAAAAGTTTTTGTTTTTCATGAGACTGACTTTCTACTTTTTTCCATATATTAAGGAGTTTAAATGCAAAGTCAAATAAGTGCTCCTATGCTGCCACCTTCTGGTTATAGTGGTATTTTCTAAAAAGTTTGTCTACACCTTTACACGTTTAGTTTTACAAATCATCACATTAAAAATAACATTAAAATGGATAGTTTTTAAGTGCTGGAAAAAGTGTGAAGCACTTGAAAGCCCTTAAAGTGCTTGAATTTCACTCTCAAAAGGTACAAAGTGTACAAAAAGTACAAACCCTGAGATGAATAATGTAAAAAAAGAAAAACATTTGACTGTTTCTGCCACAATAACACTTGGTGTTACTACAAAAAAATCCATGAATGTTGATGATTTGTGGACTGAAACCCCCTTGACTTTGTTCATGCAACAATGGTTCCTCCTTGCTTTCCACGTCAGCGCTGTTTGATCTGATATCTGGTTTATAACAGAGCATTCTGCACTGAACGCTTCCCACTAGATCTCGATGTAGCAATGTTATTAATTCTGTGGTGAAATTGAAATGCTTTCTCACTGGATCTCCCAGCGCCGTGTTGTAATGGTGTTGCGTGATCCAGATTGACCCTGTGTATGAGCTTGCCCTGCGCTGTCTATTATTGCTCCGAGCTGATAAACGGTCTGCGCAGCTCAGGCGAGTAGCGTGATTCTGTTCTGCTTTTGTTTCATTGGCCATTTGTTGTTTCTCATATGTAACAAATGGCAGCTCTTATCAGTTGGGCACTGTGGTGGTCGCACCAGTGCGACCTCTAACAATTTGGTCACACCAGCAGGAAAAAAGTTGCATTTGTTGCAGTCTGGAGTCCTGTATATCTACAAGCTTGTGGATTGGCTTCTTTGACCTGGCCAGCAAGGAACCACTTTCCTGGAAGCACAGCTAAAACTTAACTTTGCCATTACAGGCGATTGGTTTTCTCCTTCGATTTGAGCATCAGTCTGGTCTCTTAAGAAGGAGAATTTTAAGTGTAATCCTTTAGCAGGATCTTTCTTTCACAGTCTTTGAGTAGAATGTAGTGGTGTCAACAATAATCGATTCAGCGATGCATCGCAATGCGGGGCATGCACGATTCAGCATCGATGCGGCAAAGTGCCATAATCGATTATGTCACCGTTTATTTTCTGGCCTTGAGTTGGACAATAAAGTTGTGAAGTTTCAATTACTTCCTGGGTCATAACAACAACAATCAAGATTGCTGAGGCGGAGGGAGATGACCGCGATAGATGGGTAATTAAAAACGCACCCAAAGCTTGGAAAGCGGACATCTGGGCACATTTCGGATTCTGACGCCGGCTTCACACCGCACGCGTTAGCAGTGGATTCACACTGGCAGCGTTTGTCTCGCGCAGCTCGTATATTGCAAATACAGACAAATATTGTACATTATGTCACATTTTCCGGTCTTCTCCTCCGAGCCCCGTCTGTCTCGTGCTTTGATTTATGATGGGCAGCATATGCTGCAAATGCGACGTGTTCCCCTCTGTCCCAAACACACATGCATATAACTTGTTGTATACAAGTAGTTCACATGATAAATGTAAGTTAACATTAAAGTGAATATATGCTTCTAGTTTTAATAATTTAAACAGGGTTTTGAAGTTTGGTGTTGTGTTTTTAATTTTTTTAACAGCTCTGGATGTCATATGGTGATTGTGAAACACACGGGGCACTTCACTACATGATTTCATGGTGAAATTTGTTATTTTCCATGTTAATCTGGTCAGTTTTGATCAAGAACAATCCACTGTGGCTTTAAATCAGCGTGAGCAGCGCGGCAAAAATAGACTCGGCGCCGAAACGATCGCGGCACTGCTGCTTCTGCTCCTGCGATGCGCTGCCGCACCGCCTCTGCGTGCGATGTGAATGCTCTAATCTGTTAACATGGGCGCCGAAAAAAATATGCGCTGCTTACGCCCTGCTAACGCGCCTGCCACACTAAAATCAAGCACGTTGGCAATACAACTAACTTCACGAACCATGTTTATCGTTGGCATCCTGAGTTGGCTTCAACAACAACAACAACAACAACAACACAAAAAGTCGACACATCCCAGCCAAGAATTGACGAGTCGCTAGTGTCAACGTTACTGTGTGTGTTGCACTGAATATTTCTATTGCTGGGTGCCTGGGTGGTGGTTGTTGTTACAATAGTGTGACTGTAATTACATATTAATATTTGCACAGGAGTTCATGAAGTGCCCTGTCTTAGAGCTTTTTACTGTGTGTAAAAAAAACACTTATTTTCACTGCTGGAAAAAGTTGGCTTAGTTGGTTTTTATTGCTCTATATAATTTCAAATGGTTCTAAAGCAGAGAGAAGAGAAACATTTCTTATTCAAAGCACTGAAAGCAGTGATTTATGTTTTCTTTTTCAGGTTTGAAAAATGCCATATCCAATACCCTGTACCATTCAATTTTATTTTATTTAATGACATTTATGTCAAAGATACAGGAGAGTGATAATACACACATAGCAGCTAATAAAATCTGTTGTTCAATATCTGACTGCTTGTATTGCCTCATGACTGATTAAAAATTTGCCTTGTTGTGTGCAGTAGAATTTTGATGCATCGTAGAATCGAATTGCATCGAATCGTTACCTGGTGAATCGTAATCGAATCGAATTGTGAGGGCAGTGCCAATGCACACCCCTAGTAGAATGTGATCTGAATGTTGGTAATCTTCTTCCAGGTAATCTGCTCTCATTGCATTATGTAACCCTGCGCAAGACCTTTGACGCAGAAACTATGACTATGACGATTGTTTAGTAGCTAATCCTTTTACGTTGGTGTACTTCCAAGCATCTGTGCTGTTTTAAGAGGGGGTGAAAGGTCACAGAGGTCTGGTTGTGATGTAAAATGATAGTCTGTCAGGCTCTGATGGTATTTGTTGGTCTAGAGAAGGTTTTTCAATGGCCAATTGTGAACATGTGGTCTGCTGTAATCTGGTTTTAACAGCTTGACCGCGACCCTGCAAAAGAACATGACTATGGAGACCGAAATAGCCCTTACCTTTGAAATAGCCCTCAACCGAACTGTTGAGTAATGACCTCAAGAATCATTAGACTTTTCTTGTTTTGGGCCACTGGCTGGACACAATGATTTGGGTGTTTGATTCTATGAACAGTGGAGCTGCACAATTTAAAGGTCCTGTTCTTCGTGATCCCATTTTTCAAACTTTAGTTAGTGTGTAATGTTGCTGTTAAAGCATAAATAATACCTGTAAAATTATAAAGCTCAAAGTTCAATGCCAAGCGCGATATTTTATTTAACAGTCCCCTTTCAAAGCCTACAGCGAACGGCCGATTAGGACTACAGCCCTCTACTTCCTTCTTTAATAACGTCACTCGAACACTGAGCGCATGCATCTCTGGTAAGAGGCGTGACCTTACCGGGCAACGTGCGCTAAGCTGCTGGCGAATCACAACCTATGATCACAACACAGGAACCGCTGCCGCAATCAGAACTCGTTACGTTTTCTGAAGGAGGGACTTCATAGAACAAGGAACTCATCAGCCGTTTTTAGGACAGTGAAAACAGCGGTATACAGATAAGTATATTGTGTGAAAAATACTTTTTACACGCGAAACATGAACACATGTTATATTGCACACTGTAAAAACAATCAAAGCTTAAAAAAAACAGGAAAAACGGGACCTTTTAATCGTTAAAAAAAAACATGATCTTGATGCAAACACCCACACGATCTTAGTCCAAAATGACAACGATTCGGCCATGTCTATTAAACCTTTGACACCATCACACCGGAACATCCAAATCCGCATTTGTGCTTCTGCTGAGCAGTTATGCTATGTGGGTATGAAACGGCTTTACAGTCTTTTCAACCACACCGTATCGTTATTTCCATGTTACAAATATTCAGATTATCACAGAAGTACTGGAATGTAAGTTTATAGGTTTTTTTTTTTTTTTTGGGGGGGTGAATATAGCGGGCAAAAATCCTTGATTTTTGTGGCACGTTTTTTAAAATGCGATGGATATGCGGGATATTTATGCAATTTTATGTGAAGAATAACAAAGTGCTGGGAATATTTAAGTTCTCATCTTGTTTTATTTCAGACCTTAAACACATGGCTCAAACTTACAAAACATTGAGTCAAACAAGTTCTGTTGCTTTACAAAAGGAATACGCTACAAATTCTGTAGAAACGAATAAATAAAATATTAAAAAAAATAAAATGTGTGCTTCCTGTTTTACAGAGGTAGCTATACAAAATAAGTGCTTCCAATGCACAGTGCTATCTTACTGTAACGTAAATTTACATACTACTAATATACTTACAACTGTAAGGTTTTTGAAACAGGATTTAACCCACTAGTAACAGTGCAATCTTACAACTGTAAAGTTGCTTTTCGATGATGTTCACGTCGCGTAATTACGTCACTTCATAATGTTCCCATGGCAATAGGGGCAGTAAAACACAACTATTGTGTGAAGTAAACACAACTATTCTGCTAAAATAGGTGACTTTTTGGCACGATAATACAGGGATTATGAAATAATTTAAGCCACATATTTTGTGCCGTAAAATCGGCAATTTATGCAGCGAAAGTGCGGTGTATTTGAAAACAACGCAACCCCCGCATAAATATGCAGACTTTGGCTGATTATGTATTGGAAGCAATCTAATAGAGCAAATCACCCCTTGAAAGTGACTTGCCGCTTCAAATAATGATTAGATCTATTACGTTGTTACGCCACCAGGTGTGCTACAAGTGATTTATTAAATGTATTTGTCATTTGAATTAATTTCAAGATAGGGCTGGGCGATTAAAACGATAATGATAATTATCGCGAAATAATTTTCCTCGATAAAACGATAACAAAAGTTCGATAAATGCTCGATATAATGCTTACGCACTATGCATAACGCTGTGCATGTGGTGTGCAGACCGGGCTTCTGGGTGCTGCACGCGGTGTTGTTGACAGTCACGGTGGCTGACAGGGTCGGGGGAGTGGAGCAAGAAAAATGAGCGATAGTGAAGGAAATTCAGCGCTCACGACCAGCTCGGAGGACACAGATATAATTGACAAGAAAGGTCACTCAACTTCAGTGGTTTGGCGATATTTTGGCTATTTGCAATCCGACATAAAACAGAGCGACGTGCACTGCTGATCATAGGTTCACCACACACCGCACACAGTAATATAATTATTCAGTTATCTTGCTTCTTCGAAGTTCTTCCATATAGCATTGAGCCCAACACAGCGGTAAATCTACATTAGCCTAATATCAGTTCACGCATGGGCTTGTCACCTTGTTAGTTGTAGTGGGTGACTTACAACAAGCTAACGTTACCAAACTATAATCACTAAAACATCGTACTTATGGAAAAATACATCTGTATTATTTTTTGTCTTTGGAGATTTATTAATAACTCAGCATCGCCTGTATTAAAAGAGGAATAAAATAAAAAAAATTAAAAATAAAACCCGATGTTTAAAGTGAATAAAATGGACTTGACAGCCCTTACTGGAGTTCACAGCCCACCGCAGTTGTGTGTGTCGGTGTGCGCGCACACTCATTCATATATATATATATATATATATATATATATATGAGTAAAAAAAAAGCTTTTTATTTTATTGACAAACATTATCTGTAAAGCACTTTAACTCAGCAGAGCCAAATGTTATTACAGTTCTAGATTTTACTATAGATATTTGTTATATATTCTATTTACATTAATAATATTCTACTCTATTAATATTGATTTTATTAGTTATAAATAAATCTACCTCGGTTCTGATAAATTGTTCACCTATTTGGGAAGTGTTTGTCATGTTTTGACAATAAAGGATAGTTTAAAACCACAATCAACTGTCTGTTTTCTACATCTTTCACTCAGGAGCAAAAATATGCCTTTAAACCTTAAAGAAATAAAGATTTGACATTTGTCGTGATAATTATCGATATCGACTGATATGGAAAATTATATCGTGATAATTTTTTTGGGCCATATCGCCCAGCCCTATTTCAAGATATTCATTCAGAAACACAGATTTCACCAATGTGATGTATCTATAAGTGATGTATCTAATAATTTGTATTTATTTTTTATAAATGATCCATTCAAATTAAAAAATTTTAAATGCAGCAATTAACGTTTTGTCAGAACCTCTAGTAAATAACACTTTATTTTGTTTAGTTGTCTGTTTAGAATTGAGATCTCTATTTGAAACAACAACAAATCGTGAATCTATCCAGAATCGTGCAGCTGTAATGAACAGTGAACCAGAGGTGCAGGCTAATGTCAATGACTGGTCTGTCTGACTGCAATTGTCGGGCATGAGACTGATTATCCTGGCTCTTTGTCAAGATTGACTGCTGTGCTTATCTGTCTTGATCGGTCTGTCTGTCCATTTGTGTCCTCCTTGTCCCGTCATTATCTTTGTGTGTCCTTTTAGATCTATAGGCTAGAAGCATACACTGGTTGGTTTGGCAAAGCCATGGTCCTGTTGCGCATAACAGTAAATTCTTGGGTTACTGTGGCGATACAAACCAATAGCACTACTCAAGAGGGGCTGTAGTTACCCTCAAATCTCTGTTTTTAAACCTGACGTGTTATTCAAGTAGTTAGATGCATGTTGAGGGTGTGTTTGTGATCCTGTCATAATGGTATCTGACCTGAAAGGAAAACAAATCTGGCCAAAGACAACAATTTACGCTAGTATACACTATAGCGACCCATAATGCATACTTGAATTATGAAATGCACTAAAATGTGTTGGAAAATAACTGGGCATGACTCTAGCATAGCTAGAAACTGTTGACCGAATATTAAATGTTCAAATAGTTGAGCCTTTATATGTAAAGGGTAGATGTGAAACTGGGTTATGTGCTGACCCTGCTTTACTCAAGACATGTCTGGTACAGCGGTCTCGAGTGTTTTATACATGCCATGTGATGCATGACCTTGGTCAATGAACAAGATGAGAACTGAGGAACATAAATTAACTGCTCATGCATTAGGGTGTGTTATTTCATAAATACATGTGTAAGTTAAAGTTTCTGCAAGACTTTGGAGGATTTTTGTCTTAACATTGTGACATTGGTTCTCTCTCTTCCGTAGGGGCATCTGTCTGAGGGACTGGTCACTAAATGGTATCGTTCTCCCCGTCTGCTCCTTTCCCCAAATAACTACACCAAAGCCATTGACATGTGGGCCGCTGGGTGCATCTTTGCTGAGATGCTGACTGGAAAAACACTCTTTGCAGGTATTGTGTGTGTGTGTGTGTGTGTGTGTGTGTGTGTGTGTGTGTGTGTGTGTGCGCAAGAAATTATAATTACCAGTTGTTTATATCTTTGTGACACTATATTCTATTACCTTGCGCACACACAATGATCAGGAATTTGAAGGTAATTTCCTGTGTTGGTAGTGTATTATAATAAACTAGGACATGGTTTTTTTTCTTGGGTCGTATTAAAGAGAAGAGAAGCTCTTTCTGTGAACTCGATCTTGGAAACTAGGACAGAACTGTTGGTTTTGGTGTATTTTATTTTGGATGCAGGCATGGGAAATATCTGGCAATTTTTAAAATTATTTCCAGGCCCCAAAGTTAGTGAAATTAATAACATTGTAAAAGGTCATGGAAATGCCTCTATTGAATATAAATGTTTTAAGTTACTCTCAGCTCCAATATATTTCATGGCCTATAAACTTCTTTGTGAGCTCAGTCTCTATAAATTATTTTTACAAGTCTGTATCCAATAATTCTTTACAACTGGAAAAGTCATGGAAATTCATTGGTCAAATGGTGTGGGAACCCTGATGTTGAAGCAGTCAGTCTTGACAAACATGCAGACTAAACTAGACCAGTTTGAGTATACAAGCGTCTTTTGTGCCAAATATTGGCAGTGCATTTGCTTTGACAGTTTTTCTTAATCAAACATTTGTGTGTGCGCAGGAGCTCACGAGCTGGAACAGATGCAGCTGATTCTGGAATCCATTCCGGTAGTCCATGAGGAGGATAGACTGGAGCTTCAAAGTGTAATACCCGTCTTTATCAGGAACGACATGTCAGAACCACACACGCCGCTTGCCAAGTTACTGCCTGGTGTCAGCCCTGAGGGTAAGTTGCACAAGCATATTTGCAGAATGCATACAATTCATAGAAATTCCAATTTCTGGACCCTTGAATTCCTGGAAACTCGAATACCGCTCTCTCTTGCACCCTCCCTTCCCATGACCCAGTTTTGCAGCAATCCATAATAATCTCTATGATTTTAGAAAGTTATCTCAGTTCTGCTACTCTTGATGCTAAGCCATATTGTGTTGGTAAAGGAAACCTAAATAGCAGCCTAAATCTGATGAAGTATTGTTAATTTGTTCACTACAGCCTTGGATTTCCTGGAGAAGATCTTGACCTTTAACCCCATGGACCGGCTCACTGCAGAAGAGGCTCTTGCTCACCCATACATGAGCGATTACTCATTCCCACTAGACGAACCAGTGTCCTCGCACCCCTTCCACATCGAGGATGAGGTGGATGACATCTTGCTCATGGATGAGAGCCACAGTCACATCTACAACTGGGACAGGTAAGCTCACACCTAATGGAGAAAAGCATCGGCTCATCATTCTGTGAGACTTGACTTTCGGTAAAAGCAGAGTAAGAGCAAAGCAGATTTAAGGAAAGTCAGTTCTCCTGGCCGCCATCTTGCCAATGCCTCTGGGCAGCTATTTTCTTTGTAAGCAGTATTTCAGTACAGCTCCTACATAATTGAATGGGTAAATTAAAACATGTCAAATCAGAGAACCAAGATAAATCAACATTTTGTTTTTGTTTTTCCCACTGTAGATACCATGAAAGTCAATTCTCCGATCAAGACTGGCACCTGCACAGCACCCATGAAGCGGAAGATGTGCAGCGTGATCCTCGAGCTATGTCAGACGTCACAGACGAGGAGGAGGTCCAGATCGACCCACGGAAATACATGGATGGAGAGTGTGAAAAGTTCCTAGAGGATCCATCATTCGACCTCCCCCCAGAGCACTCGTGGCAACAGGAAGATCACCATGAGAACAAGTATTGCGACCAGGAGTGCAGCTACACTTGCAACTACAAAGCTGTGTCCCCATCCTACCTGGATAATCTGATCTGGAGGGACAGTGAGGTCAACCACTACTACGAGCCCAAACTCATCATCGACCTCTCTAACTGGAAAGAGCAACAGAGCAAAGAGAAGCTTGACAAAAAGGGCAAGAGCAAGTGTGAGAAGAACGGACTGGTCAAGGCCCAGATCGCCCTGCAGGAAGGGTCTCAGAACCACAGCGTGGCTGACAAGGATCGCGAACAAGAAAAACACCAGAACCACAGCCAGGGCTTTGACTTTGACTCGTTTATCGCCAGCACCATCAAACTGAGCCTCCAGCCGGAATCCGATGACGTTGACCTCCTAAACGAGTTGAACACCTCAGTTTCCCAACTGGACACTCGTGCTCCTTGCGGCTCCATGTCCAAGTCCATCAGTCAGGAAAAAGAAGAGAAGTGCCTAGTCAACCTGGCACAGCTCGGTGTCCGGGCGCCCTGTCCTTGGGAAAGTTTCACGGACACCGATGTTGCAGACAGCTGCCTGATCGACGAGGCTTGCTGGGACGTCCGCAAAGACGAGCAGCTCCAGAAGGAGAACAGCAGCTGCCAGAGCAGTTACCTCGACCGCCTCTTCAGCAAGCGTGAGGAGGCGGAGTCTGAGATCCCCGAGCCCGCCGAGGTGTCCGCTCCGGAGGGTGACTTCATATCCTGTGGCGGCGAGATAGTCTTTAACATGCAGCTGGAGTCTCTGGCCATTCCGGGGTTCGAAGGAGCGGCTGACATTCCTCTGAAGTCCATCCAGGCCACGCTGACGCCCTCTGCTGTTAAACGCTCCCCACAAATCGCCCATAAAACCTACAGCAGCATTTTCAAGCATTTAAATTAAAAGCCCCACCCCGTTCAAGCAGAGTCCAGCTTATTTTTTATAGAGTTATGTATTTCTGTACTTGAATCATTTACCTTTTTACATATGGTTACTTTTTAAGGATTTTTTTTTTTTTAATTTGAATTTGTCGATTAAATGTTAATGAATTCAGTTCGTAAGTTCATCCAAAGTGCTGGACTGTGCTCCTACACAAGAAACATGTTTTTTTCCCCCCTAGAATTTTCAGTTCCAACTCTGATAATATATATATATAAAAAGAAACTAACGGCATGACATTTGCACACAGTATACTGTAGATTCAGAAACAGGTTTGGGAAAGACAGAGGAACGACTGTTAAGTAAGGAAATGGATGGTTTATTCATTGCAAGCAAAGGAATGGAGAAAAAAGGGGCGGAATAATGCACTAACCGTGTGGGAGATGCTGCCACTAACATCATAATGTGACCTTCTGACTGACAGCCAATAGGACAGACATAAGTCTTGACCTTTCTCTTCCTTTTGTTGTTTTTTTAACTAAGGCTAATGTATTTATTTGACATACTTTTTCCACCTCTTTTCCATTTGAAATCGAAGCCTTTTGTCATTTTGTTGATACTGTAAACTTCCTCAAACGTGATGCCAGCACAGCAAGCGTTAACTGTAGGCTTGCCATGTGTTAACTAAGTTTGTAAAGGCGTTATCTACCTCAAGGTAACAGCAGAAGGCTCTGTCTCCCAACTGTAGTGCTTTAAAAAAACACTTGCCCTCAACAATGTAGTGCACAGCAATTTCTATTTTTCATTTTGCATTTGCCATAGTGAAGTGTTAAGATCATTTATTTATTTTTAGCAGATGTGAGATATTTATTTTAAGAACGTTGTAATTTTTCAATGTGAGGCATTGGACTTCCATTCTGGTCTGTTTTGGCGCTCTGTGTTTGTTTAGCCGTGGATGATCGTTCATCCGTTTGAGTTGTACAGAAATTCATGACGCTCTCCCAAGTTCCAGCGTTTGTTTTCATAAGGATTCACCATAAGGATTTTTTTTAACTTGTAGGTGCTTTGTACGAGTGGATACTGCTTTACGGCATTTTATGCGCCTAAAAGTCTTAATTTTGTTTTCTTTTTTTATATAAATATATATATATACATATTGTTAGAAATTGTGCATGGAAGAAAACAAATGGAAGGTACATTTAAAATGAAGTTAATGGTGAAGTATATTGTGTCATTAATTTTATTTTAATTGTATGTTTTATTAAAGTCATTTTTTTTCCAAGCTAGCATGATTGAATTAGGTTCAGATATAGCATGTAGAACACTTTTTTTTTTTTTTTTTTTTTTTGTTAGTTAATTTTGCCTTTTTAAGTGCTGGTTTCGATTCTGTTATCATTGGTTCCACTGTAAAATAACATCAATAAAATGGCCAGCAAGTGTATTACTGTCATCTTGTCTTGCTTTTTTAATACACAAGCAAATACATGTAAATATTCTTTGTTTCAGAAGAGGGTTTTCCCTGTGTTCGCTAAGAAAATTATCTGCATATTTCAATCTTTCTATAGACATGTTTTCCATGTCTGTGAGGCAGGTTTTCGCTGAGTTTCGTCAGAAAGCGCACCATTTGTTCTCTTTATTTTACAAAGCGTTTTACTTTTTAAAAATATATCTTAGCCTATCTGTAGGCTTGACCAAAATGATTAACTATTCAATATTAAATTATTAAATATTTTAAGTTATTTCCGCTGTTATCAGGAAACAATGGAAGGGAACGCACCGACGCCTCCGCGGACAGGTAAACTCTTTATATGGGCAAGAAATAGCCTATATTCAAAAGCCAGTATGAAGAAACGTTATTGTAAGTAATTTGCAGAGCAGTACATCTGATGAACTGAACTGAAATATTATTTTTATGGGGTTGGGTTTATTAAATACAAATTGTCATTATTAAATTAATTCTGATCAATTCATGCGTATAATAGTGACATGTTGCATATCGGATGTTTTTCTTAAAAGGTTTTTTGAGAATAAAATAAATAAAAACGAATACATTTTCCTCAATGTTTTAGATCATATAAAGCTAAAAGGAACGTTTCAGGGCCGCCCACATTCGAAACAAATACTATAGGTCTAAAGCAGTGGTTCCCAACCACGTTCCTGGAGGACCCCCAACAGTGCACATTTTGCATGTCTCCTCAATCAAACACACCTGATTCAGGTTATCAGCTCATTAGTAGCTACTCCAAGACCTGATGTGGGTGTGTCAGACAAAGGACACATCCAAAATGTGCACTGTTGGGGGTCCTCCAGGAACGTGGTTGGGAACCACTGGTCTAAAGCATAAAAATGTTTTGGGCTACTCATGAACGAAAGAAACGAAAACGCCTCTTAAAGGGTTAGTTCACCCAAAATTGAAAATAAAGTCAGTAATTACTCACCCTCATGTTGTTCCAACCATGTAAGACCTTCGTTCATCTTCGGAACATAATTTAGTATATTTTTGATGAAATCTGAGAGCTGTCTCACTCCTCCATAGGCTTTCAGAGGGTTGAAACTTGATGGCCCAGAATAGTAAGTAAAAACGTCATTTAAGGAGTCCAAATGACTACAGTGGCTCTGTATTAAGTCAATCATGCGACGAAAACACTTTTTGAGCGGAAAAACAACAAAAATAACGAATTTATCCCACTATATACTCTCTGACGAGAGTTTGCGGGAGTGCAACTCGCGCATGCGTCGTGGCACTCCCGCGAACTCTTGTCAGAGGCTCAAATTGAACAATAATAGTGGGATAAAGTCGTTATTTTTGTTGTTTTTCCGCTCAAAAAGTGTTTTCGTCGCATGATTGACTTAATACAGAGCCACTGTAGTCATTTGGACTCCTTAAATGACGTTTTTACTTACTATTCTGGGCCATCAAGTTTCAACCCTCTGAAAGCCTATGGAGGAGTGAGACAGCTCTCAGATTTCATCAAAAATATACTAAATTATGTTCCGAAGATGAACGAAGGTCTTACATGGTTGGAACAACATGAGGGTGAGTAATTACTGACTTTATTTTCAATTTTGGGTGAACTAACCCTTTAAGTCTCGTTTTTACGTTTCTTATACAAAACTAAAAAACAAATGTCAAACCGTTTCTCATTTGTCTTGTTTTTTTTTTTTGTAGAAAATCATATTAGGCCTAAAAAAAGTGTCTTTATTTCTATTTATTAATTATTTTCGTTTTGGTTTTGTTGGACAGAGAAATAAGTAGCTTGTTTTTTTTTCAAGATTTAATTAAGTGAGAAGGAATGCACAACTTTCCATTTCTCACACGCTCTTGTCACCAAAAAGGAGGAAAATAACCAGAGTTTGTTCAAACAGAGAGTATGTTATTTGAAATAGCATAGGTAACCTACTGCTATTACTATTTCTGCTAAATGTTTAGGCTATAGCCTATATGAGTATGCTGTATATGCAATTCTGCTGGTGACGCCATCGCCTATAATGTAGCTAGGCTATAATATTTTAATATTTAAAAAAACGGAAGCAGCACAAACAAATATTTTACCAGCACAAACGATTGAGACTATTTGGGGTGAATTTGGAGCATGTGGGGGGCTGAGTGACCTCAGAATGACCTATAAATGTTCTTTTAATATCTTAAAAACGGATGCAGCACAAACAAAAGTTTTCCCGGCACAAACGATTGAGACTATTTTGGATGAATTTGGAGCACGTGGGGTCGTCATCACCTATAATTCAAATTCTAATATTTAAAAAACGGAAGCAGCACAAACGGAAATTTCACCGGGACAAACGATTGAGACTATCTGGGTTAAATTTGGAGCATGGGGGGCTGAGTGACCTCAGAATGACCTATAAATATTCTTTTAATATCTTAAAAACCAAAGCACAAACGAAAATCAAACCGGCACAAACCAGCACAAACGATTGAGACTATTTTGCCGACATTTTGCGTTGGGTGGGGGGCCAACCTGTATCCACTAGGGAAAAAGAAAACAATTATTGGTCATAATTATTTTTCAAGTGCAAATGATAATGGACCTGGTGCCTCCAGTCCAGAGGGAATAAAATTATTATGGCAGCAGGTTAAGCCAACATGCTATGAGAGATGCTGTAAAACGGAACACATTAGGTTTTTACATAATACTATCCAAGCAATACCAACAACATTATACAATTTTGAGCTCTGATAAATTGTTGATGGTGGACCAGGACCATTTACAATGATACTAAAAAATGGATTCAAATGTTGAAAGATTTGATTGTTTTCCTCTAGCTAAATTGATTTCGGCCCCACTTTATAGTAGGAGGCCTTAACTACTATACTTGCTTCACTTACACAATGTACTTGTGTTCATATTGTATTGCAAAACACTTAAAAAAAAAGTTAGGAACAGGTGTGGTGGTATGGGTAAGTTTCAGGCTATGGTTAGCTGTAAGGGAAGTGTCAACAGTGTAATTATAAATGTAACTACAGAAATGAATTACAGATGGAATTACATGCAGGTAATTTTAAACATGTAAGCACAATGTAAAAACATGTATGTACACAATAAGTGCATTGTATCAAATTATTAAAATGTTAGTATAGTAGTTAAGGCCACCTAATATAAAGTGGGTCCTTGATTTCTTCCAGATATAAGATTGCAAACTTAAATTTGCACATATATTTCACAGATAATATCACACGATGACATTACTGCTCCATTAATGAAGAGCTCTGAAGCAAAAGATATGACACACACTCATTTTAGGGTTTGAGGAGTTGCCCCTGTTGTTTTTTGACTATAAATAGCAACACATGTTTTTAGAGTCTGCTGTGATGTCAGGCTGAGATCTTGAGACCCTGCATGGGGTAGAGAAACTCCCTTCACTGATAGGGTTGCCCTTTGGCAGGGCTTGAAAACCTCTCTCTGAGGAGCCTGTACTTAGCCCACTACTATATGTAATAGTATCATTTCTCACTCAGTTTGTGCTACAGACATAAATGATACGTCAAAATATTGGGGGTTGTTTTCAAGAATTGTGATATTACTTGTCTAAGTAATTTGAATTGCAATTTTTGCATGGTGGAAAGATCCCATATTTACATTAAAGAGAGCAGAATATCGTTGAGTCTTGAGACTGTTGATTTTGGCCAGTAAGGAACCGGCCAACCAGAACACCTTAGCAACCACACAGCAACATGCTTCATGAAAAGTTCACGGCCATATTCTATTATCAAATGAAATCAATATTCACCAATAAAATCTGAGCTGCTTGCAAGATCTAAATGGAGACATTTAGAAGAGCAGCTGAAAAGCAGCCCAGGTGTGAGTTTCAGGATAATGGGCTGACGTGCATCCTTATGCCTGGTTCCTTAGGAACACCAGACACAACATGCGTGTGGTTACCATGTCTACACAGCCTGGAGGGAGTTGTGTACTTCTAGACACACATTAATCAGTTGGTTTCTTGAACCTGGATCCTTTAGAAGATGTTGACATGAATTCCAGTCCGTAGAGAGACGGGTTTCATGACAGGGAAAATGGTTTACATATACAAAGGAGTTTATATTTCCTTAAGATAGTGTGTTGTGATGGTATTTTATTGCCCCTTTAAAATAAAAAAAATCTAGAGCCAACCCTGAGGGGTATTCCAGAAAACAGATTATGTGACACCTGGGTATGTTTAAGAGTAAGTAAGCGGATAACCTCAACTTTCAGTTCCAAAAGCGGAGGTAACTTTCAGGGTATGTAAGTAGCCATAGCAACTCACTCTCTGAACATAACCTGCTCCGGAGCACATGTTGCAGGGTTAGTTTGCTTAAGAGGTATTTATTCAGATGTGTTATATAATTAATAGTTACATTAATATAACTACATTTGTTATATAGTTACAGTAATTTAATTCCAAAGCACTATTATAACAAGGTAATAAAAAATAAATATATTTGAATTGAATTAACATTTAAACATTACCTTGATATAATAGTGCTTTAGAATTAATATATAATATTATATATTATACAGCTGTAACTATAAAACAAATTGAGTTATATTAATATAATTATATTAATTACATAACTCATCTGAATACCTCTTAAGCAAACTAACCCAGGAACAGAAACTGCTCCGGGGCAGGTTATGTTCAGAGAGTGAGTTGCTATGGCTACTTAAATACCCTGAAAGTTACCTCCGCTTTTGGAACCGAAAGTTGATGTTATACGCTTACACACTACTGGCCTGGGGAGTATTACAGAAAGCAGGTTGTGTGACATACACAACCTGCTTTCTGTAATACTCCCCAGGCCAGTAGTGTCACTTTCTAAATAAACACTATGCGACTGAACACGTAATACGCATGATTTCAGGCCCCAAAACGCTGTTGTCGTGTAAAAGAACGGCCAAAACGCATAAAAAGTTTTATGTTTTTAGTTGAAAATGGTGTTGTGTAAACGGCCCCTTAGCTCTAAACCTAATCAAATACACCTGGGGGGTATTCCAGAAAGCAGGTTATGTGACAAACCCTGGTATGTTTAAGGGTAAGGTTAGTGGATAACTTCAACTTTCGGTTCAAAAGAACGAAGGAACTTTCAGGGTATGCACATTTTTTACGATTAGCCTACTTATTAAACGAAAATATTTAAAAATTGATTGCACAACCACCAAATAGGTGGCGATGTGCACTAAATACAGGGAGTGCAGAATTATTAGGCAAGTTGTATTTTTGAGGATTAATTTTACAACATTAATAATTAAACAACAACCATGTTGTCAATGAACACAAAAAACTCATTAATATCAAAGCTGAATATTTTTGGAAGTGGTTTTTAGTTTTAGCTATTTTAGGGGGATATCTGTGTGTGCAGGTGACTATTACTGTGCATAATTATTAGGCAACTTAACAAAAAACAAATGTATACCCATTTCAATTATTTATTTTTACCAGTGAAACCAATATAACATCTCAACATTCACAAATATACATTTCTGACATTCAAAAACCAAACAAAAACAAATTAGTGACCAATATAGCCACCTTTCTTTGCAAGGACACTCAAAAGCCTGCCATCCATGGAATCTGTCAGTGTTTTGATCTGTTCACCATCAACATTGCGTGCAGCAGCAACCACAGCCTCCCAGACACTGTTCAGAGAGGTGTACTGTTTTCCCTCCTTGTAAATCGCACATTTGATGATGGACCACAGGTTCTCAATGGGGTTCAGATCAGGTGAACAAGGAGGCCATATCATTAGATTTTCTTCTTTTATACCCTTTCTTGCCAGCCACGCTGTGGAGTACTTGGACGCGTGTGATGGAGCATTGTCCTGCATGAAAATCATGTTTTTCTTGAAGGATGCAGACTTCTTCCTGTACCACTGCTTGAAGAAGGTGTCTTCCAGAAACTGGCAGTAGGACTGGGAGTTGAGCTTGACTCCATCCTCAACCCGAAAAGGCCCCACAAGCTCATCTTTGATGATACCAGCCCAAACCAGTACTCCACCTCCACCTTGCTGGCGTCTGAGTCGGACTGGAGCTCTCTGCCCTTTACCAATCCAGCCACGGGCCCATCCATCTGGCCCATCAAGACTCACTCTCATTTCATCAGTCCATAAAACCTTAGAAAAATCAGTCTTGAGATATTTCTTGGCCCAGTCTTGATGTTTCAGCTTGTGTGTCTTGTTCAGTGGTGGTCGACTTTCTGCCTTTCTTACCTTGGCCATGTCTCTGAGTATTGCACACCTTGTGCTTTTGGGCACTCCAGTGATGTTGCAGCTCTGAAATATGGCCAAACTGGTGGCAAGTGGCATCTTGGCAGCTGCACACTTGACTTTTCTCAGTTCACGGGCAGTTATTTTGCGCCTTGGTTTTTCCACACGCTTCTTGCGACCCTGTTGACTATTTTGAATGAAACGCTTGATTGTTCGATGATCACGCTTCAGAAGCTTGGCTATTTTAAGACTGCTGCATCCCTCTGCAATATATCTCACTATTTTTGACTTTTCTGAGCCTGTCAAGTCCTTCTTTTGACCCATTTTGCCAAAGGAAAGGAAGTTGCCTAATAATTATGCACACCTGATATAGGGTGTTGATGTCATTAGACCACACCCCTTCTCATTACAGAGATGCACATCACCTAATATGCTTAATTGGTAGTAGGCTTTCCAGCCTATACAGCTTGGAGTAAGACAACATGCATAACGAGGATGATGTGGTCAAAATACTCATTTGCCTAATAATTCTGCACTCCCTGTAGGTTATGTAACTGGCCATTAAACAAAAGAAGAAGAGGAAGTAGAATAGCGTGCTTTTCTTAGCGTCTGTTTCCCTGGTGAATCATCGTTTCGTTGCTCTGTTATGAATGTCATGTGTGTTAACCGGGAACATACTCTGAGTTGGCTGAACTTGCTCACATTTTTGGAACCAGCATACCTCGAGTAAGCAAGTTTCGGGTTAATCAACCGAGAGTTCAAGGTATATGTGACGGTAAGTTAACCTTGCTTTCTGGAATACCCCCCAGTTGATCTGACTTTGCAACAGGACATTTTCAATGTATTTAATAAAAAAAAAAATCTTTCCTATCAAGCAATGTGCAAGCAAAATGGCGAAACAAAAAAACCAAGCACAGGCTGTTATTTAGTTTAATCACTCTTTCTTTTATTATACAATTAGCATCCAACAAATAATATAGCTCTTATTCACAGTGATTAAGGATTATTACACGAAAAGATTGCACAACCACCAAATGGTGACGATATGCACTGGCCATTTAACAAAAGAAGAAACTTGCATGTCGCGGTCTTTCTTAGCGTCCGTTTCCATGGTGACTCTTGAATGTCTTGTGTGTTGACCAGGAACATACTCTAAATTGGCTGAACCAGCAAATGAAGTTGTTCAGGATCACTTGAAAATAACACAGTGTAATGATAAACAGGACGGAAGCAAATGCAAGTTTTAACAAGTCTTTATTAGACCAAATACTCAAGGGTAAAGATAGATTGATGCTATTAAAAGTCCCAGCGGCGATGGCAGATGACCAGGAACACAGCTGGCAGGAAAGCGTGACGCAGGGACTGAGATGGGAATCCAGAGGTGCAGAGTGAACGTGAAGGTGAATCCGTGGTGAGATCGTGGGTGCAGTCATCCAAGGTCCAGTACACAGGGAACAACAGGAAAACAGGACAGGCACGAAGACGGGAACTCAAACAACGATCTGACAACATGAAATGGGAGAGAGGGCATTAAATAGGCTGAGATGATCACACACAGCTGGCCGGTGATCAGCCTGATCAGGGGACATGCCCCCCCCCCCCCTTAACCATGACGTAACAACACATACACCACACATGAGACTAGAATGAGACAACAGATCTACCAACCGTGACAGTACCCTCTCCCCTAGGAATGCCTCCTGGCGTTCCCAGACGACCCTACCTGCCGATGGTAATCATCGATAAGAGAGTGATCCAGGATGTCTCGAGCAGGCACCCAACTCCTCTCCTCTGGACCGTAACCCTCCCAATCCACCTAATACTGGAATCCACGTCCCCTCCGTCTCGAATACAGAATATGATGTACCGAATATGTAGGCTCCCCATCTACGAGTTGCGGCGGGGGGGGGTACGGTCCAAGTACGGTGACACCTCTGGACAAATGCGTGAGCGGAGGAGACCGCAACTTCGGATTCCAGACTCGGAAAAATAGGTGGTTGGTACCCTAAACTGCACTTAAACGGAGATAGACCCGTGGATGACACTGGTAACGAGTTATGGGCGTACTCCACCATAGAAAGTTGTTGGCTCCAGGGAAGAAGGATTCTTGGAAACCAAACATCACAACATTCTCTCTAAATCCTGATTGGCTCGCTCGGACTGACCATTGCTCTGGGGATGATAACCCAAAGACAGACTGACCGTGGCTCCTAATAAACTACAAAACTCGTTCCAGAATCTGGACACATAATGAGAACCCCTGTCAGAAACCACGTCCATCGGGAGGCCATGTAACTGAAAGATGTGATCAATAACAGTAACCGCTGTCTCCTTGGCTGAGTGTAATTTGGGCAAGGCAATGAAATGTGCCGCCTTCGAGAACCGGTCCACTACGGTCAAAACAACCGTCTTCCCCTTAGAGGGTGGGAGGGTGGTGACAAAATCTAGCGCAATGTGGGACCAGGGTCTCGAAGGGACAGATAGCGGTTGGAGTAACCCATCAGGAGGTTGGTTAGATGTCTTACCAACAGCACACAAAATCATGAATATGGCGAGCCATTAATGGCCACCAAAACCGTTGCTTTACTAAGTGCTTAGTGCGACTTATACCTGGATGACAAGCCACGTTGGAGCAATGACCCCATCGAATAACGTCGGACCGTAACCCCTCCAGAACTAACAACCGGTTCGGTGGACAGCCGGGCGGAGGCGTTACCCCTTCCAGGGCCGCCTTGACCCTCGATTCGACCTGCCATACGAGTGTGGAGATAACTATCCTCTCTGATAAAATACACTCTGGAGTCACCGGGCGTTCGGATGGCTCAAAAATACGAGATGAATCAGGTTTTACATTCTTGGAACCCGGGCGGTACGAGAGAGTAAAGTCAAAACGTCCGAAAAAAAGTGCCCACCGAGCCTGCCTGGAGTTGAGTCTTTTGGCAGATCTTATATATTCTAGGTTCTTATGATCGGTCCAGACGATAAAAGGTACCCCCGACCCCTCTAACCAATGACGCCACTCCTCCAACGCTAACTTGACGGCCAACAACTCTCTGTTACTAATGTCATAGTTACGTTCGGCTGGCGATAAACGATGGGAGAAAAATGCGCAAGGGTGCATCTTGTCGTCTGAGGAAGCGCATTGGGAGAGAACTGCACCTACCCCCACCTCTGATGCATCGACCTCCACCACGAACTGACGTGTGGGATCAGGGGCAACTAAGATGGGAGCCGAAACAAAGCGACTCTTAAGGTTGGAAAATACAGCCTCAACCGTATCAGACCACCTGAATGTAGTTCTGGGGGAGGTCAAGGCCGTCAGAGGCGCGGCTAGTTGGCTGAAATTGCGAATGAAACGCCGATAGAAGTTGGCGAATCCCAGAAACCGCTGTAGGGCCTTACGGGAATCTGGACTTGGCCAATCTATCACAGCCCTAACCTTGTCAGGATCCATGCGCACTCCCTCAGAAGAGATGATGTACCCTAGGAAGGAAACAGACTGTGCATGAAAATCGCATTTCTCCGCCTTGACAAAAAGCCCATTCTGTAGCAACCTCTGAAGCACTCGTCTGACGTGTTGTACATGTTCCTGAAGAGACGAAGAAAAAATCAATATGTCATCCAGGTAAACATATATGAACTGATCGACCATGTCTCTCAACACGTCATTGACTAGTGCCTGGAAAACCGCTGGGGAGTTGGAAAGGCTGAAGGGCATAACCAAGTATTCAAAGTGACCCCTGGGGGTGTTGAATGTAGTCTTCCATTCATCCCCCTTCCTAATGCGAACCAAATGATATGCGTTATATAAATCCAACTTTGTGAAGATGGACGCTCCCTGTAACCTCTCGAAAGCTGAAGACATCAACGGCAAAGGATACGTATTCTTTACCGTGATATTGTTCAGCTCTCGGTAATCAATACAAGGTCGCAGAGAACCATCCTTCTTACCCTCAAAAAAGAACCCCGCCCCTGCAGGAGAAGAGGAAGGTCAGATGAACCCAGCCGCTAAAGAATCAGAAATGTATTTCTCCATGGCCTCCCTCTCGGGAACAGAAAGAGAGTAAAGCTTGCCTTTAGGCGGAGATTTACCTGCCACTAACTCTATAGCACAGTCATAGGGACGATGCAGAGGAAGAGAAGCAGCCCGAGACTTACTGAACTCTTCTTTCAGGTCCAGATACTCCGCGGGCACATTTGACAGATCCATTGCCTTCTCCTGAAACACAGAAACAGATACAGACGGACAAGCAGAGACAAGACAGGAACTGTGGCAGTACTCGCTCCACATAGAAATGGAGTTAGAACCCCAGTCCACCCGAGGGTTGTGTTTCACCAGCCAGGGGTGTCCCAACACAATAGGTGGGACAGGGGAGTCCATGAGGAGGAAAGAAATCGTCTCTGTGTGGTTTCCAGAGGTGATGAGGGTTATGGGACCAGTGGAGAGGGAGATGTTGGGAAGTGGTTGACCGTTCAGGGCACTGACCGAAATATGGTGAGGAAGAGATGAGATAGGGAGGTGTACTTCGTGTGCCAGGTGAGTGTCCATGAAATTCTCCTCGGCCCCGGAATCCACAAGTGCCTGGCAGGTGTGTGTCTTGTTGTTGACCCATCTCAGTCTTACCGGAAGGAGAGTGGATGATGAGGGCTTCCCGGCGGAGATCCCACCCGACAGTAGCCTCAACTTTACTATCGGGCTTGATTTTTTACCAGGCATGTGTAGAAAATTTATACAGTGTAGAAAATGTCCCCGGCCAGCACAGTACAAACATAGTCCCTGGGACCTCCGCCTCTCTCTCTCCTCCCGGGAAAGCCGGGCTCTCCCCACCTGCATGGGCTCGTGATCGCTGGGACTGACCGTGCTCTCCTCCCTGCCGCCACGGGATCTGGCGGCTCCGTAGTTGTGATCTGCTTGATCGCGTTGGTTCAGCTGGTTAATACAAGCGTCCACCCGCAGCGCCAGATCGATGAGCTTGTTGAGTCGAGGAGGCAAAAAAGGAGGTGGCAGCAATGCTCTCCTGCTGCTGATCCATCCTGGCGATGCTATGTCCCACAAATTCCTCAATCGACGTTGCGCTTGCTGCTTCCATAGTTGGTCAGATCGTTCTGTAATGATAAACAGGACGGAAGCAAATGCAAATTTTATCTTTATAGTCTTTATTAGACCAAATACTCAAGGGTAAAGATAGATCAATGCTAATAACAGTCCCAGCAGAGATGGCAGACGACCAGGAACACAGCTGGCAGGAGAGCGTCACGCAGGGACTGAGATGGGAATCCGGAGGTGCAGAGTGAATGTGAAGGTGAATCCATGGTGAGATCGTGGGTGCAGTCATCCAAGGTCCAGTACACAGGGAACAACAGGAAAACAGGACAGGCACGAAGACGGGAACTCAAACAACGATCTGACATCATGAAATGGGAGAGAGGGCATTAAATAGGCTGAGATGATCATACACAGCTGGCCGGTGATCAGCCTGATAAGCGGCCACGCCCCCCCCTTAACCATGATGTAACAACACACACACACACATACACCACACATGAGACTAGAATGAGACAACAGATCTACCAACCGTGACACACAGGTGTGTTGGAGCAGGGTTGGTGGGAACTGAAGTAGGAACTGTAGCCCTTCAGGAGCAGGGTTGGCTACGCCTGGTCTAAAGAATAAAGATGTTACTTTGCAAGATTAAATAAAATAATATTAGGAGAATAAAGTCCAAGTTACAACAAATTCATAGCATAATGAGATTAAAGTAGAAATATAATGAGAATTTTTAACTAAACCGTTTTTAACTAAAAGCTGAAAACTTTTTATACGTTTTAGCTATTCATTTACACAACATTGGCGTTTTGGGGAACTGAAAACACAAGCTTTTGAAAATGGGTTTCAAAGTGCAAGTTTTTGAAAACGATACCGTTATTGTCGCCGTGTAAACAACAAAAACGTGAATGCGTAACGTGTTCAGGCGTGAAGTGTTTATTTACAAAGTGACATTGCCAACTGCTGGCCCAGCATACAGTGTTTCTAATCAGATCCATGTGAATGGGGATCGTTTTGACAATGTTGTCGTCTGTATGAGAAAAATGCAAAGGAAAAACATTTCCGTTTTAAGTACTTAGTTGACATGTAAACGTATGCTCAGTCTTGAGTCTAGGTCCAAGACCATGGTTTTGATCATGAACTCAGAAGCATAGACTTGAATTATCTGGTCTCGACTACAAGACTGCATGGCACTAAAACACTGCCATAGCAAGTGGTACTTGACAGCAACATTTGCATGATTTTGAGGGTGTTGATGTATAGATGCTAATGGATTCTAAGTGGTTTTTAGCATGTAGCTAACATTTTCTGGATGGTTGCTAGGTGACGTACATTTATCGACAAAAGAACTCAGAAAAGAAACCGAGACATTTGATATCATTCATGTGTGTAACAAACTGTGCTGGATGAATTATGTAGGGGAGACCGGGGATGGTTGTAACATGACATTTCTGTCTGTATCTTGGATTTGTTTTAAGCCTGTGCATTCAAAATGTGATTAAAACCGGTTAAAGGTGTCAGCTATAAAATGACATAGCTTTTATCTTTGCAGCAAAAACAGAAAATGTGTGGTTTCGATTCAAACACGAGGAGAGAAATGTTACAATCCACCCAATAGTCCAGGTTAGTTGTAACACACTATGGGGTGAGATGTAACATTATTATATCCACCGGGGTGATAAGTAACATTATGAAATAAGGATTATGACAACAACAACAAAAATCAGTTTTGAAAGCTTTTTATTCAACACAAGACTTTAAAACATAATGGGTGTGTGTGCATGTGTAACAAAAATGTATAAATTGTGCAAATGCTCATTGTACGTCCCTCAATTTCATTTGTCTTTCTTTTCCAAGACCTAGGCCAGGGGTGTCCAATCCTGCAGAGTTCAGCTACAACCCCAACTACACACCTGAGCCAGCTAATCAAGGTCTACTAGGCATACTAGAAACTTCCAGGCAGGTGTGTTGAAGCAAATTGGAAGACTGCAGGACAGTGACCCTCGAGGGCCGAATTTGGACAAACTCATATGACCTAGGCATACTGAAATAAAAAAATAAAAATAAAAAATAAAAACACAACAAAATGTACTTGGGGTACGCAATAGCATGATTACTTTATGTTACAACTAACCCACAGTCTTGCTGTTACAACTAACCCAGAGTCTTGTAGCCATGAACTAGCTCAACTTACAGCCAAAACATTAGCACTGACAACTTGCATGAAAAATATCTACACAGACGCACAATAAACATAATTTAACTTTGATGAGTTTAACTACAAAGCAGGAATTGCCAAGGAAGTAAAAAAAGTAACTTTCTTACATCAAAATTTGCCTGCCACAGGGCTCTACTTTCTCACATGTGGAATAAGGACTAAACAGAGCATGTGTGAAGTGAATCAGGTGATTTGTTACTTGTTCCTGATTGGAGAAATCTGAAGTGTTACAATTAACCCGTTACAACTATCCACGGTCTCCTCTACCAAAGTTTAATATTCATAGTTAAGAGTTTCTTCAGATCCTTAACCCTGGTGTAAGGAATAATAATATTTGGCTAGCAGAATTTCACACACTATATACTTCAAGACTCTCTACATAAGCGTTTCTCCTGCTTTGCTACCTTTACGAAAAAGAAGTTTAAGTGTGCTATTAGTATACTTTTTTAACAAACAAGGAAGTATACTTTCAGTCTACTTTTTATTTACTTCTCAGAAATATACTTTATGTACTTTAAGTATATTTGGACTATACATGTACTCAATCTTTTGATCGAGATATACTTAAAAGTACACTGTAAAACAAAATCAGGTCTCCAATTGAAAATTTTCTAGTGACTGATCACATCTAATTTTTTTAGTTGGCCAAATTGAATTTCTGTGAATTAAATTGCATCAATTCACAGAAATTCAATTTGGCCAACTGAAAGATTTAGATGTGATCAGTCACTAGAAAATGTTCAATTGGAGACCTGAATTTTTTTTACAGTGTATAATTTAGTATTCTAAGTATACTTAGCTTGTAGTTATGTTTGATTCCATAGCCGGTAACACTTTATAATAACTGCACGCAAGTTAAGCATTATTCAATTCAATTCAATTCAAATTTATTTGTATAGCGCTTTTCACAATACACATTGTTTCAAAGCAGCTTTACAGAAAGTGCATTTCATAGATGAACAGTATAAAAAATGTTAGAAACACAATGTTAAAGAACAATGTTTGAAAAAGATAATCAGTCGTATATCAATTTAGGCCATAACAACGCTGGCGTTGAGTCGTCTCTTCACAGGCGTGGAGTCGTCTCATCACAGGTGTTGGGGCATCCGAAGTCTTCATGAGAGGCTGGATACATACTGGAGCTGACGAACTATTTACCTCGGGACTAGTGTCCCGAGATAACAACAGAAAAGCAGATGGGAAATAATTAGCGTAGCTGCTGTTCAGAATATTATATTAATGCTGTTGTTCCCATTTAACTGTAGTATAGAAGGCAATTATAATGTGAATGCTTGGCTAAAGAGATGTGTCTTTAATCTAGTTTTAAACTGGGACAGCGAGTCTGAACCTCGGACAATATCAGGAAGGCTATTCCAAAGTTTAGGAGCCAAATGTGAAAAAGCCCTCCCTCCTTTAGTGGACTTAGATATCCTAGGAATGACCAGAAGCCTAGAGTTTAGTGACCTTAAAGAGCGCGATGGGTTGTAGGGCGATAGAAGATCCGTTAGATACACTGGAGCTAAACCATTTAGGGCTTTATAGGTCAGTAGCAATACTTTGTAATTGATACGGAACTTAATAGGTAACCAGTGTAGAGATGATAAAATTGGTGTTATATGATCATATTTTCTTGACCTAGTAAGAACTCTAGCAGCTGCGTTTTGGACTAACTGTAGTTTGTTTATTGAGGATGCAGGACAACCAGCTAATAAAGCATTACAGTAATCTAATCTTGAGGTCATGAATGCATGAACTAACTTTTCTGCATCAGGAATAGATAGCATGTTACGTAGCTTAGCAATGTTTCTAAGGTGGAAAAATGCCGTTCTTGTAACATATGAAATATGATTTTCGAATGTCAGGTTGCGGTCTAGTATAACACCCAGGTCTTTTACTGTAGTGGATAAAGTGACAGGACATCCTTCCAAGGTAAAGTTGTATTGTGCGAGGTTTTGTGGGCAGTTTTTTGGACCAATAAGTAATACCTCCGTTTTATCTGAATTTAATAGCAGAAAATTACACGTCATCCAGTATTTAATATCTTCAACACACGCTGTCAGTTTAGATAATTTAGCGTTTTCGTCCGGTCGTGATGAAATATATAATTGAGTGTCATCAGCATAACAGTGGAAATTAATTCCATGTTTTCTTATAATATTACCAAGCGGTAGCATATATATTGAGAATAGCAGAGGGCCTAATACGGATCCTTGCGGCACCCCATAGTCTACTGACATCATCTTGGATTTTTCCCCATTTAGACAGACAAAATGGTAGCGGTCTGATAAGTACGATCTAAACCAGTTTAATGCCTGTCCCTGAACACCAGTATAATTTTGAAGTCGATCTATGAGTATTTTATGATCTATAGTATCGAACGCAGCACTAAGAATGAGTAGAACTAGTATTGAGATACAGCCTTGGTCAGAAGCTAGAAGTAAATCATTTGTGATTTTAACGAGTGCAGTTTCTGTGCTATGATGCGGCCTGAATCCTGATTGAAATTTTTCATAGATATAATTTTCTTGCAAGAAAGAGCACAATTGAGCGGACACAACTTTTTCTAGTATTTTAGACATAAATGGAAGATTTGAAATTGGTCTGTAATTTGCTAGGTTATTATGATCTAATTGTGGCTTCTTAATGAGAGGTTTTATGACTGCCAGCTTGAATATTCTTGGAACATGACATAAAGATAAAGACGAGTTAATAATATTGAGAAGAGGCTCTTCCAATACAGGTAACAACTCTTTGAGTAGTTTAGTGGGTATTGGATCTAATAAACATGTTGTTGGTTTAGATGCAATGATAAGTTTATTTAGCTCTTCCTGTCTTATAATTGTAAAGCGGTGTAGTAGTTCTTGAGGGGCGATAGTAGCGGTTGAATCATAAGACATCATTAAAGATTGTACATTTACAATTTTATTTCTGATGTTTTCTATTTTCTCAGTGAAGAAATTCATAAAATCATTACTACTAAACTGTAACGGAATATTTTGCTCAGGCGATGCTTGTTTATTTGTTAGTCTAGCCACGGTGTTAAATAAAAACCTTGGGTTATTTTGATTATTTTCTATTAGTTTGCGGAGATGCTCAGCCCTGGCTGCTTTTAGGGCCTTTTTATAACGTGACATACTATCTCTCCACGCGATTCTAAAGACCTCTAAATTAGTTTGTTTCCATTTACGCTCTAAGTTACGAGTTTCTCTCTTGATAACGTGTAGCACTGTTGTACCATGGTGCTTTAGTTTTCTCTCTAACCTTTTTTAATCTAATTGGTGCAACAATTTCTAATGTGCTAGATAAAATGTTGCTCATACTGCTAGTCATTTCCTCTAGTTCATCTGTTTGTTTGGGTTCACTGAGCAGCTGAGACAGATCAGGTTAGCTATTTGAGAATCTATCTATAGTGGTTGGAATGATTGTTCTGCCTGGTCGATAACGTGGCGCAACATGACAGATTTCAGCAGTACGCAGTATGCAAGTTACCATGTAATGGTCAGTGACATCATCACTTTGCGGTATAATATCTATATCGGTTGGGTTTGTTCCATGTGATATAATTAAATCTAGTGTGTGATTAAGATGATGAGTGGGACCAGTGACGTTTTGCTTGACCCCAAAGGAGTTTAATAGATCTGTAAACGCAGCCCCTAATGCATCATTTGTGTTATCTACGTGTATGTTAAAATCTCCAACAATTAATGCTTTATCGACGTTGACCAACAGATCTGAGAGAAAGTCTGCAAACTCTTTTAAGAAATCAGCGTAGGGCCCTGGAGGTCTATACACAGTAGCCAAGGCTAGAGATAATACGGATTTCTTTCTTACATCTAAGAGCGTAACATTTAGCACTAGTACTTCAAACAAATTAAACCTGTGACCTGTTTTCTGAGTAACATTAAGAATATCTCTATAGATTGTTGCAACACCGCCGCCACGACCAATCAGACGGGGCTCATGCTTATAACAGTATCCTGGCGGAGTAGACTCATTTAGACCGAAATAATCATTTGGCTTAAGCCAGGTTTCAGTAAGGCAAAGTACATCAAAACTATTATCTGTGACCATTTCATTTACAATAACCGCCTTAGGTGTGAGCGATCTAATGTTTAGAAGACCTAGTTTTAGAAATTGTTTTTGTTCACTAATATTTAGCTTTTCTGGTTTAATCACAATTATATTTTTCCTGGATCTTACAGTAGATTTAATGTTTGATCTCACTAAACGAGGAATAGACACAGTTTCTATATAATGTTCTACATTGGTACTTATGTCAATTAAGTTAGTACAGGAAAGACTGTGATCTGTACTTACTAGTCATATGGTGGTGTGTAACGCCCTGGAGATGTTGTCCGACAGAAGAGCCGCTCCGATTCTGCTGGGGTGAAGGCCATCAGGACGGAAGAGCCTAGGTCGCTCCCAGAAAAGATTCCAATTATTTACAAAGAGCAGCTTCTGTTCATTACACCATGACAATAACCATTCATTTAGAGCAAATAATCTACTGAACTTTTCATGTCCTAGTCGGTACGTGGGAAGGGGTCCAGACACGATGATCGTTGCTTCAGACGATGTTCTGCGCACCGTCTCGACCAGGCTCTTGTAGTCCTTCTTCAGAACCTCCGTCTGCCGCAGCCTGGTGTCGTTCGTTCCCGCGTGCAGCACGACAGCTCCGATGCGCTCGTCACCGTTCAGGATCTCGGGAACCTGCGCAGCGACATCGAGAACACGAGCACCAGGAAAGCAGTGAGTGATTACTTTGCCTTTACCTGAGGTAGCGTGGACATGCCGGACGATGGAAGTACCGATCACCACAGCGCTGCGTTCCGTCTCGCGAAGAGGAGAGAAGCGGTTCCGAGTGGAGATCTCGAAGACCGGGAGGGGCGGAGAGGTCCTAGCTCTGGTCCTGGCTCGCGTCTTCCGCTGGGGAAAAACCCACGGTCCCCGGTGCTGTGCCGGTGTGAACGAAACCAGGGATGATCGCGTCCTGTGCAAAGAAACACACGGAGTAGACGAGCTCGGAGTCAACAGGTTATTAACCACTGACTTGTGTGCATCGGCGCGTGATGTTTCAAGCGCTGATCGTCGCTCTCTCAGCACGGCTTGTCTGTCTAGAAGGTCGCTAATCTGCTTCGCCACCGAGTCCAACTCCAACAGCACCGAATGCAGCTCGAACGTGTCCTCGCCTGCACTCAAAGGTAACATTAGACACACATCCGAGTTCGTCATTGTAGCAGACGTGCTACGATGACGAATTGTCGGTACAGTGACGGTGTAAATAAGTTTATCACGCGTGCAATGCTAGCGGGCTACGGCTACCGGTGTAAATAAGTTACCACGCGTGCAATGCTAGCGGGCTACGGCTTAGCGGAAGTTCGGATATAAGTAGTGATATCAAAGCAATCCGATTGTTTTTTATAGAGAATCGTATCGTAGATATATTCACACGCTGTAAATAGTAGAAAATATTCGTTTGTAAGCGAGTGTTAAGGAGAAAATCGAGGATTATGAATCAAATCGACGGAGCTCTAACACCAACAGCGTGCTCGCAACTCGCGCATGCGCACGGATGTCTACTAGAACGTCTACTACATTAGTAAATAGTTAATTCATCATTTATAACGCATTAATAGACATTAATAAGCAGTTTATAAATACAGCTATAGATGTTTTATTGTCTATAATGTGTTTAGTAATTGTATTTTCATACTTTCTAAATGATAAATTTATAATTTCTAAATTAAGTATTACATTATTTACAAACCAGTTAATTAGAAGTTGTTAGTGGTTCATAAGATCATTTAGAAAGTGTAAGTAAATGATTAATAAACTATTTACATGTATTCTTATTATTTAGACATAGTAATAGTTACTCAGTGTGTTAATAAATGCTTTATTAACATGTATCTGTAATTCATGATTAATTCAGGTAGTTGTATAACATTTAGTAGTTGTCAGTGAACTATTTTTGTGAGGAGTATTTATGCCTCGTAAAGCTTTGACAATAGGAACATACACATTTGTACATAGGAATTTACATAAAATCTTTACTCTTTCCCCACCATTGACTGAATTTTCCGGCTATCCATTTTTGTTCACTGTTATACAGTAGGGGGTGCTATGTCTTCTGAAATAGTACAGAATCCCTGGATCAAAACACAGGTGTAGAAGAAGCTGAAACAAATGATAGATGGTCGCTTATGCAAATGTAAAATAACACAATCAATCATAAAACATTAAATAGGATAAACTGTAAATCAAAACTGCCTAATTTTACCAATGTGAACTGTGAAGCTTTGGGGGTGTTGATGAACTTGATCTACTCTATCTATGTTTTGAATCGTTCTGAATCCCATTGTTACGAACTGCTCTGAGGCAGAAGGGTTGAGAATCCAAATGCAGCTTTATTTGAGGGCAATCCAGAGGCGTAATCCAAAGTACAGGCAAGGGTCATACACAGACTGGCAGTCCATACAAAGAAACAAACAAAGAAACAAAACAGGCAGGGACCAGAGGCAAGAGAGTAATCCAGGGAACAGGGCAAGATATCCAAAACCAACAGACAAGAAAACCAGGAGAATGCTCAGAATTGCAGCGTAACACTTTAACAAGACTTTGCGGTGAGTGAATGAATGACCATGGTATAAATAGACAGAGACTAACAGGATGGTGAGACACAGGTGAATGCAATCAGTGAATGAGGTACAGGTGAATGTGATCAGTGATAAGTGATGATGAGTCCGGGCAGTGAGTTATGGGAAATGTAGTTTGTGAGAGATCATGGTCTTATGTGGAGTGCCCTCTGGCGGCTCTCAAGGGCACTCCAGCTGGTGACCGTTACACCCATCCAGACAATGTCCTTGACAAAAATGCAATTTTTGTTTAAAATGTTGCTTTTTTTTTATGAAACTTACCCATATTCAAGTGTTGATAAAAAGGATGCATGAAACTACAATAAAATGTTTTTAATATGGAAAGAGTTAATGTACAGTTAACAGTAAATTTCAAGTATAAAAAATGAATACCTAAATAGGAACATAATAGTAAGTGCACAAATAATATATAAATAGTAAACTGTAAGTATGATGTTCACTTAAAGAAAACATACATGTTATATTGCAGTATAAACTACTAAAATAGTAGTTTACTGAGTACACTTCAAAGTGTACTTTCATAAACAAAAAAAATGTGCTATAAGTATTAAAATAGTAAACTACTAGTATACTTATAAGTTCCCTTGTAGTACAGATGCAGTACAAATGAAAAACATAGTTGTGCACTTAAAGTTTACTGCTGTTACACTTAGTACACTTAAACTAAACTATACTAAAAAGTGAGCAGATGTAGTCCCAATCAGTAAATATTACACTTACAAGTTTATTACTAGTACATTGATATTAGTAGACTTCCTACATGAAGTTTACTTAAACATATACTTGAACATTACTTATACTTCATAAAATTAACTTGCAGGCTATGTAGGCTTCAACAACAGCAGGTTGTAAATAGTGACAGAAGCGTCTCTTGCTTCTGTTTCCTATAACTGAAAAAGATCTGTTACAACAAACCAACAGATCTCTGCTCCCCTCAGCTGTGACCTCTGTTAAACTGAGCCCGTGTGAAAGTATGCTTTGCTTTTCAGTATGCCTGTCTGATCCAAAACAGGTTTATGTCATTCACACACAAGCAGAGTGACCCTCACTGACAATCGCAGTCAAACTGTCAGATGGCGTTAGGATAAAAATGATGGCTGTCGAGCCAAGGGAACAAAAGGATAAGCTGCTTTTGAAGGTAGTCAGCTGACAGCAGATTAACGGAGAACTTGCTTAACTCAAGGTCACATATGTTCATTTTCACAGTGTGCCAATTACAGCAGTGTGTGCGGGAGGAAGCCATTACACATCCCAAAATACTCACCCAGCAAACACAGGAACTTTTAACTGCTAGCATGGCCCTAAAGTAGCATCTTGATGGTGTCATTGTGGTTTATTGGTGTCATATAAAGTATTTTGAGATCCCCGGCTGCCTCTAATAAAGACCTTTTACTTTAAAACACACTATCCCAAAATGTGCTATTAATAAACCTGCTTTTTGAAAGGATGTGGACACTTGTTGGACTGTCTACTAAGGAGATGTTCTGATTAATGCTGCTATAAAACAAAGTGTTCCTGGTTTATATTTCCTGCCTTAGGCCTACATTTTTGGGGGTAGATTATTGCTTTCTAGTCTGATTTGATTACCTGATTACAAAAATTAGCAAATGACAACACACATAGGCCTATATATCAGTTCTATTTGGGGGGTTTTGAGCAATGTTACAAGAGCGCTAATATAACAGTCCTACTACTGGGGCTTTTCACTGTTATCCCTCCGCTTGTCAATGTTTGCACATTCCAAACAGACTGCAGAATTTAGCTTCAACCTGCCCCAACACACTTTCATGGAGGTTTTTAGTAATCCTGAAGATCTTGATTAGATCAGGTGTGTTTAATCAGGCTTAAAGCTAAACTCTGCAGGATAGTTATGCTGCGTCCCAATTCGCCTATACCTAAAAGTATGTACTCTTTTTGTGAAGAAAAAGTACATACTTTTGAGTGTGTAGCAGAAGAGTATGCAAGCTTTGGGACATACTACTTCATGGTCTTTAACAGACAGCTCTGTCGCTTATTTACATGCACCCTATCACTGTTTAAACTGCCCTGTCAATCATCTTGTCACAATTAAAATCCTCCACATTCAATTTAATTTAATTTTCTACTGCATCGGAGAGAAATGTAGCAGCATGTTGATCTGCCAGTCATGGGTCTTTCATGCGGAGACTCTTCATGTGTTTGCAATTTAAATACAATGATGCATTTAAAAGTTAATGGCAATTTGTTTTGTCTTGTGGACTATATGTAAATATCTTTTATGGATCTTATTTTGTTCAAATTATTCACATTTTCACAAATTCTGCAAGGGGTTCACAAACTTTCAAGCAGCTGTATATATATATATATATATATATATATATATATATATATATATATATATATATATATATATATATATATATATATATTAACTGTATATTCATATACAGTATACACAGCCTACTCACCTAGTTACCTTTTCTGCATTCCTCCGCCACCCCGACTCCTCACTATCGGCTGGTTCCAATTCCCAGCCGGGGTTACGGGGGAGCACTCTGGGTTTGGGCTAAATTCTCAGCTCTGAGCCCTCCCCTCGTACAGCATGCCAAATTGCTTATTTTGCAAATGGCTTATTTTACTCGTTTACTCTATTAAAACTCATGAAACAACTGCTACAGGCTGTTACGGGTGTACGGTGCAGCAGTGAAGAGGTGATTCGGGACTTCCACAAAGATAGGATTTATTCAGAACATAGGACAGAACACCACACAGCATACATCTAACGTGTAAACATAACGGGTATAACGGAGGCCAGGGGCCCGTTCTTCGTACCTGGCTTAATACATCTGAGATGATTTGACAGATCCCAGATCTTTTAATCGTGATAACTGATGTCTGGCTAATTTGGTTCTTCAAACGAATTTGCGGATTGGATTTAAATATCTGGATTAAATGATCTAAGATCACTGTGCGTTCTTGTTTTCCCTGAAGAGGGCAGATGCATCGATACTAGAAACCATGATCAGCAATGCAGCAATCGGCTGGCGTCAAGACAGCAACGTAATGACATCATATAATTAAAAAAGCCACCTGGCAAAAAACTTGGCAAATTACACAAAAAACCCCCACGAATATCTGGAGCTTTATAAGGAAACGGCTAAACGACCAAACCAACATAAAAGTTATAATAGATCAATGATAAATGTTTTTTTTTTTTTTTACATGATTACCAATTATTCACGATTTTATACAGTATTTGTACACCCTTTACATTTTTATTTCAATGTTGTAATTCAATTTGAAGCAGATTTGTAACGTGACAGTATTAAAGTTTTCAAGGGTCAAGATCAAATTCTCTGCATCTCCTGCGCTGCATCAAGCCATCCCATAATATCCGTCATCACTTAAATTAATGCACGGCTCAGAAGAACTGTACAACATGTGTGCAAACCTCCAATAAAATTATAAAGTAATTATTCCATCACAAATAAATCGCTCAATCAAGTGGCTGTGTCTATAGTATTATACACAACATTATAATATTATATACATTCTCATATACATATACAATTTAAAAATTTGTATATTATTATTATTTAAAATGATTAGTATTGCCCCTGGTTCAGTAATGAACTCTTGTAATAAAGTAGCAGTGGCTGGGGACAGATTTTAAGTATCACCTCAAGATGCAATCTAATCCTGTTTACATGAAATAAGCCTGCTCGCGAGCAGGTTTAAGCTAACGGACCTGTTGCTATGACAGCAAGTCCAGGATGAGCGTCGAAGAACCAAACAATCCAAGATCATGCCAAATCGTCAACAATCAAATCCGGCTAACTGAGTTAGCGAGGTACGAAGAACGGGCCCCAGACAAGGAATGAATGAACAAGAGGGAACTAAATACAAACACTGATGACTGACTAACGACGGGCACAGGTGATACAGATGAGGATAACATAACACAGCTGAACAGAACTAGACTAACGGGAGTAACCAAGGAAACAGCGAAAGTGGCGGGAAACATAGACAAAGGAACATGTGACCAAAGCAAACAACACGACAGAAACACAGATATGTAACACATGCAGGCGACTTTATTTGTTTATTTATTAAAGATTTCTTTTTTGCGTTTTGCCTTTTACATTATGATAGGACAGTGAGTAGACAGGAAGCAAAGTGGGAGAGAGAAGGGGGACAGCGGGGGTTGGGTGAGATCAGGAAAGGTCCACACGCCGGAACTTGAGCTGCCCAAAAGGCTATCAGCGCTGACGATAGGACATTATTTTCAACTTGACCTCAATGTTTTATTCTCCATCATTCAATGCATATTGCCTCTAAAACCTTTATGTTATCCCATCGCAAATTCAAATCTATAAATCAAAATATTTATTGCATTTATAAGGGGAAAAAGGCTCAGCACCCAAGGCTCTTTCGCCTATTGCCTCAGTGGTGTACAGTGTGAAGATTTTAAAATAAAAATGTTTCCATATTCAAATAAAGATTTTAAAATGTAAGCCAAGTGTCACTAATTAAGATTGTCAGCTTCTTACATGTCTGAGATTGCTGAATTCAAGCGACACATTTTTTATAAGTTCGGGAGGAGCACATTCAATCAGTTCAAGCGGGGGCGTATACACGGCCGACTCACCTAGTTATCTCAACAGTTTTCTGCATCCCTCCGCCACCCCGACTCCTCACTCTCGGCTGGTCCCAGGATACGGGGGAGAACTCTGGCTTTGGGCTAAATTCCGAGCTCGGAGTCCTCGAGCCCTTCAGACAGCACAGCAAATATGCTTATTTTACTCGTGTACACTTTTCAGCAATTTGTATGTGTGAACTCGTGAAGACAACTGTCAAAGGTAGTAGGACATTATTTTCTTATTTATTTATTTTCAAATATTTCTTTTTGGAGGTTTCTCCTTTTTAAATATGATAGGACAGTGAGTAGACAGGAAGCGAAGTGGGAGAGAGAAAGGGTGGGGATGAGATTGGGAAATGAGATCACCCGAACTGCCCACAAGGCTATCGCCGCAATGTTTTATTCTTCATCATTCAATACATTTTGCCTGTACATGAATGAACCTTTATGTTATGGCATCGCAGATTAAAATCTATGAATCAAAATATTTATTGCATTTATGAAGAAAAGACTTGGCACCCAAAGCTCTACCGCCTATTACCTCTATGGTGTACAGTGTTTTTCGGTAGATTGCTGAGGTGTATTGCCCGCAACAACCATTTTAGGATTGTTTGTGATTTGGTCTTAGTGACTTAGGAGTCCTCTTGACTACCCTTAACTTTACAAAGAATTAGGAGCTGGTTTTAGCGTTAAAATGCTTTGTGAAATACCAACCCTATCTCACGGCAATTCGTACATATTTTATGAGGTGGCTAATTCGTACGAATTTGTACTACCTCACTTGTACGACCTGGTCAGATTTGTGCTAAATTGTACGTATTTGACGAGTTGGTCAATTCGTATGATTTCAAACGAAAGACCTAACCTCAAGCCTGCCCCTAAACCTACCCATCACTACAGTATAGACAAATCGTACAAATTCATATGAGTGAGGTCATACAAATTCGTATGAATTAGCCACTTCTTACAAATGCGTACGAATTGGTCGTGAGACAGCTTTGAAAATACTCAGAGCTAAATTTTACAACATGTCCTCCAACCAATACATATAGGTTGTTTGTCACTTCCCTGAAATACGACCCATAGGAACATTTACTAAAGTTGCGCCCCTATCGACAACAGGACACTTTCATTTTAATTCATGAAATACGACCCATAGGAGCTGTACAAACTGATTGCGCGTGTGGCCCCTTTAAGACTTGTTGCCCTTTTAAAATGACGCAAGTGTTGCGTGAAGAAGAAATGCGAGCCGATCCGAGCTGCAGCGTTGTGCGTGCATCGTATAAAGTGAGTTAATTCTTGTTCATATACACTTAGGAGGAAGTTTATGCTGTAACCTTGCATATAATTGTCGATTATGAAGTTATTGTAGCTAAATTCGAGTGTTTAATGGTGTTTATCTAGCGCTCGTTGCCTGCACCTTTATATACAAATCTGCCGTCAGATTATGCGATCGCTTTGATCTATGTGCTTCATATTATGTTGAGATAGATCGTTGTTCAGGTTTTGGATGTAGGCCTATGCAGTAAATTACAGTGTACAAGTACAAGTGCGAGTTGATGAAGATTATAGTTAAATGTCTTATTCAGATGCTAATATGGCTAATCATGGAGCTATAGTAGGCTATAGTATTTCACACTTAGGCTTATATTGCAAGTGATATTCCACTGATCGTGTTTTGTTTGTTTTATTGGATTGTTAATAATTTGATCTGAAGTCTGTATTATTTACGTATTGTAATTGTTGTTTGTCTTTGTACAGACCACACACATACTCATGCATCTATAAAGTCATCAAACGAAAGAACTGTGGTTGACTGAGTTCTGACCGACCCACCAGGGCGAGTGTTGCTTATCCAACAGTCCTTTAAGAGAGAAACTAGAATTTCCAATTCCAAATCCTACAGGAGCGTTTACTAAAGTTGTGCCCCTATCGACAACAGGAAACTTTTTAATGCTTTGTTTCCTTTTATTTGCATAGCTCAATTAATAGAACATTGCAAAATACAACATCATGTAATCATGTGATCATGCAATCGTGGGTTCGATCCTGGGGAACGCATGTGCTCATAAAGTGGCTCATGATAGCGGCCTTAAGCTCATCCAGAGTGTTGGGTCTTGCGTCTCTCAACTTTCTCTTCACAATATCCCACAGATTCTCTATGGGGTTCAGGTCAGGAGAGTTGACAGGCCAATTGAGCACAGTAATACCATGGTCAGTAAACCATTTACCAGTGGTTTTGGCACTGTGAGCAGGTGCCAGGTCCTGCTGAAAAATGAAATCATCTCCATAAAGCTTTTCAGCAGATGGAAACATGAAGTGCTCCAAAATCTCCTGATAGCTAGCTGCATTGACCCTGCCCTTGATAAAACACAGTGGACCAACACCAGCAGCTGACATGGCACCCCAGACCATCACTGACTGTGGGTACTTGACACTGGACTTCAGGCATTTTGGCATTTCCTTCTCCCCAGTCTTCCTCCAGACTCTGACATCTTGATTTCCGAATGACATGCAAAATTTGCTTTCATCCGAAAAAGTACTTTGGACCACTGAGCAACAGTCCGCTGCTGCTTCTCTGTAGCCCAGGTCAGGCGCTTCTGTCGCTGTTTCTGGTTCAAAAGTGGCTTGACCTGGGGAATGCGGCACCTGTAGCTCATTTCCTTCACACGCCTGTGCACGGTGGCTCTGGATGTTTCTACTCCAGACTCAGTCCACTGCTTCCGCAGGTCCCCCAAGGTCTGGAATCGGTCCATCTCCACAATCTTCCTCAGGGTCCTGTCACCTCTTCTCGTTGTGCAGCGTTTTTTGCCACACTTTTTCCTTCCCACAGACTTCCCACTGAGGTGACTGTGCCTTGATACAGCACTCTGGGAACAGCCTATTCGTTCAGAAATTTCTTTCTGTGTCTTACCCTCTTGCTTGAGGGTGTCAATGATGGCCTTCTGGACAGCAGTCAGGTCGGCAGTCTTACCCATGATTGCGGTTTTGAGTAATGAACCAGGCTGGGAGTTTTTAAAAGCCTCAGGAATCTTTTGCAGGTGTAATTAGTTGATTCAGATGATTAGGTTAATAGCTCGTTTAGAGAACCTTTTCATGATATGATAATTATTTGAGATAGGAATTTTGGGTTTTCATGAGCTGTATGCCAAAATCATCAGTATTAAAACAATAAAAGACCTGAAATATTTCAGTTGGTGTGCAATGAATCTAAAATATATGAAAGTTACATTTTTATCATTACATTATGGAAAATAATGAACTTTATCACAATATGCAAATTTTTTGAGAAGGACCTGTATGCACTATAAATCACTGGGTTGGTTTAGGGGTGCGGTGGGGTGGGGTGGATGTAGCCTTGTCTTACCAGACTCTCGTACATTTCATTTGTACAGAGAGTCTGGCCACTCTCCATTGACAAGCGTTTACTTCCTTGAAGGCGGCAACTCTGTTGAAGTTTAAAACTATTGGATCTGCAAAGAGTCACTCTAGATCTGCGTCAGTGTCAGTGATAAAACCTTGTGCATTCAAATTGTGATTTATTCACGGTGGAGAGGAGAGTTTTGTGATCGGAATGCGCTGCTCTCGTGGTGCATATCTCGTGCAATCATAACATGTATATGCGGTAAATAAAATGTCATATGCTTGGTATGATAAGAATAAATGCTGCCGTAAATAACAGCCCAATTCAAATGTTTACGTGCTTTTATTTTTTGAGCGGTGATGAAATATTTTGCTCTTGTAAACACTTGCCAGCATTTAAAGAAATACAAGTCTAGAAATGCATCCAAATTATAGCGCACGCAACCGCACGGTGCACTGCAGGGGTCAAACAGGATATAAACAGTGAATTTTGAAGTGATATATTCTTGAAAACTCAGAGATGTGGATTCGGAGAGCAATTACATTACCACACGACCTTGGTGTTTGTCAAAAGCAGTCGGTAATTCAACCTGGATTTTTCTCGCGGGTGGTGGGAGACGGACGGCTTCAGCCAACTCCTTGACCACTAACGGAGCGAGCTGAGAAATACTTTTCTCGGACCACAACATCATGGCCACCAACAAAACTCAGCAGTGATTGTTCTTGCTCCGTGTAACAGAGTTTGTTTGTTCAGGGAAGAAGGAGGCGGGAACCGGCGAACTTTTAATCAAATAATAAACACAAAATGAAAGTAAAAGCGACAGCCCCTCACGGATGACTGCCGCGCACATACATAACAAAATGTTAAAAAAAAAACATCTTAAAATCCAGGCCTGGTTCTCTCTCATCCTTCACTGGTGTCGCTCGTCCTTTTATGCCTCCGTGCTCCCTCATGAGAGGACTCGAGACCGGTGTGTCTCATTCTCAATCACGCACACCGATCTCGCTCGCTCGTCCACCTCGCCACACTCCGGCTTTAACTTCTGGACATTCATCAGCGGTGCCACACACTCGCATCTTTCACTGCCGCCATTACTGAACTACAACTCAAACTAGCGCACAACATCAACGTCATCGCTCTCAGCCACTCCCTCTGTTCGCTGATTGGACCGGTAAAAAATTGTTCGGGAGAAAACCTAAGCATATACAGCAGTATCAGACGTAGTACTGAAGGAAAATGAAAATTGAGCGGAAGTACGTAGGAGGGCGGAGCCAGGATAGGGTGGATGTAGTTGTTAATACAAAATGATTTGGAAATATCCAATGGAAATATGACAAATGGTGATTAAAATCCACACATTGCATTTAAATGAACACGCATTTTGATTGGTATCAGAGATGTTTGAGGCACAATTTCAAAGGTTTAGGCTAAAAAAATATTGATCCCTGCTTTCCCCTATGGCTTTACATAATATTATCTCTGTCCTCTGTGTGTACATAACCTCTGTGAAGTGTTTTTGTTCAATGTTAACATATTAAAACTGGAGCACCATGTTGAGTGGTCCTATTGATGCAATATGATATTTTGTTTGCTCTTGTTGAAGCACTCAGCAATGACATGAAACGGAAAAACACTGAATGTCATGGAAATGGTATCAAATGAAGAAGATCAGATGCAGGCCAAAGCCCTGATCACAGACAATCATTGTTATATAATAGTACTTCACACCACTGTGATATGCATGAGGACACACAGTCCTTATCTATACTTGTCTTTGTCTTCAGTTAATAGACAGGATGGACTATCGAACCTCCAAGGCTCTTATACATTGTGCTGTTAACAAAGCATTTTAAAGTAAAATTTACTCTGAATTTGGGGTGGCCCTGTTGTTCTAAATAGACACATTTTCCAGAAGGCTCTATAAACTCTTGGATCGGACTCAAAGGATCTGCAGTTTTCCATCCAGTCGTAGGAACATATAATGATAAAAGTCTTTATATGGTTGGGTATGAAACGGTCTCAGGAGGTTGACATGGCTTGTTAAACAGGTAGTTCAGCATTTGTAGTACGTGTTAACTGTGGACTCACTAGTAGTAGATGACTCACAAATCAAAGAATGCTCAGACCAAAGCCTTATCCATACAGAGATTCTCCCTCACACACCTTACATTTGTCTTAACACTATAGAGGGTATGCATTGACGTCACTTTCCCGCCGGAACACGCCCCCTCAGCCGGACTGAGTTGAAGAAGAGCTGCTGCATGACTGGATTTAATAGGAGAAACTACGAAAATGCACAATTATCAGTTTAAACTAAAGGTTGGACACAATATAGTGTTCATTACAACTTACCAAAGATCCAGTAGTCCATGGATATTGACGTGCAGTGTTTTTCTGAAATTTATATGTGCCTGGTTTCGACGGCGGGGAAATAATTCAGGTGACCACTTATATCGATGTTATAAACACTGACCAGGCATAACAAGTGAAGTGAATAACACTGATTATCTCTTCTGGTGGGATATATTAGGCAGCAAGTGAACATTTTGTCCTCAAAGTTGATGTGTTAGAAGCAGGGAAAATGGGCAAGCGTAAGGATTTGAGCGAGTTTGACAAGGGCCAAATTGTGATGGCTACATGACTGGGCTAGACGACTTCTCCAAAACTGCAGCTTTTGTGGAGTGTTCCCGGTCTGCAGTATCTATCAAAAGTGGTCCAAGGAAGGAACAGTGATGAACCGGCGACAGGTCGGCCAAGGCTCATTGATGCATGTGGGGAGCGAAGGCTGGCCTGTGTGGTCCGATCACACAGACGAGCAACTGTAGCTCAAATTGCTCTGATAGAAAGGTGTCATCGCAGTTTGTTGTATATGGGGCTGCATAGCCATAGACCAGTCAGGGTGCCCATGCCCTGTCTACCGCCGAACGCGCCAACAGTGGGCACGTGAGCATCAGAACTGGACCACGGACCAATGGAAAAAGATGGCCTGCTCTGATGAATCACATTTTCTTTTACATCACGTGGATGGCCGGGTGTGAATCATTACAATAACTAGCCTACCACAAAGCATTATTCAGACAGTGACACATGTTAATAACATCCACCCTAACTCTCATTCAAGAGAGAAGTAGCAATGTCTAATTTGTGAACGAATGATTCTGTTGAGTCAGATCTTTTCAGTTGGTCTCACAAAACCAGTGTAAATGATTTGTTCTCACAACTTCTGTCCAGTTGTGGCAACAAAGGAGGGCTTTTTCCTTTTTGTTTTTCCTGATTCTTTTGTGGTGCTTTTGCATCCCGTTTGAAAGACTGAAAGCTTCAGTGCCCATTCATTGTGACTGCATGGAAAAGAGCTACAAGCACAATTATCTGAATTTCTCCTTTTGCGTTCAATGGAATAAAGTAAGTCTAGCAAATTTGGAACAACATGAGTGTGAGTAAATTATGTCATTATTCCTTTAAGCAAATCCATTAATCATGAATGATTTAAAGGCATAGCATATTGAAATGTTTTGTGGCTGCTGTAGGCACTGTTTCATTATCAGAAAGTAGAAGTAACGAATGTTTTTTAATGCATCAAAACTCTTGCAGACCAGAAGCAAGTGTGCAAGGTCAAAGAGAGACAGAGCAGATATCAGTATCACGGAAAAGAGTAAAGTTGCACCAGTCGAGCAGTTCATCTTTCAGCCGTGTGTAAATGCCATCCAACCCCAGTCAAGAGCCTGTGGAACTCCTAAACAGAACCATCTGATCCCAAATATGGAGTATGCCTAAAAGCACAGCAGTGACCCACTTACAATGTGGGGCAATAGTTTGTGGTCTGAGCATTGCACTGTTTAGCCATAATTCAAAAGTAACGTGTTGTTATATCATGCTGTGAGTCTTTTCATCAGTACAGACTGGGCAGCTTGTTAAAATAGACTTAGACGGATGGTGCAAAATACAGGAAATACTCAGAGGAAGTGTTAGAAGGCAAGAACGCTAAATAACTACATACTGGATCAAAATGTAATAAAGTCCTATGAATCGTTTATTTAAATTATGGTTAGGAGACATAATTATAAAGTTTGTACATAATTAAAATCATATCTATGAAACCAAACCTAGGCCTATATGATACATAGTGAATGAACAAAAAAATGTAAGCAAACATCAACATCAAACACAAAACAGCACAGATAAATAATCCTAACCTCCAAGGCCCAATAAAGACAACAAAAGAATAAGCATTCAGAGATTCAACAAAGGGTGCTAGCAATACTTCAGGAAGAGCTTCAGATTAGTGAGACTATAGACAAATTGAACAGAAACCAGTTGAAAATAAAGTTTCTCCATACAATTCCGGTGACGGTTCCCTCTGTTGGTGAAGCAGTACAACTGCAGATATTATAGAGGCAGTTGACATCAGCCACATGACCCAGGGAAGAATAGCCCTCTACATCAGTGGTTCTCAACCCTGTCTTAGGGACCCCCCACCAATGCACATTTTGTATGTTTCCTTCATCAGACACCCATTTCAGGTCTTGCAGTCTCTACTAATGAGCTGATGAGTTGGATCAGGTGTGTCTGATGAGGGAAATATGCAAAATGTGCAGTTGTGGGGGGTCCCGGACAGGGTTGAGAACCACTGCTCTACAAAACTCACTCTTACATAGCACAAGAATATTTAATATACACTCAGCACTGAAAAAACCTTAACATTAGGGCCTGGTTTCACAGACATGGCTTAAATTAAGCCAGGACTAGCCCTTAATTCAATTAGAACATTTAAGGAGCTTTAAAGGTGCACTATGTAACATCTTTTCAGTAAAATATCCTAAAACCACTAGGCCAGTGTTATATATTTTGTTCAGTTGAGTACTTGCAATATCCTAAATGTTTCCAACTATTTGTAAATCGTGAGAAAATTGCTATTTTACCCAAGGAACCGGCACGTGTGAGGGAGTCGCCTGTCAATTGCGTCATATTTGCATTAACCTCGGTTTCCGGTTTTATTTTGCAGAAACGCTTTACTCTCACTGCCGTGCGCAACAAGGGTCATGGCAGCCGCTGAGCGAACGCACAGAGTAAAGTCATAACATCATTTTCAACACACTCAGATGTGTCTAATATGATAAACAGAGCTGCGTTACCTCATACTCATGACCGGAAAAGCGTAAGTGGCGCCTATGCCATAATAACAGTCCCGCTGCTCGCGAGGTGTGTTCCGCTCTTCTTATTAACAATCGCTCCTGTGGCCTTTCTCAGGTCCACAACACTCGGTCCTGCTCTGCTTCATGCTACAGTAACGTTAATAATCGCATCCATGAACATGATTTCTGCCCGAGTCCTATCCCGATTCTTTTCCACCGCTGTGAGGTGAAGACGACATCTCCCATGAATCTGTGCTCAAACTTGGCATCATCAAACTATGCCTTTGTTTTGAATAGGCAACCTCTAGCGGACGGAAAATTTACATAGTGCAGCTTTAATGTCTCATCCAAAGGATGGTGCTTTTTGACAGTATAGTGTCCCCCTCACTAGGGCATTAGGACTCACACAGTAGTTTTGTAGTACTTGAGACCGGTTACATTTGTACTCTGTCTTGTCTTGGTCTCAGACTAAGAGGTCTCTGGATTTTGTTTCAAAACAGATCAAGACCACAACTGCTGGGATATTACTAAATTGCCAGTGCATTGCCTGATTTATTAAATTAATGTGATTGGATGAAAAACTTACTACTTCAGATGCAATCACTTATTTCTAATTTGATTTATTTATTGTGCTGATTCAGAAATTCATTAGGGATTGTGTCAAAAATGTCAAAAAAATATATACAAATGCTCACAAAATTCAAGATATTGTTGCAAAAAGTTATTGTATGAGATCCGCTGCGCTTTCGTGTTTCCACTGAGCAAAATGGATTTAATTATAATATTCTTTATCTGACTCCATTTATCATAGTTGCCGATTTTAGGATAGAATGCCAATTTGTTGTTTGGTCATTTATATTTGATAGTTAATCATACATTTAATCATTCCGTTTTAACCCTTTGTTGCAATTATACCGTTCCGTACTGGAGATAGTTAATAATTAGAGAGTAATTCAGAAAGGATCAAAATGTGACAATTTACTAACAGTCAGGTAATTGTATAATGCCAATTACATAATCAATTCAAAGATAATTCGTACATAATATCAAATACTTTGTAGCAAAGAATAAGATATCGATGGGCCGAACTCATTACAGTATGCGCCCCGAACTCATTGCTGTATCGCTTTAAGTAACTCAGACCAGACCGAAACCTCTTTCAAATGGAAATACATGATAACAAAGGGAATTTAAATTGGATCAAGTTCCCATTTGCCTGGATTGGAAAAGAGACCAAATGGCTCCAAAAGCCACACCCACCGTCGTGAGTAAAATATCTCTAAGCTCTAAAATCTCTTATTAACTTCTTTTATATTCCTGTGGGGATGAGATTTTTGCACCATTCGCACTTAGACATTTCAAACGATATCAAACACATATAATACTGTAAAGTGAGAATTGGCATTAAATCCAATAGATTTTGGGTGAATTCTAAGTGATCTCTCAACATGAAGTGGAGTAAGATGGGGGATATTTTGGGCAAGGTAAGTAAGCATGCAAATGAAGGCCATTCTCAGTTGATTCACTCAGTGGGAATTCGGAATCAAAAAGTGTCCTCTCAGTGAGTTATTGTCTTTCGCCAGACAATATGGAGTTATGCAAGTTTTCACTGTCTTTCAAAACATTCAATAAAAAAATAAAAAAAACATTATCCTCAACATTATTTATGCATTTGTAATTTACCAATTCTTCTGTATTGAAGAATGGCGAAGCGAGTTGGGAAGATGGCGAGCGAGTTGGGACATGCGGCGGGAGCGTAGACCACCCTGTTTGTTGATGTACGCAACGGCCACAGTACTGTCCGTCCGGACCAGAACGTGCTTGTCTTTGAGCGCCGTTTTGAAGCGGCTGAAAGCAAGACGAAGTGCCAGCAACTCCAGGCAATTGATATGCCATTGCAGTTGGGGCCCCGTCCACAGACCCGAAACTGCAAGCCCGTTATACGTGGCACCCCAGTCAGTGGATGAGGCATCCGTGGAGACAACAGAATGCCTGGACACTTGTTCTAGAGGCACTCCTGCCCGTAGAAATGAAGGGTCCGACCACTGGCTGAAGGTTTGGTGGCATCTCGGCATCACTTAGACACGGAGGGACCCACTGTGCCACACCCATCTCGGGACTCGGTCGTGTAGCCAGCGTTGAAGCGGTCTCATATGGAGCAGCCCTAGCGGCATTACTGCGGCTACTGCACCATATGCCCCAGGAGCCTCTGAAATTGTTTCAGTGGTACCGCTGTGCTGCGTTTGAATGAATTCAAGCAGTTCAACACTGACTGGACGCGCTCCTCAGTGAGGTGCGCTGTCATGGCGACCGAGTTGATCTCCATCCCGAGAAAAGAGATCCTCTGTATGGAACAGAGTTTGCTCTTCTCCCAGTTGTCCCGAAGACCCAACTGGCTGAGGTGCCGAAGCACCATGTCCCTGTGTTCGCACAACTGACCCCGCGACTGGGCAAGGATCAGCCAGACATCGAGGTAGTTGAGAAGGCGAACACCACGCTCTCTCATGGGAGCAATGGCCGCCTCCGCGACATTCGTGAAGACACGGGGCGACAGGGACAGCCCGAAGGTCAGGACTTTGTACTGATATGCTCGTCTGTCAAATGCAAAGCGTTCTGTGAAACGGTCTGTGTTGAGGGAGAATCGAGACATGAAAGAGACATGAAAGTACGCGTCCTTCAGGTCGATCGCTGCAAACCAATCTTGGGGACGGATGCACCTGAAGATGCGTTTCTGTGTCAACATTCGGAACGGCATCCTGTGCAGGGAGCGGTTCAAGTATTGCAGATCCAAGATCGGTCGTAACCCGCCGCCTTTCTTGGGTACAATGAAGTACGGGCTGTAGAACCCGGACTCCTTTTCGGCTGGACGGACCGGCTCTATCGCGTCGTTCGCCAGTAGGACAGCGACCTCCTCCTGAAGCACAGGGGCGTCCTTCTTCGATACTGAAGTGAAGTGAACGCCCCTGACTTTGGGGGAGCGCCGGGCGAACTGAATCGCATAGCCGAGTCTGATGGTACGGATGAGCCGGCCAGACGGGCTGGGAAGCACTAGCCAGGCTCCCAGAGACCGTGCAAGCGGGACCAACGGCACCACAGATGTACCCGTAGCGGGGCAGCATAGCGGCATGCAGGGACCCGAAGGACGGCATAGTAGCGGCCCGCAGTGGGGTCTGAGTGTGCTGTGCAACACTACCTGCTTCCGCTGAGGGGGTGTGCGAGTGTGGGAAGGCCGCTCGTGTGCGTTCCCACAGCTGGCACCCCCTGCTGGCGATTTGGAGAGGCACCAGAGGCTGACAAGGCATGGGAGCATTGTACACCGCCCAGCGCGCTCTTCAAATGAAGGAGGGGCTTAGCGTGGCAAGGCTTTATGGCGTTGCACACGGTCTGCCTCACCTCCTTCCTCAGCGGGGAACAAGAGTGGCGAGGCATAGCATCGCACACTGTCGTCCACGCACCGCTGAGAATAGGGGAATGAGAGTGGCGAGGCTTTGTAGCGACACACACTGCCATTCTCGCCCTCTTGTGGGGAGGGGAATGAGAGCGGCGAGGCTTTGTAGCGTCACTTGCTGCCATTCCTGAACTCCCGAGACCCAGAGGTATTGGAACTGCTCTTGAGAATTTGGGTACCACTGGCTGTTTTTAAAACCAGTGGCAGAACAGAATTACTAATGGTTTTCCACCCGGCCCTTCTCTGGGGGAAGAACAGTTCCTGACCAAATCTGGGTCAATGGTGTTTCTGGACCAGGGTGGACATCGTCTGGCCAAGGGCCAGCGCTGTGCGCAGCTCAACCTCGGCTCAGAACTACCCTCTTGCACTAAGCAGGGCGGAGGTGGCCTGCAAGTGGCACTGCACTGATGAGGGTAGTGAGAGAGAGGAAAACTTTAGAGATTATTGCCCTATTGGTGTTTCATATTTTGGCACCAAATAGTTCCACAATGCCAAAGCCTTCCAATGCACATCCGGGAAAAGGCAAGGGACGGGCAAGGCGATTTAAGCGTTGCACTATGCCTCAGCCACCCGGGAAAGCATGGCTGTCAAGTATGAATCTGATTCAGCACGAGCGCCCACTATTATAGTGGGAATCTCAGCATCATCTTCATTTTCAACACATAACAGCCGTCTCTCTGATGCAGCGATTGACATCTGTCCTCTGCTAGAGCCCCAAATGAAACGCTAGGTCCCCTTTTAAGGACCAGCAATCCCATCTGTAAGCTACCAGCAGACATGTGAGATCATGAGCGTGGCCATGAGACGGCACACAGCGCGCTGAACACTCAAGCCTTTATGAAAAAGGCAAGGTGAACAACGCGCCGACGTGGCTATGCTCTCATGAGAGAACATAAACCACCCACAAACACAGTCTCAACATGCGATAGAGGAGTGGGGGGCCCACGGAGGTGTACTCGGCAGGGAAGCCTCACTCTAATCCTCAGGTCACCCAGGCTTATCAGCCAAAGTAGCCCCTTTTCTGGTGCACCAGAAAAAAGACTAGATCGGGGTATAAGCGAAGGGACTCAACCCCGTTTGAGGTATCATAGTCTCGCCCACGCATCGGAGGTGCCGAGTGACGCACGCTGGGTTGCCGTGGCACTCACGAACACAGTCTCAACATGGTGGCTGTCAGGACAGGAAACAACCGCATCCAGAAACGCACGGGTGGAATGACGTCTAGAGAAAGACGCAGTGTCACACCCGTGTTGCTCTTTTGTGAGGAAACGCTCTTTCAACAGTGCTGGAGCACCCAGGGGAAGACCGCGGCAGCACACATGAAGTAAGTGCAGTCCTGTGTCTGCACTCACTGAAACAAACGCCCTCACCAACCAACAGTTGCTGTGAGAAGAGCAGTTTGTTATGCTGATGCAGCGGTGAGCACGCGATCACGCTGATTGTGCCTTTTCGCCAACACAAAGCGTTGTTCTCTGGAGTATCACTCTTGTAGATAGGCTCTCTTTTAGAAAAGCAGTCTTGCTTCATCAACGCCGTTCGGCTCCGAAGTGAATGACAGTAGTGCGCTGCTCTCGCTTCCTGTTTATACCCGCGGTGCGGGGCGGAGCGCGAGATGCAAATCTCACATGCCAGTGGCCCATTGGCCTGTTCTCTATATCTCGAAGCTGATAGGGGCTCCCTGAAGTGATCCCAATTTGTCGGTACAACCGACGTACGTCGAAGTGACCGACTGAAAGGGAACTTACATTCCTTCCAGCTCAGCTCCTGTGAAGTCACCTCATAGCAAGCACAGCTAATGTTATGCTAACTTCACACAATTCATTATATTTTAGACATGTTCCTTCATTGTTTCAACTTTGATAAATTAGCATTTGGCTTTAAAATATATATTTTATTATTATTACACAAATATCTGAAATATTTAATACTCAATAGTGGCATTCTGCAGTCAGATATAAATGACCACTAAACTATAGTTGCTGATGGATTTATTATTTGGGGTAACACTTTACAATAAGGTTGTATTAGTTAGCATTAGTTAATGTATTACCTAACATGAACTAACCATGAACAACACCTCTGTTCAGCATTAGTTAATCTTTGTTAACGTTAGTTCATAAAAATCCAGCTGTTCATAGTTTGTTCATGTTAGTTCACAGTGCATTAACTAATGTTAACAAGATTTTAATAATGCATTAGTAAATGTCGAAATTAACATTTACAAAGATAAATTAATGCTTTAGAAGTGCAGTTCATTATTAGTTCATGTTAACTAACTAATGTTAACTAACAAACCTTATTGTAAAGTGTTACCATTATACCTTAAAAACCTAAACATCTTTGTTTTTCTGGTACTTTATCATGATTATTCTTTTGTTAAAATTTTAATGAAAGCTCCCGCTGCTGGGCTGTAACAATATATCATATCAATATATATCGCAATACAAAAATGCAACAATATGTATCATGGATAAAGACAATGTATTGTGAATAGTTCACTTAAAAAGAAAATTACTATGTGAGGAAAAAATTTAAGTACGTGTGTCAGTACTACATTAAAATACACGTTGAATATGTAATGTATAATAATGCAATGGGGGAACATTTGTGGGTCCTGATGCCAAATGTCTTATGTTACCAGTAAAAAGTGGCCTACATTATTTTAAATATATCTTGTCAGTGACAGAGTGCAGGGATATTCGTCTAAAATAATTCTGTATTTTCAGAATCATGAATATTTTTATTCTGGTGTCACCATTGTCCTGTGCATTGTGTTACCAGCACCACATCCAATCCTATTCATTTCCACCCCCAATGTAATACAAAATGTATCATTTTAATCAACCGTACATTTTTGTTAGCCTTTTAACATATGTCTTGTGTGTATTGCAATAATATCGTATTGTTAGTTCAGTATCGTAGGCTAGTGAAATGTGAGAGTATCGTAACACCCCTAGCCATGTGTGGATATTAATATCAGTATGAGCTGGCAGATAGAAATGTGTCATGCTCTCAGTCATTCACTATCGGTTACCGGCACGCGTAAATCATCTCACTTTCCTTAACATGTAAGGGCAGGGACTATTTTTAGTCCATTAAACGCATGGGAACAGCTCTTCCACAGAGTGAATGAGAGTTAAACGTGTCTAAAACAGAGCCTCTCAGCTTTCATTAATATTCACAGCCTGTTACAGAGACCCCTTACACGCACACATCACACACAACTACTATAAGTGCTAAATACCACGTCTGTGTGTGTAAATACCACATGGTTTGTGCCGTTTACCACATTTGCACACTAAGTTTGCTGGTCTGGCCTTTTCCTAGACAAAGACTATTTCATCACTGCATACACAGACAGCTGGAACCTAAATAATGTTCATGTTTGTGTTGTAGTCTTGTTATAAATGAAGGTTTTCTGCCCTCTAGTGAGAATCACAGAGCATGACTGCAGCTTCACGGAACTGCCTGGTCTAAAAAGTTTAGCCAAACACATTGAATTCTGGGATGTAATAAACATGACAAATACTTCTGTTTCATTCCTCTAGTTTAATGTGTCTTTAATCAAATTAACATCTATCTATCTATCTATCTATCTATCTATCTATCTATCTATCTATCTATCTATCTATCTATCTATCTATCTATCTATCTATCTATCTATCTATCTATCTATCTATCTATCTATCTATCTATCTATCTATCTATCTATCTATCTATCTATCTATCTATCTATCTATCTATCTATCTATCTATCTATCTATATGAGGATGTAAATGATTATAATGTCTGTTATTAAAATCTCTTATTCACATAACACAGAGGTTAAGAATGATTAAATATAGGCATAAACAGACAAAAATAAAGTGAATTAAAAGGGCATTTACATACATTTGGAAAAATTCAGAAGTTATCATGCTAATTCTCAAAATTAAGCGTTTTTTGTGCAATTTTAAATATTTAGTGGCCCTAAAATTGCAATTATTTAAAAGATAGCACAAGCACATTTTTTAAAAAACATTTCACAAAAAGATGTTTGTTATGTTTTAAATAAAAGGTTTACACTTTAAGGTGCTCTTGTTATAGCGTAATTATACAAATAAATACTGAGTAATATTACAGCATGTCATTACTATATAATTAGTGTTAGGGTTTGGTTTAAGCTTAGTTGCTTTTAATTATTTATACTATTTACTGTTATTACTTTATTACTTTATACTTTATTGTTATTTAGTCATTTTTTACAGTTTCCTTGTTACATATCCTTACATGCACTCAGTAAGTACATGTAAGATGCGTAACAGGGATACTGTAAAATAAAGTGTTACCAAAATATAACAATATACTGTTCAAAATGAAGATAAAGTATTTGAATATCTAGTGAGTGGATTATAATATCAAAAGATCATGATAGTTCATGTAACACCAGTAGTTACTTTGCTAGGACATCTGTGTGAACTGTGTGAATTAAAATTTCCTGATAATTTACTGTCACATAATGAAAGGGAAAAATGGGAGTGAGGACTCATTTGCAGAAATAAAGGTGGGATTTATTATATACAAAAATAAACATAAACACAAAACAAAAACCCACAAGGGGGAAAATCAAACTTGAAATACAATAAACATCTGGAGCAGAACATGTAGCACAACGGGGAAATGGATGACAAAAGACATACTCACGACAACGAACCAGCATAGGACTGAGGACACAATGAAAATATAAAGGGTGACAAACAAGACAGGTATTGGTGAAGAACAGGTGGGGCAAATTAACCAATAATCAGATAACAAGAGAGGTGGGGTCAAGACAGAAGACAGGAACGCACATGACACAGGAATGACCCAACACACCACGTGCCAAGACAAGACAGACATGTGACATTTACTCACCCCCATGTCATCCAAGATGTTCATGTCTTTCTTTCTTAAGTTGAAAAGAAATTGAGGTTTTTGAGGAAAACATTCCAGGATTTTTTCCATATAGTGGACTTCAATGGGGTACAACGGTTTGAAGGTCCAAATGCGTGGCGCATCGCAGATCAGAGCAGGAAGAGCATTTGTGGTTAAAAGTCAAGTCAACTTTATTTATAAGTACGAACTAGTACAAACTCGAGCTGCTGCGTTTTGGACCAGCTGGAGTTTGTTTATTAAAGGTCCCGTTCTTCATGATCCCATTGTTCAAACTTTAGTTAGTGTGTAATGTTGCTGTTAGAGCATAAATAATACCTGTAAAATTATAAAGCTCAAAGTTCAATGCCAAGCGATATTTTATTTAACAGAAGTTCCCTTTCAAAGCCTACAGCGAACGGCCGGCTTGGACTACATCCTGGTACTTCCTTCTTTAATGACGTCAGTAGAACAGTTTGTTGACTAACCTATGCCCACAAGAATACGCGAAAAAGGGGGCGTGGTCTTGCTCTCCCACGTGGAGAAGAGGAAGTGTTGCGTGGAGAAGAGGAAGTGTTGCGTTTGAGTGTGTTTGTCGCCATGTCGTCGAGACGCTGTTATTTTCATCCCGGAGTCAAATAACACGGCTTTCCCAGGGACGCTGTAGAGATCATTGAGCGCATACATCTCCCCATTAAGAGGCGTGACCTTTCCGTGCAACGTGCGCTAAGCTGCTGTCGAATCACAACACAGGAACCGGGCAACATGCGCTAAGCTGCGGTCAAATCACAACAAGGGAACCGCTGGCACAAACAGAACTCGTTACGTATTTCTGAAGGAGGGACTTCATAGAACAAGGAACTCATCAGCCTGTTTTTAGGACAGTGAAAACAGCGGTATACAGATAAGTAAATTGTGTGAAAAATACTGTGTTTTTTTTACACACGAAACATGAACACGTTATATTGCACACTGTAAACACAATCAAAGCTTCAAAAAAACACGAAGAACGGGACCTTTAAGCGAGCAGGGCAACCACCCAGTAGAGCATTACAATAATCTAGCCTTGAGGTCATGAACGCATGAACTAACTGTTCAGCATTTTGCATTGAAAGCATGTGCCGTAATTTAGATATATTTTTAAGATGGTAGAATGCAATTTTACAGATGCTAGAAATGTGCTTTCAAACGAAAGATTGGTATCAAAGAGCACACCCAGGTTCCTCAATGACGACGAGGACTTGATAGAGCAGCCATCAAGTGTTAGACAGTATTGTAGGTTACTACTTGTGGAGCTTTTTTGTCCAATAATTAAAAATTCAGTTTTTTCTGAATTGAGTTGCTGGAAAATACTGGTCATCCAATTTTTTATATCAGCTATGCATTTCGTTAATCTTGTGAATTGGTAAGTTTCTTCAGGGCGTGAAGAAATATAGAGCTGAGTATCGTCAGCATAACAATGAAAACTAAAAGTATATACATTTTTCAAACCGTACCCCATTGTAGTCCACTATATGGAGAAAAATACTGGAATGTTTTCCTCGAAAACCTTAATTTCTTTCTGACTGAAAAAAGAAAGCCATGAACATCTTGAATAACGTGAGGATGAGCAAATTATCAGGAAATTGTAATTCTGAAGTGAACTAAACCTTTAAGGGAAACCTCAAGAAAACATAGCTATCTTACGAGGTGGCAATTTCATCTGAATTTGTATGATGTGAACCACTCTAAACATATAAGCAGATAATTTGAAAACATACAAATGAGATGGTACAAAAAATTCATACGAATTAGCCAATTCACCAAAGCGTAAAATAGTTACAAACTGCCATGTTGTGGAGATGACTTCATACAGTAGCCTATATCCACACAAAAATCAGCAAAAAGATATTGCAGAAATGCCTCTGATGTTAGTTCTGAGAAAAACTTCAGGTGACATAGTTTGATGCTTTATTATCTCATGCAAAGACATTCAGACATTTCTAAGAGTGACTGTATGTGTCTAAACGTTTTCTTGGGCCACTCTAAGACTTACAGTCAGTATAACACAATACACAAGGACTTTTTGTTACTCTTCTTCTTTTATGGAATGCAACGCATGGTAAAATAATTAAACGATTATAGAATCTATTTCTAATTGATATTACAGAATGTGCATCTATGCAAGTATCACTCCTGCTGAAAGATCCAGCATAAACCAACAAGAATTCCATGTTGGTCCAGGCTGGTTTTATGCTGGTATGGAACCACCAGCACTCTCGCTTCCCATGCTGGGGACCAGAAAATCAGCAACCAGCATCCCATGCTAGTCTCAGCATGCAAAACATGAGTGACCAGCAATGCTGGATATTTCAGCAAGGACAAATGGTACAGTGATGTTCTTGGAGAAGAAAAATAAGAAAGAGACGAGAAGATAACAGTGAGGCAAAGAAGAACAAAGGTATCACAGGGAAACGGAGCGTGCTAAAGCGTGGTTGGCCTACATACCATCTGTATTGTGAGGATCAGACAGATCAGATCTCTCTGTCTGAAGCGCCCATCAGTCACAGAAGTTCACCCCATCATCACCCCCTTGTGGCTCACCTCTTAACATAACAGAATATCATGGAAAAACCCTCAGATAGGAAAACACCTGTCTTCACACCATATCAAACATGACGCAATCTCATTCCAGATTTGGCATTACACACCTATGGGCAAGTTAAAATGAAAAAATGAAGGTCATAACATGTGATGTATGATTTGTGTTTCTTGGTAATGTAAGGGTGTGAACGTTTTAGGTGTGTCTTTGAACATTCCGGTCTTGTTACCGCAGAGTTGTCAATATCAAAAGTAGCAGTCAGTATCTGCTGTGGCCAGCCGCCGCTTTTAATACTACGGTGCATCTCATCCTCATGAACTGCAACAGATTTGCCAGTTCTTGCTGTGAGATGTTACTCCATTCTTCCACCAAGGTCTGGTGGGATGCATGGTGTTTTGGCACTGCAGGGACGATCAGCTGTCCTTCCTGTCTCCCTGTAGCACTGTCTTAGTCTTCTCGTCTTACTTATTTCTCTGACCACATCTGTAGACCTCACGCCTCCCTCCAGCAGGACTATAGCATGTTCGCACAGGTGAGCAGGGACCCCGGGTGTCTTTCTTCTGGTGTTTTTCACAGTCAATATAAAGGTCTCTTTAATGTCCCAAGTTATTGGACTGTGGCCTTAATTGTCTATGCCTTGTTAACTCTTATGCAGAGTTCACGCTGCATAATTTTAGGCCCAATTTTCACTCGTCGACAGGTCTTGCGAAATTGCAGACAAATGCCCGAAATCATAAGGCGAAATCATTTTCACGCGAATGACAATCACGCAGTGTGCATTATCAAAGACGCAATCTGAGAGAATCGCAGATGAGTTGCTGATCCGCGTGTGATATTTGGCATGCTATCTGAACCTGTGTGCGATTCAAAATCCTGCTGTGTGAAATGTGTTCTGACTAAAAAATACATCGGCGATGACCTACAGCCAATGAGAGAGCAAGATACAGTGCAGCGGGAGGTTTAGGGAGGAGTTATAGACCAGAATATCAGTATTTTAAAAGATGTATTTACGGTTCTATCAAACAGAAACAAAGCACAAACATTTGCTTGACCAGACGCAACAGCAAAATTATTTATTTACCTCTAACTCTCTTTTCTCCTCCATAATCTTTTTATCTTTTTCTCCTTTTTTCTGAAAATCAGCGCACAGACAATCTGGATCGCAAGCTTCTTTGGAGCCATCATTTTTAATAATAATTCTGGTCTCACGCACGTGTGATCTTGCATTTTTTCCTTATCACTTCTCGCATGTGTTTCGTTTTGAAACATAGCCTAGTTTGCGGACCAGACAGAGATATCGTAGAGTAAAGTCATGCAATGTAAAACCCCTTTCTTAGATCAATCGTGCAGTGTGAACGCAGCAGCAACTGAATACTACCCGAGATAATCAAGCTCAAGCATGTGTGAAAAGCAGCAGCCATATCACCCTGTAGCCCAAGACTGGTTTCCCACTGAAGCTAAGCAGGGATGAGCCTGGTCAGTACCTGGATGGGAGACCAACTGGGAAAACTAGGTAGCTGCTGGTTGAGGTATTAGTGAGGCCAGCAAGGGGTGCTCACCCTGTGGTCTGTGTGGGTTCTATTATTATAAAAATGTGTATTTGATTTAAACAAATTATGTATAACCTTGAGCATATGGCCTAAAATTTGTATAGGTGTCCAAGTTAATGCCTGTTAGATTTGAATTGAGTTTGAAATGTCAGGTGGTGCAACCAGCAAATTCCCACTGCAATTGCAAAATGAAGTAAGAAATATAACTGTAAACCGTTATATAATGTATACAAATCATTTTTACAAACAAAACACAAAAACTCCTTTTCATAGAAAAGTGTCCGTTTATATGAACTGGACTAAAAGGGCAATACATAAAGAAATGGAAAGGGAATTTACCACGTGAGATGCATTTTAGACAGTACAATGATTCATATGTATATTGTATATGTATATTATTTTAAATGAATATATGGTCGCACCCCCTGACATTTTCTGGGTGGTAAAAACTGAAATCTTGTTTAATAATTATCTTAAAAGCTGTAAAAACCAATATGAATCAACACCATACATTGTTTGGAAGACTGTTTTGCTTAAAAATTATTTTTTTATCTTAAAAACCTTATTTGTCATTGACCCATATACGATTGGCTGCATCACTCTGTTTCCTCTATTATTTCCACCAATAATTGTGGTTTGGTGGGCGTTCTGGTGCAACATGGTTGCCGTTGCATCATCCGAGATGGTGGTCCAGTGGGTTAAACCATGGAACTGATATGCAGAAGGTTGCTGGTTCGATCCCAGCGGTCACTACCAGTATGTCCTTGAGCCACTTTACTCCATGTTGCTCCAGGGGGATTGTCCCTGTAATAAAGGCATTGTAAGTCGCTTTGGATAAAAGCGTCTGCCAAATGCATAAATGTAAATGTAAAATCATCCAGGTGGATGCTGCACATTGGTGGTTGTTGAGGAGATTCCCCCCTTCTATGTAAAGGGCTTTGAGTGCCTAAAGCGCTATCTAAATTTAACACATTATAATTTTATTTATTATTATTAAAAGAACAGTGATCCGACAACTTTGAAAATCATGCAGTGTAAACTCGGCTGTTACTAAACAGGGCAAATTGGCGTGAGAGCGCAATTCTAAAAAAGCACAGATGGGAGTGGAAAGTTATGTGCGTGATCTACTGACGACGCACAAATTAAAGAGCACAGACGCTGCCGGATCATTTCCAAAATGACCAACGCAATCTACCAGTTAGAGTCTGGTTTAAGACGTGCTTTTTTTGGGCGGTAAATAATGGCGCAAACCCCAGTCATTTGACTAGCGAAAACCTTAGTAAATCACCTTACGTGATTCATTTAAAGACTCTCCTCCCATAAATTTTGCATCTGAAACTCCTGCATAGGCTATGGAAAAAGGTCAGCCGCAAAAATAACTGTCCACAGCTCTAGTTTTTCACTGCGTGTCTTAAGTAAATCCTGATAGTCGGGTTTTTTTACGCCTAAAGAGAGTTTGCGCTGGTGCAAGCTGTTAGTAAATCTGGCCCTTAGTGTCTTAACCTGTGCGCAATGTGCAATGATTGTGTATGGTTCATTGAACAAGCATGAAAAACACAGTTTAAACGCTTTCTAATTTAAACCCAATAAAGATCAGTAAAGTTTATTTGGATTTTGCATAATAATCTTTAAAATACGGTATCCTGAAAAAGGATGCTTCTTTTTTTGCTGTTTAAATGGTCAAATTTCAGCCTCACACTTGTAATTAAACACAGTTCATACGTTTAATTATTACCTTTTATAGTTTTTTTGTTTTGTTTTGTTATGTTTCTTTACATTTTGGTTTGCAGGCTTTTATTGAAGAGAAACATGGATATTTTTTCAACGTTTCTCTTTTTGCTTTCAACAGTAGATACATGAGAATGAGTAAAAAATGACAGAACTTTTGCTTTTGGTGAGCTATATACATTCCCAGGCTTTCATCCCTTATTCCTCACTCATATTGTTGTGGGGGAGGGTTGTTTCATTAATTAGACAGAATCACTTTTTTTGGTCCCTGATGTTGTCAGGCAGTTTCTACATTACGTATATGTTGTTCACAGCTGGAAAACATGATCAGCTGGCCCAGTGAGCTCATTGGGCGGAACATGAGTGATGTCATAAAGGATCGCCCTGCCAGGACTTGTTGTAATATCAGGGTTTGTGGCCTGTCTGGGTCCTCCCTTTCCCAGCACTAAAACGATTCCCTCCCAGTAACCCCAGTTACCTGTAAGACAGCTGACTACATGTCTCTTAAAAACATGCTTTTGGTTTTCCGCTACTGGTGAAGTTGCTGATAGTCTAGATTTTAACCTCCAGCCTCACACTGATGTTGTGAAGGAAGGCTTTACTGGAAATCTGGGAATTTCCCCATTTTAATAATCTCTGTAATCCTAAAGACAAACAACTTCATAAACAGGACTACAAATTATGAAGGCCAGATGTTTAGATGTATATCTTCGTGAAATAGACATAAACAGGAACACATTGTGACGTTATTGGGCTAAATGAAGGCTGATGTCCTTAATTTTCTTAGCCACAACAATGTCATTATCAACAATACACTATTCATGATTACTCCAACAGGAAATGAGGTCACTGATGTCCCCTATGGATTCTGGCAGAATTAGCGACACTTAGCGCCTTTGTTTCAGAATTGTTCTGTTAGAAACATATTGTGCGCCTCTCCTTGGTGGGTCTGGAACTCAACATGACTCTTTGCAAGGTTTTCTGATTCATTAATATACGCTTATTTCCTTTAGCTGCAAACTTTAATGCTGATCCTAGATTAAGTCAATTTTAATATGTATATCGCTTTTCACAGCAGTTTCAAAGCAGCTTTACAGAAAATCATGATTTAAATATAAAATATAAATTAATTATTTTTTTTAAATAATATCTTAATATATGTATGCCTTACAGTCTCATTTAGACTTTATTTCTCATAATTGTGAGTTTATAACTCACAATTCAGAATTTATTTATCAGAATTGAGAGAAATAAACTTGAAATTTTGAGGAAAAATAGTCAGAATTGTAAGATAAAAAGTCACAATGTCTTATTTTGATTTTTATTCCACGGTGGAAACAAGCTGCCATATTTTGCAGATTGAGCTGTGCGTTAATATAATTTAATATAGTGTGATGATATACATAAACAATCATGCAGCAAAAATGTGCTATATGTTTTACGTTAGTATACTCTATGTAAAGATGGATGTACTATAGTTTTTTGTCTTGTATTGTTTTTGTTTTCTTGTTTATTAATTTCAAGAAGCTACATGACATTTTATGTTGGAGTTAAAAGATTATTGGTAATTTGAGCAGCTTACAACTTTAGCAACCTTAGAAACACCACTAATAAGCTCAGGATCAGCGTCCTCCATGGCTCAACCTAAAAAAAAACAAAGAAAGTTCAGCATCCCCCCACATCTTTCATAATGTAGCATCTGTTGTTTGTAATAATGTAAATGAGGTCAATGAATGTTTGACCATCCCCCAATGAATCACTTATGTATGAAATAAACACGACTCTATTCCAAATCACATGCAGCATTTTCACACCAAAAAAATTGTTTGCTTTCAAAGGTATCTTATTTTGGCCACATTTGTTTTGTGAAGAAAATGATCCCAGAATGCTTAGTGACAAGCTTGGTGAAAAACATTCATCTAAAATGATGAAGTACAATGTAATGTTGAGTATAGATGTTTTTTATTTGGTTTTGGAATAATATAATTAACTAAAAAAGTATTATTTACCAAAATGTTTTGTATGCTAAGTAATTTATGTTTATTATAGCTTAGCAACATGCTAATGTCAAATTCTAATGACTGATTTTTTTGTTATTTTTAATGTTGTGTGTTCGATGAAACAATCACGCAGGGGCTCTTTGGTAGCCAAAAGGCTCAACTGTGGGCCACTAAAAGCCATGTGTGAATGTGACATCTCACCTTTTCCTGGGTAATGAGCACAAGAAGCAAATGCTTATCGGATCCTCATAGCTGGCTATAATTTCAATGTGTGATAAAGATCAGAGGATAGTACATGCTGTGTACGCTATCGTTGTTACAGCCTCCGGCCTTTGGACAGTAAATGATTGACGCAGAGATCAGTAGAGGAACATGACACTGTTGCGTGAAGCACCTTTAATGAGATGGACAGAGTGTCCCAGACAGGTACAATGTACAGACCAACACTCTTAATACTGTTTAATTTTTAAAAGGAACAGTGGACAGTAATGTGTTGGAAGTGACACTGCTTTTCACAGTTCTGTAGATGAACTAGTAATAAGCAGATGCCATCTAGATGTGCTGTCTTTCAAAATGTTTACGATCAAAAAACGATATCCAAAATTGTAAGAAAAAAAATTATATTTACTTGGAGAAGAGCATGAATTTGAGCAAAAACGATGTTCACCAAAACATCTAGAATAATGGGGTGATTTTAAACTTTGACAAACCTTTTGTTAAGGTGTCCTTGTTATATTGTATTTATGCATTTAAGTTCTGAGTAATATTAATTAATAACATGTATTTACCATAGTGTTAGGAATTGGGTTTGGTTTAGGGTTAATTGCATGTAATTATCCATACTTTACTGTTATTACTACAACATATGTAACAAGAACACTGTAAAAGTGTTACCACCACCTTTTAAGATAATACTTTTAGCAGATATTAGCCCTAAAATTCATAATTGTTTCGCCAATCATTATTACATAGTTGGGTCTTTAGCGACCCGGATCTACAGTGAGGATAATAAGTATTTGAACACCCTGCTATTTTGCAGGTTCTCCCACTTAGAAATCATGGAGGGGTCTGAAATTGTCATCGTAGGTGCATGTCCACTCTGAGAGACATAATCTTTTAAAAAATTCCAGAAATCACAATGTATGATTTTTTAAAACTATTTATTTGTATGATACAGCTGCAAATAAGTATTTGAACACCTGAGAAAATCAATGTTAATATTTGATACAGTAGCCTTTGTTTGCAATTACAGAGGTCAAACGTTTCCTGTAGTTTTTCACCAGGATTGCACACACTGCAGGAGGTATTTTGGCCCACTCCTCCACACAGATCTTCTCTAGATCAGTCAGGTTTCTGGCCTGTCGCTGAGAAACACAGAGTTTGAGCTCCCTCCAAAGATTCTCTATTGGGTTTAGGTCTGGAGACTGGCTAGGCAATGCCAGAACCTTGATATGCTTCTTACAGAGCCACTCCTTGGTTATCCTGGCTGTGTGCTTCGGGTCATTGTCATGTTGGAAGACCCAGCCTCGACCCATTTTCAATGCTCTAACTGAGGGAAGGAGGTTGTTCCCCAAAATCTCGCAATACATGGCCCCAGTCATCCTCTCCTTATACAGTGCAGTCGCCCTGTCCCATGTGCAGAAAAACACCCCCAAAGCATGATGCTACCACCCCCATGCTTCACAGTAGGGATGTGTTCTTGGGATGGTACTCATCGTTCTTCTTCTTCCTCCAAACACGTTTAGTGGAATTTTGACCAAAAAGTTCTATTTTGGTCTCATCTGACCACATCACTTTCTCCCATGACTCCTCTGGATCATCCAAATGGTCATTGGCAAACTTAAGACGGGCCTTGACATGTGCTGGTTTAAGCAGGGGAACCTTCCGTGCCATGCATGATTTCAAACCATGACGTCTTAGTGTATTACCAACAGTAACCTTGGAAATGGTGGTCCCAGCTCTTTTCAGGTCATTGACCAGCTCCTTCCGTGTAGTTCTGGGCTGATTTCTCACCTTTCTTAGGATCATTGAGACCCCACGAGGTGAGATCTTGCATGGAGCCCCAGTCCGAGGAAGATTGACAGTCATGTTTAGCTTCTTCCATTTTCTAATGATTGCTCCAACAGTGGACCTTTTTCACCAAGCTGCTTGGCAATTTCCTCGTAGCCCTTTCCAGCCTCGTGGAGGTGTACAATTTTGTCTCTAGTGTCTTTGGACAGCTCTTTGGTCTTGGCCATGTTAGTAGTTGGATTCTTACTGATTGTATGGGGTGGACAGGTGTCTTTATGCAGCTAACGACCTCAAACAGGCGCATCTAATTTAGGATAATAAATGAGTGGAGGTGGACATTTTAAAGGCAGACTAACAGGTCTTTGAGTGTCAGAATTCTAGCTGATAGACAGGTGTTCAAATACTTATTTGCAGCTGTATCATACAAATAAATAGTTTAAAAATCATATATTGGGATATCTGGATTTTTTTTTTAGATTATGTCTCTCACAGTGGACATGCACCTACAATGACAATTTCAGACCCCTCCATGATTTCCAAGTGGGAGAACTTGCAAAATAGCAGGGTGTTCAAATACTTATTTTCCTCACTGTATATCTAACACGGATTAATCTCATATCATCGCGATAATATAAAACTCTCCTTATATTAGAGTAACAATTACAGAAGAATAAAATAAAACATATTTTGTTACCTTTTGGTGCTTGGAAGGGTTCAGTTTGAGCAGATGTTTCATACCATCATCACTGTCCTCATCAGAGCTCATTTCCCAGTACATTCAGCATCTGGCTCATATTCACAATCTCAAACATTTTCTCAGAACTATAATTTTCAACAACTTCAAAATCAATATTTTGATCGCTGACAGCTTCTTCACCAGATCCACCATCAAGTGACAGTGACACTAATATCTGATTGCGTTCTGTACTTAAATCGCTCTGCAGTAAATCGCTGAAACATTTTAAGTTTTGCAGATTATACTATTCTTTTGTTTTCTGCCTGTGTAACTGTGAGTGAAATGTCACTTCATCGTTGTGTATCAGACACTGCCACCTTGTGGAATAAAGGTCAATTGCACTTATTCAGTCCTCAAAGATTCAATTATTGTTGTGCAGAAACAATATACTTACACTGTTACGCACCTAGAGTCGATAGTACGGTGACGCATTGCTGCCACATACATATTTTTTCCACTCAATTATGTTGTAATAACGAAATCTTATGTCGTAAAAACGGCACATATTTTCTCCTAATAAAGGCATGTGTTGTATAGTGATGTGTGTATATATTTGTCTGTATCCACATTAGAGAATTTATTTAGCCCATGCCTTTGTCACAGTTGTTTGAAAAGCAGAAGCAAGCTCAGCGTAAAATAGACTCATCCGCTGCCTGTATCAGTGGCAGTGCCCATAGCACGAAATTGTTGTAATTTATTGATGTAGCCTATAGTTCTTAACAGCCAAGGATCACTCATGATTAGTGAGTACAAAGGTTTACTGTATATCACTATACACCACATGCCCTTATTAGGAGAAAATATATGTCGTTTTAACGAGAAAAATATTGTTTTAACAACATAACATCTCGTTATTACGAGAAAATGTCGTTTTTACGACATAAGATGTTGTTTTAACGACAAGATCTCGTTATTACGAGAAAATATGTCATTAAAACAACATAAGATCTTGTTATTACGAGAAAATATGACGTTAAAACGACATATCTCATTATTACGACATAATTGAGTGAAAAAATTATATGTATGTGGCAGCAATGCGTCACCATACGATAGCGACCCTTTACAATAAAAAAAAAGGGAAAACAGGCATTGTTTTACAATTGTATTTTTTTCTTATTATTCTTTGTATTATTGTATTATATTGTTTATAACTAATTGATTGAGGAATACTAAGAAGGTTGATTTTTTACTTAAAAAAAATGAATGAGGAGGAGGGTAGTGAATGACGTCCCGGGTCACTAAAGACCCGAGGAATGCATTTAAGGGTTTCAAATAATTGTATAATATATATTATTTATAATAATTCAAGATAATGTGCATACTTTCAGTATTCATTTGTTATTTTATCCAACAAAATGTGATTTAAATTATATTATGGCTGCAGAACAGTTTTATATAACTACATTTGTTAACATTAATAGGTTTATTATTTAAATAAATATATTTTATTAAAAAAAAATACAACAGCTTTTTTCTTAATGAAGTAATCAAATACATCTCTGTCAATATTTTAATAATAATTTTCACTTTACATATAACACAGCCTCTTATATGTTTCTAAAAGAGACGTATAAATGTATAAACGTATGTTTATGGCATGCAGTAGGTTGCCTGTCTCATTTTATTTTAAGAAATATGGAATTGCTCAGAATTGTTTAGCACTTTTTGTAGAATGACCCGAGGATGTTTTGCTGCACATTAACAAGAATACTGCCAAGTTTACTCAGAAAATGTCCTACTATGGTATCAAGCTTTTGCAGTTTGACCACTAAGAACAGATTCCCACGCTGCCTCTGTGCCCACATGACTTCTGTTCTCCATTAGGTCTCCAGCTTCTTGACCCCACAAATCCAAACTGGAGATCTTTAAGATTGTTCTACTCACAGAAATATAACAGGAATGTCGGTCAGGATAAGGGCCCACCCAGCATTTCATAAAATGAGCTGATAAGACCACCAGCCTGTCTGGATGATAAAGTCCTATGATCTCAAGTTCATATTGTTCCAGCTCATTTTCAATCCATCTGGTTCTTTCCTGGAGTCCTATAATTAAACACCCTTTAAATAGAGGAGAGCCACATATACACGCTGCTACATGCTGCCTTAGCACTATTAACCCAAAGAACTGAAAATGACACAGGAAGAGCTAACAAAACTATTATTAATTAGGTTTTAAAACATTGTATTTCAAAGGTCAAGGTCTAACAGTGTACAGTGTACTTGTCATTATTGTCTGTAAGTGTTAGTGTGGACAGGACACATCTGTGTGCATAATGTCAGAAGTAGCACAGGAACAGGATACAGCTCAGCGCTTTAATTGGTAGAAATTCTTAGAATTGTAACAGGAAAAAGCGCTCTGGCTCTCCACATATCACACAGTGCCCAGTAGATGATCTGCAGCTATAAGCTCTGCAATCTGACACAACATGTAAGCTGAATTGCATTATTAATACTAGCATATTCAGTCTTACATTACATGATATATTAAAATGTTTGCATATGTATATTTCTTGTTTACTGATGAACTACAAGAAGGCATACTAGAATTGCACATTAAATGGGGGAAATATGATTGATATCTCCTTGTGCAACTGACCGCCATGATGCTAGTGTTCTGTGGGTGGTTGCTATGGTGTTTTAGTGCATTACTGTGTGGTTGCTGGGTGGCTGCCTAATGGCCAAAGACAAAATAGTCTCTTATATAATATACAATGTAAGTTTATGGGATTTGCTACAACAGGTTTACATGCATCAAAGGTAAAATAAATATATACATATAATATATATAGTTCTCAAATCCCTCCTCTCCGCGAGTTACTCTGCTCTGATTGGTCAGATGGCCCAGTCTGTTGTGACTGTTTCCGACTTGCGCTGTAAGCAGTAGACCAAACGCTATTACCATAACTGTTCTTCAGCTCCGTCCGGAGGCTTCCTCAGTCCTCAGTAATGATGACGTCAATTTGACCATATCGTTTTTTTAGCTACTTACATTTTACCCCGCAGGCTCGCACTCTTTCACTATATTAAACAGTCCTTCCAGAAAAATGCGGCTTTTTTTGTGATTGTTGCGGGCAAAAATCCTTGATTATGCGGCATGTTTTCTTAAAAAATACGATGAAAATGCGGGATATTTATGCAATTTTATGCGCTGAAATTGCGGGAACTTGCAAAAACTGCGGTTTGATGAAAAAGAGAAAAAAAGCACTACATCACAGAAAGTGCTGGGAATATTTAAGTTCCCATCTTGTTTTATTGAAGACCTTAATAAACACATGGCTCAAATTTACAAAACATTGAGTCAAACAAGTTCTGTAGCTTTACAAAAGGAATATGCTACAACTTCTGAAAAATGAATAAATAACTTCCTGTTTTACAGAGGTAGCTATACAAAACAGACATTTGAGTGCTTCCAATGCACAAAGTGCAATCTCTTAAAGGGTTAGTTCATCCAAAAATGAAAATTCTGTCATTAATGACATCCCCTCATGTCGTTGGACACCCGTAAGACCTCCGTTCGTCTCTAAATAACGACTTATATAGTGATGACCGATTTCAAAACACAGCATCGTGAGGCTGTGAATCAGTGAGTCGATTCATGATTCTGATCGCGTGTCAAACTGCTGAAATACGTGACTTTGGCGATCCAAACCGCTGAATCGACTCATTGATTCATAACGCTTCAAAGCTTCATGATGCTGTGTTTTGAAATCGGTACACATCGGGAAACTGTTTTGCGCGTCTTTTGCTGTTATTTTTGTTGGCAAATGGGAGTTTGCTCTTCATCATGGTTTCACCGATATCTATGGTTTCTCCACGGGGTTTGCAGCTTTTCGATGATGTTCACGTCGGGTAATTACGTCACTTCAAAACGTTCCCATGGCAATAGGCGGAAATAGCGGCTCTTGTGTGAAGTAAACGAACATTTGTCAACTTTCTGCTAATATATATATATGACTTTTTTGCAACGAAAATGCGGGGATTATGAAATCATGCTAGCCCCGCATATTTTGCACGCGGAAATAGGCAATTTATGAGGCGAAAGTGCGGTGTATTTGAAAAAATGCGGCCCCCGCATAAATATGCGGACTTTGGCTGATTATGCGTTAAATCACGCGATCGCATAATCACGTTTTTCTGGAGGGACTGATTAAAACTGAAGCGTCACTTGAACAGAGCCCTACAAGGGATGATATATTTTTGTAGGCCGAAACCTAGAAACAAGTTAGCATTTTGGCTTTTCCAGAGTCCGGAAGTTTTCTGTTAAATGCCTAAAAGAAAGGTCTGCAGTTAACACAAGCTCAAGCTATTTTCATGTTTTATTCTACAACATTACAACATCAGTAACACGCCCTTATGATTTTTTAAATTCTTGAAAAAGGCGGTTGCTAACAAGTATCTAAATGAGACTACAGAGGTTGTCAGGGACATTAATCATCACCACACCAAACAGGGCAACTCATCTACTTACTATTCAGCTTTCACTGCCTCGCTGTGTTTATAATCGCACTCTTGCAAACTATTCTAACTCAAACTTTCAGGACAAACCAAAGTCTGCAATCAAAAGTCAATATGAACTCAAATATTTATCCTCAAGTTCCTCCAAATCCAAATGATCTGAGCAGCTTCATACTCTTACTGTCAACAATAGACTCATTTATGTCTATTTATTAAGTAAACTTCAGAAGCATCCTCTGAGCAATAAAAGCTTTCTCTGGCTGAAATGAGTGTTGGATTGATTACCAAAATAGAACTAGAATGCTGGGAAATAATAGCAGTACATACCAATCTCTCTTTGTGTTTTATACAGCTCATAGAAAACTGGCATGTTCTCAGGACCAACATGTCTTTGCAGAACCAGTTACTTACAATACTATCAAAATACAACACACGACTCAAAGAGAACTTTGATGCAGGTATCTAGAGAATGGCTTCAAAGAGAAAACTGATGTTATGATTTTAAGCATGATGTGAAAAGACATATAACTGAATAAAGATGAATGCTCTGATGAGGGAGAGTTCTGCAAGACGAGTGTGCAGACAAGTTATGTGCAATAGATACACTATATTGCCAAAAGTATTGGGACATCCCTCCAAATCATTGAATTCAGGTGTTCCAATCAAATCTATGGCCACAGGTATATAAAATCAAGCACCTAGGCATGCAGACTGCTTCTACAAACATCTATGAAAGAATGGGTCGCTCACAGGAGCTCAGTGAATTCAAGCGTTGTACCGTGATAGGTTACCACCTGTGCAATGAGTCCATTCGTGAAATTTCTTCACTACTAAATATTCTACAGTCAACTGTTAGTGGTATTATAACAAAGTGGAAGCAATTGGGAACAACAGCAACTCAGCCACAAAGTGGTAGGCCACTTAAAATCACAGAGCGGGGTCAGCGCATGCTGAGGCGCACAGTGCGCAGAAGTCGCCAACTTTCTGCAGAGTCAATAGCTACAGACCTCCAAACTTTGTGTGGCTTTTAGATTAGCTCAAGAGCAGTGCGTAGAGAGCTTCATGGAATGGGTTTCAATGGCCGAGCAGCTGCATCCAAGCCTTACATCACCAAGTGCAATGCAAAGCGTTGGATGCAGTGGTGTAAAGCATGCCGGCACTGGACTCTAAAGCAATGGAGACGTGTTCTCTGGAGTGACGAATCACGCTTCTCTGACTGGCAAGCCAATGGACGAGTCTGGGTTTGTAGGTTGCCAGGAGAACGGTACTTGCCTGACTGCATTGTGCCAAGTGTAAAGTTTGGTTTAGGGGGATTATGGTGTGGGGTTGTTTTTCAGGGTTTGGGTTTGGCCCCTTAGTTTCAGTGAAAGGAACTCTTAATGCTTCAGCATACCAAGACATTTTGGACAATTTCATGCTCCCATTTTTGTGGGAACAGTTTGGGGATGGCCCCTTCCTGTTCCAACAAAGCAAGGTCCATAAAAACATGGATGAGCGAGTTTGGTGTGGAGGGACTTGACTGGCCTGCACAGAGTCCTGACCTCAACCCTACAGAACACCTTTGGGATGAATAAGAGTGGAAATTGTGAGCCAGGCCTTCTCGTCCAACATCTGTGCCTGACCTCACAAATGCGCTTCTAGAAGAATGGCATAAAATTCCCATAAACACACTCCTAAACCTTGTGGAAAGCCTTCCCAGAAGAGTTGAAGCTGTTATAGTTGGAAAGGGTGGGCCAACTCCATATTAAACCCTACGGATTAAGAATGGGATGTCATTAAAGGTGATGTGCATGTAAAGGAATATTTTAAAATAAGTCAGTGCCATTGTTTTGTCTCTAGATGCACATCAGTAATGTTTTTTTTTTTTTTTATGTTTTTTTATAAAACCTACTGAAATGTCCTAATTGAACTAAAGCCTAATCCTGGCTTAATCTAAGCCCTGTCTGTGAAACCAGACCTAATATCTAATGGTCAACTCTTCTGTTTTGGAGCCCAGCCGAAAGATCAGTGTAGCAGACAACAAAGTCTAGACCAGCTGTGAATGAAGAAAACACATCCTTGTTCTAGTTCCCACATCAGATCTGTGAACGAGGGATAAGGCTTAAATCGGAAGAGTGCATGCAAAACACTGACAAATTCAGTCCATCAATGCAAACTAAAGGAGTGAGATAATGTAAATACAGACAGTCATGTTTTAGACAGGGCTGTGTGCGCCATTCAGAAATGAGTTGAGAATGCCTTTACGATTTCTAAATTTGGACAGCAAATTCAGCCCTATTATGGATTTGACTGACACTATTGGATGAGAACTGAACTGTGCCGGATGAGGACATCACTGTTTTCTGCAGAGCTGATATATTTTAAATCATTTCTTAATTGATGAACACACAAACTTTTAAGTATTTACAGAAACGTGTTCAAAATATGACACAGAAATTTGAGTTAAACTGAATAAATGAACAGATGCAGAGATGCAATTCAGTCAATTCCTCTTCCTGCCATTCCAATTCTGTGGGATGTGGCCAAATCAATCACTCATGAACTGAAAAAGAGTAGGCGTAGAATAGAGAACATTTGTTTCTGTATTTCTCTTTTGTAACGTCAGCATTTGGAATGGAAAATGGAATGGAATAGCCGGAATGCACTGCTGAGTCAGATGTACTGGAAACCAAAATAGTTGGGTTTAAAAAAGCAGAAAGAGAAACAAAAAAGGCCCTCTTGACTGTAAAAATGGCACTGCACAATGTTTTTCTGAACCTAGACACTAGAGAGTAAATGGAGATTTTTGCAAAAGTCCCTTAGTTCTCTCATGCACCTTCTGACAAAAATGGACTCAAGTAATCTCACATGAATCTCTTTCAAAAAAAATCTCAATAAGAATTGCCAAGATATCAAATTCTGCGAATCAAAAGTCAGAGATCTCAACATGAACATGTCTCTTCAAATGTCTGGTTCTTCCAAAGACCAAAAAAACGACCTTTTGACAGACCTATGACATCCACATTCATTTTATAGCTCTACAATATGAATATATTTTAGGAGAAACATCTAAGGCTCCAGTAGGACTCCCAAGCAATCTGAGCAAAAACTTTTTTCCACAGGGATGCTGCATTCTTTCAGACTATCTGACATCTGCTACCAGCATATGCTTCTCTTTCAGAACATTTCATGTACTGTATGATCGCAGCTGTACACCAGAATCTGACTCTCCCTGCCTGTGTGCTGCAGAAGGGTTCATGTTTGGAAATACGATAGTCAGCAGAATGGTATCCAGTTGCTGTTCAGTGGGAGAGATTTGTTTGTGTTTAAGAGTTTTTTTATTTTTAAGAAAGTACTTTAGGAAAGTATTCAAAGGCAGACATGAATGCTATATGCACGAACTCTATTCTGATTTTGCACTTGACTGATTTTATTCATTTTGAGGAATACTGAATCTTTTTTGTGCAAGATTAGTAATTGCATGCTTACATTTATTTGAGGGATGACAACAACCCTCATGTTTACACACAACGCCTCTGAACTTATGATTTTTCTCAACATTCGGACGAGATCTGTCCGTCAATAAATGGGAAAATAAAGTAACTTATGTTACTTAGTTGAAAAAGTAACTAAGGTATTTTGTTGTACATTTTAACAGTAATGTTATTTTACTATTTACTTGAAAAAGTAATATGATTACATAACTCAAGTTACTTGTAACGTGTTACCCCCAACACTGCCCATAATCAGACTAGTTACTTTTTATTGATTATACATCATGTAGGGTTGGGAATTTAAAATCGATTCCAATTCTAGAATTGGATACTTGTAATAACCCTGGAAAACTCTGACATAATGTAATGTTTAATGCACTTCATATTGTGGATTGCAAAGATTCTCTTTGTATTTTATATGATGGAACAATATAATCCTATTCAATTGTAATGTAATGAATTACGTTACAAACTAATAATGTAATTTGTAATCAGTAACAGACTACAAATTGTAAGTAATCTACCCAGCACTGCCTGGGAGATATGTCAGAAAGCATTATGCCACATTAAAGAGTAGATGGCTCTATGTTTTCATATCGCTCTTGCGATACTTTGATGTCATACACTGATTGGTCTGCCGCTTCAATTCCAACATACCTAACCTAAAAAAAAAAAAGTTCTATATAGTATGAATGTAATCCAGATGTACCATATTTGTTATATTGTCACTGTTACGTGACCTACCAGCATCAGTTGTTTTGCTTCACTGCCATTCATGACTCCTAGTAAAGAATCCATTAAATACACACTTTAGAATCTCGCCAGAAGCAGTAGGTCATCCGGGTACTTTTTACATGCTTTTTTATGAATACTGTGAATTAGGACATACTACTCTTTTTCGCATACTTTTTTTTCACCCAATTCAGGATGCGTCCCTGGATCCGGCCCCCAGTTGAGAATTTTATTGTGTGTGTGTTCACTGTGAACATACTTTGAATTGACGTTTTCCGACCCGCGAGTAAGAAAGAGTTGGGTTCAGGGTATATATGACCGTAAATTAACCCTGCTCTTTGGACTAGCCCCTACAAAAAGAGAAAACTTGACCATCATGCATGTTTGTAAAATCCAACCATTTCTTCTTTTCTTTTTTACATTTGTATCAGATTATTAGAGTAAGCTGAAACCCAATACTTGCATTTAAAAGTGTAAACTGGCAATTGCTCGTCACCGGAGCACAATTAATTCTGCGGTAGGACAGGCAGCAAAGGATCCATTTGTTGTATCCTTCATTACAATGGACGCATTTCGAGGCCGCATTTGAAGGAGCCTTCGAATTGGTACATTCTTTGTCACACCATGGTGACGCAATCAGCCATCGAAAAATGCAGCCTCTGAATTGGGACGCAGCTTTTGTATGTCTCCTTTATCAGACACACTCAGTTCAGTTCATGGAGCTGAATAACCACTGGTTTACACCAACATAGCGTAATGAACTCACTCTATAGTGCCATTGATGAGAATACAATGCATACTTGCATTATGATTTGAATTGTGCTCAAATTTTACAGCACAATGAAACGTGGCCACTTTCATAATAGAGGAGCAATCAGAAACACACAAAATTTGACTTACTTCTGATACAGCCATCACAGTAAATTTATTTTATTAAGAAAGAAGTCAATAAATAAAACAATGCAAAAATATAATGTTTTGTCAATTGTTGGGAATTGCCTAAATAGTAATAATTTGTTCTTAAGAGATAAATAAATACATTTACAACATAAACTTACAAGTGGGCAGAATATCACATCCTTGGAACTGAACAAGCTAGCACCGTTAAAACAGTCCAGGATGAAACAGGGACATTGGACATTGTAAATGATCAAATGTAAACCACTAGTCAAGGCAAAAAGTGGTCTAATAAAGAGACTTATGAATAACTCTGTCATTACAAAATATATGCACTGTGTCTCTTTTGCGTTACAATGGTTTCTGACATAACTTCGATTGGTGAAGCGTCATGTTTTCAGACGGAAAGAAACATTACAAACAAACTGGTTTCATATAATTTTCACAAAATAAACTGTAAATACTATCTAAACTAACAGGATTTACACAGAGAAAAATGACAAAAGCATTTATAAAATAAAAAGCACCATGTTAGATATGCAAAGAATTAGAACCAGAAGGCCGTGTGAAGAGTGTACAATCAACAGGAATTGCTGTTTGCTGTAATTACAGGCAAGGACATGGAACAAAATGTGCAAAAACATTCGGCTGAGAAACCAAAGAGTTTCTCTTTAAGAACTTTTTTGACTTATCCATATGACAGAAAACAGAGAGCAGGTGTGTTGTGTGTGAAAGAGAAAAAGAGCGAGAGAGAGCGAGAGAAAATCTAAAATCATCAGCGTACTAAGAGAAAGGTTAGACCAGCTAAACCCACTCCTGCTGCTGCAAACAGTGCCGTCTTCATTGAGGACTCTTGGTTCAGCTGTTTTGCGCTGTGGAAAAACCTGCAGAAACCCTCCTATAAAAAAGACAGGGAAAATCAGCATGAGATTCACATTTTTGCTCCCTAGGATGCAGATAAAAGCAGTATTTCAGACCTTATTAGTCATAGTAGCCAACATCTCGACAATGATCAGAGATATTACATAATAGCACACCCTACTTACTCACTCTGAACATGAGAGGATTACATAACCCTGCTCTCAGGAGGAATTGCACATACATCTTTAACAATAATTCAAATGAAAGAATCCTCTGAACTTTGGAGTAGTAGATAAATGTACGCTCAAATTCACATTTGCTCAGCTTCAAAACCTAATGAGTATTTTTGATAAGCGGTTCTATCCAACTAAAAATGTAGTTAATATCATTCGAAATTAAACTTCTCAATCGTTTGACATACAAGATGTTTTTGTACCAAAAATTGTGTGATCACTGACGAATCGTTTAACAATCACAGCATCGGCCCCAGCATTGGTAGACTAAACAGAACGACATCGTCCTCTGGTGTGGACGCAAATAGTTATCGTTCTTGGTGTGAACGGGCCTTTAAACAGCAAGTGTGTGTCCGTTCAGCCTTTAGAAGGACCCTAGCGTCAGGAACAGCTGAATGGTTTATTTTTAATGGTGTCCCAGATCACTATGGAGGATTAGATGTTTGTTCGGAGCATTTGACTGCAGATGCACAGTCCAATGCAAACGAGGCACAGTGTAATGGAGAGTTCACAAAGAAACTTTTGTTGACAGATGAAGCAGCCAACTGTATTGGACCTGATAGCAGCAAACATTAAGCAAAAAAAATGTCACAAGCCAATCATAACAGTGGCCATTTACAGACAACCCTTAACCCCTTAACGGTCACCCCCCTTTTTGAGAATAGACATGAAAATGCACCATCCAAATGTAAAGGGCTGTAATTCAAGAATACTTCAGCAGATTATTACTGAAGTGAAAGCAATTCAAAATATGAAAACGTTGTGGAAGTTTAAATGGACTGTAAATGAAAAATACAGTACCAAATATTTTTCTATATAAAAAGATATATTTTACAAAATGAAATTACTATAAAATCAAAGTCATATGTCTAACCAAGTTGTGTTCCAATATTGAAGTTGATAAACAAAATCTCATGGGAACTTCAATTTTTGTGATAAGCGCTATACCAAAAATAGCCACGGGTGTCATCCACATTCCATTGTTTGTTTTTCGATGCATTTTCCTGTAAATGTCGGTCCAAATATCACTTCCATCACAAAACGGTCACCAAATATGGAACCTTGAGAGTCAGACCTTTCCGACGATATGCGTTTCGTCAATATTAGAAAAGATTGATTATAAAGTAGTTAAAATAAATGTTGTAATATGAAACATGACACCACCCACTATGGGAGGAGCCAGCTAGAAGAATTTAGAGTACCGTTTCCATGGTAACGCAACGTCCGATTTCAAAACGGTTTTCACAGGATGAATTTTGAATGATACTAAATTCATGATAATTACTAAAATGTATGATACGGGAAAAAAAAGGTGATTTAAAAAAAAATAAAAATAAAAGAGCCAGGTGTCCCGCCAGGTGACAGTTAAGGGGTTAAAGGAGCTGGCCCCTTAAAACCAGATCATTTTAGACAGGGGGTCAAAATGACGGTTGTAAATAATCTGTTTTTAAACTGCCAAAAACTTTAACATAAGGGAACCATTTAAGTGTTGGTGCTCATTTACTCTAGGCTTTCTGTGACAGTGTACAGGTTTCAGGAACTAACTGACATTTCAAGGGTTAAATGTATACATGACAGTTCCAGAAGCAGCAAGCAAAGGCACAGGAGGGTGTAACTGCTGTTTGTAACTGCCTGAGGACCCGAACAAACAGCAATAGGCTTGAGCCGGGCAGAGCAGCTGTCTTCAGGCAGACACCTGCTGTACTGGTCAGAGTGAGTCCAGGTGCACTAGCCCACAATCATATGCTGCACAAACTCTGAGTGAAGCATGGAGATCAACCGTGTGGTAAACACAATAGACTAAATGGCTGACTGGCCTTCGGCTCTGCTTTCAACAGCTGCCAAATAAAAGACAAAAAGAAAATAGACAGAGATAGAAAAGACTGCAGCAGGCCTCTCAAACTCTTTATTCATGCAAATACAAGCTGCTGTTTGCCTGAAGCCAGAAGTGACCGGATTTTCGATTTCATGACTTAGCAGTGACGCCACTAATGTTATAAAAGTGTAAATTACACCAGTACGTTTCAATTCTGGTCCTGGGGACTCGCCAAACTGCACTCTTCACATTTCGTATGTCTCTCTTATCTTACACACTCAGTTCAGTTCATGGAGCTCTTTCAGGTGTGTTAAGTAAGGGAGACATACAGAATTCACCAGGACCAGAATTCGAAAACCACTGAATTAGACCAATATGCAACTAACTGCGTTTCTGTCATTTACTCATCCTTATGATGTTCCAAATCCATATGGCTTTCCTTTTACTGAACACAAAAGGAGAAGCAGGTGCAGGTAACCGGTAACAGGTAATTATCTTACAAAATAGAGTTACTTTTGATAAAATGAATTAATGAAGCCGTGTTAAATTATCACGACCACAATGAGAAATCACATGAAATCCAAACACCAGTCGAATGAGGAGAGACAGCTGTCCATCCCTGCAATCACGAGTGCAGGTAAGCACAGATGTTCACCGAGTGAGAGCGAGATAACTAATATGATAGCAAATGGATCTCGAGACACATGCTTCCTTTAAGTTTTGTCCAGGGTTTAAGAACAGAAAACACAAAGTTCTGTAAGAAACTTCACTTAAAGCTACACTGTGTAACTTTTTTAGTCTATTCTTAGCTAAAAACACTTAGTTCTTTCAAAAATATATGTGCTCATTAATGTATATTTACTTCTTTCAAGTAATAAAGTATTCTCGTAAGTTTATAATATGCCACTGAAAATACATAAGGTAATGGGATCTAACGGTGGTCGCCATGTTGCCCCTCCATCTTGAAAGTACATTAGCCAAAGAGGGACATACCCGTAAATTCAAGCTTTGCCTTTCGCGTTTTAACTGGTTTTAATACTCGATTGCACTGTACAAAATTCCTTGCCTCGCGCATGTGCGCGTCAACTTGTTCAGACTTGTCTGGTCCATGCGCAAAAAGTTTTCATCTCAGCAGCGTCCAGTAACGGAGTTATACGGAGTTTTCCTGGCTTGTTTATTCCTAAAAGTCTGTTTTTCCTTGTGTGGTATTTTTGTGCGTTAATAACTCCGTAAGTAATAATAGTTATTGTCATTGTAGATGTGTTTCAGAGTGTGTCATCGCGTAATTCAGTTGATGTCACCTCAGAAGTATTTTTGTGTCAACATACAATAGCGTAATGCTCACCTATTTGAATAATCATTCAGTTATTTTGTTATCAACAATGTTTATTCGTTTATAGAAACTATTTGCTTGTAATGTATGTTGATGGAAATATGTATCAGGTCTGATCGGCATATTAACAATTGTTATACAGAGCGCACTGCAGTGCGAACGTTAAAGCGGCGCACACACTTTTGTAACCGGACACCGCTTGTTAGCAGCGGCAGCGGCAGCTCCGCTCCTTTTAATGCAGCTGCATTTAGCGCCTATATGGTACAATAAGCTCTGGTTTACGGTTACATTATACAAATGTAACTTATAAGTATAGTTATACAGTTCTTAACTGTGTATGTATATTTACCATCCTTATTTGTTCTCTCACAGAAACCACATTTATGTACATATCCACGCAAACCTTTATGCCTTGCAATTGCTTAATAAACATTACTATCCTCAAAGTTCACTCTGGATTAGCTGCAGTTCTTTCTAGCCGAATAATTAGGCCAGTTGAGTTCCAACCATCCCACTGCGCACAGAATATCCCACAGGCACCGTGTCGAATGTGGACGAGGTCGAACTGGAAACATGTTAATCTTGGACTAAATCGGCCACCGTAGGAGTTGAAACGAAATCGGAATTGAGAGGAACAGAAACTAAAATTCACTGAATGGTCATATACCTTTTCACCACTAGATGGGGGAAAATATCACACAGTGTAGCTTTAACGCCGTTATCTTTGCGTCTCTGCAACGTCTGTCAGTGGAGCGCGTTCTCACCCGAGAATAATATCATCCACATGATATTATTGTTTTTCCTCAACATGAAAATGTGAAACCATATAAACATGATAACCATATTCTGACTCGAGTTGTAAATGCATGTTCTGCACGATAACTGGCGAGCTCTGCTTTATTAGTGTTTTTTTACGCTCGTGCTGCTTGACCTTATAATGATTTTGTTCTTTAGCCCTATATTTTTTGTTTACACATTAATGTTCTGAACTGAATGAAAACCTTAATATATAACGTAAGCTTGTTGTGTATATTACCTAATCATAAGTTTGTTCTGAAATGGTGACAAAATCTTGGTGAAAAAAAAAAATAATAATAATAATAATTAACATATTTCATTTTCTCAAAATAACGTAATTTAGATAAACAAATATTTAAATATTCGTTTTTTATGAGCCCAAATATTCAAATACAATATTTTGGAAAAATGCCCATCCCTACTTCAAACTTAATATATGACAAACCAAAGTTGTATAGGCTAGTTGTATGGCGCCTTTTTAAAGCTTGACAGCTTGGTCACTAAATATTGTCATTCTATTGTAAAGAGTAGCAGGTATGCGTTCCATTGAAGAGAAAAGTAATAGGAGTTTGGAAAAGCATAGGGGTGAGTAAATGGTGACAATGTTTGTCACGCCAATTCACCACGTCAAGCAACAGAAAGCCGAAGAAAAAAACGAAGAAAGCCTTCGTTTGTAATGACTTGTTTCATACCTCTCTACACTATTGACAATAGACGATAATCCGATTTACTCTGAAGTAATTACATATCTTTACTTTGAATTGAATCATACATACGTTCATTGTGACTTAAAGACGGTGGTATGTTTTAGCCATAGGAAGTACATTCATTAGATAGGAATCTTTTAAACAAAAGTTCATTGATGAAGGCCTGGTCACATTTCAGTGGAAGCTACAGCTGAAAACATTTGCATTTGACAGTTGACAAATATGTTCCTCAAAATCATCATAATTACAGCAGATATCAGTCTGCATAAGTAAACAATGTCTCCTGGAGTGTATTTCGAGTTGGAACAAGTATTGCTTTCATAGGTCAGTGCCTGGGAGACTGAAGAACTGGATGCCCACACAGAAAAAGTCCTTGGTGAGACATTTGAGAGCCTGTTTAAAACTGTTTTTCCCACAAGCATTCCCAGGATTCTTTGGCTTGGGTCACTCTCTAATTGACAAAAACAGGGCCGCCACAAGAAGGTATACGCGGTTCTACTCCAAAACCTAGACCAGCATATCACTGCAGTACGTACCTTCCAATTATAGTTTAAAACGTGGACATTGAAGTATTACAGGTAGGAAAGACTCAAAGAGATGACTCATCAAACACGGTGCGACACAGGCTGGGTTTCCGAGAGCACATATGAAGGATCAAACACGATGCACTCACCCACGCAGTTTCACATCAAGTGCTTTGGAAAAACCCCTCACTATGCTTAAGTTGAAACCTGCCGATTATAAAAGGTGTTCCTATACTTACACGTCAAGGGTCTACCGCACTATAAAACCTTCATTTACCAGCTTATAGGCCCCGATGTACTTTAAGCAAAATGTGATGTCACTGCGGAATTTTTTTTGGTACCGAGGCTTGAAGATTCCCTGAGCAAACTATCTGTGACGATTACGTAATGGGTAGGTTTGCCCTGAGGCTCCGCCTTCTTTGACGTGGAAATCTTCTCAGGTTCATTTCTTCTGTTCAGTAAAAACATGAAGAGCTGAACACACTCATGAGCTGCTTTACAGTAGAAATTTAAGTTGTAATTCTAATTGAATTAAACACAGACAAGCTTTATGTTTAATACCGTGTGGCTGCTTGCTTCAAAGCAATCCATTGTATAAAGTGCTAAAACGTGACTTGATTGGAATGCCAAATTGCAGAGCTCATGCAAAAATACCCACGACACGATGATCAGATACTTTCTTAATTGCTATTTTTACAACTGCTGTTATTGAGAGGAAGCGTGCAGCACATATTTACATATTTATTTATCTAATCGTTGCTCTCAGCAGCGTGAGGATGTTCGATAACAGTATACTGCTGCAAAAGTATTTCAAACTTCTTTTTACCCCTAAGGGAAGAACGAAAACGTATTTTGCCGTGAGTATATCAGGGCCATAAATGTCATCCCAGTCTACATTGTTTATGCCAATGCTTACCCATCCTCCATTTTCCACCAGCCAGTCTTGCTTTTCCCGTCCTAGGTAGTCAGCTATGGCCTCAGCCAGTCTCTTGGGGCACTCCGAATTCTCTCCTCTGGACAGTAGCTCACTGGCCAGCACTCCAGTGAAAGTAAAGATGGAGACCACCCTCCCCCAGTTCAGTTTTCCATCTACCACCAGTTCCCTCATGACGCTCTGCAGACACTTGCTGGGATCTGATCTGCAGGTGTCCAGGAACTCCTGGGAGAGGGATCGGAATTTGGTTCTGTGCTGCTGTTCCATCTCTTTGGCCAGGTATCTCATGGCCTCTGCTGACTCGCTGGGAGGCGTCTGTTGGATCCCGCTGCAGAAGTTGATGTAATCTTCTGCTAGCAACAAAGTCTGTTCCCTCAACCAACAGGACATTTTCTTAAGGAAAAAGTCAAGGTCAAAATACATTAGAGGGTTTATATATATATATCATCGTTTGGGCATGAATACCAAACAAGTGATATTCATGGAAGTGTAACCTATAATTTGACTAAAATCATTTTAAATCAACTTCTCATTCTTGTGTAATTATTATTAATAATAATAAACTAAAGTTAAAGTTAATTTGTCACACTGCATTATTTAAATGAACAGCAAAGCTAAATGATGAAAATAACATGTCAAATAATTATTTGCAATGTAACCTATCATAAACGTTTTTGTTTTTTGTTATCCTTATATGGTTTGATGCAAACATCCCTAAAATTACCATGGTAACCCTAATTTTCAACAAAACATTATAATAATGAATTACTGCAGTTATTGTCACTGCTGTCAAATGTGACACTGTATATTTTCTCGTGAAGTCAGATTTAGGTAAAATCAAGTTACCACCGTTTTATTATCCATGCCATTTCATTTTAGGCTAATTCAAGCAAGCGTTTGTGTTGTATATCTATGCAGCAATAACACCTAGAAGTTAGAACTGAACGCAGATCAGTCCATAATGGGTAAATGCTTCATAATAACGGCTGTTATAATCAGCGGCTGTTTCTCCGAGTTAGGTTCAGGCCTTATATTTAAAAGGAAAATGACATTCAGGTTCAACAATGTCCACCGTAAACCTGCTTACGATTATTTTGCTGGCAGTATTAACATATGGTCTATATGAATGAGCTTCGTCAGATAAAACACAGCATAGAGAAATGAAAGACAGTACGCAATGCTGCGAACACAAAGCCGGCTGCGCCATTGCTCACGAGAACACAAAGACGTGAACCAACCGCACGAGTTTAAAATAAACGTTTTCTTCAATATATTCAAAAAACTCGGATTTGACAGTCTTTTTATAATAAAATGAACCGTTTCTCTCTATACAAGTGAAAATAATAAAGCAACTCACCCTCCCAGCGATGTCAGACTGCGCTCTCCACCGACAGTTGCGAAAACGGCAGTCAGTAGAATCTCGTTGCACAGATGATGAACGATCTTCCGTCACTCCTTATCAACGTAAAGCACGCCGCACGCCCCTTCACTAACCACGCCTCCTGCGTCATGACGCTTCTGCATTGTGCTTTCCGTCTAATATTTCTGATCGAGAAGATGTGCCTCCTAAGACAATATACTTTAATACTAAAAAGAGCAAGGGAGACTTGAGGTCTTAGATTTTTAAAGAACACTTTTAAAATTAATGGTTGATAGAGTTTATGAATAAAATGAAAAGTAGATCTGGAAGGTTTTTCCTACTTATATTTTTAATACTCTACATTTACATTTCTCATCACACATTTTACACATGGAATAATAAAGACATACCATTTAAACGTAACTTAAATCACTTGTCTTTCATACTTAGTTCAATAAAGGGATTATTTTAGTAAAGCAGTTGATTAATTAGAATGGATAACTTGTCATAGCCTACCAGTTAAACATTGAGAATTTGCTATTGTTCTCAACGCAATTCCAAACAATGAGGTGTTACTTTTAAGAAATTGTGCTTCAGTGGAAATCAACATCGATATGGAAATATTTATATTGATGTTGATGTTTTGAAACATACGTGAATAGCAATAGGGTCATAAGAAAGGCTCTTTGTACTGTTTCTTTTGTTGTTGTTGTTGTTGTTGTTGTTATTATTAATTGGGGCAAAGCATGGAAAATAACAACTAGATTTTGTATAAATAAAATGAAAGAAGTGTCTTAAAAATATATATTTTTTTAATGTATCCAGCTTAACAAGTTTTAGAAAGATTTAAAGCTGAACATTTCATAGCTACATGTACATTTTGTAGACTGGAAAATGAAACAATTCTGCATTTATTGTATCAATGTATTTACTCAAGATTATTTTGGAAGGATTTGGAAATTATAAAACTGGGAGGTGTGATAGACATTTGTGCATTCAATGAGTTTTCTTTAAATCAATACATTATGCAACTATTTATTGTAAATATCATATAGCCTACATAAAAAGCCTGAAAACCAAATGTCTTACATTATACAAATTATTTAAAATGATATAAACCTCTTGGAACAAGCTAAAAAGCAAAAAGCCTGAGAACATGTCATGTTGTAAAAGCTCTGGAACATTTGTAAATGGTTTCTCTTCTTCTTTTTCTGGAAGTGTTAATATTAATGTGACTGTTTTAATACCTCTCTATTAAATTATACTCAAATCTCCTGGATGAATGTAATAATCAGATTCACTTAGAATATGTATTTCTGTTGAAGATTTTCTAGTTGTTTTGACATGTTGACTGTTGCACTTCTTAACATGTATTTATTTACTATTTTAAAAAACGTTGATCACACATTTAAGCATTTTAACCACTTTTATCACAAACACTAAAAAACACACAAACAGGAAATGACCTTATTACCTTTAATTCTCCTGAATAAAGAGACAACAAACAGTGAACAGAGTGTATATTAATGTACAATACTGTCGTGGAGAGACAAAGCAATCAGCTAATTGTGATTCATTGCTGATTTGATCAACTATGAAACTATAAACACAATTTAACACATTTTTGACATTCTAGTGCAAGCAAAACTCATTCATGATGATATACATTATAAATACATTTCAGATTTCTAGATATATACCTGTTTGATAGGCCAGATGCACAAGTACTGAAATCAACTATATTCAATCATCATCCATAAATCATTACCATAAAATATATACCTACAAAAGTATGGATAATTATATTAAAACATTTAGGTTTTTTTAATTTTAAAAAAATATTTTACAAACTAATACTTGAACAGCAATCCTTTTCAATTTGTGTATTTTATATATTATTATTGTATATATTTTGGTGAGAAGCCAAGGAAGAGAGACATTTAATTGTGCTAAGATAATAGAAAAGTCTGGATCTCTAGATAAGAATCCCTACAGTCCCACTGTGTGCTGTGATATCGAGAACCATAAGTACAAATATCTCTTCTTACAATGGTACAGGACAACTCCTCAAGCCCAGATCTGGAAGTAAGAGATAAAAGAGTTAATGATTTATTCAAAATACAAACCAAGATGATCCTCACAACATAATTCACAAAAGAGGAACAAATAAGTTTCTTATCTTTACTTCTTATTAAGGATAGAAAGAGTACAGGCAACAGAGAAACTATGACCTATGTTGCGTAATTCCCCTGCCACTCTCAGGGGACAGACACCACAAGACGGTGTAAAACACCTATAACCAATGTCAGTCCCTTTACCATATTTAAAGGAAGCACCTGATGCCAGTAAATAGCAAAACCATGATATACATTATTTTACGCAAGTCACTTTCCCTATATGACCTGAAGCAGTCACTCACCCGCAAAGTGTTATCCCATGATCCGGAGCAGAATGCGGTACCATCTGGGGACACTCTGACAGTGCTGACCCGATTTTCATGGCCAAAGAGAATTGCCACTCTGGTACCTTTCAGGACATCCCAGACGTTAATGGTATAGTCATTATGTCCTGCAAACAGCAATCGCCCTGTGTAAAAAAACAGAGTAGGAAAAGAGGGGAGGATGGAAAAGGTTATTGTTTAGTATAGTATTATAAAGTCAAGTCACATTTATGTACACCGATCAGGCATAACATTACGACAGGTGATGTGAATAACACTGATTATCTCTTCATCGCGGCACCTGTTAGTGGGTGGAATATATTAGGCAGCAAGTGAACATTTTGTCCTCAAAGTTGATGTGTTAGAAGCAGGAAAAATGGGCGAGTGTAAGGATTTGAACGAGTTTGACAAGAGACAAATTGTGATGGCTAGATGACTGGGTCAGAGCATCTCCAAAACTGCAGGTCTTGTGGGGTGTTCCCGGTCTGCAGTGGTCAGTATCTATCAAAAGTGCTCCAAGGAAGGAACAGTGGTGAACCGGCGACAGGGTCATAGATGGCCAAGGGTCATTGAAGCCCGTGGGGAGTGAAGGCTGGACCGTGTGGTCCGATCAAACAGACGCGCTCCTGTAGCTCAAATTGCTCAAGAAGTTAAAGCTGGTTCTGATAGAAAGGTGTCAGAATACACAGTGCATCGCAGTTTGTTGCGTATGGGGCTTCATAGCCGCAGACCCATCAGGGTGCCCATGCTGAACCCTGTCCACTGCCAAAAGTGCCAACAGTGGGCACGAAAGCATCAGAACTGGACCACGGAATAATGGAAGAAGGTGGCCTGGTCTGATGAATCACATTTTCTTTTACATCACGTGGATGGCCGGGTGTGTGTGTGTCGCTTGGGGAACCTGGGGAACACATAGCACCAGGATGCTCTATGGGAAGAAGGCAAGTTGGTGGAGGCAGTGTGATGCTTTGGGCAATGTTCTGCTGGGAAATCTTGGATCCTGCCATCCATGTGGATGTTACTTTGACACGTACCACCTACCTAAGCATTGTTGCAGACCATGTACACCCTCTCATGGAAACGGTATTTCCTGGTGGCTGTGGCCTCTTGGAGGATAATGCGCCCTGCGACAAAGCAAAAATGGTTCTGTTGACTTGGCCTCCAAATTCCCCAGATCTCAATCCAATCGAGCATCTGTGGGATGTGCTGAACAAACAAGTCCGATCCATGGAGGTCCCATCTCACAACTTACAGGACTTAAAGGATCTGCTGCTAACATCTTGGAGCCAGATACCACAGCACACCTTCAGGGGTCTAGTGGAGTCCATGCCATGCATAATGTTATGCATGATCGGTGTATATAGTGCTTTATACAATACAGACTGATTCAAAGCAGCTCCACAGTAATAAACAGGAATAAATAAGGTTGATGTTGCAAAATCCAATATCCAAAAATCTAAATTAATTTGATTTAAGCTGTCTTTCATTTATTTAATTGTGTATTTAGTATAATTTTGTGCAGTATAAATGCATGTTTAACTTGTCTGAGATCAGAGGTATATTTAATCTTCTTTTAATCCCTCCTGTTTGTTATTTGTAAGATATAGCAGAGGGGAAGATTATCAGTAAATAAGTGAAATTTGCCAAATGTATGGTTCGGGTTTACAAGACTTTAATGACAGCGCCAGACTTTTGTGGAACTTTGGGTTATTTTTGGGTTATTCTTGCCACTGTCCGTCCAATTTCATTGTATGGAAAAATGAGATGTGGCTAAACTTCTCCTTTTGGGTTCCAAAGAAGAAAGAAAAACAGTTTTGGAACAGCATGGAAGTGAGCAAATGATGACACAATTGTCATATTCAAGTCTTCATTTATGTCAGTATGACCTAGAAATAAGTAGAAACAAATAAGCAGTGTCAGCAGCACTGAACACTATCTAGTAAAACGTATACAGTACAGGCCTACGGTACATTATCCATAATACTATTCTTGAGCAATATAACTGCCACAGGTCTATACTCACTAGTGAGACACATGCTATGCTATCATGGTGAGCGTGGGTGTCACAGCTGACACATTTGCCTGTTCTGTCATCTGATTCTGTTAAGCAACATTCCATAAATGTTATTTGATGGGCAGATGCACTTTTTATGGACTTCAAAAACAGAGCAACTATTACTGCAATTCTAATGCTTGGATTAGCCTGGACCGATTTTATTCGTCAAATTATGGGTGAAACTAATTTTCATTTTTGGGTGAACTATCCCTTTAAAAAGCACAAAAAGTACCATAAATGTATCAGTTAGGTATAGGCCCTATGTAATTCTTTTGGAGCCATATTATTGCTTTTGTGTGAGAATAAAATCACAGATCTCAAATCTCATTCTTATTCATTCAATCATATTGCAAAGCATGTCACATCATGTTTGGCATAAATGACGAAACACTCAAAAACCAAGAATGTCTGATATCAAACCTGGCGTGACATGTTTTAAAAGGACATTTCATCATGTACAACTTCATTTGTGGTTTTCTTTCTTCTGTGGAACACGGATATCTTTCGAGGAATGTTTCAACTGTCATTGCCTATACAATAGGGTCCAAAACAAGTTATGGGTTCCCATTGACTTATATGAAGTAGAAAAACAGCTTTGGAATGATATAAGGGTGAGTGAATTATGACAAAACTTAAATTTTTGTGTGAACTGTCCCTTTAATGCATCATATTTAAAAGTACACATGTAGAAATGAGATTTGAGAGTTGTAAAGATTGAAATGTAAAGATTTTCAGTGAATAATTTCAGTTTTGGTCTGTTCTGTGGTTCCTTTATGGGGAAGTAGCCATGCACTTTAATTGTATGGAAAAGAAAACATGGGACATTCTGCTGAATGTCTCCTTTTATGTCCTTAAATTTGAAAGACATGAGGATTTTTGATAAATCACATTTATACATAAATATTTCCATCACTCTGCTTAAAGGGCCTACGTGTGCTTTCTTACCACTAAGGGAAAAGTCCACACTAGAGGCTCCAAAAATGATGCTTTCTTTGGAATAAATGGCCACCTCACGGTCAGCTCGCAGGTCATACAGACGACACTGAAACAACACGAAAGTTAACAGTGAGATGGAGCTCAGTACGGACTCACAGAGTTTGACACATCCCATTTCATTGATTATTAGGTGATTTGAAGACGAAGACACGTTGCGTGGACCTTGACCAGGAATAAACAGTAACAACATTAGATAAACTAAATACACACATACACTAATACACTCTCACACATAATCAGTCAACTGGGTGTCTCTAAACCTAATTTAATCAACTCAGCATTATTTAAAGATCATCAAGTGATCAAAAAACAATTGAATTAAGAGGGTGTGTGTTTTGGAGGTAAAACAGGTTTTACATTATTGATTGTGACTCTTCTGGCAATCTTTTGTCATCTCTGAGAAGCCTATTGATTATTATTTTGAAATAATATGGGGTAACTGGTGTGTTGTAATGTAGATAAACCTACCGTAGCATCATCAGATCCAGATGCAAAAGCATCTCCGCTGGGGTAATACCTGCATTCAGATATATACGGTTAAAATTTCCATAGACACTTTAAACATACAGACATAACTATGGTTACGTTCACAGTGCAAATTCCAACTGATTTGTTTGTGTGGTCACATTTTACCATTTTATCATCAAAGTATATACTGTGCATACATGGCCAAAATTCTGTGGATATTCCTTTCCAAAAAACAATTTTTATAGGCATATGCACAGAGGGGTTGCTCAGGTTGCCCGGGCAATTGCCCATATGCCCTTCTCGACTCACGTTGCCCTTCCGAGGTGGAAAAAAATACATAAAAAAAATCGTACAATGGATGCAGAATTTCACGTAGGCCTAGATAATTTTTTTTTTTTTTAAATCGCAAAGCCTCACTCATCCTCTTCCATATTCGGGCACCCTTAACGTTGTCGGAAAGGTATAACAAACGGATGATCATCATCATCATCAAGTTTTATGAAATTAATTAAAATCTTCATAAATCCAGGATGAGTTTGCCACGTTTAGCCTAAATAATCAGACAGATAGCTTGCAGACAAGCAGCCTAGGCTACAATTTTTTGGTAGGCATTAGGCAAACTAAGCTACATGTCTGCTGATAGTTAGTTTCTCACATTACATTTTAGCAAGAAGAATGAATGATGGAAGTAATGCATCACATTTCCATTTGTTCATCCGTTCATCAAGTCCCAGCCCCATAGGCAAGGCTATGCAGTCACCGGAAACAGAAAAGATTAGTTCATCTCTCGAGTCTTCTCGTTCGAGTCGTTCGTTCAAGTCTCCATAGGCTGAATGCAGAAACAGTTCATCTCTCGAGTCTCGTTCTTTTGTCACGTGATGTGACAGCCATGTTGGATACAGAAATTTGTTCATTCCTTTTAGGGATGAAACGATTACCGGTTTCACGATAAACCACGATAAAATTTAGTGACGGTTAGTAATATCGTATAAAATTTTATTATCATTAAAACCGCGTGTGATTATCACGGTTGTGAAAACTCGCGGTAAATCTTGTCCAGTCAGCGTCAGTCTGGCGCACCGCTGTTTTCTGAATGAGGAGAAATGGCAGAAAGCAGTGACAGCACTCGGGGGATTGTTTTGCCTTCTAAAAGGACCAAATCTGAGGTGTGGTCATATTTTGGCTTTTACAAAAGTCCTGAGGGAAACTTAATCTAAGATGGTCACCCTGTCTGCAGAACATGCCAGAAGAAAGTCGCTGCATTTTGATATTTAATAAAATAAACTGTCAAATCATATGGAAATATGGATATGCATTATTTCACTAGGATACTGTTTGGGCTCTAACACAAAATATGCTAGATTTAAATGTGTCTGATAGAACACTGATGAGAATATTGCTTGGGAATATATTTACAGTGATAATATTAGAGATTATATTTACGACAAATGATTATTATTTATGCGTTGCTATTGATGACGGCCATTAAGGAAGGAAATTCCACAGAATCTAGCTTAAAAAAGTGCTTAGAGCTGCTTTAGTTATTTGTTGTTTGTTGAATTTCAAATATAAAACTTGTTGAAATGTTTTAAGTGTGTGCATCTGTTCTTTTTGAACACTTTCATTTCGTTTGAACAAAACCGTGATAATATTGATAACTGTGATAATTTGGGTCACTATAATCGTGATGTTAAATTTCCATACCGTTTCATCCCTAATTCCTTTACAGTCTATGGTTAATTCACAACCTTCCTTTCAAACAAGTGAGTAGTTTTTATGTTTGTTTTGGTTCAGTTTTTTAGCTAGTATAATTGATTTTCATATAAAGCCTGGACACATTGTTCAGAACGGATAGGCATAACATGTTTATTGCACATATCTTCTGATGATTTTATAATAATAAATACTGTATATTACAACATGCAGTCAATAATACGACTGAAATGTTATATGTTGCGAGACACTGAACGGGGAAGCGGTCAAGTGAAAAAAGATCGAACGACTCGAACGAGAAACTAAACTTTTCTGTTTCTGGTGACTGCATAGCCTTGCCTATAGGGCTGGGACTTGATGAACCAATGACTCAAACCCGAAGACTCGAGAGATTAACTAATCAATTCTGTTTCCGGACGCATGTATTGCATATGAGGCTGACACGGCCCAGATCAGACATGATGACCAAACTAACGGCTCATACCCAAAGACACGAGAGGTGAACTAAACTTTCCAGGGAACAGACGTGATTAAATGTGAAGTGACAAACGAAAGAACGATTTGGATCGAGAGGTGAGGTGAACTAACAGACTGCATACATAGCCCGAAGACCCAGCTTAAGCAATTAATTCGTCTTTTCTTTTCTCAAACTTTTCTCAAAGTTTGGCCATGGCTGTATTAGCTTATAGTTTATTTTTTATTCCAAAAGTACTAAATGTGTTTAAAAATGTAGCATGTAACATTTTAATTAGATTCTACTGAAATGAACGAAATGAAGATTCGTTCATTTTGCTGAACGAGATTCAAAGATCCGAGTCAGTAAAATGATACGAACTTCCCACTATTAGCTCAGAGCGGGATTTTAACCTGCGTTTCCGGCATGGGAGGTGGGTGTGCTAACATGGCACACCCTGTCTGTGGTCTCTAGTGCCTGTCACTAGTGCGCCTCTTGAGGCCAGGGGAGTAAGGGTTTCCTCTTACTAGATGGCCTCCATTACACACTAGGGGTTACACAGACTAGTCGACTTTAATGCTCTCCCATGACACTTTAAGCTTGACGCCGACTAGTTGCTGGTCATGGCCTATAGAGGGCGCAACAGTATAAGAAATCTTTGTCCACTTTTACACTCCGTTTCCAAACAGTTCAAAAGTTCGCAAAAACTGCGTAACATATACACGTATTTTGGCGTATAAATCGCACGATGAATACAATTCGTGCTATAGATCAGACTGGCACTCCACAAGATTTGTTTGATTATACCATCTGGATGCTCAAAATTGATTGGGAGAATACTAAACAGCTTATTGTACACGTAAGTTAATCGTCGTTCTAAACTACACGTGCACAAAGAAACATTCACTGGCACACTGTTCTGTGATTTATCAATAAAATAGCGTAGAAACTGAAAAGTTCTAGCATATATTTCTTAATAACTAAAACCTACAGCTTCACTATTAGTAGAGAGAAGCTGCCAGGTAGAATTCATTAATACGCAATCACTGTCTCTCACTAAGTTCAGGCTTATTTGTTTATTAATTACATCATCTGCGACTAGTCGACGTTGAATCGACTCTCATCATATAGATGTTCAAAAATCAACATTTGAAGTCGTTCAACCCCTATTACACACACTTATATGCAGTTAGTTATTAAGTACGTTTTATTTAAAAAAAAAATTAAATGTGAAATGTGTCACTTTGGTTTTCAGTGGCATTGAATTGGTTGTCATTTTTACATTAAACGTGCCAGTTCTGATATGATTTATATTTGTTTAATTTTTTACATTACAAAAACGAGCTGTTTTAACAGGGGTGTGTAGACTTTTTATATCCACTGTAATTAACAAATGGAATTATTGTAAAGTGTTATGCTTTACTGAATCTGATGTGGAAGAACTGGCCTGCACATAACCCAGACCTGAACACAGTTGGTATGAATTGAAATGGCAACTGAGCCAAAACTCATCCTCCAACATCAGCACCTGACTTCACTAATACTCTTGAGTGTGAGCAAATCCCTTAAAGGCCTGATGCAACATCTAGTGGAAATCCTTCCCAGATGAGTGGAAGCTGTTATAGCAGCAGAAGGAGGAGCATCTGGTGCCAACGGTTTTAAAATTAAATGTTCAAAACACATGGATTTATTGTTTAGATGTCCACATAGTGTGTCTAAAGACAATGGACTGAGGTAGACTTATGCAGCCATGCTCTCCACTTACTTTTTCCACACACACACACACACACACACACACACACACACACACACACACACGTTGTGTTTTCATGTTTTATGGGGATATTCCATTGACATAAATTATTTTTATACTGTACAAACTGTATATTTTATCCCATTACAATAACCCTACCCTTAAACCTACCCATCACAGAAAACTTTCTCCATTTTTACATTTTCAAAAAACATTGCTTAGTATGATTTATAAGTTGTTTTCCTCATGGGGACCAAAAATGTCCCAAATGGGACATTTTGGACCCATAACATAGGGTTTACCAGGACACACACACAAAACACAGATTCTATATTTCAATTGCATTGAAGTACATAGAACGTGTAAATGTCTTCACTGTCCACTTTGGTCAACTTATTTATTTATTTATTTATTTTTGCTGAATAAAAGTAATAATTTCTTTGGGGAAAAAAATTTAACCTTTGAATGGCAGTGTATCACGTTTTCAACAAAAATATTGCACAGCACAACTGTTTTCAACATTGATAATAATAAGAATTGTTTTCTGAGCAACAAATCATCATATTAGAATGATTTCTGTAGGATCATGTGACACGGAAGACTAGAATAATGGCTGCTGAAAACTCAGCTTTTGCAGCTTTGTTGAGTATAAGAGACTTCTTAAAAAACGTTTTACCGGTATAGCATACATACACTATATTGCCTACTGTATATAGTTTTGGGACGCCTGCCTTTACATGCACATGAATTTTAATGACATCCTATTCTTAATCCGTACGGTTTAATATGGAGTTGGCCCACCCTTTGCAGCTATAACAGCTTCAACTCTTCTAGAAAGGCCTGCTTGTGGACTCCAACCTGATTGTTTACTTTACACTAAAATCAGATTGTGAAAATTTGTGATTTTAATTTTTGTTGTTCACAATGTCATGCAGTGAGGAAAAATAATTGGATTTGGGCAACATTCAACTGTGGTGTGAATGTAGCTTCATTATCAGAAAATGCCAGGCTGTGGCTCACTCACTCACTTCACACTGTTGATGTCAGACTCATGGGTCTCAAAGGACTGAACATTCTGTCCCGAGCGCATGTCCCACACATTAGCCTTCTTATCACAGCCCTGAAACACACATACAGCACTTTAGAGACCTGCGGAACAACACTTGCACACACAACAGGGTGAATCTCAGGAGAATGATGCCCTAAAAATAGCTGCACATAACCCAAACTGACATTGTGACTGAACAACATCTTAACAGGTCAAATCAATCAACATGAGTAATGTTAATAATGGCCATTAGGAAATTATCGTTTTTATCCAATGCTTTCTTTCACCTTTATAAAATGAAATTACTATTTAGCTGATTCAAATGTAATGATCTGAATCACGAGTTACAGTGAACATGTGACTGGGGTTGGGATGTGTGTGTCACTTCACTTTTCACTTCAACGGGTGAGTACTATGTGTATGTGGAGATGATGTTTTGAGGATCTGACCCCTGATACAAAGGTGTTTCCTGTCTCAGAGGGGGCAAGGTCCAAGGAGAGAACATCAGCCGAGTGACCATGGAAACTCTGCAGCAGCTGCCCACTCTCAACATCCCATAATGCACATGTCCCATCACCACTTGATGTCAGAATCTGAAACACACACACACACACACACACACACACACACACACACACACACACACCTCTATGTCTGCCTTGAATAAATGGATACACTCTTAAAAATAAAGATTCCAAAAGGGGGTTTTACAGCAATGCCATAAATTAGGCATTTTTGGTTCCCCAATGAATTATTATAATTGTTTTAATTCTTAGTGTGAAGAACATTTTAAAAACCTTTTTCCACAATAAAAAAAAAAAAAACGTTTGTGCAATGGAAAGGTTCCAATAAGATGCCAATAAATGTTCTTTGTTTTTAAAAGAGTATAGTACAATTTATAGTACAATGACCTGAAAGACATAAAAGAAACCAATATTTACAGAAAGAAATATAACACCTGTATCACCCTCTAGTGGAGGTTTGATCATTAGTTCATAGCCACAAACACATGCAGCAATACAACATATGAGTGATCCTATAATTGGAGATACAATTTGCATTTTAAAAAGTTAAGAGAAATTCTTTCCTGTATCTTGTTACTCTGACCTTGGTAACAGAGATTTACAGTAACTGAATTGACTATTTAAAACCTTTTAGCCAAAAACTCCACTTGCTAGCATAAATGATAAGAGCACACGGCACTAATTACATTAAAAGACTTTTAAACAACCCACAGTTTGATCAGTATTATACTACGGGGGCCGTTGAATGCTTGAATCTGATTGGCTGATGAACGTTCTGAGGTGTGCAATTATTTTCTGGGAAACGCACAGCGAACGTAGTTCCAGGCAGCTCTCTTGACCGCATTACAGTTCCATATCACTTCGCCAAATGATTTCAGCTATTTCAAATGTCTTTACAGCCTACAACAGCAAATAACCAAAACCCACAACAACAGACCAATCAAATAAATATAGTAATCAATAAGATAAAAAGGACAAATTATTTCCATGTTTTATTTCCACAAAATTACGTTTAATTATGTAAGAAACGCACATTACTCTCGTTCTCCCACTCTCTCTGCTCTCCCACTCAAACGCGCACACATAGCCTACAGTGCGGACACACTCGCACAGAAATGTGATGTCAGCGCTGCTCTGACGATTTTATCAGTAAAATAGTTTAGCAACTTTACATTTCTCACTAGTGAGGTAATGTTAATTAAGGCGCTGTTCTTACAGTTCCGTATTAGTTGACGCTCTCTCGCTCTCTCTCTCTCTAATAACTCGCTGCATTAATAACGTACTCGGTTACTTAACGTAACCTCGGTTCCCTGAGATAAGGGAAGGAGTACTGCGTCGAAGACGCCATGGGAATTCTCCTTTTCTCGAATATACTGAAGTAATTTGTAAAATCACGCAGTGCTACTGCCCAGTCAAAACAGTGTCAAGACATCTCGCACGCTATTGGCTGGCCAGTGGGAACTGCATGAACCAATGGCAGAACAGCGTAATCTGAGCGAACCAATGGGCACAAAGCCCCGCGAAGCTGAGCATAAGAGCCTGCGAAAGGGGCATATAAAATACGCTGTAACTGTCAAAAACGTCAGGTCAAATCGACTGAAGCGACGATCACCCGAGTCAGCGCCATAGCACGGCCGTCTACGCAGTACTCCTTCCCTTATCTCAGGGAACTGAGGTTACGTTAAGTAACCGAGTACGTTTCCTTTCGAAAGGTCAGTTCGTACTGCGTCGAAGACGCCATGGGAACCTGTAAAATCCTGCTGTGCTATGATAAGCTCAGTGACATGTACTCCCTCAAGTTTGAACACTTATTAGAAAGGGCTCAAGACTAGAGTTACTGACACATTGTTTATAAATATATAATATATATATGTACACACACATATATATATATATATATATATATATATATATATATATATATATATATATATATATATATATATATATATATATATATATATATATATAACATTGAAGCATATGAAGGCCCCAATTGCCAACTTATGACGGGAACGGGCTTACAAGGCCGTCTAATATTCGTTAGGCCGTCTTAGTATTTTTTTATACAGCGAGGACTTGTGCCTGCAGTGCAGGGACATCCATTCTGTAGAATCTGATAAAAGTAGATGGTGAGGACCAACCTGCCGATCTACAAATGTCACCCATAGAAACTCCACTAGACCACGCCCAGGAGGAGGCCATGCCTCTGGTGGAGTGAGCTTTGACACCTATGGGGCATTGGAGGCCCATAGTGTCATATGCTAACGCTATCGCGTCCACTAGCCATCTGGCTAGGCTTTGTTTGGTGACCGGAAGTACCTTAGTTCAGTCACCAAAACTTACAAAGAGTTGCTTCGACTGTCTAAAGTGGGAGGACCGCCCAATATATGCTCTAAGTGCCCTAACAGGGCCGAGTAGGTGTAACTGTCTCTCATCCTCCGAAGTGGGGAAGGTAGAGAGATTGATTACCTGTGCTTTGAACGGTGTTGAAAGCACTTTAGGTACATAACCATGCCCTGGTTTGAGGATGACTTTAGAATCGCCTGGGCCAATTCTAAACATGACGCGTTCACAGATAACGCTTGAATGTCACCGACACGCTTAACAGATGCCAGTGCTAATAGCAGGGCAGTTTTCAGCGAAAGCGGCTTTAATTCAGCCGTCTGCAACGGCTCGAAGGGAGGTCTTTTTAGTGCTCTTAGGACCAATGAAGGTCCCAGGATGGCACCGTAGGAGGGCGAGGGGGGTTAAGCCTCCTGGCTCCTTTTAAGAATTTTATGATCATGTCGTGTCTGCCTACTGATTGGCCAGCTATAGGCGTATGAGATACAGCGATAGCTGCCGTGTAGCCTTTGAGTGTGGATGGAGTGTGTCCTGCATTCAACATCTCTTGTAGAAAAATGAGAATCTGTGATATCTCGCATGACACTGGTTATAGTTCCTGACTGAATACCAGTCAGAGAACACTGATCATTTAAGGCGAGACACTACAGGTGAATAGGGAATTTTTTTAAATTACAAGATATCACTGTGAAACTTCTCCAGTTTATTACTGGCATAAACATAAGAAAAAAATGTATTACAAGTTTGGTGTAAATTAATGTTTTAATATGCAAATGAGGCCTTATATACTTAAATATACGCTCATTTGCATACTTTTCCAAAAACAAAATCTGGAAATTGGAAAGGACCATGTTTAAAATTCTTGGTTCTATTTGTTGACATGTTAGATGAGAGGGCTTTTACAGAGGGGATTCTGGATATCTTATTTTGTGCTTTAGTAAATTAGAGAATACTGACAATAGCCTTAAAAAATCAATTTTTGCCATGTTTTTTGGAGTTAAAGGACCTATAACTCAGGATAAAAATGATATATCAACAAATCCCTCTGTAAAAGCCTTCAGAATATAGTTCAGTATAAGACTGCTAAAGATGGTGCTTGTAGGTGCTCCTGAAGTGGATATATCTGACTCTGAGTGTGAGAAAAAACTAATTCTGAGAAAACGGCCTTTAAAGTTTTATACTGTATAACTGCATACATTTCTATAAAACCCCCAACCTACAAACAAAATATATATTCAGTTAATTAATATCAGTAGTGTATAATATTTAAAACACGTGGAAATTGATAAATTAATAAATTATTAATAGCAATAGCTATTAGAGAACTACCTTAAGAGAACTACCTTAACAAACACCAGTCACAAAAACTGCAGACGAGCTGTCCCTGTTTGTTGCATATGTCCATCTATAACTATTTGAATCTAATTCTGACGGGGTTTCGTCGTCTAATCTGTTGTTTTTTACTTTCTTTTTACTTGCTCTTGCTACTTGGTCTTTTCTGTGAGCGTTTATGAGCCGATTTCAGCGTTGTCTGCACTTTCTCTCAAGCAGAGAATACACAAGCAAGCGGCAGCGCGTGAGAAATTCACATGGAATCAGATGTGGTGTTCGGCTGCAAACTTTCGCGGTTGGTTAGTTCTACAAAGGAAATATCCATATTTGGATTAGACAGTGCTGTGTGTGAGACTGTGAGCTTTATAATGAGACCAAGCACGACATGTTTCTGTGAATGGAGACGGCACGAGAGATCGCGCTAGAATAACTTTTGATGATTTCGGGTAGAAATCTAAAGGCGCACGGTGACAAAATATAATGAAATAACCAACTTAATGTGTAATGTTGACATTTTTTTATTTTGACATGAAAGCTTACATGTTAAGGGAGCAAACTGGCCCAAAATCTCAAAATTGACCACTGCATGAAAAAACGATGTTTTCACCTGCCGTGTCTCGCCTTAAGGGCATAGAGACGTCTAGTAGACGGAGCTCTAACTTCACTGATGGTGCTCAAGACACTCACTGGGAGGTTCTCGAGCCCCTCTTGAGTGGCCAAACATGCAACATCCACAATATTGGGGTGGGGGTGCCAGATTGTCCCGTTTGCCTGAGAAAGGAGATCTTTCCTCAGGGGAACTGGCTATGGGGCTGCTGATAGTAATTGAATCAACTCGGGAAACCTGATGTGGTTTCGCCAGAGTGAAGCCACTAGCAGGACTGTGTGCTCGCATTCCCTGATCCTTTTTTAAAATCTGGGGAATGAGCGGTACTGGTGGAAAAGCATAAAGTATGCAGCTGGGCCATTCGTGGGCCAGCGCATCCTTGCTCTTTGAAAAATAGATTGGGCAATGACAGTTGTCTTCGGAGGCGAAGAGGTCGACCTCTGCCCTCCCAAAAACACTCCATATCATTTGAACCGTTTGGGAATGGAGGGCCCATTCCCCCAGGGACACAAGGCCCCTGGAGAGCATGTCTGCTCCCTGATTCAGTTTGCCTGGCACATGCATTGCTTTCAGTGAATGTAATTTGCCTTTTGCCCATAGGAGGAGATGTCTGACCTGTTGGTTGAGCCATCTCGACCTGAGCCCGCCTTGGCGGTTCACAGTCATGTTGTCCGTGCGGACTAGAACATGGTGACCTGAGAGACGTGGTAAAAAAGTCTCGAGGGCTAGCACTACTGCCAGCATTTCTAGGCAGTTTATGTGCAACCGTGACTCCGTGCTCGACCATGAGCCGAAGGCCTGTTCGCCCTCGTACAGAGAGCCCCAACCCGAGTTGGAGGCATCCGTGGTGACCACCATCCGTCTGGAAACTGTTCCCAAGTGATCACGGGGCCAGGGCTTTGACACAGCCGCGGCCCACTTTGATCCAAAGCTGGCCTGAATGCCACGCTTGGGAAGGAACCCGTGATTTCAGCCAGTACTGCAGGGGGCGCATGTGCATCATACCCAGCGGAAGTACTGGAGAAGCTGATGCCATTAGGCATAGCATTCTCAGAATTTTTTTTAGGGGTCTGTAGGTTACCATTTTGAATGAACGTGCAAGCTGCTGTGTAGTCAGAGCGCGTTCGTCCGATAGCCACGCCCTCATTTAGGCTGAGTCTAAAATTGTCCCCATGAAGGAGGTTCTCTGCCTGGGAAGCAATGAGCTCTTGGCTGTATTTATTCTGAGACCCAGGCATTCTAGATGGCTGAGTAGCACAGATTTTTGAGATTTTATTTCTTCCTCTGACCGGGCCAGTATGAGCCATTCGTCGAGGTAGTTCAGAATGCGCATTCCCGCTTGTCTTAAGGGGGAGAGAGCTGCATCCATGCACTTTGTGAAAGTGCGTGGGGCCAGGGACAGGCCAAATGGCAGGACTGTGTACTGATAAGCCTTCCCGTCGAACGCGAATCTCAAAAACGGTCTGTGACGTGGGATAATTTGGATATGAAAGTAAGCATCTTTCAGATCCACTGAGAAAAACCAGTCCATCGGGCGGATTTGCCGCCCGTCTTTTGGGAGGCGGACTGCCTTTTGGGAGGCAAACCGGCCTGGGCGGGACTCAACCCTCCTCTCTTCCTGATCAGCCTGTCAGGGCTGCTTTCTGTGTTCAGTTTTGTCAGCATTCTGAAAGCCGTTTGATAAGGGCCCTGTTCAGATGTCCGCCGGTTGGGTTGTGTTTGTGACACTGTGCAGACAGCACTTATGTGTAGCGGAGCACACTTGTAGTGGGCGCGCACTCTACATATAGAGCACTCTCGGCGCGAGCTAAAGAGCAATAATCTGTGAGAACAGTGCTTATGTGCAAGGTGCACGTATTTTAGTAAGGTCGTTGTTAAAAACAGCATTGGTGTACAGGCGAGCGTGTTTGACAACAGGCTAGTTGACTGCAAAATTTACATCTCCAGTCGCCTGAACCGAGGGTGATGGTAATCCAGCCACAGCAGTACTTTTGAGTGGTTCTATAGCGCTGAATTAACAGTGCATAGGGGTACACCCTATGTAGGGGACACACTGCCTGCAGTCATAACAGAGGAAAGAACTCTTAATTGTTTATTAGGATCGCCGTTAATACAACGTTTTGTGTACAGGTGTGCATGTTTTATAACAGGCTCGTTTACTGTAATGATGAACCTCTCCGGTCGCCTGAATAGGGGACTGAGAGAAGTGGTGGAGTGCTTGGCCGCCATTCACTAAATTGAGACTCACTGAGAAACCTGTGAGAGCGGGGCTCGAACCGGCAAACCTTTGTGCAAAATTGCACCGTACCAGCAGAGGGCGCGGCTATGACGTAAGTCGTGCTCTCGACGGTGTTTTGGTGTGTAGGGTGTGCGTGCTTCATAACAGGCTCGCTTACTACACTGTTGAACCTCTCCAGTCGCCTGAATAGGACTGAGAGAAGTGATAGAGAGTGAAAATGGCGCAGGGCTTGGCCGCCATTCACGACGCCATTATGCGCTAGACAGTGAGGTAGCGCGCACTGGGAGAGAGAGCGCTGCTGCTGTAGAAAGCGCAAGCTGCAGTGACAACAGTCTGTAACGTAAGCCACGCTCTCAATATCTCCAGCAGTCTGAGAGCGAATAATGCAGGAAGCTCCGGCATTAGTTCGCTCGTCCACTCTGGCATTCTCTGTCCGCAGCGCTTCTTAGCACGGCCCAAGTGAGAGAAAAGGAAGAGCAAGACGTTAGTAATCGTGCGGATTCGTCTTCCTCATTGCCGCCGAATGAGACCAGGCCCTCGGCGTCAAGCGGAGGGAGCAGGTCCGATCGAGAGAACGTCACAGGGGAAACGTCTCTCTGAGGCGAAGACGAGGCACGCAGGCACTGGGCCGACGTGAACTCGCTAGCCTCGGTATACGCAACCCTCTGGCTCTGCCGTTCTTTCCCGCCAAGGCTCAGACGGAAATGGGAACGGGAGAGCGCGAGGGGTGGGGTCGCGCTCTGAAAAGAGCACTATCCACGAACGGAGGGAGGAAATGGGCATACCCTCGCAGTGAGAGGAGCCGGACCCGGCGAGAGCAGCGTCCGCGTGGGCCTTGCCCAGACAGATCACGCACCCGTGGTGGTTATCCTCCTAGTGCAGGTAAGTACTGCACATGCCACACAAGCGATATGTTTTTCTCAGTATTGTACAGAAAGGATACACCGTAGTGTTTCAACAAAGAGCGCAGGGGAAAGGCGTGACAGCTCGCAGGATCGCTGGCGATTTGAGCGCGCTCAAATACAGCAGGCCGCTGACTCTCGCAGGACGTCCGGGCTGGTTAGCTCACTATTCCGCTGCAGGCTCGTCAATTCACGGAGGAGGTGGTGTCATTCGAGTTTATCAGCGAGGACCGTAGATCGTCGCTGAAGGAGATTAATCTGACGTTTTTGACAGTTACAGCGTATTTTATATGCCCCTTTCGCGGGCTCTTGCGCTCAGCTTCGCGGGCTTTGTGCCCATTCGTTCGCTCAGATTACGCTGTTCTGCCATTGGTTCATGCAGTTCCCACTGGCCAGCCAATAGCGTGCGAGATGTCTCGACACTGTTTTGACTGGGCAGTAGCACTGCGTGATTTTACAAATTACTTCAGTATATTCGAGAATAGGAGAATTCCCATGGTGTCTTCGACACAGTACGAACTGACCGTTCGAAAGGGAACTGCATTAGTCTGCTATCAGTGGCTCAAGCCTCCACAACTATCTTTAAAATGACGTTGCGGAACTAGCAAAAGAACCGTTGGATGAGATGCGGAAGAAATAATCCTACTCACGAAAGCGATTTAAGTACAAAAACCGGACGAATCCCTTTAAATATATCATCGGATCGATGTCTTGAGGTGTGGTAACCGTAATATAAGCTAAATAATTTACTCCGGGCCATTGAGTTATTAGAAAAATAATGCACACCGCTTTGCGTCATGACCGCATCAGCACCTCGGGTGTGCATTATTTTTCGAATAATTCAACGGCCCGGAGTCAATTATTCCTTACATACATTCTGTTTTCCTTTTGATATTGTGGTAACAATTTTGACATTTTAACTTTAGATTGAGAGAGCACATACCTTTCAGTGCTTCAGATCTTATCAGTGAGAGAAAATGATATGTCCTGTATCTTACATAGTTGTGGGATATAATTCCACCAATTTAAAGGCAAAGTATAGTACGGTAACATAAATGACGCAAGATTTATGGACACGCATGTTTATAAGATAAAAGTTATTCTTAAACAATTCAATGTTGTAGAATTTGGAAACTATTTAGGGCTTTTATAAATAATATGAATGAAATATTACCAAAAGAAAAGAAAAAGAAAATATTTTGATTACACAATGATACATGAGGATACACTGACTAATTTGAACAAGAAGAAATCATGATTTTCAGCTATATAAGACCATCGATGACAATGAGTAACAAATTATTAAAATAATTAAAAATATAACCATTTGAAAAAAGCAGGGAAAAAAATGACTTTGGATACCAAATGTACCTGCAATTATAGAATCACCCATATGCTTTTTCCTCATCTGACCTGAAGAACATAGCAAAAAATAACCAGCCACAGTTTAGACCTTTTTCTCTCAACATGAGGGAGAGTAGATAATGACAGAATTTTACATTTTGGGTGAACTAACCTTTTAAATCTTTTCAGTAGTAAAAACCCCACTAAGATCATAACCACAGAAGCCATGGAATTTTCACTTTCTATTGTTCTATTAATAGATGTATTGAATCACTTGCCTTGACGTAACAAAATCTTTCACTTCATCTTTTTCTATCTTTATTATCCCTGACAGGAACATAATCAAGAAAGAGGAACGATCTTGATGTGATGGAACCGAGAGAGAAAACCCCGACCCTTTTCTCATAACACACTCATGATAAACGCAAAACCAGCAGAAAACTGTAGAGATTTTTTTTTTTAAGTAATTATTTCAAATGACTGTTACACTCACAAGACCAATACACAGGACTCATGCTGAAAAGGCACAAACATTTGCATTCAATTAAAAAAAGCTTTTTGTATGACAAGGTCATTTTTTAAAAGCAGAAATCACATTAGGGGAACTTCAGGGGACTGCTGTGATATATGCCATGAGTAATGTCTGTATGTTCTATAAATATCAGCCGAATCTTTACAGACTTAATGCATAATTAATAAACTATGGATTAACACAATTTGACCATCTCCACACACAGCGAACTGCAGTGTCTTCAAATCAGCTGTACTGGGGGGTATTCCAGAAAGCAGGTTATGTGACATACCCGGGTATGTTTAAGAGTAAGTAAGCGGATAACCTCAACTTTCGATTCCATAGATGGAGGTAACTTTCAGGGTATGCAAGTAGCCCTAGCAACTCACTCTCTGAACATAACCTGCTCCGGAGCACATGTTACAGGGTTAGTTTGCTTAAGAGGTATTCAGATGCATGTTATATAGTTAATATAGTTATATTAATATTCATATACAGTGAGGAAAATAAGTATTTGAACACCCTGCTATTTTGCACGTTCTCCCACTTATAAATCATGGAGTGGTCTTAAATTGTCATTGTAGGTGCATGTCCACTGTGAGAGACATAATCTAAAAAAAAAAATCCAGAAATCACAATATATGATTTTTTTAACTATTTATTTGTATGATACAGCTGCAAATAAGTATTTGAACACCTGTCTATCAGCTAGAATTCTGACCCTCAAAGACCTGTTAGTCTGCCTTTAAAATGTCCACCTCCACTCCATTTATTATCCTAAATTAGATGCACCTGTTTGAGGTCGTTAGCTGCATAAAGACACCTGTCCACCCCATACAATCAGTAAGAATCCAACTACTAACATGCCCAAGACCAAAGAGCTGTCCAAAGACTCTAGAGACAAAATTGTACACCTCCACAAGGCTGGAAAGGGCTACAGGGAAATTGCCAAGCAGCTTGGTGAAAAAAGGTCCACTGTTGGAGCAATCATTAGAAAATGGAAGAAGCTAAACATGACTGTCAATCTCCCTCGGACTGGGGCTCCATGCAAGATCTCACCTCGTGGGGTCTCAATGATCCTAAGAAAGGTGAGAAATCAGCCCAGAATTACACGGGAGGAGCTGGTCAATGACCTGAAAAGAGCTGGGACCACCATTTCCAAGGTTACTGTTGGTAATACACTAAGACGTCATGGTTTGAAATCATGCATGGCACAGAAGGTTCCCCTGCTTAAACCAGCACATGTCAAGGCCCGTCTTAAGTTTGCCAAATGACCATTTGGATGATCCAGAGGAGTCATGGGAGAAAATCATGTGGTCAGATGAGACCAAAATAGAACTTTTTGGTCATAATTCCACTAAACGTGTTTGGAGGAAGAAGAATGATGAGTACCATCCCAAGAACACCATCCCTACTGTGAAGCATGGGGGTGGTAGCATCATGCTTTTGTGTCTTTTTCTGCACATTGGACAGGGCGACTGCACTGTATTAAGGAGAGAATGACCGGGGCCATGTATTGCGAGATTTTGGGGAACAACCTCCTTCCCTCAGTTAGAGCATTGAAGATGGATCGAGGCTGGGTCTTCCAACATGACAATGACCCGAAGCACACAGCCAGGATAACCAAGGAGTGGCTCTGTAAGAAGCATATCAAGGTTCTGGCGTGGCCTAGCCAGTCTCCAGACCTAAACCCAATAGAGAATCTTTGGAGGGAGCTCAAACTCCATGTTTCTCAGCGACAGACCAGAAACCTGACTGATCTAGAGAAGATCTGTGTAGAGTGTAGTGTGCAAACCTGGTGAAAAACTACAGGAAACGTTTGACCTCTGTAATTGCAAACAAAGGCTACTGTACCAAATATTAACATTGATTTTCTCAGGTGTTCAAATACTTATTTGCAGCTGTATCATACAAATAAATAGTTAAAAAATCATACGTTGTGATTTCTGGATTTTTTTTTACAGATTATGTCTCTCACAGTGGACATGCACCTTCGATGACAATTTCAGACCCCTCCATGATTTCTAAGTGGGAGAACTTGCAAAATAGCAGGGTGTTCAAATACTTATTTTCCTCACTGTAGATGATGGTAAGTTCTGACCAGGTTTGGGTCCAAATACACACAAAGAGTGTGGTGTTATTTAAAACAGGTTTAGAGGTGTGCTCCTTGTTGTAAAAGTCTAGAATTCTATGTAATATTGCATACTTTTTTAAGAGTATTACCATTATTGAGCTGTCTAGTCCAAGAGTAGTGCCAGCTTCCATGATATATATATTTTTTGTTTATTTTATACATATATCAGTGTTGTTTTGTGTTGACTCAGTGTTGTCTTATTTAGATACTATTATAGTTTTATTCATATTTTGAATTAGTTTTTAAATTTTTTAGGGGAGAAAATATATATATTTTTTTTTTAAAAGAAATGTTGCCTGGGAAAGTATCTGAAATAAAATAAGTTATGGTATATTTGATTTCCGTTAACATTCACACACACTGTATAATTGCAATAGTACTCATGATATTTGAGTTTTGATATACTCTGAGTTTTAAAAAAAGTGAGGAACACTTCAAATTTCCGCACAAGTTGGTTTTTCGACATGTTTTCCTATATTTGCGAGGGTTTTCTAAATCTAAGCTTTCTCAAGCATAGCCAACCCTGTACACACACACTCACTCACCTGCATATCAGAGTTGGTGAAGCTGCAGGAAGACAGATAATTGGTGTGCATGGCCACAGATTTCTTCTTAGCTGACAAGTTCTCATTTTTATCCAAAGAGAGTGGATAGACTGAGCATTTATTATCCAAACCACTGAATGAAAGACAAAGAGTGATTTGATCACTTTGCACAGCAAATAATAAGTTATATTTTGACTAGATATATGAATTGTGCTCTGTGTAGGACTCGTATATAAAACAGTATATACAATAATACAATACATTCCCAGTTAAGATCATTGTTGACCTTTAATTATTACACTCATGAAACTCTCATAACTTACCCACAAGCCACAGCACAGCCAGAGGGGGCATATGCACAAGCCATGACCCAGGTGCAGGGCATAGTGACCGCATGCTCCTGCACAGTACACATCACACACACACACACACACACACACAAAACATTACAAATCTGACCAAGACAAAAGTTGAAGATGCATTTATCTTCCATTTGAATATTGTGAACTCATTGTCGTGTTCAAGAAATCAGTTTGAGATGTAGCCTCTGTTTCCTGTTTTAGCTGACAAAAGTGGCAGCCTGTGTGTCTTCTACTGCTACAGCCTATCTGCTTAAAGGGTTCAACGTGCTGTGCATTCAAAGATGTTCTTCTGCAGACCTCAGTTGTAACGAGTGGTTATTAAGTTGCCTTTCTATCAGCTGAAACCAGTCTGGCCTTTCTCCTCTGGCATCAACAAGGCATTTTCACCCACAGAAAATGCCGCTCACTGGATATTTTATCTTTTTCGGAACATTCTCTGTAAACCCTAGAGATTTGTGCTTGAGGTTGTGCTTGACAATTCCAGCAGATCTGCAGTTTCTGAAATACTCACACAAGCTCGTCTGTCTCCAACAAGCATGCCATATTCAAAGTCACTTAAATCACCTTTCTTCCCCATTCTGACGCTCAGTTTAAACTTCAGCAAATCATCTTAACTACTATATGTGTGTGTGTCTCAATCAGCTCCCCAGGTTGTGAATCAATATATCACATGAATTCGGGCACTGGTAAGGACAGTAAGGACCCTGACACAATACACATTGGGACACTGATGGTTGTCCTCGTTGTCCTCGGAACTACTGGTATTTATGAACAATAGCATACCTGATATTTTTCTGACATAGATTTTTTGTGTTATTTAAAGTATATAATGATAAATACTTTATTTTTACATACACCGATCAGGCATAGCATTATGACCTAATATTGTGTTGGTCCCTCTTTTGCTGCCAAAACAGCCCTGAGGCATGGACTCCACTAGACCCCTGAAGGTCTGCTGTGGTATCTGGCACAAAGATGCTGGCAGAGGAATCCTTTAAGTCCTGTAAGCTGCTCGATTGGATTGAGATCTGGTGAATTTGGAGGCTAATTCAACACCTCAAACTCGTTGTGCTCCTCAAACCATTCCTGAACCATTTTTCCTTTGTGGCAGGGCTCATTATCCTGCTGAAAGAGGCCACAGCCACCAGGGAATACCGTTTCCATGGTCTGCAACAATGGTTAGGTAGGTGGTACGTGTCAAAGTAACATCCACATGGATGGCAGGACCCAAGGTTGGTTTCCCTGCAGCCCCATATGGACCAAACTGCGATGCACTGTGTATTCTGACACCTTTCTATCAGAATCAGCATTAACTTCTTGAGCAAATTGAGCTACAGTTGCTTGTCTTGATCGGACCACACAGGCCAGCCTTCGCTCCCCACGTGCATCAATGAGCCTGTCGCCGGTTCACCACTGTTCCTTCCTTGGACCACTTCTGATAGATACTGACCACTGCAGACTGGGAACAACCGAAAAGAGCTGCAGTATTGGAGATGCTCTGACCCAGTCATCTAGCCATCACAATTTAGCCCTTGTCAAACTCGCTCAAATCCTTCTTGCCCATGTTTCCTGCTTCTAACACATCAACTTTAAGGACAAAATGTCGGCAAAATTTGTTGCCTATTATATCCCAGCTACTAACAGGTGCCGTGATGAAGAGATAATCAGTTTTATTCACTTCACCTGTCAGTGGTCATAATGTTATACCTGATCGGTGTATACTTGCAACATTTCCGCTGTAAATTAATTATAAATGTTAGCTATATTATATTCAGTACTTGTCTAACAATGCTGAAATATAGCAGAGACATTCATCATTTTGACGGGTGCCCCTTTACAAAGTTTTGCATATGGCCCCCAGAAGTGTAGGACCAACACTGCATGCACCACACTCATACACACAAACATGCTATGAAATACACACACACACGTGTCTGATTATTTAAATAGTCTTAAAACTGTCTGCATGGCTGATGTGTTAATGTGTGTGTTTATGTGGCTGCCGGATTAGTTTGGCACTAAAACCCTGGTTTCCATTAGAGTGCATTACAACTGTAAAACATGCAGATTATTATTTTGAATCACTGTAGCACAGCAAAACATCCGTCTACTCTAGAAAACCGTTTGACACAGATAGAAAGATTTACCTTATTGGTAGTATATGCATCCCACACAATGACTTTTCCATCCTATAGGAGAGATTCAACATTTCATTAAAGACTTATAAATTATCAACACAATAAAGATTGTGTATAACTGATCTATTTCAGCTTCTTTATGAAAACACATGACATTTACAAAAAAAAAAAAATCCTAATTTTTTTTAAAGGCAACCGATCAGTGTCTATCTATGACAGCAGTGGTTAGAAACAGTGATGATACATCCTGTTACCTGAGAGGAGCTGACGATTCTTCTCTTATCCCGGCACCAGTCCATGCACAGCACTTTATTTCCATGTCCTTTTAAAGTTCTCCGGGTCTTCATGACAAACTGACCCAGAGCTTCCATCTTTTCTGCCACCTGATGCACTGCAGTCAGAAAGACAAATCTCCAATTTCAAAATGTAGAGGATCACAGCAGACGCCCCCTTCCAACTTTTAAATCAGATGGCTAAAATCAGGTTAGAAAATGGCCTTTTATTTCTAAAAAATCATACAAGTGCACCTCAGGAAACATTATAAAATAATAAAAAAAATGCAGTGCATGACCCCTTTAACATAGTTTATTTAATAAAATATGTATCATTAACCCTCATTCGCTGAATTTGTATCATTTTCATTCACTGGTTAGTTCTTAACCTTCTACGAATGAAGAATTTCAGTGTTGGCCCATCCATTGTGCATGTTTCCCATGACTTTGCTGTCCATTTTGTCACAAACTTCTAGAAAAGACTGGATGCATTTCCAAGAATTTTTTTTTTTTTTTGCAATACTAAAATGTTTGAATGTTTAATATAGCCTAAAAAATATAGGCTACAGGTCTGAACTGTAGTTACAATCTAAAGGTTCAACTTAAATCTAAATCTTAACCTGGGCCTCATAATATTAAAAGCGTCCACCTGATATCATGCACGTTACGTGAACATATTTTTGATGGCTATTACAGACATCGAAGAAATGCATTAATCCCTTACATTTAGCTCGTGTTTGGTAGATATTGCTGTATTTCAAATCGAGCTACCTACAGATACGGTATGTTTGGGCATCTCGCGCATTACCTGTGATGTCTATGAATACAGTCTAGATAGGCAGCTCGCTAGGTTTCGACACACAGCCGCTGAGTGTTTTACTCACGCTCGACATCGTGTAGTTTGGCTCTCTCCTCCTCTAGTTTGGCTTTCAAAGACTCAGACTCCGCTTTCAGTGTGTTGATGGTTTCGCCCTTCGCCAGTGCCTGACAGGCCATCTTTAATAAAGCACAGATAGACGACGGATGGGTCAGAAAATATGCTCTTTATCAAGAGCCGAGACTGATACTGCACAGTCTGCACAGCTGATGATGCTCTGACGTTAGCACAAGCGTCACGTGACACATCACCACCATCAGCATCACATTTATTTCTGGAGCGCACTGAGTGAAGAACAAAATCACATTTACATTTGATTTATATCGTTTCACTCAGTTTCTAAATCGCGTTGCATGATTTTAATACCATCAAAGTAATTTCATATTTAAAATGCTAGATAGTATTTTTTATGTAACTTCTGATTCATTAATTGCGTTCGTGGTAGGTCTATTTGTATGTGAATTGGTATTTGATTGATTACTTTTGTAATACAACACAAATACATGTTGGCTTTGGTGGTCTATAACAGTGCTGTTCTCTCAGAGCCTGTGTTTTCAGAGAGCTCTAGATAAAGCACTTTATGCACGTGTTATGTGTAAGTGATGACATGAGGATGTTTTGCAGTATCCTTCACCTCTCTGAAACAAGTACTCTGAGCTGTTAAATCAACAGGACAAAAGAATCACAACATTAGCCAGTGTAACCATTTTTAAGATTTCCAAAAATGAACACTATAACAATTCAAACAAATATGCTGAAGCAATAAACAAATATGCTGATTTACTTTCAACAATATTTTACCAATACAATGTTACCATAACATTTGAATTAATTACTTGTCACAATTTTCTCATAAAAAAACTCTAAACATGTAAATAAAATAAATCCACAGAGAAGTATATTATAAAATGACAAAAAAAAAAAAACTGTCCAGATTGATAAATCTCACAAATGTTAAAGAGATTGTTCACACAAAAAGGAAAAGTATCCCATCATTTACTCACCCTCAAGCCATCCTAGGTATATATGACAGTCTTCTTTCAGACGAATACAATCTGAGTTGTAGGAAAAATGTCCTGGCTAATCCAAGCATTATAATGGCAGTGAATGGCAGCCCAAAATTTGATGATCAAAAAAGTCCATTATAAAAGTAATCCACACGCCTCCAGAATGTTAATAAAGGCATTCTTAAGTGAATCAATGGGTTTGTGTAAGAAAAATATCCATATGTAACACGTTATAAAGTAAAATATCTAGCTTCCACCAGACCACCTACCAAGTGTATGTCAACTAATCTTTAATCTTTTCAGAAAACTGAAACATACTTTTTAAGTATGGCCATGGGTGCACACACTGCGCAGAGGAACCACCTTCATCCATTTTTCTATAAACTGATCAGTGTTCAAAAAATGTTGGGAAACTTCACATGACCCTATACAAGAGTGATTACTGACAGGCTGTCTGCAAAAAAAAAAGCAACAAAAAAATATTTTAAAGAAGAAAAAAATCATCCACTGACTTTCAAAGCTGCTACAGAAACGTCTTTCAACTTTGAGGACCTTGATAGAAATGTAGTGGAGTAAAAAGTACAATATTTGTCTTTCAAATGTAGTGAAGTTAAAGTCAAAATTTCCCCCAAAAAATACTCAAGTAAAGTACAGATACAAGTAAAGTGTACTTAAGCAAAGTACTCAAGTAAATGTACTTAGTTACTGTCCACCTCTGGAAAGAAGAACGTCATATAAACCCAGGATGGCTTGAGGGTGAGTAAATCATGGGGTCATTTCATTTTTGGGTGAACTATTCCTTTAACGTTCCTATAAAAAAGTAAAGATTAATAAGAGCATAAACTTCAATATATGTGTTGAGACATATTGATATATTTCAGCAGAACTAATGCATCTTGATACAGTTTTACTTTATTAACACAAACAATGAAGAGAGGGGCGGAGCTGTCAACTGATCACCACCTGGTGGTGAGTTGGATCCGATGGCGGGGGAGGAAGCTGGACAGACTCGGCAGACCCAAACGTACTGTGAGGGTCTGTTGGGAACGTTTGGCCGAGCCCCCTGTCAGAGAGATCTTCAACTCCCACCTCCGGCAGAGCTTCAAACGGATCCCGAGGGAGTCTGGAGACATTGAGTCTGAGTGGACCATGTTCCATTGTCGCTGCGGCCGCTCGGAGCTGTGGCCGTAAGGTCTCCGGTGCCTGTCGAGGCGGCAATCCCCGAACCCAGTGGTGGACACCGGAAGTAAGGGATGCCGTCAAGCTGAAGAAGGAGTCCTATCAGGCCTGGATGGCTTGTGGGACTCCAGAGGCAGCTGACAGGTACCGGCAGGCCAAGCGGACTGCAGCCCGGGTAGTCTTGGAGGCAAAAAATCGGGCCTGGGAGGAGTTCGGTGAGGCCATGGAGAAAGACTATTGGTTGGCCTCGAAGAGATTCTGGCAAACCGTTCAACGCCTCAGGAGGGGGAAGCAGTGCCTTACCAACACTGTTTACAGTGAAGGTGGGCACCTGTTGACCTCCACTGGGGATATCGTCGGGCGGTGGAAGGAATACTTTGAGTATCTCCTCAATCCCACCGACATGTCTTCCGCTGAGGAAGCAGTGGCTGGGGATTCGGAGGAGGACTCGTCCATCACCCTGCTGAAGTCATCGAGGTAGTTAAAAAGCTCCTCGGTGGCAAGGCACCGGGGGTGGATGAGATCCGCCCTGAGTACCTCAAGTCTCTGGATGTTGTGGGGCTGTCTTGGCTGACACGCTTCTGCAACATCGCATGGTGGTTGGGGACAGTACCTCTGGACTGGCAGACCGGGGTGGTAGTCCCTCTTTTCAAGAAGGGGGACCGGAGAGTGTGTTCCAATTATAGGGGGATCACACTTCTCAAGTGGAAAGTCCCGGGAAAGTCTATGCCAGGGTACTGGAGAGGAGAATTCGGCCGATAGTGGAACCTCGGATTCAGGAGGAACAGTGTGGTTTTCGTCCCGGTCGTGGAACACTGGACCAGCTCTATACCCTTTCCAGGGTGCTGTAGGGTTCATGGGAGTTTGCCCAACCAGTCCACATGTATTTTGTGGATTTGGAGAAGGCATTCGACTGTGTTCCTCATGGCATCTTGTGGAGGGTGCTCTGAGAGTATGGGGTCGTTCCCTGTACGACTGGAGCAAGAGCTTGGTTCGCATTGCCGGCAGTAAGTCAGACCTGTTCCCGGTGCATTTTGGACTCCGGCAGGGCTGCCCTTTGTCACCGGTTCTGTTCATAATTTTTATGGACAGAATTTCTAGGCGCAGCCAAGGGCCGGAGAGTGTCCGGTTTGGGGACCATACGATTTCGTTGATGCTTTTTGCGTATGATGTTGTCGTGTTGGCCTCCTCAGACCAGGACCTTCAGCGTGCACTGGGACTGTTTGCAGCTGAGTGTGAAGCGGCTGGGATGAGAATCAGCACCTCCAAGTCCGAGGCCATGGTTCTTAGTCAGAAAAGGGTGGATTGCCCACTTCAGGTTGGTGGAGAGTTCCTGCCTCAAGTGGAGGAGTTCAGGTATCTTGGGGTCTTGTTCACGAGTGAGGGAAGGATGGAACGGGAGATTGACAGATGGATCGGTGCAGCTTCTGCAGTAATGCAGTCGATGTACCGGTCTGTCGTGGTAAAGAAGGAGCTGAGCTGTAAGGCTCTCACCTATGGTCATGAGCTGTGGGTCATAACCGAAAGGACAAGATCCCGGATACAGGCGGCCGAAATGAGCTTTCTCCGTAGGGTGGCTGGGCGCTCCCTTAGAGATAGGGTGAGAAGCTTGGTCACTCAGGAGGAGCTCAGAGTAGAGCCGTTGCTCCTCCACATTGAGAGGAGCCAGCTGAGGTGGCTCGGGCATCTATTTCGGATGCCTCCTGGACGCCTTCCCAGGGAGGTGTTCCAGGCACGTCCCACCGGGAGGAGGCCCCGGGGAAGACCTAGGACACGCTGGAGAGACTATATCTCCCGGCTGCCTGGGAACGCCTCGGGGTTCCCCCGGAAGAGCTGGAGGAAGTGGCTAGGGAGAGGGAAGTCTGGGCGTCTCTGCTTAGACTGTTGTGGAAGATGATGGATGGATGGATGGATGGATGGATGGATGGATGGATGAAACACAAACAATGATTTTTAAGCCAGTCCAAAAAGCATTGCAGGTGCATTGGATTTATGGATTTTTAAAAATAATTTAAATAGGCCTAGACTATGGGAAAATGGGTTTGTGTTTTAGGGTGTTTTTTACGCTTGTTCCTTTTGAGAGTCTGATTTTTGGCCGATATGTGAACACTTCACATGATCTCAGACCTCTTAAAAGCGTTCATCTCAGGAGATGCATGGTCTAAGTACTTTCAGCTAACGGTACAATTGCAACCATATGAACACAACACAGTCAGAGAATGTGTCTTCCTACTTAAGTGGACCAAAAAAGGATGTGAGCCCTCATTCAGGAACAGGGAAAGTGTGAATGTTAAGAGATTTGGGTCCTTTTTCCCATAGTTCACCTCTTAGTCCACTTAAAGGAGTCTGAGTTTGGTTCTTTTAAATAGGACTCAAGTGTGAAAACACCCTCAGTCCCAAATCACCCTTCTCCCATTTTCATTTATATTGTTTTTGTTTGTGTTGGTGTCACGTGTTTGGTCATAAACATTAATAGTTTTTCATGCTGTGTTCCATGTATAAAGTGCTGAGGACTGTGTGTGGCATAAAGTATTTTTATTTTATTTTACGTCATAAGCATGTAATGTCAGTCTGAATCTTTTCAGAGTTATTTTTTTATAATGATGGCTGAACAGTCATGCAACTTGATAAGTTTACAGTGGATGTAGCATACAGAAATCATGTTCTAAAAGATTCAAATCTTAAAATAAGCATTGTGTTGTTGAACTGATCCTGGAGCAGCTGAAGTGTGTGATAACATACCAGCTCCACACACAGCGAACAGTAGTTGATGGGCTCATTCTTCAGATAAATATTCATCAGAGGTTTGTTCTGAGTGCAGTTATCACACGGGCCAAACGTGATGGCCAAAAATGTCTGGTCACACATCTTTGCGTCTGGTTGAGGCTGGACCTGTACACATGAGGAAAAACATGTATTAACAACAACCAAAAGCTTTAAAGGGTTCTGTCAGGCACTTCATATATAGAACCAGGGCCACACTTGCCAATGGCTGGTGACTTAAGAATTTTTTTTACCGGCTATGAAACTGTTTTTGCAAAAGACAGTTATGACAAATATTTTAGATACCAGTGAAAATTTACAATGCTCTATTTCAATATCAAAAGTTATTCAGTCAAGAGCAGACTTTGTCCTTTGTTATTTAATTAACATTAAAAACTCAGACAGCATCAGAAATATTAGGCTGCTGTCACTTTAAGACTTAATGCACGGATCCAATACACTGATACCGGTACACATCTTTCTCTACTGTTTAAGTTCTCTACACTTAAAAAGTTATTTACGTACGGAGCCCCGCACATGACGTGCAAGAAAAAAAAAAGTAAATTGTGCTAACGATTTGCTAATTTGTTCCTTCAATTTATAAATCATGTGCACAATTTACTATTTCGTTCCCTCGATTTGCTAAATCGCACTGACGATTTACTACTTCATTCCCTCGACATGCTAAACCGTCCACATTTTTTATTATTTACTAATTTGTTATAAATCGAGGGAACTAATTAATAAAGCGTGTGCACGATTTAGCCTACTAGTTTTTCCTGCATGTCATGTGTGGGGCTCCATAGAGATGGGCATTTTTGACATAATTTTTTTGTGAATTTGTCTGTTCAAGTGCAAGAAGATGTGAAAGAGAGCTCAATTCGGTATTTGTGCACTGTCTGAGATCTTTCTGGGCTTTGGATGTCTGCGCACACAAAACTTTCCACGCAGCGTGCAAGTAACGAATTGAGTTTCCTTTTGCATCTCTTAAATTTAAAATTGCCAACTCTTGTGACGGTGCGCTGGCTTGTAAACTGCACCCGAGCATCGTTCACATTTGTTTACGTTCACGTTCTTCACAACATTGAATTGTTAGAATTCATAAAAATATTAATTGCCAACTGGCGATTAGCACGTTTCATAACATGTTTCATATACTCGCCAATGCCGATTTTTACTCGCATTTAGCACTTGGCAAGTGTTAATTTTAGGCCCTGTATAGAACCTTTTAGGGCTTACCCTCATGGGATAGTTTTATTGATTTGGCTCATTTTTGTTTTAATTCATTTTTCAATTCAATTCAATTTTATGAGTTAAACAACGTCCAGACAGCTTGTTTCAATAGGAAATACATCAACACTGTGCTTGTCAAGCCATTTCATGGGGTCTTTAAATGTTTATTTGTGTCATGGTTTATGCACTGAAAATTAGACAAAATCAGCTGTTGTGTAAACTGTTAAACATTTAGTATCTTGGATTTATTGACCCATCCAAGTCTTGTAAACTAGTATAAAATGTTGAACCCATGCAATACAGTGAATAAATAAGTACATAAATACAAGCAGAAAAGAAACTTAAATTTTACCAGTTACAGTAATATTCACTATTTGACTAGTCAAAGTCACTAACACAAAATCTATTTACCTAAACAGAGCAATAAAATGTGATGTTATTAAAAGGATAGACACCATCAGACCACTCATAACATTCTCCAAATTCACTTGATAAAAAATTATTTATTTAAACGTACCTTTCAAAAGATGTTTGTGTCAGGTGTATGTTTGCAGGCTGCAGTCTTAAGAGGGAGGAGAAAGGGATTGAGCCTGGGAGAGAGGCAAGCGATAAGCTCCTTACAGTAGCATTAGGGTTTTAACCCTGGAGAAGTTCTACCAGCAGAAATAGTAGCCAGTCAGAGACAGACCAGAAACACTTCCAAGTAGTAGGCTACTGCTTAAGCTGGTTAAAGCTGAGGCTCATAGTTTATTAGTGAAACAGCATCGAAAATTTGTATGAGATCATCAAACAACCATAGATCATTTATATTATTGAGTGAGAGATGAATCAACACATTTTATTCTGTATTACACACTGATGTTAAAGCAAAACTGTAAGCAGACCAAAATGAAAGTCCAAACGGCACATAGTCAACATAGTCTTGCAGATTGGTCTCCACACCATCTGACCTGCTGCATGCTGCACAGATTAAGAGTGAAAAACAGAGGAGAGGAGAAGAGTCATTTGCTTTCACTGTGACATTTCAGTTTTAAGTCACTAGAGGGAGCTAAAGTGCCATCAAATGTTGATCTGCTCAATGTCTCCCTCTACTGTTTTCTAGGTGGAATTAAGCCAACACATGCTGCTGTTACTTCAATCAGGCATCACCCTAATACAATTATTTTTCTCTGGCTCTGATACCATTTATACTGGCCAAATTTCACTTAAAGGGATAGTTCACCCAAGAATGAAAATTAGGTCATATTTACTCACTCTCGTGTTGTTCCACCCAAACCCCCTTTGATTAATCTCGAAACTTCCTTGTCCCTCCATTGAAAGTCTAGGTGATCAGAAAGGTCATAAAGGTGACTTAAAATGAACATGAATTGAGCTGGTTAATACAAGTCTTGTAAAGCGATACGATCACTTCATATTATGAACAGATTTAATTTAGGATTTACCTATAAACACAAAACATACACTCACCTAAAGGATTATTAGGAACACCATACTAATACTGTGTTTGACCCCCTTTCGCTTTCAGAACTGCATTAATTCTACGTGGCATTGATTCAACAAGGTGCTGAAAGCATTCTTTAGAAATGTTGGCCCATATTGATAGAATAGCATCTTGCAGTTGATGGAGATTTGTGGGATGCACGTCCAGGGCTCCCGTCCCATCACATCCCGAAGATGCTCTATTGGGTTGAGATCTGGTGAATGTGGGGGCCATTTTAGTACAGTGAACTCATTGTCATGTTCAAGAAACCAATTTGAAATGATTCGAGCTTTGTGACATGGTGCATTATCCTGCTGGAAGTAGCCATCAGAGGATGGGTACATGGTGGTCATAAAGGGATGGACATGGTCAGAAATAATGCTCAGGTAGGCCGTGGCATTTAAACGATGCCAATTGGCACTAAGGGGCCTAAAGTGTGCCAAGAAAACATCCCCCACACCATTACACCACCACCACCAGCCTGCACAGTGGTAACAAGGCATGATGGATCCATGTTCTCATTCTGTTTACGCCAAATTCTGACTCTACCATCTGAATGTCTCAACAGAACTCGAGACTCATCAGACCAGGCAACATTTTTCCAGTCTTCAACTGTCCAATTTTGGTGAGCTCGTGCAAATTGTAGCCTCTTTTTTCTATTTGTAGTGGAGATGAGTGGTACCCGGTGGGGTCTTCTGCTGTTGTAGCCCATCCGCCTCAAGGTTGTGCGTGTTGTGGCTTCACAAATGCTTTGCTGCATACCTCGGTTGTAACGAGTGGTTATTTCAGTCAAAGTTGCTCTTCTATCAGCTTGAATCAGTCGGCCCATTCTCCTCTGACCTCTAGCATCAACAAGGCATTTTCGCCCACAGGACTGCCGCATACTGGATGTTTTTCCCTTTTCACACCATTCTTTGCAAACCCTAGAAATGGTTGTGTGTGAAAATCCCAGTAACTGAGCAGATTGTGAAATACTCAGATCGGCCCGTCTGGCACCAACAACCATGCCACGCTCAAAATTGCTTAAATCACCTTTCTTTCCCATTCTGACATTCAGTTTGGAGTTCAGGAGATTGTCTTGACCAGGATCACACCCCTAAATGCATTGAAGCAACTGCCATGTGATTGGTTGATTAGATAATTGCATTAATGAGAAATTGAACAGGTGTTCTTAATAATCCTTTAGGTGAGTGTATAGTGCATCACGTATGGTAAACACGGAAGCCTGTGTGTGTATAAAGATCTTGTATCTCTTCATAAGACTTGGATTAAACCACTTGATTCATATGGATTCATTTTATAACATTTTTATAGCATTTTGGATCTTCTACGTTTTGTTTAGAGCTTGGAGGGACAGAAACGTCACAGGTTTCATTAAGACTGTCTCATTTGTTTTTCAAAGATGAACCAAAGTCTTATGGGTTTGGAATGACACGAGTGAGTAAATGATTACTGTATTTTCATTTTGGGGTGAACTATCACTTTAATTATCATTAATACAGCCAGTACCCTTATATCCAGACATAAGTATATACAAGTAGTGCTGCACAGGGTTTCAAATAACTTAATTTAATCTGTTCTTGTGTGGTTAGAGATTATTGTGGTGTGTGGTAAATTGCCGGCAGATGGCAATCTAATCTAATCTTCCTCCAAATGCAGCTCCACACTGCTAGTAATCAGAATGACAAAAATAACACAAAACAGTGGTTGCATCTGAAATCGCATACTTCCCTACTATATCGTAGGTAAAAAACATTATGTGAAAAAAGTAGTATGTCTCTCATAAAAAAGTAGCCAAAATGTAGGCTTTGTATGTCGCATGATGATGAAAACATGGCAAATAGATTGGTGCAGACACGACATCACTTTGTAGGCTAAAACGCGGAAGTGAGTTAGCATTTTAGCACTTCCGGTTCCCTCGATCGTCCCAAAGTCAATGGGGTTTTTTTAATGGGGTTTTGTTTAAATGGCAGAAATAAGGTTTGTGTAGAACACAAACTCAAGACTCTTTAAATTTGTATTCAACGACATAAAAAACATCAGTATTACCCCACTCGTGATTTTTTTAAAGTTGTTACGGGTCTTGAAAAAGGCGGTTGCTAACAAGTGGCTAATGTTACTACAGAGGCTGTCGGAGAGATTAAACGTCATCATGCACGAAAAGGTAAACTCAGTCCGCTTTTACAGCCTCATTATGCTCATAATTGTACTCTTATAAACTATTCTAACTCAAACTTTCTGGGAAAATGTTTTTAGATAAAAACTGAGAGAGTTGTCGGAAGCTAGTGGTGGTGACGTTGCAGTCAAGCGGCTGTGGTGTAGTTTGTTTATAGCCTACCTTTAGCTTTTTACTTCTGGTGACTGCATTTAGATTTCAAAAAAGTTCTGTGATAATTATCTTGATGGACAAAACGTGCAAGTATCATAAACTTTTGTTGATCCCAGAGCTTGTTTTTTGCGATAGGATTTTCCCATAGGCTTTTGGATTATCGCTAAAAACAAGCTCCGTTATCAACAAAAGTTTAAGATACTTGCATGTTTTGTACATCAAGATAATCATCACAGATTAACACAACTTTTATGATTTTTGAAGTCTAAATGCAGTTCCAGAAGTAAAAAGCTAAAAAAAAAAAGTAGGCTATTAACAAACGACACCACAGTCGCTTGACGGTTACCATCACTAAACTTCCGACAACTCTCTCAGTTTTTATCTAAAAACATTTTTCTAGAAAGTTTAAGTTGGAATAGTTTATAAGAGCACAATTATGAGCATAATGAGGCTGTAAAAGGACTTGGCTGACCTTTTCGGCATAATGACATTGAATCTCTCCTACAGCCTCTTTAGTCCCATTAGCCACTTCTTAGCAACCGCCTTTTTTCAAGACACTTTTTTCAGCCATTTTACCAAAAACTACATTCTAAATTAAACCCATTGACTTCAGGACAAGGGAACAGGAAATGCTAAAATGCTAACTCGCTTATTTAAGGGCAATGGGTGCGATTTCAGGACACAGCCCATGTGATTGCACACCCACATGATGCCGTATTTAATTTTTCCATAAGCAACCATGATTAAAATGTTTAAAAACATAATGTCCATATAAAAATAAAAGATAGAAACACATACACGTTTCAAACTGAATTTAATAACATATCGTTAGAAAAAACATGTAATTGTAAAGGCCCGACCAGGCTGAACAAGGAGCTAGTTATTAGCTATGGTGTTTTTGATCCATTCAGTATATCGACACACCTCAGCATAAACCCCAGGATGGCCTGGCTCAGCACAGCCAATGCCCCAGGAAACCACACCTTTCAGTTTCCTATTGCACACTACAGGGCCACCAGAATCCCCCTGAGAAGAAAATTGGAAAATGAAAAGGATTTCAAAATTGTGTTTGTATAAAAATATAAGACACCCTTATAAAGAGGAAGACTAAGTCAATGACATACCTTACACGAGTCTTTGCCTCCTTCCATGAATCCAGCGCAGAACATGTTTTCAGTTATTTTTTTACCATATGCACCTTTACACTGTTCCATTGAGAGTACAGGCAAATCCAAACACTGCAGGACAGAAGCAGCGAGATCTGGAAAAAGAATATGTCATCGTTTGCGTATCTAATGATTGAATGCATGTTTTAATGCCTGACCATATTATATTAAAGTGAAGATTGTCATTACTCAGCCATCTCACCTCCAGTGTACCCCCATCCAGAAACCAAGCACTGCTCCCCTGCAGAAGAGCATCTGGTCGCCAGAGGGATTTTCTTTACATATTTGTTGAGGATGGCAGGCTTGCTCAGCTTGATCAGCATGATATCATTGTTAAGAGTCTGACTATTATAGTTTGGGTGACGAATCACCATCTTTGCCTTGATCAGCTGCTCTGTGCTTTCAGGAACAGACACGTTGTGCTTTCCAAGGTGGACGACAAGTTGATATCTATTTGATAAGGAACTCATAATTTACTCAACCCTAATACAGTGTTAATCAGATTATTGCTTACATATTAGGTCTGTAAAGTCACTGGTCTAAAGGCATCTTTACACAGCAGACGCGGCACAGAAACCGAATCTGAAGCAGCATAACATCACAAAAATGTGCATTTACACAGACCGTTTAATGCATTTCTGAAGCGGCATAAATGCACTACACAGGAATGAAAATCACGGGAAACATTGCTTTGAACATTACAACAGTTTTAACAAAGTGTTATAAATTGATTAACAAAAATAATGTAATATATAAAAATACAGAATTTTTTATTATTTTCCTCTGCGCTGGCGCTTTTGATGTTTGTCATGATTCTGTATAGGTACAGAATAGGTACCTATACAAGTAGACATATTGGTTATGTCAGCAATTACAGACAGTAAAAATTACAATATGAATAACAATAACCTGTTGCTTATCGATTCCTTAAAAAAGTATTCTATAGGGAAAAGGTAGTTTGATGGTGAAGTAGCTTTAACAAAAATACGGGTTAAAAAGGGAGGTTATATACTCACTTGATGTTGCAGTGAGCAGCAGACACAACCCATCTTTTATTAATCAAAGATCCTCCACACAAGGGATACTTATCTGTAAGGAACACTTGCCAGGGCTGGGAGTGGGGTGGACATTCATAACCTCCAATGATTTTATCACCTGTGCTGTAAACTTCATAAAAAAATTAATTGTTCATAAAAAAATTAAAAGACTAATAATGCATATCAGTGTAGGCATAAATAAACAATTGTCATGAATAATGACTAATAAGAAAGAATACGTACCCACAGCCACAACCAGCAAAATGAACACAACAGTCTTCATTGCAGTGGAGAGAAGGACTGCTCACAGCTTTAGAGCACTTCTGCAAAGTTTAGGACAAGCATTCACACCTACGGAACCGACAGAACAACCAATGAGATCACATCAAATGATTCGAAGTAAAAACGAGACAATAGTTCATATCATAGTTTCCGTGGTCATAATAAATGTGTTGGAAGTCAAGTCAAGTCACCTTTATTTGCACTTTTTACAATGGAGATTGTTACAATGCAGCTTCACAGTGTTAAACAGGAAAATAATACAACAGTTCTCCTCTGGCCAACAAACAAACAATGTATCATTTTGATTCAGGCAACATTACAAGTCAGAAGTCATATTAAACATGTTGTGTCGATGAGGCCCTCACTGGGGAGAGTCTAGTTGACACTCTCTCTTTAGACACTTCAAAGATGCATTGTGGTCGTGTCTAGGCGCAGGTCCACCATCTGATCTGGATCCGGCTGACTACAGTAAACCGAGAGACTAATATTAGCGTAGATGCCATTCTTCTTATAATGTAAACAAGTACATCTGGTGTTATGGGAAGTGTTCCCGGTTCCGACTGACCTAGTTATTGCAGCCTAAAACAATCATTTAACTCAGTGTTACTCATTGTGCGGCATTAAAGGGATAGTTCACCCAAAAATGAAAATTCTGTCATCATTTACTCACCCTCAAGTTGATCCAAACCTGTATGAGTTTCTTTGGTCTGCTGAACACATTAGAAGAATGTTTGTAACCAAGCAGAAAGAGCAACCATTGACTACCATAGTAGGGGAAAAAATACTATGGTAGTCAATAGTTGCTCTATCTGCTTTGTTACAAACATTCTTCTAAATATATTATTTTGTGTTCAGCAGAACAAAGAAACTCATACAGGTTTGGAACAACTTGAGGGTGAGAAATGAAGTTTTGGGTAAACTATCACTTTAAAAACAAGCAGGGCTATAACATAACCCATTAAAAACTAATAATTCATATTTAAAAAATACCCAAAACAGCGGCATTACAAGAATGAAATATAGGCAAGATATTTAAACTTGCTCTGCCCTTACGTCCATGACTCACAGGGGAGTTGCCATTTCAGAGTCTTTCCAACCCTTGACGCCGAATGTGCTCTTATAGATCAACACTTTCTCATGAAATGCGTATCTATAAAACAAATTGTATTTATCGTGTGATTGATATGCCAAAATGGCTTTTTACGTGATACGAAAACTGCATATATATATACACGTGAAAGCTACACTGTAAAAATTGTGTTGGTTCAGCAAAAATCCACACTGTAAAAATCTTGTTTGTTGTTGTTGTTCGTATTTTCAGTTCGTATAAAAGTTGAGTCAACAAGAAAAAGCTAGGGGAAATTAGTACTAAGATTTTTTGTTGTTGTACAATCTTAATTTTTTTACAGAGTAATTTTGGGGGTCAAATCTAATGTAGAAAAAAATAACAAGGTTAAAAAGAAAGTTTACATTAAAAATATATTATGCATAGGCTACCCTCTATCTACCTTTGTATTTATATTGCATATTGCATGTTCAGGGATGACAGATTAATAAACTTTGTATTTATTGCATTGCATAGGCTATTGTATGTTCAGGGATGACAGATAAGCAGATGTGCGATGACTGGATGTAACTTTTGATACTTTTGCGGTAAAAGTGGCTCTTCTATTGATTTTGTCCTATCAGCGTGGCTCTCATGAAAAAAATTGCGATCCACTGATTTAACTGATTTGAATAATAGAAATTGATAATGGTCCATGTGTATGTGAAGGAAAAGTTGATGTCTATAAAACAGATTACCAAAAATGCTTTTTGAGTGACACACAACTTAAGACTGTGAAGACTTTTTATGTACAGTATGTTTATTGATTAGCTACTAAACTGTTCAGTCAATAAAAGAGAAATTCTCTATTATTAGCACATACTGACTCCACAACACACAAAATAACGATCTACATTACTAACACTTCAGTTTATGGCAACAACATAAACTATAACTATTCTGTAAGAAAAAAATTAACTAACCAATATTCTCACTGAGATTTGAAGACACTAAAAAGTAGGCTAAGTGATATGAAAATGACAAGGGCCTTAAAAGCTATAGCTTAGCAATTAATGTTAATGTCAGATATAATGCTTACTAAACCAAGTTCGTATTAGTATTTTTGTAAAAGCTTTACTACTTTAGTAAATGTGGTATTTTCAGCTAGTAGCCTACATAGAAATGTAAACAAATGTTTCTAGTATACTTATAATAAAATAAATGTACTTAAAATTTTTAAGTTATCAATAATTATCTCAGTCTTGTCAACATTTGATTAAAAAAAAATATGTATCACACGAGTTGAAAATGATTCCATCTCTCTTTCTTAGGTCAGGTCGTTGCCTTGATTAAAGGCAGGGTAGGTGAATTGTTCCAGAAATGTTTTTTGTTGTGCTGGTTGAAAATCTCCATAGCAATCACTAAGTTAAAGGATTAGTTCACTTTAAAATGAAAATTACCCCATGATTTACTCACCCTCAAGCCAGGTGTATATGACATTCTTCTTTCAGATGAACACAATCAGGGTTATATTAATAAATATCCTGACGCTTCCAAGCTTTGTAATGGCTGTGACGGGGGCCATTAAGTTTGCAGCACAAAAAAGTGCCTCCATCCATCATAAATGTACTCCACACGGCTCTGGGGGGTTAATAAAGGCCTTCTGAAGTGGAACGATGTGTTTGTGTAAGACCTTTATAAAGTACAATATCTAGCTTCTACCAGACCACCTTCTGTATTCAACAGAAAGTGTAACGCCTCTTATGATGTCGGATGTAGCGTAAGTCACGCCAGTTTGCGCTTTTTCCGTTAAGTTGAATACGGAAGGTGGTCTGGAGCAGTCAGGTGGTACAGTCAGTGCTCTTTAAGTTGTTTATGTTTTTATGTTTATTATTGTAATGTTATGTGCTTTGAGACATGAGGTAGTTTAACACCATCTCTTGTGGTACTTTTGTTTGTGTCCGGCTGTCTGCGTGTTTTGAGGGAGGCGTGGCTTTGGAAACACTCTGAAGGGATTCACTGTGTGGGAACAGTTTACACATCTGTTGCAACAAAACCATTCTCAACCTGTGGTAAAACTTTTGGCCAATCTCTTCCCCTAGATCTGCATTTGTGGAGGCTGTTTTGTCTTTGGTGGTGTGGAGTTCAAAGTAGTAAAGAAAGAAGTAGAAATGTTTGTCACACACACACACACACACACACACACACACACACACACACACACACACACACACACACACACACATACACGTCTATATTACCAACAGGGGACCATCACTCCACACTGACCAAGAGGGGACCTGTGTTTCTAGTCATTTTGAAGAAACAAAACTTAGATACAAAATTTTGTTTTAAGGTCTTTGTTCATAATATTACTTCAAATAAGCATTTTTTTTTTTTTTTTAAACATGCCAAGAGGGGACCTGAACGATGTCTACCTATCCAACAGGGGACCTCCATAGCCTGCAATGGAGCTGAGTGTGTGAAAGGGAAGAGAGCTGGCAGTCAAGTCTGTCTTCATTATTTTATATATATATATATATATATATATATATATATATATATATATATATATATATATATATATATATATATATATATATATATATATATATATATATATATATATATATATATATATATATATATATATATATATATATAATTATAATTATAATTATATAATGTTCACACAGGCATCAGGGAACACAATGAGCACACAACGGAGAAAAAGCCATGTTGTGGACATTACAGAAAATTATTTAAGAAATTAAAAAATTCTTAAAATTAAGAATTATCTTTAAGAAATTCATTCTCTGTTGTGTCTTCATACTTCATACTTACAGTATATGATCCGTCCACTCATTTAAGCTTATTTTCAAGAACACCAACACTGTAAAAAAATCAGGTCTCCAATTGAAAATTTTCTAGGGACCGATCACATCTAAATTTTTTAGTTGGCCAAATTGAATTTCTTGAATTTTAATTGAATTAAAGTGCATCAATTTACAGAAAATTTTCAATTGGAGACCTGAATTTTTTTTTACAGTAAAGGTATTTCAATGTGTGACTTATTTTTAATTAAAACATAGTTTCTGCTCTCTAAAATCCCAAAAAATGTCCTTTGTTTTTGAGATTTTTAGAGTGAGATTTGATTTCTTGCACCAATAAAAAAATAAATAAATATAGGACTGGACACGCAGAAATTGTTCTTTAAGGTAATAATCACAGGTCATCACTTTATATAGTAAATAATGATAATGTTAAACACAATGACTCGGTCCCCTGTTAGATAGTAAATCACGACACCAGTGTGTTTGCATTGTTATTTCTTGCCATAAACACACTGTAGAGATTTAGAGTTTTTATAGCAATAACTGAGTTTTAAGAGTTAAATCAAGCAGAAATATTTCTCTAATGTATTAATTGCAGATCATCATTGAATGATAATGTTAAACACAATGACTCGGTCCCCTGTTAGATAGTAAATCCCGACACCAGTGTGTTTACTTTGTCATTTCTTGCCATCATAAACACACTGTAGAGATTTAGAGTTTTTATAGCAATAACTGAGTTTTAAGAGTTAAATCAAGCAGAAATATTTCTCTAATGTATTAATTGCAGATCATCAGATCAATGATAATGTTAAACACAATGACTCGGTCCCCTGTTAGATAGTAAATCACGACACCAGTGTGTTTGCGTTGTCATTTCTTGCCATCATAATCACACTGTAGAGATTTAGAGTTTTTATAGCAATAACTGAGTTTTAAGAGTTAAATCAAGCAGAAATATTTCTCTAATGTATTAATTGCAGATCCTCTTTGAATAATGATAATGTTAAACACAATGACTCGGTCCCCTGTTAGATAGTAAATCACGACACCAGTGTGTTTGCATTGTCATTTCTTGCCATCATAAACACACTGTAGAGATTTAGAGTTTTTATAGCAATAACTGAGTTTTAAGAGTTAAATCAAGCAGAAATATTTCTCTAATGTATTAATTGCAGATCATCAGATCAATGATTATGTTAAACACAATGACTCGGTCCCCTGTTAGATAGTAAATCACGACACCAGTGTGTTTGCGTTGTAATTTCTTGCCATCTCAAACACACTGTAGAGATTTAGAGTTTTTATAGCAATAACTGAGTTTTAAGAGTTAAATCAAGCAGAAATATTACTCTAATGTATTAATTGCAGATCCTCTTTGAATAATGATTATGTTAAACACAATGACTCGGTCCCCTGTTAGATAGTAAATCACGACACCAGTGTGTTTGCGTTGTAATTTCTTGCCATCTCAAACACACTGTAGAGATTTAGAGTTTTTATAGCAATAACTGAGTTTTAAGAGTTAAATCAAGCAGAAATATTTCTCTAATGTATTAATTGCAGATCCTCTTTGAATAATGATTATGTTAAACACAATGACTCGGTCCCCTGTTAGATAGTAAATCACGACACCAGTGTGTTTGCGTTGTCATTTCTTGCCATCTCAAACACACTGTAGAGATTTAGAGTTTTTATAGCAATAACTGAGTTTTAAGAGTTAAATCAAGCAGAAATATTACTCTAATGTATTAATTGCAGATCATCTTTGAATAATGATTATGTTACACAATGACCCGGTCCCCTGTTAGATAGTAAATCACGACACCAGTGTGTTTGCGTTGTCATTTCTTGCCATCATAAACACACTGTAGAGATTTAGAGTTTTTATAGCAATAACTGAGTTTTAAGAGTTAAATCAAGCAGAAATATTTCTCTAATGTATTAATTGCAGATCATCATTGAATGATAATGTTAAACACAATGACTCGGTCCCCTGTTAGATAGTAAATCACGACACCAGTGTGTTTACTTTGTCATTTCTTGCCATCATAAACACACTGTAGAGATTTAGAGTTTTTATAGCAATAACTGAGTTTTAAGAGTTAAATCAAGCAGAAATATTTCTCTAATGTATTAATTGCAGATCATCAGATCAATCTTTATGAAATAACAGGCACAATGGCCAAGATATTTCTGCAAAAACTCCAAAGTAATGTTCGGTTGCAGTGAGAAACTAAAAAAACTCATGCATCCTTAATGTGTGTATTTAGCCTAGTGTAGTGTAGCCTAGTCAGTTTGCTTACACATCCCCCAAACCCTATTTACATATGAATACAGGAAAGGCCAAAGCCATTGTCTCACAGGTGAGGAATAGGCCTTACAGAGCTTCTACACCCATGTCACAGAAACAAACTTCTCAAACAAACTAGAGAAGATGCTGGGATTTACCTGGGAAAATTAAATCAATGTACACTTTTTCCAATCCCTACGACACATTTTTCAATACTTGGGTCACTTTTTTAAAACTCTTCACACACTTCTCCAAACTGAATTTCAGCTTGGCACAGCAGTTATTTTAATGTTCAAAATGCACTAAAACTACCAAAAAGGATTCTGAGGATTCAAAGGAATCACCCAACAAACACACTTTTTCAATCATAAAACACAGACCTAAAACACATGATCATTACACAATGTTTTCTTTTGTAAAATTTTCTTTTCAAAACAAGACTTACACTATAATTCACTGCAGTTTATGTTACATGGTCCTTGGTCCAGTACAGTATAACATTATTCCTAAATGTTTCCCTTTTGAATGGATGGCAATGCAATTTAAAAACTAACACCAGCTAAATCTATTTGTTTTGATAGTATTTTATATTTTAGATTCAAAATACAACCCCAAATCAGAAAAAGTTGGGACAGTTTGGAAAACGCAAAAAAAAAGAAAAAAAAAAAAGAGGTGATTTCTAAATTTACTTTGACTTGTATTTCATTGCAGACAATATGAACACAAAATATTTCATGTTTTGTCTGGTCAACTTCATGTCATTTGTAAATATGCATCCTTTCCTGTCATTCAGACCTGCAACACATTTCAAAAAAAGTTGGGACAGTAAAGCATTTAACACTTTGTAATGTTGCCATTCCTTTTCACAACACTTAAAAGACGTTTAGGGACTGAAGACACCAAGTGATGAAGTGTTTCAGGTGTAATTTTGTCTTAAGGTGGGCAACAGTACGGGGTCTTCGTTGTCCACATTCTCTATTGGAGACAGGTCGGGACTGCAGGCAGGCCAGTCAAGTACCCGTACCCTCTTCCTCCGCAGCCAGGACTTTGTAATGTGTGCAGAATGTGGTTTTGCATTGTCTTGTTGAAATATGCATGGACCTCCCTGGAAAAGATGTCTTCTTGAAGGCAGCATATTATGCTCCAAAATCTCGATGTACTTTTCAGCATTAATGGTGCCTTCACAGGACCTTTCTTGGATGCTGCTTTTGTAGCAAATCATAATTACAATCACCTGTTGACATCACCTGTTTCAAATCACATCATTATTTAGCCATTTTACCTCATTACTAGCCCTAAATTGCTCCTGTCCCAACTTTTTTTGAAATGTGTCTGAATTGCAGGTCTGAATGACAGGAAAGGATGCATATTTACAAATGACATGAAGTTGACCAGACAAAACATGAAATATTTTGTGTTCATATTGTCTGCAATGAAATACAAGTCAAAGTAAATTTAGAAATCACTTCTTTTTTTTGTATTTGCGTTTTCCATACTGTCCCAACTTGTTCTGATTTGGGGTTGTATATTTCAATATGGTATTACTGTCTAAATGTAGCAAATTTCTATAATTTTTTTAGTTTTGTGTTAAATTTTGAACATAAGTTTAACAGTTTTGAAAAGAGAATGTAAAAATGTTCAAATTGGCCTGTATAGTACATAATGTTTTGGTGGTGTTTGTGTCAAAGTCAGAAAAGAATGAATGTAAATTGAAAGATGTCGTCATTGAACACATTTTGTGCCCAAAGCAATGATAAATGATCCAGAGTTTAGCCACATAGACTGATGTGATCACTGAGTGAAGACAAAAAGTGAACAGTGAAAAAGTGATGAGGATTGAGAAATGTGTCCCAGCAAATATATATAAAAAAAAACTGTTGACATGTTTTAAATTGTTTTAAAAATTAAATTAAATTAAATTAAATACATTTTCATCTTATTAGAAGTGATATTTTCTTGGTGTTTAGCCCCACAGCTTTCTGCATATCGCTTTACGTTTTTTTTTATTGCATTGGCCAATACTAAATTGATATGTTAAAAACTGTGAATCATTTTTCATTGCTTTCACACAAAATGCATTCAATGACCACATTTTCCAAAATCCACGAACACTTTTGTTATTCGTACCTAACCATCTGCAAAACTATATATTTTTAGCACATTCTTTGAATGCTAACACACTGCTTTCAGAACTGATCAAACACATTCAAGTCTGAACGATGATCAACTCATTTCTGCAGGAATTATATTAAAATCCAAAGGGACCCACTTTATATAAGGTGGCCTTAACTACTATGTACTAACATTTTAATTATCCATTTGATACAATGCACTTATTGTTTACATCCATGTCTTTACATTGTACTTACATTTTTAAATATACCTGCATGTAATTACATCTGTAATTAATTTCTGTAGTTACATCTTGTTTTGAAAAGAAAATTTTACAAAAGAAAACATTGTGTAATGATCATGTGTTTTAGGTCTGTGTTTTATGATTGAAAAAGTGTGTTTGTTGGGTGATTCCTTTGAAACCTCAGAATCCTTTTTGGTAGTTTTAGTGCATTTTGAACATTAAAATAACTGCTGTGCCAAGCTGAAATTCAGTTTGGAGAAGTGTGTGAAGAGTTTTAAAAAAGTGACCCAAGTATTGAAAAATGTGTCGTAGGGATTGGAAAAAGTGTACATTGATTTAATTTTCCCAGGTAAATCCCAGCATCTTCTCTAGTTTGTTTGAGAAGTTTGTTTCTGTGACATGGGTGTAGAAGCTCTGTAAGGCCTATTCCTCACCTGTGAGACAATGGCTTTGGCCTTTCCTGTATTCATATGTAAATAGGGTTTGGGGGATGTGTAAGCAAACTGACTAGGCTACACTACACTAGGCTAAATACACACATTAAGGATGCATGAGTTTTTTTAGTTTCTCACTGCAACCGAACATTACTTTGGAGTTTTTGCAGAAATATCTTGGCCATTGTGCCTGTTATTTCATAAAGAAACCTTACAGCAGCCATTTACAGCACTGTAACACCACAGAATTCTGGGTCTTTGTTTGAGTCTGTTTGACGTCTATCTCTCAGCTACAATCGCTAGGACACCTTTCTCTTTTCTTAGCAAAGCAGTTAATTTCACGTTCAAAATGTGCTAAAACTACCAAAACACTTCATTGATGTCTTAAATCAACTCATTCTTCCAGAACACAACAAGGATTCACCCAACATATACACTTTTAACTCATACAACAAAAAACACTAACAAAAGTCAGCATTATAGTATATTTTTTTTTGCTGTTAACTTCAGTTTATGTCTCATGGTCCAAGTTTACATTAAAGTACACACGTTTTCTCCTTTTGTAAACAATAGATTATTTTTGTAAAACAATAGATCTGTATGGAGTTATTTATACCAGGCTCGATCAATCTCAGCATAATAAAGCAAGATATGCCATATGTAATTCTCAAGTTTACTTCTTTTTCCACTGAAGTATATGCTATCAGAAGAGAATTGTCCGTTTTCTTCCACGTGTGTGAGTGTTATGAGTCAGAGATCGCATCCGGGTACTTTTGTGCATCCTCTGTACATGTGTTCTTGAGTATTGTAATTGAACTTCGACAGTTGATGATGACGTAGAGCAGGAACACAAGGACGCAATATCACTAAACAACGCTTTTGCGAAACATCCATTAAGTATATTTAATTGTGCTAAAATCACACTATTGCAAGTATACTTTAGGTTCACTTTAAATATCTCACATTTAAAGACTGATATTATACAGTGATCCCTTACTAATAGTGATATTACAGGGTTTTTTAAACATCTGCTAGGACACATTTCTGCATACGCATCACTTTTTCAAAACTCTTCACTCAGGGATCACATCAGCCTATGTGGCTAAACTTTGAATCATTTATTTGCTTTGGCACAAAATGCGTTCAATGACGACATCTTTCAATTTACATTCATTCTTTTCTCAATTAGATACAAACGCCAGCAAAACTTTATGAACTATAAAGGCTAATTTGAACGTTCACACTTTCTTTTTTAAACTGTTCAACTTATGTTCAAAATTTGAACACAAAAATGAATAACACAGAAATTTGAAACCCCTCTTAAAATGCTTGCTATGGATGTGAAAAATGCAGAAAACTGAACCTGATCAGATTTTTTTTATGACGAAGGAAAGTTTCAGAGGCTGTGTGTAAACGTGCTTGATCTTTTTTTTAATGTGTGAAAATTTCGGTGTGCAAGGATATTTAGTCATTACCATCTATATAAAAGGGGAAAACTTAGGAACAATTTTATACTGTAATGTAAACATGGACCATGTAGCATAAACAATAATGAATAAGCAGTAGAGAGTCAAACTTGTTTTGTAAAGAAAATTTATATTTTTTATTTAAATTTAATATACACTGTATAATGATTTTTGAGGTCAAAACTCAGTTGTGTTGATTGTTGAGTTGAAAATCTTCAACTAAAGTGTCAATGTTAAAAGTCATTCAGTTTGCATAATTTAATTGAGACGGATGAAAATTTTCATGCAAGTCACCATAAAATTTGGTTCTGACCTTCAAAATCTCTACAGTGTGTTTGTGATGGCAAGAAATGGCAAAGCAATCAAACAGGCGTTGTGTTTTACCATCCAACAGGGGACTTAAGTCAATTTAAGGAAATCATGTTCACTATATAAAGTGTGACCTGCAATTGTTTACTTAAAGAGTGATTTCTGCTTGATTTAAAACATAAAACACCAATACTTACCATAACAATACACTATAATAAGATTTTAGAGGTCAAAACTCCGTTGTGTGTTGATTGCTGAGTTGAAAATCATCAGTTGGTTAAACAACTAAAGTGTCAATGTTAAAAGTCATTCAGTTCACATAATTTAATTGAGACTGATAAACATTTTAATGCAAGTCACCATATAATTGAGTTATCTCAATATATACAGTGAATATCTACAGTGTGTTTGAGATGGCAAGAAATGACAAAGCAAACACACTGGTGTCATGATTTACTATCTAACAGGGGACCGGGTCATTGTGTTTAACATAATCATTATTCAAAGATGATCTGCAATTAATAAATTAGAGAACTATTTCTGCTTGATTTAACTCTTAAAACTCAGTTATTGCTATAAAAACTCTAAATCTCTACAGTGTGTTTATGATGGCAAGAAATGACAACGCAAACACACTGGTGTCGTGATTTACTATCTAACAGGGGACCGAGTCATTGTGTAACATAATCATTATTCAAAGATGATCTGCAATTAATAAATTAGAGAAATATTTCTGCTTGATTTAACTCTTAAAACTCAGTTATTGCTATAAAAACTCTAAATCTCTACAGTGTGTTTATGATGGCAAGAAATGACAACGCAAACACACTGGTGTCGTGATTTACTATCTAACAGGGGACCGAGTCATTGTGTTTAACATTATCATTATTCAAAGAGGATCTGCAATTAATACATTAGAGAAATATTTCTGCTTGATTTAACTCTTAAAACTCAGTTATTGCTATAAAAACTCTAAATCTCTACAGTGTGTTTATGATGGCAAGAAATGACAACGCAAACACACTGGTGTCGTGATTTACTATCTAACAGGGGACCGAGTCATTGTGTTTAACATAATCATTATTCAAAGAGGATCTGCAATTAATACATTAGAGAAATATTTCTGCTTGATTTAACTCTTAAAACTCAGTTATTGCTAAAAACTCTAAATCTCTACAGTGTGATTATGATGGCAAGAAATGACAACGCAAACACACTGGTGTCGTGATTTACTATCTAACAGGGGACCGAGTCATTGTGTTTAACATAATCATTGATCTGATGATCTGCAATTAATACATTAGAGAAATATTTCTGCTTGATTTAACTCTTAAAACTCAGTTATTGCTATAAAAACTCTAAATCTCTACAGTGTGTTTATGATGGCAAGAAATGACAACGCAAACACACTGGTGTCGTGATTTACTATCTAACAGGGGACCGGGTCATTGTGTTTAACATAATCATTGATCTGATGATCTGCAATTAATACATTAGAGAAATATTTCTGCTTGATTTAACTCTTAAAACTCAGTTATTGCTATAAAAACTCTAAATCTCTACAGTGTGTTTATGATGGCAAGAAATGACAACGCAAACACACTGGTGTCGTGATTTACTATCTAACAGGGGACCGAGTCATTGTGTTTAACATAATCATTGATCTGATGATCTGCAATTAATACATTAGAGAAATATTTCTGCTTGATTTAACTCTTAAAACTCAGTTATTGCTATAAAAACTCTAAATCTCTACAGTGTGTTTGAGATGGCAAGAAATGACAACGCAAACACACTGGTGTCGTGATTTACTATCTAACAGGGGACCGAGTCATTGTGTTTAACATTATCATTATTCAAAGAGGATCTGCACTTAATACATTAGAGAAATATTTCTGCTTGATTTAACTCTTAAATCTCAGTTATTGCTATAAAAACTCTAAATCTCTACAGTGTGTTTATGATGGCAAGAAATGACAACGCAAACACACTGGTGTCGTGATTTACTATCTAACAGGGGACCGAGTCATTGTGTTTAACATAATCATTGATCTGATGATCTGCAATTAATACATTAGAGAAATATTTCTGCTTGATTTAACTCTTAAAACTCAGTTATTGCTATAAAAACTCTAAATCTCTACAGTGTGTTTATGATGGCAAGAAATAACAACGCAAACACACTGGTGTCGGGATTTACTATCTAACAGGGGACCGAGTCATTGTGTAAATCATAAATAAATCAAAAGTGGTTTGTTTAAAAAACTCATAAATGTATAAGGTGGTAAGGTGGCCCTTTTGCACCCCATTTTACATGGGGCAAAAGTCACACATTATTTATACAAATACTTGAGCTAAAATGTTTTTTTTTTAATAATGTCTTAACACTTGTTTAAAAGAATAGTAAAGTTTGTACTATTTTCTGTTTATTTTGATAAATGAAATAATGTTCAATGAATATAGGCTACTGTCATTAAAATATGTTAAAATAAAAAATACAGAAACAAAACTTCTAATTACATTCTGGTTGTTTAGATTTTTAAATCCTTTTTTCTTAGATTCTGTTTAGAATTTAATTGTAATGTAATGCAAAGTTTGAAACTAGTCAGGGTATCTAGTAAAGAGATGTAATGCTGTTCCTTTAGTAAGCAGCCTGTTAAACAGCAGAGTCTCTCTGGGCCAGCAGGCCATTCAAACAATAGAGGAGTGTGTGTGAACGACGTGTGTTTAAGGGCCATTACAGTTCCTGCTCCAGCCTACAGGGGAGCTGCTGAGTATGACCTTAAACACACACACACACTTAGGTCCCCACTTGGTCAAAAGTTTTTAAAAAATTACTAGAGTGTTTTTACTTAATTTTCACATGATTTAAACACACACACTTGTAGGTCCCCACTTGGTCAAAAGTAAAAAAAATCACCAGAGCGTTTTTTTAGTGTTTTTACTTGATTTTAACATGATTTAAAGCATGACCAACAGGGGACCTGAAAAATGTCCCCTCTTGGCTCAGAGGTCCCCTGTTAGTGAGTGTGTTACGACACCAAGGTCCCCTGTTAGATAGGTAGACAAGTACACACACACACACACACACACACACACACACACACACACACACACACACACACACACACACACACACACACACACACACACACACACACACACACACACACACACACACACACACACACACACACACACACACACACACACACACACACACACACACACACACGTTGGGTTTATTTTATGGGGACTCTCCATAGACAGTGATTTTTATACTGTAAAAACTGTACATTCTGTCCCCTACCCCTAAACCTACCTATCATTAAAAAACAAACAAAAAACAAATCACAGTTTAGGACAGTATGTTTTTTAAGCAAAAGGAAGTGTTTGTTTAACAATAATAGTGTGAACATTGCATAGACTTCCATTGTTAACGAGTTAATGATAATCCCAAATCCTTTTGATATATTCCCAATCCCAAAACCTAAAAAAAACATGTTTTGGATGATTTATAAGCCTTTTGAACTAGTGAGGTAAAATGTCCTTACAGTTGTCATAATATTTCACATATAAGTGAGGACATTTGGCCCTCACAAGTATAGCTAAACCTGCACACACACACACAGAAAACGTTCTGCATTTTTACATTTTCAAAAAAAAAAAAATTCTTTAAGGTATTAGGTTAACTTATTTGGCTTGCTGTCCACTGATAAGGAGCTCGATGAAGCAGCTTCAACTTGAGCTCTGATATACCCCCACAGTGAATAAATATAGGATATGATTACTTAGGGCAAGGTATCTAAGATGAAGGTGGAGTTTGGGAGGTGGAGGAATTTTGGGACAGCTGAGAATGAAGAGCAAAGCTGCTTATCAGGGCCGTGCAGAGACCGTTGGAGGGGCAGGTGCTCAAAGTATAAAAGGGGCACATGGAACAAGGCTTTTAATCGGGCTGTGCTCAAAATATCAATACAGCAATATATTGTGACGCATTCCTTTCTGATACGCGTTCCGATACGGATGTTTCTGTATTGATATGGTAGCAAATGCTTTGATGCAGTTTTGAAAAAGAAAGAGAATAAAAAAGACCATTTAAAGGTTAAAAGTTAAAAAAAAAAATTATTGGCACCTATTAATAATTCTGGGATTAGAAACTGTTATACTTATGATTCAGTTATACAGAATAGTAAAGAACAGCTGTTATAGTAAACTGTGTAGGACATTATTCAAAATCAACGTGGCCCGTTTCGTACAGTACAGAATAGTTTTATTTAATGCCATGTCAGTATCTGTGGCTATTTTCATGGCAAAAACTGAATTACAAATATACAAGAGTTACATTTATCCAATAAAAATAAAAACCAAGCAAACAAAAAAAAAAAAAAAATCACAGCAATCTTATACAAGATTTTTAACATTAACGTCTAAAAAATTTCTGGTAAAATCTTAAAATCTTAAATTCCTAAAAAAAATCCTTTAGTGGGTTTGCTGCCTTTGCTGTTGTTGTTGCTGCTGATGCTGCTGGAGTATATCTGAGACTATAGAAATTAAAACAAGCATATGAGATATATTAGCTGATTAAACAATTGTTATGTGACCATGACAAGATGTACAGATTGCTGAAAGTGTTTGTAACTCGCTCACTGTGCTGCAACTGCTGCCAAGGCTGACTGCTACAAGAAGAGGGAGATGTTCATATAGGCTGCTGCACACCAAGAGCTGTGGAGAGAAAATAAGATATCAGATTCAGAAAAGCATCTGAGAAAGAAACAATAGGGGGAACGGATGAGGGCCATGGCAGGGGTAAGAGTGAAACAGAAAAATCTATATAGACAGTGATCATGATTTCATATATTGCATTGTGACTCTGAGATGTAGTTGGATTTTGATTATGTCTAATCAAAAATATAAATAAAGAAACTAAAATGTGTGTGTTCATTCTGTCGGCACCTACTTAAAACAACCTTATATAATCCCATTATAATAAATGTTATATTTACCTGTGGCCTTCCCTGTTAGACATATACAGAAAACGTAAACGTTAACATAACACCTTTCTGAACTGCACAAATAATAAACTAAATACAGATGAATTATCATTAAAGCTACACTTTTCTCTGTGATGAACATTATTGACATGAACATGATTGAATCCTGTTCTGAATTTATATATTTTTTTAATGCTCAATAGTTTACACACTGGTACTTGAGACACAATGACCACAACATGTAACTCATGGACGAACCCCCTGAACCAATTCGGCTAAACGACAAGCACAATTTCTGCTTTACACTCAAAATACAATTCTAAAACACTTTTTTTTTTCAAAACACTACACAATTCTCTGCATTTGGCACGCTTTTCATGCAGAAAATCTCTTGTTTTCACAGGGAACACACTGCCATTCAAATATGCACACTGACTCATCACATGGGCAAACACCTGTCACAGTTTTACAATTTGCAAACAGAGCTTTAGCATAAAAAGGCAACAGGTGAGCTCTTCTGTTTTGGAGCAGCAAAGTTTTTTTTTTTTTTACTGTAACTGTATACAGTAAATTATTCTGTTGTTGTAGAGCACTGTATGTGCAACTTTGTGTTGGTTGGGATGAAAACTGTACATTGTTTTTGTGGGAAAAATCATATGATGGTTCTTGTGTGTCATTTGAAAACAAAATACCATAAGAAATAACATTGTTTTGAATGTAAAGTTTCATTTTGCAGGAGAATTGAGGGGTTTTGCCCATTGTGTGTGTGATTTTTTTATTTGTGTGTACAGTTCTGAGAGTATGAGGCATGCTTTCAGAAAATATGTGTAAAATATGTGTACGTCTAGTACAGTTATATGGGATTCTTTCATTAATCTGTCCGCGTCCAAAATCGCATACTCTCCTGAGTAGGTACTAACCACACAACACCGTAAAGCTACAATGTTACTACAGGTAGGCCCATATTTCATAAACCAATCTCTACTAAAACCATTAGTGTGGGTCCATTTTACACATCTATTAAAACATCTGAAAATCCGCCACAACCTGTGAAGGGAAATATTTGCAGTTCAGGAATTCAGCATTTGTGCCAATCAAAATGTTTTTGGTAATCATTTTGGGTGACGGTGGTTTTCAGATGGGTATTTTGATTCGATCACCTTCAACAAAACAGAAAATCATGAAGTCTTTGACTGAGTATATGGTATATGTTTCAGTGTATGTTCATATTTCTGTTAACATCAGAGAACAAAAGTCTCATTGGCCATCTCTTCCCTTTGACCAGGGTTTGTGGTCGTTTTGTCATCGGTGGTCAAGTTAAGAGAAGTGAATAAAGAGAAGTAGAAATGTGGTCACTGTTACACACAGACCCTATGTACACCCATGTACACTTGGCCTTAAAATAAGTATATTTCAAGTTAATTTTATTAAGTAAATTTAGTTAAGTTCAAGTTTATTTTCAGATATACTTGAAATATACTAATATAAATGTAGGCTACTAGTAGTAGGCCCTATACTTGCAAGTGTACTATTTTAACACTTTTTGGGACTAAATTGGCTCACTTTTTAATTTATAAAATATATTTTAAGTGTAACAGTAGCAAACTTTGAGTACAAAACTAACTTACATCTAAGTTTTTTGATTTTTTGTAACTATACTACAAGTGAGCATCAGTAACTCAGTGGTTGTTTGTTCTAGATCTCTCAAACTTTGATACACGGTATCTACATTGGTGTGCTACAAATAAAACTGACTTGGATGTCTACTACACAATCACAGATTATGTGAGTCAATACAAATACAAATCAGTTGTAACACTAGCTGGGGATTGATGTAACATGAGAGGTAATTTGCTGAAATAAGTTCCACACTATCTAATTTACGCAAGAACTTTAATGAAGAACAAAAATAATATGTTTTGGACACACTGAACAATTTAAAGAGCCAAAAACAAATTATATTGTCTTTCATTTAGGACTTTAAATTTAGCACAAAAACAATTGCTGAAAACAAGTAATGTGTTCGTGTGTGTGTGTGTGTGTGAGAGGTCAGGTTGAGATGGTTTGGACATGTTCAGAGGAGGGAGAGTGAATATATCGGTAAAAGGATGCTGAGGTTAGAGCTGCCAGGCAGGAGGTCGAGAGGAAGACCAAAGAGGAGGTTTATGGATGTAGTGAAGGAGGACATGAAGGTAGTCGGTCTGAGAGAAGAGTATGCAGGGGATGGGGCTAGATGGAGGCAGATGATTCGCTGTGGCGACCCCTGAAGGGAACAGTCGAAAGGAAAAGAAGAAGTGTGTGTTTGTGTGTGTGTGTACTGTATTCCTGTAACAGCAGCTTCAGTCACTATGTTGCCATCCACCTATTTTTATGTGAATTTTGGGATATCCAATAAAAAAAAATTGTAATGCAGGAAGGGAACGCCAATTTGCGCATACATTCTAAAAAGACGTGCATAAACTACGTTAGAAACACATTTACCACATAAATCCCTTGACGCGCAACAAAAAGCATGTAACATTTTTAATGAACTGCCATACCCCAAATGGCATGTGGGTTTGAAGTTAGCATGAATACAAACCATACAATTAAACTAGAGAATCAGTTCTCTTTCATCATCTCGTGTTCGAGATCCACCTATGGGGAAGGGCATCTGTACCTGACCTCTGTAGAAGCATCCAATTGCACCAAGTCTAGCTAGACAGACAGAAGCGTGTAGCCAATGCCCGGTGAGGCCCCACCCCCTTACCTGAGAGCATTTAAGGCCTGCATGCACTGCTGTTTGTTGACCTTCGTTTTTTCGCGATGTCTTCACTGACACAGCTCGGTTGGATTTAACACTGCTTACTTTGCGTTTCTTCAGGAGGACATATCGCCAGATCAGCCTCCGCCAGATGTGACAGTCTTTTATTCAGCCTAGGTTAGCTGTGTTGCGCATCCTGAGCCGCCCACGCTCTCTCTTGTCTTCAGGCTGCCCGCTTTTTCTTTTTGAGATTCTATTTTTATTGAACATTTTGTATATAACTATTTACAACAAAGCCCAAGATCGCCCATAACCGTAAGACTAAATATAAATACATAAAATAAAATGACAGGAAACTAAAATAAAATTGACAGGAAACTAAAATAAAATTGACAACAATTTAGAAGGATCTCAAATATTTCTTGATAGACTCAATAAGGTCCAACCAAAATTGTATTGTCTTTCTATTGGCTCCGAGCACTTTAGCTGTGGTACACTCCAGAAGGGCAATGTCCAGTAGATATGACATCCAGATAGACATAGCTGGGGTAGTTGGTTCCAACCACAGTTTTAGGATAACCTTTTTAGCAGCAGTAAGGACAACGGACAAAGTCTTGCTTTGATTAACAGACAGTGACAACGATGAATCATCCAGCAAAAGGAAAATCAGAGGGTCCTTTTGGATCGGAATCTTCAGAATATCTGTCAGTAAGTCCTGGACTGAGGACCAAACTGGTACAATTTGAGAACAGTCCCAGAACATATGCATATATGTACCTACATTTTCACTGTTACACAAGTGACAAAAAGGATCAGATTTTCTTTTCATTTTATATAGTAAAGAGGGCGTGGCATATGCCTTATAAATTAACTTATAATGTATCATTTGGTGAGCCGGATTTTTTGAGGTAGTAAAACAATTCCCCCAGACAGTGTCCCAGTCAATTACTGTGTTAAGTTGCCTCTCCCAGAAGTCCTCAGTCGGAATGTTTGAGTACTGTCGTACCACGAGTGATTTATAAATTATGCTAACAATACCCCTAGAAGCCATACTGGAATCTATCCAGTCTAACATAGGATGAGAAGATATTTTATTCGACCAGGGTACTCCATATGCTTTTAACGCAGATCTCAATCTTAGATATAGAAAGAATGAAAATCCTGGAAGAGAGAATTCATCCCTTAGAATCTGAAAGGACTTAAGTCCATAACCACTATATAAGTCTTTCAGGGTATAAACCCCACACTTAACCCAGCATTTGGAAACAAAGGGTTTATTACCCGTGCAAAGATTACTATTATGCCAGATGGGGGTAGAGTCACAATATGAATCTGAAGCTCCCATGATCTTTTCTGCCACTCTCCATGTTTTAATAGAATGGCATATAATTGGACCAAACTTTTCCAGAGCTTTCTTAGGTATTCCAGTAAAAGGTAAATCCTGTAGACGTAATGGGTAAATAATATTAGTCTCTAAGGCCCGCCATGGCACAGGAGAGTCAACATCTATCCATGTCCTAAGTGGTCTCATTTGGTATGCTAGATAATAGGACCAAAAATCCGGTAGCGATAAGCCTCCATGAGGTTTTAACCTATGCATCGATTTGAGTCGAATTCTAGGCCGTTTGTAATTCCATAAAAATTTTGTTACTGCTGTACGAAGCTCTTTAAAATAACCAGTAGGTGGTGCCAGAGGTAACGTTGAAAATAAAAAGCTCAGCCTCGGAAGTGTATTCATCTTAATAGTGGCCATCCTACCATGAAGAGCTAAGCAGAGTGGAGACCAACACTGAAGATTGCTTGAAATCTTATCCAGAAGAGACTGGTAGTTCCACTTAGAAATGCGAGATAGTGAACAAAAAACTCTAATCCCAAGATAATTAAATTGGTCGCTGACTGGAACCATAGAGGGTAAGGCCTGAATCTCTGATTTAGCTGTTAAGTTAAGGGGTAAAAGTATGGATTTACTCCAATTAATTTTGTAACCGGACAATTTACCAAATGTATCAAATAATTTTAAGCATTCTTTAACCGAATCTGTGATATTTGATAAATACAACAGAATGTCGTCAGCATAGAGTGAAATCTTATGAGACGTATTCATACAGCTTATAGGGACTATTGCAGAGCATTGTCTAATCGCTTGGGCCAAAGGCTCTAATGATAAATTAAAAAGCAAAGGTGACAGGGGACATCCTTGACGAGTGCCCCTGCCAAGACGGAAAGAAGGAGAAATATGAGGGCCAGTAAGAACTCTGGCTGAACAATCAAAATAGATAGTCTTGACAGCTTGCACGAAAAAAGAACCAAACCCAAAACGCTCCAAGACAGACCACAAAAATGTCCACTCAATTCTATCGAATGCTTTCTCTGCATCCAGAGAAAGAACTGCAGAGGAAGCTGTATATGTGTCTGCTAGTTGAATAATATGAAGAAGTCTACGTATATTGTCCGCAGCAAATCTCCCCCTTAAAAAACCTGACTGATCATATTTGATCAGGTCTCCAACACACCGATCCAATCTTAAGGTCAAGACTTTTGCTAACAGCTTTGAATCTGTGGATAGAAGGCTAATTGGCCTATAGCTAGAACACTCAAGTGAATCCTTCCCTCTCTTCAAAAGCAAAGTTATTAAAGCTGTGTTTTGGTCCCTGTGCAGAGCCCCTTTTTCTAGAGCAAAATTAAAAGAGTTAAGTATCAAGGGAGCAACTATGTCCCATAATGCCTTCAATAGCTCCGGGGGAATCCCATCTAACCCAGGGGCTTTATTACTGCTCATGCAGTCCAGGGCAGACTTCAATTCTTCACTTGTCAAAGGGCTGTCCAACATATCGCGCTGAGAATCATTTAGTTTGGGAAGATCTAAATGTTTAAGGAATAAATCTAAATTTGTCGGGTCAGTGTTGGATTCTGACGTGTACAGATGTTTATAATAGGATTCAAATATTCTATTTACATCCTTAGGTTGAGTATACACTGAGCCCTCGTGCCTAATAGCAGATATGCTGGCCTTAGATTCATTGTCCTTCAACCTCAAAGCCAAAAGTTTAGATGGACGTTCTCCATTGAAATAATAAAACTGTCTAGTACGATGTATGAGAAATTCAGCTCTATGCAAATATATTGATTTTAATTCTGATTTAAGGACGTTAACTTCTTTGGCTTTGGTCTCACAGAATGTACCTTTTAGTTCCTTCTCTAGTAGATCAATTTGTTTTTCTAATTCAATTTTACGACTCTCTCTACGCTTTTTACTGAAAGATGAATAACTTATACATTTACCCCTAACAAAACATTTAGTGGTTTCCCACAATACTTGGGGATTAGAGGCTGAATCCCTATTAATCTGCAAAAACTCATTCAAAGAATTGCGTAATTCAGCCACAAATGTACAGTCCTTTAACAAGGAAGTATTAAACCTCCAGCGATTGTGTCTGGAGCCCAATGATACAGGAGTTAAAGTAGAAATTATTGGGGAATGATCAGATAATAGAAGTGGCAGAATATCCACTTTACTAATATAAGGAATTAGAGAAGGAGACACAAGTAAATAGTCAATCCTTGAATAGCTCTTGTGACGAGCTGAGAAGAATGTATAGTCCCTGGAACCATCATTTTGTAAACGCCAAACATCACATATGTTAGAGTGTCGCAAAAATGAGTTAAAACAACCAGAAATCCTTGCATCAGCTTTAGAAGCATGAGATCTATCTAGCTGAGGATCTAACACAGAATTAAAGTCGCCCCCTAGCACCACGAGACAGTCCTCCAAACTCACAACTAAACGTAGTAATTCTTGAAAAAATAACGGATCACCCTCGTTGGGTGCATAAACAGACACAAAAGCATATTTAGTATTATTTAGAGAACCAACAACATAGGTAATTCGGCCTTCTTTATCCCCACCAGAACGTATAACAGAAAAATTAGTAGAACGCCTAGATAATATCAACACCCCTTTTGATTTATTGACGGCCGAAGAGGATGAAATAATTTTAAAGTATCTATTTTGAAAGCGATGCACGTCAGCTGACTTCAAATGAGACTCTTGTATAAGGGCAAGAGAGACCTTTTTACATCTTAGATAATCTAAGCATTTGGTCCGCTTGATGGGGCTATTTAACCCATTAACGTTCCATGACAATATATGTATAGCCATAATTTAATGAGTAATAGCTATGCAGACCAAACAGAACGAGGCAGGAGGACCAAAAAGTAGTCCCCAGCAAAGATAGTGGGCGGCAATAAGAAAATATGCAATACACATAACGTTACATGAATGCATATAAATACTACGCATATAAATGCGTGCATAATACAAATTAAACTTACGTGGGCGGACTTGGGCTTGAAACAAAAAAACACAAACAAGAACAGTAAAAGAACGGGCAGCAAGCAAAGAGTTAAAACACACTCTTCTACCTGCCCTTAACGTAACAGTCTTTGGATACGCGGCCAACTAGCAGTCCGGCTTGTCTGTCGACACCTGACCCGACCCGGTCATTTTCCGGATGCACAAAAAGAAAAATCAATCTTACTCAGTCATCCATGGGAACTGCCGATTCATGCTCCTCTTCGGATTCTTGTGACACAACAGCCTCTGCTCCCTTCGGGGAAGATTTTGCGATGGGAATGGGATTCATATTGAGGATAAACTTTTCCACCTCCGCCGGTGTCTCAAGCAGTGAAATCTTCCCTCGGTGAGTAACTTTAACTACCGCGGGATAAAGCAAAAAAGACGTAATTCCCGACTGGGTTAGCTTCTTCCTCACCAATGCCATCGCTCTCCTCTTAGATGCAGTGTGGGTGCTGTAGTCTGGGAAGAAAAGTAGTGGAGATCCATTATGAAGAATTTGTCCAGCGGCACGGGCTCCATTCAGGATCGCAATCCGATCTTGATACCGCAGCATCTTGAAGATGAACGTACGAGGGGTAGATTTCGCGCGCTCGCCGCTGTATATACGATGAGCTCTTTCAACCTCCAGTACTTTGCCAGTAAGAGAGGGGATCCATTTAGGAAGATTACTCTGTATAAATCGCAGAGGGTCGTCTCCTTCTGCACCCTCTTTTAGTCCCACTAGACGGACATTGGACTGACGGCTTTTGTCTTCGATTCTCGCCAACTTTTCCTGAAGGGAATCCACTGCTAACTTTACTTCCACGGTGTCTTTCTTTGCGTTGCGAAGAGCTGCCTGCATGTTGTCAAAGTTATTTCTTATCAGTCGAACATCCTCTTCCAAGACTCCAAGTCTGTCCGCGATTGGGGCAAATTCTTCCCTAAACATTTCCCTGACAAAGCCAAGCTGCATCTTTAACTCGTCAGCAACAATGGCGCGAATTTCCCCCTCAGGAGCACAATTAGGGTCTTTGACTCGTTTTTTCTCCGGGGAAGCCAACGCTAATTGACGTTTTGCCATCTTCAATTGTTGCAACGTTATCAGAGCAGCCAAGACTAACCAAGCGTTGATAATTTTACTGAGAACAGGTAGATTAAGGATACCGAGTCAGGGAGCAGTCGAACTACACAGCCATTGCTACCGGAGGGTCACGTGATCTCCCGCTGCCCGCTTTTTCATCATCTCACCTGCTTCCCTTTCCACGGCTGCCCACCATGGATTTTATTCAGTTTTTCACCGTTATGTCGCTCTCTAAAACTGCTGCTTCTCCCGGGGACCGCTTATCATAGGCCTGCCCGGCCGTGTGTGGTGCACTGATTGCTGCTATAGACCCTCAACCCTTCTACGTGGTCTGCTTGGGCCTCAAGCACGCAGAAGAGGCTTTGGAGAACCCAGACAATTGCAGCCATTGCCTTATATTGCCTAAGAAGCTCCGGCGACCCACTCATGGTAAAGCATATGGCAGCTCTCGGCATGGGTGGTTCCCCCGCTATCAAGCCCTCAATCGCCAGACACCTTAACCTCATCCAGGGCGGGCTTCTCGTCCCCAACCCACCCATGGAACAAAGTGCTCCTGTATGCTTTTCCTCCCCTGTGCCTGACCATTATTGTCTCAAGCGAATAGGGAGATTCATCACCCACACACAGACAGGGTGGCTCTCTGTGCCTGGCCCATGAGAGGACAAACTGAAACATACTAGGGCTTCCCCAGCATCTGGTTGCCACTATACAGAATGCCAGGGCTGTTTCTATATGGTCCGTATATGGATGTAAGTAGCGTTGGTTAATGATGTCACCTAGGTGGAGTAATAACATCTTTTAATGAATCTGCTTGAGATCTAATTAATGCTCCAATTTTTGCTAAAAATTATGGACATGGCATCTGAGGACTAATTTCCAGATTAAATTATAGGCTCGTTCTTTCGTACTAGAGCACTTACACACATGCACACTCTTCAAAAAACGATGCTTTAAATCTTTTCACAAACGAAAAGACATAAATGACATTTGTATATATTTGAAATAAAATATATAGATTGTACTGAATGTCAGCTTGCTTATTTTGTGGTTTCGGGACACGGGACACTATGGGGACACTATGGTTTCGGGACACATCGAATCGTTGAACTATGCTGATAAAGACAGAACTTGCAACCATAGTTGGCTAACAATGCTTTCGGGAAACGCACACCAGACCATCCTTTGCAGCCTTCGAAACCATGGGCATTCAAGCCCGAGTCCTTAGACGGATGCAGCCTTTGAATTGGGACATAGCCTCTGTCCCTCTCCGTAAGAGAAGTAATTGCCACCTGACTTCTATAATCAGTGCCCTGTTGTGATTGGATGATTGGTGGGGGAAGGAGAGTATTTAAACTGCAACCATCATCAGAGCTGTGTTTGTGGTGGTCTTTGAGGTTTCATATTCAACCCCAGGCTAGATGTTGTTTTAAAACAAGTAGTCACAGTTGCCAAGTCCGCGTATAACACACGTCTTTGGGCTTCTTTTTTTGGCAAGTCGCGTAAAAAAATATCAAGTGTTGCGAGTTGCATTTTTTTCAGACGTATTTTAAAAAATGTGGTTGCTTGTTAGGAAAATATGACAAGCAACTTCGTTTCTTTACATTTATGGTCGCTGTATGGTCTTCTCACAGCTAATAGCCAATCAGTGCAATAATACAAGTGCTGTAGCGTAATTTGTCCTCATACATCCCGCCTCCTTCTCCCCCTCATTGAAGAAAAATTGTGTTCATAGTGTGTGTGTGTTCATTTGCAGTGTGTGTGTGTTCGCTACTCACTGCTCCTAATATGTGTACACTAACTCATACTATGGGTTACCATAATTGTCACTTTTTCTCTTTTTCCATCTCCAAACCTCTTCTGTTCACAGCTGATCGGAGGATATTGCATGCCCTTTGTTGCAATTTGATGATTTTTGTAAAATCACATCTGTTTTTGCTTTTCAAACTCCGAGAGGTTTCAGTTTAATATGTTGCAGTCTCATTTATTGTAGGGATGTGACGGTGAGGAAATTTTCCCACCGGTTAATTGATGTGTGACAACACCGGTAATACCGGTATCACCGGCGGAGGCTTTTAAATCTAAAGTAACATGCACACTACCGCTCTGAACTGAAAACGCGCCAGTGCGCGCACACCGTGAATGACAGCTCGTCTGTAAATGCGCGCTCTGTGAGGCCATGGGTGCGTCTCAATCAGTTCCCTAGTTCAGTAGTCAGGGCACTGATCAAGCATTGATCAGTCTATGATTGAGATGCACACCATGAATGAATGACAGTTCGTCCCCTTGTTTATACTCGACGCGCCCGCACGAGCGCGGCAAAAAATAAATGCGCGGAGCCAGGCGAAAGTAAACAATGCACGCTCTGTGCGGCCGTGCACATTTTACTTTCAGTTTTGAATTAGCGCCAATTCGGCTGCGGGTTGCTTGAATTGTGGGTTCATTAGCCTATTATTTTTAATGAAAAACACAACAACAAAACAAATGACAAACTCCCTTAAATAGGCGCTTTTACGTTTCGCTTTGAAACCAAATCTTCCGCGATCATCTCAGTCTGCTCCTCACTCTTAAATCTGATGAATGGCTCCTGCCGCTGCCGAGACTCACGGTCGGATCCTGCTTTATTAAGCAGATACGTTCAGTTTTTATTTGTATTGTCTGTTCTCTAACTGAACTAAATTATTTTATTACTATAAAAAAATCAAAAAGACGGTGGGCGGTGCCACGGTGGGCAAGTGATGTAACCGGTGTTGAGTCTGGACACCGGTAACACCGGCAACACCGACTATCGTAGCAAGCCTAATTTATTGATAAAAATCATTTATCTTTGTGGTGAGGGGGGCGTGGTTCAGCGAGGTCTGCACGAAAGGAGAGAGTCGGGAGAGCGGCAGTGAGTAAAATGATAAACACCTGTGTCGGATTGCAGCGATTGGCGCGGAGAGACAGGATAAACAGGGTTATAACTCGGCCCCGGAATGGTCGGAGCTACCCCACTGGGCGGAGCTCCTGCACCACCCGGTGCATGTCCGTTCCCACCACTGGGAACGGGGTGGGCCCCTCAGTGGTAGGCTCCTGTGGGTCCGAGGCATTGGAACCTGCCTAGAGGGAGAGGAGAGAGAAACAGGGGAAGGGGTGGAGAGAGAAACAGTTGGCAAGAGTCTGCTGACCCCAGGGCACGCCATCATCTGGTCCTCCGCCAGTTGGATGGCCAAGTTCAGCGACTTCGGATGGTGGCACTGGACCCACTGCGCCGTCTTCATGGGAAGTCGGGCGATGAACTGCTCCAGCACCACCAGGCCAACGATTTTGTCCACGCCGCTTCACTCGGTCATCAGCCATCAGCTGTTGCACCATGACGAAGGGCTGGCCACTTTCCCCCAGATCCAGCGATCAAAATCGCTGGCGATGTTGCTCTGGGGTGAGGCCGACCCGCTGTAGAATGGCCTTCTTCAGGTCCTGGTACACGAGGAAGGACCTGCAGTTGCTGGGCCGCTATTTGCAACTCCCCCGTCAACAGGGGAATCAGGCGCAGCGGCCAATGGTTTTGGTCCAACCCACTAGCCTCTGCGGTCCTCTCAAATAAGTCCAGGAACGCCTCTGGGTTATCCTGGGCGCCCATTTTGGTGAGAGGCAACTGTGTGGGTGGGCCAGCTGATGGTCTTGGCTTGGTCTGAACCTCCCGGTCCTTCAAGCTCCGGAACGCCTCTAGAGCCTCGTGTTGGGCGCGGACGAGTATCTGGAACTGCCGTTCCTGATTCTCTCGAATGTCCAATAGCGCCTGATGGTGTTCTTGATGGAGTGGAGGCCTGCGAGAGATGAAATGACATCCACAAATGGCGATCCTGACGGGTTCTGCATCCTGGCGGTGGCACTCTTCTTCCTCCCGGGTTTCGGCACCACTGTTAACAATATTCGTATCCAAGGAGGAAGAAGACAGGGTCGGCATGACTGGGACTTGTTTTTATTCAACACTGTCTGGGTACAAACAAATAAAGTTGCGCAACCAGCTCTCTCAAATAACTCAATTCAATCTCATTCAGTTTTCAGTAGTCTTTCTCTGTTTTCCATTTCCAAGCTCATATGAGTTCCCAGTCCTTCTCTCTCTCGTCCCAGTCCTCAGTGTTTGTGGCTTTATACCGTGTCTCCGCGCCAATCACTGCAATCAGACACAGGTGTTTATCATTTGCACTTGACCTACTTCCTCACCGCCACTCTCCCGACTCTCTCTCTTCGCGCAGACCTTGCTGAACCACGCTTATTGAAGTAGAGTTTCTTTCCTGTGTCTCTCTGATTACACTCTATGATGATAGTTAAAAGGGAGAAATGAATGTTAACTTCTATGATTATTTATTGCATGTTGTTTTTGTTTACTTGAAGTGTACTAGTTTCATCGTTTATTTCTTAATTGTGGGTTTAGTGGGAGGTGGGTGCCATTTTTTATTTTGAATTGAAATTATTTTTCTCCTGTTTATGTTAGCTAGAGTTAGCTTATATTGCTGAACTTTTGTATTCTTTTCTTTTAGCTTAAGTCATTTGGTTAATGAGGAGTTAGATTGGTTATGTATGTTGTTTTGACAATACCCCCTTCTGGGACTGGAGATAGGGTGGTTTCATGCTATTGCACACTCATTCACCACCATACATTTTTGCTGTTGCATTTCCCCCCCTAGACCAATCAGGAAATTGTAACACTGTTCATTTCAACATTTAGGCTACTAATGTTTTATTAAAATCAAAAGTTGTATCAGTTAATATTTAATTGACCAGAGCTAACATGAACCAACAATGAATAGTTGCATTTTTATTAAATAATGTTCACAAAGAATTACAGTTTTTTTTTTTTTTTTAATTGCTCGTTGTTAAAGGTCCCATGGCATGGCATTTTTCTATTATTTTATAATGTTTCCTGAGGTGTACTTATATTGTTAGTATGACTTTTACATCATAAAATGTCATAATTTAGAAATGAAAGGCATTTTTTCAATACTGCTGTTTGCCCTGTGGCTGAATGCCCTGCTTCAAGAGGCGTGTCTGCTGTGAGACTTCAGTAAAAACGCCCACTGTTGTGATTGGCTGACATCTTTGTATTTTAAATGAGCGGAGGGGGCGTGGTTTAACTTGGTCTACGAGGCACGAGCAGGCACGAGCTGCTGCCAGAGAGACGGATGGACCTGAGTTCACTTCACATCAGTTCTCAGCATGTCTGAACTGTTGTAGTTACAGCATATACTTCAGGTTATTAGTCTATTTCTAGTCGGAGGGACTGTCACTCATGTCAGAAAGTTAGTAACTTTAGTAAATTATGGATCAGCGCTGACTGGAGACGCGAACCGTTTAGAACGATTCAGTCCGATTTGGTGGACTGATTCGGTTCACTAAAAAGAACGGGTTCAAAAGAAAGATCGTTCGCGAACCGGACATCACTAACGTACCAGAGATGGAGCTCAGCGGTCGCTAACAAAGTTATTTATAGTACCTACTGAGTTATGAGAGCGCTGTCAGTCAGCGCGAGTTTATTGTGTTTGTATCTGAGAGTTCTGAATAAACACGAGTCCCAGTCACACCGAGTCCGTCTTCATCATTATTACCAACTTTGTAACACATGCAAAGTACCATTACAGCTGTCGAGATGAACGAGTTAAAAGTAAGTGTTGATAATAGCATTATTTTTAAAATAAAATAAAAGCGTCAGTGACGCGCGTTGAGTACACAGCGCAAACAAAGACACAACAGCAGTAATCGAATGTAATCCAGTTTATTGTGGGGCTAGGCTGGCTAGCCCGAATATGCTCACGCTTACCCCCCTTCTGCTTAATCTCACGCCGCGTTTGGTGCCTCCGCTGTGGGCCAGATGCAGTACTGGGGGTCGGGGATGTTGAAGGCCAGTGCAGCCCGAGCTTCGGCGTGTGTGAGGCCGATGTGGAGCAGAAACTCATGACTGTATGCACATTTTAGAACCGGTAGACGCGACGAGGACGTACAAAAACACTGACTCACAAGATAGAAAACACGAAAACACCGTTCTGTCTGGAGAGAGAGAAGCCGCATTGTGTGCACGAATAATAAATAATTAGCTACACATCAGAAATTACTGATCACAGATCAGAAGGAACTGAAAAAAGACTTCTGTTTTCATTTGTACATCCAAACACTGAGAAACTGCCAGCATTCACTCGTTCACAAGGAATGATCTCTCGAGCGTTTGCATGGGCGTGCCAGATTCTCTGAGCGGAGGAAAGGGAGGTAACCGTTCCTGCTTGGACGTCAAACCAGGAGACTTCAGGATTGGCTCGTCTGGCCTGTCATTTTCTCAAAGGCAGAGAGAGACAGCCAGAACTCGGGTTTACACCGATCAACAGTTCTATCCACTTGGGGACAATATTCAGGCTAGGGGAACTCATATTAATGTTGAAAAACCTCATAAAATGAAAATGTCATGCCATGGGACCTTTAATGAATACATTAAAGGTCTAGTATGCAGGATTGAGTAGTGGTTGAAATGGGTATTGCAGTCCAAATTAAAAATATTGGAGAGAGTTGTTTCCCCCGCCCCCTCCTCCTCAGACTTGATGCTCATGTGGGTTGCCAGTTTGAGGACACGCAACAGGAGCGAGCGCAATTGACAATGAAAGCCACGCTGTAAGTTGATTTATCCACGTTTTAATATGCTCTCGTTCATAGACATTTTTACATAGATTCTGAGCCTTTTTAGGGTAGAATCTACGATCTCTGACCCGTTTTGTTCGCTGGCTTCCATGGCTGCAATACGATGTGTTTTCTGCTAACTGGCAACCTGTGGTGTCGAAATATTATTGGGTAAACCAGCCACATGCAGTATCACTGTGGTGCCCACAGTGGGTGCTACGTACCGTTCGCCACGGCTACACCATCTAATTCCGCAAAGGCCCACCTCTTTCCAGCGGTGCTCTTCCCACAGCGTCCCTAGGAGGCCCCTGCTTTGAGACAGGAAATTGTGGCTCTCTTAGAGAAAGGGGCTATAGAAGAGATACCTCCCACTCATGCAGAGGCAGGCTTCTACAGTCGTTATTTTGTTGTGCCCATAAAGGGTGGTGGATAACGTCCGATGGACTTGTGTTGCTCTGTCTCAGGTTCGAACCGGAGATTGGTTTGTGACCATTGATCTAAAGGATGAGACTAGCCTAAGCTCCTCTGGAAGCTGCTCTGGCCCCATTGCGGCTCCAGGGCGTCCGAATCTTGAACTACCTGGATGATTGGCTGATATTAGCTCAATCCCAGGAATTGCTGATAGTTCATTAAGACTTAGTTCTCTGTCATTTGAGGAGCCTAGGTTTACGCATAAACCTTCAGAAGAGTGTTTTGCTACCAAGTCAGCAGACAACTTTCCTGGGCGTGGACCTAGATTCCGATTCCGATTTGTCTCCCGTACGCGTTCAATCACTACAAGACTGTCTGAGTCATTTCAAGACAGGTCGTCTAGTCCACGTTGGTTTATGCCACAGACTGATGTCTCAGTTACATATGTAACCTTTGTTCCCTGAGTAGGGAACGAGACGCTGCGACTCTGGCCATTCCCCTATCTTCGAGTAGTAGCTTCCTTCGTCTTGAAAATCTGATGATATGATGCCTAGCACACTGATATGAAGCATATGTGACGTATTCTCGGGGCGGTGCTAAGAGTCACTGGCCAATCAATTAGCATGATGGCATAAGTGCTTGACATTCGTCACACCAAAGGTGTTCCCATAGCAATGGTTAGCAGTGTCTCGTTCCCTACTCAGGGAACCAATGTTACATATGTAACCGAGACGTCTTCCTACGTGGTTATTTAATAAATGAAAAGCTACACACTCTATCAGTTAGGGTTAGAAGAACTGGTGATAAAACATTATAACATGCTCGAAACATATTAATCAATGCAAACATGATCCAATCATACACTCATACACATAAAAAAGGTTCTATATGGCACCAAAAATGGTTCTTCGTCGTAATCATAGAGGAACCACTTTTGGTGGTATATAGCACCATATCTTAATATGTTCTGTATATGGTAGCGGTGCTATATAGCACCATAGTTAGCGGTGCTATATAGCACCTTAGTCAAAGAACCGGTGAAGAACCTTTGAAGAGCCACTGAAGCACCACAATTGGTGCTATATAGCACTTAAAAAGGTTCCCCTATGATTACGAGCCAAGAACCATTTTTGGTGCCATATAGAGTTTTGGTGCCATTTTAGAGTGTAGATTTTTAAGACCTGTTCACACCGGGATGATTTTCGCGCCCGTTTATCGCCGACGTTTAACGCCTCGTGACTAAACAAAGGGTGCCAATGTGAGTGTGCACACCGACGTGCAAAACGGCAGGCTTAAAAGCGTCATTTTTAAAATAACGCCTCAGGTTGTTTTTTTTATTTTGACGCAGCGCGTTAAAAGCTGGCCGACCAATGAGATCGGCAATTTTGTTCACGTGCCTGGAGCTGCTGAAGTGACAGTAAAACACGACTTGGTGGCGCTCGAGCACAAAATGGTCTTGCCGAGCACGCATTGATACGACGAAGAAGTAGTAAGTAGACAAAGAAGAAGATGAGCTGCTAATGAATAATGATATTGCTGCTTGCCAGTTAGTAAAAAGTGTGTGTGAATGGTTTTGGCCATAGACATAATGTATCTGTGGTTTTGGCAAGCACGTAAATACTGTCTCTCTTCTTCTTCTGTGTGACAAGCGAGTGTCAGAAGCGTAAAGTACCGCAGCACCACCTTGTGTACCGGGAGCGCTATCTACTGAATGTGCACGTTCACTCGGCACATCGCCAGTGGAAATCGATTGGGTGTGAACACTCAAGACGCGCCGAAAAACGCTGGTGATAAGCGCGAGCGATATTCGTCCCGGTGTGTACAGGCCTTTAAGCATTTGCCTAAATCCAAGCAGTGACTTTTTGGCTGGGCAGTGTATATTGTTAATCAGTTGATGGATGACAACGGTCACCTTTTCAGAATTCTCTAGAAAATTTGATTTTGGGGGCTTCGTTAAATGAGTATAAATAATATTGTATTTAACGTCATTCCAATTGAATTGATTTTGATTACTGATGACAAATTCAATAACCACTTTGTTTGCAATCATATTAAAAGAAAATCTATTCCAGCATCTACTTTTAAATGGATGGTGTTATACGATGTTAATTGGAACCTGGTCTGGTCTCTTCCACGCAAATATCTATTAACAAGATAAAAGAAGTCACATTTATATACAAATGTATACACATTCATACAAATATTACATTTAGCCTACCTTTGTAATATTGTCCTTTTGAATATATATTCATAAAATTAATTTAAGAAAAAAAACAAACATCTTGTGTGATATAAGAGACACTTTTACATTTTGTTTTAAAGCTTTTTGGAATGAGTTATGTATATATCTCTAAAAAAAACAAAAACAAATGTCAGAATATGTATTAACACTTTTAATAAATGCAAATTTTGGGGTAAGAACCCGCTACTGTCAATTTCTGTCAAAGACTATAATTAATTTTTTGTCTGATGGGCATAAAAAACAAACAACAATCTGTATAAAAGTCAAAGATTGCTTTCAGTGTTTAACCTTGTATACACTTTCTTTTAAAAATGGCTGGTAAATCTCTTTTTATGCTATATGATCAACAAATACTGGATTCAATCTTTTTGTCAACTTGTTTTCTTTCAATTATTACAAATTTTGTATTTCTTTTTGGATCTGATTGATTGTAGGCCTCATTGATCTGAGCTTATGCACCTCAGTTTTTAGGTGAAACAAGAATTATTTGTGGATAATTGTCATTATTCAACAAAATATGGAACAAAATTGCACTGTTTATCACACTAATGTGCTTTAAGGCCCGGTTTCACAGATAGGACTAGGCCTTAGTTGTTTAGGAATTGTCGGTGGGGGGAGTGAATAACCAGCGCTCTCCTCCACCCTCATTACCACGACTGAGATGAGAGTCTTGAGCAAGGCACTGAACCCCCAACTGCTCCAAGGGCACTGCAGCAATATGGCTGCCCACTGCTCTGAGTGTGTGTTCACGGTGTGTGTGTGTTCACTACTGTCTGTGTGCACTTGGATGGGTTAAATGCAGAGCACAAATTCCAAGTATGGGTCACCATACTTGGCCACACTTCACTTTACTTAGTTAAATTAGGACATTTAAATATCTTTTATAAATGTGCCCTATAAAAAAAGCATTACTGGTGTGCATCTTGAGACAAAACATGGCACTGACTTAAGTTTCTTTTTTCATTAAAACAGCTGCATTTTCGTCTGGGACTAGGCTAAAGCCTCGTTTGTAAAACAGGTCATAAATGTTTCATATTGTAATTAAAAAGAAAACATTCATATAGTGCTGAATTCATTTATTTGACTTGAACAGCTTTTGACATTAGTATATCACTCCATGAAATTGCATTGATGAACACATGAAATAATTACAGCTACAGAAACTACGAACTCCCTGTTCCTTCAGTAAGAGACATTCCCCCCAAAACCTCAATCTGCCATCTGAACAAGTTGAAGGAGAAGCAAACGTATGAGATATGAGATGTTGAACTGATCTGCATTACTACAGCAACTATCAATGTCTGTATAAGCTGTCTTTATACAAGCATGAGAGCAGGCTGATCATGATGAGCATCTGACTGTGGACTGGCTGCTGTAATGTGAATGGCATTTTCTTTTCTTTTTTTACAAACCATTTAGAACTCAGAGCTGAGGAAAGACTGAAGCAGGGCTGTTGGATCACCGTGACAAGATTTTTAAGATGTTTTAAGAGGCATTTGTAAAATAAACTGTTTCCATTTGAATAGGAATATTACGGGTTAAAGAAAGCAAATTAATAGAATATGAAACTTGACAGAGAATCAAACTGTTTACATTGACATGTCGTCCACTCAGAGGTAAGGCTTCATCTAAAATATGACGGTAAATAGAACCATGTACAAACACGTCAACATTCAATTAATTTTTTTTACATTATCATCACTTGTTTGTGTTCCAGTACAATTGTATCATTTTCCATTTGAAGTGATATGCATTTTTGTCAAAATGCATTTGTAAATCTTCCACATTTTTATTTGTGTTCCATAAGAACTGAACAAATAACACAATTAAAAAAAAGAGCTAAAAAAGGTCACATACACACAATGGTCCCATGATCATAAAACTCCTGAATGATTCTGTGCAACTTGATTTAAGCTATGCTACAACATAATACAATGCAAAAACAACAATTGATCGCTGGTAATGTATCCATGCACACACGCACACACCCTCCATCCATTCTTGTGACACATCCATAACCATCACTTATCTTATTATCAGAAAGCAGTTGAGACTGAGAGAATGATACAGAAGCTCTACGTGACACAGGAAGGACTGCAACTACAGTAAGGCATGGCATGATAAAATCCCAGAGCACTGGGATCCTCTATTTAGACCCAAAGCTGTGTGTTAATGGCCAATAACACACTGAACTAGTGTGGAAGATTTTAAAGCTGAAACGCATGCAGTACAGAGCAGAAACAAAGTATCAACATGCATTATTTTCTGACCCCAAAACATTATGTAATGTAATGTAATGGGGTATGTGAATGTTTATGTGTGTCGGTGATGGAAAGCATGGCTTTACTAAGGTGATTGTTTCAGATCAAAACAGGAGTTACAGATCAAAACAAACAGCTTTTCAATAAAAGCTGACACATTCAAGATAATACTGATATCCTGGCAGACATGAACGTAAAGGACAAACCAGCAAAACAAAACAACTGACAAAAAGAAATGTATCCATATTTCTTTTTGTCAGTCTCATCCAACAGCACATGCCAGAAAAACAACAGCTGTTTCTAACTTTTAAAAACGTATAATACTGAAAATAAATAACAGCAGGTTTTGAGATGTCTTGAGAGTCAGTAGTTTGGGGATTCTTTATAGTTCTGTAAAGGATATCCAGTGTGTTTTTGGGCATACAAGATGCCTTTGTGAATCTCATGACGTTTTCTTACTTGTCCTATTTCACACGCAGAAAAATCTAAAGAAAACAAATATTATACTGACAATAAGACTTTTAGTCTATTTAAGCTTATTTCTCCATGACATTCTCATTACTGTAATGTAAAATAATAATAAATAATGATGTAAACAATGTATAGATCATGATCATGTACAGAATTTATGCTGATTTTAATAAAATACATGTAGCAACTCATAATGTAATAAGTATTGCATTATTATTGTAATAAATTGTCCATCATGTAATCATTTTCTCAAAATGTAATAGAAATGTATTACATTATAAACTCACCAAAAACATCAGTCATATTTTCATTGGTATTCCTTTACAGTACATTTTAAAAATATAAATCCAGTCATAACCTTTCAACAAAATCCACCAGATTACTGTAACTACTACTGGTAATAGTAGTAGTAGTTTAAGGTGCAAAAGTTATGATTTTATTTATTTATTCATCTGGATTTAGATTTTTAAAATGTACTGTAAACGAATACCAATGCTTTATGTTTAATAAACATATAATAGTATGAATATTTAAATGTTGCATTTCGCTGGTAGTTTAAGACTGGCTTTAGATTTTTTTGTAAATGTACTGTAAGGAAATACTAATATTTTTTATGTTTTAAAAACTCTGTTTTCATTATTGTGATGTTTTCGGTGAGTGTATAATGTCAAAATTGCCATTACATTATGAGCTCAAAATTGTATTACATTTTGAGAAAATGATTACATTATGAATTTTTTTATAATAATGTAATACTTATTACATTATGAGTTGCTACAACACACTTGTGTCGAGATATTACATGATATTTCATTACATTACTATAAATCACTGTATTACAATAGTGAGAATTTTTTGGGGGGGAAATATGCTTGTCGTAAAAAATGCTATTAGAATGTTCCTAAAATTCTTTGTGCACACCTATTTTGTTTTATTTTTTTATTTGATATTTCACCGGGACATTGCGCGTACATATTGCACCCACATATAGAACGGTGGAAGGCCATCTGAAACCTCATTAAAACTCATTCAGGAGTCTTGATCCCACCAACTCTAGCTGATTAAAAACCTGTAAAACAAGGATCTCAGGCTCTTGATATGTGCGATGCTGACCCAAACAATCCCATCATGCACTGGGTCTGGACTGTACCAACTGACGAGCAGAGATGTAAACTTGAGGACGCTCTTGAGGAAGAGATCAGCTCTGGGACTGTGTATGGATGCTAAGTTTTCTTTTCGCCAGTTACACCAGACATGACTACTTATTAGCTAATCACCACACGCTACTAACAAATAATAATCTACGTTAATGAAGTCAGCTGAGCTCCAAGGACGGGTCTAGGTTATTAATCTGATATGGATGAGAGCAGAAGACTACAGTATGTCCCGCAACTAGATATCCATGTTAGCTAGCATCTGAGAGCAAAAATAAATAAATCTGATAGGGTAAAGCAATAAATAAAATATCCTAGCATCATACATTTTCATAGATATTTATATATGTATAAGATTATACAGCCCCGTGAACATATTTTGGTTGTGATAGTGGTCTGAAAAGGCATTAGTGTTAAAATGGGTTATGAGACTTTCATTCTTCCTTCCGTAACGTTTAATAAGCGAAACAATTATAATATTCCAGGTGAATCTCACAAAAAATATCCAGGTTCCACAATCAAAAGATAATAATATTATGAGAATATATTTTCCAGTTTTTAAAACATTTTTTTGTGGCTATTTCTCGCCCATATTCTCATTACTGGAATGTTTGTGCATTTCTGTTATTCACACTATTTATCAAGAATAGCAATCCAGTTCCAATTAATTATTTGATTCAGCATATGCCAGCAAATACTGTACAATGTGAATAATATAATATATATTTCAAATCACAAGGGATTTTTTTGCAAAAAAGCAATGAGAATTTTTTGGGGGAAAGTGCTTAATTGTCATTAAAATAACATCACAATGTCAAAAATCTTAATGGTATACTATAATGATGGGCTTAATTTTCTTTAAGTAAAACAGTTTCCTATGTTTACCTTTTGATTTCGGGGTCAAATGAGATCTGAACACGTACTTGACCGTTTTTTTTGCGAGATTCACCCTTTTGAGGAATAAACAAAAGTGATGAAGAAGAGCAAAAAGAGGGATCGGTGACATGATCTAAATTGCATTCTCTTTAAGTATGTGGCTTATTTACCTATAACAATTGATTTTTTTAATTTTTATTTATATATTTTTGGCTCCCTGTTCCTGCCGTGTGATTGGCTGAGGTGAGGTGAATGACAGGTCTACACACGAGTTAGGAAGGCCAGATTGAGGCTGCCGGGGATTTGAATGGTTTCCAGGGCCAGTGAGGAGGGGTTAAAGGGGAAGGTCACGGGGTAGATGACTTTGGTGTCCATCAGAAGCTGAGGTGACTCCTTTCGATCCCGTAAACGCGTCTGACAGAGGAAAGACTCAAGTTGAAGCATTCACACACAATGAAAAAAGATATAATGACTTAAAGAGCAGAAGAACTAGAATTTTTTAAACATACCTGTATTGTTCTTATGAACAATACTGACACACGCTCTTCAAATGCATTGACAGGCGTATACAAGTTCAGCACCTTCACAATCTGGACAGAAAATAAGAAATGGTGTGTGTCAGGTTGTGTTAAGCAAAAAAATATGAGAAAATGTTTTTTTTTTATGACCAAACTAATCCAACAGTAGGCTTCCAAAAAAGAACAAAAGAACGTTTCAGTTATAGTCAACCATTTCCAACCAAAAAACTATGCAGCCCCTAAAGGGACATGATGATGAAAAAAATTAGATGGGAATAAAAATTGTCAATGCTTCGGCATTCGCTCGCAAAATGTTTTGAGTTCCCCTGAGAAACTTTGCGCCCGCTCTCAAAACCTTTGCTTTCCCCAGCAAAACATTTGCGTTCCCCCGAGAAACTTTGCATTCGCTCTCAAAATCTTTGCATCCCCTCACAAAACATTTGCGTTCCCCCGAGAAACTTTGCATTCGCTCTCAAAATCTTTGCATCCCCTCACAAAACATTTGCGTTCCCCCCAAGAAACTTTGCGTTTATTCGTAAAGACCACAAAAGTTTCTTGGGTGAACGCAAAAAAGTTTTGTGAGGGGATGCCAAGATTTTGAGAGCGAATGCAAAGTTTCTCGGGGGATTGGGTGGGGTGAAGTAAAACTTTTGCAAGAGAACCCAAAGCATTGAAATATTTTTTTTTTCTCCCATTTTATATTTTTTCCACCACCATGTCCCTTTAAGGACAACATTTAGTATAATCTGTTATTCTGACCCATGTTGTAAAAATCTTTGAAAACATTACCATAGTAAAACAGGACTGACTGACTGACTGACTAACTAACTAACTGACTGACTGACTGACTGACTGACTGACTAACTAACTAGTTAATGTGATCCTTGAATTTATTGTAATGTGTATTCTTTTTAAAGGGATAGTTCACCCAAAAATTTAAATTAGCCCATGATTTACTCACCCTCAAGTCATCCTAGGTGTATATGACATTCTTCTTTCAGACGAATAAAATCGGAGTTATATTAAAAACGTCCTGGCTCTTCCAAGCTTTATAATGGCAGTGAATGGCTGTTTCTGTTTTGAAGTCCATAAAAGTGCATGTACCCATTATAAAATTATTAATAAATTATTAATAAAGGCCTTCAGAAGCGAATTGACGGGTTTGTGTAAGAATAATATCCATATTTAAAACTTTACAAACTGCAATCTCTAACTTCCGCTAACTGTCGTACGCTCGTTCACGAGAGACTGGCGTTCCAGCGTATGACGTAGGACGCTCCGGTGAGAATATGCTACATCTCGCAAGAACCAAGTATTGTTTTGCTCTATCCTCTGCACTTCCACGTTCGTTTTACGCTACACCTGCGTCCTACATCATATGCTGGAATGCCAGTCTCTCGTGAGCGCATGTACGACAGTTAGAGATTACAGTTTATTAAGTTTTAAATAGGGATATTTTTCTTACAAAACCCCATCGTTTCGCTTCAGAAGGCCTTTATTAACCCCCAGGAGCCGTGTGGAGCACTTTTATGATGGATGGATGCACTTTTATGGACTTCAAAACAGAAACAGCCATTCGCTGGCATTATAAAGCTTGGAAGAGCCAGGACATTTTTAGGGTGAGACATGCGGGTGAGTAAATTTTTGGGTGAACTATCCCTTTAATAATTAGTGAGTGACTAAGTAGAGGATCTTGTTTTGTTTTTTGCTGAAAAAGCTAATATTGCAAAACTAATATTAGCTACATTAAATTCTGTCATCATTTACTCACCCTCAAGTTGTTCCAAACCTGTATGAATTTCTTTGTTCTGCTGAACACATAAGAAGATATTTAGAAGAATGTTTGTAACAAAGCAGATAGAGCAACTATTGACTACCATAGTATTTTTTTCCCTACTATGGTAGTCAATGGTTGCTCTATCTGCTTGGTTACAAACATTCTTCACTCCATCTTCTTTTGTGTTGTGCAGAACAAAGAAACTCATACAGGTTTGGAACAACTTGAGGGTGAGTAAATGATGACAGAATTTTCATTTTTGGGTGAACTATCCCTTTAAGACAAGGCCGTAACCATGTCTTGAACATGTCTTCTATGTCTAATTCTAGTTGGGAAATAATCCTTTTGGGACTATTTGCAAGTAATATTCGCATTAATTTGCGTTAAATATATTGTTAATCTCGAGATTTTTCCCGTTAGTGAATAAATACATAGATCTGCTGTTAACATTCGAATTCCTTAGTGGCCTGGTGGTAGAATTTTTGTCAAAGTTTCCAGGTTCTAATCTGCCCTCATATAGTTTCTTTTCTTCATTAAAATTAAAGATGTTCAATGATTTTATATTAAGAGCAGGGACACGTTTGTGTTTTTTTGTTTTGTGATTTCACTGGAAAGAATAGAGTCTCTGCAACGGAATTAAGCAATAGAGGCCCCGCCTACTTTGATTTGATTGGCAATCGCAATCATTTTGACATTGACGAACGCCGTTAGACCCCTGAGGCAGACCAGGCTAAAAATTTAACTTTAAAACCTTTTTGTCATCCTAACATACAGAGCGCTGCGTAATGAAGTGTAGTGCAAGAATTTCAAATATTGTCCCCCTCAATGTCTATGGTGGTAACGGCCCTGCATCAAGACTATATGAAATCTACTTACACAAAAGAAATGGCATACATTTATAAAATGATCAGGGAAAGATATCAAGTGGGCTATATCGAATAAAAACAGACCATGTTCATTTGAAGTGAGTGAGTGTTACCTGTGCTGTAGAGAGGGCGTTACACATGGAGCAGATGGCCTCGGCATCCTCATCGGTTTTCTTCTTGACCTGCAGTAGTTGTGCGGCCTGAATCAGCGGCTCCAGCGTCTCTTTTGCGCCGCAAGTCATGAGGTTCTTATCTCTCAGCCACTCCTCCAACTGGCTCACGTTGTACCTGAACACATACACACATAAACCCTTATACCAGAGACAATATTACTGGAAATACATTCAAATATGGACAACAACTGAATTTCTGGGCTAATAATCTTACATGCGCTACTTATATTTAATGTAATCTACACCAAAAGCTTGTGGTCAGTAAAATGTATGGTGGTTTATGTAACCGTGTAGTCATTCCTGACACTTTTGATCAATACATCCTTACTGAATAAAAAATCTTACAGAATCCAAACTTATGAATGGTAGTGTAAATATCATGTGAATACTAATTAACAATATAGACAAGCTTTACACAATTTCTGCCAAAGATTATTTGACAGGATTATATTAATATTGACAATTATATTTTTAATGTTAGACATAATTTAACATATAGTTTCATATTTTTTCTACATATTTCGAATATTAAAGGGATAGTTCACCTAAAAATGAAAATTCTGTCATCATTTACTGTCAAACCCAATAGTTGATGGGCCCCATTGACTTCCATAGAATGGAAAATAAAATAAAATTTGATTTAAATTTTTGGGTGAACTATCCCTTTAACTTTAAATTTGTGATTTAATTTAATATTTGTAAATAAAGCAGCATGTTTAATGGCCTTATTTTTCACTATGGTTTCAATAATTGATGTATTGATTAATTACTAATATTTACAATTCAAACCCTATTTGTGTGCCATTGTATATTATCTGGTCTGCATGCATATATTTTGCACTGCTCTGCAAACATATAGAACTTCTTTGCACGCACCTGATCTGCATGCCCTTGCTCCAGGAGCACATGTCTTTACGCAGCAGCAGGTTGTTGAGAGTGACGGCGCCGATGATGTAGAACTGCTGCTTGACCACCTGTTTGATGAGCTCCGGGTCGGTCCCGTGCTGACACATGATGGAGTGGAAGGTATTGAGCTGGCGGATGATGGAGTCCAACGTGTAAGTACCCTCATCGGCGATACTCGATGTCCTCTTACGGAGACCCGTGGGTTTCACTCCGGAAACGCCCTGGATGGTTTCATGTTCCAACATGCCAGAGACTGTAGAGAGAAATAACAGATAGAGGGTTAAATACAGAGGGACAGAGGGATACAGATCGAAAGAAAGACACCCAGAGGTCACATGCTCACCGATCATGGGCTGAAGGATGTTCTCCATAGACTTGATGAGCTGTTGGTAGATCTGAATGGCCAGATCGCTCAAAACCTGCCGGTACTCGGCTAGGTCAAAGTTGGAGAGACAGTGATCGTTCTGTTTAGGGCTGTTATGCTTCATGAATTGCTGGAGAGAGAAGCAACACTGGAGTGAGAAACTGTGACCACATATACACTGCAGAAAAATAGGTTGCCAGTGAGACAATATTCCCACACCTTTTGAACTATGAATTTACACTATTTTTCCAAAACATGTCCAGTTGTTTGCGATTAAACAGCGCAATCTCTCTACATACTGTAAGAAATTATAATGAAAATAATGTCTATTTTTACATTTACATTTACATTTATGCATTTGGCAGACGCTTTTATCCAAAGCGACTTACATTGCATTCAAGGTACACATTTTACATTTTGTCAGTTCTTGCTTTCCCTGGGAATCGAACCCATGACCTTGGCGTTGCTAGCGCCATGCTCTACTGTTTGAGCTACAGGAAAGCTAAAAAAAAAAGTTTTTAGTACCATTATGATTTTTTTTCTCAATACATAATGCATACTTGTTTATTCAGGGTTTCTGCACTTACTGAAGGTAAATTTAAGACTTTAAAGTAATTTTTAAGACCAAGTAAAGAAAATGTAAGGGATAAAGTGAAGGAAATACAATAAGTCTAGATTTTCTTTAAAAGTAATGTCTAGGGAGAAACACAATGAGCTGCATTAGCAACACTTTAGAGTTTGAAATACATCTTCCAACTGATATCCATTCCTTTTTAAAGGTGGGGTAAGTGTTTTCTGGTAACTGATGCTGATTTCAAATCACCAAAACAAACACGCCCCCATTTTGACCCACACATACGTAACCCAGGCAACAACTATGGCAGAATCTACTGAGCCAGCCGGCCGATGCTATGATATCATCAATAAGTGAAAGCAATATGTGTTACTATGGTAATCCAGGTCGAATGTTCAGTGAAAAAGTCATCCCTTCCATCCCAAAAACACAAACACAGTTCTCGATAACTCGAAAGCACAAGCACGACAGTCCAACTAACGAACATATTACAATTATGACAAGATTAGAGGGATAAATCGATCAGGAAAAGAGGAACCAAAGGAAACAAAAAAGATATTATTAGGAGTATATTATCTTACTTTTGGGACACACTTTGGGAGCTGACGCTTGAAACAGACAGTGGAGGAGATTTAGACGCTCCAGGATTTTACGGTGTGGATATTACCGGTGTGGATATTATGGGTCTTTCTTTATCATCGCCGAAGTGAATGACAATACGATCGCAAATGGACAAGCAAGCAAACATGACACAGCATATTCAAGCAAAAGCCAGCATATATTAGTTCTGTGAAACAAAACAAAACCAATGATACTCGCCTATCGAGAATAAATAAAGCATCCTCTGCCTTCGCTCCTTGAGTTCTCTCCAGCGCTGGAAAGCTGATACGATATTTACACAGGTCCTACTTCTTGCCTGATCGTAAGCATTCTTTTATTCCACAGACATCTTCCACATTTGTTTTTTATCTGCCATCTCTCTCTTTCTGTCGTCGCTCGGCTAATGTCTGGTCTGAGTCGTGTCTTTTTGAATAATGATGTGTACTAGCACTCTTCTCCCCGTCATTATTAGTAGACACGCCACTTACTGCTGATTGGCTATAAGTTTGTTTTGGTACTCGGCCCGAGACACTTTTCTAAAGCAGTTCTGAAATACCACTTTCCCCACCTTTAAGTTATTTTACAAAAAAGTAGCTTGAATTGCTCTGCTTCCAACAACTAGAATATGGACACAACTTTTACTGTATCTTCTGATCACACTGCAAAAAAGTGATGTTCTTTCTCAGTATCTTTGTCTTTTTTGCAATGCATTGAGCATTTAATGCCATGCCTTTATGAAGACTTTCTGCTCTGATTTAAGATTTTTTTAAATACCCTTTTAATACCCACAGAAACCCTGCTATTATGTACTTATTAATCATTATTAATAGTGGTGATTCTCATGTAATACATTAATTGTTCCTTTATTATTATTATTATTATTATGCTTTAAATCAGAATATACAACAAATACTACCACAATATATAATAGTTTATATTTGTTTAAATTACAGAAATGAGAATGAGATATTTTGCATTACATTTACAAGAATTTGGGAGGAATGTCAAGAAAATTTCAAAAAATCTTCATGTTCTTTATTTTCTTCATTTGCATTTCTTCTCATTTATTTCTTTTGATTTTGGAGTGAAATGTGACATGGGCATTTAACATGAAGATTTAATAATGAAAAATTGTTGAAAGTGAATTTGTCAAAAGCGTCGTAAATGACCACATTTTTCTTATACAAACTGAGATTTCAGGGTTCCCAGAAAACCTGGAAATAATACCATAAAAGGGTAAAAACACATTCATAAATCCAAATTCTGTAGTGAATATAAAAAATGATTTAAAAGCTCTATATATCACCAGCAGGAATTTTGCTATAAAATTATAGCTTAATGAACAAAAACAGTGTCTGTTGAATGTGTTCACTAATAATTAATGGATATTTCTGCAGTCACTTACGTTAGTTTGGTAAAAAAAAAAAAAGCTAACATTGAATGGAAAAAAATTTTAGTCTCCATGTTTCTTGTTTACACTGCACATGGCCAGAGCGAGACAGGAAGTCCATGTATGTCTGAAAGTGATCTCACCTCGTCGCCACTGTACTGTTTCAGGCAGTGCAGGAAACGACATGTGTTGGACAACCAGAAGGAAACGGTCTCAAAGTCGTCACCTCTTTTCTGTAGAAAAAGCAAAACATTAATAATTTGCAGTGATAAAGGAAAACAAGTTATTCTGACTTCAGTCAGTTGTGTTAAGTTATTTCATTATAAATGTGAATGGTGTGTGAGAGTGAGTGTATGGAGACCTTGAGGATCTTCTTGATGCTGTTGATGACAGAGGTGAGTAGAGATCGGACTTTCTGGTCATCATTAACGTAGTCGGCATGGCGCAGACACATGAAGAGGATGTATGCCGGCAGGCCAGGAATCAGATTCACTGCCACACCACGAGGCTTCAGCTCTGAACACATGCACAGATCAGTTTTATTAAGGCCTTTTATTTTAGTATCATTTTTAGATATTATTTAATTTGATTAAGGTTATTTTTATTAAGGCCTTTTGCCAGTTTTCTTAAAAAGTGGGCAGCATGGAATGGGCATCATGTAAGCTGGAATCAAACTTGAACTTGAATTACTAAATGTTAATACTTATAGAGGACCAAAACTAAAAATAAATATAGATAATATTTAGATTAATACATCAAAAGATCTAATGGGAAAATTTAATTTTAATTTTCATATAATTTGCTCATAATGTATTAAATTACTAAAGTATTTATTAAAATAGTAATAATAATCATTTAATAGATTAATTGGTAACTTTATTTCAATGATCCACTTTAGACATTCTACTAACTACAAATAAATTTGCAACATTATTACAGAGTTAGTAGACTGTCTGCTTAAAGGGATGGTTCACCCCAAAATTTAAATCCTGTCCTTAATTACTCTCCCTCATGTCGTTCCAAACCTGTAAGAATTTCATTCATCTTCAGAACACAAATAAAGATATTTTTAATCATATCTGAGCAATTTCCGTCCCTCCTTTGACAGCTATGCAACTACCACTTTGACGCTTCAAAAAGTTCATGAAGAGATTGTAAAACGAATCCATGTGAGTTGACATTCATCAACTCACACATCAGTTGTGTGATGTGACGTGCGAGAACCACCGATGTTCATTCTCGTATGTTACGCAGCACGTTTGAGCTTCAGCAAGAACCAATGAGGTTTGTTCTCGTGCATCAAGCAGGTTCGGTTGAGCTTCTGTTTATGTTCGCTCATCAATGTTTAAATGTGAATAAAAGACTAAATTCAATCTGTTCATCATTTAAAGTGATTGTGCCTCTTCAGAAAATTTGGACTAAACGGCTTGATTCATATGGGTTAGTTTTATGATCTCTCTATGAACTTTTTGAAGCATCAAAGCGGTATTTGCGTAGCTGTCAATGGAGAGTACAGATCTGGCTCAGATTTGATTAAAAATACATTCATTTGTTCGGAAGATGAATGAAAGTCTTATGGGTTTGGAATGACATGAGGGTCATTTTTTGGGTGAACTAACCCTTTAATATCTGCTAACACTTTATTTTCATGGTCCCCTAATACAGGGGTTTTCAAACTTTATGATGCCAGGGACCCCCAAAAACAACAAATCTTTTTTGAGGGAGCCCCATCCTAAATTCCATCTATTATGAAGAAAAAAACAAACATTTAAACTGTTAGATAAATTGTATTATAAATACAAAATATTGTTTCCAAGCGTAATACATTGGCTATACTTAATGTTGTATGTATAAATCGCATGAAAAATGAATATTTTTCAATAAAAAATTATTTGTATAAGCAACTTTCACAAATTTATGTAAGCAACTTACGTACTGCGTTAAGAATATTGCCTTACAACCCCAGTGAGCAAGATAAAGGGACTCACTAGAGATACAAAGTAAACGTATACAATATGTATACGGCAAGAAATGAGAGAAACATTTAGAAATGAAACAGAATATTCGGTAGACTGTATCCATTTTTGCTTTTTATTCTCTGAAATTTTCTGGGGACCCCGGACCCCAGTTTGAAAACCCCTGCCCTAATAGACATTCTTCGCACTAAAAATAATTGTACAACTATGTCAACTTATTCTACAAACCTGAACCTTAATATCAAACAATCTACTACAGTCTACAACTACTGTAATGAGAGTTAGTTGACATGTAGTTGCAAAGTTACTTAAAGTTAGTAGAATGTCTAAAGTGGACCATCGAAATAAAGCATTATTTTTGCAGTTGTGGGTTTATGGGCCAGATTTACTAACAGCTTGTGCCAGCACAAACCCTCTTTTAGCATAAAAAAAATCTAATTTCAAAATTTACCAAAGACATGCAGTGAAATATTAGCGATGAAAAAGCATGGACACAGTTATTTTTGTGATTAACCATATTGGATATGCTTTGTAGGAGTTTCCCTTTTAGAAGAAACATTTAAGAGAGGAGAGAATTTAAAAAAATATTGTGCAGTGTGATTTACTAAGGTTTGGGTAGTTTTTGTGCGATTATTTAATGCCCCCCCCAAAAAAACTGTCCTTAATAATTTTTGTGCTTTATTGGGCTGCAATAATTGCTGCTAGGAGGAGGCACAGTAGAGAACAGAGAGCGCATGGTAGAAGGGAGAGAATATTCTCCACTCGTGTTCATTTATTTGGAATGCCAGAGGCGTTATGTTGTGCCAACATATGGTTCGCCAAACCATGTTATTATTATTTTGCTGCGTATCATCGGCTATGCTTGTTTGAGATCCTACACTAATTTATGCTGCTCTTGGTAGATTGCAATGATCAAAATGGAAATGATCTGGCTGTGACTGTGTTCTTTAATTTGCACATTATCAATAGATAACCCGCAGAACTTTCCACTCCCATCTGTGCTTTTATGGGATTTACCCTGTTTAGGAAATCTGGCCCTAAGTGTCTTACCAAGTATGAGATTTTTGACCAGTTTGAGTTCATCCTCTTTCTTGTATTCCAGCATTCCCTGGAAATCTTTCTCCCTGCGTGGAATGTTCACTGGATGAACAGGCTCATCGGTCGTCTGTCCTGGAGACACGTCCATCTGCCCGCCTACAATACACAGACAAAAACCCACGCACACAAACATTAAGGCTCATGTATCATGTAGATTTAAGTTCCACAGATCTGAACACACAGCCTGTGATCATACCTTCCAGGTCATTGATCTTCTTTGCGAAGACTTTGAGCTGTTTCTTCAGCTTGCGGACGGTCTTGTCCTGTTTCTCCAGCTGTTCCATGAGATCCTGTCAGCACAGAGACAAGACATCATCATCATTAGACAATTGTAGCAGCTCTATGGCAACTGAGTCTCTTTGGCAGCAGAGTGAAAAATAGGGTTTATTTAGTGAATCAGGGCAAAGCAGGTCAAACGAGCATCTTTCAGTTCTGCAACAATCTGAAGATATCAGCTCTGTCTTTCATCTGTCCATGCAACTCATTAAACAGAGAGAAAAAACAGACAAATAGAAACAAAGATGCGTGAATCTCACAAATAAATGTCACTTTTCACCCCATCAAAAAAAAAAGAAATTATATTTTGCTTAATGAAAACAAAGCATATTTTGAAAAATATAATAACATTTTTTATGTTGGAGAGTCTTTTTTTGTGAGAATCACTTACTAGAGAGAAACATTAAAAAGTGTGTTGATTCACACTGCTGTGGGTTAAACACACAGTTAGAGTTCAATGCAGCTCAGATTCTGTGCAACACACACTAGTGTCAGTTAGTGTTCAGATACATGCGCGCACACACACACACACACAATCCTACATACAACCATCCTGCGTAACATGCTGATTCTGTAGGCTTTATGCTCCTTTGGATCATCAGAGTGAAGCTCCTGTGAATGAAACATCTCCACATCAGATGAGCCCTTAAACACCTGATGCAGGTGCACAGTACAGCACTGAAAGCAAAATCACACTCCATGGTTTCATGAGTGAGTAAATCGGAAATCATTTAGAATCACATGAAACAAAAGATTGAGCAGCAGGATATCCGAACTGTCTTTTCAATGCAAAATGCCACTTTTGTCCACTCTGGACATGACCCAAAATGATGTGTTTAGAGCCTGTTGACCAATATATCTCACACACTTTACCCCATAGCTACCATTTAGGAAAAATACTTAATTTAATAAATCATGGCTAATAATTAGGCCATGTTTTATAAATTGGCAACTTCTATAGTTTATCATATGTATACTATATATGCAGTTTACCCACTGGCGCATCTTTCTCCACTCTCCACTAAATGTGCTTTCAACTTATAATGCTTTCAGCCTAGGCTTAAAATCTGCAGCAAATAGTTAAAGACCCCATAAAATGGTTTGACAAAAGCGGTTTTCGTTCCTGTGTTGATGTTCTTCTTATTGAAACAGGACAACACGGCCAAGACTTTTTTTTGGGGAGGGGTGGGCTCTTATTCTTATTCTATAATAATCATAAAAAAATAGGATTCTGTGATCTTGCGATTTCAATAATCAATGCAAATTCAGTCGTTCTCCATATTATTTGCAGCAGCTTGCATTTTTTTTTTATAGCAGTATTAGCGGCGATGGTCCACTTTAGATATTATACTAACTATAAGTAACTTTGCAACTACATGTCAACTAACTCAGAGTATTAGTAGACTGCCTAAAGGGATAGTTCACCCAAAAATGAAAATTCTGTCATCATTTACTCACTTCCAAACCTGTATGAGTTTCTTTCTTGTGTTGAACATAAAAATATATTTTGAAGAATGTTTGTGACCAAGCAGATTGACTACCATTGCAAACTGAGCAACCATTGACTACCATAGTAGGGAAAAAAATACTATGATAGTCAATGGTTGCTCTCTCTGCTTGGTCACAAACATTCTTCTAAATATCTTCTTTTGTATTCAGCAAAACAAAGAAACTCATACAGGTTTGGAACAACTTGAGGGTGAGTAAATGATGACAGAATTTTTCATTTTTGGGTGAATTATCCCTTTAATATCTATTTTGATGGATTGTAGCATAATATTATGAATGTTATGTGTATATGTGTTTGCTTGTCTGTTCTACTTTAACTCTCATAGGATTAGTAAAAATGAAATGCCATCTTACTCTACTAACCCGAACCCTAACTCTAACCTAAACTTCTGCGTCGGACCTGTGCCTTAGCCTCTATGCTGCAGACTATGCGACGGTTTTCATTTAATCCTTCTGCGTCGTTGTCCACGTTGATGTGCAATTACACATGCAGAGGGAGCAAGTGTAACCCCTGAGTGAGGGGTTCTAGCAGACCAAGCACAGCGATTGCAGTCCGCATAGAATTGACATGTTGTTAAATTTTTGGAGAGGTGCACATCAGGCCACAGGCTACACGTGCTACACAGAGCCTACAAATACTCTAACAAGAGTTAGTTGACATGTAGTTGCAAAGTTACCTGAGAATGTCAAGTAAGGGAATGTCTAAAGTGGACCATCAAAATAAAGTGTAACCATATTGGCTAATCAAAACCAATAAATCTGAGCCCTGACAAATTATTCACTACTAACTGTCACACTGCTGTATTGCAGTGCATTTCACCGAAAAAATTAGCATGACATGCTAATTTTTTCCACTTTTCAAGCTGCTAAATAACACAAGCTGGTTCGATTGAACTTGTGAGGTCAAAATTTCAATCTCCAGGTCAGAGAAGTTCCTCTTCTTGGCTGGGTGACATTTCTCCAAGTCGTAAACTCTAGGGGAAAGGCTCATATACTGTGAATTTATAGGGATGTGATATTTAAATGACGATTCTTTTCAGATGCCACATTTATCAATGTCAGATCATTCGTATGATGGGATTGGCGGCATAAGAACGTTTCATGAATCACACGTAAGATGATTTCTGCGCTTGGATCTGTGCTTGTTTCTTCATTAGACTGATAAATGAGGCCCACTGTCACTAATGCTAATTACTTAAATGGATACTTCAACCAAAAATAAAAATTCTCTCATCATTTACTAATTTAAAATACTAGTATTTTTCTCATGCACACCTGTCGATTAATTTCAGAAGACATTGATTCATCAACTAGGGTTGTATGGATTACAGTTGTGTTTGCTTTGCATGGTTTTTGAAGCGTCAACTTTGAGGGATCTATCATTTTATGGACTCACAGAAATTGATAATTTTTCTAGAGAATTTTCATTTTTTGGGTGGATTATCACTTTAAAGACAGTGATTATTGGTGGGTTTCACTTGACCACAATTTTTAAGAATTCGTTCATTTTGGGCTCCAAAAAAAAAAAAAAAACAAAAAAAAAAAAAAACATCTATACCCATGTGTCAAGACAATATATCTTAGGTTATTGTTTTAAAATGATTAAAACTTTGTGCATATCTCATAAAAAGGTTAATTTAGTCAACTTACAGGAGAACACTAGCATTTAGATGGACTGAAATCCAACATGCATGGAGTAAAGACCACAAAAAACAATGATATCATGGGGTCTATAACTTTCACCAGAAATTAAGAAAATAAACTTTCTGCTGAGGGCTAACATTCATAAACTCGCAACCTTTTTATATACTGAGCCACATTAAGGGCCAAGAGCAAGTATTGCAGGCCGCATATCTTGAATATGACATAATTAATAAAAACCAACTGGGATTAATATTAGGCTATTATACCCCGGTTTAATATTGTTATGAAAAATAGGCGATAACACTAAAACTGACAGCATACTACTCTACTCTTTTCTACTAATTTGGAGGTTCTGGAATCTGGAGGTTGAGAAGCACTGGTATTGGTAAGTGTCAGGAGTGTTTGTACTGACCAGGTTCTCGTTGGTGAGGCGCGTGATTTCGTGCTGTAGACTGGCCTCGATTCGAGCCTCTGGAGGAAGCTGTAGATTCTGAGCCAACAGCTGCTGCTGACGGTTGTTGTCCTCTTTAACACTCTGGAGCTCTCCACGCAAAACCTCCACCTCATTCTCATGAGACCGACGCTGAGCCTGCAACTGAGACTCCAACAACCTATACAGAGAGAGAGAGAGAGAGAGAGAGAGAGAGAGAGGGGGAGGGAGAGAGAGAGAGAGAGAGAGAGAGAGAGAGAGAGAGAGAGAGAGAGAGAGAGAGAGAGAGAGAGAGAGAGAGAGAGAGAGAGAGAGAGAGAGAGAGACTGACTTTGAGTTGAGCAAATAATCAGAAATACACTTCTTTATTAGAGTAGCATTAGCTTCTGTTTTGAAATCAAAGCGTTTAAGGAATAGTTCAGCCAAAGATAAAATAATGTTGTCATTATTTAGTTATACTCATTTTAAACCTGCAAGGACAAATTCTGAAGAATTTATATGCAGCAAAATGACAGTGCACCATAAAAGTAGAATATGGAATTTGTATGCTATATTTCCAGGTCATCTGAAGTCATATAATACGCTGCGTCCCAATCCGCATACTATCCGTAATAAATAGTATTCGAAAAAAGAATTAGTATGTCCCAAATCGTAGTATGTTGAAAAGAGTATTCCAAAGATTCCCGGATGGTCTACTATTTCCGGTCAGAATCCGAAGTGCAGATCGATGCGCACTCTAACGCCTGATATTGTCCACAACCCATTGCGAGATGGACGAGGATTCGATTAGAACTACAAACACGGATAAAGTGTTAAAAAAATCTACAAACATGACGGTTACGCGAGATAAAGGGGTTTGAGTGAGCAATTATCAGTATTAAACCTGACAAAAAAAATATCCACATTATATTTCACCTGCAGCATCATTGTGAACTTTTGTAATGATACGTTTGGCCATTAACTTTGCAAACACATGAGAGGAGTCTCTGCATGAAAGACCCACGAATGGCAGATCAACTTGCTACTACATTTCTCTCCGATACGGTAGGAAATTGAACTGAATGTGGATTTGAACTGTGACGATGATTGACAGGGCAGTTTAAACTGTGACGGGACACGTAACTAAGCAACAGAGTCCGTTAAAGATGACAAAGTAGTATGTCCCAAAGCTTGCATACTCTTCTGCTACACACTCAAAAGTATGTACTTTTTCTTCACAAAAAGAGTACATACTTTTAGGACGTAGTATAAGTAGGCGAATTGGGACGCAGCAATAGTCTCAGCCTCAGACGGTCACGCCCACGGACCGTTGGCTGGACATTGGCAATCATCTGATTGGTTGAATTCTACAGGATGTCTTTGAGACGTGTGTCACGTTATTTAACGGTCCAACTGGAAACAAATGCTGTGATGCCAAATTCCCTCATGGAAGAAGAACGCTGTGATGTTTACAACTGTGACAATGAGCCCATACCAGGATCAAATAAAACGCTGGCTCCATTGTTTTTATGACTTTTGGCCTTTCATTTTCACCTTTTCAAACTTTTGAAAGCGGGTTTTAAAGTGCAAATCTTTGAAAACTATACCGCTATCGTCTCTGTGAAAACAACAAAAAAGCTAATTTGGGAAAATGGTGATGTCATGCGCATGCGGTCACACTAGACTTTGAGCATGCGATAGGCCTATTTCATCGGACACGGCAACGGTCGTGATATGACGTCACTCTCTGAAACATTTTTTTATACACATAAATTCAACATATAACAAATAGTAATACATTCAAAATGTAAAAAATTTACAAAATTACTTGACTTTACTGCAAAAATATTGTTCTTCTAATTCAGCCAAGAGGTTACGCCATGACGTATCAATCTTCTACTGGTCACATGATGCAAATTCGAGTTCACCAAGCTTGAACTTTGGAACGCAGCGAAATGCAAAACATTTCAGATGAGCTTGTGTTTCCGGTCAGACGCATTTCACATGCGTTTGAATGGAAGTTAATTGGAATGAAAAGTGCAGTGGGATGGCCCCTTTAGGTGCCAAGTCTATAGTGTTTCTTTACAAAGTGACATCGCCAACTACTGGCCTGGCAGCAAAATACTTTTTAGTCATTGTGGATCTGTGTGAACGGGGATATATTTCCATATTTAGTACATGTCGTGTATGCACCCTTAATTAACTATAATAACCCTAGTGCTGATGTGACACACCAGGTTTGACGATACAAGATGAAAATGCCATTGGTTTTTGCTGATTTTCAGTGAATAACTATATCCACCTGGTTCACACACACAAAGCTATCGTATAACTTCAGAAGATTTGGAATATTGCGCACAGGCTGTACAGACTAGTTTTATGGTACTTCTGTGGGTTTTTGTCTGTTTTGGAACTTGACAGACATGGTTGCTATGAACTGTCATAAAGGATGGGAAGAACAGTCACAACAAGATGTTATGACATAAATAATGGCCAACTTTTAATTTTTGAGTGAACTATTCCCAACCAAGGCTAAGAAACCTGCCCATTCTTTCTTGCAGTGCAGCCGTCAGCATTCAACTCTAGTATTCACTTTTACTTATATATTTTTTTATTATATCTCTTTATGGCAGTCGTAACTACATGCTGTTTTAAAATAAGTTTTACAACCCAATCTAATTTTGGTTAGTCCAGTATTAACACTACCAAGAGTTCTTGCAGGTTTTGATAGGGTGAAACACTACTCATACTGTATGTTAAGGAGAACAGTCTGCAGGCACTAGAGTTTAGGGAAGTATAAACAGCACAATGTTAGATGATTATATCGTTAGAAAGCTGAGGGACCAAAATCAGTCTAAAAACAGATGGAAAGATGAGAAAGCTGAACGCTCAGACATTTCTACATGCTCTCATCTCTGCTCTTTAACCTGTTTGTTTCCTTTAACCCTTCATAAACCAACCACAGTTCTCCATCCTCATTCAGTTTATGGTAGTCAGGGAATGGGGATCTGATGGGGTGGAACAAAGAAAGAAATGGTAAGAACGAAAAAACAAGGACAAGCGAAAACAAAAAGTGGCAAACTGTGATGTGAGTGACAGGTTATTTAAAAGAATTGTTCACCCAATAAAGAATATATGATAATATATATGTGAGAAATGGAACGTAATATAAGAAGTGCAACTGAGATTTGAGAGCTGCTTTATGGAGGGAAAGATTTACAATGGATAATTAACAGCTTAAATCTGTTCATCACATAAAACCATGGCTTCAGAAAAAATGAAATATAGTGTGCGAGTCATGAATGAACTTATGATACTTTTATAGTGTTTTTTTGTCAGTTTGGAGATACAGTAGAAAGCCCCGTCTCTATTCACTTCCATTGTATGAAAAAGAGTTCCCAGAACATTCTTTGAAACAGGGGTTCTCTTAACTTTTCCACCTAAAACTCCAAAGGGAAACTACACCAAAACAATTACATACAGTTTAAAATAATGTAAATACATAGTTTATACCTTATATGTCTTGAAATTGACTCACTTTTACCAATCCAAAGTTGATCTCATTATTATTTGTACATAATATTGTATGTTTGCATATAGGCTTAAACACACAATTTGGCAGACTGATAGCATCAAAAACCAAGTTCTTATATATGCACAGCTGTAGAATCTTTTACAATCCTTTCATTTTTTTTAAATAAATATGTTAGTATAGTTACACTTTACTATTATATGCTTATATTTTTGATATATCTCAGTTTGAGAACTACTCCTTTTATATTCTAACGGACAAAATAAAGTACTTCTGGGTTTGGAATGGCATGAAGGTGAGTAAATGGTCACAGAATTTTCCTTTTTGGGTGAACTATTCCATTAAGGGTCACTGGTTTGGATGATTAATTAAAAATATTGCAGATGACAGAAATGTAGGAAAAGAATTAAGTAAAACAGCACAAAGATGAAATGTCATTAAATAAAACAGAATAAATGATGAAGATAAAATAATGTTGACAAAGTGTAACCAACACTTAATAAAAAAAAAAAAAAAAAACCTTACACTGTTAAAAAAACTATTTGTTTGCCATCCATTCATTCAATAAATTAGCTATTTGTGCACTGGATATGGGTAAAAAAAATCTAAGCAGTCAGCCAAAGCCACATTTACCTTTGGATGGACAGAAATTTCCTAGCATATTTTGTACAATCGTTCACAAAGATTGCTGCACTGGTATATTATTGTGCTATAATCATTCAAATAAACCCTCCTCTAAAGCTACCTAAAGCAAACTTGGGTTGTTTTTTCATGTTCAAAGCGAACTAGACTTAAAAAAATCCCTTCTTATTAGTTAAAGGTCATGCCTGTTAATAAACTAGCAAAGCTTTTCTGTACGTGTTCTCATCTACAGTATGTATGGGCTCTGGAATGAGGCTGATTTTCTGCTTTGCTCTGAGCTGCACACACATGCAGTGAGAGCGGCCCATCATGCCTGTCCATCTGTTACCTCAACCTGCTCACAAGCTCGTTCACTTCAGTCGGCCTGCGTGTAAACCTGGGTGATCTGTGCAGGACAGAGATGAGCCATCAACAGAAAGACAGACAGATAGATACAGACAGTGGCCTGATCCTGACAAGTAGTGTAGGGTAAACACAGAGGCTTGTGAGAGCGATAATTCATCACTTCCTCAATTGGAGATAAAGTTATTCAATGGATGCATGCGAGACACTACAAAGAAGATAACCAGCAGCAAATAAACAAAACATAGATCAGAATAGAGGTTCTCAAACGGAGAGGGTTTTTTTTATGCTGTGACTGTAGGGCTAATACATTATGTTTCCTATGAACTGCATCAGTCAATATTATGTAGACCTATTGTTTACATCACATTACAGTATCTGCTATAATATTAGACTAATCAGTCCAGTCTGACCGTGCAATAGCTTGCAACTATAAAGCTGTGCACAAAGCTGTGTAGACAGCTTTTTTATTTTAATGGGAATGATTTAGTTTTGACATGTCACACTAAGCTGTCTGGTTTAAGCACAGTGTGACTGTAGGCTATTTACGGATGCCAAGACATATCACAAGTTGCCACATTAACACATAGAATTCAACTTATGTGCTGTTACACCATGACGACTGTGCAAGTGGGCATATATCATCTATTGTACAATGGCTTTAAATGACATGCATCCAGTCATATTTATATTCTATTACTGTTTTGAATATCTTGATTTTAACTCAATCTTATATAATATTTATTTTTGGTTCACATCCAGTTACAAAAGAAGTTCATGTATGTATTATTTATTTTATAAGTAATAGTCCATTACCTTCATTAGCCATTAATTATAGGCATTATATAATTAATTCAATTAGGTAACAACTTTTAATTTAAGTGAGCTTAAAACAATATTTACAAAAAACCCATTATAATAAATGTAAGTAACATTTACTAGTGCCCTTCAATATATTAGGGCTCAATTTTTTTTCTATTCGCCCAGTCAGACCAGTGCAGATTTTTTACCTGTTTTTGACCCATGTAACCTTGTAAACAGTGCGTTTCAGTTAGGTCTACCAGGTAGGATACAGAAATTGAAAAAAGTTAATTAAACACTTCACAGTTTTCACTGCAAAAATTATAAATTAAATATCCTTATTAAAAGCTACAAAAGTTATTAGTGAAGAGCAGTGCGTGATTTCCTCTTTTTATTTTGTTCTTTGATTATCATTAATGACAGACATCACAGTAGCAGGTTTATTAGGTTGCTGTCACTTTAAGACCTGCCGCACATGACGTGGATCTGACACATCGCATTTTTTCACAACTTAAGACTTGCGAGGATACTGACATTTGCAAGGACAAAACGGGCATTTTGGCATAATTTGTGTTTTTGTCCATTCAAACGTTGTCTGAAGCAACTTTCTGTGCGCACGAGTCGTGTGTGTGACGCAGAAAGAAGATTCACAGACGCGTGCCAGTATCGCACTGCGTTCTCTTTTGTGTATTATCGCACGTGAATTGTTTAAAAGCATTTGCATGAATAAGTGCGTGATCATATATTGTAACACTAGCCAAAGGATGATGATAACATATTTTTACAGTTTGAAAGCATTAAAACTGTTATTTTAATTTGTTTTTCACAATATTACTGTTTTTACTGTATTTTTTATCAAATAAATGCAGCCTTGGTGAAAATAAAATTATTTTTTCAAAAACACATAAAAACCACCGATCCAAAACTTTTGAATGGTAGTTTACACAGAATTTGGGGGTACAATTTCTCTCTCTCATATATATATATATATATATATATATATATATATATATATATATATATATATATATATATATATATATATATATATATATATATATATATATATATATATATATATATATATATATATATATATATATATATATATATATATATATAAAATATATAAAAAGAAAATGAAAGTTTAAGAACCTCTGATTTAAAACATGAAGACCCACTTCACTATGAGTAGGGCAGAGAACAGGAACTCACACAACATATATATGAGATGTAATGGATTTCATGGTGTGTCAGCACGTGACTGACTGATAGTGAAATGTAAAGAAAAACAGTGCACCTGTTGGTGTCTTTGAGGCCCATGTAGGCCTGGGAGATCTCCTTGGCATCAGTCAGCTTCTGCACATCCTCAATGTATGGCAAAGGTTCAGTCATGGTTGCCTAAACACACACAGAAGGTTCACATTTTCATGTTATAAATCACTGAATCCATCAACTAACTGTATCAGACATTTGAGCATCAGACACATCACAAGAACCATTTCTCGTTCACTTCATTCTCAGTTAATAAAAGTGATGTTTTGGACTTGTAAACTGTAAAGTTAACATACAATGTTTGCACTTTTCATATAAATTAATTGAAGAATGGTTCACAAACTGTTAATGCTTGAAAATATCTTCCCCAACACTTAACAACAGCCTTTTAGAGACCAAAACGGAGATGAAGTGATGTAAATGATTGTTCTGCTGTCTGACCAACGTACCTTTTCATCCTGATGTGAGTGCAACACAGGACAAAAGGAGAGATGAAGTTAGAAATGTTAACAAGACTTATGAAGAGAAGAATGTTAGTGACAGATATTAATGCACAACGCATCTTTTTTATGTAAGAATGAAATGCTTTGTGCCTGACCTTGTGTTGCATGGCCTCTTTCTGACTGACCAGTTGAGAGCGCAGGATGAGCACCTCTTCCTTCCGCACCTCCAGCTCCTCGTTGGAGGTGTTCAGCTGATCCAGCAGGACCGTGTACGCAGGAGAACCCGGAGCAGCGGAACCGGCATCAGGTCTGCCTCTCAAAGACTGACGCATCTCGTTCAAATGATGTTTGAGCTTCTTATTCTCAGACTCCAACTCCTGACGCTGAAGACACAAGAGAGAGAGAGAGAGAGAGAGATAGAGAGAGAATTCAGAATTATCAACATGCAAAAAACATAATATCATTAATATACGGTTTTATCTTCCACATTTCAGACGTCCATTGTATTGGGCAATTTTGTTCTTTATCTATGGCAACAGGATGGTGTTTCAACACAACTCTTAAGCTCATCGAAGTGGTTAAGGACTGTACTAAAAAAAAAAAAAAAAAAAAAAAAAATATATATATATATATATATATATATAGTTTAATATGATGACATACATTTATCTAAAATATCTTTGTTCATCAAACAAAAGTTAATAAAGTTGTTTAGACTTATTGAGAAACACTTACAACAACAGTGACCATGTTGTCAATATAATTATACAATACAATTATAAAACTTATATAAATATCTAATACAATTATATAATATAGTTGGCTTCAGAAAATAATTTCATATTATACACGTTCATTATCACTTACTACTTGTGTATTTATACAAAAGGTAACTTCGGCTATTAAACTTTCATTTATTTAGTATTATTATGAAGATTTAATCTAAAAAACCTGTTTAAATATTTAACATGAAGTTAAATGAAGGAATGCTGTGCCTCTTTTAACAATGGTGAAAATTAAACATTCATGTATTAGGATGTCATCCATGCCATTTTGAAATATCCAATATAAAAGACATTTAAATAGATTTACTGTGTTTTGAAATATCATATGAAGAAATAAAAAATATTTGTAGCTAAAATTCATGACAGGTTACAATCAACATTATATAACTAAAATGTCATGTTTTTAATGTTGTTGTGGGGTTTTTTTTGCTATAAAATCTTTATAAACAGAAGTAAACAATGTGTGTTTGGAGACTTCAGCGAGTTTCATGTTGAATTTTACAAACACAAAAGCAAAAATAAATAATAATAATGAGAAGACAGTGTGTGTGTGTGTGTGTGTGTGTGTGTGTGTTAACCTTGAGAGATTCATACTCCAGCTCAGCGCCACGAGCTTTCTTATGTTCCTCATCATCCTGGTCAAAAAAATAAAACACACATTTTCAATTACAGTAACACGGTGTTTATGTAAAAGCATATACAGTCAAACCAAAATGTATTCCGAGACCTTCAACATTTCTCACATTATCACAGTTTATTCACTATAGTTTAAAAATGCTAATAAAATATGACAAGAACTCAGAGTTAAACTGTGTCAAAACAAATTCTTGATAATGTCAGATAACTTTGATAGAAAGGTATGAAATGGATTACAATCAACCAATCAGCTGTCAGCTGTTAAATTTAAGTACACAATTAGATAATACCAATTTAGGTCTATCAATTACCAAGCAATGCTTAATTTAGTTCAGTCCGTGGTGTAAAAGGTCACATTAGCAGTTAAAGAAAAAACACTTAAAGGGATAGTTCACCCAAAAATGAAAATTAGCCCATAATTTAGGTGTATATAAGGTGTATATGACATTCTACTTTCAGACGAATAAAATCTGAGTTATATTACAAAAGTCCTGGCTAATCCAAGCATTAGAATTGGATTCTTAGTTGCTCTATTTTTGAAGTCCATAAAAAGTGCATCTGCCCATCAAATAACGTGCTCCACGCGGCTCTGGGGTATTAATAAAGGCCTTCTGAAGCGAATCGATGCGTTTGTGTATGAAAAATATCCATATTTAAAACTTTATCAAGTAAACTTTCGACCGACCGCCTTCCCTGTTCAATTTATGGAAAAATTGTTGAAAGTTACCCTGCCGATCGAAAGACTAACACAACCAGGTATGCTCGTCATGACGTCACGTACGCATCTTGAGTTTCACTTTCAACATTCAACACTTTTCCATGGAATGCGGTGGGTCGAAATTTTACTTGATAAAGTTATAAATATGAATATTTTTCTTACACAAACGCGTCGATTCGCTTCAGAAGACCTTTATTAACACCCCGGAGCCGCATGGAGCACGTTATTTGACGGACAGATGCACTTTTTATGTACTTCCAAAACAGAACAACTATGAATCAAATTCTAATGCTTGAATTAGCCTGGACTTTTGTAATATAACTCCGATTTTATTCGCCTGAAAGAAGAATGTCATATACACCTAGGATGACTTGAGGGTGAGTAAATTATGGGCTAATTTAAATTTTTGGGTGAACTATCCCTTTAAGCAAAACATGGTCAGGTCAAAGTGTCTGAATAATTTTGGTCCCAAATCTTTATCAATTTTAATGGTAGTCCACTGTATGAAGAATTTTGGGGTATAATATGTCACAGTTTACTTTATTTTGCTATCCCCACATACACAAATGAACTATAGTGTCCTGCACCCACTAGTAAAAAAATTATATCTGGTGTCTGAATCATTTTAGTTTTTTTTCTCAAGGAAAACAAAACTCTTAACTAATGTTGTAAACTATGGGACATTAGCCTACTAATATTCAAGGTAAAAATTAACTGATTTGTATACATACACTAAAATTACACTCAATGATGTTTTTTTTATAATAATAAATTTATAATATTAACTTTACAATTACATAATCATATTTCTACTCCAATTCGTTTTTTGAAATATAAACATTTAAATGGTGGCTGTCATAAATTCTTGCCAGATTTATTCATACATACATGCATTAAATATTGAAGAACATTAAACATTATAATGAATAGCCTATGTAATATGGCGCATACAATTAGCAAAATGCTCCTCTCTACAGTTCATTTTTCTAACTGACTAATGAGTTTATGGACACTGGATATGGTTTTTCTGAGGTAAATGTGACGTTATATAACATTGTTTACAGGCCGTTTTACTGACGTCTTTCTGCGGTTGAAACAATGATTGAGATTACATGTGACATGATACGGTGATTCATGATTCACGCTGTAACTGGTATTAAGGCGGAAGAGAAGATCAGTTCACATTCCGCTTCTCTTGAGCGGAGTCGCGCCAGGCCACAGCGCCAAAATGGTATTTATGTTTTTGAATTTCGTAATAAAATGGACGTAATTTGAGACTTTGTTTTATATCAATAGTAACAAAGCACAAAGATTATTGTGAATCATTGGATGGGAGGCATGCTACAATGCTCGTTCATTCATCAACTGAAAAAAGGATGACTAATCGATTCTTGGGATTTAAGAATCGGTATTGTTTCGTAAAAATGAGAATCGATTAAAATCGAGAAACTGATTTTTTTTTACCAAGCCCTAATATATATTATTTTAGTATTTGGGTTAGGGAGAGTCATTATATTTAACTTTAAATAAAAACATTGATAGAATGTCCTCATTTAGAAAGCAAAATAAATGTGTGTGTGTGTGTGTGTGTGTGTGTGTACCCTAGCTCTAGCCCGCTGAAACTGCTCTTCTCTCCGGTCGAGCTCGTTCTGCAGTGACTGTTTTTCTTGCTCTAGTTCGGATACTCGCTTCTGTAGCTTCAGGAACAGGGACATGTCCAGTATCCCCTTGGAAACATCCTGGGATGAGAATAAAACACATCCCATAATATATCCACAATATGTGCCATTTTATGTTTTAATATTAGGATCTTTAAAAGGACAAAAGCCAAATAATTGAATGTCAGAAAAGTAATTCGTAAACTGGCCTAAAATGGATTTAAAATCATAAACAACTGAGTAATATGAATGCTCTAAATGATTTCTGACCTCCCCTCCACGGGACCCTTCCTCGGACTCTGCGAACTCGGAGTTGTAGGTACATTCTGATTCGTTGCTGCTGTGTGTGGAGTCTGTGCGCCTGTGACCAGGTTTTGGAACATTCTAAAAGATAGAAAGGAGCCATCAGAGGACTTTTAGGCTTTTAATGACAAAGTACTGGATCTGAACCTAAATAAGCTTAATCATTCAGAAAAGCCATTGATTAGTTGATTTTTAAGAAGTGAATTTTAGTAATCCATAAATTATTGTGTCCTCACCACAGTGAGGGTGATCTCCTCTTTCAAATCGTCGTATTTCTCCTCTAGTCGGAGGTGTTCGGTAAGGAGATTCTGGTAGCGAGACCGTTCCTCGTTTAAATCGTTTTCTAGCTGCTGGGTTTCCTCCTTCAGAGCCCTCTGCATTTTCTCTGTAAAACAGATACATGTTAGACACCATACACACACGCATTCTCAAAGAACAGTCAACCAATATTGAATTACTCAATCATCTGACTGCAGACTGACTCATGATGTTCACACTGTAACAGGACAGGGACGAGTTTCGTGTTAGGAAAGCACACAAAGAAATGACAGACGCTGTTTATAAAGGATTTGTTTTTTGATCTGAGTGTACACTATATAGCAGAGTGTCAGACTGGGTGATGTTTTTACAATATATTTCATGTTATTATGTTGCTGTTATTTGGCCATTCATTCTCCTAAAGACTGAGAAGAAGTTTCACACCAGCTCCTCGTATCAGAAGAAGTGAGTTTGAGAACGCTAAGAAAGAGACATTTTAAAGGGGTCATGAATTGAGAAATCAACTTTCCCTTGAGCTTTTGATATATAAAAGGTCATGGTAATATAAGAATATCCTCTAAGTTTCAGAGCTAAAAACTTCCTTGTTAGTCAAAGAAAAGCTTTTATTGACACCAGCCCCAGCAAACGCTTGATCTCAGAATGTGTCAAGCTGTGATGTCAGAGTGTGGTGAAACACCGCCTCAACAGAAGAAGAAGAACGCCTGATTCTTTAGCCCCACCTACCGACTTGTGCCTGACATGTTATAGACAAATAACACAGGCCTACGTAGAGCTAAACCAGATCAAACTTCCAAGCAATAAACATGCTCAGTGTTTCCCCTAGAATTTTTTCCAGCAGCGGTGCTGTTACGTGCCGGAGGTTAGCCGCTCGTCAGGGGGTCCGGGGGCATGCAACTCCGGAATAAAAATAAAATAAAACAAACCCTTAAACCATGACTTCTGGCAAGTTTTGTGGATAGAAATAGACATTTTGAACATTAAAATCCAAATTAAGCTTTTCATTAGTTTAAAAGGTGACTAGCTTATAGCCTATTTTACTTCAATAACCTGCAGGGACGTGCAGAAAGTTCCTAAGGGGCAAGGGCTCAAATGTAAGAAAGGGGCAATATCTAAAAAAAATAAAAAAAATACTGGAAAAATTTGGATACTATTTTATGTTTTTGCAAAAAGTCTCATGCTTATCAAGCCTGCATTTATTTAATTAAAAATACCGGAAAAAACAGTAGCCTAATATTGTGAAATATTATTACATGATGCTTTTTTTTACCTTACGTTTTTATTAATCGAATATATATATATATATATATATATATATATATATATATATATATATATATATATATATATATATATATATATATATATATATAGTTGTTTTGATTCACATTATGGCTCAATCACCAGGTTTATTAGATGCTGCCCCTTTAAGACGCAGATCTAAAATCATTCTCCCCTTTACGCCCATTTAAGCTAAACTGTGTTTAAGTGAATACTCTCCAAGCCTGTCATTTTGAGATATAGGCTATTTTGTTGTGTATTTGATGGTTTAGTCGCGCACACGAAGTGCAAGTCGGTCCGTTTCGCAGCGTGCGTACACACACACACACACACACCCGCCTTGAACTTGGAAACAGCGTCTATTGCGCGGATTATTGTGCTTTTCATTTAATCAAACATGTTCTGCAATTTAGCCAAAGTGGAGTGTGCATTTGACAACAATCACGGATTGTGCTGAATTTGACGTTAAATACATGTTTGTGGAGAAATTATAGCGCGCGCTGTGAAGGGAAGGAAGTTGTGCTAGACGATGCGCGAGCATAGTTTATAATAGTTTTACCTCATATCTTCTTTTTTTTAATCCTTGGAAGCGAAAATAAGATTAATATTACAGCCCTGTGATATTGTGAAAGTGTAAGCAGACTACATTTTTGTTTAGTTCTCTGGCCATCGTCAATCTCTCTCTCTCTCTCTCTCTCTCTCTCTCTCTCTCTCTCCTTTACAGTGTGTAAGTGAATGTCGTGATATTACTGATCATGTGAATATTTTGCAGTGCGCCGCTGTGAATACATTGTAGGGGAAACACTGCATGCTGCATAAGCTTCATTCGGATTCCAATATTATGTATGCATGGATGAACTTTATTTTAATGAATATCCAGCTCACGTGGGGAAGACATTGCGTGGTTGTTCCTTCATTTCACCACGGATTCGTTTGTAAACAAGAGACTGGACTTGCAGACAGGATGAGATTAAATGAATGAATGAAGCAACACACTTCAGTATGTCAGTAAAAAAACTTTTTTTATATATGTGATAGTATTGCATTGTTACAGATCGTTTGATAGCTATTGATTATGTGTAACTGAACATAACTTAGCACGCTGTAACAGGCTGGAGAATCCTTTACTTGAGGTGTTGTTGGTTCATTGCGATTCGTGATCAGACTCAGACATGTAGCCTATGGGCCAGGGCTCGCAAAGCCCAACGTCCCGGGGCTATGTGTTTTCCAGACGGGCTACCAAAACGTATCACCGGCCCTTCCTATCATCTTAAATAGTGTAATAACATTCCTTTCTTGATGTGCGTTGTTCACTCTCGTGACTTGATATTTGAAGGAAAAATACTATTGTGGAAGTTTTAATTATGCTGACTCTGCAATGAGGCTTGTGCGTGTGTGTGTTAGTAATGCACGGTTCGCGGTTATATCCACTGATCGGGCGGGCCAAGTAATAAAAAATAACATTCCAATCAATCGTGGGTGGATGAGAGATAAATAATTGTGTTTGTTTGATAAAAACATTTTGCGAGCCCTGTGGGACGAATCATTCCGGTTGCCGTTTTCCCACACGCTTTCAAAACAATTCCCACATGTACTGACGGGGGAGCTGAAGCTCATTATAATATGCAAATTTTATCCAATCATAGCAGGGGGCGTTTACTTCCAAGTCTTTAGTGCGGCACGCCCATAAAAACCAAGTGTTCCATGAGAGAGGCTCAAAACCAGGGTAGAAAATCGCCTATTACTTATTCATTATGATGTTTTTGAATGTAAACGCAAACGTCATAAGTTTACTTCAGACAACATTATATATATATATATAAAAAAAAAGCCAGTTCATGACCCCTTTATTAGAATGTCTGATTTAGACCTCAATAGATTTGGCACAATTACAATATGCAGTAATACAATTTTAGTTTGAACAATTAATTTGCAACCATGACTCAAAAATGTTCACAGTGAGTTCTCATGGGACGTTTTACATGCTTAAATTGTCTTAGTAAAAATGTATGTGTCACGGAAGTTTATCAGGAAGTGACGATTTTGTTCTCTTCGACTCACTGGATAGAATGTTTTATGCAATATTCCAATTCTGCGCACAAGTTAAATTTTGGACGAAAACATACCTAGTGACAGATGAAAGTTTTTGCTTTACCTGTCCACTGCTGGCCTTGCTCTTGAATCAGTCGGTTCAGGTCGTTCTTCTCGTTCTTCAGCAGGTGGTTTTGCTCCTTTAGTTCTGAGATCATCTGTTATAAATATTACACAACACAATCAGTCGACTGCATGCCATTTTAGTCTTTAAAGATTAAATGAAAAATTGCTGTGTTAATCTGCATCATGTCACAGATGTTTGTATTGAACAGGGAAAATGATTGAACTGCTGAGAAACATTCATTTACTAAACACACATTCAATATTGTATTATCCATAGTTTTCAGTCACGTGACTGTCGCGGAGCCTTGGAGGGCAAAACCGCCATAGAACTCCATAGAACGGCAGCACAAGCATGTCAAATTTCCATCTTAAAACAAAAATATGTGAACAAGATGCACGTTTTGGGCACTTATGATCCATATACAGCACCTGCTGCAGTATTTCAATCACTAAAAACAGCGTTTTTAAAACGCTTAACGTGAAAAACACTATAGGGTGAGCTGCACCAATAAGGATTAAATTAAGCAAAGTGTAAAAGATTTGTTGATATGGGTTTTATGTTAAATCGAGATGTTGCATCACTTCATTTTAAACACAGATTATTACGCAGTAAAACTTTATAGAGCTGATAAAGCAGCAGACAGAGGGTGAACTGACGACACTCACGACAGGCTAAAGAATCCTTAGTGCAGCCCACCCTTAAAGTGTAATGTACTAAATCAGTGATATTAAAAGATCAAATTCAGTTTACACCTTTTTGATGATGCATACTATATACAGGCGAGTAGATGAGGCAAGAATATGAACGCAACGCGTTTTCTTTATAATGGGTTTCGATGGGGAAAACACCTAACGAGAAACCTCGTGTTGCACTAATATTCTGTGTTCGTCTGCTTTCCTGTACAAAGTATGCAACATCAATAAGGTGTATATTGAATTTGGTATTTTAATATCACTGTCTTACCGCATTAATACTGACTACAAACCTGGTAAAAATGACTAGCGGGCAATGGAGGAGAGCCTTGTTTTGCCCTCCAGGTGGGTGTTCCTATGAGCGTGTGACGACACGTGAAAACTATGGATTGTGGCATTGTGAATCGTTCTATTCCTCAACTGTGCCACCCTAAAACTAAAACTACTTCTAACATTTGCTAACATACTTCTAACAGCGCTAGTCTCTATCTCTCTCTCACCTGTGTGAACGTACAGGTCTCTTCGCTTCCCAGGTTTAAAGTAGTGTGCAGGTCTCTCTAATCCCTGAATATGAAGATACACAGAGTATATCTGTGTCTTTAGAGGGCTCTTCAATCTAGAAGGACTGTCTAAAAGCAGAGGAATGTGGGTAACCTGTGGGTCTAACTTTACTTTTTTTTGAGGATCTATAGTGGAGAATTTGCTAATGCAACTAGAATTTGCTATGTAATGCCACACCATCAATGAGGTTTTGTAGGAACAATCAACACACATCTGAGAAACAGATCAAGCACACACTTATATAAATTATTACCGTAATTCATATGAGTTATACAATAATAACTTGGAAACTAAGATTTTTTTTTAATTATTCTGTCAAACTAATTTGAAAAGGTTTTGTGAATCACTCAATGGTATGGGAGAACTTTAAGACCTTGGAACCATGAATGTGCTGTGGTACATTTAATAAATAACTTTTAATTTTTTAGTGCTGGGCAAATGAACGTGTTAACGCGGGCAATTAATTTTTTCAGTTTAACACATTCAAAATATTTAACGCAATTAACGCAGCATCCGTTTTTATATCCATTTTTGCCCAGCGTTACATTATATGATCCTGCTCTTATTCATGTAAATGCTTTTAAACAATCTAAGTACGACAAGACACAAGAGAATGTATGTCAATGTCCTGTCTGTGTGGGTGCGTCTCAATCCGCTCTCTAGTTCAGTAGTCAGGGCACTGATCCACATTCATGTACACGATATACTGATTCACCACCTAGGAAGCTAATCGATGGACACCCTGACACACACACGCGCGCGCGGGCCAGTCTCGTGCACACATCGAGTTCTCTTTCGCTCTTGAACAAAAAATAACAATAACACAGAGAATTTTGCCAAAATGCCAGTTTTGTCGAGTAGTCTCATATTAGGAGAAAATGAGATCTGCGGGACAGCACGTCAGATCCGCGTCATGTTTGGCAGCGGCCGATCTTAAAGTGACAGCAGCACTGATGATGTCTGTCATTAATGTTCATCAAATAACAACGGGAACAGAATTTTTTTTAGCTTTAATGATGATTCATCTATATTTCATTTATTATTTATGCAGTTAAGAAAAGTGTTGATAAGTTTATTCAATTTCTGTGTAGACTATGTCTAACAGGGAAGGCCATGGGTAATATTTATTATAATCGGTTTATGTAAAGATTGTTTTAAGCTCAATTAAATTAAAAGTTATTTTTTAAAGCCTAATAAATGTTGAAATTGGTAGCTTTCAGTTATACTGTAATTAATGTTTCATAGAGACATTAGTATCAGTGATACTGGCCTTCATTCATAAAAAGATGCCATTACAACAAATATTTAAAAAATGCTGTCTTTAAATTGTTTCTTCATTCATTTGGCGGGTAAATTAAATTATTACAATATCAAAATATTACTTTAATTATGGCGATTTTTTCAATTGCGATTAATCATGATTAATTACAGAATTTCTTTGATTAATTAGTAAAAAAATTATCAATTCACAGCACTACTTTTTTTGAATCAGTTAATTCACAAGAGCCAATCAAATTAACTGACTTCTGAGCAACACTGAGTAATGAATCAAATGAATCAGTTTTATGAATCAGTTCACTGAAATGAGCCATTGAAATGAACATCAGTTGGAGACAACTCAAATGCATCAGTGAATTTGATTTTTGTCTGAATGAACTGAATTTTGTGAAATTTTAGACATACATTACACTTACGCACTTCCCCTTGGAGAATCCCCGCCACCATTTTGAAGTGCATTCAACTTTGTCAAGCGGGCGAAGGAAGTTTTATTTGAACAGACCCTCGACCCCTCAATTTTGACCGGGGGAGCGAGTCTACTCATATGTACACTTCAGGCAGATCCACAGACCACAATGCAAAACGATTGTGATGTCACAGAAGATTGACCTTAATTTATGGATTTATGTATAGCATATACTGTAGCTATCTTAAGGGTGACGGGTTTTACACAGTAATAGTTTATTATATTGTTATTTTCGTTTGTGTAATTTTTATATTTTCTTTAACAGCCCAAGCATACATACACGCCTATAGAATGGTCTGTAAATAAATTCATAAGGAAAAAAAACTGTAAATAATAAATCAGATCCATAGCTGATTCCATGTGATCAAAGGCTTAGGGCGTTCCATTTAAACCCATTGGGTTCTGCCAGTAGTGGACACTAAATGTAAACAATGACGGACATCCAAGTGAATGAGATGGATGGAAGTTAGCGAGGGAAGGACATAAAGAAATGGACTTAAACGCATCCCAGGATAGGCACAGCTGCACACAACTACAATTAAGTGAACGTGTGGCACCTGTTCCATCTCGTCCTGGTAAGTTTTCGCCCATTCCTCGATGGCTTTCTTTTCCTTCTGTGTGTTCTGCAGGTCTTTGCGCAGTCGCTCCACCTCCTCCAGAAGAGTTGTAACTTTGTTGGCGTTGTTTTTGGCATCCTCTTCTGCCCCTCGCAGACGGGTGACTTCCACACGCATGCGCTCAGACTCTGCAGCATGGCTGATCTCTAGACCATTCAAACGCTCGTTGAGAGAACGGTTATCCTTGCTCTACAGCGAAACCAAAACAGAACAGCAATTAATTCTATTTTATTTAATTACATAAGTATTATTTTGGGGAATTTTAGCTTTTGAATCAGAGTACAGAGTTACTTTAATTAATTTTTCTTAAATATCTTTGTTCACGTCATAGCATTCTTTTGTTTTGCAGTCATTTTGCTTTGCAAAATCCTTTTTTTTTTTGTTTAAATAACATTTTTACTCCAATGTTCCGATAAAATTCAACATGGATTCAGACTTTTAAACTCCACTGTACAAAACCTTTGAACTGACATTGAACCTATATTGTACGTTTTCGTCATATTTCAATTAAAAACTCTAATTGACAGCATTACATTACATTACATTGACAGCTACATAAACACACACTTAGAAAAAAAAATCTGCACTGGGAAGCCCAAATCTAAATGAAGTGATCATACACAGCTAACACACTATGACTCATTCTAAAGGAACTAAAAGCAGCAAGAATCAAATTAACACTGACATCATGAAGTCAATATGAAAGCAAGCTTGAAACCCAGTCTCCTTCCCTAACCTGATGTTTTTTTTGACTAAATAATGATATACACAGTAAAAAGAAAAAGGTAGAATTTGATTGTAAAAAGTAGTGTCTACATGACAGCTGGTTGGATGAAAGGAAGCTAAAAAAGTAAAAGGTTTCATGCACTGATACAAATTATTTTGTGGGGAAGTACATACTACAAAAAAAAAAATAATAATTTCGACAAGAAAAAATTTGTTCAGGCAAGAATAAAAAAATAAACAAAGTAAATTCTATATTAGTACTCAAATCAAGCTTGTAGAAATTAAAACGTAAATATCAACGTTATAAAATTAAGTAAAACTACTGAACTTTTCTGATACTGGTGTTCCCATCATGCACTGGGGTTTGAATAATTAAGGAGGTTGATTTTGGTTGATTTTTTCCAGCTGTATTTACACTGTTTTATCATTGCTTTTGTTGTTAAGTTTAGTAGCTTACCCTTTTGTGATATCTGGAGTTAATTTTCTACTCAAAAACGATTGTGTACCAAGTATTGAGGTCTCTGTGTTCAGGTGCTGCATTACTTTTTCTATTATGTAGATATGGTATCTACACAATATCTATTGTGTTATTTACTTCAATGTTATATTGCAAAGGAAACTAAAAAATAGGTAGAAATTACTCAACCTTTTACTGGCCACGTTAAAATTACTTATTTTCTTTGTTAATTGTACTTAACTTAGTTAACTTTACTTTAGTTTACTTAATTCCATATGTGAAATTTACTTTAAAAATTTGCGTGCAAAACTTACCAAAGAAAAATTAAGTAAATCTTACTTATTGTTGTTTTTTTTTCAGTGTGGGCGGAGTAAGCAATTACATTTTGTTAAAGATTATAATGACAAACTTGATGGAATAAAGTGCGCTGATGCACAAGAATACCAGGAACTAGCATTAAGATTTCATATTGACTTTAGAAAACCCTTCTGAGTTGTAAGCTGAACAGATAAAAGAGGTTTAGTTTTTGATACTCATATTAACTGAACTTTTGAATGAGGCCCAATAAGCCAAAGCATCTCAGTGTGAAGTGTGGTACCTGTTCGTCTATCCTGCGCTGCAATTGCATGATCTTGTTCTCCATGCCGATGTTGAGTTTCTTGAAGTGTTCGACTGAGCGCGCCTCGATCTTGAGTTTCTTGAGTTCCCGCTTGGCTCGCATGCGGCGGATGCAGCACTGCAGGTACACGATGGCTCTGAGCGACCGCTTGAACCACTGCCGTGCCAACCAGCCGCGGACCATCTTCTGAATGATGATGGCCTTGTGCTCACGCAGCAGCTAAAGAAACACACAACAACACATGATGAACAGGAAAAAAAACAACACAGATATACAAAAGAGTTACAAAAGAAAATAATGGAAAGAAATACGATCACTCTAATGACGCAGTGAAATGTTCTCAAATCTTTTTCTCGCTCACACCTTCTGCCTTTTTAATTTGCAGATATTACACATCCTGACTCGATAATCCACTGCTGATCAACAGAGCTCTGATGGTAGGAAAATAGAGGAGTGAGAGAGAGTAAGTAATAATACAGCCACAGCTGCTGTGGTCCATCAGTGGGACAGTCCCTACACTGAAACAACCTGCTGCCTGTGAGATCACATGACCAAACACACTGGCAAAGAGACATAAGGTCATCATCACAACACTGTGCTACTTCATCCATTCCAGACTCTCCAACCAGTGACTAGCAAGCCAGAAAAACACTAGGATGAAGCAAAATAATTTTTAGAGATTTCTTTATTGTTACTGGAAGGTGCTCTTTCCCAATAGTCTAGAGTGGAGCCAAACACACAACATTTTACAATTTTATACTCCTGGCAGCCAATTTGTCATCATTCAAAACAATCTCTCAATATTTCAAAACTTTGTGGTCGACACAAATCATGTTTATTCTCGTTTTTCTGCTGTTTTTCTCTGAAGACCACCGACAGTACATTTGACAATTTACACCTGGGTGCTACTTCAAACTACTAGTTCTAGTAACCTCATATATGTCGTGTCTCCTTTCAAATTAATGCTCGTTTCATGACTTACACTTTCGTGTATGTCACTTTCTCATAGGAGGCAGTGTGTGTTTGTTGTATAAATGGGCACAAACCCAGTTTAATCATGCTTGAAACAAAGAGCCATAAAATCTCCAACAGATCTCCAACAATCCCATTGGTCAAGTTAACCCTAGGGGGTGTGACTTCTCGCAGACCTTAAAGACAGACGCACAGATACGCGTCGCACTCTCTCGACTGAATACAGACACACATCTGCTGGCTCTCACCTGGCCAAGCCGGCCAGGCTGTAAGGCATACACACACATTAAGCCATGTGCGTGTATGGGACAGAAACCCAATCTGACCACACGGTTGCGGGCCAGCAGGCCCAACACCTCAAGTCATGTGCAACTTCCTCGATGGAGTCAAAATAACTGCAAGTTCATCATATCTTCTTCAGTCAACGCAGAAGAAATTGATTGCAACTTCAACACCATCGGATCGAACTATCAAGACTTTCTCCTGTTATTGTACATCGGACACTCTTCAAACTGCTCAGGCAATGTTCCCTCTATAAAAGAAAGAAAGAATAAAATGCTGCTCAGACGATAGACACAGACGCGAAATGTGGGGTAGAAATCGATTTGATTGTAGTTTAAATAAGAAATAATTACAGTGCTCTGTTCTACCGCTATAGAGTTAGTATCGCTATCGTGTTAGAACCGGTGGATGCGGTTTACAGGTTTCATAGAAAGACGTGTGAGCACGCAGCAGTGAGTCGTGTTTGCGGTCCAAATAGCTCAAAATGAGAGGCAACGAGAAACGCAAAGATGTGGAATAAAACCTCATCATGTTTTAAAGAAGAGTGGCTTGATTAAGTGGTGGAAATAACAGATGATGGACACAGCACGGTAACAAAACCGCCATTTACAGTTACACCCACCACAAGAGTAGCGCTCAAACTCTAAACACCAAAGTAACACACATCAGTTTAAATAGATGTGTGTGTGGTTTAGGTTTCAGTGATGTTTAGATAACTATAAAAGAGTTCACGTTCCCTTGAACATATTTAGCTATTAGATCTATTTCATTACTTCGGTTAGTTTTTTTTAAACAAATTGAAGCATTTAAACTGATATAATATACTATCAGTTTAAATACTTCCATTAGTTTTTATATTATATTATAGGCTATTATAATTGTATTATAGTGTAAGCCTAATAAAGAATTGATCTCACAAGGGGATTGTTTAGGGATCCTTGCCATTAAAACGTTGGAAAACCCCTGATATAGAAAATCTTGGAAATTCATAAGCAATAAACAAACATTTAATATAGATGGTTTAATGCTGCCTGTCGCCAATAAATGACTGCACAAAAACACATTAAGGCCCCGATCACACGTTTTTGCAGCGAGAGGCGCCTCTTTTGAATAGATTTCTGTTGGCAGAGAGCATTATGCGGGCGCCTCGCGTTTTAACCTGCTGTGCCTCGCGTTTTAGAAGGAGAGCTCTGAGCGCATGAAGTTGAAAAAAAATTTACTCGGAGCGAAAAAGCGCCCAACGTCATCGCGTTTTTTTTCTATTGTCCAATCGAATGAATGGAGAGGTGGGTCTTCCGTTGTGGCGACCGTTACCTTGATTAGACTGACAGAACAGCTGATTCCGGGTTTCCTAGCAACATAAAAAAAATGCAGCACACTGCTATTTTCTAAATGAAAAAACGTGAACCAAAAAAGGCAGTGCGGTGCACCTCGCGTTTTCAAACCTGAAAAACACATTCTGTGTGATCGGGGCCTAAGAACCATCTCCGTTTAACTGCTTTATTTTTTTCATATTATATTATATTATAATATATTATATTATAAAGAATTGAACTGTCCTGGGGGAGATTTTAATACTATTTCTTGGTAAAGAAGACTACAGTTAACAGCACTGTAAAATGTGCTTAATTTAGTGACTTCTGAATTAATTGGGTTTTTTTTGTTTTTGTTTTATTTAATATATCACTAAGTTACATCAATGGTTAAATAAAATAGAAATGGCACATTAAAGTTAAAAGTTATAACTGCATGATGAAACCACTTTTTTATGTGCGTTTACATATTCTGTACAGGTAAAGAATGTTTTAGCTCAGGTGACCAAAATGTCCGCCCAATAGAGAAAAGTTTTGCTCAGCGAGAAAAGAAATTAGAGGGAACATTGCACTCAGCAAAATACAAGTAACGTAAAATATAATAATTAGTTTTGGCCGTGTTGAGTGAGATTCAAATATCTCATTTGCCGGTTTTGCATCAGTTTGGGTAGCGCACTGCCATCTAGCTGTGAACTTCGGAACAGCTGCATTTACCGAAATTAGCAAAATTGTGATATTGTACAGTTTGAAATAAAATATATACCTGTATTTTCCCAGTACTGGTATACCCCGCATCCCTACCCTTGTATGTTTTTGTTTTGTGTGTATGTGTTTCTGTTTAGTTTAGTTGTGTTTGTGATTTAGTTAATCAAAATTAATTTTAGAATCAGTCACTTAGAAACAGTCATGTGTGTTTAGTCCACTCTGACTTCACCTTTAACCCCATCCAGTTCCCTAGGGGTGTACTTAGCAGCTTTCACTGGTCATGTGTCCATGCTTGAAATAATTCACTAGTTTCTAGTGTGTTAATTATAAACCACACTGCCAGAATCATATGTTACCCTGATGCATGTCTATATAAAACCTGGCTTGTTTAAATTTTACAGCAATAACATAACTAAATTACAAATGCAAAGGTGCATGTAAATAAGAGCAATATTGAGAATAGAAGAGTTAGGAGTGTATTGTTAGCAGTGTGTTTGTGACAGGCAAATATATTAATAAATATGTGAGTGTATTGGAATGTTTGGTTTCCTCCTCACCGCTTTGTACAGTTGTCTGGCCATGTACGCCCTGAGGATGCACTGCATGACCAGAGCAGCAGCCTGCTTGCGTTTGTAACATGTTCTCTGGACATACATGCGCTGGTACTTCTGAATGACGATTGCAGCATGTGTGCGACGCAGGAATTTTGCAAGACTGTGGGTCAGGAAAAACAACGTAGAGGTTAACACATACACACCTCCAATATTAAATACTAAAAAAACAGTATAGAGTGCAATAGTCGGGTTCCAGAAGTAAAAATTCTGGACATTTTAACAATAACTTATAAAACCTTAAAGACAGATATACTGTGAGCTCCAAAGTTGTTAATTGATGGTATACGTTTTTTGTTGAATCCAACATTATTTCAATAGCATTATTTTAACCTATTTTTCAAAGAATGGTGTTTAACAGAGGAATTACTGGTGAAAAACTACATTACCCATGATTCTGAGGAAAATTCCAAAGTCGTGGCAAAAAAAAAAAATGCACCAAAAGATCTCTGCAGTGAACGCCCACTCCCATGAAGCACCAAGAATATCTGCCTATGCTGTCAAACTACTTAAATATTTGTAAATATATCCATATTTTGCAATAAATGTAAGATACAGTATCTCTTTAAATCAATAGTTTTATATTTAATCATTTTTATTATGATGAATGACATTCGATTACAATTACATAATGCAATTTTGTTCTTTCCTTTATTAAAATACACAGTCTTGTGCCTTTGTCTTTTTGTTCGACTTTAAATGTTTTTTCTCTTCAAATCAAAGTTTGTAATGTTGTAATTCTCCTTGTATCTGGGCTGGCTGGTTTGATTCTAGGCTTTATAACTCATGGCTTATAATTCATAGTTTATATTTCCAGAACCTTCTCCGCGGTCTAAGTGGACAGGCACTGTTGCATTCTATAAGCTCTCTGTCATCTTATTTTGAATGATTTCATAAATTTAGTCTGGCCCCGCCCACTATGAGATTAGTCCCCTCCCCCTCACCAGCGGGCCTGGTATCCACGGATGTATCTCTGGATGGTTGTGGCAGCATGTTTCATGCGCAGGTACTTCTTGCGCGCCAGCCAGCAGCGGATGGTCTTCTGGATGCGGATGCAGGCAGCACGCAGCTTATCTGCACGCAGTTTCTCCAGGTACGCAACCTGTCCCGCTCGGAAAAAGATCTTGGTCTTGCCAAACTGGTACTTATCTTGATCCTATTGGGAAGACAAAAAAATGGAGAGAATTAATAGACTCTTCATTTACAAGTTTAACTTTACATTTAACAAAATGTTCTGTAGAAAAATTTAAAAAGTATTGCCAAATCTGCCCTTCTGGGTGGTTTTCAGGGCATTGTTGCTTGCTTTTAATCAGGTCAAAATACAGTGCATCCGGAAAGGATTCACAGCGCTTAACTTCTTCCACATTTTGTTATGTTACAGCCTTATTCCAAAATGGATTCAATTCATAATGTTTTTCCTCAATTCTACAAAATACCCCATAATGACAATGTGAAAGAAGTTTGTTTGAATTTATTATAAATAAAACACACACACAAACAAAATCACATGTACATAAGTATTCACAGCCTTTGCTCGATACTTTGTTGAAGCACCTTTGGCACCAGTTACAGCCTCAAGTATTTTTGAGTATGATACTACAAGCTTGGCACACCTATTTTTTTTCTCCCATTCTTCTTTGCAGGACCTCTCAAGATCCATCAGATTGGATGGGGAACGTCGGTGCACAGCCATTTTCAGATCTTTCCAGAGATGTTTAATCGGGTTCAAGTCTGGGCTCTGGCTGGGCCACTCAACGACATACACAGAGTTGTCCCGTAGCCACTCCTTTGTTTTCTTGGCTGTGTGCTTAAGGTTGTTGTCCTGTTGGAAGATGAACTTTCGCCCCAGTCTGAGGTCCAGAGCGCTCTGGAGCAGGTTTTCATCAAGGATGGAAGTCTGGCCCCTCTACCATACAGGCCTGATTGGTGGAGTGCTGGATTGTTCTTCTGGAAGATTCTCCTCTCTCCACAGAGAAATGCTGGAGCTCTGTCAGACTAACCATCAGGTTCTTGGTCCCTCCCTAAGGCCCTTCTCTCCCAATTGCTCAGTTTGACTGGGCAGCCAGCTCTAGGAAGAGTCTATGGATGATGGAGGCTACTGTGCTCATCCCAGATCTGGGCCTCGATACAATCCTGTCTCGGAGGTCTACAGACAATTCTTTGGACTGCATGGCTTGGTTTGTGCTCTGACATGCACTGTTAATTGTGGGACCTTATATAGACAGGTGTGTGCCTTTCCAAATCATGTCCAATCAACTGAATTTACCACAGGTGGAATCAAGTTGTAGAAACATCTCAAGGATGATCAGTGTAACCAGGATGCACCTGAGCTCAATTTTGAGTGTGATAGCAAAGGCTGTGAATACTTATGTACATGTGATTTTTATTTTTTTATTTTTAAAACATTTGCAAAGATTTCAAACAAAATTATTTCACGTTGTCATTATGGGGTATTGTTTGTAGAAAAGGCTGTAACATAAAATGTGGGAAAAGTGAAGCGCTGTGAATACTTTCCGGATGCACTGTAGTTCCACACAGAGTACATTTAAAGCAACATCAGATTACACATCTGGTGAGTAATTGTGGGCGCATCAGATGTGTAATCTGATGTTGCTTTAAATGTTGTACATGTCATGTCATGACTGCTATGTTGCTCGGAACTGCACCTAAGAATTTCACCAACTGTTGCACTTGTGTATATGGTTGTGTGACAATAAAGTGATTTGATTTGATTGATTTGATTTGATTGATTGATTGAGTATCAATAAGGTTTCATGAGCTGAATTGTCGTATTCTTGTACCTCCACAAGTTTCTCCAGAACGTTCTTACAGGTCATCTTCCTGTCCGTCAAAACATCTTTTTGTTTCATCAGGACACGGTACCTGCTAAAGAACTCTTGATACGTCCACCTGACAAACAAAAAGAGTGGTGCAAACACAAATACACAATCAGGAGGTGTTTGACAGGGAGTTCAGTATGGTAATGTATAGATCATCACTGTACCTAGACGGGAAACCAGCTGCAGAGATGCGGATTGTTTCTAAAACTCCACATGCACGCAGTTGCTGCACTGCCCTCTTGGGGTCAAACCTGTTAATGACAGAAATCAGATTTCAGCCTAGCATCACCATCAATTCTGCTAAATCTACTGATATAAACACAGCTCAAAACTATATTTTAAATTAAATCTCATGATAAAAAAATGACAGAGCTCCAGCATTTCTCTGTGGAGAGAGGAGAATCTTCCAGAAGAACAATCATCTCTACAGCACTCCACCAATCAGGCCTGTGGCGAAGTTGCTGGATATTGGCAGGAACTGGAACACGCTGTAGTATACGCCGATCCAAACCATCCCGAACATGCTCAATGGGTGACATGTCAGCTGAGTATGCTGGCCATGCAAGAACTGGGATGTTTTCAGCTTCCAGGAATTGTGTACAGATCCTTGCAACATGGGGCCATGCATTATCATGCTGCAACATGAGGTGATGGCCGTGGATGAATGGCACAAAAATGGGCCTCAGGATCTCGTCATGGTATCTGTGTGCATTCAAAATGCCATCAATAAAATGCACCTGTGTTCATTGTCCATAACATACGCCTGCCAGTACCATAACCCCACCGCCACTCAGTCCACAATGTTGATATCAGCAAACCACTCACCCACACAACGCCATACACGCTGTCTGCCATCTGCCCTGTACAGTGAAACCCGGGATTCATCCGTGAAGAGAACACCTCTCCAAAGTGCCAGACGCCATCGAATGTGAACATTTGCCCAATCAAGTCGGTTACGATTACGAACTGCAGTCAAGTCGAGACCCCAATGAGGACAACGAGCATGCAGATGAGCTTCCCTGAGATGGTTTCTGACAGTTTGTGCAGAAATTCGTTGGTTATGCAAACCGATTGTTGCAGCAGCTGTCCGGGTGGCTGGTCTCAGACAATCTTGGAGGTGAAGATGCTGGATGTGGAGGTCCTGGGCTGGTGTGGCTACACGTGGTCTGCGGTTGTGAGGGCGGTTGGATGTACTGCCAAATTCTATGAAGCGCCTTTGGAGACGGCTTATGGTAGCGAAATGAACATTCAATTCACGAGGAACAGCTCTGGTAGACATTCCTGCAGTCAGCATGCCAATTGCACGCTCCCTCAAAACTTGCAACATCTGTGGCATTGTGCTGTTGTGATAAAACTGCACATTTTAGAGTGGCCTTTTATCGTGGCCAGCCTAAGACACACCTGTGCAATAATCATGCCGTCTAATCAGCATCTTGATATGCCACACCTGTAAGGTGGATGGATTATCGCGGCAAAGGAGAAGTGCTCACTAACACAGATTTAGACAGATTTGTGAAATATATTTGAACGAAATAGGCCTTTTGTGTACATAGAAAAAGTCTTAGATCTTTGAGTTCAGCTCATGAAAAATGAGGGCAAAAACAAAAGTGTTGCGTTTATAATTTTGTTCAGTGTATTTAAGAAAATATATTTATATAATTTATATTATATACAAATATAAATATTTTATATATAAATATCACACATTTTTCTTAAATATATACATGCATGTGTGTTACATATACATAATAATTATACACCTTATACACATATATTATGTAAATAATGTATATTATGTCTTGGAATTATATAAATTATTATTATTTAAATTATTTAAATAACAACAACTGTGTTAAGAAAGCTTAACTACATGCCTACAAGAGGGAAAGAGAGAGAGAGACAGACAGAAAGCTGATGAAAAACAAACTGACGTGAAGGCATGTTTGTAATCGTTGGGCTTGATGCAGCGGACATAATGTGGCGTAGTCGCATTCAGAGTCTCCATCAGCAGGTGCAGAGAGTTACGGAACTACAGAGAGAGAGAAGAAAGCAGTCATTCAAATTCTTACAGTATTTTTAATCTCATTTAGCAATTTATAAAACACAACAACACAATTCATGTAGATATTAAATAAAAGTAAAAATAAGAGCAGGCTTCTACCTGCAGTCCGACTGTCTTCTTGTGTTCTTTGCTGGCTTGGCCGACTTTGCGCTTGTCTGGTTTGACACTGAGGCGAGTGCGTCCTCCAGTGGTAGGAGCAGCACCGGTCGGACTTGTGGCTTTCTCCTCATCCTGGAACAGCTCCACTAGCAGGTCAAACTGGGAATTACAGCCAAGACAGACTTAACATACAAGCCATGTGGGGCAGATACTTTACCATCATTAGGAGGCACTTTTTGATGTAGAAATTAAGCGAGGATCTTATTAAAAAACTGCCATTAGCTTTTAAAAACCGTAATAAAATTAAATTGTTATGGGCTCAATAAAGTCGATAAAGTCAGTTGTCACTCCTCTTCTGAGTGCTTAATACACGGTTCAGTTATTTGACAATCAGATTCTTTTAAAGGAAGAAGCCCCAAAAAGTTTACAGTGATTTTTATTTATTTTTTTGAACCGTGACTTCAAGAAACTCATTGCTTTTAAAATGGTTACTACATTTTCCTGGCAAGGTTTCATAAAATAAATGTACAACAACAGTAATACTGATGTCATGATATCACAGAAGTATTTTACAACCGTGGCTCAGCCAATCATAAACAAGAACGGAACTATCCATTTAAGTGAATTCACTCCCGAAAACATCAGGTAGTTACAACCGAATTGTGTTAAATGGTTAGCATTCATGTTCTTGTACAGCCTTGAGAAACTTGAGCATTTCTCACTCCCAAAACTTGGTAGTGTGTTGTAGTCTTTGACAACGGAACTGAATCTGTTTGCGGTATCATTATTTTAATCCAGAATAACTACAAAAGTAAGAAAAGCATAATTAACAATTATGCAAGTCAAGGCAAGCAAACCATTATACAGTGGGATATTAATGAACAGAAAGGGGCCATGTACTCAGATAATGTCCCTAGGGTCTCATTTACATTGATCGCTAAGAGTTTGCGTTCTGAGGGACACTAGTGCTGGTACTAAGCAGCATGCAGCCTAAGCAAAATAAGAGTCCTTATGGGACCAACAATTTAAACATCAAGTCCTTTCACAGCAAACAAACAAACTCCAGCTCCGTGTTCTAATGTTCAGTTTGTTTTTAAGTTTTTTAGTCTATGTATAGGTCCTTGTACATGTGGATTTCTTTGGCGGTTGCATTTTAAAAGTGTAGTTCACCCAAAAATGAAAATGCCGTCATTATTATATATTCTTGTTCTAAACCTGTATGTTATTTTTTACCTTTTCCTATTAAAGGGATAGTTCACCCAATAATACAAATTCTGTCATCATTTACCCACGTGTTTCTAACCTGTATGTGTTTCTTTGTTCTGCTGAAGACAAAGGAAGACATTTTGAAGAACGTTGGTAACCAAACAGCTGTGGGGCACCATTGACTTCCACAGTATTTGTTTTCCTACTATGGAAGTCAATAGTGCCCTACAACTGTTTGGTTACAAACATTCTTCAAAATGACTTCTTTTGTGTTCAACAGAAGAAAAACATTTATACAGGTTTGAAACAACTTGAGGGTGAGTAAATGCTGACAGAATTTTCATTTTTGGGTGAACTATCCCTTTAAATTACCTTGTTTGTTACAATTTCATAATGAACCGAAAATATTTGTACACTCCTCATAACACAAAAGATCTCTAATGTTGTGTTTTGAGCCATTTCTTTCAGGAAAGCATCTGCCAATCAAATGAAAAAGCTGTGTATATAATATAATATATATATATATATATATATATATATATATATATATATATATATATATACACAAAATTTGGCATTCACTATAACAGCTAAAAAGAGGCGTAGGTCTACTTTAAATCCAAAGGCTTTTTGGTCAATGGACAACTCTTAATTTTGCCCTCAAAGTACACCAGATTGATGCATTTAACTTTAAAATGCAGTTTGAGTTTTCTTCTGTGGCGAGATGTCCTCATAGTTAATATCTTGTTGGAATGCTTTTTACAAACCTGCCTTTGATTTGAGTGTTTCAGTGGCGGGAAAGATTTTCAGTGAATAATGACTAAAATGTCAGCCTGAAGTTTATGGATCACATACAAAACACTTTTGTTGTTGTTCTTTTTGAGCTTGTCACTGTGAACAGAGAGTGAGTGAATATTGACTAAATCTTAATTTCTGGGTGAACTGTCCTTTTAAGAGTGTCAAAAATGGACTGAAAAGAACAAACAGTTTAGTTGGTCAAAACATTTAAACTAAACAGATGTTTCATTCTCTCTGGGCAGTTGAGTTTGTTTGGATGGTGTTTGGAGGCTCTAGAGCTGAAAGCGGGTTTTATTTTTCTACAGAGTCAATGCAGTATTGAGATTGTGCCCTGCACAGCAGAAAACAGCAGACTGAACATGCTGATACACGCACACACACACACGCTCACACACACACACACACACACACACGCACGCACGCACGCACGCACGCACACACGCACACACGCGCGCGCACACACACGCGCACACATAAATCTTAATTTTGTATCTACTAGACAGCAGTGATATTAGAGAGATAGCGAGCTAAAGAGACAGCATGTATATGCTAAATTTTACCTTCTGCAGGGGTACAGGTTGTCATGTTCACAAACAACACATAGACAACATGACACGATGAGAAAATAGAAACAGAATTAACAAATGCAGAAAATACAGATATAGTGTACTAGCTGAACAGCAAAGCAGCTCAGACACCAGCTCTGAACCATATTGTTATGTTGGCTTGACAACGAAATATCCTTCAAAATTTCTCCTTTCATGACCTATGTATAAATATCTATTAGTGCGGTCAATTGATTAAAAAATGTAACTACTTAATAATTTTTTTCTGTAATTAATCTTGATTAATCACACCTAAAATTACAATTTGTAATGTATTTTTATATTGTAATACAGATTTTCACATTGAATCTCCAAATTAACTAAGTATTATGAATGAAGACCAGTAACACTGATACCAATACTGCTACGGATGTCTTTATTACTGTAAATTATAATTTTTTCTATCCATTTCTATAGGGATGAAATGCGTAATTACCATACAAAATGACAGTATAATTGAAAGCCATCATTAATAGGCTTAAAAATAATATAACTTATAATATAACTTAATATAACAATCTTCGCATAAACTCATTTAGCTGTGCATCTAATATAGTGTGTTCTATATAGAGTACATAGTAGTAATGTTTCTGTCTCTATCAATATCAGCTCTGTTTGAATGAGAGCTGTTAGTTCATTTCCCCCCACTAAGTTTATTTTGTGCATTAATTTTCAAAATAAGTAAGACAAATTGCTTAATTTAAATTACTGAAATTAACACATTATTTTTGACAGCCCTAATATCTCCTTGGGGGAAAAAAGCCCTGGAACAGAACATTTTCAGACTTTGTCAAGCCAACGTCAAATTTCGTCTTGTCGAACAAATTAATTCAAATGATGAATGGAACAATGAATGGAGAAATGTTCAGAAGTTTTTAGCTGATGTCTGGCTTTATTTCAAATTTATAAGAAAATATAAATGCATGGATGAATTAAACATGGCGATATGAACAAATGATCAATGACATGAATGTGAAGCAAAATGAATATGGTAAAAACAGATGACCTGTTTAACATGTGAAGTGAAGGTTTGGGATTAACCAACTAACAGACTGATCTTGATAAGCACCAGAGAGTCGTGCCTATTGTTGATATGAATTGTTAATTTTAAATAATACTTGACTTAAAGAATAATTCTGTCAATCAAATTTAGTTTGAGGCATTAATATTATTCCCAGTTTGGATTAGTACGGCATGTGTTTGCTCTTACCGCACACATTTACTGCCTCATGCTGAGGAGAAAAAACGTTAGAGAGCATTCAGAAACCCCCAGATACAGATAAAAATTCTTTGATTTTACAAAATCAAAAGGCACTTAAAAGTTGACTTACATTTTCTAAATAAAACAAATTGAGTAAAAACTAATAAGTATTAAATATGAAACTGGACTATTATTTTTTAAAGTCGTTTACAAGTTATTTTCCCTATTACTAGATAAGGATTATTATAATATTTTTATTATTATTATTATAAACCCGTTTTGTAGAGATTTCATTGACAGAGCAAAACCAAGCTACTCTCTGCTGTCTCAGACGACGACATCTTTGTCCTGTGTGGGCCACCGTAGCTTCTCTATGTGCTTCGAAAGATAGGGGTGAGCGGTGGGCGGTTGCAATTCACAACCTCATCACTAGATGCCTCTAAAATTCACACACTGCACCTTTAAAAAAATCATAACCAGTGCTGGGTAGAAACTGATTACATGTGATCTTGGATTACATAATCAGATTCCAAAAAATGCTTATATACTTGTAATAAGATTATATTATGTTTTAAAATACTCATAATCAGACTACAGGTCAATTTTTTTTTTTTTTGATTACATGATTACTATTCACAAAATGGCAAAAAAGTAATTCACAATTTATTGATTCTCACTAATTCTTCTTTTAAATTTTTTAGGTTAGGTCGGTAAAATCACAGATGCTTTTGTGGCTATTTTACTAAAAAACATAGCACACTAAGAATATGACAGTATTCTTTGATATACCTTGGAGTACAAAGTAAATACCAAACGAACAGAGAAAGTTGGCAGAACTTTGGCTAATGTTCTGGCAAGGTTCTCTCAAACAAACATTCTTCCAGTGACGTTACTAGAATATCCATTTAAAGTTATCCAGTCTTTAATAATATACTTGTTTCAGAATGTTCATAGAACATTCAAAATTAACATTCCCAAAATATTTGCAGAATGATATAATTGAAAGTTCCCGAAACATTAATATAACCAAGAAAAAAAACTTTTTTAAAACATTTAAAAAACGGGATGTTTTGACTGTTCAGAGAACATTCAGAAATAACAACTTAATAGGAACGTTAGCTAAATGTTATTAGAACATTGTTACACAGAACAAACTGAAATAATTCAGTGCTTTATCTCAAAGTGCTATGCTATTACGATCTGATAATTTGAGTCATAAGTTTGGGAAACTCTGATCTATGGAGCTTTTCATTCAGTGTTCCTGTGTCTCAATTGCCAAATATGTTGGAATGCCTTCATGAAATATCCACAGAACACACCCCGGGCCATGAAGGCACATCTGACAGGTGATGTTTGACTTCATAACACGAGCAGGTATGCAGTAACGTTCTGTCTGAAGCGGTCTCATTAAAGAGCAGTCAGAGCTGCTGAGTCATGCAAAAGCTCTCTTTTAGAGCTTAAAAACAGCTTTAGATACTGTGACTCATGATACTGTAACATAGTGAACTAAGAGAGGACAAGGGTATGAAAGGATCCAAAGAACTAGACATTTGAACATGTACTCCCCGAGCTGTTTACATACAGGTGCTGGTCATATAATTAGAATATCATCAAAAAGTTGATTTATTTCACTAATTCCATTCAAAAAGTGAATCTTGTATATTATATTAATTCATTACACACAGACTGATATATTTCAAACGTTTATTTCTTTTCATTTTGATGATTATAACAGACAACTAAGGAAAATCCCAAATTCAGTATCTCATAAAATTTGAATATTACTTAAGACCAATACAAAGAAAGGATTTTTTAGAAATCTTGGCCAACTGAAAAGTATGAACATGAAAAGTATGAGCATGTACAGCACTCAATATGTAGTTGGGGCTCCTTTTGCCTGAATTACTGCAGCAATGCGGCGTGGCATTGAGTCGATCAGTCTGTGGCACTGCTCAGGTGTTATGAGAGCCCAGGTTGCTCTGATAGTGGCCTTCAGCTCTTCTGCATTGTTGGGTCTGGCATATTGCATCTTCCTCTTCACAATACCCCATAGATTTTCTATCTATTTCTATCTGTCTGTGCGTAGTGGTTCTTGAAGCACTGACTCCAGTTCCAGTCCACTCTTTGTGAATCTCCCCCACATTTTTGAATGGGTTTTGTTTCACAATCCTCACCAGGGTGCGGTTATCCCTATTGCTTGTACACTTTTTTCTACCACATCTTTTCCTTCCCTTCGCCTCTCTATTAATGTGCTTGGACACAGAGCTCTGTGAACAGCCAGCCTCTTTTGCAATGACCTTTTGTGTCTTGCCCTCCTTGTGCAAGGTGTCAATGGTCGTCTTTTGGACAACTGTCAGGTCAGCAGTCTTCCCCATGATTGTGTAGCCTACAGAACTAGACTGAGAGACCATTTAAAGGCCTTTGCAGGTGTTTTGAGTTAATTAGCTGATTAGAGTGTGGCACCAGGTGTCTTCAATATTGAACCATTTCACAATATTCAAATTTTCTGAGATCCTGAATTTGGGATTTTCCTTATTTGTCAGTTATAATAATCAAAATTAAAAGAAATACACATTTGAAATATATCAGTCTGTGTGTAATGAATTGATATAATATACAAGTTTCACTTTTTGAATGGAATTAGTGAAATAAATCAACTTTTTGATGATATTCTAATTATATGACCAGCACCTATAAGTTGGAACTGTGACAAAGGACTGCACTAATGCTCCTTTACCAGCAGATGGCACCGTGCCATTGACCTTCTCAGAATTTAAGCCTCATTTAAGGTCAAAAATCTTGGATGAAAACAGCCTGGCTAACACTGATTTTAAGGCTGGTTTTGTCTCACTATACAGGCAATAACTTAACTAAAACCCTCTCAGTTTCGGTTTAATGAACAGGTACATTACACAGACAATTTTACCTAAACATTACAGCCCTTATTCATAATGCAAATAGAAAGCCTTCTGATGTAGTAATTCAATAAACACTCTTTCAGTGAAACAGATAGTATTCACTCACCTTACTGGCCTTAAGAACATGTATCTGCTCCTCGTTCACTGTATCTTTATTCTTCTCCAGAAAACCATCACACTGATACTCCACCTGACAGACAGAGAGACATTAGAGGTTATCTTATAGAAAAGAAAATCCATGAACGAATCTCTGAATAGTAAGTTTTATTCATTTTTATTTCTGGCTGTAGTTATTTTAGCAGACAAAAGAAATCTAACAATCAAATTAATTCCCAATTTTTTTTTATTACAGATACATCCGAGATCAAGAAGTTACTTAAAGGTTCAGCGTGTAATATTTATGAGGATCTATAGACAGAAATGCAATATAATATACATAACTATGTTTTCAGTGGTGTATAAAGACCTTACATAATGAACCGTTATGTTTTTATTACCTTAGAATGAGCCATTTCTATCTACATACACCGCCGTCATGTTTCTACAGTAGCCCTAAACGGACACACTGCTCTACAGATCGCTTGCTACTCTCTGCTGTCTCAGACGATGACATCTTTGTCCTGTGTGAGCCACCGTAGCTTCTCTATGTGCTTCGAAAGATAGGGGTGAGCGGTGGGCGGTTGCAATTCACAACCTCATCACTAGATGCCTCTAAAATTCACACACTGCACCTTTAAATAAATCATAACCAGTGCTGGGTAGAAACTGAATACATGTAATCTTGGATTACATAATCAGATTCCAAAATATGCTTATATACTTGTAATAAGATTATATTATGTTTTAAAATACTCATAATCAGACTACAGGTACATTTTTTATTATTACACGATTGCTATTCACAAAATGGCAGAAAGTAAATTACAATTTATTGATTCTCAGTAATTCTTCTTTTTTATTTTTTAAAATGTCCTTTTTCATCATTTTATTCCAGTTTTGTGAAATTACATAAATCAGAGGCCACACACAGCATTACAAATAAAATATTTGATATTTTATTTTGACTGTTTTTATTTTTAATCTTTAAATGTTGTGCTTTAGGTAATTATTACCTTTTCATAAACTTACAAACCATGCAGTTCCTTCACAAACCCCAGTTTAGGAAACCCTGACATAATGTAATGTTTAATGTATTTCCTTTTGTTGATGACAAATTTTCAACATGCTTTTATTTATTTGTATTTTCATATCCCTACAGTACAAGATTATCTAATTAAAATCAATGTGATGAACAAGGCTAAAAGTATAAGGTCAAAAAATAATTTAAAAGTAATCCAAAAGTAGTCAGATTACATTACCTAAAATGTGCAATGTAATAGATTACTCTACTAACTACAGTTTCCATCATGTAATTTATATTCAGTAATGGACTACAATATGTAAGCAATCTACCCAGCACTGATTATAAAATAAGAGCTCCATTAAAGTCGGGTACACGATTCATAATAGTCTTTTACGACTGTTGCCTGTCAGACTGTATGAACATGATCCCTGCTGTAAGCCATGTCACACTGGTGGATCTCTGTTGTCATTAATGTCAGACTATACGGCAGTCCAGACGCGTTAAAAATGGATGCATGATAGAAAACTTGTCCGGAGTTTTACATAAACACGTTCAGTGACGTGAGATGCATTCACATGCAAGATAGAAATGGTGGCTAGCAAACAAAAACAATCTAGCGTTAATTTTGATCATGGCTTCTCTTGAAAAGAAAACTGGAAAAAAATAAAAGACACATGTGGAGCCGGCTGAAGTCTGAGAAAGCTAGAAAAAAGCAAACTCCCAGAAAAACGATTCTATTAAATGTATATTATTTAGAGTGTCATTTATATTAGTAATGCTGCTTAGAGAATTAAGTGGAACCCGATTTAACCTTAAGGATGTTTGAAAAAGCACCTGCTAATGCTCAAACCCTGATTTGACTGTGTGTGTGTGTGTGTTGAATTTCTATCACACACTCTAAATGTGGCTTATGATATCCACCCTCCTTCTCCATGAGTGTTTCCTCATAGATATCATACACCATTTCTAAAAACAGATCCGTAGCCGTCATAAGCTCACGTGAAGACATATGAGCGCCCCTTACGAAGCACACAGGAGATTTGACTCAGTTGTTTTGGCATTAGCATGTTTCTAAGCTAACAGAATGATACTCAAAAGCATGGTGTGTACATTTTAGCAGCATCTAGTGGTGAGGTTGTGAATTGCAATCCCCCATCACTCACCCCTCCCTTTCGAAGCAAATAGAGAAGCTACGGTGGCTGACACAGGACAAAAATGTTGCTGTCAGCGAGAGCAGAGAGTGACTAGTGCTCTGTAGAGCAGTTTGTCCGTTTAGGGCTACTGTAGAAACATGATGGTTCAAAATGGCGATTTCACCCGCGGTGTATAAAGATTGAAATGGCTCATTCTAAGGTAATAAAAACATAACGGTACATTATGTAAGCAAAATGTACCGCAATGTAGCGCTAACTAACTCACATTTGGGACTGTACATTTCTGGGTATGATTAAGGTATTTTTTTTCATACTCTCATTGGGGGCAGAGCCTCCTAAAATGAAAAACCTAGAATCGCCCCTGTATGTCACAATAGGGAAAAGACTATTGAAACATTGGTTTCATGTTGACTTTAACCATTGTAAAATCTATTTGATGTGAGTTGGATTGTATGCACATCCAAATGGTAGTTATTCCTCAGATAAACTGCCTAAATCACCTGGATTCAGTCAGATTCACTAAACAGATTCCAGAAAGTGTTTGTCAGCCTGTTATTGTGTGTTATTCTTGACAAAACATTATGATTTGCTTCATTATATTGTGTATTGCTTCAAAAAAGCCTATATTGCAAATAAGACAGTGTTGATAATAGGTGAATTTTCAATGTTTCCTGCTGATTTTAGCATGTCACAACAACAACAAAAATGCTCAGCACAGAACAGAACTTCACACTCTGTCACGTCTAGGGCGTTTTTGGGGCACAGTGCCACGTGGCTTATGGCGGCAGTGTGAATGCTGTTTATATTGTGAGATGAACATGCACTGTTCAGATGTAGTATGTGTGAGGCAGCTCAGTAGGTTTTTTGGAACAGAAATACAATTTCACTGTGGTCAGATATGTATATGAAATGACACATACAGTACTGTATATCACAGTTTATCAGAAATGCTGAACCAGCCTGAGTATGAGTGCGCATGTTTTTGTGAAATATCAGGACACAAATGTGTATAATGACATGGGTATGACATAGGTATTACAAAAAGAGGGTGAAATATGAGGACGTTCCCCATGTCCTCACTTTTCAAAAGGCTTATAATCACAGAATGAGGTTTTCTTCACAGAAAGTAAACTGTGCAGTTTCCTGTGATGGGTAGGTTTAGGGGTAGGGTCAGTGTAGGGGGATAGAAAATACAGTTTGTACGGTATAAAAACCATTTTCGCCTATGGAATGTCCCCAGATTTCACAAAAAACCCCTGTGTGTTTGTGTGTGTGTGTGTGTGTGTGCACCTTATCTGCAAAGTGCTGAATAATGAAAGCTTTATTGGACATCCGTGGCTTTTCAAAAAGTGCACACGTCTTCAAATGAGTGTTATACAGTTTCTGAGCCCAGGAGTCATCAGAACCCTTCGGCATCTAAGAGAAAGAGAGAAAAAGAGAGGCTGTACAGTATATGAAGTAAGAACTGTAGTCTCAAACAGGATTCCAATTACACAACATAGGTCTTGTTTCTCTTTTTTTTCTTACAGTGAAGTACACTACCATTCAAAAGTTAAAAGACATGATTACTTTTATTCAGCAAAAACAAATTAACTTGATCAAAAGTGACAGTAATGACATTGTTACAAGGAAAATCTACTTCAAACAAATGCTGTTCTATTGAACATTCTATTCATAAAATAATCCTGCAAAAATCTGATTTCCACAAAAATATTAAACGGCATATCTGTTTTCAAAATTGATAATAATAAGACATATTTCTTGAGCATCAAATCAGCAGATTTCTGTGACACTGAAGACTGGAGTAATGGCTGCTGAATATTCAGGTTTGCCATCCCAGGAATAAATTACATTTCACATGTGATGTTTGTATGTTTGTAGGTAACACTAGTTTAGGGTCCAATTATCAACTAGATTCTATTAGCATGCATATTACTAGGATATTGGCTGTTTTTTAGTACTAATAAATAGTTCATAGTGATAATTGGACCCTGCAATGCATGCAATTCAATTCCTGGTTTACTGATATTACGTGGTTATGACAGAAATATTTGGTTTAACCACTTTTTATTTAAAAAAAGTGATTTTATAACTCAAGTCTTGTTCAACTTTCAAATCGGAGTGTGTTTTAATGTATATTGCGTTTCCCCACAGACGTCATAGCACAGTAAGTGAACTAGTGTAACAAGTCAAAAATGTTTTCTGTGGTAATTGACAGATGCTGTTGACATGCATTGTATTGAATGCCAAAAATGCATAAATGTGTCACAAATATGCATCAATTAAAATCAATAAAACATGCTGTTAAACAACAATTTTGCTAAATTGAATTATTAATTGTTGAATTTGTTTTCATACTTTTTAACTCACAAAGTCATAAAAGGTTTTTTCCAATACAGCCAATCACATAAAACATGAAGTACATTCACATCTTAATTTACAATAAGACTGAAAATGTACCTTGCACTCTTCATCCAGCAGGTCCAGGACACCCATCTTGGCCTCAATGAGGTTGATACATGGCTGATTATCATAGAAATCAATGAGAGTCCAGGGGATCTGCTCTTTCATATACTCTTCCTGCTCCAACTTAAACACATGCTGCACACGAGAAGATGGGAAGACAACAGGAGGGTAGAGGAGAGGAGATGCATCACAATAAAAAAATAATAATCAACAATCAAACATGAACTGATGAGATATGGGGCCCTATTTTAATGATCTAAGAGGATGATCTAAAGTGCATGGTGCAAGTGCACTTAGGGTGTTGTCCGAATCCACTTTTGCTAGTTTAACGACGAGAAAAATGGTCGGCGCACATGGTCTAAAAGGGTTGTCCCTATTCACTTAATGAGTCATGGTTGTGTTTTGGGCGTAACATGCAATAAACCGATCATAGTCTCATCTCCCATTCCCTTTAAAATCCAGTTGCGCTTGTACCATGGCGGATTCGCTATTTACATGTGGAATATAGACACCCTCAACTGGACGAGTCGCCCCGATTAGTTAAATAAGTAGCCAATTTCATTCGTCATTACTGCAAATAGGTCATTCTTATACATGCAATGACTATCCATTATTGTACACAATAATAATGTTTTACATTGTAGTCCTTTTATTTTTAATATTTGGCATGTTTGTGTGCTGCTGTGCGTCCCTGTGTTTGTAATAAGCAGAGTGTTCGTGCTTTGTGCACCCGCCTATAGGTGCGTTATTTAAACAATGTGGCGCAGAACGTGAAAATGATAATGCGTCGGGCTGAAACTAGCAAAACACTTGCATCGCGCCTGGCACCGCATTACGCGGGGGGTATTACAGGGCCCATTGTGTTGTGTGAAGTGGCTCAGAGGTCTCACCATGTTGAACTGTTGCTGTAGTTTCTCATTGGCATAATTAATACAGAACTGTTCAAAACTGTTGATTTCAAAAGTCTCAAACCTGTAAAAATAAAACAAAACACCACAATTCACTTCTATAATGAACCAGTGCTGTCTGTTCTCAAAGAGGTGTACGTGTGTGTATGAACACACACCCGTAAATGTCTAGGACTCCGATGAACGAGTGCTGCTTGATCGAAGAATGCAGTGCTTTGTTCACATGGTCCACGATCCAGTTGAAGAGTTTGGCGTAGATATGTTTAGCGAGGGCATCGCGGGCATTTATGGCCTGTAGTTTGGGGATGGGCTTTATGTACGTCTCAGTTGCCGTCTTCAGCTTCTTATGACACAGCCAATGAGACATGTCTTGATACGTGACGCCCATCAATTCACAAAACACACTCAGGTGACCATTATTTGGCTGGATGGAAAAAAGAGAGAAAATTCCATCATTACTACACAATGAAACAAATTAAGGTCACACTTTAAATAATCTGTCTTTAACCACTATGTACCTAAGATTTTTTGTAAGTACAAATGTACTTAGTGTGTTCGTAATGTAATGTATTGCAAAACACTTTTGCTGCTATTGAGGTGGAATAGGTTTAAGGGTGGGTTAAGGTGTAAGGGAAGGGTCAACATTGTAATTATAGATGTAATTACATGTAGGTATTTTATAAATATAAATACATGTTTGAGAATGTTTTACACAATAACTGCATTGCATCAAATTATTCATTTAAATGTTAATACATAGTAGTTAAAGATCATATAAAGTGGGACCCAAATTTGTACAGTAGTACTCTGGGGTATTTGGTTAATAATTACACTGTATGTGTAAAAATGCGATCAATTGTAAAATTGTGTGTGTGTGTCTATTGCACAGCTCTACAGTATATATAAAGTATTTCCGACTTTATCTGAATACATACAGTACACTGACATAAAATAAATTAATGATGTCAAATCGATTAATCGCAATTAATCGCATCTAAAATAAAGGTTTGTGTTTACATAATGTGTGTGTACTGTGTATAAGTATTAATTATTATAATTATTACACACACATGCATGTAAATATTTAAGAAAAAATTGTTAATTTTTTTTAAAAATATATATATATACATACATACATACATACATACAGTATATACATGCAAATATTTCTTAAATATATACATGAATATACATAATAATTATACACAGCACACACACATATATATTATGTAAAAACAAACTTTTATTTTGGATGTGATTAATCGTGATTAATTGATTTGACAGCACTAAAAATTATATATACTATATAGCAAATCTCAAACGCCTGACCTTTTTTATTTGTCGCAAAATGTAACTATATTATCTGCCAGCTCTAATATGCTAAATGTGACTGTAATGCATGAAGATGTTAACCTCTATAAACATTAATTAACATGATTTTCTGCTTTGAAACAATGTGCATTGTGAAAAGCACTATACAATACATTTTGGTCATAAAATGCATTTAAGAGTGTTGCACTTCCAAGACATCTCTTCATTTATTTGGTTTCTATTTTCCTCATATAACAATAGATAGACCTGCCCACAGTGAAATCATATTGGTCACTCCACATATTTGAACTTTAAAGTCAACATGAAACTAACCGGAATGATACTGCTGTCCGAGTCTCTATCCTTCACTTCCACGTTCCCCAGGTGCAAAATTGAAGCCAGAATCCGAAACAAGCCCATCTGATAGGACTCGTTTACACCTGAGGAGAGACATCAACACATGAACAATATGAAAACATCAAGAAATCAGCACAAAATCCTTCGGTCTAATAGGCTAGCTAGAAACTGTATAGCTCGATTGAATCCAACAGGGCTTGTTGTTAACATGTTGCTAAGCTAACACAACCCTATAATAAGAATTAAAAATAATTGGGTAGTCAATTTAAAAAAATTAACTATTGTATTGATACTTTTGACATTGTATTAAATACATTTGAAGACTTCAGATGCAAATCCTCTAAGTCCGTCTGACGTTTTTCTTTAAAATAAGCAATTTTGTCAGGCTACTATGTAAATGGTAAATGGTAAATGGACTGCATTTATATAGCGCTTTTAACAGACCTACGGCCATCCAAAGCGCTTTACATTTTTGCCTCACATTCACCCATTCATACACCGACGGCGGTGTCAGCCATGCAAGGCGCCATCCAGCTCGTCGGGAGCAGCTGGGGTTAGGTGTCTTGCTCATGGACACCTCGACACTTGGTCAGTTGGAACCGGGGATCGAACCACCAACCTTCCAGTTTGTAGACAACCTACATGAACCACTGAGCCACTGCCGCCCCTATGTATAGGTTTCTACCTAAGTACCGGTACTTCTGAATGGGCTGAGGCTGGGATTTAGTGGGTTTGAAGTGAAAGTATTTTATGAATGTATACTATATACGGAGAGCATTTACTCAGTATCATTATCTAATTTTTGACCTAAGTGGCTTTTAGAGGCTTTTGCATCTGAACTCTTCATTTATTTGTTTATAAGCCACATTACTCTAAGCTTGCACCACAATGCACTCTGGGACTGCCCAATCCCCATTCAGGGGCGTCATGCAGCTTGTTTTCAAAGATTCGGTACACTGGAGATGGGTGAGGAGAATAAGCACTTTGGGTATACACCTCATTCATTCATTCATTCATTCATTTACTCGCTCTGCGATTTACTCCCTCTATCTCATCTGAGATGGTTATTTTTCACATTAAACTCTCAACTACATGAGAATTTATTGAACTTTCAGTCTGACCTAGCAGTGTGAAGGCGTTCCTGGTGGTGGACATCTCCTTGGCATCATCTATTCCATCAATCACTGGGCTCCTGCCCTGTTTGGTGTAGTGAAATTCATTAGCTTTCCCTGTGGAGAAAGAAACACATAACTTTTAGTATAATCACTCAAATAAAAAAAGTATTATACAACCTAAAAAGAGAAGAGAAGGAGACTTTCTAAAGGATCTATCCCCAGGGTTGGGTTGTCATCAAACCCAACTGTTGATGTAAAATAATCGATACAATGAACCAATAATTTCTTATGTTAGATATGTTCCAAACAAGGAGATAATGGAGTTGAAATAAAGATACAAACTGCAGCATTTATCAAAGTCATTTGGCACAAAAAAGATGATTTCTGTGCAGAGGCTCAAATACTATACTACTTCTATTTTCTAAACTGGTTAATTGAAATGTACCATCTGAATGTACTGATTCACCAAAATGAACTGGCCTTTTCAATTTAACATAAAGAAGAGGTCAGTGTGAGCAAAAATATATGTTTGATCAGTTTGCTGGGTTCTAATCTAGTATGATTCCCAAATGAGTTGGTTCCTTTTAGTGAATCAAAATCACAAAGCTTACAGCTGCATTATATTGTAACTAAGACTCATCAAGCGTAGCGTTAGTTCTGGCAGGTCACGTCAGTCAAGCTCACATCAGCTGACTCTCAGCTGATCCACGTCTACCTATAGGAATGCGACGCCTATCACAGCATCCCTATATAAAAAGCCCATTCAGTATTATCAGCAGCTATATCGCATTGCTCAGGAGCCAGACTGCATAGATAAGCAGCTAATCCAAACTATATGCTTGTTAATTGTCTACCATCTTTGACGATAGTGGTCCTGACAGAACTGAGAGTTAAATCCGTGTAGTAACTGACTGGTTGTTCATATGACGATGTTTAACATAACAGTAAACTAAAATGTAGTTTGCTAATTCTTACACACTTACACAACATTAATTCGGACACACTTTAATTATGCAGGAAACTCCCCAACCATTAATGAATAGGAACACGTCATTAGTACTACATAGATTTGCATTAATAAAAACCTTTCTGTTATTCACAGACAGACTCTAAAATACAAAACCTTCTTCATAGAATTAACGAACGATGCACTGTTGCTTGGCAACAGAGACCGTATTGAGAGATTCGCTCACACACAAACTCTCACATTAATGGGGCGTCAGCTGAGCAGGAAGTCAGCTGAGTAGGCAAACAGCAGGAGAGAGCACAGAGCCAGCAGTGTGTGTGTGTGTGTGTGTGTGTGTGTGTGTGTGTGTGTGTGTGTGTTTCAGAGCAAGTGGGTGAAGCAAACAGAGAAGAGATGATAGGGAGAGGTGTGTGTGGAACCAAACTACAGTAGCTCCAGTATTCATATGTGACTGTGTGTGTGTGTGTGTGTGTGTGTGTGTGTGTGTGTGTGTGTGTGTGTGTGTGTGTGTGTGTGTGTGTGTATTTAGACCTGCACAGCCCGCCTCTCAGCAGGACAGCTCTGATAGCTGCTCTCCATGCTGTGCCAACACGAACACACTCTAATCAGACACGTAACCCACAAACACACCTTCACCTATTTAAAGGGGCACTTCAGCACTGGGAAGATGAATGTGTATTTAAACTGGGTCATTTATGTAGTAGAAATGTGAAATTATTTTTGAATTTGGTGCCTTCTAGACTGAGAAAATACTTTTTTGTCTCATGTGGATGAAAGACAACAACTCCCAGAATGCACTTGCTTCGCTGCCCAACGAGGCCACTCCCAAAGCCACGGCTACTAGTTATCACTTGCCCAGCATTACACTGCCCCCACCGTCGTTTTGTTTTTCATAGTAATACAATAATTTTGTTCAGTTAGAGAATAAACACTACAATTAAAAACTGAACGTGTCTTTTCAATAACGTGTGAGTGAGCCGAACGAAAGGCACGGAAAAAACGCAGGAGTCAGATTTCATTCATCACGAGAAGAGCTGAGCAGAGCTGAGGTAAACGTGGCAGTCATTCACGGTGCATGTCCAGTCACATTTACATTCTGTGAGTGAGATCCCTCCCCTGTGGGCGTGTTGTAAACATGCAGAACTAGCTCCTTCTACTGGCTGTAGTCTTTAGCCTCTGGCCAAAAAATCCTCCAATGACGCAATTTGAATATACTACTGGGTTTCTACTGATACAAAGCTTAATGCTAAATCGCTGAAGTAACCCTTTAAATAGGGACATGCCAATTATTTTCAGACTTTTTTTTAAATTATTTATTAATTATAAGTACTATAGACTAACCCTATACTATTATACTTTCAATATATATATATATTTTATAACATTTTTACTTTTTAGGATTCAAGCATCCAATTTTTAACATTCACTCCCTCATCTCAATCCAGACCCTTAAGGCTTTGGTTTATCTTTGAAAAACAAATTAAGATATTTTTCATGAACCTTGAGAGGTTTCTGTCACTCCATTGAAAGTCCAGATAACCAAAACCATATAAGATCCAAAAAGGTCATAAAGGCATTGTAAAACAAATCCATATGAATCGAGCAGACGTATGAAGAAATACGATCACTTTATATGATAAACAGATGTAATTTAGGCTTTTATTTACATATAACCAATGATTAACAAACATACATAGAGGAGCATAACATATGGTAAAAATGGAAGCTCAAACATGCATGTGATACCAGTGACACGCACAAGCGTCCATCACCTTTGTGAAGCTCTTTATGTACAGTATAAAAGTCTAAATTAAATCTGTTCATCATATAAAGCAGTTGTATCTTTTCACAAGACGTGGATTAAACCATATGGATTCATTTTATGCAAAATTAGGTTACCTGGACTTTTAATGGAGGGACAGAAACCTCTCATGGTTTCATTAAAAATATCTTAATTTTTGTTTCGAAGATGAACCAAAGTCTTATGGGTTTGGAACGACATAAGAGTGAGTAAATGATGACAGAATTTTCATTTTTGGGTGAACTAACCCTTTAAAAGACACAATATGTAAGATTTTTGGATAAAAATATCCAAAAACCACTGAAAGAATGTTATACATTTTGTTGACTTGTTAACTTACATTAACCCTAATGTTTCCAAGAATGAATAAATTCAGAGAAATAAGCAAATTTAACCAGGACTGTGGACCGTGTCCGTGCATCGCCTATTAGCTGAGCTTTTTTATTTACTGAATGCTACAAATGGAATTATTAATTTACAATATGCACACATTCATTACTATTAATCTTATGCCTAATCGAAAACGGCTTTGTTAATATTTCTTGTTTGATTATAAATGACATTACATAGGTCTATTTCAATTAAAAATGGCGAAATTAGACAAAAGTTTATTAATTTGCCTGAATATTTTTGTCATTAGTTTAACATTTCTGACTTAAAGAAGCAGCTGTCAAATATGAAAGGTTTAGTTTAGCTACACATCTCGCACTTGACGTCGAGTCGTGCTGCTAAAATTCGCGCTCAGCCTCAGCAGATTCTGTGTGTACATAAAGCCCGTCTACTCTGATTTTCTCAAATATTTTGAGATTGACGAGCGGTGACAGACCAATGAGGCTCAGATCAACGCACACACCTCTGCTTCTGACGTGCGCTCGCAGATTAAAAGACGGGACGAAGCTGAAGCCTCCCGCAAGTTTCATATGTTATAAAGGTTAATAACACATTTTTTAGGGGGGCTGGGCAGAAGTTTAGGGGGGGCTGAAGCCCCCCTAAAAAGGGCCTAGTGACGCCCATGGAACTAAGCTGTGGACACTGAATGACTAGGTAAATGTTTACAAGCTGTGTTATTAATGTCTTTCTGCCTTTGAAACACTGATTGAGTGATTACATGACATATGATACGTTTTGGTATGTATCCTCAACATACCTCAGATGTTAATTCATGTTTATTCTTTGACTAGGAAGAGATGATCGCGTTCACTCGTGCACCGCGCTGCTGCTTGACCTGACGCTCAAATACAGTGATCAGTCACGTCAGATAAAAGAGCATCAAAACGCCATTTATCGTTTGAATTTCGTGATAAAATGGACAGAATACTTTATACGTTCGTATGGGAACTCGGATTAAAGTATGTTTGGCGTAGGGATGAAACGGTATGGAAATTTCACATCACGATTATAGTGACCAAAATTATCACGGTTATCAATATTATCACGGTTTTCTTCAAATGAGATGAAAGTGTTCAAAAAGAACAGATGCACACACTTAAAAATTTCAACAAGTTTTATATTTGAAAATCAACAAACAACAAATAAATCAAGCAGCTCTATGCACTTTTTTAAGATAGATTCTATTCTGTGGGATTTCCTTCCTTATAATGGCAGTCGTCAATAGCAACGCATAAATAATAATAATTTGGTGTCTCTAATATTATCTCTGTAAATATATTCTCAAGCAATATTCTCATCAGTGTTCTATCAGCTATGATACATTAAAATCTAGCATATTTTGTGTACGAGCCCAAACAGTATCCTAGTGAAATAATGCATAACCATATTTTCATATGATTTGACAGTTTATTTTATTAAATATCAAAAATCCAAAAGGTGTGCATCATACCTGACACCTAAATTAAGACTTTACAGCTGATTTTATGACTATACGTCATTTTTTTCAAATGCTATTGAAGTTAGAAACGTGTATACCAATCTTGTATGTAACTTTAGAGACGGTCCCTAAATTTGCGAATCTCGAACGTCAAGCCGACTTTATGCAGTCATATCAGATGCGCTGTAGTTCTGCTGTGTTTGTTTGAAACTATTTTCGCTGCTGAAATAGAACAAAAACAGTCAACCACTATATGATGGATGAATCTCCTGCGTACATCGCACGTTTTGAGCGCAATTTTCAGCGAGTGAGAGCGTGCTCTTAACAAAACTTTCAAAAAATTTTTTAGAAACACGTGTGGTTGGTTATGATGCGCAACGCGATTATAACAGATGGCTTTTGAGAAGACTATAATAAGTTCAACCACCAAAGTGGCTAGTGTGAGTGTTAGTAATACCAGACGTAGTTTTGGTATCGAGGTCAAAGTCCACTTGCCTTGCGTTTGCAGATTTGACACGTGTCCCCTATTACAGACTTTCTTCTGGCATGTTCTGCAGACAGGGTGACCATCTTCGATTAAGTTTCCCTCAGGACTTTTGTAAAAGCCAAAATATGACCCCACCTCAGATTTGGTCCTTTAGAAGGCTGAACAATCTCCTGGCGCTGTCACTTCCATCTCTTCTCATTCAAAAACAGCGCTGCGCCTGCACCAGACTGACGCTGACTGGGATACGATATTACTAACCGTCAGTACATTTTATCGTGGTTTATCGTGAAACCGGTAATCGTTCCATCCCTAGTTTAGCGTGTAAAACAATTAAGCCAAAGTTACTGTTGACTGTTAAAGATTGCATTTGGAACCGTTCGGTACACATGTGCACCGTGCTGGAAGTAGTAATGTGTCGTTCATGAACGATTCGTTCATTTTGTGTTGACCGCACATGCGCAACCTCCCATATGTTCTGTACAGGAAACAGAATTGATTAGTTAATCTCTCAAGACTCGGTTTGAGTCATTCGTTCATCAAGTCCCAGCCCCATAGGCAAGGCTATGCAGTCACCAGAAACAGAAAAGATTAGTTAATCTCTCGAGTCTTCTCGTTCGAGTCGTTCGTTCAAGTCCCCATAGGCTGAATGCAGAAACAGCTCATCTCTCGAGTCTCGTTCTTTTTTCACGTGACAGCCGTGTTGGATACAGAAATTAGTTAATTCACAACCTTCCTTATAAACAAGTCCGTCGTTTTTTTGTTTGTTTATTTCAGTTTTTTAGCTAGTATAATAATTTATTTTCCTATGAAGCCTGGACAGATTGGGTTGGTCAGAATGGATAGGCATAACAAATGTTTATTGCACATATCTTCTGATGATTTTATAATAATAAATATATTACAACATGCAGTCAATATACGACTGTAATTTCGATTGTATACGTTGCAAGACACTGAACCGGGAAGCGGTCACATGAAAAAAGAACGAGACTTGAGAGATGAACTAATCATTTCTGTTTCTGCATTCAGCCAATGGGGACTTGAACGAACGACACGAACGAGAAGACTCGAAAGATGAACTAATCTTTTCTGTTTCTGGTGACTGCATTGCCTTGTTTATGGGCCTGGGACTTGATGAACGAATGACCCGAGACTCGAGAGATGAACTAATCTTTTCTGTTTACGGACGCATGTATTAATTTACATATGAGGCTGTCATGGTGACAAAAGAAAGAATGATTTGCATCGGGAGGTGAGGTGAACGAACAGACTGCATACATCGCCTGAAGCAAGCTATAGCAATTCATTAATCAATAATTTCTTTCTCAAAGTTTGGCCATGGCTGCATTAGCTTATAGTTTATTTTTTATTCCAAAAGTACTACATGTGTTGAAAAATGTAACATGTAACATTTTAATTAGATTCTGCTGAAATGAACGAAATGAACGAAAAGACCTGAAAAAAGATTTGTTCATTTTGCTGAATGAGATTCAAAGATCCAAGTCAGTAAAATGATCCAAACTTCCCACTATTAACCAGAAGCCCTGTACCGAAACGGTTCGGTACGAATACATGTACCGTTACACCCCTAATGGATACAGTATATTATATTAGGAGCAGTCAAATAAATACATTTAGTTTGTTTTGTTTTTACAAGTGGTCATTCCTCAGAGGTTTGCCATCTTGAATGATCCATGGTCAATATTTCTTGTTGGCTCAGCTTCACGCTACACACAGTCAAAATTGTGTGCGGATATAACATGGTTTGGAAGATGGATTTCTTTGCTCTCTCTCAATAATAACATTCTGTAATATTTTTTTTTAAATCAAAGTAGCTTTAATAATTATAAAACTCCCCATCATTCAGTTACAGCTCAAATATTCCCATGAATGAGTAATCCTAATTTGAATAATATTCTCGTAAAAAAAAATCTCTTGAATGAAATATGCTGGGTTATTTTGTGTGTGCGTGTGTGTGGCTCACCGAGTTTCAGGGCTTTTAACTCCGGGAGGTGAGCAGATGCACAGAGCTGATAGAAGATATGATAATTCCTCTCTTCATCTGCCTGGAGAACAAGGAACGCATGAAAAACAAAAATAGCATATAACATTATTTAAGATCAACAGTTGGTTCTATCTGCAGTATTTATTGCATCACAAGAAACCCAACCAAAATTTTTAAGACTTAGAAAAACAGACATTCAAAACAAATCAGTTACTGCTCATGAAGCTGCATAAACTAACATAAAGTGCCACTATTATGCTTTTTCAAATATTACCTTTCATGCAGTGTGTAATATAGCCGTTTGTGAATGTAAAACGTTATTGTCTTCTAAAAGAATAGATTCTGAACCGCCGAGACAAGTCGTCAGTAATTCCAGTCTCACTTCCTGTTACATACCTATGTAACAATGTAACAAATTTGCATAATGCCAGCCTATGGTCTTCATTGGCTGCCTGTGAACGATGTCTACTTTGACCTGCCCTCAAACATTGTAGTTGTAGCGGAGGCCTGGAAGAGTTGTCGACATGTAGAGAAGATACTATTTTCAGCACAGTGGATCCACTTTGCATGCACTTCAAAATGATGAAGACTCACACTGGAATTGATACGATAAAACTGATGCCATCGTTACTGTTCGCATCACTGTGTATCAAGTGCTGAGGAAGCCTCCGGAGCTAAAATTCAGATATGGCAATGGCCGTTTTATTTCCGCCACGCGCTGTAAGCAGTAGACCAATCACAACAGACTCGGCCATCTGTCCTCTCAGAAAGGAGGGCCTTAGAAAGATTGAATCATTTTCAGACTCTTTGAGAAAATGCTGCAATGTATATTATGAGAAAATTAAAGTGTTTTTTGACCTTTGATGCATGTAAACCTATTGTAGGAGACCCTCAAAACAAAATTGTATTGTGCTATATAAAACCTTTTATATAGCACAATAGAGGCTTGGAAGAACAACACTTTTCTGAGGTATATGATCAGGTATTAGTTAATTATGAAGTGTGTCAGTGTTGACTGTGGCATTCATGCCTCATCAGAAATAATAAACATGACTTGTCAGCCATCAGATCCTTTTATGAAGAGATATTCAGAGCTTTCAATTAGCACCAAGTAAACTAAATATCCATGAGCAACATCACATTTCACTTTGATTTTGAATAATACTGTATCTGTGATATATGGACAGAAACTACATTTTTCATGCTAAATTTGCAATGACTACTGAAGCATTATTTGAATGAGCTATAGCTTTGTTGAATGCTATATATTGTGGCATCAGTTTCAGATTTGCCTACCCATGAACACGTGGTTGGTCCCAGTAAATGTGGACAGGGGCCAGTTTGCATAAACAAACTTAAGACTGTCAAGCAGTTAATTAGGGCTAATCAGTCTTACTTTTCGGATTTAAATTAGACCTTTTTATGTAACTTAAAAAAGTTATGATCAGTTTTGACAAAACATTTTTTGTCTAAGCAGTTTATGCAACCAGCCACAGACATCACTATGGTTCCTGAAACCAAACATTCTTAAAGGGATAGTTTAAAAATGAAAATTGTGTCATTAAAGGGGGGGGGGGGGTGAAATTCGGTTTCATGCATACTGAATTTTTTACACTGTTAAAGACTTGGATTCCCATGCTAAACATGGACAAAGTTTCAAAAATGAAGTTGGACGTTTGATGGAGTATTTCTGTGCCAAAAATACTCCTTCCGGTTTCTCACAAGTTTTGGAAAGTTTTTTTCGAGTATGGGTATGTGTGACGTCAAATGGGGCGGAATTTCCTTATACGTGTCCTAAGGGCACTCCTCCCGGAAGGGCGCGCCCGTGTTGGGGGGTGGGTGGGGTGGTACACATAACCGATGATGATTGGTGGGTGAGAGACAAGGTTGAGGTTGATAGGTTGAGTTCACACACACACACACACGCATATATGCAAAGTCACACACGACCAAGAGGAGTCAGAGCGATGGCAAGTCCAACGACTTCAAAGGTAGCTTTCGCAAACTGGAAGTATAAGCGCTATTTTTCCCTCGTTGAGGTGAAAGGTAAGAATGTTTATGTAACGTGCAACTTATGCCCAGAGTCTCTCCACGTCTGTGGCAAGCAATTCTAATCTAATGAAGCGCCTCACATCATCACATGCCGCCACAAAATGAGTGGCTAAAAACCCAGGTGATAACATGAGCTCCACTATACCAACGGAGTAGTACTGATAATATTTACAATAATGTACTGAATTTGATAGGTGTCTCTCACATTGTCCCATAGCAATAGTGTAGCCTACATTAATGTACAATGTTTTATAATAATAATTTATTCTATTTAGTGTCCAATTTCTTCATTTAACATATTTAATATTGGGGGCATCCAAGTTATTTGACATATTTGAACATTTGAAAAAAAAAAAAGTAACTCAGTAATTACTTTCTCTGGTAATTAGTTACTTTTATAATGATGTAACTCAGTTACTAAGTCAGTTACTCTTTGTAAGTAGTAACTAGTAACTAGTAACTAATTACTTTTTTAAAGTAACGTGCCCAACACTGACCAGAGCGAGAGGGCGAAAGCAGTACGTCCATCAAAGCGCTTTGCTCGGCTGCGCTGCAGTCACAGGACTTCATGACATCAACAATGTCACCAAAGATGTTCAATGTTTTTGGTTGTCAAGGCAGGATGGAGTTTGTTTTTCAACAGAGTTGTGCAAGTGTTTTGTTTGTTCTCCAGCATTTCGGCAACGATTTTTTTATAAACAAGGTCCAGTTCGACGCCGAATTTGTAGCTCGTCTAATGCTGAAAGATGGAGCAGTCCCAGCGATTAAGGTTCACAGTTGTGACTCGTGTTTTGGAAGCAGGCGGTGAGTAAAACTGCTTCAAATGTCTTTGTGTTGTTAGCTATCGACTCAAATGCACTACTATTCCATTGTTTTTCTATGTAAACACGCACTAGTCTGACGTGCAAAACCGTTACACTTGCTACTGCTAACATTAAATCACATATAATAGTCCATAAATCAAATTATGTCCTCATAAACCATGATTAAACACACACAAATGTTGTAAAACTTGCGCATGACAAGCCACTAAGCAAATATATAACGTTACAGTACACACCACATAGAGACGTCCTGCTGTAGTTGTCGTTGCTGCTCCTGTTCAATTTCAGCCTCCAGATCAGATTCTGGATCATTTATGTGTGGTTGAATCAGATTGAAATAGTCATGGTTTATTTAAGAAAACGTTTTCTTTTCCACGTTTAAGGATGTCACAGCTTTCAGACACTCTCAACGCAATAGCTGCGCATGCTTGTGATTCTTTAGCCCCGCCCACACGATACGCCTCCAGCCACTCGGCTTTTCTCGGAAAGACTCGGTATAGCGTATCTTTTTTTAATAAATATAATAAAACTAAAGACTTTTCGGAGATATGAAGGATGCAATACTACTCTATAGGTACTCAAGATTGAGTGTTTTAATCACCCCTTTAATTACTCTCCCTCATGTCGTTGCAAACGACATAAGACTTACGTTCATCTTCGGAACACAAATGAATATATTCTTTTATGAGATCTGAGAGCTTTCTGCCCCTCCAGACAGCTACGTAACTACCAGTTCATGAAGAGATTGTAAAACTAATCCATATGAATCAAGCAGTTTAGTCAAAATTTTCTGAAGAGACACAATCGCTTTACATGATGAACAGATTAAATGTAGGCTTTTATTCACATTTATACATTGATCAGCGAACATAAACAGAAGCTCAATCAAACCTGCTTGACGAACGAGAATGAACATACAAGTACAAGTGAACATGCTTGAGCTTCCATTTACCACAACTGATGTGTGAGTTGATGAATGTTTATATGTGAAGAAAAGCATAAATTCAATCTGTTCATCATATAAAGCGATCGTGTCTCATCAGAAATTTTAACTTGAGGGCGAGTAATTCATGATATAATTTTCGTTTTTGGGTGTGCTATCCCTTTATGAATAATATTCTTTGTAACTGCTATTCCAAACTTGAAAATAAAGTTAACAATAATTAATTGCTTAAGAGTAATTTAATCCATAACTAATATGAATCAATAACACTTTAACTTTAAATCTGCCTTTTTGTCCCACCAATCTAAACCATCAATATATGAAAACTAAAATATGCCCTCTTTTTTCATTAGATTATCATTTGAATTACTGGGGCAATGATCAAAAGAAAACTGTACATAAATATCCCTTTTTAATAATTTTTTAATTATGTTCAACACCCGCTGCAGTTGATGATAACACAGCGTTAATTGTGCCAGACAAATAGTTCTGACTAATATATATATATATATATATATAAAAAAAAAAAAATAAAAAAAATTGAAATAAGGAGCATACGTGCTGTAAAGCAGGGTTGATAATTAAATACACGCATGACACAATACAATCACAGATTGCAAGTGGTTAGTGAATAAGATGCAGGTTTTTGTTCCACACAGAAAAGTGGTGCAACCCATTACTGTCACAGTAATGCATGTTAAGCATGTACAACAAGCTTGAAAAATACCATTAAATTTACATACGTGCATAGAGTACATTTCTGGTCGAACTCTGCATCTGACACAATCACACACACTTAACTCATCTGGAATTCCCCTAAGCACGACAGTAGTCTCTGTGAGTATGTTATGTAACACTGAACAGACATGTTTAACTCCATTATCCTCATTCCTGTCCAGCTTTAATCTTTGAGCTTCCCAGAATGAGAATGAGAATGAGCTTCTGAATTCCAACCCTATTTCTCACACCTGGGCCTTATGAAGTGATTTATTTATAGGTCTGATCAGTTTTGAGGACACTAATACTGGTGCAACCTTGAATGACAGACTTTATAGAGTTATATATTTCAGATTTGGACAAGCCAAGAGCTAAAACTATGGCTGTGTCTGAAATCGCTCTCTTTACCCTTTCATAGTGTTGATAGAAAAGAACCGAAATAAACTTTTTACTGAAACTGAAAGCAAAAATAAATAAATGTGATTTATTAATCAATTCATTAATCAAATTTAATTAATACCTGCTATCCGTCAAAATAAAAGTTTGGTTTAAAACATTTTAAATTGACAGAATATATTAGGCTACTGCTGTACAGTAGATTTAGCTACGTCTCTATGTAATAATAATACGTCTCTATAAATTAATAATAATGCCTTGATGGTTGCTTATTTTTCACTTTTGTTGTAAAGAGATTATCTTCTGATTAATATATATATTTTTATATTCCTACATTTATTTGTTGCACTGTTTTTTATACAGTTATATTGTACAACTAAAATACCTTTTTCAGTTTCAGTGTTAGATTTAATAAAAAAATATAATAAAAATAAATAATATTACTGTCAAATGCATGTCAGGTCATAAAAATACTGTAATAAATACAGTAGTTCACTGTATGTAATTGTTCATGTTTTATTAAAGGTCCCGTTCTTCGTGTTCTTTTGAAGCTTTGATTGTGTTTACAGTGTGCAATATAACATGTGTTCATGTTTCGCGTGTAAAAAAAAACAGTATTTTTAACACAATGTACTTATCTGTATACCGCTGTTTTCACTGTCCTAAAAACGGCTGATGACTTCCTTTATTCTATGAAGTCCCTCCTTCAGAAATACGTAACGAGTTCTGATTGTGCCAGCGGTTCCCGTGTTGTGATTTGACCGCATCTTAGCAAACGTGGCACGGTTCCTGTGTTGTGATTCGACAGCAGCTTAGCGCACGTGGAAAGGTCACGCCTCTTAACAGAAGATAAATGCGCTTAATGATCTCTACAGCGTCCCTGGGAAAGCCAAACAAAGGTGATTTGACTCCGGGATGAAAATAACAGCGTCTCGACGACATGGCGACAAACACACTCAAACGCAACACTTCCTTTTCTCCACGCGACCGTCCTCTTCTCCACGTGGGACAGCAACAAGACCACGCCCCCTTTTTTCGCGTATTCTTGTGGGCGGAGGTTAGTCTGTTCTACTGACGTCATTTATGAAGGAAGTACCAGGATGTAGTCCAAGCCAGCCGTTCGCTGTAGGCTTTGAAAGGGAACTTCTGTTAAATAAAATATCTCGCTTGGCATTGAACTTTGAGCTTTATAATTTTACAGGTATTATTTATGCTCTAACAGCAACATTACACATTAACTAAAGTTTGAACAATGGGATCACGAAGAACGGGACCTTTAAGGGATAAGTCTGAAGCACACCATAAAATAATTCCAGCAATTCATACAGGGCTAGTAGTTTAAACAGCTGTATATACAGATACACACACAGGTATCGGATCAGTACTCGGTATCGGCCGATACCCTGAGCCCAGATATCGGAATCGGTATCGGGAAGGGAAAAAGGGTATCGGAACATCTCTATTTCAAATCTAAGACTTTGTTTCATATCAATAGTAAAAAAGCACAACGCTTATTGTGATTATTGGATGATAAGTGCGCTACAAACAGTGTTTAGTGAAGCTTTGTTCACACATCAACTGAAAACAGCTTAGACTAAAAGATCACTGTTCATCAAAATGAAGATGAACAAAAACGACAATTCGATATTGTCAACCCAGGCCTAGGGTATACACAGCTGACATGTTGTGTGCACAATATAGATGCTGAAACAGTCAAGCACTACTTAAAGTTGCAGTGTGTAAATTTGAGCAGAATCTAGCGGAGGTTGCGAAATGCAACCGCCCACCGCTCACCCCTCCCTTTCGAAGCACATAGAGAAGCTACAGTGGCCGACACAGGACAAAGATGTCGTCATCTGAGACAGCAGAGAGTAGCTAGCGCTCTGTAGAACAGTTTGTCCTTTTAGGGCTACTGTAGAAACATGACGACGCAAAATGGCGACCTTCACAGTAAGGAATCCCGCAGTGTATGTAGATAGAAATGGCTCATTCGAAGGTAATAAAAACATAACAGTTCATTATGCAAGGTCATTATACACCACTGGACATAGTTATGTATATTATATGGGTGTGCACGAATAGTCACACCTCCACTTCCTGCTCTCTACTGCGCAGATTCCGGTCCCGAGTTCGCTACTGCGCAGACTCTGTCCCAAATCTGCGCAAGATGTCAGCGCCATATTCTGACCTTAGGAGGCTTCAGTTACTTCAACGGAAGCCAATGAAGTCGCGACGTCCATATTTTTTTACAGTCTATGATTTACGGCCAGCAAAGCGACGCAGCAAAATTTGAATAGTATTTTTTATTTTAGTAAATGATAAAAACTGCCTACCATGACAGAGAAAAACTTTTGGAAAAAATTATTTGAAGTGTAATTTGATTGTTTAGTGTGTCTCGAGTCAATTAGAAAACACGGGGAGGCGGGGGTTAGGACCTATACTGGGACCAACCACCTGGGGGCAATCGAGGCGCAGAGGCTTCAGTTTCTGAGAGGAGTTCTGCAGGCTTGTCGTAAATGCAGTCAAGTCAAGTCAACTTTATTTATATAGCGCTTTTAACAATGTAGATTGTTTCAAAGCAGCTTTACAGTGTTAAACACGAAAATAATGCAGTATAATTTTATTAAGCTGTATAGCCATTTGATGTCATCAGTTCATTTCAATTTCCATACGGTGACAGTGTGGGCTTTAGATCAATAATTAGATCAGTAATTTAGTTTATATGGTTAATTTAGTTTATTAATTAGATTTATTTCGATGTTTAGTTGAAAAATGTAGTGTCCCCAACTGAGCACGCCAAGCCAGAGGCAACAGTGGCAAGGAAACCAAAACCCCATTAGGTGACCTAATGGAGAAAAATAAACCTTGGGAGAAACCAGGCTCAGTCGGGGTGCCAGTTCTCCTCTGTGAATCAATGATAAATCCCACTAAAATTCGCAGTTATAACTAAATCCACTGGGTGGCGCTGTGGAGCGTGTTAATAAGTTGATTGCATTTAATGTCGTCGTCTGCCTCGCGATGTTTGTGATTACGTAGATGAAAATTGAAAATGATCAAAATACAAAATGGAGTTACTTTTGATAAAATTAATTAATGAAACTGATTTATCATAATACCACGAACACAATGAGAAATCGCATAAAATCCAAACACCAGCGAATGAGGAGAGACAGCTGTCCATCACTGCATTCACATCACGAGTGCAGGTAAGCACAGCTGCACCACGAGTGAGCATGAGATAACTTATATGACAGCAAAATGATCTCCAGACATATGCTTCCTTTAAGTTTCGTCAAGGGTTTAAAAACAGAAAACAAAGTAGTTAGAAACTTCTCTTAACACCGTTCTTTGTCTGTTTTCTCACCAGAGAATAATATCATCCACATGATATCATCGTTTTTCTAAACATGAAAATGTGAAACAATATAAACACGATAACCATATACCTATTGTTTAATGGTTTGAACTGAAAGAAAACCTAATCGTAAGCTTCAGAAGTTCAGAAATCGTGACAAAAACTTGATGAATAAAAAAAACCCTCTCATTTTCTCAAAATAACATTTAAATAAACGAATATTCAAATATTCATTTTTTATGAGCCCAAATATTCAAATACAATATTTTCGAAAGATGCACATCCTTAGTATATGATACTGCATTTCTGTCAATAGATCCTCATGAATATTACACACTGCACCTTTAAACGTTATTGAATCTGTCAATGATTTCTGCCCTCCAAAACCCTTTTCTGCCAAATATTTTTAGTTGCCTAAATGTTGGTACATCACTATGGGGACGGACAGCCATTTGTAGTGGTGTCCTAAACCATAGTGGACATTATCAAGTGCACTCATTAAAGCCCATAATGCACCTCAATGAGTGTACAATCGATGTATACTCAACGCCTAGCCGCTAAAAAACACAGATGCACTGAATGCTCCGCTGCACTTCCAACACACTCAGTGTCTAAATTCGCTCACTCATTTTCATTCAGTCATTCAGTGTACTATACTAGTGGAGTAATGTTGTTAATAGTGAATTAGGGTATAGGGGACGATTTTGGAACAAGCCTATATTTGCTCAATGAACAGCTTTCTTCTAAAATCTAGTGAGCTGCCTTGTTGTTTACTGTTTACATAGGTAACTATCTTGAAACACAGCAACCATAGGTGACTGATTTGGAGCACTCTTCATAACCATTGAAAAAACATTTCCTCGCTTGAAGCTCAACAAAGACTTATTCCAAATAAGTGTGCTATTAGCATGTTGCTAAGCTAACAATATTATGTGATACTAAAATCCCTTTTAGACAAGTCATTTCACTCAGCGGCCATCTTTAAAATGCCTTTACGGCATGCAAGTGCAGCTCCTATCTCTTTGAATGGAGAAACATCAAATTCTCCAAAACTGTTCGCCAAGCTTACGATAAAATTTCATATTTGAAATCACCAATGAAATCTGACAACTGTCTCATAAATTTTGTTCCTAAACGCTCAAATCGTGACAAAAAAACAAACAAAGCTAGTGCGTATGCACAATCCGAAATGCGCGTCTCAGAACACTGCCTGTTTCTATAGCAACCGGATCTTTTTACAGCAGCTGCAGTGACGCGATGACTTTACTAATCAACGATTGGCTCTCTCATTTTTAAAAGCGGGGCTTATTCGCCATATTGGGTGTTGTACTTTCTCCCATTCATAACTAATCAAAGTGCTATGTCTTCCTATATATAGTCTTTGGTGATACTCTAAGAAGCATACAAAGCACTCAGCACACAGAAATATTAAAACAGTCCATTTTAAATTTCATTTAACTGTTTTTATTAATATTTTTCAGCATTGGATGACATCATATTTTAATTGACATTTTTCTCACTTCATCCGCCATTTGGGAATTAATTGTTTAGCTCATTCTGGAAGTGCCTTCTTTGTGAAGGAATTTGGCCAAATAAAGCTATTGAAGAAGGTAGCATAATATTAGCTTATAGCTCACTAGGGCTTGGAGTCTTGAAAGTGCAGAAAGACACAGGAGCCTTCAAAGAAATGAAAATAGTCCTGTGAATTAAATCCCTGAGGTATCTGAGAGGAGCTAAAATTAGATCTGACATAAGCAGGAAGTGCGGTGTGCTTCAGAGGGTGTGGCGGCTGGCTGCTCCTGTCTGTGTGCACAGTCTTATGCCATTCTTCAAAGCAGTTTCGATGTAGTTATAGCACAAAATACACCTGAATAGCATCAGAAGGTATGTTGAAAGATACAGTACAGCAGCTTACTGAAATGTATCATGTCTCATGTAATCGCTCAATCAGTGTTTTAACTGTAGAAAGGTGTTAATGAACCTTAAAGGTCCCATGGCGTTAAAATTTCATTGTATGAGGTTTTTTAACATTAATATGAGTTCCCCTAGCCTGTATATGGTCCCCAAGTGGCTAGAAATTTTGATGAGTGTAAACCGAGTTCTGGCTGTCTTTCTCTGCCTTTGAGAAAATGAGAGCTCAGACGAGCTGATCTGGAATTTTCCTGTTATGACGTCATACCAGGAAAGGTTACCTCCCCCTTCCTCTGCTTTGCCCGCCCAGAGCATTCGGAGAAAATGGATTCAGTTTATGTCAGCACAGGCTTTACAAACAGACTTTACGATATGGATTCGACAGCACCGCAACAAACAGTGAGCAACAGTGTTCATTAATGCCTGATCTGTGATTTCTGTTGTAGCTAGTCATTCAAGTTCACTCAGTTCATTCACTGCATCAGTGAATCAAGCCAGTGACTAAAATGATCGTTTCTGTTAGTAGCATGAAACAAATCAGTTTTTTAAGAGATTAAACTACAGAAAGCGATCAAAGAACACTCTTTGTCCGGATCTGTCAATCACACGTCGCGAGTGTATCTGCACACTTGCCCAAATTGCCATTATAATGAATGACACTGTTATGCTGCACAAAGCTCTTACTGTATTCATGTCCATGTCGTGTTTGCTGTTAGTTGTGGTGAAAGCATTTGGTGAGAGAAAACGCGTTGCAATGAGGAGATCACTGCATTCACGCGATCAACAGATTGCCTGTACTCAATGCTCATCACTGCAGCTTTTCATGTGATAGGAATAGATCAAGGGCCGTGCACAGGGGGGTGGCCCGGTGGCTAGAGCCACTGCCCCTCTGCCCTCATCAGCTGAGGTGCCCCTCACGCAGTCTATGCTCGCTACCCATCCCCGCTAAAAGTGTTCTGTTTTCCCTCGGTTAAAGATCCACCGATTCCGCTAATCCGCTCCCGTGTTTTCCAGCTCGCTCCCCAACGTCACTCAGAGTTTGTGCACGGAAATCTGGAAAGCGGAGACAACAGTTCCAGATTGTCGTCGTATTAACAGTAGGCTATGCATTACAATCCGCGGAATTAGTAATTTGGTAGTTTGTTTTTGTATTTCTGTCGGTATTATTTTGCTCCTGATCTTCTAATAGTGCTAACAACTTGTACAAAATACACGTTCTTGGAAGAGAATTATAATTCTTGTCTAATTAAATTGTTGTACCTGATCGGATTTAATATAAATAACACCAACTTTGCTGTCGATGGCACACTTTGTAGAATATATAGGCCTAATTTCATATAATAATACATACTGTTTCAGAATGTATAAATTACTTTTTATATAATTCTTATTACTATTTATTAGGGCCGGGACTTTAAAGCGTTAATTAAGATTAATTAATTACGGGACTTTAACGCGTTAATTAAGATTAATTACGCAAAAAATAAATAACAATTTTAACAACACTTATTTTTGCACCGCGGAACGTTTTTCAATGAATGAGTTTCGACGGACCGATTATACTGGAGCACCAGCTAGCGTTCTTGACAACAACAAACCACTTAATTTTATTTTGACAATTTAGTAGAATAATTGAATAACTGATAATAGAAAAATCTTAATCCCATTAAAATATATATATATATATTTTATGACTTAAGTACAAGCATATCAATATTTACTTATTTAATTGCCCATGTTTTAATTGAAGATGTGTCATAATAAAAAAACAATAGATTTTGTCATAATAGAATTCACTCAATTAACCTATAGGTTTTAATGAAAGTGAAGATGCCTGAAATGTACATCTAATTCATGAACATATTAAATAATAGCCCCGTTAATTACAATAAGTATTACGTTTAAAAACAATAACACCAGTAACAACATGCCACTTGGGGCCTGTGCCAAATATGGCTGGGTCATCTTACCCCAAGAGTTTAATTTTATATTTTTACTTAAAAATAAAAGCTATTATATTTACTCCACAAAACCAAAAACATTGTGTCCACAAATCCCTCATTAACAAATAGACACAAAAACTTTTATATTCAACATAATACAATGTCATATATCACTATTTTTGACAGTTAAAAACCGTTTTGAATGACTAGTAAGAGTAAGATGGATAATTTGTATGGACAAGCACCCAATCCTCGCCACCAATGCCACCCCACCGCCCCGGTGCACGGCCTTGAATAGATCATAAAATAATGCTATAAACCGCACTTTGACGATTCGTTCATCTCGACGGCTGTAATTGTACATTACATGTGTTACAAAGGTGTAAGACAGAGAGTCGACGTGACTGGGACTGTTTATTCAGAACTCTCAGATACAAACCAGCTCACGCTAACAGCACAGCGCTCTCAACAACTCAGTACGTTACAATAAATGTAGCGGAGCCCGTCCGAATGATGGCTAGACTTTACTGATGTTTCAGGAGTTTATTGAAACCGTTTATCTCCAAAAATCACCGTGAGAGCTGAACAAAAAAAAAGAAGTGCGCATAAACACATCGTACACAAACTCTCTCTCTATAGCATTATCAATAACAAACAATACAGCGAAATACACAAACATACTCATTACAAATGACAGTAAACAAGCACATACATAGTGATGTGTCGTTCATGAACGATTCGTTCATTTTGAACGAATCCTTAATATGACTCGGGAACGACGAGTCGTCTCAGAGAGCGATTCATTCATTTTGTATTGACCCGCGCATGCGCATGGCGCAACATCTCATAGGCTACTACAGGAATCAGAATGATTAGTTCATTTCTCGAGTTGTTCGTTCATCAAGTCCCAGCCCCATATTAGGGCACGGATATGCAGTCTGTACCGGCGGAAACAGATTTGAACAGTTCATCTCGAGTCTTTTGAGTCGTTCCTTCAAGTCCCCATAGGCTGAATGCAGAAACAAAAATGATTAGTTAATCTCTCGAGTCAGTCTTTGGGTCCTAGTCTCGTTCTTTTGTCACGTGACATGACAGCCGTATTGCATGCAGAAATTAGTTAATAATTCACATATAACTTTTTTGATGCGCGTTCTGGCCTCAAATTGTACCTTTTTTATTTCTTACACTTTATATATTTGTGAATATCTGTAATGATGGTTCTTTTCTATAACAGAATTATATTATTAAAGAGTTGGTTAATGCTTTAAACTTTATCGTATGATGGGGAAATCACTTTGATAAAGCAAAGATTGAGACTTGTTTACAGTGGGTTCTAATCTTCAGTAAATAGCAAAGCCATATCATTATATATATATATATATATATATATATATATATATATATATATATATATATATATATATATATATATATATATATATATATATATTTTTTTTTTTTTATATATAATTTAAATAATAATAAAAAAAAAACACCACAGGGGCACAAGAAACATTTAACAATAAAAATAGACTGACAGGAACAAGATGTCACTTTGTTATTTTTCAGATGTTTGTTGCAGATATCTTTTGATAATTGTATGATAATCCCTAAACAAAAAATAATATACAGTCAATAATACGACTGTAATGTTGTATATGTTGCGAGACACTGAACCCGGGAAGCATGACAAAAGAACGAGACTAGGACCCAAAGACTGACTCGAGAGATGAACTAATCATTTTTGTTTCTGCGTTCAGCCTATGGGGACTTGAAGGAACGACTCAAAGACTCAAGATGAACTGTTCAAATCTGTTTCCGGTGACTGGGACTTGATGAACGAATGACTCAAACCCGAGACTCGAGATGAACTGATCAGATCTGTTTCCGGACGCATGTGTATTACACGGCTGTCACGGCCAGATCAGAGCATCAGACATGACGGAACTAACGGCTCGAACCTGAAGACAGACACGAGAGGTAAACGATTTGGAAAAAAAGAAGAAGAACGATTTGGATCGGGAGGTGAGGTGAACTTACAGACTGCATACATAGCCTGAATCAAGCTAAGCAATTCATTTATAATTTATTTCTCAAAGTTTGGCCATGGCTGCATTAGCTTATAGTTCATTTTTTTATTCCAAAAGTACTAAATGTGTTTAAAAATGAAAAATGTAACATTTTAATTAGATTCTGCTGAAATGAACGAAATGAACGAAATGACTTGAAAAAAGATTCGTTCATTTTGCTGAACGAGATTCAAAGATCCGAGTCAGTAAAATGATCCGAACTTCTCATCACTAACATACACGCCTTTTGTCTTTTCGGGGGGTGCTAAACAAACTGTAAACTTTAAATCTGCTTAAACCCACTGAATGATGAACCACAAGCTCTCACGAGCGCTCCCTCTTTTTTCATTTGGCTCCGTAGACTGAAACACCCGTCAAAATAAAAGTCCCTACTTATTTATACAGATAATACAGACCTAAAACCTATTTAAATGCACAGAAATGTCAAAAATGTACACAAAAACAAATTATAAGATATATTACAATGAAGTCTGTTACAATAAAACTTCCTCCAGCTCTCCATGGTTCACAAGTGCCCAGTCAGTTTCTCTCTCTCATGCATGCAGTGCCTGGCTAAACCACGCGCCTTCCACAACATAATCTAACACTCATTTCAAATGCAAAGATGTCAGCCAATCACAACAGTGGGCGTTTTCACTGAAGTCTCACTGCAGACACGCCCCTTGAAACAGAGCATTCAAGCCAGAGGGGTAATTAACAATATAGAAAAAATGCCTTTTATTTCTAAATTATAAATTTTTTTGATGTAAAAAACATACTCAAAATATAAGTACACCTCAGGAAACATTATAAAATAATAGAAAAATGCCATGCCATGGGACCGTAAACCTTACATTTACCTCAGAAAAGCCACTTAATGTCCACAGCTGGATAGTTGGTTGGAAAAATTAACTCTAGAAAGGAGCATTTTGCTAAATTTATGCAATATAACATATTTTTTTTTTTTTTTTTTTACATTTACATTTATGCATTTGGCAGACGCTTTTATCCAAAGCGACTTACATTGCATTCAAGATACACATTTTTACATTTTTTGTCAGTTCTTGCTTTCCCTGGGAATCAAACCCATGACCATGTTGTTGGCTAGTGCCATGCTCTACTGTTTGAGCTACAGGAAGAACATTTTTACATGTTCTTCAATATTGAATGCGTGTTTGAATACATCCGTCATGAAAACAAGTTATGACAGGCACCGTTTAAGTATTTATATTTCAAAACACAAATTGGAGTAGAAGCATAAATATGTAATCAAAAAGTTATATTACAAAGTTATTATTATAAAACTGCATTATTTGCAATTTAAAATTTTGTATACAAATCCGTTGTTAATTTTAACCTTTCATATTACAATAATGTTGGAAAACAACATGACTCATATGTCCCTATCTATTCATGCAAATGTAAAAATCAAGTTGAGTATCTGATATGTCTGGGATACAATTTTCTTTTGAAAACCATTAGAAAGATTAAAAAGCGCACACACAGAGTTAATCTCTAGATCACTAAGTGTTTGATAACATCTGGTGGTAATTCTGAAACACACCAGGCTTTTAGTTTAAGATTCCAAAGAAGAAACCACACATTCATTCAGTAATCCAGAAGGGGAAAAAAACTGCCATGGAAAATCACATATGAGGGCAAAGAGAGAAATCAACATTTCCGTCTGAGAGGCCCAGAGATTTCCATGCTCTTCCCACCACCATATTCTAGATTCATTCATATAATCATACCTTTGTAGATTTGTTTTGTTTGTCTTTTGAAATTAAAGAGTTTAACATACTCAGCCCACAGTCCATTCACAAAACAACTAGAAAAACGACTGATTCAGTGTTGTCAAGATAATGGAATTTCTAACTTCGATACAATACCTGGAAAAGTATTAATATTCGATACCATGGGGAAAAAAAGCTGCATATACTGTCAAATAAATATTTTTAATATTATTTATTTTTTTGTCCATCTATTGAAAGTCTAGGCAATCAAAAAAAAATTCTGAAGAGATCACTTTATATAATAAAGCTTTTAAGCTTTTTTTTCTTCATATATAAACGTTGATCAATTACCATTACAATTATCTCACAAATATTTATCTCACAAATATATTAAAGCAGCACTAGGTAGGTTTTGCTCTCGGGGTCCCCCTACAGTTGGGAAACAGTATTGTCCTCTACTACTGTCGTAAACTCTGTCATCCTACATCAGGGGATGCATCGCACGTGCATTTATGACATGACGCATGCGCAAGAATATGACGTAGCACCGGCGTTCGGGAATCCATGAAATGCACACTTTAGTCCCATTTTGAGCACTACGCTGAGACCTAAAGCACGATCAATGTAGAATTCAACAGCTTAGATACGGCGTGTCTTCCTCTGCTTGTAAACAAATCTCCTCCTCGCTTCTGGGTTATGTGTCCGAACGCCAGATCTGCGTAATATTCTCGCGCATGCGTCATGGTGCTTCATGAGTTCACGGCAGAGGCCAAAGTTCGTGTTGAATAAAGTCGTTATTTAGATTTTTTTTTTGCGCACAAAAACTATTGTCGTCGCTTTGTAAAATTATTGTAGAGCCACTGTAGGGAGATGGACTTTGTAATGACGTTTTTAGTGCCTTTTATGGGTCTTGTGAGTGTAAATGTACTGAATCCCTATGGAGGGCTTGTTGAGGCCTTTCTCAGCCATCAGCTTTCAACAAAAATATCTTCATTTGTGTTCCGAAGATGAACGGAGGTCTTACGGGTGTCGAATGACATGAGGGTGAGTAATTAATGACATAATTTTCATTTTTGGGTGAACTAACCCTTTAAGGAAGTGGGGGTGATGGTGGAAGTGACGTATATGCCGAAAAGCAGTCGAATTTTGTAGTTCTTTTTTGTAGAAAAGTTACCTGGTGCTGCTTTAAAGGATTTTTTTTTTTTTGCAATCGCTTACACACAGCACAAGGAAGCTTGATTTCAAATGGTAAATTGAATTTAAGACAAGTAAACTGTAATAAAATAAGAACAAATAAAAAAAATACAAACAATAGCACAAATAAATACAATAGAATAAAGATACAAATGAAATAGACTGCTTTTTTTCAGGTAAGTCTAACAGTAATCAAATTTAAAATAACATTGGACAATCTTCATTGTAAAAAATTAAATACAGATTAATCCATCAAAGTTACACAAGTTAATCAGTCAAGAGCAGTAAGTGATCGTTTGTCTTTTTGTAGTTTGAATAACATTAACATAGAGAGCATGTTTATTCGGCTGCTGTCCCTTTAAGACCTGAAGCACGCATGGATCCAAAATACTGTTCCTGTTACACATTGCCAAAACAACCGTTTACAACTGTGTTTACGTTAATACTCACCAAGATGGGCATTGTGACATTATTTTTGAGTGTATTTGACCATTAATAAGCTGGGAAAAGGAGCTCATTTAATGCACTTGTATGTCAGAGGTGGCTTTATTACTAGAGGTTTAACGATATCGTTAAACGATATATCGCGATATAAAAATGCGACGATATGTATCGTTGATGGAAACGATATGATTAGCGATATAGAGTTGTTTTATCCAAGGCTCAAATTGCTGAAGAAGGCCTATTTATAAGGTATAATTCACCCAAACACAAATTCAAAAATGCACCACAAATGTAAATTCTGTCATCATATAGCCTACTCACCATTATGTCGTTTTTCGTTTAACTTCCAAACACAAATTAAAATATTCTTTATGAAACCTGATGGATTTCTGTTCCTCCATTTTAAGTCCATTCCTCTCAAACTTAAAAGATCCAGTGTCATAAAGGCATCGTAAAAATAACTACCGGTAATGGATGGGTCTAATCCAAATCTTCTGAAGTCTTCAAGTCTTCTGAAGAGACACAATGGCTTTATATGATGAATATATTTAACACGACGCGCATACTGTAGTAAACACGGACGTTCAAATGAGATTGTGTGACATGCAAAAACAACATGAGAGTGAGTAAATTGTGATTGATTGCGTTGATCATCTGAAGCGCACACGCTTCATCACTCTTAGCAGTGAGAGCGCAAACATCATTTAAAGCGGTACTCCTTAGTGAAAGCGCAAACATCATTTAAATCACCAGATCTCATTTTGTTTTAGTAGTATGATTATTCAAAGCATTTTAGATGGTTTATTCTATATGTGTAGTGCATTAATAGCGGAAGAGGCGGAACATAGCGAGCATTGAAAGCGCGAGTAATGCGTGAGCGGAAAAAAAAAACAGTTTCAGTGACATTATTACATTAAACGACTATATATAATGATGAATATAATGTATAATAATGCAATGGGGAATATGTGTGGGTCCTGATAATAATACACTAATAATAATAATAATATTATTTATATTATTTTATAAAAATAAAAACAACTCTTTATTTTGGCTTAAAATATCAGGATACATATCGCATCATGAGTTCAGTATCACCATTTATATCGAAACGTGACGAGTGTGAGCACGAAATCTGCGGGAATGAGTAGAATTATGTACAATCCCGTGCGAAATTCAGACCAGTCACACCAACACTATTTAACCGGAGTGAGAGGAGGCGGGTGCGTGTCAACTTCGCTGACGGTCAGAGAGGTGAGGAGAGCAAAAAAGCGCAGCTTGTATCGTTGTATCGATACTGTAGAAAGCAGTATTGGTATCGGGTCAGATATTTCAGTATCGATACATATCGAAATACCGATATTTTTGACAACTAGTTATAACATCACAACCATCACTACATCAACATTTGACCACCCAGACTTTTACATACTATATATCTATATACTCTTTAATTCTATATTTTATGCCAAAGGCACTATTACTCTTTTCATCAGAAAGGTTAGCCAGTCCTGACATATGTCAAGTCTTAAAGGTACAGTTGCAAAGAGTCTGTTTAATTCTAAATGTCAGAGGGTGGAAAATGGTCTTGAAGAAAAATATTTTACGCTTGATAAATACTTTATTTAATTTAAGATTGTGGACCTTTTGGGCCAAAATAAGATGCTAAAAAGATTTAGAATATGGGTAGTTTACGATATAAAGACCAAAGTGAAACTCCAAAGTGACAGAATATCATTCATGCTGATCCCTCACCTGAAATACGACGCGTGATTTCTCCAATAGATATGTCCTCATGTTCGCACCGATGATGTGATACCTCTTATCAAAGCCGATCTCAATGTATTTCCCAAATCGACTGCTATTGTCATTCCTGGTGGTCTTGGCGTTGCCGATGGACTAGAGATGAGAACAGAAAAGACATCAGTTTGAGTACTGGACTGACCTGCAGGTTTCTTTGTTGTTTCAGTTAGAAGGGAACAGTGTTAAAAGTTTAAGGAGCACACAGAAAGGTTATTGATTAAAAAACAGTGTGACATGAAGATCATGTGTGTAGGAGACGACATAGAGCGTTGGCTCTCTGGGTCTCTACAGCAGGTCAGGAAGTTGATACTGCCTCCCCCACAGAGCAGAAATCTGCTAAGGATCTCTGTCAAAAACATAATCAGCAAGCAACTGAGCCTAACCAAGCTCAGACCATTTGTGTTTTTTTTTTATGTGATTTTCACACTGGGTTTTAACAATTTATATCTAGGTCTGGACTAGAGTTTGATTTGACCTATTTGCCCTTCACAGGTCTCAATTCAACCTTTAAGTCCTTCTCCTACCCTGAAAGGTCCATCTTGCTCATTGTTAGTAGCAGCTCACAGCACGACTCCCTCGCCACCGCTACTGTTATCTGACTTGAACTGGTGCTGGTCCTTCAAGATTGGTTGATTTTGTAAATACAAAGCATCTAATTTGTATGTGCAAACTGGGTACCGGTGTGATGAGATGTCATGTATAAACAAGGCATAAGGCTTTAAAACATTTTTTTTTTTAAATCTAAGCTCATGCAAAGGGCATGGGAGACTCAAATCTCAATTAAGTTTAATAATACATCCTGTATTAACTCAACAGGGCGAAAGGCACACTGGGGTTAAAAATGCATTCGATTTTATTTTCTTACAAAAAAAGCGTAAAAAGCGATGTATGACGAGGACGGACGTAAGATACGTGTTTTGACCAGCGAGTAGCGTTACACTCTTCGTAAGTTGAATACGGAAGGTGTTCTGGTGGAAGCTAGATATTTTACTTTATAAAGTTTTAAATATGGACATTTTTCTTACAAAACCCAATTGACTCGTTTCAGAAGGCCTTTATTAACCTTTAACCTTTATAAAACATTTATATTGGATGGATGCACTTTTTTGAGCTTCAAACTCATGAGCCCAGTTCACTGGCAATTTAAAGCTTGGAAACATCAGGATATTTATTGATAAAACTGATTGTGTTCATCAGAAAGAAGAAAGTCATATACACCTAGGATGGCTTAAGGCGGAGAATTCATGGGGTAATTTTAATTTTAAAGTGAACTAATCCTTTAAAGTGTGCCTTTAGCCCGTTTGTGGTCACAGAGGTTTTTTCTGTGATAATCCAAAAGTCAATGAAAAAGTCCTATTGTGTTTTTGTCGAGGGAACCAGGGTGATCACTGCAGCACATTATTTGTGAACAAAAATGCTGCATTTGGCCAAAACAAGGTAACATAATATGACCCCCCCCCCCGCCCCCCCTCCAAAAATGTATATGGAGGTAGGTAGTTTCTGAAACATATTGATTGTGTCCATTTTAAGTATGTTGAAGAAATATGAGGACAGTTGAGGATAGCATATGAGCTTTATGGTAACACAAAATTTACCCTAATACACATGTGAGCACTCAAACACACATAATCTCTCTCTCTCTCTCTCTGATGTACTGAGGGAAATGAGCCCTGGGGAGATGAAGACCATGCAGTGTAGAGCAAACATAAGGCTATGAACAAGACACTCGTTTTCAGCCAGTGAACAGCTTTTAGTCTCCCAGCCCAAGGGGTTTGGCTCTCTGAGATATAAATGTCTGTATTATTAAAGACCTTCATGAAAACAAACAGCCCGAGTCTCAGTACTGATTCCAGAATGACGCACTGATCTAGTGATGCAGGAAAAACTTACTTCCATGATGGGGTTGGATGCCAGAACTTTCTCCTCTACATTGGCTTCACTGGCAGAGCCGCTGACAGTGGCAAAGTAACGCATGGCGTATTTTGCTGAAACAGTTTTCCCTGCTCCAGATTCTCCACTCACAATGATGGACTGATTCCTCTCATCCCTGAATGATGCGGAAAATACAAAAGAGATAATAAGTTCAACTAGAATTTTTTGTGCTGTCAAACGATTAATCGTGATTAATCGCATCATTAATCGCATGTGTACAGTGTACAATTACAATATTACATATATAATATGTAATATAATTATGTATATATAAATACACACACATGCATGTATATATTTAAGATTTTTTTAACTTTATATATAGAATATTTATATTTATATATAATATAATATATATATATATATATATACATACATACATATATACATACATACACACAGTATATACACATGCAAATATTTCTTAAATATATACATGTATTTGTGTGTATTCAAATATACATAATAATTATACAGTACACACACATATATTATGTAAAAACCCACTTTTATTCTGGATGTGATTAATCGTTTGACAGCTCAAATTCTTTTTTTTTTTAAGAAAATGTGGTGTTATTGACTAACTTTTTGGTTTACCAGCCACTTTGGCTAGTGGTTTTCCAAAGTTACTATCCACTCAGCATTTTCACTGGCCACAATTTGACATCAATACCATGGGTAAAAACTGCAATATGGATATTTTGAATATTATCTCATAATTTGGCAGCATGTATATTAGGCTGCTGTCACTTTAAGACCTGACACACGGATCCATTATACTGTTACACGTGTTTTCTTTCTCAGCAGTTTACATTCCATTTAAACATAACTAACTGTGTTTACGTGAATACTCACCAAGACTAGGGTTGCAACGATAATAGATTTTGTTGGTATGATTATAGTCTTAGAAATAATCATGGTTTCACGATTATTATGCATTCATTAATTTCAAAACAATGTATTCACATGAACAGTAGATTTTAAAGTGTTATTTTTGCTACCCTTTGAATCAGAAATAACACAGTAACCAAATAATACAGCACAAAATAATAATATAAGACAAAAGTCCATCTCTCCCTTTGGAATTAAAGAAAGGTGACCTCTGTAAACATCCATGTCAGTGTGAGGGGAATAAACTGAACTCTTACTGTCACTAAGTGTCATCCATATGTACGTATTCATTTTAATACTCTTTTTAATAATTCATCAAATTTTACATGTGGCCTGAGAAAGTCGTATCTATTATTTTGGTTTGATTGTTTGTGTCACTGATAAATTAAAACGTGCTTTGGCTGGCGCTGAGCCAGAGACAACGCGCTATATATATATATATATATATATATATATATATATATATATATATATATATATATATATATATATATATATATATCACTATTCATATATACTATTCATATATCCCTTTTTAACCACATCATGTTTATTTGAGGTTTCAGAGATTTAAATAGACATTTAAATTAATTACTAGCTTATATAAAAAATACATGTATAGTTTGTTAAATTTAAATTCCATACACTGATATCTATGGAAGCTGCAATAATAATGCTTAATTTGAATAAATGTTTTATTCATATCAGATACACATTGTACATGAAACAATACAGCTTGTTCTTGTTCACTGGCCACTTCTATGTATTTTGGGGAAAACTGATGAATTTACATGATGAAAACAGAACCTCTGAATTGCAAACTCATTGCACGCTATATAAAATAACATGATCATTATAAAGGCGTTTAAACGAAAAAACCCATTCACTTACACATATTTGACAATCGGAATATATCACAATTCATGATATAGTTAACAAGTTTGTAAATATTTTGAATATAAAACAAGAACTGAAATAAATGCGATACTTATCTCTATTGTGACTGCATGGCCCGTCGGCATGGAAATAATACGTTCTGAAATAACGGTCGCTTTAAAACAAAACCTTGCGTTGAGGGCTCAGCAATAGACTGCCAATTTCAGCCGTTTCTTTGGTGGAAATAAAGCGTTGTTGTTTGGTCCCTCTGCCACAGTTAATCCAGTGTATACAGTAGTATCCTCCGTGTCTCTGATAAGCATGGCACTTTAAGCTGATGCACCGCTGGTGTAACTTTGTTTTCATTTTGTGCAAGTTGCAAAAGTTCCGTTCGCTGCAATAGAAACACTCGGTGTAGCAGAGCCTTTGGGGTTAATTAACCATGACATTGTTAAGCACGGTTAATCGAGAAATCGGTTAATCACTGCATCCCTAACCAAGACCAGCATTTTGGCATTATTTTGTGTGTATTTCACTATTTAAGAGCTATAAGCAGAAAAAACAGGTCAATGTAGTACTGAGAGGTGGCTTTATGTGCGCTTACTTTGGGTGTGAGCACAAAATCTGCGGGAATGAGTAAAATTACGCAGAATAAATGCAATCCCACACCGAAATTCAAGCCCTGTAACACCAATAATATTCATCCGGAGCAAATGAACCGAGTGAGTGATTTTTTGTGTCAACTCGCTGTCAGAGAGATAAGAAAGCGAGAAAGCGCAGCTGGTATCGTGTATCTATTCTGCAGAAAATTAGTATTGGAAGTGTTTCAAATATTTCAGTAAAGGGAAATCTATATTTTTGGCAGGGGTGCTAGAGTTTACTCATTAAAAATGCTGAAAATCTATTGATTTGTATTGGTGTATTGCAAAGACAAAGAAGAAAAACAAGCTCTGAGAAAATGATGCTGCATGTGAAAACTGCTTTTGCTGCAAACCAGGCAACCACTGATCAATGAACCTTTCAGACAGATGGGTTCAGGTTGTGCACACCATTGCAGCTGCATTGAGAAGGAACAAGAGACCCGAGAAAACGAGCAAGAGAAACATAACCTTGGCTGGTCTATTTTTGGCTGGGCTGCAGTGAGCAACATCATGACCTACAAACCTTCCCTTTAGATTGAGCAATATAGCTCATACTCACACAGAGACATACTCTATTAATGCAAATATGAATGCTTGGCTGACGCAATACAAGCACAACTCCACTGTACCTAAAAGGATAGTTCACCCAAAAAGGAAAAGACTGTCATTTAAATCACCCTTATGGCATTGCTAACTTGTATGATGTTCTTCGGTGGAAAACAAAAGAAGATATTCTGAAGTGCCTTTTGTCCATACAATGAAAGTAAGTGGGGTATAATGTTGTTTGGACCCCAACGTTCTTCAAAATATCATCTTTTATGTTCCAAAGAAAATAAATTCATACAGGTTTGGGACATGAGTAACTGATGACCAAATAAAAATTTTCGGGTGAAGTGAAATATCCCTTTGACTCATGTTTTTGCATTTCTAAGGCAGTAACAAACCACAGTACTCAAGAGAGGAATATCTTCAAGTGTCTTTGCGCTATTTGAAGGTGTTATTAATGCCGCGACATACTTCAAAAATCGAATTCGATATAATCGAAGAATGAATGGGTGTGACATGATTTCAAAAGTTAATCTGGCCTAAATGAAGTTAATTTGGAGTTTATGTCAGTGGTTCAAAACTGTCCAGAAAACTCCCACTTGTCATTAAACACCTTAGATCTGCCATTGGTCCATGACAAATACGTAATAGGTAGGTGTACTCTGGGGCTCCACCTTCTAATATTGTCCAGTTTACACTGCCATTAAGGTCAGGCATGAGTACTAAAAACAAAAAGTTGTAATTATAATTTAAATTGTGATTTCCAATTCGCTGTGTTGACCAATAGAAAGCTGCTTGGTTGACTTCTGTTTGAGCTTCATACATAGCTTCACTATTGATGATAAACAATAGATAGATTTTGTCCATGAAATTCAGCTGAAATATCACCAATATGATCACACCTAATTGTATTGCTTTGTAACAATAAAGCACTATACAGGTGCTGGTCATATAATTAGAATATCATCAAAAAGTTGATTTATTTCAATAATTCCATTCAAAAAGTCAAACTTGTATATTATATTCATTCATTACACACAGACTGATATATTTTAAGAGTTTATTTCTTTTAATTTTGATGATTATAACAGACAATCAAGGAAACTCCCAAATTCAGTATCTCAGAATATTGCTTAAGACCAATACAAAGAAAGGATTTGTAGAAATCTTGGCCAACTGAAAAGTATGAACATGAAAAGTATGAGCATGTACAGCACTCAATACTTAGTTGGGGCTCCTTTTGCCTGAATTACTGCAGTAATGTGGCGTGGCATGGAGTCGATCAGTCTGTGGCACTGCTCAGGTGCTATTAGAGCCCAGGTTGCTCTGATAGTGGCCTTCAGCTCTTCTGCATTGTTGGGTCTGGCGTATCGCATCTTCCTCTTCATAATACCCCATAGATTTTCTATGGAGTTAAGTTCAGGCAAGTTTGCTGACCAATTAAGAACAGGGATACCATGGTCCTTAAACCAGGTACTGGTTGCTTTGGCACTGTGTGCAGGTGCCAAGTCCTGTTGGAAAATTAAATCTGCATCTCCATAAAGTTGGTCAGCAGTAGGAAGTATGAAGTGCTCTAAAACTTCCTGGTATACGGCTGCGTTGACCTTGTACCTCAGAAAACACAGCGGACCAGCAGATGACATGGCACCCCAAACCATCACTGACTGTGGAAACTTTACACTGGACCTCAAGCAACGTGGATTGTGTGCCTCTCCTCTCTTCCTCCAGACTCTGGGACCCTGATTTCCAAAGGAAATGCAAAATTTACTTTCATCAGAGAACATAACTTTGGACCACTTTTTTTCCTTTTTGTCTTTAGCACAGGCAAGACGCTTCTGACGCTGTCTGTTGTTCAAGAGTGGCTTGACACAAGGAATGCGACAGCTGAAACCCATGTCTTGCATACGTCTGTGCGTAATGGTTCTTGAAGCACTGACTCCAGCTCCAGTCCACTCTTTGTGAAATCTCCCCCACATTTTTGAATGGGTTTTGTTTCACAATCATCTCCAGGGTGCGGTTATCCCTATTGCTTGTACACTTTTTTTTATCACATATTTTCCTTCCCTTCGCCTCGCTATTAATGTGCTTGGACACAGAGCTCTGTTAACAGCCAGCCTCTTTTGCAATGACCTTTTGTGTCTTGCCCTCCTTGTGCAAGGTGTCAATTGTCGTCTTTTGGACAACTGTCAGGTCAGCAGTCTTCCCCATGATTGTGTAGCCTACAGAACTAGACTGAGAGACCATTAAAGGCCTTTGCAGGTGTTTTGAATGAATTAGCTGATTAGAGTGTAGCATCAGGTGTCTTCAATATTGAACCTTTTCACAATATTCAAATTTTCTGAGATACTGAATTTGGGATTTTCCTTAGTTGTCTGTTATAATCATCAAAATGTAAAGAAATAAACATTTGAAATATATCAGTCTGTGTGTAATGAATGAATATAATATACAAGTTTCACTTTTTGAATGGAATTAGTGAAATAAATCAACTTTTTGATGATATTCTAATTATATGACCAGCACCTGTATACGTGCAGCACACATTTTCATATTAATCGAAACACTGCTCCCATCAACATGGGCGGCATTGGAATGTTCGCAAATAGTATGCCGTTGGTCATGTATTTCATGACCTTTATTCAGGTAACTCGTGACAGTTTAACAAACTTAAACTTGCTTAGCCCCACCTGGCCATCTGTTTGTAAGCCTCTTCTGCCACTGCGAAGATGTGAGGGTCCATGTCGCCCATATTCTGCCCACTGTACGCATTAATGATGTCGCTTCCATAGATTCCAAGCGTCTCATATGGGTTTATAGCGACCAGAACAATACCTGGGTCAAACAATAAAATACCTTATTATTGAGCTCAATAATTCTAGATACATTAAGTGTATGTCTAGTGTATGAGTGTGATTACCGCAGTATGTGTAGATGAGTTTGGAATCAATGAAGCGCACTTTCAGGTTGTGTAACACAGCAGGCTCGTGAAGGTAGCTGAGAGCCGTCAGGTCATTTTCACCCACCAGGATATCTGGGTTACGCAGGTGTGGCAAGTTGTTCGTCTTGGGGTCCAATTTGTGCTCCAGTTCCTAAATAACACAATTCACAGCACAACAAATTATTTGAAGTTGTGTTTTGAGGGGAAACATCATACATCTTCTGAAGTCAGACGATGGCTTTCTGTGAGGAACAGGCTGAAAAATTGACTCATTCACGTTTCAGGATATTCAAATCTGATTTTTTGTTCGAAGCAGTCGCAATCCACAGTAGAATTTGACATTTGACATCACTGACTTCTGAGGCATCAGGATAATAGAATTAAAGGGACAGATCACCCCAAAAATGTGTTCGCCCTCATGTTATTCCAAACCTTTATGACTTTCTGTCTTCTACGGAACATCAAAAAAGACATTCTGAAGAACGTTGGTAATCAAACAGTTTTTGGTTACCATTAACTTCTATTGTATGGACAAAAAATAACTAAAAATATTGAGACATTTCTCAAAATACGCTTTGTTTTCCACAGACAAAAAATAAGAGTTTTGGTCGACATGGTGAGAAAATTATGACTTTTCATTTTGGGTGAACTATCCCTTCAAGAGCTATTGCTTATGGAAATATGTTCATTGAATGAAGACTTACACAAAGCTATCGAATGACTTCAGTATGACTTCCTTATAATAGAGCACAAGTCACATTTTTTCGTCCTTTTTGAAGCTGAAGAGTTTATATTCACTTTCATCATATGGAAAATATCTATGTCAACATCTTTTGTGTTCACTGAAGAAGAAAAAAATTCAAGTAGATTTTTGAACAAAATAAAGATAAGTAATAAAACTGCCATTTCTTTAACTCATACTGTAGTTCACTGAATAGTCATTTAGTGATAAGTTTAGTAATAGATTGTAAATCGCAGCAATACGGTAATAAAGCCATCAGATAAACAGAATACTCCACATTAACAGAAATTACTACAAGGATCATAAAAATAATAGAAATACTACCACCGCTGCTTTTACTGTCATAACCCCCCTACAGAGATCAATGAAGTGAGAGTTAAAACTCATTTAGACCTGGAGCCATTATTTAAAGGAATATTCAGGGTTATGTTGAGCATAAAATGGGCCGAAAATTTAACTGACATGGAAAAAATATATATAAAAATATATATATATTTAATTTTAAAAAATTGGAGCGACCGTCAGACTATTAAAGGGATAGTTCACCCAAAAATGAAAATTAGCCCATTATTTACTCAGCCTCAAGTCATCCTAGGTGTGTATAACATTCTTCTTTCAAACTAATAAAATCAGAGTTATAATAAAAAATGTCCTGGCTCTTCCAAGCTTTATAATGGCACTGAATTGTTGCCTCGTTTATGAGGTCCATAAAAGTGCATCTATCCATCATATAACTGCTCCACACGGCTCCAGGGGGTTAATAAAGGCCTTCTGAAGCATAGTGGTGTGTTTGTGTAAGAAAAATATCCATATTTAAAACTTTATAGACTAAAATAACGTCTAAAATAAAGGCGGAAAGTCGTATGCAATTCGACTTACGGCAAAAGAGTAACCCCTGATGCGATGTATAGAAGCATTGTAAGCTTTGACACCTCTCGCAGATAGTGCTGGGCAACAAACTCACTGCCATTACAAAGCTTGGATTATCCAGGACTTTTTTAATAGAACTCTGATTTTGTTCGTCTGAAAGAAGAATGTCATACACACCTAGATGACTTGAGGGTGAGTAAATCATGGGCTAATTTTCATTTTTAGGTGAACTATCCCTTTAAATGCTCATTGGGTCACAGGGTCACAAATATTGTTTGAGAAGAAAAGATGCAAAGACGCATGCCTAATAATTATGCCCATCTAAATATTGGGTGCTTTTCAAGCCACATCTTCTGTCATCAACAATACAATCACAATAAATGATAACATGCAATCTTAATAGTAATTATTACAAATGATGTGTAATAATTATTCGATTATTCATCAGGATCGGTGTCCATATATTTTATTAACAATTCAATTCATGTTAGTATTGTGTTTACCATGGTAACAGTAGTTTTTTGTAACTTTGTTATTTTCCTTATTTATTGATGATTGTGGTGGCTCAAATACTTACTACCTTTTGTATTAACAAAAACTGCTATTTATTAGCCTTACCTTATAATACTCTTTATTCATCTGCGTTTGTCAAGTAAAGTGGGATGGTACTTGTGTGTGTCAACCCCTTTTTGAGAAATAAATTAGCATGATTCAAATTCCCAAAAATTTGGGTCGTGGTTTAATGGCCATGGGAAATTTGTGGTTCCCATGACCACACCAGTCAAGAACCACTGGTCTGTAGTACCTGTAATGTGAATGACAGTGGTGTGTTTAACCTAATGGTTAATGATCTGGACTGCTAAAACAAAGGTTGCAGAATCAATCCCTTGGACAAATCCCAATAGCATTGCAGTAAATCCACTGTACTGTGAGCAATGTTCATAAAGATAGTCTGATGAGGCTTATAAACACTCATTACTCTAATATACACACACTGACCTTTCCATCCTCTAGCTGTAGTTGCAGTACTCCATCTCCTTGTCTGTAGTCCTTGGTGAGCTCTGCTGACCTCCACACTTCCTCTACATCCGGGATCCAGACCCGTGCATACTGTACAGACAAAATGATCAGTTAATATCACTCGCCTACACAATGATCCTTAAATATTGCTCTTTAGTTGGTTGTTTTAACACATATGTGAAGCACTGTGATTAATAATATGAGAAAGTCAATTATGCTCCTAAACATGTCAGCTGATGGGACAAACTGTGAAAAACAGATTAAAACATTTAATCACATGACACAGGAACTCAAAAGCAGGCAAGAGATCCAGAAGCAGCAACATTATACAAGTGCCCCTATTATGCTATTTTAAAAGTGTGCAGTGTGTGGTATTTATGAGGACATATTGACAGAAATGCAATATAATATGCATAACTATGTTTTCAGTGGTGTATAAAGACCTTACATAATGAACCGTTATGTTTTTATTACCTTAGAATGAGCCATTTCTATCTACATACACCATGGGATTCCTTACAGTGAAGTCACCTTTTTTCGCCATCATGATTCTACAGTAGCCCTAAATGGACAAACTGTGCTCTACAGAGCACTTGCTACTCTCTGCTGTCTCAGACGACATCTTTGTCCTGTGTCGGCCACCATAGCTTCTCTATGTGCTTCGAAAGGGAGGGGTGAGCGGTGGGCGGTTGCAATTCTGGATGTCGCTAAAATTTACACAGTGCACCTTTAAAGGTTCCTAATTTTGTTTTGGATGTCTCCTGCAATAAATTCCACGGTCAAAAAAAACACAAATTTTCTCATAATATACAATGCACATCACCTCATTTCTCAATGAGTCTCGAAGAGTCAGTCTCTCTAAACCCCTTCTTTCCACAAGCATACTCTGCTCTGATTGGTCAGATGGTCCAGTCTGTTGTGATTGGTCTACCGCTTACAGCGTGTGTCGGAAACAAAATGCCTATTACCATATCTGAGTTTCAGCTCTGGAGGCATCCTCAGCACTTGTACCTACAACTACAGTGTTTTGAGGGTGGGTCAAAGCAGACATTGTTCATGGGCAGCCAATGAAGATCATAGGCTGGCATTATGCAAATTTGTTACATTGTTAAGTAGCCATGTTACAGGAAGTGAGACTGAAACTGCTGACGACTTGTTTCAGCAGTCCAAATAGATTCTTGCTTTTAGAAGGTGATGACTTTGTAACTATTTGTAACTACAAATGGGGCACTTTAATACAACATATTCCCTGTGTGTTGGTAAGAACTCCTGTGTATCCTTAAATTATTTTTACAACACCGGCAAAGATCATTTACACTCATCTTCTTCTACTACTTCTTCCAGCGTGCGTGCAGTTGAGTTCTGCTGACAACTATGTATCGCTCAACATACGTCACTTACTCCGTTGCTCCGATTGGCTGTAGGTCTATCCAGTTGAGTGCAGAGGCATTTTCTTTCCTGGTTCGGTTGAAACGCCCCATAATCACAACCCAATGGAGCAGTATCAGACTACAGTATAGCCATCTTGTAATTTGAATTAGCTGTCATCCTATCTAATGTGCTTCATCACTTAAATCATAATTGCAACCATAATAATAGAGACAGCATGAATGCAGTCATGACAACAGAAGACAAACAGCACAGTTCATTTGAGAGAGCAACCAGAACCAACCAATAATCCTGATTATACACAAATGACTGACCCTATAAACATGAAGAAACAAACAAACAACGAAATGAGCACATTTAAGACAATTATGTGGCACACTAAGTTCAGACTGTGGTCCATATACAAAAAAATAATACAATATTGATACAAACACTTGAGAGTTTATGCAAAGTATAAAGAGAATAAGTGAGCATGGATGATCTATTTCAAGCAATTCTGTCAATTGGCTCAGTGTGTGTTTTAAGCGTTTCTGAAAGCAGCCTGACCGTGTCAGCAGTGATTACGTCAGAGTTAGTCACGCGGGCCAGATGGGATATAGTCCAGCTTTCCACACCATCATTATAACTCATTCGTGTATGAGACTCACACAGACACACTGGCACACACAGACCTACACCTCAGAAAACTGCCCATGCAACATGGAAGGACATTAAAGTCAAAAATACCAATACCAGTGAAATTTCACAATACCACAGAAAAAGAAAAAAAATCCTTTATTAAAGGATTAGCTCACTTCAGAATTAAACATTTCTGATAATTAACTCATCCCCATGTCATCCAAGATGTGTATGTCTACTTTTCTTCAAGGATTAGTTCACATCAAAATTAAAATGTCCAGATATTTTACTCACCCCTATCTCATCCAAGATGTTCATGTCTTTCTTTCTTCAATCTTCAACTTTTTTGAGGAAAACATTTCAGGATTTTTCTCCCCATCATAGCCTTCCATGGCAACCAAAATGTTGAAGGTCCAAATATCAATGCAGTTTCAAAGCGCTTCGAAGAGTTTCAGAGGCTCTTCGCGATCCCAGCCGAAGAATAGAGTCTTATCTAGCGAAATGATCTGCCATTTAAAAAAGTTTTTTTTTTTTTAAATGAATATACTTTTTAACCTAAATTGCTCATCTTGCTCTGCTCTGGATTGCTAAGGATTGCGCAATCAAGTTGTAAAGGTCACGCTATATGTAGGCAGAAGTACTGCTCCCGTGTTTACAAAGCGCACATGCAAAGACTAAAACAAATGCCTTTTAGCAAAAAAAAAAAAAGGTAAAACAACGATGTCCGATGATTTTGAAGTTGAAAATGGAGTGTTTTTTGTAAAGGGCATTTGTATTAGTCCTTGCACGTTCACTTGGGGCGGTACTTCTGCCTACGTCTACCATGACCTTTTCGATGTGGTTGCCCAATCCTTGGCACGTAGCAGAGCAGCGCAAGAGGAGCAATTTAGGTTAAAAAGTATATTCATTTTTTTTTTTATTTAATTGTTTCGCTAGATAAGACTCTATTCCTATTCTGAGATCGCGCAGAGTCTCTGAAGCCCTTCGAAGCCCTTTGAAACTGCATTGATTTGGACCTTCAACATTTTGGTTGCCATGGAAGGCTTTGATGGGGAGAAAAATCCTGGAATGTTTTCCTCAAAAAACTGAATTGCTTCTCAACTGAAGGAAGAAAGAAAGACCAAGAAAGACATGAACGTATTGGATGAGATAGGGGTGAGTAAAATATCAGGACATTTTCATTTTGAAATGAACTAATCCTTTCTGTCGAAAATAAATTAAGGTTTTTGAGGAAAACATTCCAGGATTTTTCTCCAAATAGTGGACTTCAATGGGGTACAACGGTTTGAAGGTCCAAATTGCAGTTTTAATGCAGATTCAAAGAGCTCTACACAATCCCAGGCGAGGAATAAAGGTCTTGTCTAGCAAAATGATCGGTCATTTTCAAAAAACAAAAAACATTTATATACTTTTTAACCACAAATGCTCATCTTGGCACTAGCGTCCACGACTTCACGCATTACGTAATCATGTTCGAAAGGTTGCGTGATGTGACGTTCGTCTGTGTACTTTGGATCAAACCGGTAGGGTAGGGCGAAAAACGAATTTTCTCCTCCAACTTTAAAATTGCTCGACATCGTTATTTAACCTTTTTTTGTAAAGAACGTTTGACTTAGTCCTTGCACGTTTGCTGTGTAGACACTGGGTCGGTACTTCCGCCTACGTCACGTGCAACTTTTCCAAAGTGATTACGCAATGTGTGATGGTTAAAAACTATATAATTTTAAACTTTTTTTTTTTTTAAATGACTGATCGTTTTGACCTTATTCCTCGGTTGGGGCCCTTTGAAGCTGCATTAAAACTGCAATTTGGACCTTCAACCCGCTGGTCCCCGTTGAAGTCCACTATATGGAGAAAAATCCTGGTATGTTTTCCTCAAAAGACAAAGAAAGACATGGACATCTTGGATGACATGGAGGTGAGTAAATGATCAGGAAATTTTAATTGTGAAGTGAACTAATCCTTTAAATTGTTAGCAAATAAAAAAAGTATCTCAATTTAAGCAAATATTTCTTTTTTCATGTAATTTTTTTTATTTTATTTTTATTGACAAAAAACAGCAAAATACAAAACTCTCGTAGGGGAAAGAGAATATACACATACATGTAATTACAAATGTTGTCAAAATACAAAAGTTAATAACTAAACAGAAAACAACAACAAAATCCATGTCAAAAGGCTAAAAAAAAAAAATTATGTTTTTTTTCTTTTCCTTCCCCTCTCCCTTTTCTCTTTTTATTTTCCCCTTCCTTTTTTCTCTTTTGACCTTATACACACAATTCTGACTTTATACCACACAATTCAAATCTGACTATCACACAATTCTGACTTTATATCACACTTCTGACTTTATATCACATGATTCAAATCTGACTATCACACAATTCTGACTTTATATCACACTTCTGACTTTATATCACATGATTCAAATCTGACTATCACACAATTCTGACTTTATATCACACTTCTGACTTTATATCACATAATTCAAATCTGACTATCACACAATTCTGACTTTATACACACAATTCTGTCTTTATACACACAATTCTGACTTTATTCACACAATTCTGACTTTTTTATTTTTATGTAATTTAAATAAATTAAGAGCAGCGAGTGGCTTTTTTCTGTCAGTATTCTTGGTTGATTAATATTAATGACATAATTGACACAGCAGCAGGTCTGTTAGGCTGAATATAGGCTAAATATATATATCTGTTAGGCTGAATATATGCCTAATGCATTGATACAATATCTTGCATTTGTCCTGCATATTTATGTTCACAAACCAACTGCGTTTACATTATTACTTCATTTTGACAAAAAAATGCATTTGACAGCTTATGCGCAGCTGCATTGCCATAAATGCTTTTCACAAATACAGCAGTGCACTGGTACAGAATTAGGTTGCAACTAGCGCTGTAGATGGATTTACTGATATTGTTAGATTTTCTTATTTTAGTTTTGACTTTTCCCATCACAGTATCATTACAAATCCTATGTGACATTCTCACTTGAGACCCATGACTTGGCTGTTTGTAATGACTGATATCTGCAATATTTAGTAATTAATTTGCATTGAATGTGCATCTGTGGTTTAATGTGCTACAAATAATGTTTACTTCAGTAAAGATTTGTCCACATAAAACTTAACATTTTTTTAGACTCTCCAAAATGGTTTCAGCCGAAAATAAATTTTCAGTTGCTAAAAAAATAAATCATGCACATCAAATTATATTACAAATACCAATTCTGAACATGTGCCATCTTGGGTGAGCTTTTCAGTTAGAAAAGCAACTATGATAATGCACAATAAATCAGTCAAGAGGTCATCCCTGTAGTGACGGATTGCCCTGGGGGTTTATGGGGGCAGAGGAGATACAAGAGGAGGTGGGGTTTACCCAGTCAGTTAAAAAACAAACAGTCAATATCTATTTTTATCTGCACAGTGTTCTGTATTCCTCTCTGTCTCCCTCTTTTAATTATTTCTTCATTCCCTTGTTTGTTGGCACTCATTTTGCAGAGATGTTGACACATCAGAAAAACAGAGAAAACAAACAGATTGTCAGACCGTCTCCATAGCAACATCATTGTCCCACACATGGAATCATCTAAACGTGAAGTTATTGATTAATGACTGAATGCGATTATGTTACAGGTGTGTGCGTAGAGGGCGTGCTGAGGCTTGTATGCATAATAATTAATGGTCGACTGATATTGATTTTTTTGATGGCTGATGTCAATATACTACCGGTATATAGCAAAATGGCTTGATGGCCGATATAAAGCTGATATAGATATATATATCTCAGTCGTGGCCTAATGGTAAGAGAGTCGGACTTGTAACCAGCGCTCTCCTCAACCCTCAATACCACGACTGAGGTGAGACCCTTGAGCAAGGCACCAAACCCCCAACTGCTCCCCTGGCGCCGCAGCAATATGGCTGCCCACTGCTCTGGGGTTGTGTGTTCAAGGTGTGTGTTCACTACTGTGTATGTGCACTTGGATGGGTTAAATGCAGAGCACAAAATCCAAGTATGGGTCACCATACTTGGCCACACGTCACGTCACTTCACTTCGCTATATACAGTGAGGAAAATAAGTATTTGAACACCCTGCTATTTTGCAAGTTCTCCCACTTGGAAATCATGGAGTGGTCTGAAATTGTCATCGTAGGTGCATGTCCACTATGAGAGACATAATCTTTAAAAAAAAATCCAGAAATCACAATATATGATTTTTTAACTATTTATTTGTATGATACAGCTGCGAATAAGTATTTGAACACCTGTCTATCAGCTAGAATTCTGACCCTCAAAGACCTGTTAGTCTGCCTTTAAAATGTCCACCTCCACTCCATTTATTATCCTAAATTAGATGCACCTGTTTGAGGTTGTTAGCTGCATAAAGACACCTATCCACCCCATACAATCAGTAAGAATCCAACTACTAACATGGCCAAGACCAAAGAGCTGTCCAAAGACACTAGAGACAAAATTGTACACCTCCACAAGGCTGGAAAGGGCTACGGGGAAATTGCCAAGCAGCTTGGTGAAAAAAGGTCCACTGTTGGAGCAATCATTAGAAAATGGAAGAAGCTAAACATGACTGTCAATCTCCCTCGGACTGGGGCTCCATGCAAGATCTCACCTCGTGGGGTCTCAATGATCCTAAGAAAGGTGAGAAATCAGCCCAGAACTACACGGGGGGAGCTGGTCAATGACCTGAAAAGAGCTGGGACCACTGTTTCCAAGGTTACTGTTGGTAATACACTAAGACGTCATGGTTTGAAATCATGCATGGCACGGAAGGTTCATCTTAAGTTTGCCAATGACCATTTGGATGATCCAGAGGAGTCATGGGAGAAAGTCATGTGGTCAGATGAGACCAAAATTGAACTTTTTGGTCATAATTCCACTAAACGTGTTTGGAGGAAGAAGAATGATGAGTACCATCCCAAGAACACCATCCCTACTGTGAAGCATGGGGGTGGGTGGTAGCATCATGCTTTGGGGGTGTTTTTCTGCACATGGGACAGGGCGACTGCACTGTATTAAGGAGAGGATGACCGGGGCCATGTATTGCAAGATTTTGGGGAACAACCTCCTTCCCTCAGTTAGAGCATTGAAGATGGGTCGAGGCTGGGTCTTCCAACATGACAATGACCCGAAGCACACAGCCAGGATAACCAAGGAGTGGCTCTGTAAGAAGCATATCAAGGTTCTGGCGTGGCCTAGCCAGTCTCCAGACCTAAACCCAAAAGAGAATCTTTGGAGGGAGCTCAAACTCCGTGTTTCTCAGCGACAGGCCAGAAACCTGACTGATCTAGAGAAGATCTGTGTGGAGGAGTGGGCCAAAATCCCTCCTGCAGTGTGTGCAAACCTGGTGAAAAACTACAGGAAACGTTTGACCTCTGTCAACAAAGGCTACTGTACCAAATATTAACATTGATTTTCTCAGGTGTTCAAATACTTATTTGCAGCTGTATCATACAAATAAATAGTTAAAAAATCATACATTGTGATTTCTGGATTTACATACATACATATATATATATTAGTGGTGGGCCATTATCGGCGTTAGCATGCTGCGCTAACGTGAGACTCTTATCGGTGATAAAAAAAATATTGCCGTTAATCTATTCTCAAAGTTGGGTTGGGAGCTTGGTCTATACTACGCAAGCTATGATGACTTTCAGCTTGATATTTTAGCGTGGATGTACACCTAGCCGAATTGCACTGTAGGGGGCGAGAGAACGAGTCTTCGAGCCTGTGTGTATGCCTACTAGTGTTGTCAAAAATATCCATATTTCGCTATGTATCGATACTGAAATATTTGAAACGATACAATACTCATTTTCTACAGTATCGATATCAGCTGCGCTCTCCTCTTCTCTCCGACCGACAGCGAGTGACACACACCCGCCTCCTCTCATTCAGTCCGTTTAATCCTCTGAACATTGCGAACGGGTGTTCTGCTGGACTTTTGTTAGTATTGGTGTGACCAGTCTGAATTTTGCGCGGGGTTGCACATAACGTTAATTCTACTAATTCCCGCAGATTTCGTGCTCGCATCTGAAGCGCATACACACATACAGTAATAAAGCCACCTCTGACATAAAAGTGCAAAAATTAGCTCCTTTTTCCAGCATCTTAATGGTCAAATACACTCAAAAATGTCTCAATGCCCATCTTGGTGAGTTTTAACGTAAACACAGTCGTAACCAGCTCACAGGAACAGTGTTTGGATATGCGTGCGTCAGGTCTTAAAGGGACAGAAGTTATTTATTATTCAAACTACAAAAAGACAAACGATCATTTACGAGCACACATATTCTGAATGCTTTCGGCAGAATTCAAATGAGCCATTTTAATCTAGATTAATTTTGGAATTAATCTAGATAAAAAAAATTAATCTATGCCCACCACTAATAAATATATATATATATATATATATGTGTGTGTATATATATATATATACATATACATATATATATATACACACACGATTGCGAAAGTCACAGTAAACCCGAGCGCACATTCAAACGAAATGAAAGCTTGTTTCATACACACACACACACACATATATATATATATATGTATGTATGTATGTATGTATGCATGTATATATGTGTATATATATATATATATATATATATGTATGTGTATGTGTGTGTGTGTGTGTGTGTGTGTGTGTGTGTGTGTGTGTGTGTGTGTGTGTGTGTGTGTGTGTGTGTGTGTGTGTGTGTGTGTGTGTGTGTGTGTGTGTGTGTGTGTGTGTGTGTGTGTGTGTGTGTGTGTGTGTGTGTGTGTGTATGTATGTATGTAAAATAGTTTAACAACTTAAAGCTACATGACGTTTCTCCGTTCTAGCAAGGTAATTATAACCCATCTGTTATTGGAGCAGATAAACTTACAGTTTTACTAGACGCTGCTGCTGAACAATGCAGAGGAACACACATATTCTGGTGATTCATACACGCTCAAGCTCTTTCTCAAATGCTAAAAAGTGCATTAAAGGGTACATATCTCCAAAGAGTCTTTAGTTTACATGGCTACCAAGCTTTAGTTCTACTTACTAAAGTTCTATCATTAAATATGCTTGATTATCATAATATAAATGTATATAAAATAAAATATATCAGTCTGGCAAGTAAACAAAAAAAAAGTACTAGGCAATGGTGATTCTATTGCCATGGTGTGTGTAGAGAGTTGTAATTTCACTTTGAAATCAATGGTTTAAAGTTATGTATGTACACACAGAATGTACGCGTTTATGCAGTCTACAAATGCATACTTCAAGATCTCACAGCTGGAGTCTACTAAGTCCACAAGGTGTGTGAAATCAAATGTTTATTAAATATCCAAAGACTTGTTCAAATGATATGTGTATTTGCTAAATGCTGACAGTAAATGAGAAAGTATTATATTGTTTGCCTTTCTATTGCTAATAATATATAAGCAAACACTATAATAAATATTGGTTGACAATAATTATACATAATAATTAACATGAGGTTCAGAAACAATACGCAAATAAATACAGAGATGTGCTTTAAATCAGACCACCATCCACAGAAGCAGTGACTATGCCTTGAGTCTCTGGAGAAGACCATCCCAGAACTGAGCTCTTAGCAACAGAGAGATAGGAACAAGAGGAGAGAGGGTAAAAATAGCATCTCAACACGATCACACGCACACACACGGTCACTACACCCGACACAACTTGCTCCTCTATCTCTCCCACTTGGTCGCATTCACACTCATTGATGATTACCCATAATGCCAGAAAATTTAGGATTACACGGCGGTGTGAAATCAGTATGTGTGGTTGCAATACATCTGAAAAAACATGAGATAATCCTCATGTGACACAACCACATGATTCAGCAGACAGACACAGGCATACGCGCACACACCTGACCCAACAACTAATGAAAGGGCATCTGTAATGTGACATAATACATGAACATGTGGCATGTTCAGCACACACACTCACATGAACTAATGCATCTAGAGGGTTTTACTATAGAAATATTCAATGCTCATAGGCCACATACACACTGCTAGGTTTGGGGATTGAAAAATGCATTTAAATGCATGAATACAGACCAGTCACTCACACAAAAATGGCATATATAGTCAAAACTACACTAATGTCTTGGCATCTCATGTCTGTAAGAAGCATGAAAGATAATGTCTAAAGACTTTGACGTATGCGCAGTGCAACTGCTTTTTTAATACTTTACCAGACATCAGAGGGCAGCACTGAGTCGAGTCATTTATAGGAAGTTCGCGTGAAAGAACACAAGAAGAAAAGTAGCAGATTCGCCAAGGGGGTAATCCAGTCCCCGGAAAGCGTACCTTCCATAGGGGCAGCCATCACCTGCTGTTAGCATTCCATTGAGTCCCATTCATTTTGGCCTCACTTGGACAGCGAATATCTTTACATTTGAGGCGTTTAAAGACTCCATTTGTCCATTGTTTATTTCTAAACAAACACGACAATGTATAAAATGCTCCATTACCTTGTATCTTACACTATCGCCCCGTAGAAGCCGTTTTTGTAAAACATAGGCTAACGACTCTGTCGCGCTGTTGATCAAATTACCGTATAGACCCGAGGAGAAGCTCATAGGCAATCTTTTACTGTCTATGAGGCAATCGGGGGGACGTGGAGGCATAAACGCCGATAGAGATGTCGCAAATCCTGCTTCATTCATCAAAAGTTTCTCCTGCTCACTCTGTCTCTACAAGATTCTGTGATTCAGATTTCACTTTACACAACTACTAGAAGACATACAACTGTCAGGCAGGTTGCTCACGGTCACATCTACGTCGTCAAGCTCAGTCTCCGGCTGCGCAGTACGCTCAGCCATCAGGAAGTGATTGCTTCTAACTGACTTCAATTTTCTGCGTTGAAGTCTATGGGGTCGCTGTGTCCATTTCTTTTACTGTCTATGAGATTCGCCTTTGCATGCAAAGTTTTGTGGAGAAGGATAGGCTGCTTTGTTTTCTGTTCATGGGACAGTGTACTGTTTTGTATCACTCTTTCTGCACTCTTCTCCGACTACTACACAATATATCACAACTGCGTATAGAGTGGTGCAGGCCTGATATCACTTTATAGGCCTAAACGCGGAAGAGAGTTAGCATTTTAGCACTTCCTTTAGCTTTTTACTTCTGGCGACTGCATTTAGGCTTCAAAATTAATAAATGTTGATGGACAAAACGTGTATCATAAACTTTTGTTGATCACAGAGCTTGTTTTTAGCGATAATCCAAAAGCCTATGTGAAAATCCTATTGGATCTTTATCGAGGGAACCAGCGTGATGCTAACTGCCGGTTGGCCTACAAAGTGACATCATACCTGGACCGCTCTATTGCCATCTAGTGGCTACCTGCTGTTTCAACATTCCCCTAGCGCATGCGCTGTTGTACACGCACCATTCACATGGGCTGCATCTGAAAACTTAAGGCAGCTGAATTGTTGCTAGGGCTGTACGATTAATCGAAAAATAACCGAAACCGACATTCAGAACCTCTAACCGACGTATTTTTCCCATGTCGGTTATTTCGGTTTTCACGTGACTCCGCCCCGTCAGTCACATCAAGTGCAGTTTGCAGGCACACAGAGATGCTGGAGCAGTAATCTTTGTTTATAGATGTCCAGAATCACTATAGTAACTGCATGTTTTACACAGTTTATACAGGTCAGTTAATTGCTGTTCTTATAGCCTACGCGCTGACACACACACACACACACACACACAAAGAGAGAGACGGCGCGCGCAAGCCCCGAAGCCGCTTTCACTTTCTTGCTCGTAAAGTTTGTCAAGTAAATGCGTTTAAACGCGACAACGCGCGCGCCCTGAAGGCAGACCTCTTTCACCTGCGTTCTCGCAAAGCTTTGTCATTTGTATGTCGTTTAAGCCCTGTCAGTTTGAACATTAAAGCGAGTTTCGACCATCAGATGTGTATTATGTTGAACTAATGCCTGATTTATTGACAAACGAACACTCAAGACAGAAGCTCGCACATCACGTGAAGATCGCGCGCAGAGCAGCACAGAAACGCAGTGTAAACGCCGTCCTGTGACTAAAGTAAAGTCACTAAAGTAGCTTAGAAACTCAACCGTTATTTTAATACCTTTGAATTGAGTACAAACCACAGCTTCATAATGAATAGAGACAGAGTAATTCACACACACAATCACTCTCTCATTAATGCATTCAAATAAATGTAATGTAGGCCTACAGTGTTAATTTATCTGTAGGCCTATCTGATGTACAACAAACAGAAATCTGCTCCATAGACAATAACTGCTGAAAGTGAACCGTTTCCTTCAAGTGTTTTAAAATCACAAACAAATGTACTTTTTCATTAGAAAAAAAAAATCCACCTTTAGGGCAAAAAAAAAAGCAAAATAATCGTTCATTAATCGTAATCGAGGTCAAATGTTCAATTAATCGAGGTTTTTATTTTTGGTCAAATCGTTACAGCCCTAATTGTTGCCTCGCTGCCCTATCAGGTAATGACTTTGCAGGCAGCGTTTGCGCATGAAGACACCTCACGAAACTGACAGACTTCTGAGCGTAATAGTTTAATGATTAGGGCTGTAATCTCCCAGTCGATTATTAGTCGATACGTTCTGGCACGACCAAAATTTTGATTGGTCGATTTTTTGCCACGTTCATTTAGTTAGTTTTGCCGCGCCGTGTTCATTTCATCAGTTTTGCCGCGCCGCGTTCATTTCATCAGGTGGAGATCACTAATTGCTAATGGGGGTGTTTTCAGAGCACCCCTGTTTCACAGGTAACAGTCTGTCTTCAGAACACCCCCTTGTTTCCACTTCTTTTGGATTAGCCCAACCCACTGGTAAAGAGAAGTCTCTCGCTGGTCCTTTGTTTTCCATTCTCCGCTGGCTCAAACGCACGCCCATAGCGGTAAACTTGAGGAACGCCCATCAACATACACATGAGGGGAAGTGTCACAACACCACGCTTCAGTCGTGCTGCAAAAGTGGATCTGTACTGTCGGTTTTGCCGCGTTCATTTCATCAGGTGGAAAGCACTAATTGCTAATGGGGGTGTTTTCAGAGCACCCGTTTCACAGATAACTGTCTTCAGAAACCCCCTTGTTTCCACTTTTTTTGGATTAGCCCAACCCACTGGAGAAGAGAGACAGATTGAAGAAGGCTAGTTTGCTGTATATTATTTATTTTATTGTGAGAGCGTTTTTTCTGCTCTTGATCTGGCTTGTTTAATAAATATTATTTTTTATTAAAGTGGATGTGCCTTTTGTGTTTAAGAGTAAAAGCTTTAAGTTAATAGTCTATTCGTGTCTCAGCCGCGAAGCTGAGCTGATCCTATGTTCGAGCTGCACAGAGCGGCTAAAATGAGAGTGTCTGTCAGTTAGTATAATACATATGACAGAAACAATTGTCTAAATTATGTTGCATATTCCTCAAAAGTTCTTGTGATGATATCACTAGTTGACAACATAGTACTATATTTTCGGAAATCATAGGCTATGATGGTGCACGTGATGCAACGCTGTCAGAGCCGAAAGACTCGTGTGTCAGACTCATTTCAGTGCAAAATAATCAGGTCAAAAACGATCTAATATACTGCAAATAACCTACTAGTTTTTTATGTTTATTTATAATTCATTTAGGCAGACAACAAGGCTACCAAGTACTGCGCACAGAGTGCAGCTAATTCATTTAATGTTTTTTTTCCTAACGTCATTTTTAGTCGATTTTTAGTCAAAAATTTCAGGACTTCAGTCAACCAAGATTTTCTTTGGTTCTACAGCAAAAAGAAAGAGCTTTGGTGGAAACTAAGCGTATATTAACATTAATATTAACAGATCATTATACAGCATTGCTATCGATGACGGCCATTATTGTGGAATAACTGAGCTGACCTCAGAATGTTACGACTGACCAATCAGAATCAAGCATTTCAGAGAGCATGTAATAATATTGATTTAAAATCATAAACTAATGAGAGTTAAATGTATGTGTTTCTGAAAGTAGAGTAGGTCATACAGGTACTTAAAAGTAAATGTTATGAATACTGTGAATTCATACACACTATGCTTTTCACATATGTTTTTTTTTTTTTTTTGTCTACTATATAGTATGGAAGTATGCATATTTGAATGAAGCCAATTAGTATGTAAGGATGATTGTGAAGGTAGTGTTCCCAAGTTTAGCAATGCATTGTCTTTATCTTTGCTTGTTGATTAACTGTTAACAGACAATTAATAATGGTAAAAGATTGGTTAGAAGATTTTTGCCAAAAGTTGCTTGTTAGCTATAATTGATGAAAGAAATATTAGCATTTAGAGACACATTATTATCCATCATTCATTAAACAACTTTTAAACAACAATATTCTTGCACTGCACCAGAACCTTTCAATCCAAACCAAACATGATTAATGAAGCAAAAGGTGTCATGTTCAGGTCATTGGAAAGATTATGTTGTGAAGCAATGAGATTTTTAACAAAAGGACCCTTTCAAGTCAATGAAATCAAAATTGACCATATTTACTGGACGTTCTGAAACCTGATGTGTATATATATATCTGAAGCGCATTGAGTCCAAACAGTGTGAGAAGGTTAACCTGGGAGAAAACCACAACGTGAAGACTTAACCAGGGTTTAGATGAGGCTAATCCCAAACAGGTGAACTACACCTCTGACTACCAGTCATTATCTAATCTTCACCTGATGTGACATTCCAATCCCATTCAATTGTAACGTTTCAATGAAACCCACACTGATCTCACACTGAGCCACGTGAAAACTCATTTCACGAGTCACGACCACGTCATTCACTCTGGACGACATTACCCAAGTATTATGTTCATGAAGTGTATGAGGTGATTCAGACATGCTCATTCTTTCACTGCATTTTTTCGTGCCACCATGAATGCAGTCTTGCACACATGACTATTAATCATATAATGATCTGTATTAAAACAAGTTTACCAAAAATTGAAATTCTGTCATTGTTACCTTTATGTCGCTCCTAGCTTGTATGAGATATTCTGAAGTACTGCCAACTATAATGAATGGAGACTGAAGCTTTCAAAAAGAATTCAAAGACATTGTTGACAGTATTAATATAAGTCAATATGACTCATGCGCTATATTTCAAGTTGCCTGACACCATATGATAACTTTGTGTGAAGAATATATTCAAGTCTAGAGGTTATTAACTGAAAATTTTGACTCCAGACCTACAGTAGTTCACCTTAGTTCATGAGAGAAGTAGTAATGTCCAATTGGGGGACCAATCCTTCTTTTGATTCTCCAACAATCTACTGATTGGTTCAAAAAATGATCCAAACCATTTGCTCAAGAATACTGAATACTGATTTTTAACTGATTTTACTGATATATCACCCAACCCAAGTTGCCCTAGGGATGAAACGGTATGGAAATTTCACATCACGATTATAGTGACCCAAATTATCACGGTTATCAATATTATCATGGTTTTCTTCAAATGAGATGAAAGTGTTCAAAAAGAACAGATTCACGCACTTAAAACATTTCAACAAGTTTTATTTTTGAAAATCAACAAACAACAAATAAATCAAGCAGCTCTATGCACTTTTTTAAGATAGATTCTATCCTGTGGGATTTCCTTCCTTATAATGGCCGTCGTCAATAGCAACGCATATATAATAATAATTTGGTGTAAATATAATCTCTAATATTATCTCTGTAAATATATTCTCAAGCAATATTCTCATCAGTGTTCTATCAGCTATGATACATTAAAATCTAGCATATTTTGTGTACGAGCCCAAACAGTATCCTAGTGAAATAATGCATAACCATATTTTCATATGATTTGGCAGTTTATTTTATTAAATATCAAAAATCCAAAAGGTGTGCATCATACCTGACACCTAAATGAAGACTTTACAGCTGGTTTTATGACTATACGTCATTTTCTTCAAATGCTATTGAAGTTAGAAACGTGTATACCAATCTTGTATGTAACTTTAGAGACGGTCCCTAAATTCGCGAATCTCGAATGTCAAGCCGACTTTATGCAGTCATATCAGATGCGCTGTAGTTCTGCTGTGTTTGTTTGAAACTATTTTCGCTGCTGAAATAGAACAAAAACAGTCAACCACTATATGATGGATGAATCTCCTGCGTACATCGCACGTTTTGAGCGCAATTTTCAGCGAGTGAGAGCGCGCTCTTAACAAAACTCTGGCTAATCTGAAGGCCTCTGATTTTTTAGAAACACGTGTGGTTGGTTATAATGCGCAACGCGATTATAACAGATGGCTTTTGAGAAGACTATAATAAGTTCAACCGCCAAAGTGGCTAGTGTGAGTGTTAGTAATACCAGACGTAGTTTTGGTATCGAGGTCAAAGTCCACTTGCCTTGCGTTTGCAGATTTTAAGCATTTCCCCTATTAGCCTACAGACTTTCTTCTGGCATGTTCTGCAGACAGGGTGACCATCTTCGATTAAGTTTCCCTCGGGGCTTTTGTAAAAGCCAAAATATGACCCCACCTCAGATTTGGTCCTTTTAGAAGGCTGAACAATCTCCCGGCGCTGTCACTTCCATCTCTTCTCATTCAAAAACAGCGCTGCGCCTGCACCAGACTGACGCTGACTGATTAACCGCGAGTTATAAAAATTGTGATAATCACGCGCGGTTTTAATGATAATTAATTTTTGAACGATATTACTAACCGTCAGTACATTTTATCGTGGTTTATCGTGAAACCGGTAATCGTTCCATCCCTCACAATAGATAAAATGGTGGTCAAAAAAATGTCATACTGAAATATTTGAAATTGTTCCAATATTCATTTTCCGCAGCATCGATACCCATTGAAGCTTGTTTCTGCCACGGAATAAAAAAAAATACAAAAAGCAATTGTGACATTTTATATCAGAATTGCAAAATATTGAAGTTTATGAGGTAATCCATAAAAAATACATAAACAAATATGTTTGCTCACTCAATGTATTTGTGTTTTTACAATGGGGTATTGAGTGTCAGTGTACTGTATATATATCAAAATATATATCTCAAAATATATGTCAAAATATATATCTCGCAATTCTGACTTTTTTCTCAGAATCGTATATACACACAGATATACACACAGTATACACTGACACTCAATACCCCATTGTAAAAACACAAATACATTGAGCGAGCAAACATTTAGGCGAGATAATTGTAATGGTAATTGATGAATGTTTATATGTAAATATAAGCCTAAATTAAAAATGTGTTCATCATATAAAAGCGATCATGTCTCTTCAGAAAATGTGGATTTACCCGCTCAATTTATATGGATTACTGTTACGATGTGTCATGTACTTTTTGAAGTTTGAAAATATTGATTGACTACAATTTCAATGGATGGATAAAAAAAATGACTTAATATAAAAAATATCCATATGGTGTTTTTTATCCCATGGTATCAAATATCAATATTTTTCAAGATAATGTATCGAAATTAGAAAGTTAACTAAGATAAACTACAATTCTTCAAGCCTGTGCCAATGACTTAAATGCCAATAAATAATGGCATTGGTCACAATTAAAATACAAAACCATATGAGCAATATGAGAGGAATGTGATTATGTATGTATGTTAAAGAGAGAGCAAGAGAGATGGGGGAAGGGGGAGGGTACTTTACAAAGCATTTGTAAATCGGTTAAGAGCCAAACAGAGATTATAGAATTAACCCTCAGCTTTCACTCTCAGAAGTCGCAACTTCTTTTCCTCTGTACACTTACACTTCCCTCACTCCACTCATCCTCTCAAAGATAAACAGAGATCCATTCTTATCAAACACGTTGATCACAATTGCAATTTCATATCGACAGAGGTCAGATTCAATCAAAGTGACTCAAATCCTCTGTAAATCTTGATGTTGAATGTCCAAACCCCCATTTACACTGGTCTCTGGTACAGCCCTCTAGCTACTCATAAATTCATAAAACAGAGACACACATATAATCCACCGCTCTTTCTAGACAAACCACATGGCTGTCTGTGTGAGAGCTTGAAGATTACAGAATCAATTAAATGAACTTCATCTGTATGACGTTCACATCTCAGCTGACTGCAAACTGAGAGAGAAATGTGTATAAAGGGAAAAGTTCTCCCATGTGACACCTCAGAAAGGGTGTTTTGAAAAAAGTATCATAAAAGTGTGTATATCCTGTGAATATATATGTGATTTTATTACAATATATGTAAAGTTATATTAAGTTATACAATGGTAACTAAATTGAAGTTGCCCATGCACATACTTATCATACTTCTTGAGAATACAAGCATAAATTAAATCTGTTCCTTACATACTTCTAAATACTATGGACTACATTTAACATAATTTTATGGTGTGTTTGTGTCCTTTTTGAATCTTGACAGCCCCAGTCCTTTCGCTTTCATTGTGCGGAAAAGAGCGGTTTAGACATTCTGCTAAACATCTTCGTTTTGGATGAGCTATCCCTTTAAATGTTACATGATGCACTAGGTTTTGACCTCACAGTTTAAAGGAGAAAACAAGGAAAAATAGAGAGCAGAACAGACCATCACATGACAGACGCTCATGTGAAAATCTGCTGCCTGCTGTTTCCCAGAGTCTCCTTTCACCAGCAAACCCTTCACCCACCGCTCTATTGACCAGCTCTTACATATGCTTGCCAAAAACGCCTGAAATCCCTCAAAATCTGTTTGTTGGTTAAAAATAACTACATTGCACTTGTTTACAGTTACTCTAAGCATTCCAAAGCCAGGTTATCCAGGATTCTCTGGGGCACAGAACAGCGTTAACACCCATACTGATAAATAACCACAGCCAAGACAGGATCTCATCCAAACGTAATGACGCAAGATAAAAATTCAATCAAATTAAATGGAGATGCAATGTACACACGGACAATAAAATCCCATGATATGAGATCACGGCCCATTTCCATCAGGCCACTGAGCAAAGCGTCTTCCTAATACGCATAATTGTTGCATGATTCAATCCTTATCAGTTCACGTTGATTCATGGATACTGCATGACCACTACAGAAAATGGTTCCTATGAAAAACCCAATCACCCCCAAAAAGTTACGAATAAATATTAAAAAGGGTCAGTTTTGGAGCTAGTATTGGATACATTTCTCTTTTTCTGTATCTAATGTTGACACGATGTGTGTGTGTGTGTGTGTGTGGTAAGCATATTACTAGATAGAAAGCAAAATGATTAGACAACAATGTTAAATTTAATGCATTTTTACATATTATTAGTTGTAGTAGTAGTATCTAATTAATTAATCTAATTTGTACATCCTCAATAGCAACATAGTATGCTGAATTGAACCCAAACCATGAGAAGAGAACAGAGAAGCCATTAGAAATTTACATCTATAATGGCCAAGTACACCAAAAGCAGGTGCAATGAAAGAATTAGCTTTATTTGAATCAGTTCGATACAGAATTGGTGTAACCACCAGGGATTTTCTAACCAATTCAGATAGTTTCTCCAAAATCTCTGATCACCAACTAAGAAGGAAGTAACACCGTGAATCTTGAAATGACATGCGTTCAAAGGAAGCAAAAGGATATTAATTCCAGTACTTACTTTAACAAACATAAAATCCAACTCCTGGTTCATGTTTAAAGCATAAACTGCTCTATTTCATACTGAAGACTAATAGAATGAAGTCTGCCCTATTTCTGCCAGAGCTGGGAAACAGGTTATGGATCGCTCAATGCATCTGATTGGATCCCTGGTCCCAGGCGGATATATATTAAGGGACTCTGGGAGACGGTCTTCCAAGTAGATGATGCTCTAGTCAGCAGAGAGAATTGTTTGTCTGTATCCTCAGCTGTTCTCAGAACAGCCAAACCCTCTAGTGTCACATGAGCAAGAACACAAGCTTTTTTTCCCTTTTTTTTTTTTAAATGCATCATTCTGCAAAGCACGTACAACTGTTGATTGCAGAAGGGACGTCACTGGATAGAATCACCAAGAGAGATAAGCTTATAACTTGTATGAGAACATGCCACATGCAGATGATGTGAGCATCTGCTTCAGTAGTACAGGGACCTTGTTTAACACTCATTCTATTTACCCCTATACAGAGCTTATTGACCTCCTAGTAACGCAATGCACATGGTAGCAATCAGTGGTTATCTGTTTATCACACAAAGAGAAGATAACATAATTACAACATAGAATGTCCAAGATAATAAAAAGATAAGCATCCATGTTGGTTTTGAGAAACTTTCAAGGCCCAGATATACTCATGGCAAAGTTTTTCGTCTTCGCTTAATGGTAAAAAGAAGTTCAAAAAACGTGACCAGTAGTATAGTGTTAGCGAACATCCCCATGCTTCTGAGAGCGACATTTAGATGAATATGTAAATATGTGCTGCATTCTTTCCTTTCAATAACAAAATAAACACACAAATGACAGTGGTGAGAAAACAGCAGTTAAGAAAGTATCTGATCATAGCGATGTGGATATGCTTGTATGAGCCCTCCAGTCAAGTCACGTCACATTTATTTATATAGTACTTTATACAATATATTGCTTTAAAGCAGCAGCTTTACAGTTTTAAACATGAAAAACAGTGTCAGTGTCTCTTTCGATTAGATGTACTTCAAATTCTACTATAAAGCAGCTCTCCAGTGTGTTCTAGGGATGCACCGGTTGACCTGCCAAAAAACGGACGGTTTTTGCTTCTTTTCTTTATTGCAATCATTCCCGAACATGTCACTTGTGTGTTACAAACGGAAACTGGAGAACTGAGGGAAGAGACGAGATACGCTGAAGGGAATGAAGAGTGCAGGACGGAGGTGCCAGCAGACAAAAAATCCACGTAGAGCAAGCTCGCTGTTGGCGTGCATGATGCGATATTGGAAGAAACAAACCAGCGGTGTCAATACATTTGAATGGCTTAAGTGGATACACAACAGCTTCACATCACTATACAGGTATTTGCTGAAATTTCTGGTAAACAGTACAGCATAGTGTGCATTGATTATTACGTCAACCAATTTGCAGTATCATGTTATTATGGAGAGTGATGGAGATACAACATTGTTAAAATTAATGTTAATGTTTTTCTTGTATTTAGCTCTCAGGTATTGCTTACTAATTGGTCACACTCATACTCATTGATGGTCAAATGTAACCATACACCTTAACTATTTTTCAATTAAATAAATGTTCTATATTTTAGTTTAATAATATTTATTGATTCTGATGAGATCTTTTGGTACTAAATAGGCCTACTATTTGTGCAATAATTATGGTCCATTAATGACCACTTCATATATTTTTTATTATTTATATTACAATTAGTATAGTAATTAAGGTTAAAATAGAGAATTACAATGCAAAGAGGCAAATTACAGCCATTTTGTGGCTGGAAAAATTATTATTTTAATTTGTAATGCCATGGTTTACCCACCAGGTGCCTGTATGGCTCTTTAATAAAAGTCTTGTTGCTCAAAAAAGTATTGCAGATCATAACTGCTAACTTATTTTTAGGTTTTGCATTTGAATAAATATTTAGACATGATCAAACACTAGATTTATTTAAATGTGAAACTTACATCCTAATATTTTTAATGATAATTATTCAAGCACAAACAAGTGAATATTAATGAATGCAAGCTGATATAATTTAACCCAAGAAAAGTTTTAAATAGTGCTAAAAAGGCAAACTTATTTTTCCTTATATGTACAGTAGGCTATATACATATAAATTGATACTGAATCAAGATCGAAATCGATATTTGTGACAATCACCAACCCCGCCCACCTGCCCGCCACCACAAATTGGTTTCTAATCTGTGGGAAACACTGAATACTATCAGTTCTGTATAGGGGTGTAACGGTACACAAAACTGATGGTTCGGTACGTACCTCGGTTTTGAAGTCACGGTTCGGTACAGCAGTTTTAAAAAATGGCTTTTTATTTATTTTTTATTAAACAGTGGTTTACTGAAAAAAATGTGTCTGTCCTTAAATTAATTAAATTATAACTAATAGTTTCTTAAAGATAATGCTGTAAACTATTTAGGGAGCCCTTACTTGCACATTATTACTATAATATTAAAGGTTAACAAACAACAGAGCCCAAACTATGGGCCTATATTCAGCTGATATTCATGTTTAGATATAGGATAATCAACACTCAAATAACACATTGTGTGCAAACATGTAAACTTCACATAAGGCAGTTTTTGCATTAACTCCTAAATAAAACTATGTTTTTCTCCAATTGGTTGTTGAAATATCTTAGTGACTGTCATTTTCATGACAGATTTATCTAAACATAGCATTAAATAATCAAGACATCACTAACAGGTTAAGTAGAATTTATATATATATATATATATATATATATATATATATATATATATATATATATATATATATATATATATATATATATATAGTTTATATACATTGTTTACAAGCTGTTTGACGTCTTTTCGCGATTGAAACAATGATTGAGCGATTACACGACATATAATACGTTTCAGTAAGTGTTATCCTCAACATACCTTAAGATATTAATTCATGTTTATTCTTCTGGAAGAGATGATCATGTTCACTCACACACGCGTGCGCCGCGGCCGGTTGAATTGACGCGCCTACAGTGATCAGTCGTCACATTAAAGAGCGTCAAAACGGCATTTATTGTTTGAATTTCGTGATAAAATGGACTGAATACTTAATATGTTTGATTGGGAACAAGGATTGAAGTGTGTTCCGCACTTAAAACAAGCCAACTGTTAACTGTTAAAGATTGCATTTGGAACGGAGAGCCCTGTACCCGATACGGTTCGGTACGAATACGTGTACCGTTACACCCCTAGTTCTGTATAGAACATTGACTTAATTTGATTTAAAAAGCACCTGCTGTAGGATCTTTGTTTTTTCGTTGCACTAAAAATTATTTGATTTAACATTTTGGAACAATGTATTTATTTACTTTGGTTTTATTTAATTTCACTGGTTGACTTTTCTTTCTTTACACTAAATTTAAAAACAAATGCTGATTTAAGTAACATCTTTGTTTGGATTGTTGAATGAATGTGTGTTAATTGTGTTGTTTGGATTGCAAAATATACAGTTGTTGCCTTTAATTTCACATAAGTTCAACCCAATTTAATTTCCCGTTAATTTCAGATTGCGGACTTGTTTTCATTGGTCAAAAGCCAATTTGGCCTGTTAAATACCAAATAAACACCTTGTTCATGTATACTTTCATTCTTTTATTGTGTAAAAAAAAAAAAAAAATTCGGAATTGGCCAGTTTGCTTGAAAAAAAATTGGAATCGGCCATGTAAAATCATGATTGGTGCATCCCTAGTGTGTTCGTATTTTTACTGATCTTGACGGAATGAACAGAAGAAATTAACCGATTTCCACGTCCCCCTGAATAATTAGAAATGGCCAAATTGCAGTAAATTGTTAAATTTTTAGGTTGGTCTGCCTAAAAATGTCGGTCTAACAGCGCTCGTAACTGTCAGAATGAGTGAGATGGCCAATCAAGGCGGGACTTACTGTTAGTGCGAATTCCAACGCAACACTTTAGCTACAGCAGTGAAAGAATGCGCTGAAAAATATAAGTAACTAAATGTTTAATATTTGACTACTGTTTTACGATAAAAACAGTCAGCGACCAATAGTAATATAAAGCAATGCAAACTACTTTACATTTGTTTATGAAATTTCACGTTTTGAATCGAAAATATGACATTATTTATGTAAATCATAACTGAATTTGACGTGACCAGAAACATTTTTACATATTAGGCAGATGAAAATAAGAGAAGTGAGTGAATGTGTGCATATATATATATATATATATATTAGTTGTGGGCCGTTGTCGGCGTTAACGTGCTGCGTTAACGTGAGACTCTTATCGGGCAATAAAAAAAAAATATCGCCGTTAATCTATTCTCAAAGTTGGGTTGGGAGCTGGGTCTATACTACGCAAGCTATGATGACTTTCACCTTGATATTTTAGCGCGGATGTACACCTAGCCGAATTGCACTGTAGGGGGTGAGAGAACGAGTCTTCGAGCCTGTGTGTATGCCTACTAGTGTTGTCAAAAATATTGATATTTCGCTATGTATCGATACTGAAATATCTGAAACGATACAATACTCATTTTCTACAGTATCGATATCAGCTGCGCTCTACTCTTCTCTCCGACCGACAGCGAGTGACACGCACCCGCCTCCTCTCATTCAGTCCGTTTAATCCTCTGAACATTGCGAACGGGTGTTCTGCTGGACTTTTGTTAGTATTGGTGTGACCGGTCTGAATTTTGCGCGGGGTTGCACATAACATTAATTCTACTAATTCCTGCAGATTTCGTGCTCGCATCTGAAGCGCACACACACATACCGTAATAAAGCCGCCTCTGACATACAAGTGCAAAAATTAGCTCCTTTTTCCAGCTTATTAATGGTCAAATACACTCAAAAATGTCTCAATGCCCATCTTGGTGAGTTTTAACGTAAACACAGTCGTAACCAGCTCACAGGAACAGTGTTTGGATATGCGTGCGTCAGGTCTTAAAGGGACAGAAGTTATTTATTATTCAAACAACAAAAAGACAAACGATCACTTACGAGCACACATATTCTGAATGCCTTCGACAGAATTCGAATGAGCCATTTTAATCTAGATTAATCTAGATTATTTTTGGAATTAATCTAGATTAAAAAAATGTATCTATGGCCACCACTAATATATATATTATTTGCAGATAGTTTAGGCTACTTCATAACTACAAGAGAACTGGAACTTTTACCGTTCTTATTTATTTTTCTTTATATCCTTAAATCCCTTTTAATCCTTTAATAATTGAATTCCTTTAAATAAACCAATAAGACCAATATACCCCCCCCCCCAACTTTGGTCCCCCCAATGTACATGGTTACGGCCTTGCCACACCCACCTATTATGTAATCCCTACAGGCCAATGCTAGATCGAAGGTGTTTACCAACTAGAATCATCGAAATGATGTCAGTTTAAAAAAATGATAAAAAATGTAATTAAATGTTTGCAAGTCTGTCAAACCTTGCACTGTTCCTGGCTTTGTGTAGCACCTGCTGCTCTGCAGATCCTTGATCAGTTCAATCTGATCTTATTAACGGCACATTTCAGTGCCCAATGTGTACTATATTGGATCTGACAACAAACGTGCAACTGTGCAAGTCCATCATAAATTGAAAACATCATAAATCTACCTCATGGAATCTCACGGAAATAAATTAAGATGTAAAAGGAAAATATAACCTCATATTATAAAAATCTTTCTTTTTACACAAAGATCCAGGAGGTCTGTTAGTATACAGTTTTGGGTTCATGGGAGAGTGCAATTTCACTCTCTGTCATAAGAATCTGGTGATTTTGCAAAAAAGTTAGATCTTTCATAAGATTCACAAGCAGCAGCCTGAGGCAGAATACCATAATACTAGCAAAATAGAACCAGCCATTCCCTGCATCAATGCGAGGTTTATCCAGAGAACATGAGCACACACAAATACCTCCGTGTTCTCAGTGTTGCCTACAAACCCGAGGAAATTGTGTATATGACTTCCTGGATTTGCTGACCTTTGAGAGAGGATAGGAAAATCTCATGCAGACTGCAGACTACCAAATAAAACATTCAGACATGACATCATTGCAGTTAAGATCATTATAACAATGCTTTGATTGTCTACTGATTGCAATAACAGAGACACCACAAGATTACACTGCAATAAAGGAAAAGTGCATCTAAAAATGAAAATTATGTCAATTTACTGACTCATCCTCATGTTGTTCCAAACTCATACCGTGGCTTTCTTTCTTCTGCAGAACATTTAAGAAGATAGTTTGAAGAATGTTTCAGCTGACCTGTTTTTGTCCATATAATCAAAGTCAAGAAATGTTTAAACTCCAAAAAGAACATAAAGGCAGTGTAGGGATGCACCGAATGTTCGGCAGCCGAAAATAGCAAAAATTGCACTTTCGGTGTTCGGCCGAGTAAGTAAAAAGACAGAATAAATTTTACCTAACAATGAGGTTTCGGCTGACCGCCTTCCCTGTTCAATTTATAGGAAAAGTGTTGAAAGGTCCTCTGCCGATCGAAAGACTAACGCGACCAGGTACGCTCGTCATGACGTCACGTACGCATCTTGAGATTCACTTTCAACTTTCAACACTTTTCCACGGAAGGCGAGCGGCTGGAACTTTACTTGATAAAGTTTTAAATATGGATATTTTTCTTACACATTTTTCTTTCACTTCAGAAGGCCTTTATTAACACCCCAGAGCCGCGTGGAGCACGTTATTCGATGGACAGGTGCATTTTTTTTATGGACTTCAAAAACAGAGCAACTATTACTGCACTTATAATGCTTGGATTAGCTAGGACTTTTTAAATATAACTCTGATTATATTCGTCTGAAAGAAGAATGTCATATACATCTAGGATGACTTGAGAGTGAGTAAATCATGGGCTAATTTTCATTTTTGCGTGAACTATCCCTTTTATAGAGCACCCTCAGTGATTTCAGAAGCACCCACAGTGATGTGATTATGAGATCTGTAGGCATAATACGCCAAAGATAAGATAAGATGGCCAAATAAAATTTTTTTTTTTTTTTTTGCAAAACTAATTTCAGTGTTAAATAAATATTTTTAAATTGTAGTTTTGTAATTAATATTTCTTAAAAAAAAAAAAAAAAAGCAAGACAGAATAGTAAAAAAGCTAATGTTTACTATTTCATTTATGCAATGATGAAAAAATTGGCAAAATATATGGAAAAAACCCCCCGAAAAACTGCGTTCGGTAATCGGCTTCGGCCTTCAGCCAAGTGTTTTATTATTATTTGGCTTCGGCCAAGAATTTTCATTTCAGTGCATCCCTAGTAGTGTGAAATGAATCCATACAACTCGACTGGTATATTCCAATGTCATGATGTTTGGGCATGTGATGTGTCAGAACCAATGCAGTTTGATGTTAGTTGAGGTTTGAGGTTTGAGGTTTGTGTTGCGTGGGTTGAATGTCTTTATCTGATTTGCGAGTGAATAAAGGCTTACGTTTTTCAAGCTGTTCATCACACAAACTGATTGCAGCACTTCAGAAGATTCATTTTATGTGTTGTCCTTTTTGATGCTTGAAAGATTTGGACCCCATTGGACAAAAACAGGTGTGTCTGAAAAACAGCTGAAACATTCTTCAAACTATGATCTTCTTTTGTCTTTCGCAGAAAAAAAAAAGTAATAATAGTTTTAGAACGACATGAGGGGGAGTATATGACCCAATTCTCTTTTTTTCATCCAGAACTTTAAAAGGCTGTAGTCAATTCAAATGTCGAACACTTTGTAGTGAAAAAAATGAGTTTATGACAAAAAAACAAACAAACAAAGTGGTCGCCTGAAATATGTTTTTCAATAGCTTTATATTTATATGAATATCTGGAGCAGGGTGGCCAATGTCTTACATAATTTCAATACCTAAAACAAAAATGTAGGATTTAATTATTAAAAGAGATAACAAAACAAGCAATACTGTATATCAGTAGACCACTAAACACAATCATGCTACCCATTTTAAAATCTATTAAAAATAACCCTCGTCAAGCTAGAAACCCTTGTTGTACATATACAAGGCTTGAATTTAAATAAATGTGCGGTGCTCCAGCAGCTTTCAAAAGGGGTGCATTTACAATAAGACAGCTGCATCATGGGGGATGGGTCGCCTCCCCCCTTCTCTCCCTCTCTTTTCAGTAAGAAAAAAGCCATTCGTCATCTGAGACATCATTCTGACTACATACGTGATGATGTCATGTTTCGACTGCTACGCAAACAATGTTCCAATGGCTTTTTTCTCTCAAGGAGACACACCTTGATATGTGCAGACCGGCCTACAGGCCGCGGCAGGGGATAAAAACAACTACAATGGAAGACGCGTGGATGGATGCAGCTGTTATATTAGGGACAGGCTGTTGTGTTAGAGACGCATCAGCATCAGCACCAGAAATGGTTGCATCATCCCATGCAGGCAATGATGCTCACATCAGCACCGCCTGCATCCCACTGGCTCTCTGCGGTCAGCCATCAACTACAACTGTGACCCATATCAATACATAACAGGCCTTTGAAAACCTCAGCTTGCCTGCCCAATACTACGAATCTCCAAGGATGCCGAAGGTGTTAGTCTATCAGTCCTCCTAATACAGCTCATAACATCTTTGCATGCATCATTCTAAATAAAATGGCCTGAAATGCAGTAAATTACATGTAAATTGAATTGTATTCATATGAAATGCTTTGTTTAATGCAGCCCAAATAATTAAGGTTGTTAATTTAAAGGACAAATCGTGTCTGCAGACAAAGGAAAAGCTCTAAAAACACAAGAAATGACTGCAATATTTGACATATTCGTATAAACAATATACAATGGGTTGTTCATCGGACACAAGTCATGCATGATGAATTACTTCATTCAAATGATCAGAGGACAATAATGACAACATATGCCCTAAGCATCTAACGTTAACAACCACCCATGAGCAATAAGCATCAACAATGACACCACTTTCAGACGAATGCAGACATTGGCATCGCGTCAACACATTTGCATTGCATTTACAGTCTTTTTGACATCAGCATGTCAACGCGATCAGATGCGGAGCGTGTGAGTTTACCTTTGTATATAATTCAGACGCAGCCATGATGATGGTCGCACAATCAATGTTCCTGCAATCACAGTCAACTGAACATCCGATCAGCTGCGAACATTCAAATCTCTCCTCTAGATCTCACTCAGTGAAAAGCCTTTAGAAGAATGTCATGTACCCAGAGGCTTCGGCTCATTCCTCATGAATCTGCCCGTGTTTTGGCGTGTCTCGGTTCGTTCTGGGAGCGATCTATGCAGGGAATGAGTCAAAGAAAACGCGGTTGCCATGACCGAGAGAACTAATGACGCAAGAGTGCGCTCTGGTGGACAACACTGGACCATCACAAACTGCCATCCGTTTTCTATAATTCTGCTTTGTTTTGTTTTCTTTCTTTCTTTATTTACTTTTTAATGAGGACACATAATGAACATGAGTATTCATTGTACATGCAGATAATATAATTGTATACAAATATACAATTAAAATTACATTTGTAAAAATAAATTATATATATTTAGGGCCTTTTGTAAGCAGTCTTTACCACAGCTATCACGTAATTTTCGTTACATTGAAAAAAAGTATGGAGTTTGTCAACTGAAAGTTTGTTTTGTTTTGGTTGTTCGGAAAGACATTGCGACATTGGGCGGCCTCACAATCCTGTCAAAATATGGCTAACTTGATTAAGGTAGGGATGTTCGATTCCAGGTTTTTTGGAGTCGACTCCAATTCCCGACTCCCACTGTAGGAGTCGATGGAATCGACTCCTCGACTCCATTTACTTTACATCAAAACAGGGTCAGAAATAAGACAAATTTGCAGTTGTTACACACTTAAATTATTTCTCCCCCAACACAAATCCCCTTATTAAAACCTCGCTCCTTTTAGCGTGATCGCCAAACTGATTAATCCAGGTGTGTCTGATTATTGTTGTTGTGACTACAGAGGTCAGGCACACCTGGATTAATCAGTTTGTCCAATAATGGCAGACAGGAAACAAAGGAGCTGGCTGAAGTTCAGGAAGTAGTGCAGCTGTGCATAAAGCCAATTTAGCGATGACTTGATGAGTGGCTATCAGCGTTTCTACCTAGCTTTTGCCGATACCTAATTTTACACAGGGAAAAAAAAGTCATGAAAAAAGCTGTTGTCGAGTGATGGGGCTCCAGGGGTGGCGAACTCCGGTCCTGGAGGGCCACTGTCCTGCAGAGTTCAGCTCCAACCCTGATAAAACTCACCTGCCTTTAGCTTTCTAGTAACCCTTCACATAGACATAATAAATACATAGACGCCCTATTGGTCGCTGGACCGCACGTCAACGGCGCCGCCATATTGCGGAGGGCAACTTTCTCATAACTGTAATCAATCTAATAAGAAAAATGCCGGCTTCGTGTGCTGCTTGGGGCTGTACCAATCGCCGCACAATTGAAAACAGGTCCCGGGAATTACCTTTCACAAGTAAGACTGAACATTTGTTTCTGGTTGTATTTGGTCATTATATAATTAGTAATAGTAACGTTAGTTGGTCAGGGGAGTCAGTCAGACTAAAATAGCTAGTGATGTCGCTAGTTAACTTAGCTGTGAAAGTTGAGACATGAGTTGACATGATTTAAAATATAGTTTTAGCTTATATTATATTCTATATTATAAAGTACATTTCCTGAAATCTAAATATTCATCTTTATTTTCTTAAAACCGACTTTTATGACAAGTAACGTTACTTGCATCGGGTAAGAGACTGACATATTGTGAATCTTAACGTTAGTTGACTAGCTAATTTTTCTCACACATTGAAGGTTTCCCAAAGAAAAAGAGTTGAGGAGACAGTGGGAAGCAGCTATACGAAGGCAAGGTTTTTCCGCTAGCGAGTTTTCTGTGCTATGCAGTGAGCACTTCAAGTCGGAGGACTTTGACAGGACAGGTCAGACTGTCAGGATTAGGGATGGAGCTAAACCATCAGTCTTCAGTTTCCCGGCTCATCTACAAAGAGTAGGGATATCCTCACTAGATTATAAGGATTATAAACCTGCCATTAAATGGTTATTTGTTTATATATGTTTTTCCTTTTTAGCCCGTTGCAACCAGGGCTACACAAGCCTCAAAGAAAGCTGAGGAAAGCCTGTTAGTGGACTGTTCTCAGCATTTCCAAGAGACTGATCCTCCTCTGCCTAATGCTGTGAGTATTTGTTCTGTTCTAGTTTAACCCAGAACAGCTGTGAGCATTATGGCCCTGACCATATTCAAACCTCTATGTCTGTCAACTAAAATGACATTTTTATGAAAACATACAAATGTTGTCATAATCTACTGACATCAAATCAATTAAAGGGGAAAGTACTCATATTTTCAATCAGGAAGCCACATCAGGTATATAACAAAAATAAAATTTTGTGTGAATGATAAAACAGTACATACATATAACAGTACAATTTGCATACCTGGTGTGTGTGTGTGTGTGTGTGTGTGTGTGTGTGTGTGTGTGTGTGTGTGTGTGTGTGTGTGTGTGTGTGTGTGTGTGTGTGTGTGTGTGTGTGTGTGTGTGTGTGTGTAAGCACTATTCAACACCAGCATATTTAGGAATGCAAGCCAGCAAGTATAACATTGTACTATTCACCAACCAGCTGAGACTGTGTGTTAGGTGATATAAACATTACTTAAAACATTATTCTTTCTACTAGGACCACACCTATGCATTGCCTGCATCTCCCTCTGGTTTAAAGGCCAGACTCTGTGAAGCCTTGGCTAGAGTGGAGAGTCTGGAGCGAGAGATGAGGAATGTGAAGGACAGAGAACGGAGGGCAAAGAGAACCGTGCATGATCTTCTAGAGGATCTGAAGGGGAAGAACCTCATAAATGAAGACTTGAAAGAGAGGCTCAATTTCTACTCTGGTAAAAAAAAAAACTTTATGCATAACTTATGTGAACACTTTCCCATTGCTATTATTATTATTTCAATTTTTATTGCAAGCACACTTATTAGTTAGTCTGTTATAACTGAATTTCAGATCTTCCGATAGACCTCTTGTCAAAACAGAGCCATGAGTACACAAAAGAGCAGAGGGAGTTTGCCCTCACTCTTCACTTACATGGCCCAAAAGCCTATAATTATTTGAGAAAGTCACTCCATCTCCACCTTCCACATCCACATACATTACAGAGGTATTCTTAATTTAATTTGATTGATTGATTGACTGATTGATTGCTACAATAACTAACTACTTTTCATTTTACTAAGGTGGATGAGTTCTGTAGATTCCAAACCTGGCCTCAACATGATGATGTTGGACATGTTGAAAAGACGACAAGAGGAAGACCCAGCCAAATATGGATGTGTGACTCTCATGTTGGATGCCATGGCTATCAAAAAACATGTTCAGTACAATCCTCATAGACAGAAAATGTCTGGATTTGTGGATATGGGGGATCGTATGAATGAAACTGATGTTGCCACCGAAGCTCTTGTTTTTATGGTTGTTGGCCTACAAGGCCATTGGAAGGCTCCAATTGCCTACTACCTGACCAACTCTCTGTCACCAGACACACAGAAGGTCTTAATTGTGCATGCCTTAGAGGAACTGCATGAGCGTGGAATCAGAGTGGTGTGTGTAACAATGGATGGACATGCCTCTAATATTAGCATGTGTAACCAACTGGGGTGCCAGTTAAAGGCAAACTCTCTTGAGCCCTTAAAAACCTTTTTCGCACATCCAGTGACTGGTGAGAAGGTGTTTGTGATGATGGATGCTTGCCACATGTTGAAGCTGGCTCGGAATATGTTGCAGGCTTACAGTCCAATAACCAGCAGCACTGGTCAGATCAACTGGACATTCATTGTTCATCTTAATGATGTTCAAGTGAAAGAGGGACTGCATGCAGCCAACAAGGTTACAGGGAAGCACGTGCATTTTGATTCACAGAAGATGAAGGTGTCTTTGGCTGCACAGACACTAAGTCGCTCAGTTGCTGTAGCTCTGCGCACATTGAGAGACCTTGGCTATTCACAGTTTAAAAACTGTGAAGCAACGGCTGAATTCATTGAGGTAATACTATGCAAAAATTGTGATGAATCAAATGCTTTTTCTTAATGCAAACATTTGCTTTTAGATGATTGACAGGCTATTTGACATAATGAACAGCCGCAATCCACGCGCCAAAGGGTTCAAAAGTCCCCTGGGTTCATGGAATTGGAGTGATAGAGTAGAGTTCTTGTTGAGAGCCAGGGAATATTTGATCAGTTTGGTGATGAAAGATGGCACACCTCTTCACCAATCAAAGAGGTTATTTATAAGTGTCAAGCTTCTGAAGAGTTCACAAGTTCATGACATCATAAGTTCATATGATGTTCTTGTTCCGTTGTTCTGATCTTTTCACTGACTCTTTTTGTTTCTGTTGGAATTCTACTATGTTAAGTATTTTTCAGTTCTTCTTACAGGTGGCAAATTGGTATGTATGCACTATGTTCATATTTTCAAGCCTTTCCAGTTCTGTTCTAAAATTGTTCCTATTTAGATTACTTACTTAAAGGTTCCTAACGCTGACACTAATTTATACTCTTAAGAGGCATGCAGTAATTTTGCGATACGCACCATCTTTAATGTAGTAGGAAAATACAATTACCAACCAGAGACATTGCAATGGGGTGGCTTCATGGGAATCGTCCCTGAATGTTTTCTCAAAAGTACCAAACTTTTTGGATTTTACAAATAACTTTATCATTTGCCCTCAGTCTCTCTAGCTAATTTGCTGTACAAGCAAATGGAGCAAACATTCTATTATTAGAGCTATCTATTGCTCACAGCAATGGCATGTCTCTGTGTTGTTGTGTCACATTAAGACCATTTAAGCTTTTAGTGAACAAAATTACGTTGTGCTCTCTTAAGAGTATCTTGATTTTGCCATGATCATATTGACAAATCATTTTCTTTTGAAGGTACCTATCTGTGATGGGGTTCATCATCAATATTGACACCCTAATGTTGATGATTCCTGAACAGCTCCGATTTCAGCGGTACATCTGCACTTATCGATTTAGCCAGGATCACTTGGAGCTCCTCTTCAATTCAATTCGAGCATCAGGTAGGGATTTCAGAAATTTTGAAATTATAACAAAATATAATCTGAAAAGAGGCAATATCTGTATTAAAGGAAGAGCTGCATGATTAATAGTAGAAAAGAATATTAATTCAAACACCTACACCATCTTATTTTTAAATGACAATTATTCGGCTATGTCTATAAAACATTTGACAAGTACGATTACAGCACAAAAAAAGTCATGATTCATCCAGAATCGCAAATTTATCCAGAATTGTGCAGCTCTAATTCACCCAAATACAAAACTTTGCTGGTAGTCACCATCAGGCCAAGATGTGTATATGACTTTCTTTCTTCATTTCATGAAGATTTTTTTTTTCATATACATCTTGGATGGCCTTAGGGTGAACATATCAGCAAATTTTCATTTTTGGGTAAACTATTCATTAAGTGTGTGTGTGTGTGTGTGTGTGTGTTTTGTTCTTTAGGGGGATGGAATAACAATCCTACTGCAGGCCAGTTCCAGGGCATTTTCCGGCGTCTCATGGTCCGGTGCGGTGTCTCTCCAAGCACTTCAGGGAATGTGGCACCACAGGATGAGACTGTGTCACTTTCAGCTGTTGAAATGTCATCTCCAGCAGGACAAGAATCTGAGGAGCTTCCATCCCCTTTTTTAAATGTTTCTGCACTTGTGTGTGACCACAGCTACCTGCCAACCCGCTTTGGTAGCCTTGTGGACAATGCCCTTGTGTACATTTCAGGTTTTGTGGTGCGTCAGATTTTGAGAAAACTTTCCTGTGATGTGTGCCGTGCTAGCTTGGTGGCAGATGCTGTACCTGCGTCCTTTGATCAGAACTACCACTTGCTTTCTCTGAAAAACAATGGAGGGCTGATGATTCCTTCTGAAGGTACAGTGAAGGTGGTCAGATCAGCGGAGCGGTTTATTCGCCAGTCATCCTCTGGGAGAGTGTCTTTGATCAATCAATTTGTCAGAGCTGAGATTGGTTCAGAAGATGTGTTTTTACTCGAGGAACACATTCAAGAAACACAGTTTGGAATTGACAACCATCATTTTTCTCTGTTGTCATTGGTTGTGTCTGTCTTTCACAAACTGAGGATGCACCACATTGCCAAACTTAACACTCTGACACTACAGAGTGGCAACACAAGAAAAAAGCTCTGCAAAACAGTGCTTTTCAAAGGGTTTTAGTAATAATCCCTGGTGACCCCACAAAGGATGACTGATTATAGATGATTATTGGATAATATATAGCCTTTTGTTAGTATTTATTATTATTACTATACCAATACTATTATATTTTTATTATCTAGTCACTATTTAATTCACAATTTTTTATTATTGTCTATATTCTGCAATTGATATTACATTACATTTGATATTATTATTATACCAATACGATTATATTTTTATTATACTAGTCACTATTTAATTCACTTTTTTTTATTGTCTACATTCTGCAATTGATATTACATTGTATTTTATATTATTATTAATGTTGTTGTTAGTATATTGTACCACTTGCGATTATCAATCTATTATAGTTATGCTCTTAAATTATTGCACTATTCACTATTTAACTTTTTTTTTAATATCATCTATTTTCTGTAATTGATATTTCATATTCTATTGCTATGATTATAGTGTTATACAAAATATATTATCAATATAGTAGGCCTACTATATTGTATTTTGATATTATATAATTATACTATTCATTACTATTTTATTTGCTGTATACTGTTTGTTTATGTTATACACTAAACTATTTACTATTCTCACTTTGTTATATTTACTATTTGCATTGCACTAGTTGTACCATAAATGTATAAAGCATCCATCAGTTATCATTGTTATTGTATATTTGGAGTATCTGTCTGTATTTTCAGATTTGTTATTTTCGCATTGGCAGTCAATTCTAAGCACAAGAAAAGCTAAAATCGAGTTAAAGACAGAAAATGCTTTTTTCACAATAAGAACAGTTTGTTTCATTAAATCTGAAAATTAAATGTAAACGTTATTTTTGTTTTTATCCAGAGAAACCGCAGATCACCCGTTTACTTGTATTTGTTCACAGCGCAGTCTTGCCCTCAGCAATATGGCGGCCGCGTTGACGTATTGCAGCAACGTTCTAAAACGACCAATAGGGCGTCTATGTATTTATTATGTCTATGACCCTTCAGACCATGATTAGCTTGTTCAGGTGTGTTTGATTAGGGTTGAAGCAAAACTATGCAGGACAGTGGCCCTCCAGGACCGGAGTTCGCCACCCCTGGGCTAAACGCACATGATCATTGACTTAAAAGGTGAGTTAAAGATATAAATATAATAGCTAATGTACACTTATTCATGTATTTCTTCTTGATGTGAGTTTTTTTTTTTTTTTAAGATTTAGTTTAATGATTATGAACACAAGGTTAACCATAGAAAACCAAATTTATATTTATTGCATTAATAGGCACTATCAATTAAACTAAAGCTAGCATGGAGGAAGCCTATGTATAAGTACAAACTAAAGTCGCTGTGACTTTTTTCTATTTCTAAAGTATAAGCACTCAAATAAATGTGTGAAAGTTTCTGCAGCGACAGCTCTCTGACGGGATGTTTTACGTCAGTTATCTGAATTCCTCGCTTCATTTCATTCACTCCTTGCTTATAGTGCACTCAACTGCCATGCACTTTATAGGGATTAGATAATTATTAAACAGAGCGATTTCGGACACAGCATTATTTTAAAAGACAATTAAAATGTTTACAACATTTTTTAGAGGAGGCATTGCGCTGAATATGAACAAAATATGAAACAAAATATTATTAAAAAAAGTTAATTAGCATCACGGTTATACGTTTTAAAACAAAATATATTCACAATATGTATGGAGGCATTTTGCAAAAGTGAATTTTGCTTAATTTGATCAATCAAATATACATTTTGAAAATAAAAAATATACACGAGGCAACATCCATTTATGCGTGTGTGTTTATTTTAGTATTTCCGTTAGTGAAACAATACTACAGCCTGTAAACCATTTAAATATATATATATCAGTAAATAATGGTAATATAAATAATTAAATATTAGTTTAAAAAATACTTGTTTTATATTTCCCCAGAGGTGCATCATATGCCGCTTTGCGCTGAAAGGGATGTGGGACATGAGTAGGAAAGTTGGTCCTTTATCCTGCTGGATAGCCTGAATCCATTTCCTTCAAACTTTAACATCAACAGGGCAACAAACGACAAATATGGCTGCTTACAAGGGAATAACAAGAACAGCCCGGTAAGCTACAATAACTTTTGCTCGTTGCTTGCGCCATTTGTTTACCTGTTGCCCTGTGGTGAGGAGGAAATTACCACGGTGATTGTGTATTTCCGGTCACAAATACGGAAGTTGTGAGAGGTCTGTTAGGCCTACTTTTAGGCCTCATGTCGTTCCAAAGCCATAACACCTTCGTTCATCTTCGGAACACAAATTAAGATATTTTTGATGAAATCCGAGAGCTCTCTGACCTCTCCATAGACAGCTATTTAATTATCACTTTCAAGGTCCAGAAAGGCAGTAAAAACATTGTTAAAATAGTCCATGTGAGTCCAGTGGTTCAAAAAAAGTTACGGACTGCAGCTTTAAAGGCACAGAATGTAATTTTTGCCATTAGAAGTGGCTTATTCAAAACAATAACAAAGGCGTAGCTTGATGACCCTGTGAATGAGCGTGGAATCATGGGAGTTGTAGTCTACAGGGACGAAAATCATGTTCATAGATGTGCAAACGGTATGGCCCACAAATGTGTCCAATCTGATCCAAGCAATGATTTGAACAATCTCTATTGTATTGGCCATAAATCCAAACAGGTTTTAGTTTTATTTTGGCCGGCCTCTATTCCGGACATGCAAACAAACTGCTTTGCAATCATTTACTAAAATGTTGTTTGTGTGGAAATATTACAAAGTCTGTAAACTGGACGTTAACACAGGCACACGCTGAAGACGGACGCAAAGAGGAGAACAGACACACCAGCAGAGAAAATACTGTACAAGGCACAAGCTCACTGTTGGTGTAATCTATGAAGAAAAATATTCATATTAAATTGGGGTTTATATGAATGTGTCTTTGGGATAATGTAAGTAAGCAATGAACAAAATATATATATCACTGTGCTGCTAATAGTACATATTGCCAAAAGTATTGGCACACCTCTCCAAATCATTGAATTCAGGTGTTCCAATCACTTCCATGGCCACAGGTATATAAAATCAAGCACCTAGGCATGCAGATGCTTCTACAAACATTTGTGAAAGGATAGGTTGCTCTCAGGAGCTCGGTGAATTCAAGCGTTGTACCGTGATAGGTTGCCACCTGTGCAATAAGTCCATTCGTGAAATTTCCTCACTACTAAATATTCTACGGTCAACTGTTAGTGGAATTTTAACAAAGTGGAAGCAATTGGGAAAAACAGCAACTCAGCCACGAAGTGGTAGGCCAGATAAAATCACAGAGCGGGGTCAGTGCATGCTGAGGCGCACAGTGTGCAGAAGTCGCCAACTTTCTGCAGAGTCAATAGCTACAGACCTCCAAACTTTGTGTGGGCTTCAGATTAGCTTGAGCAGTGCGTAGAGAGCTTCGTGGAATGGGTGTCCATGGCTGAGCAGCTACATCCAAGCCTTACATCACCAAGTGCAATGCAAAGCGTTGGATGCAGTGGTGTAAAGCACACCACCACTGGACTCTAGAGCAGGGGAAACATGTTCTCTGGAGTGACGAATCACGCTTCTCTGTCTGGCAATCAAATGGAAAAGTCTGGGTTTTGACGTTGCCAGGAGAACGGTACTTGCCTGACAGCATTGTGCCAAGTGTCAAGTTTGGTGGAGGGGGGATTATGGTGTGGGGTTGTTTTTCAGGGGTTGGGCTTGGCTCCTTAGTTCCAGTGAAAGGAACTCTTAATGATTCAGCATAATAAGACATTTTGGACAATTTCATGCTCCCAACTTTGTGGGAACAGTTTGGGGATGGCCCCTTCCTGTTCCAACTAGACTGCACGCCAGTGCACAAAGCAAGGTCCATAAAGAGATGGATGAGCGAGTTTGGTGTGGCCTGCACAGACTCCTGACCTCAACCCGATAGAACACCTCTGGGATGAATTAGTGCAGAAAAGCCAGGCCTTCTCATCCAACATTAGTGCCTGACATCACAAATGCGCTTCTTGAAGAATGGTAAAAAATTCCCATAAACACACTCCTAAACCTTGTGGAAAGCCTTCCCAGAAGAGTTGAAGCTGTTATGGCTGCAAAGGGTGGGCCAACTCCATATGAAACCCTACGGATTAAGAATGGGATGTCATTAAAGTTAATGTGCTTGTAAAGGCAGGCGTCCCAAACCTTTTGGCAATATAGTGTATATTTTAATGCAAAATTCTTATGTATATTTACATTTGGCAGACACTTTTATCCAAAGCGACTTACATTGCATTCAAGGTGCACATTTTACATTTTGTCAGTCCTTGCTTTCCCTGGGAATCGAACCCATGACCTTGACGTTGCTAGCGCCACGCTCTACTGTTTGACCTATGAGTTATGTAACATGTATTGAAATTATTCTGTTAAATATATGCATCGTTAAGTAGAATTCACCCAAAAAATTTAATATACCTGATGTAGCTGCCTGATCAAAATGAGTGCTTTCCCCTTTTATTGTTGTGATGACATGAGCCAATGTAACAGGTTAAAGAATGAGATATATTTTTTGTAACCTTTCATTTTCTATTTTGTAGTTATGTGAGTTTATTTCACCAAAATTTTGTATTGTTCATTCATTTTATGGTCGTATATAGGTATTGGGAGAGTTATTTGTTGTGTAAGTGCGCCCTCTATTGGATAGAGGCTGGAATGATGGTCATATATTGAATTTTCATGTTCCTTTCTCAGTTTGCGTTCCACTTGACTGAGAGAGGTACGTGCTCACTTCAGTGCAATGTACATTTGAAATATACCTGTTCTGACTTTAGTTAAATGCACATGGTAACTTGTACGTGTACTTTATGATGAATGCATATACATTTATTTGAGATGTGTTGAGAGTTTAAGAGATTGCTAACATAGCTAAACTCGTGTGTTGTTTTGTTGTATGCTAGTGCTCGCCATTCTATCATTTTGTGATGTTTCAGTTGTCCTATTTCTTATGTTAGGCTGATTCTGATCAAAGATAGAATCCTGATCTTTTGCTCTCTTTGAAATTTGTACAGGTATGTACTCCCAATACCAGGTTTAAAATATAATGTGTTCATTGAATAGTTTTCTTGTATTGATTGATATTCACTGGCACTGAACAAAGCATTTACATGTTGTTTCTTGCATATTATTGTATGCAGTAACTATTGAAAGGAAGATGGTTTATTTTATGTTGCATATTGTTAATGTAAAAGCTAAAAACCAATAGTTGATGGTAGGAATAGTATGCAATATGACATACACATGAAAATGAATGTGTTTTTATTTTCTGATTTTTGAATGTGATTTAAATATTCAGAAAGTTTGCGTTCCACTTGACTGAGAGAGAATAAAGTGCCTTGAGGAATATCAGCGTCCTGTCTTTAATGCACCAGAACACAACGGCTACACCAACATAACTTCATGTCTCGTCCTCTTCCCTTTTGTCTTGTAACCGTATGAAAGAAGTAGGTTTCTTTTGACTTCCTGATAATCTTATTTAATCTTTATTGTAATTATCGATTTTATATCTATATTTTCACTTCAATTAATGTGTATAATGTTATTTTACTTACCTGTGTGATTATTTTCGTCATTTTATACTTTTTTGAGTTTGTGGAAAGGAGAGGACATGATGATCACATGGTGATCAGTGTACATACTTATTTTATAGAAAACAAGGGGGCAGCCCTAAAAAGCCCTAAAGAGGCAGCTTATTTATATCAGGGAATAAAAGATCCAGCGAAGCTGCCGCCTGCTGTCCAGTGTCTAACTCCTCAAAACTACACAACGCAGAATTAAAGGGTTTCATAACTGGTGTCGCCAGCTGCACATAATGCGTGGCGTTGTGAGCCACCGGTTACACCTACATGCTGTGCATGTTGTTTAAAGGCACTGTTGATGGCTATAGACTATACAAAGACAGTGCACTTATTACTTATGAATGAGAGAAAGCACAACCCGGAATATGGCGGAATAAGTCCCGCCTTATAAATAGAAGAGCCAATTGCTGATTGGTAAAGTCAACGCTTCACTGCAGCTGCCGTTAGAAGCTCCGGGGGCCAGTCATAGATAGTTTCTAAGGTAATGGCATTGCTAAAGGCAGACTTACAACACGTCTGGCTGGATTTTGCTGGAAATCCCCAGAATTGCAGTCAAATTTGTGCTTGTTGCAGTCGCTGCCTAGAAATCTAGACGCACCCTAGCGGCTGCAAATGTAACTCTCCGTTGGCTTGCGAGCTGGAAAAACCAAACTCTGGTCAGACCAATCACATTGTGTATAAAGTCGGTGGGCGGGCTTAACATAATGACGGCAGAGTTGCGCCGTCACCGCATGCTACTTGTAAACAAAGAAGCTGGCGAACAGTGGTCTTTCGAATTGGCTTTGGCCGCGACTCTGGAAGACTTGGAGTTAAGCTTTTCTTTGAGAAACGAACAAAGAACGGCACTCAAGTCATTCATAAGAAAGGAAGATGTGTCCTGAGATTTGCCGACCGGATATGGCGAAAGTTTAATCTATCAACTAGCTCCGCTTCACCTTCTTCGTTGCTCTGGTTGGTTGTAGCGCTATCCTATTGCGTGCAGAGGGAATTTGAAAGACAAGTGTTTAGATATTTGTTCATACAAGGTCATCTGTTATGAAGACAGATGTTGCGATAATATCAAACAGGTTTGAAAATATCGCCACATAATCTTGTAGTGTGAGCGATGAAACGACATGGTAATCATGCACCTTAATGTACATGAATGCAAGGCGACAATTTGATCATAATTGTTTTATACTAACATACTAACAAGAATGTATATTTTTAAAATGTAAATAAGTCCCAGATAGCATGCATATCCGGGGCTCATATGGGCCAACTATGGCACTTATGGCTCAGTTCTGGCAGCGGCAAAGGTCATAAGCCGGTTTGAGTGTGAGATGTGGCTTGCTGTGTGTGACCTTTGCCACAGCCAGAACTGAGCCATATGCAGTGGCGGAGCCAGAGGGGTGTCCAGGGTGCCACCCCAAAATGTAGAATGCTACTTCCATTTCACCTCCAATTGAAAGAAGCATTTAATTTGATGTCTGGCGACGTGACACATTATTCATGTATTTTGACGATTAAGATTTTTTTTTTCAAAATCCTGTCGTGCCATTCACATAGTTTTCCTTTAAATGACACAATTAGTCTCAAAACGATAATAATAACTTCACCCTAGGCTGGAAGAGTGTGTATAGACCTTTTTCAGTATTTTTCTTTCTGTGTAAAGTCTGTGCTTATGGAAATGTATAATATATATTGTCCTTTCTGTTTCCTTTTGCTCCGTTTTTACAGCAAAACACATCAACGGCACTTGTTTCATTCCTGAAGTGAACTTTTTGCCTGTATGGTGATTAGATTCGCTGTTTTGCATTGCCACTTTGAACATGAGAACGCCTGGTGTGCTGCATATAGCGCTTCATCCATAGCGTGTGCACAGAGAGCACATCTTGCACTTGAACAGACAAATGCACATAAAAGTATGACAAAAATAGCCTTCTTGGCGAGTATCATAGTGAACACAGTTGGCTATGTCTTAACCGAATGTACGTTGACAATGCGTGTCAATACTGGACTCAATATTGTGCATTTGGTCTTAAAGTGACCGCAGCCTATAGCCTACCTCCCGCCATCTGTCATTAAAGAAAAAAAAAAATCACACACTGATCTTGACTGAATAACTTTTGTAGCTAGTTTTAACATGCATTAATCTATATTTAAATTATACAGTGAGGATTATGCAATGTTATTTAACACTTGATTATTAGGATTTCTGTACCCGAATTACTGTTAGACCTGAAACTTCAAGCACTTAATTCTTAACACTGTTCTTATTTAATTACGGACTGTTTACTTGTATTCAATAATGGTTGAAATTTATATTGTTAGGCTTGCAGTTGAATATCTACTATAATTGAGAAATGTGGAATTTCGCTGGTATGTATTTTGGTAGCTTATTTATTAGAATGGAATGTTACATCGGTCAAAACAACGGAAAACAAATAAGTATTACACATGATATTACACATAAGTATTACATGATACTCAAGAGTCATCGCTGTCATTCCATGGGATATGTGGGCCAGATGTTATTTACTTACGGGGGTGGTCTTTGCACAATTCTTAACATGATGATATATTTTATTTACCATCAGTTTTTGCTGAACAGACATGCCCATTCGGTAATATGTAATCAGGGCCGTTTCTAGCCATTCTGATGCCCTAGGCAAAATTCTTATTGGTGCCCCCAGTCAAATTTTAAAAAGCAACATTGGTATTACTGGTATTAATTAACAAATACATAAATACCAAATTATATTTGTTAATAAGGATTCAAATTAATAGCCAGATGCCTGTATAGCCCTAGGCCTATAATATATAGCCTATATTTGTGCAGTCCCTAGTTGCTAAGAAATTGTTCTCAGACATAACTACATAATTATTATGTGTTATTAATACATTTCACATGAAAGAGATAAGAATAAATACTGATTCAGTGTAGTTTTTGTTACTAATTGATGCGTGAACTTCCCCTTTAAATAACGCAACACTTTGCCCTCTGTGTGTACGACACTGCTTGCATTAAGCACTATTAGAACTGAATGAATCGATTCAGCATTCAACACCATCCGTAAAGATACGTTAAAATTTGTCAACGTGAATTAATAAAGGATGTATTCATGTTGTGAATTTGCACATTTTATTATACCATTTTTAAATTGGCCGCTAAAGTTTTATATGGGACAATTACAAAACACACTGATTCTTTTAACAATGCATTGGCGCAAAAACCTTTTGGAGGTGCAATTAAGAGAAGAAGGCTTTATAGAGTCAAAATATAACCACACTCACTTCATCATGAAATGCTGAAGTAAGTGTGCAGTTATATTTTGCCTCTAACATACACACCGAGCAATGCTATCTGCTCACAGCGTGATTTCTAGACTGCCACAAATACTGCCCTAACAAAATACAGATTTGTAGGCCTACCTGTTATTTTAATTTAGCATTATTTTATGGTTAAAAAAAGTGTTACCTTGCCAAAGCATTGACCGAGTTCATTGATCTAATGGTGTTGTTGAGCGCTCCAAACGCGAACTTTTTTGACAGTAGCTTACTCTGATCTGATGGCATATAGGAATCGTCAGATTGAGAGTTCTCTGATCCAATAGTGTGGGGGAACTAGTGGGGGCGGCAATAACATTTTAGGGTGGATGTGACACCCTTTACACACAAACATCTAGTGCCAGATATACACTTATTGGCGCATACCCCCCCTACTGATGGCGCCCTAGGCGACCGCCTAGTTTGCCTATGCCTAAAAACGGACCTGTATGTAATATACACTCACCTAAAGGATTATTAGGAACACCATGCTAATACTGTGTTTGACCCCCTTTCGCTTTCAGAACTGCATTAATTATACGTGGCATTGATTCAACAAGGTGCTGAAAGCATTCTTTAGAAATGTTGGCCCATATTGATAGGATAGCATCTTGCAGTTGATGGAGATTTTTGGGATGCACATCCAGGGCACGAAGCTCCCGTCCCACCACATCCCAAAGATGCTCTATTGGGTTGAGATCTGGTGACTGTGGGGGCCATTTTAGTACAGTGAACTCATTGTCATGTTCAAGAAACCAATTTGAAATGATTCAAGCTTTGTGACATGGTGCATTATCCTGCTGGAAGTAGCCATCAGAGGATGGGTACATGGTGGTCATAAAGGGATGGACATGGTCAGAAACAATGCTCAGGTAGGCCGTGGCATTTAAACGATGCCCAATTGGCACTAAGGGGCCTAAAGTGTGCCAAGAAAACATCCCCCACTCCATTACTCCACCACCTGCACAGTGGTAACAAGGCATGATGGATCCATGTTCTCATTCTGTATACGCCAAATTCTGACTCTACCATCTGAATGTCTCAACAGAAATCGAGACTCATCAGACCAGGCAACATTTTTCCAGTCTTCAACTGTCCAATTTTGGTGAGCTTGTGCAAATTGTAGCCTCTTTTTCCTATTTGTAGTGGAGATGAGTGGTACCCGGTGGGGTCTTCTGCTGTTGTAGCCCATCCGCCTCAAGGTTGTGCATGTTGTGGCTTCACAAATGCTTTGCTGCATACCTCGGTTGTAACGAGTGGTTATTTCAGTCAAAGTTGCTCTTCTATCAGCTTGAATCAGTCGGCCCATTCTCCTCTGACCTCTAGCATCAACAAGGCATTTTCGCCCACAGGACTGCCGCATACTGGATGTTTTTCCCTTTTCACACCATTCTTTGTAAACCCTAGAAATGGTTGTGCGTGAAAATCCCAGTAACTGAGCAGATTGTGAAATACTCAGACCGGCCCGTCTGGCACCAACAACCATGCCACGCTCAAAATTGCTTAAATCACTTTTCTTTCCCATTCTGACATTCAGTTTGGAGTTCAGGAGATTGTCTTGACCAGGACCACACCCCTAAATGCATTGAAACAACTGCCATGTGATTGGTTGATTAGATAATTGCATTAATGAGAAATTGAACAGGTGTTCCTAATAATACTTTAGGTGAGTGTATGTACATATATATCCCTATATCTGAGTAGTGATGTCATATATGTTTCATATAAGGCAATACATTATTAGCACATACATCCTCACGATATATGAAGATATACAGGTGCTGGTCATTATAATTAGAATATCATCAAAAAGTTTATTTATTTCACTAATTCCATTCAAAAAGTGAAACTTGTATATTATTTTTTAATTTTGATGATTATAACAGACAACTAAGGAAAATCCCAAATTCAGTATCTCATAAAATTAGAATATTACTTAAGACCAATACAAAGAAAGGATTTTTAGAAATCTTGGCCAACTGAAAAGTATGAACATGAAAAGTATGAGCATGTACAGCACTCAATACTTAGTTGGGGCTCCTTTTGCCTGAATTACTGCAGTAATGTGGCGTGGCATGGAGTCGATCAGTCTGTGGCACTGCTCGGGTGTTATGAGAGCCCAGGTTGCTCTGATAGTGGCCTTCAGCTCTTCTGCATTGTTAGGTCTGGCATATTGCATCTTCCTCTTCACAATACCCCATAGATTTTCAATGGAGTTAAGGTCAGGCGAGTTTGCTGGCCAATTAAGAACAGGGATACCATGGTCCTTAAACCAGGTACTGGTTGCTTTGGCACTGTGTGCAGGTGCCAAGTCCTGTTGGAAAATGAAATCTGCATCTCCATAAAGTTGGTCAGCAGTAGGAAGCATGAAGTGCTCTAAAACTTCCTGGTATACGGCTGCGTTGACCTTGTACCTCAGAAAACACAGCGGACCAACAACAGCAGATGACATGGCACCCCAAACCATCACTGACTGTGGAAACTTTACACAGGACATGGCATGTGACTGTATGATTTGTTCCCGCCCCTTTCAATCAAACGCAGTGTAGCAAATTAGCTCTATATGAAATATTAATAATAAATAATAACTGGTTATAATTTATTATGAATATTTGGATTAGTTAATATAATTAATTTACTGTCGTAAATTAATATTACAATCAATGAACCTATTTGTCCCATGAACACTCAGGATCAATTGTTTATTAACTCTAAGAAATGTACATTTCCGGGGCATGGGAAATGTCTTTCTTAATTTACGATACTACTAAGAGCAGTAACCAAGATCTAAATGATTAGTGACTCCAGTTATGAGCTTGAGACACGGACAACTTTACGTGTAACATGAACAAGATTTTATTAACTAGTCTAAACACTTAAACTGCTCTAACATACACACACATACATGCATACAGTTTACCAAGGGAAAGAGAGCTGAAGCAGAATACAGGAAAGCAAGAAGTTACAGCATTGTCTGAAATTCAGCAGATCAACAGCCTTGAGCAAACCATCAGTTTAGTTCTAACATGCCCTTCTTTAAAAGGGTAAGGATACTTAATGTATCAAATAATGAGACTAAGTTTGATACTTGCATGTCTCGCCCATTTGAATTAAACTGTCCTGATGCAATTTGTTGAGGCTCCAGTTCATCCTTGCTGATGTGGTCTTGATGAGAGAGAACCAGTGGTAGTCAGAGTATCTTTGGTGAATGGAAAGACAAGGCCGCAGCCTGGCACAAGCTTGGTGGGTCCTTAGAGGCTTCTAGTTCAGCATCATCTTCACGTCAGCATTTCAGAAAAAGAGTAAGCCCCCGCTAAAAGCTGATCAGTGACTTTAAAGCGTGAAGATGGCACCCCCCCTGGAGGTGCAAGAGCCAATGAGAAGATTTCCCTTTGGAGGGAAATTTTACAACCCTTTGTGTTCTAGCAGGGCATTTGAATATGTACTTTCATTGGGTGTTTAAGAAAAGAATCTTTAAGATTCTTATAATACTAATGCATCACAAAGTTAGCAACATGTAATGTAAATTAACAAATCGGTGACGAAGATTGTTTTTTTTTTAGAGACCAAACATGCCGCACATATAATGTTGGTTAACCATAATATGCAAAGTCTGAAACATTAACCCAATTGAGTTTACAAGAATACAAACGCCACATAAAAGGGAAAATCATGAGATGGGAAAATTAGATACACGTTTACACATTTATCAAGTGGTTGTATATAGACTATATATAGGACTAACAGGGTTTTTATTCCTCTTCCTCTGCAAGAATTTAAATGAGGGTCACACCTCTCAGGACATTCTTTTCCGTCGTAAAACCCAGTCTCAGTGTGTGTCCTGTAACAAGACACTGCGTCCTGCCAGTGAGTTAGCTTCATTTGGGGAACGTTTCACAGGCCTTATTTGGGAGAGGGAGTTTGCTGGATTATTCATTATATAAATTAATAATATGTGTGTGTCTGATTGATCCAGACGCAACACGCAGTTTCGGCAGGCGCCACCTGATGAAACACTTGAAGCTTCATTTAACCATAGTCACGTGACATTGGTGTTTTGAATCACAGTTTGGAGTAGTGTTTCGAAACATCTGCGCTTCGGGATCTTGACAAAGTGCCGAAACGTCAGTTTCGCGTCAGCCATCCCAAGCTGAAGATTATATTGTCTCCCTCCGGCAAATGGATGTCCTCTGTAGCACTTTGTGGAGGAGTTTTTGGAATATTTGTAATGTATGGAATATCTGGTGAACTGGAGTGATTCTTCACTCAAAGCCTACTTTCAGATGGGACTGGATGATGAGTTATATCAGGTCCTGTCTCCTGGTCATTATAATTTACTCCTAGTTGAGTTCATTAATTTCGTCCTCTGCCTATATGGTTCAGATTTTGTAGTTGAAGCATCTGAGGACTTTTCCCATTATCATCTAGTCCCGTTCCGAGAACATTTAGGTGCTCCAGTTCACCCCAAGCCCTCCACAGCTGCTCCAGAGGTTGTTCCTGACCAGCCAGCATCCTCAGCAACGCCAGAGGTTGATAACTGGCTCGTTGACATCTGGACAGAACCAGCTCTTGTCCAAAGTCCAGTGATGTCTCTTGTCCATGTCCAGAGTCCAGTGACATCTCCCGTCCACGTCCAGAGTCCAGCGACATCTCCTGTCCCTGTGGAGAGTCACTGGCTAAAAGTGCCACTTCCAGCCTGTGACCTATGTCCATTTATGGCTCCAGCCCCAGACCAGCGTCCAGAGATGGCTCCAGCCTCAGACAAGCGTTCAGAGATGGCTCCAGCCCCAGACCAGCGCCCAGAGGGGGCTCCAGCCCGCGACCAGTGTCCAGTGGGGGCTCCAGCCCACGACCAGTGTCCAGTGGGGGCTCCAGCCCGCAACCAGTGTCCAGTGGGGGCTCCAGCCCGCGACCAGTGTCCAGTGGGGGCTTCAGCTTGCGACCAGTGTCCAGTGGGGGCTCCAGCCCGCGACCAGTGTCCAGTGGGGGCTCCAGCCCACGACCAGTGTCCAGTGGGGGCTCCAGCCCGCGACCAATGTCCAGTGGGGGCTCCAGCTAGCGACCAGTTTCCAGAGTGGACCTGAACTCCCTGAGCCGCCATGGTCCCCTGAACTCCCTAACCCGCCATGGCCCCCTGAACACCCGGCGCCTCCGTGGTCCCCTAAGCTTCCAGGGCCTCCGTGGTCCCCTGAGCTGCCGGAGCCACCGTGGTCCCCTGTAACACTGGCACTACCCTGGAGGCTTCCTAGCCAGTCGGCAGCGCCTGGATCACCTGTCTGTGTCCTCAAGGACTCCAGCGTGCCCACCCCCCCTCCCTGGGTTGGACTCCTTTAGGCTCAAGGCCGCACCTTCCGGGAGGGGGAGGTAATGTCACGTTTGTCTGTTTAGTTTAGCTTTCAGTTATGTTTTGATTCTGTCATGTGTTCCTTTGTCTTAGTTTCCCACCACTTGTCTGTTTCCTAGGTTACCCTCGTTAATTAAGTTCTGTTCAGCTGTGTTTAGTTAATTTTCTCGTTTCTGTCTCCTATTTAAGTTCCTCATGCTCACTCAGTCTTTGTCTAGTCACTGTTATGTTACCTGGTTATGTTGGAGTATGTTTCCCTGCCTTTTTGTTTGTTCCTGAGTGCCATTATTAAAGTTTAAGTTTATATATGGATCTTCTGAGTCTTCAACCTGTTCCTGTGCAAACCCAACCATTACAATGGTACTGTGCAGTATGTTAAGAGCACATATGTAAACAATATATATTTGTAGTAATTTATATTTGTAAAATGTTTATTTAAACATATGCAAACATGTTGTATGCTCATATAATTCTCATTTTGGGCAGTCTACACAGTCAAATTGTTTAATTTTGTTTGAAATTGGATAACAACAAACAAAATATAGTTGACTTCAAATGTTCATAACTTGTATTAAAATATATGTAGGCTAACAAACGGGCGGACTGGCCATCTGTGTGATCTGGAGAATCACAGAACGGCCGGTACTCTGCCCACCACCCGCCGCGCACGCAGTCATCACCTGTTTTTTTCCCCTACTAATCTGTTTCACATTCCAGTACTGGTAGGTGGCAGCAATGCACCTTTAAGTTGGATGCCAGCTGCACTGGCCGTGGCCGCCCTATTTTTTTACGGTCTATGTGGCCGCCAAGTAAGGAGAAGAAGAAGTGGAAGAGTAGGAAGAAACCAACAGCAAAGACGTTAGATAGAAGAAGCATAGAAACAAACAAACAATATGCATAACGCGGCCGAGGGTAAAAAACAGAAAGAAAAGGGTGGGGCTGAGAAGGCGAGAGAAAAAAAATTTGCGGAATTTAGATACTGAAGCCGCTAAATGTCGCAAACTAACTGAAATATTTAGCAGCACAGCCAGCAGCAGCACCTCGCAGTTAAATATTAGCAACAGTGAAGAAGTGAGCCAGACAGCTATGCAGCAACATGCCACCAGTGATGATGATGAGGGACAGAAAGATGAGCTGGTTCCACTGGCAGATCCAGGGCAAGTTAGTATGGAACATGTTGTTGTTGAGTTTCCGCGCGCCGATTGCTTTTGGGCCGGGCCTAGTCAAAGTCCAGGGCCGTTTTTTTAGTCCCAGTCCGTCCCTGCTAACAAATATATGAAGCCATGTTTAATAAAATATATTTGTATAATTATGCAATTCATATACATAATACAAAAGAATATGAGCTTTGGGGTGAGTCTGTAGCGCGCTTAATCTATGCTTTTTCAGAATACGGCCATTATAAACATCATAGAGACTTTGACATTATTTTGTGTATGTTTGAGGGTTTAAGTGCAATAAGATGCACAAAATAACTCAATTTAGTAGGCTACTGAGAGGCAGCTTTATTGAAAAATTTATATATATATTAGGCCTATAAATTAAATTCAACCCACCAAAGTATGGGAGTGACTGCATTACGCCACAGCTGAAATCCACCCGCAAGCCCTGTCTGTGACTGTTATTGAGTTATTCCAGTCTGCAGGATGTGTTTCTCTTTGCTCAAGACATTTCATTTCTCACCATGTCATCTCATTACCCACAATGACAACACAGGAATCTTTATTTATATTGAAAATGGCAGCAGAGATTTGGATAGAAGCATTTAAAAATATGAATGTTTGAAAATCTCCCTCTGACTCATTGTTAAAAACCATTCAAACTCAAACCACCAACAATGTTTAGATATTTTATGTTGCATAAAGAATTTGAAAGTCAAAATTAAACTTTGCAGATTTAATAACCCACACTATATCACCACAAAATGAATTACTCTTGTCAAATGACAACTGTTATCCAACTCTTCTGCTTATGTATACTCATATAAAGTGATACTACAGTGGGGCAAAAAAAGTATTTAGTCAGCCACCAATTGTGCAAGTTCTCCCAATTAAAAAGACGAGAGAGGCCTGCAATTTTCATCATAGGTACACTTCAACTATGAGAGACAGAATGAGAAAAAAAATCCAGAAAATCACATTGTCTGATTTTTAAAGAATTTATTTGCAAATTATGGTGGAAAATAAGTATTTGGTCACCTACAAAAAGGCAAGATTTCTTGCTCTCACAGACCTGTAACTTCTTTTTTAAGAGGCTCCTCTGTCCTCCACTCGTTACCTGTATGGCACCTGTTTGAACTCGTTATCAGTATAAAAGACACCTGTCCACAACCTCAAACAGTCAGACTCCACTATGGCCAAGACCAAAGAGCTGTCAAAGGACATCTCTTTTTTTTTTTTTTGACCAGAAACAAAATTGTAGACCTGCACCAGGCTGGGAAGACTGAATCTCCAATAGTTAAGCAGCTTGGTGTGAAGAAATCAACTGTGGGAGCAATTATTAGAAAATGGAAGACATACAAGACCACTGGTAATCTCCCTCGATCTGGGGCTCCACGCAAGATCTCACCCCGTGGGGTCAAAATGATCACAAGAACGGTGAGCAAAAATCCCAGAACCACACTGGGGGACCTAGGGAATGAACTGAGAATGACCTAGAGAGCTGGGACCAAAGTAACAAAGGCTACCATCAGTAACACACTACGCCGCTAGGGACTCAAATCCTGCAGTGCCAGACGTGTCCCCCCGCTAAAGCCAGTACATGTCCGGGCCCATCTGAAGTTTGCTAGAGAGCATTTGGATGATCGAGAAGAGGATTGGGAGAATGTCATATGAAACCAAAATAGAACTTTTTGGTAAAAACTCAACTCGTGTTTAGAGGAGAAAGAATGCTGAGTTGCTTCCAAAGAACACCATACCTACTGTGAAGCATAAGGGGTGGAAACATCATGCTTTGGGGCTGTTTTTCTGCAAAGGGACCAGGACGACTGATCCGTGTAAAGGAAACAATGAATGTTGGCTTATGAATGGCTTCATAAGAACCTCTGTCATTGCCAACAAAGGGTATATAACAAAGTATTGAGATTAACTTTGTTTTTTTTATTATTATTGACCAAATACTTATTTTCCACCATAATTTGCAAATAAATTCTTTAAAAATCAGACAATGTGATTTTCTGGATTTTTTTTTCTCATTCTGTCTCTCATAGTTGAAGTGTACCTATGATGAAAATTACAGGCCTCTCTCATCTTTTTAAGTGGGAGAACTTGTACAATTGGTGGCTGACTAAATACTTTTTTGCCCTACTGTATATACTGTAGAAAATCTTAACTGATGGATTATACCATTAACTATCCTGGTCCAGCTCTTTACACTGTAAATTGTCACATGTCTGTCTGGTTGTTTGGTCTTTCTAGGTGTGTTTGACATCGGCTGCGGCTGGATGCAACCAATCGGCGAGAGTAGCCGCGTGCAGGCGGGGAGGAGCTGCAAACGGAGCGGGAAGTCGGACAGTTTCTGCTTCCCGCAGTGACGCTTGCGCTGTGTTTGCATACTTTATCACAGCTGAAGTGAAATGAATACAATATGTCAATACACAGATGTTTCAGAGACATTATTGTCATGTAATACTTTATGCACTGCTTAATACAGCCAGTGTTTGTACAAGAATAAAGTTCAACGTATAAGCCTTCACTATCAATTAAGTGGGGTCTACGTTTTTTATCAGTTTTATTTTGATAAACATGACAATATAATATTGCGACTACATGAAAGGAGGTTTTACTGTTATAAAAAACAGATTTGTGCGTATTAGTGGAACTGAATTGGTTTTAGAATAAACATGAAACACACGTGATCGCTGTCATGCGGTGAATATGGCCAATCGTGGAACAGCTGTGTCGTCATCAGAGTCTGTGCAGCTGCTCTAGAGAAACTGCACCGGCTGTATTAGCCGACTACTCTCAAATCGCTCTCGCGGTACTTTGATGCCATACGTCAGTGTCACGTGGCGTCAAATTTTGTCTCAAGTCAGACAAAATTTCTAACTGGCATGCACTGCTTCAAGTCAGCCGCCGATCGGTCTGCACATCACTGTATGAAGTCGAACAAGCCTTCTGTTTTGATTTGTCACATGTTCCTTTGTCACAGATTCCCGCCACTTGTCTGTTCCCATGGTTACCCTTGTTAGTTAATTTGTCCCTGCTGTGTCTAGATAATCATCTTGTTTCTGTAGAGCGCCGTGGAGTGGAGTCTCGGGAGTGCCCCCCGGCCTGCGGTATATGGGGTATGTGGCGGGGACGAGGCCGCGCTCATCAGGGTGGATGGGCGCCAGCTGCGCGCTGCAGCGGTCTCGTGGCTCACGGAGGAGTGATGGGAGTATAAAGGAGGAGCGACGACAGTGAAGGACGAGAGAGGACCAGGGGCCTGTTGCACAAAACTAGGATAAGGGATTAAGCCAGGATATCTTGGTGATCCTGGCTCAATTGATCCGTAATCCGGTTGCACTAAAGCTGGATAGGGGGCAGGAGGATATGTTATGGTATAAATTACCATGGAGATTTATTCTGTGGAGCTAGCCTGCTCCAGACCAGGCTAAATTCCAGGATCTATTTAATCTCATCCCTAATGTCAGTCAGCAGTCACCACAAATGGAAACCAATAGTTATTTCACTGCTCACTATACATTGTTATCACATATAACTAGACCCACTGTCATTATTTAAACGTTTGTGCTCATTAATTTCAATGATTTTGGATAAAAAAAGATTTTTAGATGATGTTGCTATCATTAGATAATTTACAGTTTCCCATAGACTATAAGGCTATATATAAAATGATAGAATATTAGGGCCACAGAGGGAAAAAAAAGACAAGTCATAATATTGTAACCAGTTGTTTTAAAGGAGGACAGTTGTTAAAATGACAGATGTGGGGCATTTCGTGAAATTGTACTTCAGTATGGTTTCATAAACAAAGACATGCTGATGTGCCAGAATATTAAGTATCAAAACTGTAAAAAGAATATGTAGCTTTTCTGCAGAAAGAACCAGCCTCATAAATGTATGACTTTATCCTTTTTCTTCAGTGTGGCCCTAGTACTCGGTCATATAAACAAATACACATTCCATATGAATATAAAAACACAATGTGTAACATTATGTTCCTTTATTGAATAAGGACAAAACAAAGCAGGTAAACCATCAGCTCCTTTCGAAACTGAAGTCACAGTGACTCTACAAGATGGAAAGCACAGAATCAAAGCATATTATACAAAATGATACATACACATTCAAAGGTCTGTATATAACACACCCTGCATGTCTGCACACTAAAATAAATGCAGGACAAATCCATACACATCAACTGAACAGACAACTGAATGGATGCAGTAGCCTCCCTGCAGCCTTGTATTACACACAGTATACTGCACAAACATCATAAGAGGCCAAATTCGTAAAAAAACGAACCCAAAAAAACCCAAATTCCTCTGCCACCGCAGGACATATTTAACCAAAATTGAAAGCACACATACTAACTAAAATAATTCAACACATATTGGTCCCTCAGCAGCCGACCACTGTCGTCATCAGGGAAGATTGCCGGATTGTCCCAGTCCATGGCTGGTGGCACTCTGGGGGCCCTCTCCTTCCTCAGGCAGGCCACATTGTGGAGGACAGCACAAGCCACAGTAATATCACATGCCCTAACAGGGCTGACCCTTAATTTGTGAAGGCAGTGAAAGCGTGCCTTCAGGAGGCCAAAGGTCATTTCAACTCTGGCCCTGGTCCTGGCATGGGCATGGTTGTAGGCCTGCTGTGCTTCCTGGGGGTCTGTGAAAGGCGCTATATAAATTAAAGTGATTATTATTATAGCTCATCTATTTATTCAATTAAATTTTATTTATATAGCACTTTTCACAATTGTTTCATTCTGTCAAAGCAGCTTTACATTAATAAAAGCAGGAGAAACACACAAAAAAAACGGTGGACAACATAAGAAGCAGAGTACAACGGTTAAGATTAAACCGTACTGAGCGTAGTAACGTTAAATAATAATGTAAGGCTTTAATAATAATTTATCATAGCTTTATACAGTGTGATGGAGTTACTTTACACAATTTCACTCATATCTGCAGTGCATTTCAATTAAAAATTTAACCGTTTCATAATTAATAATTACAGTACAACTGCGTTTTTGGAGATGTGAATTAAATATTTGAATTGTAATTGTGATGTTTCAGCGGAGCGGTGAGTGTGTAATTGTGCACTACTTACGCATTCAGGCGGTCTGCAATACTTTGCCACGCTTTTTCTCTTTGCTTTATCACTGTGGCGGTGTTGCCTTTCTTCTTAATTATATCTTTTACCTCCTCGTATGCCTCCATGAGGATTTGTGCTTCCGACGGGGAAAAGTACGCGGCTCTAGTTGCCATGGTAAATCAGTTAATCTGTGATCTGTGGCGGGGTCTATTTGAGTGAGCCGTGAGCGCGCACCTATCCAGGATTGGTTTCACCTGGCTTAATGAATCCGTGGCTGCTCATCCTGGCTTGGTCTTTGTGCAACCAATTAAGCCTGGACGCACATGTTTTGGCTTCATTGAGCTCAGCTGAGTCATTTATCCCGGATGTCTTAATTCTACTTTTGTGCAACAGGCCCCAGGCCTGGAATTTTGCGTTGTGTTTTATTTACGTTTTGTTTTTGTATGTAGGCGGCAGTCGTCCGTGAGGGGCTGCCGCCGCCATTTTTTGGTGTTAATTTATTAAACTTGTTGAATGTTCGCCGGTTCCCGCCTCCTTCTTCCCATACAATCGAACCCCATTACAGTCTTCTTTATTTCATGAAGGGCTGGGTTCATGCTGTGCTTCAAGCTGATTGTACATTTGTACATTTTCTCATCAAAATGCAAGCTGCTCCCACAAATATTACACAACATAATAGCTAGGCTATTTCATAAATCACCGTCTTTTGATGAAGACGGTTGCTATAAAAAAGTAAATAAAAAAACTTCGCTATTGTCGTAATTCGAATAATATTGTGACACTGACATGTCAATTTCATAGCACAAGACACGTTTTATGATCATTTTAAAACGTTAGATGTATGTAATACATACTTTTAATCCATTAAATTCAGGAACACTGAATTAACGTCTTCATCGAAAGATCGGAGATTTATGAAGTTGACATGTCATACCTATAGGGGGGTCGGTGAAGCAGCATGTATTTTGATGAGAAAATGACACCTCTGGGGTCGTTTATCAGTCACAGATACTGTACGGACAATCTGACCCAATATGGCTCAGTTTTTCTATATATCTTGCTCTGTCGAGCGGCAAAAGTGATTCTACACCAGTGATTCTAAAACTGGATTAACCCCATGCATTTACATTGTGGGGGAATGGACTGTTTTCCCCCACGCCACGCCCCCAGCGATGACACGACGACCAAGTCTTTAGGCCTACAGAAAGAACTAAACCGCATCAAATTTCTAAACATACCACATACCAAGCTTTGGATTCCAATATTATGAATGCATGGATGAACTTTATTTTTAAAGGGGTGGTAAAACACATTCTTTCAAAGGCTTGATTGTGTGTGTGGGGTACACTGTAACATGTGTTCATGCTTCGTTTTTAAAAAATTGCATTATTTTTCATATATTTTACCTTTATTCTACACTGCTCTGTCCCTCCTTGTAAAAACGGTCTGATGGTTTCCGGGTTGTATGAAGCCAATCCCTCAAAAATACGCAATGGGCTCAGATTTGTTAGCTGGCCCAGTGTGTTGTGATTCGCTAACCACCTAGTGCACGTTTGTCGGAAACGTCACGCCCCTTACCTTTACCGGTAGACTGTGCTTTGGGTAGTATTAGAAACAATGGCATCAATAAAACTATACCAATTTGAGCCCGAATCGGACCCAGACAATTTTGGTGAAGATGATCGAGCAGAACCTGTTCAGTCCTCAAGAGTAAACACTGCGGATCTATAGTGATCGCTACTGAATGGCACTGTTACTTTTGAATTTTTAGAACGATTATAGCCAAATATCTGTCGCAAGAACTATTAACCCAAAACGAACACTAAACATTGGCTTTACTATAGTAGCCAAATCAAACACAGAACCATGTTTAGCATGCCTGTAGATAAACAATACATAAAAGCTCTAATCAAAGAATAATTTACACTAATGCCAAGTTCGCTGTTGAGATTTAAAAAAAAGTTTGTAACGTTAGGTGTCTGTCGGATAACGTTAAGTACGAATGACCATTTATCAAACTGGTTTGCAGAGCCAGACAGCGTTGTCATCTGTGTACTTCCTTGCTACAACGTACAATAAACAATACGAATTATTACAGGAAAACACATCAACGAAAAATAAATCATACTTACAGGTTGTGGCCCGCAAACAGCTTCTGTTTTTAAATCCATCTTTCAGGACAAGCCGTTGTGCGAATCCTTCATTGAACTCGCGAAGATTGTGGAAGCTTTCCTCTGTGAAATGTGCAGCGGGAGCCGCGCGTGCCCGTCTATTGCAAATACAGACGAATATTGTCCATTATGTCACATTTTCCAGTCTTCTCCTCCGACCCCTGTCTGTCTCGTGCTTTGATTTATGATGGGCAGCATATATCTGCTGCAAATGCGACCTGTTCCCCTCTGTCTCATACACACATGCATATAACGTTGTATGTTAAACGCACTGCAACGACCCCCGTCCCTAGGAAGGCTGAACAAAGTGGACCTGCAATCCGGATGAAAATAACAGCGTTTCGTCAGCATTGCGGCAACAACACTCCAGCCTACTAACTAGCCTACCACAACAACGCTTCCCCGCGGCGATACAAAATGGCCTCGCCCCCCCTTATTTCATATTCTTGGAGGAGGGGTTTATGTAAATATTGGGACTGGTGATGTCAGCAACCTTGGAGAAATGTCTAGTAGTCCCTACCGGCCGTTTGCTTTAGTCCTTAGAAATTGATTTCTTTAAAAGCAAATATTTCCCTTTGCTTTAAACTTTGAACGTTGTGTCTTTGCAGATGTTGTTTATGCTCAAACAGCAACATTACACACTAGCTAAAGTTAGAAAAGTGAAATCGTGGTTTACCACCCTTTTAATGAATATCCAGCTCACGTGGGGAAGACTTTGCGTTTGTTCCTTCATTTCTGATCACGGATTCGTTTGTAATCAAGAGACTGGATTTGCAGACAGGATGAGATTACATGAATGAATGAAGCAACACACTAATGTGAGTAAAACATGTTTTTTATATGTTTTTTAATCCCTCACGGTGTACCCGCGAGGAGGCGAAACTCATTATAATACGCAAATCTTATCCAATCCTAGCCATGGGCGTTTACTTCCAAGTCTTCATTGCAGCACGCCCATAAAATCTGAGCGTGCAGGAGAGAGCCTCAAAACCAGGGTAGAAAATAGCCTATTACTTATTCATTATGATGTTTTTGAATGTAAAAACCATGAGAAAGTCATAAGTTGACCTCAGACAACAGTATTAAAAAAATCCAGTTCATGACCTCTTTAAATACAGTATGATTTATCATTTTAAATTTACAATATGTAAATTCTAAGAATGATTCGTTTGCGAACAGGACATCACTCATCTGATCGCTAACAAACACAAGTTTGTCTATTTCAGCTTGAGATAGTCCGAAGTCATGCAACTGTTTCAACAGTTCCGTTTTTATGTTTGCGGCCGTTTTTGAGTCAAATGGGAAAGCACTGGTGCATATTACCCGGCTCTGAAACATCCAGTCTTCATCTATGAAGTGGAGAGTGATGCATGTGTAGCATGTGGCTGATTTGTAATGACTACGCCACCCCGAAACGGGGAAATTATCAAAAAGAACACGCAAATAAGCTCCACTTGGAAAGGGCAAGAGGCGTGAGTTTCCGTTAAACAGATATCTTTATTAAAGTTAAACAGAGTTTACAAAATTTAAAATCCTCAACACAGCATTTAATTGTTGTAGTCAAATGAAAAAGAAAACAATTAATCAATGCAAAGGGGGAGACTGAGGCTTCCTTTATGAGAAGCGGGCTAGTATGGTACACCCAGTGCACAAAAGAAATCTCACCGATCAAAATCACATCCACAAAGAATCACTGCAAATAATGACCAGAAATAGTGACACAGCAATAAATGACAACCAGTATTAAAGGGTTAGTTCACCCAAAATTGAAAATAAAGTCAGTAATTACTCACCCTCATGTTGTTCCAACCATGTAAGACCTTCGTTCATCTTCGGAACATAATTTAGTATATTTTTGATGAAATCTGAGAGCTGTCTCACTCCTCCATAGGCTTTCAGAGGGAATGAAACTTGATGGCCCAGAATAGTAAGTAAAAACGTCATTTAAGGAGTCCAAATGATTACAGTGGCTGTGTATTAAGTCTATCATGCGACGAAAATACTTTTTGAGCGGAAAAACAACAAAAATAACGACTTTATCCCACTATTTATCCCACTATATACTCTCTGAAGAGAGTTTGCGGGAGTGCCGCATGCGTCGTGGCACTCCCGCGAACTCTCGTCAGAGGCTCAAATTGAACAATAATAGTGGGATAAAGTCGTTATTTTTGTTGTTTTTCCGCTCAAAAAGTATTTTCGTCGCATGATAGACTTAATACAGAGCCACTGTAGTCATTTGGACTCCTTAAATGACGTTTTTACTTACTATTCTGGGCCATCAAGTTTCATTCCCTCTGAAAGCCTATGGAGGAGTGAGACAGCTCTCAGATTTCATCAAAAATATACTAAATTATGTTCCGAAGATGAACGAAGGTCTTACATGGTTGGAACAACATGAGGGTGAGTAATTACTGACAGAATTTTCAATTTTGGGTGAACTAACCCTTTAAAGTGAAGCCTGTGTAACCCAACACCAGCCCGCTCCCAAGGAACACTCAGCTCCTGCAAAACACACAAAGAAAAGAATTACATTAAAAGACAAACAAACCAGAATCAAAATACTGAACAAATATAAACAAAACGTACAATACTCAAATTAGCAAAACGTAAAAGTATTAAAGAAGGCAGCGTATACTGTTACAACAGCAAAGATCACACTCAGAACTGATCACGGCGCAAGATTGCAATATAACCGAGATCACTGATACCACATAGCGGTAATCACTCCAATTAATAGTGACTGTTAATAAAAACAGTCAAAATCACAAAAGGAACTGAGAGTTGGTGACAGTAATACAAAAGAACTCAATACAAATAACAAAAAAGTGTCAGGTGGTGTCAGGAGCACAACCTCTCCCTCAACGTCAGCAAGACCAAGGAGCTGGTGGTCGACTTCAGGAGGAATGAGAGAGAACACCGCCCCATCACCATCGATGGAGCACCGGTGGAGAGAGTCAGCAGCTTCAAGTTCCTCGGTGTCCACATCACAGAGGAACTCTCATGGTCCGTCCACTCCGAGGCCGTTGTGAAGAAGGCTCATCAGCGCCTTTTCTTCCTGCGACGGCTGAGGAGGTTTGGAATGAACCGCCACATCCTCACACGCTTCTACAGCAGCACCATCGAGAGCCTGCTGACCGGCTGCATCACCACCTGGTACGGCAACAGTACCGCCCGCAGCCGCAAGGCCCTGCAAAGGGTAGTGCGCACGGCCAGCTGCATCATCGGAGGTGAGCTTCCCTCCCTCCAGGACATTTACGCCAGGCGGTGTGTGAAGAGAGCTCAGAGGATCATCAGAGACTCTAGCCACCCGAACCATGGACTGCTCTCACTGCTGCCATCAGGCAGACGGTACCGCAGCATTAGAACACGCACCAGCCGACTCCAGAACAGCTTCTTCCCACAAGCAATTAGACTACTTAACTCTTGATCCATCAGGATCATAACACACACTGACAGAATATCACTCAGCACAACCCACTGTAGATACACACACATTATATACACATTTATTTATCATACAGCATCTATTGCACTTTGGATTTCAATTTTTCAATCTGTGAATAATATTTTATACTATACATTGTATATTATTATTATAGCGTAATGTATATTGTTTAGTGTATGTTTAGTGTATATTGTTTAAAGTATATGTATATTGTAAGTATGTGTATATTGTATCATTGTGTAAATTATTTATTGTTTATTATAGTGTATACTGTGCTGTGAGTAATTGTGTGCGCATCAGATGTGTAATCTGTTGTTGCTTAAATGTTGTACATGTCTTGTCATGACTACTATGTTGCTCGGAACTGCACCTAAGAATTTCACCTGCTGTTGCACTTGTGTATATGGCTGTGTGACAAATAAAGTGATTTGATTTGATTTTGATTTGAAAACAAATTAAACCAACCAAAATAACGACCACAACAAAAAAAGAAACAAATATCCAGCCCACTTAGCCACTGGACTAGAAGTGTCTGATGACCCAAAGCAGCAGCGCGGCCCAGAGCGCGGACCTGAGAGAGGGAGGAGGGGAGAGAAGGCGCAACGCCTTAACGAGGACCCTAAACGTAAACATCCATTACACTTTCAACCTAAAACATACACGATTTACAAGGGAGAAACAAACTACTCACCTCACAATTAGACGATGGGACACTCACAACCACACACACAGTCATACTGTAGCTCCTTTAGTTGGTGGGTGAACAGCTGGTGCACCGACCTGTCTACTGTGCTGCCAGGACGCGCAGGTGGGCACCCTGTAAACACACCGCGCTAAAACGCATAACTATAGGAAACTCAAACTTCTCACAACACCGAATGTACCACATTAAAACGTACCTGAGGGTAAGCAGTACACCACGCACACACAAAGCTCTGGGGGACCAACATCACACTAAAGTAAAGATCGCATGATATCACTAGCATTCAACTCTAACAACAAAGCTACATTGCTACAAACACATACCTGCGATCCACAACAGTGCGAGGAAAAAGGGGCGGGCCTTCGATCAAATGCACTCCAGGGGGCATGAACAACAAACTTATATGCAAAAGCGGAGAGGCACCCAATTGGCCACGTACTTAATGATGGTGACGTTTCAAACACGTCACAAGCATCACTACATTTTACCCCGCATTTTTGTGTCGTCGCCCCGACGATAAATCATACATAATCTACCCTCCAAGGCCGAAACAGATGTACTACCCACTATACTAAAAACTGTACCTGCCCCAATGATCGTGGGAGGAGATGTACCTTAGAGTGCCGCCCAGCAGTACTCCTGACCACCACAGCATTGGAAGTAAGATTCCTCATGCCACCTGGGAATATGACATGGACAACAACCTCAGCCTAACAAGACTCATGAAGACTGGTCACTCACTCAATAAAAGACTTCCTCATGCCACCTGGAAATATGACATGGACAACGACCTCAGCCCAACATGACTCGAAGACTGGTCACTCACTCAATAAAAGACTTCCTCATGCCACCTGGAAATATGACATGGACAACGACCTCAGCCCAACATGACTCGAAGACTGGTCACTTACTCAATAAAAGACTTCCTCATGCCACCTGGAAATATGACATGGACGACGACCTCAGCCCAACATGACTCGAAGACTGGTCACTCACTCAATAAAAGACTTCCTCATGCCACCTGGAAATATGACATGGACAACGACCTCAGCCCAACATGACTCGAAGACTGGTCACTCACTCAATAAAAGACTTCCTCATGCCACCTGGAAATATGACATGGACGACGACCTCAGCCCAACATGACTCGAAGACTGGTCACTCACTCAATAAAAGACTTCCTCATGCCACCTGGAAATATGACATGGACAACGACCTCAGCCCAACATGACTCGAAGACTGGTCACTCACTCAATAAAAGACTTCCTCATGCCACCTGGAAATATGACATGGACAACGACCTCAGCCCAACATGACTCGAAGACTGGTCACTTACTCAATAAAAGACTTCCTCATGCCACCTGGAAATATGACATGGACGACGACCTCAGCCCAACATGACTCGAAGACTGGTCACTCACTCAATAAAAGACTTCCTCATGCCACCTGGAAATATGACATGGACAACGACCTCAGCCCAACATGACTCGAAGACTGGTCACTTACTCAATAAAAGACTTCCTCATGCCACCTGGAAATATGACATGGACAACGACCTCAGCCCAACATGACTCGAAGACTGGTCACTCACTCAATAAAAGACTTCCTCATGCCACCTGGAAATATGACATGGACAACGACCTCAGCCCAACATGACTCGAAGACTGGTCACTCACTCAATAAAAGACTTCCTCATGCCACCTGGGAATATGACATGGACAACGACCTGACGTCCACGCATTTTAACTGCCCCCCCCCCCCCCCGATCAGAGACTGAATGGACCTGTCGAAGAGCTTCGCTCCACACCTCTAACAAAGTGGAATTTGGTTGTCGGCGCACCAGCTGTTTATGCTCCTCAAAATACTATCGCCAACGTATTCAACAAATTGATCACGTAACACGATTTCAGTGTTTACCATGACATTTGACGACTGTTGCTTAACCTTCTCCAGGAGGCTCATCAAGGCGAGGGAAAACTCCAAGAGTGTTTCCTCCTCTTGCTGCCTCCGGGAGAAGAAAGCTTCCTGTAAAGCTACGCATGACAGTGAACATCCATAGAACTCACGCAGTGCTCCAATAATTTTCTCAGGATCCCCACGCTCCTCATCTGAACGATATCGTATCTCCTCTCGTGCCTCCCCCTCCAAATGATCGAAAAGGAAGAAGGCTTGATCCGCGGGGGACAAATAACGGGTTCTCATACATGCTTTAGCATCTTCAACCCATTCATTAATATCCACCCCAGACTTCCCACTAAATTTTGGGCACCTTCTATCTCTAGGTACAAATACGAACCTGTCAGTTACTGGAGTATTAGTACCAGTCAGTGATGGTAGTATAGGGGCGGTAGCTGCGGCAGAAGTACTAGGTTCCGCAACACTTTGCGGTTCAGATACCCTCTCCTGTCGCAATCTCTCATTGTCAGCTCTAAGTTGAGCCACAAGCTCTTTAAGTTCCTGTAATTCTCCCTCCATCATCAGAACACGTACCTATTTAATTTTATAGTACTCAGCCCCACAATGAGCGGCACCTGAAGAAGTCGAACCAGAAACTGCAATCTCCAGAGCACACGCTGCTGCTTTGTTCCTACAAAAAAAACAAGACCACAACTTCCTACAAAAATAAACAGAAATATACGGTCCCACGCCTCTGCCAGATATTCTGTGGATCCTGCCGACTACGCCACATGTAGCATGTGGCTGATTTGTAATGACTACGCCACCCCGAAACGGGGAAATTATCAAAAAGAACACGCAAATAAGCTCCACTTGGAAAGGGCAAGAGGCGTGAGTTTCCGTTAAACAGATATCTTTATTAAAGTTAAACAGAGTTTACAAAATTTAAAATCCTCAACACAGCATTTAATTGTTGTAGTCAAATGAAAAAGAAAACAATTAATCAATGCAAAGGGGGAGACTGAGGCTTCCTTTATGAGAAGCGGGCTAGTATGGTACACCCAGTGCACAAAAGAAATCTCACCGATCAAAATCACATCCACAAAGAATCACTGCAAATAATGACCAGAAATAGTGACACAGCAATAAATGACAACCAGCATTAAAGTGAAGCTTGTGTAACCCAACACCAGCCCGCTCCCAAGGAACACTCAGCTCCTGCAAAACACACAAAGAAAAGAATTACATTAAAAGACAAACAAACCAGAATCAAAATACTGAACAAATATAAACAAAACGTACAATACTCAAATTAGCAAAACGTAAAAGTATTAAAGAAGGCAGCGTATACTGTTACAACAGCAAAGATCACACTGATCACGGCGCAAGATTGCAATATAACCGAGATCACTGATACCACATAGCGGTAATCACTCACACACTAATAGTGACTGTTAATAAAAACAGTCAAATCACAAAAGGAACTGAGAGTTGGTGACAGTAATACAAAAGAACTCAATACAAATAACAAAACAAATTAAACCAACCAAAATAACGACCACAACAAAAAAAGAAACAAATATCCAGCCCACTTAGCCACTGTACTAGAAGTGTCTGATGACCCAAAGCAGCAGCGCGGCCCAGAGCGCGGACCGGAGAGAGGGAGGAGGGGAGAGAAGGCGCAACGCCTTAACGAGGACCCTAAACGTAAACATCCATTACACTTTCAACCTAAAACATACACGATTTACAAGGGAGAGAGGGAGGAGGGGAGAGAAGGCGCAACGCCTTAACGAGGACCCTAAACGTAAACATCCATTACACTTTCAACCTAAAACATACACGATTTACAAGGAGTTTACAAGTTTACAAACTACTCACCTCACAATTAGACGATGGGACACTCACAACCACACACACAGTCATACTGTAGCTCCTTTAGTTGGTGGGTGAACAGCTGGTGCACCGACCTGTCTACTGTGCTGCCCACTCAAAAAAATTATTCTTGCCAGTAATTGAATTTAAGCAATCAATTCAAATAAAACATATTTAAAAATGTATAAAATAAGCATTATTGATCTAAATTAGTCTTACACAACATGAATATAATGGATCCAAGTCCAACCTGATCAAATTACATACACTATACTTGAATTGTTTCCATATGTGGCAAATGCAGTGTGTTGCGCATGCGCCTTTAAAAAAAAAAAAAAAACTCAAGGAAGGCAGCAAGCCGGTGGAGGCGCCATTCAGCACTCAGCATCTGTTCTGTGATTTGGGTGAACAGATGTGAAATATTCGACAAGGTAAGATATTTTCTATATTTATAAATTTCTTAGACTTAAACAAAAACGATTTTTATGATTTGATATCGATCTTGACTTAGTTTTGTCATGGCTGCACTTGAGAGGAATGATCTGTTTTCGGCTGCGTCTCCATGTGCATCTTACAGTTTGATTTTAACGTTAATAGGCCAAAACGTCACTCAAACACAATCAATCGAAAGTTTTATACATGTAAAAGTGTATATTGTATATTGGATTTATTTTTTAAAGCAAAACTCTTAATAATATTTGTTACTTTGATCATTTTATGATATAGGCCTACTGACAAACGTTATATGTGCGTCATTTTTAAAACGTGTTGTCATTTCGATGTAAAGTTAACTTACATTGCTAGAAATATATTTTGATTATGCCAAAAAGTTGCACAGACATTAAATCGTCCGTGAAAGGGAGTATTTACATGCCATGGTTTATAGAATGTGTGTCCATCCATTAAGTGGAATATACTTTATTTTCAGGGGTTGTAATTTTATTATAAACTAATCAAACTAACGTTATATTGCCTTTGCTATTTCAGAGACCTCATCGATGTGACACTATACCAACATTTCTTGTTCCGGTGTGGCACAATTACTCAATTATGGTATGTGTATTTTTTTTCTTTGAAATAAAATTAAATGGTAGCACTTTACAATAGAGTCTGGGAACGTGACGTCAGTAACGCAATGCATGTTGGGACTTTAGGACACGGTAGCTGCGATCGATACTGTGTTGGATTGGAAATCGAGTTCTATAAGTTTAATTCAGTTAGTTCAGCTAAAAAATACGTTACAATGGTGAACATAATCGCACTCATGACCGGCGTGGAAACAAAATCTCAAATGGAGTGCAATTTTTCAGCTTTTCCAGCATGGAAACAGCACACTGGATCTCAGGTGTCCTCGTTAACAAAGCGGCGTCGCATGGCATGGGTAGCAGCAGTAAGACGGAAAACCATCACTTTCAAAAACATTCCCCGGCACATGTTTGTTTGTTCACGGCATTTTCACAAAGGTAAGGTATAAACAAAACATGTCTAACTGTTTGTTGTTAGCCTACTGCTAGAAACGCAAAAATGTCGTGACTCGTGGAACTGTTGCTTATGCTGCCTTCACGTGCTATCGGAAATTTGATAATCCCGACTTCTGAAGCCGTGATTACGAGCTCATTGCATTCAAGGTTGTATTAGTTAACATTAGTTAATGCATTAGTTAACATTAACTAACCATGAACAACACCTCTGTTCAGCATAAGTTAATCTTTGTTAACATTAGTCAATAAAAATACAGCTATTCACGATTTGTTCATGTTATGCCTGGTTCAGACTACACGATTTTTTTTGTCTGTTACGATAGTCACTGTGTCAGATTACGCGATTTTGACTCCTAAAATCTTGTCGTGTCCTGTAGTAAGAAACATGTCAGACTACACGTTGCTTCGCGACCAATGATCGCTTGTTGTCTTTAACGACGCGCGTGATGTCATCGAGAAGGTGAAACTAGCAACTGATTTCCGGAAACAAACGAGCGTAAACAATGTCTGCGGCGTGTTTTGTACTGGCTGTCTTGTGTCTGGAAAAGCGCAAAAAAAGAAAGAAAACCCGACCATGGACACGTTCCTGGCTTGCTCGAAGAGGGCAGTATGGGCTGTCAATCCTCCAAGGAGAACTTGAGGTAAAATATCGTTCTTTTTATATTAAATATTTTGTTATTAGCCAGTAGTGGAAGCTTGCCACTACAACGTATTTGTAAAAAAAATCTGGGAACACTTTACATTTGTTAACATGAACTAATAATGAACTGCTCCTATAAACCATTTATTTTATCTTTGTTGATGTTAATCTCAACATTTTCTAATTCATTATTAAAATCTTGCTAACATTAGTTAATGTACTAATGAACTAACATGAACAAACCATGAACAGCTGTATTTATATTAACTAATGTTAACAAAGATTAACTAATGCTGAACAGAGGTGTTGTTCACGGTTAGTTCATGTTATCTACTGCATAATGTTAACTAATACAACCGTATTGTAAAGTGTTAACAAAAATCTATTAGGCTTACGTTAAAGCATATAATGTACAGAAGATGCCATTTCCTTGGCATACATTTTTTTTATTATTTATAAATTATTTATTATTTTTTAATTTTTAATTTTGCTTTATGTCCCTTATTTGAAGGTTAAAACAGTTAAACATTGCTTTCCAACGTGTTTTTTATTTTCTTTTTTCTATGTAGGACAGTGACAGAAAGGGTTTCCGGGATCTGCTCAGGATGGATGTGGAGGATTTTAGCTACTTGCTTGGCAAAGTGACACCATTCATCCAAAGAAGGGACACAAAATTGAGAAGAGCCATCAGTGCAAGAATGCGGCTGTCACTAACGCTACGATTCCTTGCTACCGGTAAAAAGTCAATTTAAAAAAATCATATACCCCTAGCTTTACAGACAAGGCTTAAGCTAGTCCCAGACTATAATGCATGGTCGAGCTGTTTTAACTGAAATTAACTTGCACTGACATATCTTAAAATGTCAATGCCATTGTTTTGTCTCAAGACGCACACCAGTAATTTTTTTACATTTTAAGATTATAAAAGCTACTTAAATATCCTAATAAATGTAACGCCTAATAGTGATTTAATCTAAGCTGTCTGTAAAAACAGGCCATGCTGTATTATACAAATTATACACATGCTCCCCTCCACAGGAGAGACGTTTAGATCTCTGAGCTTCCAGTACCGGATCGGTCGTAGTACTATCAGTGAGATAGTAATTGAGACGTGTCAAGCCTTGTATGACGTCTTAAAGGATAATCATTTAAAGGTAAGGTATTTGATTTAAACAACAGGCAGATGTACATTTCACAAAAGTAGTTGGACAGAGAAGCCTTTACAAGTGCTATCCCAAAACCAAGTGTTTTAACCAGAGAGTCAAAACCAGAGTAGATCATGGATTTTTAAATTATATTAATTTTTATCATTTTAAAAAATGCATTTCATGACTTCTGTAAAAATGTGAGAACGTTACATGTATTAATTATATATGTTGTTTATCTTTTCAGACTCCTACAACAGAGACCGAGTGGAGAGAGGTGGCAATGGGGTTTCAAAACAAGTGGCAATTTCCTAATTGCTTAGGTGCCATAGATGGAAAGCACATCTATATCCAGCCACCTGCAAACTCTGGAAGTACTTACCACAACTACAAATCAAGATTTTCAGTTGTACTCATGGCAGTTGTCGACGCCGACTACAAATTTATTTATGCAAATGTTGGCGTACAAGGAAGAGTGTCAGATGGAGGAATATTTGGCCAGTCAGACCTCCGAGCTGCCATGGACAGAGATCTACTGAATGTCCCCGCTCCAGAGCCTCTCCCAGGGAGTAACATAACTTTGCCCTATGCATTTGTTGGCGATGAAGCATTCCCTCTCCGAAACGACCTGATGAAGCCATACCCCTTCCGAAATCTAGACCATGGGCAGCGAATATTTAACTACAGGCTTTCAAGGGCAAGGCGTACAGTTGAAAATGCATTTGGAATTTTGGCCAATAGACTCCGTGTTTTTCTTTCCAACATTGCACTGGAGCCTGACAAAGTGACAATAGTGACACTAGCTGCACTCTCTGTGCACAACTTCCTCAGGAAGAAGGCATCAGATGTGTACCTGCCTTCAGCCTTTGCAGATGTAGAAGAGGACAATCACAACATTCAAATCAAATCAAATCAAATCAAATCACTTTATTTGTCACTCTACCATATGCACAAGTGCAACAGTAGGTGAAATTCTTAGGTGCAGTTCCGAGCAACATAGTAGTCATGACATGACATGTACAACATTTAAGCAACAACAGATTATACATCTGATGCGCACACAATTACTCACAGCACAGTATACACTACAATAAACAATAAATAATTTACACAATGTGAGTGTAGTTCTCACAGCTTTAAACAATATACGCATACTTACAATATACATATACTTAAAAAAATATACACTAAACATACACTAAACAATATACATTACGCTATAATAATAATAATAATAATATACAATGTATAGTATAAAATATTATTCACAGATTGAAAAATTGAAATCCAAAGTGCAATAGATGCTGTATGATAAATAAATGTGTATATAATGTGTGTGTATCTACAGTGGGTTGTGCTGAGTGATATTCTGTCCAGTGTGTGTTATGATACTGATGGATCAGGAGTTAAGTAGTCTGATTGCTTGTGGGAAGAAGCTGTTCTGGAGTCGGCTGGTGCGTGTTCTGATGCTGCGGTACCGTCTGCCTGATGGGAGCAGTGAGAGCAGCCCATGGTTCGGGTGGCTAGAGTCTCTGATGATCCTCTGAGCTCTCTTCACACACCGCCTGGCGTAAATGTCCTGGAGGGAGGGAAGCTCACCTCCGATGATGCAGCTGGCCGTGCGCACTACCCTTTGCAGGGCCTTGCGGCTGTGGGCGGTATTGTTGCCGTACCAGGTGGTGATGCAGCCAGTCAGCAGGCTCTCTATGGTGCAGGTGTAGAAACGTGTGAGGATGTGGCGGTTCATTCCAAACCTCCTCAGCCGTTGCAGGAAGAAAAGGCGCTGATGAGCCTTCTTCACAACGGCCTCGGTGTGGACGGACCATGAGAGTTCCTCTGTGATGTGGACACCGAGGAACTTGAAGCTGCTGACTCTCTCCACCGGTGCTCCATCGATGGTGATGGGGCGGTGTTCTCTCTCATTCCTCCTGAAGTTGACCACCAGCTCCTTGGTCTTGCTGACGTTGAGGGAGAGGTTGTGCTCCTGACACCACCGTGTCAGAGTGTGCACCTCCTCTCTGTAGGCCGTTTCATCATTGTCGGTGATAAGACCTACCACCGTCGTATCGTCAGCAAACTTGATGATGGTGTTGGAGCTGTGGGTTGCCACACAGTCATGTGTGTACAAGGAGTACAGGAGTGGGCTGAGAACGCAGCCCTGAGGGGCTCCAGTGTTGAGAGTCAGTGGTGAGGAGATGTTACTGCCCATTCTGACCACCTGGCGTCTGTTTGACAGGAAGTCCAGGATCCAGCTGCATAACAAGCTGTTTAAGCCTAGAGCCCGGAGTTTAATGTCAAGTATGGAGGGCACAATGGTGTTGAATGCTGAGCTGTAGTCCACAAACAGCATTCTCACATATGTGTTCCTCTTTTCCAGGTGGGAGAGAGCAGTGTGTATAGTGGATGAAATGGCATCATCAGTGGAGCGGTTTGTGCGGTATGCAAATTGCAGTGGGTCCAGTGAGGGGGGGAGAACAGAGCAGATGTGGTTTCTGACTAGTCTCTCAAAGCATTTACTGATGATGGGGGTCAGAGCAACAGGACGCCAGTCGTTTAAGCAGGTGGTTTTTGACTGCTTAGGTACAGGAACAATAGTGGACGTTTTAAAGCATGTGGGGACCACAGACAGGGAGAGGGACAGGTTAAAAATGTCCGTGAAGACTCCAGCCAGTTGGTGCGCGCACGCTCTGATCACGCGGCCGGGAATGCCGTCTGGACCCGCAACTTTACGGACGTTCACCCGCCGGAAGGATCGGGTTACATCCACGACAGATACGGAGAGTGCACTAACCTCTGTATCTTCAGCCGCGAGCTCTCTCTCTGCGAGGGCGGTGTTAGTTCCCTCAAAGCGAGCATAGAAGGTGTTGAGCTCGTCCGGGAGAGAGGCAGCGGTGTTCACGGTGGAGTTTGTGTTCCCTTTATAGTCCGTGATGGTGTTAATTCCCCTCCACATGCTTCTGGAGTCGGTGGTGTTGAACTGTCCTTCAATCTTGTTCCTGTACTGGCGTTTTGCTGCTCTGATGGTTTTCCGGAGGGCATAACTTGCTTGTTTATGCTCCTCCGCGTTACCGGAGTTAAAGGTGAAGGTCCGCGCATTGAGTGCCGCGCGAACATCCCCATTTAGCCACGGCTTCTGGTTAGGGTACAGCCGAATTGTTTTGGTCGGAACAACGTCTTCTACGCACTTACTGATGAAACACGTTACGCTATCAACCTCGATGTCGTCATCAGAGGCCGACCGGAACATCTCCCAGTCCGCGTGATCAAAACAGTCTTGGAGCATAGAATCTGATTGGTCCGACCAGCACTGGATGGTTCTGAGGGCGGGTGCTTCCTGTTTGAGTCTTTGCCTATATGCGGGCAAAAGGAGGATGGAAGCGTGATCCGATTTGCCAAATGGTGGGCGCGGGAGGGACTTGTAACAATCCTTGAAGGGGGAGTAACAGTGATCTAAGACGCGGTTCCCTCGCGTGTTGAAGCTAACATGTTGGTGGTATTTGGGTGCGATGCGCTTGAAGTTGGCTTTGTTAAAGTCCCCGGTCACAATAAACGCGGCCTCAGGATGCGCGGTTTCCTGCTCACTCACTGTCCTATACAGTTCCTTTAGTGCCCGGTCTGTGTCGGCTTGTGGGGGAATATACACAGCTGTGATGATGACCGCGGTGAATTCCCTCGGTAGCCAGAATGGTCGGCACAGAAGCATGAGAAATTCCAGATCAGGAGAACAGAAAGACTTGATAGAATGTACGTTCCTCTGATCACACCAGGATCGGTTAATCATAAAACACACACCCCCGCCTTTGCTTTTCCCGGAGAGATCTTTTTCTCTGTCCATTCGATGCACGGAGAACCCCGCGGTTTCGATGCCCGAATCTGGAATCTCAGCGGACATCCAAGTTTCTGTAAGGCAGATAATGCAGCAGTCCCTCGTGTCTCGCTGGAAAGAGATCCGCGCTCTCAGCTCGCAGAGTTTATTGTCCAGAGACTGAACATTTGCCAGTAAAATACTGGGAAGCGGGGGTCGGTTTGCGCGGCGTCTTACTCTGATGAGTACGCCGGCTCGCTTCCCTCTTCTCCGGCTGCGTTTGCGCGGTCGGGCCGTCCAGACAAAGGGATCCGATGCTGTGTTTGTAAACGGCGGTTCGTCACTGAAGAATTTAAAGTCCGGTTTTCGGTGTGCGATTGCCGAACCAATGTCCAAAAGTGTCTGTCTGTCGTACGTAGTAAGGCAGACAACATCCAAGACAAAAAACACAAAAACTATAAACAGAACAAACAAAAAACTACAATGTTCCAGCAGAGCTCGCGACGTAGCGGCCATCCTCGGCGCCATCTTGACTCTATACATTGTTCCTGGAGCTTGGAGAAGGGAGGGAGAACTTCCCTCTGTGGGAGCAAGCGGTGCACGGAATGCCGCAACTGCCGCCAAAAATCATCGCGACAATTTGAAGAGATTTTTTCTTTCACCTGCTGGATCTGTTTCCTGGCAGGAAAATATGATTTAAACAGGCACCAACTGCAAAATTTTTTTTTTTTTTTTGCACGGCGTAAAGAACACACACTCAGGACCTCCTGTTTCATTTTCAACTATCAGAACATTTTGAACAATGTTATGTCTTAATTATATGTGTGTAAATTAAATAACTGAATGTGTAATGGTCAAAATTTATATGATTTGTATTAAAAACACACAAGATTCATTTTCTTTATTAAAAACTTTTATTAAAATTAAATTACTTTTTTCGTGACTCTTTACAAAATTCGTACTTTTTAAATATGCAAATATTGCAGAACAGCATCAACATCAACCACTGATAAAGTGCCAACAAAAAACCGGCAAAAAAACAGATTAAGCCTTGACCTTACATCCTGTCTCTTTCCTGGTCATATGCCTCTTCTACTGCCCTGAGATAGCTCACTGGAGGTGTTACAGGGGGTACATGATTGGAAGGGTTTTGGTAGGGTTGATTAAAATGTGTGTGTCCCTGCCAAGTTGTTTGGGGGCGTAAAGCTCGTGGGGGGTCTAATGCTAATCTGGCCTCATTTTCATGTGCATCATATAACATCATAAGGATGTTGCGACGCAATCTCATCTTGGTCAGTGGGTCTTTTATTAGCTTCATCTCAGTCACTACCTGTTTGCCAAATGTTTGATCGACATCCTTACTGGCATCTACTAGTGATTCAGACACATTTTTTAAAATATTTACTTTCTCCATTTCAAGTTCATCTGATAATTTGTCTCTTGATTTTTGTTTGGCCTTGTAATGTGCCCTTTCAGGATTGTTGATTGTGACCTTGTTGCGATGCTGTTGAGATGATGAGGTTTCAAGTGGGGTTTGTGGAGTTGAAGGTGCAGATGTGTGGTGGGAGGTGGAGGTGGATGACTCTGACACATCCTCCTCTGTCTCCTGGTCTTCTCCACCCTCATCTGTGATGCTGTGTTCCAAGTCATCCAACTACGATAAAACAAGTTGTATAAAATTTCAGGCACAATAAGTAAAATACAATGCATGTTTGAAAGCAGATACTATAGAAAGCTCACAAATGTATTTAAAAGTTGAAAAGAACTGAAACAACCAACTTACATTCAGTGTCGACTGAGACACCCGGTAGGGATGGGCGATATCTTATCGTTTGCGATATACCGGTAAAAATTCTCCCCACGATAAGAATTTGTCTTCCCGCGATAATAACGATAAAGCCTATTTGATAGCGCGACCCATCCGCAGTGCCACCGCTGGCCGTCTCTTGATGCTTAAAGCGTTTGCTTTATGATGGCCGCGGTGGCTGCGTTCGTCAATTTGTATAGCTGAACGGGGGTTGGAGAGAGAATTTTCTTGTAGTGCCCTCGCAGCACTCGGTGCCCTAAGAGCCGCGCAATGGGAGCGGCGGCACTGAATCCGCATCTCACGTGCAGAGCGAAAACAACCATGGCGGAAGCTGCGGAAGAGTTCAGCTAAACGAGGGGCTACCTGAGGGCAATCTGAACCATACAGATGTATTTTCACTCGCTGAGCACTTAGAGCGAATATCTTAAGCGCTCAGTCCTTCTCAATCGATCGGTAAAGCATACTATTTCAGTTGATCTCAATGAATGCGCAGTGTATTTGACTCACAGTAAACACTAGTGTGAGGCGCGCGACTGAGAGCGCTCAGTGTTTCACACACACTCAAAGAGAGAGTGAGAGAGTCTTATACCACACAGAATTGATGTGCTACATGTAAACAATATCCTGTGTTGTATTTTCCTGTAAAATAATGGCGTTTATTTGGAATTATTCAGCCTTTCATGAACAGGAAAAAACGAATGCACAAACGGGAATCTCATTGGCTGGCGTGCACCTATTACTGTGCCTGTTTTAATTTCAGCAAATCAGTTTGAATGAGCGCTGACAACATGATTAATATTCATGAACCCAGAAGCTCATTATTCCTTAGTCCAGTTTGTTTTTATTTGTAGAAGAATTTGTGGTTTTATTATTTTATCAACTCAAATTACTGAAGTTCTATCATTAAATCATTATTTTCAACTTTTTTGTAATCTGAAGACATTTTTGGGATCGTTACTTTTGCTGTTTCTGCTATTTTTAACACTGTTTGCACCATGAGTGTATGAATAAATACAGAATTGGTTTACATTTAAAACTTGTCATTGATTTGAATTATTATTGTTTGTATTGTGTGATGTTTTTCAGCACAGTTGCACTTTTTAAACATTATCTGCACTTTTACAGAAGACAATTATATCTGCAACTTTTCCATTTCTGAAAAGGCTGGTGTGGAATTTTACATAAAAAAATAATTAATTTTATATATATATATATATATATATATATATATATATATATATATATATATATATATATATATATATATATATATATATATATATATATATATATATTTTTATTTTTTATTTTTTATTTTTTTTTTTATGTATTATAGGAGCCTATTTGATGACATGTACGTTTTACTTTAGATGATTGTTTGTTTTTCTGAAACTCGCAAGAATGCATGCAGCTTTCACTTGTATCCAAAAACATGGGGAATGATACTACATTTATCGTCATTGATATCGTTATCGCAATAAATACTAGAAAATATCGGGATACATTTTTAAGTCCATATCGCCCATCCCTAACACCCGGTGAACAACAAATGATTGTAGAAACTGCAGGTTATTTAAAATCCATTTCTGTCTGGTAGTTAATTCTTTGTCGCCGCTGCCACTCGGCTTTGAACGGAGTACTTTCCCATATTGTGTTCGGAGGGAAGCAGCTTTTGTTTGGACCTCACCGACTGTAGGTAAGAAATCAGATTACAAATATAGCACATTATTCCTTTGTAATTCTCTCACACTCACACACATATACACAGTCACGCACAAACACACCCTCACAGTCAGACTCGCACACACACACGCACCCAGACTCACTCACACACTAATGGCGAAGAAGAATATAATGAATGATTTGCTAGCTTAAAAGGTACAGCTAATTCCAGTACTCACCGGGTTGCTGAAGGGCTTCCGCTATCGTACGCCAGCATTTTTCTTTTTGCAATCTGTCGTGGTAGTCCCTCGATGAAACATCGTACAGGCAAGAGTACTGTTGCCACATCTCCACGAACCTTTCCTCCATTTCATAACTCCACCTAGCCGCACCATCATCTCTCTTGCGTTTCGCCATGTTTGAATCCTGTCAGAATATATATGTTTTACAGTAATTTCTTCACAAATGTATAAAATTCATGCATGCAATTTGAAATAAGGTCAACAATTACTTCAGAAAATATTTTTTTCAGTCAGAACCCCTTCTTTGACACAAAATCCAGTCAGAATATATATGTTTTACAGTAATTTCTTCACAAATGTATAAAATTCATGCATGCAATTTGAAATAAGGTCAACAATTACTTCAGAAAATATTTTTTCCAGTCAGAACCCCTTCTTTGACACAAAATCCAGTCAGAATATATATGTTTTACAGTAATTTCAACCTCTGTTGTCACTGTCATCTAGGCCTAATCACTTTAATTTGATTAGATTTTTTTTGTTTTGTTGTTAAGTCAGTTGTAATTTTTAAAGTTTGTGGAAGAATAAAACGTTTCTCACCTCAGAAAATACTTTGTTGCGGAGTTGTTGCGGAGTTGTTGCGAAGTAAGAAGGGATACAGTGGTATTGAACTTGCCAGCAATCCAATCAGCCAATCAGAAGATATCGCCAAGGCACATGATGACAAGCGGTAACGTTTGGCCAATGATTTCATTTCCCCTTCCCTGCCTCCCTCTCAAAGTTTCTGACATCAGATATCCGTATATCCATAGATATCCATGCGTATATATGTCTGCTCCAGGTCTGCAGACTCTCCCTTCTGTTTGAAAGCTGTGTACGAAAAGCGTCTGTGCTCCGGTTGGTCAGCGTCACCCATGTGACGGAACCCGTCGTGGGGAACGTGAAAAAAAATTCAACATGCTAGTCTTTCTGCTGTGACGTCGTGAACTATCGCAGACGCGGATTCGGTTGTCGTATACTATGACACACTATACGAGATGATACGATCAATTCTTGCGTCCCGACGTCCATTGTCGTTTACGAATCCCTACGACACCATACGTCAAACAGATCGTGCCAAATTCGGGCTAAAATCGTGTAGTCTGAACCAGGCATTAGTTCACAGTGCATTAACACGATTTTAGAAATTAACATTAACAAAGACAAATAAAAATGCTTTATAAGTGAAGTTCATTATTAGTTCATGTTAACTAATGTTACAATACATTTCTCCACTGTATGACTATATTTTATGCCCATCATTATTTTTTCCTCAGATAAATGCAGAATTCATGCGGATAACAACTGTTCCACTTCTGTCAAAGTTCATGGCGCAGCTGGACAGATACACTGTTAATCTGCACAAGATTTTCAGCAGCAAAGGTGGCGCTTCTGGACAGAAGTTATCACGCATTATGGCTATTTCAGACAAGGTGTGGTAAACTGCATTTGATTTTTTTATAACGAATTACAAATATTGAACTATAATCAGTGTTTTTATTATTGTATATTATTAATATTATTATTATTATTATTATTATTATTATTAATTAAAATATATTATTGTGCCATAATTTTCAGTGTGACGACATACACATCAAACGAGACTGTCTCATACAAAGTCTGTGTGTGTACCTCAATGAGGACATTACAACAGTCGTGAAAGAATTTGAGGTTTGTATATGCACTTTTTGTAACCTAAATATATTGGTGACCTAAACATATTGACAACCTGTAAGTTACCAATATTTCAGTGAAACTGAACCTTTTTCTTTCTTTCTTTTTGTTCTTTTTTTTTTTTTTTTTGCTTAGGACTGCAATTCTGAAGAAGCAGAGAGAGGAATTTCTGAGACCACTCTGGGGCTTTTTTTGGTCCGTAAAGAAGGTGCTGGTGCTGAGGACCAGCCAGAGGATGTTGGAGTAGTAATAGACGGTGTGAAGCTGCTACAGAACTTAAAGAGCGCTTCCTTTGGATTTGCAATGCTGTTCGGACTGATCTACGCTCTCAACTTGAGCTACCCTCAGAATCTCAAATTCACATTTGAATTCTTGCAGAAAGTAGTGATGAATTTGGATGGCAGCAAGCTTTCCTCAAAGATTCAGGCACGGAAAATAAAAATGTTTCAGTGAACAGGGATACCCTGAAAGGGATTTACGCATCTTATATTTTCTCATCTTCAAGAGACTGCACCTGATGCACCATTCCTGCTTTTTGTAGCTCTTTGTGCTATTGACTCATTCCAGGAACTGTTTGTTTGAGGGTAATTCCACGCAAAAATGTCACATCCATAACGCCAACTAAATACCATGGCATTGTGTTGGTGTTATGGATGTGACAGTTTTCCGCGGAATTGCCCTTGACTCATTTCGCAGCAATGCTGAGACTGTTATAGTTACATCTCCCAAGTCAAGAACATTTCTTGGCCTCAGGTTTTTGTAGTTCCCTGTTTTTCATGTTCTACTGAAATTCAGCTTCAGACAGCTGACACAGAGTTCAGCAACAGTGGAATGCTACTTATTCCACCACCAAAACTAAGATCGGACATCCTTGGGGGAGATCTTTAGTTATGCAGCATACTCCATGGATAGCTTGATAAGACAGATGAGGCAGTCTGTAAGAAACATATTGCTGGCCTGTGAAAACATGTTATGTTATATGTATAAAAAAAAAAGTAAAAATGTTTAAAACCTGTTATATGTTAAGTAAAACAACCCTTCAGGTTACTTCCCTTTTTTTCTTTTTTTTTTTCTCCAAACAAAACATCTTTAAAGTGTATCGTCAAGAGCAGTTTGATTTTTGTTGTGAAGATACTGTGTGAATGGTATCAAGAACATTTTAGAGATTTTCAGTTGACTGTACTGAGTAACTGATGTTTATGGTAAGAGAGAGACAAATTCTTCTGACAGCTTATTTGTTCTAACAAATATTTAAGAAGACGGGTAGCAATTACATTTGTGTTCAAAGTTCCAGATTAGGACAAAAGCACAAATTGATTATCGTACTATGCAGTCATATCACAATGTTACCTTGAAAATGTAAAAAAAAGAAAAGAAAATAATGTTTGATGTTGAATTTTTGTTTCCCTGTTACTTGGGACACAGGTTTAAGACTAAAAAGTAACATGAGTCATAACCATGGATATTCCAGTTTAAGAGGATGCATGTGACTGAAAGTAAAAACTTACAAATAACATAATTTGTAAAGTACTGTATGATGTCCTTGCATTTTTTTTATTTATTTATGTGAGACTGGATGTTTGTTTTAGGGATGGCGAAAACTAAACTTTTTCTTGACCGACCACCGAGCCTCATTAGCCGGTTGAAACCGGTTAACCGATTAGTTAAAAAAATATGCTGCGCTATTTGAAATAACAGCCGCAACTCGCGAGCCGTGCCTGCAATTTCGCAACTCTGTCGCATCTCTCTGCCGCTCTGCCTCCCGCTCTCACACACGCACACACACACACTGTCCAGGCGCCGCCGCCTGCCTTCCACTCACGTCAATTTTTTTAAATCCCCTACAGCGCGAAACATGAGTCCCGCAAACGCGGCGCTAATAATAGTCTCTGAGCGCTGTTTGTCACATTTCCTACCAGCTAGCATAGATAACACGGTAGGTTGGCTTAGGCTACCTTTCTCACCCGAAGAGGCTTGCGGGTGTCGCGTTTTCAGTTGATACATCATAGATGATGTGCTACTACTGTATTTAAGCACTATATCACACAAGTTGCAACTTACATCTGTGTCGTTCTTTTTGGTGAAATGGTCCCACACACTACTTTTCTTTGCACGCTTCATACTGCCGTCTAACCTCGAGTGTTTTATTTAGCCTGTTTACTTTTTGCAAACCTTGTGAGCGCGCAAACCCAAACGCTGTGACTTTGCGCCAAATGTTTTTATTGGTTCATTAAGTACAAACAGGCGAGTTATGATAAATTGAGTGTGAGGGATTTGTTCACTTCACACAAAAAGATTTTGGAATGAGATGGCTAACTGTAGTAGCGTTTAGTCCACTGTTTATAATAGCCTAATTTAGAGATCACTTTTTTTTTTTTTAACCGACAACTTTGATCGGTTAACGTTGATACGGTCAACCATCGGTCAAACGGTCATCGGTTAACATCCCTAGTTTGTTTATGTAACACAATAAATGTTTAAAAATTTAACATGTTTTTTACCATTTATTTAATAGAATTAAGGAAATGTAAGAGTTATATAAAGCAAGTAACAACAATTTATTTTAAATGAGTAAAGTTTATTCAATACACAATCTTAAATAACAGTTAATCAATTCACATAAAAGTTATTTAATTAATTCACGTCAATAGAACATGATGGTGAAGCTTAAATAAAATGTTAACTTTTACATTGGATTTATGTGATTAAATTGGATGGAAAATTGTCATCTAATTGAAATACATAAGTTTTAACTTTTGGGGTTAAATATTTTTTTGAGTTCAGGTGGGCACCCTGTAAACACACCGCGCTAAAACGCATAACTATAGGACAGGGTACCCGCGGGATCTTAAAAAGTCTTAAATGTCTTTAAATTCAAAATCAAAATTTTAAGGCCTTAAAAAGTCTTAAATTCGCTGAAGTATTGAGTTCTACGTCTTAAATAATTTTAAACGGGTCTTAATTTTCCTACGTCCATGTAACGCTACCTCTTGCTCATTGAAATGCTCCCGCAGCGTTTTAGAGAGAGAGAGAGAGAGAGAGAGAGAGAGAGAGAGAGAGTGTGTGTGTGTGTTTGTGTGTTGTAGTTTGTTTTTTTGCTAGTCCAACTATAGTTCGCTGTATTACAACTACGAATGAGACCAACATGCATCTTATATTGCAGCCAATCAGCTTTCGTGTTATTGGCGCGAGTCTCTTTCGGATTGTACCAGTTTAAAAAGTGATGTAAACCCCGAATTCATTCGCTACTGACACACGGACCGATGTCAGACTGGCCACGGATTCTGTGCACATGTTTGCCGCCTGTCAGCGCTCGCGCGAGTGTACCAAATCTAGGCTCATTACTGTAGGTCTTAAAGTGAAAGCAACCCAATATAGCCTTAGCCTGGTCTTACCAGACTCTCGTACATTTAATTTGTACAGAGAGTCTGGCCACTCTCCATTGACAAGTGTTTACTTCTTTGAAGGCGTGAACTCTGTTGAAGTTTAAAACTGTTGGATCTGCCCAGAGTCACTCTGGATCTGCCATAACCATTCGCTAACGTTTGGTCGTGAAGTATGTCACGCGCCGTTCGCCTTTGATTCTCACATTAACTGTGCACACACCACCTCAGTGTCAGTGATAAAACCTCGTGCATACGGATTGTGATTCACGTTGGAGAGGAGAGTTTTGTGATCGGAACGCGCTGCTCTCGTGGTGCATATCTCGTGCAATCATAACATGATTGTATATGCTGTAAATAAAATGTCATATGCTTGGTATGATAAGAATAAATGCTGCCATAAATAACAGCCCATTTCAAATGTTTACGTGCTTTTCTTCTTTTATTTTTTGAGCGGTGATGAAATATTTTGCTCTTGTAAACCCTTGCCAGCATTTAAAGAAATACAAGTCTAGAAATGCATCCAAATTATAGCGCACGCAACCGCACGGTGCTCTGCAGGGGTCTAAAAAGGATATAAACAGTGAATTTTCAAGTGATATATTCTTGAAAACTCAGAGATGTGGATTCGGAGAGCAATTACATTACCACAAGACCTTGGTGTTTGTCAAAAGCAGTCGGTAATTCAGCCTGGGGTTTTTCTAGCGGGTGGTGGGAGACGGACGGCTTCAGCCAACTCCTTCACCACTAACTGAGCGAGCTGAGAAATACTTTTCTCGGACCACAACATCATGGCCACCAACAAAACTCAGCAGTGATTGTTCTTGCTCCGTGTAACGGAGTTCGTTTGTTCAGGGAAGAAGGAGGCGGGAACCGGCGAACGTTTAACAACTTTTAATCAAATAATAAAAACAAAATGAAAGTAAAAGCGACAGCCCCTCACGGACGTCTGCCACGCACATACATAACAAAACGTAAACAAAACACAACTTAAAATCCAGGCCTGGTCCTCTCTCGTCCTTCACTGGTGTCGCTCGTCCTTTTATGCCTCCGTGCTCCCTCATGAGAGGACTCGAGACCGGTGTGTCTCATTCTCAATCACGCACACCGATCTCGCTCGCTCGTCCACCTCGCCACACTCCGGCTTTAACTTCTGGACATTCATCAGCGGTGCCACACACTCGCATCTTTCACCGCCGCCATTACTGAACTACAACTCAAACTAGCGCACGACATCAACGTCATCGCTCTCAGCCACTCCCTCTGTTCGCTGATTGGACCGGTAAAAAATTGTTCGGGAGAAAACCTAAGCATATATACCAGTCCTAGACGTAGTACTGAAGGAAAATGAAAATTGAGCGGAAGTACGTAGGAGGGTGGAGCCAGGCTAATATAGCCTAGCCTACCCGCTCCTGTCTGTGTAGTTAATATTAATCAAACAACAACGGGGGAAAACAAACAGTAGCCTACCTAAACTTAAAACACTGTTTGTATCTGTATATTTAAGTTGTATTTATTTGTCCTATTGTCAAACAATATTCATGCGTTTTGTTTGTTTTATTGCCATGTGTGACTATTGTGCATCTAACATAATGATATGGTAAATGTGGCATCCTAATTATGAAAAAAAAAACCATGCACATTTCTGAAAATGACCATCACAAAATCAGTAATTTTGATCTCACAAAAAAATTATATACACACACACACACACTACCGGTCAAAAGTTAAAGTTAAAAGTTAAGTTAAAATGTTTTTAAAGAAGTCTCTTCTGCTCACCAAGGCTGCATTTATTTGATAAAAAATACATCAAAAACAGTATTATTGTGAAAATAACTTTTTTCTAAGAATATATTTTAAAAGGCAATTTATTTCTGTGATTCAAAGCTGAAATTTTAAGCATCATTACTCCAGACTTTAAAGTCACATGATCCTTCAGAAATCATTGTTTTACTTTCTATTTCAGATAAATGCTGTTCTTTAGAACTTTCTATTCATCAAAGAATCCTAAAAAAAAGTTTTACACAACTGTTTTCAACACTGATAATCATAAATGTTTGTTGATCATCAAATCCTCACATGAGAATGATTTGTGAAGGATCATGTGACACTGAAGACTGGAGTAATGATAATAAATTCATCTCTGATCACAGGAATAAATGACACTTTACTATATATTCACATAGAGAACTGTCACAATATTACAGCTTGCAAACAACAACTAACAAATGCAACAGCTAACAACTAACAAATGCAGCCTTGGTGAACAGAAGAGACTTCTGTATAAACATTAAAAAATCTTACCGTTCTCAAACTTTTGACCGGTAGTGTGTTTGTATATTAATCCTGGTGGGATTGAGCTATGAGGAAGTGCAAGTGATTCTGCATTTCCATTTGTACGTGTTTTTATTGTATGATATACACTCAAAAAAAAAAGGTTCTATATGGCATCAAAAATGGTTCTTAGCTCGTAATCATAGAGGAACATTTTTAAGTGCTATATAGCACCAATTTTGGTTCTTCATCGGTTCTGCAGAGAGTATTCACCGGTTCTTTGACTAAGGTGTTATATAGCACCGCTAACTATGGTGCTATCTAGCACCGCCACCATATACAGAACATGTTAAGATATGGTGCTATATAGCACCAAAAGTGGTTCCTCTATGATTACGACAAAGAACCATTTTTGGTGCCATATAGAATCTTTTTTTTTTTTGAGTGTAGGTCTTAAATTTAGTTCATAAGGGTCTTGAAAAGGTCTTAAAAAGTCTTAAATTTGACTTGGTGAAACCTGCAGATACCCTGTAGGAAACTCAAACTTCTCACAACACCGAATGTACCACATTAAAACGTACCTGAGGGTAAGCAGTACACCACGCACACACAAAGCTCTGGCGGACCAACATCACACTAAAGTAAAGATCGCATGATATCACTAGCATTCAACTCTAACAACAAAGCTACATTGCTACAAACACATACCTGCGATCCACAACAGTGCGAGGAAAAAGGGGCGGGCCTTCGATCAAATGCACTCCAGGGGGCATGAACAACAAACTTATATGCAAAAGCGGAGAGGCACCCAATTGGCCACGTACTTAATGATGGTGACGTTTCAAACACGTCACAAGCATCACTACACATGTGTAGCTGACCTTTCTAAAATCATCCGTCCACATGTCAGTGGATGCTCCACAAGCAAATGCCTTAGCAATAGCCTGCTTGACTTTAGGTAAAAGCTCTTGTTTCAAGGCAAGGCATCTCTCCAAAGTGGCACGAGAAACAGTGACTCCCGAGGGAAGAATATCTTTGACATCACAGTGGCCGTGCGTAGCTCCAATCTCGATCAAGCTCTGTGCTAACTGACGAAATGAGCTTGTTTCAAACATTCTGTATGGTCTGAGATCTTTGGCACAGACTCGAATGCAGTTTTCAAGTATTGTCTTTTTATACTGGGCAGGTACCCCACTGCTCCTCCTCACAAATGAATGCATGGAGCTTTGCGTCGGTTTTTTGTGCCGACATGATCTCTGGTGCTTCAGCAAATGGGACGTTCCAGTTTTAGCTGAATCAAATCTTAATATGGTATTGCAGTCAACGCATTTAACTGCTCCAGTCTTTTTTCCTTCCTTATCAACAATGATCACAAAAGTTGCCCACACCGATGACGACCCTGGATGTTTCTGTTCTACATATTCATTTTCCCTCACCTTTTTAGCAATGTCTTTTATCGCCTCCATGCTTTTCTGACAGTGTCGTGTATTTTTAATTGATTGACAGGCCTGGCTTAACGACAATTCAAATACTTGCATTTAGTCAAACATCCATCCACATGATGACGCACTAGGCAAAGGGAGGGGGTTGGTTTATGTGGAGCGAGCAACTGAGTAAATAAATGCGGTCGCGGAGGCAACGGTGCACGTAGAAGCGCGGATTCGCTCTCTCACTTAGAAAAAGTGAGAGAACGGTGTCATAGAGTTGTTTTAAATACTGCAATTTTGTTAAATGCCCAAAATAGTTTAAGAGCATTCGGATCTTCTCGGGTCCATTTGGAAAAGGCATATTTATTTTAAATCACCCGAGACCCGAGGCCACTAATACCGAACCCGACCCGTGTCCGAGACACTCTCTGAGTTCTGGACCCGAACCTGCTCGGGTCTCGGGTCGGACCTCGGGTTTTCGGATCCAAGTGGACCCGTGAAGACCTCTACCACAAGGTTTAGGAGTGTGTTTATGGGAATTTCTGACCATTCTTCTAGAAGCGCATTTGTAAGGTCAGGCACTGATGTTGGACGAGAAGGCCTGGTCATGCTGGAACAGGAAGGGGCCATCCCCAAACTGTTCCCACAAAGTTGGGAGCATGAAATTGTCCAAAATATCTTGGTATGCTGAAGTATTACCTTTCACTGGAACTAAAGGGCCAAGCCCAACCCCTGAAAAACAACCCTGCAACATAATCCCCCCTCCACCAAACTGTAAACTTGGCACAATGCCGTTAGGAAAGTACTGTTCTCCTGTCAACTGCCAAACCCAGACTCATCCATCGGATTGCCAGACAGAGAAGCGTGATTCGTCACTCCAGACAACATGTTTCCACTGTTCTGGGGAAATTGTAGATATCCAACGCTGTAATTGTGCTTCTCTTGTGATTTTTCTTTTACCACTCTTTAAAAGAGGAAACAGAATGTGGAAGATTGCATCATTAAATGTTTTCTAAGAAGTCTTGTATTCATGCAAATACCATAAGATCAAATCAGTAGAACTTCCTTCCATTTATTGTGATTCTCCCTTAAAGTGGTAAGCGAAGTACGCATCGCTAGCAAGTACAGAGCAGCTTGTGAGGTGAGAACAAGCTTTGTAAGGCATTAATATCTGGTATGTAAAACTCAAGTATGATTCAAACCATATAAACATATTAACATTGACGTATGTGACTGCATAGTTAATGATTTGAATTAAATGTATTATATTTTCAAATGTAAATTTCATTGTTTAATAATATTGAATATTGTTTCCTCTGTCAAATTGTTGTTATTTTCCTTATTTGTAAGTCCCTGAAATACATGTTTTACACTGGTAATATGTGATATTTACAGGATAAACAGCAGTTTGAACAGCATCAGCTCAAGCAAAATGAATCAGACGAATACAGACGATTACTATTATTACACTGATTATTTCTATGATGATGAAGATGAAGAGAATTGTCTGGATTGTTTTAATGTAAACCTGAGGAAATCTATGATAGTGACTTCTCTGGTCTTCTACCACCTGATCCTGTTCCTTGGTGTTCCTGGAAATACCTTTGTTGTGTATTTTGCTGGAATGAAGATGAAGAGGACTGTTAATACAGTAGGGTTTCTCAATCTAGCGATTGCCGACCTCCTTTGTTGCCTTTCAACTCTGTACTATGTGACAGAAAGCTTTTTTGAAGAAAACTGGCCCTATGAATCTGTCTTCATCTGCGATATTCTCCCCTTCATTATGCTCATCACCATGTTTGTCAGTGTTTTCACCTTGAGCTTGATTAGTCTGGATCGGTTTATTCAGGTCATCACACCGGTTTGGGCTAAAAATCATCGAAGCCTGTTAATCGCACGACTGTCCACTGTAGCGGCCTGGGTTCTGGCTTTAGTTCTTAGTCTGCCTTTTATGTTAAGAAAGAATCCCACTGAGAACACAAACTACTGCCTGCTTCATAAATTTGAAAAAAGTTTAAGCATCATCATATTTGTGTTTGGTTTTTTGATTCCTCTCATATGCATCACGACATGCTATGGATTCATCGCACACAAGTTAGGCAGGAGTCAGTTTCACTCTGGACGAGCGTTTCACATCATGTTGGCTCTTATTGGGGCCTTTTTTCTGTGCTGGATGCCTTATCACATAGTGCATTTGATAGTCATACACAACGAGAAATCAAGCGTCTTGACGGCTTTGGCAGTGAATCCGTTAGCCATTTCTTTGGCGTATGTCAACAGCTGCCTGAACCCCATTCTGTATTTTTTCATAGGGCATGATTTTAAAAGCAAGGCTAAACTTTCTCCAAGACGTGTTTTTGAAAGAGCTTTCTCTGAGGAGGGAACACAAGCATCACGATCCCCTCAGATACAACAAACGCACTCAGTGTAGTGAAGATATGATCTCATTTATGTATCTTTTCTGATGGATTATTACTTTTATTAGCTACTTTATTATCCTTGTATTACCTTAAAAATGAATATGCATAATTTACGTTGCATTTGTGTGTTTAACAAAAGCAGAATTGATTTAACTTTTGTTTATCACAGTGATTCAGTCATTTTATCATGTTGTTGTTCCTTTTAATTTTTTCACGGTTATCTTGTGCTAACTTAAAAGCAAGTTGCATGATGTATACAGTGTTTTATGTGTAAAATGCAAAAATAATACAGTTTAAATGTGATTATTATTGTAATGTTCATTAAACATGCAATTCACTTGTAATTGTATCTTTTTTTTTCTTTTCATTTTAATTAAAGATTGTTCATAATTAGAGCAAATAGGGGTTTTTTTTCACCCAGTAGTTTAATTGTGTTATCAGGAGTCTTCTCTAGGACAAACAGCCATAGCATAAGGCTTTCAATGCTTAATATCTTTACAAAATTAAAATTTCCTACATGATGCTTTAAAAGCAAAAATAATACATTTTTAATAATTTATTTAAATAAAATAATCAGTTACATCTTTAGCCACACTATTGCAAGATATAAACTCGCAATTGCGAGTTATAAAGTCAGAATTGAGAGATATAAACTTGCAATTCTGACTTTTTTCTAGCAATTGAAGACACACAGCATTTGATCTCTGGATTTACAGAAATCATTTCACTTTTAACACATGGCTTCTCAACATTGCATATCTAATCAACCTGATTAACACATTAATTATTGGGAAGGCTTTTGTCTTTCAAACACATGAAAATGTACAAATTCACGTAACATTTCATATTAACATGCAATGCAGGGAATCCTCAACTTTTTTGTCAGCTGAAATTTAGTTATAAAGTCAGAATTGAGAAACTTGCAATTATGATTTTGTTTATCAGAATTGCACGTTTATCCTGTTATAACCCGCAAATGTGAGTTTATATCTCGCAATTCTGACTTTTGTTCTCAGAATTGTGTGATATGCTAAACTCGTTTGTATGATAAGTTATTTATTTATTTTTAGTGAACAACACTATAAAAATACATTAAGAAATGTATAAATAATAAACTTGTGTAGGCCTATATAATGAACAACAAATGCCAGCAGAGGGAGCAAGCGAATTTACAGCGTACCTTTCTGTTATTATAGTGTACCTATAAAGTACATAAGTGTAGTATAAGGGAACAATAGTTTGGGGAATAAAAGGCTTACTGAGGAACAAATCACTTATAGGCCTACTGTTTAGAACTAAGGGGTAAAATATTCTACTATTATGATTTGGGAGCAATTTAGCGAGAACACTGCGTAACGTTCCCATGAGTTTCCCATTTGGTTATTTATATAAGAACGTTCTAGGAAGGTTCTCTATAGGTTATTTTTTATAACCTAAAGAGAACCTTTCCAAAACGTTCACTGCAGGTTATTTTTAGGTTTTATTTTTATAAACTAGAGAACCTTCCAAGAAAGTTCAGGTTATTTTTATTTTCATAACCATGTAAACTAATTATAACATTGTGATAACTTAAAAGCAAATTGCATGATGTATAAACAGTGTTTTATGTATAAAATGCAAAAATAATACAATTTAAATGAAACAATAAAAATAACATTACCTTCCAAAGGATCCTAATGTGGTTATTTATTTTCAACAATGTGAATGTTTCAGTTGAGCATAATTGTTTTGTATTCGGTACATTTCACTGTGGATTCTTTGGTTATTCAGTCTCTATTTCGGCACAGGCTTTGCAAATAGACTTTTACGATATGGACTCAACAGTAATGCCACTACTTTATACCCAGAGGAAAGGAAAATCAAACATGAGATCTCCTTCTCAACTCACATCTTTCTCCTAGACAGAAATTAGATCAAGTGAATATCAAATTGAGACATAAGACTAAGTCTCCTGGTTCTCACATGTTTCTTCTGAGACAAAAAAATGATATTCTCTCATGTTTGTCTCCTCTAAAGCTTCATAAGAGATCTCTGTAACATTACACACTGCGCTCAGATTATTCTCTTTAGCTAGAGACACTCACACTCTCACATTTATCTCCTCTAAAGCTTCATAAGAGATCTCAGCTACATCACACACTGTGCTCAGATTATTCTCTTTAGCTAGAGACACTCACACTCTCACATTTATCTCCTCTAAAGCTTCATAAGAGATCTCTGTAACATTACACACTGCGCTCAGATTATTCTCTTTAGCTAGAGACACTCACACTCTCACATTTATCTCCTCTAAAGCTTCATAAGAGATCTCTGTAACATTACACACTGTGCTCAGATTATTCTCTTTAGCTAGAGACACTCACACTCTCACATTTATCTCCTCTAAAGCTTCATAAGAGATCTCAGCTACATCACACACTGTGCTCAGATTATTCTCTTTAGCTAGAGACACTCACACTCTCACATTTATCTCCTCTAAAGCTTCATAAGAGATCTCAGCTACATCACACACTGTGCTCAGATTATTCTCTTTAGCTAGAGACACTCACACTCTCACATTTATCTCCTCTAAAGCTTCATAAGAGATCTCAGCTACATCACACACTGTGCTCAGATTATTCTCTTTAGCTAGAGACACTCACACTCTCACATTTATCTCCTCTAAAGCTTCATAAGAGATCTCAGCTACATCACACACTGTGCTCAGATTATTCTCTTTAGCTAGAGACACTCACACTCTCACATTTATCTCCTCTAAAGCTTCATAAGAGATCTCTGTAACATTTCGCACCATGCTTAGCCCTTACGAAACAATAATATATGGGAATATATTGCAAAATATAATGTGATATATTACATAATACATTTCCATATATTAAAACTGGTACTAATATTTTCAATATACATCAATATATGCATTGACAATATATGGCTATGTATTGAACATATAAATATATTTAGAAGCAAAGACTAAAATAAATCTCAGATTTTATCTTTTATTGAGTAAATATTGCACATAGAGGTTTCCACATACCAAATGTGAATTAATGTACACACATATATATAGACTTATTCATGGAATGAGTCAAAGCAGATTTCTGGTTCCCTGAAATTAATTTCCATACATGTGTGTGCATATATGACATGAGCAAATATATGTTCAATACCTTTTTACACATCCAGTACCAAATCTTATCCCATTTACATCTATATAATATGAAGTATATTACTGAATATAAAATGACATATTTTCTCACATATAAGTAAACATATTGTCACATTTTTCAATATATGAAAAAAGCAATTCCTTATGTATGACTCGATTTATTTTAATATATTTACGCAATATATTATTCTGTATATTTTTTTAATATACCATTATTTAATTTAATATATTTATTCTTCATATATTAGGAAATATATTTTCTTTCCGTAAAGGGAGCTATTATTCTTTCTCAATTCTCAATTTTATTTTAAACTCACAATCAAATTACATACATAAATGACTAATAAAATCCATACAGATTTTACCACATATATATATATATATATTAAACAAAGAAAACTGTTATATAGCAACCATAAAGAAATTGTATACAATTGTATACCACCATACCTTTATTCATCAACATTTACAACAAATTCTTGTTGTGGTCATGCATTCGTTCAATCCCTTTCCAATGTGTTTGGGAAATGTGATGCATATGCAATGCCTGGCATTGAAGACAAATTTAAAAACATTAGTTTGCTTAAAATATTTTCAAGAGCTAGAACTTTTCTTTTTATAGGATTCTCAAGTAAGCTTACAATGTGAAAACAAGTTGCTCCTGTAACAATGTCCTGCTGGAGATCTAGTCCTGTGCATGAAAATGCATTCACAAAAGCAAGATGTCTCTCATTTGAAAAATTGTCTCCATCTTTATAAAAGAAAAAGAAGTCAATTTGACCATAACATACTTCATTCCCATCATGAAATGTCACAGTGCAATTGTTTCTTCTTTTGGCTCTGACATACTGCTTTGAGGAGTAAACAGTTCTGCCTATCTGAACTCTGCTAAATGCCTTCACAACATTACTATGTAAGCTATGTCCTAAAAACATTTGTAATGTAGACATGTCTGCGCAATCCAGCAAAAGATTAAAGGGAACACCTATTTCTTTCACTCTAAAGGCACCTGTGTTTGAAAAACAAAAAAGACATGTGTCATTTGTCATCTTGGCAATGAAATCAGCAGTGGCATTACCAATTTTTGTGGTTTGAGCAATATTTGGGAGACACTGAATAAGTTTCACTGCATTTACCATTTGTAGAGGAATATTTTGAGTTCCATGAATGAGACGAAGCAAATGTCCATTTTTGTCCTCAAAGTGAAAGCAAGAATGGGTCCACAAAGGTCCAAGAGCTCTAACACAGTCTGCTAAATGAACTAATAAGTGAACATTGGCTGTCAGGTATCTGTCACCATAAAGCTCATTCATCTGAGAACAAAACTTCCACAGAAGTTTCTCAGCGTGATCTATTTGTGCAAAGGTTATGGAATCCAAAAGAAGAATGAACATTGCTTCACTTAGCAGCAGAAAGTGATTGTAGTACATGTTTGCAAGAATGCCTCGAAACACTACTGGCCCAAAGAACAACAACATACACCGGTACTCTGAAGCTTTATAGTACATTCTGTGGACAGAAACAGAGCGAGGGAAACGAGTTTTAAATGGTGGTTGAATTTCACTCATGCGTTTGTCTACTTCACTAATTGATCTGACCATGCTAAAAGAACAGCGTGAGAATTCTGTGGAAAACCACAAATGCATCAAAAGTCGCATAACACCAAGAAGCACAGAATGCATGTAATCAACACCCGTGCCTAAGATCAAATCAAAGCTATTTACCGTGCTGTGGTAAGTGGGACCCTTAACTCCACGCACTATGGTTTTTGAATCAAATGACAACTTGGCATCTTCCACAAATCTCTTATGAGTACGTGCAGGACCCTTTGGATCTTCAGTTTGAAAGGGGAAAGTATGCACATGTCCCCTTTCTCCTGTTTTAATTGTCTTGCCAGTCTGTTCACATTTTAAACATCCAAAATGTCCATTGTACTGAATAGTATTAAACACTAAGGCTTTTGCGGGTAAATCACAAGTACCTGCAATGGTTAATACTCTGCATATAAAGGGACTATCTGATTCATAAAATTGTACAAGGACTCCATCTCTTTGTATATTATTAAGAGTGTCACACAGCGGTTTAAGGAAAGTCAGCATAGATGGTTTTGACTCACCAAACCAAAGACCTGCAAGAATCATGTTTTCTCTGTTTGTACGCTCAACAAAATTTAGTTCATTTATGATACAGTAAAAAGGCCACACTGAGAATTTAGAGGACTTGAAAACAGGAATGCCGTCTGTGTTCCAGAGTAAGGAAATATTGTGGGAATCACTAAGTGACCCACCACCAGCCAATAACTTCTGATATACTTGTCCATCATATATATCCTCTACATTGCACCGGCCCTTTTTTTGTCTAATGAATCTAAATTTTAACTTTTCCTCAAAACCTTTTTTTGCGAACAATGCCTTAATTTGAGATTCAATTGGAACTTCAATAAAATATGAAGTTGATACCTCTGCTTCACAGACCTGACACTGGGCGTTATCGCTCTCTACTGACATATAACAACTGTTGCAATATTTGTGCACAATAAATGAGGGACCTGCATTATCAAAGATTTTTTTGATTTTTTTTTAGATTTCCCAGGCACTCTGTTTGATGTTCTTCTGGACAATGCAGGGAGATCAATTTGACCAAGTCACTCAGGGCTTTCCCTGAAATTTTGTGTCTATTAGCAAAAGCTAGTATCATGAGAACGCTTTCTGCAGTAGATACCGGAGCATTTTTGTAAAGTGAACAATCACCAGGCTTTTCCTTAAATTGAATTTCTGCATCATCATTAAGGTCATTGTCAAATAAAGTGCCATCATTCCACTCATCATCAATACCATAGTGTATAGGATCAAAATGTTCCACATCACAATCAGTACTAGTGTACGGAGTGTAGTCTTGTCTTGTATAAAACTCTTCATTAACATTACAAAGTTCAGGTCCGTACATCATAGAAGATCCCTCTGTCTGAGAAATTCCATTGTCCACTCCAAGCACTTCTGCACAGCAATCTGCTCTGGGGATTGACATGTCTCCCAAGGTTGCAGTGTTTTTTTGCTGCAAGAAAAGAACAAATACCAAAGTGTGCAAACTTTCCAAAAAAAAAGAAAAAGAGTTAAAAGAACCAATAAATTCTCACTTTGATGATTTTTCTTCTATATCTTTTGATTTTTGATTGGTCCTTCATTTTCCTTCTCCAACGAGACTGGTTAATGGTTATTTGCGCCATCCTTTCTCTTGTGACTCAAGAGTATATACTGTACTACTCTTGCTTAAAATGTTTAAAGAAAGAATACTGTAGCAAGTTTCTTTGCACTGCTTCTTTTAAATGCATGTATAAATTAGCCAAACACATCTGACATTGTTAGCTAAAGTATTTTGCCTCACTTGACAGTATAGGTGTTGCACTGATTACATCAGGTGTGCAGTTCACCTGTGAGCAATGATTGTCTTGAATGTCATGGTGCACTCAAACAAGAAGGAGAGGGTTCAAACCATAGATGCAAATAACCATAAACACAACATTTATATAGCCCATTGTAAAAGCTGGCATTTTGCCACCAAGTGTAATGGCACTAAACAGTGAGGGAAGCAGAAAGAGAAGGTAAGTAGCCCACAAAGATCTTTTTATTAGGCATAGTTTATGGTATTGAGAATTTGTTTATTATAATTTGGTCTTGTCCACAGAACAGAGATCAGTGTGATGGAGATACCTAAAAGAATCCGTAACCCAATCAAAAAAACAAAGGTCAGTGAGCCAGCCACTGCCCTACAAAATGAAGAAAGAGAAGGTAAATAAGTTTTATAGTTTTGACAGTCACTTGTTTTAAAGGTCTAATTTAAATTAAGCCTGTACATCAATAACACACTTTGTGTGTCCCTTAGGCTTGCCTTGAACCCATGACTTTTTTAATTACTGTCACTGCACTCTGCCAATTAAGCTATACGCTTGCTTACAGTGTTTGGGAAATTTGTGGTGGTTGGATGTTAAATATGAAATGTACAAATATGTCATGGGTTTTATTATGACTCGAAAAGCTGCAATGTTGTATTTCTAGTGACTGTTTAGTGACTTTGGATATCTTTTTACAATTACAGGATTTTATGTTTTTCTAACATTTGAAGATGGATACACTGCAAAAATTTGTAAGACCTTTGACATACTTACAGAAGAGGAGTCGCCAATAACTAGCTTTGAGGGACTATCCAGGAGCTCGAGTTCTTGCAAGATGGTCAGACAACAAATTCTATAATGCCACTGTAGATCACATTGGGGTCTGTGACCAAAAGCAGGACCCGAGAAAGGGTGCAAAGAAGGACATGAAAAGAAGTTATGCATCTGCTGAAACATTTTATAACCAGAATCGGGTCGCTTCTGCATCAGCTGAACATGGTCCTTCCTCTGCACAAACCCAGCTTTTGTCTCCAGGATTGCCACCAAACCAACATCAATCTGTGCTATTACCATGTCCTGTTAAGCCTTTTAATCCACAGACCATGACACCATCTGAGTATTGTAATCAAGACCATCCAGGTTTATTAGATTTAGATGAACATCAAAGACAAACCATTACACACCGTTCAACCCCAAAAGAAACATTTTTGGGGCTTCTGTATAACCCGTCTATACCTCACCCCTCAGCTGAAGTTACAATTCAGGATGACAGGCTTGGGTTAGAGCCTGAGGAGGAGTATGAAGAACCCACAGTCAGATCACAGAACGTGTCCTATGAAAATGAAAAATGGGAGCCATGTGAAACATGCAAGCTGGAGGTACAGGCATTACTTAAAGAGAATAACATGATGAGGGATGTGCTGTCCAGCATGAGTAAGTAAAATGTGTGCATGTAAAGGGACATTTCTGATTCATTAATATCTCCTCATTATCCACTGGAAAAGCTTTTACTCCTACCTTTTCAGATCTTGAACACCTACAGGCACTCCGAGGCTTTATAGATAAGATGGAAGACTACAAATCATGTGAAAGTGGAGTTCTGATGCCTAAAACTAGATCTGGCCAACAAGAACTTTACCCAGACAGTGGGCTGCTCTTGTCCTCCACCAAACTAGCAGCTATTCACCAAGAGTCAAAGAAGGACTGTCTTCATCTTTTCCATCTACTGTTTGATCAGTTCTTCACTCATGAAGAATGTTCAAACTCTGTAGCGTTTGGAAAGCATGGCAAAGTCCCAGAGGGCAAGGCAATTTTGGATAAAAGTAAAGTAAATGGAATACTAAGTAAGTTCCTAAATCCTTTTTATCAAATGTGTCAACTTCATGTTCTATACATTTAATATAATGTTTGCTCATGTTGTATGCACAATGGGATTAAAAGTATAGTTGCAGTATTTCCCTTGACCAGTTATTGTAACATTTTCCTCTTTTCCCTAATTGTAGCTTATGTCATGAGCTGTGGCAAATGCCATGGATGGAAACCAGTTGAAAAGTCGAAGCTGAAGAAAGCTCTTATAAACAAGTGTCGCACGAGATCAACTTAAATGTTTATGTAATTGTAGTTTGTTACATCTATGATCTATGTCATTTACTGGTCTTTTATTTTGCTGTATTCAAGTATCTATATGTAGCTGTGCTGCAGTCTAGTCAAGAGGTTGTGTGTTTGTTTGTTTGTTTTTTGGAGGAAAGTGTAAAAGACAACTATATATATATATATATATATATATATATATATATATATATATATATATATATATATATATCTTAGTTTGATTTTGTTGAAAACTTGTTTCTCTAAGAATAAAATTGTCTTTACAAAGATTGCAGTCTATAAACATCACTCATGTGCAGTATCTAACACTATTTATTTTATTTTAAGTGCCTTGTAAAAGATTTGCATTATATTTTCTTGCCATTGCATGTAAAAATAAACTTGAAACCTACATGTGTAAAGAAAATGTTAACCTCATATACCGAGCACAGTAAAAGCAGCCTAACCTCTGAGCAATAAAACTTTCTGCAAGACACTAAAGAGCTCTCCCATTGTTATTTTAAAACAGTCTCGTGGATGTTCTATCTTTTTCTCCAAATTTACTTTAGTCTCATGTCTAATTGTATGTTCCCTGGGTAATTTTATGAGGACAATGTGAAGTCAAATCTGAAACCTAAAGTGGACACAGATGAGAATCACAACCATAAATACTGAGCTTAGTAAGAGCAATATCTGAGTGAAAACCCTTTCAAATCTCTAATGAGTCTTGAAAGAGATTACAGCAAGACAATAAAGAGATTTTTTGTTTGTTTGACCCAGCTCCTCTCATTTATGTCTTTTTTTCTTAAGGAGTTTTTGGAGAAACATCTGAGACACTGCTGGTACTACAACAAGAGCTAAATAAGAATCTCAATTAAGTCTCAGATATTTCTCATGTCTCGGTTGTGGCTACTCTTATTTCTCCTAATGGGTTTTTGGAGAAACATCTGAGACACTGCTGATACTACAACAAGAGCTAAATAAGAATCTCAATTAAGTCTCAGATATTTCTCATGTCTCGGTTGTGGCTACTCTTATTTCTCCTAATGGGTTTTTGGAGAAACATCTGAGACACTGCTGATACTACAACAAGAGCTAAATAAGAATCTCAATTAAGTCTCAGATATTTCTCATGTCTCGGTTGTGTCTACTCTTATTTCTCCTAATGGGTTTTTGGAGAAACAACTGAGACACTGCTGATACTACGACAAGAGCTAAATAAGAATCTCAATTAAGTCTCAGATATTTCTCATGTCTCGGTTGTGGCTACTCTTATTTCTCCTAATGGGTTTTTGGAGAAACATCTGAGACACTGCTGATACTACAACAAGAGCTAAATAAGAATCTCAATTAAGTCTCAGATATTTCTCATGTCTCGGTTGTGTCTACTCTTATTTCTCCTAAAAGGTTTTTGGAGAAACATCTGAGACACTGCTGGTACTACAACAAGAGCTAAATAAGAATCTCAATTAAGTCTCAGATATTTCTCATGTCTCGGTTGTGGCTACTCTTATTTCTCCTAATGGGTTTTTGGAGAAACATCTGAGACACTGCTGATACTACAACAAGAGCTAAATAAGAATCTCAATTAAGTCTCAGATATTTCTCATGTCTCGGTTGTGTCTACTCTTATTTCTCCTAATGGGTTTTTGGAGAAACATCTGAGACACTGCTGATACTACAACAAGAGCTAAATAAGAATCTCAATTAAGTCTCAGATATTTCTCATGTCTCGGTTGTGGCTACTCTTATTTCTCCTAATGGGTTTTTGGAGAAACATCTGAGACACTGCTGATACTACAACAAGAGCTAAATAAGAATCTCAATTAAGTCTCAGATATTTCTCATGTCTCGGTTGTGTCTACTCTTATTTCTCCTAAAAGGTTTTTGGAGAAACATCTGAGACACTGCTGGTACTACAACAAGAGCTAAATAAGAATCTCAATTAAGTCTCAGATATTTCTCATGTCTTGGTTGTGGCTACTCTTATTTCTCCTAATGGGTTTTTGGAGAAACATCTGAGACACTGCTGATACTACAACAAGAGCTAAATAAGAATCTCAATTAAGTCTCAGATATTTCTCATGTCTCGGTTGTGGCTACTCTTATTTCTCCTAATGGGTTTTTGGAGAAACATCTGAGACACTGCTGATACTACAACAAGAACTAAATAAGAATCTCAATTAAGTCTCAGATATTTCTCATGTCTCGGATGTGTCTACTCTTATTTCTCCTAATGGATTTTAGGAGAAACATGGGAAGACAAAGCTGACACCTAATTTAGACAATAAAGAGATTTTCCAAGCTTCTCTCACCACAATCTCAGTTTTGACTCTCTTAGACATCTCTCATTTGCTTCTATATTTGTTTCTCCTAAGGAATTTTCGGAGAAACATCTGATAAACTGCTGACACTTAATCACGAAACATAGGAGAATCACAACTATGTCTCCTGAGCTTAGAAAAAGCAACCAATGAGCAAATTGTTTTTCCTCTGGGTAGTACTTTATTAATCCTAGTTGGGAAATTAAAGTGCGTTAGCAGCAATACATGAAGACAGTAAAAAGTACTCACAATACACATAAAAACTTACTATACACATATAATAAATAGACTGATATAGTAACCTAATTTCTAAAATAAAGAGTTAATGGTACTTGAATTGTAAAGTCTCACAGCAGTAGGCATAAATGACCTCCTGTAGCGTTCTCTGTTGCACCGTGGCTGGATCAGTCGGTTGCTGAATGTACTTCTCATTCCAGCAAGCATGTCGTGGAGGGGGTGTGAGGTATTGTTTGTAATGGTCAACAGCTTGGCCATTATTCTCCTCAGTAGTAAGTATACTGCACCAAATGTCAAAATTTGATTGATTGACAGGTGGGCGGGGCTTCCGGTATAGGGGGCGGGACTTCCGGTGTAGGCGGGACTTCCGGTGTGGGCGGGACTTCCGGTGTAGACGGGACTTCCGGTGTAGGCGGGACTTCCTGTATAGGCGGGACTTCCTGTATAGGCGGGACTTCCTGTATAGGCGGGACTTCCTGTATAGGCGGGACTTCCTGTTTAATAAATCATGTGATTGACATTAGGTTTTGACAGTTGGTTTTTGACCTATTGTCATAATAAATCATATGATTGACAGTTGGTTTTGATGGTTTTTTGACATTAGGTTTTTTGTTTTGATTAATTTGACAGTTGGTTTTTTGTTTTTGAATGCGGTATAATAAATCATGTTATTGACATTAGGTTTTGACAGTTGGTTTTTGACCTATTGTCATAATAAATCATATGATTGACAGTTGGTTTTGATGGTTTTTTGACATTAGGTTTTTTGTTTTGATTAATTTGACAGTTGGTTTTTTGTTTTTGAATGCGGTATAATAAATCATGTTATTGACAGAAGGTTTTATCTTTTGAAGTCGCTGTTATCAGAAAATTCCCCTCCCACCCTGCCACATCCCAGAGCAGCGTATATATATATAAATGGGGCCAGTGTGTTCTACAGCTATCAGCAAAAAGAGAAACATGAGCTACATGAGCATGGACGGATTATCAGCTCCTGAAACCCCAGATGCGGGGTTGCGCAGCAGGACGTTCGACAGTCTGATGACCAGTCTACCTATGGCGCCGAGAAAACCTTATGGGCACGTCCGTTTGACAAGCTTTCTCCATGAACTTTCGGAATGGACTAAAGGAGAATTTATGATGAACAGCAAGCGTGTAATCGGGTACAGATTTCATAAAACAACTCAAGTTATACTCTACACCACCGACAGCGCGGGCGAGTTTCACCCCGGGGAAGACGCATGTCTTGTATTTCCTAAAAAAGACTGGGCATTATTTTACAATTTTGTGTGGAAGGATCTGAAGAGCGGCGGTCAAGAATCTCTGTACGTTGGAGAGTGGGACGGGGTCACCCCGAATGTCCGGTACCGCGTGGTAGGTGACCACACTAAAAAGAACCCGGATGATTCTGTCTACATATTCTGCTGTGATGACAAGACAAAGCTCACCGAAGATCGGTCAGGGGTCGTCCTGCCTAACGAGCATAACAATCTGTATGAAATGCAATTTTTGTTCAAGTGGCAAGATCTGAGTCAGCTGGATATTATGTTTTCAATCATAAACAAGCTGTTCAAATGGTGCGAGCTGCACGACGGCTACAACAAAATTAAAGTGCAGCTGTTCCACCCTGAGAGATGTCCGCGCAGCAGTACATACGCGGGGTATTCACCCCCCATTCACTACAGACATCCGGGACCTCGACGGTCAGCCCCTCCCAGACGTCGTTTATAAACCACAGCTGAAGCGCCACAACGTCCCCCCCCCCTTTACTGCATCTGACATAAAGTCAGCGGCATTCAGTAGGCCCCAAAAGGCCATGGTCGGTCATGAGATAAGCCCCCAAAATGCGTAGTGCAATGGCGCCATCTATTGGACAGGCGTGTTTTTCTCCATTTTTTACCCATCACATATATATGTGTGAGGCGAGGGGAAATGCATTATAAAAGTGAACTTTTAGACCACAGCATCTCATCATCTCTCTCCCTCATCAAAATGCAGAACGGTGAGTATTTTTTCTCTATATTTGATGCTATAATGTTATACAATGATGCTTTAAACATGCAATGTGCTATTGATGTGATTTATCAACTATAACTAACATTAGCATTGAGTTAATGATGTTTTAAACATTCATGCATGGGTACAGTGTTTTAATCATTGAGTCATCTTTGCTCTATCAGCTATAACTAAAATCGGTGTCTTAAACACAGCATGTTACTGTTACTGTTACGGGTACTCTCCGGCACCACCCGGTGTCCCGGAGTTAAAACTACATCCAGTTATGACACAATTGTATGCTCTCCGGCGACACCCGGTGTCCCGGAGTTAAAACTACATCCAGTTATGGTGTAATTGCGCCCCTAGAGCACCGGGGTGAAATAACATTTAGAAAATTAATGATTTTTTTTTCCAGCATCTGTCATCAGACATGCATATAAAGCGACTCACAAATGTTTCCATTCATAACAGGATTTTTTGCCTCACAGGTTCGAATGTTGAAAGTGACGCTCACGATAGCAATGATGCATGTGAGGACTGCTCTTTTATAAATAAAAAAATAAATAAAAAAATTAAATAAATAAAAATAAATAAATAAATAAAAATAAATAATAAAAAATTAATAAATAATAAAAAATTAATAAATAATAAAAAAATAAAATTGTCTCTCTTTTTTTTCATTCACAGTGAGCCCTCAGCTGGTTGAAGCAGACAGCGCGTCTGATGGTAAAACAAGACCCATCGCCGACATCATGTTTTTTTTTTTTTCTCTTAACATTTATGAAAAATTGATTGATTTATTTATTTTAGATTTCATTCAGTTTATCACGCAACCCGGCTTCCCACTGACTGACACCGCTCAACAGAATAATGATGACGTGCCCGACCCCACGCCGACGCACGCTGTGGATCAAATAGTTCCTGCCGGCTTTGCTTTAGACCAGGTCGCTGGACCCAGCGGTGAACCTTTGAGAAAGAAGGGTAGAAAAACCGATCGTCCTACCTCCCCGGCCTGTCCTGAGAGAAAAACGTTTTGTTTTATCCCGTCAATCAGTCCTGAAAACAGTCCTGACAGGAAAACTTTCTGTCCGACGCCGCCGAGCGGTCCTGCGCCGAGTCTTGACAGCGTATTTCTTTATGGTGAGACTATCTACATTATTATTTTCATTTAAACACAAATTGAATCATACCATAACAATTTTTGTGTTATATTTCTACACAGCAGGGTCGGGCTATAGCCCCGACCACATGACTAGCTGGCATACACCTCGACGCATCACTTGGACAAGTACGAAAGCGATCCAAACTCCGTCGGAAGAAGAAGACATCGAAGTTGAAGAAGTGTCAGCAGAGCATCGCCCGGCTGACGAGCCACTCGCCGATACTAATTTAATAGAGGCATTATGTCAAGAGTTTCGCGACACCCAGGTTTATTATTCTCATCATCATAGATGGAACGTTGCAGTTAATTCAATATAGATTTATTCCATTAAACTTTTGTATTGCATGTATTGATTTTTATATTCCAGATACTCTGTAATTTTGTTGTATGCATGCATGCATGTTTTTTACATCTATCATGTATTGATTTATTCCATATACTTTTTGTGATTTTGTAATATTTCATGTTTTGGTCTGAAATCTAAAATGGATGGGTCAAAAAGCTTTTGCTCAGACGACGACGCAGAACTGTCACCGGACGAAATTGAAATGCTAAGTTGGCTTCCGGATTCTTTAGAACAGTATTTGTTTAATCTAGAATCTTCGCAATCCCCCTCTAATTTGGATCTTTTTGAATTAGCCGTAAATTCAAATATTAATTTGTACGATCACGTGCTAAGCGTAGACAACAATCATGTTGTACAATACGGTGGTGTTTTAAATAATCAACTCCCTGCATGTACCGACAGCGATCCTGACGCTGATGATACTCCACAGCCATCTACCAGCAGCAGCACGAGGCCCACATCAGGTAATATTGACGCTTTACGCGAGACTGACCCTAACAGACAGAGTCGATTAAGCCGTACGGAAATTGATACGCTGATCCGAGAAGGCGGGTTCGTTAACGGATATCACGTTTTACCGCGACCACGCTTCAACAGTGTGTCGTTGAGAAGGAGCATGAATCTGAGAGAGATTAACTCTACAGATTTGGCCTCTTATCACACTTCATTACATCGCATGCTGAGCGAGATCGTCACCTTCGCTAGAGAAATCGGCCACGATGCACCCGTAATCAATATGACCATGTCGGCACCCACTCTACAAACACCCATCAGCGGTGTTCTCGCCCCCGGTAATGATTATGATGTGAATTCGCTTATGGATCAATTTGAAAGAGTTTTACAGAGCAACCAGCTGTTATTATCGGACGACGCCGTCGAGATCGACGCTACCGTAGCCTTGAACAGACAAGGAGGCGGTCGACGACGTAAACTTACAGATCTGGCCGTTGATCAGGTAATCAAAAGAAAAAAGACGAATTTGTTCTGCCCCATAAATTTGTCAAATCAATTGTGCTTCTCTATTTGTCTCGCTCGCTTTCTTAACCCCCAGCTACCCGAGAGCGAGTTAGAAAAACTGGCTGCAGTCATCCAAAACAGCGTCGGCTTCTCAATTCAAGACCGAATCGCTCTTAGCGACATAGCTTCGTTTGAACGAGCGCTAGGCATTAAAATCGTTGTATTTCACAGATCGAATGCCATGGTCTTAGAAACGTACAAAAATTCTGACGAACCCCACCCCAAAACGGTGTTCCTCTATCTACATGATAATCACTATTATATGATCATGAATCTGACAGGCTTCTTAGGTTCGCCATACGTCTGTCAATTTTGTTACAAAAGTTACAGCAACCGCAGAGACCACCAATGCAAGCACGTCTGCAATGTCTGTTTTGACGCCGAATGTCACAGATACCCTAAAAGAACCATACATTGTCCCGACTGTTTGCGCTACTGTAAATCGAGCTATTGCTTCGAAATGCATAAAAAGAACCCTCCTCCCGGTCAAGAATCCCCCTCCTGTGATATTATCAAATACTGCAAACTATGCAGGTTGCGTTACTACATTAAAGAGGGTGACAAGAAAGCAAAACACATATGCCCGACGGACAAATGCGTCCACTGTCGAGAACATCTGACGGGACACGGGACGCACCAATGTTTCATACAGCCCCTAGAGCCTAAGGAGCCATGCGAGAAATATATTTTCTACGATTTTGAAACGCGTTACGAAAACGGGCGCCACGTGGCTAATTTTGTTTGCGCAATCACTTTCAAAGGGAAGAAATTTACGGCGCAGGGTACCGACTGCATCGCTAAGCTAATCAACCGCTTCAGAAAACCCCGATATATTGGCTACTGCTTCATAGCTCATTACGCCTCCAGATTCGACTCCTTTCTGATTCTCGAGTATTTTTGCAAAGCCGGGATTGCGATTGAGGTCATAATGCAAGGCTGTAAATTAATTTACATGTACGACGAATCGTTTGGCCAACGATACATCGATAGCTACTCATTTTTTCCAATGGCCCTTGCCAAAATGCCCGCGGCGTTAGACTTGACGACGACTGAAAAAGGCTACTTCCCCCATCTTTTCAACAGGGTGGAAAACGAGAACTATGTTGGACCATACCCCGACAAAAAGTTCTACAACTACGATAACATGTCGGATAAAGACCGTGAAAAGTTTGATGCATGGTACAGCACGGTTGAGGGGGAGCAGTTTGACTTCAGGCAGGAACTGTACGCGTACGGGGTTAACGACGTCGTCTTATTACGCGAAGGCTGTATGAAATACCGTCAGGCGTTCCTAGAATGCACCGAAATTGACCCTTTTGGGTTCACGACGCTCCCCAGCTGTTCGATGGGGGTCTTCAAAACCCATTATCTCGGCAGAAACACCCTCGCTCTCACGCACAACAAAGCGTACATCCATCAGAATAAGTCCTACTCAAGTGGCTCGATCGAATGGCTCGAGTATGTCAAAAAGACTCGAAACGTGGATGTTCACCACGCCATAAACCACGGCGAAGTATCGATCGGTAAGTACTTTTTAGATGGCGTCTACCAGCAAGACGGTGTGCAGCACGGCTTAGAATACGCGGGGTGCATCTTCCACGGTCACTGCTGCCGCTTTGCACCCCATGAGTCACACCCCTTGTCGGGAGTACCCTATGGGGTTCTCAGGAGACAGTTTGACGATAAGATCGAAATTCTGCAGAACGCGTACGGTTTACAAGTCGAGGTTCTTTGGGAATGTGAATGGATCAAAATGAAAAAGACCGATCCCTCTGTGATAGAATTTATGGCCGGTTATTCAGCCCCGGAGAGACTGAACCCAAGAGAAACCTTGTATGGCGGCCGCACGAACGCTTATAAACTCTATCACAAAGTGAGCGGAGATGAGAAAATAAGGTATCTCGATTTCACCAGCCTCTACCCCTTCTGCCAGGCTAGGAAAAGCTACCCGATCGAACACCCCCAAATCATTTTCAAAGATTTTGAACCGATTGAAAATTATTACGGACTCATCAAAGCGACCGTGTACCCTCCCCGCAAATTACTGCATCCGGTTCTCCCTTACAGATGTCAAGGAAAACTCATGTTTCCGTTATGCCGAACCTGCGCTCACAATCAAAACCAGACCACGAGCTGTACCCACACGGATGAGGAAAGATCACTCTCCGGGTCCTGGGTATCCATCGAGCTTTTAAAAGCCATCGAGAAGGGTTATGTGGTAGCCAAGATTGACGAGGTTTGGCATTTTCCACAACGGTCAGACACGTTGTTTGTCGAATACGTCAAAACATTTTTGCGTTTGAAACAACAAGCGTCGGGGTACCCGTCGAATGTCGTCACGGACGCTGAGAAAGAAACTTACATTCGCGAGTATTTTGAAAAAGAGGGGGTTCAACTCGACCCCGAAAAGATCAAGCACAACCCCGCGCAGAGAGCTATCTCAAAGCTATGTCTGAATTCGCTTTGGGGGCGGTTCTCTTTAAAACCAAATTTACCTCAAACGACTCTGGTGAACGACCCCGAAGATTTCACCAGAATCGTCTTCGGTAATACCGACACCTTGTCGTATTTCTCATTCGTCTCAGACAACGTGGCTCTCGTCCAGCATAAACCCAACAAAGAGGATGTTTGTAAGGCTCGCGACGTCAACGTGTTTATAGGGGCGTTCACTACGGCCCACGCCCGACTGGAATTGTACGAGTTGATGGACAGACTCAGCAGTCGTATACTTTACTCTAATACAGACTCCGTCGTGTTCGTGTCTAGGGACGGTGACTGGGAGCCGCCTCTGGGTGATTATTTGGGCGAGCTGACGAACGAAATAGACGATGGGGATTTTATCACGGAGTTTTGCTCTAGCGGCCCTAAATCGTATGGCTTTCGCACCGCTAAAGGCAAAGTATGCATGAAAGCTAAGGGGATAACGCTGAATGCTAAAAATTCCCAAGCCATCCGCCTGGATACCCTGATTGGTCTGGTTGATAGTTATGTGACGTCGTATGATAGTACCGAATACATCCTGGCTCACACGGAAAACATTGTGAGGGATAAAAAGACTCTCACATTGCACAACAAATCAGTCGTTAAAAGGTTTAAGGTGGTGTATAATAAACGCAGACTTTTGCCCGATTTCACCACGCTTCCTTATGGCTACTGATCAGATGATGCACAGAGGATCAATGGATGCTTCCGATTTTGATTTCAGACTTCAACATCCATTTAGTTGTGTTATCTCCGGGCCTTCCAATTCTGGAAAGTCTTATTTTGTGAAACTTTTGTTGGAAAAAGGTTTGAATTTAATTTCCAAGAAAATTGAAAACATTGTCTGGTTGTATGATTGTTGGCAGCCTTTGTACGACGATGTACTTAAATTGTATGACATTAAATTTGTGCAAGGAATACCAGAGAGTCTGAATGATGATGATTTGTTACCTGTCACTAAAACAAATCTTCTCATCGTGGATGATTTGATGCAGCAAGCTAGCGCCAATTTGGAGCTTCAAAGGGTTTTTACGCAGTACGTACACCACCGTAATCTCAGCGCTATTTATATAGTGCAAAATTTATTTGTACAGGGTAAATCCAGCCGAACCATCAGCTTAAACGCCAATTATATGATCCTGTTTAAAAATCCTCGGGACGTCAATCAAGTAGCGATGCTGGGACGCCAAATGTACCCCGGAAACACAAAATACTTTATGGAGTGCTACCACGATGCGGTCAACCAGCCTTTCGGCTACATAATGATAGACTATAAAGCAAAAACCCCCGAGCAGTACCGTCTCAGAACAGGATTGCTTTCCGACCGTCAAGTGGTTTACATCCCGAAAAAAAGAAGAAGAACGTGATCAAATCACCATGTCCGCCAGACTTTGTAAACATCTGCCGGTGTTAAAAATGCTACATAAAGCATCTCCTAAACAAAGGCGTCTTATTCTACAATCGGCATCCGACGAATTCATTTTATCGTTGTGTGAAGTGGCGCTCAACATCCTCTACGGGACGATTCCGGTCAATCCACAACAGTACCGAAAACTGAGAAAGAGAAAAGCCGAAATTAAATTTGTAGCCAATAAAAAAATCGGCATAGCGGCAAAGAAACGAGTCTTCAACCAGAAGGGTGGATTCCTTTTACCGCTCCTGAGCGTCGCCGTACCCTTTCTTTCGAGCTTAATAGCAAACAGATAGGATGGAGTACGCCGAGAAGATGTATTTAGTCCCGCAACATCAACTGGATAAGGTGAGAACCGAAAATGTTCGCGAGAATATTCGACAGAGCGTGGAAAACGATTTGGACGGCGCCATGAGAAATATCTTACTCCGCACTGATTTGAACCCGTACGAAAAAGCAAAACTTTACACAAATACCCTGAGCAGGTTTTTGACCATCGTTAAACAAAGCGATCGGGAGAGCGGAGTTTTAATGCAGTCGTTCCCCGATCCCGCGCCTAAAGATGAAGTACCGACCGCGGCTAGCGTCGAAGACGACAACGGTGCTGAGGAGCATGTGGTGGATGAAGTTCTGAAGAATGTACCTTCGAGAAGTGTGAAAAACAGCAGATACATATTAGACAAGATGTCTAAAGCTAAAGGACTAAGCGCGTGGAACGAATCGGGGGAGTTTGTGTTCAGGGGTAAAGCCGTACAAGGCTCACACATGGTCGATTTGTTAAAAAATGTCACGGCACCGCAAATGGTTCGGGATAACCGGAGACCTGTAGGATGGTCAGAGTTTCTACACGCCTTTGCCGAATTAAACATCCCTTTTTCTACAGTGCCGAATCAACAGGTCAGGAGCACCATTAAATCTCTAAAGAGTAAACCCGACACCCCCAGCCCACCCCGTGTCAGACCTTCCAAAAGGGCACGAAGACAATCACGCTCGGTGTTTCCAGAGTCCGAAGACTCTGTGTTTAAATCCCCGACTATCGATCGAAGACAATGGTTGGAATTTTAACGAATCCTTTCATTTTGTATGTACATTAATATGTATCTTATGATTAAATAAAAGACGATTAAAAATATAATGGTTTCAAGATTTTTATTTATATGTCAGACATGTCTGCACGCAGTGAACGCAGGACAACATTGTATCAATACAAACATACGGTCTTAATCTCTTCACAAATAGGGACACCATTTTATCATTTTTAATATAATCATCGGTGTATAGTTTCATCACATGATCATAGCCGTATCCTCTAGCTAGATGATATAGAAAAAACAGACAGTGCTGACCGCAGGTGTCCGATGAATAATCCTGGACTCGTCTGCCGGAATATAATACGTCGGCATCGTTGGCTGCTAGAAAGTCATTGATGCTGGTTGGAAAGCGATGGCTGGTGGGGGGATTGCCGAAGCTGTCGAAAAAACACACGGGCCCGTCTTGGGTTAAATAAACGGCGACCCAGTGCTCCCCCGGCATGCTAGCAGGGTCGGTGTTCACGATACAGGCCGACGGTAAGATCCTTATGGGTTTTTCGGGTAGTTGATCGCTCGGTAGAACGCCGAGAAAATGAGTCCTGCAGGTAATTTTATCCATGATGGCGGTGAGTTGCAGCGTGTTCATCTCAATAGTAGTCTATGAGTACCTGTCGGCGGTTAGACAATTCAATGATGCTGTCAAATACCGCGTAAACAATTAAATTAATGGTATTCGGCAGCGGTTTTCTGAAACGAGCTTCGACTCTGATATTCCCGGACTTGATGAGGGAAATGTGCTGACCGCACTCTTCGTCGGGCGTGAGGTTAAATGCGTAAAGCGTGTATCCGTTCAGGAAATCATTCCTGCCGAAACAGAGCGGTTGGTCTTTAAGATGTCTCCCGGTCGTCATCACCAACTGATAATATTCGCGTACTGCCAAACCAGCTTCGAAATTGGGCTGTAGAGGCTTGGCCGGGTACTGTTGTCCGTCAACGTAGACGGCTAAGAATTCAAGGTCGTAGTGTTTGAACGCGAATGGATTTTTTGCGTAGGAACCGGTGAATGCGTCGTTGTCGACCATGGCAATGACGATAGACTTTGGCAGTGTTCCTAAAAACAGATTTTCCTGATTCGAAACACGAGAGCCGGCCGGTATGGAGAACGATTTTAGACTGACCCTATCGACAGGGTACTTGGCCGTTGTCGAGAGCAACGTCTGGGCGTGAGCCAGTCTCACCGGCGGTGATACAGTAACTTTCTTGACAAATAGGGATGCGGCCACTATATTTAATTTGTAAGCCACATCGTCGGCCCTCATCAGACAGAATTCATCTTTTGCTTGAATTAGGCGTATCTTGATATCCACCCCATTTATCATAAGTTTCTCTTGGAAGAATATATCGCTGTGTATGGGGGCTAGTAGTTCCACCTCCTTGCTTTCGCTGGTGTAGCCTGATCTCTTTGTCAACCCCGCGTTATGGCCTGCCGGGTCTTGAACGTCCATATGACCCGCCGTGTCTTTATGGAACAATCCGGCGCTGAAGACAGATTCCAACGTATCTTTACCGTAGTTGATCAGACTCTCGATGATACAGCGATAAGGGTAAGTGCTCGAACTCTGAGATATCAGACGATCGCCAAGGGTCACGTCGACTTGTGAAAACATAGTGGCTCCGGGGTAGTTGATTAGACCCACCTTGGCAGGGTGTGCAATCTCTTCCCCGTTAGGTTTCGTGATTTTCACCCGCAGGTAGAGCATCGTGTTATTGAGATCCACATAATCATCGCCGTTGCCTGCGATAAAAAATTCCAATGGTGCAGAGCCCGATATGGCCGATAACGGTGCTACTTCTAAATAGCCATTTTTCTCAATAACTGTCTGTGTCAGCGGGACCGAAAATAAGTCCAGCTCAGACTTGATGCATTCACCCGACATGCGATGGAGTAGTGCCATGTTAGAATATGGATTTTGCGGCTCTCTTGATCGATACGTTTCGACTAACAGACCTCTTACGCTTTCTGCGTACGAGTGAGCGCTTGTTTGATCCGCGCACTGTTTTCTTCTTCTTCTTCTGTACCACCCGTTGGCCACGCCTCCTCACACCCGGCGGCTTAGACATTCTCTTACGAGCCATGACCATGAGACCGGATCCGTCTTGAGCTTTATCGTTATGCGAACGCGTCAATACGTTTGAGACGACGTCGGATACTATATTTTTAGCAGCCGATTTTAGGTGAGGTTTCGCAATGCTAAATCCTCTTTTTAACAACGGTACGGCCATCCTGAACAGACCTCTGAATAGGCCTCCTAACCCCGCACCGTACATAACTCCCGATCCCGAATACCCCGGCAAACCGGAACCGGCCTGATTTTGGTAATAGCTCACATAGTCCGCGGTATTGGACTCTCCGGGTCTATAATAAACCATTTTTTTTTTTAAAGAATAGAAATATTTTTTGGTTTAAAGTGTAGTTTTACGATGACTTTCCCGTAAGAAAATGGTACTTCGTGGTTTTGATCGTCCTTCAACTCTATGACGATGCTGCTGATGTGATCCTTGTTGATCGATGCGTAATGGGGGTTGTCGTATCTAGCAATGACCGCGTCGTTGCCTTTACCCGTTATATGTACACATCTCAAGAGGGGCACGTGCGAATCACCGACCGCTTGATATTGGATGATGTCCGTGTAAACGTACATTGTATAGAACCCAGCATTGATGTCGGATTGATGAGGAGCGTATGTGATGACGTCCGTAGTAAAATCGGGTTCTTTATGATCGTTTAAACCTCCGAGAGGTTTTTTAGTCATTCCTAAAATAGTGGCTAGTCTTCCTCGGAAACTCACTGAAATGTTTGGTTTCGCGACCAGAAAGACTTTGTTTTTTAATTCGTCGTGATTCAATACGGCCGCTGGTGTGATGAGTTGATTTATAGCCCGGAGGATCGCGCGAATGTTTGCGTAGTAACCCCCGCTTATGTGTAATTTCGTAATGATAGAAAAACCAATATTTGAGGGATTGCTATCCGGGGGTTCCGGGGTCGTATGTAGGATGAAATGACCATCTTCGTCATTAAAGTTGTACCAACTTCTAGGATATTCGATTTCGGCGAGTACGACTTCCCATTGTCCTTTCAAGTCTATAGCTTTAGCCAACCTGGTTGTATAGCTGGCTATACGATTTTCAGGATAAACCGACGACGACGCATTGCATGGCAACGTGACGTAGAACCCGTGATCCTCCATGATGCTCCTTCGCTCGTATGGTCTCATCCGTTAACGACTGTGCGTTTTAAGGAGATTGCAAGTCCAGCAGAGTTTTTTTATCTATATAACTATTAAATTTTGAAGGCCATCCTAGCCATTTCACTAGAACAAGCGTAGATTTCCCCTGTTTTTTCTGACCTAAAATCTTTTCCACCTTAAAAGATTTGTTTTTACTCACAATTATTTTTTGCAACTCTTCTTCATAAAAAACCCCATCTATGACATCGCCATCATAATCCTTGAGTCTGTAGACCGGGGGGTGACGCGGAATACATGAGGATACTGTGAAAAATTCTTCCGTGTAGTTCTGCTCATAACCTTTGGCGAACGGTCCTCTCACTTTAGAAATCCTGACAACGTCGCCGACTTTGAAATTAAATACGGTCTTCTTCTTCTTCTTTATATCGCCGTACAAATTTTCAAACACTTGACCCTCATTTGCTTTGTCGACGTCCACGGGTCTCATTCTGATACTTCGGTGATAACTGCTGTTGTATCCTTGAATAATGTCTTGTAAAACATCAATGTATCGGCGGGAATTTGTAGCCGTTAAAAATCTCCACATGCGGCTTTTTAATGTTCTATTAAATCGTTCTACGACGCTGGCTTTCAAATCGGTAGCGGTGGCGAAGTGGTTGATGTCGTGCTTTTTCATCACATCTTGAAAATGTTTGTTAAAAAATTCCTTTCCCTTATCCGTCTGCAATTTCTGAGGTACACGACCCTCTTCGAGTATAGACTGGAACGCTTTAGTGACCTCAATGCCACTCTTATTCTTCAAAACTCTGACCCATGAGAACTTGCTAAATACATCTATGCATGTCAGTAGGTATTTATGACCGTCATTATCCTTGGCGTAGGCAGTCATGTCGACAAGATCAGCCTGGAACTGTGTATCGATCCCATACAAGTAGTAGTAAGTATACTGCACCAAATGTCAAAATTTGATTGATTGACAGGTGGGCGGGGCTTCCGGTATAGGGGGCGGGACTTCCGGTATAGGGGGCGGGACTTCCGGTGTAGGCGGGACTTCCGGTGTGGGCGGGACTTCCGGTGTAGGCGGGACTTCCGGTGTAGGCGGGACTTCCTGTATAGGCGGGACTTCCTGTATAGGCGGGACTTCCTGTTTAATAAATCATGTGATTGACATTAGGTTTTGACAGTTGGTTTTTGACCTATTGTCATAATAAATCATATGATTGACAGTTGGTTTTGATGGTTTTTTGACAGTTGGTTTTTGACCTATTGTCATAATAAATCATATGATTGACAGTTGGTTTTGATGGTTTTTTGACAGTTGGTTTTTGACCTATTGTCATAATAAATCATATGATTGACAGTTGGTTTTGATGGTTTTTTGACATTAGGTTTTTTGTTTTGATTAATTTGACAGTTGGTTTTTTGTTTTTGAATGCGGTATAATAAATCATGTTATTGACAGAACCTAATGTCAATCACATGATTTATTAAACAGGAAGTCCCGCCTATACAGGAAGTCCCGCCTATACAGGAAGTCCCGCCTATACAGGAAGTCCCGCCTACACCGGAAGTCCCGCCCACACCGGAAGTCCCGCCTACACCGGAAGTCCCGCCCCCTATACCGGAAGTCCCGCCCCTATACCGGAAGCCCCGCCCACCTGTCAATCAATCAAATTTTGACATTTGGTGCAGTATACTTACTACTACTCTCCTCTCTGTAACAACCCCAAACAATTCCAGATCTAATTCAATGACACAGCCTGCCTTCTTAATAAGCTTATTCAGCCTTTTGGCATCTCCAGCTTTAATCCCCGTGCCCCAGCACAGTACAGCGTAAAACAGGGCACCAGCAATGACAGACTGATAGAACATGTGAAGCATCTTGCTACACACATTGAAGGACCTGAGTCTTCTCAAGAAATAGAGTCTGCTCTGGCCCTTCTTGTAGATCGCTTCTGTGTTTTTTGTCCAGTCAAGTCTGTCATCTATATGGATCCCTAAATACCGATAGGAGTCCACTATCTCTACGTGGCTGCCGTGAATGGAAATAGGTGAGGGATGATCTTTCTTCCTTCTGAAATTGATTACCAGTTCTTTTGTTTTAGTTACATTTATTTGTAGATGGTTCACTCCACACCACTTCACAAAGTTGTTGATCAGTGCTCTATATTCCGTCTCTTGCCCACCCTCAATGCAACCAACCACAACGGAGTCATCTGAAAATATCTGGAGGTGACATAACTTTGAGTTGTAATTGAAGTCTGAAGTATATAGAGTAAATAGAAATGGAGACAGGACCGTTCCCTGAGGAGCACCCATGTTGCTCACCACCCACTCAGACACACAGTTCTGCAGTCTCACAAACTGTGGTCTGCCTGTGAGGTAGTCCATGACCCATGAGATTATGGAGGAGTCCACCTGCATAATTTCCATTTTCCTTCCCAGTAATGCTGGTTGGATGGTGTTGAAGGCACTGGAGAAGTCAAAAAACATTATTCTCACAGTGCTACCAGCCCTGTCCAGATGTGAATAGACCCTCTGCAGCATGTAGATGATAGCATCGTCCACACCCACCCTTGGTTGGTAGGCAAATTGTAAGGGGTCTCGCACTGAATCAACTAGAGGTCTCATTTGGGCCAGGACCAACCTCTCCATGGTCTTCATAATATGGGAAGTCAGTGCTACTGGCCTATAGTCATTTAGAATGGTGGGGCGCCCCTTCTTTGGTACTGGGACAAGGCAAGAGGTTTTCCAAAGCACCGGAACTCTTACCAGGCTAAGGCTTAAGTTGAACAGACGCTGGAGCACTCCACTCAGCTGATCGGCACAGGCTCTTAGGACTCTTGGACAAATGCCATCAGGTCCTGCTGCCTTACCCGGGTGAAGTCTCCCAAGCTCCTTCCTAACCTGGTCCTCTGTGATGGTCAATGTGGCCTGACAGCTGTCAGCAGTGAAGAGTGTCTGAGAGGGAAGCTCCTGAGGGAGTTGAAGGTGAGAATGATTGTCGTCGGTGTTCTCTATCGGTACAGTGGAGTAACTATAACTATGGGGGGATGGGCATTGGAGAGCAACATGGGGCCCTATATCAAACCGGTTGAAGAACTGATTCAACTCGTTAGCCATCTCTAGGTTCCCCTCCATTGCAGTCCCTGGCTGTTTAAAGTCAGTAATTTTTCTCATACCGCTCCAAACATCTCTCACCCTATTCTGTTGGAGTTTATCCTCCAGTTTCTTCCTGTAGGCATCCTTGCCTTCTCTCAGCCTCCGTTTGAGCTCCTTTTGAACACGTTTTACCTCATCCTTGTCGCCCTTCCTAAAAGCACTCTTCTTTTCATTTAGTAGAGCCTTTAGGCCACTGGTGATCCAGGGTTTGTTGTTTGGGAAACAGCGTACTTTGCTAGTGGGAATGATGTTATCAACACAGAAATTGATGTAATCAGTGACACAAACTACCATACTGTCAATGTCATCCCCATGTGGCTCACACAGTACATCCCAGTCTCTGATATCCAGTGCACCACGCAGATCCTCCACCCCTTCCTGAGTCCATCTCCTCACTATCCTTGTGGTCACAGGCTGACGTTGAACAATAGGTCTGTAATGTGGTGTAAGCAGGACAAGGCTGTGGTCAGATCTGCCAAGTGGGGGGAGGGCAGTGGAAATATAAGCATCTTTAACATTTGAATATAATAGATCTAGTGTTCTGTTTCCTCGTGTTGAACAATTCACAAATTGATGGTAGGTTGGCAGTATTAATGAGAGAGAAACATGATTAAAATCGCCAGAAAAAATTATGAGGGCATTAGGCTGATGTGTTTGAAGTTTGGCCGTAACAGCGTGTATGACGTCACACGCAGCCTCCGCATTAGCAGTCGGTGGAATGTAAACAGCAACACAGATCGTGCTAGTAAACTCTCGCGGAAGATAAAAGGGACGAATACCGATGGCCATCAGCTCAATGTCCGGACTACAGAAACGTTCCTTAACATGAACATGCCCCGGATTACACCATCTGTTGTTCATTAGAACCGCGAGTCCACCTCCTTTACTCTTACTGCTCGCGGAAGTGTCTCTGTCAGCTCTCACTATGTGAAAGCCACTGATTGTCACATTAGCGTCTGGAATATGTTCATGTAGCCACGTCTCAGTAAAACACATGATACTGCATTCCCGGTATTCCCTCTGACTCCTCACAAGCACTGCCAATTCATCAGTCTTATTTGCAAGTGACCTCAAATTCCCCATTATTACCGATGGAAGATATGGCTTAAATCTTCGTCTCTTTGCCCTCCGTAATGTACAGGCTCTACAGCCGCGACTCCTTTTCTGCAACTCATCCAGTATCGATGGTCTCTCCCCGGTGAATACAGTTGGACAAGCTAGCGCTATCAGCTGCTCACGTGTATAAACAATCCACTCGCGACCCCTGCCTTGGACGTCCTTCATACTGGTTGTGATGTTATCCAGGTTATATAAAAAGTTAAAAGATAGACTAAAAATGTACTTAAAACACTTAAAACACTGCACAGACACAACAAGGCACAGAGCTGCTACAGCAGGCTGCCACTAGTACGGCGCCATCTTGGTAAGCTGTGAAAATGAAGTTCAGCAGCTCTAAAATGAAAGGTAGAGCTGAGTGTCATCAGCATAGCAGTGGTATGAGAAGCCATGTGCCTGAATGATGGGTCCCAATGAAGATGTGTAGATGGAGAAGAGGAGAGGACCAAGCACTGAGCCCTGGGGAACCCCAGTGGTCAGTTGATGTGCTTGGGATTCCTCTCCTCTCCAGGCAACCTTGAAAGACCTACCTGTGAGATAGGACTGAACAGGTGGAGGGTATTAAAATGCAGTTTTTGCGCAATTCACAGACTCGCATTGTTAAACTTAAAGGGTTAGTTCACCCCCATGACACCCGTAAGACCTCCTTTCATCTTCGGAACACAAATTAAGATATTTTTGTTGAAAGTTGATGGCTGAGAAAGGCCTCAGATAGGCCTCAATTGGCATTAAGTACATTCACACTCACAAGACCCATAAAAGGCACTAAAAACGTTGTTACAAAGTCCATCTCACTACAGTGGCTCTACAATAATTTTACGAAGCGATGACAATAGTTTTTGTGCGCAAAAAAAAATCAAAATAACTTTATTCAACACGTCCTTGTTTTCCGTTTTGGCCTCTGCCGTGAACTCACGAAGCACCACGACGCATATGCGAGAATATGACATAACCCCGGGGTTCAGGAATCCATGAAATGCACACTTTAGTCCCATTTTGAGAACTACGCCGAGAACTAAAGCACGATCAATGTAGAATTCAACAGCTTAGATACGGCGCGTCTTCCTCTGCTTGTAAACAAATCTCCTCCTCGCTTCTTAGTTGTGTCCGAACGCCGGATCTGCGTAATATTCTCTCGCATGCATCGTGGTGCTTTGTGCGTTCACGTCCGAGGCCTACACGGAAGACAAGAACTTGTGGAATAAAGTCGTTATTTAGATTTTTTTTTGCGCACAAAAACTATTGTCATTGCTTCGTAAAATTATTGTAAAGCCACTGTAGTAAGATGGACTTTGTAACGACGATTTTAGTGCCTTTTATGGGTCTTGTGAGTGTGAATGTACTGAATGCCAATGGAGGCCTATCTAAGGCCTTTCTCAGCCATCAGCTTTCAACAAAAATATCTTCATTTGTGTTCCGAAGATGAACGGAGATCTTACGGGTGTCGAATGACATGAGGGTGAGTAATTAATGACATCATTTTCATTTTTGGGTGAACTAACCCTTTAAAGGGGTCGTGAATTGAGAAATCACTTTTCCTCAAGTTTTTGACATACAAGAGGTCATCATACTATAAGAATATCCTGTAAGTTTCAGAGCTTTTATTGAAACCAAGCCCAGAGTATGACTCATTATAGAATGTGCCTATCTATAGATACGTGAAAGACTGTCTCTGCAGAAGAAAAGGAATGCCTACTTCATCATTACAACTTTAGCCCCGCACACTGGTGTGTTATTGAGATGACGAGGAGAGGAGTAATACAGGATCACTGGACAAAAAATAACATTACCTTCCAAAGGACTGAACGACTGGGAAAACTTGCCTAATGCCAAAATGTCTGTTTGAGGACAATTACTCCCTGAGAGGACAATGGACACTTTTATCGGAATTAATATCTGAACTGTCTCTTACACACCATTCGAGACACAAGTTTCACCTCAGTACCACCTAATCTACATCTTTCTCTGTTAACCTCCTCTCCCCCTTCTTCTCCTTCTTCACCCTTCTGAGATCACCTACAATTCACTCAAAATCTATATAGTTTAATGTGATGCAGTATTATACATGTTTGATAGCGTTTGAAATGTCTCAGTGCGACTGGTACAAAGATCTCATCTCCACAGAAGTAAACCAAAAAAATTATAAAGGGTTTAAAAGGTTATATATATGTTGCATATTATGTTGGGGGTGGCTTTAGCCCTTTGGTCTCTTGTCAATATAGGCATATGAAAGTGATAAAATGTAAATTCCTATTGTTAACACGTTTCCACTTGAAAGAGGTTTCTGTCTGGTCTGAGTAGGGTGATTGGGACACTTTTTGCCATTCGGTACATTTCACTGTGGATTCTTTGGTAGTTCACTGGATTCAGTGATTTCTGATTCATGTGTTAATTCTAATGCATGATCTGTGACCTGTAATTTCTGATATGTAATGATTCATGTAGGCTATACAGCAACGTTACCCGGGCTCTGTTATAATCATTCTCGGCGACTTTAATAAAGCAAATTTCTCCAGTGAACTGCCAAAATACAGACAGCGTGTTATATGTCCCATCAGAGACAGTAATATACTGGACCACTGTTACACCACAATAAAGGATGTCTGATGTGGATGTGTGCTGGGTCTTCAGAAAACAGAGGACAAGGAAAGCACCAGGCCCAGTTGCCATTTCACCAGCCTGTTTGAAATCCTGTGCTGACCAGCTGGTACTTGCCTTAACACAGATCTTCAACAGATCACTGGAGCTATGCGAAGTCCCTTCCTGCTTCAAATGCTCCACCAAATATCCCCATCCCAAAGAAACCCTAAATCACAGGGGTGGAGGACTATAGACCTGTTGCTTTATGTCTGTGGTCACTAAGTCATTTGAAAGACTGTTGCTGGCCCACATGAAGGATATTACTGGACCCTTGCTGGACCCCATGCAGTTTGCTTATCGGGCAAACAGGTCTGTGGATGATGTAGTCAACATGGGACTGCATCCTACAACATCTTGATCCCGTTTGTGGACTTCAGCTCGGCTGAACACCATCATCCAAGATATCCTCCTGATTACACTAACCCAGCTCTCTGTACCCACCTCCATCTGTCAGTGGATGTTCAACTTTCTGACAGACATGCAGCAGCTAGTGAGGCTGGGAAAAATCACATCCAACACCTGCACCATCTTCCCATTGCTCTTCTCCCTGTACACCAACGACTGCACCGCAAAAGACCCCTCTGTCAAACTCCTGAAGTTTCCAGTAGGCACTACCATCTCTCAGGACCTGAAATGGGACACTCACATAGGCTCCATTCTGAAAAAGGCCCAGCAGAGGTTGTAAAACCTTTGCAAGCTGAGGAAGTTCAACCTTCCACAGGAACTGCTTCTGCAGTTCTACTCTGAGTCTGTCAGAGTCTGTTCTCTGCACTTCTATAACTGTCTGGTTTGGCTCAGCTACCAAATCAGACCTCAGAAGACTACAGTGGATATCTGGACTGCTCAGAGAAGCATCTCTTTCGAACAACCAGGAACAAGAAAAGTTTCTTCCCTCCTCACGAACAGTTAAATGCCCCCACTGGGCAAAACATATTCAATACAAACACTATTTATACTCATACTTATACTTACTCATACTTACATTAATATTGTCCATTGTCTATTTTGTATATTGATATATATCGATTGATTGATTGATTGATTGATTGACTTATTCCTGTGCTGGTGTCCTCTCCGACTTGGTTATTCAGAGTCGAGAATTCCCAAGGAATTTGACTCCCCAATGTTCGTCATATCCCTGACCCACCACGCCTGCTGCCAAATACCTCACAATGCACTTTCACAGGGCTTCTGCAGGTCTTAAAAAGTCTTAATTTGACCTTCCACAATTTAAGGCCTTAAAAATTTGTGAAGTTATTAAACGTAATTTCGGGAGGAGTACGCCCATCTAATCTTCCAATTAATACCAATGTATAAAACCAGCAGCTTACCTCTTCCCATTTTTAGTTCCTGCAGCATTTGGCCCGTCCAAATCTGCATGACTGACTTCGCTGCTCATTTCACCTGTTGATCGCCCAGGTCGCCGGTCTCTCCACTCCACCACAGCCCAGCACAAAACACCTCGCTCAAGAAGACTTCTCTCCTCCTCCATAGATGGCTCGGTCGATCCTCGTAGTGATGCATCGAGGCCTTCATCATCATCAATATCATTGTCATCCTCTTCAGCAGCAAGCCCTTCCGTACCTCCTGTTGATAAATGGTCCGTCAACGCGCTCAGGCAAGTGTTATCCAACGCGGGTATCAATTTCTCCCAGAGGAATTCAAAAGCTGCAGTGCTCCGCCAATTTGATACTGCCACTGCAGTGCCCCGCCAATTTGAGACTGCTGCTGCAGTGCTTGTATGTATGAGTAAGTATGAGCCCTGCCAATTTGAGACTGCTGCTGCAGTACTTCGCTTGATGCTGCAGTGCTCCGCTTGATGCTACAGTGCTCCGCTTGATGCTGCAGTGCTCCGCTTGATGCTGCAGTGCTTTGCATGATGCTGCAGTGCTTCGCTTGATGCTGCAGTGCTCCGCCAATTGATACTGCCACTGCAGTGCTCCACCAATTGATACTGCCGCTGCAGTGCTCCACCAATTTGATACTGCTGCTGCAGTGTTTGACTTTACTTGATACCGCCGCTGCAGTCCTTCGTTTGATGCTGCAGGGTTTCACTTGATGCTGCAGGGTTTCACTTGATGCTGCAGTGCTCCTCCAATTTGATACTGCCGCTGCAGTGCTCCGCCAATTTGATCCTGCCGCTGCAGTGCTCCTCCAATTGATGCTGCCGCTGCAGTGCTCTGCCATTTTGATGCCTCCACTGCAGTGCTCCACCAATTTGATGCTGCTGCCGCACTGCTACGCCTGATTCTGCCGCTGCAGTGCTCCGCCAATTTGATGCTGCCACTGCAGTGCTCCGCCAATTTGATACTGCGGTACTGCGGTAATTTGATGCTGCCACTGCAGTGCTCCGCCAATTTGATACTGCGGTACAATTTGATACTACGCAGTGCTCCGCCAATTCGATACTGCCGCTGCAGTGCTCTGCCATTTTGATGCCTCCACTGCAGTGCTCCGCCAATTTGATGCTGCTACCGCACTGCTACGCCTGATTCTGCCGCTGCAGTGCTCCGCCAATTTGATACTACTGCTGCAGTGCTCTGCCAATTTGATGCTGCCGCTGCAGTGCTCGGCCAATTTGATGCTGCTTCCGCACTGCTACGCCTGATTCTGCCGCTGCAGTGCTCCACCAATTTGATGCTGCTGCTGCAGTGCTCTGCCAATTTGAGACTGCCACTGCAGTGCTTCGCTTAATACTGCAGCTGCAGTGCCGGCCAATTTTTTGACTGCCGCTGCAGTGCCCTGCCAATTTCAGACTGCTGCTGCAGTACTTCGCTTGATGCTGCAGTGCTCCGCTTGATGCTGCAGTGCTCCGCTTGATGCTGCAGTGCTTCGCTTGATGCTGCAGTGCTTCGCTTGATGCTGCAGTGCTGCGCCAATTGATACTGCCGCTGCAGTGCTCCACCAATTTGATGCTGCTGCTGCAGTGCTCTGCCAATTTGAGACTGCCACTGCAGTGCTTCGCTTAATACTGCAGCTGCAGTGCCGGCCAATTTTTTGACTGCCGCTGCAGTGCCCTGCCAATTTCAGACTGCTGCTGCAGTACTTCGCTTGATGCTGCAGTGCTCCGCTTGATGCTGCAGTGCTCCGCTTGATGCTGCAGTGCTTCGCTTGATGCTGCAGTGCTTCGCTTGATGCTGCAGTGCTGCGCCAATTGATACTGCCGCTGCAGTGCTCCACCAATTTGATACTGCTGCTGCAGTGTTTGGCTTTACTTGATATCGCCGCTGCAGTCCTTCGTTTGATGCTGCAGTGCTCCGCCAATTTGATCCTGCCGCTGCAGTGCTCCTCCAATTGATGCTGCCGCTGCAGTGCTCTGCCATTTTGATGCCTCCACTGCAGTGCTCCGCCAATTTGATGCTGCTGCCACACTGCTACGCCTGATTCTGCCGCTGCAGTGCTCTGCCAATTTGATGCTGCCACTGCAGTGCTCCGCCAATTTGATACTGCCTCGGCAGTGCTCCGCCAATTTGATACTGCCGCTGCAGTGCTCCTCCAATTTGATACTGCCGCTGCAGTGCTCCTCCAATTGATACTGCCGCTGCAGTGCTCTGCCATTTTGATGCCTCCGCTGCAGTGCTCCGCCAATTTGATGCTGCTGCCGCACTGCTACGCCTGATTCTGCCGCTGCAGTGCTCCGCCAATTTGATGCTGCTGCTGCAGTGCTCTGCCAATTTGATGCTGCCGCTGCAGTGCTCTGTCAATTTGATGCTGCTTCCGCACTGCTACGCCTGATTCTGCCGCTGCAGTGCTCTGCCAATTTGATGCTGCTGCTGCAGTGCTCTGCCAATTTGATGCTGCTGCCGCACTGCTACGCCTGATTCTGCCGCTGCAGTGCTCTGCCAATTTGATGCTGCTGCTGCAGTGCTCTGCCAATTTGACGCTGCCGCTGCAGTGCTCCGCCAATTTGATGCCTCCGCTGCAGTGCTCTGCCAATTTGATGCTGCTGCCGCACTGCTACGCCTGATTCTGCCTCTGCAGTGCTCCGCCAATTTGATGCTGCTGCTGCAGTGCTCTGCCAATTTGATGCTGCTGCCGCACTGCTACGCCTGATTCTGCCGCTGCAGTGCTCCTCCAATTTAATGCTGCCACTGCAGTGCTCTGCCAATTTGATGCTGCTGCTGCAGTGCTCTGCCATTTTGATGCCTCCGCTGCATTGCTCTGCCAATTTGATGCTGCTGCCGCACTGCTACGCCTGATTCTGCCGCTGCAGTGCTCCTCCAATTTAATGCTGCTGCTGCAGTGCTCTGCCAATTTGATGATGCTGCTGTTGCAGTGCTCTGCCAATTTGATGCTGCAGTGCTCTGCCAATTTGATGCTGCAGTGCTCCGCCAATTTGATGCTGTTGCCGTACTGCTCCGTCTGATTCTGCCGCTGCAGTGCTCTGCCAATTTGATGCTGCCGCTGCAGTGCTCTGCCAATTTGATGCTGCCGCTGCAGTGCTCTGCCAATTTGATGCTGCTGCTGCAGTGCTCTGCCAATTTGATGCTGCTGCCGCACTGCTACGCCTGATTCTTCCTCTGCAGTGCTCCACCAATTTGATGCTGCTGCTGCAGTGCTTTGCCAATTTGATGCTGCCACTGCAGTGCTCCGCCAATTTGATGCTGTTTCCGTACTGCTCCGTCTGATTCTGCCGCTGCAGTGCTCCGCCAATTGATACTGCCGCTGCAGTGCTCTGCCATTTTGATGCCTCCGCTGCATTGCTCTGCCAATTTGATGCTGCTGCCGCACTGCTACGCCTGATTCTGCCGCTGCAGTGCTCCGCCAATTGATACTGCCGCTGCAGTGCTCTGCCATTTTGATGCCTCCGCTGCATTGCTCTTCCAATTTGATGCTGCTGCCGCACTGCTACGCCTGATTCTGCCGCTGCAGTGCTCCGCCAATTGATACTGCCGCTGCAGTGCTCTGCCATTTTGATGCCTCCGCTGCATTGCTCTGCCAATTTGATGCTGCTGCCGCACTGCTACGCCTGATTCTGCCGCTGCAGTGCTCCGCCAATTTGATGGTGATGTTGCAGTGCTTTTCCAATTTGATGCTGCAGTGCTCCGCCAATTTGATGCTGTTGCCGTACTGCTCCGTCTGATTCTGCCGCTGCAGTGCTCCGCCAGTTGATACTACTACTGCAGTGCTCCGCCTGATACTGCCGCTGCAGTTCTCCACCAATTTGATACTGCCGCTGCAGTGCCCCATTCAATCCATGCTGCCACTGCAGCACCTCACCTGTTTCACAACCGCCACATCAGTGACCTGCCTACCTCAATACTGCAGTGCAGTCTCCCATTCCTTCTGTTCTCCAATTTTGGGGGGTCTTATAGACTATTGAAATAATTATGCAAATTCCTTAAGTAATCAGTTTTAATCCCAGAATTCTCGCTTGCTGTCTGATTCTGCATTTATGTTTTTCGGGGGCAATCGGAGCTCGGGTAGAATATCCTCTCCAAGCCCCTCTATAGCAGACAGCAAGCCAAATCTGTTTACCACTTTCACTAAGATTATATGGGCACACAAACTCGTGAAGTGAAGTTGTTAAACGTAATTTCGGGAGGAGTACGCGCATCTAATCTTCCAATTAATACCAAGGTATAAAACCAGCAGCTTACCTCTTCCCATTTTTAGTTCCTGCAGCATCCCTCCTCCTCCCCTGCTCCTCCTTTTGTACAATTTTGCATGTTATAGGGGGGCAATCGGAGCTCGGGTAGAATATCCTCTCCGAGCCCCTCTATAGCAGACAGCAAGCCAAATCTGTTTACCACTTTCACTAAGATTATATGGGCACACAAACTGGTGAACTTAAATCGGAGCAGAAAGTCATAAATTCAATATCATGGCTATAAATTAGGGTGCTATGATTTCTGCGATGCAGAAAACATGGACGGAATTGCAGAATACATTTATAAAAATTGAATTTATTTTATAATGCAGAATGACATGGAATTTGTCAAATTTTGGATGAATAAATCAAAAGTTGTTCAGAACAATTAAAGGAATAGTTCACCTTTAACCAAACCTTTAAAGCAGAGTCCAGAAATTTTTAAACAGAATAAACTAAAATAAATAGGGCCCTAAATGTAATTGCAAAATTATATAGCATGCACTGCAAAAAATGATGTTCTTCCTCTGGATTTTTGTTTTCCAGCATACATTCAAAACATCCTTAGATCCAGATACATGCAAAATGAAGAAATTAAGTTTTCTGATAAATTGAACAAAATTGACCAAGATGGCGGCGCGAGTAGATCGCGAGCCTCAGCGTCTCTCCAGATTCCGCAATTTTGCAGTATTTTTCTTGCTCATCTCGGGTCTGTTCGTACAGAACAGTTGTGACTTTACATCGTACACCCGTTGTGAGCTTTTGGATATTGGTTTGCGAATTTCCGACAGTTTTATGGACAATCTTCGACTCTTCCTGAGATCGCTAGGACGCCCGAGGCTGTGCGCTCTACCCGGCCGGGTGGAAGTGCTAGAAGGCGGCGCCGTGATCGTAAACAAAGGCGAGGGAAGCGTGGAGGAATACGGGCTAAGCTAACGCTTACTCCTCATCGGCTCTCTTTACCCAGCATTTTCCTTGCTAATGTACGATCGCTAGTGAACAAAATGGAGGAGATTCGACTCAGCATCACACACAGTAAGAAACTTTTGAACTGTAACGTCCTAATCTTCACGGAAACCTGGTTAAACAGCGGAATACCGGACACCACTATTGAGCTAGCGGGACGCCACACACTCCGGGCAGATAGAACATTAGATGGCTCCGGGAAGAGTAGAGGGGGTGGATTGTGCATTTATATAAACAAAGCTTGGTGCACAAACTCTGCTACTGTTGGGAGTCATTGTTCAGCTAACCTTGAGTTTCTCATGGTTAAATGTAGACCGTTTTATCTACCGCCGGAGTTTACTTCCACCATTATCACTGCAGCCTATATTCCTCCGGATGCTGATGCTAAGCTTGCTATGAAAGAACTTCATGCAGCCATCAGTAAACAACAGACTGATCACCCGGAAGCTGCGTTTATTGTTGCAGGTGACTTTAATCACTCAAACTTAAAGTCAGTGCTACCCAAGTTTCACCAGCATGTTTCTTGCCACACCAGAGGAAACAAAACCTTAGACCATGTTTACACAAACATGGCGGGAGGTTACGTTGCAACACCCCTCCCCCACCTGGGACAGTCAGACCACCTCTCTTTGTTCTTCAGCCCCAAATATGCACCCCTCATCAACCGTGTGAAGCCATCAGTGAAGACCATCAAGGTGTGGCCTGCGGGGGCAGATTCCACACTCCAGGAAAGGTTTCTAAACACAAACTGGAGTATGTTTGCTTCTCAGGCCACCAGTGGCGCTCACACGGACATTGACTCATACACCTCCTCTGTATTGGACCATATCAATACCACCATTGACAGTGTTACAACCCAGAAACAGATCACCACATACCCAAATCAGAAGCCTTGGATGAACAGGGAAGTGCGACTCCTGCTGAAGTCACGCAATACTGCCTTCAGATCAGGTGATGCACAAGCCTACAGCACATCCAGAGCAAACCTGAAGAGGGGCATCAAAAAGGCCAAGCACTGCTACAAGCTAAAGATAGAGGGACACTTTTCCAACTCTGACCCTCGACGCATGTGGCAGGGCATTCAGGCCATCAGTGATTACAAACCCACCCGGTCCACCCCCGCAGCCACTGATGTCAACTTCCTTAACGAGCTAAATTACTTTTATGCTCGTTTTGAAAGAGACAACAGAGAAACTGCCACCAAGCTCAAACCCTCAGATGACCACCCACCAATCACACTCTCCTCCACAGAAGTCTGCAAGGCACTGAGCCGGATCAGCGCGCACAAGGCTGCTGGGCCAGACAACATCCCTGGTCGTGTTCTCAGGGCATGTGCGGTGCAGCTCGCTGGGGTTTATACAGACATTTTCAACCTGTCTCTTGACCAAGCAGCTGTACCAACATGCTTTAAACACACTTCCATTGTGCCAGTGCCGAAAAGCTCTTTCATATTTGTATATGTTGAATTTGTAATCAGTTAAAGCATGTAGATGGATGGATGGATGGATGGATGGATGGATGGATGGATGGATGGATGGATGGATGGATGGATGGATGGATGGATGGATGGATGGATGGATGGATGGATGGATGGATGGATGGATGGATGGATGGATGGATGGATGGATGGATGGATGGATAGATAGATAGATAGATAGATAGATAGATAGATAGATAGATAGATAGATAGATAGATAGATAGATTTCTATAACAGGCAGCATACCAACGTTCAACCCCCCCCCCCCCCCCTATGAAGGTATATTTGGTGCAAAACACCTGAACACGCGTGAGAGTGGAATGTGTAGCTGTAGATCATATCCACACATGTGTACCAATACATTTGAAGTCACAGAGAAAAATATTTTAGGAGTTGTAAACTTGTAGACTTTTTTTCTCACTTACAAACACAACGCAACAGTTACACCTTCACACATTCTTCACTGCAGGCGCACAAATCCTGTTCTACGAATCACACATGAAGAAACTCACACACACACAGTTTTGCTCCAGTTGCTGCAGTAAATATGGTGCAAAACGCATTCACACACCCGCATCAAAAATGTGAAGTCACAGACAAATTTTGCACACCCGCGAATTAAAATGTGAATCCATACAATGAGAGTTGCACACTTGTAGAATATTTGGTCACAAATGTATTTCTTTTCTTGGATATTTTTCTAACACAATCACAAGTCCAATCACTACAGCTGCTTGAATCTGCTGCTGCGAGTCTCAAACGCAGTTCTTCCGCCTTCAAGTGACCCGTTCCGCGCGCTCTCACTTTTGCACCATATATCACGCGAAATGTGGAGCAAAAGAGATTTGTGCATCTGTGAGGCAGCGGTTCAGAGAGCAGAGGACTTCGGCCAATCAGAAGAGCTCTTTTAAACCGGTGGCGCGCGACCGAGAACGGGAAAAATACACGAGCAATCTCTCCCTAGCAGGCGATGGCAACTTGTTCCTCTAGTCTATATAGTAAAACATAGTAGGCTATAATTAATGGATATATATAGTAGGCCTATAATTAATGCAATAATAATTGGGGGGTTGAAGTGTGAACCATTTAGGGTTTATTTTTTGCAAAATCCACATTCAAAGTAATTACAATTAAAAACAATTACAGGTGAGATGTCTCCTCATTAGCATAATGCCAACGTTAACATGTTTTATCTATAGCATTAGTTATGAAAAATTGCATCCTACACATAGAAACTATAGCCACCACAACGAAGGCCGTAACCAGAGTTTGAAAATTAGTGAGGTCCGGGGTGGGGTGTTAAAACAATGTTATTTTTGGACAATACCACCACCCACAGTAGTTGGGAACGTGTAACGTAGCCTCAAAAGGTCAAACGATAATCTGGATCCATATGCAGATAAAAGGTGTTTAATAATTCCACATGTCCATAACTTGAATATCAAATATCTTCTTTTGTGTTCAGCAGAAGTGAGAAAATTATGACAGAATTTTCATCTTCGGGTGGAACTATCCCTTTAAGATAGCCTACACAAAAATTAAGTATATGACATACTGATGATGAATAAACAGCAGAGGTGGAAAGTAAAAAAATTACATTTACTCGCGTTACTGTAATTGAGTAGTTTTTCTATTCTATTCTATTACAAGTCCCCCACCCGCTGTTAAAAAAAAGTAACTCAGTAACTTTTCTGAGTACATTTTAAATGAACTACTTTTTACTTTTACTTGAGTACATTTTTAGACAAGTACTTTTACTTAAGTAAAATTTCATTGAAGTAATAGTACTTTTACTTGAGTAGAATATTTTGTTACTCTTTCCACCTCTGATAAACAGTATAAGGTAGCAGCCCCAAACTAGATTTTGTTTATACAATAATGTTAGTAAGTTGGTATAAGAGATCATAGTAAAATTTAAATGGCATTTTGGGGTTACGGAAACAACAGTTACCATGGTAAATACACAATATTAAGATGAACTGTTAATGAAACCTATGAATAGCCTACTGATCCTGAGGATGAATGAACAACATCATAAACCTGCATGTAAATCATTTGCAGCTAACATACTAAGATTAATTTACTGGCACTTTTTTGGTAATTTCATGACTTACTAATTAACATGAACTACAATGTTGCATGCTCGTAGTTTAAGTTTCGTGTCAGAAAAACAGAATTACATTTGTTGTGTCTTTGACTGCACACTCCGCACCCCATTCAAAAAGTTGACCCTTCAGTTGAGAAACGCTGCTCTAATGATTGTTTTTAGCATGACTTTGTGAAAGGTTTAAACTCCATGAGCCTTTCTTCATGCTGACCAGCGTTTGGCATTTCATTCTTTAACCTAACGTTAGGCCTACTTGTTATACAGATCTGTATTTACTGTTTTGATTGTGTTGATACCTTTCTTACAGATAATAATAATAATGATAATTGCATTTGTCTTACCGAATGTGGTATCTTCCTGTCAGCAATTAAAGTTTGTCTATAAGATTTTTTGTAATGCCGGTGGCGCCGCGCAGTGTTGCCAGATATTACTACGAAAGACAAGCAAAAACAAACAATATATCTGTTGTGTCTCCCATAAGTTTTTTTTTTTTTTTTAAAGCTTGTGTTTTGTAAATAATATAAATATATCATTAACCCTAACATGCAACTTACCACTTTATTAACTTCCTAAAGTGTCACGTTAACTTACGTGGGGAAAATAAGTCCAAAACCGCTTATAATAACTGGATCTGGCAACACGAAGGGGGCACCCGTGCACTCACTTACAAGTCCCGTCACTCTTCTCGCAGCGACATGAATCGCAAACACTCATATAAGCCTATAGGAGGTGGTTCACACGGCTTATTTGTCATTTAGAGAGCGTGGAATTTTTTTTTTTAATATAAAAAATTACCGAGGTCCGGAATTTTTTTTTTTTGAATATGAAAAAATTACCGAGGTCCGGACCTCGGTGACCTCATAGCTGGCTACGGCCCTGACCACAACATGCCACAGATGTAATATAAATCTTAGTGAAAAACCTATTCCCTTATCTTCTATTCTATTATTAAAGTAGCCTATATATTATAAATCTATTATAAAGTTAATCAACATGTAACATAATAAATAGGCTACAGTAGAATGTGAGATCTACTAAAGGTGGTCATGAGTAGTTTATTAAAACGCTTATTGTTGTGTTGGTGCAGGAGGATGTTTTCTCAGACTCAGTGTTGCGATAGAACGGCTCACATCTTATCACACATATTTTGGAGCGTTTATGGAGTTTATGGTTATTTGCGCGCCATGCATGCACAGTTAAATGAACCGGGCTTCAGTCATGTTGCGCAGATAATTGGTCCGTTCCGTTCGTACGGGAACTTGTGCTTATAAAAGCTCAAAACGCGCGGTGTATAATTAATATCCTGATTCTTGTTTCCATTACCCATGTTATTGTAGGTGTTTTTAGGCTACTTGAATTGTATATTAATTATACAATTGTGCATTAATTATACTATATACATCCATTAATTATAGCCTACTGTGTTTTACTATATAGAGGAACAAGTTGCCATCGCCTGCTAGGGAGAGATTGCTCGTGTATTTTTCCCGTTCTCGGTCGCGCGCCACCGGTTTAAAAGAGCTCTTCTGATTGGCCGAAGTCCTCTGCTCTCTGAACCGCTGCCTCACAGATGCACAAATCTCTTTTGCTCCACATTTCGCGTGATATATGGTGCAAAAGTGAGAGCGCGCGGAACGGGTCACTTGAAGGCGGAAAAACTGCGTTTGAGACTCGCAGCAGCAGATTCAAGCAGCTGTAGTGATTGGACTTGTGATTGTGTTAGAAAAATATCCAAGAAAAGAAATACATTTGTGACCAAATATTCTACAAGTGTGCAACTCTCATTGCATGGATTCACATTTTAATTCGCGGGTGTGCAAAATTTGTCTGTGACTTTACATTTTTGATGCGGGTGTGTGAATGCGTTTTGCACCATATTTACTGCAGCAACTGGAGCAAAACTGTGTGTGTGTGAGTTTCTTCACGTGTGATTCGTAGAACAGGATTTGTGCGCCTGCAGTGAAGAATGTGTGAAGGTGTAACTGTTGCGTTGTGTTTGTAAGTGAGAAAAAAAGTCTACAAGTTTACAACTCCTAAAATATTTTTCTCTGTGACTTCAAATGTATTGGTACACATGTGTGGATATGATCTACAGCTACACATTCCACTCTCACGCGTGTTCAGGTGTTTTGCACCAAATATACCTTCATACCCCCCCCCCCCCCCCCCCCCCCCAATGTTCAAACCAAATCTACGCCCTTGATTTCCACACACAATGTTCTATTTCTATTACAGTTTTTTTTTATTGCTAAATGATAGTGAGCACAACTGGAGCTACATGTGCAAAACTCTAACTACAGTCTGCACTACCAACAGTCACCTGAGCTAAACAGTTCACATCACCTGCAAAACTCATTCCAAGCAACTCTTAACACATGGCTCAAAAGGCTCAGTCCAGTCAAACACTATGCACAACCCTCACTGAGATAACACACACTGTCACTCAGAACACACTGAGAGTAAAAACACTAGCATCAAACACCAATACAGAAAATACAAACTTTTCATCTTTACAGTTTGAACAATTTCAGTGACTTCATACAAAGTAATGTTTTCTTCAAAGAACAGAGTGACATTCTTTCACATGATTTTTTTACATTTTTAGAACATAATTCTTTAAGGTAAATGGAAATTAGCAGTTTGCTTCAATAGTCTGTTGTAATTTACGGAATTACAGTAATGAGAAAAAAAAAAAATATATATATATGTGTGTGTGTGTTCACTAACAAGTCTAAAACAAGACACCTTTCAGCTGAAATTGCAATCAGCAGTGTTTGAAAGGCACAAGGCTGAAATCTATTCTGTTTTGAATGTGTGGTTCACAGTTTTGACAGCAGTGTGTTAGCATTTGAACAAAGTGCTGTAAATCCACAGTGTTGTGCAGGTTGTGGTTAAAGTCATGGCATAAGTGTGTAAAAAAACGAAATAACGACTTAGTGATAACCGATTTCAAAACTACTGCATGAAGCTTCGGCGCGTATTGAATCAACAAGTCGGTTCAGTGGTTCGGAGCGCCAAAGTCACGTGATTTCAGCAGTTTGACACGTAATCCGAATCATGATTTGATTCGCTGATTCGATACACTCCGAAGCTTCATGAAGCAGTTTTGAAATCGGTTATCACTATATAAGTTATAAGTCGTTATTTAATTTTTTTGGCGCACCAAAAATATTATCGTCGCTTTATAATATTAATATTGAACCACTGTACTCACATGGACTGATTTAAATAGGTTTTTTTTGTACATTAATGGATCTTGAGAGTGTAAATTGCTTTGCTCCCATATGGAAGCTACACTGATCCTTCAGATTTCAACAAAAATATCTTAATTTGAGTTCCGAAGATGAACGGAGGTCTTACGGGTGTGGAACGGCATAATAAATGACATTATTTTCATTTTTGGGTGAACTACCCCTTTAACTAATATTACCGTGTTATGCACTAGTTAAATAATGGGACCATATTTGTAATTGAAAGCACTTATTTTGAATCAGAACAGATATTTTGCTGATAAATAAAAAAGATTCAAAACCACAGAAGGATTGCAAAACTATTTTATTTACAAGTCAAAATGGCTCAAAAGCAGCCACAGTTTATGCTCATGCAAACCGTGGACAATTTACTGTAGTGCGACAATGTGGTGTGAGGAGCCGACAGGCAACTGTCTCCCTCATCTGCATAGAAGACAATGTACAGGAGATCTCATGGAGTTTATTACACATCAGAAGATGGAGAAGTATCCTCACTGCCTGGTGTCTACAAACAGACACAAATGATGTATGAACGTGGCGTTCTAGAACTGCTTGCCAATCTGTGTGTTGGCACTACATCATTATAAGGCTTTAAGCTCTATAATACAAGGCAAGATGACAGCAGCCTCAGAGATCTGCATCACATGCTATCAAACATGACTAACCGGGTGTCCTCCACTTAAAGCTGAAGCATGACAAAAAGAAACAAGCATTCTCATCAAAGAAATGGGGTGCAGATCAACCACATTATTAGAGATTACTTTCAATTCATTGATTCAAGCACTTAACTCCATAATTAATGGAAAAGTTCAATCTGAAATGAAAATTCTGATATAATTTACTCTAACTCCACATGATGTTATCTTCAGTCTTCTAACGCAATAAATTGTAATTCGTTAGAAGAAAAAAATCTGTAACATTTTACAATAAGGTTCCATTTGTTCGCATTAGTTAACCATGAACTAACAATACAAAAATAATAGCATTTTCTAATTTTGAACTAACAAACAAAACAGTATTTAACTAAATGTAAGATCCATAAATACTAGAACAAACATATTAATCAATTATTAACTAATGTTATCTAATGGGACCTTATGTAAAGTGTTACCCAAAAAACCCATTCATGCATATTTAGACTTGGTTTGATGTTTGTTTGATTTTTGTTTTAGTGCTGGGCAATCGATTAATCGCATCCAAAATAAAAGTTTGTATTTACATAATATATATGTGTACTGTGTATAATTATTATGTATATATAAATACACACACGTATATATTTAAGAAATATTTGCATGTATATGCTGTATATATATATATTTCAATAATTTATACAGGAAAAAGTTGGCACACCACAGCTCCAAAGCATGTAAAAAATTAATGCTAGACTCCCACACAGGTGGCAACGTTTCAAGCACGCATGTAATTTTTACGTTTTGGAGCCGTGGTGTGTTGACTTTTTCCTGTTTTATTCTTGTTGAGCACCCATTTTGAGCAATTTTTTTGCCATTGATGTGCGTGCTTTGGATCTGTTTTTTCTTTTATATAAATATTTTATATATAAATATAAAAATGTTCTTAAATATTTACATGCATGTGTGTATTTATATATACATAATAATTATACACAGTACTCACGCATATATTAAGTAAACACAAACTTTTATTTTGAATACGATTAATCGTGATTAATCGATTGCCTAGCACTATTTTTTTTTTATGGTGCCAAATGCTAATGGTTGCTGCATTTCTCATGACTGATTGTAACAAAACATTTGAATTCTGAGTTATTTTATGGTTTCAAAGATACAAGTCATGCGGAATATTTGCTGTACTGAAGCTCTACAGCCCAGACCTTCTTTGTTTGAAAAAGAGCAGCTTTGACATTCCACTAAACATCTTCCATTTGAAAAGAGGAACTATATCCATATGCATTGAGTAAATAATGACAGAATTTTCATTATTGTTGACCTATAGTCCTCTTAGCCAGAGGTCTTCAACCCAGCTCCTGCAGATCCAACCCTAATCAAACACACCTGAACCAGCTAATCAAACTCTTCAGGATCATTTAAAAATCACATTGGTGTGACATTGAGTTGTGCTAAAGCAGGTTGGATATAAACTTTGCAGGACGGTGTGTCCCCGGATGCAGGGTTGAAGACCTCGGCTCTAAGCAGTGGGTAATACAGGAATGGTTAGAATTAAATGCAAAACATCTTCTAAAATGCTGTTTGCCCTCACTCACTAGCAAATATGTACACTTTCAACTACATACTACGACATTTAAAATATCAGAGGACCTTCGAGAAATTCACCGCCTTTGGAGCCACGACCCAACCCATCTCACAGTGCGGCATCACAGCTCTGTAACATCTGCAACCCTTGAATATTCAGTGTATTTTCAGATAAGACAGGAAACGAAAGAGGACGAGGGCAGGAATGCAGGGTCAGAGATAAATGTGGATGACGAGACAGGAAGTGGGAGTGTGGAGTGAAGGACAGCAGCAGCAGGTATCAGCCAGCCAGTTTGCTGGCCACCAGAGAGGGTTTCCTCTGCGGCAGGTCCTGAGGGGTGGGGATGTGGTCTCCGGTGATCTCGGCCTTCTCCGTCTGTGCCGCTGGAAGCTGCTTGTTCTTGATCTTGGCCTTCGCCATGTTGTAGTCGCCCGAGTCAAAGTACTTTGGCTGGGAAAGAAACAGGTCGAGGAGAATTTGTTTCCATGAGTGAATTATGGCAGAGTATGCGTTTTAATTCTGCTCCAAGATGTTGCTACACTGTAAATATACGCAAACATATCCATGCCACTGAATGGGATTGAAACAATGGTTAGCAAAAACTAGACTGACAAATAGAAAACACATTTTAATGTCCTGAGCAACAGGGTAGATGCCATTTTACTCCCATATCAGAGGCATTGGTTTACAATATCAGTCAAAAGTTTAGAACAATTACAATTTTGAAAGACGTTTCTTATGCTCACCAAGGCTGCATTTACTTAATAAACAAGAAAAGAGTAAAATCAATAATATTGTGAAATATTATTACTATTTAAAATAACTGTTTTCTATTTGAATACTTTTTAAAAATGTAATTTATTCTTGTGAAGCAAAGCTGAATTTTCAGCATCATTACTCCAGTCTTCAGTGTCACATGATCCTTCAGAAATTATTCTAATATGATTTGGTGAACAAGAAACATTTATTATTATTATCAATGTAGACAACAGTTTTTTCTGCTTGATATTTCTGTGGAAACTATGCTATACTACCATTCAAAAGTTTAGGGTAAGTTTTGTTGTTGTCTTTTTTTTTAATAAAAAATAATAATTGTATTCGGCAAGGACACATTAAAGTGATCATAAGTGAGTAAACATTTTACAAAATATTTTTTTTCAAATAAACTTTCTATTCAACAAAGAATCCTGAAAAAAAACAATGCATCACATTTTCCACAACAAATATTAAGCTTTCAACTTTGGTAATAAGAACCACTATTAATCATTGAGCATCAATGAAAATTGATTAAAATCAACATTTTAGAATGATTTCTGAAGGATTCTGAGACACTGAAGACTGGAGTAATGATACAGAAAATTAAACTTCGCCATCACAGGAATAAGTTATATTTAGTGCTGTCAATCAATGAAAAAATAAATAAATTGAAATGTTTTTCTGTAATTAATTTAAGTTGAGAGTTTTTAATATTTTTATTTTGTAATAGTTGCAGTTACTCTACAAATGAATTTAGAAACAACTTAAAGACAGTATTTTTTAAATATTTGTGATTTTTATGAATGAAGGCCAGTATCACTGATATTAAAGGGATAATTCACCCAAAAATGAAAATTGTCATCATTTACTCACCCTCAAGTTGTTCCAAACCTGTATGAGTTTCTTTGTTCTGCTGAACACAAAAGAAGATATTTTGAAGAATGTTTGTAACCAAGCAGAAAGAGCAACCATTGACTACCATAATAGGGAAAAAATTACTATGGTAGTCAATGGTTGCTCTCTCTGCTTGGTTAAAAACATTCTTCAAAATATCTTCTTTTGTGTTCAGCAGAACAAAGAAACTCATACAGGTTTGGAACAACTTGAGGGTGAGTAAATGATGACAATTTTCATTTTTGGGTGAACTATCCCTTTAATATCAGTGATACTGGCCTTCGTTACTATGGTAGTCAATGGTTGCTCTCTCTGCTTTGTTACAAACATTTTCATTTTTGGTGAACTATCCCTTTAATACTGGTACTGATGTCTCTATGAAATAGATTTTTTTTAAACATTAAATGATAGACATTTAACATTACAGTATAATTGAAAGCTACACCAATTTCAACATTTATTAGGCTATAAAAAAATAGGGCTGGTCCGAATAAAATTTTTTTGAGCTTAGAAGCTGTAATCAACCCCAAATATTCGAAGCTTCGGAGGGATGGGGCTGAACATATTCTTCTCTCTAATAAAGGCAGGAATCTCGACAAGCGGCGCGCCTCACGCGGACAGGGCTTATATGCTTATTATTAGAACGGACACTTCACTAGTGATACAAAACACACAGGTCTGTTATGTCCAAGCTCCTATATTTGGAAGTAGATTAATTTAGATTGATAATAACGGGTAATAGGCTTGCTGTGATAGTCAATGTTACTGGTGTTCAGGCATAACACTGGTTACATCACTTGCCCAGCGCGGCACCGCGCCCACCACCGTCGTTTTCATATATTATAGTATATATATAGCTAAACATTATATCTAGTCAAACCGCATCACGACATTGCTACAAATACAGTATGGGATTAAAATCAGCGAACATCAATGTATAGGCTTAGGCTACGTTACCATTGAAGTTGTACTGCTGTGGAATGCCAGGTCTACTTTGCAGTAGACACATTGCACCTTGTTCTCTTATTTTTTAAAGAATGTAATGATCCCAAACTTTAGACATTCTCTGCCGTTTATGGACATCTTTACTCTCCGCCATCGCGCCAACTAAATTCAAAATGTATCGCGCTATGGTGTGCTTACTGGACATTGAACAACGGTCCGTGGGAATCAGATCCCTGCGCGTATAGTGCGCGTCATAGGAATTTAACAAGGCTTCGAGGCAGAGTTTTTGCCTCAAGGAATTTTTGTAATCGAGTAACTCAATGAATCGTTTCAGCCCTAGTTTAATGTTACTCAAATTATAAAATGAACAGGAACTCTTTATTCTCTTGAGTCATTTCAGTTATTGATATGCTCTTGATATTGTAGGCTAATAATGATTCTTCGATTAAAAGATACATAAAATGTTTTTGTGTTTGGGAAACTGCACGTCATATTCTGACAACACAGATAAAACTACAAACATTTACAAATTATTTTAATGCTTTTTATGCACTAGAAAATGAAGACTTTGTGTGATATTACCAGTAGGGCTGTTATCTCCCAGTCGATTATTAATCGATACGTTCTGGCTCGACCAAAATTCGGATTGGTCGATTTTTTTGCCACGTTCATTTCATTAGTTTTGCAGCGCCGCATTCATTTCATGACAGTACAGATCCACTTTCGCGGCACAACTGAAGCATGGTGTTGTGACACTTTCCCTCATGTGTATGTTGATGGGTGTTCCTCAAGTTTACCGCTATGGGTGTGCGTTTGAGCCAGCGGGGAATGAAAAAACAAGGACCAGCGAGAGACTTCCCTCTGTCTCCATGTGCTATAATAATAATACAATAACAAATTGCTATATTATAATTATAGGCTATATCCGAACAGAACAATTAGTCAAAGAGTAAAAGCAGCTTTATTTCAAACGACTTAACATTAAACAAAAAATATTGCACATAGGCCGTTAAGAGAAGATTTCTTGTTAAAGTGCAGTGAAATACTTAAATGTCAGCAGACAATGCATTTTTAGAGTAAAAAAAAGTGGTCATTTGAACTACTTGAACGAGACAAAAACAATTGTCTAAATTATGTTGCATATTCCTCAAAAGTTCTTGTGATGATTTTCGGAAATCATAGGCTATGATGGTGCACGTGATGCAACGCTGTCAGAGCCGAAAGACTCGTGTCAGACTCATTTCAGTGCAAAATAATCAGGTCAAAAACGATTTAATATACTCCAAATAACCTACTAGTTTTTTATGTTTATTTATAATTCATTTAGGCAGAAAACAAGGTTAACAAGTACTGCGCACAGTGCGCAGCTAATTCATTTAACGTTTTTTTTCCCTAACATCATTTTTAGTCGAAAATTTCAGGACTTAAAGGTCCCGTTCTTCGTGATCCCATTGTTCAAACTTTAGTTAGTGTGTAATGTTGCTGTTAGAGCATAAATAATACCTGTAAAATTATAAAGATCAAAGTTCAATGCCAAGCGAGATATTTTATTTAACAGAAGTTCCCTTTCAAATCCTACAGCGAACGGCTGGCTTGGACTACATCCTGGTACTTCCTTCATTAATTACGTCAGTCAGTAGAACAGTAGAACAGACTAACCTCCGCCCACAAGAATACGCAAAAAAGTGGGCGTGGTCTTGTTGCTGTCCCACGTGGAGAAGAGGACGGTCGCGTGGAGAAAAGGAACTGTAGCTTGAGTGTGTTTGTCGCCATGTCGTCGAGACGCTGTTATTTTCATCCCGGAGTCAAATCACCTTTGTTTGGCTTTCCCAGGGACGCTGTAGAGATCATTGATCGCATACATCTCCCGTTAAGAGGCGTGACCTTTCCGTACAACTTGCGCTAAGCTGCTGTCGAATCACAACACGGGAACCGCTGGCACAATCAGAACTCGTTACGTATTTCTGAAGGAGGGACTTCATAGAACAAGGAAGTCATCAGGCCGTTTTTAGGACAGTGAAAACAGCGGTATACAGATAAGTAAATTGTGTGAAAAATACTGTGGTTTTTTACACACGAAACATGAACACGTTATATTGCACACTGTAAACACAATCAAAGCTTCAAAAAAACACGAAAAACGGGACCTTTAAGTCGACCAAGATTTTCTTTGGTTGATTACAGCCCTACTTACCAGCATGATGAATAGATTATATTAACCGGAAAAAACTATACAGAAAATGTGCCATGTATTGTACCTGATATATATCCAAAATCGAATCGAATTGCAAACTTGTGAATCAAAATCGAATGGAATCGTTAAATTTGTGTCAATACCCAGTCCTAATAGTTATATTATAAATTATTTTAAAATAGAAAACAGTAAATTATAATATAATACTTCACAATAGTATAGTTTTTACTGTATTTTGATCCATTAAATGCAGCCTTGGTGAGCATATGAGACTTCTTTTAAAAATCATAATCATTCCAAACTTTTAACTGGTAAGGTGATGATACATGGGGCAACTTTTTTGAGCAATGTTGCCGGGCAATGTTACAAAGCAATGTTGCTTGGCCACTTTCCCATTGGGAATGGGCAAAAAAATTATATCTGGATACTTTAGATTGGTCATGGGCCCTGTGTCTTACCTGGTTGCCCGTTGACGGCAACTTTGCCGAGTAACATTGCTCAAAAAGTTGCCCTGTGTATCATCACCAATAGAGTATGTCCATGACCAGAACTCCTATTCGTAACAGTTCTCATGCTATCTGTAGCTCATGACTCAGTCACATGAGGCTGTGATGTTCTACTGTCAGTGTATCTCACCCCCTTCTGCAGTCTTTTTCTGAGCAGATCGGATCCTCCGGGTTTATTACCGAGGTGAGGGTATTTGGCCTTCAGTTTGGCTTCCTCCATTTTTTCTGCACAGATCTTATTCTCCTCATCCTGAGAGAAAACACACACATCACTCACATATTTAGAAACATTTAGGTCATACTGGCACCATTGAAAATGTTTACATTTCTCAAGGACTCACAAAAAGTGTAACGTCAATGTGGATCACAAGTGACTTTTCAGTAATTAATTAATCACAATATAAAAACAAATATAGTGAATGTATCCATGTAGGCTATGCTGTACATTATAAGCAAATACAAGTTACAAATACAAACATTACATTCTAAATCGAAGAACAACTGATTGCTTACTATTTTAAAGCCGAAATTCAAACAAATAAATCAAAAATGATAAACAAAAGCACAAAATGTAAACTTGTACGGAGTATGAAGAACACATTTATTCACTCGTCTGAACATAGTAATTATATCACATTAATGGGCTATTGCAACAATAGTGCATTTACTGTTACTGCTCTCATAAATATGATTCCTTATGTTGCATGTAGAATTTTAAAATTTGTTTAAATGTGTGTTTTAGTCAGAAATATTGCGCTCCTATTTTACTGCGCTCTGTCTGTTTGACGCGCATGTTCGTTTAGCTCTGTGAAGTTTAATAAGACTCACCTGTTGTCAGAATATGCAAAATGGAAATTTCTAACATTTAGAGATAAGGATACAACCGTAAATTGTAAGTTATGTGCTGAGGAAAACACTTGTCAGAGGCTTTAAACTGCACACGCGTCACAGCCCGAAAGGTAATGCTTGCTTTTGTTTAGAGATGTTCCGATACCCTTTTACCCTACCCGATTCATGGGCTCAGGGTTTCGGCCGATACCGAGTACTGATCCAATACCTAAGTGTGTATCTGTATATACAGCTGTATGTACTACTAGCCCTGTATGAATTGCTAGAATTATTTTATGGTGTGCTTCAGACTTATCCCTTAATAAAACATGAACAAATACATACAGCAAACTACTGTATTTATTACAGTATTTTTATTATCTGACATGCATAGACAGTAATATTATGTATTTTTCTTAAGCGAAAAAATGCAGCCACAAATCTAACACTGCAAACTGATAAAAGTATTTTAGTTTTACAATATAACTGTATAACAAAAGTGCAACAAATAAATGTAGGAATATAAAAAATTATATATTAATCAGAAAATAATCTCTTTACAACCTTCTAGGCATAATTATTATTAGTAGTAGAGACGTATTATTATTACATAGAGACGTATCTAAATCTACTGTAGGCTACAACAGTAGCCTAATATACAGGTGCTGGTCATATAATTAGAATATCATCAAAAAGTTTATTTATTTCACTAATTCCATTCAATAAGTGAAACTTGTATAATATATTCATTCATTACACACAGACTGATATATTTCAAACGTTTATTTCTTATAATGTTGATGATTATAACAGTCAACTAAGGAAAATCCCAAATTCAGTATCTCAGAAAATTCATAATATAATAACTAATATAATAACGGTCATAATAACTAGGTCTTGTTTAAGAAAATGGTATCGGATCGGTACATGGGTTCAAGTACTCGCCGATACCGATGCCAGAATTTGTTGTAGTATTGGTAATATTTCCAATACTAGTATCGGAATCGGAACAACTCTACTTTTGTTTGAAGAGCTAATAAATATAAATTCTCATGTTGTTTCGGACAACGTGGATCATGTACCTTTCCTACAGCAGCTCACTCTGTGTCCTCTGCTATATTCCATACGTGTTTTGTCCATTAGAAATGGGTAACTGCTATAACGCAACGTGACTGGCTGATGTTTCCGCGCACAGACACAGCTAATCGCTAACCAATTCATTGTCGATTATTTTCATAATCGATTATGAATTTTATCGATTAGTTGTGCAGTCCTAATGCAGTTAAAATTTTTCAGTGCGATTTAATTTGATTAGCAACAGCCTAATAGTGTTGTCTTATTCTAATTGCATTTTTTAATCAAATTTAACATTTTTAAATGAAAGTTGAAGCATTATAAGATAAAAAAAAGCCCTTTAGAAAGGTTTATAAAAATGTCCTCAGGGCATTTAAAATGTCACAAATATGCAAATTTAAATATGTCAAAGCTGATAGAACACTGATAAGAATATTGCTTTAGAATATTATATTAAGTTATATTTACCAAAAAAAAAAAAAAAAATTCTGGACAAGCAACTTTTTTTACTCAGACAAGTGAATGACCGATTTACTTGTCCAAAGGACAAGCAGCAAGCACGTGACAAGGCTTAATGTCGAGCCCTGAACTACTTAACCTACTAGCTTGGCATAGCACTACATGGTTAAGAAAAAGCTCAAAAGATATCCCTATAATGTGTTACGTTTTTAAACGGGCATAAAGGAAAAGGATACTGGGGGTGCAGGGCTCTAGACTCATTCTTCCCACTGGTTGTTCTGGTGCAATTTGCTCGCACCCTTTTTTTATATTAATCATAATGACCTTTATTGCCATGGGTGTTATTATTTTATTAAAGTAATATTTACATGACGACACATGCCCTTCATGTCACACACTGCAGCCACAAAAGCGCTGTATGGCAGATCCGCTTTTATTTTTTGTTTTCCTTTTTTATTCAAACAATTCACAAACCTGCTAGCTATGTCATCAACGACCTGATATTCCGATACTCAAATCCATGTAAGTGAACGTGTTTTGTTGTTGAAAAAATATAATGATCATGTTGATCTATAATGCGTGATGGGCGTCGCCATGTTAGTTTGCGCTGCAATTAAGAGAATCAGACCCATCAGATTTACAACGTCAATTCATCCACTTCTCCTGAAATACATGAAAGTAAGTGGCTGGTAAAGTGGGAGAAAAAGAGTAAACTTTATAGTTACTTACTAGAGCCCGACCGATAAAGGATTTTTAAGGCCGATACCGATACAAATATTTGGTCACTTAAAAATCCGATATTCCGATATATCAGCCGATATATATTAAAAATAAATAAATAAAATAACAGAAACGCGTAAAAAACACTTAAACAGATTTCCCTTATACATTAGTTATAAGTAGTTATTCATGATCCCTCAGCCTCTCTAAAATAACATGATAATGCAGTTTAAAAATAAACTTGTTTTATTGTCACAACAGAACAGAGGAACATAAAAATATATTAAAGTTCTGATAAATAAAATGTATAAAAATACAAACTTAAGATATGAAACTTAAAGTCGTTTGGACGAAAACACAATAACAAAAACAAAAAATCTAAGTTACCAGTATTAATAGATGTGGTAAGCTTTATAAATATAACTTTGAGCAAGACTGGAAAAAAAATATTCAGTTAAGTTCTAGAAGTTCTGATAAATAACAACAACAGCAAAATATAAACTATATACAGTATAAATATGAGCCACCTTATAATTACAATGTCAACTTGCTTATCCCTTTACATGCACTCTTTTAATTCTATCCATCAAGCTACAACAAACCATTTTCAATCATCATTTGCTGCCTGCCTTCTAAAATCTACTACTTATGATGATGCAGTAAATCCATTATTTGACTTGTTAATGCGGCGTCTGAACGAAGTCACGCACTTTCGTTCACTCTTCACGAGCCTAACTTATGATTTACAATGCAGGGACTGGAACTACAAATATACTAGTTATAAATACAGTAATCATTACTTTATTTAGGCAGAATAAGTTTGTTGTGATTTCCAAGGCGCATTAATGTTAGCGGTCTCCCACTGATAGCCATGGCATTAGCTAGCTTTGTGGTTAGCGTCTATGATAAGTTATAATTTAGAAATATGTATACTTTTTCAAAATAACGGGCAGGGGAGAGATATGTCTCATGCTGTCAAACTGTCAGACTATTAAAGAAATACATCTTATTCAGTCACATTGTCCGAGTTAAACTTAGTCAGTCAACTGTAACCTAGCGTAATTACCAGCTCTCTTGGCTTACATGTAAGAGCAAAACTGGACTTGGCAGTTACAAATTGTCATGTTATTTGAGTTAAGAGAACTGATGGGGATGTTCTTTTAATTGTTATTCAATTCAAGCAATGTATGGCTCGTTGCCAACTTACATGCACTTCAAGGATGATCTGTGTTGTGAATGCAACGGTCACAGCGCTGAAGCTCAGCATGACTCTGCTGGATCAGCTGGTGGTGTTGCCAGCCGGCACGTTGTAGGGTGCCCTCTGGTGGACAAACTATGAAACGCCAACACTCAATGTGTTTGAGCGGTGTTTCGTCCGGTTTTTTTTATTTTTTTAAAAATATTCATTTATCGGCCATCATAAATGCCGATACCGATAGTTTGGAAAAAGCCTAATATCGGCCGATAATATCGGCCCGCCGATATATCGGTCGGGCTCTATTACTTACACAATGCACGTTGTTATTGGATTGTTATTGCCTCTTCCATAGACATCACTGTGTATTTTACAAACTATAATGTATTGTTTTGCTAGTACTTGTGTATTTAAATGTGTCTCTGGCTCAGCGCCAGCCAAAGCGCGAAAGCATTGTGCACTCGCACTAGGGATGTGACGGTGAGGAAATTTTCCCACCGGTTAATCAATATATGACAACACAGGTAATACCGGTATCACCGGCAGGGGCTTTTAAATCAATAATTCTAAACCGAAAGTAAAATGCGCACGGCCGCTCGGGCATTCATAACTGAGTGCAGCAAAGGAAAGTTGAGCTTCCAAAGGAATTAACTGAAAACGCACCAGTGGACACGCACCGTGAATGACAGTGCGCCCGTAAATGTGTGCGTTTGTGAATGAATGACAGTGCGGCCGTGCGCATTTTACTTTCGGTTTCTAATTAGCGCCAGTTCAGAGGCGGGTTGCTTGAATGGTGGGTTCATTAGCCTATTATTCTTAATGAAAAACACAACAACAAAACCGTAAGATGACAAACTCAGTTAAATAGGCGCTTTTACATTTCGCTTTGAAACCAACTCTTTGGCGATCATCTTATCAGTTCCTCACTCTCAAATGAAATCTGATCATTTTGGTCGCAGTCTAGAGCCCTGGGATGTCACAATCTCGCATAACACCAGTCCACATCTTTTGATTGGTCGAGCAGCGTTTTGAGAGTGCTTACACTTAGTCAAACTCTGACTGGTACTTTCACTGTTTATATCAGTCTGCTTTATTGTACTCAAACAGTTCGAGACTACATGTTAGGGCTGCTCGATTAATCGAAATTGAACTGCAAAATTTGGGTTATGTGCGATTATGAAAGCGCAAAGGCTGCGATTTAAATGAAATGAATAAATGCCCAGCATGTTAGTGAAGAGTAAGTAAGTAATTAAGTAAGTAAAGTTAGTGAAGAGCAGTAGTAAACGCTGCTCCGTCTGGAAGCACTGCGAGTTTGAGTCGCTTATAATGTGCGTTTGAAAAAGCAACACGTGTCAAACAGCTTCACAAACTAGTAGGGGTGTAACGGTACACAAAACTGACGGTTCGGTACGTACCTCAATTTTGAAGTCACGGTTCGGTACAGCAGTTTTAAAAAATGGCTTTTTATTTATTTTTTATTAAACAGTGGTTTACTGAAAAAATTGTTTGAAAAAACTGAAATTGTCTTTGTCCTTAAATGAATTAAATTATAACTAAAAGTTTTTTAAAGATAATACTGTAAACTATTTAGGGAGCCCTTACTTGCACATTATTACTATAGTATTAAAGGTTAACAACAGAGCCCAGACTATGAGCCTATATTCAGCTAATATTCATGTTTAGATATAGGATAAGCAACACTCAAATAACACATTGTGTTCAAACATGTAAACTTCACATAAGGCAGTTTTTGCATTAACTCCTAAATCTAATTATAAAATAGTTTTTTTCTCCAATTCGTTGTTGAAATATAATCTTAGTGACAGTCCTTTTCATGACAGATTTATCTACACATAGCTTTAAATAATCAAGACATCACTAACAGGTTAAGTAGAATAAAAAAAAAAAAAAAAAAAAAAAAAAAATATATATATATATATATTTATATTTTGCAAGTTCTCCCACTTGGAAATCATGGAGGGGTCTGAAATTGTCATCGTAGGTGCATGTCCACTGTGAGAGACATAATCTAAAAAAAAAAAAATCCAGAAATCACAATGTATGATTTTTTAACTATTTATTTGTACAATACAGCTGCAAATAAGTATTTGAACACCTGAGAAAATCAAATGTTAATATTTGGTACAGTAGCCTTTGTTTGCAATTACAGAGGTCAAACGTTTCCTGTAGTTTTTCACCAGGTTTGCACACACTGCAGGAGGGATTTTGGCCCACTCCTCCACACAGATCTTCTCTAGATCAGTCAGGTTTCTGGCCTGTTGCTGAGAAACACAGAGTTTGAGCTCCCTCCAAAGATTCTCTATTGGGTTTAGGTCTGGAGACTGGCTAGGCCACGCCAGAACCTTGATATGCTTCTTACAGAGACACTCCTTGGTTATCCTGGCTGTGTGCTTTGGGTCATTGTCATGTTGGAAGACCCAGCCTCGACCCATCTTCAATGCTCTAACTGAGGGAAGGAGGTTGTTCCCCAAAATCTCGCAATACATGGCCCCGGTAATCCTCTCCTTAATACAGTGCAGTCGCCCTGTACCATGTGCAGAAAAACACCCCCATGCTTCACAGTAGGGATGGTGTTCTTGGGATGGTACTCATCATTCTTCTTCCTCCAAACACGTATTACGAATTATGACCACGAATTATGACCAAAAAGTTCTATTTTGGTCTCATCTGACCACATGACTTTCTCCCATGACTCCTCTGGATCATCCAAATGGTCATTGGCAAACTTAAGACGGCCTTGACATGTGCTGGTTTAAGCAGAGGAACCTTCCGTGCCATGCATGATTTCAAACCATGACGTCTTAGTGTATTACCAACAGTAACCTTGGAAACGGTGGTCCCAGCTCTTTTCAGGTCATTGACCAGCTCCTCCCGTGTAGTTCTGGGCTGATTTCTCACCTTTCTTAGGATCATTGAGACCCCACGAGGTGAGATCTTGCATGGAGCCCCAGTCCGAGGAAGATTGACAGTCATGTTTAACTTCTTCAATTTTCTAATGATTGCTCCAACAGTGGACCTTTTTTCACCAAGCTGCTTGGCAATTTCCCCGTAGCCCTTTCCAGCCTTGTGGAGGTGTACAATTTTGTCTCTAGTGTCTTTGGACAGCTCTTTGGTCTTGGCCATGTTAGTAGTTGGATTCTTACTGATTGTATGGGGTGGACAGGTGTCTTTATGCAGCTAACGACCTCAAACAGGTGCATCTAATTTAGGATAATAAATGGAGTGGAGGTGGACATTTTAAAGGCAGACTAACAGATCTTTGAGGGTCAGAATTCTATCTGATAGACAGGTGTTCAAATACTTATTTGCAGCTGTATCATGCAAATAAATAGTTTTAAAAAAATCATACATTGTGATTTCTGGATTTTTTTTTTTAGATTATGTCTCTCACAGTGGGCATGCACCTACGATGACAATTTCAGACCCCTCCATGATTTCCAAGTGGGAGAACTTGCAAAATAGCAGGGTGTTCAAATACTTATTTTCCTCACTATATATATATATATATATATATATATATGCTAATATAGTGCATATGTTTAGTGAAAGAGTTGATTTCTCTAGTGAATTAACAGCTGTGGACACTGAATGACTTCTGACTCTGAGGTAAATGACGCTGCGTGACATTGTTTACAAGCTGTTTGACGTCTTTGCGCGATTGAAACACTGATTGAGCGATTATACGACATATAATATGTTTCAGTAAGTGTTATCCTCAACATACCTTAAGATATTAATTAATGTTTATTCTTCTGGAAGAGATGATCGATCGCGTTCACTCCGCTTGAATTGACATGCCTACAGTGATCAGTTGTCACATTTAAGAGCGTCAAAACGGCATTTGTCGTTTGAATTTCGTGATAAAATGAACTGAATACTTAATATGTGAACTATGATTGAAGTGTGTTCCGCGCTTAAAACAAGCCAACTGTTAACTGTTAAAGATTGCATTTGGAACCGTTCGGTACACACGCGCACCGAACGGAGAGCCCTGTACCGAAACGGTTCGGTACGAATACGTGTACCGTTATAGTAATATGTAGTAATATGTTGTCCAACAAAATACAACGTTTAATAACACGTTTTAACTCACTTCACATTGTCAGTCGAGTGTTTGTGAGTTGATGTGGCTTCTTATCACAGAATGAGGCAGAGAATGCATTATTTTATAGTATTCTATACAGTAATGAAGTCTATGTCAATCAGCACTGCATACTTTATTATTATGAAAATACCCGAGAAGGCTTGAAGAACTCAAATACACCATATCTTGATGCAGTCGTGTTTATTGTCATCATATTTAATCAAAGCGTTTCGATCTTCTCTTTATTCAGCTCTGCTAACTTACAGCGCTAGCTTCACATTAGGGATTTCCTGAAAGCTATTACTTCTCTGTGGGAAATGTGGAGTTTCTGTTCCAGGGCGCCCTCTGGCTTCCAGTATGAATGAAACTTATACTTCTCTCTAAATAAATGTATATGACATGTTTTTCTTCAATGTACAGGAGATTTTATCCCCACAGTGGATGTATAAGAGGCTCATATTTCATATTAAAGACGTAGACTTTAAAGCAGCACTAGGTAGGTTTTGCTCTCGGGGTCCCCCTACAGTTGGTGAAACAGTATTGTCCTCTTCTACTGTCGTAAACTCGGTCATCCTACATCAGGGGATGCATCGCACGTGCATTTGTTGACATGACAACTATGATAGCCCTGAACACTGCAGGAGGAGTTCACATGCAGGTGTTCTGTTCATCCCAGGTACAGTGGCATATGTTTCAGCATGTCATATATATATAATTTCATGGGTTTTATTTTTTTTTTTTTAAACGCCAAATGATCGCGATGCTCACGTTTACAAGCCAGTGTCATTATAGTAGTCAAGTCTATTTGTTACCGTTTTACAGAATCTATATGATACTTCAATTCAATGTTTGAGTGGTAGGTAACCATATATCGTCAATATAATATCAAGCTACCATAGATGAATCTTCAAATTTGAAAAATCGATTTGCATTATAGCTTGAGGCAAGACAAATAAAGGAAGTGACGTATATGCCGTAAAGCAGTCGGATTTTGTAGTTCTTTTTTTTTCTCGGGTTACTACCCGAAACCGAAGTTTAAAAGTACGATTAAAAACGATACAGACCCCGTCAGGCTATGGCAGACGTGTCATTCAACCTATTGTAAGTCGATGTATCATCACAAGAGTCTTGAAAATATATTATGAATGTTGAAAAGTTACCTAGTGCTGCTTTAAGAAATTGATATCACAGATAAAAAAGCACAGATTTTTATAATAATAATTAAATTTTTTACAATAAATCCTTAGACCTTTCTAATGATTTTTAGTCATAGGCTGTCTGCATATTAACCAGTAACCCAGCAGTGTTTTTTTTTTGTAAAAAGTTCTCTGTAAAATATAAACATTATATTGTTATATTTATTCTTAAATACTCTATTTTTGTTATTGTAATAGTAAATATTCTTTTATCTATAAAAATAAAATAATATTTTTATTTAGCAGTAATATTAATCATAATAATTATTATTATTAGTTATATTAATATTTAAACAATTTTATATACACACTTTTCATTTGTAAAAATTTTATATAAAAAAAATAATAATAAAAAAAACATTAAAAAAAATAATAAATAAATCGCATTTTAAATCACAATTGCAATTTTAACCAGAATAATCGCAATTAGATATTTTCCCCAAATCGTGCAGCCCTACTACGTGTGCAGTACAGAGTTAAAAGCATAGCTAAATCTTTTCTGGCAAATAGAAACAGATGTGTGTGATTTTGCCTGCAGCTTGGAGCGTTTCTCAATTGTGATGCTTTGGCTTCTTTTAGAACTGTTTTTCATAGGCAGAGAACTGGCTCAAATAAATATGAACTAATTTTGTCAAATGAAAATTATTTTGTGTAACTGTATCATGCAGCCATCATTACCTAAGGCATTTATGTCACGAGCCAAATTATGGTTACATTGATATTCAGAACAACAGCTTGTGTAAAATTGCTGAAAGGGATGGTTCACCCAAAAATGACAATTCTATCATTAATTACGCACTCATGTCGTTCCAAACCTGTAAGACTTCCGTTCATCTTCAGAACACAAATGAATATATTTTTTATGAAATCTTCCGTCCCTCTGTTGACAGCTACACAACTACCACTTTGACACTTCAAAAAGTTCATAAAGAGATCATAAAAGTAATCCATATGAATCGAGCAGTTTTATTCACATATAAACATTGATCAGCGACCATAAACAGCTCAACTGAACCTGCTTGATGCGCGAGAACAAACCTCATTGGTTAATGCGGAAGCTTAAACGTGCTGTGTAACGCACGAGAATGAACCTCATTGGTTCTCACATGTCACATCACACAACTGATGTGAGAGTTGATGCATGTTTGTATGTGAATAAAAGCCTAAATTCAATCTGTTCATCATATAAAGTGATTGTGGAAGATTTGGACTAAACCGCTCAATTCATATGGATTAGTTTTACAATCACTTTAAAGAACTTTTTGAAGTGTCAAAGTGGTAGTTGCGTAGCTGTCAGCGGAGAGACAGAAAGCTCTCAGATTTCATCAACAATATCCAAAGATGAACGAAGGTCTTACAGTTTTTGAACAACATGAGGGTAAATAATTATGACAGAATTTTCATTTTTGGGTGAACTATACCTTTAAGTGTCAAATTATGAGTCACAATGAAAATAAATAAATAAATACAGTCTACAAAGACAAAACATATGCTAAAACGTTAAAACTATTTTCAATTTCTTTTTTAGGACAGCATGAAATAAAATTTTATTAGGAACTTTCTAGAATGTATTCATTATTTACAATGACATGATAGTGCCGTTTTATTCTATCATTCTAAGGTCTTTATGTAAATCCATACGGATCTCCCTTAGCTGATGTATACATCCACAAGCTGTGACAAGATAAAGGTTATAAAACACATTAAGTTTAATATATTGAATAGCCTACTGTTCAACAGTTAACTTAGCTTCACATGCTAACCGCTAGCTAACACCATCACAACCCAATCTAGAACAAAACAAACCAACTGTAGCATTATTATGAATCACATCTCAACATATAGATGTCTGTTTATCTATCAGGTGTTTTAATACTGCAGGTCATTTCTAAGATTCAATCAGAATGTTGGTATTTGATGGTAGAAGGCCTTTATACATGAGTGGAGAGCAGCAGGCTTTAAACAATACTCAAATACACTAACCAGACAGAAAATAAAGCATTCATCACATCTATCAACGACATTACAGTAGGTTTTATGCGCAAATCGCCTTTTATTCGATGTCTCTTTAATTCAATCGGACTTATAGGAGTCTGTAAATACTGTTATAGCGGAAAAGCTCAGACTGATTGCAACGGTTTGATTTCCCTAATCTAATAATATAAATAATATACTTACTTTCTGCTCCTCCACATTTGTTTCCTCGGGCTTTGTGTCCTCCATTTACTCTGATATAATCGGTCTGTGATGTTTAAAAAATCACAATCTGAGCTCCTGATCTGCGGAGTACTCTAGTGTAGCCCGCTCACGAATGTACCAATCCTACAGCATTGAAGGCGGGATCATGAATATTAACCACGCAACGTGACGTTCGCAAGTTGAAGGCTTATGAATAGTAATTACGTAACGTACATTTTGCTGGGGAAACACACGTGATGTAATTGCATCCGAAAGCTCCGAAAATAGGTGTTTTAGGTTTCATCCTGCAAATATAGAAATGTAAATATAAATAACGTTGATATCGTTTTACCTGCACTGCAGTAATGTATAAATACATTTGATTTAATGTAAACATGTAAATATTTGTATACAGTGTTCAACATTTCATGTAGTCTACAACATTGTAAAAATCTGTCGGTAAGGCTGTAACAAGTAGCAGAGGTGGCAGCGATGGGTCTTCTTGAGTAGCCTAATTATTAGGGTAGTAATAATATAGTATTGCTGTTTTACAATTTATCCAATGAATTGTCTAGTGGAACTGGCCACAACTATGAACTCTGAAGGGGTTTTCTTTTTTTTCCTTTTTTTTTTTTTTTTTGCTGGTTAAAAAATGTAATTTTTTGTGTATAATGCAAGACATTAATACACAGCATCTAGTCCTTCTCAATAAATTAGCATATTGTGATAAAGTTCATTATTTTCCATAATGTAATGATAAAAATTAAACTTTCATATATTTTAGATTCATTGCACACCAACTGAAATATTTCAGGTCTTTTATTGTTTTAATACTGATGATTTTGGCATACAGCTCATGAAAACCCAAAATTCCTATCTCAATAAATTAGCATATTTTATCCGACCAATAAAAGAAAAGTGTTTTTAATACAAAAAAAGTCAACCTTCAAATAATTATGTTCAGTTATGCACTCAATACTTGGTCGGGAATCCTTTTGCAGAAATGACTGCTTCAATGCGGCGTGGCATGGAGGCAATCAGCCTGTGGCACTGCTGAGGTGTTATGGAGGCCCAGGATGCTTCGATAGCGTCCTTAAGCTCATCCAGAGTGTTGGGTCTTGCGTCTCTCAACTTTCTCTTCACAATATCCCACAGATTCTCTATGGGGTTCAGGTCAGGAGAGTTGGCAGGCCAATTGAGCACAGTAATACCATGGTCAGTAAACCATTTACCAGTGGTTTTGGCACTGTGAGCAGGTGCCAGGTCATGCTGAAAAATGAAATCATCTCCATAAAGCTTTTCAGCAGATGGAAGCATGAAGTGCTCCAAAATCTCCTGATAGCTAGCTGCATTGACCCTGCCCTTGATAAAACACAGTGGACCAACACCAGCAGCTGACATGGCACCCCAGACCATCACTGACTGTGGGTACTTGACACTGGACTTCAGGCATTTTGGCATTTCCTTCTCCCCAGTCTTCCTCCAGACTCTGACACCTTGATTTCCGAATGACATGCAAAATTGGCTTTCATCCGAAAAAAGTCAGGCGCTGCTGCCGCTGTTTCTGGGTCAAAAGTGGCTTGACCTGGGGAATGCGGCACCTGTAGCTAATTTCCTTCACACGCCTGTGCACGGTGGCTCTGGATGTTTCTACTCCAGACTCAGTTCGCTGCTTCCGCAGGTCCCCCAAGGTCTGGAATCGGTCCTTCTCCACAATCTTCCTCAGGGTCCGGTCACCTCTTCTCGTTGTGCAGCGTTGTTGCATTGCCACACTTTTTCCTTCCCACAGACTTCCCACTGAGATGCCTTGATATAGCACTCTGGGAACAGCCTATTCGTTCAGAAATTTCTTTCTGTGTCTTACCCTCTTGCTTGAGGGTGTCAATGATGGCCTTCTGGACAGCAGTCAGGTCGGCAGTCTTACCCATGATTGCGGTTTTGAGTAATGAACCAGGCTGGGAGTTTTTAAAAGCCTCAGGAATCTTTTGCAGGTGTAATTTTGATTCAGATGATTAGGTTAATAGCTCGTTTAGAGAACCTTTTCATGATATGCTAATTTATTGAGATATGGAATTTTGGGTTTTCATGAGCTGTATGCCAAAATCATCAGTATTAAAACAATAAAAGACCTGAAATATTTCAGTTGGTGTGCAATGAATCTAAAATATATGAAAGTTTAATTTTTATCATTACATTATGGAAAATAATTAACTTTATCACAATATGCTAATTTATTGAGAAGGACCTGTAATATAACACATTGATGAAACTAGGAAAAGAAAAGATTGTAAAATCCAAATCAAAGATACTGTATATTGTTCGAAGTGCTATGAAAATGAAAGACTATCCCAGTATTCAGACTCTGTATGAACAATGTACATTGAATGGGGTGGTCTGAATGTGTACATAAAAGTGTTGCGATTCAAGATGCTGACCCCTGCACAAATCTTGGAGGTTATAAAACCAAACAAGTAGTTTACAACACTAGATCTCAAAGACGTGTACTTCAGGTGTCTGTTCTTGATCCACCCCCTTTTATTGAGGATGCATCGAGAGGTGACTTGAGACCGCCAGGTATCCCAGAATGCATCTCGCACCGACCAGCAAGTTTCAATAGCGGGCTCTCAGCGCTCATTAACCCTGCTGAGAGCAGCCTTACCTCGACTAGTCCTTCTGACGTTTGCCGCTGGCTCTGATGTCTCTGTGGTTAAACACAAGATATAATTTGTCTTGTGTAGATCTAACGGGCAATCTTTGGTCTCATGAATCTATAATTTGTTCCCTGGCAAATCATTTTGGCTGAGGGCAAAGTGAAGTTTCATAACATTACATAACAATTGTTTGCTTAATTTCTTATTGTAAAGCTTCTTATACATTTTATATATACTTTTTGATGGCTATTATTGATTAATAAAACTGACATTTAACAAAAAGAGACTAGGCTGTGCTTTATGTCAGTCTCGTCATTTGGGCAGAGGAACCCTGGGATCACATAGCAATACTGGAGTTATGCCTGGACAGCTGGGAGAAAAAATGATCAGATCGTTGGGTATTCACTGCGATAAAAGACGGAAACAGAATTCAGTTCCGGCAACAACCTCCCCCGTTTTCAGGAATCCATTTGTCTGTGGACTTATGAGGAAGAAGGCAATTTCTTAGCTAAAACACAGCGAACAGCACACTGGGTTTTATTCAAACTATTTCCTCATGCCCAAAAAAGATGGTGGACTAAATGCATACATAAATTGTTGCGATTCAAGATGCTGATCTTGGAAGTTATAAAACCAAACGAGTGGTTTACAACACTAGAACTCAAAGACACTTTCTTTCATGTGCCTTTTCATCCAGATCACAAAAGTTTGAAAGGGGGTATGGCGACTATACCAAGAGGTAATACATCTGATATGCACCAACCTGTTTGCATCAGCTGAGACAACCCTTTGTAAGATGTGGTTTTCTCTGATTGGCCAATTGATTCCTCATGTGCTCAAACGTGTGGAGCTGGTTCACAGCAGGATCTTACTTATCACCTTGAAATGGCCAAAGAGACATTGGTTCCCCCTTCCCCTACTTCTGGTACTGGGACCAGCATAAACCAGCTGCATGCTTCAAAACATACCTAACCAGCATATGCTGTTTTTTTTTTCAACAGGACGAATGGGGGAAAAAAAACTTCTGGAGAAACCATGCTCTGTCAGGGTGCCAGTTCTGGAGTTTGTTTTTTAAGCGTGCAGGGAAACCACCCAGTAGAGCATTACAATAAATCTAGTCTTGAGGTCTAGAGATGGGCTTACATCATGATTTAAGTCATTATAATATCACGTTTATTGTCGATGAGACTTGCACACCAGCTCAGAATGCAGAGAGAAACCAGTGCACATTTCACTGAAGTCTACACAAGCAAATTGATCGATGTGCTTCAAACGCGACTGCAAAATTCAGTTCACATTTGTGCTTCCTAATTTTGCATTTACAGCATGTGACAGATAAAATGCTTAAAATATAATATTTCAAAGATGCTGCTCTTAGATACTGATTAATCACAAGTCATCATTTGGAATTATTTATCATAATACATAATTTTTATCAAATCAAATCAAATCAAATCACTTTATTGTCACACAGCTATATACACAAGTGCAACAGCAGGTGAAATTCTTGGTGCAGTTCCGAGCAACATAGTAGTCACGACATGACATGTACAACATTTAAAGCAGCATCAGATTACACATCTGATGCGCCCACAATTACTCACAGCACAGTATACACTACAATAAACAATAATAATTTACACAATGTGAGTGTAGTTCTCACAGCTTTAACCAATATACACATACTTACAATATACATATACTTTAAACAATATACACTAAACATACATTAAACAGTATAAGCTATAATAATAATAATAATAATATACAATGTACAGTATACATTATTATTCACAGTAGAGATCAAATTATGTACAATAGGTGCTATATGATAAATGATAAATAAATGATACATAAATGTGTATATAATGTGTGTGTATCTACAGTCGGTTGTGCTGAGTGATATTCTGTCCAGTGTGTGTTATGATCCTGATGGATCAGGAGTTAAGTAGTCTGATTGCTTGTGGGAAAAAGCTGTTCTGGAGTCGGCTGGTGCGTGTTCTAATGCTGCGGTACCGTCTGCCTGATGGCAGCAGTGAGAGCAGCCCATGGTTCGGGTGGCTAGAGTCTCTGATGATCCTCTGAGCTCTCTTCACACACCGCCTGGCGTAAATGTCCTGGAGGGAGGGAAGCTCACCTCCGATGATGCAGCTGGCCGTGCGCACTACCCTTTGCAGGGCTTTGCGGCTGCGGGCGGTACTGTTGCCGTACCAGGTGGTGATGCAGCCAGTCAGCAGGCTCTCGATGGTGCTGCTGTAGAAGCGTGTGAGGATGTGGCGGTTCATTCCAAACCTCCTCAGCCGTCGCAGGAAGAAAAGGCGCTGATGAGCCTTCTTCACAACGGCCTCAGAGTGGACGGACCATGAGAGTTCCTCTGTGATGTGGACACCAAGGAACTTGAAGCTGCTGACTCTCTCCACCGGTGCTCCATCGATGGTGATGGGGCGGTGTTCTCTCTCATTCCTCCTGAAGTCGACCACCAGCTCCTTGGTCTTGCTGACGTTGAGGGAGAGGTTGTGCTCCTGACACCACCGTGTCAGAGTGTGCACCTCCTCTCTGTAGGCAGTTTCATCATTGTCAGTGATGAGACCTACCACCGTCGTATCGTCAGCAAACTTGATGATGGTGTTGGAGCTGTGGATTGCCACACAGTCATGTGTGTACAGGGAGTACAGGAGTGGGCTGAGAACACAACCCTGAGGGGCTCCAGTGTTGAGAGTCAGTGATGAGGAGATGTTACTGCCCATTCTGACCACCTGGCGTCTGTTTGACAGGAAGTCCAGGATCCAGCTGCATAACAGGCTGTTTAAGCCTAGAGCCCGGAGTTTCCCGTCAAGTATGGAGGGCACAATGGTGTTGAATGCTGAGCTGTAGTCCACAAACAGCATTCTCACATACGTGTTCCTCTTTTCCAGGTGGGAGAGAGCAGTGTGTATAGTGGATGAAATGGCATCATCAGTGGAGCGGTTTGTGCGGTATGCAAACTGCAGTGGGTCCAGTGAGGGGGGGAGAACAGAGCAGATGTGGTTTCTGACTAGTCTCTCAAAGCATTTACTGATGATGGGGGTCAGAGCAACAGGACGCCAGTCGTTTAAGCAGGTGGTTTTTGATTGCTTAGGTACAGGAACAATAGTGGACGTTTTAAAGCATGTGGGGACCACAGACAGGGAGAGGGACAGGTTAAAAATGTCTGTGAAGACTCCAGCCAGTTGGTGCGCGCACGCTCTGATGACGCGGCCGGGAATCCCGTCTGGACCCGCAGCTTTACGGACGTTCACCCGCCGGAAGGATCGGGTTACATCCGCTAAAGATACGGAGAGTGCACTAACCTCTGTATCTTCAGCCGCAAGCTCTCTCTCCGCGAGGGCGGTGTTAGTTCCCTCAAAGCGAGCATAGAAGGTGTTGAGCTCGTCCGGGAGAGAGGCAGCGGTGTTCACGGTGGAGTTTGTGTTCCCTTTATAGTCCGTGATGGTGTTAATTCCCCTCCACATGCTTCTGGAGTTGGTGGTGTTGAACTGTCCTTCAATCTTGTCCCTGTACTGGCGTTTTGCTGCTCTGATGGTTTTCCGGAGGGCATAACTTGCTTGTTTATGCTCCTCCGCATTACCGGAGTTAAAAGTGAAGGTCCGCGCATTGAGTGCCGCGCGAACATCCCCATTTAGCCACGGCTTCTGGTTAGGGTACAGCCGAATTGTTCTGGTCGGAACAACGTCATCTACGCACTTCCTGATGAAACACGTTACGCTATCAGCGTAGACCTCGATGTCGTCATCAGAGGCCGACCGGAACATCTCCCAGTCCGCGTGATCAAAACAGTCCTGTAGCATAGAATCCGATTGGTCCGACCAGCACTGGATGGTTCTGAGGGCGGGTGCTTCCTGTTTCAGTCTCTGCCTGTATGCGGGCAAAAGTAGGATGGACGCGTGATCCGATTTGCCAAATGGTGGGCGCGGGAGTGTTTTGTATCCATCCTTGAAGGGAGAGTAACAGTGGTCTAAAACACGGTTCCCTCGCGTGTTGAAGTTAACATGTTGGTGGTATTTGGGTGCGATGCGCTTGAAGTTGGCTTTGTTAAATTCTCCGGTCACAATAAACGCAGCGGCAGGATGCGCGGTTTCCTGCTCACTCACTGTCCTATACAGTTCCTTTAGTGCCCGGTCTGTGTCGGCTTGTGGGGGAATATACACAGCTGTGATGATGACCGCGGTGAATTCCCTCGGTAGCCAGAATGGTCGGCACAGAAGCAGGAGAAATTCCAGATCAGGAGAACAGAAAGACTTGATAGAATGTACGTTCCTCTGATCACACCAGGATCGGTTGATCATAAAACACACACCCCCGCCTTTGTTTTTCCCGGAGAGATCTTTTTCTCTGTCCATTCGATGCACGGAGAACCCCGCGGTTTCGATGGCCGAATCTGGAATCTCAGCGGACATCCAAGTTTCTGTGAGGCAGATAATGCAGCAGTCCCTCGTCTCTCGTTGGAAAGAGATCCGCGCTCTCAGCTCGCAGAGTTTATTGTCCAGAGACTGAACATTAGCCAGTAAAATACTGGGAAGCGGGGGTCGGTTTGCGCGGCGTCTTACTCTGATGAGTACGCCGGCTCTCTTCCCTCTTCTCCGGCTGCGTTTGCGCGGTCGGGCCGTCCAGACAAAAGGATCCGCTGCTGTGTTTGTAAGCAGCGTGTCGTCACTGAAGAATTTAAAGTCCGGTTTTCGGTGTGCGATTGCTGAACCAATGTCCAAAAGTGTCTGTCTGTCGTAAGTAGTAAGGCAGACAACATCCAAGACGAAAAACACAAAAACTATAAACAGAACAAACAAAAAAACTACAATGTTTCAGCGGAGTTCGCAACGTAGCAGCCATCCTCGGCGCCATCTTGACTCACTTGTCAAATTTAATGTAAACTTCCAAAAATAACATTGACTGATAGCCCCAAACACAACTTTTTAACCTTTTAAAATGTATGTCATCATGTGTCAAATTCTTAAACTTAATCAATAAATTGAATAATAGGGCTGTTACCACTAAAATAAAATCATGTATCAACAAAAGCTGTCATTGCCCTGCATATATAGGGCGTACAAAAGGTGTCTCTGAAGTGGCATTAGGTATATATACACAGACTGTTTAATGGTTTCATTTGAATATTTTACTGTTTTGTATCAATCCAAATGCCACAGCAGAACCACTGCATTTCTGAGCAATACAATGTTGTTTTCTTACTGAATGAATCAGTTTCTTTGAACAAATCGGCTGAATGAATGATTGAACTCACTCATTAATGACTTGCAGCCAACTACTGGCTGTTTTAGTTTCATATTTAAAAGTATTATTTCATTGTTTCCATCATTACATAGGCTATTTCTATATTCAAAATATATTTAAAACATTAATCTCATAAAATTATTAGATGGAACAAGAGATAATAAACCTATCATGCAATTCTTCTAGCAGGATCATTTTATTAAAATATCTCAGCATATATGTATCCAGTGTTACGAACTGCTCCGAGACTCGAAGGTGGATCCAAATGCAGCTTTATTTGAGGACAATCCAGAGGCGTAATCCAAAATACAGGCAAGGGTCATACACAGACAGGCAGTCCAAACAAAGAAACAAACAAACAAACAAAACAGGCAGGGACCAGAGGCAAGAGAGTAATCCAGGGAACAGGGCAAGATATCCAAAAACAAGAAACAAGAAAACCAGGAGAGTGCTCAGAAATGCAATGTAACATTGAACAAGACTTAGCGGTGAGTGAATGAATGACCAAGGTATAAATAGACAGGAAATAACAGGATGGTGAGACACAGGTGAAATGCAATCAGTAAATGAGGTACAGGTGAATGTGATCAGTGATAAGTGATGATGAGTCCGGGCAGTGAGTTATGGGAAATGTAGTTAGTGAGTGAATATAGTCTTATGTGTGGAGTGCCCTCTGGTGGCTCTCAAGGGCACTCCAGCTGGTGATCGTTACATCCAGGTTGAACTCACTCACTCACTCACTCACTCACTCACTCACTCACTCACTCACTCACTCACCATTATATGTTTGGTCTGAAACTGCTCTCATGTTTTGTCGCAGGACAGCAAATGAGAGTAAATTCTCTGTCATCTTTGCAGGACTGTGATATAAAGAGAGTGCAAAGTAACATATTTTCAACTGTGTGAAAGTGAATAGCACATAACAGGCACAATACTGGTATAAACATGAATACCTATCGGCGGTACAATATGCATCACATAACTAAATGACTTAACATGACTAAAAACATGTCATTGTTTTTAAATTACAGTCCACACTACAATGCGAAAACGACCTTTTCAAATTTATCCAATTTGGAGAGCGTTTTCAAAAAGCTTAGTTTTAAAGGGGTGGTAAAACACGATTTCACTTTTCTAACTTTAGCTAGTGTGTAATGTTGCTGTTTGAGCATAAACAACATCTGCAAAGTTACAACGTTCAAAGTTTAAAGCAAAGGGAGATATTTGCTTTTAAAGAAATCAATTTCTAAGGACTACAGCAAACGGCTGGTAGGGACTACAGACATTTCTCCAGGGTTGCTGACATCACCAGTCCCAATATTTACATAAACCCCTCCTCCAAGAATATTAAATAAGGGGGCGAGGCCATTTTTTATTGCTGTGGGGAAGAGTTGTTTAGTAGGCTGGAATGTTGTTGCCGCAATGCCGACGAAACAGTTATTTTCATCCGGATTGCAGGTCCACTTTGTTCGGCCTTCCTATGGACGGGGGAGTTGGGGATCAATGGTTAAAATGTATTTTTAACTCTGTCCCTCATAATTATAACCCAAATCTCGCTCTCTGTGCTGCACATTTCACGGAGGAAAGCTTCCACAATCTTCGCGAGTTCAATGCAGGATTCGCACAACGACTTGTCCTGAAAGATGGATTTAAAAACAGAAGCTGTTTACGGGCCACAACCTGTAAGTATGATTTATTTTTCGTCAATGTGTTTTCCTGTAATAGTTTGTATTGTTAATTGTACGTTGTAGCAAGGAAGTAAACAAATGACAACGCTGTTTGGCTCTGCACACCAGTTTGTTAAATGCTCATTCATACTGAACGTTATCCGACAAACACCTAACGTTACAAACTTTTTTTTAAATCTCAACAGCGAACTTGGCATTAGTGTAAATTATTCTTTGATTAGAGCTTTTATGTTAAACATGGTCCTGTGTTTGATTTGGCTACTATAGTAAAGTGAATGTTTAGTGTTCGTTTTGGGTTAATAGTTCTTGCGACAGATATTTGGTTATAATCGTTCTAAAAATACAAAAGTAACAGTGCCATTCAGTAGCGATCACTGTAGATCTGCAGTCTTTACTCAAAAAAATCCCTTTGAGGACTGAACAGGTTCTGCTCGATCATCTTCACTAAAATTGTCTGGGTCCGATTCGGGCTCAAATTGGTATGGTTTTATTGACGCCATTGTTTCTAATACTACCAAAGCACAGACTACCAGTAAAGGTCAGGGGCTTGATGTTTCTGACAAACGTGCACTAGGCGGTTAGCGAATCACAACACACTGGGCCAGCTAACCAATCTTCTAAATGAAGTTCTGGGTAAAAATGTTCCCCTCAAAAAGTCACTGCTCGCGAGGTAGTACCTTTTCAAAGTTCAGGAACTTTTGTGGGTGGGACTTTGGCCTGTACATGCTGATTGATTGGCTCCACGCATCATTTTATATTTCAACCACCATTGTTGAAAGTCTGTTGCCGTGCCTGCAGTAAGAGTTGTTTGCTATTCAAATCAACAATGGAGATTAAAAAATAAGACAGATGGGCCAAGGTTCAGGTTTTATTAAGCTTATATGCGGACGAAATCCAGCAGGAACTGGAAAGTCGTGCAGAGTCACCGAACTAATCTTCACGGTACTTTAGACCAAAAGCGCAGACAGCAACAGTTCTGGGAGAAAAAAAGTTTGGTGGAAACAGGGCTTATGTGTCTCTCAGCGGTGTTCCGCAAAAATAAACACACATGCCAACAGTTACAGCTACTTTCAGCCCACAGCCCTTAAACAGTCAAACTTGATGAAGAGATCATCAGTGTTGCTCATTTCACCTGTCATAATGTTATGCTTGATCGGTGTATGTGTGAGTAACATTAATCAAATTGTTTAAATTTTGTACTATGTCTGCTTGATGAAAAAATAAAATATCCCCATGGATATCCTCATAATCCACTCTCAGAGCCAGAAGACAATATTGTCACACTTCAGTCTATCCTACTATCTGTTACAATACAGATGTGACATGGAGAACTGATGACAGGGGTAAACAAAGTTTATTAACAGAACCAGGATATGAGCAGATGAGGTTAGTAACAGAAGAGTATGTCTAGCGGAATGGTAATGTCAATGGTGACACTGTACGTGTGGTTGTAGGTGACAAGGAGAGCAGGATGATGGAGTGATGGAGACAAGGAGCCAGGAGACAGGACGAGGAGACACTCAGGAGACAGGGAGAACAGGTAGGTAATCACAGGTGAGTCCGTTGAAGCAAGCTTAAGCGTGAGCGTGTGCAAACGAGACCGGACAGTGAATGTGGAGTGAATGCATGGGAAAAAATTCTGTCAAAAGAAGGAGATGAGAGGGGCTCAGGTGATTGCAGTGATAATGATGTGCAGGTGTGTGTGATCAGTATTCGGGTGACTGTGAGCGTTGTGTCTGGGAGAGGATGGAGCCTGTCGTGCTTGTGACACTATCTGGCTATTGTATCCCTTTATATAAACCATACGGTCATGCATACTTTTGTAAAATTATGGCAAACTGGTGTTTCTGTATTTAACAGACTTACTACAACATTATAGTTTGATTCCCTACTTAACTGATATCATGTTTGACCCTATTATTTGATGACCGATCAGCAACTTCATTCTTTTGTGTGACCGACTGAAGTGTGCAAACTGATGCTGTCATCTGAAAACTGAAAAGTCCCATCCCACCATGCCCAAAACAGACAAGGGGGTTGAGCAATAGAGCTATAGAAGATTTTTGTCTCATCTCCTTCTTTTGACTGAATTTTTTCACACTCAAAATAAGGTCTACCGTAGGGTTGAGAAATCAGTTAAAGTCTGGACCTTCTTGAATTATAGACTAAACAATTGGTTCTGCTAATAATGACAGATAATAGGGAAAAAAATGGCTTTCAGATATAGATGACAGGAAATTAATATTTTCAGTATAAGAACATTTTATGTAAAGATAGTTTGACTTCCCAAATAAAGCAAATAAAAGAGGGAGCATGCCCTGCACTCTCAAAAAAAGAGTAAACAAAATTTATACTTTCATTCACTGCTATAGGAGAAGACACACACACTCTCACACACACTCTCACACACACACTCAAGTGGCCATCACTGGGGGGGAACCCTGAAGGGTACATTTTTGTACCTCGACTTAAAACAATGGTATAATTGTACCCCAAGTACCAATTGTGTACCTTTAAATGTACAGTTATATGTTTTGTTCCCCAAGGAACAAAATTATACCTCTACTCTACCTTTTTTTTCTGAGAGTGTGTAACCCTGTAAATGTTCACTTTAAACCCCAAATGTTCAAACCAAAACAGCAACAAAGCACACACACACCACCACACTCTGGGGTACTTTCCCCACAATTTTCCCATTTTAACGGCACTGGTTTCATCTTTCAATTTCACTTTCAATTTAACATGTATATTCTCACTTTTCTGTAGTTTCCTAAATGTCACATGCTTTACAGAAAAGAAGCAGCCTTCAGATCACAGGCTGAATTGTAGAGAGTTGCAGTCTGGGTAGATGTATTTAAGACCACAGCATAGTGCGCAGCGTTCTTTTATCAGTCAAGTTATTCATGAATCCAAGACACATTTCTTGTATGATATTCATCAGAGAGCTTTCATTTGCTGTTTGGAATCCGGATTCATTTCAGGTTTGTAAGATTTGACTTTGTTACAGTTAGGGAAGAGTGGGATTATACCCAGAGATATAATTTTACAATGTACAGTGCATGTGCAATACAATTGGTTATTGTTGGTTCATGTTGGGTAATAATGCATTAACTAACTTATATTAACATTTACAATTTTTTATTAAATAATGTATTTGTAAAGTATGGAATAGTGGTTCGTTTTAGGATGGGAGCACTACAGAAAGATTCCGGCCAGAGAATCCTTTATCAGCTTTATTTCAAGATCAGGATGCCAATATACAATGTCAAGTGTATGTGGTCTAAACAGGGAGAAAGAAAAAGAAATAATGCAATGGTAATAATAACTGATTAATAAACAAATAAAGGAATACTATACTATGCTCATTGTCATCATTCACAACAGTACAGTACATAAATTAATAATTTACGTTAATACAGTGCAACAAAATATGTCACTATATGCCCTTTAATATCTGTACTGCTGCACCTTTAAGTGGCTATGCAGAATGACACTGTATCACTATAACACTCGATGCAGGTAGCACAAAATAAACAGTAAATGCACTGTACTCGAACCCAGAAGCATATCTCTAAATAACTAACACAAATAAGGTCTAAATCGACATATAGAGGGCTAATTATTGCATACAGCATACATGTTGCATATTACAACACGATCTGGCATCATGACTACACTAATTAGTCACGCAGTTCAACAAACAAAACTAGTTCGCGTGAACATACATCAATTTCACAATATTCATCACAACGCAGTACAAACATGCAACAGTAGTAGAACTTACTTGCTTTTCATAAAACACACACAAAAGTAAAGAAAAGGGGTCTCTGAATCTTCTCTCATCATCCCTGAACACGAACGACTGAGCAGCGCACTGCATTTCCTGTCCAGGCGCAGTTCACGTGATGGAGCGTTCAAACGCACTTAGAAAACCTCAGCACTGAACAAATAGGCTTTCAGACAAGGCCGCCCCCAACTGTCCGCATGGCAGTTGAAAGAGTGGGAGAAAGTCTATTTGGTGGTCTCTTCTTCGTCCTTGTCCTCAAGAGCTGGGAGCAGAATGAGTTGGGCGACTGGACGAATGTAGGTGCGGTCCTTCACTTGAACACTGATAGTCCGTACGCGTCCATCTGCTTCTGGATGAGTCTGGGTAATCCGTCCTACGGGCCATGACGCTCGGGGAAGTTGAGGATCCACGATTAAAACAACGTCGCCTATGGAGAGTGCCTTACCGTCTTTCCTCCACTTACTGCGCTCTTGCAGCCCTGGTAGGTAGTGACTGATGAAGGATGACCAGAAGCGATAGGCGATGGCTTGGCTATCCCTCCAACGTCTTCTCCCGAGGTCACTGGGGTCGTAAACTGCTTGAGGAAGCGACGAGTCGTGACGGCCCATGAGGAGGAGGTTAGGCGTGACCGGATCTGGATCAGAGGCATCTGATGACAAGTAGCCTAAAGGTTTCGCATTCATTATGCCCTCGACCTCCACTAAGATTGTCATCAGGACAGGTTCAGGAACAGTCTGGTCTTTAAGGACAACACCAAGTGCAGTCTTGATAGATTTCACTTCCCTCTCCCATATGCCACCAAAGTGCGGCGCACTTGGAGGATTGAATCGGAAGGATATCTGCTGTTCAGCGAGTTGCTCTCTCCACTGAGGTGCCATGGCAGCAACGGCTTCACGCAACTCTCTCTCTCCACCAACAAAGTTGGTACCATTGTCCATGAGGAGTTCGAACGGTCTACCACGTCGAGACATGAATCTTCTCAGTGACAGCAGGAAAGCATCTGTATCGAGGCTTTCTAATAGATCCAGATGCACCGAGCGAGTTGTCATGCATTTGTAGACAATGCCCCACCTTTTTTCGGTGCGGCAACCGATCCTCACTTGGAAAGGTCCAAAGCAATCAACTCCGGTTGAATAGAACGGTGGCTTATGGAGTCGTAGCCGAGCTGGTGGGTAATCTGCCATCTTCGGTACGTCGGGTTTTGCTCTCCATCGTCGGCACTCCAGACATGAATGCTGATGCTTTCGAGTGGCCTCTCTACCACGGATAATCCAGAACCTGCGTCTGATCTCGGCAAGAACTCGTTCTGGCCCAGGGTGCAGTAGTGACTCATCAAAATCCTTGATGATAAGCTTCGTCACGGGATGGCTTGGATCCAGGATAACTGGGTGGATAGTATCCAGGTCTAGTCCTTCAGCATGCCTTAACCTACCACCGACTTTGAGTAGCTCTGTGGCTCTTTCATATTCTGGTGACAGAGATGCGAGATGACTGTCTGAAGGAAGAGTACGTCCAGCTTTGAGAGCTCTCAATTCTTCAGCAAAGCAGTCCTCTTGAGCCTTTTGTAACATCAGCTTCTCTGCTTGCAGAAAATCGGCAGCGGGAAAGTGCACTGTAGTATTAGCCTCAGCCGCCCCGTGAAAGGAGCTAGCAGTTTCCTTAAGAAGCTCTTTCCAGTTGGAGAACTTATTGGGTTTCGGAAGTTGTGTGGGCAAGATGCTGGACACAGTTCCCACGAAGGCAGACCTCCTTAACTCTGTGGTGTCTGGTTCTGCCTCAGATGAGGGCATGTTGGGCCACTCCCTCTCAGACAAATGGAGGAAATGTGGACCTTTGTTCCAGCGATGATCCTGTACCATCTCTTGCAGAGTGAGTCCGCGGGTTATATCATCAGCCGGATTGCTTAGAGTGTCAACATACCGCCATTGAACAGGGTTGGTCAGGTTCTGGATTTCTGTGACGCGTGTTCCCACGAACACTTTATAACGGCATGATTCTGATTTGATCCAGTGCAGCACAGTTGTGGAGTCTGACCAAAGAGTGATGTGCTCAGGTGGTACTGCAAGCTCTGTCTCGATCACTCTAGCCAGCTGTGCGCCTGTAAGCGCGGCACTAAGCTTGAGACGCGGAATAGACAGCTGCTTACGGGGCGCGACTCTCGATCTGGCAAACACGAAGGAGACGTTTAGCTCAGGGCTGCTCGGAAACAATGTGCGCACAAAACAGAGTGGGCACAAACCTGTGGAAATGTTGACAGTGAGCCATGAAGAAGTGGAATGTGTGACTGTGTGTGGGGCCATCGATGCAAGAAGAACTGCTTATATATTGCTTATGAAAGGATGAGAATGTTTTTTTTAAGATCTGTAATAGATTAATACTTTAAAAAAATGATCAGATGTAAACAAGAAAGTTCTTCATAAATATTCAGATAAATGATTTCAGGAGCTTGAAATTTGAGATGGCATATTTTTTTGTAACTTTGTCTCTTTAAAGCAGGGTCATTGGCTTGAAAGAAGAAAGAACAACCTTGAAAGAAGGGAGACAAATCCGAAAACCTAATCATTTAAGAAGACCTGAGTCATATACTTGAGATTTAAAATCGAGCAACATGGGTAAGAAATTAAATGTAAACTATAACAACGATATCATATACATGCAAGTATTTTATTTTTTATATTGTAATTTGATGATGAAAATTCTTATTCTTATATAAATGTTGCATTGGCAGGAAAAGCAGCAGCAGCAGCAGCAGCAGCAGAAGAACCGATGGGAACGCTTCAATCACCACTAACATTGACAGTTGCAACAGTTGTTGTAGTAGTAGTAGTAGGCTATGTATTGATGTCAACAGTAGGTGAAGCAGTAGTAGGAGCAGCAGCAGGAGCAGCAGCAGGAGTATGCATTTTAAAATCACTGTGGGAAGAAGAAGAAAGAAAAGATCTAGTAGCAGTAACAACAGTAGCAGTAGCAGGAGGCGTAGCAGGCGCAGCAGCAGCAAAGTTGCGATCAATGGTATTAGCATACTCGCTAACAGGATCAGCAATAATTGGAGCGATAGCAGGAGCTGCAATAGTAGCAATAGCAAGAAAGCCATTGCAAAGGGTCATACAAAAAATGCAGCGGTTTATAGTTATCTTGAAGAGCTTTGTAGTATTACTAATAACAATGGTAGGAATAAATCTAATGGCAATGGGAGGAAAACTTTTAAATTTGACAAAAAATGCAATAAAGTTGGTAAAAGAAGTGGGCAGGTGGCTACAATGGATTAAAGAAATTGCAAAAACATTAACCAACACATTAGCATCAATGGGAGGATCAGGTTTAGCAGCAATAGCAGCAGCTTTAGGATTAGCAGCAATAGGGACATCATTAGCCGGATTAACATCTGGATTATTTGGAGGATTACTGGGACTTGTGTTTGTAGGCCTACTAGCAGTAGGAGCTACAAATTTTGGATCGCAAGGGATAGGACAATCACAAGGACAAGGACAATCACAAGCAACAGATGTGGTGTTACCAATTGGTGTTTTTTTGCTTTTTGTTTTAATTTGTTTTCTTGTTACCTCAGTGGGTGTGTGGCGATTTTGCGGTTTGTTGTTTCTCTCGCTTTTCCTATGGTTTCTGCTGCGCAACCGCTCTGACAGGAACTGATCATGTTCACCAAGAAGGCCAGCATAAAAGCCAGCTGATGCCTCAGAAAGAAAGATGAGAGACTCCCTACTGCAGTGTTACTCATTGCGCGGCTCACATGGCAGTACATAATATGGTGAAATGATCATGCAGTCAATACATATATTTCATAAAATCAAGCAGGGTTATAACATAACCCATTAAGAACTCAAAGTGTCTGCTCTATTACAAGTCATTTATATAAAAAAAATACCCCAAAACAGCGGCATTATAAGATGGAAATACAGACCAGAAAGGATATTTAAACTTGCTCTGCCCTGTCTCACTGCGGAGTTGTCAGTTGTGGCTGTTTTTCCAGCTTTTAATGGCGAATGTGCTCTTATAGATCAACACGTTCTCATGTAATGCGTATCTCTAACACAATTTGTATTTATCGTGCAATTTATACGCCAAAATGACTTTTTACGTGCATATGATATTGTCAACCAGGTTAAGTGGTGTGGGTTACGTGCTAGCATCATGAGCACAGAGCACCAGAATCCAGTTCTCTTTCGCTCTTGAACAAACTATAACACATAGAATTATGTCTACAGGAATGCTTTTCTCCTACAAAGCTCTGGATCCTTCTCTGGAAACCAAAAATAACTCACTCCCAAACATTTACTCTTTGTATTTTTGTACCCGGGAACAATACAAGTCGACACCATTGTGACTAAAAGTTTACTAAGAAGTATTTTAAGGTTTATTGGCAAAATACCTACTGGTATGAAGTGTGGACTGGAATATCTGTTATTTGAAGAAAAAAAAACTAAAACGTATATCTTCTTACTCACATTAGATTCTCCATTGAAATAAGATATTGTAACACTTATCTTTTGATTCCTTATAGTCAAATACATTACAGAATATCCATTAAATCAATTGGCCCTTTCACACAGCAATCCCGGTAAATTACCGTAAAAGTACCCGAATGGCTTTAGCAAATACACAAATATGCTGTTCACACAAGCAACATAGTTCTGGCTTTTTAAGAGATCATTCACACATCAGCACCAAAATACCAGTAAATTCTGTGATGTCAGTCATCAGAAACAATCTCTAAACTCTGCTTCGTTGTCTTAATTTGCCCTCTTTAGTTTCACTATCTGTTCAGTTTGACAACATTTTCTGACGTCTGATTGACAGGCAAAAGGGATAATTAAACAGAACACATTTTTGCTCTTAAAAACACGAGACGCGCTGAGTAGTATCCAACTGCAGAGCTGCAGCGCTGATGAATGGAAAAGAAGGCTGGGTCTCGAGCGTGACACGTTGAAAAAGAATGCCGCAACGGTCAAAGATGACCACCTAGTGCATATTCACATAGAAAAACTATTAAAAACAAAGCGTACTGTAAACAGCGAGGAGCACTACTGGGAGTTGATTCACACACAGCATCATAACGGTAATTGTCATAACTTCCCATATTTTTGAAAAGGGCCTCTTCACACATGATCTCTTACCGGTAATTTACCAGTAAAGACTGAATGTGTGAAAGGGGTTAATGTGTACATTTAGCTCTCCCAAGTCTTGCGTCAAATGTCTTTTATACAATAGCATATGTTCTATACCGTTTCTTCCTGCTTACAGAAATCACATTTCCCTGTGTTTACCTATTTTGAACAGCGATCTATTTAGTCCAGTGTGTCCAAGCCTAAGTCTTGATATTATTATCCCGTCCCTCCCTTATCTTGCTTCCTCTCTTTGCCACCTTTCCTTCAATCTCTTTTTATTAATGCTCTTGACTTTGCCCTGCTGATGCTAACTGCCTAACTGTCATTGTGATTACTTTTAGTAACTTAATTTGCTACCTTGACTGCCATTTAATTTCCTTTGACCCCGGTGTGTGTACTTTTGTAAACCCATCATTTGTATTCTGTATAATATTTCTCGCATGTCTATCAAAATGTCTGGTCTTCTGGTCTAAATGACTGCACTGTAAACATATTAATGGCGAGCTTGAGTCTGAACAAATTATTTCTCTAGTAGTCTTAGGGCGTTTTCACACCTACCTTGTTTGGTCCGGATTTTCGGACTTTTCAGTTTGGTCCAAATCAAAATTGCAGGTGTGAAACCTCCCCCGTACCACGGTCCGGACCAAACAGACGAAATTTGGTCCGACGAAAAGAGGTAGTCTCGGTCCGGATCAAACTGAACAAAGGTTCGGTTCGTTTCTTGTGTGAAAGCATTTTCTGTATGGTTCGGACTTTCAGACCATTTACAGGAAGTTCCTGTTTATGTTTAAATATTATAATGTTATTTTTAAATTCAATCTAGGCTACATTGATTATGAAAAGTGAAAATATGCGCAATAGCCTATGTCAGAAGACAGAAAGTCAGAAATAATTTTGAACGAAATTTTGTATGATTTTGCTTAGAAAGCATTTCTTTAATGGGAATTTCGTTTTGTATAAATTGTATCTTGATTTTAATCAACGTTTAATCAGATAATTGCCTGGATTTAATAAATAAGAAGCAAAAAGAATAGCAGACAATAATCGCGGGAGCGATCATGCTTTACACATGAACTGGAGCGCGTCTCAAATAAACCGAAACTCAGCAGGCTACTCGTCTCACAAACATGAGAAATATGTGTATATAAAGCTTGAAATGTCCACTTTTAAACGTAACGAATAAAAAAATAGTCAAGCAATGCGCATTGCGCACTGTTCATTAGTGGCGGTGATATGCATCCGTTCATTCATTCTTATCAAAGACGCTGACGTCAGACGCACGTCCGCTTACAAACCAATCAATGTCCAGATGCAGCCCACAAGGATGATGACGAGTGGACGCAAGTGCGTCATGTTAAGTTCTTTAGTGCGCTCGCATGATTGCAATGTGAAACCAAACCAAAACTAACCGAATGTATAAAAAGTATCAAAACATGAACTTCGGTTCGGACCTTGGTGCGGACTTTCAGGTGTGAAAACGCCCTTAAATCCTCTATCTACCATACTGCTAACAGTATAGCAAGCATGTGTAAAATGATAATCCCTCCATTAACCTTTTCCCCACTTTGATATGAAATTCTGGAAAAATAAATGCTGAATCAATGGAGTTCTTTGATGCATCTGGATATGGGTGTTTCGGAAACTACAGGCACTTTTGATTATCCCAATTTTTAAAAAATCAACCTCTATGAATTTAAGTGATTTAAGTTCATGAATGCAGTCATTAAGATTTTAATCTGGAACATGTTTATTTTTCATCTTAAAAAGTGTCCTTATTTTTTATAATTTTTTCTTTATTAATTTCTATAAAAAATGTATATATTTAAATAGCTTTTTCAAATTTGATGCAGTTTTGTAAATACTGATATAAAAAAATTAATATACAAAATAGGGAATTTCATGTTTTTTTCTATGACATGTAAAATTTTTACAGTAACCTAAGATGTCAATTGTTTCCATACATACAAAATATAACATATTTAACTTTTTTATGACAGATGTTGCAATTTCAGTGTGTAAATCATCTCATCTTAAGTGTTAAAATATTTTTTGGCAAATGAAAATGTGAAGAAAAAAAAATAGAAATAGTGCTGTGGTAATAATATCTTGTGTCGGTAAGGTAAAGTGCCACAAAATCAAAAACAGGCTACTGTAGAGAACAACAGTAAAAGTTAAAAAAAAAAATACTTCAGTACTAATAATATAAGGAATATTTGTCATTTAATATACAGTAAACCTTGAATTTGTCATTACCGCGACACAAGGTCTTTACCGCAACACCTAAATTTGTTGCCGTAAAGACATGTTTCGGTAATGACATTTTTGCTACTATTTTAGCTAATTGGCAGTTAGCAAGGCCTACTATATTAGTTTTGACTTTTAGCATCTTAATATACATTAATTCAACAGTAATATACATTAACATTTATTTTTAAAATGTAGTTCAAAATACACAATTATTAAGCGGAATGGTAAGGACGCACAATAAATACTAGAGCAGAAAAGATGATGTTTACCTTATTATTTTGGTATCTTATGAGTGAGGTAGTGTGGTGGCCCAGTCTGTCAGCAATGTGCTCAAGTGATAATTTCTGTTTCCATTGAAACTAGACTTGTTTGTGCTTGTTGGCACATTTAGTTAAACAAATCATAAAAATGATCAGTAAATAATACAAAGAATTTTAAGATGCTGTAAATTAATCTGTATATTAAACAATTCCATTTGAAATAAAGTCAAATTAAATTTGCTTATTTTATGTGTCTCAACATTGAGACCACAGGTGTGGGACATTAACAAAAATAGTGTTTTGAGCTATAAATGCTTCATAATATTATATTAAATCACCTGGAGTGTCTTTGTTTGGGTTGTTTTAACATAACCTTAATGCCTGATATTGTCAAGTCAAGTCAAGTCAAGTCAACTTTATTTATATAGCGCTTTTAACAATGTAGATTGTTTCAAAGCAGCTTTACAGTGTTAAACAGCAAAATAATGCAGCCTAATTTTATTCAGCTGTATAGCCATTTGATGTCATCAGTTCATTTCAATTTCCATACGGTGACAGTGTGGGCTTTAGATCAATAATTAGATCAGTAATTTAGTTTACATGGTTAAATTAGTTTATTAATTAGATTTATTTCGATGTTTAGTTGAAAAATATAGTGTCCCCAACTGAGCACGCCAAGCCAGAGGCAACAGTGGCAAGGAAACCAAAACCCCATTAGGTGACCTAATGGAGAAAAATAAACCTTGGGAGAAACCAGGCTCAGTCGGGGTGCCAGTTCTCCTCTGGCCAATTTACAAACAACGTATTATTATTATTATTCTGGCTGCTTTACAGGTCACGAGGTCATAATAGATCGGAATATTCAAAGGACCGGAGGCAACACGCTGGAGACGGGTTTATTGAGGATGATGTTGATTAAATAATTATTAAAGTGCAATATTCGAATGATCGGAGGCAACACGCTGGAGACGGGTTTATTGCGGATGACATATCGATTTAAGTATTATTTAATGATAATATTCGAACAATCGGAGTCATCACACTGGTGACGGGTTTATTTAGATGCCGTGTCGATGAGGCAGTTGCAGGGGGAGGATAATTGACACGGTCTCTGCAGACACTTCGGGGTCCTGTGTTGGTCTTCTCTGGTCCACCATCTGATTAGGATACGGCCCAGATCTGGCTGACTGCAGTAAACCTCGGGATAAAACAGAGAGAATATCATTAGCGTAGATGCCATTCTTCTGATGATGTAACGAGTACATCAGGTGTTATGGGAAGTGTTCCCGGTTCCGGCTGACCTAGTTAATGCAGCCTAACAATCAATTAATTGATAAAGTGTTTTATGTGTATGCCACAGTAAAGAGATGTGTTTTTAGTCTAGATTTAAACTGACAGAGTGTGTCTGCTTCCCGAACAGTGCTAGGAAGACTGTTCCAGAGTTTAGGAGCTAAATAGGAAAAGGATCGACCGCCTGCAGTTGATTTGGATATTCTCGGTATTAACAACTGGCCAGAATTTAGAGATCGTAGTAGACGTGATGGAGTATAATATGTTAAGAGCTCGCTCAAGTATTGGGGAGCTAAACCATTTAGTGCTTTGTAAGTAATAAGCAAGATTTTAAAATGTATGCGATGTTTAATAGGTAGCCAGTGCAATGTTGACAGAACTGGGCTAATATGGTCATACTTCCTGGTTCTAGTAAGTACTCGAGCTGCTGCGTTTTGGACCAGCTGGAGTTTATTTATTAAGCGAGCAGGGCAACCACCCAATAGAGCATTACAATAATCTAGCCTTGAGGTCATGAACGCATGAACTAACTGTTCAGCATTTTGCATTGAGAGCATGTGCCGTAATTTTGATATATTTTTAAGATGGTAGAAAGCAGTTTTACAGATGCTAGAAACGTGGCTTTCAAACGAAAGATTGGTATCAAAGAGCACACCCAGGTTCCTCACTGACGACGAAGACTTGACAGAGCAGCCATCAAGTGTTAGACAGTATTCTAGGTTACTACTTGTGGAGCTTTTTTGTCCAATAATTAAAAATTCAGTTTTTTCTGAATTGAGTTGCAGGAAATTACCAGTCATCCAATGTTTTATGGCGGCTATGCATTCCGTTAATCTTGTGAATTGGTAAATTTCTTCAGGGCGTGAAGAAATATAGAGCTGAGTATCGTCAGCATAACAATGAAAACTAATGCCATGCTTCCTAATAATATCTCCCAGTGGTAGCATGTACAGGGTGAAGAGTAGCGGTCCTAGCACTGAGCCTTGTGGTACTCCATACTGAACTTGCGATCGGTGTGACATCTCTTCATTTACTGCTACAAACTGATAACGGTCGCATAGGTATGATTTAAACCATGATAAAGCAATTCCACTAATACCTACATAATTTTCGAGTCTATTCAAAAGAATGTTGTGGTCGATGGTATCAAATGCAGCGCTAAGATCGAGTAACACTAATAGAGAGATACAGCCACGATCGGATGATAAGAGTAAATCATTTGTAACTCTGATGAGAGCAGTCTCAGTACTATGATACGGTCTAAATCCTGACTGGAAATCCTCACAGATACCATTTCTTTCTAAAAAGGAACATAATTGTGAAGACACTGCCTTTTCAAGTATTTTTGACAGAAAGGGTAGATTTGAGATTGGTCTATAATTGACTAATTCTGTAGGATCAAGTTGCGGTTTTTTAATAAGTGGTTTAATAATAGCCAACTTAAAAGTTTTCGGTACATATCCTAATGACAAAGATGAATTAATGATATTAAGAAGAGGATCTATGACCTCTGGTAGCATCTCTTTTAATAGCCTAGTCGGTACAGGGTCAAGCATACATGTTGTTGATTTTGATGATTTAACGAGTTTAGCCAATTCTTCTTCTCCTATAGCAGTGAATGATTGTAATTTTTCCTCAGTGACACTACAATGCTCTGTCTGATGTGATACTGTAGTAGACGGCTGCATGGTTAAAATTTTCTTCCTAATATTATCAATTTTACATGTGAAGAAGTTCATAAAGTCATTACTGCTGTGCTGTTTACAATCATCAGAAGTTGAAGCTTTATTTTTGGTTAATTTAGCCACTGTATCGAATAAATACCTTGGGTTGTGTTTGTTTTCTTCCAAGAGAGTTGAGAAATAAGCGGATCTAGCAGTTTTTACGGCCTTTCTGTATGCGATCATGTGCTCTTTCCACGAATTTCGAAAGACCTCTAGTTTTGTTTTCTTCCAGCTGCGCTCCATTTTTCTGGCTGCTGTTTTAAGGGCCCGGGTGTGCTCGTTGTACCACGGCGTTGGACTATTTTCTTTAATCTTCTTTAAGCGCAGAGGAGCAACTGTGTCTAAAGTACTGGAAAAGAGAGAGTCAATAGTTTCTGTTGCAACATCGAGTTCTTCTATGCTGTCTGGGTTGCTGAGGAGATGATACTGATGAGGAAGAGTATTTAAAAAGCAATCTTTAGTAGCGGCAGTGATTGTCCTGCCATTTTTGAAACGAGGGGGCGGCTTTGCAACTTTAGCTAAATTAAGTATACAAGATACTAAGTAATGATCTGAGATGTCATCGCTCTGCTGCAGAATTTCAACGGTATCAACATTAATTCCATGTGACAATATTAGGTCTAAAGTATGATTATGGCGATGAGTGGGTCCTGACACGTGTTGCCTAACTCCAATAGAGTTTAGTGTATCTTTAAATGCTAATCCTAATACGTCTTTTTCGTTGTCTACATGGATATTAAAATCACCAACAATTAGTACTTTATCTACGGCCAGTACTAATTCTGATAGAAAGTCAGCAAATTCTTTGATAAAGTCTGTATTATGCCCTGGTGGCCTGTATACAGTAGCTAACACCAATGTTGAACGGGTTTTGTCATGTACACTACATAGCGTTACATAAAGCACCAAAACTTCGAAGGAATTATATTTGAAACTAGACTTCTGAGTAATACTGAAGATATTATTATAAATTACAGCAACCCCTCCCCCTTTACCTTTCAGACGCGGCTCATGTTTATAACAATAATCTTGGGGGGTGGACTCATTTAAGGTAATGTAGTCGTCAGGTTTTAGCCAGGTTTCTGTCAAACACAGCACATCAAGATTATTATCTTTAATAATATCATTAACAATAAGCGCTTTTGGGGAAAGGGATCTAATATTCAGCAACCCAAGCTTTATCAATTGTTCATCTGTATTATTTCTTTTGTTTATTTGTTGGACATCAATTAAATTTTTACTGTTGAATGGTTTTGATGTTTTTTTGTATTTACTAATTCGGGGAACAGACACAGTCTCTATATGATAATATCTCGGTGAAAGAGTCTCTATGTGCTGGGATTTATCTGACTCCGGTGACGTGAGACAGCTAGCAGACGGTCGGTTTAGCCAGTTTGTCTGCTTCCTGACCTGGGCCCTAGTGAGTCAAGGTTTAGCTCTAAGACTATGTGCCAAATTACTAGAGAGAAGAGCGGCACCACCCCAGGAGGGATGGATGCCATCCTTCTTCAACAGGTCAGGTCTGCCCCAAAAACTTTTCCAATTGTCTATGAACCCTATGTTATTTTGCAGACACCACTTAGACAACCAGCCATTGAGTGATGACAGCCTGCTAACTATCTCATCACTCCTTCTAACGGGGAGCGGACCAGAACAATAAACAGCCTCTGACATCGTACTAGCGAGTTCACACACCTCTTTAATGTTAATTTTGGTGATCTCCGACTGGCGAAGTCGAACATCATTAGTGCCGACGTGAATAATAATCTTAGAGAATTTACGATTAGCTTTAGCCAGCACTTTTAAATTTGCTTTGATGTCAGGCGCTCTGGCTCCCGGTAAACAAGTGACTATGGTGGCTGGTATCTTCACATTCCGTGTAATAGAATCGCCAATGACTAGGGCACTTTCAACAGGATACTCAGTGGGTGCTTCACTGAGAGGGGAGAACCTGTTTGATGTTCTAACCGGAACGGAAAAGCGGTTTTTTGGTCTGCGACTATGCTGCCTCACTGTCACCCAGTTGCCCTGCTGCGAGGGCCCTGCAGCCGGAACCGAAGAATGTACAGAGTTCACTAAGCTATTCACATCCAAATCAGTGTCTAAAGCTGTTACATCCTCACTACTCTCAGATAAAGTATGGATGCGTGTTTCTAATTCTGAAATCTTCTCCGTCAGCCTAACTATCTCCTTACATTTATCACATGTGAAGCCCTGTTCGCCAGCGGAGAAGCCTATACTAAACATGCAGCATGAAGTGCAAGTGATAATGACAGGAGAAGACATGACTTACCGTATTTGTTGATTAATCCAATTTACCACTTACCACAATCGTATGCTGGACACTATTTACTAATCCAACTAATGAACTCAGAGAGCAGGAGACCCGGGTGCAGAGATGACAAGCTAACAGGCTAGCGAAATGCTAACGTGTGATGGTGATTTAGATTAAAAGCTAGCGATGTCGTGATAGGCAATTTATCACGTAAGCAATTTTTAAACAATTTATGGTGATGAGTAAGTTATATTTAGCAGTAGAATAAAGAGGAAATATCAAGATAAAGATTCAAACGTGAGCAAGGCTGTACAGAGCTACAAACAGGCACACAGGAGGCACACAGGAGACAGGAGCAATCGATCAGGCAGGCAGGATCAGGCAGGAGCAATCAACGTATCATTGTATCATATTGTATCATATCTATTTTTTTGAGAGATGTGTCTGCCTTTGACACATACACCAAAGTATTTCCGTCAAGTGTAAGGCAGTATTTGACTCCATCCAATAATTTGAAGCCATCCAAGTGGTGCAGGTATGATGTCAGAACCTGGAAGTCGCTGCTGGTTCCTTTGAGATTTATAATCAATTATAATCAATTTATGAGTAAACATACTTTGATGTTTTGTTCTATAATGTAGACTGGCACACACACTCACATCCCAAGCTGTCTTATTTAGTGACTTAAAAACTGTACATAACTGCTTCAAAATTTGCGTTTTCTCTATGGCTGTGTGTAATTTACGTTGTAGAACAAAACGTCAAAGTATAGACAAGTTATGTTTACCACAGGCTTTATTTCACACATAAATCGAAAACCCCTTTATAATATTGGGCGCCGTTTGTAAAGCGGCTCACGCTGAAAATAACAGCAACATTTTGACACATTTAGCTTCAAACAATGTTTAAAAAACTGGTATGAATTTTTGGCTGTCACTTTTTTAGCACATTTACAACAATATTTATCAACTTAGAGATATTTTAAATAGTTAAATCTGAATGTTAAATCTAAATCTAAATGTTAAATCTAAATGTTAAATCTAAATCTAAATGTTAAATCTAAATGTTAAATCTAAATCTAAATGCTAAATCTAAATCTAAATGTTAAATCTAAATCTAAATGTTAAATCTAAATCTAAATGTTAAATCTAAATGTTAAATCTAAATCTAAATGTTAAATCTAAATGTTAAATCTAAATGCTAAATCTAAATCTAAATGTTAAATCTAAATCTAAATGTTAAATCTAAATCTAAATCTAAATGTTGAATCTAAATCTAAATGCTAAATCTAAATGTTAAATCTAAACGTTAAATCTAAATGTTACATCTAAATCTAAATGTAAAATCTAAATGTAAAATCTAAATGTTAAATCTAAATACAAAAAAATACTAAAAAAAAATCTCTAGATTTAGATTTAACATTTAGATTTAACATTTAGATTTAACAATTAACATTTAGATTTAACTATTTAAAATATCTCTAAGTTGACAAATATTGTTGTAAATGTGCTAAAAAAGTGACCGCCAAAAAATCATACCAAGCAAATTCCGGGCTCTGATGTCATACCTATATTCATACCTATAACCCCAGTGCAATATGAGTGTTGAAATCTTACCTTTTTGGAAAAAGAAAACAATTAAACAGGCTTTTTTCTTTGTTTTCTCTAGTCAGGTAGCACTGATTTCAAAACTTGTTCAACTTTCTACTGCAAAGACAGCCAAGTTTTATTAAAAGCCCTTTTTTGCCAGCAGTAAATTACCTGTTTAATTGTTGTTTATGTCTTTGAGGCAACATCCAAACAAAGCCAGAGCTTTCCCTATCCAATCTTTTTTTCCCCCTCGTCTCAAGAAATTTCTGCGTACACACGAAACCACTGAAACCAACTCAAAACTATGTAGTATACATGCCAGGCCAGTGTGTGGCACTGTAATTCTGCCACAGAAATACACTAAAAACGGAGAAGAAGAGTTGTGGCTAGAAGGGGTACACCAATGGTCAGAAGTGAGGCAAAATATCACGATAAAATAACAATAAATAAGTTTGCTTCTTACCAGATTGTGTTTTATTAATGCCTACACCTACCCCAATCCTTACAATAATAAAAATACAGTAATTAAATGATGCAATATTGATGTGCGCATGCCCAGTGGCCGTAGCTGTATCCCTTCTAGTCTTTACCGTGCGGGACGTGGTGTCATGACATCACCGTTTCACAAATACTCATTGGCTGTACACAAGGGTGTCGGTTTCAGATTTATCCACTCAAAATAAAAGAAATACATCATGTAAGTAGACAAGTGGTCAAGTGCGTTAAAAATTTGTATCAGCGTTTCATCCAGAAGGATCTAGCATTTTAGGAGCCTGAAACCAGTATTTTTTTAAACCGGGTCCCAGAGTGGATAAATCTGAAACCGACACCTTTGTGTTTTCGTGTGTACAGCCAATTTCGTGTGTACAGCCATGACGTCCCGCTCTGTAAAGACTAGAAGGGATACAGCTACGGCCACTGGGCATGCGCACATCAATATTGCGTCATTTAATTACTGTATTTGCATTATTGTAAGGGTTGGGGTAGGTGTAGGTGTTAATAAAACACAATCTGGTAAGTATAACAAACTTATTTATTGTGAGATTTTGCCTCACTTCCGACCGTTGGTGTACCCCTTCTAGCCACAACTCTTCTTCTCCGTTTCTAGTGTATTTCTGTGGCAGAATTACAGCGCCACACACTGGCCTGGCATGTATACTACATCGTTTTGAGTTGGTTTCAGTGGTTTCGTGTGTACTCAGATATTTCCTGAGACGAGGGGAAAAAAAAGATTGGATAGGGAAAGCTCTGGCTTTGTGTGGATGTGTTTCCCAAAATTAATCTTATATGATGAAACAAAGAAACATGTTATTCAGACACATTGCATGATAGAAAGGAGAATGCGCAAACATTTATATAGGCTAACGTTTTGCATAAAATGGCATTACACAGTCCTTAAGGGGGGGCGTTTTGCGCAGTAACGTTTGTTTATGTTGTTGCCATTGAAACCAACTATAAACATGCACTTGTGACCTTATTACATCAGAATTACTGTGCCAGGATATCTGTGTTGCTTGGCAACCATTCTGTAAACGTAGGCAAAATCATAGCCAGAGACTTTTGCCTCAGTTGGTAAAAAATAATTACCCAAACACCAATGAGTATTTCGGGTAGTGTTGAGAAAAAATACATTGCAGAGGAGGTTAGCCTCATTGTAGATTATGAGATACTAGTCACTTGCTACCGCTGATAATGTACCAACTACCTTAAAGGGATAGTTCAACCAAAAATGAAAATTCTGTCATTAATTACTCACCCAAACCCGTAAAACTTTTGTTCATTTTCAGAACACAAATGATGATATTTTTAATCAAATTTGAGAAATTTCTGTCCTTCCATTGACAGCTACCATACCCTTGAGGGATAAAATTAAAGCATTTGCACTGAGCATGTTCCATTGAAGGCACTCATGGTGATGCAATCGCAGTAAGAGGCTCGTTATGGTTTGATTCTCTCTAGGAAGATAAGAATCTAGCACTTGCACAGAGCGATGTGTCCACTGTGGGAAGCCCCACACATGCTTGACTCTCTCGAGGCATGAGAGTCGAGGGTCTGCACTTCGTAGTTCGGGTCCCATGGCCGCGGTAGGGCGGGATGGAGTCTGGGGATTGTAGGCGCAGCATTGAGAAGAACCTGACGGGAGTTTCCCTTTTGGACTTTGATGGTCCTGTTAACAAATTCTGTTGACTCTGTTGCACCTATATATACTAACTCTCACAGAGTGTTAGTAGAGGGTTGGGGATTGAATGGGGATTGAGTTGACATGTTACTTATAGTTAGTAGGTTGTTGAAGGACCATCACAATAAAGAGTTTTATTAAGCAGACAGTCTTACTCTAATGAGAGTTAGTTGCCATGCAGTTGCAAACCTATAGTCAAAAGAATGTTCAAAAGAGACCATCAAAATGTTTCCATTATTTTCATTTTGGTTCAGGAAGCAGCTCTGTGGCCGCTTCCAACCTGACTGATTAATGTGATGTGTCTAATTCTGAGGAATTAATTGCAGAGAGAGTTGAGGCGGGTGCTATTAATAATCTGCCTCCTCCGCTGTATAAGTTTGTGAGCCTTTTATTCCTTCTATTTATCCACATTGAAGTGTCAAGCTAATGGAAGAATTTATATTCAGCTCGTATAGTCTCTCCCATATATTCAAATTATTTGCATGTGAAGAGACTGTATGAGCAACGATGTGTGAGGATGCCCCAGTTGAAAAGCAGCTTGCTAGGTATCTTTCCCCTGGTGTTGTATCCTCTTTGAAGGCTCCCGTCTTGCCAATGGAGCGAGCATGTTCAGCTCTCAAGGAACCTGAATGTGCTCATTGTGATGAGGCGCAGTGAGGGAGCACTCCTATTGCTTGACATTTTTTTCTTGTGGGATGCAAGTCAGGTGTTTGCGCCTCACAGTTTGAGCCCTGTGTCTGCTGAAGCAGCATGAATAATGTTGAATAATGTCGTTATTTTTGTTTGTTTTTTTGCGCAGAAAAAAATACTCTCAACACTTCATACAATTAAGGTTGAACCACTGGAGTCACATGGACTATAGTAGTCTTTACTACCTTTCTGGGCCTTGAAAGTGTTAATTAAATAGCTGTCTATGGAGGGGTCAGAGCTCTCGGATTTCATCAAAAATATCTTAATTTGTGTTCCAAAGATGAACAAAGGTCTTACGGGTTTGGAACGACATGAGGGTGAGTAATTAATTAATGAAAGAAATTTAATTTTTAAGTGAACTAACCCTTTAAGTTCCTTTTAGGGTAGAGCAGGGTGAATGGAACTATGATGGGCAATTCACAAAAGTCCCTTTGTTTAGTTTACTGTTGTTGGGTCTGGAAGAAAGGATATATGCTCCCCTTTGGTGGGGTACTTCTATAGGGATGATCAGTGTTACAACCGATGAGTGGTGGTGTATAGCCGATGGCGTACCACCTTATCATTGTAGCATTCTAAAATTTAACCATGAAATGAAGCTCTAGTGTGGTTCTGCCAGGAAGATTCAATGTTACATCACTTATTACAATCAGACCAAACCAATCATGTCCAATACTAATAAAAGAGTATAAAAGATCGGTAAACATATCTGAGTTCGCAGATGCTGACGCCAACATTTGAGGGGTTGGATCTCAAGAAAATCACAGTTAGGCGAGTTTGATCAGGGCTAAACTCTGGATTTGAGGAACCCTGCTGTAGAGCATAGAAGTTTGGGCATCTTTCCTAGTATATTGGCTTGGGGATGGTCACAAAGGGGTTCTGACTCCAGATTGGTAATTCATTGAGTCAATTTATGTTATGCCTACTCCGTTTGTGCATATTCACAACCTGGTGAGGCAGGAATTCTCTCAGCATGGCGTTATGGGTATTGGTTCCTCATAGCGTCAATACCAAGATGCTGTGTTGAAGTTTCACTTCAAAAGGGAACATCTCAGGTTATGACTAAGTATGTAACTCTGGTTCCCTTTCAGTCGGTCACGTTCGACGTATGTCGGACGTCACCGACGAATTGGGATTACTTCAGGGAGCCCCTATCAGCTTCAAGATATAGAGAACAGGCCAATGGGCCACACGAGAGCGAATGCACGCTGTCATTCACTTCGGAGCCGAACGGTGTTGATGAAGCAAGACTGCTTTTCTAAAAGAGAGCCTATCTACAAGAGAGATGCTCCAGAGAACGAGAAGGACGCTTTGTGTTGGCGAAAAGGCACAATCAGCACGATCGCATGCTCACTGCTGCATCAGCATAAAAAACTGCTGTTCTCACAGCAACTGTCGGTTTGGTGAGGGCGTTTGTTTCAGTGAGTGCAGACACAGGACTGCACTTACCTCCTGTGTGCTGCTGTGGTCTTCCCCTGGGTGCTTCAGCACTGTTGAAACACTGTTTCCTCACAAAAGAGCAACATGGGTGTGACACTGCGTCTTTTTCAAGACGTCATTCCAAGTGCGTTTCTGGATGCGGTTGTTTCCTGTCCTGACGGCCACGATCCTTCTCGCATAAACATGTTGAGACTGTGTTCGTGGGTGATCCATGTTCTGTCAGGGGAACGGGATCACGTCGACGCGCTGTTCATCTCGCCTTCCACGTGAGGGTTTGAGTGTTCAGCGTGCCGTGTGCTGTCTAGCTGCCGGGTGATAGCGTGGGTTGCCACGGCAACCCAGCGCGCGTCACTCGGCGCCACCGATGCGTGGTCGAGACTATGATACCTCAAACAGGGTTGAGTCCCTTCGCTTATACCACGATCTAGTCTCTTTTCTGGTGCACCAAAAAAGGGGCTACTTTGGCTGATAAGTCTGGGTGACCTGAGGATTACAGTGAGGCTTCCCTGCCGTGTACACCTCCGTGGGGCCCCCCACTCCTCTATCGCATCGCAAGCATATTGAGACTGTGTTTGTGGGTGATCTATGCTCTCTCATGAGAGCATAGCCACGTCAGCGCGTTGTTCGTCTTGCCTTTTTCATAAGGGCTTGAGTGTTCAGCTCGGTGGGGTGGCAGTGCCACTGGCAGGCCACCTCCGCCCTGCTTAGTGCACGAGGGTAGTTCTGAGCCGAGGTCGAGCTGCGCACAGCGCTGGCCCTTGGCTAGACGATGTCCACCCTGGTCCAGAAACACCATTGACCCGGATTTGGTCAGGAACTGTTCTTCCCCCGGAGGAGGGCCGGGTGGAAAACCATTAGTAATTCTGTTACGCCACTGGTGTTAAAAACAGCCAGTGGTACCCAAAAAAAACCAAGAGCAGTTCCAATACCTCTGGGTCTCGGGAGTTCAGGAAAAGCAGCGTGTGACGCTACAAAGCCTCGCCGCTCTCATTCCCCTCCCCACAAGAGGGCGAGAATGGCAGTGTGTGACGCTACAAAGCCTCGCCACTCTCATTCCCCTCTTCTCAGCGGTGCGTGGACAACAGTGTGCGACGCTATGCCTCGCTGCTCTTGTTCCTCGCTGAGGCAGACCGTGTGCAACGCCACAAAGCCTTGCCACGCTCAGCCCCTCCTTCATTTGGAGAGCGCGCTTGGCGGTGTACAACGCTCCCATGCCTTGTCAGACTCTGGTGCCTCTCCAAATCGCCAGCAGGGGGTGCCGGCTGTGGGAACGCACACAAGCGGCTTTCCCACACTCGCATACCCCCTCAGCGGAAGCAGGTAGTGTTGAACAGCACACTCAGACCCCACTCCGGACTGCCCCCATGCCGTCCGAGTTGGATCCCTGCATGCCGCTTCGCTGCCCCGCTGCGGGTACGTCTGTGGTGCCATTGATCCCCCTTGCATCGACCTGAAGGACGCGTACTTTCATGTCTCGATTCTCCCTCGACACAGGCCATTTCTGTGCTTCGTGTTCGGGGGATGGGCATATCAGTACCGTGTCTTACCCTTCGGCATGTCCCTGTCGCCCTGTGTCTTTGCGAAGGTTGCGGAGGCGGCCATTGCTCCCATGAGAGAGCATGGTGTTCGCATTCTCAACTATCTCAACGACTGGCTGATCCTTGCCCAGTCGCGGGAGCAGTTGTGTGAACACAGGGACATGGTGCTCAGTCACCTCAGCCAGTTGGGGCTTCAGGTCAACTGGGAGAAGAGCAAACTCTGTCCCACACAGAGGATCTCTTTTCTCGGTATGGAGACAGACTTGGTCGCCATGACAGCGCGCCTCACCAAGGAGCGTGTCCAGTCAGTGTTGAACTGCTTGAATTCGTTCAAAGGCAGGACAGCGGCACCACTGAAACACTTTCAGAGGCTCCTGGGGCATATGGCATCCGCAGCCGCATTAACGCCGCTCGGATTGCTTCATATAAGACCGCTTCAATGCTGGCTACATGACTAAGTCCCGAGATGGGCGTGGCACAGCGGACCCTCCGCTAGCCACTTCCCAGTCTGTGGACGGGGCCTCAACTGCAATGGCATATCAATTGCCTTGAGTTGTTAGCAGTTCGTCTTGCACTCAGCCACTTCAAAGTGCCGCTCAGAGGCAAGCACGTTCTGGTCTGTACGGACAACACTGCGGCCGTTGCGTACATCAACAAACAGGGTGGTCTACTCTCCCGTCGCATGTCACAACTCGCCCGCCATCTCCTCTTATGGAGTCAGAAGCATCTGAGGTCGCTTCATGCCATTCAGACTCCATCCCCAGGTGGTCCAGCTGATATGGAGTCGCTTCGGGGACTCAGAGACGGGGCACCCTATGGCACCCGTGTGTGGACCTCATGTTTGGTCCCTGGACGGGACGCGGAGGTTCTAGGTGACCTACCGCAAGCGGTAGTTGATACCATCACTTCCGCCAGAGCCCCCTCTACAAGGCGCCTCTATGCGTTGAAGTGTAACCTGTTCGTCGATTGGTACTCTTCTCGCCGAGAAGACCCCCGAAGGTGTTTGATCAGTTCCGTGCTTTCCTTCCTACAAGATGGGTTGGAGCGAAGGCTGTCTCCCTCCACCCTCAAAGTCTATGTTGCCGCTAATCATGATCTAGTAGATGGAAAGTCCTTAGGTAAGCACAATCTGATCGTCAGGTTCCTGGGGGGGGGGGCAAGGAGACTAAATCCGCCTTGCCCTCCATCTATACCCTCTTGGGACTTGTCTCTGGTGCTAACCACACTGCAGAGAGTGCCCTTTGAGCCTTTGCAGTCAGCAGAGTTAAAAGTTCTGTCGTTGAAGACAGTTCTCCTGACTGCATTGGCCTCCATCAAGAGGGTAGGGGACCTGCAGGCATTTTCGGTCGACGAATCGTGCCTGGAATATGGGCCTGGTAACTCTCATGTGATCATGAGACCCTGGCCTGGATATGTGCCCAAGGTTCCCATTACTCCCTTCCGGGACCAAGTGGTGAGCCTGCAAGCGCTGTCTTCGGAGGAGGCAGACCCAGCCCTAGCTTTTCTCTGTCCCGTCCGTACTCTCTGGACTTACGTGGACAGAACGCAAAGCTTCAGGACCTCAGAGCAGCTCTTCGTCTGTTACGGAGGACAGCAGAAGGGAAAGGCTGTCTCCAAGCAGAGGATGGCCCACTGGATAGTGGATGCCATCGTCTTGGCGTATGAATCCCAAGATGTGCACTGCCCGCACGGGTTAAGAGCTCACTCCACCAGGGGTGTTGCTTCTTCCTGGGCGCTGGCTCGCGGCGCCTCGCTGACAGATATTTGTAGAGCTGCAGGATGGGCGACACCTAACACGTTCGCTAGATTCTATAGCCTTTGTGTAGAGCCGGTGTCTTCCTGTGTGCTCACTTCCCATAGTCAGTAACACCGGAGTGCCCGTTCTCGTGTCGGCTTGCTGCGCCATTCCCCTCCTTAGGGACCAGATGCGTGCGCTAACCGCTCCAGTTGAGTTCCCCAGAACGGCGAACCCTGTTGAGTCCTCCATTACCCGCGGCAGTCGGATGTGGCGGAGCGTCCGACGCCAGGTCTAACACTCGTATGCACTGGTGGAACGGGTGTTAGGCTGGGTTCCATATGTTGTGACCCCCACGGCGGTCCCATGTGTGTATTCTTCCACGGTATGGCTCCCTACGGCGAGCCCGTGTCTTTCTCCTCGGCAGAGTCCGCTCTGCCGTCTTAGGAAGGTGTTGTTCCCTGCCTTTAATTGGCCGGGGCCACCCCTGGGACATCCGTGTGTTGTACTGCCCACGGCCAGCCCATACGTGTAATCTCCACATGGTAACTCCCTCTGGGCATGATGTGGCTTCCGCAGCGGCCTGCACGGGCACGCTTTCCCAGCGTTATCCAATAAAGTCAGCTGAATAGGTCTTGTTGAACAGCAGCTTTTTTGACTCTCCCTGCGTGATTTTCCCCGCCCGCTAACAGACGGGTTCTGAGGGGCTCATCGCTGGGCACTGGAAGTGGTAGTAACTGTGGCGTTTTCCAAAGGGATCCCAATTCGTTGTGACGTCCGACATACGTCGAACGTGACTGACTGAAAGGGAACGTCTCGGTTACGTATGGTAACACTTGTTCCCTGAAGGAGGGAACGGAGACGTACGTCCCATCACCACAGTTGCTGTCACTAAGTTCGGCTCCTCAGTGAAAAACAGCGTGCATTCGCTCTCGCTTCCTGTTTATACCCGCGGGGCGGAGCGCGAGATGCAAATCTCGCACGCCAATGGCCCATTGGCCTGTTCTCTGTATCCCGAAGCTGATAGGGGCTCCCTGAAGTGATCCCAATTCGTCGGTGACGTCCGACGTACGTCTCCGTTCCCTCCTTCAGGGAACGAGGGTTACCATACGTAACCGAGACGTTAGCTACTACGCCATGCTGAGGTTTTCATGTTGGGTTGTGTTTTATGTGGACATTCCATAGACATAATGGTTTTTTATACTAAATTGTATATTATATCCCATACCCATCACAGAAAGCTTCCAGCATTTTTACATTTTCAAAAAATGTCCAGACAAGATAAAAAAAAATCTGGTATTACTATCCTTAACACACATTTAGCTATCTAAATGGGGACATTGCATATTGTTTTTATATACAGATAATTGTCATTTTCTTTAACCTAACCCTAACCCACACCCTAAACCTACCCATCATAGAAAACCTTCTGCATTTTTACATTTCTAACAAACCTTAAATTACTTTATTTTTATACCTGCTTTACAAATGATGATGTCCCCAAAGGGAGGTCTTTGAAGATTTTGTCAGGTTTTGCTGTCATTTTACAGGAAATCCTTTGAAGTTACATAAAACACTGCTAAAAGTGATAAGCATGTAAGTATATGTTGTCTGAGTAGCAATTTTATTGGTTATAAATTCGTTTTTGAAAGTGTGTAGGCCCTGTGAGCTCTAGCACCATGCAGACAGTTTGAGCTGTTTCCATAAGATTCCAGAAAATACTGGAAAAAAGATTTTTGTCTGGATCATGTTCATGTTGTATGCAAGATTTATTCAAATTAATCTGAATGGAGGAATATGACCTCCCTCCAGATCCATTTGAATAAATCTTGCATACAACATGATACAGACAAAATGATTTTTTCCAGTATTTTCTGGAATCTAATGGAAACACTAGATGGGGGGTTATTACATCAAAATTGTGTATTTAGACCACTGTATGTGGGTATGGGAAGCTTTTCAATTTGGGTAGGCCAAATCCAGGCAGAAATCCCCAAAATGGTCCCAGAGCTTAATTTGTTCCAAAAATATTAAGTACTGTAGGTACACACACACACACACACACACACACACACACACACACACACACACACACACACACACACACACACACACACACACACACACACACACACACACACACACACACACACACACACACACACACACACACACACACACACACACACACACACACACACACACACACACACACACACACACACACAAAATGGTGTTTGCATGTTTTAAGTAGTCTAAAACAGAGCACAAACATATGCATGCTTAAAGCTAATTTTATAGATACAATATATAATTCTTTTATTTAAGATCTGAATTTGAAAGACAAAAATACATGGTATGATTGAAACATATCTTGCACTACATCATAATGTTTTGCACAACAGGCATCACATGTGCAGTAAATGAAAGTTCAATTTAAATATTAAATAACTGATGACCAAAAAAAAGTAAATATGTAAACACTAAGCTAGTAAGATATTTGTTTTTCTATTGCAACACTTCCGATTAAAGTGGTTTGGTAACAGTACAAAGAAAGAAGTCATAGAACGAAACTCATTTTCTTCCAGTTGTGGTGGAAAAACACAGTGCTCTTCAAACATCCTTGCAGTTATTCAGTTACTTGACTTTTGTTTAAAAAAAAAAATGGTCCATGGATTTAGTTTTTCTGCCTCATGTCTGCTCACGCCATGCCAAACATCTGGAAATAAGCCTAAATCAATTCCCAACCATCTGTTGTTTTAAACCAAAGCACTGACGATTCATTGGTGTGTATTTTTTAGGAAAGGGGCATTAATGTGAACAGTCCTTCTGTGCATATGGGTGTGCGTTAGTAGGCTTCTCTATTTTTAATTCCCATACAAGCAGATGACAGATTTTTGATTTAGTAAGGCCCCTATGCTGGATTAAGATCAGAATAGACTAGACTAGATTCAATTAGCATCTGGGAGAGAAAGGGGGGTCGGCAGGTGATTCTGTGAATGACTTGAGCTCATAGGCAGCACCACTGTCCACTTCCATAGATTTACGGGAGAAAAGGAGCCGGATGTCCCGATGGAGGTAGATCTTTCCAGATTTGGAGCTCTGGAACCTGAGAGACAGATGGATGAGAGAAAGAAAGGGCAAACCGTTAATAAAAGTAACCAGTGTCATGCATACATCAACTGATCAGACATATTTTGGTAACAAGTCTTTAAACCACTAGGTGGCAAATACAGCAAGCTAACAACAGTTTCTTTGCCTTCCTCAAGAGGGCGTTTGATGGCTAAGAATCCTTGGTGAAGTCTTATTTCAAAAGGTCCATTTTTTTGTGTGAAGATATTATAGATACTATACTTAATTATTATACTAAAAAAGTATCATTGAATGTGTTTATTAAAAGGGTTAGTGCCTGACATACAATTACAAATCTTTAAATAATGGCTAAGTGGCCCTAAGTGCAAAAAGCGATTGATGCTATTTTTACACCAAGTAAAAATTAACAGTATTTTCTATGCACCAAGTATAAATAGTTCATAGATACTATTTGCACCTCAGTGTATAATACAATGGACTCAATCGATAATTATAAACCTACCAAAGAAAGGTAGTCTTCAAAACTACAGAACTATCAGTCTGATCAGCCACGCTAGTACAGTGATGCATAAGAGCATCATGAACAGACTACAGCCTCAGGTAGAAGAAATTATTACTGAAGAACAGGTTTCCGCAGAGACAAGTACCACTGAACGAATATTCAATCTCAGAGTATTGTGTTAAAAAAGTACTCGCAACACCAACAAGACCTGTATCATGTCTTTATGCACTTAGGGTCTGTCCAAATCCACTTTTGCTAGTTTAGCAACAGAAAAAACGGTCGGCACGCCCGGCGCATGGTCCAAAAAAGGATGTTCCTAGTCTCTTAAAGAGCCATGGGGTTTTTTTTGGGTGTAACTTGCAATAAACCAATCAGTCTCATCTCCCATTCCCTTTAAAAGCCAGTTGTGTTCGCACCATGGCGGATTTGCTATTTACATGGTGGAATTTGCGAGCAGAAAGACGGAAAGACGCTGCTACAGACAGGAGTCCTTTTATTTTTAATATTTAAAAATTTAAATATTCTGCAGCATGTCCCTGTGTGTAATAAGCAGAGTGTACACACTTCATGCACCCGCCTATATTAGGCACATATTACTAACGCAACCTTTAAATAGCACAAAAAATACTGCACTATTGACTTTAGACCAGGTTTTTGTTAGTCAATGGCGCAGTCGTTTTCAGTTACTCAAAATAGCAATGAGCCAACAATGCACCTGAACACACCTCGTTTTCAGACCAGCAGGCCCATGGGCGAACAGATGTGCGTGAGTGCATTTGCTATTTAAACAAGGTGGCGCTGGATGTAAAAATAATAATTGTGTCGGGCTGAAATTAGCAAAAAACACTGCTAGTCGCATTGCGCCGGGTGTATGATAGCGCCCATTGAGTGAAAATTATTATATATATATATATATATATATATATATATATATATATATATATATATATATATATATATATATATATATATATATATATATATATATATATATATATATATATATTAAATTCATTAAACCCTAACCCCTAACTCTACCCAAAAAATGCTTTCTTCATAATATTAAATACCCATTAGACACTTTATTTTCACTTTTCAAATATTTTCTTCATTTTTATTAAAAAAACACAACTTTCTGGTCTGATATGCTAGGGGAAAAGAAAGAAACGGGTCGATCGCATCAAAAGTTACCACCAACCACCTTACTCTCCATGCCAATGATCCTGTTATTTGGTGCGTTTATTTTACATTTACATTTATGCATTTGGCAGACGCTTTTATCCAAAGCGACTTACAGTGCCTTTATTACAGGGACAATCCCCCTGGAGCAACATGGAGTAAAGTGCCTTTCTCAAGGACACACTGGTGGTGACCGCTGGGATTGAACCAGCAACCTTCTGCATATCAGTTCCATGGTTTAACCCACGGGACCACCATCCATTATTTTGTCATTTTGTTTGTCCCAACAGTGGTGGGCGGAGTAAATAGCCTCTGCCAACAAGACTTAGTGTAAATAGACACTCCATTAAAAAAAATCTTACAAAGATTCTTATCCAGTAGTCAAAAAGGACTGTCCATCTTATTCAGCACTGAAAAAACGGCATGCTATTTATGCAGCAGTGGTCTAAATAATAATTGAATTATTAATAATTATAATTATTTTTAATTATACATACAAAATTAAAGACAACGCCCAGCTGCCCTTTCCAGGGACATTTTCCACACTAATTTCATGCTAACTTATTCTATTTATATGGTTTAAACATGAGAAATATCAGCATGAGAGATTCATAGCCCACTAGGCCTAAATCTGAAACCCAAAATGCTCACTTTAATTTGGAATAACTATGAATTACATTAATATATAGTTACATTATTATTATTATTACTACATTAAGGTTTTTTTCAAAAGTGACAACACTATCATTAAATGGTGTGTATGCAGGCTCCAACAATATGTTTTATATATTTTTTTAATTAAATGTATCTGTATCCATGACATGTTATGTTTTATTACTAGGAAAACTGGTAAAAACTAAAACTCAAAACCGCTTTCTCAAATTCAAGCTCGTTTTGGTTAGATATCACCATCAGTCAACATTTACATTAAATATACCCATTTCATTCGTATGCTTTTTTTTTCCTACATGTAAAATATTTTTGGTTTTGTAAATTGCGGTTTGTGTTCAGATAATTTTCTCTTTATGAGATATAACAGATTTTATGAAAGGTAAGCCTGACAAACAGCTTTGGAGATTGGAATCCTCATTTAAGATAAGAGCTGTACTGCATTTTCACACCTCATCATGCGACTTCTGGAGGCTAGTATACAAAATACAGCTGCAAGAAAAAGTATGTGAACCTCTTGCAGAATCTGTGAAAATGTGAATAATTTTAACTAAATAAGAGAGATCATACAAAATGCATGTTATTTTTTATTTAGTACTGTCCTGACTAAGATATTTTACGTAATTATTTTCTTACATATAGTCCACAAGACAAAAAACTGCTGAATTTATTACAATGACCCCCCTTCAACAGTTTAAGAACCATTAATTCTTGTCGTTCCCTGGATGATCCACGGCTGTTTTAGTTTTGTTTTGTTATGGTTGAGTCCCTTGTTTGTTCTTTAGAAAAATCCTTCAGGTCCTGCCAATTCTTCAGTTTTCCAGCATATTTGAACCCTTTCCAGCAGTGACTGTATGATTTCGAGATCCATCTTTTCACACTGAGGACAACTGAGGAACTCAAACACAACTATTAAAAAAGGTTCAAACTTTCACTGATGCTCCAGAAGGAAACACGCTCACCCCCAGCTCTTAATGCATTGTGTTTCCTTCTGGAGCATCAGTGAATGTTTAAACCTTTTTTAAAAGTTGTGTTTGAGTTCCTCAAGTCATAGTTTTCAGTCACGTGACTGCCGTGGAGCCCTGGAGGGCAAAACAGCCATAGAACTGCAGCACAAGCCATTTTCCATCAATTTTCCATCTTAAAAACAAAAATATGTGAACAAGATGCAAGTTTTGGGCACCTGTGATCCATATACAGCACCTGCTGCAGTATTTCAATCACGTTTTTAAAACGCTTACCATGAAAAACACTTATAGGGTTAGTTGCACTAAGAAGGATTAAATTAAGCAAAGTTTTAACACTAGTCAAGGATTTGTTGATCTGGGTTTTATTTTCAATCGAGTTGTGTTGCACCACTTCATTTTAAACACAGATTAACCATGAAGAAAGACCGTTAGAATTAAAGGGCTGAACGGGATGAACCGACGCCAGGCTAAACAATTCTTAGTGGAACCCACCCTTAAAGTGCCTTAATGTACCGTGATATTAAAATATTAAATTCAGTTTACACCTTTTTGATGATGCATACTATATAGGCGGGTAGATGAGCCAAGAATATGAATGCAACACGTTTTCTTTATAATAGTTGTCGATGGAAAAAGGGTAACTTCAGTGATTTAGCATTAAGCTTTGTATCAGTAGAAACCCAGTAGTATATTCGAATTATGGTACTTTCACCCCCTCATATCCCGCTGAGATGAGAGAATTATGCATTTATTTTTTATTATTTTTTTGAACAGATATAAGAGCAAATGGGCCCGCCTACGCTAGCACAGTATGGGGTGGACTACCTAAAGGTCTCTCTGATGAGCTGGAGAGGGTCCAAAAACGTTGCTGTCGGATAATAGGTGTTCCAACTTCTACTGTCCCATTACTGAGTGTGAGGCGCGACGAGGCCACTATACGTACTTTTACAAAACTACTCAAAGACAGTTCATCACCATTGCACTGTTTCTTGTCTGTGGCTCCAAGACCTACCTACCTACTACGGCAGCATAGGGAGTTTGTTGTGCCCAGGAGTAAATCAAAAAGACATGAACTTTCTTTTATTCCACGTGCACTTAAAGCAGCACTAGGTAACTTTTGCTCTCGGGGTCCCCCTACAGTTGGGAAACAGTATTGTCCTCTACTACTGTCGTAAACTCTGTCATCCTACATCAGGGGATGCATAGCAGGTGCATTTGTTGACATGACAACTATGATAGCCCTGAACACTGCAGGAGGAGTTCACATGCAGGTGTTCTGCTTGTGTCGTGTGTGAAATGTCTTCATCCCAGGTACAGTGGCATATGTTTCAGCATGACATATGAATATATTTTCATGGGTTTCATTTTTTTTTTCAAACGCCAAATGATCACGATGCTCACGTTTACAAGCCAGCGTCATTATAGTAGTCTAGTCTATTGGTTACCGTTTTACAGAATCTATATGATACTTCAATTCAATGTTTGAGTGGTAGGTAATAACCATATATCGTCAATATAATATCAAGCTACCATAGATGAATCTTCAAATTTGAAAAGTCGATTTGCATTATAGCTTGAGGCAAGGCAAATAAACAAATATCACAGACATGTTAGGTATTGTAACGAGTAGGAAAATAGTGTGGCCCCTTTAAGAGCGTTCACCCCCGGTTGGAGCGCCTGTGTTCTGTGTGTGTGTGTGTGAACACTGCCCCTCGAGCTCCCATGTGTGCAGATTATTTTCTGTCTTCTGTTGCAAACATTCATTTATTTTTGTTTTGTTGGGTAATGCTGTGGACGGAAGGGGAGTTTGTGCCGGACTCTTATGGAGTTCCGCGGGGAATAAAGTGCGGGCTGTTTGATGTCAATCGCCTCAGTGTTTGCATCGACTCCAGTTGCGTTGAGTGAGCTATCCGTATTTTTCACCCGGACACACGCGTTACAGTATCCTAAAATATGATTTTGAACGTCTTATGTATTTACTTGCAAGAATGTAGCCCCTACCAAACTTGTACATGCCGTTTAGACATAGGCTTACATAGGCTAACCCTAACCCTCGCACGTCCGAATTTAAGGAAGTGACGTATATGCCGTAAAGCAGTCGAATTTTGTAGTTCTTTTTTTTCTCGGGTTACTACCCGAAACCCGAAGTTTAAAAGTACGATTAAAAACGATACAGACCCCGTCAGGCTATGGCAGACGTGTCATTCAACTTATTGTAAGTCGATGTATCATCACAAGAGACTTGAAAATATATTATGAAGGTTGAAAAGTTACCTAGTGCTGCTTTAAACTGTTTTATAAATAATTTACAGTTTGTTTGTTTTTTGCGTGTAAAAATAAATTAGGATCAAGAGAGCTAGACAGAGAAAAGAAAAAAAAACTATGCCTTTTTTTTTCAATTATAAGAAGGCATAAATATTATATTTTGTACACAGCATAGAGGACTTCAAAGCTTTGACATTACTGGAAGAAGAAATGGTATCTAAATAACATTTCAGATCTTTACAAAAAATTGTTAAAAAAAAAGGTTTAACAGACAAAAATGTGCAATTGTGTATAAAAAACTTGGCTAGAAAAATAAATATTAATCAGAAAATAATAGTCTTTAAGACTCATGTCAGAGTTATAAAATAAATATCGTCATTTTGCGTCATCGGAGGAGTTTTTAGCCAGAGCCTAAAGACTACAGCCAGTAGAGGGAGCTGTTCCGCATGTTTTCAACCCGCCCACAGGGGAGAGATCGAGAGATCTCACGCACAGAATGTAAATCCGCACGGCTCGGCCTCTGGCATTCATAATGGAGCCGTGCAGAGAAAGTGAGTGTTTCAACTTTTCAATGAATTCCTATGAAAGTTTAGCTTCCATATGCGATCAGAAAACGTGCCAGACTGGACACTCGCTGTAAATGACTGCCGCGCTTACCTCTGCTCTGTGCTCTTGTGATGAATGAAATCTGACTCCTGCTGCGTTTGTCTCGTGACTTTTGTTCGGCTCACTCACACGTTATTGAAAAGACACATTCAGTTTTTAATTGTAGTGTTTATTCTCTAGCTGAACGAAATGATTGTATTACTATAAAAATGAAACCGATGTTGGGGTGGAGCCGCGGTGGGCAGCAAGCAAGTGCATTCTGGGAGTTGTTGTCTTTCATCCCCATGAGACAAAAATACATTTTCTGTTTTTTCACAGTCTAGAAGGCACCAAATTCAAAAATAATTTCACATTTCTACTAAATAAATGACCCAGTTTAAATACAAAGCTTAATGCTAAATCACTGAAGTAACCCTTTGCAGAGAAACCTCGTGTTGCATTAATATTCTGTGTTCATTTACTTGCCTAAATGAAAATTAGCCCATGATTTACTTACCCTCAAGCCATCCTAGGTGAATATGACATTCTTCTTTCAGACAAACACAATCAGAGTTACATTAAAAAATGTTCTGGCTCTTCTAAGCTTTATAATGGCAGTGAATGTTGCTCTTTTTTTTAAGTCCATAAAAGTGCATCTATATCCATCATAACTGCTCCACACGGCTCCAGGGGGGTTAATAAAGGCCTTCTGAAGCGAATCAATGTGTTTGTGTTCCTCTCACATTTGACTCACAATTGACCTCTCACAGTTCAAAAGGCTTACGCTATGTCTGACGACATTGAACACCAGTTACGCTCGCCAGACATAGCGTAAGCATTTTGAATACATAAGTTGAATACGGAAGGCGATTGGCCGGAAGCTAGATCATTTACTTCATAAAGTTTTAAATAAGGATTACTCAAACACATCGATTTGCTTCAGAAGGCCTTTATTAACCCCCCGGAGTCATGTGGAGCAGTTATGATGGATATAGATGCACTTTTATGGACTTCAAAAACAGAGCAACATTCACTGCCATTATAAAGCTGGGAAGAGCAAGGACAATTTTTATTATAACTCCGATTGTGTTCGTCTTAAAGAAGAATGTCATATACACCTAGGATGGCTTGAGGGTGAGTAAATCATGGGCTAATTTTCATTTTTGGGTGAACTATCCCTTTAAGAATCAATGGTTCTTAATGGATCAATGGTTGCGCGAGTTGTGAGCACGCTGTTGGTGTTAGAGCTCCGTTGACTTGATTCATAATCCTTGATTTTCTCCTTAACACTCGCTTACAAACGAATATTTTCTACTATTTACAGCGTGTGAATATATCTACGATACGATTCTCTATAAAAAACAATCGGATTGCTTTGATATCACTACTTATATCCGAACTTCCGCTACTAGCCGTAGCCCGCTAGCATTGCACGCGTGGTAACTTATTTACACCGGTAGCCGTAGCCCGCTAGCATTGCACGCGTGGTAACTTATTTACACCGGTAGCCGTAGCCCGCTAGCATTGCACGCGTGATAAACTTATTTACACCCGTCACTGTACCGACAATTCGTCATCGTAGCACGTCTGCTACAATGACGAACTCGGATGTGTGTCTAATGTTACCTTTGAGTGCAGGCGAGGACACGTTTGAGCTGCATTCGGTGCTGTTGGAGTTGGACTCGTTGGCGAAGCAGATTGCCGACCTTCTAGACAGACAAGCCGTGCTGAGAGAGCGACGATCAGCGCTTGAAACATCACGCGCCGATGCACACAAGTCAGTGGTTAATAACCTGTTGACTCCGAGCTCGTCTACTCCGTGTGTTTCTTTGCACAGGACGCGATCATCCATGGTTTCGTTCACACCGGCACCGACACAGCACCGGGGACCGTGGGTTTTTCCCCAGCGGAAGACGCGAGCCAGGACCAGAGCTAGGACCTCTCCGCCCCTCCCGGTCTTCGAGATCTCCACTCGGAACCGCTTCTCTCCTCTTCGCGAGACGGAACGCAGCGCTGTGGTGATCGGTACTTCCATCGTCCGGCATGTCCACGCTACCTCAGGTAAAGGCAAAGTAATCACTCACTGCTTTCCTGGTGCTCGTGTTCTCGATGTCGCTGCGCAGGTTCCCGAGATCCTGAGCGGTGACGAGCGCATCGGAGCTGTCGTGTTGCACGCGGGAACGAACGACACCAGGCTGCGGCAGACGGAGGTTCTGAAGAAGGACTACAAGAGCCTGGTCGAGACGGTGCGCAGAACATCGCCTGAAGCAACGATCATCGTGTCTGGACCCCTTCCCACGTACCGACTAGGACATGAAAAGTTCAGTAGATTATTTGCTCTAAATGAATGGTTATTGTCATGGTGTAATGAACAGAAACTGCTCTTTGTAAATAATTGGAATCTTTTCTGGGAGCGACCTAGGCTCTTCCGTCCTGATGGCCTTCACCCCAGCAGAATCGGAGCGGCTCTTCTGTCGGACAACATCTCCAGGGCGTTACACACCACCATATGACTAGTAAGTACAGATCACAGTCTTTCCTGTACTAACTTAATTGACATAAGTACCAATGTAGAACATTATATAGAAACTGTGTCTATTCCTCGTTTAGTGAGATCAAACATTAAATCTACTGTAAGATCCAGGAAAAATCTAATTGTGATTAAACCAGAAAATCTCAATATTAGTGAACAAAAACAATTGTGTCCTAACTTAATTAACATAAGTACCAATGTAGAACATTATATAGAAACTGTGTCTATTCCTCGTTTAATGAGATCAAACATTAAATCTACTGTAAGATCCAGGAAAAATATAATTGTGATTAAACCAGAAAAGCTAAATATTAGCGAACAAAAACAATTTCTAAAACTAGGTCTTCTAAACATTAGATCGCTCACACCTAAGGCGGTTATTGTAAATGAAATGGTCACAGATAAAAGTTTTGATGTACTTTGCCTTACTGAAACCTGGCTTAAGCCAAATGATTATTTCGGTCTAAATGAGTCTACTCCGCCAGGATACTGTTATAAGCATGAGCCCCGTCTGATTGGTCGTGGCGGCGGTGTTGCAACAATCTATAGAGATATTCTTAATGTTACTCAGAAAACAGGTCACAGGTTTAATTCGTTTGAAGTACTAGTGCTAAATGTTACGCTCTTAGATGCAAGAAAGAAATCCGTATTATCTCTAGCCTTGGCTACTGTGTATAGACCTCCAGGGCCCTATGCTGATTTCTTAAAAGAGTTTGCTGACTTTCTCTCAGATCTATTGGTCAACGTCGATAAAGCATTAATTGTTGGAGATTTTAACATACACGTAGATAACACAAATGATGCATTAGGGGCTGCGTTTACAGATCTATTAAACTCCTTTGGGATCAAGCAAAACGTCACTGGTCCCACTCATCGTCTTAATCACACACTAGATTTAATTATATCACATGGAACCAACCCAACCGATATAGATATTATACCGCAAAGTGATGATGTCACTGACCATTACATGGTAACTTGCATACTGCGTACTGCTGAAATCTGTCATGTTGCGCCACGTTATCGACCAGGCAGAACAATCATTCCAACCACTATAGATAGATTCTCAAATAGCTTACCTGATCTGTCTCAGCTGCTCAGTGAACCCAAACAAACAGATGAACTAGAGGAAATGACTAGCAGTATGAGCAACATTTTATCTAGCACATTAGAAATCGTTGCACCAATTAGATTAAAAAAGGTTAGAGAGAAAACTAAAGCACCATGGTACAACAGTGCTACACATGTTATCAAGAGAGAAACTCGTAACTTAGAGCGGAAATGGAAACAAACTAATTTAGAGGTCTTTAGAATCGCGTGGAGAGATAGTATGTCACGTTATAAAAAGGCCCTAAAAGCAGCCAGGGCTGAGCATCTCCGCAAACTAATAGAAAATAATCAAAATAACCCAAGGTTTTTATTTAACACCGTGGCTAGACTAACAAATAAACAAGCATCGCCTGAGCAAAATATTCCGTTACAGTTTAGTAGTAATGATTTTATGAATTTCTTCACTGAGAAAATAGAAAGCATCAGAAATAAAATTGTAAATGTACAATCTTTAATGATGTCTTATGATTCAACCGCTACTATCGCCCCTCAAGAACTACTACACCGCTTTACAACTATAGGACAGGAAGAGCTAAATAAACTTATCATTGCATCTAAACCAACAACATGTTTATTAGATCCAATACCCACTAAACTACTCAAAGAGTTGTTACCTGTATTGGAAGAGCCTCTTCTCAATATTATTAACTCGTCTTTATCTTTAGGTCATGTTCCAAGAATATTCAAGCTGGCAGTCATAAAACCTCTCATTAAGAAGCCACAATTAGATCATAATAACCTAGCAAATTACAGACCAATTTCAAATCTTCCTTTTATGTCTAAAATACTAGAAAAAGTTGTGTCCGCTCAATTGTGCTCTTTCTTGCAAGAAAATGATATCTATGAAAAATTTCAATCAGGATTCAGGCCGCATCACAGCACAGAAACTGCGCTCCTTAAAATCACAAATGATTTACTTCTAGCTTCTGACCAAGGCTGTATCTCAATACTAGTTCTACTCGATCTTAGTGCTGCATTCGATACTATAGATCATAAAATACTCATAGATCGACTTCAAAATTATACTGGTGTTCAGGGACAGGCATTAAACTGGTTTAGATCGTACTTATCAGACCGCTACCATTTTGTCTGTCTAAATGGGGAAAAATCCAGGATGATGTCAGTAGACTATGGGGTGCCGCAAGGATCCGTATTAGGCCCTCTGCTATTCTCAATATATATGCTACCGCTTGGTAATATTATAAGAAAACATGGAATTAATTTCCACTGTTATGCTGATGACACTCAATTATATATTTCATCACGACCGGACGAAAACGCTAAATTATCTAAACTGACAGCATGTGTTGAAGATATTAAATACTGGATGACGTGTAATTTTCTGCTATTAAATTCAGATAAAACGGAGGTATTACTTATTGGTCCAAAAAACTGCCCACAAAACCTTGCACAATACAACTTTACCTTGGAAGGATGTCCTGTCACTTTATCCACTACAGTAAAAGACCTAGGTGTTATACTAGACCGCAACCTGACATTCGAAAATCATATTTCATATGTTACAAGAACGGCATTTTTCCACCTTAGAAACATTGCTAAGCTACGTAACATGCTATCTATTCCTGATGCAGAAAAGTTAGTTCATGCATTCATGACCTCGAGATTAGATTACTGTAATGCTTTATTAGCTGGTTGTCCTGCATCCTCAATAAACAAACTACAGTTAGTCCAAAACGCAGCTGCTAGAGTTCTTACTAGGTCAAGAAAATATGATCATATAACACCAATTTTATCATCTCTACACTGGTTACCTATTAAGTTCCGTATCAATTACAAATTATTGCTACTGACCTATAAAGCCCTAAATGGTTTAGCTCCAGTGTATCTAACGGATCTTCTATCGCCCTACAACCCATCGCGCTCTTTAAGGTCACTAAACTCTAGGCTTCTGGTCATTCCTAGGATATCCAAGTCCACTAAAGGAGGGAGGGCTTTTTCACATTTGGCTCCTAAACTCTGGAATAGTCTTCCTGATATTGTCCGAGGTTCAGACTCGCTGTCCCAGTTTAAAACTAGATTAAAGACACATCTCTTTAGCCAAGCATTCACATTATAATTACCTTTTATACTACAGTTAAATCGGAACAACAGCATTAATATAATATTCTGAACAGCAGCTACGCTAATTATTTCCCATCTGCTTTTCTGTTGTTATCTCGGGACACTAGTCCCGAGGTAAATAGTTCGTCAGCTCCGGTTGGTATCCAGCCTCTCATGAAGACTTTGGATGCCCCAACACCTGTGATGAGACGACTCCACGCCTGTGAAGAGACGACTCAACGCCAGCGTTGTTATGGCCTAAATTAATACACGACTGATTATCTTTTTCGAACATTGTTCTTTAACATTGTGTTTTTTAACATTTTTTATACTGTTCATCTATGAAATGCACTTTCTGTAAAGCTGCTTTGAAACAATGTGTATTGTGAAAAGCGCTATACAAATAAATTTGAATTGAATTGAATTGAATTGAATTGGTTCATAAACTTTTGAACGGGGACATTTTAATAAACTCAGCTGTTTTTTGTCTTGTGGACTATATATTAAGTAAAATATCTTATTCAGGATAGTACTAAATCAAAAATAACATGCATTTTGTATGAGCTCTCTTTAGTTAAAATTATTTACATTTTCACAAATTCTGCTTTTCTTGACTCTGTAAGTATACATATTCATAAATAGAGATAGTCGAGGACAAGCTCTATGACCATTTGACAGTATACACTGAGCATTTAAGCCCTGTATGCCTGAATGAAAATAAGTGTACACTCCATGGTACTGACCTCAGATGGACGAGGTAGCGGAGGGTTCGTCCTTGCCCCAGTGGGGACGGCTTTTTGTTGTTCTGTCCATTGAACTCGCGTTTGACTGGGACTGAGAAGGTTCTCTGCCGCAGGAATGTCTGATGGCTGGCGGGCATTTCTCTTAGATCATACATCACCACAAACATCTTCACCACTGTCTTATTGGGGTTAAATAAGGTCTGACATTCAGAGACAAAAGACAAAACATCCACTGAGCACCAAAGCAACAGAATCCAAAGCAGGAAACATGCATTCAAATCCAGACATATTTACAGTAACAGTCAGTGAGCATGTCATCAGAAACACATGCTAATAATCTGAGTGGGCAGGGAAACCATCAAAACATCTAATAAAATAACTGTTTTATTTCACTATCCTCCAAAATCATTCATTAAAAACAGTGAATCAGTCATTTGTTCATGACTAATGCAAATGAAAGAATTTAAAGGAATATTCCAAGCACAAGTATCGACAACATTTGGGTCATAATGTCAGTTACCATTTCTTTTCATTAAAGATTTACACCAGATATGAAAGGACTCCACTGAAACCGTTAGTAAGGGATTCATTTTTTTTACTATTGCTGTTTGCATGTATATGTAATTCCTACAAATTCACCAGTAGAGGGTGCATCTGTAAACAATTTGAATGGTTGAAATTCTCCTTTGTTCTCACAGTACTGTCAGATGGTTATTACACACACTTGTGAGTAGTTATTACTCATTTGCAAACGTGTGTCATAACCATGACACATAGTGTGTAAGCAGATAATTATGCATGCCTTTAAAATAATTTGATGAATCTTACCACTTGAATGGTTCCTGAAGGAGGTACTCGATATCCCCTCTTACCAAGGGACTCCAAGTTTATGACACCCTGAAGAGAAGCAAGAGAATTCAGTCAAGATATAGTATGAGTCTTTTAAATCATTGAACAATTATTATTGACTCCTTTAAAGATGTTTGTATTACATTTCCTGCTTTACACAACTATACCAACCTCAAAAAAAGGGGGGATGGGGGATGGGGGTGTATTAAAGGATCAGTTCACCCAAAAAATTCTGTCATTAATTACTCACCCTCATGTGGTTCCCAACCCGTAAGACCTTCGTTCATCTTTGGAACACAAATTAAGATATTTTTGATGAAATCTGAGAGCTTTCTGACCCCTCCATTGACAGCTATTTTGGCTATTTGAACACTTCAGGGTAGTAAAAACATTGATAAAATAGTCCATGTGACTCCAGTGGTTCAACCTTAATTTTATGAATCATCGAGAATACTTTTTGTGTGCAAAAAAACAAACAAAAATAATGACTTTATTCAACAATTTCTTCACGTCTGTCAGACTCCTGTGCTGTTTACGTTGGCCAGCTCCTGCGTCGCCATCACACGCATGCGTCATGGTGCTCATGTGAACAGCTTCGGCCAATGGTAAGCTGGCGTTCTGGTGTAGCGCTGACATAACACTGGACTGTATTTACTATGTCAACAGCGTAGGAGTCTGACACAGACGTGAAGAAATTGTTGAATAAAGTTATTTTTGTTTGTTTTTTGTGCACAAAAAGTATTCTCGTAGCTTCATAAAATGAAGGTCGAACCACTGGAGTCACATGGACTATTTTAACAATGTTTTTTAATGTTTTTATTACCTTTCTGGACCTTGAAAGTTTTAATTAAATAGCTGTCTATGGAGGGGTCAGAGAGCTCTCAGATTGCATCAAAAATATCTTAATTTGTGTTCCAACGATGAATGAAGGTCTTAAGGGTTGGGAATGACATGAGGGTGAGTAATTAATGACAGAAATTTCAAATACTGCCTAAGAAACTTAACTTCAACATATTCAAAACAAGTACACAAAATATGTAATAAACTCAGCTTGGGGCATTACCATGTAGGGGGAAGGTGCGTTATCATCAGAGACGCTGTAGAATGTCACATCTACAGGTAAGGTCATGTGACTGGGGCAGAAGGTTCCGCTGGCGCCCACCTCTGCTGTGAAACCCTCAATAGTGCCCAATGGCTCCAAACGATAATTCAGAACACACTCCTGCACAAAAACACACAGACATACACATCAACATACACAAAGAAGCATCTGTCTATCTTTCTATCCATCCATCCATCCATCCATTAGAGACATATGTTGTGAGGGATAAAGACAATATCATTAGGCCAAATATAGACAGAGTGTGTTCACTCAAAGGGTTGTTAACTAATCGTGTGTGTGTTCCAGGTATTTCTTTATACAGAATGTCCCCACAGGGATAGTAAAACCGAACAGTTTGACTTTGTGGTGACAATACTTTGGTCCTCACGAGGAAAAAGGCTTATAAATCATATTAAAATGTTGTTTTGTTTTTTTTGAAAATGCTTAAAATCCGCCAAATCATTTAAATCTAGCTTTTGCATAGGTTTCTTGAGAGTTGCGTTTAGAGGTAGGGGTCGAGTAGAAAATATAATTAACCTGATATAGATGTCTGAGATATCCTGACTAATATAGTGGGGGGAGAGATATTTGTGAACTACTTAAGCATATTTTGGGGACAAATTTGTACCCAGAAGTGAGCTAAACCTGGACAAAAATCTCCCAAAAGAGCCTTTTGGGTACGCCCTCATTTGAAAAAAAAAAAAAAAAACGTATAAAATTAAACAACATTATTTAAATTGAAGAAATGTAGGACGGTTTCTGTTAGGGTTATAGTGTGGGTTAGGTTACACCATTTATAACTAGCTGAGCAGTATATAAAAACAATAGAAGTCTATGCAATGTCCCTTAGATAGCTTAATAAACGTCTAAACCTACCCTTGGCAAAGATGGCATTTTTGGTCCCCATAAAGAAAACAGCTTATAAATCATACTAAGTGATGTTTTTTGAAAATAAAATGCTTAAAGTTTTCTGTGATAGGTAGGTTTAGGCGTAGGGTTAGTGTAAGGGGAGAGAATATACAGTTTGTACAGTATAAAAATGCTTTGCTTTGTGTGAAATAATATGTTAATTTACCTCAAAGTTTCCCAAAAGGCTGAGGCTGGCGGGTGGAGCGCTGGCACTGAGGATCTGCTGCTGAGACTCATCACAGTCGTGTGATCTTTTCAAAACCCTGCAAACACACACACACACAAATTTCAGTCAGCCATTTTGGGTAGTCTGCAGCTTTAGGGATAACTCTAGTGCATATGTGCACAGCAGATGGCAGTGTATGTAAAAAATGTCAGTGAAATTGGGAACAATGGCACTACAGCAGGAAATAAAGTGAGGAAAGAAAGTCATACCTCTTATTGGCTGCCCATGGCACACCTCTGTAATGAATCAGAGATGTGTCTAAATCAAAATATCCTGTCTGGCTTTTTCTTTGAGGAACCTGAGGGAAAAAAAGTAGGAAGGTGATGAACACATTTACATCTTTGTTTTGCAAGCTTGTGAACACTTGCAAAATGTACATCATATAAATATTTAAAGTGATACAAAACAACGTACATTTAATATAGACAAGAACTTAAAGCTTTTGTATTCCAGAAAATATTGTGTGTGCTATGATACGGCATCAGATGACAATACAGTGGTATATCGACAACAACAACATTTATTCATAAAGCACATTTACACACAATATAAATTGATCTGAAGTGCTGTACAATATGATTTAACAGTAGATTTAAAAATGCCCAATAAAGAAGCAGACCTCACATGGAAGGGGGAGACTATTCCAAAGTTTGGAACCAGACAACGCCTTATATACAAAAGCAGTGAAGGGACGCTAGTATAGGGGAAATATGGTATTGTATATCACAATTCAATCTTTACGCGGTATGGTTATTGCGTATCCTTATCCCTAACCCTAATCATCAACCACCCATAAAATCCATGGGTATTGATAGGTCGATGGAAACGTTGTCCATGAATCAATCCCAGATCAAACCTAACCAAGTCTAACTGGTTGATAGGAATGTTGTTCCAGGACACACAAGGATGGCAAAATGAAAGTCAGCATATGTCAAAAAATATCAAAACTTAGTACTTTTTTATAGACGTGGTTCTGATCTTTTTTTAGTCTGTTCATGTCTTAGAGAAAATTCTGAACAAAATAGTTGTTTGTAACATTTAATGAACAACAAAAGAAAGTGAGAATTACATCTGAGTGGATCTCATCTGAAAGAACAAGAGCACCACTCATCTGGAGTAACAGCACCAAACTCCCACACACAGTGAAGTGCCTGAGTCATACGGCACAAATCAGAACCCAGTCCACAGAGCAAAATTGACATCGGTATGATTTGAAAACACTCATGGCTTAATTTACTAAGAGTATTAGAAAGTATTTATAAAAACTTGAGGAAGTTATTATTATTATTATAGGTCTATTCTGGCCCATGAGACTTCATTAGTGTGTCATCTAGGAAACTCTGTGGACAGCATTGAGTCAAACAAGAAGTGATTCAGATGTGAGGCTAGATGAGTCAGACAGACTTTGGGGCCCTTTCAAAAAGATTCCGTGCTATAATCTATGTGTTGGAGGGCAACAGAGGGATCTGCGCTCTTACGGGGCTGGAGAGGAGAGGTAGGCCTGTGCAGGGGTGGAAGGCTTTTGTTGCAGTTCCGTCTATGGAGTGGCGATTTTGTTTCTTCCAGTTACTGCATGGCTTCAGGGGGGACGGGGGGCGTCTCTGTTATTAAAAAGACAAGGAGGAGAAATTCAGCAGAGAACATTAAATAAAGTAAAATGGCAATGTAAGTGCTCTGATGAGGCTGGGTTTCAAAGGACTAGATTCAAAACTCACTATATTAACAAAAAGCCTATTAACATAGGCTTGACATGGCATAAAAAGGATTTAAAACAAAACAAAACAAATGCAATCTTAAAAACACTTGAACTTAAAAAATCTTAAGGTAGGAGAGACATATCAACTCACTGTATAATTGCTCTGGACAGGGCAATGGGCAGGACTAGAGGTGTTGAAGGTAAGGTTCGCTGGTGTGCTAGAGGGGGACGCCCAGGGCTCCTGGTTCTCATCCTTTTCAGGACAAGTGGACCCATCCCGGACATTCCATTCGGCTCCTTTCTCATGGATTGCCTCTTGGGTCTTGGAGGACTGGAGGTATCCAGTCTGGGTCAGTCCATTCTCCTGAGGAGAGCTTGCATGGCTAGACTTGTTTTTCAAGGAGGTCCAGGACTCTCTATTGGCATAATGTTGGTGATTACTTGCCGTTAAAGGCTGTGATTTTGTGACGCTGTGGTCTTCAAGTTTTGAGCTGCCCACATTTAGTGGTTTAGGGGAACTATCTCGCTTACTGCGACTAGAGTCAGGAGATCTGCAACTTTTACATTTTGTTGCTTGAGACATACTAGGATCTGTGCTTGCCTCACCCTTGGGTGCACTTGAAAACTTCTTATGGCTTGGTGGTGATACAAAGCCATTTGTCTGGGCTCCGTGGTTTGCGCCAACCTGTTCGTTGTGAGAGGTCTTCAATTTATAGGTGCCATTCAGGAGACTGTAGGAATGTTGCAGTCGCTCCTGAATCAACCTTGAAATGTCCTGAACAGCATCTGAAATCAGAGAACCCTCAGCTGACTGGTCACTGAGTACCAGGCGCCTACACGTTGAGAGTTTTGGGGAAGTTTTTGATTCGCGGTCAACTCCATCCAGCCGTGTTCTGCTTCTAGGACTTAAGGGGGTGTCAAAGAGAGAAGACCGGCTCCTCTCAGGGATTTCTGGACTGGTTCCATTGTGGTTTTGAGGCTGGGGGACTGGGAAGAGGGGTTCTTTGGATTTCTTCTTATCCTGTGATGAGTTCCAGGTTGTTTTGTGTCCTGGAGGTTCTTGAGAAGTAAAGAGAGCATCAGGGAGATGAGGAGCTGTAGGGTCGCAGAAATTCAGTCGCTGAGCAATGCGAGCAATGACTTCCTGTCTCTCCTGAAGCAGGGAGCCAATGAGGGGGTTGGTTTCACCTGAGATGGAGCTGAGGCTCGGACTGGGGGTAACTAAAGGGTCAGTGATGGAGAGTGATTTAAAACCACGAATTGGTGACTCCATGCTTGAGGTCTTTGGGCTTTCTGCCCCATTAGTACACAAGTTATATGTCTCCGTAGGCGGGACGTCCACACCGCCATTCAGCCGGGAATACAGCCACTTGACTGCTTTGCCTGGTGGGAGAGGGGACTTAGGGCGAGGGGGGCATTTACGGGTGTTAAGAGGGCTATGAGGAGGTGGAGAAGGGCGTAGCGGTCTGGAGAAGAGTGGAGATCCTGGCAGACGGAGGGAACTGCGGTTCTCTCCAGCATGATTGCCACCCTCGCCACGCTCCAGGCCTCTCTTGCCCAAAAAAGCTAGACCTGAGTGGATGCTACATTTGAGTACGGGGTACTTGGGCTGGCGGGGCAAAGACTGAACCCGCACTTTGAGAGCGACACTATGGGACACGTTTGGGACAGGGAAGGCATGTTCAGAGGGTGTTTGTGAGAAGTTCCATATCAGTTCTTCATCAGCTGCACTTATTCTGCAAAATATAGCAAATGGGATTGTCAAAAAAAAACAATGTATGTAAGGTCTTTCTTCCTTTCACTCTTGACTCTCCTGACTTCCTGATCAAAATATTCTCCTGAAAGGCAAATACAAAATCTTCTGGATAGTTTTATGGACTTTTTACATGGTATTTTTATGCTCATGTTTCATGAACAAGCCCTATGGAATCACCAACATACACAAAGGCCGTGTTCAAAAATATACAGAGAATTCTATAAAATTTATATTTTATTCAATACCAACAATTATCGATAAACCAGAGCTACATGTCATAAAAACACTTTTGTTTTTGTACTTTTTTGTACATTTATCATTATTAGACTATCACAGCTTTACCTTAGCAATGTGCTACTAACGTCAAACCTTACCAGAATCATCAACCCCACTGCATTTCAGAACACAGCTATTGTCCACATCAGGAAAATGTCAGCATTCTTTCTCACCCTTGAAAGTAATTGTTTATGTGTAGAATATGTTACCTGTAAAGGATGTTTCTAGGTACAAGTCCGTGAGAGGCACTGAGCCACGCGCTGAGCTGCGAGAAAAACACATAGGAACGCACGGCCAACAGCAAGGTTTTCTCCTCAATAAATCGATCTCCACTCCTGCAACAAAATACCAAAACCACTTTCTTAATTCTCCCTAGACCTGTGTGAAAGAAAGCATATTAGAAGTACTGTAAGTGACGAGCATGTCTTACTGTCTGGGCACTGGCTGTAAAGTCCATCTCTCGAGTAAGAGCGCATCTTGCTTTATTGCTGGGTCATTTAGGTCCGTGCAGTCTGTAGTCGGGCCTTCATCGCTATAGCAACAGTCAGGAAGCAGCATCACCTCGATCATGATGGGGATGTGATTGCGCCATAGTAACATGATCTCTGACCTTGTTCTCCTTGCCTGGCGACACTGTATTGGGGGGAAACATTTGTTTTGTAGTATGCAGAACCTAACCTAAAAGGTGACATGTGCACTTTCCTTGCTACCAGTGGCAAAACATGCAATTGCAAACATTCTGACTGTTTTCAACCAGGTTTCCAGACATAATGGTTTGTCTGTCCCTGTTAATAAATAGTTGAAAGTGTAGTATTTCCTGAGATGTACAGCATTTATACTGATGACAACATAATAATTGGATGCATCTTAGCGTCTCATATTTTTACTCTTACAAATTGTAAATTGTAACTACTAAATGCCTCACCTCAGGTGGATAAAAACGGTGCAACCCACCTGTGGTATTTTGTCGCTGCATTCATGTTTGGTGAGGACAGGCATAGCAGACTGGGCGGGTGGGCAGTGAACACCCTCGGTCCGCCCCTTTACGGAACATTCTGGAGTTCGTCCTTCTGTGATCAGGAGTGTCAGGAAAACCAGGAACTCCTCAGCATCATACTCAAAGAACTCCTCCGCTGCTTCTAAAAAGAAGAGATGAAAAATGCCATTTAACAATACAAAAATATAATTTGTGGCATATCCTCTCAGAGTAACACTCTCACATCTGGATTATCAGATTGCGCAGTGGGTTTAAATTGCTTTTTTGTTTCTGAGTAGGCAAGATTGTCTTCATGAAATGGTTTTTTTTCTGTCCTTGGGGTAGGAAATACTGTGCGGTTTGTCAGCATTTTACCTCATAGAGTGGCAAAACCATTTACTTACTACTTGCTAATTCTAGCAAGATGGTGTCAGATGATGGAGAGACCTACTCACTTTAAAGAGCATTTTATTGGATAAAAATGTCCCTGTGAACATGATATTATATCTGCTAATTTTTTTAGATAGGACTTTTGGGTTTTCGTGAGCTGTATGCCAAAATCATCAGTATTAAAACAATAAAAGACCTGAAATATTTCAGTTGGTGTGCAATGAATCAAAAATATATGAAATTTTAAATTTCATCATTACATTATGGAAAATAATGAACTTTATCACAATATGCTAATTTTTTGAGAAGGACCTATATACAGGTCCTTCTCATTTGCATATTGTGATAAAGTTCATTATTTTCCATAATGTAATGATTAATTTTGGGTTTTCATGAGCTGTATGCCAAAATCATCAGTATTAAAACAATAAAAGACCTGAAATATTTCAGTTGGTGTGCAATTAATCTAAAATATATGAAATTTTATTTTTTATCATTACATTATGGAAAATAATTAACTTTATCACAATATGCGGACCTGTATGTATATATATATATATATATATATATATATATATATATATATATATATATATATATATATATATATATATACATGGACTAAAAATGCTTATTGAAACATTAGGAGTAGCTTTAACTTTTGTTTTCATAAAACCAGACACGCATAGCTAGTTTCACAGCTCCAGAGAAGATAACACTGTTTATCCATAGCAAACCATCTTTGCTCAGCTGTGAAAACTAGGCTAAACAAGCATACACACATCCAGCAGCAAAACATACCTGATCAACAGCTTAATAAGAAAGCAGCTGTCTATATTTACATGGAATGCAGAAACACGTGCTAAACGCGACACTCCAGATTCTGAGTCAGAAATTCCAAAACATAGCTGGATTTGACAACAACCTGACGAACCTGTTGAATAGCATGCATTGTGTATATAATAAGAGTAAAAAAGTAAAACTGACAATTCAATGGGTATACTCATAATAGGTCAAACATTTGCTGTCATAATCATCCCAATTAAAACCTGAACTGCAGGTGAATCCTTAATTTGCTATTGCGCAAATGGAGCAGGCCCACGATGACAACTAAAGTTCAACACAGAAAATTTTCCTTGTTTTGCTGAGAAGCAGATAGAAGTGAGATTCACAAGAGCAGAGTAGGTTTACCCACAGCTTTGAGCTGCAAACAAAGGCGTCTACATGGCAGTTGAGGTCCGTTATAGACGGCCAATGGGCCTATTGTTCTGACAGCGTCAGACTCCCAGGACAACAGGGCCAAAAGAGAGTATGCCATCCTGGACTGGATAGCCCTCTTTCTATCTCTCTCACACACACACTTTATCTCTCCTTTATCATCTAAAGGTGTGTGTGTTCTTAGTCAAAAAAGCTTGTGAACCAAAACTCCACAGGAATTATATCACATCATTATACACAAAAACATATTGGTTTTAACATAGTTTAATTTGAACAGCCTACCATGTCATAATATATTAAAGACATTTTATTCACTTTTATTTTGCTGAACAAACTGTTTTAGTTTTTATATTTCCACTCTGTTAGGTTCCACCATGTTATAGGGTTGAAAAAGTGTAACAGAGGGGAAAACACTATTCCAATGCAGCTTTTTGCAAGCCGACAGTATATACAACCAACACTTTTTTAATTGGTTACGTCCACTCTGTTATGCCATATTTCATTATAATACATCACATTTCATATGAGCTGATAAGTCCCAGAATCCATCTACTACAGCTCAACCCCGAACAACAAACACAAATTTCATAAAATATAGATAATTTAACCTTTACATTTTCATTCTGTTCAATTTTAAATGTCTAACAGAGGGGAAATATATACTATTACAATGAAGCAGTTTTAAAGCTACACTGTGTAACTTTTTTAGTTTATTCTTAGCTAAAAACACTTAGTTCTTTCAAAAATACATGTGCTCATTAATGTATATTTACTTCTATCAAGTAATAAAGTATTCTCGTAAGTTTATAATATGCCATTGAAAATACATACGGGTAAGGGGTTCGAATGGGGGTCGCCATGTTGCCCCTCCATCTTGAAAGTACATTAGCCAAAGAGGGACATACCCGTAAATTCAAGTTTCGCGTTTTAACACTCGATGGCACCGTGTCGAATGTGAAGAGGGGGAATGCTGGATTGAACTGGAAGCCATGTTAATTTTGGACTAAATCGGCCACCGTAGGAGTTAAAACGAAATCAGAATTGGGAGGAACAGAAACTAATATTTAATGGATGGTCATATAACTTTTCACCGCTAGATGGGGGAAAATATCACACAGTGTAGCTTTAATTATCAGTCATTTATTTTCAAGTAAATCTTATTCTAATAAAATATTTTCTTGAAATGTATTTTTGAAGAGATGTTGGTGATACTTCCACCCTGTTATGCCGCATTTAATATGATTTCAATTCATTTGAATACGATTTTAAATGTCCATCAGTCATTAATTGATAATTACATTTCATTAATTACATTTATTTTTTAAATGTACAAATATAAGTATTTTTGAAGAAATGTTGGTGATACTCTCACCCTGTTATGCCACATTCGAATATTATTTCTCAAACTATCTAATGAAATTTTGTGTTCTTTTATATCCTTCTTATGATGCAGTGTTAAACGTTCTGATCTTTTGAGGTGGAAAGTTCTGAACTTTAGATTAAAAAGGCACAGCACTCACAGAATGATCTGGGTGGAGTACACACAACATGTTGTAATGAGAAAGAGCCTATTGATGCTCTTAGTGCTTGGTAGGGTTGTGTAAAAACAATCCTGATGCATTCAAGTCTATTTCAGGAATCTTTTCATTACACCAATCTGTCACTGCCTTGGAAATCATATTTTACAACAGGGCTCAAATAGGGTAACTGGCTGAGCATGCATGAATGAACCTTTTTTCCAGTTTCATACTGGTGATATTTTAGGTGGTGTTCACAAAGTGAATACACATACTATGCTCCCCTCGTGGTTAAATTAATACTATGCAAACCAAATACAATCCAGAAAAACCAATGGGTGGAGACACCGAATGGCTGTTCTAGACAACAACATACTGTGCAGAGCTGTTCTATGACCCACTTGTGTGGAATTAATATGCGCTCTTTTTCTTACATCTGCCAAAAGAAAGAACGAAACTGCTGTTTGTTCTTGATTTTGAAATTAAAAGCACAGTTTACCAAAAGGTACACAAAAAGTCCATTCGACTTGGGCACAATATTCTAAGTCTTCTAAAGACATCAAACATTTTGTTTGAAAAACAGGCCTATATTCAAGTCGGTATTGAAGGAAAATCTTCTCTAATTTAACAGAAAACAGAAATAAAACAACAGACAGCTATTCTGCAGTTTGTGGCAAGCATGTTAAAGTACACAGCCATAAGGTTTGAGCTACTGGTGAAGAAAGCTCTGGAAACAAGGATTTAAAAGAAAATTAGCAAAACCGGCTAATGACACAAAAGTGACGTGAAACCCAACTTTCATTATCCTGCAAAGCTCAGGAAATCGTTAGTCATTTTACAATCATACATTCATTTGTCATGTTCTACATGTGAATGAGTAACGCAATTTCGTCTAGTGTGTACTCAAGTATGCGTGATGCTCATGGTGTTGTCAGCATCTGCCATCTCACTATATGAGGACAGTCCCCCTGAACTTCAACTCCAGAGCTGCTCTGAGAGTTCACGTCATGAAACTCAAGGTCTTTACGACTGGCAAAATAAAAGTTCAGTTTAACTTGAAATTATAACAGAGCCATATTACTAGTGTATAGTAAAAATGTACAGTATGGAATATCATACAGTGTACAACCAATATATTTTTTGTCCATGTTTTAACCCCTTAGCTGTCACCCCCCTTTTTGAGAATACACATGAAAATCTGCAAACCAGTTTGTTAAATGCTCATTCATACTTAACGTTATCCGACAAACACCTAACGTTACAAACTTGTTAAAATCTCAACAGCGAACTTGGCATTAGTGTAAATTATTCTTTGATTAGAGCCTTTATGTATTATTTATCTACAGGCATGCTAAACATGGTTCTGTGTTTGATTTGGCTACTATAGTAAAGTCAATGTTTAGTGTTCGTTTTGGGTTAATAGTTCTTGCGACAGATATTTGGCAAAACGTTCTAAAAATACAAAAGTAACGGTGCCATTCAGTAGCGATCACTATAGATCCACAGTCTTTACTCTTGAGGGCTGAACAGGTTCTGCTCGATCATCTTCACTAAAATTGTCTGGGTCTGATTCGGGCTCAAATTGGTATGGTTTCATTGACGCCATTGTACTACCCAAAGCACAGGCTACCGGTAAAGGTAAGGGGCGTGACGTTTCCGACAAACGTGCAGCTAACCAATCTGAGCACATTGCGTATTTTTGAGGGACTGGCTTCATACAACCCGGAAACCATCAGACCGTTTTTACAAGGAGGGACAGAGCAGTGTAGAATAAAGGTAAAATATATGAAAAATAATGCAATTTTTTAAAAACGAAGCATGAACACATGTTACAGTGTAGCCCACAAACACAATCAAGCCTTCGAAAGAATGTGTTTTGTCTCAATTTACGCTTTGTTTATTTGTCACACATTAACCTTGAATTATGATGTGAACCCCCTCGCTTGATTGTGCACTATTTTGGAAATGTCTTTTCGTTATAGGTCTAGCTGTGTGATATATCATAAACACAAGAATGTTCCTTTCCGCATGCTGCTATACATGTCATCCGTCTCCATCTAATCATTCATTTTGTTTTCACCTTTCGAAAGATGGATAAAAAAGCACACAGGAAACAAAAACCTTGAAAAAATTATACACGACCCCACCAAATCCTGGCTAAATCAAAGAGATGTCAATTTGCACAGGACTAATATTATCACAGGACCTCGATGTTAGGCGAAATAGGAGAACTGAGGGGAGAACTATTCCTAAAATCTAGAAAATATTTAAAATCTGTTATGGACAATCAATGTCAATATGTTTTGAGCATTGTCAAAAGCAAGATCTGTTGGAACATGATGTAGGCCCGCTAAATTAATGAGGCTTTTAGAGATATGTGGATATCACTGCACAACAACTCTGCCCTAAACTACGCCCCTGTTGTGCGGGTACAGTCACGCTTGGCAAGTGACTGTAGAGCCAGCAGTGCTGTGCTGTCTTGGAGATGGGATGGGTGCGACGTGGCACAAACATACAACCCAAAGGAAAACCATAGTCAGTAACAGGTGGCACACACAAGTGCTCTTTTGCTGAAGGTACCCAACTAGGTAGTCTCAGCCTCAGATATCACGTTGGCTGAACGTCTGATGCATAAGGCATGGGAAACACTTCAGGAGTTTTGAAGTTGTCATCTGATTAGTTAAACTGTACAGGGTTTACGGGAAATGTGTGTGTCGTGTTCTTTAACAGACCACCTGGAAACAAAGCTGCCATGATGCCAAAACCTCTCATAGGCCCTGTCCAAAATGGCACTTCATATGCACAGTGTCTTGTGGACTTACAATGGCTGCCGGGTGCGTGTGTCCGTTTATCCGTCCGTGTATCCACCGATCGGGCAGGCCAAGTAATAAAAAAATAACATTCCAATCAATTGCGGGTGGATGAGAGATAAATCATTGTGTTTGTTTGATAAAGACGTTTTGCGAGCCCTGTGGGACGAATTATTCTGGTTGCCATTTTCCCACATGCTTCAAAACAATCCTTCACGGTGTACTCGCGGGGAGCCGAAGCTCATTAAATATGTAAATCTTATCCAATCCTAGCCGTGGGCGTTTACTTCCAAGTAGGGTTGCACAATATATCGAAATATCGCAAATTTGCATAGCGCGATATGCATATGGCAACGGCACGCAATATCTGAATGATTTTAATAGCCTACTTCAACATTGTGAAAAGTGTACGCTTTAGGTCGACACATATAGCAGAGAATAGACTGGGCACATGACTGTTACTTATGTGGCTTGCTTGACGTTAAAAACAGTTATTAAACGCAATAACTTGCGAAAAACAACTCTTTGCAGTCTCGCGCTGTCTGCTGTCTGACACACACCGAAACGTGCGCACAAGCCGCCTCTCTGAAAGCATGTAATCCCTTCAGTTCTGTTTCGTGTCTTGTTACTCGAACTGTCAAATACAGTTATATCAAAATGGCTGTCTTGATGAGTATTCATGTAAACACAGTCGATTATGCTTTAAGTGAACAATATCAACGATATGAACAAAGATAAATTAAAAAATAATCGTCCAGCCATTGTTCAGGTGTGTTTGTTTACCTGGATGCTCTTGATGTTAAGTTTTAGGTTGATAATATACAGTATTACCAAGTCAAGCAAAGAGTTTTTGGTATTTAAATATTGGCATTACATTTTTTGTTTATTTACATTGATGTTAAAATTATATTGTCATATTTGTGACATTCATTTTTGCTAAAACACTGCTGGTCACTTTTTTTTTTTGTAGCGATGCTTTCTTTTCCCAGAAAGAATGTGAAACACATAAATGGTATCATTCTCAGTTTGTAAATCATTTTTTAAATATAATTTAAATGGATTTTACACACTTAAAGCAATATCGTATCGCATATCGAATATTGCATTATTTAACAAGGATATCGCATATCGCACAGTCCTACTTCCAAGTCTTCAGTGTGGCACATCCATAAAATCCGAGCGTGCAGGAGAGAGCCTCAAAACCAGAGAAGAAAATAGCCTATTACTTATTCACTATGATGTTTTTGAATGTAAAAACCACGCGAAAGTCATAAGTTGACCTCAGACAACAGTATATAAAAAAAGCCAGTTCAAAATTAGAATGATTTTTAAAACAACATCTTTATCCCCCTATGAATCTTATATATCCTTATGAACACCATTACAATTACATGTTAAGCACAAATTATGTATTTCTTTGAGCCCAAATTTCCAAGTTGGAAGCATGTTTTTTTTATTTTTTATTAATGTATGCATGATGTATTATTTGGTACGGAGTACGGATCATAATAATGTGAATTGTGGGCAGAGCTCCGGCAAGTTGTAATAGTGAATGTTGCCTGTACAACTTAGTTTTCTAAATTTGTCTTAGTCATAAATTAAATTACATTAAAAAAATGTGTGTCAGATGAAAAACAAAACCAGGTTCTAAGATTTGGAACTCTAGCAAAGAAAGGGACATTGTGTCTTCCTTCATTAAGTTCCATTATGACATCATCCTTCTCTTGTTGTTCTACATTTCCAGCAGAAAAACAGCTCTTTGAGTCAATAGGCGAGGCCAAGAACACTTCTGTCCAATCAGCACATTCTAAGCTCCTGCCAATCACAGGAGGCAGCACAGAGGGTGGGGAAAAGCCACGTGCAGGGCTAGCGTCACCCCAAGCGAACAGCTGATAGTCAATCTCGCGTGACTTTATTAAACAAAGAGCCAGATCTCTTCACAGAGTCTGTGCTGGAAATGCCATGACAGCAGATAATGTTGTTTGTTCCTGTTTATTCTTGCCATGTTTACATACAACATCGCCGGTATTCCATAAACACAATCTTATAAGAGCCTGAAGAATCTCAAGTCTTCTTGAGTTGTTTAGTGGGAGTTGTATTTGTCAAGCCTGTTTTTACCACACTAGCAGGCTGTCGCAGTATGCATTTCCATATGCGTGTGTGTACACACATTCTTACAGGGGACTCCTCCCATGTGTTTTAACTGCACGTGGAGAAACCGCAGACAACAGAGTAAAAAAACAATGGGGTTCAAGCTGCCAGCTGAAAGGAAGGAGTAAAAAAAAAAAGGGGAGAGAAAGAGTATTTGCCTCATGTAGGTTAAAGGTAAAGTTTCAGCAGGGGAGGAGTGACAGAACCTTGGGTTCAGACAGGGAGGAGGAGCAAACGAGAGGCAGAAAAATACAACACAAAGGAAGAATAAATTACCAGCACGCCATACATTTCTTTCTTGTTATGAACTGCCAGAACTTACTCTTTCTAAAGTCAGTCAGACTAATGTGGCTACAAAACAAAAACCAAACCAAATCAAACAAAACACAAAAACCAAACAAAAATCTAAACAAAACACATACAACATAATAAAAACATTACACCATAAAGCAAAAAAACAACAACAACAACATACAAAACAAAACAAAAAACACTGCCAACAACAAACAAACATAACATAATATAATTGCTGGACATACCGGAACACAACCGCTTCTAGCTACGCAATCTTGATTTCACAACTAGCTATTTTCCAAAGTAGCGCAACTCATATTTACATTGGGCGTTATGACATATTCTGTATATACAGTACAGCAATAGAAGCATGTCAATAAGTAGTGATTTTTACATTTGCAATAAATATATGTGCATGACTAGCATCACAAAGGTTGTAATTCACTTAAAGGATTCTTTTTCCCTTTGAGAGTATATGGTCACTATCCAGTCAGTTTTAGACCTTTCCTAACACACACACACACACACACACACACACACACACACACACACACACACACACACACACACACACACACACACACACACACACACACACACACACACACACACACACACACACACACACACACACACACACACACACACACACACACACACACACACACACACACACACACACACACACACACACACACACACACACACACACACACACACACACACACACACTATTGAGACCTGGAGGCGTTCTCACATGTGCTTGCTGCATTCCAGCATTTGCATATTTTTACCCTCCACGTGCCACATATTTTGAGTGAGCAGCAGTATGTTTACTGTATGCTATTATTGTTGGCTCTAGGACAGGACGGATCAGTGTTTCTTATATAATATAGAGCTATTTTAGGTGCTTGTGTGCTAGGCTAACATTATTAGAGTGTGTGTATATGTGCAAATATAAGAAAGTGCAACTGGACACTCACTCACACACGTTGGGTGTCCACGTGTTATGGGGACATTCTGTAGACATAATGATTTTTATACTGTACAAACTGTATATTCTAGCCCCTAAACCTAAACCTACCCCTTAACATATACTTTTTTACATTTTCAAGAAACATCATTCTGTATGATTTATAAGCTGTTTTCCTCATGGGGACCACAAAATGCCCCCACAAAGATGCCACTATTTTAAATCCTTGTCCTTGTGGGGACACTTTGTCCCAAAAACATAGGGTTTACCTGAACCAACCACACACACACACACCAGATGAGCACAAGACAACATGTTCCCACTCTATATTCAAATCCAAATAGAGACACAGTATTCTTATTCAAGTTTGACATCAGCAAACACAGGGATGTTGTGTAAGGTATAAATAGGGCCCTATGATTTCCGCGATCAAGGAATCGCGGAATTGGCATATTAATGACAGACACTATACGGCTACAATTTGAAGCCCTGCGCTTAGATAAACACGGAAGCGACTGAACGCAGCTGCGGGTACCGAATATACTACCGGTACTACAGAAATGCTGGTATCGTCACACTTTTAAAATTTCAGTACCAACTTGGTACCGAAGTGCCGGTACTTGTGATATCCCTAATATATAGGCTACAGTATTTTCATGCAAATATTTCTTAAATATATACGTATGAGAGTGCATTCAAATATACATAATAATTATGCAGTACACACACATATATGATGTAAACACAAGTTTATTTTGGATGCGATTAATCGTGATTAATCATTTGACAGCCCTAATGTTAATTTTTGAATGAGCCTTGGTTGCATTGATATGTAAACATGGGTGGATACACTCACCTAAAGGGTTATTAGGAACACCTGTTCAATTTATCATTAATGCAATTATCTAATCAGCCAATCACATGGCAGTTGCTTCAATGCATTTAGGGGTGTGGTCCTGGTCAAGACAATCTCCTGAACTCCAAACTGAATGTCAGAATGGGAAAGAAAGGTGATTTAAGCAATTTTGAGCGTGGCATGGTTGTTGGTGCCAGACGGGCCGGTCTGAGTATTTCGCAATCTGCTCAGTTACTGGGATTTTCACGCACAACCATTTCTAGGGTTTACAAAGAATGGTGTGAAAAGGGAAAAACATCCAGTATGCGGCAGTCCTGTGGGCGAAAATGCCTTGTTGATGCTAGAGGTCAGAGGAGAATGGGCCGACTGATTCAAGCTGATAGAAGAGCAACTTTGACTGAAATAACCACTCGTTACAACCGAGGTATGCAGCAAAGCATTTGTGAAGCCACAACATGCACAACCTTGAGGCGGATGGGCTACAACAGCAGAAGACCCCACCGGGTACCACTCATCTCCACTACAAATAGGAAAAAGAGGCTACAATTTGCACCAGCTCACCAAAATTGGACAGTTGAAGACTGGAAAAATGTTGCCTGGTCTGATGAGTCTCGATTTCTGTTGAGACATTCAGATGGTAGAGTCAGAATGTGGCGTAAACAGAATGAGAACATGGATCCATCATGCCTTGTTACCACTGTGCAGGCTGGTGGTGGTGATTTAATGGTGTGGGGGATGTTTTATTGGCACACTTTAGGCCCCTTAGTGCCAATTGGGCATCGTTTAAATGCCACGGCCTACCTGAGCATTGTTTCTGACTAGGGCTGTCAAAAAAAAATAAATCGAATTTTGAATATTCATTGAATTAAAAAAAAAGTGCACATTCGAATGCAAAAACTGTGCATTCGAATTTATGGTAGAGGCGCGAGACATGATGACGTAACTGATGCGGTTTGTTTATCCAGTACAGCGGTGCGGCTGTAAAAAGGTGTAAAAAATGGGCAACCTGTTCAACGGCGTATTCAGTCAGACACAGAGCAGTGCAGAAGAAGGCAATCAGGGCTTTGGAGCATGAGATGGATAAACAAAAAAGAAGATACGCTTCCTGCTGATGAAAATCCTCTCAGTTGGTGGCAAATCATGCGGTATGACATTATGTATCCACATATTGCGCAGCTGGCAAAGATACTTGATCATACCTCAGCAAAAACCGCTCCGCACTCGCTGCAGGTCAACTTCCAGCAGGATAATGCACCATGTCACAAAGCTCAAATCATTTCAAATTGGTTTCTTGAACATGACAATGAGTTCACTGTACTAAAATGGCCCCCACAGTCACCAGATCTCAACCCAATAGAGCATCTTTGGGATGTGGTGGAACGGGAGCTTCGTGCCCTGGATGTGCATCCCACAAATCTCCATCAACTGCAAGATGCTATCCTATCAATATGGGCCAACATTTCTAAAGAATGCTTTCAGCACCTTGTTGAATCAATGCCACGTAGAATTAAGGCAGTTCTGAAGGCGAAAGGGGGTCAAACACAGTATTAGTATGGTGTTCCTAATAATCCTTTAGGTGAGTGTATATGTTAATGAATTCATGGTGGTGTTATCATAACAGATACACTGATGGTTACAAGGAAATCATGTTAGCCGTTTAGTTTCAATAAATTGTATGCATGGGCTGGGAATGAATCTTTGAGTTGGGACTGTTACAGTATTTCAATACATCAATCCTGTTTTCACATAAAAGAGGCAAACCGACAAAATTACAAACTGCACACCACTAATACATGAGTACAGCTGATATATTCAGCTCCTCATATCTTACAAAAACACCAGTCTTGACCCAAATTTACGACAAACTATCCTCGCTGTCTGCATAATCAGACTCCTGGTTTCTCCTGCTGTAGATTAACCCAACACTGCAGGAGAGAGTTAAGCTGTACATTTATATAACCAGCGGCAGCAGAGGAGAAAACGATTTCTGGGAATTTGTTGCTGTACTGAAATTTCTCTCTACGGCAGCTGGGATCAGAGTGATCAGAGTGATCAGTGTTCTGTAATTATGAGGACGATTTCATGTTTCATCACCCCTCAGAGCGATCCTGATGACTGACAGAGAGCGAGAGAGGGATTGGGGCAATAATAAGGGTCTATCTTTCTGTCATAAAGAAATGATCAGCTAACATTTGTAATGTGTCCATTACAGGTGACAAAAAAAATCTTTCCCATCACCTTTCAAGTTGTATTTGATAAAAACAGTCCATTTAGCAGAAGAAAGCACCAGAGAGTGAAGCTTTTCTGTGTAAAATTCCCTCCACAATGCTTGTCAATACTGTCAAAAGATCCCACTATCCATGTCTCTTATTATATTCTGGTCTCTAAAACGGACTCTCTCTCTCTCTCTCTCTCTCTCTCTCTCTCTCTCTCTCTCTCTCTCTCTCTCTCTCTCTCTCTCTCTCTCTCTCTCTCTCTCTCTCTCTCTCTCTCTCTCTCTCTCTCTCTCTCTCTCTCTCTCTCTCTCTCTCTCTCTCTCTCTCTCTCTCTCTCTCTCTCCTCTCTCTCTCTCTCTCTCTCTCTCCTCTCTCTCTCTCTCTCTCTCTCTCTCTCTCTCTCTCTCTCTCTCTCTCTCTAGCTTTAGCGTGTTAGCATATTAGCATTAGGTAGGTAACGAAGGTATATTGGTAGCATAACTCTATGTAACATGTCGACCATGCATTGTGCATATGTTCGAATATTTGCATCATGTTTCTGGGCTAAATTTTAATGAGCTAATGGGTGTGACAACCATGATGATTTAATAATTTGATGTATTAACCATTACTACTGTAATTATAAAAAAAATATATACATAATATAATTAACTTTAAATACACCTCTTCTATGAATAACATGTCTTAATCTCTAAATTCAAATGAATTAACAATTGTCATGATATTTCTTAAAAAATAAAACCTTATTTTGTTTTCATTTACCTTAAATTAGCATATTTTAGTATAATTTTTTATAATTATATAAAAAAAAGTGGTGAAACAGTTGTTAAAATATCCATATTTAAAATATATGTATATATTTTTAGCGTTTTAGGTTTTAGAAAAGCACATTATAAATAAAGTGTATTATTATTATTATTGTAAAGGGTTAGTTCACCCAAAAATGAAAATTAGACCATGATTTCAGACGAATAAAATGGTTGTCGTTTTTGAAGTCCATAAAGTGCATCTATCCATCATATAACTTCCGGAGGTCAGCGGTGCGCGAGTCGACTTGCACTAAAAAAGTAACCCTTGACCTTGACGCGGGCGTATTGACGAATGCAGAAGCACAGAGGATAGAGCAAACCTAAACGTAGCTCAAGTCGACTCGTGTACTGCTGACCGCCGGAAGCTAGTTATTTTAGTCTAAAAAGTATTAAATATGGATATTTTTCTTACACAAACACGGCACTTCGCTTCAGAAGGCCTTTATTAACCCTCTGGCGCTGTGTGGAGCAGTTATACGATGGATAGATGCACTTTTATGGACTTCAAAAAACGACAACCATTCACTGCCATTATAAAGCTTGGAAGAGCCAGGACTTTTTTAATATAACTCCCGATTTTGTTCGTCTGAAAGAAGACCAAAATTCTGATTGGTCGATTTTTTGCCGCGTTCAGTTCATCAGTTTTGCCACACCGCGTTCATTTCATCAGGTGGAGAGCACTAATTGCTAATGGGGGTGTTTTCAGAGCACCCCTGTTTCACAGGTAACAGACTGTCTTCAGAACACCCCCTTGTTTTCACTTCTTTTGGATTAGCCCAACCCACTGGTGAAGAGAAGTCTCTCGCTGGTCCTTTGTTTTTCATTCTCCGCTGGCTCAAACGCACGCCCATAGCGGTAAAATTGAGGAATGCCCATCAACATACACATGAGGGGAAAGGTCACAACACCACGCTTCAGTCGTGCTGCAAAAGTGGATCTGTACTGTCGGTTTTGCCGCGTTCATTTCATCAGGTGGAGAGCACTAATTGCTAATGGGGGTGTTTTCAGAGCAGCCCTGTTTCACAGATAACAGTCTGTCTTCAGAACATCCCCTTGTTTCCACTTCTTTTGGATTAGCCCAACCCACTGGAGAAGAGAGACAGATTGAAGAAGGCTAGTTTGCTGTATATTATTTATTTAATTGTGAGAGCGTTTTTTCTGCTCTTGATCTGGCTTGTTTAATAAATATTCCTTTTTTATTAAAGTGGACGTGCCTTTTGTGTTTAAGAGTAAAAGCTTTAAGTTAATAGTCTATTCGTGTCTCAGCCACGAAGCTGAGCTGATCCTATGTTCGAGCTGCACAGAGCGGCTGAAATTATAGTGTTTGTCAGTTATTATAATATATATGACAGAAACAATTGTCTAAATTATGTTGCATGTTCCTCAAAAGTTCTTGTGATGATATCACTAGTTGACAACATAGTACTATATTTTCGGAAATCATAGACTATGATGGTGCACGTGATGCAACGCTGTCAGAGCCGAAAGACTCGTGTGTCAGACTCATTTCAGTGCAAAATAATCAGGTCAGAAACAATTTAATATACTGCAAATAACCTACTAGTTTTTTTATGTTTATTTATAATTAATTTAGGCAGACAACAAGGCTACCAAGTACTGCGCACAGTGTGCAGCTAATTCATTTAATGTTTTTTTTCCGAACGTCATTTTTAGCCGATTTTTAGTCGAAAATTTCAGGACTTCAGTCGACCAAGATTTTCTTTGGTTGATTACAGCCCTAGAAATTACATCATAGAGAGGACTCCTGGGGTCTGTGCTCATTCTGCTCAATACGTCCCTTAAATTTCAGACACTTCGACCTTAAGGTTAGTTCAGGTAAGGGTAAGGTTAGTTCAGGTTGTAAAATGTGTCTCAATCATATTTACAAATTAATAATTCATAATATTTATTACTTACTTTTATTCAGGGTACAAGAGAAATATGTTTACTTGATGGTTACACCACATGTAATATTTTGAGTTATTCAATTTAAACTTTGTTGAAAATAAAAGTTTTTTTCAAAACCAACATAAATACATGATTAAAATACTTGGGGTCACAGTGCACTGCTGGATGAAGGATTTGATTGTGACAGCTTTTACCTGCACAAGTGTGTATGCAAAAGAGGTTTTATCAGTCCACATGCAGCGTTGGCGCAATAGCAGATTACAGATGACTCCAGAATGGTAAATCTGCTTACGGCCTGCACCAGAGAGAGATCAGTTCAAACACTACAGTTCTAGACTGACACGTTTCTCTACATGAGGCTATGTGCACTGATAAGGCCTCTGTGGTATAGAGCCGAGATCAAATTGATATAAAAACTAACCTTTCACTGCACTCCACTGAGATATACCTGTAATAGCACCGGGTGACATATCGGATGTTTATGATATATTCATTTAAATTGTAATGTGTTTTACTTGGCCCTCAGTTTCCTAAAGAGTGTGCCAGTAGACACAGTAATTACAAAAAATATAATTCATCTTATGATGATGTTAATGCTCTTTTTCTTAAGACTGTGTCAACACACCAGCTCCACACAAAGTGGCAAAAAAGCATTTATAAATGCACACTCATACATGGCAAAAAAGGTCCTTTGTCCATAGATCTAAGAAGCACTGCTCACACAAAAATCACTTTCAAACCAAACAGCTTTCTGTCAGCACAGCAATTTCGGGTGACCAAATTGAACATAAGCGAAATCTGCTTGGGGAATTTTTTCAAACTCATTGGAATGACAGGATTCCGCAGAGCAATGGTAAATATCACTGCGCCTTAACAAGAGTCTCAGATTTTAACCTCTGTAGTAAAAAGGCCAATAGAGCATATGATTCATTTGAACGAATCAATTCTTTTCATGTCCGTTTCCATACACAAATTCAAAAATTAATCATGTCTCGTATGTTCAGTAGAACATTTGTAGGTACAGTCATGGACAGAATAAATATGAACAAAGGCGGCTGTAAAAATGTATCTGCATTGTTTATCCTTTTAATCTTTCATTCAAAAAAATAGCAAAAATCTAACCTTTCATTGAAGTAAAAGAAATGAAAGTCGGGGGAAAATCACATTATGAAATAAACGTTTTTCTCCAATGCATGTTGGCCACAATTATTGGCACTCCTAGAAATTCTTATGAGTGAAATATCTCTCAAGTACAGTATATTCCCATTCATATTTACGTTTTTGTTTTTAGGGTGACTAGGAACATGAAATTATCCATGACTGGATAATATACTCCACAGGAGTATAAATATGAGGAAACACAAAGGCCAAATTCCCTTAACCATTCATCACAATGTGTAAAACCAAAGAATATAGTTCTGATGTGCAGCAAAAGATGGTTGAGCTTCACAAAATAGAAAATGGGTGTAAGAAAATAGCTAAAGCATTGAAAATCCCCATTTCCACCCCCAGGGCAATAATTAAGAAGTTCCAACCAACTAAAGACGTTACATCATGTGTCTATATCGTCCTAATGCACGGTCAGGAGGAAAGTTTGAGTGGCCAAAGACTCTCCAAGGATCACAGAATTGCAGAGGTTAGTAGAGTATTGGGGTCAGAAACAAACAAACAAATAAATAAACCAGCTCCCACATCACCACATGTTGTTTGGGAGCATTTCAAGAAAAATCCTCCTTGCTCATCCAAAAACAAACTCCAGCATATTCAGATGTCAGACATGACTGGAACTTCAAACGGGAGAGATGAAACTAAAAAAAGAGCTTTTTGGCAGCAAACCTACTAGATGACTTTGGTACAAACAGAGATAAAAAGTACACCATGCCCACGGTCAAATATACCGCTGGATCTTTAATGTTGTGGGCCTATATTTTTTTGTAGAGGTCCTGAAAATCTTGTTCAGATACATGGTATCATGGATACTTTTAGAATATCTAAACCTGACCACCTCTGCTAGAAATCTTACAATGAACTGTGGTTGGATCTTCCATCAGGACAATGATCCAAAACAAACATCAAAATCAACATAAAAATGGGTCACTGAGCACAAAGTGAAGCTTCTGCCATTGGCCGTCCCAGTTCCCTGACCTGAACCCTATAGAGAATGAGTGGAGTGAACTGAAGAGATGTGAATATGAAGGAATGGTCTCTGATCTCTTGTCAGGTGTTCTCCAAACTCATCAGGCATTATAGATCAAGACTCAGAGCTGTTATCTTGGCAAAAGGAGTTTGCAAAAAGTATTTAATAAAAGGGCGCTAATAATTGTGGCCAACATGTTTTGGAGAAAAACATTTATTTCATAAAGAGATTTTCCTCACATTTTCAATTCTTTTACTTCAATAAAAGGTTAGATTTGTGTGAATTGTTTTCAATAAAAGATCAAAAGTATTAATGCAGATTTATTTTTAAAGGATTCTTTGTTGACATTTACCAAGGATGCCAATAATTCTAACCATGACTGTATGTATTGCTGTATTGCTTTTTATAACTATGTATTATTATTTTACTGCATCAAATTTAATGTCACTATACCTTTTGCTTATTTTGTGAAAAACAGTGTAGAAAACAGGCCTTGATTATTTTTAACTAGACTTTACTGCATTTATTTTTTGCTTAAACCTAGTTCACTTGAATCAGCAGCTTTTCTTTAATTGAAAAAAATAAATTAAATGAAAGATTAAAGCCCCCCCTCCCTTTTTTCTTTCTTTAATGAAAATACAAAATATTTGGCTATATATTGTCCAGCTCACATTTCCACTGAGACAGATATAAAAAAAACTAAAACAATGTGACTCAATCTAGGATCCACACACGGCTGGCGCACATGTCCCAGTGACCTAAAAACACCACTCATGTTGCCTAATTAATATAGTCACACCATTTATTGGTTTTATCCAGTAATGCCTGCAGCAAATTCCATCTCTCTCAGCTGTGAGAGGTTTTACTTCAGTACCTACAATCACACCACAACAAGCACGCCACATATTTTCTCTAGCTACAGACAGATTCGCAGTCAGAAGGTCATGAAGATCACTGCAGGTCTCCATGACATCCACTCAGCCAAGGTCTCTCGCAAAGCAAGTATGCCGTTCTAAAATTGGGGTGACATTACTCATCAAAGTGCTGTCCTACTGAGGACACAAAGATCCTGACCTTTGCTCTGTTCCTGTTCTGTGTTGGTGGATAGAGTGTCACAAGTAACATGCTTAAGTAATTTGCATTTTACTAGTGCTGTCAAATCTATTAATCGATTAATAATCCATTATTTTAAAATGTTATATTTTCAGCAGCCATTACTCCAGTCTCACATGATCTATCTGAAATAATTCTAATATGCTAATTTAGTTCTCAAGAAATATTTCTCATTATTAATGTAGAAATCATTTTTTTCTGCGGCTTAATATTCATGATTAGAAACCACAATACACAGGCATTTAAAGTTTGGGTAAGAATTTTTATTTGACTTTATATTCAGCATGGACTCATTAAACTGTTTAAAAGTAACAGTTAAGGCATTTCATTTTATTTATTTATATGTATTAATTTATTTGAACTTTCTATTAATCAAAGAACCCTAAAAAATTACCATGTTTACCAAAAAAATTTTTTTACGTTTTCAACACAATTTTTTTGCTCTTCAAATTTCATTTTCAAAACAAATGTTTTCAACATTGATAATAATAAGTACCATTATTAACTAGAAAGTAAAGTTCGACAGGACAAACTTTTATGTTGACTGGTCCTCTCTAACCATCTTTTAAATGCACAGACATATACATAAATACAAAAAGACACAAATAAGAACAAAAAACATGCACCCAAATGGTGCCACGTGAACACACAGAGGTGTTGGCTTATACAGCGGGGGTTTGGGGGGTTAAGAGTCTATATTTGTCTTACAGGACACATTGGTGGGGGTGAAGAGGAGTTCACTGCCTGATTTGCTAACACAAATTGCACACTCTAAACCCACAGCTCTATATGGAGAGTCAAGAGTCAACTACACACAACTACACACTGATGGAGTAGAGATGAAATGGATCCCAGGGTAGTTAGATGAGGTACTTTTTTTTGATTGCCAGTGCCTTTAAAATAACATAAAACAATTTTAAAACTGAAACAAGGTAGAAAAGTCATTTCAGGAAAGTCATCTGAAATATAAAGCTTTGATGTAGAACACAATAAGATTTGAGACTATAGTCTCAGCATGTCGTTCTTAAAAAGTAAATCAAACCATCATAGAGATTTGTCTTTCTAAATGTCTCAGTGACCCAACTGACTTAAGTCAATACTTCATCTGTTGGCCAGAAAAGAAGAACAGAGAGGAATCCATCATGTAGAGAGAAAAAAGGAGGGAGGGGACATAAGAAGAGGATGATGTCAGTTTAGTGTGAGTGGAGAACAGATGAGCAGTACTGCATTGTGTGTGTGTGTGTGTGTGTGTGTGTGTGTGTGTGTGTGTGTGTGTGTGTGTGTGTGTGTGTGTGTGTGTGTGTGTGTGTGTGTGTGTGTGTGTGTCACACCCATGGTGGACGTTAGAGGACGCTGGCACTGATCTGACTGGCATAAAGTGGCATTGCTTTAGACTTCACTGACCTTTAGACAAAAAAGAACATTTTAAATGAAGTAATTTATCTGAAGTCCATTGCTAATAAATGTTCTAGCTGTACTGAGATGAGTAGTCAGACAGCGGGGGCCTTTTAAGAGTCTGGATGCCAGGGTCCGAAGGGCAATCAGGTTACACAGAAATCATCGGTCCAAAAACCCACAGCTGTGATGGAAAACTATGGCTATACCATCCAGCCTTAGATGGCCATTTTTACTGTTATAGTACAATGAATGTACAATTTGTGGTATCAGATTGTAATATCATATATAAAGTTTAGTTTCATATAAAAAATTGTACTAAATGATTCTGACAATGTATATGGTATTTACATGGTGGGGGAAATTGTTTTGGGTGTGGTGTGTTGGGGGCTGAATTGTCCAACCCAATTTTAAGGGGAAACAAGGCTGCAAATTCGTATGTGAACTGCATGAAAATGTAAAATTTTTAGAAAAAAGTAAGCAAGAAGGTCAACCCCTATAATTAACCATCACTGCGGTGTAAGCAGATACATTCACTCTAAAAAATGCTGGGTTAAAAACAACCCAAGTTGGGTTGAAAATGGACTAACCCAGCAATTAGTTGTTTTAAGCAAACATTTAACCCAACCGCTGGGTTAAAACGACCCATTCACTGGGTTAAAACAAACCAATTGCTGGGTTAAAACAACCAATTGCTGGGTTAGTCCATTTTCAACCCAACTTGGGTTGTTTTTAACCCAACATTTTTTAGAATGTATAAATGATATTGAACAAATTCAAGTGAATTAGCCACAAATTCGCCAAGACCTAAAATTGTTACGAAATGCTATGCGATTGTGTTCGAACTATCATGAATCTTAATGATACTTCAATTTCAAAGCAAGCTTATTTTGATTTTGGGTGCCACGTGTTTGTGAGATATTGTGGTACATGTCCAAAAAATGTGGTAGTATCATGGTACATTTTGGCTGATGCAGTAGGCAAATGACCAGACAGAAATGGAAAGAGAAAGAGAGCCAAGATGGAAGACAGACAGATCAACCTCACTGGCTGATCTAAATGCATCCCTATAATTACTTCCTATAACAGGCCATGAATAGAAGCCGACCACACCATGATGTACTTTACAGTAGTCTGAGAGACAGCAGCTCTTTTATAAAGCCTAGTGAGCTGCCTTGCTGTCTACTGCCTACACGCGCTGCTATCTTTAAAGACAGCGTGAACCTCATAAAGCACTCTAGTCTACATGGGCAACAACTCTGGGTGCCAAACAAACAGCACTCCTCGTGTGAACTGTGCAGCATGCGGAAAAAGATTCCAAGTTTTATGTTAGCATGTTACTAAGGGTGTCCTCACACTAGCCAGTTTGAACCGTGCCCGAGTGCGTTTGACCACCAAAGCGCAGTTCGTTTGACTAGTGTGAGTGCTCCAAACCGTGCCCGGGCGCAGCTCGATTAGCCGGCCCTGGCCCGCTTGGAAGAGGTGGGCCAGAGCACGGTTCAGTTGGACTCGGGCGCGGTTCGCATGCAGTGTGAGCGCTAACCGTGCTGGAGCACGGAACAGGACGTGTAGTCCGTAATCAAAGCAGCAAAGTCCTTGCAGCACTTCAGCTGGTACCTTGCAAACATCCTCATACGAGCAGCACGATTACGTGAAAATTTTCGTGCCACAAAGGCGATAGATCTGTTTAACAACAGGCTGTGAGAGGGCTGTGGACCACCGTGGACCAAACGACTCAAAATTATCCACAAAGTAAACAGAGCGATGGACTCCATTGTGTTCAGTGAGAGCGCCGCTCTTCCTGTTTATCCCGAAACCGTCGCACCATAATGACGTAAGCGTGCTCCGGCACGAATGCTGAAACCCTATGTGAGTGCAGGCCAGAGGGGGAGTGGGGAGGGGGGACAATCGTACTCGGGCCCGGTTCATGGCAACCGTGCCTAGTGTGAGTACACCCTAAGCTAACAGCATGAGATTGAGCACACAATTATTACTGGGATAGTTCACCCAACACTTCTGTCATTATTTACGCACCCTCATGTCATTTGTCTGACCTTCTTTCTTCTAGAAAAAAAGAAGATATTTTGAAGAATGTTGGTAACCAAACCATTGTTGTGGTGGCCATTGTTTTCCCTTGTATGGACACAAAACACTGATACGTTTCTCAAAATAAATTATATTATATCCAGTCTATTAAGAAATAAAGTATTACAGTTATTAGTTAGGATGTCATTATTCACCTCAAGTCAGTTCGGCATTTATTCAGATCAGTTCAATAACTGTGTAAAGTGTATCAATTATGAAATAAGTTAAATTCAGCTATATAGACTAGCTTAGAAATCTAGACGCACCCTAGCGGCAGAAAATCTAATTTGCAGCCAGGGTAGTCTAGCAACTCTCCGTTAGCTTGTGAGCTGGAAAAGCCAAACTCTGGTCAGGCCAGTCGCATTGTGTATAGAGTCGGTGGGCGGGCTTAACATAATGACGGCAGAATTGCAGTGGTTCCGTGTGCTACTTGTAAACAAAGAAGCTGGTGAACAGCGGTCTTTCGAATTGGCTTTGCCTGCGACTCTGGAAGACTTGGAGTTAAGCTTTTCTTTGAGAAACGAACAACGAACGGCACTGAAGTCATTCTTAAGAAAGGAAGATGTGTTCAGAGTTTTTCCGACCGGATACAGCGAAAGTTTAATCTATCAACTAGCTCCGCTTCACCTTCCTCGTTGCTCGGGTTGGTTGTAGCGCTATCCTATTGCGTGCAGAGGGAATTTGAAAGACAACTGTTTATCCCGCCTCTCGGATTGAGCCCTGCCAATGGTGAGTTCCCAAACCCAACATCTTGATGTGGGTCTGGCTTGTCAGGCTAGCTAATGACAGCTCTACAGAAGACAATAATGTTAGCTAAGCAACATGCTAACATAAAACACCAACATAAAACTATTTCATTAAAACGCTTCTGGATATAAAGGCACAAAATGACTTGAGTACTTACATTATCCCACATTTTTCCAAGAATGTTTAAATCCAGAGAAATAAGCAATTTTGATTTTGTCCATGTCCCCGCGTTACCCTCGATTTCTGGGTATATAACGTGTTTTATTAGACAGATGAACAACTGTTTGGATACATTCATCGACAGAAAACGAATCACTGTTATATAGCTCAACATGTTTCGTCTTATTGTTTAAATCTTGTTTTCTTGATTTACCACGAGTACCATGTTTTACCATGCCTAATATTGATCTAGCTTACTACAGTGTGCAACAAGTGTCTCATAGTAGCCACCGAGCAAACGCACAGAGCAGTATTATAACATAACTTTTAACACACTCAAATAATGTATCTAATATGATAAAACAGCGCTGCTTTAGCCCACATACGCATGAGCGGAAGTGTTTGTCTGCAGCATAATAAAAGCTCTGCCAAATCAAGTCGTCATCAAGCTACGTCTTTGTTTTGAATAAGCGACCTCTAGTGGCAACGAATTACATATTGTGCCTAAAATGAAAGCCATTTGTTCATCCACCATGCTGAATGGGTTCTTTTCAGTGCACTTTGCATTATGGGACTGCTGCTTTGTTTAAAATCTTTGTTCTGTATCTTAGAAGCTATAATGAATATATGCTAAATTGCTGCCTAGGTAGGCAGCTGAATAGGTTTTGGGACAAAGCTAGTGTGTGTAACGTGGATGTCAGGGTGTTGTAATTGTCAGGGCAGTTTTTCCCATGGGCTGCCATGGCGTCTTTGCTCTCTGTTGTAAATACAAAGAGACTTTATCCATTCAGGCTTCTGCACACTCTTCATGTCTGCTTTTCACTAATTCACCCTGTATGCCAAATGAATCCAACACAAATATCAGAAAACTGGTGATTATTTACTTTGCCATATTTCTCATGGGAGTTAAAATGTTGTCGTAACTTCTATTTTTGTCTGTGGAACGGCTGCAGTCTGCCACAAAGTTCCTGCCTTGTCCTACTTTTCTGTTAATAAATCTGAAGTTCTCTTGTTTTTTTTCTTTCTAGGAAACAAACACTAAAAGTTACCTTAACACACGCATGAGAAACCTTTACCTCACAGATTTACCTCAGCAAACTTTCCTCTCAGAGTTCAGTGGGGGCAGACTCCAAACTCACATAGCAACAAGCCCTGTGCTGTGATTGGACGGTGGCTTCCTGCCAAGCTGTTAATACAGTTTCCTGTCTGTGGGCCAGAGTGTGTCTGTGTGTGTGAGAGAGAGCAAACACACATTCTGTTTTGGGAAGATGCAGAGGCTTTGTGTAGATGACTGCAACCCAACGGCTTTTCGATGTATACTTTGTGTACATATGTTAAAACTCTTGGGTCTGGGCTAAAGCGAACCATGGGAAAAGCTCCATAAACTCACACAAACACATCAAAACACATGACTACAAACACTCTAAGATTTATTGTACACTTCTAGTGAGCTGAAAACAATTTGTTCTCTAGCATGGCTATTTAACCTGAGCTTTTAATCATGTTCGCAAACAGTCGATAGGGATGTTACGTAAAGGGTTCTGAGGGCTGCACAATTTCATTTACATAATTGAACAATTCTGTGTATCAGAGAACAGCCATTACACAAAATAGAACCTGAAGACTTCCACTTCTATCGTTACCCTTGGGTTATTCTAAACCCATAAGATTTTCCATGGAGCACAAAAGAAGATGTTTATAAAAAATAGTTATACTTTGGAACAATTTTCACTCAGAAATGATCACAAATAAATACTAAGACGTGGCAAGTCACACATTGAATTAAACATGAAATTATGAAGTAGACTTAAATTGTATTTTCTTGTAAGACTTACTCCAATAATCTTTGTTTTAAATGACCAAATTGACAAAAAAGTACCATGAAAGTAGTCTAAAAGTAGCTGGTGCTTGACAGGATATGGAAGAAAGCAGGCTAAACATGGCTCAAACCATTTCTTTTTGTGTTCCACAGAAGAAGGAAAGTCACGCCATGAATGTAAGCAAATGATGACAATTTATTTTTTGGGTGAACTATCCCTTTAAAAACATGTACACACAAAAATGTAAGCGCATGTAATGGCCTTTTGCCAGGGCTATAACAGTCTTCACAAAGGCAGGAATCTGAAAAACAACCCTGGACCACAACATGTGATGTGTAACACATGTAAAACACCATCTGAGTACATTTTAACTGTATTAACTATTACACTGCTTTTATCTTTGTTCAGAAAGCGGCCTTGAGGCAGTAAGGCCGACTGTGCTGTGCTTTCATGAGAACTTGTTCATTCATTTAGAGTTTGAATAGCTGCGTGACCATGTCATGTTAAAAAAGAATGCGCGATAGAGTGAAATCGTGAGGTGAGAGAGACACTGGAGACGAGCGTCGCAGTCTAAGGGCTTGTGTGAGATACCACAATGAATCACGTCTTTCATGTGCTGGGTATGTAACAGGATCAACTGACAACACACTTACAACAAACAACAAAACCCAGACAAAAGAAAATACACAAAAGCTGTGGGTATGAGGCAAAGAGAAGTGCTTGGGGAGAATGACACAGACATCATTGTGCACAGGGAGTGATGAAACGGTTGATTTCAGTTGAGTTGCTGGGCTTAAGTAACCTAAACCCAAAGACAACACAAGATTTTGAAATTTTCTGAATAAAATATAAGTGGTGACGGCCTGTGCTCTTGGTGCTTTCTCAGGGCTGCACGAGTCAAAAGGAAAAACTTTCAATCGCATTCTTGTCACTAAAATATGGTTTGGATGGATCTCTCACAGTTTAAGGGATAGTTCACCCAAAAATGAAAATCATCATTTACAAACCCTCATGTCATTCCAAAATCATAAGACTGTTGTTCATTTTCAGAACACAAATGAAGATCTTTTTAATGAAACCTGAGAGATTTCTGTCCTCCATTGCAAGTCCATTCACCCATTCAACCCTCAATCGATAGGAGTTGAGCTCCAAGTCAGGCAAGACACGATTGATTTAAATGATAAACAGATTTAAAGGAGTCTTTATTTCACATACAAACACTGATCAATGCACATCAACTATGTTAAACATAAAAACGCTAAACCATTCTTGCCCTGGCACGCGAAAAGAAACCTAATTGATTTAGCAAGCACATTTGAGCTTCTGTTTACCATATTTAATGAACTCTATATGCATGTACTGTATGTTAATCAATGCTATTGTTCATTTGTGAACAATGAAATTAACTTCTCCGTTTTAAAGGTGCATTGTGTAAATTTTAGTGGCATCTAGTGGTGAGGTTGCGAATTGCAACCGCCCACCGCTCACCCCTCCACTGAGCACATAGAGAAGCAACGATGGCGACACAGGACAAAGATGTTGTCGTCTGAGACAGCAGAGAGTAGCTAGTGCTCTGTAGAGCAGTTTAGGGCTACTTTAGAAACATGACGGTCAAAATGGTGACTTCACTTTAAGGCAGGGGTCTCAAACTCGCGGCCCGCGGGCGGCCCGCAGGATGATATTTTGTGGCCCCTTTCTTGACATCAAAATTTAGTGTTTGCTCTGAAAAGCACCTTTTTGCTGATTCGTTGCGTGTGCAGCACTTGCCGCGCTTGCCACGCTTGCTGCCTCCTTTGTGTGTGTGTGTGTGTGTGTGTGTGTGTGTGTGTGTGTGTGTGAGTGAGAGAGAGAGAGTTGGCTCGCCCCTCCCTCGTGCAGTATATTTGGTTGACACCGCGTGATTGACAGGAACAGACGAACGAAGCTGATCAGACAGTTGAAACGAATGTGGTCTAACAGCGCTCGTCAATGTCAAAATGATTGAGATGGTGAATCAAATCAAAGTAGGCGGGGTTTACGTTCTCTTTTGGCTTGTGCACATTGCACAGTCTTCACACACAGACGAGTGTGTCAATCTATCGCTTAATGCTGTTGCTGAGAGAGACTCTATTCTTTCCGGTGAAATCACAAAACAAAATGCGAACGTGTCCATGGTCTTATTATACAATCATTGATGAACATCTTTGATTTTAATGAAGAAAAACTACATGAGGGCGGATTAGAACCCGGAATCTTTGACATGGTTGACAAAAGTTCTACCACCAGACCGCTAGAGAATTCAAAAGTTTTTCACGGATCGATGTATTTATTCACTCATGCGAAGAATATCGGGACTAATAATATATTTGACGCAAATTAATGCAAATATTGTTTACAAATAGTCCCAAAAAGATTATTTCCCAACTAGAATTAGACATCGAATTTCGTTCACTGTTTCGTGTAATATTTCATATTACATGATTTAATTTCTATAGGCTATATTTAGTTCAAATTCATGTTCAGAAGAAACATTCATGTTGAAGAACTGTTAATAATAAAGATTGAGAAGATTGGATCAGTTGTGCTACTTTTTTTTTTGAATACTTGAAACACTTTTTATATGTAATACTTTATATGTAATAGTCTACCTCCAGCGGCCCCCAGGTAAAATGAGTTTGAGACCCCTGCTTTAAGGGGACCCGCGGTGTATGGAGATAGAATTGGCTCATTCTAAGGTAATACAAACATAACGGTTCATTATGTAACACTGAAAATATAGTTATGTATATTATATTGCATTTCTGTAAATAGATCCTCATAAATATTACACACTGTAGCTTTAAGCATATCGTTGTCATGTAAACGTACCCTAAAACTTGGAAAACCTTTTGTAATCTTTTGGAGTATTAAAATCATGCAGTTATGTACAATATGTACATTTGCGATATTTCTATATATTGTGCGGTCACTGTGCATGTTCCTGGATGAATATATTTTGTTGATCCTGGAACAACATTCCTGTTCGAAAAGTCTGTCCTTAGCCTATCCCTACCCCTAAACCTAAACCTACCCATAACTTATCCCTAAAATCAGAGGGAAATTATGTAGAAGCACCAAAGCCTAAGCTTGACATAAACTTGTCCCGCAAATCTGATGTTGATCCAGGAACATGTTGCACTTGGTGAAATCACGTTTACCATATCTTGCAGCCCTACATGAAACCCTGGAGTTTTGCAGGTCAAACATGCCCGAAAACAGTCTGAGCTCAAAAAGCCCCAACTGCCTGAACTCAACCCTCAAACAGCCTGCAGGACCCATCGGCCACCTGTCTGCTTACATTGAGCTTTACAGTAGATCACACACACACACACACACACACACACACACACACACACACACACACACACACACACACGCACGCATGCACGCACACACACCTGTCCCCAGACACATGCTCCTGAAGCTATGTGGCCAGGTTGAGCAATCTTAGTGAAAAACAGAAGCCTGTTCAGTGTCACACAGAGAAGACTGAACATTGACTTTGTGAAATCTGCCCTTAAAGCAACATTAAAAGGAAATCAAAACAAAACGTTAAAAGGTCTTGGCTTTAAAGTCAACATGTAACAGCGTTTGACCTATTTTATTAATATAATTTGATAAAAACAGGATGTTCATAGTGGAAAAAACTAAACCATTTTATCCATTGGGAACTGCTTGGATCATGGAAAGTTTCCACTTTTGAGAAAGCTTTTATTGTTAAACCATTACAAAATATCACAATGGTAGTGCTTTTAAAATCTATTGTTATTTAATAGCAGTTAATGTATTAACTATGAATTACTCACATTTTACAAAACATTTTAAAAAAGACTACATTACCCACAAATTTAGCCAATAGCTTGCTTGGCCTACTTGACATCAGCTAAAAAAAACAAACTTGGTTTAGTGGCGGAGCATTTTGATAAAAGATTTTATATTCTTTGGAAAAACATGCACAAATGAATCATTCACAAGACCGAACATTTATTAAGAAAGTACATACAATCAATTCTGATTTCATGTTGACTTTATACAGAGCTGGGTAGTGAAGGACTTCAGGTTAACTAGAACAGTGCATCAAATAATTAACAACCTATCTAATATTAACGGCACGAAGCACTGGGTCAGACAACCATCTTGTACGTGCCAAAAACAGAAAGTACAATGAAAACTATCAACTAAGACACCAGTCCTCAGTTCTGCTTCGTGTTGAAACGTCCTGCCATAACTTGGCATGCTTAAAGTGACCCATTGTCACAAGGGAGCGAGCCTGTGTGTATATTTTCCATAGTCCTTGGTCAGCTGATTTCAGCTGAGTATTTGAGATGCGGACAAACCAGGCCACCGGTGCAACTGATCCCTGTTGTCAGTAGCAACAGAGGAAAATATAAACACTGTGACTGTGAGCAGAGCCGCACAGACCTGCTTTTGAGGTATTTTGCAGTACTGACAATCAAGAGGATGATAATTTGTTGGTAATTTGAGGCAGAGGGGACAGATCAGGCCCACAGTATAAGAGAAAAACAGCTGAAATACACCCAATACATCATCAAGGATGAACCAGATGTGAGCAACAACAACAAAAAAAACTGTGCAACAGTGATAATGAAAGGTCACAACTCAAAACTTGTGTCCAGTGGTGGGACAGGTTAAGAGGTTTAAGCTTTCAGTGAAACTCAGGCCAGAGAATAAAAGATTGGTCAATTACTGTTTTAAGCGTTTGTTGAAAAGTACCCCAATGGGCAAAGTATAAGGAAAGTGGGGTTCTTTATTGGCATTGATGGTTCCATGAAGGACCTTTAACATCCGTGGAACATTTCCATTACACAAAAGATTCTTTATAGTGAAAAGAAATTCTTTGGATTATTCAAATGTTCTTCACACTAAGAAAAAAAGAAGTTATTTTCTGTTCACAAGGGTGTGTTCATACTTGGCAGGGTTGGTCCAACTAAAACAAACTGTGGTCCATCAGAAACCCTGGTGCACACCAAACAAGCTTCCAAACAAACTCTGGTGCGGTCTGACTGAAATATGAATGCAACACGGACCAAAGACATCTAAACCAAGGGTTCCCAATCCTGTTCCTGGAGCTCTACCTTCCTGCAAAGTTCAGCTCCAACCCTGATCAAACACAACTGAACCAGCTAAGGCTGGCCACACACTTGAAGATTTTAAGCCCGATTTCCCCCCTAAAGCGATTGGGGGGCGTGGCCCTATTTGATACTTTTAGTCCAAAAAAATCCTCAATTGTGTGGTGCCATTATGATTATTTTACTGCTCCCGATCGCGTCGGAGCCCACACGACCCCAAACTCTTGATCGGGCTGCCTCTGATGTGATACCCGTGATAGCCAATGAGATCGCGAGCAAGCTTCACCAACCGAATGTTGGGTGCTTCGATAGCTGAAACTTGGCAGCCACAAACATGCCACAAAAGTGGAGTATTGGGACAAAAGATCACCCATATTCTTTTTTACTCCTTTGTTTTTTCCTTCCCGTAAAACAAAACTCAAGTCCAGTTTGATCTTGTGAAAATGTGAAAACTGCAATCGACAGGGGTGTGGTCTCGCGGCCTGGACGAATCTTCTAGCGTGTGTATCCGGAGGACTATAATGCTAAAAATCAGTTGAAACTGTCCTTATATCTGTGGTCTCCCAGTTTTAAAGTCTAGTGTGTACCAGGCCTAATTAAGATCTTCAGGAGCACTTGATAATTACAGACAGATGTGTTGGATAAGGGTTGGACCAGAACATTGCAAGTAGGTAGATCTCCAGGAACAGGATTGGGCCCCCTGATCTAACCCAACTAAAAGCAGGATGTGATGTCACAAGATGCAACCCTAAAAAGGACATACTGTTCATGGCTCTTCTCGTCATAGGAGATGCATTACCCATTTTAGTTTGGTACAGGCGTAGGGAACGCTGCCTCCTTGCAGCAGATCTTCATTTGTGTGCAATTCCTGGCGCTATTTTGCCTCCTTTACAGATTTTATAAATCTCTTCACAAGTTCTCAGCTGATAAAAATACCATCATATGTACGCACATACAACGAGTGCATTTAGCCTAGAACACAGCATTGTTTTGGATGTTCGCAAAATATACATCATAATAATTTTTTATTTTTTTTATTTTATGGTTCGGTCTTTAAAATGCTTAGCAAACCAATGTATTGTCTTTTTTTGTCCGGACCAAAAGATTGAAGAGAACTAATGTGAACACGCCCTTAAAGGTAGGGTGGGCAATTTCAGAGAGGCTAGTAAAAGCAAGCTAGCTTTGAAAGCATGAGATCCCACCCTCCCTTTAAAGCGCTCTCCAAAGCCACAACACCTTCAAAACACATGAATGTGCAAAGTAGAGTCTGCAAAGCGTAACTATGGTTATGGAATGGCGTGAACGCAGCATTGGTTTGGTTCAAGAGGAACTGTAAAAGGTTGCTGCTATTTGTTTGTGGCACTTAGTGACTGTCTACAACTCTGCATACAGCCTAATGGAATACGTTGATGATGTGTGATGTCTGTGCGAGCAGGTGCGCAGAGGTATGGAAATACAATTGTTGACAGGCAGGTAGGACATCCTATCATTGCATTCGGACCAAACATATTTTGGTCCTGAGACTTCCACAGAAGACATATTTTAATATTTAGACCACTTCTATTATTGACTGTTATCAGTATGTGAAGAGAGTTTCAACCAGTATAACAAAAAGTGTTTATAAAAACATAGCTTAGCCTACCTTTAGGCCAGCTGAAAACGATAGGTGTGATTTCATTCTAGCCTGTGCCAGTTTCTGTTGTAAATAGTGCAGCCCTCTTGAGATCTATGGCAGCTGATGCTGTTCACGTGAGCACCGCGACACATGCGCCGGAGATGCACTACAATGTGTATGAGACTGACAGAACGAAATTATTGAAAATTCATTATTTTTGTTTGTTATACTTGTCGCTTCATAAAATTAAGGTTGAACCACTGGAGTCACATGGACTATTTTAAAGGGATAGTCCACCCAAAAACGAAAATGTTATGTTTTTCTGCTTACCCCCAGGGCATCCAAGAAAAACACAAATGAAGATTTTTAACTCCAACCGTTGCCATCTGTCAGTCGTATAATGCATGTGAATAGGGTCCAATTCTATTAGAGTAAAAAAAACATGCACAGACAACTTCAAATTAAACCTTGCGGCTCATGACGACACATTGATGTCTTAAGACACTAAACGATCGGTTTCTGCGAGAAACCGAATGGTATTTATGCTATTATTTCACCTCATATCAGACGAATGTCATCAGCTCTCCAGACCACCATAACTTCCTGCGAATAAGGTCAAAATACCGGCGCGATCATTGAAATATATACGTAGATTCCTCATTCGACTGATCCGCGCAGGCACTAATGAGGCATCTATGTATATATCTATGACCATGCTGGTATTTTTACCTTATTAGCAGGAAGTTATGGCGGTCTGGAGAGCTGATGACATTCGTCTGATAATAGGTGAAATAATAGCATAAATACTGCTCGGTTTCTCGCAGAAACCGATCGTTTCGTGTCTTAAGACATCAATGTGTGAGCCGCAGGGTTTCATTTGGATTTGTCTGTGCATGTTTTTTTACTCTAATAGAATTGGACCCCATTCACATGCATTATACGACTGACAGACGGCAACGGTTGGAGTTAAAAATCTTCATTTGTGTTCTACTGAAGAAACAAAGACACCTACATCTTGGATGCCTTGGGGGGGTAAGCAGAAAAAACATCACATTTTCGTTTTTTGGTGAACTATCCCTTTAACAATATCTTTCTGGACCTTGAAAGTGTTAGCTATAGCTGTCTATGGAGGGGCCAGAGAGCTCTCGGATTTCATCAAAAATATCTTCATTTGTGTTCCGAAGATGAACGAAGGTCTTATGCGTTTGGAATGACATGAGGGTGAGTCATTTATGACAGAATCTTCATTTTTGGGTGAACTAACCCTTTAAAGCAGGGGTGGCGAACTCCGGTCCTGGAGGGCCACTGTCCTGCATAGTTTTGCTTCAACCCTAATCAAACACACCTGAACAAGCTAATCATGGTCTGAAGGGTTACTAGAAAGCTAAAGGCAGGTGAGTTTTATCAGGGTTGTAGCTGAACTCTGCAGGACAGTGGCCCTCCAGGACCGGAGTTCGCCACCCCTGCTTTAAAGGTTCTTAGAGAACTCAAAATGGTTCTTCTATAGCACTGCTTTGAAAGTCTGACAGACTTATTTAAAGGGGTAATTTAAATTAAAATTGTAATACATTAAAAAGAAAGAAATAACAACCAATACCTTTTGATGACTGGCTTACTTACTTAAGATGCAGACTATTGCCTTCAGCCTAGGTTTAGAGATTGCTGTCGGACAAAAATCCATGCTAATATCATGATGATACCATGTCCAAACATCATGGTGATACCATGGAGCTGTTTTTGTTAGTAAATTCTGAAGAGGAATTTAGATTTATAATGTGAAAACAAGAAAAAGAAAAAAAATCTAATAATTGAATACTCAATCATATCAAAACACTCAACTGCATGATTTATCCTAAAAGATCCAAGTCTCTCTCTGAGATAAAAGCTTATTGATTTTCAAATCATATATTAATGTTACCACAAAGGAATAGACTGCTGCTGTAGAGTAAGAGCAAATTAATTGTAACTGCACTTGTTTAATGTATTCCGATATGGGTCACCAATTACCAGAGAAATCGAGTGTGAAAAAGTGATATGTTACAGGTTGTTAGGCAACTTGCTTTCTCATGCAAAGTTGTGCAAAGTTAACACATAACTCCACTTATGCATGTGTCCCAGAATTCCCAGCCCATGAGAAAGAAAGCCCTGTCCCTTTTACTTTAGTTGTCCAGAGTGGCTTTGTGCTTGGAGACATCATAAATAATAGTAGTAAGTCATAAGTGTTATCTAATCCGTCAGATCTAAAGTTTTAAATTCATAGACGCTCATCAAAGATGAATTTCAGGATGCTTCAGTGACAACCTCACACTTTTTTTTCCTTTTTTTTAATATGCTCCCCCAGCTGCTTCACGCTAGCTTATTTTAAATGAGAGCAACAGAGGCGCAGCAGACGGTGGAAAATCTCATCGTAAACCAAAGATGTTTACCAAAAAGCGCTCACTGAGCTGAAAAATGAACATTAAACTGATTCTCAGCATGGCTTTTCAAAATACTGCTTTATTTAAATGCAGATGGCATGTTCAAGGGTTTTGCCGTGTTTTTCAGATCAAAACTTTTAGTCCATGTCAATTAGATTAAACACCATGCTTGTGTTTAGACATGTCAAGACATGTTTAGACAAAAGTTAAGACATATGTTTACAAAATGCACAGTCTTTTTCTTTTGACAAAATGGACCAACAATATTGAAGATCTTGTTTGTAGGTGTGTTTAATTTTTTGTCCAATCAAATGCTCTCTACAATAAAAATGTCCTTCAATACATCCTGCCTTTAAATAGAAATAGCAAGTAACAAATCATAGTTCATGACTGTAATGTAAGCTAACACTATATAAAAAAAGACAAGCCATTAAATATGTCCCAGGCCAACTTCATTTTTATTTGGAAATACATAACCACAGCTCGTAAAAACATTTCATGGGGTCTTTAAGGAGAAAAGAGTAGTCATGCGCTGATGCTAAAATATTGCTATACCAATAAGTTGATGATTATTTTCATGTCAGATAACAGATAAATGGCTGATATTAAAAACTAGATACATTAAAATACTTAAAAATCATTTTAGGTTTTTTAGAAGACTGTTTAGGCTATCTATTTGAAATAGCCCACTTAATCTAATCTGTTGAATCAAACAGTCAAATCACATACTGAAAAAAATAGTTCATATACATGCGCTATGCTTGCCTTGTATTATGATCATCGTACATTAAACTTTTGCATTCGCTTGAAGTCAGCATGACACAGAAGTTGCTCTAGTCTTTTCTTAATTACTTGTGAAGTATATTCAAGAAAAAAATGTAGGGCGTAAATTGATTTTGTCCATCGGAATTGATTGGATCATCGGGTTTGCTATTGCTTGCTTTGATCTCATTTGAGTGAAAGGTTTTCCCGCCCTCACGCCAGTGAGTGAACACATCATCACAGAAGAGATTTTGATTAAACATAATGAGGGCATAGGCATTTGTGCATGGGCATATGATATATAATAAATACAGAAATATTACATATTAAACTTGTTGACTAGCAGCAGCATCATTAGTATCATTTAGTCGACTAGTTGACTTGTCTCACACATCCCTATTATTGGTGCTTTTAAAGATTTACTTTAAAGGGATATTTTACCCAAAAATTTAAATTTTGCCATTACAAGTAGTTCCATACCTGTATGAGTTTCTTTCTTCTGTTGAACACACAAACATATTTTTTAGAATGTTGGTAACCAGACAGTTAACGCCACCCACTGACTTTCAAAGTAGGAAATAAAATACTATGGAAGTCAATGGGTGGCGTCAACTGTTTGGTTATCAACATTCTAAAAAATGTCTTCTTCTTTAGAATTCAACAGAAGAAAAAAAAACTCATCAAGTTTTGGAACCACATGAGGGTGAGTAAATTATGACCATTTTCATTTTTGGGTGAACTATCCCTTTAAGTGAGCATTAGATGATGGCAAAGGATCAATTATATATCCCTCACTGGCATAACTCATGCATTTTTAAAAAAGGTGAATGACAAAGATTAGGGCTGGGTTTTGCCAGCTACACCTTAAGAGTATGATAATCCTGACGCATGTCATGATTCATACTGCAATGCATCATGATATCATAATAGGAGGACTGCACTTGAAACTGCAGCAAATGCACAAAAGTGATCCAGCAAGTCCGACAGAAAGCCAATCGGTGGAATCAGTCACTTTAGTGCGGTTTGTTTCACTCACTGTCCAGTGTGGCGACTCATAAGAGAAATGTACACTGTATGAATGTAGACATGAATAAATAAACGTTCATTCTTGGATCTAAACGATTGATGCAATATTGTGAGAAAACGAATCACGGTGTATGATCATATCTGCACTACACATGCCAGCCAGTTACTAGACGGTGCGGCGAGCAGTCATGTTCTCAAAAAGGGCAAAATTGATATACTTCATGATAGATCACTGAAAATGCAAACAAGATGACACTGCAAATGCAAATGAGATGCCACTCATTTTGGTTTGCATAGCTGCTCTTCTGTCCATACAGGTCCTACTAGCTGTGTTAATAGCACAGTCGAGGTGCTCAGGTGTGGTCGGGTTATGTTTACGTATGCAGCTTGTACATATTCCAATAATAGAAATGCCCACAGTGAGTGTTTACACCAACAGAGAGAAGAGCTACAGGTCCAGATGGCCCCCTCGCCTCACGCTGGGTCTTCTGTGTGTGCAGCTATTTGGGTTAGAGTGCTGGTCTAGAAACAGTTTCGCCTTTCCTGAACCAAGCCACGGTGGTCGTCACTAAAGATCACAGCCACACAGGAACTGATGTCATCACGCTTGCCTGCCCCCCAGCTGAAAAAGCAAATGGTCATGTGAGAGAGAGGTTTACGTAAGTCTGCTGACTGCTTCCACGCTCCAAAGACAGAGACTGTGGAGAACAGTAGAAATATGCCACACTTGGGTGAATCTCATAAAACCTGTTAAGGTCATGTTCGAGCAAAATGTCACCCAAAATAAAAAAATTTAAAAAAGATATAAGCATTTGGTTTTTATTTTCTATTTTTGTTATATTATTTTCAAAAAGAAAAAGCCTATTACACAATTAATTTGCTACAGTGTGGAAAAAGGTTATAGTTAAATTGTATTTAAATTGTAAAATATTAGTACTGTTGTACTGCCTTTAATTTATGATCATTTAGATTTTTTTAATTTTGAATTCATCTAATAGTAGTCCCGCCCCATATCCTAGAAATCTAGACGCACCCTAGCGGCAGAAAATCTCATTTGCAGCCAGGGTAGTCTAGCAACTCTCCGTTAGCTTGCGAGCTGGAAAACCCAAACTCTGGTCAGGCCAATCACATCGTGTATAGAGTCGGTGGGCGGGCTTAACATAATGATGGCAGAGTTGCGCCGTCTCCGCATGCTACTTGTAAACAAAGAAGCTGACGAACAGCGCTCTTTCGAATCGGCTTTGCCCGCGACTCTGGAAGACTTGGAGTTAAGCTTTTCTTTGAGAAACAAACAAAGACCGGCACTGAAGTCATTCTTAAGAAAGGAAGATGTGTTCGGAGTTTTGCCGACCGGATACAGCGAAAGTTTAATCTATCAACTAGCTCTGCTTTACCTTCTTCGTTGCTCTGGTTGGTTGTAGCGCTATCCTATTGCGTGCAGAGGGACATTTTTATCCCGCCCCTCGGATTGAGCCCTGCCAATGGTGAGTTCCCAGACCCAACATCTTGATGTGGGTCTGACTTGTCAGGCTACCCGCTCTATGTCGTGCTGCTCAAATAAAAAGATACCAATTTTACTTTTTTTTTTTTAAATAATGTATTCAAAATATTTTTCATTATTATTATTATTATTATTGTTGTTCGGAATTAATAAAAAAAGATTGTTATGATTAACTATCACAACTTCAACATTAGAATAGAAATAATGTGGTGATTCAACTTAAAAAAGTAAGTGCTTTGCACTTGACTTAAAAATGTAAGTTTAGTTAACTTTAGTTTAGTTGGATATTTAAGTTAGCTCAGCAAATTTTACGTTATTATAATTAATTGCAACAACATTTTTTAAAACATGCATAGAATGATCCTAAATGTGAACATACAATAATTTCAGAAATGTAATTTATAACCTATGTAATTTTTTTAAATTGAATTATTAATTTCAGTGACAATTATCACAAAGCAATTTGTGCATTTAATATTATTATTGCATATGTCTATTTATCTTTACATTTTAAAAACAACTATTGGATTTTTTTTTTTTTTTAATTACTGATACAATCAAACCAAATATTATTCAGACACCAGATATATTTTTTTAGTAGTGGGTGCAGGACGCTATAGTTAATTTATGTAAGTGAGGATAGCAAAATAAAGTAAACTGTGACATGTTAATTTATACCAAAAAATTCTTCATACAGTGGACCAATAAAAGTGTGTCAAATTTGGGAGCAAAATGATTCAGACACTTTGACCTGACCATGTTTTGCTTAAGCGTTTTTTCTTTAATTGCTAATGCGACCTTTTACACCACAGACTGAACAAAATCAAGCATTGCTTGGTAATTGGTTGACCTAAATTGGTATTATCTAATTGTGTACTTAAACTTAACAGCTGATTGGTTGATTGTAATCCATTACATACCTTTCTATCAAAGTTATCTGACATTATCAAGAATTTGTTCTGACACAGTTTAACTCTGAGTTCTTGTCATATTGTATTACCATTTTCTAAACTAAAGCGAATAAACTGTGATAATGTGAGAAAATGTTGAAGGTGTCGGAATAAATTTTAGTTTGACTTTATGAGTGCATAAAGTTTCATGTCAAGCTTTTGCCTTTTTGTCCCAATTTGTTCCTTAATAACGTAAAATGAAATCTGTGGAATTTAGGATTAAACCTGTATGTGCGTTTTATAATTGAGGTCCCTGGACACATTTTCTAAATTTAAATTTGTTACATATCCTTTCCGGCAAAACCTGGAAACTGCCTATAAACTTTTCAAACAATGTATGATTCTCTAACGAAGGATTTAAAACATGTTTGGTGATGATGGGCTCTTCTATGGTGACAATAGAATCCCTGGTAAAGCAAAACAAAGAAGTAATTATGTGCAAAATAGCAACCATTAACACACCTAAATTCCCCCTGCATAGGGTGTATACACATCCTCGCACCACCCAGCTCAAGGGAAACCGTGTCATAACCAACAGCTGTTCGACTTCAAGGCGAGACGCTCCGAACTCTCACAGCTGACTGCAGTAGGCCTGCTCCAACTGGTTATTCCAGAACTCTGACAAAAATATGACATCATTTCTCCACGGAACATGTTTCCACATGGCCTTCACAACTCAAAGTTGGATCTACTCATAGCTTTCCACCTCATGACATCATGGACAAAGAAAAATGCTCAACTGAATCATTTTTAATGGGTGTACTGTGTGTGCTGCCATTAAGCTCATATATGAGATGGAATGGATTTTTAATCACGTTCAAGAACCAGTTATCTCTTTAAAAAAGTGCTTGCAGTTTGAAAATAATACCTCACCCAAGACTGAAAATTCTGTCATCTATTACTAAGAGTAAATCCACTTTCATAGTAGCAGAATGAATAATGATCTGTGAAATGGGAGGACATGGTTGTGAGTAAGTGATAACAGATTTTTTTTGAGTCAGTTATCCCTTTAGCAATCTATTCTGATCAAAGCAACCAGTGCTGGATCAATAAAGCTGAGCAAAGATTAAAAAAAGAAAACCTGTTTGTTTACATGCCAAACAAGAGATGTTTATTGGTGTCAGCTCCAGACGAATTGATTTCCAGCCGCGATAGAGTCCAAAGGAAGCCACATGATCCTGTTACATGTCTGAGTTTATTGCGAGCGTCACCCTAGTGCCAGAAACAAGAGAGAACCACAGAATCCCTGAGGGAGAGGGATCTCTTGAGATATCCCGAAAAATGTGGAAAGACTTTGGTTTTACGTTCTAGTGTAAAAAGGAAAGAAAGCAAGAGAGAGTGCTGTTGGAAGTGAACAACCGGCTATTTTCATCAGTTGAACAGTATGTTCCAAATAACAATAGCACAGAAGGGATGTCATATCTACTCCAAAACAGTCTTTTGGCGGTAATCAGCTCTCACTCGAACAGCCAAACAGACCAAGAGGTCTCTAATACACGAAGAGAAATCCAATAGAGGGAAATGACTCTGAAGACACCAGAGGAATGCAGCCAGCTGATTCCATTTTAAAGTATATGTAACAAAATTGTGATCCAACCGAAATATATCTAGCTATTCAGGCCTGTTTGTTAGCTTTTGTAAATTGGCAGCTTTGGCTGCGGCAGGAGGGGTAAACCACAGTCACAGGGGCCAAATTACATCCAAACATGACTCCAGCCTGTCCAAACATGGAAGCTTAGAACCAAGAGTACAGCAGTTGAATGGTCCATCGTCTACATTTAGGCTAGTAGCTATCAAACAATGTGCTGTTACATTTCAGAACAATTAATTGCGTAGTGAACCCTTTTGAGTGCAGTATGCGGTACATGTCTTACAATTTTCTCTGAAAGAAGCGAGACAAAGCCTTGACAAATGCATGGGGGAGGGATGAGGACAGGTAATGTCATGCAAATCTAGGCTGAATGCCTGGTCACTAGTGTAATGCTAGTCACTTTTTTCAGCTGTTATTAAAGGGACAGTTCACCCAAAAATGAAAACTCTGTCATTAAGCTCTCTGACCCCTCCATAGACAGCTATTTAATTAACACTGTCAAGGCCCAGCAATGTAGTAAAAACATAGTTAAAATAGTCCATGTGGTTCAACCTTAATTTTATGAAGCGACGAGAATACTTTTTGGGCGCAAAAACAAACAAAAATAACGACTTAATTCAAGAATTTCGTTCTAGCCTGTGTCAGTCTTCTACGTAGTTTACGCAACAGTGAAGCGCTTTCGAGTTTTACAGCAGCCGATGCGGGTCACGTGAGCACCACAATGCATGTGTGTGATGACGACGCAGAAGCTGCACTGTATTTACAACGTAAACTGCGTAGATGACATTTACATTTATGCATTTAGCAGACACTTTTATCCAAAGCAACTTACAACTTGGGCTGGCAAGAACAACGACTTACAACAGACTGGCACAGGCTAAAACAAATTTGTTGAATAAAGTGGGTATTTTTGTTTGTTTTTGCGCACAACATTTATTCTTGTTGCTTCATAAAATGAAGGTTGAACTACTGGAGTCACATGGACTATTTTAATTATGTTTTTTTACTACCTTTCCAGAGCTTGAAAGTGTTCATTAAATTGCTGTCTATGGAGGGGTCAGAGAGCTCTCGGATTTCATCCACAATATCTTCATTTGTGTTCCAAAGAAGGACAAAGGACTTACGGGTTTGGAACAGCATGAGGGTGAGTAATTAATGACATGATTTTCATTTCTGGGTGAACTATCCCTTTAATTCTTCAGGGACTTATTATTAATTCTTCAGAAAGAAATAACTTACATAATGTTTATGTTTTAAACATACACCCAACAGAAAACACACCTAAACCCCAAAAAACAAACCAACACCAAACTAAAGTAAGCCCATATCCATCTAAAACAAATCGTATATAGCCAACCAACACATATGTAGGTCAATCTGGGGGAAAAAAACCCTGACCAAAACAAACCCAACAAAGAGACATACCCATACTCAACTAAACCAACCTGTGCCTAACCAAAACAAAACATAAACACCTAACAGATACATTAACATGTATGTACACATTAAAGATATTACAGTAACTTGTAAATATAGATCACGCTTTTGTATAACAGAGTGAACAGTTCTGAAAAGTGTGAAGGGTAGTGTGTGTGTGTGTGTGTGTCAGCGGGGGAAAACACAAACACAACATACAGCAGCGCACACAGCTGATCTAGGACGCTTTGTTCCCTTTGGAAAGCGACGGATATAGCATTAACAGCGACAGAAAAGACAACATTACAGTGTATCATCTGAACATTATCAAAGCACATGCATGAAACAAACACACTGCAGCGCAGTGACGTCACGAGCCACAGACAGATGACATTCAATGTAATCACGCATTTTCTTTCTTCTTTCAATTTTACCTTTGTCAGGTTTCATGTTGGTCACAGACACAGTGATCCCCTCCAGGATGCCTGCGGTCCGTCTTCCGTCTTCAGATCTTTGTTTAGACTTTAAAACTCGTCCTTTAGACATCGGTTAGCTATCGATCTGGCACACAGCCATTCGGATATCAATGATCTGAGCTGTAAGACGCAGATCTATACGCCACTGTATGTTAAGAGCCCAGTGGTCTGATGAACTAGTTCACCAAAACACCAGCGTTCAACTTAAATAAGCATGCAATTCTCATCTCTCGTCTCTAACTAGCTAAATATCCCAGACATCCGCTGCTGCCAGTCGCCTCATTGCCGATGCCAAACGAGCTCCAGTACCAGTCTCTCCTGTGCCACTGATCTGCTCAAATTAAAGCCATGTGAGACGCATCGGGATCCCCTGGATCATCACCACCACCACCAACCCCACGGACAGCTAGATCAGACCCAGGACAGGTAGATGAGACACTACTAAGGAATCACCGGCATCATCTCCTCCAGGCTGGAGAAGCGTTAACGTTACGTTGCGGAGATGGCTCTGACTTCAGCCAACAAGAAGTGGCTCATAGCTCGAAACCCCCTTCTCGACCACTTGATCATAAGCCCTCCCCATAAAATCAGAACAATACTGGTGACGGAAGAGTGAGACAACTAGTTCAACCAACTATCTATATAAAGCGACTGCTAAAACCCAGCGATGACGAGCCTCAAATAGAAGTTTTCGAGCTGTCTAAACGATATCTCGGAGATTAAATGATCAGCAGGGACAAAGCTCATGTTCTCTCTCCCCCCTCTCTCCCTCTCTCCCTCTCTCTGCTTGTCAAAACAAATGCAGGAGGACAGCCTCTAAGTCATGTGTCCCAACAACAGCTTGTCCCGCCCCCAGGCTGTACGTCACTTCCGCCCCGCGGCACTGGCTTGAACTCGTTGCTGCGGCAACGAGTGAACGTAACCCACTTAACTTAAAGGAATAGTTCACCCTAAAATGAAAAGTCTGTCACCATTTACTCGCCCTCGAGTCGGGTTGTTGCAAAACTGTATGAGTTTCTTCTGCTGAACACAAAATAAGATATTTTAAAGAATGTCGGTAACCTGTTGATGGTCCCAATAGAGGGGCGCTGGTATGACATCACTTTGTAGGCCAAAACGCGGAAGCGAGTTAGCCTTTTAGCACTTCCGGTTCTCTCATACCGAAGTCAATGGGTTTTTTTAATGGGTTTTTGTATAACACTACTACCGGAATACTATAACTACTACAATGGCCACAGCTGTCATTCGTACTAGACAGTGTTAATTTCGTTGACGAATAATTTTCATCAGAATTTTCATCAACAACCTTTTTTCAATTACAAAAACGAGACGATAACTAAATGAAAAAACTGTTTAGGATGACAAAAACTATGACGGAAATCTACTGTCATTTTCGCCAACGAATGAAAACGAGGGAGGAAAGATTACGGAAGAGATCCAGTCAGTACTGATGTCCTGTGTAATAGATGCGCACATTTGAATTGCAATGTGCTGATCTAACCGCGGGAAAATGTGGCGCTATTGCGCATTCTACAGGCTCACGTAACAGCGCTTCAGAGCGGTTCAATCAATGAATAGCGCACATTTATGCCACGTAATTGTTTATGAACTAATACTGAGGAATAATGACAATGTTTACTTTACGATGTTTATATACAACCCGTTCTCACTCCCAAAGCGTCGAAAAACGAAGCATGGTCAAGTGCTTTCCGCGTCACAATAAAGACGCTAAAGGCACCCCTAGGCGTCACTATATCGACGCGCTGAGTGCTCCATTCATTTCAATGAGAAACCTTCGGCGTCAGACACAGACGCGTTGGGCATGGGAACGTTATCGTCATGCTGATCATATATTGGGTTATGATTTTGCCATTATGACATGTTGGACTGTAATTCTCAATTTAATCAGCCAGCATCATTTTATTTACGCTATCTAGACACGTTTTAACATGTAACCCAACCCTATTCCATCCCTAAACCTACCCATTTGTGTGGTATAAAACGCAGATATAACAGGCAGAGTCGACTGCAAGCACAATTTATAAAAAAAAGTACAAATATTCCGAGGCCAAGCGATTGATTTGTGTGAAGGAAATCCCCAAAAGCGATCTGAGTCTCCATCCGCAGAAGATCACGAACACATACAATTTCAAATATTGCCGCCCGTTACGTCAGTTTTCATAGTGAAATTTCATTGGCTCTCGTATGTCTCGTGACTAATTGCGTCATTACGTCAGCTTTGATTGTAAAATTTCATTGGTTCTCGTGTGTCTTGTGACCGAATGCGTCATGCTAAAGAACCATGTGTATTATTTGAATGAGATATTAATGAGTGTGTTCACGGAGCGGCGGGATCATCATCTAAACAATTAAAACATTAAGATCAACTCTGTTCTTTACATAAAGACATCGTGTGACTTCAGAAGACTTGGAATGCAACATGAGTTAATAGTTTTATACTGTTTTTGGTCAGTTTTTGCAATAAATACCTGTGACTGTACTTGTATTTGCCTGTTGTGTGTTTTATATTGTTTAGGAGTGGGTAGGTTTAGGGTAGGAGTTGTGTTAGCTGCTCCAAAATATAAAAGTAACCTTTAAATATGAATAAAATATTAATAAAATCATGTATGCTTTTACAAATGCAAAGACAACAACTGAAATGAATGCAGCATTCAGCACATCAAAATAGTGACGCCTAGGGGTGACTTTAGCGTCTTCGTTGCGACGCGGAAGGCACTTGACCATGCTTCGTTTTTCGACGCCCTGGGAGTGAGAACGGGTTGTTATATAGTAATGTGTTTTAGACGGTTGTAACAATGCATGTTTAACAAGGTGCAGGCATTTCAAGAGTCAATGTGTATTTTGAGCTTGTTTATAATTAAAAGTCATGCATTTTATAGCCTAAACTATTTCATTTCATTCCCATTTAATTCATAGTCAGGAGGAAAGACTAAGAACAGTATTTGACATATTATTCAATAAAGCATCAGGGTTAAAATAGTTCACTAAAACCATTAAAAAAATATTAATTACTTGAAATTAAATAAATGTTAACTGAAATTTTGAAAATAAATAAACATAAACTTATTTGAAGTTTTAGCTTAACCTGACATACTAATTAAAATGATAAAAACTATATAGATGTTTTAAAAAAAAAGTGAATTGAGCTCTCTTTTGTGTATTTTTGCGCTTGAAAGGTCAAAAATACAATTATGTCAGTTTTGACATGTATTCAAGTAAAGTGGGTTATGTAATGCTTAAAGGATCACGCCGACTTTTTGGGACTTTAGCTTATTCACCGTATCCCGCAGAGTTAGATAAGTCCATACATTCCATTCTCATCTCCATGTGTGACATAACGTCTCAGGTTACTAATGTAACCATTGTTCCCTGAGAACAGGGAACGAGACACTGCGTCAGCTTTTGCTTACGCTACGGGGAACGCCTCCAGCGTGACAGGTGCCTGAAATCACAATCAAAAAACGTCAATCCTATTGACCAGCGACAGCCTATGATGTCATCAAGGCGCGACCAGGAAGTATATAAGGGCGCCTTGCCAACATGACAGTATCTAATCGTCTGAAGGGACTGTTTTGGCAGGCAGGCCCTGCGGCATGGCACAGCGACGCAGTGTCTCGTTCCCTGTTCTCAGGGAACAATGGTTACATTAGTAACCTGAGACGTTCCCTTTCGAAAGGGAACTCGCACTGCGTCAGCTTTTGCTTACGCTACGGGGAACGATATACCCACTACGCCATGCCGACGGGAGTGCATGCCCATAGGCAGTGACAACTGTCAAGACAAGCAAATTCTACTGAAATGCCTGAATCACTCCCCTTCTGGTCACATTAGGCTGTCAGTGACAGCGCTCCCTACGGTCATAGCCCAAGCTATCACCCAAGAATGAACCCTCACACACATGAGGTCCTTCCCAGGCCCTGCTCGAAGGCCTGGAACCACCCCTTCGACTTAGAAGGGGTCCCTTTAAGGGAACGTGGCAAGGGAACTCGAGGGAACCCTATGCCAGTCACTATTCGGGAGGTCCTCACCGAATGCCACCAGGGAGACCTGACCTGGTGACCCAGTCTGCTATGGGACACGTAATACGGTCAACCCTGTCTGTAGTGTACAGAGCCTCTGGTACACGCCTATGAAAAGGCATCCCGCTAGGGTGCTGCAAGAAAGGCAGTGACATCCACTAGCCGGATCTCAGAGACGGGTTATCCCGGAGAGCGGCGCTCAGCGAAGTGCTTTATAACCCTTGCTAGCGAGGGGAGTTCAGCCGCTCAATCCTCGGATCTACCAAGCACCTACTTTAAAACGTGCTTAGGAGGCCAGAGGCCTTACAGGCTGATCATACCAGGGAGGCCCCGAGGGGCCTACAACCGTAATCAGCGCCAGGCGGCCGTAAGCTCATAACAGACCCTCACTTGAGAGGAGCTCATAAGCCTGCCCGGTAGGTACCCATGCCGCAGGCAAACTATGAAAGTCCCCTCCTGTGGGGACCGCATAGCAGCAGTAACGTCTCGTCGTGCTAGGGTAAGCACACCGCCTTCAGGTCTCGCGAACGGCCAGAGACCGGCGCCTGATAGCAGGTGACCACTAGCTGTCAGCGTAAAGCCAGTTGTGTGTTCCCGCCTAGGGAACTCGTTCCCCAGGGAGGCCGAGAGGGACCTCCACCCGGTAACCTATGCCGACTGCTCGCGTGTCAGTCGTGCTAGCCCTCGAGGTAGCTGGGAAGACCAGGGACTCGCTTCAACAGGGAGGCCTAGCGGGCCTACCACCTGCAAGAATGTTGGGCATTTCTCCATCACAGCCCTCCGCTCAGTGGCTGGACCTATCCAGAGACCACGAGACAGGAGCGTGCCTTCAGAGGAGGCCCCGTGGGGCCTACTACTCCAAGCGAATCCCACAGGGAAGCCCCGTGCCGCTTGCCTGATAGCAACCCATGCTACGATCCGTTACCGAAACTGGGGACCGGGGAACGACTTCAGGGAGGCGCAATGCCTCCACCTGATAGCAGAACATGCCACCCGTCTCAGAGCGGGAGCTCGCCTTCAGGGAGGCCCAATGCCTACCACCTGATAGCAGACTGTGCTACTCATAGCACTTCCTGCTCACCGCCACAGCCAGGAAGGTCACTCAGGGGGCCGATTGCGGCCCACTACCTACTAGCACTCATGCTAGCCCTCCAGTGACTGGAGCCCAGGAACGCCCCCACAGAGGAGGTCAGGTGAGCCTGCTTACCCCACAGCAGGCTCTTAGGGAGGCCAGGCCACCTATTAGCAGCACGTACCAGCCATCGAGGGGCTTAAAGCCGGTGGCGCCCCCTCGGGGGAGACCAGGCAGCGCCTGTTGACCAAGCAGGCTCTCAGGGAGGCCAAACGTGGCCTCCACCTGAGCGAAGATAACCCAAACCAGGAGCCTACCCCTCAGGGAGGCCTTTAAGAAGGCTGGCTGCTGCACCTGGGCTGACGGCAGCTGTCTGCTGCTGACAAAGGCCTGGAAATCCAGATATCACCTGGGAACTCGTCCCCAGGGAGCTAGTTGACGAGGTTACTGCTGACGTCGACACCAGTGGAGAAAATCCTCCCAGGCACACTCGTGTGCCATGGCGTCGAGACTTCTTGCAAGGAGGCCGGTTGATGCCTACTACCTGTCCTGAAGTCCTGCTGCCCAGACCGCCCAAGCTGGCTACCAACAACCAGCTGGCTCTTATACCCCACCTGGGGCTGGTCCTTCCCGGAGGTAACTAGGAAACAAGTTCTCACTTTGCCCTAGGGCCCCCAAGACGGCGCAGTCTCTCGGGCAGTGCCTACAGACATGGACCTAATCACATTGCCAACAGCGGTGTACTCAGCAGAAGTGCTAACAAAAACCCTCTAAGCGAGGGGAGTACAACTTACGTCACCTGCCTCGGGGCGGCTGTCTTATTTCCCATGCAGCGGCCAACCGTAATGCGAGGGCGTCAGCCAATGGCAATGCTCGGGCCTCAGGGGAGCATCCGACCAGAACCGTAAACATCGGTTTATCCGATGTTCAGCTTACCCCGAGCCCTAAAGAAGGTGGAGCAGAGACATAAAGCAAGGGTAAACATTACTTTTTCATAGAAAAAATAGAACCCACCGGCCGAACCATCCTCCAGGAAGAGGCCGGGGGCCGCCAAAAGATGGCGGCCACCAAGCTCTGAAAGGCGGAAACAGCAGATAAAGTCTAATCGCAAACCGGCGAAAGACGCTTCGTTCCGCCCCACGACCACTGGCAAAGTCGCTGTCTCCTGCAACACCTCGACTGCGTTACTTGTAACCCCAGAACGCAGAGAAGGGGGCGGGCCTTGGCCGGACAACTCTGTAACAAGAGGAGGTTAGGTCAAGGATGCATAACAAGCCCTGTTTATACTTCAAGACAGGCCAGGGGCGAACAACCTTCCTTAGAAGGGAACGCCCCCATCCTTGACGGAACCTAGGCCAAGTGGTGCGACCTCAGTCTGCACTAGATCCACTCAGGGCTCGGGAAAGAAATATTATCACCTCTAATAATACACAATGAGGCCCCCGAAAACCCTTTTTCCAAAGCCCCGCAGAGCTGGGCGCAGATCTCACTACAGCTCATGCAAAAGTGCATACCCGGTCTTCAGCTACTTCACACTTTTACGCTAGGAAAAACACAGCTCGCCCCCGACACTACAAACCCTCGGGCAAGAGCGCAATTCAGTTACCCACATCAGTGGGTAAAACATACACGGAGAGGCAGCAAATTCTACTAGCAAAAGTGAGGCATACACACACAACCACATAATGTTGCAAAGAAGATCGTTCTTAGCTTACTCACGGGGAGCTGCAGGCCCTGCAAAATCCAGCGATGATCCAGACTTCCCCAAGCAACCCCTCAGGGGAGCGACGGTACAAAAAAGTCCTGAAAAACATAGTTTGAAAATGTTTCGCCCTACAGAGGGGGACTCACCAATCGCTCCTCGCGGTGCTTCAAACCAGCCCTCGAGCAAGTATCCGCCCACCGCTTCCTGAGGGGGGCGCTTTAACAAACAAACCAGGCGGGCCGTCAGAATCTTACATTTCCTGCTCATCATGGGCCCACCGGCCTGATGTAAAAACGCCCGGGGAAAAGGTCAGAGGAAGGGAAAAAGGCAGCGTTCAAGTCCGCTCCCTCGGGGGCGGAGTCCGCTGCCTACGCTGGTTCCGGTCGCCAGCCCCGGCTTCCTTCCTCTTCCGGTTGCGGGTGTCCCGCCTCTTTTGCGTCCCGCTCCTCCGCGGCGGGGGCGCTCGAGAGGCAACGCTGGCTCGTTGTTCCCGTCTCCAGCCCTCAGACTGAGACGGGAGAGGGACACCCGACTGCCTGGGCGCGGTCCCGGACCTCCGCGGAATGCATGTTTTAAATGCCGCCGAGCGCGCCCTCGCCTCTCTGAACTTTTCCACCACCGCCTCCACGGAGGTGCCGAAAAGCTCAGAGGGCGACACCGGGGCATCGAGGAGAAAGGATCTCTCTTTCCCCCCGATGTCCGCCAGGTTGAGCCACAGATGTCTCTCCGTGGCCACCATCGCCGCCATCGAGCGACCGATGGCGAAAGCAGTCTGCTTGGTGGCCCGGAGAGACAAATCCGTGGCCCGGCGCAACTCGGCCACCGCTTCAGGGGTTATTCCCTCCCCCTGATCGAGGTCCCCCAGCAGGTCTGCCTGGTAGGCCTGTAACACAGCCATAGTGTGTAAGGCCGCCCCGGCATGACCCGCCGACATGTATGCCCTGCCGTTCAAGCGCGCGGTGGTCCTGAGCGCTTCCGTCGGCAGGGTGGGAGCCCTTAGTGTCGATAACCTCCCGGAGGCGAGATAGTGTGCAAACGGCTCGTCTACGGGTGGCAACGACACATATCCAGCCTCGGGCAATCCCTCAACATCAGCGAAATTAGCCCGCTGATGTCGATGGATACGGGCTGAATAAGGTTTCTTCCATCCCTTCGAGATCTCTTGGTGGAGATCGGGAAAAAATGGAAGACTCCCAGGAGCTGGTTGGTCATGGGCGGAGAGAAAACGGTCGTCCAACCTACTTGGACGCACGTCATCTCTCCTAACACGCTGCCAGGGCAGCTGCAGTCTACCTGCAGCGCGCTCCATGACCTCCAACAACTCCCCATACATGGGACAGGGTGGTTGGGAAGCCTCAGCCTCAGGCGCTTCATTCGCCTCCCCAACCATCCTCTGCTCGAACGGAAGAGCAGCGGACGAGGAGGAGGAACCCAAATCCAGTTCCTCCTCCGAGGTCCGCCCCTCGCGATCTGGCTCGTCGTCAACCAAAACCACACCAGCCTCTAGGCGACGAGCCAGATCCAGCTGGGAACCCCAAGATTGTATGCGCCGCTCAGCCTCAGCACGAGCGGGGCCGTTCCCAGCTGCTGAGCTCTCTCCCCTCGAGAAGAGAGCCAGACGAGAGCGGAGCGTTCTCATAGGAAAACGCTCGCAGTTCGCACAGGAGGCTCCCTCGAGAACCTCCCGTGCGTGCTCTTCCCCCAGACAGTACACGCAAAGTGAGTGTGTGTCATCAGGTGTAAGATACCTGTTACACGGATCCACGCACCTGCGGAAGTGGCGCTGCTTGCTAGCACACTTTGAAGACATTTCCCAACGGTGAAACAGGCAAAACAGTCCCTGAAGACGAAAAGATACTGTCATGTTGGCAAGGCGCCCTTATATACTTCCTGGTCGCGCCTTGATGACATCATAGGCTGTCGCTGGTCAATAGGATTGACGTTTTTTGATTGTGATTTCAGGCACCTGTCACGCTGGAGGCGTTCCCCGTAGCGTAAGCAAAAGCTGACGCAGTGCGAGTTCCCTTTCGAAAGGGAACTCTGTCTGACGCACCCACCGCTAGCCTAGCTTAGCACAAAGACTGGAGGTAAACAGCTCCATTTAACCTACTGCTCAATAAGTGACAAAATAACGTCAACATGTTCCTATTTACATGTTGTGATGTGCATAGTCACATTGTGTACTAAGACCGACGGCAAATAATAAGTTGTGATTTTCTAGACCGATATGGCTAGGAACTATACTCTCATTCCTGCATAATAATCAAGGAACTTTGCTGCCACAGCGGCACAATGATATGTGCCTCCAGTCTTTGTGCTAAGCTAGGCTAGCAGTGGGTGCGTCAGACAGAGTTATGGCACACACGGAGATGAGAAAGGTATGTAGCCTATGAACTTGTATAACTCTGGGTGATACGGTGAATAAGCTAAAGTCCCAAAAAGTCGGCGTGTTCCTTTAAAAGCTCAATTAATGCATTGCAATTTAAATAAACCCATCAGATTTTAGTCGACTAAATCTACTGTAGATTTAGTCGACTAAAATCTTATGAAAATTATTCGACTAAAACTAGACTAAAACTAAAAACAATTCAGGTGACTAAAATATGTCTAAAACTAAATGGCATTTTAGTCAAAACGCTATGACTACAACTAAATCCAAATTTGCTGTCAAAATTAACACTGGTACTACACTGCACCAAATGTAATTTTTGTCATGTCATATTTACATTCGAAGCTTCCATTGATGTTTTAGAATGAAGCTTTATATGTCTATCATCATATTTTATGACAGCATCACCCAAAAAGTGTCAAAATCCTCAAACAAAATTCTCAAAACAATATGAATTAAATGAGGCACTGAGCGCAAAGCAAAAGCAGATAGGTCTACATAATTACAATCTTTTTTGCAATATATGATTGTGTAAGATCTAGATCGCGCCCGAAGGTGCGTGCCTCGCTTTGTGTGTGAAGTGAAAATGGCAGTGAAAATGTTGTTTTTGAAAGTGAATATGAATTGAAGAAAAATATTTTGTTAGATAAAAACATGTTGTGAATTTTGGAAATTATTATATCTATCTTTTCAATATATTTTGACTTCACAACGCTCTGGAGTTATTGGAAATGTTTGGATCACATGAATGGGTCTGTATATAGTCTGTAATGCGTAGGCTACGATCAATTTGACCGTAATGGCCATAAGGGAGAAATACTCAGAACTCTTTTGTGTTTTGTAATTTTTTATAAAATAACAAATATGGGTTTAATTTCAACAAAGTTATTACATTGCAAAATTTAAGTGGGTCGAGGAGGTTAACGTCATCACGCCAAAAAGGCAAACTCAGTCCACTTTTACAAACTTTCTGGGTAAATGTTTTTAGATAAAAAAATAATTTTTCGGAAGCTTGGTGGTAGTGATGTTGAAGACAAGTGTTCTAATGCCAAAGGCCTATAACGGCAGTGAATAGCTTTTTAAAAAAGACCCAAACGTATCACAGAATGATCCCATGCGAAACATGTCATATATTCCAAGTGTTCTGGGGGTATATGATATAACATTTGATGTATTATTTAACAGAATTCACTGCCATTATATGGACGAGCGCAAGCTCACCTTTTGTGGTGAATGTAGGATTACAAATTTAGGAAGGTACATAACTTTAGCATTTAAGGTAAAAATGATGATATCAGATTCCAGGCCAGTTCCTGTTTTCTCTTCATTGTAAGTAAGATGAGCACCATTTGTCTTTAGTGGCTCTTGGAGCCCTTGAGTGATTGGATTAGCATCAGTCCATTTGAGTGACACTGTTGTGCTGATTGAATCAAGACTGATGACAGGAATGTTTGAGGTGTCTTTCCTATTTTCCTATACAACATTTGCATTATATTGTTCATAGTGTCTCCTCCCCTGCTGTATAGTCCCTCCCCCTGAAATGTAGATAAATTACAGTGTTCTGTACTGTTAAATTAGACTTGTTGGAACCTCAGCAGAAGAACAGCACAGTTCTCAATAAACGAGTAATGTCTGCTTTAAAGATATCCCAACGTCTCCTGGTCTCTTCTTCAAACGAGGAAAAGAAAAGTTCACAACAGATGGTGCCGTGACCCGGATAGAGCTACTCACCTGAACTCCAGAATCCAGATTGCAACTTCAAGCTCAAAGATCTGCCTACGTTCCAGACTGGAATCCAGAGCGGAACTTCCAGCTGAACAAAGATTTCCAGACTGAATTCTTTCTGTACAACCAAGGGTTGGTGAGTCACTCTATCCAAAAGAACCTTTAAGACCAGTACAAATTTGTTATCCTCTGCACCATCAGAGAAGAGTAATCAGACAGCTGTAGGGTCTGGTTAACTAAGTTACCCTCTAAAAAGTTTGTTTTAGAGATGAAAGTTACCCTCTGTTTTCAGGCCGGCAAGATTAGCATTCACAAGCTAATAGTTGTTTAGCCTCTGTTTTCGGCAGGGAAGAATTGTTCAGCCTCTGTTTCAGGCAGGGAAGATTAGCATACGGGCTAATTTTTGTGTTGTCCTTTGGTTTTTGGTTTTGTTTTTTTGTTTGCCTCGTCATAGAGAAGAGTTAGCCTCATGTGCTAATAAGATTGTACCCTCTGTTTGCAAGACAGTAGAGAGAAGTTTTTTTTAGTGTTTGTTTGTGGTAACAGAAATTCACAAAATGTTTAGGAAAAATACTAGACAGATCACACCTTTTTGGACAGATAGTGAATTCAAGTCTTTGTTATCAGAGCACATGGACTCCATCGTGACTGAGCCAGTCAGATTGAATTTAACAAAGAAATTTGGCATTGATGCAGACAAAGTATGGTCAATTGAAGATTGTAAGAAGGTACTAGGAGACAGTCTTCGCAAGAACAATGTGAAAGGTATTATCTGTTGTCACAGAGAATTTGGTTTAACACTAGCTGCAGAACAGTCTAAGCGCAACTTAGAGCTAGAGAAACAGATCAAAGAGCTCCGTACTAGATTATCTTCTGTGACTAAGAAAGTAAACCGCAACAAAGATGCAGAAAAAACTGATGTGGTAGAAGTTAGTCAGCCTGATAACGTTTATCCTGACTTGCAAGCTTTCTTTGAAACAGATGTAGCCATCCAATCAGTAACTGATGAGCCTGTAGATTCAGTGCAGGTTTGTGGGGCTAGGAGAAGATCTCAGGGAACTGAAAGTGTTACTCACAACTCTTCTGTTGTCCAAATACAAACTGTTGTCAAAACATCTTTAGGTCCTAAGGATATTGAGAGAATTGCTGAAAGTTTGCCATCAGTGCAAATAAATTATTCTGAATTTAGAAGAGCATTGTTCAGTAAAATGCATCTTTACGACATGTCGTTGCCGGAAGTCACACAGCTGATGTCACAAATTCTAACTGAATCTGAATTCAACAATTTTGAGTCTGCTGTTACTTCCGAACTGCCACATGTCAGTAAAGTCGATTTGAGAGAAGGTGTTTTGAAAATCCTAAAGAATATCTTAGGACCTAAAATCGATTGGTCGAGGGTTACTAGCTGTGTACAAGAGAAAGAAGAAACTGTGAGTGAATACACTGAGAGGTTCTGCCAGGTAGCTGTAACGTACAGTGGAATAGTGGATGATTCCGAAAGTGTGTTAGCTGACAAAGGAGCTCTAATCCGAATTTGGGCACATGGTCTTGTAGCTGAGTACAGAACAGCCTTGCCATTCCTAGATATTACGTGGGCTAAAAGAACTCTCAGAAGTAACCTAGAAAGTTTAGCTATTTGGGAAAGAGATTCTGATGTCAAAGAGAGAGTAAGAATTGCAGCAGTTTCTGTTAAGGTCAACTCAGAGAAGCCAAAGAAATGCAAAAGTCCTAGAGAAGCCAGTTGTTCTTACTGTGGCAAGCACGGACATTTTGGAAAAGAATGTAGGAAAAACAAAAAGAACTTTAAAGAAGTTAACAAGGTTAATCAGCTTCTGCTTAGCCTGCTTGATATTCTGAAGCAGCCCCTCCCCTCCTCGTTAAACTTGTGGGGCAACTTGATACAGTGTTAACCATTTAGGCTGTGAGTGCTTAATTTCCCCAGTAACTCACAACAAAGATGAAAGACTTATTTTTGTTTAATAGAACAAAAGGAAAGTGACTGTCTCAGCATTTGTTTGGGGGACATTAAGTAAGACTCACAGCCTTAAATGTTATGCCACAGAATATTGCAGTCAGACAACCATCCTCTGTTAATGATGTCTACTAGGACTGATGTTTCACTGGAGAATGGAAATGTGCCAATTTTCTCACACACTCTACAGTGTGCACACAACACAGGGACACAATAGGACACGGACAAGTGAGGTGCCCTCGGAAGAACTGAACGCAACATGCGTTTGGGGGTGAACCCAGGGTGAAGACACTACCTCATAGGCCTTTCCCAATTTAGTCCATCCTTTCCTCACTGGTCCATAGGTGTCAAATAAATTAAGAAATAGGGAAAGAATGATACGACAACAGTAGACTCTGAAAACGATAGAACCATAGTGTTTAAACTGCTACAACCGTAGTGTTTTGAAGAAATACTGCTCTCTGTTTTTCTGTTTTCTGTCTTACAGTGTGCAGATAAAACTTGATGGCTGTCCCCAGATCCATATGCAACGACAGTCTCATCTGCATATGAAGACCCAACCTCCAGGAAACAACTAGATCAACTGCAGAGACTACAACCAACAAAGATGAAAAAAATACACAACGCAGAGAATCAACTACGGGAACTTCAGTCATCACAAGACATTCTTGATCTTTCAGCAAAATTACATCAGATGACTGAAGATATTTCTTCATGGTTCGGAAACCTGTTAGGTCAACAAAATGACTCGCAAGGACTGTTCCAACCACAAAAAAACATTACCCGTAATGAACTACACGGACCTTAATTGCATGTTTGTTTCTGTGTCCACATGCAATTACAGACAATCAACACAGAACATGATATGTGCCTGTAACTTTGTCCAAGTTACATGACTAGAAGATGGGGCTTATGTTAACAAACATAAGCTATAGAATGGACTAATGAAGGTTTAAATTTGTATTATGTGAGAGTTATTAGAACTCTCAAAGGGGGAAATGTAGGATTACAAATTTAGGAAGGTACATAACTTTAGCATTTAAGGTAAAAATGATGATATCAGATTCCAGGCCAGTTCCTGTTTTCTCTTCATTGTAAGTAAGATGAGCACCATTTGTCTTTAGTGGCTCTTGGAGCCCTTGAGTGATTGGATTAGCATCAGTCCATTTGAGTGACACTGTTGTGCTGATTGAATCAAGACTGATGACAGGAATGTTTGAGGTGTCTTTCCTATTTTCCTATACAACATTTGCATTATATTGTTCATAGTGTCTCCTCCCCTGCTGTATAGTCCCTCCCCCTGAAATGTAGATAAATTACAGTGTTCTGTACTGTTAAATTAGACTTGTTGGAACCTCAGCAGAAGAACAGCACAGTTCTCAATAAACGAGTAATGTCTGCTTTAAAGATATCCCAACGTCTCCTGGTCTCTTCTTCAAACGAGGAAAAGAAAAGTTCACAACAGGTGCATAAAAGAAAGAAGGCCATGCCGTATTAGAAAAAATTATTTTTCATTTTACACTGAACACTGAAGTAGTCACATAACTTGTTGCCCTATGTGGGTTTGATTGCTTCTATTGTTCTCCTCATTTGTAATCATCACTGAAACAGTAGGCCTACACACTATTTACTCATCACTGACGGGGAGAAAGCAGGTAAGAAGGTAGCTATTTGATCATTGCTGCGATGTGGTTATTTGCACAAGCTCTTTCACGGGCATCATGTCGACAGATGAGGTAGGGGAGCGCGGGGTTAGTTGTAACACGCATTTTTTTAACCCTTTCCACACATGCCAGAATGACGAAACTTAGTGTATTTACTAGTTGCCATATCAACATTATTTAGAGAAAAAATTGCGCAAAAATTAAAAAATCTCTGAAAGATATTACTGAACATGTATTTAACCATAGCAAAAGTAAATTTCTTACTTAAGTTTAGTTTTCATCTCTGTTTTTTGTGTTTATGTAAAATAAGACAAATCCGATATTATTTTAATCTTATATCTGTTATTTAACAGTTGAGATCGTTCTTTAAAGCTACACTGTGTAACTATTTTAGTTTATTCTGAGCTAAAAACACTTAGTTCTTTCAAAAATATATGTGCTCATTAATTTATATTTACTTCTTTCAAGTAATAAAGTATTCTCGTAAGTTTATAATATGCCATTGAAAATACATACGGGTAAGGGGTTCGAATGGGGGTCGCCATGTTGCCCCTCCATCTTGAAAGTACATTAGCCAAAGAGGGACATACCCGTAAATTCAAGCTTCGCCTTTCGCGTTTTAACACTCGATGGCACCGTGTCGAATGTGAAGAGGGGGATTGCTTGAGACTGCTATATGAAAACCTGAAAGCCTTTTTGAAAGTCTGTTGCTGATGGAGGATCACTCTTATTCTCGAGGATATGTAACAGAGACGCCAAGGAAGCGAAAAAGAGAATTAAGACGGCAACACAACAGGCAAATCAACACTAATGGACGAGGTCGAACTGGAAGCCATATTAATCTTGGACTAAATCGGCCACTGTAGGAGTTAAAACGAAATCGGAATTGGGAGGAACAGAAACTAATATTTCCTGGATGGTCATATACCTTTTCACCGTTAGATTGGGGAAAATATCACACAGTGTAGCTTTAATGATGATCTAACAGCAGAAGACACGAGCCGCGATTTAAATCCCAGTTGCGCAGATGGGGTGTGTTGTAACACTGCTTTACAATGAGCCCCTATTAGAAATATGCCATTATATTCTATACTTTTATTAATTCTTTTGAAAAACCATGAGAAAAGTGTGAATAATGACTGAGAGTTAATGTTCATAAATTATTAATTATTATTACGTTTTGAACTCTGCTGTATAGCTGTATTTAGCAATGCTTATATTTTTAATGATTAAAAAATGCCATTATTTTATTTTAAAAAGTTAATGATTGTATTTTGTTGACAAAATATTTTAGTTTGTCTTGTATATTTTTTGGATTATATCAGGTAACATTTTAAGCTGTAATTTGGTCATGTTACATTGTGCCCCACCACATGTTACAATGTAGGCTACCCCACCTATGGGGCATGTTGTCACATTTCACTTCCATTCTTTCGGGGTAAATCAAGAAAATAGTATACACTGTATTAATGAAACAAAACCACATAATTGTACTAGACATGTGTGCAATTAATGTGGGAAACAATAAATACTCTGAACCCCAAGTGGATTTACACAAACTGAGAAAGTCAAAAAGCGTTAGGTTGTGCCCCGCTCTCCCCTATAGGCTACCACCTATTACACAAACATAGTTTATAAAGTGTAGGCCTATGTATTATTTATTCATCATTTACTAGACTATATAAATCTGGTTATCCTATTTGAGACTTTTCTTGGCATGACACATTGACATTATAGTACAGAATAGCTCTTTCGGCATTATCCGGAACATTTAGTTTCAACGGAAAGAGGCTCTGGGTGTCCGGGAAGCGTCACATTCTTTTGATTTTCCCGGTAAAAACGTCCCGAGTCCTTCACATAAAAATCAGTCTACAGGCTTTCACAGTCACAGACAACATATAAAGTCGGGAAAGTCTCCTTTTTAAGTTTGGCTACAAGCTGTTCACACATTGGTAATTAATAATAATAATAATATAATAAATAAATATAATAAATAAATCAAAAATACAGATTAATACATGAAAATATTGCCCATTTAATTACTAAAATGAACTTGAAGCATATTTTTTTGTAAGATAAGCTGTTCTACCCCAAAGGTGATTAATTGGCTACTATAAAACTGATCATATAGTAGGCCTATGTAAATTATATTCTGGAGTATTACCTCAAAGGCCTATGTGTTAAGAAAAGTATTTAATAGGCTCCTCTCAAAAATGCACAATTACAAGCCAACTAGGCCTGCATAGAATTCTTAATTAAACCTTATCAATCAAAAGATTAAGTAAATGTAAGCCAATTAGCCTGTACTTATATTTTTGCTTAGAGGCCCATGGAGAAAAAAAAATGCAATTTGGGGAAGATCTTGTATTTATATGGACACAAAGCATGTTTCTGATGGCTTGTAATGTAATCAAAGGGATTTTTTTATAACAAACTGCTTACATAAATCACACGTGAGATAATAAATAAGGGCTTATTTTTTATTATAAAAGCTTTTTAGTTTAAAGTGTGTGTGTGTGTGTGTGTGTGGGGTGCAAGTAAACAATAAGCATAAAATACTATGATGACTGTTTCATATTTCATACATAGGGCTACATTACATGATTTTTCTACAAAAGGATGGATAATCACTTAAACCTAAGCTTCTTCTGTCCAGTAAATGCTCATCTTTAATAAATAAAATATTAATATTTAATCATATTTAGTATTACCAACAATATCAAGTTTTCTTATTAAAATACACATGTACAACCTGAAGGCGGACATTTTTAGAATTACACTAAAATGAGATTAAATATCTGTATACATATGAATATTAATATACAGCATATAAGTGGGGTCCAAAAGTCAGAGACCGCTTTGATTCAAAAGATTTGTGAAATATTTTGAAATGTAAGATTATGCACTATTATACACACAAGCAAAAGTGTGACATTGGCCATGTGAACTCAGATTTTCTTGCTTCCATTGAAACACAAGACTCTCTTTGGAATAAAATCATGGTGAACAACATGATAATCAGATTTTGTCCATGAACAAAATTAACATTCTTGGATGTTAATTTTTTAACAATCTGGTCACCTAATTCTTTCCACTCTATACTAGTATTTAGTAGGACTATAGTACAAGTGCATTATGATACACGCGAATGTCAGCCGAATGTTACCATGTGTAATCTATTTAATTTAATCTGTCCCAGGGGTTCAGTCCTCATTAAAATCTCTCGACTGTCCTTCCCTGTTATTAGATAATAGCACACAGGTCATAGGTGATTGATGGAATAGAGATTTCATGCATAAAAGAACAAATTAATACTCCGAGGATCAAACTGACCTTCATTTCTTCACTGACAGATATTAAGCATAAATCATATAATGATATAGGCTATTGATTCACACACTCACTTTAACACACTCTCTTGTGATAAAAAATATTACCTTAGTAAGAGCCCACCAATCAAATTATGATATTTAAAATAATGTGACTGGATTTATATTCACAAATAACGGTGTAGGACTACTAACAAGAAGTAGTACATGTTGAGATCCAACCTACTAAGCCAAATAAGATCAGAGTCTCTTTGTTTGACACAGGGTTCAATAATAGAAGTTGTGTTGTGCCATCTAGTGGTCTTTATGTAGAATTACAGCTTAGAGAGGTTGAAAAAAATATATTGCATGGCACTATATAATGCAGAAAATCCATGTAATTGTTTCAGAGAATAGCAAACCTTGTTTAAAACCTTATAAAATATTCAGTGTTAGGTTTTTCTTAATAGATCAGATAACATTAGTTAGTTGAAAATATAATTTATTATGTGAATGTTGCAGGAAACAAGCCCAACTTTACCAAAACAAAGCAGAGGACAGACAAAAAAATAAAAATCATTGCAAAATAAAACTTAAATGGAAAATGTATAAATCTGATCAATAACTATAGTCACACATTGTAAAGTCTTGACTACAAAAAAGCTATTGAACATTTCTCCCTTTATCACCAAAAGACATTACATTTAATAAAATGTTGACCCTCTGGTTTGATATTTTTTGTCACTTTTTACATTTTTGCTGTTGTTTTGAGTTTCATATAACGTACCCAAAAGCATTAAACTGATTGGTCTGTTGTACCAGCGTATTGTGAATGGTCAACCACTTTGAGCATGTGTCGAAATTTGACTGACAACAGTCACATTTTAAAGTGTGCATAGTTATTAAGCACATGCTATTAATTTTGCTGAACAACTTTTTTTATTACTTTATCAGCTCTTTGAACCAATAACGGTTTATTGAAACCTGTCGATTGACAGTCCCATAGATATATGTTTTTATTTAAGTCTATACAGTCCCACATACTGGCCGGAACTGATAATGAGGGCTTTAAAACTGCAGTGAACTAATGCATGGAAAATAGCAGTGTCAAAACATGTTTAACTTCTAACGTAAAGGCACAATATGTAAGATTTTTGGATTAAAATATCCAAAAACCACTAGAACAGTGTTATATATTTTGTTGACTTATGTACTTACATCATCCCAGATGTTTCCGAAATATTTAAATCCAGAGAAATAAGCCTTTTTTTCCCCAGGACATGGACCGTGTCCCTGCGTCGCTTATCAATGACATCATACCCGTGTTAACCTCGATTTCCGCACATGATTTCGGATCATGATTTCCGCACATTGAACATGATTTCTACATGATTCTTTTCCAGCAGTTGTGAGGTGAAGACAACATCTCCCATGAATCCGTGCTCAATCTCGGCGTCATCAAGCTACGCCTTTGTTTTGAATAGGCGACCTCTAGTTGCGAAAAACTACATATTGTGCCTTTAACATAAAATCGTCATGAGAAACTGAAAAAGCAGATGAGGCGCTACGATCAAGAAGTCTAATGCATTATGTTTAGATTGAAAACACACTTTTCTCTTTTTCATCGCTAGGCTAGGGTGAACAATAGGCAAGAATTAATATTAAAATCTATATTATTTGACATTTATAACGTGAGTGAAAGATCAGGGGCTTAAGCCACCAAAGTAGCTGATCACCAATTGCAGATTACAAGAGGACATCATAGCTGTTATTATACTTTGAGCTATTCTGAAATGTGTCTGAAGTCTGTGGTCTTTTGCTTCATATTTAAGTTTGCTAATCACTAATGTGCACAGTACCTGACCATGGCCCCCATAGCCCCCGCCCATCAAGACCATTGTACATATAGGCACATTAAAACATATATTAAAGGGGTGATGAATTGAGAAATCAACTTTCCTTTGAGCCTTATATAAATAAAAGATGATATAAGAATATCCTGTAAGTTTCGGAGCTGAAAACTTTCTTGTTAGTCAAAGAAAAGCTTTTATTGACACCAGGCCCAGAAAACAAGAGATCTCAGAATATGTCGACCACTGACATCATAGAATGCAGAAGCACCGCCTCAAGCCCGCCCACCGACTCGTGGAGCTAAACGGGTCGCGCTACCGAGCAATAAACATGCCGCTTCCAGCTCACGTAAGACATTGCGTGTTTGTTCGCTTCATTTCACTGCAGAATCGATTGTAAACAAGATACAGGTCGAGACTGGATTTGCAGACATTTAGAGATTAAAACAATGCTGTGCCTTCTATATTGGATCCGACAGGAACAGTGCAACACACTTTTGTGAGTAAAACATGTTTTTTTTATATGTGTTAGTATTGCATTGTTACAGAGTTGGAGGCTGAGGTGTTATTGGTTCATTCGTGATCAGACTCGGACTTGTAATGCCAGGGCTCGCAAAGTGTGTGTGTGTACGGGTTGTGGTTATTCACTGATCGGGCCGACCAAGTAATACAAAAGTAACATTCCTTTCTTGCGCACGTGCGTGTGTGCGGGTCGCGGTTATTCACTGATCGGGCCGACCAAGTAATACAAAAATAACATTCCTTTCGCACATGCGTGTAGGGTTCGTGGTTATATTCACATCGGGTCGGCCAAGTAATACAAAAATAACATTCCAGTCATCGCGGGTGGATGAGAGATGAATCATTGTGTTTGTTTGATGAGCCCTGTGAGCGATTCCCCAGACGATTTCCACATGTACTGAGGAGAGCTGACGCTCATTAAATATGCAAATCTTATCCAATCCAGCCATGGGCGTTTACTTCCAAGTCTTCAGTGCAGCACGCCCATCAAAACCAAGCGTTTTTCAGAGAGCCTCAAAAACATGGCAGAAAATAGCCTATTACTTATTCATTATGTATTTTAGTAAATTTAATTAGTTACTGTACCTAAATTGATAGTTCACCCAAAAATGAAAATGATCCCATGATTTTCTCATTCTTCTTTCAAAAAAGAAGAATGTGCAAAAAAAAGTGCATCCATCTGTCATAAAAGTAATTCATACAACTTCAGTGGGTTAATAAAGCTTCTAAAGCAAAGGGTTTGTGCATGAAACATATCCATATTTAAAACTTTATAAACTAAAATAACTAGCTTCCGTCAGACGGCCATACGCACCAAAAGAGTAACCCCTGACCTAGTCTCGCGTAGCCAGACCTTCAGACTGACGGCAGATGTCTGGACTCTATTGCAGCTTTCATTGGCCAAGGACCGCTCAAGAGGACGTTTGACTGACATGTAACGCAACCAATCACAGTTTGTTTTGTTCCATGTCATGTTTAGGAGCGTGAACATGTAAAGTCGAGGTCCCTTTAATAATAGACCGGTGTGCATCTATAAATTAATAATACAAGAACGTTGTTCAAGATCACGATTTTCCGGTAGTTTTAAAGCACGTGTGTTTTAGCGCTGTTTGCTTTCGGCATACTGTAGAGTGGTAGGACCCAGAAAACAGTGACACGTAATGTCAGATTTTACAAGCAGATACCTGGGAAAGCTATCCATTAGAATTCCTGTTCATCTGAAGGGCATTTGCTTGGCTGGCGCAGGATCCACTGGAATCCATCTTTCCTCATGGCATGTTGAGTCAAACAATGGAGCATACATTGTAGCACAGTGTACAGTGATGATGACCAAATACAGTAATGACCAAAAGTTTGCAAGCAACCTGAGTTTTGCGTGCTTCTTGATACCATTGAACATACTGTTTTAAAGGGTAAATAAGAAACACAGTTTCTGCCAATCTCATGTTAATCTTGAGTACCTATAGAGTAGCATTGCATCCTTCATATCTCCAAAGAGTCTTTAGTTTTATCATATTTATAAAAGACACATACGCTGTACCGATTCTTTCCGAAAACACCAGAGCTTGTGCAGGCATGCAGGCATACATCATAGCATTGTCCCTGGCTAACTTTAGATTCACTATACGTTCGTGTTGTTAACATGATATTTACTTATGCGCCGATTGCCAACAAAACAGACACTTGATGCAGTTTCACTCACCGCCTTCGGTTTCGACTCGTGATCGGGAACTGCAACGGCCAAAACTATGTTTTTAGCATGCATCACATTATTGTGTGGTGGGCCCTTTTAAGAGACTGATCACTTGACTCATAATGCACGCTATGTGCTGGTGACGTAGAAGCACTGTATCACCAGTGTGATGAGAACCACGGTAGATGATAAGTCTTGCTCTACCTTCTTGTGATAATATTGGTTTACTTTTATTTGTAACACTAAGAAAGAGCGAATCCCTCATGTATGAGGCAGCGCGTGTCTGTGTACCTGCTATTAAATGTGTGAAATACAGACTTTTTCTGCTTTCAAGCACTTTATTTTCATGATTCAACGAGAGTTATCTGGGTGAAAGCGTTACAGAAAAAACAAACACACTTGCAGAACTCCGTTACTGCTCCAGAAAAACAAACTGCATCCTCTGTTTCCTTAACGCTGGGTTATTTGGGAAGCTGAACAAGTTTTTCATTCCCTCACAACCAGAAACACACTTCTTTAGTGACACTGTTGATTTCGTGGTCTAAAAACAAAATGACAGCGCTGCCGACGGCTTCTGTAACCCGAATGAAGCTTGTTGATGGGCGTGCTCTTGCTCTCGCTCTGGGGTGCGTTTCCCGTACAACGATGCAACTCGCTGGTTTAACTACCATAGTACGATGCATCTTTAAAGAAATCAACTAGCTAGTCACTACTGTTTCCCGAAACCATGGTACCTGTGTCGCAAAACCATGGTTTGAACCACATTGGTTGGAGCTGTCGTTATGACGTTCTTCTTCTTCTTCTTCGATCTAATGGCGTACTGGTGCTATGAGCACATATCGCCACCTGCTGTAAATTTGGTTCTTTTCTCTTTTCGACTGCGCTTTCTTAGTGACGATGTGGAGTAATTACGTTAACAACTCAACATTCATTCTTTGAACAATAAAATATAAACATATATAAACACAATGTTGTCTTCTCTGATCCCAAAAATCTATAACTATTAATTTCACAATTTCATATTTATTAATTTCTTATTGAATATTGATAGATCAGCACAATTAAAATGAAAATAAATGATGGGTTTTACTGTTGATCAATGATCACTGTGATTGTTATACTATTGTGTACACCTGTTGCATATTTTGCTTAAGATCATTAGCCTACCTATTTAAGTCCCCTTGCCATACAGCTATGTGTTCATATGACCTATATGAAAATGACACGAAAACCACAATTTTACCCAATTTTACACGAAAACCACAAAGTTACAGTTCTTTTGGAGGAGGTGGAGAATAAAAAAAACAGCTATTTTCAAAGCTGAAAAATTGTGTAACAAATGCTGATTAAAAAAAAAATCCTGGGCAGAAATCACCCAAAAAATAAATGCTTCTGCCTATTCCTTTTCAGACTTTATGTTGATTTATGTCATCATTTGTTAAATGTTTAAATGTCAGAATAAAATAAATCTGAATCTGCCTACGTTTCCTTAGCGCTAAGCACTGCATGTGTTGCGTGTGTAATGCTACAGTACAGATACAATTTAATATTTAAGGGTAAACCCCTTTTTGTAAAATATTGTTATATGACAATTTGTCTTTGGGAATTTAACAAAGCTACTCACTTGCACACTCGTTTCTTCGCACAAACGAAACCAAGACTGCGTCCCAACCAGCATAAATAATCCTTTCGGAGGGCACTTCGAAGGGAGAATAATTGCGATCGTCACGCTATTATATCGTTTCAAATAATTTGTAATGAAGAAAGCAAATTGTGTAAAACCTAGGCACCTCGACTTTAAGTCATCCAAATTACTTAAAGTGGATGGTGAAACCTTCGAAAGAAATAGGCTATAGGGTTGATAGCTCTAAATAGCACACATCCCAGCTGCTGCGAAATCAATGACGTCGACACGACAAACTAACAAGGAACTATACTTCTAACCACAGGTCAAGAGCTGTCGTTCCAACCACACAAGTTTGCGATGCAATTTGCGAACGTTCGTTGGAACGATGGTTTCGGGAAACACCAAATCGTTGAACTATGCTGATAACGACGGAACTTGCGACCATAGTTGGCCAACAATGCTTTCGGGAAACGCACCCCTGGTTGATGTGTGCACGTGCTCATCCGGGAGAAGTGCTCATATAAGGAATTCCACCCTTTATGACATCATACAGGTCCATACTCAAAATTTATTTACGAAACTTGTTCGAATCCTGAAGGAGTGTATTTGGCACAGAAATACTCCATCATGCATCAACTCCGTCAACTGTTTTTTTTTTATTTTGGCCATGTTTAGCATGAGAATCCAACTCTTTAACTGTGTAAATAATTCAGAATGCATGAAATACCAAAACTACTAGCAACAATTAGCAAATAGCAACATAATATGGGCCATTCAGCAGAGAAACATTCAATATTCTGTCTGAGGTTATTTTGATGGCATGTAGGGCAGAAGTTGAATTTATCCTTCAGATAAAGGTTGGATTCTGAAAAGTTATGTTATGTACACCAGATTGGAGCCAAAATGAATGCAATTGATTATTTTTAATACAATTATAAAGTAAAAATGATAAAGAACATATATTTATAAAGTAAAAATATTCCATTTTGATTTCCTGTTGACTTTAAGGATATAACAGCCACATTTGTAACCACATTGTGTTGAATATCATTGAGATGTTGAATAAAAGACGAGCAAGTCAAGAAGTCTGGTTGTGATGCGCTGGAAAACCCAACCTTTTTATTTTCTACATTTTTGTGACTACAGAAATGCTGAAACATTTTAACACTGAAAAAAGCATGGTGACATCATTACTTGCATCTTTTTTGTCTATTTTTTTCTTGCTTAGCAAACACAGAAGATGATATTGCACGGCATATAGAGAACAGTAGCTAACAGGAAAGAAGAAAGAAAGAAAGAAAGAAAGAAAAAAAAAACAATTGGATAGATCAGAATTTAAAATGAAAAGCATGACGCATTACAACCTGAGAGTAATACCTACTGCATTCCTCCACTGAAACAGACACAACATACAGAGAAAACAGGCCGAGAGAAAGAGAGAAGAAAAAGAAACGTGTAAAAACAGAACCAGCTTGATACAAGATGCACTGTTCGAAATTGAAACAAGCACTACTTTTGCGAAAGAAAATGTCAGCAAGTTTATTTTTCAGTTTATCAAAACCTTCCTCCTTCTTTATAATAATCATCGCTGGAAGTAGTCCCTCTTGGACCTACAAAAAAATAAATATAAAAAAAATGAAAAACATGATTTTGTTTTCCAGCTGATTGTCTTAGGCGCTCTCAGTATTATACGGCACACAGAGCCAAGCCTTCTATCAAATAGGAACTCCTTTTCCACGACAACCAACTGGGATAGGAATTAATGATTAGAGCAATCCCAACATTCACATACATCGAGCTATCTAAGCTAGACACTACATTAGAGGAGTGGGTCGGGACGGAGCGTAGGGTTTGGGAAGAGAAGGGGTGAGTATTCTGATGCGGACAGCTGCTGTGACGCTGCAGGCGAACACTTCGGGGTCTTTGACTGTGTTGTGGGCAGAGAGGATCTTGACTCACAGTTGGGCTTGATTTTTGCCACTGTTCGTTTCGTACAAAACAAATCTTAAACGCTGCACCTGGATCATCTATCTGATATCCCTTATGTGATGTAGGAAACCCATGGCCAGCAAGCCTAATGCAACAAATAAAACAATTCTGATTGTAGCCTACAGCATAGTGAGACGAAACACGCTGCTATCATGGGCATTCTCTTCAGTCCCGCTAATATAAGGGACATCGTTCTGCATCGTTCTTTTCATGATGTTTCCAAGTGGTGTCCTCACTCCTAACCAGATGCACACAATGCATCCAATTGTTAAGGTGAACTGTACAAAACCGTGTGTCCGAACCACTAGCAGAATCAAACAGAAATGGAAACTGCTGAAATATCAATACAGGCTCAACCAATGCTGTGATTTTGAGGGGTCCCAGTTGGGCTTGTTGGCTTTTACAGTTTACCATTAGGCAGGCACAACGCATTTGACTAGCACGTTTTGCCAATAACCAGTTTTTGGGGGTATCTTAACGTTAAAACGGACCGTTCTATCCCAGTCAGACGCTAATCCAAACTTTGTAAGACTGTGTGAAACCTGTTTGAAAGCAATTCTCTGTTTGGTGCCACTAGTGGTGCAGACATTACGTCACCTTCAACATACAACATTAGACACACACTTCCGCCCTCCCCATACACGCACACACCAATTCCTGTTTTCTTTGCAGATTTATTAGACTTTGCTCATTGTCAGTACACACGTTCAGACCAAAATTGACATATAAGATGGATCTAGGCAGCAGTGCCACGTCAATTACAAATCAACCCAGCGACGTGACCCCGCCCCCGGCAGACCTGCTGCCCCGCCCACGCTCCACCCTCTCAGTGTCCGACACAGCAAAGTGAGCAGGACTTGTAGCCCTCCATCCCAAAAGCCACAGATTGTACTGTTTAGCAGTATATGCCCCAATAAGTTGAACTTAGCTTGTCTACATTGTCCCACTATGCCCTGGCTCGTACCCGTGCAGACGGCAAATAACCTCACAAACGCCAGTGCTTATGCAAAAATTACACTACTTTCTTTCGTCCCCCCTCCCTCCCCCCTCCCACTTTTTGGTTTGGTTAGAAAATCTTTGGATGTGCAGCAATACCCATAAAACAATGATTTGAAGTACAAAGGACAAAATCATTCTGGACATTTAAATAACATAAAAATAAATCAACTAAAAACATTATACACTGCTTTTTTTTGGCCACGACGAGGTCAGTCCTCCGCGGCTCTCCGTCTGGCAGTGTATTAATACAAGGGCCAAAGTGCCATCTAACATACAAACACAGAGGAATGGAAATTCATCGATATATCTACACTTCAGACATAAGGCTGTAAAATAAAATGAATGTCCGTTTTTTTGTTTTTTGTTTTAGTTTTTTCCAAAAAACCTACTATGTACAAATCTATATTTTCTACAAATACATAAATTAAAACAGAGGTTAAGCGATACAAAAATGCAATTAAATTAACGGAAATCACAACACCGTAGTAGAAGAAAGTGAACGAATAGACACAGAATCACAGCAGTTGGTTTTACCCTGTAAAAAAGAATAGTCAAACATCCTTAGAGTATCAGAACAACACAAGGCTTTAAAAAAAATAAGCTTCTTTTTCTTTCTGCAAGTTTCGGTCTGCTATCACGGAAACTCGCCTTTGGTGACCAAAACTGAGCACTTTAGCCAAAACCGTCAAAATAAATACTCATAAAGCTTTTTTTCCCGAAGTAACATCGACGATTACCAAACTAGTTAGTTCTGCCTTAATCACATAAACTCTCTATACAACAGAACTGTGAAAATTTATTACTATGAGGTATTCAGATATTGGTAAAGACGTGCACGGCCTAATCGGTGGACACACCCACTGGTGACGTGGCGAGGGGGGGTGGGAGGTGGGGGCAAGCGGCAGATTTGGCAGGGAGGTGGCAGGAGCTTTGGTTTGTCAGCGAGAGTTGGAGAAAGCAAGAGAAATTCCTTTGGTATGTTTTCATTGCATGGTTGCACTGGCAAAAGCACCACGGTGAGAGAGAAGAAATATTCCATTTTTTCTTCGTCAGTGGCCCTTCCACAGGCTGAGGTATTCCGAGAGTTAAAAGGTGGGTGTCGAGAGGTCAACTGCGGTTTAACACTTTGGTTCAAGCAAGGCACTCGTCCTGTGAGTTTAAAACATGTCTGCCGAGGGCGCTGTTATGAGCACGGATGAGTGATAGAGAGCATTAGAGCGAAGGAGAGGAGGAGGCAGGGAGGGAGGGAGGGGAGGGAAAGACTGGAAACACACCATCTATTCATCCACCTTATCATTCATTTAGGCCGTGCAAAGAGAACAAATCTTTGGTATTCTTTGGTATCATTACTTTGATAGAAATCACGAATGGAAACGGACTGAGGTAGCATCTTTGGTTCACACTATAAATATCAGCAGGTTTTTTTTTTTTGTCATTTTTTCTGCTTTTCTACATGAGGAAGCAGCGCTCTTTTATATATGCTTGGATGTTGTAATAGTCGTAAATACCAAATATATTTTAAAGCTAAAACACACCACAAGAGACAACAAGGCCAGATATCTTGTGAGTTTGAGTGAGTCTATTATATATGAAGCGATCGCATCACCCTGCTTCAGTCTCAATAATGCTTTCTTCCCAGTTGTGAAATGCATAGAATGCTCTCTCTTACCGGGGTATTGGGTTCGGGCCCGGATGGGGGACACTGCGGCGGTGTTGATGGTCGATGCCGTGAAAATGATGCATTAGACAATGAAATAGCCTTCTATCGCGAAATAAAAACAGCATCTAACTGAGCTTAATGGGATATGAAAGCGATGAATCTAATATGACGGCGCATGACTTATGGGTTTGTGAAAGCATGCTGACAGCCTACATTAACATTCTAAGGGTGAGAAAGTCTGTGAAAAGTTTCAAATGAAATGTAACGCAAAGCCTGAATTTCCTCCTGCTTCCTCTAATGACAATTGACATGTGCATGCGTTTGCTCCAGACAAAGCTAATTGTGATAAATGACAAAATTTGAGTTCTTTCACCCAGACGTCTCTTCAACCTCATTAAATGAGAGTCTGCGGAACTCGTATCTCCTTATAAGCTGTGTTTGACTGATGGGTGTGGGTATGAAACGGTGACAGGTGCTAGTTAGCGTATCTTTATCTTTGGTTTTCAGCAACTGGCATTGAAACATTTCAAATACAGGTAAAAAAGGCAGGTTAAAGCTAGCAAAAATCTCCCTGAAATAATCACAAGAAAAGGACTTAGGCAGGAATGGGGTGCGGGCACAGATGTGTCCTCACAGAGATATGCTTGACTACTACTAGTTTGTTCATTAGGACAAATAAGAGACTTAATTATATGTTAAATGGCTACAGGAGTCACCTGAATGAAACTGTCACAGGTGTCTTGATAAGAGGATTCAACATAGTTTTGCCTGATTTCAAAAGTGATAATGATAAAATACACATGTTTCTTTGGTTCTACCATCCGTGATTGATAAGAAGATGGCAAGTTCACGTGTATTTTTAGGTTCCTATGTAGCTTTTCCAACAATTAGGAAGAAAGCACTATCCTGAGGGTGACATTCAGGCAACCTTTGTCAAGATTCTACACCACCTGATCATATGAAAACACAGAGGTGAGCCTGTGACGTCGGGCATTGCACCTAAGATGTCACAAAAACTGGAATCTGACATCGGAGTGAATAACAATCACTCCACATTTGAGATGATCACTGATGAGAAAAAGTCCTTGAAAGCAACCGATCACATGAAAAAAAGAAAGACTTTGAGGGGAGTGTGTTGAGACGGGGACCGGCCAGTGATTGGAGTGTAACTTCTTTTTTCTTTTTTCTTTTTTGCAGAATGTCAGACATAAACGAACAAAGTCCTAAATGGGGGTAGAGCAGTCTTTGGTGTTTTTCTTTGGATATTATAAATATCGGTACTGTACAAGTTTTAAGGGCAAACGCTGTCTAAAATTGTCTCTTTGTTTAAAGCTTTTCCACCGAAGTTTTTTTTTTTTTCCCATAATGCAGCCATTACTCCATCATGCTTTGGTACAAGTGCTGGAGGAGGAGGAGTTGGCCGAGTTGGAGCTGCCGTCGTCCAGCCACTTATCAAGGCTCCGTCGACGCGCGTTCATGAAGAAGTTGCTGACGGTGGCGAGCTCCAGGCCCAGCTGCTGAGAGATGGTGATTTGTAACTCTTTGGACGGGCGCTTGTTCTCTTTGAATATTGCATGTAAAGTCCGACGCTGGACATCAGTGAAGACCAGCCGGGGCTTCTTGGAGATGCTCCCCCGCTCGCCTTTACCGTGCTCCTGCTCCTTTCTCTTGCACGCTGAAAGAACAAAAGGTTGACACGCAAAAGTCAGACATAATTGGCAAACACGTAAAATAAGCTACAGACATTCTGAAGCAGACTTATTTTGTGACCCTGGACCGCAAAACCAGTCATAAGTTGCACGGGTATATCTGTGGCAATAGCAACAATATGTTAGTATGGGTCATAAATATTGTTTTTTCTTTAATGCCAAAAATCATTAGGATATTAAGTAAAGATCATGTTCCATGAAGATATTTTGCACATTTTCTACTGTAAATATATTCAAAATGTATTATTAGTAGTAATATGCTGCTGAAGAACTAATGAAGAACTTCATTTAAAGGCGATATTCTCAATGTTTTGATTTGTTTGCACCCTCAGATTTTCAAATAGTTGTATCTCAGCCAAATATTGTCCTTTCCTAAACCATGCATCAACGGGAAGCTTATTTATTTAGCTTTCATATGTTGTATATTATATTTATATATGTAAATTGACCCTTATAACTGGTTTTGTGGTCACATATGTCATGACAGTACGAGTTTTTCTAAAATGGTTCTTAACGCAAATCAGTCAAAAACACGGAATAGACAAAACAACACAGAAACACTACTGCTTTTTGGAGGGTTTTGTATGGCCATTTCATGTACACTATGAATAAAGTCTCTGGAACTGTCCGTGGTGCTTAAATCTAGCCACGTGCATGGCAGATACACTATCACAACCAATATGTATATGTAACCAATAATGTATCACTTACTACCTGCCAATAATGAAAGAAAACACTAAGCAGTCATTTTGAATAAAGAAGCCTACTGGTGTGTTCCCTCTTTGTGTGCGTAAATTCCCAGTCGGCGGCATAACTGTTTAGTTTTATCAAACCACAAGGGGGCGCTAAAAGACGGTGCGAAACCGCTTAAAACAGGCCTTTACTTGAACCATCACACACATACACTTGATTCGTCAAAAGCGGAAATAAACCGCCTCAACTCATTATTATGTAAAACACAAATTTGCATCTCAGTTCCTTATTGTTCATTCTAAGCATATTTCATATTTACGTAAAAGTTTAGACAATCAATAGGCACAGGGCCAACCCTCATTTGAATATTTAATATTCAAATATATTAACAGTAAATATTAATAGTAGCCTAGTTAAATCAATTTTGTAATATTTAATAAAACTATAAGTATCCTAAGAATTTAGGCTATAGGCTATATTTTCGTAAGAGGTATACATTGAATTATCCTTTAATGCACATTCTAGTCGTGCATGTAAAAAAAGAACGGAACTATGCACAAGGAAAGCAGTTTGAAACTTTGGGTAAACATTAACAAAAAGCAAATGAGCTCGCTATCAAGTGTCATAAATCAAAAGTGTGTCCATGCACAAGGCCACTGTGACGAGACCCAAGCAGATTCCCAGGGAAATAACTGCGAACCTCTTTATCCTTCAGCACATTTGATCATCACATATAGGTACTGTTTGTCTGCAAATCATTAGACAGGCGCCAGATAAGCGCGCACACGAGAGCGAGGGCGCGCCCACGGTCACTCATTTCACAGTGGCTCCATGCAACAAAACAAAACTCCAGCCTACTATTACGCTCAGGCCTAATGAGTCGATATTATATCATATCTCGTGTAATATTATAGGCCTACTATATATTAACAGAGCAGAAGTTCAGTTATGGGCTATATATATAAACTATTGGTCTGTTACGCAAGTAACGATTTAATAATACGTATGAATTATTATTATAGTTTTTGATTTAAAGTTAGTTGAGGTTTTAGCGAAGCCGCGTGCACATTTGGGTTCAGACATTCATAGTTTAAATAGACTGAATAAAATGGCTCATGGCTTTTTACATAGATGTAAATTTGCACAAAATGCAATAAATTATTTGATACATTTTAATATTCACTAGCCTATGAGGGCAATTTTATTTTAATAATAGGTAGGTTATTACAATAATTTATTTAATGCAAGCTGCCTGCATTTTCTTCAGTTTTTCATTTTCTTCCTATTTATTCCCAAATAATATCGATAGCAAAATGATTAACGATTATCAGCTTAAATAATGTTGTTTGTTAAAATCAAATGTATTGTCATTTATTACCTTTCAAACAAAATACGCAAATGCAAAGTATTGAATCTAGGCTATAATGAGAACACTGAATTATTTTTCTAATAAAATTAAACCAGGATGACCTTTTAAAAATAATAAAACGGCAATTCCTCATAATAAACAACCATATGCTAAAATGTAAATATTAAGAGCTGAGGCTAAATGCAGTTGAATATAGAAGCGTGAACGACAGATTCACATGCAGCATAAAAAGCCCGCGTGTGAAAAAGGTGTAAAAGCAGTGATGTGAAAGACTGCTGAGTGGCCTACTGTCTTAAATTACTAAGGAAAAGGAGAAGGAAACTGAATTTGAATAATCAATATACCAATTCTATATTTACCTCTCAGTAGGCCGATCACATACCCTCAACCATGTGTACTCGATCAATAAAATACATCACTGTGTCTGGAACCTTTACTAATTTCAATATCATTTAACGGAATATGAAAATAATCTCGCTAAACCAAAATAAACTAAATCTAACTGACATGTAATTACGTTCAGTAGTTGTATTATTATTATTATTATTATTTAATAATAATACTCATGCAAAATCAGATGCAAAAGATCCAACAATTTCTGGATTTCTAAGCTTATTGAGCCAAGAAAAACAAAAACACCCATCATATGGAAATACATTACGTAAACATATAATCCTGGACAGAAACGTGTAAATAAAATGGTATGATGTAAATTCATATTTACTACGAATGTGGGGCAAAAATCCATTACAGAGCAAGGCCGAATCAGAATCAAACAAACATCAGCCCAACCTCAGTTTGCATAATACCCTCACATTGATATTTATAATAAAAGCGACATTTCGAGAGAAAGAACATAATTAAATTAAAATAAAAGACTGATGGTGTTTTCGCACAAGATTAAGATAATGACACACACAAAGAGAGAGCGTACATTCAAAACCGACAACCTATCCTCATACTTTTTTTTTTTTTTTTTGCAATGAAAGGTATTTTCATTATTTTTTTCAAAGGTAGCTTTTGACAGTTATGATGGAGTGGTGGAGGGACACTTGTATTTAAGATGCTCTCTCTTCTTTTCCCTCACTGCTGGCTTTGAACGGATCAGTGGCCCCCAAAGCCGCCCGCCAATTGATTCTAATTCTCGTGAGGCAAATTAATGGAGCCCCAATCAGTTAATTAAGAAAACCTACAACACGTCACTGGAGCCGGACAATAGATGAAGAGATCCAACCAGAAGAAGAAAAACAAGTCCTTTTTCTTGCAAACCCAAACACACACACTGCGACACGCATTCAGAGCCCATTTCAGTAGTGCGCACAGAGAAACAGTAACATATTTACGCGCACCAGTTAAAAAACTAAACATATTCACGATGCAATATACATGTCGTTTCACCACAAAACAAAATATGTAGATCAGTGGTTATTAACGTGTTGCAAAGACAAGTGGACACATTGCATCCATTTTCACATAGAGACAATGGGACGGAGGCCACCGAGGCGTCCAGACGCGCATTTCTGATCAAACTATTTCTATTGACCCGTCCATTATTTGCATGCAACTCAGTCTGAGGACTATAGGCTAGCTCAAAACAAACACGAAAGCCAAAACAACCCCATTGGACGGGATCACTTTACCTATAGGCGGTTTATTTTCTACATCGAGAGCACAACCTTAAGTTTGGAGGTATTGAAGTACAAATCAAGGTGGCACAACAAGCACATAATACAATCGCAAAACCTAAAAAGTAAGCTTTGTATGAAACCTCCAAAAAGCGTCGCAAAGACGATGAATGCTGGCCAGTCGTGAAATGCATTTGAAGGAAATGAAATGAGAGTGATAGACCGTGGAGGAGAAGAGAAGAAGTGTGTATTACCTATTGTTCTCTCACCTGCGAGCCTGAGCGCTGACATCCTCTGGAACTCAGGCTCCTGCAACCATTTCCACATCCTGCGGAAGGTTTCCCGACCAGACTTGAGCTTGCTCCAGGGCTTAGGGTTCCGGAGCAGGTCCGAAAGCGTCCCTTGCGAGCGGCACAGCACCCTCTGGGCGAAGATGGCTTGCGGAATGCTGTATCTTTTCAGTTCCGTGGTGATCCTTTGGGCCACTTCTTTGGTATTGACCTCTTCCATCTGGCCCGAATTGCTGCCGTTGTTGAGCTGCGATCCGGGCGCGGAGGAGTGGTTCTGCTCCCGTGTGGAGCCCAGCACCTGCCCGTGGCCCTGGGCGTTGAGATGGGCGTGCGGGTGATGGTGGATGCCGTTGATCGGCACCATGCTCGCCGAAGACGCGCTCATGTGCTGCTCCCCGTGTCGAGCCAACATCGCGGGGTGGTGTGCCTCGAATCCGTTAGGTGTGAGCATCTTCTCGGCGGGCATGGTGGCCCCGGGGTGCGCGTAGGGCGGCAGCCCCTGCTGGGAGTTGTGAATGCCGCTCAGTCCGGATCCAGAGAGAGGCGACAGGCTCTGTCCCATGCTGGCCACATCCTTGTGGTAGGGAGAGTAGAGGTTGTTCATCGGGGCTAGACCCCTATCGTCCCTCATCAAGGTGAAGCTCCCGCTGACGTTCCCCGGGATCCTTTGGTGCGGGTGATGATGATGATGGGGATGGTGGTGGTGATGATGGTGGTGGTGCGGGAATTTGTCGGAGACGGTGGAGATGGGCGGTAAGGGCTGTAGCGGGGTGAGAGTGGTGTAGGTGCTGCTCATGCTCATCCCGGGGGGAGCCTCGCACGCCATGCTCATGGCCGGGTGCAGGTGCGTGGCGAGCCCGGGGTGCTCCGGAGGCCGGTGGTGATGATAGTCGCCGCTGTCCAGGATTGATGCCATGCCCATGGAGCGCGCATGGGCTGACAGGCTGCGATGGCTCCTGTGATGAGCGCTGTCTCCGGTCATGAGATCCGCCGCGCTGGGGACCGGTTCATGGCTCACTCCGTGCAGATCGCCAATGCTCTCCATCGACAGCTGGGCGTTCATTATACGTGCAAGCGTGTGGACAAATCATCTATCTGATATAGCGGAGCAGTGTCCTCAGAAGTGCTCTCATTGGAAAAGTTCTGTTCTTATCTTGAATATTTTTTTTCTCCTTTGCTTTCTTTTCTGATTTTTTTCCTTCGCTTTTTCTCTGTTTTATAAAGTTTTGTAATTTTTTTTAAACGTTAAGGCCCCCGTCCCTTCAGCAGTGCATGGTGTCGGTGTGCTCGCGTCCCTCGCCATCTCTTGCCATGTCTGCTGTTGTTTCGCGCACTGCTCCGTGCTGCGGCTGCCGCTCCGCTTTCCCGCGCATGCGCGCTGATCTCGGCTCCTTTGACGTCACTTATTAAGGAAGATGCACCCCATTGCTATTAAATAGGAAAGCCTCCTGCTGGATGTATAGCGTGATCAGCCTCACACTGTTATATCGAATAATAATAATAATATTTCAAGTCAGTGGAATGGAAGGGAATGAAGTGTTATGACAATTATGCTTTATATGAAAAATCAGATGACCCTACGAAGTCGCAGTACGCGTGAATAATGCATGAATAAAGGTAATTGTTTGGCAGAACCTCCTTAATGCGATGGGCGCAGAAAACACACTTCCGGGTTCACCTGGGGGCCTCAGCTTGCATTAATATGCATATTCATTAGTTGGTGCTCCAAACTTCAAAGAAATCTTTACATACATTCACATGCCTACAGATATGATCAATATTGTATATATAAATCGTCGTGCCATTGAGCTGAAATAACAAAGTATCCACACTGACACAATATATAAATATGTATTTTTTTTTAATAGCAGAAAATTGTGCAAATATACAGATTGCTGAATGTAAGTCATCCTGTACCATGCAGAGTCGGACTGTTTTGGGGATCAAGGACAGACGGATTGGTAATAGGCAGAGAAAGGCTGGACAGATGTTTCTATTGTTGTGCTATTAAGAGTAACGAACCAAGCCATCAGGAGTGTGTCCCGCTTCCGTGGCCTGGCAGTATAATGACACAGCACATTACGTTTCATGGATGAACTTCATTCTGCACACAAATGAATAGGCAAAACGCACTTCTTTACCAAATCAATGTTACAAACATACGTGTTTTTTTTTGTCTTGCATAAAAGTTAATGGTCTTACACAACTCACGTGTTGAAAAACGAGTAATCTTTTTTTTATTACAAGACTTTGCAAAATATAGTTAACAAAAAAAAAAATCTAGCTTTACAATCAATGCAGATTGTGTAAAAGACAGATCAAAGAAGGCAGATGAAAATGTTATACCATAAATCTGACAAGCTGAAGTTTTTGAAAGGTGGCAGAACCAAGGCAGTTACAAGCCCCTTAATAGCACCCCCCCCCCCACCCCCTCAACACACACACACACACACACACACATTACAGAGATATCACTTTGCACGACTTCACATTGTTTATAGTTAAAATCGACTCCAAAAAGTCAGTTTCATAACCAGTCAAGCGAGAGAAAGGGATAACTGGACAGTTGGAGCCCGGCGAAAGCGTCCAAGCCCGGGTGGGGTGACAGCTTGCAGTGGTCAGTCCTGGGGCCCCCAGCTCTGGGCCCCGCTCGTGCGCATAGGGGACATGTCAAAGGTGACGCTTCAAGACTCCTGAAGCTAACAGCTGCGGGGGAGGGAGAGAGATTAACTTTTTTAGACTTTTCCTTGTTTCTTAGGGACCTGCTTATAGTGACAAAACACATACATCTGTCAGGGTCAAGAACAATGCCATCCAGATTAACGAGTTAAGAAGAACAGACAAGAATGAACAATTTAAATTGCGACAAATTAGAAGTCAACTCGGATCATTTGTGAGGATTTGACAAGTGGTTAACGTAACAAGAGTTTGATAATAACAACAACAATAATGAATGTATTATTATTAATAACAACAACGACCGAAGGCAATTACAGTTAAAGAACAACAATGTCAGCTGAAATATAACAACAAATAAATGCAAATATATATATTATATATTATATATTATATATATTAAGCCCCCGCTTCTTAGGAATTTACAGTGGTAACAAACTCTCTGGCTTACGATATCATTTATTTTCCACATAAACAAAAATGGAAAGCCATACAGTGCAGGTCACAGACTTTGCATTATCACCATCGACCATTAATTTGATGAAAAAGATCGTATTCAAGCACGAAATTTAGCAGCCAGCCACATCTGCGCACATTCTCATAGTGGTCGATATTTTTCATTCGCACTCGTGTCTCCGTGACGTGCGCAGCGGTGTGTGTGTGTGTGTGTGTCTGTTGGGGTGATGGAGGGTTTTTTCTTTCTTTCTGTTGAGGCCTACCTAGGCGTCTCTCCTTGCATCTGAAACCAGAGTTTGTAAATATTTTAACTGTATACAGCAGTGGTGGAAAGATCAGTTTGGATATTATTAGAAGAGTAACGCGTCTTAGAGTAATCAATATCACAAAAACGGCGCAGGCCAAAAAAATGTAATATCAAATTATATTTTCTTATTATTGTTTTATCTAGAATTATATGTGAAACTGATAATATTTAATAGAATTATAAAATATGGCTATGCATGAGAGTCTTCAAAATAAAAAATAAAATAAAAATTGCAGTCATTAATATTCTCAAAGATAGCCTAAGTTTTATTTTCACAGCGAGACAATAAAAAGGACTGAAAGGCAGTGCCAGTGAAACATATTGATGATAAAAAAAGATTTTCCGCTTAACATTTCTTAATGGGGTATAGGTGCATTCACTCATAAAGAATAATCAATTATTTAAAGACTTTTGCCCTTGAACTTTTCCTCAAATCGTTATAAGTGGAGAACATTTAGAGCCCCTTTACTTTAAATGTGAATTCAAGCCAAACCTGAGCACTAATGCCACTATACGAAACAAACAGAAGCAGATCAATACAGAATCAAATATTAACACGACATGGTGATGCTCATTTATAAATAAGTAGAATTACAGTTTGTTTTTCAACGACATAAATTTTCAGTAATAAACCGCCAATTTAAATGTTTATCCAAATAACATAGGAACATAAAAAAAAAAAAAAAAAAAAAAAAAAAAAAGAATTCTGGGATCAGGTGTAAGGTTTTAAATGAGCCAATACTGTATACTATGAATAATATAAATCACATGTTTATATGCTCTTATTTCCTGTAAAAATATATCTTAAATTGTGCTATTTAATTTTCAATTTTGGAGATATTCGTTGCTTTAAAAACGCTACTGTTAAAAAAACCCGTTAAATATTAATTTATTGTGAAATGTTTATTATTATTATTAGGCATATTATTATTATTAATTATCTATTAGCGTATTTCAGTATAATAATGTCCCAATTCCAGATATCTCAAACTTGATCTTTTATGAAAGTGTAGCCTACTATTACTACTGTTTTATGATATAATAGATTAATGTATGTTTAATAGCCTATGACCCTATACATGAAAAGACAAATTAAATAGGAAACAAATTGTTGTATTTTAGGATCTCAGAAGCAAATCTCAGAAAATCTCAGAGATATTCTAAGAAATACAGATTATTGTTATCTTTAAGACTCCCGATCTCAGAGCGTTCTGGACAGGGGATGATTGAAATATGCAACAATCGATTGTGGATTACATTAGCGGATCAGTTTCTTCCAATTGAAAGAAGAGTGAAAAGATACAATTACAACAACACTCAGGATGGAAGAAGTAACTGAAAGTGTTAATTGATTGTTTTAAGAGGATCAGTTGGAGATCATGTGTGTGTCCACCAAAGCAGTAACAAATTCAGCATGCCGATTTTAATTTAAGATATTTTTGTTAGTTTCATTTCTGCACGTGCGGAATCAATAAATCGATTACAAATGTTTATCCCTTTTACAATTGTTTCGTCCAGTACAACAGGAAGTGGAGATGTTGCATAGGCTATAACGCATTTTGGCACACGTTTTATATAGCCTAATAAGAAATAAAATGTGTATTACCTATAAATAAATAAAACCGATTAAAGTCAGCTTATTTTTAAAAAGCCAAATGGTCCGATAAAATGCAACGTTATTGCATTTTTGATGGCACTGTCTTCAGGGTTAAATATGATTCAAATCTGATTCAATACACGGCCCTGCGTGTGCACTTGCTTGAACATTTCTAAAATAAATGAATAATTATTTTCAACCACCAGAGAGTAGTTATACTTCATGATTATATAAGAAGTCAATTTAAATCAATTTGCCAGCTGATGCAACAAGTTTCTATCATCTGGATATATTTCGGGTTCACGTTGAGAAAAATTGGAGAAAACAGTGTTGAAGGTAAATATTCATATATTTAAATATATATATATTTTAAATTCCAAAACTACTGTACAATTCTAAATATGCAAAAAACGTATCTTTTATTTGTAGGACTAGTCTAATTTTTTGAAATGATACAATTCTGATGAAATACGCGAGTGTGTGTTTTAGAGTGACGAGTGTGATACGAAGTTACGAACACACATTAGGATGTTAATTAAGAGTATCCTATAGGTCGTAGAAAGATCTGTAGTGATATATTTTGTTCGACAATATGTGACACCTAAATCAGCCTATTAGATTTAGAAATCATAAACTGGAATGAAGATGGTGTGAAGCAGAACAACCTGTCTCAGCATTTCAAAATACTAAGCTACACCTTACATTTCCCATCATTTTGTCCTCAGCATACTACACTTTATGAAACTTACAGTAAGGTAGTACCATGATTATAGTGTAAAATGTGCGGGCGAGGCAGCCCTGAATCCAATCAGATATAGCTACATAAACACACGAGCCTTCACTTGATAATGAATTATCATAATTAATGAGTATAACAGGTGACCTTCAGTGCGCCAGATATTTTGAGGGCACCATCATGCCGTTTGATCTAATTATAATGAGGCAGTGAAACATAAACCTCATATTAAAGCTCAGATATATGTGCAGACACACCCTAATTCAAGTAACACAATTCAACGCATGAATGCAGTGCTGACATGATTATACTGGTGATTATTTCGAATCAGGTTTATGGGTATCATGGCATGGCGTATGATTTACAGCGCTGGAGCAATTTGACAGTGCATAAGAGTGACCCTTGACTTTAACCTTGTTTTCAAGTTCAGGAAACTCCGCAGGACGCCAAATGTCACTGCATCCAGTAAAACAACATATACACTCATCATGCAGCGATTCTTTCCTTTCTCTCTCTCTCTCTATCTCTCTCTCACCCTCTCTCCACACACACCTTCCCATGCTTACCGACACGACGCGCTCTTTATATTATATACCAGTCCCATCGTGAAAGATATTATCATTGCCAAACCATACACAGACATGTACCTGTAAGTTTTGTGTATTATCCACAGTTTTGTCATGGAAAGCAGTAATTTTGTTTAGTGCATAATATGTTCGCTGTGCTCCGCAGTCAGGGCGCTTTCGGCATCCATCCGGCGGGTCTTGTCCAGCAGGATAATCGCTTTTCCACCATTTCCATGATCGAATCACAGCATCCACGGGCAAAAACTCCGTTTCGGTCGGTGTTGTTTGCTTGTCTCTCGGCTCTTGATTCTGTCTTATCCGTGCATTTAAAGATGCGCGTGCATTTGAATAGCCGCGCGAGCAGTTATGGATCCGGCGCGGGCTGAAAGGGAATCAGTATGCAAATTATTTCAGTAACAATCGAAATGTTCGATCTGTGATCTGCGCACTCGCCTCTCACTCGCTCTCCCTCTCTCTCTCTTTCCCATTCATTGCCCTCTTAAAAGCCATTTCTCTAAACACAAAAGTGTGATTTTTTTAAATAAACATTTTAAATATTAGATGTATATATATATATATATATATATATATATATATATATATATATATATATATATATATATATATATATATATATATATATATATATATATATCAAGGAAATGCTGGTCTTTAGAATTTGAACAAAACAGAACGTGTTAAATATTTGAAAACACTATTAAATCATATCCATTATTCAACATATTTTTAAACAAGGAGCCTTGAAGCAAAGATCTAAGTATGTGCAAATTGATTATTGTAAAACAGTGCACGTACACGAACACAAAACAATAAACCTTGTTTAGAATGATACAATATCCTGTATTCCTAATATCATAATTATATTTTTTTGTATTTTCGGTTAAAATCGCCATAAAACAAACTTTGAACCACACAAACCATACTATTATCCGCACATAGGCTATTCATTTAAAATGACAGGATTTGCGGAAAAATATATATTTTCACAATTTGATTAGAATTATATCTATATTCCTGAAGCAGTCATCTGCCCCATTTAATCAATACCGCGTGAGTCATGTCTATCTGCTTATCCAGCTTCTTTATTAACAGGAAAATGGGATTGTAATGCATGCATTTGATGCATTTTAACACATTAATATAATATATATAAAATTCCTTAAGCTACATGAAAAAAATAAAACTGCAGTGCCTCAGACCATGATCCATAATGTGCCTCATACATTTATACTTCTGTAATAAATTATTTGCAGTACTTTTTGTATACATGTGACTGCATTTGAGGACTGATATGGCAACAGCACATCCAGAGTAACAATCGCAGAAAGAGACAAACCTAATATTGAACTGTTACATGCATTTGAGCTTCATCTTGAAATTGCAGGCCATCTGGCATTGAGATGGGTTTGAGGATGATAGGTCAAGGGTCACTAACTCAGGGTTCAAATGGCAAGCAATGGTCACTCTATTGAACCCGAGTCCTCACTTCTGCTTAATTTATCTTGAAAAACATGATTGTTTGTACCAATGAATATGCATCTTCCCTTAACACCCACACACGTTCACAATCATACTGCATGTAAGGATGGAGAATTGCTACGGTTGCATACAAATTTGGCTTTAGGGTCAATTTATAGCACATACACAATGAGGAATATCTGAATTATTTAGATTTGGTCACAGAGCTGATACCGGTGTTGTTTCTGAACCACAGTGCGGTTTCAGAGCAGACCAGAGCTTGTTGATAAATCAGACTTTGGCCATGATAATCTTTCATCATTAATATTTAATTAACAGGAGGCAGCTCGGTGCCTGAGCTGTGCAGAGACTTAATTTAGCAACTCCATCCAGCCTTACAGGCACTGACCCTGTTCAAGAACATTAACATAAATGTCTGAAATTAATAATTCAATTAACATAGATAGATAGATAGATAGATAGATAGATAGATAGATAGATAGATAGATAGATAGATAGATAGATAGATAGATAGATAGATAGATAGATAGATAGATAGATAGATAGATAGATAGATAGATAGATAGACAGATGGATGCTAACTTATTGATCTGCCTACTGCAGCCAACCTGAGGGTCACTATAGTGTGGACAATATTTTCGTTAACATTTGAAGGGTTATTTTGAAAAGCATGGCCTCTGGAGAGTGAATATGGTGCCGAGAAACTCCCAGTCTCTGTTGGAAAGGGATTAAAGAGTTTTCAAAGCCATCTGACTGCCATTTATAGACATATTGACACAGAGTATAGATCTCTATTTAGTATAACCTTCATTAGTGAAGACACCATCTCAGCCACTGCTGTGAGCTACACGTAATGTGCCATAGGTATAAGCACACACATTACTCATGCACATATGGACGAATGTTATTTCCTGCATTAATTGCAATGGTTATTACGGCAATAATAATCTGACATAAATTAGATAGAAAACAAATTAAACAGAGAGACAGCAGTCCCCAGTGAGAATCAAAGGGATAGTTCACCCAAAAATAAAAATTAATGTCATTAATTATTCACCCTCATGCCGCTCCAAACCGTAAGATGTTTCTAAACGTAAATGAAGATCTTTTTGATGAAATCTGAGAGCTTTCTGTACTCTCCATTGACATCTACGCAACTACCACTTTGACGCTTCAAAAAGTTCATAAAGAGATCTTAAAACGAATCCATATGAACCTAGTAGTCTAAATTATCTGAAGAGACTCGATCGCTTTATATGATGAACAGACCAACCTCATTGGTTCTTTGCGGAAGCTCAAACATGCTGCGTAACACACGAGAATGAACCTCATTGGTTCTTTGCGGAAGCTCAAACATGCTGCGTAACACGAGAATTAACCTCATTGGTTCTTTGCGGAAGCTCAAACTTGCTGCGTAACACGAGAATGAACCTCATTGGTTCTTTGCGGAAGCTCAAACATGCTGCGTAACACACGAGAATGAACCTCATTGGTTCTTGCAGAAGCTCAAACATGCTGCGTAACACGAGAATGAACCTCATTGGTTCTTTGCGGAAGCTCAAACATGCTGTGTAACACGAGAATGAACCTCATTGGTTCTTTGCGGAAGCTCAAACATGCTGTGTAACACGAGAATGAACCTCATTGGTTCTTTGCGGAAGCTCAAACATGCTGTGTAACACGAGAATGAACCTCATTGGATCTTTGCGGAAGCTCAAACATGCTGTGTAACACGAGAATGAACCTCATTGGTTCTTTGCGGAAGCTCAAACATGCTGTGTAACACGAGAAGGAACCTCATTGGTTCTTTGCGGAAGCTCAAACATGCTGTGTAACACGAGAATGAACCTCATTGGATCTTTGCGGAAGCTCAAACATGCTGTGTAACACGAGAATGAACCTCATTGGTTCTTTGCGGAAGCTCAAACATGCTGTGTAACACGAGAAGGAACCTCATTGGTTCTTTGCGGAAGCTCAAACATGCTGTGTAACACGAGAATGAACCTCATTGGATCTTTGCGGAAGCTCAAACATGCTGTGTAACACGAGAATGAACCTCATTGGTTCTTTGCGGAAGCTCAAACATGCTGTGTAACACGAGAATGAACCTCATTGGATCTTTGCGGAAGCTCAAACATGCTGTGTAACACGAGAATGAACCTCATTGGATCTTTGCGGAAGCTCAAACATGCTGCGTAACACACGAGAATGAACCTCATTGGTTCTTTGCGGAAGCTCAAACATGCTGCGTAACACGAGAATTAACCTCATTGGTTCTTTGCGGAAGCTCAAACTTGCTGCGTAACACGAGAATGAACCTCATTGGTTCTTTGCGGAAGCTCAAACATGCTGCGTAACACACGAGAATGAACCTCATTGGTTCTTGCAGAAGCTCAAACATGCTGCGTAACACGAGAATGAACCTCATTGGTTCTTTGCGGAAGCTCAAACATGCTGTGTAACACGAGAATGAACCTCATTGGTTCTTTGCGGAAGCTCAAACATGCTGTGTAACACGAGAATGAACCTCATTGGTTCTTTGCGGAAGCTCAAACATGCTGTGTAACACGAGAATGAACCTCATTGGATCTTTGCGGAAGCTCAAACATGCTGTGTAACACGAGAATGAACCTCATTGGTTCTTTGCGGAAGCTCAAACATGCTGTGTAACACGAGAAGGAACCTCATTGGTTCTTTGCGGAAGCTCAAACATGCTGTGTAACACGAGAATGAACCTCATTGGATCTTTGCGGAAGCTCAAACATGCTGTGTAACACGAGAATGAACCTCATTGGTTCTTTGCGGAAGCTCAAACATGCTGTGTAACACGAGAATGAACCTCATTGGATCTTTGCGGAAGCTCAAACATGCTGTGTAACACGAGAATGAACCTCATTGGATCTTTGCGGAAGCTCAAACATGCTGTGTAACACGAGAATGAACCTCATTGGTTCTTTGCGGAAGCTCAAACATGCTGTGTAACACGAGATTCAACCTCATTGGTTCTTTGCGGAAGCTCAATCATGCTGCGTAACACGAGAATCAACCTCATTGGTTCTTTGCGGAAGCTCAAACATGCTGTGTAACACGAGAATGAACCTCATTGGATCTTTGCGGAAGCTCAAACATGCTGTGTAACACGAGAATGAACCTCATTGGTTCTTTGCGGAAGCTCAAACATGCTGTGTAACACGAGAAGGAACCTCATTGGTTCTTTGCGGAAGCTCAAACATGCTGTGTAACACGAGAATGAACCTCATTGGATCTTTGCGGAAGCTCAAACATGCTGTGTAACACGAGAATGAACCTCATTGGTTCTTTGCGGAAGCTCAAACATGCTGTGTAACACGAGATTCAACCTCATTGGTTCTTTGCGGAAGCTCAATCATGCTGCGTAACACGAGAATCAACCTCATTGGTTCTTTGCGGAAGCTCAAACATGCTGTGTAACACGAGAATGAACCTCATTGGTTCTTTGCGGAAGCTCAAACATGCTGTGTAACACGTGAATGAACCCTTATTGGTTCTTTGCGGAAGCTCAAACATGCTGTGTAACACGAGAAGGAACCTCATTGGTTCTTTGCGGAAGCTCAAACATGCTGTGTAACACGAGAATGAACCCTTATTGGTTCTTTGCGGAAGCTCAAACATGCTGTGTAACACAAGAATGAACCTCATTGGTTCTTTGCGGAAGCTCAAAGATGCTGTGTAACACGAGAATCAACCTCATTGGTTCTTTGCGGAAGCTCAAAGATGCTGTGTAACACAAGAATGAACCTCATTGGTTCTTTGCGGAAGCTCAAACATGCTGTGTAACACGAGAATGAACCTCATTGCTCCTTGCAGAAGCTCAAACATGCTGCGTAACACGAGAATGAACCTCATTGGTTCTTTGCGGAAGCTCAAACATGCTGTGTAACACAAGAATGAACCTCATTGGTTCTTTGCGGAAGCTCAAACTTGCTGCGTAACACGAGAATGAACCTCATTGGTTCTTTGCGGAAGCTCAAACATGCTGCGTAACACACGAGAATGAACCTCATTGGTTCTCGCATGTCAAGCGAACATGCTTGAGATTCCATTTATCATAACTGATGTGTGCGTTGGAGAATGTTTATATGTGAATAAAAGCCTAAATTCAATCTGTCCATCATTTAAAGCGATCGTGTCTCTTGATAAAATGTGGACTAAACCGCTCAATTCATTTGGATTAGTTTTACAATCTCTTTATGAACTTTTTGAAGAGTCAAAGTGGTAGTTGCATAGCTGTCAATGGAGAGGAAAAGCTCTCAGATTTCATCAAAAAGATCTTCATTTGTGTTCCGGAGATGAACGAAAATCTTACGGGTTTGGAACGACATGAGTGTGAGTAATTAATGACAGAATTTTCATTTTGTGGGTGAACTATCCCTTTATGATGAATTGCTTAAATGTTGCTTAAATGTTTTTTCTTAGGAATCTCATACTACCTTTAGAAATCTCATCAACGTCTCAATCTGTGCTCAGATTTGTCAGGATTCCAAAGTCTGTGATTAAAAGTCACAATATGAAGGGCAAGAGGAAGAATTAATTCTGTTTGAAAAAGTGAGCAAGGGCATTTTATTTTTTCATCACAGCAGAGCTGAGCACTCGAAAACCACAGAGCATTCCTGTGTGCCGAGAGTGTTTAGAAAATCAGCTTTCCAAACAATTACCTACAAAGCCCTGGAGATAAATTATCACTCGGTCGCTCGCCTGCATGCAGAAACTTTACTGCCGAGAAAACGAGACGCTGATGGATCTGTCATCGGCAGCACACATCCTCAAATTTATGTGAGTGTTCTGTTCTGCCCACAGGTGTCTCTGAGCAAACCCTGTTAAATGCTGCTATCACAGCACTCATTGTTCTCCATTGTTCAGCTAATCTGTGTGGTGGTTAAAACATTACTAAAACAACTAGTGGCATGTAAACACACTGAAGACGGCAAGAAGTAAAAGTTTCCCACTCTCATGGGGACAACTGCTTTTGTGAGCTGCCAAGTCTGAGAAGGACTCCTTATATCTCGGTCAAAAAAACAATAAAGAAATATATAAGATTGAAACAGAAAGTTATATCAAAATGCACACATTCCTACAAATACACTTCTAAATGCAAAACAAAAAACAAAAAAAACACTTGCTGTCTTGAAGGAATAGTTCACTTAAAATAAAAATTTGGTCATTATTTGTTATTTATTTATTTATTGTTGTGTGTAACACAAAGGGAGATATTTTGAAAACTCGTCTTGTAGCTAGCTCCAAAAAAATTATAATATTTATTAAGATGTATTATGTTATAATATACATGTGTATATTAGCGGTGGCACGGTTCACAAAACCCACGGTTCGGTTCGTATCACGGTTTTAGGGTCACGGTTTTCGGTTCTGTATGGTTCTTGTTGTTGTTGTTGTTTTATCGTTAACACTCAAGAAATTTACTTCAGCATATGATATATAGCTTAATCATCCACAATTAGGATACAGTATTAAAACATTGTTATATCATGTAGAAGTTGTTTCTTTACTTGCTGTCTACAGAGTCCGACACATTGGCGTAACATTTTTCATGTTAATCATGTCAATTTTGATCAGAACAATGCACTGTGGCTTTAATTCAGCTGACCTGATTAACAAATTTCACCATGAAGTGTTCCGTGTGTTTCACAATCACCATATGACATCCAGCGCTGTGAAAATAAAATAAAAAATACACGAAAACACAACACTGCCAGAAGTTTTTGCCCAAACTTCAAAGGCATGTTTAAATTATTAAAACTAGAAGCATCTTAACTTTTAAATGTTAAATTTATCATGTGAACTACTTATATACAGCATGTTATATGCATGTGTGTATGAGACAGCGGGGAACACGGTCACATCTGCAGCAGATATGCTGCCCATCATAAATCAAAGCATGAGACAGACAGGGGTCGGAGGAGAACACCGGAAAATGTGACAGAATGGACAATATTTGTCTGTATTTGCAATACACGAGCCGCGGTTCAGCTGCGCGAGACAAACACTGCCAGTGTGTGAATGCACGCGCGCATACGCACTGCATCTGCCCTGCCTGCTATACGTCGCTGGCGCATTCTCCAACTCCGGGCAGCCTTCCTTATCTCTCCCACTTGCATTTCTACACGTGACGTGACCTGCAGCACTCCACTTTTACTTTATTTTACTGTATGTCCACACACACACACATACACACACACACACACCTCTTATTTCACGCGAAAAGGACACTCACTGTCTGAGGTAACATACGGGCATGAGGATACATTGCGCATGCGTCGAAACGCTCCGCACACGCTCCGAACCGAGACAAGCGAACCAAACGTTTTTTTTTTTTTCATGTACCGTGCCACCCCTAGTGTATATGATTATACAACGGGTTTGCATGAGGAATAGACTGAAATTTTTGTCATTATTCACTGAAAATCCTAGCCAAAGTTCTCAAATCAAATATGACATGTTAAATATCGATCATATTAAACAACATTGGTTCTTGTGTGACCAAAAAGCAAAGTCCCTTTCAAGGAAAGTCTGTTCATTGCATTGTTATTATGCTATTTCGGGCATACAAGACCAAGTTCTATCTATTTGAATGGGGGAATCCTGGAATCTCAAAAACTGCTTGCCGAACTCACAATTAAATTACATATTTCAAATCAGCAACAAAACCTAACATGTCCCATAAATGTTGTTTCCTATTATCAAATAGCGTTAAAAAGACCTATTTTTCAGGCTAGATTAGCCAATGCGCATGTGAAGTCCTAAGTGTGAGTCTTAGGGTTCTATGGGAACCGCAATTTTTAACGGCAGCTGCAGTGACGCAATGACTTTACCAATCAGCGATTGACTACTTTACTTTAGAAGGCGGGACTATTCCACCATATTGCGCGTGCAATAATAGGAATAGGAATAGGAATAGTCCCGCCTTCTAAAGTAAAGCAGTTTCCTCATTCATAAGTAATAGGAGTGAACTGTCTTATAGAAAATTCACCAATGTCAAACTTGATGTTTAACTGCACCATACTTCACTTGAGAGTTGCATTGATGAGGATGACGTATAATAAATAACAACTGGGGGAATCCCTGCTACCATTTTGAAGTGAGTTTCAAATTGTGATGGCTAGATGCCTGGGTCATAGCATCTCCAAAACTGCAGCTCTTGTGGGGTGTTCAGTGGTCAGTATCTATCAAAAGTGGTCCAAGGAAGGAATAGTGGTGAACCGGCGACAGGGTCATGGACGGCCAAGGCTCATTAATGCATGTGGGGAGTGTGATGCTTTGGACAATGTTCTGCTGGGAAACCTTGGGTTCTGCCATCCATGTGGATGTTACTTTGACACGTACCACCTACCTAAGCATTGTTGCAGACCATGTACACCCTTTCATGAAAACGGTATTCCCTGGTGGTTGTGTCCTCTTTTAGCAGGATAATGCGCCCTGCCACAAAGCAAAAATGGTTCAGGAATGGTTTGAGGAGCACACCAATGATTTTGAGGTGTTGACTTGGCCTTCAAATTCCCCAGATCTCAATCCAACCAAACATCTGTGGGCTGTGCTGAACAAACAAGTCCGATCCATAGAGGCCCCACTTCGCAACTTACAGGACTTAAAGGATCTGTTGCTATCTTGGTGCCAGATACCACAGCACACCTTCAGGGGTCTAGTGGAGTCCATGCCTTGACGGTTCAGGGCTGTTTTGGCACCAAAAGGGGGACCAACACAATATTAGATGTTGTAATGCTATGCCTGATTGGTGTATGTTGAGAAATAAATCCCTATTATACACCCGACGCAATGCGAAGGCAGGCTTGACGCAAGTGTTTTTTGCTAGTTTCAGTCCGACTCAGTTATCATTTTCACGTCCAGCGCCACATTGTTTAAATAGCAAATGCACTCGTGCCCATCTGTTTGCCCATGGGCATGCGTGTCTGAAAATGAGGTGTGTTCAGGTGCATTGTTGGCACATTGCTATTTTGAGGCAACTGAAAATGACTGCTCATTGACCAACAAAAACCTAGTCTAAAATATGCAGTATTTTTTGTCTTATTTAAAGGGGTGGTTGCATGCAATTTCACTTTTTAAACTTTAGTTAGTATGTAATGTTGCTGCTTGAGCAAGTTACAGCGCTGAAAGTTCAATGCAAACGGAGATATTGTCTTTTAAAGTTATGGCAGTTTATTGCCTACAAAAACGGCCGGTTTGGACTACAACAAGCTTCTTCCCGGGTTGGTGACATCATAAACCCTTGCTATTAACATAATTGCACTACCCCCGCAAACACGCAACAAAGTGGGCGAGGCCACGTCGCAGTCATTACGAAAGAGAGAGAGCTGTTGCAGAACTACAAACTACATTTGGCCATCTAACCAATCTAAGACCATTGCGTTTTTCGGAGGGATGGGCTTCACAGAAGCAGGACGCAAACAAGCCGTTCAAAGGACAGTGGAGACAGAGGTGTGGAATAAAGGTAAAATATAAGAAAAATACGGCGTTTAAAAAAAAAGAAGTATTAAGACATGTTATACTGCGCCCCATAAACACAACCAAGCCTAGAAAAAAACACGGAACCACCCCTTTAAAGGGCGTGTTAGTAATATGCGCCTATATGCGGGGGAACACGTGTAGCCTACACTCTGCTTAATACACACACAGGGACGCGCAGCAGCAGCACTCAAACATTTTAAATATTAAAAATAAAAGGATACCTCTCTTTCCGCTCGCAAATTCCACCATGTAAATAGCGGATCCGCCATGGTGCAAGCACAACTGGCTTTTAAAGGGAATGGGAGATGAGACTCTGAATGGTTTATTTCACATTACGCCCAAAACACACCCATGACTCATTAAGAGAATGAGTACAACCCTTTTGGATATGCCTGGCGTGCAGTCCGTTTTTTCCGTTGTTAAACTAGCAAAAGTGGATCGTTAAAATAGGGCCCTTAATCGCATAATAGTAATTAGTATCGGGCCAGTGGTGCCACCTTGTGGAACAACTAATTAGTGCAAGAAAAAAAAAAAAAAAAGACTTACCAAGACGGTACACTTCATAAAACAGCAGGCACCCGAAAGTACCCAAATAACCAACTACTTCACTAGCTAACTTCCCTCCATCTCGTAGACTCAGATGTGCGTCATGGCTTTTGTTGCATGAGTGCCCACTACTGGCGGAACTCTTGCATAAGGTTTAAATGGAATGCACTAAGCCCTTGATCACTTGGAATTCACTATGGAGCTGATTTATTATTTAAACTTTTTACTAATGAATTTGTTTTATGCACCATTCTATGCATATAAGTTGTTGAAGCAACTTTATAAAATCCTATAGGTATATGATTTGAGTTTTGTCAAAATAAAACAACAAAAACATAACAAAAAATCAATAGTATAGGTATTATGCGATTAAATCTCAACACTACAGTTAAGCAAGATCTGCTGTGATGTCACAATCAAGATGAAGTGTGGGATCTAGAGCTGCTTGAAGTGTAAATCGGAGTAGACTTGCTTCCTCTTTCAAAATGGATGGGACAAGGGTCTGTCCATATAAACTCCCCTCGCCCACTTGACAAAGTGGAACTCACTTCAAAATGGTAGCAGGGATTTCCCAGAGAGGAAATGCTTAGGGAAGTTTGTGAGTGTATGTCTAAAAGCGAAGTGGAACACATCCCCGGTCACCGGAGAGGATTTAGGTGAGTTTGATTTAATGCAGCGTCGAGCAGACTGATTGGTGTCTGACAAACGCAATGCATCCTGGTTAGAAAGTTTGTCCAACTCCAGGGTCACAATCACGCATGCCATCAAAGTAGGCTACTGCGAAAGGAAGACGAGACCAGCTGCCTGTGTCAGACGCTACAATTGGTAACTCGGGTATCAAAATTACCTCCAAGTTTACCAGTAGTAAATACGGCTTGAGAGGGCATTCACATCCAATTTCCAACAAGGAAACTCGTCTTTGCGATAATTCTGATGTAAAGCGTGTAAAGGCAGCAAATAACAGTATATCAGATGCGCTTCGAATTCAGCATCGGGCTACACACATCCTATATGCAGATGATGAAGTTTATGTTAAAATTAATTTAAATTTACATTATGCATACCCTAGCACAGTGGTCAAACCTGTCCTGGAGTACCACCAGCCTTGCACATTTTGTATGTCTCCCATATATCTGACACACCCATTTCAGTTCTTGCAGTCTATACTAATGAGCTCATGAGTTGAATCAGGTGTGATAGATGAGGGACACATTTAAAATGTGCAGGGCTGGTTGTACTACAGGACAGGTTTGAGAACCACTGCCCTAGCATATGCACAAAGTATACTTTTTAGAATTAGAATTTCTAGCATTTATTGTGTTTGAATGCTGATTGAATGTGTTGTGGAGAAATTTGGAGAGGAAAAGAATGCCATGTTGATTCTCAGAATAAATATAAAACAAACACTACAGAAGGATTTACAGGCTATTCACACGCACAAGTGTAAACTAATGGATTAAAGGGTTAGTTTATCCAAAAATGACAATTAGCCCATGATTTACTCACCCTCAAGTCATCCTAGGTGTATATGACATTCTTCTTCAGACGGATAAAATCGGAGTTATATTAAAAAAATCCTGGCTAATCCAAGCATTATAATGGCATTGACTTGATGGGTCGTTTTTGAAGTCCATAAAAGTGCATCTATCCATCATAAAAGATATCCACACGGCTCCAGGGGATTAATAAAGGCCTTCTAAAGCGAAGTGGCGCGTTTGTGTAAGAAAAATAGGTAACGCTTTAGATTACCAGGAAAATAAACAAATTATTTATACTGTGAGTATTTTTTAATTAAGGGGTAATTATTTGTGTAGTTACAGGGTAAGTGGTGCTTGTTATTTCATGTAGTTACAGGGTAAGTATGAATCTGCGGGCTGTAAATTAAAGTGGTGATTGTTCCTCTCTTGTTTCGTGTAGTTACAGGGTAAATAACATAAAAACACGTAACCCTAAAGGGATAGTTATATCCCTGTCCACTTATTCCCCTGCCCCTGTTAAAGTTAAACAGATGTGTTCACAACCTGACTAACTAGTTGCTGAACTGATGCAGACTGATATACACATGTTGCTGAAGCAGATTGATTAGTCCGGAAGGTTTATGTAAGGTAATGCAAAGTTACCTGAGTTTTGCCCCTATAGCTTTTAATTAGGGTAAGCTGCATTTCCATTTTTCATCACAGATTTATATTGGCACCCACTGTTCTGCTCCTCTTAGCATGATCATCACATAGCCTACCCTGCCAAAACCATGCTAAAACCGACTTTATAACTTAAAATAATAATAAAATATTTGTTGCACAATGCTGAACACATTACGGGTTGAATGTAGGATTGATTCAGTTTAAATGGAGGTCTGTGTTTTCAGCTGGATATTTACTGACTGAAATGTTAATCTGTTCCTCAAACAATTGAAGATCACGAGTTGCATTAATGTTCTTTAGAATATGGTGCCTTTCCATCGAAACTAAGTAAATAAAGACAGATCTAAAATTATACCATCACAGATGAAATGTTACATCTTCCTTTAGAATAAATGATAGAGTAGCATGTAGAGAATTCAATGCATACTGCAGGTTCTGCATTCCTGTGAGACAGAGAGATGTATGTCGCTCTCTGAAACTGAGGCACACATGCACAGCTTGTGTGTCTTTGTGCCACAGAGATGTTATTTTTCCCAGAAGGGATGATAAAGCCGATCAATACACACATACCGGCCTTCAGGCATTCAGTCTAGAGTCCACTGAAATATCGAGGTGGACCATCACGTCTGGATCAGCACTGTAACAGAAGCAGGTCTGTAAAACCTTCCAATGAAGACAAATTCTATCAAATAACAACAGCATAAAGCAGAAATCAGCAGTTTATTATCCTATATTCATAATGTCAAAGATTGACGTAATCCAATAAGCAACAAAATTCAACATTTTTGTTGACAAAAAATTATGATTGAATTAAAGTGAATGTTGGAGATCAATGTTGTTTTTTTTGTTGCAGGATTCTGATTTAAGCTCGCCTGACTTAGTCTTCGATATGGTTGGACTGCAACATTTCAGTTTGGGTAATTACATTTTTAATTTTTTTGAAATAAGCCTAGTTTCTCAGGAGCTGACTAGCCTGGCACATGAAACAGCGTAGTTGGCTGTATATGTGTGAGTGTTTTCGGGTTGGCATTTTGAAGATGGGCATGTTTAAAGGAAATATTTAATCAGTAATATATGTTTTCGTTATAATTGTGAATTCAAGCTATTTTTGGTAAGAGGTTTGTGATGAGTGAGTTTGAGGTTAGTTTGGGATCGTTTTGGATAGCTTTGGATTTTGGATAGATTTGAAGCCGCCAATAAAGACCATTGACTGGAATTCTGCAAATATAAATATAAAAATATAAATTGCTGACGACTCGTTTCAGCAGAATCAATTATTTCTTTTTGGAGACAATAACTTTATTTGTCCTGCACTTTGGTCTTTAAAAGCTTTTTTACATTTTTTTACATCTCATTTACAGCTACATTTCACACTGCATGAAAGTTAATATTTGAAAAGGATACACTTTTTGTTACACTGGTTAAAACTCTCTTCACATTCTGATGGCAATCAATAATAGAAGTGGAGTTCATCCAATCATTGCATTCTGATAAATTTAATGTTTATTAGGGCCCGAGCACCGATGGTGTGAGGACCCTATTGTAATTGCTCAGCCGATAAATTTAATGTTTATTAGGGCCCGAGCACCGATGGTGTGAGGACCCTATTGTAATTGCTCAGCCGATTCTTCTTCTTCTCCCAAATGAATCGCATTTTTGAGGGTCTAAATATGCTCGAAAACTCATGAAACTTTGCACACGTGTCAGAAGTGGTGAAAATGTACATCTGATATGGCTTTCAGAATTAGGCGTGGCAAAATGGCTCGATGAAATGGTATGCTTTATACTATAATTAACTCCCAGAAACACTTTTAAATATGCCATGATATTCCCAAACATGCTAGAAACACATTAAATATTGTAACACGTGGCTACGTGCTAATGTATGTGATTTACGCCATGAAACAGGAAGTTGTTGTAACTCAGGCATACAATGTCCGATCTGCCTCAAACTTCACATGTTTGATAATAGTCCTGACCTGAAGACATCTACATGGCAATATTCAGTTATAGTCAAAGCGCCACCTGCTGGCAGAAGGAAGTGTGGCACATTGAAATGAGTTTGCTATATTTCTCCTATATTTACCCACTTAAATGCATGTCGCCCACTATTCACTGTTCCCTTTCAGTCAGTCACGTTCGAATTGGTATCACTTCTGGGAGCCCCTATCAGCTCCGAGCTATATAGAACCGGCCAATGAACAATTGGCGTGCGAGATTTGCATCTCGCGCTCCGCCCCGCGCCGTGGGTATAAACAGGAAGCGAGAGCGAATCCACGCTGTCATTCACTTCGGAGCCGAACGGCGTATGAAGTGAAAGTCAATGAACTCATCATTGAGTTCAAGCTGCTATCAGCGACTTCAGAGAGAGTGTATAGAAGACCGGAGATCGAGAGAAGCACGTGTTGGAGAGACGGCACACTTCAGCGGGACCGCGGTGACTCAGCTGCTGCTTCAGTGCAGAGAAAACTGCTGTTTTCACAGCAACCTTGTTGGTCTGGTGGGCGTTTTCCCTGTTTGAGTACAGGCACGGGCTGCACTAAACCCTGTGCGCTGTCGCGTTTCCCCCTGAGTGCTTCAGCACAGAGAGTGTTTCCTCACAAAAAGAGTACACGGGTGACGCTGCGTCTTTTTCAAGATGTCATTCCACCCGTGCGTTTCTGGATGCGGTCGTTCCCTGGCGCCTGCTGACGGTCACAATCGCTGTCTCACATGTTTGGGCAAACAGCACGCTGAGGCGGCGTTTGTGGATAGTTAATGTTCCCACTGCGGGAACATGACTATCTCGGAACTAAGGTCGAGACTCACCTACCTCCGGGAAGGCGGAGTCCCCTTACCCATCCCACGATCTAGTTCTATTCCTAACCAGAATAGACCTATTTCTTCGGATGGCCAGGGTGACCTGAGGATAACGTTTAGGGCACACCCGCCAAGTCAATCTCCGCAGGCCCCTATTCCCTCAGTTGGGCGGCCAGAGATGACTTTCGGAGCTCCAGTGGACGAACAGATGTCGATCGCTGCATCGGAGGGGGAGTTTCAGTCCTCGGAGGATGAGGGTTCGGCTGGACTACCTCCCTCTGGCTCCACCAGGCCCAGGTACTCATGGACATGCACAAGGGTAGGCCTGACCCAGAGCTCCTCCGGGTGCTCCGGACGGCGACGGACCTCGCCCTCCGGGCGACGAAAGTCAACGCCCGTTCCATCGGTCAGGCGATGTCCACGCTTGTGGTCCAGGAGCGTCATCTCTGGCTCAACCTGGCCGACATGAGGGAGACTGACAAGTATCGGTTCCTGGACTCCCTCATTATGTCGGCCGGGTTGTTCGGCGACGCGGTCGAGAGCTTTGCCCAGCAGTTCTTGGCCGCCCAGAAGCAGACGGAGGCCATCAAGCACATCCTGCCCCGGCGGCCCGCTGCTGCCTCCACCCAGCCACCGGTGGCTCAACCTCCACCTGCTCGCCGCCAAGGACGTCCGTCTGCAGCCGCCTCCGCCCCCGCCAAGGCACCGCAGCAGCCTACACCCAGCCGATGGTGTGGGGCCGGCCGTGGGAAGGACGTCCAGCCCGCTCAGGCCGCTGCCAAGCCAGGTGGCAAGCGCCGTCGGAAGAGACCCCGAGACGGGCCGCCCAGAGATGGAGGAAACTGCTCTCCTGGAGATGGCTGCAGCACCACTCCTTCCCCCGGAGGAGGGCCGGGGGAGAATCCTTTGTTCATTAATTTCTGTTCCGGTACCCTAAACTTCAATAAAAGAGCAGTTTCCGAAATCTCTGGGTGCCAAGAGAGCGCGTTTGGGGGTGGTCGACGCTCCCACGCCTCTCCACCCTCAGGTGCCTCTCCCTTCACCAGCAGGGGACGCCGGCTGTGGGGACGCACTCAGGCGGCCTCCCCACACTCGCACGCCCCCTCAGCGGACGCAGGTAAGTGTTGCACAGCACACTCAGATCCCACTCCGGGCTGCTCCCATGCCGTCCTGGTCGGATCCCTGCATTCCGCCTTGCTGCCCCGCTGCGGGTACGTCTGTGGTGCCATTGAGCCCCCTCTCTCGGTGTCTGGGAGCCTGGCTAGCGCTTCCCAGCCCGTCGCGGTGGCTCCTCCGTACCATCAGACTTGGCTATGCGATTCAGTTCGCCCGGTGTCCCCCCAAGTTCAGGGGCGTTCACTTCATGACAGTAGTGGAGGCGAACGCCCCCGTGCTCTGGGCGGAGATCGCAGTCCTACTGGCGAAGGACGCTATAGAGCCGGTCCCTCCAGCCGATATGAGGTCCGGGTTCTACAGCCCGTATTTCATTGTACCTTCACAGGCTGCCGTTCAGAATGCTGACGCAGAAACGCATCTTCAGGTGCATCCGTCCCCAAGATTGGTTTGCAGCGATCGACCGGAAGGATGCGTACTTTCATGTCTCGATTCTCCCGACACAGGCCCTTTCTGCGCTTCGCGTTCGAGGGACGGGCATATCAGTACCGTGTCTTACCCTTCGGCCTGTCCCTGTCGCCCCGCGTCTTTACGAAGGTTGCAGAGGCTACAATTGCTCCCATGAGAGAGCATGGTGTTCGCATTCTAAACTACCTGGACGACTGGCTGATCCTTGCCGAGTCGCGAGAGCAGTTGTGCGAACACAGGGACATGGTGCTCAGTCACCTCAGCCAGTTGGGACTTCGGGTCAACTGGGAGAAGAGCAAACTCTGTCCAACACAGAGGATCTCTTTTCTCGGTATGGAGATAGACTCGGTCGCCATGACAGCGCACCTTACCAGTCAGTGTTGAACTGCTTGAATTCGTTCAAAGGCAGGACAGCGGCACCACTGAAACACTTTCAGAGGCTCCTGGCATCCGCAGCCGCAGTAACGCCGTTGGGATTGCTTCATATGAGACCGCTTCAACGCTGGCTACACGATCGAGTCTCGAGATGGGCGTGGCACAGCGGTTCCCTCCGCGTCCAAGTGACTCCGAGGTGCCACCAAAGCATTGTGTTGTCTCCACGGATGCCTCATCCACCGGCTGGGGTGCCACGTACAAGGGGCTTGATATTTGAGATATTTGTAGAGCTTGATATTTAAGATATTTGTAGAGCTGCGGGCTGGGCGACACCTAACACGTTCGCTAGATTCTATAGCCTCCGTGTAGAGCCGGTTTCTTCCTGTGTGCTCACTTCCCGTAGTCAGTAACACCGAAGTGCCCATTCTTGTGTCGGCTTGCTGCGCCATTCCCCTCCTTATGGACTGGATACGTGCGCTACCTGCTCCAGTTGAGTTACCCAGAACGGCGAACCCTGTTGAGTCCTGCGTTACCCTCGGCAGTCGGATGTGGCGGAGCGTCCGACGCCAGGTCTAACACTCGTATGCATTGGTGGAACGGGTGTTAGGCTGGGTTCCATATGTTGTGACCCCCACGGCGGTCCCATGTGTGTATTCTTCCACGGTACGGCTCCCTACGGCGAGCCCGTGTCTTTCCCTTGGCAGAGTCAGCTTTTTGACTCTCTCTGCGTGAATTTCCCCGCCCGCATCCCCTGCTGCACCATCACGGCAGGGCCGAGCCACTCAGTTCGGCTCCTCAGTGAAAAACAGCGTGCATTCGCTCTCCTTCCTGTTTATACCCGCGGCGCGGGGCGGACCGCGAGATGCAAATCTCGCACGCCAATTGTTTATTGGCTGGTTCTATATAGCTCGAAGCTGATAGGGGCTCCCAGAAGTGATCCCAATTCGTCGGTGACGTCCGACGTACGTCTCCGTTCCCTCTTTCAGGGAACGAGGGTTACCATACGTAACCGAGATGTTTTCCTGAGGTCACCGGGTGGCCTCTTAACGCAGTCTCTCGTGATGCTTTGCAGACTCTACTGTGAGCATTCATGTGTTTTGAAGCAGGCGTGGCTTTGGAGACGCTCTGAAGGGAATGTGGGATCTTCAAAGCTAGCTTGCTATAGTTAACCTCTCCGAAACGGATTGTTTTATTGTATACGAGTATGAACAAACTTTACGAAAAATACGTTTATTCAAGTGTGTTATTAGTAGGCTATATCAACCCGATCTCACGGCATTTCGTATGTATTTTACGAGGTGGCTAATTGGTACGAATTTGTACGACCTCACGCATAAGATTTTTGCTTAATCGTATGTATGTGACAAGTTGCCCAATTCATATGATTTCGTTCGAATTACCTACCCCTAACCCCACCCCTAAACCTACCCGTCAGTTTAGACAAATCGTATGAATTTGTATATAAAGTATATGGCCCCACTTTATATTAGGTGGCCTTAAGTACTATGTACTTACATCAAAATATAAGTACAATGTACTTACTGTGTTCAAATTGAATGGCAAAACACATTTGCTGATATTGAGGTGGGATACGGGTAGAGTTAGGGACAGGTGTAGTGGTATGGGTAAGTTTAAGGGTAGGGTTAGTTGTAAGGAAGTGTCAACTGTGTAATTACAAATGTAACTACAGAAATGAATTACAGACATAATTACATGCAGGTATTTTTTTTAAATGTAAGTACAATGTAAAAACATGTATGTACACAATAAGTACATTGTATCAAATTATTAATTAAAATGTTAGTACATAGTAGTTAAAGGAGAACTCCGGTGAATTTTTAAGTTAATCTTGATCGTTATACCTTTGTAAGAACTGTCTATAGAAAAAACAATTGAACCAGATTGGTGCTTGCAACACGGAGATGTTACAGTTAATGCCCAGAGCTCCCACTCAGCTAACACGGCAGCTATGGGGGCACATACATAAAGAGTCTTTGTGCCTCTTAACAGACACAAAATGCTATTAAAATGTCTGTCCAACATGAACAGGGCCCTTACATGACAACGAGATGCTTTTAGCAACTTAGCCATTGTTTAAACTCACCGAGATAGTGTTTTAGACGGCAAGCAGTAGTCTTGCGCTGAAGTCCCGTGGGAACTCAGTTGTATCCGGTAAAATGTAAATAGTCCATGGGGGAGGAGCGTTACGAACCATTTCTTCTTCACTTGTGAGCCGATCATCACTCTTCACACACACGACGCTCCTCCCCCCTGGACTATTTACATTTTTACCGGCTACAACTGAGTTCTCACGGGACTTCAGCGCGAGACTACTGCTTGCCGTCTAAAACACTATCTATTATACAGTAGGGGAGCTATTAGGCATCTTCTAGTACAGAATCTCCGGATCAAAACACAAGTGAAGTAGAAGTAGAAATAAGTGATAGAAGATTGCTCACGCAAATGTAAAACAACACAATCATCAAACATTAAACAGCATTTAAATCAAAACTGCCTAACTTTACAGAATGAAATGTCAAACCCATGAAAAGGAAACAACTGTGAAGCTTTGAGGGTGTTGATGGACTCGATCTACTACATCTGTTTTGATCACCGTTCTGAATCTGATTCAGACGTAGTCTTTGACAAAAATGCGATTTTCTCCGATTTTTGTTTAAAATGTTTGTTTTTTTAAAAAAAAGGGGGGGGGGGGGGGGTAATGCTATTTCATGCATTCTGAGTTTTTTACACTGTTAAAGACTTGGATTCCCATGCTAAACATGGCCAAAGTTTCAAAAAAAAAGTTGGACGTTTGATGGAGTATTTCTGTGCCAAAAATACTCCTTCTGGTTTCTCACAAGTTTCAGAAAGTTTTTTTAGAGTATGGGGCGGAATTTCCTTGTACGGGCACTTCTCCTGGAAGGGTGTACGCGCATACATCGACCAGAGCGAGAGAGCAAAAGCACGCCCATCAACACGCTTTGCTCGGCCTTAGGTCGTCGGCTGCGCTGTACAGGTCGCTGGACTTCACAAAATCAACAATGTCACAAAAGTGTGTTTTTGGTTGTCAGGGCAAAAATGTTTGTAACAAAGCAGATAGAGCAACCACTGACTACCATAGTATTTTTTACCCTACTATGGTAGTCAATGGTTGCTCTATCTGCTTGGTTAAAAACATTCTTCAAAATATCTTCTTTTGTGTTTAGCAGAACAATAAAACTCATAGAGGTTTGGAACAACTTGAGGGTGAGTAAATTATGACAGAATTTTCATTTTTGGGTGAACTATCCCTTTAAACTGTACTACTGTTACTCATAGTACATTTAAACGTATACTTTACCAAAAAGTGGGTCAATTTAGTCCCAAGCAGTATTAAAATATTACACTTACAAGTTTACTACTAGTACATTGATATTAGTATACTTACTACATAGAGTATACTTAAAATATACCTGAACATAAAATTAACTTGAAGTATACTTTTTTCCCCCTGTAAGGGTACCCACGACCCTACAGAGACAAACAATTTAGAACATGGATGACATTTTTGGTGGGTTTGGGGAAGGTTTGAGAGGGGTTTTTGGCTTGGGTTTGGAATAAGTTATTTATTTGGATTTGTTCAGGATGAGTTTGGGTTGGGTTTGGCATTATGCCTTAACAATATTGTTTGTAAGTTGAGAAAGAATGAGACAAGATATCCATCGGCTGAGAAACTGTATTCATCACCAGAACGACAAACCTGTGGCATTTCTTTACCTACCCATTTGTTTGTTTGTTAGTGCAGCATCATTTATTGTGGCCCTGATGCAACTACATAAGAAACAACAAATAAATCTCTCACAAAAAGTCCATGTAACTCCCCTTGTGATTATCCATCATGATGCCATGGCCAATAAAAAGGCAAAACACACACTGAAATGCTGAGCGGGTGGAAGTGGCCCATCTATTTCCTGCTGTCCCCGCGGTACTCTGTCTTCCTGCCAGCGGATCGCTTCCTTCCGATTACACAATTACACATCTAACAGCACTCAAGAACCGCATCTCCAGAAATGCTAATATCTGAAAGTTCTAGAGCAATTCAGTTAAGTCTTCACTTCTAAAATCAAGTCTTGGGATGGCCTGCTATGTGCATTATCAGAAAAGGTTGTAGTTTCAGATGGCCACGTTTAAACACTACACTAACCCTACTGCCAGTGCTACTTCATTTTTGTCCTAAATCACAATATGTATCTGTAATACATCAGCCATTTCTTCCACATTGGCTGTGATGATTGGCAAATGATTGGCTGTTGTCACTGATGGTCGCGTCAGCACCAAGCTTCAGACACGTCCTCTGTCAAGCGTTGACGCCAACGCCCCATGCTCTTATTTACTTTTTAATGCACATAAATATTTCTCATTAAAAAATGGCTCTTTAAATATTCTTTACACGTAGTAACAGTTCTATTTAGAACTGTATCGTCTTGAAGAACCATTTATATGCAGAAATTGTTCTTTGTGTAATGCTACGTTCACACCAAACGTGAATAGAGCATCAGGAGTGAGTGATTTCAATGTTAAGTCAATGGAAAGGCGCGCTGACAAGCGTCTGGAGGTCACACGGCGCGATAGACGCGCTTCGTGCGGCGCGATGAACGTGATTCCTCCTAATGACGCGAATTGAGCATCTTGTGTGATATGCGCGTTATGCGCGATTGGTGCTTTTTGTGTATTCACATGTTTGAAGCGAATTCGAGTCTGACGCCCGAGTTGAAAAATCTGAAATTTGGCGTCAATTCGCTCCGCGTTAACCAATCAGGAGCCTGCTTGCTGCTGTCATGTGGTAAAGTGACGTGATGAGAAACCCTGCATAATTTAAAAATATTACTATTGTGTCACAAAATGTAGTTTTGTGACTTTTTCAGGTGAGAATGTGGTTGTTTAAAGCTCAAATCTGTGGTTTATTTTTAAAGAGAGTGCCTATTTAAAAAAAATAATCTTGTGTTTTTGGAGTTGTGAGATCCAGGCAAACACCGCGCACTCAGCGCTCATAACCCCAGCGAGAGCAGCCTTTCCTCGGCTAGTCCTTCTGACGGTTGCCGCTGGCTATGATGTCCTGTAGTGGTTTGTCTTATGCGGATCTAACCGACGATCTTTGGTGTCATGAATCTATAATTTGTTGTCTGCCAAATCGTTTTGACTGAGGGCAAAGAGAAGTTTCATAACTTTACTTTTTAAGGATATTTAAATATACATGCAGTGAAGATAATGTAGGAGTTGCCTGGACCACATTTGTGTGACTATTAATGTTTAATATATATTTTTAATTAAAATGAAAAGAGGCAGAGGTGTTTTATGATATATTTCTCCTGGAGCGCCTTGAATGCGCGTCTATTTCGCTTCAAAGCTAAATTTAAACGCGCGTCCAATTCACTGTGAATGCGCGAATGGATTCAAAATGTTCACGCGTCAAACTAGACGCGATTTTGGCACTCTATTCGCGTTTGGTGTGAACGCAGCATTAGGATCCTTTTTTCCCGCCTTTTTCTTTTTCAAATATGTAACTGTCAACTACACAGGCTGTCAACACACTCTCAACAGGTAAAATATTTTTTTCCTTAAATATCTATACATTTTAATTTTCAAATTGAACCTTCCACTCATGTGTTTTTCTCTTTTTAGTTTAACAGAACATGTAAGTGTGAGCAGCTCTGTTCAGTTAAGGATAGGCTACATCTCTTTTCCATATAACAGAGATATTTAAATTAGGCAGCGGCTACTTGCACTAAGTGCAAATAGCAATAGATGCTATTTACACTAAGTGAAATTAACATATAAATAGTAATTATATGCTGATACTTTATTTTGGCAGATACATACTATTTGCACCTCAGTATTGTTGTACATTAAAGGTCCCATGGCATGGCATTTTTCTATTATTTTATAATGTTTCCTGAGGTGTACTTATATTGTTAGTATGATTTTTACATCATAAAATGTCATAATTTAGAAATAAAAGGCATTTTTTCAATACTGCTGTTTGCCCTGTGGCTGAATGCCCTGCTTCAAGAGGCGTGTCTGCTGTGAGACTTCAGTAAAAACGCCCACTGTTGTGATTGGCTGACATCTTTGCATTTTAAATGAGCGGAGGGGGCGTGGTTTAACGAGGCACGAGCCTGCCAGAGACGGATGGACCTGAGTTCACTTCTCATCAGTTCTCAGTCTCAGTTCAGGGTGAACTGTTGTAGTTACAGCATATACTTCAGGTTATTAGTTTATTTCTAGTCGGAGGGGCTGTCACTCATGTCAGAAAGTTAGTAACTTTAGTAAATTATGGATCAGCGCTGACTCGAGACGCGAACCGTTTAGAACGATTCAGTCGGATTTGGTGAACTGACTCGGTTCACTAAAAAGAACAGGTTCAAAAGAATGATTCGTTCGCGAACCGGACATCATGGAGACGGAGCGATTGCTAACAAAGTTATTTATAGTAACTTCTGAGTTATGAGAGCGCTGTCAGTCAGCGCGAGTTTATTGTGTTTGTATCTGAGAGTTCTGAATAAACACGAGTCCCAGTCACGCCGAGTCCGTATTCATCATTATTACCAACTTTGTAACACATGCAATGTACCATTACAGCGAGATGAACGAGTTAGTAAGTGTTGAGTATAGCATTATTTCTAGATATGTTCCAATCATATGAATAGCGTCAGTGACGTGCATTGAGTAACGTTACACAGCGCAAACAAAGACACAACAGCTGTAATCGAATGTAATCCAGTTTATTGTGGGGAAAGATGGCTAGCCTAGCCCAGATATGCTCATGCTTACCCCCCGTCTGCTTAATCTCACGCCACGTTTGGTGCCTCCGCTGTGGGCCAGATGCAGTACTGGGGGTCGGGGATGTTGAAGGCCAACGGCCAGTGCAGCCCGAGCTTCGGTGTGTGTGAGGCCGATGTTGAGCAGAAACTCATGACTGTATGCACATTTTAGAACCGGTAGACGCGACGAGGACGTACAAAAACACTGACTCACAAGATAGAAAACACGAAAACACCGTTCTGTCGGGAGAGAGAGAAGCCGCTGCGTGTGCACGAATAATAAATAATTAGCTACACATAAGAGATCACTGATCACAGATCAGAAGGAACTGAAGAAAGACTTCTGTTTTCATTTGTACATCCAAACACTGAGAAACTGCCAGCGTTCACAAGTAACGTTAATGATCTCTCGAGCGTTTGCATGGGCGTGCCAGATTCTCTGGGTGGAGGAAAGGGAGGTAACCGTTCCTGCTTGGACGTCAAAACAGGAGACTTCAGGATTGGCTCGTCTGGCCTGTCATTTTCTCAAAGGCAGAGAGAGAGACAGCCAGAACTCGGGTTTACACCGATCAACATTTCTATCCACTTGGGGACAATATTCAGGCTAGGGGAACTCATATTAATGTTGAAATACCTCATAAAATGAAAATTTCATGCCATGGGACCTTTAACAGGATGCAATAAAAAACCTAGAGTGTAAATTATTATATTTATGAAAGTTATTAAATGGATGCCGCCTTAATGGAACAATTAAAGCCCTCCCTACATCTAACCCTAACCCTACCCAATAAATACTTATTATTATTAAATTTCGTTAGGCACTTTATTTCCACTTTTATAACATTTTCTTAATTTTTATTGAAAGTAAATGCCTTCCCAATGTGAAATGTGATGGGAAATGGGAGAAGAGCGAGCTCGGCAAAAGGCAGATTCGAACACGGGTCAATCGAGTCAAAACCTAGATTCCTGAGCCTTACGCTCTGACTACGCCACTAAAAGCTTTGAATCTTTTTTTAATCTGGCTGTTTGGCCCAACAGGCATTGTTAGGCGGAGCTAGTGCAAATAGCACTTGCCTACAAGGCCCGCTATTTGCACTTGGTGTAAACAGACACTCTGTTTAAGGCATGTTCCATATTTTAGATATTTTTTAAATTATTACTTTATGTATAAACATACCCAGTCACAAAAAAACATTAAAGCTATTCCACTTTATATCACTTTTTCCTTTTAACATTGTAAAGGCCTCACATACTGTCCATTTTTGCTAATTTTGGCCTTCATGAACATAATTGTTTTTACATAAACATATGGATCAGAAAGAAAAAAGAGAAAATATTGTCTGTGTCCAAATAGGTTTCCAGAAGATTTCCACTTACTTCTATTGTTTGTGAACAGTCTCACGTACATAATGAGGTGAGATTAACATGTTAGACTGCATAAACGTGTACAGAGCAATGTTCTGATAGTGGCACAGAATGATTCTTCCAGAAGAAGCATATGTCTAACCTAAGGCAAGCAAACATTACACAACTGAAGATCATCACCCTGCACACACTGATCGACTTGTTTTGCAGTTGTGTTGGTGCCCACACTACATAACTGCAGAATGGGTGCATCAATCTTGGACCTGTCATACTACTCAAAACATCAAAAGGTGACATGATTGAGTCACATAGTGTGCACTTGGCTTTATTTGTCTTCTCATTAAAGAGAGAAATTAGAAACCATATTTACACAGAAAAATATTCACCTTTAATAACACTGTGTTGTTTTGTTCAAGTGCCTGGGAACTGCCTGATTAAAGGTTTGTGTCGAGGAGCAGGTTCCCATCTCCTCTCTTCTCCTCTACCACCTCTGTAGTGATAAGCCCTTATCAGTGTATAGTGACGTTGGAATCAGGGTTGCGACCTCTTTGCTCCACCTCCCACATATCGAGCTAAGAGTGTTAACATGTCCACAGTGTTCACAGCTGTAGAGAACCTCTTGACTCAGCTCAATTCAAGTTCAGATACACTATCTAAAGCATTTCAGAGCATGTGTGCATTCAGTGCTTGCATTGACAAATCTGTTTAAGAGTCTATTATTATGGCTTTTTTAAAGGGCAGATTTATATAATGGAGTGTTTTTATTTATGAGTTGAGGTAACTGTCAATATACCCCAAATAAAAGGGCTGCTGCTGCAAGTCTTTTTGAATATACACATGAGTAACATATATCTAGAAAGCCAAGACTCAGAATTACTCAGACTGTTATTAATATGGAGATATATGCTCAAAAATATATATATTTTTTAAATGTATAAAAATATTATGTGAATGTAGTATAACAATTTATAACCACAATTAAAGTGAAACCACAAGTGTGGTCATGCTTCATTTCAAATCTGAGGAGGAAATCTCTAAAATGATGCATTTTATGCAGCATATTGTAAGACTATGTCATGTGAGTTTTTAGTGAATGCTAAGATAAGCTGCTATCATTATGTTATTGGCCTATAAAACACATACTTGCAGTCTACTAACTAGTCTTTCAACTGCTTAATTCATACTCTATTGTTTTCATTCACTGAATTTTTCACATGTCTGTCATGAATGACTTAAACCTCATTATAATTTTATAGTAATTATTTTGTGTTGGAATTGAGCCATTATAGCCTATTCAGACATTCTGGATGGCACATCAACCCATTCATCCCACTTTACATTAAAACGTACTATCTGAAGTCTTTCTAGCAAACAAACAAACAAGAAAAAGCATGCTTTTGGTACCTTATGTGAAATAAAATATATTTCCTGGCGTGACAGGTGCATTAGAGCTACAGTTAGCATCAAGCTACATAACACAAATTAAAAGATTAATATTACACTTTAACTCCAAACTCCCTTTAAACAGCCAGTGAGTGCAAGAAAAGACGTGAGGACGTAGGAAATGAATCAAGTGAAATGATTAAGGCTGGATCCCAAATGGCACCCTAAACCCTCATGGTCTTCCTCTGAGTCCGCACTTTTGTGACGTCATGCCGCTTTGACCATGTTGCTTGGTGGGGTGGGGGGGGGGTTTGGGCAGTGTGGGATGGGCTGGAGGTAATGGTTCTGCAGTGAGAAGCATCAAGGCCGCCAAACGGCTGCAAACGGGGTGCTCACGAGCACCCTTCTGAAACCTAAAATGATGAATGGGACACCCTACAGTCTCGTGGAATTAACAGACATGCGCACGTGGCAGCCATTGTAAGTTCACAAGACTGAAAGTACATAGAAGTGTGCCATTTGGGATCCAGACATACTATCCTCGCTCCATTTAGCGTCACTTCAAAGCACCGTCAAATAATGATGACTCTACACCGTTGGACTTAGCTTGCACGTCGGGATTCTTGAACATTAAAGATACTTCTTTATATTGTAATAGTTTCAACCTCCACAAAATATCACATTTGTCCATATTTTGTTATATTCCCAGTTATTAACATCTTTTTATTTGTTATATAGCACTACAGTTTGTTTAATTTAATTTTATTTTCTTGTGCTTTGATATAATTCTGAAACTGTCCTACTACAGTCGTTGACAAACATTTGTGTCTTGTACAAGTAAACAATAATGATAATTATAAAAAAATAATAAACTGTGGCAAGTTGTGAACTTGTGTGAATTTATACGTGCGTCACTTTTAGTAGATAAAACACTTCCGCAAAGGATACATCTGCGTATCCTTGCTCATGACTCTTCTGGAAGCCTCCTCACCCCGTCAATCCTCGCCTCCTCACGGTGCAATTAGAGAGCTCGATCGGTTTCCGGGTCATAGGATGGAGGACGGAGGAGCAAGGAAACTAGGAGGGATATTGAGAAGCAACCACTGAATAGAGGATGACTGAGGGTATACACTAGATGATAATGGACTAATGATAGACAGGTGCAAGTGATCAGTTAACATGGTAACAAACAAGACTAAACAATGCCCTGTCCAAATGCGGTCTTTGCACTTGTCTACTTGCATGATGTTTTTCCGAACTTTTGATTACCCGATGGAACACATCCACATGAAGCCAGAGCCTTCCCTATACAATATTTTTCCTCATCTCAAGAAATATCTGCATACACACGAAACCACTGAAACCGACTCAAAACGATATGGTAGTCATGCCAGACCGGTATGTGGCACTGTAATTCTGCCACAGAAATACTCTAAAAACTGAGAAGAAGACTTGGAGCATGCGCATGCGGTGTCTGACTAGGGTCGAGATGTGGGGTGATGACATCATCATTTCACAAAATATATGGATTAGCTGTACACATGAAAAAAACAAGGGTGTCGTTTTCAGATTTATCCACTCTCGGAGTAGGTTTTTAAAAAATTGCGGTTTCAGGCTCCCAAAATGGCGCATCCGTCTGGACGAAACGCCGATACGATACAAAATTTTTTACGTATACAGCTAAACGCGTCTCTGTGTGTACAGGGCCATAGTGTTGTGTTTACAGAGCATTTTAAACTAAATTTCTAAATGTCTGTTCAGTAGTCACTATGTAACTAACAAAAGAAAAAAACGAATTAAGTGATAAAAAGCAGTTGCAAATGTACAAAATACACAGCCTACTCATCTTTGTACTAATAAAATGTTTTACTAACAAATTATATGCATAGGCGTCGATTTCGGGGGGGACGGGGGGGACGCGTACCCACCAGATTTCGTCATGAGTCCTTTTGTACCCACCACTTTTTTTTTTTTAAACCTCGAGTTCAATTTTACGGTGAAGCATTGCTGCCACACGCATTATTTTTTCCACTAAATTGTGTCGTAATAACGATATCTTATGTCGTTTTAACGACATCTTTTCTCATAATAACGAGATCTTATTTCGTTTTAACGACATCTTTTGTCTTAAAAACGTTTGAAAAGCAGAAGCAAGCTCCGTTAAATAGGCTCTTCCGCTGCCTGTATCAGTGACAGTGCCCATAGCACGAAATTGTTATAATGTATTGATGTAGCCTACAGTTCTTAACAGCCATGGGTAGCAGGTGCCATGGACCACTCACGATTAGCGTAATGACGGACCCCGGTGCAGCCACAAATATCATAACTATCTATAGGCTAGGCCTACTGTAATTAAGACATTCAAGAAATGTATTTAAAAGAAAGACGCTTTCAGCCTTACTCGACTTTTTTACGCCCCTAGGGCCGAGCTTCGGGCTTCGGGCCAATTTTCCAGTCATAGCCTACCTCAGACGCGGGCCGGGCTTCGGGCAGATATATAGGACGGCGCTATGCAACACGCATCGCCGCAAATGAGTAAAGCAAGCCAACACGAAAACTGCCACAAGTGAAACTGAAAATAAGCTAAGTCTTAGATGCTCAAAAGCACAATCATCTTCATTAAAACGAATGAGATAAAGGCTCTTACCAGTGTTTAGGTCGCTCGTTCTCATAATGCGGCCTTTGATGTTGAAATGAGCTGATTAATAAAATGCTCATATCGGTTGCTTTCGTTGACATGAACTCCGTTAAATGTGCAAATAGCACGGGAATCGAAGATCGGATTTATATTCATTTCGCTGATAGGTGTAGCCTAAGGTAAGACAACCAGCATGTTTTTTTAATTATTTGTTTAGATTGTGTAGCGCGTTTCGTTTGCGCGCGCCATTGCGCCCATCTTGTCAAAAATGCCTTTTTACTGTGATGATGGTGATAGAGGCTAAACGTTTGAACGATGCTTTAAGTGTTTTATATGGATTTTATAAGCAAGACAAGTCAAGTGTTGATTTCAGAGGCTAAAGTGTTGGGTTAACATCGGGCCGCTGGCCGCTTGGTTTCACTTTAAAAAGCAAAAACTTTAGTTTAACAAAGAAAAAAATGCTTAATTTTTTTTTCTAAATTAACTTAATAAAGAAACGAAACGAAATATAGCCTAACTACTCTGACATGTGTTGATTTGAGAGGCTAGAGTGTTGGGTTAACTCACTGTCGGCCGCTGGCCGCTTGCTCGTCACTTTAAAAAGCAAAAACTTTACTTTTAGTTTAACAAACAAAAAAATGCTTCAAACATTTTTATAAATTAATTTAATAAAGAAACAAAACGAAATGTAACTATTTTGACATTAAAAACAAAACTTAACTATTTTAATGGCTGCAACTAATGTGTAATGGGGAGGATTAAAAAAAACACGGGCTCCAGTGGGACTCTGATAACGAAGTGGTTAAAAAAAATTGCAAAAATGAAAAATATTAAAGAATTCACGGGGGCTTTTGTCGGCATGAGTAAGATAGGCTATAAGACCCGCAATATGTCTCTCAGCTGACATTTTTATTTATTTACATTAGTAAGCTACAGGACAAGGTCTTTCAAAACATGACCTGCGCGAAAGAGAAAAAAAAATATTGCATCATGTACCCAGCGCTTCTGAAAATGCACTTCTGAATGCGTCTCTGTCCCCAGCACATTTCAAACCAAACTGACGCCCGTGATTATATGTCATATCTAATTAATTTAACTTACAGTGGAACGTTTTTCTTCGACATCTCGTGATTTCAGGGCACGAGTTCTCGAACATAATGCATGATGGGATACGCTTAGCCTGGAATAGAGGGTATGCACGTGACATCACCATCGTCCAGAGTAACTGCGGTTACGCCCACTGAGTGGCAAAAAGACTGCGTGGCAGCATTAGTGTTCAGCTGAATACCACGGAAAACACACAAAACACATCTAAAATGGGAAAGAGCTTTGAGATTGACTGCATAAATAGATTTGAGTGTTTGGACAGGGCATATGAAAAATAACAAGGCAGCAATGGAAACATAGAAACAGGAACTAAAAACACAGGAACTAAACATAGGCACAACAAGACAAATGAATATCAAAATAAGAATCCATGAAAACAGACAAGGTAATCGTGACAAAGACCCTCATGGCAATCGGACAATTTTCTCTTTTTTATTTTTATTAATTATGATTAAGATTTGTGCACTATGCATTCAAGGTGTATGGAAACACCGTTTGTCAACAACTGAGTCAAAATTTTACTGAGTTAAACTTTTTCAGAAATAAAGGAAACCAACATGAATACAGAAAATAGATAAATAAAAACATTTTAAACATAATTTTTTTCAGGGTTTTTTTGTCCACAAAATTTCTTGAGGCTCTTTATCACTGAGCCATTAACAGCAATAGAGTGAGTGAATGAGAAGAAGGTGAAGCTATTGAAGTACAGCATTTGAAAGCACGCTTGAGTGAAAAGAATCAGGTCTATATGACTGACTCTTTCTGGTCCTCATAGAGTGAAATTAAATCATCGCATCGCTCAGAGACGCTCAAGGGCTGTGATACAGTAATCTACTGCATTTACAGCGACCCAGAGAGAAATGAGAAGACATTATTTGCAATCAGAGTGAGAGAAGGTGAGAGAGAGAAAGTGAGAGAGATACATACCTACTCAGAGGGACCCAAAAGATGGGAGTCTTTTACTAAATCTCTATGCACAAAATGTCCTCCCATTACATTTACAATCTTATACCATTTCCCAATAGGGCCCATTATAACACACATGCACCACAATATTAGAAAGGCACTTAAAATAAAACAGAGCAAAATGAACGAATGAGTGGTATGTTTGTGTATGCTATTACCTAGTGTATTTTTTTTATCTGTGTATGTTAGCATATAGAGATAAAATGACTTTTGCCTATATGATAGCATCTTTTAAATTGACAGCTGGTCACCCTGCTGCCCAATGACCTCTGGGATCAAGGTTACTGACCAGAATGGACACACACACACACACACACACACACACACACACACACACACACACACACACACACACACACACACACACACACACACACACACACACACACACACACACACACACACACACACACACACACACACACACACACACACACACACACACACACACACACACACACACACACACACACACACACACACACACACACACACACACTGACCAATGGCAGTATAACCATGAACAGATGTAGTGTGCTGCTAAATTTTAGCTGAAAGTGTTCATAACTCATAATTTAAAGCAGAATGTTTTTAAATCAATTACTGTTAAAGGATTAGTTAACTTTAAAATGAAATTTACTCACAGCCATCCTAGGTGTATATGACTTTCTTCTTTCTGATGAAACAATCAGAGTTATATTAATAAATATCCTGACGCATCCAAACTTTATAATGGCAGTGAATGGGGCCCAATGTTTAAAGCTCAAAAAAGTGCATCCATCCATCATAAACAAACTCCACACAGCTCTGGGGGGTTAATAAAGGCTGTCTGAAGCGATGCGTTTGTGTAAGAAAAATATCCATATTTAACACGTTATAAAGTAAAATATCTAGCTTCCGCCAGCCCGCCTTTCGTATTCAACTTGTGCAGAAAGTGTATCGCCCCTCACAGTTCAAAACGCTTACCAGTTACGCGCCAGTTACGCTTTTTCCGTAAGTTGAATACGGAAGTCGGGCTGGCGGAAGATAGACATTTAGAAAATGATTTGGGTTAAATTTTAGCTGCTAAACTTGAGCTGAAAGTCGCAATTTAAAACAGAATGTTTTCAAATCAATTATTGTATACAATCAAGATATTTTTTTTGTTGGTTGTTTCTTTATTGCCTCAAAACTTGTCATATTTCACCCCAAAATTAAACAAAATATTTTGAAAATTATTTTGGTTATCTAATTATCTTTACAATAATAATAATAATAACAATAATACAATCCATAAAACAACAATGATAATGTCTTATTGTTGTTTTCCTTTTGGTTTTAGGGTGAAATATGACTTTTTTTCATTGTTTAGGTGCCGCTACGAGCGGCCTGATGACTGAGTGGTGCGTAATGGGCTGACTCTGCTGGTGTGCTGATTTCAGTGGTGCAGTCCCGTGATGGCTGGTTTTAACATGACGCTGGTGAGTTGTGGGTTTTCATCAGCGTAATGGGGTGTGTGAGGCGAGTGTGTGTTGTGGAGAGAGAGAGAGAGAGAGAGAGAGAGAGAGAGAGAGAGAGAGAGAGAGAGAGAGAGAGAGAGAGAGAGCATGCTGGCAGCAATCTTTGACATGTTGAGAGCTGCGAGCAGTCCTTCTTAGAACATTATCATTCCATCATATGGCAATCATACGCCAATGAATAATCAACACTAAAAACACATGATATACATCCACATCTTGAACACAATGCAAAGAGGATTATGAAAAATAACACACAAACACACACACATAAAGAGAGAGAGAGAGAGAGAGAGAGAGAGAGAGAGAGAGAGAGAGTCCTGCAGCAATAGATCCGTGCTTGACAGTGTAATACACAATGGCTTTTTAACTCACCTGATTGATTACAGTAGTGATAGGGGATAGATTGATTGATTGGCTATTCCAGAAACAGTGGCAGTGGAACCACTGATCAATATGGTTCTTCCCTCAACATTCAACAGCACAAAACAATTAACATGTGGACCAGGAGAGGGGGATGATGGGATACATACAGCACAAAATGGCAGCCTGCCATTTGGAAGAGTCAGACTTCAAATTCTACCTCCGAACTGGTGCTGGAGCATTTTTGAAGAGTTTCCGGATGAGTGAATAAAGGACGAATAAACGTCAAAAACTTGGGGAAAACACATTTTAAAGGTATAATTCAGCCAAAAGTGAAAGTTCTGTCATCATTTTCTCACCCTGATGTTGTTTCAAAATGAAATGACTTTTCTGTCTTCTGTGAATCAAAAAAGAAGATTTTGAAATATTTTTTTTTCCCCATTCAATGGAAGTCAATGGGCTTCACTCTTGTTTGGTTCCCAACATTCTTCAAAATGTCTTCTTTTGAATTTTCATCCATGTCCTTTTTGTTCGTTTGTAGCTATTATGAATCTGTGTAGATATGTTAATGCTAGGGCTGTCAAACTATTAATCGCGATTAACCGCATCCAAAATTAAAGTTTGTGTTTACATAATATACAGTGGGGAGAACACGTATTTGATACACTGCCGATTTTGCAAAATCGTCAGTGTATCAAATACTTGTTCTCCCCACTGTATGTGTGTTTATTATGTATAATTATGTATATTTGAATACACACATACATGTACTGTATATATTTAAGAAATATTTGCATGTATATCGTGTATATATATTCATATAATTTATATTATATATAAATATTTTATATATAAACATAACACATTTTTCTTAAATACATACAGGCATGTGTGTGTATTTATATATACTGTACATAATAATTATACACAATACACACTCATATATTATGTAAACACAAACTTTTATTTTGGATGCGATTAATTGGATGCGGATTGTGTTTATTGGTATTTCATTTTGATTATTAATATTTCGCATCAAATGCTAAATATAAAACATGAAGAGAAATATGAACAAAGAGGAGGAAGATGGAGGACAATGCATGTCATGCGCTTGCCACAAAGCACGTGTGTGTGTGTGTGTGTGTGTGTGTGTGTGTGTGTGTGTGTGTGTGTGTGTGTGTGTGTGTGTGTGTGTGTGTGTGTGTGTGTGTGTGTGTGTGTGTGTGTGTGTGTGTGTGTGTGTGTGTGTGTGTGTGTGTGTCAGAGAGACCTTAGAAATTATTACTATTGATTTCTATCCTTGAGATGTGGAAATGTTACCAGATGGCTGCAGGATGATCGTCGCACAAACCTACCGTTTGTTCACTGGATAAAGGAGTTGAACTCCTGTAAATCCATCCATATTTCTTTTAATACAACAGGAAGTATAAGTCTCTATTTCAGAAAACTATCACATTTAGCATTATTTGTTACCATATAAGACATGGTTATCGTGCTATTATCATTTTTACTTGATCACAGAAGAAAATTGTTTCTCAATTTTTGCCCATGAGCTGCCAGTCAAATGTTTGTGTAGCAGAAGTTCCCGTGCTGCTCTGCCATGTGCCGAGTCCCCTGCTCGCAGTATTCAAATTACAGCAACAATTCAATAAATATTAAGTCTGCAAACTGGCTCTGGGTATGAATTACACAGAGGCACAATCTGGCAACGTCAAAACCCTCCCATGTGGTTGGAAATGCTATTGATTTGAATTCTTACATGATTTGAATATTGATAAGAAGATGCTAAACTCTGCTGAGCAATATAAAGTATTTGATGAGGAATTTATTATTTATGGGCGATATTTTGGATGTGTGTGAAATTTGTTGTGTGTTTAAATATACGCAAATAAAGAATATCCTCTGATACATTTTACATATGATACATATACAATTTAATTCAATAGGAAACCATTTCTGACCTTTTTTCAAATTCTTACAAAATACTGTATTTTGTGTGTTTAAACACATGTAAACTTATTTTGAATTATATATTTGTTTTGGATTTTTGAAGTATCTTGTTAACAAGATCATTTGTAAATGCAATATAACTGACCCTTTTCTTTTTTTGTTTTTTTTTTCAAATCCAAGCAACATTTTTGTTCACATTTAATTCAGTTCATAATATCTTTTTGAGTATATATTTAGGCAATAAGGCATAAGAGGCCCAGACAATTCTGAATATAATACAAATATTAAAGACCAATTTTAATTAAAAAAACAACAACAACTATTATTAAGCTTACGCTTTATGAAAATTAAACTCTTAAACTCTTCAGTATTCAATGAAAATGGCTTTTGAGGGAGACTATAGATATATAAAAAAAACCCATCAACAACTGTCAGCTCAATAAAAACACAACAGGGACAACAATATTTGATAATCTTATTGTATAAATGCTAGGGGAAATAAACAAGTCTGGTTAGGTTAGGTTCCATAGTTATTTTATTAGATGATAAGATTTCAGGTGGGGGAAAAATGCCTCAACAATCAGGTCAATAGAAAACTTTAACACAAATATTTGGTATGTATTACTGAAAGAATGCTATAGCAAACACATCTGGTTTAGTTAGGTTAGATGGTCAGGTTAGTTTCCAGCTGTTGAGGTTGAGAAAACCAACCGATCAATACAATCTTGCAGGGACCAAAATATTTCACACATGATATAGTAAAAATTTCAACAAACATGAAGTTTGGTTTAATTTATTTACACAGGTTAGACGATTTTCTGAAGTGTTCTGACCAACCGAGTCGATTGTAGTGTGACTTAGTCCTGCATGGCTGGACCTTGAGCTGTGAGACTGTGATTATGAATTCTATTGTAGCTTCTCCACCAGCGTTTGCCACAACATATATGAAAGATTCTGCTCTCCCTCCCCCTCTGTTGTCAAAGAGCAGTTTTCTTTGTTTCCATAGAGCCATGATTCTGTCAAAATCCCAGCGAGAGAAGGAAAGGGAGGAAAAATCAATCGCTCTCCAGTCTCCATACAACACTGTGCGCCTCTAGCCAGAGAGACAGAAAGAGGAAGAACGAGAAAGAGAGGAATGCAAGAAGAATAAAAGAAACAGAGGGAAAAAAAGTGTGAGAGAAAGAGAGAGAAGATAGATATAGAAACATGTTACTGTTCACTCTGACAAAATGACATGCATGCCCTGTGTGTGAGTGTGAGTGTGAGTGTGAGTGTGTATGTTTGGCATTGACAGGAAGAATGATCCATCTTCTGTGGCATCACTTCACCTGTCTAAATCATTGTGTCTGCCCAAGGGCCGGTATCACACACACAACATCTGTCTTTTCATTTTATGCGCACGTTTAGCTGGCAACCTAAATGATGACATGCATAGACTTCTATTGTTTTTAAATTGATTAATAGCTACAGACATTCCTTCCACATAACCCCAAAATAAAACAATGACATTTTTTTTTATTATTGAAGTCATAAAGTGATTGGGGGGATGGGGGCTCATGAACATTATGTGTTGTAATGTTTAGTACTAACTAATTTGCTATAAAAGCCACATTAGGATGACCGATTGCAGGGTTGTTCAACCCACTCTCAGTGCAGCCAGTTCTGGGGGGTATTCCAGAAAGCAGGTTATGTGACATAGTACCTGGGTATGTTTAAGAGTAAGTAAGCGGATAACCTCAACTTTCGGTTCCAAAAACAGCAGCAAACTGTAGTAGCCATAGCAACTTACTCTCTGAACATAACATGCTCCAGAGCGGCTCATGTTCCAGGGTTAGTTTGCTCAAGAGGTATTCAGATGTGTGTTATATAATTAATATAGTTATATTAATGTAACCAAATTTGTTATACAATATTATATATTAATTCTAAAGCTATTATAACAAGGTAATGTTTAAATGTTATTTCAATTCAAATATATTTATTGTCATTGTCTCACACATGGATTTGCAAACAATATAATCCTTATTGTCAGTGAATAAAGATTACTTATTAAACGAAAAGTTTGAGGTGGCGATGTGCACTAAGTAGGTTATGTAAATCGCCATTACACAAAAGAGGAAGAGGAAGTAGAACGGCACGCTTTTTCTTAGCTTCTGTTTACATGGTGAATCATTGATTCGTTGCTCTTGTTCGTCATTCTCATTGTTGAGAATGTCTTTTTTGTTAACCGGGAACATTCTCTGGGTTGTCTGAACTTACTCCCAGACTCGTTTTTGGAACCAGCATATCTCGAGTAAGCAAGGTTTGGGTTAATCAACTCTCTAGTAATGGCTGAAGTCACTGTAAGCGTTTGAATTTTTGTAAGGTTTTAGATAGTAATGAATCAAGTGTTACTACTAGGAATTAGTTATTATTCTTATAGGAATTAGTCAATAGTCTAAAGTGAAGATCATGGTAACCCACTAATTGCTTAAGTGTTATTACCCAAAACCTTACAAAAACTGAGCACCATTATTTACTAATTCGTTAATCAGAGTTTCTTGTTATTTAATAGTAGTTGCTAGAATATTAATATTTAATTACTCATTTGTCCCTGTGTAGTTATTCATTAACGACGGAACAGTATTCTAAAGTGTTACCACACCTGGTATTAAGATGCGTTTTGGTAGATTGGATCACAAGTGGATGATGCTAAATACAGGTATAAACGGGGTCTAAAACGTTTTGAGCTTGTCCACTTTCGACCACTTCCAGATGTAAATGGTAAATGGACTGCATTTATATAGCGCTTTTAACAGACCAATGGCCATCCAAAGCGCTTTACACATTGCCTCACATTCACCCATTCACACACCGACAGCGGTGTCAGCCATGCAAGGCACCATCCAGCTCGTCGGGAGCAGCTGGGGTTCGGTGTCTTGCTCATGGACACCTCGACACTTAGTCAGGTGGAACCAGGGATCGAACCACCAACCTTCCGGTTTGTAGACAACCTACATGAACCACTGAGCCACTGCCGCCCCATGTAGTCGAATACGCATGTGGTCGAATGCGTTCGAACAGCCATAAAAGGCTGCCTGCTCTCTAATGCGTAAACATTATGGAAAGCGCGCTAGCCTGACGGGATTTAAACTTTGTTGGCTGAAGACGTTTGGTTTAAAGGTGAAAAATGTACCAAGCACAATGCTCTCTCACCATTCCTGGTTTTGTGGCTGTCAGAGGCAGAAACGAAAGCTGCTGCCTTAGGCCCCGATCACACAGAACGCGTTTTTGTAGCGAGAGGTGCCTTTTTTGAATGGTTTTCTGTTGGCAGTGAGCGTTATGCTTGCTGTTTGTGCGCCCCGGGCGCCTCGCATTTTAACCGCCTGCTGCGCCTCACGTTTTTGAAGGAACGCTCTGAGCGCATGAAGTTGAAAAAAAATCAACTCTGAGCAGAAAAACGCCCGACTTCATCGCGTTTTTTCTATATTTGTCCAATCGAATGAATGGAGGTGGGCCTTCCGTTGTGGTGACGGTTAGCTTGATTAGACTGACAGCACAGCTGATTCAGGAGGTTGCCTAGAAACAAAAAAAAGCTTATTTCGTCCATTAGTTTGAAAGATGGACTCCCGTTGAAGAAATCAGGACAGAAGTGGTCAAAAGTGGACAAAAGAGAATGATTAAAACACCAGGTGTAAATGGGAATGTGTCCCCCTTGTCTACTTGTGATCCGATCGACCAAAACGCATCTTAATACCAGGTTTAAAAAGGGAGTTGCTAGAAAAATTATATAAAGGTTCATGGTTCTTTTTATTGTCATTTCATGCTCACACATGGAACTAAATTTGTTCTCAGGACTAGCAGCGTACAGAAACCCAAAAAATAATCATAATAATATAATATATAAATATATAATAATAAAATAATATAAATCTTGTGCAAATGTAATGCTTCTCATTTAAACCAAAACGTTTTTCGACTCATCCATCCACAAATCATTATTCCAAAAGACGTCTGGCTCATCCATGTGGTCTTTGGCAAACTTGAGAAGCACTTTTTGAAGAGTTGTGGCTTCTTTTTTGCTATCCTGCTAAAACTAACAAAAGCAAATAAAAGAGAGGCCTGCAGATTCTTAGATGTTACTCAGTGTTACGGTTGAGCAGGGAAGAGGAGAGGCGATGATATAATTGCAGCAGTTTTATTTAACAAACACACAAACAAAAAAATTACATCCAAACAGGGAAGAAAGATGACAATAATCCAAACTGGGAAGATGACAATGATCCAAACGATGAACAGAAACGCAACATCTGAAACACAGGGGTATATATACACGGGATAACAAGAGGCCAACAAGGAGCAGGTGTGAGGAATGAATCACGGTTACACTTTATTTTAAGGTGCCATATTTACAGTGTAATTATATATTTAAGTACTGAGTAATATTCATTAACAACACTTATAGGGTTAGGAAAGGAGTAGGGTTTGGTTGAGGGTTAGTTGCATGTAGGCTAATTATGTATAATTTACTGTTATTACTACAGTAAGTACATGTAAAATATGGTTCAAGGACACTTAAAGTGTTATAAAGTGTTACCTAAATCACTTTGGAGTAACAAGTGTAACTATGGCAACAAATGCAAACCTGAACTTAACACAGGAAGAGAAACAGCTGAAAAAAGGAACAGAACACAAAAAAAGCAAAACACAGGGGTAAATCACAACATAACTCTCCTCTCCACTAGGTGACTCCTGATGCCGTAAACAAACAACCACAAAATACAGTTCAGGTGGTTGGTGAAGCAGAGGTGGATCAGGGCGAGGGATGGAGGCCCAGGTCCATGAGGTGGAAGAGGGGCGGAAGACTGGACCAGAGCAGGGCACCAAGGCGATGCCAGCAGAGCAAATAGCCAGGGCAGAGCAGGGAGCTAGGGTGGAATTGGCATAGCAGGAGATCAACAAGACAGGGCCGTCGGAGCTTAAAACCATGGTGGAGCTGGCGGAGTTTGAAACCGTGGTGGGACCGTTGTAGCTTGAGACCATGATGAGGCCGGCGGAGCTGAGTCAGGGAGCCTATGGCTGTACTATGGCTGTAACAGGGAAAACAGCCTCTATGGCAGGGAGTAAAGCCTGGAGGGCTGTGAAGGCATATGGACAGTTCAGGGACGGTCTCCTTTGAGTTCAGTTATGGCCTCCGTGGCCATGACGAAGGAGTTGGGAATGGCCTCCTTGGCCATGACTGGAGGAACTGTCACCATTACAGGGAGCCCAGCCGACAGTGGGAAGAACTCCGGGATCCACCAGACTTGGGCCCACTTGGCTCGAGAGCGCTGCGACAGCCAGGCTTAGGAGTGCAGCAATCACCGGGCTTGGGATACTGGCCGTGTTAGGGGTAGTTTAAACAGTGCAAGTAATTACAGCAGGTATGTTGTAGCCTTGTGTTTTATGCAAGTCAAGATAGTTCAAGGCAGCTAAAATATATTTGTTACCTTTCCAGTCAGATAAGCATCAATAACTTGATTCAGATTTCTTTATCAATATCTTTTGACTGAGGCATGGCAAACTTACATACACCTGTGCGGAGAAGAGAAAGCTGTGTGCTTTTTGTGCATAACTAGAAACTAGTTTCTTCTCAATGTTCTTTTAGTGCATAACTTATTAAATGTATCTAATTAACTGGAACATCGCCATAATTACCTCTTTAAACAAACCGATAATCAAAAATCTTACAAAGATATACTTCTAGACCATTTTAGTAGATTTTATCTCTACTTATAGGACTTTAAGATGAAGATCTGATCATGGATGTCAAATTTATATAGAAATACAGCAAATGCGTAATGATTTTTAAGTGTTGTTTTTCCCCAAAACTAAAAAGAAAAGAAAAATTATTCTATAAATTAAACTATTTGAAATTTCTTTACTATTTGAGACACAGGGTCCAGAACAACATCCTCATGTGAATGGTCCTGTCAGTATATATTAGGCTTGAAACTAGTTACATTTTGGGATACATTTCTCTTGGCTTCATTGTAGAAATACTCCATACTAATTCTCTTGAGTCTGGATACTCAAGAAAAAGTCTTTCACAACTTGAAGCACAACCACAACGCAGGTCTTGGTGTTGGTGAACAAATTCACACGTTCAATAAAACTTTGCCAACAGCTCTAATGATAAAAGCAAACAGGTACGCAAGGGCCTTAAAGGCATGTGAAGAGCGCTCTTCTGTTCAGGACTCTTCATCTCAGGCAGCTAAGAGCCATTAGGTCTCTTATCTCAGCTCCACGCCTCTCAAAACACTCGTCTGTCTCTCTCGCTGTCTCTTTCAGTCCCTCTCCACACATCTTTCCATCCTCTCCCCCTCTCCAAACACTCCTTCAGGCTTTTAAGACGAGTCTTCATCCTTCTCCAAGGCCTCAGAGTCAATGCATCAGAAATGCAGCAGTACAAAAAAGAAGAAAACCGAAGACAGCATTCATCCACCCCTTTCTCCACGTCCTTCTGAAGAGCCCTTCAGCTCACAACACATAATGTAAGCATAATGTGAGACCAGAGCATTAAGAAACTGTCTTTCATTAAAGGAGGAAGATTTTGATGGAGGGATGAGAGGGAAATGGACATTTATGTTTCCGGATGTCTCTGTTCTTCTTGATGAAAAAGTTTCTGCACTAAGGACAGAAAGACTTTTTATACGTTCTTAGAAAGCACAGTCACTCATGTTGTTTCTGTCAGATCTCTGCACTCTTGAAGATCAGGAATGGGCAACAAAATGGACAGTGAATCTTTAGTTAAAGATTTGAAGAATCAATATTTATTTCAGTTTTTTTTTCTCTATAAAGAATTTCTATCCCTAGAAGGGCTCAGTATAGCCAGAAAAAAAAATGTTACTGCTCTTTCAAAGTGTTTTATGTTCTTTTGAACTCAGAAAGGAAAACTGTACCAATACGAAACTCGGAAATAATGTGATAAAAACAAAATATAAAAAACAAAACAAAAAAACACAAATATTTTATCACGGTAGCTTCTTTTTTTAAACTTTCCCCACAAAAGATGAATAGGAAGGATTTCAGCCGAGTTTATGAACGGCAATCTCTCCCGCTAAGACTCATGGGAAAAAGGCCGACAGGAATTCATACAGAAGTAGTCAGCATGTTCTACATTCAACGTCATAGCTTCGGACGCTAAACACTCAAAGTACATGTTCAGAATGAGATTTCAAGGTTATAAATAATTAATATTTTTTGATTGTTACTTGTATTTTACAGCAGTCAGCAGGATCCATGTGGTAAATGAGTATTGTCTTTTTTATACATTTTTATATCTCTGCAAAAATTTTTTTCAATTTTATTTGTTTATGTATTTTTACATTTATTATTGTATTTAAAACAAAATTTAATATTCAACATTTCACATTTCAGCAGTTTATTTAACCACTAGATCGTTCCTTATTCAGAGAGCCAAAACTTAAGAACTTATAAAAATGTCATAACAATCCAATATAAGCTAGTGAGGACAGTTTAAAACCATCTATTTTAAAACATTGAACAGGCATTATTTTATGGACAGAAGCAAAACTTACATTTTTCTTGGTATCAAATGCTCTCTCTCCAGTCTCCCCCTCCTCTCTCTCTCTCTCTCTCTCTCTCTCTCTCTCTCTCTCTCTCTCTCTCTCTCTCTCTCTCTCTCTCACTCTCTCTCCATCTCTTTCGATCATAGCGGTTGGCTCTTATTGCATCAGTGTTATAAATTCGGGTTTTGCTCATTGATCAGAAATGGCCCCTGCAAATAAAATTTCAAACGTAAAAGCTAATGCACAAAAAGCTTAAAAATCAATTTTTATCCCACTAAAGCATCCCATATTGCAAGAAAACAGACAGAATCAAAGGTAATATATACATTTTCCTGTGGAATCATTACTTTTTCCTTTCCTGTAACTGAGTTCAAAAGAACATAAAACACATACTTTTTGGTAAGATTGCGATTAGACTTTGTTTGAAGTTGGTGTTGTGGAGAGAATATTAGATTTGCAATGCTGGAACCATTAAGGTAAAAGTCTACAGGGAACAAAAGATATCACATTAAAAAGAAATTATAGTTGAACGAACACTTTACAGCATGATGTCATCTCAAAAACTCTGGAAATGTGGAGTTTTTTGGAAAAGAGACACAAAATAAATGTGGGGTCTGAAGCGTGTGCCGAGCACCTCGCACCTCTGGACGGCGCTTGGTCTCTGTGGACAGGGTTGGGCTTCCTGTCTTCGTACATGCATTACTCTGAGAAAGCTGCGAACCTGAAGGGAACTGGAGCAAAACTGTGCCGCCCTATGCTTGAGTGATCCGTACAAACCGCCGTGTGCTTGAGAGAAAGGTGTGCTCTCCCTGTAGACCGCATCACCTTAACCAAGCCACCGCACTGATGACACTGCAGGCCTTTCTAAAACTCACATTAACACTGGGAGGAAAGATGTGTACCACGTAATTTACAGTAAATGTTTTTGCTGGTGTTTCATCGAAGTCCATATTCACATGTGAGGCACCATCTTAAACTAAAGATACTCTTACAATTATACATTTTGTTTCAGTTTTACTTTTAGGGTCAAAATAAAGCACATTTGATTGCAGAAATGTGACACATTTTTGAGTGAAAATAACGTAGAGGCAGGACTATCCATTGGGATTCAATCGTAAAAGGTGTTATTTTTTGGTAATCATGTAGGAAAGAATGGGATCTCTTTAGTACAAAGTCCCTTAGAGGACTCGGTGATGGGGAAAAAATTGAGATGGGAGGAAAAAAATATATTTCAATGCTTTTGCGTTCTCTCACAAAACTTTTACATTCCCCCGAGAAACTTTGCTTTAGCTTGCAAAACTTTTGTGGTGGATATAATAAGAGGTGGGAGGAAAAACTATATTTTAGTTCCTTTGTGAGCAAACACAAATGCAAAGTTTCTTGGGGGAAGCGAGAAACCACAAAAGCATTTTTCCTTTCTCCCTTACTTCCCTTCTACGGATTACATATCACATGCCTTTTTTTTTAATAAGAGATCTCAACAGTGTCCCTAACTGCACTCAGAATTATTCTTTCAAGACCAAACGTTGAGCTGTGATATCCACATTCATTTTATAGCTTTCTTCTCTTATGCTTAAGCATTTTAGGAGAAACATCTAACACAAAATTGATACTTAAATGAAACATGAGATGAGTCTATTGTTTCTTTTGAGTTATGAAAGAGCAAACTCTGAGCAATACAATACAACCTTTAAGACATTATTTTTCCACAGTCTGCCTGCCTTTGGTTTACCAAAGTCATTTTATAAGTGGAAAAAGTTATACATTGATGAACGATTTTGAAATAACATTCACTGATGAATCACGAACCAGGAAGTAAAGTACACTTTGATTTCATGTTGACTTTAAGATGTTCTTTGTCTTTGCTGGTCAGTCAGATTGTCTGCGGGTCAGGTCAGTGGGGTAGAGGCAGCGGTAAATGACACATAGGTCTCTCTAGGTGAATATGAGGAGTGAAGTAAACTTCTTCAGTAGAGGATAGTGTATGAAGGAGTTTGGAGGCGTCACTGAGAGGGAATCGTTTCGCCGGAACCCTGCGTGTGTCGTGTTTTTTTTTATTGATCCATCACTCTTGCCGTCAGCAAGACCAGAGGTAGCCACAGATCCTTCCTCCTGATTCAATTTTCTGGACCTGCAGACGCCTTCCTTGAGATGTAAGTGTGTGAATATATCAACAAACATAAATATCAGCATAAAAGAGTTCGTCCCACTTTATATTAGGTGGCCTTAGCTATTATGTACTTACATAAAACAAATAAGTACAATGTACTTATTGTGTTCATATTGCAAAACACTTTTGCTGATATTAAGGTGGGAAACGGGAAGGCCAGGTGTGGGGGTATGGGTAAGTTTAAGGGTAGGGCTATGTGTAAGGGAAATGTCAACAGTGTACTTATAAATGTAACTACAGAAATTAATTACAGATGTAATTGCATGCAGATAATTTTTAAAATGTAAGTACAATGTAATAAATGATTTATTTAGATGTTAGTATATGGTAGTTAAGGCCACCTAATATAAAGTGCTCACCAAGAGTTCAAAATAGGAATTTCAGCGTGGAGGATGAACTTTGTGGATGTGAAAGAGTTTTCACTTATGTTTTATTTATACTTTGTCTCAGATTTTCTCCTTATATTCTTTGGAGAAATCAAAAAACATAAAGGAATCAGTGACATAGAGTAAGAGCATAGAGCTTAATCAAAATAATGTGATAGTTCAGAGTATTTGATTTTGAATTTATGCAAATATCACAATTACATTACGGCTGTCAGTTTGATTTTGTATGGTGACATAAATTTATATAAATTAAATATTAAAACATACATTTGGACCCTTATCACATTAAGCAGATTCATTAACTGACATTTACCTGTGAATAAAATGTATATTATTTCAAATTAATTAAACTACTAATAAAATCATTTATTAATAAAATAATTTATATTTGTATTACATTTGAGAGAAGAAAAAGACGATAAATAGTAATAAAAAGAATATCAACAAGTGCTGTCATTCTCAAAGCAAAGCATTGTCATAACACATTGTTTTTCAAATAAAAAATATTTGGTTACGTTTTATTTGAAGGTGACGTAGTTACATTGTGCTTACTCAACTAAGTACTGAGTAATATTAATTAGTTACACGTACTTACTTACTATAGTTACGGTTAGGGTAAGGGTTTGGTTTAGGGTTATTTGCTTGAATTTTATGCATAATTTACAGTTTTAAGTAGTACATATAGCAAGATGTAACTACATCACCTTAAGTGTTACCAAATGTTTTATTTGGCATCACTGAATCAACCTATACATTAATTTATACCATCAAAATAGTTTTTGGGGGGTTTAAATCAGGTAAATAGTTGCAAGTTACCACTTTCTTTCTTTCTTTCTTTCTTTCTTTTCAATAGATCAGGACAATGCAGACCAGAGACGCTGTTTAATTAATTGGACGTGGGTTGAATCCAGTTTTATCCCATATCACCCCATCATAATGAATTCAACATTAAAACTCAGTGAAGGAAAACAGAAGGAAATGGGGACAGAAAGTGAACAAGAAACAGATAGAGAGAGAGAGAGAGAGAGAGAGAGAGAGAGAGAGAGAGAGATAGGGAGGGAGGAGTAACAATGGAGGTGGTGATCTCTCCTGGCAAATTGGGCTCCCGCTTGGTCTAATTCCAGTCCAGGCCTGTTCTGCTCCCTCAGCTTGAGATGAGAGGAGAAAAATCTATGCAGCCGAGCAGCCAGAGCACATCGAGTCTGCGCTGGTTGGCTTCCATGGGCCGACAGCAATCAATAAATCAATAGGAAATGTTGGTTGGTTGCAGAGAGAGCAGGGAGGCGGGCTGCAGATGTACGGATGGAGGGATGGCAGTCAGACGAGAGGTCAGAGGTCAGCCTCACCTTCAGTACACAGAGAGAGTACACTTTATGATGAAGTGAGTAGACCGCTCTAAACTCGCCTTTATTTCTCTCCATTCTCTGTCAGTACATCGTTTCTCCGGAAGAGAGAATATCTCTTTCCCAAAAACCTATTCATAGAGGAGAAAATGTTGTCTACTCCACTCATTTTTTATAATGTAGAAAATAATTGAATATGAGATTTTGGTTAATGATGCACTGACAGCTATAGGTTTTTTTTTTTTTTAAAGAGAACTATGCCTGGTTTCACAGACAAGGCTTCAGCCTAGTTCCAGACTAAAATGCATGTTTGAGCTGTCTTAACTGAAAGCAACTTAAAATATGTCAGTGCCATTGTTTGGTCTCAAGATCTACACCAGTAATGTTTTTTTCTAAGACACCTTTATAAAAGCTACTTTTTTATTTCATTTTTTCAATTGCTAGGACACATTTCTCAATAATTAGGTCACTTTTTCAAAACTCTTCACAAAGCTCTCCTATACAACTTTAAACTTGGCAACTGATACTCCTTGTTCAGTCCTCTGTTGGCTATCGTTTTTATTTAATGTGTGGTTTATGTGTACTCCAAGTGATCTCCTGCATTTATTATTAAAAACTGAAGTATTGCTTATTCGTGCATTTTGCTTACCACACTACATGTGACAGAATGACTGACCTAAAAGAAAGGATTTAAAAGCAAAGAATTGACTTAACCAGCAGTCCGTCTCCTCCTCCTCGAACAAGAGGACCACTCCCTCGAGGACCACACAAGTTATTTTTTAGTTCTGGTGCGTCAAACCCACTAACCTGACCGCTTCCTCTGTGTTTTCTTTTACACTGGTCTCAACGAGCAGTCCAGGAGATGGTCCTTGAGGGACAATTGTGCATTGTGTAGAGTGTTCACCCACACCCGCCATAGACCAAACGCTCCTATCATGGAGCCAGAGGCAGCCATCATGTCTGTCCCGGAGCCAGAGTCGACCGTCATGTCAGTCCTGGAGCGGGAGCTTTTCACCTGGGTCTTCCCGGAGTCTACACACACTGCCCAGTCCATCCCAGAGCCAGGAGTAGACCACTGCCTTATAGACCTGTGGTCCGCAGATCCAGTTTCCTCCCGAGTCTCCACCTTCAATCTACACCGTCTCCGCTGGTCCCATCTGGCTGTTTGGATGCTCCGGTCCCATCCAGAGACCTTCCTCCTCTGATGTTTCCGCCTCCATGGTTCCATCTCCTCCACTGGTTCCATCCGGTTCCCTGGATCGGCCATCTCCGCTGGTATTGTCCAGCTCCTCAGCTCCGCCCCTGGCGCTATCTCTGTTCAACTCTCTGGCTCTGGCTCTGCCTCGGGCCTCTCAATCCCCAGCTCGGCACAATGATGCAGATTCCCAAGCTTCACCTCGGTTCTCCGGGCCCATGACCCCACCCTGGCCTGTTAGCATTGTAATCAGATGTGTTGTAGTCAAGTGCACTTTTTTTGAGTTGATTTATGCTATGTTCACAATCCAAATCTGATTATTTATGTATCCGATTGGAATCTGATCTAAAATTATTGATGTCCACATCGTGTATCGCAACTGTTCAGATCCGATTTGTGTGTCCATGCCACTCTTTCGTTTTCCAGGATATCTGCATTGGTTTCTATAGCAGTGACGATGAGTTGGTAGGCATATGGTACTAGCTGTTTTATTTTGCGCAGTCATCTCCGCCGGTTTCTAAACATGTCTCTGTTATATCCTATTGTTATTCTGCTCATCCAGCAGAGTGGTCAGCAGTGTTAATTTCGTTGATGAATAATTTTCATCATACTTTTTGTCAACAGCCTTTTTTCACTGACGAGAACAAGACAATAACTAAATAAAAAACTGTGACAAAAATCTACTGTCATTTTCGTCAACAAATAAAAATGAGACGAAAATGTTAGGTAGGGAGGGACAATTAGGGAAGAGATCCAGTCAGTACTGATGTCCTGTGTAATAGATGCGCACATTTGAATTGCAACGTGTTGATCTAACCGCGGGAAAATGTGGCGCTATTGCGCATTCTACAGGCTCACGTAACAGTGCTTCAGAGCGGTTCAATCAATGAATAGCGCACATTTATGCCAGGTAATTGTTTATGAACTAATGCTGAGGAATAATGACAATGTTTATTTTATGAAGTTTATATAGTAATATGTTTTAGACGGTTGTAACAATGCATATTTTATCTCCCTCATCTGAACTTGAATGAGCAGCCTGCAACTGCAATAGTAAGGGGCAGGCATTTCAAAATAAGAGTCAATGTGTATTTCGAGCTTGTTTATAATTAAAAGTCACGCATTATATATATGTTTTTGGTTACAATAAGCTGTATTTAATTTAATTCCCATTTAATTCATATTCAGGAGGAAAGACTAAGAACGGTATTTGACACATATTATTCAATAAAGTATCAAGGTTATAAAAGTTAACTATAACCATAAGAAATATTAATTACTTTAAATCAAATAAATGTTAACTGAAAAAAAAAACGTATTTGAAACATTAGCTTAACCTGATATACTAACTAAAACAGAAATACAACATTATAAAAATTATAAAGATGTTTTTTAAAAAACATAATAAAAAGTGAATTGAGCTCTCGTGTGTGTATTTTTGCGCTTGAACGTTCAAAATCACAATTATGTCAAAATTTCAGTTTTTATTTATTTTTTTATGTATTCCAGAAAAACGTTTGTTATGTAATGATTAAATGCTCAGTTAATTAATTACAATTTAACTAAGCTCATTAGAGTTTAGTCAACCTAAATCTTATGATATTTAGTCGACTAAAACTAGACCAAAACTTAATGGCATTTTAGTCAAAAGACTATGACTAAAACTAAATCAAAATTTGCTGTCAAAATTAACACTGGTGGTCAGACTGAAATGGATTTCCAGAAACGGCATTTGAATAGGATTTCAAACCACATATGAATGTAGGTCAAAACGGATTTGTAAAAATCGCATTTCATGTGATTTTTGTCTGTTCAGACTTGTAAAATCTGATTGGATTTCAATCGGATATGTTCCTGTTCCTGTACAGTATGCCAGACTGGAATATTGTTTTAAGAGAGATGTTAAACTCAACACCATCTCTGAATAAAATGTGAATCACACAAAAACATGTAATTTTTTAGAAAAAAAGTAAGGTCCACCCCTAAAGTCAAGTCAAGTCAACTTTATTCATATAGCGCTTTTTACAATGCAGATTGTTTCAAAGCAGCTTCACAGTGTTTAACAGGAAAATAATGCAACAGAATTGTATTCGGCCGTACAGCCGCTCGAAAGATTCGAAAGATCGGATGCAACACGCTGGAGACAAGTTTATTGAGGACGCCGTATTGATTAAACAATTATTAAATTGCAATATTCGATTGATCGAAGGAAAAACTTACTTAAGCCCAATCTGATACATACTGTATCTACACTCAATCTCTCCACATTTCCCCCTCCTTTCCATGTCCTCTATTATTTCCTAACTTCACGATTTCATTTTCTTGCTCTTTTTTCACTCCTTATTTCACTTCCCATTTCTATTCATCTTTTGCAAAGCTTTCGCAATAATTCTCTTCCCTCGTTGAAATCTTTGCCTTTTTTTTCAATCTTCCTGCCTGTTTGTCTGTCTGTCTCTCTCAGTGGCTGTAGGGCTGGTAGTGGTGTGTTCTACCCCTGCTGCGCTCTGTGGCTGACCCATTGAGGCAGGGGTTCGATGGGGCAGCTCAGGCTGCGTCCAGCCTTCTGAACGCCTCCCCCTGCGGCCGCATCGATTCTTGCGCTCTGGGCTCCTCAGCCTGCTGCTGGGCCCTCTGTCTCTGTCTCTCTCCTTCTGCTGAGGAGGCAGATAAATTAGCACAGGGGTCTGATGTTTCTCAAGGCCTTTTCTTTGTTACAGCGCAGTCCTGCAGTGCAGATGGGACTGGAATTTACTTTCACAAACATATTATGTGTTACAATTACTTTAGTTGTACACTGCTATTCCATTTTTTTACAAAAAAGAAAAAAAGGATATTATTTTGTTTGACAGTAAAGAATCCAGATTTTCAGACATAAAATAAAAATTACATTTGTGTGTGTGTGTGTGTGTAGAGAGAGAGAGAGAGAGAGAGAGAGAGAGAGAGAGAGAGAGAGAGAGAGAGAGAGACAGACAGAGAGAGAGAGAGAGAGAGAGAGAGAGAGAGAGAGGATTTTAGTGATTTTAAGTAACATGAGGATATTGTCTGTGGTGTGAATGTTTTCATCATATTTGATGATATTTGATGGACCTTTTTTCTATTTGGGATATATTATATATAATTAGGATGTAATTTTAAAATGTATGTACATTACTTTAACATTATATGTTACTTTAAAATTTTTAAATATGTCTATACATTTTCAGAGTCATAAGGATTATTGAATACGTTTTTAGTGGGCATCTCTTGGCCTCTTGGGCATCTTTGAAAATGTTGCTATTAAAGACCTCAATAGAAAGTAAATAAGATTTCCCCAAAAAAATGTTAAGTTAGAAAGAGGGAGAGTTTTACCTGTTACTTTTTATGCCTATATGGAGTGAGTGGGAACAATAAAAAAAGTATATTCATTGTGAGAAACAAATTTATACTATATAAATATACTATACAAATGTTTTTTATATCTTTTAAGAGTTCATTACACGTGATAAATAATACAATAAATAAATAAATAAATAAAAAACAAATAAAAATAATGTTATGATAATGTATTTTTCACTAATTGTACAGTTAAGAGATACAAGTAATTAGGCTATATTGGTAATTGAAAAGCTATAAGCCATATAAATACACACAGTCATAAAGACACACACACACACACACACACACACACACACACACACACACACACACACACACACACACACACACACACACACACACACACACACACACACACACACACACACACACACACACACACACACACACACACACACACACACACACACACACACACACACACACTAAAAAGGAAATTAGAGTGAGACATACAAATGGTAATGACAAGAAAGAAATGAATGAAAATAAATGAATATCACCTTTTTAAAAATATTAAAGTGCAAATAGTAATAAGGTTATCAGTTAATGAATGCACAGCTAAACAGATGTGTTTCAGTCTGGATTTAAACGTGGCTTTTATAGGGCACATTTGACTTCTTCTTCTTTCAGCTGCAGGTGGTATGAACCCTAGGCCAGGGATTTTCAAACTGGGGTCCTCTAGAAGTGGTCCCCAGAAATTGTCAGAGAATAAAAAGACAAAGCAAAAATGGATAACGTCTACTGAACATTCAAACTGTTTCATTTCTAAATGTTTCTCTCTTTTCTTGCCTTAAACATATTTTCCAGAATTGTATATGTTTGCTTTGTATCTTTCTAGTGAGTTTTTCTCACCATACTCCCCTTTGTCTTGCTCACTGGGGTTGTAAGGCAGTATTCTTAAGGTGCTTACATACATTTATTGTGAAAGTTGCTTACACGAATAATTTTTAATTGAAAATGTTCTTCTGGTTTATACATCCAACATTAAGTATAGCCAATTTAAGTTTGGAAACAATATGTGGTATTTATAATGTCACAATTACTATTTATCTAACAGTTTAAATGTTTTTTCATACATACAAATATTTAGATGGATTTTAGGAAGGGGGTCCCTCATAAAAGGTTCATCATATTTGGGGGTCCTTGGCATCATAAAGTTTGAAAACCACTGCCCTAGGCCACTAAACAGTTTGAAAACTATAATAGTTTTTCATTCAATTCTAAATGTGAATGGTAACTGCTGAAAAGGTCTGAACATATACAAATATATCACTGATTGCAGTATGTAAGGCATTAGGATGCATTAAAGTCTTCAAGTAAATAGATTTTTTAAAAATGTCAGTAGCTTCTTTCTTTAAGAGGTAGAACAGCACGTAATTATTTCTTACCTTTTGGTTTTTATAGACCACGTACAGGCCTTTGATTGATGTAGAATACGCTTGTGTAGCGATTTCAGATGTGTTGGCTGCTCTGTCGATCTGTTGGTGTAAAGAAAAGTAATGGGAATGCTCACTGAGGAATCTTTTCACCTCATTTATTTCAGTCCAAATTAATGCCGTGCTCAGAGTCAAATCCGCAGCAAACGGAAACTCTATATTTTGAGTAAAAACAGAGAGATGTCCGTGTGAATGTGTGGATGAGAGATGGGCCCTGGAGTGTGTTCATTAGATCAGCAAGAGCGAGATAACTGGGCTGGCGGTCCACACGGGGCCCGACCCCTGCATCCTCATAATTAAGATGCATGACATCAGAGCAGAGGAGAGATGCACTTTTCAATCGAATTTAAACACACATTCATTTCACTCTCTTCTGCACAAAACAAATCGCTTTCAGTCTGTGCCGAGGTTGCAGGCTGTCTGCTGTGTCTATAGAAACGACTATACATCTCTAGTTTATCATTTTAAATAAAATCAAATTTTCTTGAAATATAACGAATATTATAGCTTCAATTAGGAGGAATTTAAAGGGACAGTTCGGCCCCAAATGAAAATCATTTACTCACTCTCATATCATACCAAACTGTAAAAAATATTCAGATTCAATGTAATATTATTAACAAATAATATAGTAATAAAGCAGTAATACAGTAGTAATAACAATGAACGGGTTGGGGTGTCCTAGCTTCTTTTGGCTGGTAGATTTGAGCAAATATACTCTAATATAATATGTCAAATAACTGACATTACAACATAATCCTTTGATATATTGACCAACAAAGTCCCTTGTGTACATCAGCAATACAAATCATTTTCATTGATCATTTCAGTGTTCTCTATTCTAAATGCCTTTTTTTCCTCTTAAAAAATAGCAACCTTTTTTGCTTCAATTATAAGGAATTTAAAGGGACAGTTCCCCCCAAATGAAAATCATTTACTCACCCTTATGTCATTCCAAACTGGTGTGATCGTGCAGAACACAAAATATATTTTGAACCCACCCAATAATAATAATAATTTCACAGATTCAATGTAAAAATGTTAACAAATAATGTAGTAATAAAGCAGTAATACAGTAGTAATAACAATGAACGGGTTGGGGTGTCCTAACTTCTTTTGGCTGGTAGATTTGAGCAAATATACTCTAATATAATATGTCAAATAACTGACATTACAACATAATCCTTTGATATATTGACCAACAAAGTCCCTTGTGTACATCAGCAATACAAATCATTTTCATTGATCATTTCATGGAGTGTTCTCTATTCTAAATGCCTTTTTTTCTCTTAAAATATAGCAACCATTTTTGCTTAAAATTTTAAGGAATTTAAAGGGACAGTTCCCCCCAAATGAAAATCATTTACTCACCCTTATGTCATTCCAAACTGGTGTGATCAAACTGTGCGGAACACAAAATATATTTTGATCCCCCCCACCCCCACCCCCCAACAATAATCATAATAATTTAACAGATTCAATGGAACAATATTGACAAATAATATAGTAATAAAGCAGTAATACAGTAGTAATAGCAATGAACGGGTTGGGGTGTCCTAACTTCTTTTGTCTGGTATATTTGAGCAAATATACTCTAATATAATATGTCAAATAACTGACATTACAACATAATCCTTTTGATATATTGACCAACAAAGTCCCACTTGTACATCAGCAATACAAATCATTTTCATTGATCATTTCATGGAGTGTTCTCTATTCTAAATGCCTTTCATTCTCTTGAAATAGAGCTAATATTTTGGTTTCAATAATAAGAAATTTAAAGGCACACTTGAAAATCATTTACTCAACCTTTTATCGATCTAAACCTTTTTTTTTTTTGGTGTATACAATGACCCACATTGATTTTCATAATACAGATAAAAACAGTAGACACATTCTTCAAAATATCTTCTTTTGTGTTCCGCCGAAGAAAGAAAGTCATAAATTCCTGTAACAACAGGTTAGCGATGAGACACAATGTTCAAAATTGTTATTTTTGGGTAAACTATAATGTTAATTCTCTATTTCAGCGTCATAAACAGTAAATACTTACTTTTGAGAATATGATATTGATCATGTACATTATGAATGTCTTTTCAAATGACATGCTTGTGCATGTGGCGATCATTTAATAACCGTGATTTCATAGTAAAACTATCATCCACCCTCTCTGAATTAGTCCAAATATGATATAAACATTTTAGGGTGTCTCGACTGTACCGCCTGAAACATTTTTCACCATCAGAAAGCCTTTAGTCTGGGTCCACTGTCTAGTGCAATCATTAGTCTTCATTATCTTTAAGAACATGACTAACTACCCGAGACGAGCTAAAGAGAGGAGTGACCTTTAAGCCGCGTACAGACCTTTCCTTACCTGCTTCCTTACTGTATTTCTGTTGGTAATTGTAAAATGATTTAATATGTTTGTCTGGGAAAACGCTGTCTGTCAGAGGATTCACTATAAGCTCATGAATAATCTACATGCCAATGAACCGAGAAAACACGACACGGTGAATATATCATCCATCCAAGCATTTTACAAACCGCTTGTCCTATCCTGGGTCGCCAGATGAATATATCAATACAAATAATGCTCTAACAAAATCATAAAAATATACAGTAAATAAATTATATATAATAATAATAATAATGTAAGCCATTTTTGTCACGTTCATAAAAGGTCTTAACGCTCAGAATTTAGCAGAATGAATTCACAGACCTCAGAACAAACCGCTGCAATATGAAACAGACTCCATTTTGTATTGTATCTGAAATAGTACAGCAGAAACCTCCTCAAAATGGTCTCCCCACCCAAGCGTGATCCGTTATGCCGAAGCTGGATGCAATAAATGATGATTAACATTTGCACAGAGGACCAATAAAGCAAACTTAATTTTCACTCTTTGCAATAAATATTTTTCTCAATTGCTCTTTTGTGCGACTGCCGTTCAGGCCGTCTTACAGCAGATTACCCAGTTAGAGGCTAAAAAATTTCTCCTATTGATTGGCTACATTGATTTTTCACAATCTGTTCATTGGTTCAGCCAGCGGAGGGGCGAAAGGTGAGAGTTCATGAGCTAAGCCTGAGATTTTTTTTTTTCTACTCTCATGTGTGGAATTCTGGGAGAAGTGCTTTGTGGCAAATCTCATTTACGGCCTGATTGGTCCCGTCATCTCAGAGCGGATTCCCTCAATTGCCCTCCTCTCTATGCTCTCCCTCAAATAGCAGAATCATAAATTCGGCTGTTTGCCATTTAGATTATGACTTTCTCAAGCATACGTCAATACTGTACTTTAATATTATTTAAATATCATCCCAGGATGTACCTCATGAAGATACATGGTCACTACACGTTCCTATTCGCATAATTCAATTTGATGTAATAATAATAAACAATATAGTAATACTATAGTAGTAAAGTAGTAATAAAGTAGTAATAAGAATGGGTTGCAGTTTCCTAAGTTCTTTTTGGCTTGTACAATATGTCAAATCACTGACATTACAGCATAATCATCTGATAAAGTGATCAATAGAGTCACTTGTGTACATCGTGTAATGTATACAGCAATAAAAATCATTTTCATCGATCACTTAAATCAGAAGCAGCAGCGTTCAAGGATTCTCTTTTCCCTCTTAATAGGGCAAGTTGTGCTATTGACATGACATCAATGTTATTGACAAGCCAGGGCATCATCATTCAGTATTCATGACACACCAAAAGGGAAGTGGAAATATTAATGTTACTTAATATTTACAACAAGCTTGCAAAGATCGACTATGGATGTCATGTGAGATAAAGAAGGCTGAACTGTCTGTCTTGTGGCTGTCTGCATGCAGACAGGACAGAAATGTTCTATCGACTCCATTCAAAGACCCCCAAGTGGCAACATGAGGCTGACGCCCACCACCCCCCCCCCCCCCCCCACCCCCCACCAGAAGGGGTAGTGGCGACACAAACAACCAGACAGGCCCAGGACACATTTGCACACATACACACACAGACGCGCACACAGGGTGTCACTCAGACGGAGAAAATTGTGAAACTGTCCGGAAAGATGATCATTTAAGGCCTGTATGTTTGGGCAGGGGTTCTTGACCAATGCTGGCAGCTGTCACTCAAAACTCATCCTCCAATGACAATCAAGGTCATGTACAACTACTGGGATATTGTGTACAGAGCAAACTGAAAAAAGCCAAAAGTGCTTTAGGGGATTTTTGTTTTTCAAGAAAGAAATCGTGAAATGGGGGAGGGTTGGCTGGAATGAAATAAAACAACAGAAATGTAAAAATCGTTGAGTTACAACATGGTTTCTGGTTAAACACGATGTTAAATAAAGCACTCATTTGTCTTACAAAGCTTTTAGCGTTGGCCTTGTGCTCACTGCCTTGGAGTATTTAACATTGTGGAATTTTTTAGAAAGATAAAACACTTTTGTGGCCAGATTACTCTGCAATTATCTTTTCTTTGAAGATCCTTAAATAATCACAACATTGTTGACAGATTCCCATGATATCAACCAACGTAATGTCATCATGGAGATAAACAGGAAAAACAAACAAACTGGACAGGTGAGAAAATAAATGCACAATCACTTCACAGATAAGCAGCTAATCTGTCCGTGATTCGCACTTATGCTGACAATGATTCAAAAGGTAAAAAGGTATAAATAAAAAGAATATGCTTGCACATATGTGGGTATAGTTATATTTTTACTTATATTCTGACCCCAGAAGAAGGTAAATCTGACAAAACCTGCCTTTGGGAATGTCTTAAAAGGTATAGGTAAGTAAGTAAACATTTTCTTTAAGGAGTAGGGTTTAGGTTAGTCATAAAAAATAATTATCTTCTTCTAGATGAGTGTGGAATCTACTCATTTAGATTCCCATTCACGTTTAACTTCTTACAGCTTCTTACAATGGCTTCAAATGCAGTCTAGAATTTAGAAATGGAACTATCCATTTAATATAAAGATATGTAAAACAATTTTTTTAAAGATGAGTTCCACTCTCTCACACACATGCGTTGGGTTTCCATGTTTTATGGACATGATTTTTATACTGTACAAACTGTATATTCTATCCCCCAATCCTACCCATCACATAAAACTTGCTGCATTTTTACATTTTCAAAAAACATTCTGAATGATTTATAAGCTGTTTTCCTCATGGGGACCAAAAAATGTCCCCACAAGGTAGGGTTTATCAGGACCACACACACACACACACACACACACACACACACACACACACACACACACACACACACACACACACACACACACACACACACACACACACACACACACACACACACACACACACACACACACACACACACACACACACACACACACACACACACACACACACACACACACACACACACACACACTTTTGGCCACATACTTCTTCACCACCATGACTAATGAATCATCTCTATAGGCTGCTTGTTTTCCAGGAGGCGATCAATTAAACCTTTTATGTTGTTACCTGTTATTTTTATTTGTGTTTAATTCATTGTCCCTGCAGGGCATTAAACATTCACATTATTCAAGAATGAACAGCCCAAAGAAAATGCTCAAAAGCACAACCAATGTACAATCATGCGCATGAAGAGAGCAGCTTTTATTAGCAAAAAAAAAAAAAAAAAAAAATTGGTGTTGGCTAAAGCATATTTGCTGATATCAATTTGAACACGCCTAAGTAATCTTCAAAACATAACTTGTTTCCTGTGCTACTATTGTCAAAAATGGGTACACTTTAGCATAATTTTAAAAAGAGCACTTATTATGAAATATACTTTAAAAGCATTTCCTGAAGTGCAAACTGAAAGTCATTTTTTTCACACACTTAATGGCATGTTCTGTACAATTAAATGAAAACGTATTTTAGTTTAAATGTATTTAATGCAATTAGTTGAGCATAAGAGTGCTTTTTATGTACTTAAGTAAGACTTTAGTACTTAATGAGGTAACACTTTATTTTAAGGTGACGTACTTACATGACACTATGTGCATTACTATAGTAATTACTGTAAATGATGCACAATTACAAGTAACTAATCCCATCCAAACCATAACTGTATAGTAAGTACATGCAGTTAATTAATATTATGTTAATTATATTATTAATATAATGTTAGTATGTCGCCGTAATATAAAGTGTTATTATATTATTACAGTTAATTATATTATTAATATTATTAATATAATGTTAGTACATCACCGTAATATAAAGTGTAACTCTTAATTACTTGATAATTACTTTTGTTGTCTTTGAAATATTAGTTAAACTGTACAGTCAAATCTACTACACAAAACACTTTACACATTTGTAATGATGCAGTTGCAATTTAGTACATAACAAATATTACTTTTAAATGTAATAACAAATAACACACTGCAGATACTTTGTATCTGCTTTAGTATAGTATATTAGTCAACACATCAAAAAAGTATCCTTTTTTAAACACAACAAAAAGATTATTAAAATATAATGATATAAAATGTGCTCTAAAATAAAAGTTTTAAAAAGTGTACTTAAGTGTGTTAAGAGACAGATCTCTTTAAGTACACTTAAGTAGCCTTCTATTTAATTAATATTATATTGTCTGCAAGTAGGCCTACACTTTTATACTTATAAGATTTTAAGTACGTTACACTAAAAAAATATATTTTTTCAAGATGTACACATTTCAGTTAATATTAAAATGCCATCAAATTGAATTGAATAATTGTTACATATTATGAATAAGGAATTTTAAATGAGTAAAAAAACTAGAGCTTAATAAAAAAAATTGCATAAATCTTCAACTTAAATAGTTCATTTTTTTATTTATGAATGCGAATCACATAAATTAAATGGTCCATTCCCTTATTCCATTCAGATTTTATACAAAATGTTTTATTAAGCTTATTTATTTATTACACACACACACACACACACACACACACACACACACACACACACACACACACACACACACACACACACACACACACACACACACACACACACACACACACACACACACACACACACACACACACACACACACACACACACACACACACACACAGGGGTGTTTTTGTGAAATTTGGGGACATTCCATAGGCATAATGGTTTTTATACCGTACAAACCGTATTTTCTATCCCCTTACACTGCCCCTGCCCCTAAACCTAACCCTCACAGGACACTGTGCAGTTTACTTTCTGTGAAAAAAAAAACTAATTCTGTGTGATTTATAAGCATTTTGAAAAGCGAGGACATGGGGAACGTCCTATTTCACCCTCTTTTTGTAATACCTATGTCATACCCATGTCATTATACACATTTGTGTCCTGATATTTCACAAAAACATGCCCACACACACACACACACACACACACACACACACACACACACACACACACGCACAAAGGAGTAGAATATGCACGCTATCATTCTATATATAATGCCACAGTCGGGACGCCTTGTTGGATCAATGGGCTATTGACTGTTTCAGGATTCTGCTCTTTGTGGCTGGTTTGATGACACCTGGCCAGGAATGAGTCTTTAGGATCATTCTGGAACATACAGCAGCTCCTCAAAGGCTGGTATGGATTACAGTTTCCCTATAACTGACTATTGTGACTTGATGCTTCACCTCCACTCACTGTGATTGGTTCAGCAGTGCTTGCTGTAGTTATCAGTAATAGCACTCTTTAGCAGATCTGAGAGAAAGAACTAGCTTCAAAAAAGAATGGTACATTAACACTCCTCAATTTTAAGACCATTCAAAATGCTTTATGTTCAGAAGTGCTGTTAGTTTTATAAGCGATGGTCTACAGTTTACATAAAGTAACATAAAAAAGCATCTTTCAAATTGTATTGTCCTGACCAATTTCTTGTTTTATGTATTAGGTATAAGATTTCCAAACTTTATTACCCTAACTTCGTCGATTTTCAACCCGCTTTGTACAATGTCGGTAGTATATGTAAAGAACAATGTTTACTCATTCTCCATGTTACCGGGACTAAGAAATTCACATATTTGCCAGCAAAAGTTTGACAGCTCCAGGGCTTTTGTGAAAACTAGATTATACTTCTGCATTTTTGTACCTCTGCCTAAGTCAGTTAAGGATAGGTTTATCACTGAAGTTGTATCGTACTTTGTCTACTCTTTAATTATGGTAAAAATGGAACACTATGGCAACAGCTTTCTTACCTGTACGCGACAGAGTTTTGCTTTGGGGGGGTTGGGCGAAACTGACAGAAGTGACAGTTTAAAAAAAAATTCTGATAGCTGTTGATTTGAACTGAAATAGATAAGATTAATTGGTTCCAGGGCTACAACTCTGGTAGTTGGAGTGACTTAATTTTTTTGAGTAATCAACTTAAAAATGTGTGTTTATGCTACAAATGATGAAGTTCCTCTAACTCAGTTAAGGATACATTTATTGCAAGAAAGGACTGAGTAATATTAGGTAACTTCTTAGACTTAAAGGTGCTGTATGTAAGTTTTTGACTGTACTAAAGCATAAAAATACCATAATATGTTTGCAGATATTTAGGAAAAATGCTAAGTTCACATACTCGTTTCTCTGAAAAACATTATTCCACTTTGAAATGTGCGTTCCATGTCGGAATGTCTGCTTTTGTGTTGGTCTGTGTGATACCGCACGTTGCCAGTTTACCCAATAGTATTTCAATACCCCAGCATCCATCTAAAAATAAAAAAAGCACATTAAAACGCGGATACACCAACTCATCAACTTACAGTGTGTAAGTCTCCTCGCAGTTGCTCTCGTTCCTGTCCTGTTTCCCCTTTATAAGACCATGCAGTGACCAAGGGCTGTCAAGCTAAAAAAAAAAAGAAAAAAAAAAAAAAATCCATAAAGCACCATAAATGTACACTGTAAAAATGATATGACCAATAAGTTATGACAACATGTTTTTACATTACTTTAACTCATCAAAATAAGTTAAGACATTTTCAAGTTTACTCAAGTTATAAAATATTCAACTAATTTAGGTTGATATGATTTAAAATTCCAAGTTGATTTTACTTAAACATTTAAGTCAACTTTTTCTTTTTACAATATAGTTAATATGAAGTCTTTGAAGCCACATGATACTTTTGTGCAAAATCATCAAAACTTAGAAAAAGCTTGGAACTGTGAAAATACTCATATCCACTGTAGCTTTCTAATCTCATTCACATTTAATTCACATATGACAGCTCATTCCAGGTTATCATTCCATGTCCCTATCCAGCATCATTGGTTCTCATCCATCCCATCATTTACATCAAATCTGGCATGACATGAGGGTGAGTAAATGAATGGAAGAAAATTACAAATCTACACTTCGAAAACGGAATATATTAGATGAGCTACTTGTATGCCACAATTAATTTTGAGCCTAAAACTCATTATTTCTTTTTAATCACAAAGATTATGTTTAAGAATACATCACCAGAGTATGTGAAAATCTTCCCTGTTCTATGTTTGGAGCGATGAGCTGCCAATAGCAGACACAATTTATACTCTGAAAAGTGGCAAGTTGGCCAATCCAATCTCCATTAGGTAATTCGGCAGTACGCGGGGCTGTTTAAATGTGATGTCAATAGTGATTGCGCAATTAAGTGCTTTTATTGATGCCCCATTAAATTACCCTTTAGAGGGACATGTTATAAACTCCAGTCCTTCCAGCTTGTATAGTGGCACCAAGGCTCTTCCAAAACATCAACCACATGGCTAGATGGACTAAATAAGCTGCAATAATGAGCAAAATATTTCACAGCGTTTTGTGGAAATCAGGATAGCAATTTCTGTCACTCAATTTTGATCTCGGTTCCAGCAACTGTGGCGAGCTACTTTCTTTCTTTGCACTCAGTACTTTTTGGCTCAAATAGGAAGCTGCATTTCTGAGTGACTGATTTAGAATTCTGTACAAAGACAGCAAGTATATACCGTATGTTATACTATAAAAACTGTTTGACTCTCAACTGATTTCAATAGAGTTTGACATTAGCATGCTCCTCAAATAACAACATCAAGCATAAAAATACACAACAGACACATTTTGTCAACATATTCAGTTTAAGATATCTAACATATTTTAATAGCACAATATTTTAACAAATCATCTCTTAAAGAAAAAGATAACCTCCAAAATTAAACGTTTGTCATTTACTCAACCTTATGTTGTTTTAAACCCATATGACTTATATTTACCATGGTACACAGACGGTAAAATACTGAAGCATACATTCCAAGTTCTTCTGAAGTTATACATAGGAATTATGGATTGGATTCTATTGACAACAAGGAAAGATAGCAGTTTTATAGCATGAAGAAGAATTATTGATCAGGCGTTTTTATTTAGCTTGCTATTGAAAATTTTGTTTTATTTTAAAAAATCCTTTGCATTAAGGGTCCCACTTTATATTAGGTGACCTTAACTACTATACATAAAAAATAAGTACAATGTATTTATTGTGTTCATATTGTATTGTAAAACACTTTTGCTGATTTTGAGGCGGGATACGGGTAAAGTTAGGGAGAGGTGTGGTGGTATTGGTAAGTTTAAGGGTAGGGTCAGGTGTAAGGCAAGTGTAATTATTAATGTAACTACAGAAATTAATTACAGATGTAATTACATACATTTTTTAAAGATAAGTACAATGTAAAAACATGTATGTACACAATAAGTGCATTGACATAAAATCACTTACTCAAATTCAGTTTATTAATTTGAAATGTACATAGTAGTTAAGGCCACCTAATATAAAGTGGGTCCACATTAAGTGTGATTTAACACTGAGACTTATTGTTGAATCCTAACACACTTTGCTATAATCAAAATACACTTGCATACATTCACACACTCCAAATGAAAAGCTGTTGCATAAATGAATAGTGAGGTGGATGAGGGTTGAATCACACAGATACGGACAGACACAAAGCTTGTGACTCAGAGTCTTCAATGTGTGTGTATGTGTGTGAGTGAGCAAGTCTTCGGTTTCATCCCCAGGAGTGGCATCCCTCCACATCCCAGCCTGTCCATCGACCAGTGTGCACAGGGGTCGCCGTGACGACCGGGCTCCAGTCGCCACGGAGACGGACAGACGACCCCACCCCAGCCCTTGCGCTTTCTCGTGTTACAGCGAGGCACGACCCCGCGCCTGCCATAAGGTCACGGGCCGCTCGGTCCCTCCGGTACCCCGGGAGTGGCCAAATATCTACAGCTTTGCTCGCCTGCCAATCTCCTCTGCTCCACAGATGGCTCCATATTTCAGATTTATCACCGAAAAGCAAAGCCCTTCTTTAAAGGTCAGCCCTTTAAAAGCCGTCCGATCAATGGGACTATTCCTGCAGGTGTGGTCATGTAGAGCATGTGTGTGAGCATGTGTGGTTGCTGTGTGTGTTTAATGCTAGTCAGATTTTTTTTTATGGTGGATAAATATTGTTGTCTCACTGATGTGCCTTGAGGTGCTGTATCTTCATAATCTGCCTGACCCCTTAGCCCATCATCTGACTGTCTCCGTGGCCTTGTGCTGGGCCTGGCTACTAATAATATAATAAATATTTGAGAACGTCATTAGCTCATCAAATTTATGTATATTATCTCAAATCCTCTGGGTTTGTTCGGTAGGCTTGGCAAGAGTTATTTTTCAGATGATCAATAACTGAATTGCTTTTAGTTTGGTGCAGTCATGGGTGACATCTGTTCACAAAAAAAACCCTCAAAAAACTAACACACGTCACGTCAATGACACAAAATCGCTTGAATTTCACCAGCTACATTTATCATTGAAGGAATTGTTCACCAAAAAAGTATATTCTGTCAGCATTTAATTTCCCTCGTGTCGTACTTTTTTTTACCTTCTGAGGAACACAACATAAGAATTTTAAATATTTGAGCTGGTTGCTCTTTTCCAAGCATTTATAAGGGTCTCCTTTAGACATATAAGTAACGTTTCACCTACATGTCAATTAACTCTCATTATTAGTAGACTGTCTTCTTACTTTGCAAGTATGTCAACTTTTTTTTTCATTCTACAACCCCTACCACTAAAGCCATGTGTCCACAGATGCATTTTTTCCTCCAGAGGCTATAGTGTATTTTTTCAAATGTTTTCAATGGTAGTGCCACGTTTATTCACTATTTTGTCTATTTTAAAAATTTCTATTTTTTTAACCGGTCACAGAGAGTTGATGAATGTTCAACTTTGGGTAAAACACAGCACTCATCACTGTCCCTTTTTAACCAGCCGTCCAATCACAGTGGAGGAGGGGCGGGACAAATACCACACTGACCAACCGCCACATTCTGCTTGTACAACGTCAACAGATGACAACAACAAACATAATAATGGAACAAGATCATTTAAAACAAGAGCCAGAGTAAATACATTACATTGTATCAACATTTTTATATAGAAACAATACAGACACTATCTGTGAGATATTAGTAACACTTCCATGGATATTCGGTGTCAGAGCAACCAAAGCGTCAACTGAAAAAAGAAAAACTCTGCGGCCACAGCTAGGCAATTTCAGCCGTATGCCTAACATTTCAGCTGGCTAAAAATACTTTGGTGGACACGTGGTCAAAGTCTTTATATGTAGGAAGGTGGTAGACTGGGTAAACCCAACCTGATCTGCCGGCGATTTGATTTCGCCCTGCAGCTCAGTCTGGAAACCTGTACATTCATTTCTACTGTGCGTGCTATTGGCGGGTTTAACACGATGAGAGAAGCGATGGGTCATTGCCTGTTGATCACGCCTCTTGTGGTCTGATTGGTTGAAGGACTATCCAATTGCGTACAGAGTCATTTGAACTATCGTTGATCACGCCTCTTGTGCAGTAGAAAATACATAGCAGACTCCCCAGACCAATGTTCAATTTGCAGAACAATCCCCGCCTTCTTAATGAAAGAGCCAGTTGTTGATTAATAAAGTCATCATGTCACTGCAGCTGCCGTTAGAAGCTCTGGTTGCTATAGAAACAGGACGCATTAACTTTGTCCAGGCTGAAAAATGCTGTTTTTTGTCATGATTCGAACATTTCGTAAACAAAATGTATGAGACAGTTGTTGTCAGATTTCACTGGTGATTTCAAAGATGAAATTTAATTGTAAGCTTGGCGAACAAGTTTTGGAGAATTTGATGTTTCCCCATTCAAAGAGATAGGAGGCGTTTCAAAGATGGCCGCAGAGTGAAATTACTTGTCTTAAAGGGAATTTGACGCGGCCTAACAGTAATACTAAACTAATACTGAGAGTTAGTGGACATGTAGGTTACTTACTAAACAGAATGTCTAAAGGGGACCAACAAAATAAAGTGTAACCCAATGAATGTTTTTTTCAAGTTTCAAAAAGCTCACTTTCAATGAGAAAAATAGTGGTATTTCTAAAATAATATTTCTTTTGAGTAGAATATTGCTTAATCCAGTTAATAATACCTGCCTGAATGATTTGCTCATAAACTGGACTGACCCAGTTCTCGAATTTAACTTACTGACTTACAGAGCAACCCATTTTACTGGTTTACATGCAAAAATCCTTATTTCCCCATGGTGACGTCAAAATTTAAGGATCCATGTATTCCACTAACGGTATTGTATTTATTATGTGATTTTTGATGTTAAATAAAGCATTTTAAACCCTCAGAGTATTGCAAAATATCCGTTTCTAGCTGTTTCTAGCTGTGTTGTTCGGTTTATTCCTAAGCCGTTTATGATCTTACGGCGATAATGGAAAACGATTTACATGTTTACATGACCACATGCGTTGTCTTTTTATTAAACATAATCGGTTTCAGATTATGAAAATCAGATTATCAGTGAAACAAATTTATCATATGACTTCAGAAGACTTGGAATATATTACTCAAGTATGAACAATATTGTTATACAGTATGAACACATTTTTTTTGTGCTTTTGGATAGTGTCCAAATGTCTTGTGTGTATATGACAGTGATACAACATTTTATCTTACACACAAAAAAAGGTGAAGAAAACCATTCAGGTCATTCAGCTGTTTGTCCTGCATGATTCGCACAGATGCTGTTTGTCAGAATTATGTTAGACCTGCACGTCTAAACATTCCCGTAACGTTCCACTAACCCTCCTAGACAGGGGCACAAAGGACATATAGAGTACTGAGTGGGAATTTGGATTCAAAAGCCCTTCTAATTGAATTTCCTGTCCGAACATTCACGGAGCTGCTCTCTCTTTTTCTCTATCTATCTTTCTAGATGTCTCAGACATGGTCACAATGTCATGGTAGTGCGCATTCACCATGGGGTTAATTTGATTGGTTTCGTAAATGCCGTAATGGATTTGTTCTTTTAAGCTTTTTTAAAGTTTTTTTTTGGTTCCTACAGGTATTAAATATGAACTCCACAATAGGTTAATACAATAGTACAAATATATACAGCTGTTTTAGGGAAGATACACAAAAGATGCTGTCAAACTAACCAAATGAATTAATGCAAATGTTGTGTTTATACTGTAGATTTCCAATGACTGACAGCATGCCTTTCTGTAATCTGCTCACTTGGCCAACATATGCATCAATAAAGCAACTGTTTATTGAATATATGTTTTAATTAGACCTTTTTCATTATGATTCCAGGCTTACCTGTCAGTGTTTAAAACTACAGGCCCCATTGAAATAGAGTTCAGCTAGAGTTTAAAGAGAAACAGCACATACTACACTAACACAATAACACACACTTACAACAAAATTACATCATACACAAGGGCTGAGGGGATGCTGATTGAAATCATGTTGTTTAAGGTCAAGACAAAGTAAGCTCAACAGAAAACAGAGTGTCCATCTGTGAGAAACTACTCCTTTCCAATTGCTAGACGTAAATAAAGAGAAACTACTAATTGTACAGACTGTCTTTCATGCTGTAGCTCTCAATGGAATTACAGTGGAGATATTCAGTTAGAACAGAATTTTCCAGTGCTCTGGTTAATGTAAAGGTGATTTGTGCAATTTTTTGGATGTTAACATTCACAGGTCATGCTGAGTGATTCCTTCATAAATCGTACGGTTCCATTTGCAGCTGTTCTCGAGTCAACGGGTAACTGATTCAATGATCTGCTCAGAGTGAGTAACAATTTACTAAAAACTCCAAATATGTCAAGACACGAGATCCTCGGAACTTATTTATAATTAGGGGAGAGCGGGGCACCACTTAAAGGAACATGCCAACTCTTTGAGACTTTAGCTTATTCACCGTATCCCCCAGAGTCAGATAAGTCCATACTAGGCATGTGCCGGTATCAAGTTTTCATGTTGCGATTAATTGCTGAAGCTTTTATCACGGTATACGGTATTATCACGATATTGAAATTCGTTGCAAAAAAAGTGTTGTCATACTATAACAGGTTTAATAACTTTCTTATAACAAAAGAACTGAACATTTAAATACAATAAAGAAATACACAAAAATGTATAAAGTAAACATATTTAAAACAGATTAAAGTGCTAAATAATTATAGCTAAATGAACAATAGGTAACACTTTACAATAAGGTCTCACTAGTTAATACATTAAAGGGTTAGTTCACCCAAAATTGAAAATAAAGTCAGTAATTACTCACCCTCATGTTGTTCCAACCATGTAAGACCTTCGTTCATCTTCGGAACATAATTTAGTATATTTTTGATGAAATCTGAGAGCTGTCTCACTCCTCCATAGGCTTTCAGAGGGAATGAAACTTGATGGCCCAGAATAGTAAGTAAAAACGTCATTTAAGGAGTCCAAATGACTACAGTGGCTCTGTATTAAGTCTATCATGCGACGAAAATACTTTTTGAGCGGAAAAACAACACAAATAACGACTTTATCCCACTATTATTGTTCAATTTAATAATCTAATAAAGTCGTTATTTTTGTTGTTTTTCCGCTCAAAAAGTATTTTCGTCGCATGATAGACTTAATACAGAGCCACTGTAGTCATTTGGACTCCTTAAATGACGTTTTTACTTACTATTCTGGGCCATCAAGTTTCATTCCCTCTGAAAGCCTATGGAGGAGTGAGACAGCTCTCAGATTTCATCAAAAATATACTAAATTATGTTCCGAAGATGAACGAAGGTCTTACATGGTTGGAACAACATGAGGGTGAGTAATTACTGACTTTATTTTCAATTTTGGGTGAACTAACCCTTTAACATTAACAAAAGCAAATAGCTACATTTATACAGAAGTTATTATTCTTTGATAACGTATAGTTAAGCAACTGTTAGTTAATGTTAGCTCAGGTCCATTAAATAATACAGTTGCAACTTTTGATTTTAATAATGTGTTATTAAATGGTGAAATTTACATTTAACTAAGATTAATAAATGCTTTAGAAGTATTTTTCATGGTCAGTTTTTTAATGAATTAACTAATGTTAAATAATAGAGCCTTATTGTAAAGTGTGTGACTCAACATCAAAAAATCTGAACATATTCAAACAATATCTAGGGCATGCAGTCCAGATTAAAATTTAGCCTTAAGTCTTTAAGTATTAAAGTATTAAGTTATGTGATGAGCACCATAGCGAATACAGAAAATTGTTTTGTTTATGAGGGTTACCGGGGAAACGGCTGCATTTCTGCTGTTCCGTCAGCGCCCTCTGCTGTCAGAGAGTGAATGTGCACTTCAGCGCCTCCTTCACGCGTTCAGCCATGTGCTCATGCACGTTGAGTTTGTTTACATCAGTGCGCGTTCCTCTCTGACGTGTTCATTTTAAACGGTTGATGGGTAAAGTATTCTTAAAATGCATTCTAAGAAATCGAAATATGTAATAAATAATTATTTACAGTATTTTGAAGTGCCCACGGTAACAATATCGTGCATGTTCATTATTGTGATATATCATATTACCGTGTACCGGCACATGTCTAGTCCATACATACCATTCTCATCTCCATGCGTGCCATAACTCTGTCTGACGCACCCACTGCTAGCTTAGCTTAGCACAAAGACTGGAGGTAAATGGCTCCAGCTAGCCTACTGCTCAATAAGTGACGAAATAACGCCAACATTTTCCTATTTACATGTTGTGATGTGTATAGTTACATCGTGTACTAAGACCGATGGAAAATGAAAAGTTGCGATTTTCTAGACTGATATGGCTAGGAACTATACTCTCATTCCTGTGTAATGATCAAGGAACTTTGAGCCGTACCATGGTTGCAGCGCAATGATATTATGCAGCACCTGATAATAGTCCCCAGCGCCTTCTGTGCAAGCAGGTTGTCACGTTGTGTAGCGGACCCTGTCCGAATGATGGCCAGACTTTGCTGATGTTTCATGGAGTTTGTTGAAACCGTTTGATCTCCAAAAAATCACTGTAAGAGCTGAACACATAAAGCAAAGAAGTGCGCATTAACACCTCACAAATTCTCTCTCTTAGCATTATCATTAACATACAGCTAAATACACCAAAATACTCATTACAGATGACAGTAAACAAGAACATCCACACCTTATGCCTTTTCAGGGTGTTTAACAAACTGCAAACTTTAAATCTGCCTAACCACTCTGATGAACCGTAAGCTCTCACTATCTTTCCGTAGACTACAACATCCGTCAAAATAAAAGTCCCTACTTATTAAGACAAATAATGCAGACCGTAAACCTATTTAAACACAAAAAACAAATTATAAAATAAATCACAATGAAGTCTGTTACACGTTGGTTATGTTGATGGAAGTTAGCCTATTTTCGGGTGCTTCATAATATCATTGCGCCGCTGCACTCATGGTACGGCAGTAAAATTCCTTGATCATTACGCAGGAATGAGAGTATAGTTCCTAGTCAAGTCAAGTCAAGTCAACCTTATTTATATAGCGGTTTTAACAATGTAGATTGTTTCAAAGCAGCTTTACAATGTTAAACAGGAAAATAATGCAGCATAATTTTATCAAGCTGTATAGACATTTGATGCATCAGTTCATTTCAATTTCCATACGGTGACAGTGTGGGCTTTAGATCAATAATTAGATCAGTAATTTAGTTTATATGGTTAATTTAGTTTAATAATTAGATTTATTTCGATGTTTAGTTGAAAAATGTAGTGTCCCCATCTGAGCACGCCAAGCCAGAGGCAACAGTGGCAAGGAAACCAAAACCCCATTAGGTGACCTAATGGAGAAAAATAAACCTTGGGAGAAACCAGGCTCAGTCGGGGTGCCAGTTCTCCTCTGGCCATATCGGTCTAGAAAATATCGCTCCTAGTCATATCGGTCTAGAAAATCACAACTTTTAATTTTCCGTCGGTCTTAGTACACAGTGTAACTATACACATCACAACATGTAAATAGAAAAATGTTGGCGTTATTTTGACAATTATTGAGCAGTAGGCTAGCTGGAGTCATTTACCTCCAGTCTTTGTGCTAAGCTAGGCTAGCGGTGGGTGCGTCAGACAGAGTTAAGGCACACACGGAGATGAGAATGGTATTTATGGACTTATCTAACTCTGGGGGATATGGGGAATAAGATAAAGTCCCAAAAAGTCGGCGTGTTCCTTTAACGCTTTTTGAATTTGTCAGTTTGTGTAAATCCACTTAGGGTTTTTTTTGTCCCACATTAATTTCCCACATGTCTAGTACAATTATGTGGTTTTGGTTTATTAACAGTGTATACTTTTTTTCTTGATATACCCCGAAAGAATGGAAGTGAAATGTGACAACATGCCCCAAAGATACATTGTAACATGTGAGGGGCACATTGTAACATGACCAAATGACAGCTTAAAATGTTATTTGATTAAAAAAAATATCCAAGACAAACTAAAATATTTTGTCAATAAAATACAATTATCAACTTTTTCATATAAAATAATGCCATTTTTTAATAATTAAAAATATTTTTTTTTTTTGGAGTTTGACAACAAACACATCGCTAAATACAGCAGAGTTCAAAACATAATAATAATGAATAATTTCTGAACATTGACTCTCAGTCTTTATTCACCTTTTTCTCATGGTTTCTCAAAAGAATAAATAAAATTATAGAATATAATAGGATAGTTTTAATAGGGGCTCATTGTAACGCATCGTGACAACATGCCCCACCTGAACAACTTTAAACACGGCTCGTGTCTTCTGCTGGTTAGATCAGCATTGAAGAACGATCTCAACTGTTAAATAACAGATATAAGATTACAATAATATCAGATTTGTCTCATTTTAAATAAACATGAAAAACAGAGAAAAATTTACTTAAGTAAGAAATTTACTTTTGCTATGGTTAAATAAATGTTCAGTGATATCTTACAAAGATATTTATTAATAAACAATTTGTTCTCTAAATAGTGTTGATGTGGCAGCGAGTAAATTCACTAAGTTTCGTCATGCTGGCATGAGGCGAAAGTTTTAAACCATATGTGTTACAACTAACCCCACATTAGGTTGTGCCCTGCTCACCCCTACACTTTTGACAGTTCCCTTACACCTACCCTAAAGGTGCACTTTGTAAATTTTAGCGGCATCTATTGGTGAGGTTGCTAATTGCAACAGTCCACTGCTCACCCCTTCCTTTCGAAGCACACGGTGACCGACACAGGAAAAGAAATTGTCGTCGGAGACAATAGAGAGTGCTCTGTAAAGTTCATCCATTTAGGGATACTGTAGAATGATGGCGCAAAATGACGACCCGCAGAGATAGAAATGGCTCATTCTCATGTAATAAAAACATAATGGTTCATTAAGTTATGTATATTATATTGCATTTATATTAATAGATACAAAAACATACCACCACACCTGTCCCTAACTTTACCCGTATCCCACCTCAATATCAGCAAAAGTGTTTTGCAATACAATATGAACACAGTAAGTACATTGTACTTATTTTTTGATGTAAGTACATAGTAGTTAAGGCCACCTAATATAAAGTGGGACCCCAATCCTATAATCCTATAATAATGTAAATCAAAGGGAAAGCCAACTTCATACGGGGTAGTCTACTACTCTGTGACAACTAAAAATATGGCTGTCAATTGTGTTCATTTAGATTGATGACTTAAAAAACACAATTAAAATACAGTGTACTGTATAATTTTCCTACAATCAAACTTTATGTCCCCACTTTCAAAGAGATCTCTTTGTTGAATATAGTCATCAAAAAAGTTTGCAATGGTCAAGGGATTGCAATGTAAGACATTCTTTTACTGAGGAGGGTTTTGATGGATATGCAGATTTAACATACAACAGATTTCAGCTTTTTTAGATCCTCATCAAAACAGAAGCATCTCTGCAAGATTCCTAGTTGAACTATAAAACTTCAGCTGATCAAAGCAAAACAGTTGCTGTAGTTCTATTTAGTAATTGGTGTAGTGATTTAATTTCATGTTTGGGCTTTGGTCTTTGATGAAGGTATGGTTGCCACCCATCCCTTAAAATACAGGATCGTCCTGTATATAAAAATGCTGCGTCTCATATCAAATCAAAATTACATTATTTGTCCTGTATTTTACATAGGCCCACACCACAGTTGAATAAAGACATACAGATTTTGCAGTGTGGAGAATACTAATAGCACATATAAAGAAATCATATTAATAATAAGTAGAGAAGCTAATTTGTGTCAGAGTGTCAAGTCTCGGAGCCAGATGCAAGTTCACAAAGTTTTAATGAGAGGAGTAAAGAGAGGGTCAGATACAGCACAAAAGTCACAGTCCGAGGAACAACGACCTTATACGGCGTCCAGCGATGTAATCCACTCTGGTCGGAGACCGGAAAGAAATCCTCACTCGACAGGTGACTGCCGATAGCGTCCATATACTGGACAGGAGGAAAACCAAAGCCTAATAGAAAAGGCGGCTCACCGAACTTGGATGAGACTGGATCTCGCCTAAAAACGAAGCGCACCAGTAACACCCGAAATCAGAGTACAGTTCACTCGCAGTCAAGTTCACGTATCCACAGGCGTGTGAATTTTGGGCTAAGACGAGCCTCCAGATGCCTGCGGCCGAACCTGAAGAACTGAGACTGAACAGGAAGAACAACCAACTTGGACTAGGACAGCGTGACTGAGACCAACCCAGACAATGAGCGCACGACGAGAGACAGGACAACGTGCACTAAAAAGGAAACAGCTGATGAGACACGACAGGTGAACAATTACCAAAACGAGAGGGAGGAGCTAGTGAACCCGTGAGGAACCACCACCAACAGGTAAGAAATACATACACACACAATAAATCACCCAGGAGTCCTGACAGTATCCCCCCCCCCCCATGGCCGGCACCGGACGGGCATGGAGGAGACTCACCCTGTCGCCGACGGAAGTCCTCGATCAGGCCAGGAGCCAGTATATCCCGAGCCGGAACCCAGCACCTCTCCTCCGGGCCGTACCCCTCCCAGTCCACTAAATACTGAAAACCTCTGCCCCTACGACGAGAATCTAGTAACCTCCTAACGGTATAGACAGGAGCACCATCCACTAGACGAGGGGCGGGGGGTCTTGGGGCAGAGACAGGGGGATTGTTCCGAGCAAAAATCACTGGTTTAACCCTGGATACATGAAAAACAGGGTGAACCCGACCAAGATTAGGAGGTAACTTAAGCTTGACCGCTACCGGATTAATGACCTTAGATATACTGTATGGCCCAACGAATCGAGGAGCCAGCTTACGAGAAGGCTCACGGAGAGGCAGATCCTTGGTAGAAAGCCATACCCTTTGTCCACACACATAACGGGGTGGAGGTCGCCGGTGACGGTCAGCCGCAGCCTTGGTTCGTCTGACGTTCTGTAATAAAAGTGTCTTAGCTCTCCTCCAAGTGCGTTTGCACCTGCGCACGAAAGCTAAAGCAGACGGAACCGCTGCGTCGGGCTCTTGTGATGGGAAAAGGGGAGGTTGATAACCGATAGACAATTCAAACGGAGACAAATTAGTAGATGCGACGGGAAGAGAATTATGAGAATACTCGACCCAAGGAAGCTGTTGGCACCAAGAGTTCGGATATTTAGACGTCAGACAGCGAAGCATTCGACCAAGATCCTGATTAGCCCGTTCGCATTGCCCGTTGGACTGCGGATGATAACCAGAAGACAGGCTGGCTGTAGCACCGATCTGTCTACAAAACTCCTGCCAAAACCGAGAGATAAACTGAGGACCCCTATCTGAAACTACATCAGTCGGAATACCGTGTAACCGAAAAACGTGCTCAATCAAAACCTGAGCCATCTCCTTGGCAGAAGGAAGTTTGGGTAGGGGAATAAAATGAACCGCTTTAGAGAAACGATCCACCACAGTCAAAACGACAGTGTTACCATTAGACAAAATCAAGGGCTATATGAGACCAGGGGCGGGAGGGGATGGGCAAAGATTCAAGCAGTCCAGCGGGAGGTTGATTAGAAGCCTTATTACAAGCACAAACTGAACAGGCTAATACAAACTGTCTGACGTCCGAGGTCATGAAAGACCACCAAAAACGTTGACGAATGGCAGCCAACGTTCTCCGAATTCCCGGATGGCCGACAAACTTGGATTCGTGACCCCACCGGATGACATCGGAACGTAAACGCTCAGGAACCCATAGAAGACCCACCGGACACCTCTCCGGAACCTCTCCCTCTCGGCCGGCCTCTCTCACCCGCTGCTCGATTCCCCACACGAGGGCACCGACCACTTTCCCCTCCGAGAGAATGGTCTCTGTCCGCTCAGCCCCGGAATCCTCGAACAGACGGGAGAGAGCGTCAGGTTTGGTGTTCTTAGACCCTGGCCGGTACGAGAGAGAGAAGTTAAAACGCTCAAAGAAAAGTGCCCAGCGAGCCTGTCTAGATGTTAATCTTCTGGCTGAACGGATATACTCCAAATTCTTATGATCCGTCCAGACCAGAAAGGGTTCCGAGGTTCCCTCCAACCAGTGACGCCACTCACCCAGAGCGAGTCTAACCGCCAGCAGCTCCCGATTACCTATGTCGTAATTTCGTTCCGCTGGGCTTAACCGATGAGAGAAAAAAGCGCACGGATGCACTCTCTCGTCAACAGAAGATCGCTGAGATAAAACGGCGCCTACTCCGACATCAGATGCATCCACTTCCACTATAAATTGTTTAGCCGCATCAGGAATAGAAAGAACAGGCGCAGAAATGAAACGGGACTTTAATTCATCAAAGGCTTCCTGAGCTTACTTATTACAGCAGAAACCCACTTTAGAGGAGGTGAGAGCGGTAAGAGGTTTAGCGATCTGGCCAAAATTTCTGATGAAACGCCGATAAAAGTTGGCGAAACCCAGAAATCGCTGAAGCTCTTTACGAGTGTCGGGCACTGGCCAATCGGCGACCGCTTTAACTTTAGCGGGATCGGGACGAATCTCTCCTTCGGCTATAACAAAACCCAGAAACGAAACCGACTCCTTGTGGAACTCGCACTTCTCCGCCTTAACAAAGAGCTGATTCTCTAACAGCCGTTGTAAAACCTGGCGAACATGCTGGGTGTGTATCTGCATAGAGGGAGAAAAGATGAGAATGTCATCGAGATACACAAAGGCAAATTTGTTAATCATGTCACCCAGCACTTCATTGACCATGGTTTGGAAGACAGCCGGTGCGTTACAAAGGCCAAACGGAAGAACGCAGTATTCCCAGTGCCCTGATGGTGTATTAAAGGCTGTCTTCCACTCATCGCCCTCTTTGATACGCACCAAGTGATAAGCGTTGCGCAGATCTAACTTGGTAAACACGTGCGCTCCCTGTAATAACTCGAACGCTGATGACATTAAAGGCAAGGGGTACTTATTCTTAACAGTAATGTCATTCAGCCCTCTATAATCAATGCACGGACGAAGGGACCCGTCTTTTTTCTTGACAAAGAAAAATCCAGCGCCAGCTGGAGACGAGGAGCGGCGAATGAGACCGGCATTAAGAGATTCGTTAATGTACTTATCCATAGCTTCTCTCTCTGGTTTAGATAGGGAAAATATGCGACCCTTAGGCGGAGAAGTGCCTGAGAGAAGTTTGATTTCGCAATCATACGACCGGTGAGGAGGCAGGGAAGCGGCCCGAGCCCTACTGAACACCCGACACAGATCAGAGTACTCCGCCGGAACTCCCGAGAGATCAACATCCGGAACCTGAAAAGTAGAACACACAACAGAAGAAGGAGCAGGACCGAGACATGAAACATGACACGAAGACTTCCATGATAACACAACACCGTTCTGCCAATCAACGTGAGGATTATGTTTGGTCAACCAATCATGCCCTAAGATGACCGGCGATTGGGAATGTTCCAATAAATAGAATTCGATCTCCTCACGATGATTGCCAGAGACAAACAAACTCACAGGGGGAGTGCGATGGGTGATAACAGCCATATGCTGTCCCTTTAAAGTCCAAGCGGAGAGAGAAGAAGATAGAGGAATAATAGGAATAGGACCGGCGGATGTCACGTTGACGGTGGCGTGTCTCGATCCTCAACGCCAGATCGATCGCCGTCTCTAGAGATGTCGGCGGATCCCATGCAGCGATCTTATCCTGAATCTCAGGGTTGAGACCCTCGATAAACTGAGCCCGTAATGCAGCGTCATTCCAGCCGCAGATGATGGCTAGCGTCTTGAACGCGATGGTATAATCCGTGACGGAAGAGGTCCGTTGCAGTAGTCTCACTAGCTCGGCTGCTGCCATGTCCCCACGAAGCGACCGATCAAACAAACTCAACATCTCCGTTTCGAGAGCCTCAAATGAAGCCGTGCACGGAGCCCTAGCTCCCCATACAGCCATTCCCCACTGTCTTGCCCTTCCGGTGAGAAGTGTCATTCTGGGCTAAGACGAGCCTCCAGATGCCTGCGGCCGAACCTGAAGAACTGAGACTGAACAGGAAGAACAACCGACTTGGACTAGGACAGCGTGACTGAGACCAACCCAGACAATGAGCGCACGACGAGAGACAGGACAACGTGCACTAAAAAGGAAACAGCTGATGAGACACGACAGGTGAACAATTACCAAAACGAGAGGGAGGAGCTAGTGAACCCGTGAGGAACCACCACCAACAGGTAAGAAATACATACACACACAATAAATCACCCAGGAGTCCTGACAGTTTGCTCCTGATTGCATTTTAGTGTCTGTTTCCATAGTGAGATCATGCGCCATTAACATGTGCATGCCGAGCTCAAGTCTGTGTGTTAAATAGAAGAGGTTCTCCAAATAGGGCTGAATGGGAAAAGAAAGTTCTCAATGGGCCTGTCCAGTAACTGATGATGAAATGAGACGAACGGGTGAAACAGTGTCCTTTATTTTGCTACATTGAAGGAGGCAACCCTGATGAAGGCCTTGGATATATAGACACATCTCATGGCAATTCATAACGATTTGACTATCTTTTCCTAAAAAGTTTTCATGAATTCATATGAAATCGCCACCTCTTAAAATAGTTACATTTTCCAGTGAGATCAGGTTGATTTAGAATTCATGTAGCACCTTGTGTTTTTTTTTTTTTTTTTTTTTTGGAGAGGACTTTGTTACCTTTTTTGAGGGAGGACATGGGAAGAAGGAATTTGACAGTTTTTACATGTTTCTCTGATTGATTATTGGCTATTTATTTATTGGCTATAAAGCACAACAAAATATTATTATAACATAATGATTTAAAATGTGATAGCAAGTAATAGCATAGTAAGTAATGGCGTTTATTACAAGGTGCACTTTTTTAAAGTGTGCTCAAGTGTGGTAAGAAACACATTAATAAAGTGTAAGTGGCCTTTTATTTCATTAATATATAATCCAGTTTTTTTTTAAATGTAGTATTTTTGTCTTGTTTCCAGTCTAAATATAAAAAAAATCTTAAATCAAGAAGCATTTACTAGATAAGTACAAAATATTTCTCATTATGTCATTTGACTTATCTAGTACAAGCATCTTGATTTAAGAAATGACTGGAAACAAGACAGAAATACTAAGTAGGAAAAGCATTTTTTTTGCAGTGTTTAAGATTTGAAGTCCACGACAAGCACATTCAATACAATTACACACAGTTCTTTTTCACAAGTGTTCACTTGACACATTTTGTTTTTTTAAAAGCAATATTATATCTATTATATATACCCCGAGATTTTTTAGTTTGTTTGTTTGTTTTGACAATATTTTTACACACATTTAAAATGGCAAAATCATTTTATATTTATTTATACATTTTTAAAATTGTTATTATATTTCTCCTCATGAGACAAGTTCGAAATTACAGTCCATGTGAGCTCCAAGGCTGAAATGTGTGTGACTAATTTACACTCGAGGGGTCTCTCCTCCTGCTTCCTGAAAGGTCCTGCTGCATTACCTCGCTTGTTAAAGGGTCAAAGTTCACCTCTTTTTAAAAGACCTTGTAAAATCAACAATTAATTACCAATACAATGCACACTCTAGACCGCTGACTGGATATGACTGCATCTCTTAAGGGGCGAGTAATATGTTGAGAAGTTGTGTGTAACATGGATTTTACCATGGTTTAAGGGATAGGGTTAGGATAGAAAGCCGACTGTTGTAAAATCACTGAAAAGCATTGCCTCAAATTACTTATTGCTTTAATTAATAATTAAATAATTTGTGTTAGCTTCATATCTTTTTCTAATATATTACTCAGAAAGCAATAAAAATAGAAAACACCATAGTTTAGGTAACTCAAAAAGTCGAATTTAACAACAACATATATATATATATATATATATATATATATATATATATATATATATATATATATATATATATATATATATATATATATATATATATATATATATATATATATATATATATATATATATATATATATATATATACAGTGAGGAAAATAAGTATTTGAACACCCTGCTATTTTGCAAGTTCTCCCACTATCGTAGGTGCATGTCCACTGTGAGAGACATAATCTATAAAAAAAATCCAGAAATCACAATATATGATTTTTTAACTATTTATTTATATATATATATATATATATATATATATATATATATATATATATATATATATATATATATTAGCAGCATAACTAATATATGCTGTGGTGCAGGGATCCAAATTATTCTTTTTATAATAACCATCTGACCAAATTGATCCACTAAAATAACTCAAATTACTAAGGCTAAAAGCGATGCAGATTTTTGCTGTTCTGCAGTGTTAGGAAAATGTAGAGAAATATATAACCTTCCCCCCCTAAACTGTACAATTGAGATTCACCAAAATTTCTAATTGTCATCAGACTTTGTTGGAAAAGCTACTGTTATTTTACTCAGGGTGTAATACCCCTTAATAATACCCCTTTTCCACCAAGGCAGTGCTAGTGCTGGTTCAGAGCCAGAGCCTAGTTTCAAATTGGTTCTTTGTCTTTCGACACCCAAAGCACCAGCTCCGAACCAGGAAAAGTGGTTCTTAAGTAGCACCAAAACATTGCTGGTTTAGAAGTAAGAACCACTTGCGTCAGGGGCTGGGGGCTGGGTTACCGTGACCAACAAGATAAATTGAAATACGCCATTTTTTAAATATAAGCTAATCGAGCTAATAGCTGCTCGATTGTAATCTCTGTCTATACAAATTACGGCGAGCTGCACGAATGCGTTGGATTCACTGTGTTTTGATGCCGATGTAGGACCGTAAAGCCATGTGCATCAGTAGTAACACAACATTCGCCATTGTTGATGGAAGGCTTGTTCAATATGCATTGGCGCTGTGCAGACCGATCGCCATATGACATCAAAGTACAGCGTGAGCATACTACTCCTTATACTTTTGAATCGCTCATGCTGTATTTTGATGTCATACGCTGATCGGTCTGCACAGCGCCAATGCATCTCGAACAAGCCTGGTGTGTTTGTGTTTCCCGCTGCCTCACTAGAGTTGCTGAGAAAGATGAGACGTTTACAGTGACGTAAGACCTGGCTCTGTGCTGGCTGAACTAGCACCCGGTTCATTCTGGTGGAAAAGGGGTATAAGATATGGGCTCCCCTGAAAACATGATTAGTACAATTTTGGGGGGTTTAAAAAAATATTGACAATGTGTTATTTTGAAGTGCAATTTCAGTTTTGTGTAATGTGATCATCGTAGATTATTATGTGTAAACTTGCAAAAATATAATTCATTCATGCATGACGGCAATTTAAACCTAATTCACTTCAATAAAGATAACTATACATGCTATGGTAACACTTTACAATAAGGTTCATTAGTTAACATTAGTTCCCTTTCAAGGGAACTTGCGCTGCGTCGAAACGCCGTGAGAACGCTCTGCGTGATTGCGTCATGAAGCACGTGTGAAATCAGTCCAATGGCAAGACGGAACGTCACCCGCGGGTGACGTCATAGACCCGGAAACTATAAAGCACCGGCGAAGGCAAACAGATAACAGCTTCTGTGCCTTATCTGTATGAATATTGTCTGTACATTTGGTGTTTTTGTCTGTCATTAGTTTAAAAATACTAAGCAGGAGTTTCCACCTTTGTTAAATATTCCAAAAAGAGAAAAAGCTAAATATGGCGAGTGAACAGCAATTCACTAGATGTGTTCATCCCTGCCCTCATTTCATCATGGGTGGGGATACACATTCTATGTGTGTTGTTTGTTTGGGAGAACAGCATGCTCAGGCAGCCCTCGAGGGGGCTGGTTGTGAGCACAGTGAGCAGCTATCTCTAAGAACGCTGCGCTCCCGCCGGGCACTCCTTGGGGAGGGTGCTTCGGATCACGTTCCTCATGGCTCAGGTCCCGCTTCTGCTGAAGCAGAATGGGAGGCATCAGTTGTGGGGTTTGCAAATGGATCTCACAGCGGGGTTTGAGATGGGCCCAGCCTTATCTCAGCCTTCACCTCTAAGATTCAGTGCCTCACCTCGGGGTTTGGAAGCCCGCCCTGCGGTTTCTTCCTCCCCGGGTGGGGCACCGGTGCTGCAATTATCCAGCTCAGAGGAGCTGGATGTTGTTAGTATCGCCACTGAAAGTGACTCGCCAAGTTTAAGTACACCAGCAAGTGAGGAGCTTATAGAGGTGCTCACGAGAGCAGTGGTCAGGTTACAGATTGACTGGCCAGTGGAAAGGCAGGAAGCGCATCAGAAAAGTAAACTAGATGAACGCTTTCTGCCCTCTCGTGCAGCACAGCCTCTATGTCGGAGCCTGCCATTTTTTCCAGACCTCCACACTGAGGTGTAGAGGTCCTGGAGAAAACCGGCTTCATATCATGTCTTTAGTCCACAAACATCCACATACAGTAACATCGTGGGGCTAAAGGCACATGGTTATGGGGAGATGCCGAGGGTTGAAGAGACGCTTGTGAGCCATCTCTCTCCTTTAGCGGCATCTTCCCTAAAGGCTCCGACATTACCCACCAAACCATTAAAAACAACTTCACCGTTGGTGGGTAAAGCATACTCGGTGGCAGGTCAGGCTGCGGCGTGTCTGCACACTATGGCATTAGTGCAGGCATACCAAGCCGACCTGCTGAGGGATCTGGGCACTGCTGATGAGGTGGGGGCTGACGTCATCTCTGAACTGCGTCAGTCAGCTGATTTAGCTCTCCGGGCCACCAAGGAGATGGCCCGTTGTGTGGGTGGCTATGGAGAGACATCTATGGCTGAATCCCACCGAAATCAAGGAGGGGAACAAAAGTTTTTTGCTTGACGCCCCGGTTTCTCCTGTTGCCCTCTTTGGTGACGCAGTTCAGACTGTCACCGAGAGGTTTCAGGAAGCGAAAAAGCAATCGGCGGCGCTCAAGCAGTTTCTCCCTCTCCGTGTCCAGGTCCCAGGGGCTGCTACACAACAGCAGCCCAAACTGAGTGCTGGCTCCTCACACAGGGCGCAGCAGAGCGTCGCTTCCCCACAGAAAGAGTGGGAGGTGGGGCGGCGCTCGTAGGCGAAGTCTTCAAGGGGAAGGGCTGATCTGAGGACAGTCATCATCTCCAAGAAGGCTTCATCAAAGAGGCCCTGACGCCAAGGCTGTCAGGACCGTGAGGGTAATCCCCTCCGAAGGGAAACGGTGTTCACCTCTGCTTACGGTGCCTGTCTCCCTTCGGGGCCCTCAGGGGACCAGACTGCTAACCCTGCCGCAATGCCGGGGCGCAGATGGTCCCCGCGAGTCATCCGACGGTGGCCCGCCCCCTCTGTGGAGGGACTCAGAACAGTTAGGGCAGTTGTTCCCTGCCGGTGCGCCACTTCAGGGCGCTGCTCTGGCTGTTCAGAGTGTACCAGAGGCCAGCCTCGAGAGGCTGGTACCCTTAGTAGATTTTCTAGTAGAGTGGCAACATCTACCAAATATATCTCGTTGGGTCCTGCAAATGATAGAAAAGGGGTATGCGATTCAGTTTAGCAAACGCCCACCCCCATTCAACAAGGGTCCTACCCACAGTGGTAGGCACCGAGCAGGCTCTGGTCATGTCACAGGAAGTAGAGATCTGTGCCTTTTGAATCGCTCTGTAGGGAAGCTCAAGTTCCAGATGCTTACACTCAGACAGATTGTGTCACAGATCAAGTCCGAGGACTGGTTTGTGACCATAGATCTCAAGGATGCATATTTCCATGTATCCATCCTTCCACATCACAGGAGGTTCCTGAGGTTTGCTTTCGGGGGAGAAGTTTATCAATATCGGGTACTTCCATTCGGTCTAGCACTGTCACCCCGCACATTCACAAAGTGTGTGGATGCTGCTCTTGCGCCGATGCGTCTTCAGGGCATCCGCATTCTCAATTACATCAACGATTGGTTGATTTTAGCTCAGTCAGAGCAGATGGCAGTTCAACATCAAGATGTTGTTCTCGCTCATATGCAGAAGTTGGGGTTAAGACTAAACGCAAAGAAATGTGTGCTTTCTCCAGTTCAGAGGACCACTTATCTGGGCGTGATCTGGGACTCGGTGGTGATGTGGTGATCTATCACCTGCACGCATTGCATCGATACTCTCAGCAGTCAAAGAACCAAAGCTAGACCGGTCACTCACTGTCAAGCAGTTCCAGAATCTGCTTGTTCTAATGGCAGCAGCGTCCAACGTGATACCTTCTGGCCTGCTGTACATGAGACCTTTACAGTAGTGGCTCAGAACCAAGGGGTTTTCCTCAAGAGGGAATGCATTTTGCATGATCAAAGTCACGCGGCGATGCCTTCATGCTCTGGTCATGTGAAAAGATCCTCGGTTTCTGTCCCAAGGGCTGGTGTTGGGAGCTCAGAGGCAGGACCATCACCTTTCATGGCATATAAATCGCTTGGAAATTATGGTGGTGTTTCAGGCTCTGAAACACTTCCTGCCAGACCTCAGGGGTCACCATGTGCTCGTCTGTTCAGACAACACGTCGGTGGTCTCATATATAAATCATCAGGGGGGTCTGCGGCCCTTGTAAAAGTTGGCACACCAGATCCTCATGTAGGCCCAAGGGAAACTACTGTCTGTCAAGGCAGTGTATATCCCGTGGGTCCTGAATCAGGGAGCAGACATACTGTCGAGGCAGGGGCCGAGGCCTGGGGAATGGAGACTCCACCCCGAGGTGGTGGAGCTCCTGTGGGAGAAGTTTGGAAAAGCAGAAGTAGATCTGTTTGCTTCGGCAGATAATTCTCAGTGGTTCTCTCTGACCCATCCAGCTCCTCTGGGGCTGGATGCCATGGTACAGGAGTGGCTGAGGCTACTCCTGTACGCCTTCCCCCTGATTGCTCTGCTTCCGGGAGTGTTGGAGAGAGTTCGCCGGGACGGGGTCCGTCTTCTATTAGTGGCTCCGTACTGGCCGGGCCGAGTTTGGTTCTTGGACCTAGTGTTGCTTCTGGAAGGCTCTCCTCTGGAGATTCCGACCAGGAGGGACCTTCTGCCTCAGGCGAGTGGGTTGATCCTTCACCCCCGCCCAGAAATATGGAAACTGTGGGTTTGGCCCCTGAGGGGGCCCAGCTCATAAGTGCTGGTCTCTCAGCTGAGGTTGTTAAGACCATCCTTCACTCCAGAGCTCCGTCCACGAGGAGACTATATGCACTGAAGTGGAGGCTTTTCACTTCATGGTGCGGAGATCGCCAGTTGGACCCAGTTAACTGTCCGGTTGGTACAGTGCTGGAGTTCCAGCAGGAGAGATTCTCGGCGGGCTTATCCCCCTCCACTCTGAAGGTGTACGTGGCGGCCCTAGCGGCTTTCCACACTCCTTCTGGTGGGGTTTCTTTGGGGAGACACCCATTTATTACTTGTTTCCTTCGTGGCACTTTGAGGCTGAGGCCTGTAGTTCGTACGAGGGTTCCGGCCTGGGATTTGGCCACTGTGCTTCAGGGCCTTTCTATGGCTCCATTTGAGCCTATTGAGGAAGTGTCTGAGAAGTTTCTCACGCTTAAGACTATCTTTCTAATTGCTATCTTGTCTCTTAAAAGAATTGGAGATATTCAGTCCCTCTCGGTGGTTCCCTCATGCTTAGAATTTGCGCCTGGTATGGTGAAGGCATTTCTCCACCCTAGGCCAGGTTATGTTCCCAAGGTTCCTACAAATACTGTGAGTCCTATTGTACTTCAGGCTTTTTGTCCTCCGCCTTTTCGGACGTCAGACCAAGAGAAACTTAATCTGCTGTGCATGTTTAGGACGTTGGATGCTTATGTTCACAGAGCTGCCCTGTGGAGAAAAGCTGAACAATTATTTGTGTGCTTTGGGTCACCTAGGAAGGGTTACCCTGCATCAAAGCAGAGAATGAGTAAGTGAGTGGTCGAGGCCATCTCACTTGCTTATGAGGTGGCCGGACAGCCGTCTCCTTTGGCTGTTCGGGCACATTCTACTAGGGGTATGGCTGCTTCAAAAGCTTTATTGTCGGGGGTTTCCCTCCAAGATGTCTGTGATGCGGCTGGTTGGTCCTTGCTGCATACCTTTGTCAGGTTTTATGACCTTGACGTTGGCTCCACTCCTGGGGTCAGGTGGTTCGTTGTAGTGTGCACTGAGGTTTCACACATACGGTCACTTGGGTCCTATGGCGGCGTGGGTATTGCATACTCATGCCGTTTCAACGCAGTGCGAGTTCCCTTGAAAGGGTACGTCTCGGTTACATATGTAACCTTAGTTCCCTGAAGAGGGAACGAGACGCTGTGTACTTAAGGCTTTAGAAACTGTTATCTGTTTGCCTTTGTGGGTGCTTTATAGTTTCCGGGTCTATGACGTCATCCGCGGGTGACGTTCCATCTTGCCATTGGACTGATTTCACACGTGCTTCATGACGCAATCATGCAGAGCGTTCTTACGGCGTTTTGACGCAGCGTCTCGTTTCCTCTTCAGGAAACTAAGGTTACATACATTACAGAGACGTTAAATACATTAGTTAACATGAACTAATAATGAACTGCACTTATAAAGCATTTATTTATCTTTGTTAATGTTAATTTTGACATTTACTAATACATTATTAAAATCTTGTTAACATATGACCAAACCATAAACAGCGGTATTTTTATTAACTAACATTAACAAAGATTAACTAATGCTGAACAGAGGTGTTGTTCATGGTTAGTTCATGTTAACTAATGTTAACTAATACAACCTTATTGTAAGTGTAAGTGTAACATTGTAAGTGTTACCCATGCTATTCTTGTCATGAGCGTCAAGGTGTGGTGGCGCTGCGGTGCAAATTCCACATGTTTAGGACATGTTAACTCAAATATTCATAGAAAAAATATAAATTAACCTCCACTTAGATTTCTGGACAAACAGAAAAGGAAGCTGACCCCAGGCCTCTGTGGTAGATTCTGTGTTAAGGTAAGCCATGTTATTCCCAATTATGTTGTGGCTGGGTTGATATAGGTCTGCGTGACTCTTGATGTCTTAGGTCTAATTAAACGGAGGAATTATGGTATTCTTCAGTAGCCTGACGAGTAACTTTAACCGTTGTTCATGTGGACTCAAAGACAGCCGGATGCTAGACTATGTTTGTGGGTGGCTGTTTGAACTATCAATTTGTGTCGATAAAGTTTAATAGGGTAAATCCTGTATTGTGATTGATCCTATATAGTGCTTGCATAAAGCAAGTAGTGCCTACACTAGCAAGGGTACGACTAGCCTGGCTCCACCCTCCTACGTACGTCCGCTCAATTTTAATTTTCCTTCAGTACTCCGTCTGGGATTGCAATATATTCTCTGGTTTTCTCCGGTCAAATTTTAACCGGTCCAATCAGCGAATAGAGGGAGTGGCTGAGAACGATGACGTTGATGTTGTGCGCTAGTTTGAGATGACATATGTCATGACCAAATGTTAGCGATTGGTTATGGCAGATCCAAAGTGGCTCTAGACAGATCCAATAGTTTTAAACTTCAACAGAGAACCGCCTTCAAGGAAGTTAACGCTTGTCAATGGAGAGTGGCCAGACTTTCTGTACAAATGAAATGTACGAGAGTCTTGTAGGACCAGGCTAGGGCACGACCCCCGCACAAAAAAACAAAACATGTGGGCTCTCCCAAGGGCCATGGTGTAGTTTGAACATTGACTTTACTGGAAAATATATTTCTAATTTTGCTATACAAAAGGAATAAAACAACATTTAAGTAACATTAAACTCTCTCTCTTTCTCTCTCTCTCTCTCTCTCTCTCTCTCTCTCTCTCTCTCTCTCTCTCTCTCTCTCTCTCTCTCTCTCTCTCTCTCTCTCTCTCTCTCTCTCTCTCTCTCTCTCTCTCTCTCACACACACACACACACACACACAGAGAAGCTGCAGCTTCATCAGATCTCCATTACGGCACAGCAGTGCTTATTCGTTAGGACACATTTAAAGCAGCCAATAAAATAGCAACTAATTGGCAATCTGCTTAATTAAAAGCAGCCTTTGTTGTCACTGTTACTAAGATAAATGAAATAATCAGCTTAACACTAATGAGAGATTATCTGATTATGGGCTGCTATATATAACAAGCCAACTAATGTTAGAAGATGGAGACAAAACTGTGCTTGTGTGTATGTGTGTGAGAGAGAGACTTTCACAGATTCAGACTGCAAATGAGATCAAGTTCAATCAAGACAAATGGTTTTTAAAGGTTTGCGTTGATGTACGTGTACCAAATTTCAACTTCGCTCTAACAATTACAAGTATGTGTAATTACAAGTATGTTTACATACATACGGTAATACATTTTAAAGGGGTTATGAACTGCACTTTTTTTTACTATTTCCTGAGGTGCACTTATAATTAGGGCCAGAGCACAGATGGTGTAAGGACACTATTGGAATTGTTTTGTCTATTATTCTACTATAATTAATCACATTTTGAGGGCCTAAACATGCTCGAAAAATCATTAAAATTTTCACAAAAAAATTTGAAATCCCAACAGGAAGTGAGATATTTTGAATTTGGAATATTTTGAAGGTAATGACATTTTTAGTCCAGTGATCCTGTATCTCTCTTCTCTCCTTCTGTGACTATGACTACCAGTGGGCAGGGCCAAAGACTCGATGATATAAAAGTAAACTCTAAAAAATGCTGGGTTAAAAACAACCCAAGTTGGGTTGAAAATGGACTAACCCAGCAATTGGGTTGTTTTAAGCAAACATTTAACCCAACCGAGCTCTGTCAAGGGAAAGACACTGGGCTAGCCGAGTAGGATAGCTGGTACCATGGAGAATACACATATGGGGTAGCCGTTAGGGTACCGCTACATACGGAACCCAGCCTACACACACGCCACAAGCATACGGGTGCAGGCCTGACGTCAGACGGCCGCAACGTCTGACACCGAAGGGGTGGCGGAGGAACTCGCAGGGTTAGCCGTTTCCGGGGAACTCAACTGGAGCAAACTCGACGCACGTATCCGGCCCATTTTGTTTTATTCCACAAATATGTGGAAGTGTGGAAGTAAAGTTTATTGTCAAGTTTAACTGACCAAAAATCTGGTGCTTATGTCGTTGTAGTTGGATATTGATGTCGATCTATATTGATTTTTTTAAGCATACAGCACTTTACTGAGAATGTAAAACTTTTGCATGACACTATCTGTATCATATCTTTATTCTGCAAATTAGTGTTTGGAGTACGAATCTCCATGCAGTGAATGTGGCCTTTAATATGTGCATGTATACTGTACGTGTGTGCGCAGTACAGATTGACTGGCATGAGGCTCTGCTCTGATACACTGAACTGTTGCTTTGATTAAACTTTCATCAAAAAGCTTTAAACCCTTCTAACAATCAGAGCTGCTAAATATGGATCCCAGTCATGTACTTTAAAAGGGCAGACACACACATATGAACACACACACACACACACACACACACACGCACGCACGCACGCACGCACGCACGCACGCACACACACACACACACACACACACACACACACACACGTTGGGTTTTCATGTTTTATGGGGACTTTCCATAGGCGTAATGGTTTTTATACTGTATAAACTTTATATTCTATCCCCCTACACTGCCCCTGCCCCTAAACCTACCCATCACAGGAGACATTCTGCATTTTTACATTTTCAAAAAACATCACTTAGTCTGATTTATAAGATGTTTTCCTCATGGGGATCAAAAAATGTCCTCACAAGGATGAGGATGAGGATATTGCCATCTTTGTGGGAACATTTTGTCCTCATAACGTAGGGTTTACCAGGCCACACACACACACACACACACACACACACACACACACACACACACACACACACACACACACACACACACACACACACACACACACACACACACACACACACACACACACACACACACACACACACACACACACACACACACACACACACACACACACATGCATTGGGATTCCATGTTTTATGGGGACATTTCATAGACACAATGATTTTTATATTGCACAAACAAAATATTCTATCCCCTAACACTAACCCTACCCCTAAACCTACCCATCACAGAAAACTTTCTGCATTTTCACATTTTCACAAAACATTACTTAGTTTGATTTATAAGCTGTTTTGTTGGACATTTTAAACCTGAACCACACACACACACATATCACAGTCTGTGCTATTACAGCACACTACGGTTGATGAGACCCACATCCATTTAGCAGTGCAAAGTTCGGAACATTTTAGCATTTCAAGTAGCCCTTAATTATGCTCCCAAACTTATGTTAACAGTTTCAGATGACATACGGATCCCATATAGTGGTTTGTAAAGAACAGACCTTTAAATATCAAATAAATAAAATCAGGGCTCTGAACCGGTTCAAGGAACGAAAACGAAAACCGGAAACGAACGAAATTTTAAGAGGAACAAAAACGGAAACGAAATCAAAATCAATTTGAATCGTTCTGAACAGAAACGTTAATTTGAAATGACCATTAACCGGTTAATAACGTTATTTTATCGTTCTCTTTAATATTTTAATTTGGCAGTGACCAATCATGAAATGAGTAGTACAGCATGTGACGTTGACGGATCAAGCGTGAGTGAAATGCCCGCGCACCATCATCTATGAATCTACCGGTAACGCAAGTCAGTGTGAGCGCGCATTTTCATGCCTCAAGTACATTTCTTTCCCCGCTGAGGTCTACAATGAATGTGCAGGTATTGGAGGACATTCTTTTCGAACGTTTAAATAAGCAGTACGGACTTTAAGCTCAAATAGACTGATTTAGGATAGTTTATGGATTCCGTTTAAGCCTATCCAAGAAGGCTATAGCATCTATCAAACATTTTTCCTATAGTCTTTCAGATTGCCAATACAGGACAGGTCAATGTTTTCTATATAGACGGTTGATGCTTCGTATTAAATGGTATGTTATATTGCATTAAATGCAAGCTTTATTAGCTGACTGAATTTGATTATGTGATGCAAGAACGTGTTGCGCAGTGTTTGCTTTGAAATTAGCAGTTGACGGTGCATTAAAAGAGCAATGGTTATCCAGTTTATTTATTCTTTATTCATGCATTTTTTAAAACAAGTCGTGTTGAAAAAAAGTTATGTACAAAGAGTGTTATCACTCTTCTGAAAATAATTCGGCATTAGAGGCCACTTTCGATTGTCTAACGCTCCATTAAAACAGGTCCGCTGTTTATGCCTTGTAATTAATGCATGTATTTCTGGTTTTAAAAATGTTATTAAATAAATATTCAAGTTTAATTACCATGTGTTATATTATTATTGAGTGAAAATAAGTATATTTATACATATTTGTTTAAAATTTATACATATTTGTTTAAAGTATAGGCTTAATTAAATAACGTTATTAACCGGTATTTTTTCATATCAAACCGTTTTCGGAACAGTAATGTTTATTGAGGAACGCAAAAACCGAAACGCTATAATATCGATTCTGCTCGGAGTGAACCGATTGATATTTTTTTCCGTTTTTAAGCCCTGAATAAAATACATCTAATCCTACATCCCGGCTTCATGCTTCTTGGCTTTTAAATTGCAGTTGGAATCACTGTGAGACTAATGCAAGTTCTGTGTAAAGAATTCAAATAAAAAATAAATAAAAAAAAAACACTTCAAAGAATCTGGATCAAAACAATCTGTTATTTAGCAGGTCTACTTTTGAAGATATCCATTATGAGAGGGAAATTATAACACATTAGCCCTTTTCCGAAACCTAGTAAACTGCCTATGTACACAGCATTGCATATATCCTGTGCAGTGAATGTAATTAGGGCTCAAAACGAATGGTTTGAGGACCTTCTTGGAATTGGTCCATTTATTCTTCTTCTTCTCTGAAATGAATCGCATGAAACGGAGTGGTGGGAACCTTGGGCACATATCCGGGGTCTCAGGATCACGTGAGAGTTAGCCGGCCCGAACTCCAGGCACGCTTCGTCAACCGAAAATGCCTGCAGGTCCTCTACCCTCTTGATGGAGGCCAATGCAGTCAGGATTGCTGTCTTCATTGACAGGAATTTAAGATCGACTGACTGCAAAGGCTCAAAGGGAGGCCTCTGCAGAGCATCTAAAACTACCGAGAGGTCCCAAGAGGGCACTAGGGGAGAGCGAGGAGGATTTAGTCTCCTCGCTCCCCTCAGGAACCTGATGACCAGGTCGTACTGACTTACCTTTTTGTCCCCCAAGAGATCGTGGTAGGCAGATATTGCGGCCACATAAACTTTAAGGGTGGAGGGAGACAGCCTTTGCTCCAACCCTTCCTGGAGGAATGAGAGCACAGACCCGATCGGGCATTTCCAGGGGTCTTCTTGGTGAGAAGAACACCAGGTGACAAAGAGGTTCCACTTCAATGCATAGGCATGCCGAGTGGACTCTGCCCTAGCGGAAGTGATGGTAGCCACCACCGTAGGTGGTAGGGTACTCAAACCTGCCGTGTCCCATCCAGGAGCCACACGTGGAGGTTCCAAAGATCAGGACACGGGTGCCAAAGGGTGTCCCATCTCTGAGTGAGGAGGTCCTATCTCAAAGGAATAGGCCAGGGAGGGGCTGTCGCAAGTAGTAAAAGTTTGGGGAACCAGGTCAGGCCGTGCCAGTACGGGGCGACCAAAAGGATCTGCTCCTTGTCCTCCCTGATCTTGCACAAGAGCTGTGCGAGAAGGCTCACTGGGGGGAACGCATATTTGCGTAGGCCCCGCGGCCAGCTGTGCGCCAAAGCATCCATGCCGAGCGTGCCCTCGGTCAGGGAATAAAACAGGCTGCAATGGGAAGAGTCGTGGGAGGCAAACAGATCTATCTGCGCATCGTTTGGAAACGAACTGTTCCCAAATCAGCTGGACCGTCTGGGGGTGGAGTCTCCATTCTCCCAGGAGCGGCTGAACGCGTGAGAGCTCGTCGGCTGGACGGTTGAGCACTCCAGGAATATGGACAGCACGAAGGGACCTCAGGCGCTTCTGACTCCATAAGACGAGATGGCGGGCGAGTTGAGACATACAGCGGGAGCGTAGACCGCCCTGGTGGTTGATGTACTCTACAACGGCCATGTTGTCTGACCTGACTAGCACATGTTGACCCTTCAGCAACGCTCGGAAGCGTTGCAGGGCGAACCGTACTGCCAGCAACTTGAGGTAATTGACATGCAGAAGGTGCTGGGGTCCTGTCCAGGAGCCCGCGGCTGCTTGTCCATTGCACATGGCACCCCAGCCCGTGGCAGAGGCATCTGTCGATACGACAACATGCCTGGAATCTTGTTCTAAGGGCACACCGGCCCGTAGAAAGCTGAGGTTCGACCACGGGGTGAGAGTCTGTAAGCAGGCCCGAGTCACTTGTACCCAGAGTGTGCCAGACTGCCATGGCCATCTCGGGACTCGATCGCGAAGCCAATGCTGAAGCGGTCTCATATGAAGCAATCCGAGCGCCGTTACCGCGGCTGCAGATTTGACAGAGGCAAGTCAGCAGTGACTGCGCGCGCTCGCTCGAAAGCTGCGCGAACATGGCGACCGAGTCGATGTCCATACTGAGAAAAGAGATCCTCTGCGCTGGGCAGAATTTGCTCTTCTCCCAGTTGACCCGAAGGCCCAGACGGACTAAGTGTTGGAGCTCTAGATCTCTGTGTTCACAAACCCGCGGTCAAGAGTGGCCCAGTATAAGCCAATCGTCGAGGTAATTCAGGATGCGAACCCCGTGCTGCCTGAGTGGCGCAAGGGCTGCCTCGACAATCTTTGTGAAGACGCGAGGGGACAGAGATAGCCCAAATGGGAGGACCGCATACTGATATGCCCGCCCCTCGAAAGCAAGCCGCAGGAACAGTCTGTGTCGAAGAAGGATGGAGACAACGAAGTAGGCGTCCTTCAGGTCGATCGTTGCAAACCAATCGGCCGGACGAACGCATTCGAAAAGGCTTTTCGCAGTCAACATCTTGAACGCAAGCCTGTGAAGGGTTCGGTTCAAGATGCGAAGGTCCAGGATTGGTCGTAACCGACCGGTTTTCTTGGGTACAATGAAGTAGGGGCTGTAACAACCTTGAGGCGGATGGGCTACAACAGCAGAAGACCCCACCGGGTACCACTCATCTCCTCTACAAATAGGAAAAAGAGGCTACAATTTGCACCAGCTCACCAAAATTGTACAGTTGAAGACTGGAAAAATGTTGCCTGGTCTGATGAGTCTCGATTTCTGTTGAGACATTCAGATGGTAGAGTCAGAATTTGGCGTAAACAGAATGAGAACATGGATCCTTGTTTCTGACCATGTCCATCCCTTTATGACCACCATGTACCCATCCTCTGATGGCTACTTCCAGCAGGATAATGCACCATGTCACAAAGCTCGAATCATTTCAAATTGGTTTCTTGAACATGACAATGAGTTCACTCTACTAAAATGGCCCCCACAGTCACCAGATCTCAACCCAATAGAGCATCTTTGGGATGTGGTGGAACGGGAGCTTCATGCCCTGGATATGCATCCCACAAATCTCCATCAACTGCAAGATGCTATCCTATCAATATGGGCCAACATTTCTAAATGCTTTCAGCACCTTGTTGAATATATGCCACGCAGAATTAAGGCAGTTCTGAAGGCGAAAGGGGGTCAAACACAGTATAAGTATGGTGTTCCTAATAATCCTTTAGGTGAGTGTATATATATATATATATATATATATATATATATATATATATATATATATATATATATATATATATATATATATATATATATTATAACATTTCAGGGCACAACCTAATGTGGGGTTATCTGTAACACACATGGTTTAAAATTTTCCACACATGCCAGGATGACGAAACTTAGTGTATTTATAGTTGCCATATCAACATTATTTATAGAAAAAACTGCGCCAAAATTAAAAAATCTTTGGAAGATATCACTGAACATTTGTGTTTATTTTGAAATAAGACAAATCTTATTATTTTTTTAATCTTATATCTGTTATTTAACAGTTGAGATCGTTCTTTAATGCTGATCTAACAGCAGAAGACACAAGCTGTGGTTGAAATCCCAGTTGTGCAGGTGAGGTGCGTTGTAACGCTGCATTACAATGAACCCCTATTAGAAATATGCCCTTTTATTAAATACTTTTATGAATTATTTTGAGAAACCATGAGAAAATTGTGAATAATGACTGAGAGTCAATGTTTAGAAATGATTCATTATTATTATGTTTGTAACTATGCTGTACAGCTGTTTAGTTATGTGTTTGTTGTCAAACTTATTTTTTTGATTAGATCAGATAACATTTTAAGCTGTCATTTGGTCATGTTACAATGTGCCCCTCACATGTTACAATGTACCCCACCTATGGGGCATGTTGTCACATTTCACTTCCATTATTTTGGGGTAAGTCAAGAAAAAAAGTATACACTGTATTAATGACGTGTGAAATTAATTTGGGAAAAAATAAATACTCTAGGTTGTGCCCACCACTCTCCCCTACTCCTCCTAGGGGATTCATTCGATCACCAACAAACTTGGTCAGCATGAAGCGACATTGAGGATGCTGAATTGCGAGCAGATTTTTGATGAGATCTCGAACGCTTTGGCCATACCAACAAATGTATGGCGAAAAAGGAGAAACAGGAAGTGTGTTGTAACTTCTGCATACATTGACTGTTTTTTATGAAACGTAAGCTTCTAATAACATTGTAGTAACTGCTATTAACTAACATGAAACACTGATTAACAAATTAGTAAGTATTAGGACAGTAATAGCAGGTAGTTCACTACTAGCAAATCAATAACTACTATTTTTTCCATACCTCCCAGACAACTATGCAGGTTCGTTATTAATGTGAAGTTAAGTGAAGATCCTTACCTTACCAAATCCTTCAGAAGGAATTGCAAATGATTTGGAAGAGTATTATAAAGTGAGTGAGTGATGAGTGAGTGATGAGTGAGAGAGAGAGAGAGAGAGAGAGAGAGAGAGAGAGAGAGAGAGAAATTTGTGAAATTTTACAATCCTTTTATTACAAAAAGAAAATCATGACAATGAAACACATTCACAAAAACAAGTCACATACTTTAAAAAAAAAAATCTTACATCAACACTTCTGAGACACCTAGTTCATTATCAACTAATGAACACAGCACATTATCACAGCACCACTCGATTTCAAAAATATTCAATATACTCATTAGTTTATAAAAATGGCTAGTTATATAAATTAGTTATATAAATGGCTAATTTTACCATACCAACAATAAAATTAAGCAATTGACATTTGTATTTTTTCTTAATGGTATACATACAACCAAGAATAAAATCTTGCTTCGTAAAACATACCTCAAAAGATTCAAAAAGAAGCTCTAGAAAACTAAACAAAAACTGAAGTCTGTTACAAAACATAAAACAATGAAACACAGTCTCCCTTTCACTGCAAAAGGGACAATCCTCACTTACATTTGGGTTCAACATTGCCACAAAAGAGTTAACTGCTATAGCCCCATGGAGGATCCTCCATTGAAGATCACCAACTCTTTTAGGTAACGGAGGTTTATACAGAATCCTCCACACTGGTTTTGTTTTTTCAGGGATATCTAATTTGTCTCTCCATACAGTATCACTTCTATTTAACCATTTAATATTCGTCACTTTCACAATACTTCTGTACAATGCTTTCCCTTTAACTTCAAAGAAATCAATTTGAACATCAATTTCCTTCTTCAACATAGGATTAATGTCATTAAATGAAGAAAGATCAGGTACAATACTTATATCTGGAAAGAAATCTTCACAATCTGGAAAAATGCATTCCTTATTGTACTCATCAAGTAAAATTCTTTCTTGTACATTCAGAGCCCCTTGCAGTTTATCTAAAAAATGTTTAATGTATCGTGCAGACTTTACCTTTAAAAAGGCTGAAACTGCTTCTACATCATTAAAATCAGGACCTGCCTTATTTATAATGTGTTTCAACTGTAGAGATCCACTTCTGTACAACAAATCCTTAAGACCTGGTATTTCGTCACCAGACGTGCTCCGCACACAATGGGCTCTTCGAGTAGCCAGTACAGGGACATTAAAGGTTCCATCCATTGAGGCTTAAACAGACTCCATACTTTAAAAAGACTTCGATAGAAAGCAGGAACTCCTCTAAAATCAAATTTTGTCCATTAAAAACAACACATTGTCCAGGCCAAGTCCACTTATTCTGTGTAGAATGCATTGAGCCAATGGTCTCCATACCAGTCTTTCAGATCCTAAAATAAACTTCTGCAAAAACTGAAGACGATAAGCAGCACATCTACTTGACAAATGCACTAGACCTTGGCCTCCATCTTCTTTAGCCAGAAACAAAACGCTTTGAGGGATCCAATGCAAATTGTCCCAAAAAAAGTTCACTGTTTCTGTTTGAATGTTTGCTAAGAGACCGACCGGAGGATCAACGCATGTGAGTCTATGCCACAGGGAAGAAGCCGCAAGATTATTGATAATGAGTGTCCATCCTTTAAAAGACAACTGAGGAAGCAGCCATTTCCATTTTTTCAAACGTCCAGTTACTTTGTCTGCCATTCCTTCCCAGTTCTTCTGCATAAAAGCTTCATTGCCTAAGAAAACACCAAGATACTTTAGCCCATCTTTTTTCCATAATAAGCCTCCTGGTAGAATGGGATTTCCTCCTTCCCATTTTCCAATCAATAAAGCATCACTTTTTCCCCATTTAACATTTGCTGATGAAATATCCTTAAAATAATTAACAATTTTTTGCAACATTTCAACATCATCACTATCATTTATAAAAACAATAACATCATCAGCATATGCAGATAAAACCCTTTAACTTATTTAGTAACATGGACAACAGTGGTTCTATAGCCAGCACATATAGTAGTCCAGACATGGCACAACCTTGTCGAACCCCTCTCTGTACACTAAAGGGAGCACACAAACTACCATTAATTTTTATCACACTCTCAATTTCACAATACATTGTTTTAATCATATCAATAAAACATGAATTAAAACCAAAAGCTTGTAAAGTATGCCACAAATAAAGGTGTTCAACCTGATCAAACGCCTTCTCTTGGTCTAGAGAAATAAGGCCAATATTTACACCAAACCACTTTGAAACTTCTAAAGCATCTCTGATTAAGGTTATGTTATCAAAAATCGATCTATTTGGTACACAATATGTTTGATCGTAGTGTATCACCTTCCCTATTATTTTACTCAATCTTGTAGCTAGTGTTTTAGACAGTATTTTATACTCTGAGCACAAGAGAGAAACAGGCCTCCATTTTTTTATATTCTGAAGATCACCTTTTTTGGGCAATAAAGTGATAACTGCCCTTCTGCAACTAAGGGGAAGAAACCCATTAATAAGGCTTTCATCAAACACTACTAAGAGATATTCTCTTAAAACGGGCCAAAAAGCTTTATACAATTCAATGGGTAACCCATCAATCCCGGGAGATTTCCCATTCTCCATGCCCATCATTGCTGTATACAGTTCTTGTTCTGTCAGAGGTAATTGCAAACTTTCATTGCTCTCTTCATCAAGTTTTGGCAGACCTTCAAAAAAACTACTAATAGTCATCTTTTCATTCATCAGATCAGCTGTATATAATGTTTTATAAAACTGTACAGCAACTTCTCTTATCTCTGAATTTTTAGTTAATTCCTGTCCTGAATCAGAGACCAAGGAGTGAATTATTCTGCTTTGACTATTTTTTTTCTCCATATTGAAGAAAATTTTGAAGGTGCATCCATTTGTGTAATATTCTGGAAACGTGAGCGAACCAGCGCTCCCTGTGCCTTAATGTCCAACAGGTTTGCCAATAAAGTTTTCTTTGATGTCAGAGCTTCAATGTGTTCTTTTTTGCCTGTAGATGCAGACAAACTGTACAAATAAACTAGCTCAGTCTCTAAAGTATTCAATGATCGAGTTATTTCTTTTGTAACATTAAGAGTGTATTGCTGGCAAAAGTATTTGATTTGTATTTTCCCTCAATCCCACCACTGTTGTAGAGAGCTGTATAAATACTTTTGTTGTTTAAAAACATCCCAGAAAAAAGTAAAAGAATCTTTAAAGTGGTTGTCATCAAGCAAAGATGTATTAAAATGCCAATAGGCACTGCTTGACTTCACACAACTTACTAATACAGAACAAAAAACCGCACTGTGATCTGAAAATCCTACAGGATTAATTTGACAAGATTTAAAAATATTGAGCTGGTGCTTAAAACTGTAAAACCGATCAAGACGTGCCAAAGACAACGAATTATCTTTACAATGAACCCATGTGTATTGCCTTAATTTTTTATGCATTCTTCTCCATATATCACAGAGATCAAAAGTTTGAACGAGTTGATTAATAACTCTTTGAGATGCAACATGCGGTTCTAAGTGATTTCGGTCTACTTTATCATTCTCGGTACAGTTAAAATCGCCCCCTAAAACTAAGAAATCATCTGTATTTAGGTTTTTCAAAGTAGTGTTGACTAAATTTAAGAACAAAACTCTTTCCACTCCACTATTAGGAGCATAAATATAAAAAAAAAAAACATAATTTTTTTTTCAAATTTTACAATAACTTTTAAAAAGCGACCTTTTTCAATTTCAACAGATTCATAAGATACTGGAGTCATATTTTTAGAAAATAAAACTGCAACACCTCCACTTACAGAGGTTTTGTGACTAAGAAAAAGTTGACCTCCCCACTCTCTTTTCCAGTCCACCTCATTTCTTTGATCACTATGCGTTACTTGTATAAACATGACATCAACAGATTTCTGATTTATATATTCATACAACATCATCCTTTTACGGACATCCCTAGCTCCATTTAAATGAAGAGTTCCAATTTTTAGCTGACTCATAGCTTTATTTATGTTCAACAAGAAACTCAAATGGAAGAAGACGGAGATTATGTATATGGTAAAGAAAACCAAGCTTAGGGATTTAAACCATGGCATTCTTATCATCTCTAGGATTTAGTTTTTTTAACTTATTTACAAATTTCCGTAAACGATACACTTCAAGATCCACGAAAGCCCCTTCTTTTATCAAATATCTGGTGTCCTTCACAAATTGTACACTATTAGGAAAATAATCCTCAATTTAGACACCTTTTAGCCCTTTCGTTTCCTGAAGAAAAACACGAATGTCTTCAGCCTTGTACAAGACATTTACTGCTTCATTTTGAGAACAAGCAGAAACCTCTGAACACACAGAAACGCAAGAGTCAGAATCATCATCGTCAGAAGCTATGATTTCATCTTCAGCAGCGTCATTTATTTTGATTTGTTTACTGGTTTTATCGTTTCGACTCTTTCTTCTTTTAATTGGTGTTTTGAAAGTTGATTCAACTTCCATATCCAATCCACAGTCATTCAATCTCAGATCTTCCTTTACAATTTCTCTGTCTTGTTCTACAAGCACAGAAGATAACGTACTCAACCCTAGCGCGTTCTCTACTGCCACGGACTCCAGCACAACACCTCCATCATCAACAACAGTAGAAACTGACGCCCGCGCCTCCGCGCTGTTCGCTCCCTCGAGCGGTATATTCGCTCCGGGATTCACCGCTGCACTAGTTTCGGACGCACTATATTCATCAACAGTGCTCCACGGAGCTTTACCTGCACCAATCTGCTCTGTGTTCGTGTTCATTTTATCAGGGCAATTACGACTGAGATGTCCGATTTTCGAACAACCAAAACATTTCATCGTCGTATCAGATGATGCGAAGACAGCATAATCAAAGCCTTCAATTTTAAATTTAAAAACCAGGTCAAGTTCATCCTCGCCATTCTTCAGAATCATAAACACCTGTCTCCTAAAAGACACAAGATGTTTCACTAAAGGCGATTTACATCCAAGCGGATTTTTTTTGATAGGAGAAACTATCTTTCCATATCGTGACAATTCCTGCGCGATCATCTCATCTTTCACAAACGGAGCGACGTTTGAAATCATTATTTTCTTGGCGGGAGTGCTCAGAGGAAACACCGGCGTGAGTGAACCTTTAATTACAACACCATTTTGCACTATTTCATTCGCCTTCTCAATAGTGCTAAAGAAAAGCACAAACGCATTATTCATTCGCGAAGCGGACACAATGTTTTCATGACCCACAACGTCTCCTACAGCCAAACAAACATCTTCCACATTAGCGTTTGAATCAATTTTTACTCCATGCCGCCGAGTTAAATTTTCAAAAGCCATTGTGTTTGGAGTCGCCATGCTTCCCAGCAAAAAATGCTGGAAGCAGACTATCCTCACAAAAACAAAAAACAAAGACAAAAAAAACAGAAATACAAACAAAACACTTACAAGAAAAAGTTTGGAAAAAAAGCACTCTTACCGACCACAGTCGGCCAACACTCACATCCACACTCACCACGCTCCACCCACTCACTCCCAGCATGCACGAGAGAGAGAGAGAGAGAGAGAGAGAGAGAGAGAGAGAGAGAGAGAGAGAGAGAGAGAGAGAGAGAGAGAGAGAGAGAGGGTGGTGATATTGGTTTCCAGAGTTCAGTGTAGTTTGGCAGAGTTTTTTTTCTTGGTCAAATTTACCTACAGTAAATCAAGATCAATTCAGCCCTGCACCACCTCCGTCAAGCTTGCATATTTCTGAAAACCATTCATCACAGCGTTGCTTTGTGTTTCTGAGCTAGAAAGACAGGGGTGGAAGGGAAAAGCTGTACTCAGCTAAAAGTTTCAAAGTTTTTCTGGGAAATGGAAATGCAATCGCTCATCCTCGTTTCACACATCTTAATTTATCTTTTTGCTCTGTGATTTATCTTATCCGTTTTGACAAAAAACTCCTGACACAGCACAAAAAGAAAATAGCCACTAAAAATTCAATCCAAACAATGAAAAGCATCATCCTTATGAAAAAAAAAATTATGCTTTCAGTAGCCCTGTTCATAAACCCAAAAGTTTACCATAGTAAATTTAAAATAGCATAGTTACTGCAATAATTACTACTAGAACAAAAATGTGGTAATATTATTAGCCAAAACTGTTATCAAAGAATGAAAAAAAAAATACATTGATCAATAAATGAAAGGTTCTTAGTTCTTAGCTTAATATAAAAAATAAATACATAAATTCAATTATATAATTTATTGTGGCAGCAAACTTCTCAAGGCTTCTCAATTCTTTCAGAATTTGAGGTATAATGCAATAATAATGGTGGAGCTTGCCTTAACACACTGAAAGTGTGAGAATACATTTTTGCACAAAAATGCTGACAGGAAATATATCCCGTCACATGACATTCATTCTTTTAAACACACTGATGATTATTTTAATATTGAATGGTGCTCACTGCTTCCGTATCCTATTTCAGGGCTACAAAGCTAAGCAATGTTAGACAAAAGCAGCCGGAATTTTTGATACAAAAGATTTATTTTGCTCTGGAAGTCACGTGGACTAAATATTGTAATTGACCCCTGGTGTATTGATTTTCCGGGGTGCCTTGGAGCACGTCAGGCTGCTTCCTGCGATATAATAGCCTTAAGGACTCAGAGTCTGAGCAATACATCATCATCTGGGGGGAGGATGATGAGGACCAGAGGGGCTTTTCCTAAACAAGGGGAAGAAGACTTGTCATTTTAGTAATATCATGTATTTATTTCAGTTAGTAAGGAATAAATCACTCTTCTTGATCAAAAAATGAGAAAGAGAGATACTGATCAGCACTGTGAAGATAATTAAACTCTTAAACTGCGTATTTGTCATTTAAAATATCTAAACATCCTTAAAACAAGAGAAACATGACAACTTGAGAGGCAAAATCACATAAAAAGAAATCCTTATATATACAGTCACGATGTGGCACGTAATGCGCACGGCGATAGGAGTAGATAACAAAATCAGTCTTTATTAAATCCACACAGAAAACTCAGGAGATTGCAGGGCAAAACAATAAACACAAACACGTTTAACACTGACGATACCGGACAAATGAACTGAGGAAACTCAGGGCTAATACATGGTGAGCGTAATCAAGATAAAACAGAACAGATGAGTAGAACTAATTAACAACCAAGGAAACTAACTAGAGGAAACAGGCAGGTAACAGGAAAATACAGAACACAGTGAAAACGAAACAAAAGCAGCCATACATGCATGTATATACTGTATATACTGTATATATATATTATATATATATTAATTCTATAATATATATATATATATATATATATATATATATATATATATATATATATATATATATATATATATATATATATATATATATATATATATATATATATATATATATATATATATATATATATTATAGAATTAATATTAAAGAATTGCTTTTAAATCCCATATAACCGGGTCATCACAATATCTCTCCATAATTACAGTTATGACCACATCAGCGATCACACACACTCACAGCTTTACGTTTCCCTCAGGGGTTTAGTGTTAATTGTATTTATTGGCCTTCTCATTTTCAGAGCCTCTAATTCAGCAGTGTGAGATATACCTACACGCTCACACATACTGCACGATGCTGGGATGTGTCTCTGTTTTTTTTTTTTTTTCTTCTGGTGAAAACACAACTGCTTCATGCAGGAAGACGCTAAAAACGGACACATGTACACGCTCGAGCACAGCCTCCTCAGAACCAGCTGAGGCTAGTTCAAGATCAATATTCCTCTCCCAGCCCAGCATCATTTAAAGAACCTAATTCAGAAATCCACCTTTCAGCACATACAAGCGCCATTCCCCCGTCTCTCTTCCACTCTTGTTCATGGGAAGTGTATTTTGGGTTGTGTTGGGCTGTGCTGTGCACATGCAGACAGCTTAGGTCTCAAACCGTTCATGCAAACCAATCACACGTTGTTGAAAAGATCCTGAGCACAGATGCTGTATTGTTTTGGTCCATTACGCTGTGATGAAATAAATGTGCATGTGTTAAATTGAAAGAACAATTATGCTGAGTGGGGCTGTAGGAAAGTAAAAATTCATAAATTAGATTAGTTGTTTATCCTATGTTTATATATAATTCTATTTATAATCCCTTTATAGCTGTATTTCTAGAATTGTATCATTTGTGCACATAAAATTGTATCCAAATAATTTTTTGGAGAAACATCTGGAATATGTGAGACATAACTGAGAATTTATAAGCTATGAAAGAGCAACATCTGATTTGCCTGACAGATATGACAAATGGCTTGTCAAGAGGCACTGACAAAAACATATCTGACTGTAAAATGAAGAGGAAGTAATGTAAATTTCCATCAAAATACTTTTCAAAACCCTAAAGCTACAGAATCAAAACACACACACACATTTTGTTTGTTTTTCCGGATCAATCTTTGTATTCGGAGGCCACCTGCGGTCTCTAAGAACAGCGGCTCTTGAAGGCCACGGAGTGTCCAACTGACAGCACCATGACACTGTGTCTTGTCACACACACACACACACACACACACACACACACACACACACACACACACACACACACACACACACACACACACACACACACACACACACACACACACACACACACACACACACACACACACACACACACACACACAGTTAAGGATGTGTGGAAGATGGTCTGTTCATCCTTTTGTTTCCTTTTGCTAACACCCCCCCCACTCTCCTGTTATCCTCCTTACAAACCCCCACCACTCCTTCTCTCCTGTCTTTTCTGCAAGGCCTCATGGGACCAGTCTCTATCGCTGATGACCGCCATGGGCTGGAAGGGGCCTTGCCCTCTTGGCCCCATCTCTCTCTCTCTCTCTCTCTCTCTCTCTCTCTCTCTCTCTCTCTCTCTCTCTCTCTCTCTCTCTCTCTCTCTCTCTCTCTCTCTCTCTCTCTCTCTCTCTCTCTCTCTCTCTCTCTCTCTCTCTCCCTATAGCTACACTATGGTTTAGTGTTATTTGTTAAGGCACAAATGAAACTTACATGGAAGGAGGGAAGCAAGCCGCATCTTTAAAAAAAAATAACATAATATATAAGCAACCAACCTAAATAGCCTTAGTAACTCCTTAGCAACCACCCAGAACAGCTCCTCAACCTATAGCAAAAAAGTGTGAGAATGCTTTTATAATCAGTGTGTGTGTGTGTGTGTGTGTGTGTGTGTGTGTGTGTGTGTGTGTGTGTGTGTGTGTGTGTGTGTGTGTGTGTGTGTGTGTGTGTGTGTGTGTGTGTGTGTGTGTGTGTGTGTGTGTGTGTGTGTGTGTGTGTGTGTGTGTGTGTGTGTGTGTGTGTGTGTGTGAAAAAGCTGGACAACAGGCTCTGTGAATAAGAGGAGAGCTCCCTCTAGCCATAGTACACATACACAGCAGGAGTCTCACATTAACACTGCAAAATCAATACACACACACACACACTGGTTATTTCTCACATTTACTCTTTACAGTAACACACACTCTGAACAGGACACTCGTTTTGTCACATATGTGGCAATGGAGATCAATTCACACAAGCACAGAAATACACTTAAAAAGTAAGATGTGTGTAAAAAAAACATGTTTAACCATGTAAAAAAAACAAACACTTTACAGTCTTGTATAGCCAGATGTTTGATTATTGGCATGAAGTCTGGTCCACTGTCCAGGGCTGCATTTCCCAAAAGCATCATAAGCCTAAGTAGATCGTGTAGACCATCGGTGGCAACAGCTCTACGATCAACTTAGGCTTACGATGCTTTTGGGAAATGCAGCCCAGAATTATTCAAGGCAACAACTGTCCACTTAGACAGGGGGCATCAGACTGATTTGCGACCAAGACATAGCTGATATCACAATAATGAAAAGGAATGGAAAAACTGGACTTATAATTACCTATTAACTATTATGTTATTACATAAAATGTGCATTTGTTTTAATGTACTTATTTCAATTGCATTCATTAATTCTGCATAAGCTTTTCTCCAAAGCAACTTACAAATGAGGAATGTTACACTGTAAAAGAGATTCTTCAACTTCAACTTAGCTACTAATGTTGCTGCCTTCATTTTTTTAGTATAACCAAATTGTCATTTTAACTTAAATTATATGAAACTGCCTAATTGCAAGCACATGCAACAGTTAGTTATTGTTACATTGTACTTATATTTGATCTGCATGTAATTGCATCTGTAATTATCCTGTTGACTTCATACAACACATCCTCTAACTTGACCTGTATCCCAAACTCAGTAGAATTTTCTGTCTGTCCTTTAAAAAAAATAATGATCACTTAGATATATCATTCTGCTCTAGATATGTTAATTTTGGTTAGTGTTCGCTGGTTAATTATCTGGTTTTGGGTCCAATATCACTATACTCCCAGACCACTATGCCCAGTTATAACACAGTTACAATGTCCTTAACATTCTATACCGGCTGCTGAATCCATCTCTACTATGTCTGGCCCAGGTGTCCTGAAGAAGGTTGCTCAGTGAAAAGGGCATCCTGCTGAGAGTAATGCCTGATGGGAAAGCAAAGCTATTGCCTAAGGCGGTTAGCTGGGCCTATAATGGAACAAAGACTCCAAAGTCTCGTTTGGCCAGCACTTTGCAGAAGGAAAGTGACATGGTGGGAGGGTTGGCATATTGAGATGTATTTGCAGTGTGTTTTAGCAAAATCTCTAATCCTAGAGCTGCTTCAGGTGTCAGAGGAGATCTTTTGAGTCCTCTAGCCTGCGGCGTGTTCATTACAGGACTGCAAGACTCACACACTCACACACACTACCAAAACAAGCCTGAGCTATTCACTGTTTGCCATTAAGTGCTTATGCTGGCAGATCCTGATGAGTTAAGACTTGAGAATACATGAAATCGATAATGCTACCACATAGCATATGTTAATCTATATATATCTCAATGTGCACTAACAGAAAACTACCAAAAATTACCTTGGGAACATGGCACCATTTTAATACATTGTAGTAATTTGTTTTTGACATTTAGCATGGTATTACCATGGTATTGTTTGAGGTACCTGGAGCACAAAATAAATACCACGGTATACGTATATGCTAATCATTCAGTAACCAGGTATATGTAAACTCCTGGAGAAATTCCCCAAAAAATGTTTGTCTTAATCTTGTGTTGAATCAAACAAATTGAATGAATTTGGATGATTCAACAACCTTTTTTTTTCAGGAGAACTCTGCAAACATTGCAGTTTTGATATATATAATTTGTTCTCAGAGAGAGAGAGAGAGAGAGAGAGAGAGAGAGAGAGAGAGAGAGAGAGAGAGAGAGAGAGAGAGAGAGAGAGAGAGAGAGAGAGAGAGAGAGAGAGAGAGAGAGAGAGAGAGAGAGACTAAAATACTGTAGTCAACCAGCAAGAATACCTTGGTCAACCATCTTCACCAGAAAGACCATTCTGGTCAACTAGCTTCACCAGCCAAGTGACTAGCATGGATATACTAATCCACTAACCAGTGCCATACCAGCATTAACCAGTATAAACCAGCATGCAATCATAATGGTCTAACTGATCTTTTCAGCAGGAAGGTAGAGATGGAGAGAAAGACTCTACCTCGAAGGAAAAGTGCTGGTGTTAGTGCTTAAACTTAATCCCCGAGAGACATGTAGGACATAATAGGATAATCTCCGTCTTTCCCCTCTCATCCCTTTCTCGGGAGGCCTCTACTGTACAAGTCCACTTAGATTCGCCACAGTGAGGACGCTACAAACAAAATGGCAGCAAATACAAATCCCCATTCACCCTCTTTTATCTAATGGCTCTGGAGGGGCCCTGTGTGTCTCACCTGGCTTGAAAACTCAATTACCAGCCCATCAGGCATTGCTCAGAGCCACTGATTTTGACTATAGTGCTGAACCCTTCTGAAAAATCCACCTAAAACCAAGGTTGTAGTCGTATTATGGAATGTTATAGTAGGTTTCTAGTTTTTTACCAAACTGTTCATTACTTTGTGCAAGTTGGTTTAGGTGCTCAACAGCTGGACTGCCAGCGTGTGGGTACCAGGCTTGGCTTGAAGACCACTTTGATAAAGGGTTTTTGAAACATGGTGGGTGGTTTGTTGCTGGTCATCTACAAGCTCTGCCAGGTCCAGCTAATCATTCACCTACTGTATATCAGCCACCTAAACTTGCTAGAAAATTAATACCATTCCCAAAACACAGTTCCCTTAATTTTGATTAAAAAATGTGTTTAAACTGTTCTGTAAAAATTGTATATAAACTGCTTTCATGCTTTATCAGTCTTGGCTGGTCCCTGGAGTGTACGATCACACCGGTGTGATTAGAACGTTCAGTGCATCATGTGATCAATTGCTAAATTCAAATGTGCTTTCGTGCATTGGCTGGCGCTGAGCCAGTGGCAGACGCGCTCATCGCTTTTCATATACAATGACTATTCAGTGTTTTCAACCACTGAACCAGCATTTAGATTTTGTAAAATACACAGTGATGTCTATGGAAGCGACAATAATAATCCTTTCCATTATAATTACACACCATTTTTATTCAGATCAGATACACATTGTGTAAGTAACTTTTTTTATATTATTCTATTCTTCAACCAGTCCACCGGCCACTTACTTTCAAGTATCTCGGGAGAAGTGGATGAATTCACATGTTGTAAATCCAATAGATCCGATTCTCTGAATTGCGGCACAAACTAAAATGGTGCATAGCCCATAGCGCATATCTCAACTAACGTGACAAAAAAACAAACACACCCACAAGCACATATTTGACAATCGGAATATCAGATATTTCATGCTATAGTTAATAAATTTGTTAAAGGTGCCCTAGAATGATTTGAAACAACATTTTAAATTGTTCTCTGGTATATACATAGAGGGTATATGGCTTATTTAAGGTCAATAATTGTCCAGCTATGGTTTTACAGGTCCATTTACAACTCTAGAAATCTTCCCCAGGATGAAATGGTCTATTTTTGCCTTATTTGGAAGGGTCATGAATATTAATGCAGAGTTCTGCTCTGATTGGCTGTTTCACTGCGGCTCAATGATAGCAGGCACAACTTTACTGACCGTCTTGACGATGGAGAGATTAGGCATTCAACCTTATATATATCAATCAGTATATAATCATACTTCAGTTGTCAAAAATATAAATAAATAAATATCAAATTACTATCGTTTCAACTTAAATGGTGGAGGTGGTAACGTTAGCTAGAAGGATCGAGTGAGCTATGTGTAAGCAACTAAACTAACATAGTATGTTACGTATCTATGGTTGCATTTACTAATTTATGACAACACTGGCATGAAATAATATTAACCTTTGTCATTAGACATACTATTTAGTTATGTAAGCCACTTGGATTATCCTATTCTTACCGTATAGCATCTTGCATTGGATATAGACAACAACAGGAATATTATCGTTAATGTTGTCTCTCTAAGAAACTTTCGATTTTGTTTAGACAGTCAAGAAATTGAAATAAATTGTTTAGACAGTCAAGAAGTGGATAAAATCACTTACTGGTTGCAGGAATATGGTTGGAATTGCCCCTTTCTTCAGTGTCAGACGCTGAGCAAAGCCTGCTTGATATTGTCCCAGGTTTGAAAACTGTCCGTGGTGAAATGGGCTGAGCAAACTAACAACTTTGAATTACATTGTTGCGGTATCCGATTATAAATAAACATCAACCATGCATGTTGACATGTTTTATTTGTGGGAAGAGTATGAAACGTCTTCACATCCCCTGCACAGCCTGGAACATAACATTTGTTTCCATGATCTGCCATGTTCGCTATCCTCGCGGCAGGCTTACTGCTGCAGAACTCCAGTTGATACGGCGGCTGTGCAGTTTCGCCAGATAGTTAACATGTGCTGGCATATGCAAATGTTGGGGGCGTACATATTAATGATCCCATCGATTGCATCACTGCTGGTGTTATGTTGAGATTCGCCTATTTTTCCGTGGTGTTTTTCACAAACGAAGATTTACATATGAAGGAGGAGGCAATGGTGTTTGAGACTCACTGTATGTGATTTACATGTACTGAATTCCTGTTATTTAACTATGGCAAGGTTAATTAAATTTTTAATTCTAGGGCACCTTTAATATTTTTAATAAAAAAGGAAAAATTCAATAAAAACAGATTATCAGTCACAGCACTATTGTGACTGTGGTGCGTCATGTGACAAGCAATGACACATCACCATGGAAACAATAAAGTGATACGTTCTAAATAATGGTCGCCTTGAAAAACTCATGCTGGGTGGTCAGCCAGAATATTTTAAACCCTCAGTGGGAAAGGGTTAAATCTGCATGTTCATAAGTTCTAAGGCCAAATGGGTTGGCCAGATTTTTGAAATGACACCATTTCCAGATCTTACTGTAATCTCTTATTATAAAAGTTGACACCTTTCCACTGATGCAAGCTTTTGCAATTACCTCAGTAATAGATGATCTCAGGATGGAGGAGCATATTTTGGATCTGCAGGTTTTAGTGAAGAGAATCAAAAGCCCAAAGCAGATTGAGAGAGGATATCCATGCAGCAGTTTAACTGAACTCCATTATCTCTTGCGACTCTGTCAGCAATACCAAGGCTTTAATTGAGAAATTGATAATTGATTTAATTTGTTCACATATATCCAGACTGCTCAGCCTGAAAGTCTGGCAAGGAGCAAAATAGGATTTCCACAAGTGGTTCCATTTTCTAAATAATCCCTAGCAATCATCGTAGTAGTTGCTTTTCATCGAAGGGCTTGGTAGTGGACTGAACAAGGACTATATATTTCAGCTCTTTAAATTAGAGGTGCTTGACCAGCACACTGAGAGATTCATATCATTGAACAGCACAAACATGCCTGAAAAACATCCAGCTGACTAGAAGCTGCTCTTGTAGAAATTGGGATATGGGCACTAAACCCCTTGACATAAAAATGAGCTCTCCACTGTGAGTTATCTGAACAGAGGATTTCTCCGTCTACCACACACCCCCTGTCAGACTGTGGGAAACGGTAGGTAATGGTGAACCTGAACCTATAAGAGTCCCGACAGAATAGCTATTTTGGTAATGCAATCATTGTAGTGATTATTACATAACACATTTAACAAAACATGTTTAATACTTGGTTTAAGGATTTGTATGAAGACCTAATCCTACATACTATATGATCAATGGTAATAGTCAAGCTGGTGCAGTAATATACATTAAGGCATAACATTATGACCACTGACAGGTGAAGTGAATAACGTGATTATCTCTTCATCACGGCACCTGTTAGTGGGTGGGATATATTAGGCTGCAAGTAAACATTTTTCCTCAAAGTTGATGTGCTATAAGCAGGAAAAGTGGGCAAGTGTAAGGATTTGAGCGAGTCTGACAAGGGCCAAATTGTGATGGCTAGATGACTCGGACAGAGCATCTCCAAAACTGCAGCTCTTGTGGGGTGTTCCCGGTCTGCAGTGGTCAGTATCTATCAAAAGTGGTCCAAGGAAGGAACAGTGGTGAACCGGTGACAGGGTCATGTGCGGCCAAGGCTCATTGATGCACGTGGGTAGCGAAGGCTGGCCTGTGTGGTCTGATCAAACGAGCTACTGTAGCTCAAATTGCTCAAGAATTTAACAATGGTTCTGATAGAAAGGTGTCAGAATACACAGTGCATCGCAGTTTGTTGCTTTTGGGGCTGCATAGACACAGACCAGTCAGAGTGCCCATGCTGACCCCTGTCCACCGTTTAAAGTGGCAACAGTAGGCACGTGAGCATCAGAACTGGACCATGGAGCAATGGAAGCAGATGGCCTGGTCTGATGAATCATGTGTCCTTTTACATCATGTGGATGGCCGGGCTGTCGCTTACCTGGGGAACACATGGCACCAGGATGCACTATGGGAAGAAGGCAAGCCGGCAGAGGCAGTGATGCTTTAAGCAATGTTTTGCTAGGAAACCTTAGGTCCTGCGATCCATGTGTTGTTACTTTGACACATACCACCTACCTAAACATTGTTGCAGACCATTGACACCCTTTCATGGAAACAGTATTCCCTGGTGGATGTGGCCTCTTTCGGCAGGATAATGCAACCTGCCACAAAGCATACATGGTGCATAATAATGCATATTAGTGGATGTACTCATATTTTAAAGTGTTACCGTGATGCTTTCTTTAGAAAATTAAAGTGACCACACAGGTGAGGAAAATGGGCATCTCCAAAGATTTGTTTAAATATCATGTTGTCAGCTAAAAATTTTATTACGTTTATTATATATAATAAATATTAAGACCTGCAGATTGTATTTCACATAGGTATAGGGGTCCAACGTAATATAGACTCAGGGGTAGCCAAATTCCTTCTACCTGGTATAGTAACTTTTTTATTTCTGACCACATTTATTTAGCTTGGCTCAGTTTTCCTTTAGCCTCTGTATAAGGCAACATGACTACAGGCTACAGAAGAAAAGAGAAAGACTGCAAACATAGAACGTAATGGACACTTTCAAGGTTTGGGAGTTTCTAAGACATTCAGTGATTTCCCCATAGCACACGTGGGGTTTATCTGTTTTGTCATCTTTGTTTTTTTTTTCTCTCCCCAGAATCATTTACACAGAATTGTAAGATGACAAAACACTCAGACTGCCACAGTCAGACTGATTTGTATGGTTTTCCAGTATCAGTAAAGGCCTTTTGAGTGCTCGGCGAGCGTGTGAAAAGTACTGTGGCCCAGATACCCTGAGGTGTGTGAGATGAGGCTGTTTGCCTGCAGCCACTCGTAAATAATGTGTGTAAGAGGAGAGAAGTCAATGCCAAGATCTTCTCTTTCCTCTTTGCTCTGACAGCAGCAGCCAATCAGAAATCATTTGCTATCTCCCCTCCACCCTTGGCAAGCCACATCCATTTCACTATTGGACACCGTCAAGGGCTGCTCGGCTATCTGATGTCGAAGACTCAGGTTATTAATAAGTGTCAGGGAGAATTGATGCGGTGCTTCTGGAAGGATCCAGCCCATTCCAGAGCTTTGGGTAGATGTCCTGGGATATGCAGAATGCAGAATAAAGTCACGACTGCTCCTAATGAGAAGCTTTCCATCATTCTGCTCTGTGCCATGTAGAGAGTGAATATTTATTTCTGCAAATGAAAGATACTGCTCATACAAAAACCATGAACGTGAGAGAGCGAGAGAGGACCAGAAATCATTTCTGTCATTTATTGGGACACCTTTTTACTCCCCTCTACAAAAGCCAGTGCCAAGTATCCTCTGCAGAAATAAATTTTATAGTTCTCAAATAAAAAATGAGTCATTGGTATCTCCAATGTGCATTATTTAATAAAGCCCAAGTGTTTTTTGCCGAGCATGCACTGTCATTCATCATAAGTCTTGACTCTCCTTAATTAAAGTACGTCTCTGACGAAGCCGCTCATGGCCGCTGATGGACGCAGCCAGTTTCACATTATGAAGATTTTCATCATTACAGAGCTTAAAGATGGAATAAAAACACTAGGACAGACATCTCTCTACAGTAGTAGTACTCAAAGAGTCTTGAGCCGAAGGCAGGGAAGTGCCCAGGATGGATGGCAGTTTATCACACACAGACATACACCTTCAAACAATTTAGCCTCTCCAATTCCCCTACCCTGCATGTCTTTGGATTGCGGAGAAAACCGGAGCACCTGGGGGAAAGACCAAAGGACTAATTTACTATAATTATTTTTTTATGTTTTTATGTTGGAATAGTGGCATATATACTTTTTACCATTCACTTTCTGAACATTGAATATGACATTTATGTTTGTAAATGTGCATGCATTGATCTGTCTGACATCAGTAGTTTCTATAAATGCATTGGGTTTTTCTTGGAAGTTTTTCACATTGTGCTTGTTCTAAATCCTGCTTTTAACCCTGAGTAGAGGAAAATAGGTAGAGAAACACTTGTAATCGTTTTTTATGAAACCATTTTGTGGTGTGAACCCTGCACTGCAGTGCCAGTCTTGTGCAGGGTGAAATGATACAGTGTTAGAATGTTACGTCTAGAAGCTTAGCAAACAACAGCCAATCGCGTGCCTCATATTCAAATTCTTTGAACAGTCACAGAAACACCACATGTTGTATATAAACAGTAGTTTCAGCCAATATATTCCTGCAATACCAAAGGTGACAGTTTCTAGGACCCAACTTTTTTGTGACAGAGCTCCCAAGTCAATTCTACTCCAAAAGGGAGAACTGATTGAAACCTCAAACAAACAGATGCAAAGACTTGACCCATGGACATTTTTATAACTTTCCAAAGTAAGAAAGGGTGCTGCCATTTTAAACTTGAATGTGCAAGGCTTTTGGTGTTAGCCGTCTCCAGTTATTTTAGCTGTGCAAAAACAGTTCATTATGCTGCTTGATATTGTAGACTAGCATTTGATTTCATATTATCATAATTACTTCAATTTATTAATGTACTAATAATCACACTAGTTTGTAGTGCAAACAGTTTGACGGTTTACTGCACCTACCTTGTCGGTCGCACACCACTTATTATTCTTTTTTTGATTTTCCTGCTAGTATGAGAACATAACTGAGCTGGAAGATGCCATCACTGTTTTCTCTAGAGCTGCTGTATCAATAAATTAACTAAAGGTACGTTTACACCACACTGATGTACTGAAAACGCAAACGTTTTTTTCCCTCTGTACAGATGGCAACATTATCAAAATTCCCGTTTACACGGATCCGTGGAAACTACTAAAATGCAGTATTATGCATGCCAGACAAGTAATTGGCAGTCACTTTGTAAATAAAGACTACACGCCTGCGCACATACATATTCAAACGCGCATACCTATAGACTAAACACGTAATACACATGTGCATGCCATCACTGTTTTCACATATTCATGTTTTTGAAGTTTACATGATAACTGTATCGTTTGGAAAAACTTATTTCAAAGTTTACATTCTCAGGCCACCAAAATGCTGTTGTCATGTAAATGAGTGGCCAGAACACATACAAAGTTTTCAGTTGTAAACGGTGTCACGTAAACAGACCCTAAATGAATAACTAATGATTTTTACAACAGAAATGAATCAACAGTGAACTTACTTAAACTGGACGATGATTTTCTTCTATAGAGCTGCTGTACGGTTAAAACTTTGTTGCATTATTTTTCTGTTATCACTCTAAAACTGCTTTGAAACAATCTGTATTGTAAAAAGACGTTTGCAACAATGTGAGCATGCCTTTAGTACAACACACTCAACACTCTCAAGTACTGTTAACTAAATTTGTTTAGTTTAACTATTGCATCCACCTAAAAGTTCACACTACACAGCCTAATCAAGTTCAATCAACAAATTTGCCAAAATCATTTAAATTTACAAGTTTTTTCTTATGTAGATTCAGTGATTACTTTTTACAGTGTATATAATCAGAAAAGCCAATTAAACTTGATAACAGTCTGCAATATATAATACGAGGATGCACAATGCTAGAGCCTTTATATAAACAGATTGCATGCTGCGTTTGCCCCAATGACACTGACACCACAAATATGCAGAAATTAATGTTAACCCAGAGTTTTGGAATGTACAGTGTGTAATGTCAGCGTATGAATACTCAGGATTAATTGTTAACCCAGTGTACATTTTGAGCATTGTCAAACGTGAAGGAAGATAACTGGGAACACTTTAGAATACTGTTCCATCATTAATGAATTACTACACAGGGACACATGAGTAAGGAAATATTAAAGGTCCCGTTCTTCGTGATCCCACTGTTCAAACTTTAGTTAGTGTGTAATGTTGCTGTTAGAGCATAAATAATACCTGTAAAATTATAAAGCTCAAAGTTCAATGCCAAGCGAGATATTTTATTTAACAGAAGTTCCCTTTCAAAGCCTACAGCGAACGGCTGGCTTGGACTACATCCTGGTACTTCCTACATAAATGACGTCAGTAGAACAGTAGAACAGACTAACCTCCGCCCACAAGGCTACGCGAAGAAGGGGGCGTGGTCTTGTTGCTGTCCCACGTGGAGAAGAGGACGTGTCGCATGGAGAAAAGGAAGTGCTGCGTTTCAGTGTGTTTGTCGCCATGTCGTCGAGACGCTGTTATTTTCATCCCGGAGTCAAATCACCTTTGTTTGGCTTTCCCAGGGACGCTGTAGAGATCATTGAGCGCATACATCACCCCGTTAAGAGGCGTGACCTTTCCACGTGCGCTAAGCTGCTGTCGAATCACAACACAGGAACCGGGCCACGTTCGCTAAGCTGCTGTCAAATCACAACACGGGAACCGCTGGCACAATCAGAACTCGTTACGTATTTCTGAAGGAAGGACTTCATAGAACACGGAACTCATCAGCCGTTTTTAGGACAGTGAAAACAGCGGTATACAGATGAGTAAATTGTGTTAAAAATACTGTTTTTTTATACACGCGAAACATGAACACGTTATATTGCACACTGTAAACACAATCAAAGCTTCAAAAAGACACGAAGAACGGGACCTTTAACATTCTAGTAGCCTCTATTGCCTAACAAGAAACTCTGATTAACAAATTAGTAAGTAATAGCATTCAGTTGAAGGTGGTAGTTCACTATTAGTTAATCAATAACTACTTTTTTTCACACCTCCCAGAGGACTACTAAGAACTTCTATATACAGATTCATAATATATGTGCATAATACATAATATATAATTAATTAAAGTGATGGTCATAATAACCAACTAGTAATCACTCAAGTATTACCAAATCCTTCAGTAGGAATTACTAATTGGATCAGTATTCTAAAGTGTAAAACATGATAACTCTCTAGTAATGACTGAAGTAATTTTAAGCTTTGGATAGTAATGACTCGAGTGTTACTACATCCTTCCAAAGGAACTATTTGAATCAGTATTCTAAAGCGAAGATCATGGTAACCCATTAGTAATTACTCAAGTGTTACCAAATCCGTGAGAAGCCATTACTATCCAAAAACGTACAAAAACCTCAAAAGCTTACAATGACTTCAGTCATTACAAGGGAGTTATCATGCTTTACACTTTATAATACTGATCAAAATAATTGGAAGTTCCTTTGGAAGGATGTAGTAATACTTGAGTCATTACTATCCAAAACCTTACAAAAAACTCAAACGCTTACAGTGACTTCAGCCTTTACTAGAGAGTTATCATGTTTTTCACTTTATAATACTGATCCAAATAATTAGAAGTTCCTTTGGAAAGATGCTCTTGAGTCATTACTATCTCACTACAACCTTACAAAAAACTCAAACGCTTACAGTGACTTCAGCGATTACTAGAGAGTTATCATGTTTTTCACTTTAAAATACTGATCCAAATAATTGGTAATTACTTCTAAAGAATTTGGTAATACTTGAGTCATTGCTAGAGGGTTGCCCTTACCTTCGTGTTACCAGATAACTTAGAATTCCATTTATCTAGGGTTTAGAATAGCCTTTGGTTAACTATTTCAAGTGTGAAAAGCCCTTTACTATTCTTATTTAATGATTGATTTGTCATATATGATTAATTTAAAAACAATTTACAATATGTAATTAGATGGGGAGAAAACAGCAGATACACTTCCAAAGTGCACTCATAAGGTGTCTTAACTATCAGCGACACCAAGCCGAGCACGTCGCCTCAGTCAAATGCTGAAAACATCGATACTCACTTATATCAACAGACAGTAAAAATAAACCTCTCTACTGCCTCAGAGAGGTTACCATCTCTATCCATACTATGAGCTGTAATATATATTTAGAGACGAAGGATACAGTGGTCGCATTGGATTGGGTTTATCAGTGAGAGATCTCCAGATTTAATTGGGTTTGTGAGCAGATTGAATGGTGCTCCATTACTTCTGAATGGAACCTGGGAACTGCAATCACTCTGGCAGCAAAGAGAAGCACTAACAACAGGTCACAAACCACACAAGAATCGCCCACACCTTTATCCCTGTAGTGCTCAGTGTTTGCTTTGAAACTGAACACAAGTAATGCAAAATAGACTTGCAAACAAGAACATGGACGAGAATGAACGTAAGTAAACATCTGACCGCTGAGTGCCATGATTGAAAAGCTTGACAAACATTATAACTGGCTTCAGGGACAAAAAAATAAATGCTACAAAAATTGCGCTGAAGCTCAACTGTTGATGTGGTTTAGTTCAGGTGTGTGTCCACGTGTTTTCGTCTGCAGCTGTCTGGAAAAGGTGTCTCACATCAGCATGGTGAATATCCAGCAGCCTTGGACACTTCAGGAGGAAATCAATGCCTGTGGCGCGCTGACATTTCAATCCAAAGGTCCTGCATATTTGTTTTTCAGGATTTTGGAGATGATCTCCAACATAAAGTACACAGCAGTGCCCAGAGGAGGAACGACCACAAAGGAATTTTTCACTCTCATTTTCTCTGACCATAACACAACCCAGCCTCCCTCCTTCAAGCATCCCCCATTCCCCTTTTTTTTTCTTCCTCCCCTAACATCCCCTCGCTAAGACAATCATCAATTACCCTTATCCAGCAGCACTATCTCATCCCAGCTCATTTCTGAGATGAGGTTTCTATGCTGCATGGTTACTGTCCAATCCTCTTTCTGTCCATCACCTCTCCTTCTTCTCTCCGCACACGGCCTGAGATTGACAGCCAGTGAGCAAATCAATAATAATTATGGAATTGCAGTGGCTGGTGTTGGTCATGTGACTGAGCAAACAATCATTTGAATATGTAGTCAAGTACACATTACGGCCCACATCAAACATGAAGCATTAATGTCCCAGGTGGATTCATTTATTATTGCCACTGTGAGTGCTTCGTTAAAAAAAAACAAAAGTGCTGTTAGGTGTCTGATCAATGTAAGATTACATTAATTGTGTTGACTGTGTGTTATAGGCAAACAGTTAAAAGCTGGTCATTGTATGCACACACACACAACACACACACAGCACCTTTGTTCACATACATTCGTATGCAAGATTAGACCGTGTCCCAACCAGGCATGATGCAATACGTTTCCAACGTCAAGTAGCTCATGTCCCAATTGAAAGATAAAATGCCGTGAAATGCAGTGCAATAACAGTTAATCAGATGTTTCAAGTGTATTTGATTAATATGCAGTTATGTTTAATATAGTCTCAGCCTCCGACGTCATGCCCACGGGCCGCTGGCTGAACGTCTGATGCATATGGCACACTTATCTAGTCATCAAAGTCATCATCTGATTGGTTGAATTCTACAGGATGTCCGCGAGACGTGTGTGTTGCGTTCATTAACGGTCTGCCTGGAAACAAATGCTGTGACACCAAACTCCCTTGTTGAAGAAGAGCACTGTCGTGTTTACAACTGTGACAGTGAGCGCTTACCAGGATCAACTAAACGCTGGATTTTCAAAAGTATGTGAAATTCGCGGCTCCATTGTTGCAGTAAACTTGCACAACGTTCTTGAATGAATGATTTATAGACGCACACCAGTCTGTTATTGCAGGGACATCAACTTTACATTTTCACTCCCATAATCATGTGGAACAAAACAAACTGTTATTGGTTATGTTACATGTCAGTCAAATGTCCTATTGGGCGGTCCTTGATCAATGAAAGCTGTGATAGAGTTCAGACCTTCTGCCAACAGTCATGTTTAATATAACTGCATATTAATCAAAAGTGCTGCATCTTGAAGGTGGTAGCCATCTTCCAGAAGATTAACAAAAATTTGGTCATCACCATCCATCTCCCTCAAGACCAAAGAGTAATCTCGATGGTTGTGTACTCTGGTGAAAACTGGAAGGCTATAGCAAGTATCAACAAGAAGCAATTTGGTTATTTTACTTTATTTAAAATATCAGATGTCTATGCTGGTCCACCGGCAATACTATCACTATATCAGCACTAACCAGCAAAAACCAGCCTGCATGGAGCAACATGGAATTTATACAGATTTTTTAAGCTGGGTTTTTCAGCAGGGTACATAGAAGAGACAGCTCTTCACTTGTTTGTTTACCACTGGTTTATCTGAAAAAATGCCCAAACCCCTTCTAAAATCAGTAAATCAACCCAGCTAAGATCATCTTAGGCTGCTTCAAGCATTTTTTTTTTCCAGCAAGGAATGCATTTGGGATTTAACCCCTACTCACAGACACCTACAAAATTACATATACAGTATAAGTTCATGTGATGTCTTAGCTTCTTTGTTCGCTCAGCATGTGTGTGTTAAAGCCTAGCCATTAACGTAGTTCAATTAGTAATGAGTGCTAACGTTAATGTCTCTGTCACTCCAGTAGTCCATAAGTAGTTACTGCTATGCTGACGACACTCAACTCTACTTCTCATTTCAACCAGATGATCCCACGGTTGGTGTTCGTATCGCTGCCTGCCTAACAGACATTTCTGCCTGGATGAAGGAGCATCACCTGCAACTCAACCTTGCAAAGACAGAACTGCTTGTGGTCTCAGCCAACCCAGCACTTCATCACAATCTCTCCATTCAGCTAGGATCATCAACCATAACTCCGTCCAGGACAGCCAGGAATCTTGGAGTTGTGATTGATGATCAGCTAAAATTCACTGACCACATTACTGCAACAACCCGGTCCTGCAGATTTGCGTTATACAACATTAGGAAGATTAGACCCTTCCTATCAGAGCAGGCCACACAACTCCTGGTCCAAGCTCTTGTTCTCTCCAGACTGGACTACTGTAATGCTCTTCTAGCAGGCCTTCCGGCATGCACTATCAAACCCTTGCAACTGATCCAGAATGCAGCGGCAAGGGTGGTCTTTAACGAGCCGAAGAGAGCACACGTCACGCCTCTCTTCATCAGTCTCCACTGGCTGCCAATTGCCGCTCGCATCAAATTCAAGACACTGGTGCTCGCCTTCAAAGCAACCACTGGCTCTGCACCAATATACCTAAACTCGCTTGTTCAGACTTACACACCCTCCAGGAGCTTACGTTCTGCCAGTGAACAACGCCTTGTGGTGCCATCCCAAAGAGGCATGAAATCGCTCTCACTGACCTTTTCCTGGACCGCCCCCACCTGGTGGAATCTCAATTTAAATTAAAAAAATTCTGTCCTGTGTGTTCTGTGCTAGATTAACTGAGACTTGTTACAGCACTTACCAACTGTTACATACTGTTACATACTGTTGCCCTTGACTGTTCTACCTGCTTCTATTGCTCTCATTTGTAAGTCGCTTTGGATAAAAGCGTCTGCTAAATGACTAAATGTAAATGTAAATGTATAAAGACTGGGTGAGATTCAGGTTGTCTAAACTGCAGCACCATAGAGACCCACGGAACATTTAAAAGGGAACCAGGTCAGGACCAAACCAGGAAAAAACTAAATGAAATGGTTTAATTGATGCTGCTGTACATGACCTTAGCAATACAGACCCAATCTACCAATCACTTTACTTACAATTACCATATTCTAGAAAAGCAAAAGAACAACATAAAAATTTTTTTTTTTTTTTTAAATACTTGTTCTTTTCACCTGTAGATGGAAAATAATGTGAGTTGATGTAATTTGACACCATTCAGATGAAGATGAAATTAAGCATTCGGTCTACGTAAGTGTAATCTGCCTGGAATCAGGCAGATGTGTATCAATTCAGTATGTTCAGAGATCAAAGACTAGACATTGACCATAATTGTACAGGATTTAGTCTCACGCTGTAGACAATTAACCAGCCGAGAGGGGAAGTTACACCTTTCAATTAAAAGTGCCAGTTAAAACGGTTTTATTGACAAATGCATTATCTAGTCTTTTACGACAGTCCTTAGAACATGCATACACAGTGGCTCAACTAATCTTAAAAAATACAGTTTAAACATTATTTGAAAGACAGAATCCGAATTTATCATCGCTGTTGGCGGAAACCTTGTATTTAGTCTTTTTTTTATTCCAAAAATCATCACAATTGGTCACCCTTTATGTCTTTCTGTGGGTTTTGCAAATATTTAACCAATAAAAAGTATTAAAAGGAGCTTGTGACTAAACTTTGTAATTCCCTTGGATCCTCAAATTTTCAGTAAAACCCACCTCTATCGTGAATGAAGAGCTGCACACATTTTGGACCGCCTCTGCTTGTTTTGGAATGCAAGGGTAAATAAAGAACTGGTTGTTTGAATATGTACAGCATTTTCTTTGCTCAACAAACACTATATATAAAGGCTAATGTTTCACAGACTATTTTTTTCTCTACGTCTCTGCAATGCACTCAAAGTGTTCTCTGATGTAGCGTAAACTACAGTGTGTAAGCACACTGAGTGAGTAACCTAGTTGTTAATATTAATGCACACCAGCTGTACCATTCACCCCTCCAACAAATCACTCCACCATGCATCTCGTCATCTCTTCTCTAACTTCCTGGTGATGCAATCTGGAGTGTTTTAGGGTCAGTAATTAAAAGTCTCTGGAAGATCTCTGGAGGACGTCTCTTCCCTGCTGCTAGGTCACACAGATTCTCCATGGCTCTGAGCAATCAATGGAGGTGATGGCAATTCAGTGAAGGACCAGAACCAACTCATCGATACATGCTTTGCGTCCAAGACCATCCTGGCTGGAGACATCCGGTGGGATGCTCTCTGGATAATGAGCAGCTAGTCTGACACACAGCTGGTACCACAAATCAGACCATGGTACAATATGCCAGAATATTGATTACCTTAATGTTGAGTTCAGTGGAGTGAGGAAGACTAATTTGAATGTATAAATGCTGTTGGGTAGGACAAAGCTGAAATATTGCAATGACGATTTCAGTTTTTTCCTATTTAGAGGAACAAAAGAGCAATGATTTCAGCTTCTGACCAAGCATTCCATTGTCCACCACTTGAAAGGTGACATAATGTATTGAAAGATTGGAAGATGTTCAGGTGTCAACAAAAAGCCTCTGAGCAACAAAAAGATGTATGATGCCACGCTGAGTTAGTTTAAAGTAGGAATGCACTGAATTTGCTTTGAAAGAATTTGCCTGTCTGAAATTCTCAACAAATGCCTACATCAGCCATGTGTTGCATCAAGAGTTCATAACTTTTGGTCAACCAAACTATGGAGGATAAATGATGTCATGCTATGCTAGCATTTGTTTTGCAGGTCTACAGCTCTCTACATAGAAGATCACTGTGTTTTCCACAAACATTTGCTAAATAGGTTTATATCTCCCGTAAAGGAACTTTCACACATTGTTGAACTTTTTTGCTTAAAGCCTTGTTCACACAGGGAAGATTATTGCGCACACTTATTGCCGACGTTTAACACCTTGTGACTAAACAAAGGGCGCCAATGTGAGTATGCACACCAATGCGCAAAATGCCAGGTGTAAAAGCGGCATTTTAAAAAAAACTCCTTGTTCGTTTTTTTTGTTTGATGCACAGATCAAATAGGAATTGCAAATCAAATAGAATTCGATTGTGAGTTTCCATCGAATCCTATTTGATCTGCAATCAAATCAAAAGTGCCATCTATTGTCAGAGAGTGAATTTGCACGTTCACTTTGGCTCATCGCCAGTGAAAAGCGCATGGGTATGAATACAAAAAAAACGCATTTAAAAACGTCTTGAAAAACGCTGGCGATAAGCGCGTGCTATATTCGTCCGGGTGTGTACGAGGCTTTAAACTCAATGTTCATCATTAGCTATGTACATCTCTCTGTAATGCCATGTTCAAATAACGTCATACACCACCTTCGTCGCAAAATCTAAAACTTACTTTGTTGGAAGTCCAACTTACAGTTGCACTTTTCTAAATTGGAAATTCCTACTTACCAAGTTGAGTGGAACTCACAACGTCCCAGAATCACCTGGTCTCTCCCAGTTAGAGTTCAGTGTTTTTCCTTTTTGTCTGAAGTTTGAATGCTTATAATACAATAGGACAGTCTGCTAGCAGTGTCTACGAATAGCAGGAGCGGAGTCCTCAGGTCCATCTAAAGGTCAGGCCCCTGCAGAGAGGCATGAAAGGGCTCATGCAGCGGCCCAGTGGTGTCTCAGCAATGGTCCAGCGATGGCCTGGTGGGAAGGGAGCAGGGTGCAGTACCATCAGTGCCACACTAGGTCAATAGCACTGTGGTTTCAAAAGAGTTTGTGTCTGCTGAATCAATGTACTTGCAAAAAGATCAAACCCTGCAGCACAATTGGGGCTTTCCGGTGATCTGGTTCTCTTTCAGGCTCTCTATATGCCTTTCACACTTTTTCTTCTCTAAGAACTACAACACAAATACACAACTGTTGAATACCTACAGTACAGCACACAGTTTGTTTTGCTAGTTTTGTTTCGGTCAGGTGTCAGTTGTAATGTGACACACCAGTCTTGATATTTTTGCTAAGTATTTGGTAGGAGGCTGATCTCTTAAGCCACACCCACTCTTGTATTGATGATCCATGCCCTTTCAACGGCTTCCCTGCTGCTTCAGGTTCCCACCCCGCTGGGGTTCCATCGGACTGACAGACCTGCAGGGTTCTCTATACTGCTGCCCCGTAACTGTGCTTGGATAAAGGTCAGGTATTGTGCTTCTGTACAGGCTAAATGGGCCCTGTAGCCTCAGTTTCGCACAGCTTTTAGAAGTCTAAACAAAACAGCCCACGCAGGGGTGCAACTCTCTTGCTCAGATACATACAGAACTGATATCCCTTAAACTGTAAAAAAAAGTTTCTCAGTTGCTTAGACAAGCTGGCAAAAATAGAAGATGTGTTGTAGAGTGGCCACCTGAGCTTTACTTGACCTTTAGACTCAATAAAACATCAAACATATTAAACTTTATGAATGAATTTATATGTTGGATTGATTTTGTGGCTTCAGTAGGCATTTTCAAACATACTAGCACAAATGTCTAACACTGGGATCCTTCAGAAGGTTATGCAGCGATGCAGGTGAAACTGCTACCCCACAGTGAGGAACAGCACAACATTTGACAAACTAGTTACAAGTTACAACTGTAAATATACCTTCTCTTGGCCTTTATGAATAATGATTTACTTCACCCTGACAGGACAATATAAGTTTCTGGATACTTTTAAGAGTTTATGGATACTATAAGTGATATGTAAATGTGCTCATGGTTCTGATGTCATAACCATAATGATTTCTGAATTATTCGATTTTGCAGCTGAGTTTTCAAAAATTCTCAAATTATTGCAAATGTTAAAAGGATAGTTCACCCAAAAATGAAAATTAGCCCATGATTTACTCACCCTCAAGTCATCCTAGGTGTATATGATATTCTACTTTCAGATGAATACAATACAAAAAAAATGTCCTTGCTCTTCCAAGCTTTATAATGGCACTGAATGGCTGTTTCTGTTTTGAAGTCCACCCTTCCTGTTTGGAAGAGCCAGGACATTTTTTTATATAACTCTTTTCGTTGTATTCGTCTGAAAGAAGAATTTCATATACACCTAGGATGACTTGAGGGTAAGCAAATGATGGGCTAATTTTCATTTTTGGGTGAACAATCCCTTTAATGTCTACGAACACGCGGAACCAAAAATCACATATCCTGACATTTCTGAAAAAATGGATGTGAGAGCAAAACGAAACCACAGCATTAACAGTTAAAGCCCATCCAAAAGTAGGATGCTCTGGTGTAAATAGTAAAATGTGTTTGTTTGATCCAATCACAAAGTTCTGAAGATCCTGACACAAGCACTGCATTCACAGTGTAGGAAAAATTAAGATTACACATTTTTTTATCATGAATTAGCTAGCTGGCAATGGGTCATGATGGTCAACTAATCAATGTATATATAACCTTTTAGAAAAGTTGCAATTGACCATTGCATTGTGTTTCTTGCAATATTTTGAGTGTCCAGCCTCAAGTGTTTGATTGTTAAACACATCTTATGTTAACTGCTAGGGTGAACTTGAAATTTAATGCTGCCTTCACATGCTTTCGTAATTATACAAGTTTCCTAGTTGAAAATTGGACGTGAATACCCTTATACAAGTCATATTTACTACTGAGATGCTTGGGGATATATTTGATACTCTAGTTCCTGATATGGGGGCGGCCATAAACTTTAAACATGGTGAAGGAGATTGCTGCTGTGACAGATATGATTTATTTATTTTTTTCCACAACAGTTATATCGCCTTTTCTTGACGTTAAAGGAGCTGTATGTAGGACTGTGGCCAAAACTGGTACTGCAATCACTTTCAAATTACTGTAGTGTGGTGTATCCCTCTACCCCTCCCCCCTGACTCGAGGTTGCCAGATAGGCTGCAGGATCCAGCGGGAACGTAGGCAACGTAGGCAAATAACATTTGCAATGGTCATACAGGTCAACTTGCAGCATGTTTTATCCACTATATATACGAAGAAAGAATGAGGAATAATTTTTACCGAGGTAACGTTAGGCTACTGTCTCAAATACGTTTTCACATTGCCATAATAGGCGTGCTAATGTTGTTTTCATCAGCGTCTCAGCATAATGACAGAGAAACGGGCTCTGATAATGCATTACTAATGTAAGCAATGACGACTCGCCATTTTTATTTACCAAACAATTCCTTAATGTTACCTTTTCAATTCAATGACCCACCTCCTCCATCTGCGCTAACCTAACGTTACTTTGCATGAACATGCACAACTTTGTTCGACTGTCGTGAATATTTGAAATGTCCATTTACATTAAGTACAAGTTAGCCAAACATAGATGAACCTTACCTGTCCAGGAGAAAATTAGCAACGTTGGCGTCAGTCTTCAAATTCTTCTCCGTTTTCAGCCGTCTCCATCTTTCAAAGGCATCTCCTATACAATTCCTTGTTTTATTTCGGACACTGTCACAACGTTTTTCTGATTCATATCGAGGTCGTTTAGGTTTCGTAAAGTTAGACATTGTTTATCCAAAAAGTTTGTAGCTGCAGCTGTGGTAACTAGCAGAGCTGGCAACCCGAATGCAGAAACACTACTGACTTTGTGATTGGTAGATAGGTGGAGGGCGGCGCTTCAGGCATGACACAACATGTCAACATCAACATCAGTTGAGGGCTGCAACTTCAATTTTAAAATGACAATATCTTGGCCGGACAACTGTTGTCAGTGATATAAGTATTTGAAATTAACATGATTTCTTAATGTCTATTGACATATTAGGGCCATTTTATGATTAATTGAAATACATTTCTTACATACAGTTCCTTTAACGTATTGCATATTTAATCATTTGAAGTGTATTGTGTGTTTTATAGACAGTGCAAACTGCGTGTATCCAGAATTGTCAGTAAGCTAAGTGACATGTGAAGACCAAGTATGGTAACCAATACTTGTAATTTGCCCTCTGCATTTTAACCCATTCAAGTTAGTGCACACACAATAGGAGTAGTGAGTAGTGAACAAACACTGCAAACCATGGACACACAAACATGGAGCAGTGGGCAGCCATTTTTGTTGTGGCGCCTGGGGAGCGATTGGGGGTAAGGTGCCTTGCCCGAGGACACTTCAGTCATTTCCTGCAGGTATTGAGAATCAAACCCACATCCTTCGGGTTACCAGTCTCACTCGCTAACCATTAGGCCATGAAGGAAGAAGCCTCCCCATTGGGGAATCAAACCCCGGTCTTCCACCTGACAGGCAGAGATACTGTCCACTATACTAACAAGGACACATTTTATTCAAAATAAATATCTTTATATTTTGACTTTAATATGATTTCTTCAAGAAATAAGCAATAATAAACCTGGTGTCCTCCATGATTCCTATTCTTTCCAGCAACAAATCACTTGAATGTGACAAGCTCGTAATTATGACTTCAGAAGTGGGAATTAGGAAATTTCCGATAGCATGTGAAGGCAGCATTATGATACAGGGCTTCCTTCAGATTGTTTAGTAAACTAGTTCAGGCACCTGATCACTATGTAGTTTTTCACATCCCTTCTACTTAGTTATTTGTGAACATTCAGAACAAAATAAATCTTAAAGTGCCCCTATTATGTTTTTTTTCTGAATATTCCCTTTCATGCAGTGTGTAATATAGCTGTTTATGAATGTAAAAGTTCTGCAAAGTTGTAAAGTTGAAAGTGCACAATAAATTAAGTTATTGTCTCCCAAAAGAAAGAATCCACTCTGAACCACCTAAACAAGTCGTCTGTAATTCGAATCCCACTGCACTACGGTTCTACGTCACTAGATAATACATTTGCATAATGCTTGCTTATGTATGTCGAACAACTTGATCCACCCTTCAAAGCGGACGACTCCTCAAGTCTCAGAGTTCAACGTGGGATTCGCAAAACGCTTGCTTTTAAAAGATGAGTCAGTACACAGTTTATTTGGACCAGCTTGCTCCTCAGAATCACAACCTATAAGTATGAATAATTATCGATATATATATGAAGATATATCGTATATATGAAGGCCGTCTGACATTTTTCTTTAAAATAAGCATTTTTGTCAGGCTTCTGTGTATAGGTTTCTACCTAACTGTGCGTTCACACCGCCGCCGGCGAGAGCGTCAAACTTCGCTCTGGCCGCCTTGTCAATGACACTGTAGAAAGATTTTTGGACGTGCTGCCGCTCTGACATATATCGAATGCTTGGTCTTTATTTAAACTTTATGTAAAGGGGCTGCAAAGCAAACAATCACGTTGTTCGGCCTTTGTGCAAACTGAGCACAGGTAGGGTATAACCGTATAAGATAACCTCATGAAATCATTTAAATGTGAAAGTAAAAAAATAAAAACAGATTGATTGAAAGAACTTAACTTGTTTGCTAACGAAATAAACCAATTAAAAGCCATTTGTGTTGTGTGGCTTTTGGGTTCATGGATAAGTGCTATTCTTATTTCAACATGCAGTTTATAGGAGACGTTTACTAGCATTGGTCTATAATTAACATTAATTTGTGTACAGCCTACATTACAATTACCGTCCTTGTTGAAGTGCAGCATTAATGCAATTGGTCAAATCGGTGTTGTTTTGAGCTAATGAATTGTATTCCCGCTGAAAAACAAGCGTTCTAGAGCAAAAATGTTGCCTATAAATAGTGTTGAGTGCCTTCTTATCCCGCCACCGCAATGATCAACCACTCCTCCATTTTGCTTTCAAGTTTCCGGGACAGCGTTCTCTGGAATCCTCTCAAGCAGAGCACTTCTACATTCCGATTGGTTGCCGCCGAACCGCGTCATAGCTCATTACCATAAAGTTGAGCTGATTTCAACTCTCCTCGACGCCCAAATAGTCCAAGACGCGCCACTCGTCTAAAAGTGTAAAAGAAGACCACTCTTGCCGGAGCTCGCTGCCGGGTCCCATTGAAAATGAATGACTTTGACGCTCTCGCCAGCGGCGGTGTGAACCAGTACTTCTGAATGGGCTGAGGCTGGGATTAGTGGGTTTGAAGTGAAAGTATTTTATGAACGTGTACTATATGCGGAAAGCATTCACTCAGTATCATTATCTCATTTTTGACCGAAGTGGCTTTTAGAGACTTTTGCATCTGAACTCTTCATATTTTCTACTGGGTTTTCAAAATACTTACTTTAGTGTTTTATATTGTACAAATACTCATGTTACATCAGTCATTCACGTTAGTGCTTGGCCATGCGCTGTTATTGATATAGTTCCTGCATGTGTGCCACAATAAATTAGAAATATACACACATCAGTTTGTTGATGGACATTCACTTGCTGATGGTGAGGAATTACAGCTGCAACATTTCATAATGTACCTCAAAATGAGTTGCGTATCACTGAGAAATGTCTTGCTCAAGTTGTCCTTGCGATGGAGATTTGGGTTGAATAGCTACAATAGCTGTAGTTCTTCTAATGTTTCATCACCGGCCAATCAAAGCAGAGAAGCTCACGGAAAGGAGGTATTTAGAGAGATTGATTCATCCGATTCATTGAAAAAAATGGTGATGTGCATATTATATTATGAAAAATATATATTTATACTCTATAATTCCAAAAGTTTTGGGACGCCTGCCTTTACATGCACATGAACTTTAAAGACATCCCATTCTTAATCCGTACAGTTTAATATGGAGTTGGCTCACCTTTTGCAGCTATAACAGCTTCAACAATTCCGGGCTTTCCACAAGGTTTAGGAGTGTGTTTATGGGAATTTTTGACCATTCTTTTAGAAGCGCATTTTTGAGGTCAGGCACTGATGTTGGATGAGAAGGCCTGGCTTGCAGTTTCCGCTCTAATTCATCCCAAAGGTGTTCTATCGGGTTGAAGTCAGGACTCTGTGCAGGCCAGTCAAGTTCCTCCACGGCAAACTCGCTTATCCACGTCTTTATGGACCTTGCTTTGTGCACTGGTGCACAGTCATATTACAACAGGAAGGGGTCATCCCCAAACTTTTCCCACAAAGTTGGGAGCATGAAATTGTCCAAAATGTCTTGGTATGCTGAAGCAAGCCCAACCCCTGAAAAACAACCCAACCCAATTAAACATACTAAAACTAAACATACATGTGTACAGACATATATACAATTAAATCCAGATGTGCAAACAACAAATGAAGCATAAACAGCAAAAAAATTGTACAATCGCTATGACACATTTTTCAATACTTTTAACAAATTTCCTAAACTCTTAACACAGTTAGCACAACATCTGTCTGTGTAGGCTATACAATTAACACATTTATTGTTGATTTGACACAAAATGCATATAGTTAACACTTTTACACACAAGCTCAACCAGACCAAGACCAAAACAATGGATTTTTACTGCCAAAATTACCAATGCTTTAACGCTGTATGTCAGAACAGATAACACCATGTTCTAAATCTAACCTTATAGGCTAAAGTCAAGGTAAACAGCTGTTCATATTTTGATTTGAAACACAAATATATCCCCTGCATTTTATTCCATTGTTAATGAGAAACAGCTGATCGAAGTAATGTAAATATATAAATCACAGCTGATTCCCATCTAGGAAACACACTCAGGTGTTGAGGTTCTTTCAATCACATCACTATATGGTTTAAAAGAGGACCTATTTGGGCTTATCTTGTGTGGAAAGGGAACAATATAGTGCAACAAAAGAACAAAAGATGCCTGTACTAGGGAGAGGAGTGAGACTGGGACAAGGATGAGGACGAGCGGAAGGGAGAGGAGTGGGACGAGGACAAGGGCAAGGGAGAGGTGTGGGACGAGGAGTGGGGCAAGGGAGAGGTGTGGGGCAAGGGAGAGGAGTTAGAATGTGTGGTGGTGCTCAAAGAAGGGCCAGAGCTAGTGTAACCAATGAAATAAGAGCTACTATAATAGATCATGTCATAAACCATGGGCTATCATACAGAGAGGCTGGCGAACGAATTCAGCCAAATCTCAGCCGGGACACAGTGGCATCAATTGTTCGTATTTTTAGAGAAACCAGTAGGTAGGATATTGCTCTTCCTACTGCAAAGTTTACAGTAAATAATGTTACCATGTATTACAGTGACTGTATGCCTCGGCCTAATATGGAACTGTATTTTGTCCCTCTAAGGATTCAACGTCTACCTCCCTCAGGGGGCAGAAGAAAGCTCCTGAATGAAGAACAGGAACTTGCAATTGTTAATATGGTGATTGTTGACAATGAAATAAAATTGAAGGACATTCAGTCCAGAATTGTAGAGGACAACCTTGTCTTTGAAAACATTGCAGCAATCAGCATAACATCCATTTCTCGGACTCTAGCTAAACACAGAGTCCGAATGAAACAACTATACAAAGTTCCTTTTGAAAGGAATGGTGAGCGCATCAAAGAACTCCGCCACCAATACGTCCAGGTAAGGTTATGCAATACAGCCATTACTGTACTATACATAGTGTGTTTTGCTGTAAACTACTCTATAAACTTGGAGTACATTAGGACATGCAGTAGATATACTGCAAAGCAAACATACACTATGATTACTTTCAGAGAGTCATGGAGTTGGAGGCCAATCAAGTCCCACATGAAATTATCTACGTTGATGAGGCTGGCTTTAACTTGGCAAAAAGGCGTCGGCGTGGAAGAAACATAATTGGCAAACGGGCCACAGTTACCGTGCCGGGCCAGAGAGGAGCCAACATCACCATGTGTGCCGCAATCTCCAACAATGGTGCACTCCTGCATAAATGTGAGATAGGCCCCTACAACACCGAACGCCTTCTTCTGTTTTTAGAAGAACTGCATGAAAGACTGGTGCCAGAGGTAGAAAGGGGACAGGTGGGAGACCACTTGCCAATATATGTGATCACATGGGACAATGTGGCATTCCACCATTCCCGTGCAGTCACCGCATGGTTTGAGGCCCATCCTAGGATGATGTCCCTTTTCCTTCCTCCTTACTCCCCTTTCCTCAACCCCATTGAGGAGTTTTTCTCATGCTGGAGATGGAAGGTTTTTGACCATCATCCACAGGACCAAATGTCCCTCCTGGATGCAATGGATGCTGCATGTCAAGACATCACAGCTGAACACTGCCAGGGGTGGATAAGGCATGCCAAAAGATTCTTTCCACGATGCCTTGCCAGAGAAGATATCAGGTGTGATGCGGATGAGAACATGTGGCCAAATGCAGAAAATCGGGCAGATTAGAAAACATTTTTCTCTCTCTCTCTCTCTCTCTTTTTTTTCCTGGTGATTTTCCGTTCGTATATTTTGTATTTTCAAACAATAAATGTCAGCTATATTGCATAGTTTTGTTATCTTGCAGTAATGCAGTGCAAATCACAATCTATGATCAATAAAATATACTTTCAATTGTATAAGAGCAGACCTGATACATATAAAATAATGCATTTTCTGTATTTCCATTGGATGTTAGTGTTTTTATGACATTGTGCTATGAATGACTAAATGTTCCTGTTTGTACGAGAACATGTGTTAGTGTTTAGGAAAAAAATTGGATTTTGAGACATGTTCGGTAGACATAGTGTGTTGTGTTAGTGTATTATTGTATTTTGAAAATTAGTGTTGTAGTTTAGTTTACAATGTGTGATTTTGAGCATGAAATCAACTGTTTTGCCAATTGTGTGATGTAGGTGTGTTGGTGCGTTAAGAGTTTAGGAAATTTGTTAAAAGTATTGAAAAATGTGTCATAGCGATTGTAAAAAACTGTAATTTATTATGAATGCATCACAACAGACATAATAGGAGGTGAAACAACTTATTAACCTATCAAATTAACCATCTGTCTTTTACAACTGGACAGACATTTACAACTCAAATTAAAAAAAAATATATTTAGTTGGTAACACTTTACAATAAGGTTCATTAGTTAACTACATTAGTTACAGTTTTTTACAATCGCTATGACACATTTTTCAATACTTTTAACAAATTTCCTAAACTCTTAACGCACCAACACACCTACATCACACAATTGGCAAAACAGTTAATTTCATGCTCAAAATCACACATTGTAAACACTAATTTTCAAAATACAATACTACACTAACACAACACACTATGTCTACCGAAACAATTCAAACATGTCTCAAAATCCAATTTTTTTCCTAAACACTAACACATGTTCTCGTACCAACAGGAACATTTAGTCATTCATAGCACAATGTCATAAAAACACTAACATCCGATGGAAATACAGAAAATGCATTATTTTATATGTATCAGGTCTGCCCTTATACAATAGAAAGTATATTTTATTGATCATAGATTGTGTCTTTTGAAGACTCCACATTTTTGTTTTGTTGGGTTTAGTAAATGCATGCATCGTTTCTTTTGCTGCAGAAATTCAATACAAAAAAGGAATGACCCATCTCAGAGTAGCTTTTTAGAATGCCTGTTATTCATTTAGGAGCTTTCCTCTGCCCCCTGAGGGAGGACGTTGAATCCTTAGATAGACAAAATACAGTTAGGAACAAGAGGCATACAGTCACTGTAATGCATGGTAAAATTATTTACACTTTGCAGTAGGAGAAGCGCTTATACAATGTCCTACTTGTTGGTTTCTTGAAAAATCTGAATAATGGATGGCACTGTGTCCCGGCTGAGTTTTGCTGTACTCATTCACCAGCCTCTCTGTATGATAGCCTGTGGTTTATGACATGGTCTATGATAGTAGCTCTTATTTCATCAGTTACCCTCATTCTACCTTGCCCATGTCCAGGCATTCCTCTCCCTTGCCCTTGTCCCACTCCTCTCCCTTGTCCTGGTACTCGTCTTCCTCTCCCTCATGCAGGCCTTTTTATGACTTTCTTTGTGTTACTCTATATTGTTCCTTTTTCACACAAGAGCAGTCCAAATAGGCCCTCTTTTACTGTATACCATATGGTCATGTGATTTAAAGAACAACAGCTGAACAATTCCTAGATGGGAATCAGCTGTGATTTATATATTTGCACAAATTCAATCAGCTGTTTATCAGTACAAATGGAATAAAATACAGGGGATATATTTGTGTTTCAATTCTCCATATAAACAGCTGTTTACCTTGACTTTAGCCTATAAGGTTAGGTTTAGAACATTATGTTATCTGTTCTGACATAAAGTGTTAAAGCATTGGTAAATTTGGCAGTACAAATTCATTGTTTTGGTCTTGGTTGAGCTTGTGTGTAAAAGAAGTTCAAGCATTTTAAATTTGTGTTAACTATATGCATTTTGTGTAAAAGCAACAATAAATGTGTTAATTGTTTAGCCTACACAGACAGATGTTGTGCTAACTGTGTTAAGAGTTTAGGAAATGTGTTAAAAGTATTGAAAAATGCGTCATAGCGATTGTAAAAAACTGTAACATGAACTAATAATAAACCACGCCCCTAAACCTACCCGTCACTGGGGTTTAGACAAAATGTACAAATTCGTACGAATTGGCAACCTTGTAAAATACGTACAATTGGCCATCTTGTAAAATACGTAATGGAACAGCTGTATTTTTATGAACTAACGTTAACAAAGATGAACTAATGCTGAACAGAGGTGTTGGTCATGGTTAGTTCATGTTAACTAATGCATTAACTAATGTTAACTAATACAACCTTATTATAAAGTGTTACCATTTAGTTTCTCATTTGCTTTGTTCAAACCTGACCTTAAAAAAAATTAAACTAAAATATCTGCATGGAACTGTGTCGTGGGCATTTTAAAGGGATACATGTGCTTGCTTTTGCGACCACAGCCTCTTGATACGGGGATTGATTGAGGATAGTGCAACTCGTAGGTCGTGCTCCACTGAAAGGCGCTGCCTTTTTTTGTTTTTCACGTGTGCCAGGGATGAGAACGCTAGCTCACACAAGTAGAGGTTGAAAACGGCAACAGCACATTGACGGCGCATTCTGAGATAGATGGGTATTCGTGTCCCACATGCAGCCAAAATTCATCCGAAGACATTTCTCCAAATTTTAATTTTAAAGTGCGATCCATACAGAGTTCTGCCAGTTCTTCTTGCACTTTGATTGGCAACATCTTTGCCGATTCTGATGTCGGTCAGTTGTCTTGGCTTTGACATTTCTGCTTTTCTTTTGTTTAAACAATGAATTTATCCATCTTTGCCCTGTCCTATCAATCTCTGCATGAAATATAAAATTGAGAGCACACCAGTAAAAAGGGCGGAGCTGAGCTGAGTGAGCGAGCGATTCTCTCTTGAGAACAGTGTAGTTGGCGATAAATAAATATTTAAACTTTAAATATTAATGAAATATATCAGTTTTTTTGCTTATTTATTTTTGTTTGGACATGTTCATATGTTGGTATTTTGATTTATATTTTAAATATATGCAGTAAAAGGTTATTATATGGTACAATAGTTATTTTACACAAAGTTTGGAGGTCTGTAGCTATTGACTCTGCAGAAAGTTGCCGATTTCTGTGCACTGTGTACCTCAGCATGCACTGACCCCACTCTGATTTTACGTGGCCTTCATGGCTGAGTTGTTGTTGTTCCCAGTTGCTTCCACTTTGTTATAATACCACTAATAGTTGGTTGGAACACCTGAATTCAATGATTTGGAGGGGTGTCCCAATACTTTTGGCAATATAATGTATATTCACCAATCAGGCCATTATATTTATTATATTTTACCATTATAACCACCTTCCTAATATTGTGTTGGTCTCCCTTTTGCTGCCAAAAGTTTCAAGTAATCACCAAGTATCACACTGCCTCCGCTGGCTTCCCTTATTCACATAGTGCATCCTGGTGCCATGTGTTCCCTAGGTAAGTGATGCAACATGCACCCAACCATCCACGTGATGGAAATGTAAAAGAAAATGTGATTCATTAGACCAGGCCACCTTCTTCCATTGCTCCGTGGTCCAGTTCTGATGCTCATGGGGGGGGGGGGGGGAGGGGGGGGTGTTCGTGCATTTGCGCATGCCTCAAAAGAGGACTTACAAAGATACATAACAGCTACGTATGCACTTTTTGCTTAATGCAAGCACTGTATAAGATAAATCACAATACAGGATTTACCCTATTATACTTTATCGACACAAATTGCTAGGTCAAACAGCCACCCACAAATATAGTCTATACACAGAGCATCTGGCTGTCTTTGAGTTCACATGAACAACGGTTAAAGTTACTCGTCAGGCAACAGAAGAATACCGTTCAATTAGGTCTAAGACATCGAGAGTCACACAGACCAATATCAACCCAGCCACAACACATAATTGGAAATAACATGCCTTACTTTAACACAAAATCGACCACAGAGGCCTGGGGTCAGCTTCCTTTGCTGTTTGTCCAGAAATCCCCATGAATAAGGGTCTTATCTAGCGAAACGATCGGTTTCTATGAGAAACCGAGCAGTATTTATGCTATTATTTGACCTCTTATTAGACAAACGTGATCATCTCTGAGCTTCGCCATAACTTCCGCTAAGTGAGGTCAAAATACGAGCATGGTCGTAGATGTATACGTAGGTGCCTCATTAGCGGCTGCACAGATCAGTAGAATGAGGCATCTATGATCGATATATCTATGACCACGCTCTTATTTTGACCTCACTTAGCGGAAGTTATGTCTGAGCTCAGAGATGATCACATTCGTCTGATAAGAGGTAAAATAATAGCATACATTTTGCTCGTTTCGCTAGATAAGACCCTTATTCATCATCTGGTATCGTTTGGTATCGTTTAAAGCCCTTTGAAGCTGTACTGAAACTGTCATTTGGACCTTGAACCGTTTGGAGTCCATTGAAGTCCATTATATGGAGAAAAATCCTGGAATGTTTTCATCAAAAACCTTAATTTCTTTTCGACTGCAGAAAGAAAGACATGGACATCTTGGATGACATGGGGTTGAGTAAATTATCAGCAAAAGTTTATTTAAAAGTGAACTAATCCTTTAAAACATTTTAGTGACCATTAGTAACAATACAAATATTTTATTTTTTATTTTTTGACAAAGTTTGAGACCCCCATCAAATTTTGCTTAATTGGTTAATCTGGGGTGTCGAGTAATGTTGCTTATTTGCATATTCATATAAGTATTTGAAAAATACAATGCAACAGAACATAGCAAACGCCACCATTGGTAATCTGTTTGTGATTCTTTTCTATTAAATGAGAAAACTGATCCGGCTTGGTAACGTCTTTGCCCAATTACTCAAAGAGAGTTTAACAGATGCAGCTCCAATAAAACTGTGAAGCTTTTTAATGAGGCAAAGCGGAATCAAAGTTTAGCAGAAAACTATCAAGCAGGGCATTGGAGGCCTGACACTCCGTCCCTGCAATTCATTATGGCTCCAAGCTGTCAGTCCTTGGTTCATCTCTCTAATGGAATTAGCCACTGTCAGCCGCTCAGCCACATGACTGCATTATCACAATGGAAGGTGCAGATATATTTCCCTCTGAGTCTGCTCGTACTGTCCCTGGCCCATAAATTATGAAATGTAGAGCTTTAAAGGTCAATGGAGAGATCGCTTCTGTGTGGATGCCTCGGTTTGGTATAGGAGCGAAAGCTAATATCATGTTCTATTCATCGATCTTGTTTATAAAGTTTATTGGAACAGAACCCGTTTGTTTAATTGAAATGCTCATTGACAGCACATGAGGGCACAAGGGAGACTCTGAATATTTTCACATAATCATGATTTTTTTTTTCTTTGCCATATTGTTTGTTTTCCCTACTTGTAAAAATATAAGCCCAATTTGGATGGCATAGTTTCTGAATAAGTAAATCACAGACATATCCGTCCAATTTGTATTGGACCCATTTTTTTTCTCTCTCACAACCTTGATAAAAATTACTGCCCAATTTGAAACTGCACAACACTCCCATTATAATCAACCAAGCTGCCCATGGAAACACCAAATACAGTAATGAGATGCGCATTCATTTGATACACATTCTTTTATGTCAAGTTAAATTAAATAAAGTAATTGTATTTACAATATATTACCCCATTCCTGGATCTGATGCCTATGAGCTGGTATAAAATAGCGCAATGACAGACAATTCCACAACTCATCTCTGTTTTTCTATAAAGGTCTAGTAACCATATATCACTAACGCCTACCCCCCCACCTGACTTTCTTTTAAAGGAAATTCAAACTGCCAGAACTCAGTGTTTCTAAAGGCCCCTTGAACCCCCCAAAAGCCCGCAGTGGCCCTGAAGTGCTGTCCCTCCATTAGATTAACCCATGGTCATGACCAGGGGGGGCATGATTAAGTTGCAGCAAACTCAATTGCAGAGGGTTACATGTAAGATAATGGTTCGTCTGCGGAGGAGACAGGCTAAAGCTAACATCAATCGTGCACTAATCTAAAACTCTGTCCCTCCTTTCCTCCATGGGTCATACACAATCATATCCCATTGATCTCTCGTCAAAACATTTCAGCTGCGAATTAGCTGAGGACGGCCCGTTGAGCAGTTGTGGAATCCATAAATTAATGCGATTACAAGATGCTGTTTATGCACAATTATATACAATTTATCTTCAATAAACTGATCATGGATGCTAATGTGACAACACTAAGAGTACTTCAGAGCGAGACAGCATTCATCTTCCATTTGAAGCTTTAGTTAGTGCTACAAGCTTAATGTGAACATCGTTTGCATGATCAACTGCAGTGCAATAACTTATCCCACATGAAATACAGTATAAATTTTGTGGCTTGTCGAGAAGAGGTGTGGTATTGGTATTCTAAAATCCTCTGCGTCACATCACAGGTAGGACAAAGTACAGGTGTTACATATAGAATGTGTAATTCTGTACCAGCGAGCTCAGTCCAAAACAGTGAGTCTAATCATCAAACGTTATACAAAGGTTTTTGAACTTCAAGGAACGAAAAAATGTTGTAATTTAATGGAAAACTATGTGAGTGGCATGCCATAATTTTGAACAGCCTCATTGTTAGTGTCTGGGTAACACATTACAAGTAATGTGAGTTGGGTAATCAGATTACTTTTTTTTAAGTACCTAGTAAAGTAATGTATTACTTTTAAATTTACAAGAACAAGTTATTTTTTTCTCATTTATTGACTGATACCTCTCCTTTCCCCATGTTGCGAGAAATTGCGAGTGAGTTGCAGAGGCATTGTGTGCACTGTGTAAATCATATCAAATCATACCATCATATCAAGATGGCGCCGAGGATGGCTGCTACGTTGAAAGCTCCGCTGAAACATTGTAGTTTTTTGTTTGTTCTGGTTATAGTTTTTGTGTTTTTTGTCTTGGATGTTGTCTGCCTTACTATGTACGACAGACAGACACTTTTGGACATTGGTTCGGCAATCGCACACCGAAAACCGGACTTTAAATTCTTCAACGACGACCCGCTGCTTACAAACACGGCAGCGGAGCCCTTTGTGTGGGCGGCCCGACCGTGCAAACGCCGCCGGAGAAGGGGATGTAGAGCCAGCGTGCTCATCAGAGTAAGACGCCGCGCAAACCGACCCCCGCTTCCCAGTATTTTACTGGCTAATGTTCAGTCTCTGGACAACAAACTCTGCGAGCTGAGAGCACGGATCTCTTTCGAACGAGAGACGAGGGACTGCTGCATTATCTGCCTTACAGAAACGTTGATGTCTGCTGAGATTCCAGATTCGGCCATCGAAACCACGGGGTTCTCCGTGCATCGGATGGACAGAGAAAAAGATCTCTCAGGGAAAAGCAAAGGCGGGGGTGTGTGTTTTATGATCAACAGATCCTGGTGTGATAAGAGGAACGTACATTCTATCAAGTCTTTCTGTTCTCCTGATCTGGAATGGAATCTGTGCCGACCATTCTGGCTACCGAGGGAATTCACAGCGGTCATCATCACAGCTGTGTATATTCCCTCACAAGCCGACACAGACCGGGCACTAAAGGAACTGTATAGGACAGTGAGTGAGCAGGAAACCGCGCATCCTGAGGCTGCGTTTATTGTGACTGGGGACTTTAACAAAGCCAACTTCAAACGCATTGCACCTAAATACCACCAACATGTTAGCTTCAACACGCGAGGGAACCGTGTTTTAGACCACTGTTACTCTCCCTTCCGGGATGGTTACAAATCCCTCCCGCGCCCACCATTCGGCAAATCGGATCACTCTTCCATTCTCCTTCTGCCCGCATACAGGCAGAGACTGAAACAGGAAGCACCCGCCCTCAGAACCATCCAGTGCTGGTCGGACCAATCGGACTCTATGCTACAAGACTGTTTTGATCACGCGGACTGGGAGATGTTCCGGTCGGCCTCTGATGACGACATCGAGGTCTACGCTGATAGCGTAACGTGTTTCATCAGGAAGTGCATAGAAGACGTTGTTCCGACCAAAACAATTCGGCTGTACCCAAACCAGAAGCCGTGGCTAAATGGGGATGTTCGCGCGGCACTCAATGCGCGGACCTCCACTTTTAACTCCGGTAATGCGGAGGAGCATAAACAAGCAAGTTATGCCCTCCGGAAAACCATCAGAGCAGCAAAACGCCAGTACAGGGACAAGATTGAAGGACAGTTCAACACCACCGACTCCAGAAGCATGTGGCGGGGAATTAACACCATCACAGACTATAAAGGGAACACAAACTCCTTCTATGCTCGCTTTGAGGGAACTAACACCGCCCTCGCGGAGAGAGAGCTCGTGGCTGAAGATGTAGAGGTTAGTTCACTCTCTGTATCTTTAGCGGATGTAACCCGATCCTTCCGGTGGGTGAACATCCGTAAAGCCGCGGGTCCAGACGGCATTCCGGGCCGCGTCATCAGAGCGTGCACGAACCAACTGGCTGGAGTTTTCACGGACATTTTTAACCTGTCCCTCTCCCTGTCTGTGGCCCCCACATGCTTCAAAACGTCCACCATTGTGCCTGTAAAAATCAAATCAAATCAAATCAAATCACTTTATTTGTCACTCTACATATGCACAAGTGCAACAGTAGGTGAAATTCTTAGGTGCAGTTCCGAGCAACATAGCAGTCATGACATGACATGTACAACATTTAAAGCAGCATCAGATTACACATCTGATGCGCACACAATTACTCACAGCACAGTAAACTCTACAATAAACAATAAATAATTTACACAATGTGAGTGTAGTTCTCACAGCTTTAAACAATATACACATACTTACAATATACATATACTTTAAACAATATACACTAAACATACACTAAACAATATACATTACGCTATAATAGTAATAATAATATACAATGTATAGTATAAAATATTATTCACAGATTGAAAAATTGAAATCCAAAGTGCAATAGATGCTGTATGATAAATAAATGTGTATATAATGTGTGTGTATCTACAGTGGGTTGTGCTGAGTGATATTCTGTCCAGAGTGTGTTATGATCCTGATGGATCAGGAGTTAAGTAGTCTGATTGCTTGTGGGAAGAAGCTGTTCTGGAGTCGGCTGGTGCGTGTTCTAATGCTGCGGTACCGTCTGCCTGATGGCAGCAGTGAGAGCAGCCCATGGTTCGGGTGGCTAGAGTCTCTGAAGATCCTCTGAGCTCTCTTCACACACCGCCTGGCGTAAATGTCCTGGAGGGAGGGAAGCTCACCTCCGATGATGCAGCTGGCCGTGCGCACTACCCTTTGCAGGGCCTTGCGGCTGCGGGCGGTACTGTTGCCGTACCAGGTGGTGATGCAGCCAGTCAGCAGACTCTCGATGGTGCAGGTGTAGAAACGTGTGAGGATGTGGGTACCTAAGTACCTAAGCAATCAAAAACCACCTGCTTAAACGACTGGCGTCCTGTTGCTCTGACCCCCATCATCAGCAAATGCTTTGAGAGAATAATCAGAAACCACATCTGCTCTGTTCTCCCTCCCTCACTGGACCCACTGCAGTTTGCATACCGCACAAACCGCTCCACTGATGATGCCATTTCATCTACAATTCACACTGCTCTCTCCCACCTGGAAAAGAGGAACACGTATGTGAGAATGCTGTTTGTAGACTACAGCTCAGCATTCAACACCATTGTGCCCTCCATACTTGACGTGAAACTCCAGGCTCTAGGCTTAAACAGCTTGTTATGCAGCTGGATCCTGGACTTCCTGTCAAACAGACGCCAGGTGGTCAGAATGGGCCGTAACATCTCCTCATCACTGACTCTCAACACTGGAGCCCCTCAGGGCTGTGTTCTCAGCCCACTCCTGTACTCCTTGTACACACATGATTGTGTGGCAACCCACAGCTCCAACACCATCATCAAGTTTGCTGACGATACGACGGTGGTAGGTCTCATCACTGACAATGATGAAACGGCCTACAGAGAGGAGGTGCACACTCTGACACGGTGGTGTCAGGAGCACAACCTCTCCCTCAACGTCAGCAAGACCAAGGAGCTGGGGGTCGACTTCAGGAGGAATGAGAGAGAACACCGCCCCATCACCATCGATGGAGCACCGGTGGAGAGAGTCAGCAGCTTCAAGTTCCTCGGTGTCCACATCACAGAGGTACTCTCATGGTCCGTCCACACCGAGGCCGTTGTGAAGAAGGCTCATCAGCGCCTTTTCTTCCTGCGACGGCTGAGGAGGTTTGGAATGAACCGCCACATCCTCACACGCTTCTACAGCAGCACCATAGAGAGCCTGCTGACTGGCTGCATCACCACCTGGTACGGCAACAGTACCGCCCGCAGCCGCAAAGCCCTGCAAAGGGTAGTGCGCACGGCCAGCTGCATCATCAGAGGTGAGCTTCCCTCCCTCCAGGACATTTACGCCAGGCGGTGTGTGAAGAGAGCTCAGAGGAGCATCAGAGACTCTAGCCACCCGAACCATGGGCTGATCTCACTGCTGCCATCAGGCAGACGGTACCGCAGCATTAGAACACGCACCAGCCGACTCCAGAACAGCTTCTTCCCACAAGCAATTAGACTCCTTAACTCTTGATCCATCAGGATAATAACACACACTGACAGAATATCACTCAGCACAACCCACTGTAGATACACACACACTATATACACATTTATTTATCATTTATTATTTATCATTTATCATATAGCACCTATTGTACATTGGATCTCTACTGTGAATAATAATGTATACTGTACATTGTATATTAGTATTATTATAGCTTAATGTATACTGTTTAATGTATGTTTAGTGTATATTGTTTAAAGTATATGTATATTGTAAGTATGTGTATATTGTTTAAAGCTGTGAGAACTACACTCACATTGTGTAAATTATTTATTGTTTATTGTAGAGTTTACTGTGCTGTGAGTAATTGTGGGCGCATCAGATGTGTAATCTGATGCTGCTTTAAATGTTGTACATGTCATGTCATGACTACTATGTTGCTCGGAACTGCACCTAAGAATTTCACCTGCTGTTGCACTTGTGTATATGGCTGTGTGACAATAAAGTGATTTGATTTGATTTTGATTTGATAAACATGAAAGTTATTGCAGTTCGAGACTAAATATGAAAATGCTTTTATTCATCTCACTTGCACACAAAACAGACTCAGTATTCCTCAAAATGCAAACTTTACACAAACCTGCAATAATTAAATGTTAAATTACACAATTATACTTTATGTATTTAATCTCCCTTTATTAACCAATGTTTTTGCTCAGATAATCCAATTCAACCATACAAATAAGCACAAAAAAAATACTTTAGATAAACATTACATTTGTACGGAGCCCTATAGGAGAAAAAAAAAACAATCTGTGCTGACGGTTTTGCAATCCGTTCCCTAAGTTTATAAACCGTGATCCCGAATTCTTAAACTGTTCCCTCGGTTTAACAAATCGTGCCCACGGATTAATAAACTGTACCGACGAATTTCCAATCCGTGCGCTCAGATTTTGCAAACCGTACCCTCGGTTTTTAAATACGTTCCCACAAATTCATGAAATTCATAATCAAAATGAATCCGTGAGTAAAGTTTTTACAAACCCGTGCACACGGATTGTGTAAGCGTGCGCATGGGTTTGTAAAATCTTTACTCACGGATTCATTTTAGAAGAAGAACAGCAAACTCCCTGGTAGCCTACGTGTTAATGAATCTTATTGTTTTATTGTGTATTATTCATCAAATTATATTAACTGCAGTGATTCTCTATAAACGGATGGCGGAATACAACGATTTATTAAGAATTTTGTGCGTCAAAATCTTGTTTAATGTAATAATCTTAGCACTTTATTATTATTGCCTAATAAATCTGGCATTGTGTAAAGTCATTTATGTAGTAAAAATGTGAAATTATTTTAGAAGTTGGTGCCTTCTAGACTGAGAAAAGCCAGAATTTTTTTTTGGCTCATATGGATGAAAAACGACTCCCAGAATGCACTTGCTTCGCTGCCCTACTAGGCCACTCCCAAGCCACGCCTACCAGTTACAGCTCTTGCCCACCGCCGCACCACCCCACCATCGTTTTGATTCTTAAAGTAATAAAATAATTTAGTTCAGTTAGAGAACAGACACTGCAATTAAAAACTGAATGTGTCTGCTCAATACAGCACGAGCCGAATGAGTGTCACGGCACAAATGCATCAGGAGTCCGATTTCATTTATCAGAGAGTGAGGAGCTGACAGAACAGAGGATCGCAGAAAATTTGGTTTCAAAGCAAAATGCGCCTATTTAAGTGAGTTTGTCATTGTACCGTTTTGTTGTTGTGTTTTCATGAACCCACAATTCAAGCAACCCACCCCCGAATTGGCGTTAATTTTAAACCGAAACTAAAATGAGCACGGCCGACCGGTATTCATTCGTGGTCGCATTGTCATTCATTCACGGCCTCACAGTCATTCACGGTGCGTGTCCAGTCTGGCGCATTTTCAGTTCATGCCTATGGAAGCTAAACTTTCATAGGAATTCATTGAGAACACTCGCTTTGCTCCGCACCACTCCGTTAAGAATGTCCATGTGGCCGTCTGTGTCTTACATTCTGTGAGTGAGATCCCATCCCCTATGGGCGGGTTGAAAACATGCGGAACTAGCTCCTACTACTGGCTGTAGTCTCTAGCCACTGGCCAAAAAAGCTTCCGATGACTCATGATCGTAAGCACGATCATTCGAATATACTACCGGTTTTCTACTGATATAAAGCCTAATGCTAAATTGCTGAAGTAACACTTTAAGACCATATAATGCAAGGTTAAGTGACCTCCAAAATTGACGCTTCAAAAGCAACACAAAACAAGAGGGGCTACAGCCCCTTCAGGGGTTGGCCCCTAACAAACATGGTGGTAATTCATATGATATCTTCTTGTTTACATTGCTCTTCACAACAGGCTAACGTTACATCTAGTGTAAACTCATATGACAGTTGGCCAGAAGTGATGGTTTATTTAACAAAGTTTAACATTTTAATGTTTTTCTTACACAGACCTATGATTTTGCTTAAGAAGACATGTTTACATGCACACCGATATGCTGATAACTCCCAAAAATTAACCTAATGATATAATCCGTTTTACTGTTTAACACGCTGACACTATTGAACTGAACTGAGCTGAATCACTGTTTTCCATTTTAAGTTCGAAATATGGAAGGACTCAAGCCATATCTAGAGACCAAAATATCATACAGTTTTTGTGGTGGACTCTTTTGACTTGGGCAATTAAGCAACCACCAAGTATTCACCCAGAACCACCTAGCAACCGGCCCGTAAGATACTCTGGGAATACTCTAACATTGTTAAGGTGAGTATTATAAGGGCAACCACCACTCACATTTTATTCAGAAACATCTGGTTATTAATATATTTTCCTGAGTTTTATATATCTTCATTATTAAGTATATTTGATTTGTCTTTGAGAGCATTTCCTCTAAAAACACAGGAGTGTTTTGGTCATACATAGAGATGCTGGCTCTAATTTTACCTCATGGTCTTGATGTAACCCAGCACTGCACCTCTAACCTGGCCTTTCTCCTCTGCCGTCCTTCCGTTTGCAGGATTATTGATCAGGCTCAGGCTGTGGGCGGCAGGAGATTTAATGATGTTCCCCTTTGTTTGAAGGAGGAGGAGGCCATTTCTTCTTTTGACCACTGAAAAGGCCGCCAAACCTTTAAAAGAGGGGATGTCTGTGTGACTGGCCCTGCTAATTACCCCTCTGTGTGTGTGTGTGTGTGGGTGGGTGGGTGTGTGCAGTAAATGAATGCCGATTGCACTATTCCCTCACATCTACTCAGCAAGTGCATTCAACGTCCTTGACCTTGTGTATCTTTGTGTGTGTGTGTAGTTTCTCTGAGGTCTTGATATTTATTTGTTCCCTCTCTTTCTGCCTCAAGTGATGCATCAACCCAGATGCACACACATGCAAATGTGCATACAATAACACATGCATCATTGTAAATAAAAAAATAAAAAAATAAAACAATTGAGTTTTTGGAAACGCAGAATTGCTGAACGCTCATCACTGAGGGCTCCAGAGCTTGTGCCGATTGTCGTGGTCAGCGTTAGAAACCAATTTCGGCTGCCTTTGTGTGAGTGACCCCTGAGGTCAAAGGTCATTGACTCTGCAGGCAATCCCCAATTGCTAAAAGGCCATCTACAAAGCCCCTAAAACATACACAGCACAGAGCAGTAGAAAAGGTCCTCTTTGAAGACAAGTTCATGTTCCTGCAGAGCTCATGGTGATGTTTAGGTTAGTTTAAACCAGCGTTTTGTTCCTGATTGGTTTGATTCTGGATAAATCTGGACCAATTTGTCCATTTGTCATGCGTTATATTTTTGGGCAAATCCCTAATATGGAATGAATCTTCTGTTTCAACTCTTCACTGTGGATTTCGAATGTGGCAATAATTCTGTTTTTACCATGCAGGACGTTAAAGCAGCACATAGAACAAGCTGCAACCTTCTCATGAGGATGACCCAATCATTGTTATTTTTAACAATAAGCTAAGCATTTACATAATCTTTACAAAAAAAATTTGAGATGCACTGTTGTATAGAATATATTTATGATTTTGCTGGTCATTTTTAGAGCTTGACACCCTCTGTCATTATTCACGTTAATAGTGGGGAAAAGAGCATTATGTTAATATACTATATGCACATGATATATATTGATTTAAAGCTTAAAAACAAGGGAAAAAATTAGTAAAATGTGCTGGCATATTAGGATGTCATGGGAACAAATTGTATATTTTAATTCATGGCCACAATATACATATCTTTTCCTCGCATGACATGTGCTGGGCTCAGTACTAAACATCTCAATTTTAGTCCAGAACAATCTGGAACAATATAAGGCTACGTCTACACCAATGCGGATATACATTTTCCTCTGTGTTTTGGCTTTCAGTCCATGTCGCTCTCCCAAGTCGATACAATTTTTAAAATGACATATTTGAAAAATATGACGTATGTTTAGTTATGTTTTATCTATAGATATTTATGTTTATACTGCCCAGCCATATTACTGTCTCGGTTAATTATAAACCTGGTATTGTCCGGCTATTAGTAACCCATTCCAGCCAAAATATCCTTGAATTTGGTTACATGTCGTTTTTTGCCAAAATAATTTGCGGATGTATGATATTCCATCATGTAAGCAAAGTAAACATTGGTTACAAGGTGTTTTATTTAATTTATTTGACATGTTCAAGATGACTAGTCTATTCTTGGGTTATGGTTAGCCCAAATTTTGCCTTGTCTTAGCCTAGACGTCAGGACTGTGTTAAGCCGGCTATTAGACAGCTTTTAAAACGCAAAATTGCTATGGTGGCTGCTATGTGCTCTTCACTTTCACAGTGTTACTAAAGGTAAATGTTACTTTGTATCTTAATATTACATTCCTGCAAATTACAAGAAAAATGTTCTCGCAATTGTGTTTTAGACCATTCATGGAACGATTAATGCAACCTGGCCACATCAGTAAGTGGTGAGATATTTTTTTCCATTATAATGATCATTCCAGAAGAACAGCCTGAGAACTTTATTATATCTGGTCTATTGTAGTCGTCTCATTGAGTTTTTATTATGTTTTACACAAGCTCAGCTAGATAATTTTTTTGAAGTTTCATTGTGGACTGAAAACATTGAAATACATTTTTTTTAAATGTATTAATGTAGAAGTTGCCTAAAGGCCTGTTCACACCAAGGTCAATAACTATAACGATACCGATAAAAATACAGTTTTAAAAAACTTTCTAAATGTAAAAGAATAGCAGAGTCCACACCCCAACTGATGATAATGGCACAGAGAAACAATATAGTTGGAATCACTTTCACAACATTTTTGGGATGACAGCCAATCAGAATCTATCCTGCTTTAAGAAGGTTGAGTATTTAATGTGGCAGATATCAAAACCTCAGCGCTTGCTTATAATAAACCTAACGACTTGATTGTCCCTTTTAAACATTATGTTGACTAGGTAGCTTTGCAACAACATCAACTTATTCTAACCCTAGCCCTACCAGTCTACTAATACTCTACTAACACTCTAATGAGAGTTAGACGACATATAGGTGCAACGATACTTATAGAATGTGTTAAAGGGACCATCAAAATAAAGTGAAACCATCTTTAATTATAGTTCTTGGTGTGAATGGGCCTTAAGTGTGAGTAAATGATGGTAAATTGTTCATTTTTAGGTAAGTATTCCTTTAAAAATGAGCCTGTGTGTGAGGGTCAAAGGAATGTCTTCTACTGCTAGTCAATAGTGTGATGGATGGCTGATGGCTGAGTTGAATTGCCTCACACAGACACACAGACACACACACACACACACACACACACACGCTCCTCCCAGTCAGACAAGGACACACACCTCACATTCAACACAATGCTGTCAGTCTGAGGCAGGAAATAAACAGCACAGAGCTTCAGTATTCAAACAGAGATTTCCTTTATGCAGATGAATGAGGTAGAGTAGATTACCGGAGCTAAGACGCAGCATGGGCGCACAGGAGGGGGCTGAACACATGTGTCTGTTTGTTGAACCACTGTCAAAAAGCTAAACTGTTCAAATAACATATCCCATGTGCGCGGAGGGATATTCCTTTGCTCATTTTACCTCGCACTTAAAAAAAAAAGAGAACTGATACTGGCGCTTGCTGAGCAAACAGCAGCATGTCGAGGGGGAGCTGGCTATGGGGTCCTGGGACTTTCGTCCGGTGTATGGCCTGATTGAAAATCATTCTGATGTGGCAGCTGGAAAGGTTATCTGTGAAATGGGTTCAGCGCAGGTCCCTATAGCTCCCTGTACAGGGCCAGGTTATATGTGTATGTGTGTGTGTGTGCTGCTTAAAGTGTGTGAAAGAAACTCGCCATTAATAGTGAAGGAGAGAATGTGCAAGTATGAAGTAAAAAAGAGATGCAAGCCCACTACATTTATTTATTGCATATACACCCACACTACATTTGCCTCAGGGAGTGAGTGTGTGAGGGTGGGTTATGTGAGCATGTTTTTGTGAAATATCAGGACACAAATGTGTATAATGACATGGGTATGACATAGGTATTACAAAAAGAGTGTGAAATATGAGGACGTTACCCATGTCCTCACTTTTCAAAATGCTTAAAAATCATACAGAATGAGGTTTTTTTTCACAGAAAGTAAACTGTGCAGTTTCCTGTGATGGGTAGGTTTAGGGGCAGGGGCAGTGTAGCGGGATAGAAAATACGGTTTGTACGGTATAAAAACCATTACGCCTATGGAATGTCCCCACATTTCACAAACCCCCCCCTGCGTGTGTGTGTGTGTGTGTGTGTGTGTGTGTGTGTGTGTGTGTGTGTTTACCTGCATTAGTTGTGCATGCATGCACTGGTCTGTCTGTTTATTTGCAGTACATGCATTGGTCTGTAAATCTATGCAGGGCAGTAGTGCTGTCAAATCGATAAATCGATTAATATATTATATATACCACTTTATTATATAATATAGTATATACATGCAAACATTTCTTAAATATATACATGAATGAGTATATTAAAAATAAATGAATAATTATACACAGTACACACGCATACTGTATATTATGTAAACACAAACTTTTATTTTGGATGTGATTAATCGTGATTAATCGATTTGACAGCACTACGGGGCATCACTGTATTGATGTTCCTGAAATATTCTGGTTAGGGTTTATTCTAAACAGTGCTGTAGAGTAACTAAATTAAAGTATTTTCAGTTTCATGACTACTTTTTTCTCCCTAGCAACCACTTATAGCACCCTAGCAACTTTATAACAAGCTGTTAATGTTGTTAATGTCTCAGCACCACAACATTGTAGAAACAGAGGGTTGGGCTCTTTTGATTCAGACTGGCGAATAGTCTTTAAATATCAACCCATAAACTGTATAACCACAACCTAGCAACCATTTAGAGTACCCTAGCAACTGTACAGACACATGAATAAGCCATATCTCAGAACCAGAGAATTGTACCGAGTTTTGCCATGGCAAGCACCACTCACATTTCTTTTGAACATTTACTGTACATATTTTTGAATTTGGTTATCTGGAAATTTTATGTAAGTAAATTAACAAAATAAAACAAAAAAGGATTCAATGATTCAAGCACTTGGACACTTTTTGACTCGATTATTTCAACACAGTCTCACTCCTATTCATTACATATTGATGTAGGGTCAGTTCCCTTTGGTGTCACTTTTTAATGCACAGGGTACCCCTTTAACGTCGTTTTTTTAAACGGGCATGGTTATCGTCATGATGAAACTACTGTATATTGGGTTATGATTTTGCCATTATGACATGGAGTGTTATTCTCAATTTAATCAGCCAGCATCATTTTATTTACATTTATTTTCTGTTTATTTACGCTATTCAGACACATTTTGAACACGTAACCCAACCCCATCCCTAAACCTACCCATTTGTGTATTATAAAAAACAGGATATAACAGGCAGATACGACTGCAGCCACAATTTATTCAAAAAGTACAAATATCCCAAGTGTTCCAAGGCAAACGACTGATTTGTGTGAAGAAAATCCCCAAACACGATCAGTGTCTCCATCCGCCGAAGATCATGAACACATTTCAAAAATTACCGCCCGAAGAAACGTTATGTCAGCTTTGATAGTGAAATTACATTGGCTCTCGCGTGTCTCGTGACTGATCGTGTCATGCTAATGAGTCGGGTGCTTCATTTGAATGAGATATGACTGGAGAGTGTGTGTTCATGGAGTGGCGGGATCATCATTTCAACAGTTAAAACATTAAGATCAACTCTGTTCTTCACATAAAGATATCTTATGACTTCAGAAGACTTGGGATGCAACATGAGTTAATACTTTTATACGGTTTTTGGTCAGTTTTTGCAATAAATATCTGTGACTGTACTTTTATTTGCCTGTTATGTGTTTTATATTGTTGAGAAGTGGGTAGGTTTAGGGTAGGAGTGGGGTTAGTTGCTCCAAAATATAAAAGTAGCCAATAAATAATCATAAAATCATGTCTACTTTTACAAATGCAAATAATATATATATTTTTTTATTATAGTATAATGTAAAAACATGTACATACTGTCTGAGGATTGTATCAAATTATATATATATATATATATATATATATATATATATATATATATATATATATATATATATATATATATATATATATATATATATATATATATATACCTTGGCAAGCTATAGCTTCAAAACAGCTTCTTAAACACTGGTTCTAAACCCATTACAAAAAGTATTAAACATCTGCAATTAAATCAGCTGCTCTTGGCTACAGTAGTTAATGTACAGAATACAGATATTCTGTAACGGATCCACTGGAGGCGAGCCTAGATGAACCTAAATGCAGTTTATTAAATCCAAAATATGAACAGAAATCCAATAAACATAGACTTGACTTGGCTTAGCATGAACAAGAAACATGGAACTCACCAACAATGGTACAAGGGATAATACTCGACAAACTGATAAGTAGTGATGGCAATTTTAAAACACTGCTTCAAGCTTTATGAATCATCAAAGAAAACAAGCCCTGACAATTGATAAAGATAAAGAACATATATACACTTAATATTTAATTTATTAGATGATTCGTTTATTGCATTTGAAAGATTTTACTTTCAATAAAACATTTGCAATAGATTTGTAAAAGGTGTTTTTATGCATGTTTGGCCTGGGGTTTGTTGCATTTATAATGTTCTGACCAGCAGGGGTCGCAGTTGAGACGGGTGTCTAATTGTTTTGAAGCTTCGACACAATACGGCACATTTGCTTCAACTGTTTCAGTGTTTCACGAAGCCTCGGTCTGCCCATCACTAGTGGTAAAGCAAACAAGAGGACTATACAGAGACTAGGGGAACATATGATTATGACAACCAACGAATAGCCAGAACTACAAGATGTAAGGTGTGTTCGACATCGGCTGCGGCTGGATGCAACCGATCGGCGAGAGTAGCCATGGGCAGGCAGGGAGGAGCTGCAAACGTGAAGAGACGTGAAGTCAGACAATTTCTGCTTCCCGCAGTGACGCTCGCGCTGTTTGCTTTATCACAGCTGAAGTGAAATAAATGCAATATTTGTCAATACACAGATGTTTCAGATACATAATTGTCATGTAATACTTTATGCACTGCTTAATACATTGTGTGTTTGTACAAGAATAAAGTTCAACATATAAGCCTACACTATCAATGAAGTGGGGTCTACGTTTTTTATCAGCTTTATTTTTATAAACAGGAAAATATAAAATCGCGATTACATGAAAGGAGGTTTTACTGTTATAAAAAACAGATTTGTGAGTGTAACCCTTTTCTTAACCCTAAGGGTTCATTTAAATATTTCCCAAACAAGACAAACCTGGATTCCCGGCAGTTGAATGGTGAATTTGGCCTGTCTGTTTCTTTAAATAACGACAGTTGTAAATTAACCTTTTCCCTATACCAGTTACACAATACTTTCACTAAAAATCAATTAAACTCAATTCGTGTTTATAGTTTCCCAAGAAATCAGTAACTTGTTAAATGAAATAAATTGCCGAACCCAATGAAATACCAAAATACAAATGTTAGGGTCGAGAAAGAATAACAAATGTTTATTTTTTTCAGTAATGTAATATCCCTTTTTTTATAAATAAAACAATCAATTAAGAAACAAATAACAGCCTTTTGTAAGGAAAAAAAAGCTTCTGCCCAATGGTATGTGAATTAGTTTGTTTCTTGGAAATAAAGTATTTAAATCACCTTCTCAGTCTTGAAATGTTTCTTTTGTCTCTCCTATGCTGTCTACAGAAGCAAAATTAGCCTTTTCTTCCTTCTCAATCAGCATACAAGATGACAAATTCAATCCCCGTTAAAGAGTTAAACATTCCAGAAACACGTAAAGAAACAAGGAAAATGAAACTATATTCCTCTCAACATCAAGTGTACACTTGACAACCCTGTGATTCGTTGTGAATCAGTCACTCAGTCAAACACACGAGTCAGTGACATAGTCAAATATACGCTCGTTTCGTTACCGTTGGGGCCCAGTTCGTTGGTGCACATTAACAGCTGACGAGTTATGGTGCGTTCACACCGAGTGATTTACATGTTAAGTCAATGCAGAGACGTGAAATGGCATTCTGCGGCGCGATTCGCGCGAATGAGGTGGCGAGATTTGCGCGAATCGCTCAAGTTGAAAAATCTGAACTTTGGCGGATATTTCGCGCCGCGTTAACCAATCACGAGCTTGCTCTAGTAGTGACGCATTTACAAGCGGAGGCAGAAATCCGAACAACAATGGAGGACAAGATAATCGTGGCTGCATGTGGATACCCGGAGCTGTATGATACATCATCCTATCACTACAGGAACAGGAATAAAAGGAATAAAGGAATAAAAAGGATCTTGCTTGGAAGAAAGTGAGTTATTGTGAGCCATTGTGAGCCAAGTGAGCCATTTCACAAAGAGACAGGAGCAGAAAAAAAGAGCCAGAGCCAGCGGCAAATATGAGAAGGACTAGCCAAGGAAAGGCGGGTCTCCCCGGGTAAACGAGCGCGGAATGTCACTGATCCCCTGGATCTCACAACTCCGAAAACGCCAGATAAAATGCTCAAATAGGCACTCTTTTTATAAATTAACCACAGATTTGAGCTTTAAACAACTATATTATCGCCTGAAAAAGTCTTTAAACTACGTTTTGTCACACATTAATAGTAGTATTTTTTACAAAAAAGACGTCAAGTGACCATATAGGCTCATATAGGGCAGAATCCCCTCCCATGACGCGAATTCACGTCTGTTGTGTAGTTGTCACACGCAAATTTCACGCGCGATTCGTCCACCTTTAAGCGTCCACCTTCGCGCGATTAGCGTGAATTATTCGCACGAATCGCGTCCGGTGTGAACGCCACATAAGGAGTGTAATTCACACATTCAATAGTCTTGGAAACGAGTTCACTTACGTCCATGGACACAGTTTAACATCGCGAACAGTCCCGAACATGAGATGAATCCAGTTGATCCACGTCCCACGATGAACCACACGATCTGTCCAGTCCTGAATGAATTCCAAAGTCCGCCACGAACATCCAATAACTTCATCAACGCAGTTATTGTCCACGAACTTGAATGTTACTAGCTGTTGCACTCATCACACACAACTTGATTCAGCGTGAGGACTCAAGAGATCACAAAGCAGTTCAAAAGAAAAAACTTTAAATAGTAAACAAAATAAAATGTGTCGTTTCTCTACACTGTTATATTACAAAGAATATTAAGTCTCCACAATGATGACGCACTTATTAAACAGATAGCGAAATTGCTGGCAACCTTTTTTCTCCGCCATGTGCGATGCTCCTCCCCCCTTCGCGTAACTCACGTTATGACGCAACCTTAAACAAGTAACAGTCACTGTCCAGAAATATTACACTTGCATTTAACACATTATCCCACTGAATATGAAACCAAAAAAATAAACATAGTTAACATAACATATATTGAAATAAACCAAAAAATGAAAAACATATTTTACATTTTAATGCTCTGCATTATTCCAAACAAAAAGCATATTTTAGGGGTCCCTAGAATAAACACGAAACGCATGTGATCGGTGAATCAGGCCAATCGTGGAACAGCTGTGCTGTCATCAGAGTCTGTGCAGTCTGATGCAGCTGCTCTAGAGAAACTGCACCGGCTGTATTAGCCGACTGCTCTCGAATCACTCTTGCGGTACTTTGATGCCATACGTCACTGTCACGTGGTGTCGGCGCTGCCTCAAGTCGGACAACATTTCTAACCGGCATGCACTGCTTCAAGTCAGCCACCGATCGGTCTGCGCATCGCTGTATCAAGTCGAACAAGCCTAACAAACCAATGAGAACTATGGACACATGACTAGACCAACCAATGAGAACATGACACATAGAGAAGGGAACCAATCAGAACAAGACACATGAAACTAGGGAAGCACATGACATGATCACATAAGGGCAAGGAGGTCACATGACAAGAACCAGGAAACATGACAGAGGCAAAACTACTAAATAAACTAAGTGAACCAAATCCCAAAACCAACTGTGACATATTCACATTTTTGCTTTATTTCATCTTTCAATTTTCAATTTATGTAATTATATTATATTTTAAATATGTTATTACATCTTTTTTTCTTTTTTTTTTATATTATACTCTAAGAAATGTAAGATTTAAGTTTGAAAATTTCCCATTGACTTGATATTTATAGGCATTATTGGAATGTTCAGCATTCATCATTGAATTATTTGCCTGCTGAATTGCGAATTCATTTAAAATTAATTTAATCTGAATTGTGTTTGGTCTTGTCTTTCTTGAACATATTTAGCTATTGCACAAATATATTTACTAGTAGCTATGGCACTGTGCACGTTCATGTGGTTCCATCAGCCAATAAGCAGTGACATGATGCTATTTTCCTGAAACTCCAAAGTAATTAGTCAGTTACAGCTCAGGCAGTTATTCGTGACATCGGTCATGCACTAACCGAGCAACTGCCATTAGGATGAAAGGAAATGTTAACCAGATAGCTCGCTCCAGGTACTATGCACTCTTTGGTCATGTCAACTGCAAAGCAGATCTGATGCAGCGTTTCATCCACATAAAACCAGACCTTTTATTGCCTTAAAAGCACTGCTATTTCTGGCAGTGCAATTCTAGTTTGCTATACTATAGTTGCTTGTGCATTTGAGTGCACTGCTGTAAATATACTGTATGTATTAACCAGAATAAGTTAATTGGGCATGCATTGGTGTCTTTATGCGTGGATACGTTTATTTGTGTTTACTCTAGGTGTGTTTATCCGTTTTATTTTTTAGGTCTGTTATCTCCTGGATGCAGCATCCCCTGATTGGCCCGTGGCTGTGAGGTCCTGATCCTGCCTTTGAATAGCATTGACCTCTGTCACGACCTCCAGCCGGACCTCATCTCTGCCTCTCTGCTCCTGTCCTATTTCTATACGTGTGTTTGCAGGAAAAGAAAAAGAGAGGGGGATTGTGTTGTCCAGCTGAGAAAGGTTTAATAGAGGGGGTCACCGGGCGGGTGGGTCACTCATAAAGCCACGGGTCCAGCCAGGCTGAACAATGCATAACCCATACGACCTCTGACCTGGCACATGTGCTCCATTTCTGCAGCTGTAGAACAAAAGGTGTGTTTTGACATAAAAAAAAGATCAAATCCATGATCCGACATAACCTTTATGAGTAAAGCTTTACTGTAATCAAATGACTATTCATGTAATTTAAGATGCATTCTCTTTCTCAGGAAGCAGTGTCAGTTGTGTGTGTTCCCATGATTTACTACTGATATAATTAAAGGACAATGTACTTAGCTACAATATCTGTTTACTGTGTAATGCCAAAAAACTTAATTTGAAATGTAAGCCAATTCACATGTCCCCATTTATCACCATTACGATGTAATTGGTTACATAGACAACAAACAAACAAAATCAAATCAAAATCAAAGTGTCCCTGCAATTTGTAGGGTTGACATTTCAGTTTCAGTCTTATATTTCAGGAAACAACATAATGTTTCAGTATTCCTTTATATTTACATTTATATTGTATAATGTTGTTGTCAAACTCAATAGTTCAACTCTGTTATGGGAAAAATGTCAGTTATTATTTTTTTTACAGAAAAATATTGAAAAAACAAAGAACTGGAATACTGCCTGTAAATAATGTGTTGTGGAGCAATCATATTTGGTAAAAAAAACATATGTAAAACAATAAAATAGTGATCTATTAATAATCTCCTGATATTAGAGTAACAATTAAAGATGAATAAAATAAAGCATATGTTGTTACCTTTTTTATTTGTTTGCGTTCAGGACTTGCTTTGCAGTAAATCGCTGAGCCATTTCAAGTTTTACTGATGATACTTACTATTCTTTTGTTTTCTGCCTGCGGTAACTATGAGTGAAAAGTCACTTCATCATTGTGTATCAGATATTGTCACCTTATGGAATAAAGGTGAATTGCACTCATTCAGTCATAAAAGATTCAATTATTGTTGTGCACACACCTCGGGTGGATAGCGACCCTATACAATCTTTTACCCACGCCCCAAAAAATGAATAGGAAAACAGGCATTCTTTTTTTTTTACTTTAAAAAAATGTATGATGAGGAGGGTAGTGAATGACATCCCAGGTCATTAAAGACCCGAGGGGGTTAAAGTGCTAAAGTGCTACCCTATTATGCTATTTTAAAGATTCCTATTTTGTTTTGTATATCTCCTATAATAGGTCTACATGCATCCAAGGTAAAACAAAAAAAAAACTTTAATTTCCTCATAATATACAACGCACATCACCTAATTTCTCAAAGAGTCTGAAAGTGGTTTCTTCAAAATTCTGTCTCTCTAAACCCCTCCTTTCCCGAGAGCCCATACTCTGCCCTGAATGGTCAGGTGGCCCAGACTTTTGTGATTGGTCTACCGCTTACACCACTTCGCAAACAAAACGCCTATTACCATCAGTGTTGCCAAGTCCGCGGTTCCCCTTCGAGGGAACTCGAACTGCGTCATCGTGATGACACTTCGGGGAACGCCCCTCGCGTAAAGCGTCTGAAGAAACTGTAGAATCAGCCCAATCCGATTGGTGTTGCGTGATGACGTAGTATGTGACGGCATACCCGGAAGATACAAAGAGACGTCTGAACACAACAGAGATAGCTTTTTTGCTCTTCAGCGTGAGCGCTCTGTTTGTTCAGTCTGAAGGTGTTTCAAACGTGAAAGTTTAAGAATAATATGGCGAGCGAGCGTTTCAGGCGATGTGTGCACCCGTGTCCGCGCTATATTACGGGCACGGACACACATCAGCTTTGTGTGCAGTGTCTCGGCGTGCAGCACGCCCAAGCCGCTCTTGAGGGGGCGGCTTGCGGTGATTGTGAACTGCTGCCGCTGAGAGTGCTGCGCTCGCGGCTGGCCGTCTTTGAGGAGACCGGTCAGCCTCGTGAGCCCCGCGGTTCTGGGCCTGCGTCTGTTGAGGCAGCGCGGCGCCGTAGATCGTGGGGCTCACAGCGGGATCTGTCAAGAGGATATGGGACTGCTGAGGCATCTTCCCTATCCTCCTCTGACGATTCTGATATTCTCCCGCCCCGTGTGGAAGCCCGCGATGCGGCTTCTTCCCGCGGGGCGGGGGATCCGGTTCTTAGACTGTCTGACTCTGAGGAGTCAGACAATTTGAGAATCGAGGTGGATGATGTGGGGCTTTCGCCACCCCAATCGCCCGCTATGGAGGAGCTGGTGGAGGTTTTAACTCACGCTGTGGCCAAGCTGAGTTTGGTTTGGCCACAAGAGGTAGTGGACATCCAGCCACCATCTAGGCTGGATGAACGCTTTCTCAGGCGTCGGGTTCAACCTCCACGGCGGGGCCTTCCTTTTTTCCCCGATCTGCATAACGAGTTGTGTAGATCGTGGGAAAAACCCTTCTCAGCCCGTGTTGCAAATCCCCCAGTACTTGACTTTGCTAATGTGCTGGGGACGGCTGAGTTGGGGTATGCAGCGTTGCCACAGGTGGAAGAGGCGCTTGCGGGCCACCTCTCACCTGTGGCCGCTGCATCATTGAAGGCTCCGTCGCTGCCCACTAAACCTTGCCGCGACACGTCAAAATTAGTCGGCAGGGCTTTTAGTGCGGCAGGTCGTGCTGCTGGTTGTCTGCACACCATGGGGGTCCTGCAGGCATACCAAGCCGACCTCCTCAAGGAGTTGGATGAGGGCGAGGGACCATCTCCGGATGACGTCATCGAGCTCAGGAAGGCAACGGATTTGTCTCTCCGTATTACCAAAGAGACGGCTCGCGCTGTGGGCCGCTCTATGGCTGGAATGGTATGCGTTGAGAGGCATCTCTGGCTGACACTGTCGGGAATCAAGGAGAGTGAGAAGCATTTTCTCCTTGATGCTCCGATCTCGCCTTCTGGCCTTTTCGGCGGGGCAGTGGATACTGTCGTCGAGAGGTTTCAGGAGGCGAGGAAGCAGTCAGCCGCCTTCCAGAAGTTCTTCCCTCGCCGCTCGGGCTCTGCAGTTAGAGCAGGCCCGGGTGGGCAGCCCGGACCCTCATCCAGCTCAGCGCACCGCGAGGTGCAGAGAGAGCATCCCGCGCCCCTCCTGAGGGAGCTTGGCAAAGGAGGCGGCGCTCTCGCAGGAAGCCTTCTCAGCCTAAGAGCGACCTGAGGGACGTCATCCAGGCTAAGAGGGCTCCCAAGCGGTCCTAGCTTCGGCAGGACCGCTGAGAGTCGTCCCCCACAGGGTGGAGCGATTGAGGTCGTTTCCACTCTGGGACTCTCGGGGAATCGTTGCTGCGCTCCCGCCGTCCAAGACGCTTCGGGCCGCATCGATTCCCTGCGTGCGCGCACTGAACCAGTCGCCTCCATTAGGACTTGCGACAGTTCGGCAGCCGCGTGCGCCCTATGGACCTCTTCCTCGATGGCACCCTGCCGGTCAGCCGCTTCAGGGAGTTGGGGTAGAGGCTCGATTAACACCCGAGGCTGGCCTCGAGAGGCTAGTTCCCTTAGTAGATTATCTCGGCGCATGGTCATGCCTTCCGGGTATATCTGCGTGGGCCCTGCGTACTGTGGAACGGGGTTACAGACTGCAGTTCGGTTTCCCTCCCCCGAAATTCAACGGGGTGGTTCGGACTGTGGTCGGTCCCGAGCAGGTGCGGGTAATGGAGCAAGAAGTACGCTCTCTGCTGGTCAAGGAGGCTATAGAATATATTCCTCCACCAGACAGGGAGTCCGGGTTCTACAGCCGGTACTTCATAGTTCCCAAGAAGGATGGGGGGTTGCGTCCAATTCTAGATCTCAGGCATCTGAACCGATCTCTGAGGAGATACAGGTTCAAGATGCTCACAATTCCAGCCATCGTGACTCAGATCCAGTTCGAGGACTGGTTCGTCACGATAGATCTGAAGGACGCATACTTCCATATCTCCATCCTTCCAGCTCACTGGAAGTTCCTGCGGTTCGCTTTCGGGGGCGAAGCGTACCAGTATCGGGTGCTTCCTTTCGGCCTAGCGCTCTCCCCTCGCACCTTCACGAAGTGTATGGATGCAGCACTGGCTCCGTTGAGACTCCAGGGCATCCGTATACTCAATTATATCGACGACTGGCTGATTTTGGCTCAGTCGTACGATATGGCGGTTCGACATCGAGATGTCGTTCTAGCCCACATAAGGTGCTTGGGTCTCAGACTCAACACGAAGAAGAGCGTGTTGACGCCCTCCCAGAGGACTACGTTCCTGGGGGTTGTATGGGATTCGACGCTGATGCGGGCACAGCTGTCCCCCGCACGCGTGGAGTCCATACTGGCGATGGTCTCGAGAGTGAAACTGGGCCGCAGCCTCACTGTGAAGCAGTTTCAGAGACTGCTGGGTCTCATGGCAGCGGCAGCCAACGTGATTCCGTTCAGTCTGCTCTACATGAGACCCCTCCAGTGGTGGCTGAGAACCAAGGGGTTTTCCCCCAAGGGGAATCCTTTCCGTATGATCAGGGTAACGCGCAGATGCCTTCGTTCCCTCGTCATGTGGAGGAAACCTTGGTTCCTGTCCCAGGGGCCAGTGTTGGGAGCGTCGTGTTGCTGGAAGTCCGTTTCAACAGATGCTTCCCTCACTGGTTGGGGCGCGGTCATGGAAGGCCGCTTTTCCAGGGGTCTGTGGGGGACCCGGCATTCTTCCTGGCATATCAATTGCCTGGAAATGCTGGCGGTCTACAAGGCTCTGAGGAGCTTTCTCCCGGACCTCCGCGGCCACCATGTCCTGATACGATCCGACAATATGTCGGCAGTATCGTATCTAAACCACCAGGGGGGCCTGAGGTCGCGCCCTCTTTGCAGACTGGCGCATCAGGTCCTTCTGTGGTCCCAGGGGAAGTTGTCATCCCTCAGGGCGATGTACATCCCCGGGGACCAAAATCAGGGAGCAGACATCCTGTCGAGGCAGGGGCTGAGGCCCGGGGAATGGCGACTCCACCCCGAGGTGGTGGAGGCTATGTGCGAGCGGTTGGGCCCGGTGGAAGTGGATCTATTTGCGTCTCAAGAGACGTCCCACTGCCCGCTGTGGTTCTCCCTCACTCATCCGGCCCCATTGGGGCTGGATGCCATGGCACGGACGTGGCCGAGGCTGCATCTGTACGCTTTTCCCCCGATTGCTCTGCTCCCGGGAGTTCTGGAACGTGTCCGCCGGGAGGGCGTCAGCCTTCTCTTAGTAGCACCCCGGTGGCCCACTCGAGTATGGTTCTCCGACATCATCGACCTGCTGGACGGTCCCCCGTGGCAGGTCCCTCTGAGGAGGGACCTGCTGTCTCAGGCCAGGGGTACGATTTTCTACCCCCGGCCAGAGGTGTGGGATCTCTGGGTCTGGCCCCTGAGGGGGCTCAGTTCCTAGCAGAGGGCCTGTCAGCGGGTGTTGTGGAGACCCTACTCAGTTCCAGAGCTCCATCCACCAGGAGGTTGTACAGCCTAAAGTGGAATGTATTTTCCACTTGGTGTAGAGAGCGGGAGGTGAACCCAGTTAACTGCCCGGTGGCTTCAGTGCTGGAGTTCCTTCAAGACCGTTTCTCCGCCGGTCTTTCCCTGTCCACACTTAAGGTGTATGTGGCTGCCATTGGGGCTTTCCACGCACCTTTAGGTGATGCGACAGTGGGAAGGCACCATCTGGTTGTACGATTCCTCCGTGGGGCTCGGAGGATGAGGCCTGCGGCTCATTCCAGGGTCCCAACATGGGACTTGGCAGTGGTGCTCGAAGGGTTGGCTGAGGCCCCCTTTGAGCCGCTGGAGTCGGCTGAGGCGAGAATTCTGACCTTCAAGGTGGCTTTTCTTCTTGCCATCACTTCTCTGAGGAGAGTGGGGGACATCCAGGCCTTGGCGGTCACACCAACTTGCCTGGAGTTTGCCCCTGGCATGGTTAAAGCCATCTTGCATCCCAGCCAGGGCTACGTGCCCAAGGTGCCATCTAACAGGGCAAGGTCAGTGGTTCTCCAGGCGTTCCATCCTCCACCTCACGTGACGGCGGAAGAGAGCCGACTTCACCTCCTCTGCCCCGTGCGGGCATTGAGGATCTATTTGGAGAAGTCTGCTCAGTGGAGAAGGTCGGACCAGTTGTTGGTGTGTTTTGGCTCACCCAAGAAGGGGCTGCCTGCGTCCAAACAGACGATCAGTAGTTGGATTGTCCAGGCTATAGCCATGGCTTATCAGGTGCGCAACTTGCCTTCACCTTTAGCCGTGAGGGCCCATTCGACTAGGAGCATGGCCTCCTCTGTGGCTCTCCTTTCTGGAGCCTCTATGCAGGAGATCTGCGAGGCGGCGGGGTGGGCCACCCCTCACACCTTCATTCGTTTTTATAGTCTGCATCTCCCTGAGACGCCTGGTGCGAGAGTGCTCGCCCCCTAGTTGTGCCTGGTTTCCAGCTTCACACTGGGGTGGGTATGATTGGTGCGGGATAGTTGGTACTCGTTCCCCGAAGTGTCATCACGATGACGCAGTTCGAGTTCCCTCGAAGGGGAACGTCTCGGGTTATGACTATAACCCTTGTTCCCCGAGAAGGGGACGAGACACTGCGTCTCGTGTCCACCCAATCATCAGAGCGCTAGCTTCATCGCAAAGAACGCTATCTCTGTTGTGTTCAGACGTCTCTTTGTATCTTCCGGGTATGCCGTCACATACTACGTCATCACGCAACACCAATCGGATTGGGCTGATTCTACAGTTTCTTCAGACGCTTTACGCGAGGGGCGTTCCCCGAAGTGTCATCACGATGACGCAGTGTCTCGTTCCCTTCTCGGGGAACAAGGGTTATAGTCATAACCCGAGACGTTTTCCCGCGGAATTGGGCTACTTCAACACAGTTGCCGCGGGCTGTTTTTCATGTCCGCGGGTTGAAGCGACCCCAATTATATGATATTTAGCCCCGGGAATGCGAATTTTAGTAGGCAACCATGCCAAAAAAAACACATATTTAACCCCCCAAATGCGATTTTTACTGGAGATTCCCCACTGAAACAAGATTGGGCTTGTTTTGGGCTAGTTTTGAGTAGCAATTGGGCGGGTTTTGTTGTGAAAACCTGGCAACCCTGATTACCATATCTGCATTTCAGCTCTGGAAGCTTCCTTAGCACTTGATACACAGTGATACGAAAGATGCCATCAGTTTCTAATTAGTTCCAGCGTGAGTCCTCATCCTTTTGAAGTGCATGAAAAGTTGATTTGAAGAGCTGAAAACTGTCTTCTCAACAGATCAACAACAAGAAAAAAACTCATCCAGGCCTCAGCCACAACTACAGTGATCAAGGGCAGGTCAAAGTAGACGTTGTTTGTGGGCAGGCAATAAAGACTGTAGGCTGGGATTATGCAAATGTGTTACATTGTTACATAGGTATGTAACAGGAAGTGAGACTGGAATTGCTGACGACTCGTTTCAACTGTTCAACTCTTTCTTTTGGGAGACAATAACTGTATTTGTCAGCTATATTACAAATTGCATGAAAGTTAATATACGGAAAAGCATAACAGGGGCACTTTAACTCACCAATTCAAGATTATGATATAAATAGCAAACTTACTATGACAGGGTTAATAATAATTTAGCAATTTAGGTTAAGCTTAGGGTTATTAACAATGTATGTAGTAAGAAAAAGGGACGGCGCACTGCTATAGTGCTACTCACAAGCACACATTTTTGGACAAACAAAATAAAAAAATAAACCTCTTCAATGTCATAGAAAATAAAAATGTATGTACACCTCCAGAAAACTTAACTATGCAGTAAAATGAAACCAAGCCTCTGGAATCTGATATAAAAATTTATTTCTGTAAAGTGTAAAGATTGCTGAATAAAATGTTACCAGTGCCAACACTGGATTACAGGAGTGCCAAAATACAACAAATAATTTTTTAATAAAACAATAAAGTGTCAAAACGAGGCATAAATAGTCCTCACTTTAGATGAGCTTACAAAAACTACTAAATATTTTATACCTGAATTAATCATGAATTACGGTAGGAATACATGTTAGTAAAGCATTTAATAACACACCTAGCTATTACTATATATCTAAATAATAATATGTATAAATGCATCTTATTAAATAGTAAATACATAATACATTTAAAAAGTTTATTAATCATTTACTTACACTTTCTAAATTATCTTATGAACCATTGACAACTCCTACATAACTACATACATGTTTTGTAAATGTAATACTTGTGATATGATACATTTATAATTAATAAAGTATGAAATTACAATACACATTGTAGATATACTTATTAATCAAGAATAAAGCATTTATAGCTGTATTTATAAACTGCTTATTAATGTCTATTAATGCTTTATCAATGATGAATTAACTATTTACTAATGCTTAACTAATGATGCATAGCATACGGTTATTATAAAGTGTTACCAAATTACTTTGATAAAATCCAGTACAGTACCTATTATAATTGAGATGCTGTTCTCCTTGTGGTCTTCTGTAAGGGGTGAGTGCCGTCAATGGCTCCGACAACTCAGAGGAAGCCTGCAATCCTCATAAAAGCCGCTTTTATAAGTTTGAAGGTTGGGATGTGAATTAACTGCTTTAGTATGTCTGGTGTGGTTAGTGCTGCAACAGTGGTATTTAAGACCCTGCTATCTGTGGACTGTGATGGGTTGAAGTCATCACTGGTGCATTGCTGCATTTTTCCAATCACCAAAAAAACGCAGGGTCAATTATTACTTTCATTTCTGAAGCATTGTTTCGTAGAGTGGGAAAAGTTATTGAATTTATGACTAGGTCAGTAACAAAAAGACAATCAAGCCTGTATCGTTTTATCAGCTCCCTGTCATCATATAATTCCAATAGATTATTTCACTGTTGGAAAGTGCACGGTCCCGTCCTATCTGCTTGTTACTCCTAACTAGGTTAGGGTACCTTCCCAGCACTATTAAATAATTTAGGAGCTGAGACCTAGTCTTAACACTTAGGGACCTTTATAAATCACACTTATTCTTAAATCCAGGAGGAGTGAAATTATGTAATTCGTCGAATTTTGACACACTTAACCCTTTCACACGTAATGTAAAAATATTCTGGCTGACCCCCCAGCATGAGTTTTTCAAGGCGACCGTTATTTAGAACGTATAACTTTATTGCTTCCATGGTGACATGTCATCGCTTGTCACATGACACACCGCAGTCACAATAGTGCTGTATGACTGATAATCTCCTTATATTTCATTTTTCCTTTTTATTAAAAATATTCGTTGCCATTTTAGTTTGTGCCGCAATTCAGAGAATCGGATGTATTGGATTTATAACACGTGAATTCATCCACTTCTCCCGGAATACATGAAAGTAAGTGACTAATAGACTGGGAGAAGAATAGAGTACACTTTAAAGTTACTTACACAATATTTTGCAGTTGATCATGTGATGCACTAAATGTTTTCATCACACCGGTGTGATCATACGCTCCAGGGACCAGCCAAGACTGATCACACCGTTGTGTGGGTACGTGCGAAAGGGTTAAGACTAAAATTTTACTCTGAGAGGCTTAATACATACAGCCCAGATGTCCATTGCGAACTTTTAAAAAGTCCTGTTCTACAACTCTGAAATACCTTCAATTGAACTTTGAATATTATCACTTGATACTATCAATGTTATAATAGCTGATGATGCTACCATGAACATAAATTAGCATACAGAAGATAACAAAAGGTGCTCAGTTGGAATCTCAATCAGATTAAGCTAACAATTAAGCATTGTTTTTGTGGTTGATAAGGGACCAATCAGTGACCAGGCTGTATATTATAAAACACATTCATTTTTATTGGTTCAAAACAAAAAAACACGTAATGTACATTCCAATGGTCTCAGGGTCTGAAAGGGACACAAGTTATAAGATGAGGACCGCTCACATCAAGGAAGATAACTAAAAAGATAACAATATAGTTCTAAAAATCATTCTCAATATTAATGAATAGCAGAGTCCACACCACAGCTATAATGATAACGGCACTGTCACGGGGTGACAAAAACCAAACGGGACTAAGATCCTGGTGAATGCAGTTATTCAGGATTTTCCAGTGAACGTCCATTCTATGCCCTGCGAATCTGTTGCCATGGCAGCGGGGCTGATTGCCTGAGTGACAGCAGGTGTGGGGCAATTACAGAGAATGCTGTGAGAGGGACACCTATTCAGATGAGGCTTTAAAAACAGAGAGAAAACAGACTGTGGGGGGGATCTCCTCCCGTATGATGCTGTGTTTTTCAGCGGGTTGTTCTTTTTATTGAGGCTGGGCTGTGGAGTGGGGAAGATTGAAGCTGTGGAAGAGAAAGGAAGGAGTGAAGGATTTGTCAGCGAAGGCTTGAGGAATATCGTCAGCAGTGAGAAAGACGCAAGTGATGAGTATTGGATCCGTTGTTTATATGCACTAACACTGAAGTGGTGTGGAGAGTTTGGAAAATGTTTGGCACGAGTGAACTATGACACCGAGTGAATTAATGATCTGTCTCCAACTTCTGTCCTCTCCTTGCCGAATGTGATGATCGCTGCATCGTTCTTCTGCTTTCCCGGAGCGAAGTCAAGCCCTGATCGAGGACTAGATCCGATCTGGTGGGAGAAAAGACCGGTGGGTGAGTGCTGGCCCGAATGCACGGTGTGCGAGTGGAATTGCAGTGCCTGAAGTGACGATTTACACGGTTTGTGCTGTGAAGTGAAATTGGTGTGTGGAGAAGTAATAGAAGTCTGCCGTGCACTCGTCTCCTACAGTCTTCCACCCGCTGTCTCTAACGAAGGGGTTTGATAAAGCAACAGCCCAACTTCCTGCTTTGAAAAGACCCGGCCCCGTTAATGCTGAGTGCTTCGTATATCATGTACTATTGAAACTGTGCTGTGTCTGTTCTAGTGCTCAGCCGAAGTGAGCGTCCCGCTCAAAGTGTCCTTCCCGCCTGGTGGTCTCCACACGCCCCTATTGGAAGCCTTTACCCTGTTCAGAAGAAGAGAAGGTATATCAGTTGCAAAGCTTCATGTACTGTTGAACCGTTGAAACTGTGCTGTGTCTGTCCCAGTGTTCAGCCGACGTGAGCGCCCCGCTCAAAGTGTCCTCCCCGCCTGGTGGTCTCCACACGCCCTTATTGGAAGCCTTGATCCTGTTCAAAGGAGAGAAGGTATATCAGTTGAGAAGCCTCACATACTGTTGAACCGTTGAGACCTTGCTGTACTGTTCCAGTGCTCAGACGAAGTGAGCGTCCCGCTCAAAGTGTCCTTCCCGCCTGGTGGTCTCCACACGCCCCTATTGGAAGCCTTTACCCTGTTCAGAAGAAGAGAAGGTATATCAGTTGCAAAGCTTCATGTACTGTTGAACCGTTGAAACTGTGCTGTGTCTGTCCCAGTGTTCAGCCGACGTGAGCGCCCCGCTCAAAGTGTCCTCCCCGCCTGGTGGTCTCCACACGCCCTTATTGGAAGCCTTGATCCTGTTCAAAGGAGAGAAGGTATATCAGTTGAGAAGCTTCACATACTGTTGAACCGTTGAGACCTTGCTGTACTGTTCCAGTGCTCAGCTGAAGTGGAGCGTTCCGCCCAGAGTGTCCTCCCCGCCTGGTGGTCTCCACATGCCCCTATTGGAAGCCTTTACCCTGTTCAAAAGGAGAGAAGGTATATCAGTTGAAAAGCTTCACATACTGTTGAACCATTGAGACCTTGCTGTACTGTTCCAGTGCTCAGCTGAAGTGGAGCGTTCCGCCCAAAGTGTCCTCCCCGCCTGGTGGTCTCCACATGCCCCTATTGGAAGCCTTGACCCTGTTCAAAAGGAGAGAAGGTATATCAGTTGAAAAGCTTCACCTACTGTTGAACCGTTGAGACCTTGCTGTACTGTTCCAGTGCTCAGCTGAAGTGGAGCGTTCCGCCCAAAGTGTCCTCCCCGCCTGGTGGTCTCCACACGCCCCTATTGGAAGCCTTGACCCTGTTCAAAAGGAGAGAAGGTATATCAGTTGAAAAGCTTCACCTACTGTTGAACCGTCGAAACTGTGCTGTGTCTGTCCCAGTGTTCAGCTGATGTGAGAGCCCCGCTCCAAGTGTCCTCCCCGCCTGGTGGTCCCCACCCGCCCTTATTGGAAGCCTTTTACCCTGCTCAGAAGAAGAAGAGAGGTAATCCAGTCGAATGTCCCACATATTGTTGGACAGTTAAACCTTGCTGTAACGTTCCAGTGGCTCGCTTGCCCCCACCTCTGAGTACCTCCCTCCGGAGTAACCCCAGTGACTCGCTTCGCCCCCGCATCTGCATACTTACCTGGTTCCAGTCTGAATGGGGTTCGTATGACCACGGCCTCCCCTCTTGAGTCCCGTAGAGGAGTACTTACCCAGTGACCTACCTGGACGGCGCGGGGATTCCCCCCTGATTTCCCTCCGACGAGCCTCCGGTCCGTCACGATCGTCCCTCCCCTCCCGTCCCGGGAGGTCTAGAGACACTTGAACTGTCCTGGCGGCAAGAAGAAGATTTTAATTAGGACCTATCCAATTCACTGATCTTTTAATATAATAAATAAACTGTATTATTTTATTCCCTTGTCTGTCTGGTCCTTGACACGTTCCTCGAGGTGGTTCCCGGGTTTTTCAGGGGTGGGTGCAGTCTGGTTTGGCCCGCCCCGACCTGTGACAGAACTTGGCGTAGTCGGCAGGGTTACCACCTCGAGTGGAGCGATCAAGGACCTAGATGGCAGAAGAAGAGCCAGTGGCCCGGCAGCCAGTTATGCCTTTCTTTATGGGGGCCCCGTGGGCCCAGAAGTACGGAGGTCCAGGGTCAGAATTGAGCCTGTCAGCATGGAAGACCCAGGTTGAATACCTGGCAGGGCTCCAAGGGCTAAGTGCCCCTCAGAAGGTACAGTTTGTGCTAAATTCGTTGGAGGGAGAAGCAAGAAGAGAAGTACAGGCAGCGCCGGAAGCAACCCGCATCACAGTCCAAGCCATCTTTGATTTTCTCACGGGGCAATACGGAGACACCACCCCGGTAGCGGTCCTGAGAACGCAATTCTTTAATTGTAGGCAAGGGCCTCGACAAACTGTTCGGCCATTCACGTTGCAACTGAGGGAACAGTTTACCAGGCTAAGGGGAAGACAGGATCACGGCCTGGGGGACGAGGAGACCCTATTGCGAGATCAGTTTCTGTTGGGATTACGGGAGGGTCCCGTGCGTCAGAGTCTGCGGGTGCAACTGAGACGGACGCCGGACCTCACGTTCGAAGAGCTGCGGCAGGAGGCTCTAGCCCTCGAGCGTGACCACACCGAAGGTATGGATCCCCCCAGCTGTCTGGCTGCGAACGCTGTCAGTGGGCCTTCGGCCCCTGTTACTTCCGATTGGAAGCATGCCCTCCGGGAGGAACTAAAGAGGGATATCCGTGAGCAAATGTCTGAACTGTCTAAGTCTGTCGTCGAAGAACTCCGCCGAGAACGCCTCCATTCATTACCCTCACCGCGGGAGCGAGCCTACTCCGACGGGAATCGCCCTCCAGAGCATCACTTCACTCGATCCACGGGTCCCCGATTCCAGTGGGACGAACAGGGGCGTCCTATCTGCAATGGCTGTGGGGAAGCCGGACATTACGTTCGTCAGTGCTCCTCCAGACGCGCTTCGCAGGGGGGTTTTTAGAGTCTCCGGCCACTGTGGGTCAAGTGGTCGGGACCCCCTTTTCAGACCCCTCGTCTTCCCAACTATCGAAGGAACGCCTGGTGGGCCGTTGTCCGGTCATCATGGTTCAAGTCAATGGCCAGAAGGTGCAGTGTCTGCTGGACACGGGGTCGCAAGTCACTCTGTTCGCGGAGAGCCTAGTCCAGGAACTATTCGGTACCCAGGGCCGGCCGACGACCGAAGCCCCCTGGCTGACTCTGCGAGGGGCCAACGGTCTCGACATCCCATACGTAGGATACGTAGTGACAGACCTAGAGATCCATGGCATGGTCGTACCCCAGAAGGGGGTGGTGGTGGTTCGCGACGCCTGCCTAGGGTCTCATCGCGCCCTGTTGGGCATGAATGTCATCTCCGAATGCTGGGAGGGGCTGTTCCAGAGTGGGCCGGCCCGAGCAACTGCGACGCCTGAGGGCAGAGAATGGGATCGCGTTAGAGCTGACTGTCGCCGAGTTTGCCTGGCCGAACAGCAGGGGGACCGGGAGAGCACTGGAAGAGTGGCTTGCCGCTATGCGTTGTCCATCCCGGCTCGAAGCGAGGCGATGGTTTGGGTCCGGGTGCCCCCTAGACTTTACCACCCGGAGGAGTGGGTGTTGGTAGAACCGCACAACGACGGTCCTAAGGTGGAAGTGGCCAGAGGACTGGCATCCGCCCGAGGCAGCCGAGTCCGGGTGAGAGTCCGGAACACGAACCCTTTCCCGATCCAACTGCATCGTCATCAGTGTCTAGCCCGAGTTACCTCAGTGTTGCCCCAGCAAGTGCAAGATCCAGGAGGAGTCCAGTTCAGTCAAGTGGGCCCAACCGTAGTGGAGGTTGCGTTGACGCAGACGGGGACGCACAGAGGGGAGGCTGAAGGAGGACTGCCGGCCCATCTCGGAGGTGAGTCCCTACGGGGAGAAGGGTTGGAAGAGGATCAAACAAGACGGCTCGAGGCTTTTCTATCAAAATGGCCACAGTTGTTCTCCACCCATGACGAGGACTACGGGTGTACTAACATCGTTCAGCATCAAATTCCCACTGGAGAAGCCCCGCCTAGTAGGGAGCGCTACCGGCCGGTACCTCCAACATTATATTCTGAGGTTCGGGCTCTGCTGCGGGGGATGCTGGATAAAGGGATCATCCGTGAGAGCAGTAGCCCTTGGGCGGCCCCGATTGTTCTGGTGAGGAAGAAAACAGGCGCATGGAGATTCTGTGTGGATTATCGGAGGTTGAACCAAGTGACGAAGCGGGATGCTTTCCCATTGCCTCGAGTCGAGGATTCCCTCACGAGTCTCAACCGGGCGGCCTGGTATTCCACACTAGACCTGGCGAGCGGATACTGGCAAGTGCAGGTGGACGAGCGGGACCGGGAGAAGACAGCCTTCACGACTCCCTTTGGGTTATATGAGTGGGACCGGATGCCGTTCGGCCTCTGCAACGCCCCCGCCACGTTCCAACGGCTAATGCAGCGCTGCCTGGGGAACCAGCTAGTGGATACCGCTCTGGTGTATCTGGATGACGTGATTATCTATTCCCCTGACTTTGAGACTCACCTTCAGCATCTTGAGCAGGTGTTCCGCTCCCTTGAGAAGTACGGGCTGAAGCTCCAACCGGATAAATGTCAGCTTTTCCGGAAGGAGGTAAAGTTCCTGGGCCATATCGTGAGCGCTGCAGGAATCGCTGTGGACCCAGAGAAGGTGTCGGCTGTACAGGGGTGGACTGCCCCGAAGACCGTGCGCCAGGTTCGATCCTTCCTCGGCTTTGTCGGGTACTACAGGCGATTTATTAAGGATTTCTCTAAGATCGCCAAACCCCTGAACCAGTTGCTGGGTGGAACGGGACACACCAAGGGCCGAGGGTCCCCAGCGATTCAGTGGGATCCGGCATGCGAGACCGCCTTCCAGAGGCTCAAGCAGGAGCTGTTACAAGCACCCATCCTGGCATACGCAGACTTCACCCAGCCCTTTATCCTCTACACTGACGCCAGCCACTTGGGCTTGGGGGCTGTCTTAGCGCAGAAACAGCAGGAGGAAGAAAGAGTCATTGCTTATGCGAGCCGGAGTCTACACCCCGCGGAGAGGAACGATGCCAACTACAGCTCCTTTAAGCTTGAGTTACTGGCCATGAAGTGGGCGCTCAGTGAGAAGTTCAAAGACTACCTATGGGGAGCAAAGGTGACCGTAGTGACCGATAACAATCCACTGGTACACCTACAAACTGCCAAGTTGGGGGCGGTGGAACAGAGGTGGGTGGCACAATTGGCCAACTTTGAGTACCAGCTTCAGTACCGGCCAGGAAGGGAACATACCAACGCTGACGTACTATCTAGGTGGCCAGAAGGAGGGCCGGAGGGTCTGAGACCCATGCGGGAGGTGAACCGCGACGAGGGAATGATGGTGGGCATTGTGGAGGCACCGGGACCACCGTTGGAGGAACCGCCCGCAAGTTGGGGATGGGACCCACAGCGCTGGAGGGTGTTGCAGGGCGAGGATGAGGACCTGTCACTGGTCCGGGTCTGGCTGGAACAGGACAAGTGGCCGGAGGGTGCGGGACGCCGGGCTCAAACCCGAATCGTGAGGGGCCTACTGGGCCAGAAAGAGAGGCTCCATCTGAAGGAAGGGGTGATTTGTCGGTCCCTCCAGGATTCACGCTCGGGTGACCTGGTCTGGCAAGTGGTGGTCCCCGAGGGAAGATGTCACGCTCTGCTGGAGGCTTATCACAGCAAGCTTGGTCATCAAGGGCGGGAGAGGACGACGGCACTCTTGCGACGCCACTTTTACTGGCCTGGGATGGAGGGGACCGTGAGGACTTACCTACAGGGCTGCCCGCGCTGCACCCTGTTCAAAGCCAGGAAAGAGACACGAGCTCCATTGGTCCCAATTCGAGCTAAAGCACCGATGCATATCCTCGCTATGGACTATCTGACGCTGGGTCGGCCGGTCGATCGCATTCAAAACCTCCTAGTGGTCACTGACCTGTTCACCAAATATGCCTGGGCCATCCCAACTCTGGACCAGACCGCCATTACCACCGCTAATGCCCTGTGGAGGCATGTCATCCAGCCCTTCGGGTGTCCCGAAGTGTTCCATTCCGATCAAGGGCCAAATTTTGAATCCAGGGTAGTACACGAGCTGTGCCAACTGTACGGATGTAAGAAGACCCATACGACGCCCTATCATCCTCAGGGGAACGGAGGGTGCGAGAGGTTTAACCAGACGCTGCTCGGTCTCTTGGGGACCTTGGGAAACGACCAACAGGGGCATTGGGCTGACAACCTCCCGGCAATGGTCCAGGCGTATAACAACAGCATACACAGCACGACCGGGTATGCACCGACCTACCTGATGTTCGGAAGGCATGTGAGACTACCCGTTGACCTACTGCTGGGGACTGCGGCCGCTGAAGAGGGAGGCGGTGTAACGGAGTGGGTGGCCAGACACCATCAACGCCTTCAACTGGCCTATGAACGGGTCTCGGACCGAATTAAACAAGCCGCAGCCAAGAACAAAAGGTTGTATGACCGTACGGCTCGAAGTGCGCCGCTACTGCCTGGCGAAAGAGTTCTGGTGCGAGATAACCGGCGACAAGGAAAGGGCAAACTCAGTGATCGGTGGGAGCCCCAGCCGTATGTGGTCCAACGACAGCCGCATCTCGATCAACCGGTGTATGCCATCCGTCCCGAAGGGAGAGAAGGTCCAGAGCGGGTGCTCCACCGAAACCTGATGCGCCCTTGTCCGAATTACCCCGAACCAACTGTAGAGAGACCTCCGACTGAACCAGCGTGGATGCCTCCCGTGGTGGGATGGGCTGTGGCCCCCCGGAGGCTGGATATAGGGCCAAGGCCAGAGGAACCTAACTCCCCGCCAAGGCGATCCCAACGGGAGAACCGGGGGCAACCCCCAGCCAGGTACGGAGACTGGGTGTCCGGATCCCGTTCTAGGGACTAGAACGGCTTGGCAGGGGGGTGTGTCACGGGGTGACAAAAACCAAACGGGACTAAGATCCTGGTGAATGCAGTTATTCAGGATTTTCCAGTGAACGTCCATTCTATGCCCTGCGAATCTGTTGCCATGGCAGCGGGGCTGATTGCCTGAGTGACAGCAGGTGTGGGGCAATTACAGAGAATGCTGTGAGAGGGACACCTATTCAGATGAGGCTTTAAAAACAGAGAGAAAACAGACTGTGGGGGGGATCTCCTCCCGTATGATGCTGTGTTTTTCAGCGGGTTGTTCTTTTTATTGAGGCTGGGCTGTGGAGTGGGGAAGATTGAAGCTGTGGAAGAGAAAGGAAGGAGTGAAGGATTTGTCAGCGAAGGCTTGAGGAATATCGTCAGCAGTGAGAAAGACGCAAGTGATGAGTATTGGATCCGTTGTTTATATGCACTAACACTGAAGTGGTGTGGAGAGTTTGGAAAATGTTTGGCACGAGTGAACTATGACACCGAGTGAATTAATGATCTGTCTCCAACTTCTGTCCTCTCCTTGCCGAATGTGATGATCGCTGCATCGTTCTTCTGCTTTCCCGGAGCGAAGTCAAGCCCTGATCGAGGACTAGATCCGATCTGGTGGGAGAAAAGACCGGTGGGTGAGTGCTGGCCCGAATGCACGGTGTGCGAGTGGAATTGCAGTGCCTGAAGTGACGATTTACACGGTTTGTGCTGTGAAGTGAAATTGGTGTGTGGAGAAGTAATAGAAGTCTGCCGTGCACTCGTCTCCTACAGTCTTCCACCCGCTGTCTCTAACGAAGGGGTTTGATAAAGCAACAGCCCAACTTCCTGCTTTGAAAAGACCCGGCCCCGTTAATGCTGAGTGCTTCGTATATCATGTACTATTGAAACTGTGCTGTGTCTGTTCTAGTGCTCAGCCGAAGTGAGCGTCCCGCTCAAAGTGTCCTTCCCGCCTGGTGGTCTCCACACGCCCCTATTGGAAGCCTTTACCCTGTTCAGAAGAAGAGAAGGTATATCAGTTGCAAAGCTTCATGTACTGTTGAACCGTTGAAACTGTGCTGTGTCTGTCCCAGTGTTCAGCCGACGTGAGCGCCCCGCTCAAAGTGTCCTCCCCGCCTGGTGGTCTCCACACGCCCTTATTGGAAGCCTTGATCCTGTTCAAAGGAGAGAAGGTATATCAGTTGAGAAGCCTCACATACTGTTGAACCGTTGAGACCTTGCTGTACTGTTCCAGTGCTCAGACGAAGTGAGCGTCCCGCTCAAAGTGTCCTTCCCGCCTGGTGGTCTCCACACGCCCCTATTGGAAGCCTTTACCCTGTTCAGAAGAAGAGAAGGTATATCAGTTGCAAAGCTTCATGTACTGTTGAACCGTTGAAACTGTGCTGTGTCTGTCCCAGTGTTCAGCCGACGTGAGCGCCCCGCTCAAAGTGTCCTCCCCGCCTGGTGGTCTCCACACGCCCTTATTGGAAGCCTTGATCCTGTTCAAAGGAGAGAAGGTATATCAGTTGAGAAGCTTCACATACTGTTGAACCGTTGAGACCTTGCTGTACTGTTCCAGTGCTCAGCTGAAGTGGAGCGTTCCGCCCAGAGTGTCCTCCCCGCCTGGTGGTCTCCACATGCCCCTATTGGAAGCCTTTACCCTGTTCAAAAGGAGAGAAGGTATATCAGTTGAAAAGCTTCACATACTGTTGAACCATTGAGACCTTGCTGTACTGTTCCAGTGCTCAGCTGAAGTGGAGCGTTCCGCCCAAAGTGTCCTCCCCGCCTGGTGGTCTCCACATGCCCCTATTGGAAGCCTTGACCCTGTTCAAAAGGAGAGAAGGTATATCAGTTGAAAAGCTTCACCTACTGTTGAACCGTTGAGACCTTGCTGTACTGTTCCAGTGCTCAGCTGAAGTGGAGCGTTCCGCCCAAAGTGTCCTCCCCGCCTGGTGGTCTCCACACGCCCCTATTGGAAGCCTTGACCCTGTTCAAAAGGAGAGAAGGTATATCAGTTGAAAAGCTTCACCTACTGTTGAACCGTCGAAACTGTGCTGTGTCTGTCCCAGTGTTCAGCTGATGTGAGAGCCCCGCTCCAAGTGTCCTCCCCGCCTGGTGGTCCCCACCCGCCCTTATTGGAAGCCTTTTACCCTGCTCAGAAGAAGAAGAGAGGTAATCCAGTCGAATGTCCCACATATTGTTGGACAGTTAAACCTTGCTGTAACGTTCCAGTGGCTCGCTTGCCCCCACCTCTGAGTACCTCCCTCCGGAGTAACCCCAGTGACTCGCTTCGCCCCCGCATCTGCATACTTACCTGGTTCCAGTCTGAATGGGGTTCGTATGACCACGGCCTCCCCTCTTGAGTCCCGTAGAGGAGTACTTACCCAGTGACCTACCTGGACGGCGCGGGGATTCCCCCCTGATTTCCCTCCGACGAGCCTCCGGTCCGTCACGATCGTCCCTCCCCTCCCGTCCCGGGAGGTCTAGAGACACTTGAACTGTCCTGGCGGCAAGAAGAAGATTTTAATTAGGACCTATCCAATTCACTGATCTTTTAATATAATAAATAAACTGTATTATTTTATTCCCTTGTCTGTCTGGTCCTTGACACGTTCCTCGAGGTGGTTCCCGGGTTTTTCAGGGGTGGGTGCAGTCTGGTTTGGCCCGCCCCGACCTGTGACAGGCACCAAGAAACAATATCGTTGGAATCACTTTCAGAACGATTTTGACAGCCAATCAGAATCCATCCTACTGTAACGAGCTCGATAATTTAAAGTGGCAGACACTGTCGGGCCAAACGGTTCTTACACTCTAAAAAAAAAAGGTTCTATATGGCACCAAAAAAGGTTTTTCGTCGTAATCATAGAGGAACCACTTTTGGTGCTATATAGCACCATATCTTAACATGATCTGTATATGGTAGCGGTGCTATATAGCACCTTAGTCAAAGAACCGGTGAAGAACCTCTGAAGAACCGCTGAAGAACCACTGAAGCACCAAAATTGGTGCTATATAGCACTTAAAAAGGTTCCCCTATGATTACGAGCCAAGAACCATTTTTGGTGCCATATAGAACCTTTTTTTTTTAGAGTGTAGAATGGTAAGGAGCGGTTTCAGGTTTCATGTGTTTCCACTTGAGCCTGGTACGGCACGATTACAAACCATTCTCGACCCGGAATTCTCAGCATGGTTAGTTAACTAGTGCAGTGACGTCGCCACTCAGGATTGTTCACTTGTCTGTTGCCTGGTTACCAGTTTCTCTGTAACTGGCTAAGTGCGCAATTTGAGAGACGTAAACTTTAAAAAGATTAATAATAAAAATAAATACCTATTAGTCCTATTAGGCAAAAAGGCGGCTATAGTTATTGTTCCTGGTGTGAACGGGCCTGTATAATCAAATTACTTTTGTTGAACAATATGTAACCCTGGACCACAAAACTAGTCATAAGCCATGAAAGTTAAATAAATAAGCTTTCCATTTCCAAATTTCCATTTGCCCGAGATCTGAGGGTGCAAAAAAATCTAAAATATATTGAGAAAATCACCTTTAAAGTTGTCCAAGTGCTTAGCAATGCATATTACTATTACTAATAATTTGATATATATATATATATATATATATATATATATATATATATATATATATATATATATATATATATTTAGGAAATGTTAGGAAATGTACAAAATATCTTCATGGAACATGATCTTTACTTTACATCCTAATGATTTTTGGCATAAAAGAAACATCGATAATTTTGACCCATACAATGTGTTGTTGGCTATTGCCACAAATATACCTGTGCTACTTATGTGGTTTTGTGGTCCAAGCTCACATATAATTTGCTCTTTAATACAAGTCATAAAGGAAACATTGATATACAGTACACTGATGCATTGTTGATATACAGAACACAAGAAAAACAAACTGCATAAATGTCAATGATGCAATCTTAAACATTTTCTTTAGAACACACAAAGCCAAGTGAAAATAACATACAAACCTATGGTGCAAATGACAAAGACAGGCTTCCTCATTTAAGATGAGCTTCTGTGACGATGGTCAGTCCTCAGGGGCTGATTGGAGCAGTTCTGAATTGATCTGTGTGTGAAAGAGAGCACTGTCACACAACGGCAGACCTGTGACCCATAGACGTAACTATGAGAGTGCACAGCTGAAGGGAGAGACTGTTCTAAAGATGCATGTATATGGTGATTAAGTGTGCTTGTGCATATGCGCTAGTGTGTTTGTGTGTTGGTGCCTCTATCTCTCTGTCTCTCTCTGTATCTCTATCTCTATGTGTGTGTGAGTGCACTGTTGATTTGTGCTTTGAACCTGCAAATCCACCTACAGGGAAGGTGAGGTGAGAGAAATGGCAGGTTTTAGGACACTGAATCACCTTGACAGTTGCATGCACTCTGGTAAGAACCACACACACACACACACACACACACACACACACACACACACACACACACACACACACACACACACACACACACACACACACACACACACATACACAGCACTTTTGCCTTAAATGCATCATAAAATCCTGCATTCTGTCTATTACCATTCCATTCCATCTATTGGAAAAGAGGAAATTTGTGTAGTTGGTTATTATAAAATAATGAATCAAAAATATGTCATACATGACAAAGACAGTATAATACCCTAATTATTAATATTGAATTCAGTAAATAATAATAATAATTTACAGGGGGCCAGAAAATTATGCATTTCTTGAAAAAATATCAAATAAAGTGCTATTTAAACAAAACAAAAAAAGTTTTAAGTTAGAATTTGTAAGGGAAGATATAGTCCTATAAACAACAGACAACAATTTTATGTTTTAATTGAATTCAATGTTTGTTTGAATAATTCAGGTGCCTAATAATATTATCAATAACAACAATAAAGTAAAACAATTGTCAAAATGTGACCCTGGACCACAAAACCAGTCATAAGTAGCACGGGTATATTTGTGGCAATAGCCAACAATACATTATGTCAAAATGATATGATTTTTCTTTTATGTGTTAGGATATTAAGTAAAGATCATGTTCCATGAAGATATATTGTAAATTTCCTACTGATACATATATAAAAATGTATCATTATTAGTGATATGCATTGCTAAGAACTTAATTTGAACAACCTTAAAGGCCATTTTCTCAATATTTAGATTTTTTTTGCACCCTCAGATTCCAGAATTTTCAAATAGTTATCGCGGTCAAATATTGTCCTATCCTAACAAACCGTACGTCAATGGAAAGCTTATTTATTCAAATCTTAATAAAATAAAATAAAAATACACTTATGACTGGCTTTGTGGTCCAGGGTAACAAATATTGTTGAAAATAATTTATTTATTAGATCCTTATAAATAAATAAAAATAAAATAATGTATTTATTAGATCCTTTGTCGATCAAACTTTTCACTCTCTAAATTCATAGGTCAGATCTTACATGTGGCTGAAGTGTCAAAATATTTTATAGCATCACTGTAAGAATACAAAACCTCTGCACATCAGTAGGCTACTCTATAATCAAACATTGATACTGCAGTGTCCTGAACAGTAATTTTATGTCCAGTCCATCATTGCAGGTTGTACAGGCTGTTATTCATGCTGCATCCCGCTGATTTCTCCTCTGAGATGTAAGTCAATCTGTCTCTCTCTAACCACCTTTAAAATGCTCTGACAGTTTCCAGCACTGCAGCTGCATTTATTTGCGACAGGGTCAAAAAACAGCTTTAGCTGAGTTCAAATGGAGGCACAATGAGGACCAAGTAAAAGCATCTTATCCAGGAACGATTACAGATATTATTGACTGAAATAAATCCCAAATCACAACTGATGTGGTTGGAACTGCCCCCACAGGACCCTCCCGAGATGGCCACCACAATTAACCATCACAAATGCACCTGTTTAACTGAAGAAGGCTGGTTACCCATAATGCATCACTATAATCCTCTGTCTAATGACATTCTCTCTGAGGAGCTTTCATGAAGACCCTAATGAAGAGATAACCAACACGGCTCATGGGAAAACAGCCACCATTATCGGTCCAGGTAGACGAGAAAACATGTACCTCAGCGTTTACTGATTTTATCATTTGTAATTTTGACGCTATTTTAAGTTGGTGTCACATGAGAACGGCTAAATGAACCATGGGCATGTCCAGTGCCCTTGACTGCCTGCGTGATGGATGGGCCTGTCAGCCAATGACAGTGGCTAGATAATTTCCTGAGATGTTTTTGGAGGGCTATTTTGCAGTGACACAGGGGCAATGGGGCATGTTATTGGGCAAAGGCGAGGAGTGGGACTGTCATGCTCCCCTTTCACACAAGCCAGTGAGAACAGGAACCTCTCTGGGCGTAACGTTAGACAGCCAGCATGGGGAGACCAGGATAGGGTCTCTGGATGCTTTCTTAAAGCTACAGCTATAAATATTGTATTTCTGAGCTCCTAGTGTTGTCCTGCTTATGACATTCATTATGATGGTTCAGCTGGATCTCTGGGATTGATAGATGTGTTGGCTGTGTTTTAAAGGTCTTTCTCCTGTCTAGGGAAAACTAAAGCAATATTTCCACTGTCAGACTTTGAAACAAAACGAGACTTTTACATTTTCAGAAAGAAAGTGTTGCTTGCCCATGCACAAACTGCCTCCAAAATGTTTGAGTTGCCCCACCAACTTTCCCACTATCTGCAAATGAGTTGTGCTATAAGTGGTTGCTAGGGCATTGGTTTGGTGTTCTGGGTGGTCGCCATGGGGTGTTGCTTTGTGGTTGCAAGGGCATTATTCTGGGTGGTTACTAGGATGATGCTGACCGGTACTGTAGCTTACTGTCCCAAGTCTAAAGAGCCCACCCTCAAGCCTCTGTGATGTCCTGATGCCTACAGTGGCAGATCCCATTATTCATAATGTACATTATAATGCATTACATCATTAATGCATTGAAACCAAAGTAACTAAAATGCATTATAATATTTGCAGATTCCTTGTTACATCTGAAATTGGCTGTTTGTCATGTGTTTTAATGCATTATACTTTCTAAAGGTGTGTTAAATGAATAGATAAGTATTATAATTTATTATAACTGTGGCTATAATTATTCATGAGACCATACAATGCTTTATAAGGTGCATTAAGAGGCATAATTAATTTATTAAAAATACTTGCCTTATATATACACAGGCTTAAAGTAAAGTGTTAACAATTTATTCAATTTATTAAGCCTTTACTGTGCTGTAAATCATTTTATTCAGCTAACCACGCCCAGTCAGCATCGATTTTGCATGATGGAAGCATAATTTGTCTTGCATAAGATAAAATAATTGTATTTGTTATAATACTGATATACTTAAATGCATACCTCAGGTCTTTATTGACCTGATACATCAGGTTAGACATTAACCTTCTTAGTGTTACTCAATTTATCCTCAATCCCTCAATTTTAAACAATATAACAAAATATATAAAAGAATGTCTGTTTTCCAATTATTATTTTTTTTGTAAAAAGTGTATAGGGTCGCTAGCAACCCGAGGTATGTAATAGTGTAAGTGTATTTTTTTTCGGCACAACAATAATTTAATCTCTGATGAGTGCCATTCACCTTTATTCCTCAAAGTGGCAATATCTGATACACAATGATGATGTGATGTTTCATTCATAATCACCACAGACATTAAACAAAATAATACACAAGTATCTTCAGCAAAATTTTAAATCACAATCAAATATTAGTGTCACTGTCACTTGATGTAACTGGTGAAGAAGTTGTCAGCGATCAAAATACTGATTTTGAAAATGATTGAGAATATGGCTGAGGTCACACATATGAGCCTGATGCAGAATGTATTGGGGAAATTATCTCTACACTCTAAAAAAAAAAGGTTCATCATCGTAATCATAGAGGAACAACTTTTGGTTCTATATAGCACTATATCTTAACATGTTCGGTATATGGTAGCGGTCCTATATAGCACCATAGATAGCAGTGCTATATAGCACCTTAGTCAAAGAACCGGTGAAGAACCTCTGAAGAACCACTGAAGCACCAAAATTGGTGCTATATAGCACTTAAAAAGGTTCCCCTATGATTACGAGCCAAGAACCATTTTTGGTGCCATATAGTTTTTTTTTTTTTTAGAGTGTAACGATGACAGTGATTATGGTAAAAAACCATCTGCTCAATTTCTAAAAGGTAACAAAAAATGTTTTCTTTTATTATTTTGTAATTGTAATATCAGAAGAATTTTATATTATTGTGGCAGTTAAATATCCGTGTTAGATATAGATCCAGGTCGCAAAAGACCCGAATATGTAATAATGATTGGTGAAATGTTCATGCATTTATTTAATGAGAAAAAGCCAACAGGTCTCCTGACGTGTGGAATAATACCAATTGCCCTGCATGTTTGAGCTGGGCAGCATGATGAGGGATCGGTTAGTGAAGGTGACAGCAAGGCCTCATGGTCAGACAGGGATGCTTTGGGATGAGAGTAGTGTTGCTGGCCTCTAGAGATCCAGGGGGAAAAAAGCTGTGGACATCTGCAATCTCACTTAAGACACGATGAGAGCACTCCATATAGCACTGCAACCTTAAACCAGTAACCCCACACTTGAGAGAACAAGAGAGAGACACAAAAGATAGAGACTAAAAAAGATCTGGACATGCAAGACCACTGAGGTAAACATCAATGGGCAATGTTTAACAAATCCTCAGTGGTTCATTTCCGTTCAGTTCAAGAATTGTTACTACTCATAACTGAATATAGGTCAATATTGGAATCCAGAAATTAGCCAGCTATGGTAGGAATCTCAAAGAATTTGCTTAATTCCACAAAAGGCAATATGATAAAAGACACCAATGCAAGCACATTTATTATTAATCATAATTATCTCAATTGATCTTTCCAATAATATGTTTTTTTAGTCTAACTGTAGGCTGTTAACTGTTTCCAAGCATTCCAGAATCTACACAACAAAATTATGTTTATAATAACATGGATATTTCAACATTTACAAGCTAATAACTTCCTGTGTCCACAAAAACCAAATGACTTAAAAAACTAAACTGTCAAAAGTTTTCTCTGATGGGTAGATTTAGCGGTAGGGTTAGTGTACGGGGATAGAATATACAGTTTGTACAGTATAAAAACCATTATGCCTATGAAGAGTCGTCATAAACCACATATACAAGTATGTGTGTGTGAATGTGTGTATGTGCGCAAGGTAAAAAAAAAAAAGAGTTTTAAATCTGTCTCATGTCAAGGTCATGTCTTTTATTGGATGAGTTTGTGTGAGAGAGCTGTCCAGCGTTGTGGTGTAGTGTACTCGTGGCCTTCAGTGAGTCCACTGATCTGAGAGTAAATTACCGTTCAGTTTTTATGTGTTTCACCTTGGCTCAGGAAGAACAGCTTTTGACTTCACACTTGAAAGAAGACTTTGGTGAAAAACACCACGGAAAAATAGGCAAATCTCAACGTAACACCGAGAATGATGCAATCGTTGGGATCATTAATATGTACGCCCCCAACATTTGCATATGCAAGCACATGTTCACTGTCAGGAGAAACTGCGCAGCCGCCGTATCAACTGGAGTTCTGCAGCAGTAAGCCTGACGCAAGGATAGCGAACATGGCAGATCATGGAAACAAATGTTATGTTCCAGGCTGTGCAGGGGATGTGAAGACGTTTCATACTCTTCCCACAGATAAAACATGTCAACAGGCATGGTTGATGTTTATTTATAATCGGATATGGCGACAATTTAATTCAAAGTTGTTAGTTTGCTCAGCCCATTTCACCACGGACAGTTTTTCAAACCTGGGACAATATCAAGCAGGCTTTGCTCAGCGTCCGACACTGAAGAAAGGGGCGATTCCAACCATATACCTGCAATCAGTAAGTGATTTTATCCACTTCTTGACTGTCTAAACAATTTCTGATTAAATTGAAAGCTTCTTAGAGAGATAACATTAACGATAATATCCCCGTTGTTGTCTAGATCCAACACAAGATGCTAGTACAGTAACAATTGGATAATCCGAGTAGTTTACATAACTAAATGGCTAAATAAATCGACTTTTTAAATCAGTACTCTACTGTCAAACTCAAACGTTACTGTACAAACAACATATTTAAGTGCTACCCAGTTCAGTTTGTGATTCAAAGTGAAGAAGCTATCATTGTAAAATCATACAGGGACACATTACAATAATTTAAATGTTTTTACAATCCTAAAAAAGTTGTGACTGCTGATGTATATATTTAATGCTATATGCTAGTTATCGTTTAGGCTGAAGTTATGGTACGGACGTAATGATTTTGCAGGTTCCTAATTAAAATAAAGACTTAACTTACCATTCAGAAGCGTTCATTTCCAATCTCAAAACATGTTGTTGTTCCTCAAAATCTGCATCTTCGTCAGAAACAGGCTCAAACATATAAGGTTGAATGCCTAATCTCTCCATCGTCATGACGGTCAGCTATCATTGAGCCGCACAGTGAAACAGCCAATCAGAGCAGAACTCTGCATTAATATTCATGACCCTTCCAAATAAGGCAAAAACAGACCATTTCATCCTGGGGAAGATTTCTAGAGTTGTAAATGGACCTGTAAAACCTTATCTGGACAATTATTGACCTTAAATAAGGCATATATGTATACCAGAGAACAATTTAAAATGTTGTTTCAAATCATTCTAGTGCACCTTTAAAGCTGCAATATGTAACATTTTTGCAGTAAAATATCCAAAAACCACTAGGCCAGTGTTATATATTTTGTTCAGTTGAGTATTACAATATCCCCAATGTTTCCAACTATTTGTAAATTGTGAGAAAATTTATATTTTAACCAAGGAACCTGGACGTGTGAGGGAGTCGCTTGTCAATTGCGTTATATCAGCGTTACCCTTGGTTTAGAGTTTTATTTTGCATGCTTATGAGCTTGCGTACAGAGTAACGTCATAACATAATTTTCAACACACTCAAATGTATCTAATATGATAAACAGAACGGGGTTACCTCATACTCATGACCGGAAAAGTGGAAATAGCACCGGCGACTGTGGCACAATAAAATTCCCGCTGCTAGAGAGGCGTGTGTTGCGTTCGTCTTATACCAATCGCTCCAGCGGCCTTGCTCAGCTACCACAACACTCGGTCCTGCTCTGCTTCATACTACAGTAATGTTAATAATCGCATCCATGAACATGATTTCTGCCTGAGTCCTATCTCGATTCTTTTCCACCAGGTGTGAGGTGAAGAACACATGTCCCAAGATTCTGCGCTCAAACTTGGCGTCATCAAGCCACACCTTTGTTTTAAATAGGCGACCTCTGTCGGATGGAAAAGTTACATAGTGCACCTTTAAATCCAAATGAGCAAAGCTTTTTTTAAATCCTAGATCTCGCATCAAACACTCGTGTGCTTCATGTGAGGAGCGCAACTGTACGTGCAGAGCTCCAGACTAACTTTTTTCACTAGGAGCACAGTGGCCCCCAACTGAAAATTTTAGGGGCACAACCAGACAATTTAGGGGCGCACACCGTAAATCAACATGCTAACCAAATCTACTAATTTCCAATGTATTACTAATAAATACTTTGATAACATGGCTCCAGACTAACATTTGAGAGCAGTGGGACCAAGGAGGAAAAAAAGTTAATTTAATCATAAAATGACTATTGTTTTGCATTGTTTTGTTAATAACTAGTACATGTTTGTTTATTGGAAATGTAACAGTGAAGCACTGAGCTTGAGTTGTTATGCAGAAAAAAAAAAATACTTTTATTAACAGTAATGTGCAAAAACCAAATTTTTATAAGGAAAATATAATATTTAATATTTCACTCTTATTAAATGAACCATTTTTCTTCTATAGTATCATACTGAACTAAAAGGAACACTTTTTACTTGTTTTCTGTGTAATCCAGTCACAATTTGAAGAAAAGTGTTTTGTGGAAATGCAAATAAGTGCCATAAAGTGGCCAGCCTTTAAACTTTTAGTTTTACAAATCATCACACTAAAAATAATATTAAAATTGGATAATATTTAGAGCTTTGAAGTGCTGGAAAAAGTGTGAAACACTTGAAAAGTGCTTGAATTTCACTCTCAAAAGGTTATACGAACCCTGAGATGAATAATGTAAAAAAAAAGAGAAAACATTCGACTATTTCTTCCACAATACCATGGGTTGTTACTTCATTAAATCCATGGTGAATTTTTATGATTTGTGGACTGAAACCCCTGAATGTTTCAAAATGTTTCTCATGGTCTCCACGTCAGCTCTGTTTGATCTGATATCTGTGGTTTATAACAGAGAATTCTGCACCAAACACTTCCCACTAGGTCTCGCAGTAGCAATGTTATTGATACTGTGGTGAATTCAAATGCTTTCTCACTGGATCTCCCAGCGCTGTTTAGTAACGGTGTGGCGTGATCGAGATCGCCCGTGTATGAGCTTGCGCTGCGATGTCTATTATTACTCCGAGCTGATAAACGGTCCACGCAGCACAGCTCAAACGAGTACCGCGGTTCCGCTTTCGTTTCGTTTGCCGTCCGATGTTTCTCAAATGTAACAGAAATGGCACCGCGGTGGTCCAGTGCGACCTCCAACCAAATTCAGTCGCACCAGCAGGAAAAAAGGTCGCAAAATGCAACCATTTCCCTCTCCAGAACATTCACATTCACCGTTCCCTGCTGGTGGAACGATCTTCCCACCTCCATCCGAATTGCAGAATCACTGACAGCATTCAAACGACAGCTGAAAACTCACCTCTTCTGCGAGCACTTAACCTTATCTTAAAAAAAAATAAATACTAATTTTCCTTATTTTCCTTCTATTTTCCTCTACTTCTTCCCTGCCCTAGTGTGTGATGCTCTGTGCGATGTCCAAAACGTAGTATTTCAGGCACGTTCTGTGTTTCGCTGCCTCCTCATGACGGATCGCTTCCTGTACTCCTCAGTTGTAAGTCGCTTTGGATAAAAGTGTCTGCTAAATGCATAAATGTAAATGTAGTCGCAGTCTGGAGCCCTGACGTGGTCAAAGACTTTTTATATAAAGGAATATGGTGCACTCTGATTACTTATGAATGGGAGAAAGTGCAACGCACAATATGGCGAACAAGCCCCGCCTTCTAAATGAAAGAGCCAATTGTTGATTAGTAAAGTCATCGCGTCATTGCAGCTGCCATTAGAAGCTCCGGTTGCTATAGAAACAGGCAGTGTTCTTAGATGTGCGTTTAGGATTGTGCAGGCGCATTAGAATTGTTCAGGCAGAAAAAGTTTTTTTGTTGTTGTTATGATTCGAACGTTCATCAACAAAATTCATTAAACAGTTGTTTTCAAATATGAAATTTAATCATAAGCTTGGCGAACAGCTTTGGAGAATTTATGTTTCCCCATTTAAAGGGATAGGAACTGCACTTAGGCATTTCAAAGATGGCCGCTGAGTGAAATGTCTTAAAGGGATTTTGACGTGGTGTGCATGCAATTGGACATTGATAGAAAATATTCAGCTAGTATGATATCTTATAAGGCAGCTCAGTAGGTTGTTTTATTCAGCATTAAAATATACAGGAAATGTATGTGATTGGACCGAGGTGGGGCCCTGCTTCCATTACCTCGCACTGGGCCCAACCCCTGCTTGTGACGGCCCTGGGTACAAAGTCTGTGATTTTTCCACAATAAACACACTCAGAAACCGCCAAAGTCCTCAGAGTACTGTATCTCAATGCTTTTTCCAAGAGGTTTTACAGTCTTCCCAGAGGATCTCAATGGTGTACGGCACCAGTCCAGTTGAGGAGAAAGAGGAGAGATCAGGACTGACCTTCAGGATCAGATTGGGGGATGGGAAAGGACCTGTCTCCACGCTGCAATTAATACACAGTGTTTTTAGCGCTGTAGTGTCGGCGTTGTCCCAAGGGCCAAGAGCACAGAGCAGGACTTTCATATTACGCTACATACTTCTGCTCTCTCTGAAAGGTCACGGATCTGATCTGTATTCAGAAAGCTTTAGATTTCGGTGATGCCACTGTAAACAGCAGAAAGTGAATCTTCAGCGTGAGGTGGAGGACGAGGGACCGTTTGTGTCAAGTGTGAGGTCAACAGCATTTAAGAGTCCTAAACTGGACGTGATGCGCGTTGAGAGCCACAGAAAATCAGAAAATGAAAGAGAGAGAGAGAGAGAGAGAGAGAGAGAGAGAGAGAGAGAGAGAGAGAGAGAGAGAGAGAGAGAGAGAGAGAGAGAGAGAGAGAGAGAGAGAGAGAGAGAGAGAGAGAGAAAACAAATAATAGAGCTGTGACTCACTTGACTAACAGAGTCTTTTTTCTATTCTGACCCTTTTAATTAGAAGAAGTGGTTCATGCTCTCAGGCTTGAATAAAAGACTGTGAGTGCCACAGAAATAAGAAATACTTTTGAAGAGAAAAAAACAAGTCTGAATAGAATGCAGCATAAGGCATGTTCTTTTCATGAAGGTGTCAAACTGCTGTGAAATATTTCTTCTTGATATTTTCTAATTATAACCCCTGGATAATTTTTTTTTCCCATCAATAAATTGTTTACCATAAGACCAGGAATGTCCCCATTTAATAGGGTTGATTTTGATTTAATTGAAGAGTGAATAAAGGGTTCATAATACAAATTGATCATGTCACTTCAGAAATATACCAGTTGAATCAAATGTGATAATTTCATGCTACCATTATGTCGTTTTGGAGCTTGAATTTTTTGAACATTGACTTTGATGGGGAAAAAACAGCTGAAACATTCTTCAAAAATTCTTCTGTTGTGTTTTGAAGATAAAAAAAAAAGCTATACCCGATCTCATGAGAAAACAACTATTTTACGAGGTGGCGATTTTGTATGAATTTGCATGCTGTGATTCGTACAGAAACAACAACAAAAAAGTTTGAAGGTCCATTCCTAACCTCACCCATAAACCTAACCAGCAGTGCGACATAAGCAGATCGTACAAAAAAACATATGAATGAGATTGTTCGAATTCATACGAATTAGCCACAAATTCACCAAAATTTAACATAGTTACATTCTGCCATGTGAGTGTGTTGGTTGGAATGACATGAGGGTGAGTAACTTATGACAGAATTGGTCTTTGTTGGTGAACTTTTGGGTGAATCCATTGAAGACAGCGGAAAATATTGAACAAACTGTATTTCTGTGACTAGCTTTATTTGAGTCAAATTAAATGTCGACTATTCTGACTAAAGTCTGGTTCCTATTGTTTAATAAGCTAAAACTTTTTGTGACATAATTTATGTTATGACACATGTACATGAAGGATTGGATTCAGCCCCAGTGTCATAATCTAATTCCTGCCAGTGAAAGGAGAAATACATGCCCACACACTCATAACAGAGTTACACGGCAGCTCCGACTGTCTTAATTCAATACACATTACATCGACCTGGGGACACCATGGAACCTGGAGCAATTACAGGATTGCTTGTGCAAAATCTAGTAGGCGAAATATACACTTGACTGTCATCAAAGTGGATTAGAAAGGATTATGGTCTGCATTGCAATAAAATCAGATGAACTACAGTGCTCAAATTATGTATGTTAAGAAAAAAGTCATGTGCTTGCAAAAAACGCTACAGCTAAACATATGAAAAAGGCTATTTCTCTCACACACTGGACAACTTTATAACCAAATTTTCTACGACAGACAAACTAATTTTATGTCTGGTAAAGTATATATAAGATCTGAGTTTTTTTTTTTTTTAATGCAGAGTTTATTATGAGAAATGCTCTCATGATATTACCATTTTCCAGATTTTAAGAAATATGTAGTGATTAAAAATAAATCATTATAACCGAATTCCAAAACTAGCTTATGTTTTAGGTTCTTGAAAGTGACCAGGGGTGTATTTCCCGTACAGCGACGTAACTCACTGCTTAAAGGGGTACCTCAGTGGTGGGAAGATGAATGTGTATTTAAAGGGGTGGTAAAGCACACTCTTTCGAAGGCTTGATTGTGTTTGTGGGCTGCACTGTAACATGTGTTCATGCTTCGTTTTTAAAAAATTGCATTATTTTTCATATATTTTACCTTTATTCTACACTGCTCTGTCCCTCCTTGTAAAAACGGTCTGATGGTTTCCGGGTTGTATGAAGCCAGTCCCTCAAAAATACGCAATGGGCTCTGATTGGTTAGCTGGCCCAGTGTGTTGTGATTGGCTAACCGCCCGCCTAGAGCACGTTTATCAGAACGTCACTCCCCTTACCTTCGCCGGTAGCCTCAAGCTAAGCCTGTGCTTCGGGTACAATAGCGTCAATAAAACCATACCAATTTGAGCCCGAATCAGACCCAGACAATTTTAGTGAAGATGATCGAGCAGAACCTGACTGCGGATCTATAGTGATCGATTTGCCAAATATCTGTTGCAAGAACGAACACTAAACATTGGCTTTACTAGTAGCCAAATCAAACACAGAACCATGTTTAGCATTCCTGTAGATAAACAATACATAAAAGCTCTAATCAAAGAATCATTTACACTAATGCCAAGTTCGCTGTTGAGATTTTAAAACGTTTGTAACTTTAGGTGTTTGTCGGATAACGTTAATATGAATGAGTATTTAACAAACTGGTTTGCAGAGCCAACTGAGCGTTGTCATCTGTTTACTTCCTTGCTACAACATAGACTACAATTAACAACACAAACTATTACAGGAAAACACATAGACGAAAAATAAATCCTACTTACAGTTTGTGGCCCGTAAACAGCTTCTTTTAATCCATCTTTCAGGACAAGCCGTTGTGCGAATCCCGCTTTCATAGTGCTCGTGAAGATTGTGGAGCTTTGCTCCGTGAGATGAGCCGCGGTCATCCGCGCGCGCCCGTCTCTTGCGGCGCTCACACCGGACGTGAATAAATCGCGCTATTCGCACGAAGGTGGACGCTTGAACATTTTGAGTTTACTCGCTTCATTCGCGCGTGACATTCACTTCACAACAGACGCAAATTCGCGTCATAGGAGGGACTTCTGCCAGCGGCTCGTCTCGGTGAGAAATGACTGACATGGGCTGTGTTTACGTCTTTTTTTTGTTAAAATGTACTGTTAATGTGTGACAAAACGGAGTTTTAAGACTTTTTCAGTCGATAATGTAGTTGTTTAAAGTTCAAATCTGTGGTTTATTTATATAAAGAGTGCCTAATAGTACATTTTATCTGGCGTTGTGAGCTCCAGCGGATCAGCGGCGCTTACACTGGCTGGTTTATCTCGTGCATCTGAACCGCAGCTCCTGTATAGCAAATACAGACGAATATTGTCCATTATGTCACATTTTCCGGTCTTCTCCTCTGACCCCTGTCTGTCTCGTGCTTTGATTTCGTCGGCATTGGCATCAACACTCTCCAGCCTACTAACTAGCCTACCACAACAACTATTCCTCGCTGCGATTCAAAATGGCCTCGCCCCCCTTATTTCATATTCTCGGAGGAGGGCTTTATGTAAATATTGGGGCTGGTGATGTCAGCACACCCTGGAGGAATGTGTAGTAGTCCCTACTGGCCGTTTGCTGTAGTCCTTAGAAACTGATTTCTTTAAAAGCAAATATCTCCCTTTGCTTTAAACTTTGAACGTTGTAACTTTGCAGATGTTGTTTATGCTCAAACAGCAACATTACACACTAGCTAAAGTTAGAAAAGTGAAATCGTGGTTTACCACCCCTTTAAACTGGGTCATTTATGTAGTAGAAATGTGAAATTATTTTTGAATTTGGTGCCTTCTAGACTGAGAAAAGACAAAACAATTATTTTTGTCTCATGTGGATGAACGACAACAACTCCCAGAATGCACTTGCTTCGCTGCTCAACGAGGCCACTCCTAAAGCCACGGCTACTGGTTATCACTTGCCTACCATGACACCGCCCCCACCGTTGTTTTGATTTTCATAGTAATACATTTTTTTCGTTCAGTTAGAGAATATACACTACAATTAAAAACTGAACGTGTCTTTTCAATAATGTGTGAGTGAGCCGAACGAAAGTCACGGCACAGATGCAGCAGGAGTCAGATCACGAGAGCGAAGCAAGAGCTGAGCATAGCTGAGGTTAGCGCGCCAGTCATTTACGACGCGTGTCCAGTCTGGTGCGTTTTCAGATCAAGCCTAGGCTATATGGAAGCTTAAATTTCATAGGAATTCATTGAATATTTGAAACACTCACTTTGCTCCGCACCACTCCGTGATGAATGCCCGAGCCGAGCGGCTGTTCGCATTTACATTCTGTGAGTGAGATCCCACCCCTATGAGCGGGTTGAAAACATGCAGAACTAGCTCCTTCTACTGGCTGTAGTCTCTTGCCTCTGGCCAAATTTTTTTTTTTTTTTTTCCAGAAATCAAATGCATAATTTTCTCGTCTCAGGGGGACATGAGGGGGGGCGGGAGGGGGCATGAAAATGTTAATATACTACCGGGTTTCTACTGATACAAAGCTTAATGCAAATCGCTGAAGTGTGTGTGTGTGTGTGTGTGTGGGCATGTTTTTGTGAAATATCAGGACACAAATGTGTATAATGACATGGGTATGACATAGGTATTACAAAAAGAGGGTGAAATATGAGGACGTTCCCCATGTCCTCACTTTTCAAAATGCTTATAAATCACACAGAATTAGTTTTTTTTCACATAAAGTAAACTGCACAGTCTCCTGTGAGGGTTAGGTTTAGGGGCAGGGGCAGTGTAGGGGGATAGAAAATACGGTTTGTACGGTATAAAAACCATTACGCCTATGGAATGTCCCCACATTTCACAAAAACACCTGTGTGTGTGTGTGTGTGTGTGTGTGTGTGTGTGTGTGTGTGTGTGTGTGTGCGTGTGTGTGTGTGTGTGTGTGTGTGTGTGTGTGTGTGTGTGTGTGTGTGTGTGTGTGTGTGTGTGTGTGTGTGTGTGTGTGTGTGTGTGTGTGTGTGTGTGTGTGTGTGTGCTAGTGTTTCCCATCGGTGACGATAAGGTCAGCTTTGTCAAAGATTAATTTTGCATCCAATTTTTTGAGGGGGCACTGCCTCCCTTGCCTCCATGGTGTCACTGTTTGGTTGTGATAAAAAAAAAAAAAAAAAAAAATAGTAGAGTACAAAAACAGTCTTTAATGAATCCAACAAGGTAACACTCAGGAGATAACCAAAAGAAATGGTTACTCTCACTGACTAACAGATCCGACGTGTCTGCACTAAGATGCCTCAGACAGCGTGTGATCCCGATACACACATACACAGAAGTACAGTATAGGCTACTTCAAAATATCTGTCTTTTCGAGTATTAATGCAAACATTATCTGTTATGTCTTATGTGAGCGTTTCGTTAACTGTTGGGGAAAAACATCTGATGTGTAACATTATATAACATATAATGTTGGTCTTAATATATAGGCTGTCTGTTTCATTAATGTTAATCAAACAATTGTGGTATCATGGAAAAAGTTGAATATATATTCGTTCTATAGATATTTGGTTTTGACTTAAATTTTGTGATATTACCAGATAATAACTTTTTTATTTCAAGTTATGGTTGCTAGGTGATTTTGTTTTGTAACCTTCAAAAAACTTTAACTGGATTTTTCTCTAAATGAACTTTGCTGACTCTATTGACTTCAAACTGGTGTAGCTCATTCATTTTTTTGTCTGATATACATCATACATCAAAAATACAAACCATACATAATTTTGAAGGTTTTTAATAGACAATTTTAAAATAACAATAACTATTTTTTTTAAATGTGCTCATTATGACTCATTTTGCCAGCACGGGTCACAAATACACACAACCACGAGTATGCCTAAAAGGTTGGTCTGGGGTATGGTTTATGAGAACTACGTTATGCTTCGCTGCTGAAAACAACTCATGCGAGCTGATACAAGCAATTCAATCCATTTTGGCGCTTTCTCCTTGATAGCTATTACCTAGCAGCATGGCTTGATGAAGCAAGCATAGTTCGGAGCCAAATAATATAATGTGAACAAAGCAGGGGAAGGGGGAGGTGAGCAATCGAACTCCGGGTCGGATCAAGCAATCAAGCCAAGTGTGAAAGCACCCTAAGAGAAATCCAAGAAACTATGTGCAGTTTCTTTAAGGTTTGCTCTCAGAAATAGCAACACCCTGCAGTCAAATTACAGATCTGTGTCCAATCACAAACTCTCTCTCTCTCTCTTTCTTGGATGACGATAAATGCTGCTGGTACTTTAACTGTTTTTTCTGTCCATCTCACTACAGATCATGACCTCAAACATGGTGTGCTGTAAATAGGTTAATCAGGGGTGGAGACATACTTACACACACACACACACACACACACACACACACACACACACACACACACACACACACACACACACACACACACACACACACACACACACACACAATGTGTGCTGGTTGACAGTCTGTGTGCATTAATGAGCGGGTAGGTTTGTGTGCCAGGGCTTGATGACCTCATGTCCAGCTGCTGTTAGGTGCCCCAATGGAAGACAATAAACACTGGTCTCAGCTGGACAGGGATGGTGTAGTGCAGGGAAAAATAAAACTGTTCATGATTCATGTTACCGGTACTTGACCTGCTCTGAGAAGGATTCGAACCGGGGTCTGAGGCATGGGAGGCAGGCGTGCTAACAAGGCCGCTAAAGAAAGAAGACTCTAGTGCCAGTCGCTAGTGCGCCTCTTGAGGCCAAGCTCTTACTGGCCTACGTTACACTCACCCCCCTAAACCTCACGCCCATCCCGGTCAGAGCACCAAATGTAACCTGTCCTACTCAACCCACTCCGGGCGGGAATTGAACCGGGGTCTCTGGCATGGGAGGTGGGCATGCTAACAAGGCCGCTAAAGACTGCAGCCTCTAACGTCAGTAGCTAACATGCTTCATCAGGCCAGGGGAGCTATGTTACATTTAGAAATCACGGTTACAAAAGTTGAAATTATGCAGATTCCATGCCGGTCCAGACTCTTTTTTCCCCTGGTTTTTTTTGTTTGTTTTTTTGCTGTTCTGGTGCTGGTCTAGTTGGTCTACCAGGAGTTCTTCACTAGTTCAGATGGTTGGACTATTGAAGCAACAGGGTGTTGCTGGTTAACCCTCTCGAGTCGGGAGATCGGCATGCTTTTTTTTCTCATCAGTGCCAAAGAGACTCAAATAACTCTGTTGTTTTTTATCATTCAGGCAAGTTTTATACGTCATTATAATGTTTAGTATCAAATTTTTTTGTATAAAGTCACAATAAAAACAAATTTTTGTGCTTTTTGCAAAGCACCATCTGCCTCAGGCACTACAATACTGAACATTTTAACTTTACTTTAGGTTGTTAGCAATGTAGCAATTTACATAGAATTAAACTGATGTGAGTGGTTCATTTATTAGCATTTTAAAATTGGTAATATTCTGGCATGATATTTTCTTTTGTAAGTTCTTCTAATATTCTTTTGTATGTTACTGTAAAACTTTCTATCAGTCGCCTCGTGTCAATCTCCTGGCTTGTGAATTTGTGTCCAGTTGATTGGCTGCTAGAATAGTCGGTTCTGCTATACGGCACAGATGTGAGGTGCGCTAATTTGGAACCAGCACTGCTAACCAGCAGACTAAACCAACCAGAAACCGTCATGAGCTGAGGTCTAATCCTTCATGACTGCTTTAGACCTGGGGAGATGGAGTTGGCTGTCAGTCTGTGCTGTACCATGACCACAGATGGCAGCTCAAGGAAGAAAGAAAGAGAGAGAGAGGAGAGAGAGGAGAGAGAGAGAGAGAGAGAGAGAGAGAGAGAGAGAGAGAGAGAGAGAGAGAGAGAGAGAGAGAGAGAGAGAGAGAGAGAGAGAGAGAGAGAGAGAGAGAGAGAGAGAGAGAGAGAGAGAGAGAGAGAGAGCAAAGTGAGTCAAAGAGAGCAAGACGGACAGCCAGGGGTGAGTATATCAGCATGGCCGGCCTTTCTTTTCCTGCTGTGGTCAGATGTGGAGAGAGAAGCCCTTTTTGTCCCTCTCAATGGGGGATCCATTCTGCCTCTCATCCTGAGTGCACCTGCTCGGGCTGTCACAGCGGTTTGCTCACAGCTCACTCTAGCCTCATCTCTGGCTTTACCGCAATACTTTATAGGAAACAATGGCTTTGATTGAAGTCGCTTGACTTGATTTTACATCCTCCTACACTAGGAATTTATATAAACAGATTTCTTAGAGTAGCTCACCCCAGCCAATTCTGTTAATAAACATACCCATTTGTGCTGATCTGAGATCTGCTTAAGTTTTACATACACATTTCTAAGAAAACAGAAGAGGTCCCAATGCGCAGGTCACAGTGAAGCATTTCCCTTCACCCACCACCTGCCTGTCAGTGTGATTACACAGCTGTGAGCATCTTTAATTGAAAAACATTACACACACATGCATGGCACATTTTTTGGTAGCTTTTCACTGTAAAAAACAAACAAAAAAAATTGTCATAATTGTAAAAATGCTACTGTAAAAGCCTGTTAAAAGAAGTTAATGGTTAATAATCCCTTACTATATAACAGCACATTTCATGTAATTTTATAGTAAAATTATGTTAAATTTACAGTTTTTTAAAAATTGCTGTAAATTACCATTCACTGTTCACCATTCATTTTTCATATCAGTTATGTGCATTAGAGTTTTATTTTGTACATTTAGATTTTTTTCATCTTATGTTGTTAAATTCATGTTTATTGCATTATTTAGTGTTTTGTGTTACAATGATGGTGTTTTATAATTGTGTACATGATGTAGATTTATTTTTCACTTCACTATTTTTTGCAAAACTTGTACCTTTAGGAGTACCACAAATTGTCACTGTACCCCCAGTACCCTTAAAGGGACAACTTTTTTACCTTATCAGCCCCTGAAAGGAGCACTTGAGTACCTTAGAGTAATAATACCCTTAATGTACACTATAATATATAAATGTTATGGGTAATTAAGTTATAAAATAAAATAAAATGCCCTTTTAAGGGTACTGCACCAGTGACTTTTTGTACCAAGATTTTGTACCCCTAAAGGTACAAGTTTTACACATCTTTTTTTGAAATTGTATATATTAGTAATTACATTCCACAGCTTGTGGAAAAGATGTGATGATCTATGACATGGCTTTCTCATTACCACCAGTGTTTTTGGTGGTTGGTGGTTGTCAGAGTATTATAAAGGTACAAACTTCAGAACGTTGGTACTTTAACATTGGATCATTTAATATTAATGATATTAATCATAATATTTATGATAATAATTAATATTACTATAAAATTTTAGTCCACAAAAAAGTTAAAAGTTAAGTCCACAAACCTAAAATGTTTCTATTGTATTTTTACAGTAAATTTCTGTGAATTCTATTAATTTCTGTAAAATTAACTTAACTTCCTGTAAAGTAAACATATAATGGTAAACTGTCCACTGAGGTAAAGGTACACAAATAATGACAGGTGTTTTCTTTAGTAGACGGTTGTCACAGTCGTTGGCTGCAATGAAGCGCACGACAAAGGAGATACTCAAAATAAATCTTTAATCCAAGAATCAAAAAATAAACAGGAGAATAACTCGGAGGAAACAACTATGGAACTAACAGAAAGTGAGGGCTTAAGTACAAGGCCAAACAATGGAGCTACCAAGATAATTAATGAAAACACACCTGAACCGAGGACTTGTATCAATCTGTAACCATAGAAACAAACAGGAGGAGAATTAACTATTAACAAACTAACTGCAAACAGAAACAGAACACAATGAAAACTGAATCAAAAACTGAACGTACACGTTACATTACACGTAGTGTTCCTTTCGTCAATGAGAATTATGACTAAATATCGTCATGAACGAACCTTTATCACGTGACGAAAACGAGAAGAGACGCAACGTAAATGCTGGTCATGTGACGATGACTACAATTAAATGTATAATGCAATATTGTTGACGAAGTTGAACGAGACTAAATGTGGTTTACAAAATAAAACCTATGCTAAAATGTCTCTTCATTTTCGTTGACCAAAACGAGACGAGACGAAATGTTATAACGTTTTTTTGACGCATTATTGTTATTATTTTGCAGTATTTCTGTGTGTCTCACTTCAGGGGCATCAGGCTGCACTGCGCAGACGATGTCACTTCACTTCCGTAAGCCCTACTCGCGGCATTATTTAGAAGATGCAGCTGCAGTGAATTACCATAAACAACAACAAAGTTAAGTCTGACACAGAGAAAGGGACCAATGGCCGGCCAGCCGGGGTTCGTAAGGGAGAAAAAGAAGAAAAACTTTCATTACATAGAAGTGGAAAAGAAAACGGAATGTGTTATGGAAAAAGTTCAGGAGAAATGCGGCCACAAAATCACAGGAAAAAAACACCACAAACCTTAAGAGACATCTCAATGTTTTTATTTATTTTATTTAAATGTATGTGTGTGTACTAACATGTTTGGTTGGTAAAATAAATATGTTGTAAATTCAAATCAAAACGTCTTCCGTGTCTGGAATGGATGTATTCTTGAGTCTATAAGGTAACAATAATATATTAAACTAATCTTGTTTGAAATGGGTTTGGCTAAAAGAACATTTTGGTTTTGTCTATACTACTAGGTACTTATACTATATTGCCTGGGTTAAATAGAATTGCATCACTAAAGAGAGACTAAAATACAATTTTCACTGACTAAAAATAGACTAAAATGTCATCAGTTTTCGTAGACTAAAACTAGACAAAAATAGTAATGGATAATTCTGACTAAAATGCTCAGACTTTTAGTTGACTGAAACTTGACTAGACTAAAAAGAGTGACTAAAACTAATAAAAACTAAAAATGGACCGGTAAAAATTTTCTTGGGAGGAGCTGGCCATGGCCATGGCCATCATGGTCAGCGTTGCACTCTTTGGGCTTAGCTCTATGGCTGGAGCAGACTCAGAGGTTGGAGTGGACTCTGCTCAGGGGATGGTGTGGATCTGTGTGTGGCCCAGGCACACAAATGTTAGAGCCATTATGGACAATGCAATGCTCTCTGGGTTGAGCTCTGGAATTTCCCTCACTGGAACGGACTCAGGAATTTCACTCACTGAAAGCATAGTGAACATTTGTATAGGCAATGCTGCAGTCCTTGGATTTGGAGACACTGTGACCATTTGCATTGGTAGTGCTGTTAAATCCATCTGAAGTATGGGTCTTGCATTCTGTCACGGTCGGTGGCTGTAATGAAGCACATGACGAAGGAGATACTCAAAATAAATCTTTAATCCAAGAATCAAAACAATAAAGGAGAATAACTCGGTGGAAACACGAACAAACCGACTTCAAACAATGCAAGACAAGGAACTAACAGAAAGTGAGGGCTTAAGTACAAGGGCAAACAATGGAGCTAATGAATGAATTACCCAAAACACACTTGAAATGATGACTCAAATCAATCTCTAACCATAGAAAAAAACAGGGAGGAGAATGAACTAATTAATAAACTAACTGCAAACAGATGCAGAAAATAATCAAAAACAGAACATACACTTGCCATTGGTTCCTGTGCACTGTTCAGTGTAAATGCTCCCAAGGTGCATTGTGACTGGAACACTTAAACTACATATGGAAGTAGTCAGAAAACCATGATAATATATTGTAAATAATAGATGTATTAATACATTATTAATAACATATTAATAACCAGTTTAAACCGCAATCTGTCTCAGCTGACCACTTGTGATCAGATCACCCAAAGCAGATGTCAATAACAGCTTTAAATTGGGTCTTTGATTTTAATCGCATGTGGTGATTACAGGTATTATACATATTCTATGTGATTTCCATATCAACATTCATTAACTGTTCCTAATCAAAGACTTTTTTGCTTCCACATTTCACATTTCTAGGGTATGTTTGTCATTGAGCCCATTCATTTCTAACCCTGCTTTTTTTAGACATTTATTCTGATACAAGTAGACACAAATCAAAATGGTTTATTTTTGTTTGTTTATTTGAGAAGTACAGACCAAAAGTCTTCAATGTCCCCAACTTCACGTGTTGCCTTGGCCACTGACTCTGTTTCCACAGGACAGGCCTGAAATCAATACTTCTCGCACTGTCATTTGTCACATATTTACAAGGCTGAGAAGCACTCCATTTTAGGACAGTGTAATCTATCAGTTCAGAGTCTCTGGTTTCTGTTCCTCCCTCCTTCTCTCTCTTTCCCGCTCTCATTTCTTCTCTCCTGCATTGTCTGACAGATGGGATATGAACGCCACTGGAAAAGGATGAAACCCCTCAAGTTTGAACGTTCTATTCTGCTCTGTATTTGACTGCATTTAAAACAACTATTAATCTCAGTTTGAACTAGATTAAAATTTAGTTATCACTTGACATATGGTATAGTACATAGCGGTTCTTTTTTCACCACTACCTAGAAACCCTATGGCCATTTACAAACAAATTGCAACCTGGGAGAAAAACATAACCTTTCCACACTCTAAGGTATGAAATAAGCCAGCAACACAAATTGAAGGGTTTTTGAGGCACTTTAAATGAATATAATCAATTTCTCCCATTTGCTGTTGAGCACTTTACGAAGGGCTTGATATCATTTCATTCAGAGTGTCTAGCCAGTATAACACGTCTTAAAGGCGGAGCATTCAGACTTTATGAGATTTCCATCACTTGAGATGATAAACTTGATATCTTATGTTCCCCAGTAAGAGTAGGGGAGACAGAGACCTTTTTGCTTTGACATCTAATTTTTTTAAAAAAATTTTGCACTATCAATCACAAAGTAACACATTACAAATTATAAATATAAGTTTATCCAAATCTGATATGACTTCAGTGTATGTGAGTATATCATTTTAAACTATGTTGGCAAGAGTTTTATTAATTTATGTAGGTGTAAAAGGATTTACATTTTATATTAGGTGGTCTTAATTACTATATACTTACATCAAAATGCAAGTACAATGTACTCATTGTGTTCATATTGTATTGCAAAAAAACTTTTGCTGATTTTGAGGTGGGATATGGGTAAAGTTATGGACAGGTGTGGTGGTATGGGTAGGTTTAAAGGGTAGGGTTATGTGTAAGGGAAGGGTCAGCAGTGTACATATAAATGTAACTATACATAAATTAATTACAGATGTAATTACATGCAGGTAATTTTTTTAAATGTAAGTACAATATAAAAACATGTATGTACACAATAAGTGCATTAAATCAAATTATTAATTTAAATGTTAGTACATATTAGTTAAGGCCACCTAATATAAAGGGTCCAAAAGTGCCATAGTTCCATTAGTCTGGTATAACTATGTTCATAGTTCATACTTTTATTGTGTCAGATAGCCTGCAGAACAACTAGTCACTGTATTTTCCAAAGTTTGCACAATTTATGGAAATCTTATTTGGTTTCCTATTATTTATTTTATGTTTATTTTATTATGTGCCATTATTTGTGGTAATCACATTGGTGCACACTGGATTATTGTGGTGCTCCTAAACATCATCCTGAAAAAAAAAAAATTATATTTGTAATTCTATTTGTTTTTGTGGTGCCTATTTATAGTTCCAGTTTTTTTGTTGTCATATTTGTACTCCTAGTTTTTGTCTTCATAATCGTTAGCATTAACAACAACAAACTTGCACTAGATTGGTGCATTTTAGTAATTTCCATTAGGCACAGAGTAGTTCGCGTGGTGTGAATTTTTAGTCTGAATCCAGGCCTCACAGGTCACACCAGAGGAAGCAAATCAAGCAGTTCCAGTAAGTATTTGTTCAGTAAATCACATGTTGGAGGAGGAGCAGAGATGTGACGATATCCATTAACACTGCTGCAGGGGTCAAACACCGCACATACGCCATCCCAGCATTCAAATGAGGACGCACGCCTCTCCCCTCTTCCTCCCCTCATTGTCAACAGACCCATGGGCCTGTTTGGTGTGACCCTACACCCCTTCAGCCATTACAGCCTAATTGAAACACATCCACTGGGACGTAAACACACACACAAACACAGACAGATTTACAGGAAACTTCACCACTTACCAAAACACAGGATTCCGCTACCAGAAACAGCAGTGAGTTCCAAGAAGAGGGGATCCATTAATAATGGATCAGTTTAAAATCACATCCGAAACGTATGGATTTTCTGTTGTGAGGTGAACGACAGGCCTTGAGTCAAAGATCTCTTGCTGGAGACCTGGCTGGAGAGAGTGAGCTAGCATGGGATGAGTGCTGAGTTTTGAACATCACTCATTGATTGGCAAAAGCCTCGTATAACCCTGTTATAACAACATGTTCGACAGGGTGGAGCACAAGGGCCAACTTCTTGTCACGAGTTTCTAAGCTCGGCTGGGCAGAGCTCTGTTAAATATTAAAGATTAACCACAGAGCATCTGGCTTCTAAATAGAATGAGACGAGTCACACCTAAAACCTGAGGGAGCCCAACTGTTAGCTCCGCAACGTTCAGGTTTAGCGGTGCAACAAAGGGACATGTTTTCTCCATTTATGTACATTGATTTTGTCTATGACTCGTGTGTTGCGGCTGTTGTGATAAAAGGTTGCCATTTCATAGATGACATCCTCTTCATTTTAAATACAGAAAAACCCTATTTGGACCTAAACCTTGAGACACAGTGAGTAATTTCTGCACCACTAGTGCCACCATGCAGAATTATGAAGATAATGCAACATTTCAAGAAATGTTAATACTTCAGAAAAATCATGGATGGATCCGATTCCTACAAACAGTACTGCTATATCTATCAGGGTATGTTGCAGATAAAGACACCATTAAATCAAAATTTAAGTTTTTTGGCTTTTAGTAAAAAATATATTCGTCTTACTGTTTTCTGTAAGCTAGTGTACTCCAAAACAATGACAGAATTCACATTTAGAAGATATAAGCATTCAAAACTCAGTCTCTCATTTCCGCAATATGGATCAATAATTTTGATGACATCCCTCTGCACTTCAGACTTTCATCTGATTTTGTGTCAACCTGGTCTCATTGGAAAAATTTACCTGTGGCAACGTTTTTGCAAACCCCAAAATACGCACTAATACGTACATATAACTGCAGTTTCTAACAGAAATGAACACTAGAGGCAGTAAAACAGCAAGCACTTTTTATCGTTTTCATACCAGATTATGGATCAAACGGCATGTTTTCACGTGGCTCCTTGCACAGTACTATGTTACGACCTCAAAAAATTTTTTAACATAGTGTATTTTGGAGTTTACATCACTTAACAAGCTCCATGTTGGGCTTGCTGGGTAGCTCAGCTGGTACAGAATTGTACTTGCAATGCCGAAAGCTAGGGTACAAATCCCGTTAAAGATCTGTCATGATAAAAGAACTCAAAGACAAGAGTTCAAAACACAAGCTAAAATGGTTACAAATGTATTTTTGTCACATTTGCTTTTGTTAACACTATCGGGTAGGTTTAGGGTTTAGTGTAGGTGTACGTTATTTAATATGATGGAGCATTAGGTTTTTAGCGCCACTCACCGAACATTTCACTTCAAAACTGTCGTAAAATGTGCACAACGCAACGTTTTTTGGGGTTTGCAAAAACATTGCCACAGGTACGTTTTTGCAATGAGACCAGGCTGTTTTCTGTCCAATCAAATGCTCTCTAGAATCTAAAGCATCCCGCCCCCTACACTCTAAATAGATAAGGCTGCAGCTAAAATTGGTCATGAATTCAGACAGTGTAAATGTAACATTTATCCACTGGACGTGAGCTTGGTGATGAACCCAAGTACAGTTTTATTTAACAAAACATGAGCAGATACAAAAAAACAAAGACTTGGCTTGGCAAAACAAGAACTTAACAAACTCACCAACAATGGGTTACACAGACATTACTAGACCAAGACACATGGCAAACATGAGGGCTTTTAGACAGAGACTAATGACTAACAAGACACACCTGTGAACAATCAAGACAATGAACCAATGACAGAAATGAACTGAGAACCCACATGACTAAATCAACCAATGATAACATGACACAAGAGGCTGCGGCTGGATGCAAGCAATCGCCAAGAGTAACCGCGTGCAGGCAGGGCAGGGAGGAGCTGCAAACGGAGACATGAAGTCGGACACTTTCTGTTTGCAAGCTTTATCACAGCTGAAGGGAAATAATATTTGTCAAATACACAGATGTTTCAGAGACATTTTCCTTCAATACTTTTTGTACGCTATACTGCTTAATACAGCATCTGTTTGTACAAGAATAAAGTTCGACATATAAACCTACACTATCAATGTAGTGGGGTCTACGTTTTTTTATCAGTTTTATTTTGATAAACATGACAATATAACATCGCGACTACATGAAAAGAGGTTTTACCGTTGTTTGTGAGCATTAGTGGAACTGAAGGTTTTAGAATAAACATGAAACACACGTAATTACTGTCAGCCGGCTGCTCTCGAAACGCTCTAGCGGCACTTTGTTGACATATGTCACAGTCACGTTACGCCGGCGCTGCCTCAAGTCAGACAAAATTTCTAACCAGCATTCACTACTTCAAGTCAGCCGCCGATCGGTCTGTGCATCGCTGTATGAAGTTGAACAAGCCTTAGGGAAGCATACGTTAGTGTAACACGAACCACCGCAGCGCGCTCACAATCTGCTCCGGTCCAGAGACATAACAGCACAGAGCGGATCATATGCCAGCACATACCAGAAAACGTATCGGACCCATTTGAATTCTGCACAGAATGCTGTTTTTTAAAGCGATATAGAGGAGATGAGGAGGAAAGTGTTGTTTACCAAGCTCAGCGGCTCTGGCCGAGTGGTGATATAAACGAAATGTTATTGGCTATTTTAAAAGGGGGAGGAGCTGTTCGATATGTCCCGCCCTGTCTTCCTGTTTCAGTAGAAATTATGTCAACATTTTGAATAATGCTGCAATTTAGGATAAGGATAATGGTTATTATTTGTTCCAAACTCACGCCGTTGATACTCTTTTTCCTGAGATGCTCTAAAAACTTGACTTGGTGCTGATGTTACGCCACCACTTTGACGTTAATGGTTACCTTTTCTGTTTTGAAAATACATGGAATGACTCCAAATTTGACTCCAGCACTCTGTTGTTGCAAAAAGATACTTGCTTGAACCAATGCTGTTCTCTCCAGACCTTTTGAGCGGCTCAAACAGATTGCAGTTCCATTTGGTGGCGCTAGTAGCAAAATTAGACACTTAACCTTTAACAGAACCAGGAAGAAAACAACTATAGGTCAAACCAGCAGGGCCATATTTGAAATGGACCCTTCTCAATACCTCAAAGTACAATCTTATTAGACAAGTCTCAGTGCTCTGAGTGCTGTATATTTATAAGAAGTATTACTGCTGGCTCTGGTCTTTGCTTCGTTTATTCCAATTAATCAAGACCTTATGATTCAGTTGAACTTTGAGAAACCTGAACCAACATGTACAGACATCAAATAATGTCATCTCTCTTTGCCTACATGTTACTGCAATTAACCTTATAGAGCTATATTGAGAAAAGTGGTTGCGCTCAACCTAAAGCGCTGTATTGAAATGTCATAGTTTAGAAAATGTCAGCCATGGCAGTTATATCTCTGATCCACATCTATCCTTTCAGAAAACTAGGCCCTTAAAATCAGTTCCCTTCAGCTGAGCTGGTCTTAAATGAACCATATGAAGGCTGTCTCTCCACGCTTGAGTTGAAAAAAAGTCTCTTTGGGCTGGTTTAGGCCTTCACTGCTCACTACCTTAGATTCATCGAAAAAAAAATCTTGCAGTTCCTTTGGAGGTGAACGTTCATGATCAAGCACCTGAAATGCTCATTGCCATGAGTGGGATAATGGCCGAAAGTTATCCAGAGCTAACAAGTCCAATAAAAGCCAATTACCCACAATCACCGAAAATACTCAACAGGCAATTTATGCAAGGCTTTCTTTTCCTTCTTCTTTCGCTCCATCTTCTGTCTCTTCAACTGCTGTCTTTTCAAGCTGTCATTTGTCATCATTAAACAACAATGCAAGCAGCTGTCTCAAAAGCCATTACCGAAATTGCTGGAGATGATTTCTAGTGTCCTCTTCATATAGCCGAAAAAAAATCATTTTCCCCAATGGAGGCCTTTACACCCTTCTCTATGGATTCTCAACATCATGCGCCTTAAATTGAGAGAAATTGAGAGAGTGGAGCACTGGGCTCTTTTGTTTGGCAGTTCGAACAAACACAAATGCTAAACGATCAAAACTTCCTACTTGACTGACAGTGGGAGGTCATTGGAACAGTCAGGAAGCTCCCACCTCTTGCAGAGTGAATGAATGAAAAAGTCCTCTCAGCTGAAATCTCAGCAACTCCTCAATTGCTCTTTTCATATGGCATTACTTTAAGTGGACTAGTTGCTGACAACTAGAATCCTCTTCATCGTTTGAACAAAACCAAACTTAAACTTTAGAGTGCAACTCTATCCACAATGTTTGTGGACATGAATGATACCTCAAATCATGTAACTTATTGAGGAGAGGAGTGCTAATACTTCACCAACTAACTGATGAAAAGCGATCGGACCATAAGTTAGTAGAAAAATCCCATAGACTTTCACTGACAGAGGGACTCAAGCCATATCTCGGGATGAAAATATTGGCCCAGTAACTGTCTACAATGTAAAGAATGCAATATTAAAAAGCATTATTTTACAATAAATTAATGTAGTCAGAAATGTACTGTGAAATCAACGCATGCTGGGTCATTTTCTTACGAATTACTGTTAATCAACAGCAAAATGATGCTGACATCACAGCAAATTACTGCTCTTAAGTTGTCTTTAACCATGCCACTGTAAGAAATTATATAGTTTAGTACTGTAATTGATTTGATGTCACCATAATAGTGATTAGTGATTTTTGACCTTGTGTATTCATATCCAAATGTCTGTTCTAGCCAAGGTAGAAGTGTGACAAATGAAAACAACAGCTATGAAATAAGATAATTGGCTGTTAGTCATACTGCGTTATTTCAGCATAAAGATTTGCCAATATTTCAATTTCATAATTGTTTGTAGATGGATATTTTACAATAGTGAAGCAGCTGCTGAGATTTATCTTGGAAAGGTGTGACATCATCTTGCAAGATTTTTTTTTCTTCCATTACCTAATGATGCACTGACATCAATAACAAATTATAATAATACAAATTCTGAAAATTGCAAAATAAACAAACAACACAAACTGCTAAAAGTGAACCAAAAATAAGTTCAGCAGCACAGATAAAACCAATAAGAATCAACAAACACAAAAGCATAATCTATTCATGCCGCACTGCATGCTGGGTATATAATAATAATAATAATAATAATAATAATAATTAATTACATTTATATAGCGCTTTTCTAGGCACTCACTCAAAGCGCTTTTACATAGAAGGGGGGAATCTCCTCAACCACCACCAATGTGCAGCATCCACCTGGATGATGCGACGGCAGCCATATTGCGCCAGTACGCCCACCACACACCACACACCAGCTGATTGGTGGAGAGGAGACTGAGGGATGATACCAATCGTATATATATATATGGGGATGATTAGGAGGCCATGATGGACAGGGGCCAATGGGCACATTTTTTTGGCCAGGATGCCGGGGTTACACCCCTACTCTTTATCGAAGGACATCCTGGGATTTTTAATGACCACAGAGAGTCAGGACCTCGGTTTAACGTCTCATCCGAAGGACGGTGCTTGTTACAGTATAGTGTCCCCATCACTATACTGGGGCGTTAGGACCCACACAGACCACAGGGTGAGCACCCCCTGTTGGCCTCACTAACACCTCTACCAGCAGCTACCTAGTTTTCCCAATTTGGTCTCCCATCCAGGTACTAACCAGGCTCAGCCCTGCTTAGCTTCAGTGGGAAACCAGTCTCTGGCTACAGGGTGATATGGCTGCTGGCTATATGATATTGTAGAGTTTACAAGAAATTTCCAAGAGTGCAGTTAGATGCAAGAGAAGTCCTACTGTGGAATTACAGTGATAGTCATAAAATTATTAACCTGGAATATACTGTAACTTGGTAGGGTTACACTTTATTTTAAAGGTCCCGTTCTTCGTGATCCCACTGTTCAAACTTTAGTTAGTGTGTAATGTTGCTGTTAGAGCACAAATAATACCTGTAAAATTATAAAGCTCAAAGTTCGATGCCAAGAGAGATATTTTATTTAACAGAAGTTCCCTTTCAAAGCCTACAGCGAACGGCTGGCTTGGACTACATCCTGGTACTTCCTTCATAAATGACGTCAGTAGAACAGTAGAACAGACTAAACTCCGCCCACAAGAATACGTGAAAAAGGGGGCGTGGTCTTGTTGCTGTCCCACGTGGAGAAGAGGACGTGTCGCGTGGAGAAAAGGAATTGTTGCGTTTGAGTGTGTTTGTCGCCATGTCGTCGGGACGCTGTTATTTTCATCCCGGAGTCAAATCACCTTTGTTTGGCTTTTCCAGGGACGCTGTAGAGATCATTGAGCGCATACATCACCCCGTTAAGAGGCGTGACCTTTCCACGTGCGCTAAGCGGCTGTCGAATCACAACACAGGAACCGTGACACGTTCGCTAAACTGCGGTCAAATCCCAACACAGGAACCGCTGGCACAATCAGAACTCGTTACGTATTTCTGAAGGAGGGACTTCATAGAATAAAGGAAGTCATCAGCCGTTTTTAGGACAGTGAAAACAGCGGTATACAGATAAGTAAATTGTGTTAAAAATACTGTTTTTTTTTACACACGAAACATGAACACATGTTATATTGCACACTGTAAACACAATCAAAGCTTCAAAAAAACACGAAGAACGGGACCTTTAAGGTGACGTAGTTTCATTGTACTTACTCAAATAAGAACCGAGTAATATTATTTAACTACATGTTATTACTTTACGGTTAAGGTTAGGTTTAGGGTTAGATGCTTGAAAATTATGCATAATTTACTGTTATTACTATAGTAAATACATGTAGTAACATGTAACTGCATCATTTCAAATCTAGTAAAAACACCCTAGCAATTGCATAGCAACATCCAGGCAACAATCACAACATAACATTACCCTAAATGTCTTGCAGGGCTGAAAAGGGTACAGTTTTACATGAGAATGTGCCCAGCCCCCTGTAAATCTCCAGTTTTGTGTAATGACTTCCATAGAGGAGCCCCTGGTCAATGGTGTGATTACTCAATCCTAGTTGAATGCAAGTAGTTTGGAAGCAGTCTAGGCTCAACAACATGAAGACATGGGGCCACATCTTCACATTGATTTCGGATCAACTGCTGTAATGAGCTTTAATGTCACTCTGCCCCTTGCTGAACATGATAAAGACTCAGGGATCCACCCTCACTTTCCCCACGGAAATCACATCATTTCAGTCACAGATCCCAAAAATCTACACCAAACCTGCAATGTAAAATCGAATTAAGTTAGACTTACTTTAAAAAAGCATGCAAACCGACTGCCTTAAAAAAACAAGTAAAGTGAAATAGGAATGGTATGATGTGCTATCAAATGCTTAGTTAGTAGTTCACTTACTCATGAGTTCTAGTAACTAAAAAAAGGACTGTAGAGAGTACTTGATAATTTACTTTAGACTTAGTATAGCTACCATTGCTGTGTTTTGCAAGTCTGTGTAACTCAAGCATGGTCAACTGCAAGATATTGTCAAAAATATAGAGGGATTATATCAACCCAATTAAAAGTTTCACAAAGACATAAGTGTTGGCAGTAAAATTTTAAATAATCATTATACGTCATGAAGGGAAGTATTACATAATACTAATACTAATACTAATAATAAAAGTTCACCTATTTTCTAACTAAATAATTAACTATACTTTTAAAAGCAACCTATTTATTACTTATGATTTCTTGTTTCATCACTGCATCAATAGGAAGTGAATTACAATAATATTAAAACCAAAGGGAAAACTGATCACCATAATGGTGAGGTTTTTTTTTTTTTTTGCTTGACAAAATGGCACTCACTCAAACCAACTTGGGTTTTCAGAGTAAACAAGGTATAGTATGTGAATAATACGAATTACTAGATTTTTACAATTAAGTTAACACATTAAGTAAAGTTAAAAAAGTGTTAGTTAGAATCACTGTTGGATTTCATCACAGCAGTTTTCATATCAAAGTAAGAAAAGGATGTGGTAACACTTTATTGTAGGGTTCAATTGTCGCTATTAACTAGTTGCTTATTTAGCATGCATATTACAAGGATATTGGCTGTGTATTAGTACCTTTAAAGCACATATTAATGCCTTATTCTGCAGGACCTTATTCTACATCTCTTAATCCTACCCAATACCTAAACTTAAACGCTACAAAAACTACCTTACTAACTATTAATAAGCAGCAAATTAGGATTTTATTGAGGCAAAAGTCGTAGTTAATAGTGAATGTGTTCCCCATACTAAAGTGTTACCAAAGATGCGGAATGGAATGTGGTTATTACTATTTTTCTGTCCATTATACTATAATTCATATTTTGATACTGATCAATAATGGCTCCTGTTATTTGTCACGTCACCCAGGAAATAGGCGCAATTAGGAATAGTAAAACTTAGCCATAAATTACCATTATGTCTCTTTTGTGTATAGTGATAGTATTTCAAGGTTGAATCATATATCAAAGATAAAAGTTTAATGGTTTAAATTAACCTTGTGCTGAACCTTGAACTGGCTGTATTTTCAAACTCTATTCAGCTCAGATTCACATTTAATTGGTTACTTTTGCTTACCACCATGTAGAGTAGCTTCAATTTTCTCTCAATTGCTATTGTTTCACATTTGATCCGTCCTCACCTCGGACAATGACTCCCAAGTAATTTTGGAACTTGCTGACCATGGGCGCATTTGTGTCAGTGTTTAAAAATCCTGCACTGGCCAGTTTGCTGACAGATGAGTCTGAATGAGTCTATCTGTGGTGTGAGCTCTCCGGCCATTGGCTGAATCGTCCATGGTCATCCTACCTGCCTGACACCCGGGAATCATGATGAATCGGCCCCAACTGCAGCCCCAGATTGTTTTTTAACATTTAATTCAGTTTCTTCCTGTGCTTGGATGAACATGGGCCATGTTATGGATTTCTGGTCTAATGTACTCCAGCAGGTTGGGAGAAGGGCCCCAGTAAGCCATGGAAATTATGGAAGCTTGGATCAATACTCAAGGTCATCACCTCCACACAACCCCCACACCCCCGCCATCCTATCTGTGGTTGAGCCTTTGATTCAGTGCCGTGCCCTATGATTCTTTGTGCTTTGGTCACTACGCTCGCCAGTACCAAAGAGCAAAGACCTCCTCTATTCAGGAAACACAGAGAGAGGGGGCACGATGAAAGAAACAGACAGATCTGAATGGATTTAATCCACCCCCTCATTTCATGCAATCACTGTAAAAGAAACAACAAATTAATGAAGAAACAGAAAACAAACAACCTCCATCATTTCATCCAGTCATTGTAAACCAAAAAAATATATAACTGAACAAAAGAATGAACAAACCCCATTATTTCATTATTAAAATCAAATCGTCAGATAAATATATGACGTAATGCTCCCCCCTTCATTCGTTAATTCCTTACATCATATATTTATTTGACTATTTGTTTTTTATTTAATTAAATGGACAAATAAGCTGAAAAAAAAAAATCAAATCAATAAACGTATTACACAGCCCCACACATGACATAGGTATGACAGAGCACTTTTTACTAATTTGTCGTGCAGACGATATAATTTGTTACTTTGGTTTACTAAATCACGGCCACATTCGTTCCCTTGTTTTAGTTCAAACAAAACCAGGGAACAAATTAGTTCATACGGCCACGATTTACTAAAATGAGGGAACAAATTAATAAATCATGGGACCGAATTCTTAATTCATTGAGTGAAACAAATGAGTAAATCATGGCCACGATTTATTAAAACGAGAGAACCAATGAGAGACCCATGTTGTACATTATTTTATTTGTCTGCATGTCATGTGCGGGGCTCCGTAACAAATAAATTAGCATATATGTACAAAAAATAAACTTAATTTCATGCAGGCATTGTAAAAGCAAACAAACAAATGAATAACAAACTGACAAACAGGCACTGTAAAAAAAAAAGAAGAAGATAAAAAAGTTGGACGGAAGGAGCACACTCACACACTCACATTCCAAATGGCATATGTGGTTCACGCTATATATATATATATATATATATATATATATATATATATATATATATATATATATATATATATATATATATATATATATATATATATATATATATATATATATATATATATACTCTCTGTATACTGTAAAAAAAATACTGTGCCCATTTTACTCAATAATATTGAGGCATCAGCTTTTTCTTTGTGTTTATCCTATTAGACTTTACATGTTTTCAACTTGGACTCTTAAGTAATGGCAACTCAATTTGATCAGTTTACAAACTATAGTTTTTTAAGTTTATGCAACATAAACTTTTAAGTAATATTTACAAATGTCTCCTTGTAAGCCACACATTAAGTTACTTTTTTACAAGCTACTTTTTAAAATGTATTTTCTATAAAATAATTTTTTTTTTTTTTATTAAAAAGTACCATGAAACAGTAAACAAACATCTCAATACAAAACATTTATTCACTTTAAAATTACAATGCAATAGTGCAAAACACAGTACTTTACTTTATAGGCGTAATGTTTTTTATACTGTACAAACTATATATTATATCCCTCTACACTAAGCCTACCCCTAACTTTATGCATTTTTTGGATAAAAAAAAAAAAATGCTTAGTATGTTTTTTAGGCCATTTGGTTTATGAGGACACAGGAATTGAAACCACCTTTACGGTTAGGTAATAACCATGTTATTATGCACATTTGTGTCCACATAAACCACATATACCAGATCACACGTACACAAATAAATGAACATGAAATAAAATATAAATTAAAGGGGTCATAAACTGGGAAATCAAATTTTCCTTGAGCTTTTGACATATAAAAAGTCATCATACTATAAGAATATCCTGTAAGTGTCAGAACTGAAAACTTCCTTGTTAGTCCAATAAAAGCTTTTATTGACACCAGGCCCAGCAAACGACAGGATTTTCAAATGAAATGATGTCTGAAATGAGATCTATGATGTCAAAGGGAGGCAAGCACGCCTCTACAGAAGAAGATTAACGCCTACTTCATCACTGCCTGTTTAGCTCCGCCCACCGATTCTCACATGACATGCAATAGAATAGGTAGCCTAATGGTGCGTTCACACCGGACGCGATTCGCGCGAGTGATTTACATGTTAAGTCAATGCAGAGACGCGAAATGGCATCCTGCGGCGCGATTCGCGCGAATGAGGCGGCGAGATTTGCGCGATTTGAGAATGACGCGAATTGAGCGTTTTGAACGCGCGTTTCGCGCGAATCGCTCAAGTTGAAAAATCTGAACTCTGGCGGATATTCCGCGCCGCGTTAACCAATCACGAGCTTGCTCTAGTAGTGACGCATTTACAAGCGGAGGCAGAAATCCCAACAACAATGGAGGACAAGATAATCGTGGCTGTATGTGGATACCCGGAGCTGTATGATACATCATCCTATCACTACAGGAACAGGAATTAAAGGAATAAATGAATAAAAAGGATCTTGCTTGGAAGAAAGTGAGTTATTGTGAGCCAAGTGAGCCATTTCACAACGAGACAGGAGCAGAAAAAAAGAGCCAGAGCCAGCGGCAAATGTGAGAAGGACTAGCCGAGGAAAGGCGGGTCTCGCCGGGTAAACGAGCGCTGAGCGCTGCTGATCCCCTGGATCTCACAACTCCGAAAACGCCAGATAAAATTCTCAAATAGGCACTCTTTTTATAAATTAACCACAGATTTGAGCTTTAAACAACTATATTATCGCCTGAAAAAGTCTTTAAACTACGTTTTGTCACACATTAATAGTAGTATTTTTTACAAAAAAGACGAGCTGGCTCATATAGGGCAGAAGCCCCTCACTTGACGCGAATTCGCGTCTGTTGTGTAGTTGTCACACGCGAATTTCACGCGCGGTTCGCGCGAATGAAGCGAGTAAACTCAAAATGTTCAAGCGTCCACCTTCGCGCGATTAGCGCGAATTATTCGCGCAAATCGCGTCCGGTGTGAACGCACCATAAGGTCTACGTGGTGTTAAACCAGATCGATATTGGACTGATATTTTCTGAACGCAGAACGAACCTTGCAAAAGACTTAAATGCCGGTTGAAATAAAATGAACTCAACCAATCAGCATGTTCAGCGCCCAAGTCCCACCCCCGAAAGTTCCTGAACTTTGAAAAAGTACTACCTTGCGAGCAGGGCCGTTTGGAGGGGGAAATATTTACCCGGATCTTAGGAATTTAGACCCTGGTTCCTGCGGTCGAAACACACAGAGTACCACCCCAAAGTTCCTAGTTCCTGGGGAAAGTTCCTGCGGTGGAAACGCGGCTATTGTCAGATGTTCTTTGTCTGTGTGTCAGTAAATCAAACCAGTGACTAAACGTCAACTTCCGTTGTTTCTCTAAGTAGCATGAAAATAATCTGTTATTTAATGGTGATTAAATTCTATAAAGAAAGCGATCAAAGAATGCTCCCTTTGCAATCATTGGAGAAGCGCGCGCTGCAGCTGTCAATCAAACAGGGAGAGTTTATCAGTAACTGAGTTCTGGGCTCGCGCCAAAACTCCCATTTTATTCACCACATCTCTTAACTATATCATGGTTGCACTGTTAGTAAAGATGAAAGCATTCGTTGGAGTTGCAATGACGAGATCACTGCTTTCATGGGCTCAACGTGTCTGTGATCGGCTACAATGATCATCACTGCAACCTTTCATGCCACGATCTGAATATAATGCCATAGATCTAAATACAATGCCATAGATCTAAATATGATGCCATAGGTCTAAATGTAATGCAACACTTTTCACGATTAGTTAACCATGAGAGCTGTAATAGTAAAAATGCGCTAAAAGGGAGAGTAATATTAGTTATTTCAATTGGAAAGACGTTAGCCAATCTGTGCCTGTGGTTACCACCAGTACCACAGTGGTCACTTCACCTGAGGACTACATTTCCCACATTACTCACTACCCGGACTTCCTTCCTGATTACATCCACCTGCACCCCATTACCTTGTTAGCTTACACTTTATAAGCCTGGTCATGTCTGTCATTCATTGCGAAGTCTTGTTTTGTTCACACTGCATTTCTGAACATTTTCCCTGGTTTCTTGTCTCTTGGTTTTGGATTTCTTGCCTGTTCCGTGGATTACCCGTTTGCCTGTCTCTCCTGTCTTGTTTGCCTGATTGGACTGATTACCTGTTATGCCTGTTTGTGTGGATTACCCTTTAAAATAAAGCTGCATTTGGATCCTCAACCTTCTGTCTCAGAGCAGTACGTTACACAATCACGGCAGTGGGTGTTTACACTGAACTCTCACAGCAGACACGCCATTAAAACAGAGAGTTCAGAGCAGAGGGCTAAAATCAGGGTAGGAAAAATGCCTTTTATTTATATATTATTAAAATTTGTGATGTAAAAAGCATTCTAACATTATAAGTGCACCCCAGGAAACATCATAAAACAATAAAACAACACAGTTCATGCCCCCTTTAACTAAATTGGATGCTGTAGGGATCAATAAAGCTTTTTCACTTATTCAAACATTCCAAAGTCATGAGCTTTTACTGCATTTTCACAGCATTTACTGTATATTACACTTTATCTGCACTGTCTCTTTTTATATTTATTCCGTTTATTTATTTGATTTCATTGTTTTTCTAAAGAATATAAAGGATAAAGAATAAAGGAAAACCTCTTCTCGCTTGATGTCTGAGCCTCTCCGATCGCTGCATTTGAGCGACGTTAAACCCTTTAAACCTTTAGCGAGAGCTGTTGTGTTTTGTATTGTGCCCAGTAAACTATCTGAATTACAGTGCATTGTGATGCCCCATAGCAGTGGCTCTCTGGCCTGCCTGCGGGACATTACCCAAGTCTGTTTGTCTGACTGTCTGTCAGTCAAAGTGCCACCTCAAAAGCCTCATCATCATCATCATCATCATCCACATCACTGTCCTTCCACAAACTCTCCCTTTATTTAGCTGCTTTTTTTCTTGCCCCGCTTATTTCAGAGTGCTGTTCTCCTCCTCTCTCCTGGGGCAAGATTACCCTTTTATTTTGTTGTGGTGGTAAAATGACTGGCTTGGGAAGATTGGACCGTGTTTGCTGTTGAGGAAATCAATTTTCTTTCTCCCGTATATGATCAACATGTCAGAGCCATCAGCTGGATAATAGCAGTGTGGAGATCAAAATGGCTGCTAATACAAGACTACAAGGGGGATGGGGGTGCGCAAAAAAAATAACACGTCTGCCTGGCTGGACACAACACTGTGGTTATGGCGAGGCAATAGCAGGCTGGTGTCACAGGGCAATCTGCCCCCCGGCCTAATCCAACCCCTGTGATATCAGGAAATGCGTCCCTGAAAGATATTTCGGGATGAACGAGATGGTGACCATGGCGAGACTTGGATAGCTTTCAATCAACCTGTTAATGGGCAAAGGAGGAGTCCAGGGGGAGTGTCCCAGAGGCATGATGGGAGTGCTGGAGTGTGTGTGAGTGGGTCTTAATTTGTCCATCACAAACAGAAGGAAACATCCCAGCGTGACCTTGGCGCTGGTGTTAATGGTTTCTCTGTCCATCAGTAGAGCCTGTTTAGCGGTCTGTCCACATCCTGCACTGAGAGTTTACTGACAGCAGACAAAAGTACTCATTTATAGCCACCAACACACTTAAACGAATAGTTCAGCCAATATGAAATGATTACACCTCATATCATTCTAAACATGAATATTGTTTTCTGTCGACCACAAAATTAGATTATTTATTTTATGTTATTATTTTTGTATATTCACACTGCTGTTTTCCATACATATACGTGAATAGTGTTAACTGTGTAAAGGCTGGAATACACTATACGTGACTTTTGCCTGTCTGAATGAGAGCCAGCATTATGATTTTAGTTGAAAGATTTATCATAGTCACATACTCTAATTATTTAGCTTTAGATGATTCAGCAGAGGATATCAAAGATGTTTATTATTTTGAGCCAATTTTAGAACACATTTTGTTTTCTTCTGTCATCTCCTAGCAACGAGGCATGCATTTCTGCGTGAGTTTGTTGTGTTCGGAATGACCTGAAAGTAGTTGTTTAGTGTATGATGCCCAGTTTTTCCTCTGTCCTTTATCTAAACTGACCCACATTTATGTAAAATAGCATGTTCAACCTAACATAATTATGTTTTTGCTGTATGAAATTATTTATTATTATATTAAATCTATGCATTAGAATTAACATTTTATCTTTCAGTCGTCACCTTCGTAACCGTCAAGCGTCACAACATTGATACCAAGGAATTGATTGGAGAAAAAAAGATTGGAGCCCCGTATTGTTTGATTGCACGCATTGTTCGGAGTGTTTTAGCACTCAAATCACTGTTTCACTTCCATGTGCACTCAAAAAAATATCTTGTTGGTCTAACTTAATACAATTATGACACCCATTTCCACACAGTTGAACTGATTTATTTGAACCTAAACAGGGTTAAATGTACTGATGAGTAAAATTCATCCTAAGTGAATGAGATCACACCAGTTCCATTTGACGTATTCTGTGAATGTTTCCTGAATATAATTCACTCTTGTTAAGCCAACCAGTGCTGTTGCTGTTTAGACTGGTGTCCTTGTGCAGAGTTACATGAGTTTTCTGTGTTTTTAAGAAAATGGAAAGACCTGCTAGAGTTTAAGTGTTTAATATATATATATATATATATATATATATATATATATATATATATATATATATATATATATATATATATATATATATATATATACATATGCACATACATGTTCCATGATCATTTGATTGAGAGGGGTAGGTTTGAAGATGTAAATGAGTGCTGACTCTCAAACTAAAGTATTATTTATTTCTATAAAAACGAATAGCCAACACAACACTTGTTCATATGCCAAGTGTAACATTTGTAGCAAACAACTAAGTAAACAACTAAAGATTTGCGTTGTTTAAACTTATTTATTTAAATAAACTGAGCAAAGAGCTAGAATCTTTTTCTAGGATAGTAGAGACAAAGATGAAACATGATGGATTGCTGCTAATGCTTACTGTGTATTAATATTATTCATATTGTCTTGATTAACTTGTTCAGATGTATTTGATTAAGGTTGGAATCAAATGGGAAAACAGCTCTGGCTTTTTTACATAAGGTGTGATACAAAGTCTAATTTAAAGTCAAGACTTAATTTAAATAAGACTCAGCTCCATTTCAGCACATTTATGCTTCAAATCAAAATCAAATCGAATCAAATGTATGCTTGGTAAAACTTGTGAATAGTACATTTGAATGAATAATATAGTGACTTTGCTCACTATAAATCATTATAGATTTAAAACATATTGTTGTACCTGGTTTCTAATACTCCCTATAGGGAAATTCATAAGTTATTTAATGATTTGCATCAAATATTATTTTATATTGCTTTATTATATTATGTTCTACATATAAAGGGGCCTGGAGGAGAATAGAAGTGTCAGATTCAGTGTGGTGTTTGCTGTTAATGCTGACAGCTAAATTACAGATCTGTGTCCCAGTAAGACATGGGCCTCATTCAACTACAGCGTGAACATAGCCATTATAGGAATCACTTAACGCAATCAGAACACACACACACACACAAACACACACACATTTTGTAAAACATCACTTTGTAATTAATAAGTTGTTTTCCTCATGGAGACCAAAAAATGTCCCCACAAGGACAAGGATTTCAGATATTGCCATATTTCTGGTCCCCACAACACACACACACACACACACACACACACACACACACACACACACACACACACACACACACACACACACACACACACACACACACACACACACACACACACACACACACACACACACACACACACACACACACACACACACACACACACACACACATTACACTGACATCACTATGCATTCACCCCATAAGGACAAAAGCTCTCCTTAACACTCATCATATATATGGTGATTTTATGTCAATGCTGTAACCTACTCTTTAGAGAGACATCTTACTGTATCTTACTGGGTGTTAAAAAGAGAAAGGCGATTCTAAACACCTGCAGTTCAGTGCAGGACATTAAGTATTGGACAATGGCCTTCCAATGAAAAGAGAGGGAGAGAGAGACAAAGAAAAAGAGGGAGAGAGGGGTTCAGGGTTTCTGTGCCGTTTGCCTGACTGAAATTGAAATGAAAGGGATGAAAACCTATAAGTGAAAATCAATAGTAGAAGACAGCAGAGGAGAAGAAAAGGCCATAAAATACAATACAGATAAATGCAGAGAGCCGGAGAGAAAAGAGGAGAGAGACAGGGATTATTTCATAGCATCAGAAGATAATGCAAATTGTTTTGTTGTGTTCACTGAAACGGTTTTCTCTCTGTACAATCTGCTGGTCATCGGACAGAGAATTAATTTATATCATTTTGTAGTTTTTTGCTACTCATTTTACTTCCGTAATAGAATGCTTCGGAGTGAAACAGGATATTTAATCTTTATTAAGCTACAGGGAATTGATTGGATCCTGAAAAGTAGGCGTTACATAGCAGGATGGAGGCGGTTTGGGGGGAGGAGTTAAAAAGTAAATGTAATTTTGCGATGTCAGCAGAAGTTACTACTTTTTAATTTTCTCTTAATTATATATTTTTTTTTTGTGGAACAATGTGCACTGACAGTAAGTCTGTTTTAATGCATTATAGTTTTGTCTCTGAGTCTGAATTTAATATGAATAAATAATAAATAATAAAAAAAATTATAAAAAGGAAATTATGCATAGTGTTCTGAAATATTTAACATGCATAAATAGAACATAACTATGACTTTTATATACTGCAGATTGTATATTATGTAGGTAGATACATTGGTATATTCTGTAAATAACCCACAAACATACAGAGGACAAGCGGATGGATGGAATGATGGATGGATGGAATATAGATGGAATATGGGTAGCAGCAATAAACTTACAAGACACACTAAGCAATTTTTCCACTTAAAAAAATACACTATATTGCCAAAAGTTTTGGGACGCCTGCCTTTACATGCACATGAACTGAAATCCCATTTCTTAATCTGTACGGTTTAATATGGAGTTGGCCCTCCCTTTGTAGCTATAACAGCTTCAACTCTTCTGGGAAGGCTTTGCACAAGGTTTAGGAGAGTGTTTATGGGAATTTTTGACCATTCTTCTGCGCACCAGTGCACAAAGCAAGGTCCATTAAGACATGGATGAGCGAGTTTGGTGTGGAGGAACTTGACTGGCCTGCACAGAGAGATGTCAGGCACTGATGTTGGACGAGAAGGCCTGGCTCACAGTCTCCACTGTAATTTATCCCAAAGGTGTTCTATAGGGTTGAGGTCAGGACTCTTTTTAGGCCAGTCAAGTTCTTCCACACCAAACTCGCTCATCCATGTCTTTATGGACCTTGCTTTATGCACTGGTGCGCAGCCATGGTGGAACAGGAAGGGGCCATCCCCAAACTGTTCCCACAAAGTTGGGAGCACTAAATTGTCCAAAATGTCTTGGTATGCTGAAGCATTAAGAGTTCCTTTCACTGGAACTAAGGGGGCAAGCCCAACCCCTGAAAAACAACCCTGCAACATAATCCACCCTCCACCAAACTTTACACTTGCAGTTAGGCAAGATGGCGCTCTCCTGGCAACTGCCAAACCCAGACTCGTCCATCGGATTGCCAGACAGAGAAGCGTGATTCATCACTCCAGAGCACACGTCTCCACTGCTCTAGAGTCCAGTGGTGCCGTGTTTTACACCACTGCGTCTCTTGCACTGTTCTTGAGCTAATCTGAAGGCCACGTGAAGTTTGGCGGTCTGTAACTATTGACTCTGCAGAAAGTTAGCGACTTCTGCGTAATGTGTGCCTCAGCATGTGTTGACCCCTATTCTTTCACAAATGTTTGTAAAAGCAGTCTGCATGCCTAGCTTTTTATACACCTGTGGCCATGGAAGTGATGGAACACCTGAATTCAATGATTTGGAGGGGTGTCCCAATACTTTTGGAAATATAGAGTACGTTTAAATGAACTACCTTTTGACAAAAGTGTTCAAACATGTAAACTCACATGACATAAAGACAATTTCCATGGTCTAGAAAAGGCTGTTTTGTTCAAGATAATGTAAGTCATGGTGGCAGCTGTGCTGACATCCCTTGACAAGCAATGTTTTGCCAATGCAATTCGAAATGTACATTACATTTACTATCAACTCCACCTGCAGTCAACACTTTACAGCAATGGGGGCAGCAGTGAGGCCAATGTGGTTTAGCATTAAAAACAAGAGCCAACAAAACACTAACAAAAAATACTTAAATGCAGCTTTAAGTCTCAGCCTCAGAAGTCACGCCCACAGACCGTTGGCTAAATGTCTGATGCATATGGCACACTTACTTGGAAACACTTCAGAACTTTCAAGGTCGCCATCTGATTGGTTGAATTCTAGAGGATGTCCGGGAGACATGTGTGTTGCGTTCTTTAACGGTCCAACAGAAAACAAAGCCGTCGTGAAGCCAAACCCCCTCATGGAAAAAGAACAGCGTTGTGTTTACAACTGTGACAATGAGCACTTACCAGGATCAATTAAACGCTGGATTTTCAAAAGTATGTGAAGTTTGCAGACTTTGCAAAACCTTGAATAAATCATTTATAGATGCACGCCGGTCTATTATTGTAGGGACATCGACATTAAATTTTCTACGCCCCTAAACATGACGTGGAGCAAAACAAACTGTGATTGGTTGTGTTACATGTCAGTCAAATGTCCTCTTGGTGGTCCTTGGCCAATAATTGCTGCGATAGAGTCCAGACCTTCTGCCGTCAGTCTGAAGGTCTAGCTACGTGAGGCTAGCTTTAAGGTAACTTACATTACAAACACTAACTTTCATTTTTGACACTACAGATCAGTAGTTCATGCAGCACAGACTGATTAAAGTTCACACAAGGCACTGTCTTGTGTTCAAAAACAGCTAAACCAAGCTAAACAGCTAAACGATCGGTTTGTGCAAGAAACAAAACAGTATATGTATCTTGGATGCCCTGGGGGTAAGCAGACAAACATCACATTTTCATTTTTGGGTGAACTATCCCTTTAAGGTGTTAAGGTGCTCATTTTTAAATTAGCAGATTTCAGTTAGATGTGGCCTTTTGAAAAAGACACTTAAACACTTTAAGGCAAACTGTGTGCAAAAAGTGTGAATTTAATGTTTTTGGGAACTTACTAGCATGCTAATTGCAATAAAATAAAATAAAATAAATTAGCCTATAGTTTAAATTTATATTAAATGTAGTTTTACTTAAGTGTTTTTTGTTATTTTTTTATGTAGGACTTAAGTACATATATTTGTATAAGTACAGTTTTTTTTAAATATACGTTTAAGATTGAAAGTACACTACTACACGTGCACTCCTTTTCACCAGGATAATATGCTAAAATGCTAAAAGATTTTAATATAAACCAGTAAGATGTGAAGCAATGGCCTAATACATCAGTCTAACACATGTTTAAATAGACCAACAATTAAAAATCAGCATTGATGGAATGCATAAACACACATGGTAACGCTTTAGATTACGGCCCGGAAAGTACTGTGTAAGTAAAGAGAATTTACAACATAACTTTCTGTAATTATAGTGTAACTATAAAGTAAGTACGTGTAGGTATAAGGGAACAATATGTAATACTGGGGGAATAAAGGGGTATACTATCAGGAAAATTAACACATTATTTTTACTGTAAGTATTTTTTAAATTAAAGGGTAATTATCTGTGTAGTTACAAGGTAAGTATGAATCGACGGGCTGTAAATTAAAGTGGTTCTTGTTCCCCTCTTGTGTTGTGTAGTTACAGGGTAAGTATAAATCTGCGGGCTGTAAATTAAAGTGGTTCTTGTTCCCCTCTTGTTTCGTGTAGTTACAGGGTAAGTATAAATCTGCGGGCTGTAAATTTAAAGTGGTTCTAGTTTCCCTTTTGTGTTGTTTAGTTACAGGGTAAGTACAATAAACAACACATACAAAATCTGATATCACTCGGAAATATTTATTGGACAAACAACTAAATCCAAAACAGATTTGACACTTTTTTAAATAAACTTTTCATTTTAAATAATAACATCCGGACAGAAAGAGGCACGTTTTGTCCCTTTTTTGCTTCTCTTGCTTGTCTTCCTCTTCTTCTTTATTGTTATTTCCATTGATGGATCTTAAGAGGAATCCCAGGTCTTGTGATATTTTGTATTATTATTTATTAAAATAAAAAGTACACCAAGAAATGCTCTCATAATTTACTAATCTTTTCGCATCCGATCAGCTGTTACCAGCGCGTGCATGAGTAAAGAAGCTTCAAGCTTTTATGGCGTTCTCACGCAAGTTTCATCTGAAACACACACGAGAACTGGTGTCTCTGTCTTCTAGTCTTGTTTGTTTCTCATTGCTATTACAGTTTTTCAATTGTTTACACACAAATTCTGGTACTTGAGACACAATGACCACAACATGTAACTCATTCACCAACCCCCTGAACCAATTCTGCTAAACTACAAGCACAGTTCCTGCTTTACACTCAAATTGCAGTTCTAAAACACACTTTTTTCAAAACACTACACACAATTCTCTGCTTTTGGCACAATTTTCATGCAGAAAATATCTTGTTTTCACAAGGAACACACTGCCATTCAAATATGCACACTGACTCATCACAAGGGCAAACACCTGTCACACAGTTTTACAATTAGCAATCAGAGCTTTAGCATAAAAGGGCAACAGATGAGCTCTTTTGTTTTGGAGCAATGGATGCCAACATTGGAAACAGAGGCAGAGCCAGAGGAGTGAGAGTAAGAGTAAGAGGACGAGGACGAGGACGAGGACGAGGAAGGCCAAGGACCGTAATCTTTGATGAGATCCGAGCCACTTTGGTTCATCATGTGGTCAACCATGGTCTAACAATGAGGGAGGCTGGGCAAAGAGTACAGCCACATTTGAGCAGGTACACTGTAGCATCCATCATCCGGAAATCTACTCTCACTAGAAAATTGCAGTACTGCATATCAATACAGTACTCAATGAGTACAGTAGTACAGTATTGCCTGTGGACTGTTCTGTAGGACTGTAAAAATACTGTAAAGTATGTTTCAAGTATTTAGGAAATGTATACCTACTTTGTATTTAAAGTATTTTACTATTTGTTTGGCAGAACTGAAAGATTACCAACACAAGGTGGTCGGGAACGTGTTCTGTCTCCTGAACAGGAAACTGAAATCATGAACATGGTCCTAGAAAACAACGCCATAACATTACGGCAAATACAAAGAAAAATAATAGAAAACAATGACATGTTTCAAAATATTGATAGGGTAAGCTTATCAACACTGGACCGTGTCTTGCGTAGAAATCATCTCTGGATGAAGCAGGTCTACAGGGTGCCGTTTGAACGCAATTCAGAAAGAGTCAAAGAATTGCGAGTGCATGTGCAAGAGAATGTGCAAGTGAGTCCCACAATTGATGCATACTCTCAACACTGTATACAGTAAATTATACATATTTCAATATTGTAATCATAATGATTGTGCTTCACAATAGTGACCACTCCATGTCTATTTCTGATATTGTCATGTGTGTTTCAGAGAGTCCTTGAGCTAGAGGTGGCTGCAGTGGAGCACCAGTTCATCTTCATTGATGAGGTTGGGTTCAACCTCACAAAAAGACGAAAGAGGGGAAGGAATATCATCGGCCAGCGTGCCATTGTTGAAGTCCCTGGCCAGCGCGGAGGGAACATCACAATGTGTGCAGCGATTACCCACCACGGCGTCATCCATCACCATGCTACCCTTGGCCCCTACAACACCGCCCATCTGATCACATTCCTTGACACCCTACACAACACACTCATTCCACCAGATCAGGTAGATGGCCCAGAGCAGCTCAGGTACGTTGTCATTTGGGACAACGTAAGTTTCCACAGGGCTGCTCTGGTTCGTAACTGGTTCACTGCCCACCCACGCTTTTTAGTTGTTTATCTCCCTCCATATTCTCCATTCCTCAAAGGAGGAAAATTCCTCAATTTTCTGTCTGGAGATGGAAAGTGTATGACCGAAATCCACAAAAGCGTATACCTCTTCTCCAAGCTATGGAGGACGCATGTGGAGATATAGCAGCTGATCGCCATGCTAGGCGATATTTCCCCTGCTGCTTGGCCAGGGAAAACATTGCTTGTGATGTGGATGAGGTGCTGTGGCCAGACCGCAACAGAAGAGAGGATGCAGCATAGGTTTTTTTACTGTAACTGTATACAGTAAATTCTTCTGTTGTTTTGTATGTAGTGTATGTGCAACTTTGTGTTGGTTGGGAATGGGATGTACACTGTGTACATTGTTTTTGCAGGAAAAATAAAATAAAATTTTACAGTGTATTTGTGTGTTCTGAGTATAAAAACAATATTCTCAAATATTTTACAACACACTTTTGTTGTCTGAACCAAAAAAAAGGCCTAAGTCATTATGATGAATGGTGAAGTGTTTTACATTCATCATAGTGTTTTACAGTACATCAGTGTTCAGCTGGTTCTTATAAAGGTCTATACATATGATGGTTTGTGTGTGTCATTTGAAAACAAAATCCCATTTTGAGAAGAAATAACATTGATTTGAATGTAAAGTTTCATTTTGCAGGAGAATTGAGGGGTTTTGCCCATTGTGTGTGTTTTTTTTGGGATTTGTGTGTAGAGTTCTGAGAATATGAGGCATGCTTTCAGATGTGTGTGTAATGTGTGTAAACAATTGAGAAAAACTGTAACATATATTATGTTATTGTTTGTATACTGCTGTGAGCATTAAAAAAACAAAAACCGACAGCATCCAACATCCGCATGACCAGAGTTTCTCGGTGCGCTCACGTCACGCTTCAAGTTACGTCAAGCGTGAACTCAACCCTCTCATTCACGCAGATGACTGCTGATCGGAAGCGATAGTTTACCGTTTAAAAAATTTAAAATATTGTTATTTTTCTTACAAACACTTATCGTTTCACTTCAGAAGACATTGATTCATCCATTGGGATTGTATACTGTAGTTATTGCTCTTTGATGCTTGAACTTTTAGGAACCCAAATGAGTTTTCATTAGCAGAGATTATTTATTTTTCTGTGTTCATATGAAGAAATAAAGTTGTGTGTACATCTCGGATGGCATGAGGGTGAAAGACGAGTAAACAGTGAGGACATTTCTGCGTGCACTGTATTTTCAGTGTAGTTACATAATAGGATAGCTAGAGACATGGGATTCCTTCTTAAGTTTCATCTGTGGCAAGGACGAAAATGTAGAGGAACAAGACGAGGATAAAGCCAAGCAAGAGAAACAAATAAGTGTTGTAAATCTATTTTAAAAAACTTTTTTTTTAAAATAAAGGTTTCTGAGTGAAATCAGATTGTGTACGTGTTTATATTGTACTTACCCTGTAACTACACGAAACAAGAGGGGAACAAACACCACTTTAATTTACAGCCCGCAGATTCATACTTACCCTGTAACTACATGGATAATTACCCCTTAATTAAAAAATACTTACAGTATAAATAATGTGTTAATTTTCCTGAGTAAATTCTCTTTACTTACGCAGTACTTTCTGGGCCATAATCTAAAGCGTTACCACACATTCTTTGTGAACAAACCCTAGTGCGCCAGACAGATTGACAAAATCGCTGCTAAATATATTGCTGAGTGTGGGCCAATAATAGGCATATGTTGTGTTGCAACGTTTTTCAATTATCTTCATTTGTGAGGTCTTCTCAGCAAATATTGATATGTCTATATGTGATTATCTGCAAATTCTTTTTATTAACATCATCATATTATGTAATATGATGTCATTCAATTAAACATTTTAATCCACTGACAGCCCTATTAATGTTATTATTGAAACTTGGCATGTTGAGTTGATAATGGAAACTAGAATCCAACAATACTTCAACAACAACAGAGGTCAGGTGGTTTAAAGAACAAAGTTAAGTGCTACGTCTAATATTAGAACGCATGGCCTCCCTCCTCTCCCACCCTGAAGCCCTTCTGTTGGACTTCCCTTTGATAAAACACAAGTCAATGCCTGGCTGTGTGTTCAATGTCTCTGACTGTGCTGAATAAGACAGTTTAATTGTATTTGAAAACAGAATGCCGGATGGGTTCAATGCGAAGCCCATTGATCTGTTTACACAGTGGCATGCCTGGAATATCGCATCCCGGCCGTGAGATATTTAAAAACGCAGTTATTGATCAAAAATGGGAGCGAGCTCTGATCACATGACCTCTGAAACGATTACATGAAACTCATTCTGTTTAGTTTCTTTTCAGAAGATAGCTGCGGTTCTCCAGGCATCAAAGAACAGCATTCTTCGGGGAATGTTGTCAGGAAAGTGTCATATTGCAGCGCGGTCTCAACGTTTCCTGTGTTGTATGATATTACAATTATAAGAATCGTTGTCAAGTAAGCAATCAATGTCAAGTTCAAACGTCTGTAATGGTTTGTTGACTGAAATGTGTTATTTTTACACTTACAGATGTCAGGCTAGCAGAAGGTGTCAGTCATAAACCTATAGAGCTGGCTCTCTCTCTCTTTCTCAGAGAACAAGGACATGTCATGCGTTCATTTGAAAGGTTAGATGGTTTTTTACCTCAAATCTCAAAACTCGGCATAGAGAAGAAAATAAAGACAGAAAGGTACATTCTAAGAGACACTAAAAAAGAGAAAAAAATCCTTCCAGCATTACTCAGATTTGAATGATCCATTAGCTTTTGAGTGAATGCACACATTATTCACTTTCCTTTCTGTTTTTGAACAATTACAATATCATTGAAAATGATTCAGTCAGCCTCTGAAAAAAGAACTTAGCTTTGCTAATTCTTTGCTAAATCTATACTTTAAAGTTTTTGTGTGCCAGTGGAATTGAATCTTTCCCAGTATATACTAATCTATTGATATGGTTTTCAGGGTGGTTTCTAGGACAAGCTATTGTCCTTATTGGTTGCTAGAGGCATACTAGGGGGTTCTGAGTGGCTGCTAGTGTATTAGAAAAGGTGTTCATAGGTGTGTTTCCCAAAAGCATTTTTAGACAGTTAACAGAAGTTATTACTCCATCATGTGCAGCCCATCATCACCGAAAGCTTTATATTCTTGAACCAATGTGGCTCAAACAACCGAGGTACAACCACGTTTATAGGAAACATTAACAACTAGCTAGTTCATTTCTCCAATTAACTCTAACATTACCAGGTAGTTGCAAAGGTAATTGTGAAGCTCTAAAAAACAATAATAATTGACATGAATAACTGTTAATAACTAAAAGAAAATGTGTTGTTTTTAAAGTGATGATTATCTTGGTTATGTGAAATTGTTTTATTTTGTAATTTTATGGATTACTATCTTGAGTATTTCCTTTAGTATTTCCAGCCATGAATTCTAAAATGATTTTCAGGAATGGGCTACTGAGAATTATTACAGAATTAATAGCTGAGGCATGAAGTTTAAATGAAAAGAAGGTTCACATTTACACCTAAATGCGCTAAATGTATATGGAACCCACACCTCAGAGTTCAGACTATCAGCTTATTAAATCTTCATTCAGATTTATTGAATAAAAACTTGTTTGCATGGGAAACTTGCATCAAACCAACAGACGTCTTTTTTCAAACAATAATAATAATAATAATAATTTGTTACATTTACTGTATATCCAACCCGTTCTCACTCCCAAGGCGTCAAAATCCGAAGCATGGTCAAGTGCCTCCATTCATTTAAATGAGAAACATTTGGCGTCATACACAGACTCTTTGGGCATGGGAACGTTATCGTCATGATGATCATATATTATGTTATGATTTTGCCATTATGACATGTTGGAGTGTGATTCTCAAATTAATCATCCAGCATAATTTTATTTACATTTATTTTATTTACGCTATTTAGACACATTTTAACATGTAACCCAACCCCACCCCATCCCTAAACCTACCCATTTGTGTGCTATATGATATAAAACAAAGGCAGATACGACTGCATGCACAATTTATTCAAAAAGTACACCTATTCCAAGTGTTCCGAGGCCAAACGGTTGATTTGTGTGAAGAAAATCCCCAAAAGCGATCAGCGTCTACATCCGCCGAAGATCATGAACACATTAAATTTCAAAAATTGCCGCCCGTTACATCAGTTTTCATAGTGAAATTGCATTGGCTCTCGTATGTCTTGTGAACAATTGCGTCATTACGTCAGCTTTGATTGTAAAATGTCTTTAAATGCTCAAATGTCAATAAAATTGTGTATTATTTGAATTAAATATGAATGAGTGTGTGCATGCGTGTGTGTGTGTTTTCACAGAGTGGTGGGATCATCATCTCAGTGATTAAAACATTAAGATCAACTCTGTTCTTTACACATGAAGACATCGTATGACTTCAGAAGACTTGGAATCCAACATGACTTAGTTTTTGCAAGAAATACCTGTGACTGTACTTGTATTTGTCTGTTAAGTTACGTGTTTTATATTGTTTAGAAGTGGGTAGGTTTAGGGTAGGAGTTGGGTTAGTTGCTCCAAAATATAAAGGTAGCCTTTAAATATTAATAAAATATTAATAAAATCATGTCTGCTTTTACAAATGCAAAGAATAAAATGGGTCTTGATCTGACGCATTGGGTAAATAACTGAAATGAATGGAGCACCCAGCACGTTGATATAGTGACGCCTAGGGGTATTTTTAGCGTCTTCATTGTGACGCGGAAGGCACTTGACCATGCTTCAGATTTTGACGCTTTGGGAGTGAGAACGTTATATAGCACTTTTCTGGGTAATCAAATCGCTTTACATGGAGGGGGGAAATATTGCGCCAGAATGCCCACCACACACATCAGAGGAGACAGAGCAATGAAGCCACTCAGGATGATTAGGAGGCCATGATGGACAGAGACCAATTGGCAAATTTGTCCAGGATGCCAATAGGAGAGTAGTTTGATCCATTACAGTAGACATATTGCAAAATATTGTGTTGATAAACAGATGTACAGAGCATTGGAATAAGCATGCAAAAAGCAGCAAAAATAGTTTCAAAATGACAGAGATGTTTTAACCCTCAGTCTAATACACAAAAACACTCTCTCATCCAGGGGGGGGAAAGACAACAGTATTTAAACAACAATATTTCAGGATTTCTGCTGAGTATACTCAGTTGATAAATTCTAGTAAATCTAGTTTACTAGATAAATCACATTGCATCCTCCTAGCATATCCCAGCATGCACCTGTGCTTTGGGCGGCGTGCAGGAATGGCTCCAAACAGAGTACCAGCACTTATTACATTTGTGATTCTTCAAAGAGTTTTGCCTAGTATTGATTTTGTGTCAAGGTTGGGCGCTGGTTCAGTCAGAGAACTCTGCTTTTTAAAGCTACTGGACCAACTTGAAACACACTGTGCGTAAATGGAGAGCCGGCAACCTTGAGGTGAAGAAAGAGAAAATAATAAAAAGGACAGAAAAGAAGGGGGAAAAATAGACTTGAAGCACTGTGGGGCCTTGTCTTGTGAAAGTTGCGGAGCTTTTCAACACCATCTACAAAAAGGAAGTAGATAAATAAATAAGTGTTGATTATAATTCAGTTGGGCAGTAATCGTCCTTTTCTGTAGCACTGGCAGAGTCTGATGGGAAGGGGTTAAAGGTGAATGCCGCTGGGCATTCTTTTCTGTCTGTCTGACTGAAGCGGGGAGATTACCGCATCGTGTTCATCTGGGATGCTGGGGCTGCGGTGCTGCTTGTGTGTGAAGCATTTTCTTGCCGTTTGAGGCCTTTTGGGGTTCGTTAGGTTTTCCTGCAGAAGATGAAGCAGTGCTGGTTGCATGTGAATCAGCTGTGTTTGTATGAGACAGGTCCCAGATCAGTGCAGGAAACAGCACGGCCAGAGGCGCTGACCTGAAACCTCATCAACTCCCTGCCAATGCCAGCCAATGCTCTTCAGCAGAGGAAAAACAAAGCTGAATGATTCCTCAACACAGAGGAGTTTTTCCCAACAAGATAAAGAATGAAAAAAGAGCCTTAGCTTACAATTATATACAAAAAATCGGAAAACATAACAGGGGCAATACTACACAAATTGTGTAATTTTTTCTTGGAAAGTTTTGGATTTTTTTTTTTTTCTTTCATAAATCACATTTCCCCAACTCGGAAACAAAGTACCAGGACTGTGACCAATATAAACATTGATGGACCGCCATAAAGGAGGAATGTTCCCCTCAATATTGCGATTAGGGATTTTTCCCCTAACAGGTCTTAGGCTTAATATGTAACCAATTTGGAACAATCATAGGTTGCATCATGTAATGCTGATAAGCTTTGTTGGGTAAAACAATTGTGAACGTTTTATTGGCTTGGCCAGGCCAGCAGCCACAGACTGGAAATGGGAGTGGAGTTATTGACAACGGAACAAGCATGTCGGAGAGTATGATCTGTGATATTTCTGTCATAATGAACTAATTTAATTTAAGTGTTTATCAGCTTAAAGCTGGCATACTGTATCTATTGTTGCATATAATATAGACTGTTTATCAAATACAGACAGATGCTGAGCTCTCAATACTTTCTCAATACTTTCTAATTAATCAATAAACATAAGTAATCAATCAAATGTTCTTGAAAAAATAAACAGAATTACGTTTAACTTAAACAACATAACACGCATGACGAATAATACGATGAGTTGCCTGTAATATTTCTGTTATGATGTGAACTAATAAATATATATTGTCATGATTCATGGATTCACTGGCTCATTTCTCTCTAGATGTGTGTTTGGTTGTGTTGGAGGCGTGGTCACTTATCACGATCATCAGCACTGTCAGCTGCACCTCATTCACCTGCCTATATAATGGTCTCACCTGCTGTCTGTGTTTGTTGATCGTTGCAGTCTGTCCCGGTGTGTTCCTGTGTTGTCGGCTTCCCTGATGTTCTGGTGTGGATTCCGTTCCTTGAGTTCCCAGTGCCTGGTCTTGCCCGTTGCGTCCCTGTGTCACGCCTCGCTGCACCAAGTCTGTCTTCCTCTGCACTCTGCCTTCATCGGATGTTCTTCTGAGACTCTTGTGTTCACGCTGTTTGTCACTCAATGAGTCTTTGTCAGTAATAAAGACTTATTCACACTCGCTATTGGATCCTTATCAATTTCTGCTTATATCACCGTGACATATTATTACTGTTTATCTGTTAAAAAATAGGCCACTGAATCTGTGGACATCTTTCTCCTATTGACCCGAAAATGTAAATTCTGTCATTAATTACCTACCCTCGTGTCATTCCAAAGCCGTAAGACTTTGTTAATCTTCAGAACATGAAGATCTTTTTAATGAAATAATGTTTTGTAATGAATAACGCAACTACCACTTTCAAGCCCCAGAAAGGCAGTAAAGACATCATTGCAAAAAAATAAAATTACCACTTTATTTACAAAATTTAAATCTCCAACGCGTGTTGCCGCGTTCACAAAAGCACCACAATGGTGTGTTGTTGAACACATGTTGGAGATTCATATTTTGTAAATAAAGTGGTAAATTATGGGGAGTTTTTTTGCGCAGCGCACTCGTGTAATTGCAAGTTCTTCATGAAATTGAGGTTAAACCACTGGAGTCACATGGATTACATTTATGATGTCTTTACTACCTTTCTGGAACTTGAAAGTGGTAGTGAACGAATGTCTTATGGTGCGTTCACACTGGACGGAAATGAAGCGTTTCGCGTGAGTGATTTACATGTTAAGTCAATGCAAAGAAACAAATAGACATTCTGCGGTGCGATTAGCGCGAATGACATGACGCAAATTGAGCATTTGACACTTGAATGACGCGAGTTGAAAAATCTGAACTTTGGCGGATATTCGCACCGCGTTAACCAATCAGGAGCTTGCTCTAGTAGTGACAACAATGAGGAGAAAATCATATGGTTTATATTAATCATATATTAATATCTGGTTCAGACAAGTGTGCATATGATTATCACTGTGATAACATTAAATGACATGAAACACAACCCAGTCTTTTTTTGTTAAATGCAAGTTTATGTATGATCAATAATACAAAAGTATAAGTAAAATGTATAATAAGCTATACATGAAATAAAGCAAACAATTCAGTCGCATATTCAGAGTCAGTGCTAGTAGGCTACAATGGTAACGTAAAGTTAAATAACCTAAAAATAAAAAAGTAATGAAACTTCACTTTGTCCTCAGCCTAAACGATTTGCCAGGGAACAAATTATAGATCCATGAGACCAAAGATCGCCCGTTACATATACACAAGACGATTTATAGCTCGAGACACCACAGAGACATCAGAGCCAGCGGGAAATGTCTGAAGGACTAGCCGAGGAAAGGCTGCTCTCTCCGGGGTTAATGAGCGCTGAGCGCCGCTGATTGCCTGGATCTCACAACTCCGAAAACGGCAGATAAAATGTTAAAATAGGCACTCTTTTTATAAATAAACCACAGATTTGAGCTCTAAACAACTACATTATCGCCTGAAAAAGTCTTAAAACTACGTTTTGTCACACATTAACAGTAGTATTTTAACAAAAAAGACGTGTAAACACAGCCCATGTTAGCCATTTCTCAACGAGATGAACCGCCTAGCAGAAGCGCCTCCCATGACGCGAATTCGCGTCTGTTGTGAAGTGAATGTCACTCACAATTTATTTGCGTCATTCGCATCTGGTGTGAACACACAATTACAGGTTTGGAACGACATGAGGGTGAGTAATTAATGACAGAATTTTCCTTTTCGGGTGAACTAACCCTTTAACACACTTTTTAAAGCACACTTTTAGGAAGTAAACATGTCAAACTAATATGTTTACTTCAGAGCATATACACTTATTAGGATATGTTGACAAACATACTAAAGAATATGTAAAGTACTTTATTATAATTTTAACTGTAGTGTGTTCTTTGATATTTCATATTTTAAGTCCACTAAATTCCAGCTTTATCATTACACGTGCAATTACAATTAAACATATGACATTCAAGTTTCAATAGAAATAACATTAAAGCAGGGCTGTACATTAACTTTTTTTGCACATTGCACTGGTCCTACAGAGGTTGAAAATTATACATATATGTCGCAATGTACAGCGCTGATTAAAGTTTATTTTAATTTACCATAAATGTTGGTCAGCATACTTTAACCAGTAATAAGACAATGGATTTATAAAAAATTACATATAAAGATGTATTTAAGTCCCATAAGACAGACAATTGTGCTCTTTAATTGTCTTTAATAAAAATGTAAACTATAAAACATTTTCATGTAATTGCAAGTGTCCACAAACATTACATTCAGTTAGCATTTAAGAATCTTATTGTGTAATAAAAGTATGTTAAAGTGTACTTCTTTTTTCACAAGGGTTGAGTGATCAGATCAAGAAAAAAAAAAGAAAATATATGGATCCTGCTGACACCTGTATTTAGCACCGTCCACTTGATGTGATCAGATTGTCCAAGAAAAATGTTACTACCAGGAATAATTTGGCCCAATGATGATGTGTTTCTCTCATGTGAGCTCACAGATAAATAAAAACAAGATAATTGTGTAACGGGATCTCAATGACTATTGCTTGTGTGTGCTTGTGTGTGCTGTTATTGACGTCTGGTGAGGCTAAAGTCACCCTGAATATCAGACAGTCTGTTTTGACATGGACCTTCTGCTGGACTGAAAGACCCAGAAGCCCTTATGGGCACATCTGTGTGTGTGTTCAATTATTCATGCCGTGGAAGCTGGTGGTGAGTGTGTAAAAGGAACAGGGGGGTCTAACGGATGACAGCGATGTCAGAACAAGCTCCACAGATACGACATGACAAGCAGCTAACACACTTCTGCTGCTCTGAAGACTGTGTGTGACCGGCCGTGTGAGAAATCACATGACAAATTCATGATTTGGTGAAATGTTGTTAATGTGCATGTGTTACGCAAAAAACAAACAAAAAAAAATTACATTTGACAACACAAAGTCCACTAGTTAGTATGTTTGATATGATGTTGCAGAGTTGCTTATTCCACAAAATTTTGACACACACACATAGGCAAGACATGGCACATAGCCAACATGGGCATGCACCGCCATGTATACACACACACACACAAACACACACCTTTTTTTTTCTCACACTTGCTGGGTCGTTCACGCTTGTCCATGGATCAATATGAGCAATTCTGGGAGAACTACAATGTTGCTATGGCAACCGAGCCACAAATTTGCCACAGAAGGCAGTAGGAGTGTGTGTGCAGTGGGGCACAATAGCTTGTAGTATTTACATTGTCAGGAAACATAAAGTGGTTGATGCACAGAGATATCACATAAGTCCATAGTCCTTAAGGCTAAAGTCTCGCCTTGTGAAAAAAGTACACTTTTAATTTTAAACAAAGTACTTATTACAGAAAAAAAAGTACTATAAAAGAATATAAAAGTGTATAAAAGTGCCACCTGGCTACTAAGTTTTCAAATACTTAACTGTGTTATCTGAAAATAAATTAAAATATATAGTTTAAATGTATATTAAATGCAATTAGTTGATCTTAAGAGTGTGTTTTTGACCCAATTAAGTAGGTCTTACATCCATGTTTATATATACCGGTACTTTCCTAATTAATTTTATTGTCTTTGAAATATGCACTCAAAAATATTGTTTTGCCTCTTGTTCAGTTTAATTAATTCAAATGAGCTAAGGTAACACAATTTTGTCACAACTTAATTTAATTGTGTACAATCAATCTAATATATTTAAAACAGAAGTTTACTTAATTAATTTGTATTAAAACTACATTAAGCATTTTTGTTAACTAACTGGGCAGTAGATCTGTAGTTCACAGCATGCTTTACAAGGGACTACATTAGGAGAGTAAATTTAGGGATTAGAGTGTTATTTTATGTGTTTTTCAGTAAAGGGAAATATGTTGTTAGTTAATGTTAGTGTTTAATGTTCAGGACATTTAGAGGACTTTATGTAATGTTTTTGAATTTTGTTGTTACCATTATGCAGAAGTGTGGCGCCTGTGTTTGGACTGTGGCCACTCAGTGATCTACGTACATTGCATCTGGAAAGTATTCACAGCAATTCACCTTTTAGTTATGTAACATAGTTATGTCTTATTCCAAAATGGATTAAATGCATTATTTTCCTCAAAATTACAATACCCTATAATGACAACGTGAAAGAAGTTTGTTTGAAAACTTTGCAAATGTATTAAAAATAAAAAATGAAAAAATTATACATAAGTATTCACAGCCTTTGTCATGACACTTGAAATTGAGCTCAGGTGCATCCTGGTTACACTGATCATCCTTGACATGTTTCTACAACTTGATTGGGGTCCACCTGTGGTAAATTCAGTTGATTGGACATGATGGGGGGGGGGGGGGGGTCCAATTTTTACCGGTCCAATCAGCGAACAGAGGGAGTGGCTGAGAGCGATGACGTTGATGTCGTGCGCTAGTTTGAGTTGTAGTTCAGAAATGGCGGCGGTGAAAGATGCGAGTGTGTGGCACTGGCACCGCTGACGAATGTCCAGAAGTTAATGTTTACGTTGTGTTACGTCTGTGAGGGGCTGCCGATTTTACTATCATTTTGTGTTTATTATTTGAAGTTGTTAAACGTTCGCCGGTTCCCGCATCCTTCTTCCCTGAACAAACGAACTCCGTTACACGGAGCAAGAACAATCACTGCTGAATTTTCAAGAATATATCACTTCAAAATTCACTGTTTATATCCTGTTTGACCCCTGCAGAGCACCGTGCGGTTGCGTGCGCTATAATTTGGATGCATTTCTAGACTTGTATTTCTTTAAATGCTGGCAAGTGTTTACAAGAGCAAAATATTTCATCACCGCTCAAAAAATAAAAAGAAGAAAAGCACGTAAACATTTGAATTGGGCTGTTATTTATGGCAGCATTTATTCTTATCATACCAAGCATATGACATTTTATTTACAGCATATAAAATCATGTTATAATTGCACGAGATATGCACCACGAGAGCAGCACGTTTCGATCACAAAACTCTCCTCTCCACCGTGAATAAATCACAATCCGAATGCACAAGGTTTTATCACTGACACTGAGGTGGTGTGCACAGTTAATGTGAGAATCAAAGGTGAACGGCACGTGACATACGTCATGACCAAACGTTGGCCAGACAGAAGCCACTTCTCAGTAAAAGGCACATGACAGCCTGCCTGGAGTTTGCCAAAAGGCACCTGAAGGACTCTCACACCATGATGTACAGTGATATCCTAAATGAAAACCTGCTCCAGAGCACTCTGGACGAAGGTTCGTCTTCCAACAGTACAACGACCCTAAGCACACAGCCGAGATCACAAAGGAGTGGCTTGAAGACTTGAACCCGAGTGAACATCTCTGGAGAAATCTAAAAATGGCTAAAAATAATCTAAAAACTTTGTGAAAAATAATGAAATGAATCAATTTTGAAATAAGGCTGTAACATAACAAAATGTGGAAAAAGTGAAGCGCTGTGAATACTTTCCGGATGCCCTGTATGCTAATGTCAGGAGTGACACCAGTCTTTTCTTATTTATTCATCATATACATTGTGTATATAATTACTTATAATTGATTTGCTAACTACATTTTTTAATTTAAGTTTGACATAAAAGTACATAAAAATGTATCAATTCAATTTATACTGTATTTGATCAAATTGAGTTGGAGCATTTGTTGTTACATTTCATTGCATGAATTTGTATTTAATGAGTTTGGGCTACATTTTTTTAAAACATTTTGAGTGTGCATTTTAAAGCATTTTAAAGCATTTTTAGTAAACTAAAATATACCTGAATGCAATTTCTATTGAAATTATGACATATTATAATTACATATTTGTAATGATGAAGTTGCAATTTTTGTACATATAAAATAAAATGATGGGCGTCGGAACCATTGTATGTGGGTGGGACAAGACCCACCTATTTTTTAAGAACAATGATATTGGAGCCACTCACTTTTATCGTCTCTAATTCATCATCATCATGTCTGTTTACCTCTAACTGATAAACACTTATTATATAGTGTTTAAAACCTGACATTTCAATGTTTCTTTAGACATGTCTCTGTAGTTATGTTCGTTCCTGTGGGAAGGAGGAGGCGGGAACCGACGAACGTTCAACAACTTTAATAAAACAAATGAACACAAAATGAAAGTAAAATCGGCAGCCCCTCACGGACGACTGCCGCGCACACACATAACAAAACGGAAACAAAACACAAATTAAAATCCAGGCCTGGTCCTCTCTCGTCCTTCACTGTCGTTGCTCCTCCTTTAAACTCCCGTCGCTCCTCCGTGAGACACGAGACCGCTGCAGCGCGCAGCTGGCTCCCATCTACACTGATGTCCCGCTCTCACGGTCCCTCAGCCTCGCTGCTCACCACATACCCCCAACGCCCTTCGCAGGCTGGGGGGCACTCCGGGGGGGGGGGATCACGGCGGCCTCGGTTCCTGGGGGTAAGAACAGAGAGGTGAGAGAACGGAGCCGGGAGCATGAGGAGCGACAGAGACGAGAGAGTGGAGAGAGGAGAAAAGGAAAAAAAAATATTCTGGTCCGGTTCCCAGACACACTGCCGCTCGGTTCTCAGCCAGCCGAGAGGCTCTTCCTTGCGGTGCCATGCGATGGCACTGGATGCTCGGTGGACGGCTCGATCCTCCTCCGCCCCCTGGTGGCCAGCGGTGGCTCCTCCTGTCGAGGGCAGCCGACAGCGAGTCCCGTGCGCTCCCTGCTCCTCCCCTACATGGCGGATGGACACAGGATCCGGCCCATGGCGAACACCGGCGACTCCTCCGCTCCCTCTAGGACGGTAGCCATCCCACCTCCACCCAGGGGCACGGCAGCGAGCTCTCCATCCCACCGATCTTCATCCGCTCCAGCACCACCGCCTCGGGCAGCCCCTCGCGGTCTTCTCTCATCCGCGCGGCCCGAACTCCTCAGCACCGCGATCCTCCTTCCTCCCGGGCTTCGGCACCAATGTAGTAATGATCGTTCCTGTGGGAAGAAGGAGGCGGGAAGCGGCGAACGTTCAACAACTTTAATAAAACAAATTAACACAAAATGAAAGTAAAAGCGGCAGCCCCTCACGGACGACTGCCGCGCACACACATAACAAAACGGAAACAAAACACAAATTAAAATCCAGGCCTGGTCCTCTCTCGTCCTTCACTGTCGTCGCTCCTCCTTTATACTCCCGTCACTCCTCCGTGAGACACGAGACCGCTGCAGCGCGCAGCTGGCACCCATCCACACTGATGAGCGCGGCCTCGTCCCGCTCTCACGGTCCCTCAGCCTCGCTGCTCGCCACAGTCTCATGTTTGTGAGACAAGTATTCACTAAGCTAGAGGTCATTTTCTGAAGACTATCTGAATGAGCGTCTTTGACAGATAGGCTGCAGATCGCGCATCATGTGTGTTTTCTTTATTTTGCAAAAAGCACAACAATTTGTTTATATTGTGACTGAACACAAAAAAATAGAAACTTAACAGATGTATAACACTTGCCTGAATGATAAAAAACGAGTTATTTGAGTCTCTTTGGCACTGATAAGAAAAAAAGTGAGCCGATCGCGACTCAAGGGGGTTAAACACATTAGACACTTTATTTTCACTTTTCTAATATTTGTTTCATTTTTATTGAAAATAAATGCCTTTCCGATCTGATATGTGATGGGAATAGGGAGTGGAGCGAGTTCGGTAAAAGGTGGATTCGAACCTCAGGTCTATTTGCGTCAAAACGTATTGCTATGCATCTTACTCCTACACTATTGTCACTGTAAATGAATCATTGTTTTCCGTAATTTTGTCTGGCCCAACCAGACATTTGTTAAAGTAATATACAAGGCGGTATATTTGTATTTAATGTAAATGGCATCTACTCCAGTAAACATTTTCTGGGAGAGGACCCATCCACGTTTTTTTTTTTTTTTTTGACGCCCATGGATACAATTATAATCAGGTTTTGTAGTAACAAGAGATGTTGTGCTTTATTATATATTAGCACTGTAATCATCAAAAAAGACATGTTATCAGTTTCAAGGAAGTCACATATTATTAATTTTAGATTAAAGTAATACTATTATTATGTACCATATAACAGGGCCTGAACAGGGTGCGGAATTGTTTTGTCCACCATTTTACTTCTATTTAATAAACCTGGATGATTTACTAGAAAACAAAAGAAAATACAAAAACTTGAACATTTGGAACATAATAAGAACATAATACAAAGGAACTATGAAACACCTGGGAGCTGACGAGAGGAACAGGAAACAAGAAGTGAGAAAAAAAAAAGAAGACATGGAATAGCTACATTAAAAAATGAATGGAATAAACATGAATGTAGATCAACTATAACTAACTGTTCCGTTAGTTGTATAAGAACACAGGCAGCCAAGCTTTGTATGTAGATCATAAGGAATGGTGAGGGAAATAGAGAGAAGATTATAAAACTGTGGGTATATGATGGACTGGTACTCAGGTGTCACAATGGCACATTACATTACATACTTGTTACATCCTGTCAGCATGACGGCAGGACCGGGGCAGATGCTGCCACATTCATTTGCCAACAATTACAATTGGCTCTGGGTTTGGGCAGATGAGCCAATTGCACATATCCATCTCAAGCCACTAGCTGCTCAGGCAGAAACCCAAGGGAATCAGTTGGAAATCAAGCAATTTCTCTTGGAAAGGCCTCAGCAAACACACAGGCTGAACTTTTGCTTCTTGAATCACTATTGGGACTCTGCCATCAAACGGTCCCACTAATGTACAGGCATTTTGCCAGGTGGAACAAAAAGGAAATAAAATTGAATCGAAAAATGGAAGATCTGATTAGCTGTTGGTGTGGTTGTGTATCATCAAAGTCACAAAATCAGAGGAAAGGACTCCTATTAGATCCTGCTCTCTTATTAGACAGGTAGGTTACACTTTATTTCAATGGTCCACTTTAGACATTCTACTAACTATAAGCAACTTTGCAACTACATGTCAACTAACTCTTATTAAAGTATTTATAGACTGTAGATGACTTAGGGTTAGGTGTTAGGGTTCAGATTATTAGAATAATTTGACATGTAGTTGCAAAGTTACTTACAGTCAGTAAAATGTCTATTGGTGGACCATCAAAATAAAGAGTTAGCCGAAATTAAGTAGACAGTCTACTAATATGCTAATGAGAGTAAGTTGACATGTAGCTGCAAAGTTACTTAAAGTTAGTAGAATGTCTAAAGTGGACCATCAAAATAAAGTGTTAATGCCAGGGACATAGATTTTGAGTATATTGAAAAGTAAGACAAGGAATTGATGACAGAGGATGGAAGACGATCAGGACTCAATGCAGGCCATATTAAGATCTGCATTTCCCTGCATAGAAAATACAGTAGGCCCTATAACCTATGCTCATTCCCGTGGGGTAAAATACCAAAGCATGGTCGTGAACTTTTATCATCACTATTAAGATGCTGAAGGTATCCTCTAGACATCGCTATATTAACAAATTAGGCTTTCCATTGCTTTCAGTGAGAAACCTTTGTTGTTAATACACAGAAACAAAGGGCATGGACTCCACTAGACCCCTGAATGTGTGCTGTGGTATAGGCTCCAAAATATTAGCAGCAGATCCTTGTCCTGTAAGGTGCGAGGTGGGGCCTCCATGGATCGGACTTGTTTGTTAAGCAGATCCCACAGATGCTCAATTGGATTGAGATCTGGGGAATTTGGAGGCCAAGTCAACACCTCAAACTCATTGTTGTGCTCCTCAAACCATTCCTGAACCATTCATGCTTTGTGGCAGGGCGCACTATCCTGCTGAAAGAGGCCACAGCCACCAGGGAATACTGTTTCCATGAAAGGGTGTACATGGTCTGCAACGATGCTTAGGTGGTACGTGTCAAAATAACATCCACATGGATGGCAGGACCCAAGGTTTCCCGGCAGAACATTGTCCAAAGCATCACACTGCCTCCGCCGGCTTGCCTTCTTCCCAGTGCATCCTGGTGCCATGCACCCTACCATCCATGTGATGTAAATGAAAACGTGATTCATCAGACCAGGCCACCTTATTCCATTGCTCCGTGGTCCAGTTCTGATGCAAGGTTGCAAATATATATATATATATAATTATATATATAATATATATAATTCTTTGTCCAGTCATATATATTGGTAGTATACCCCATTCAATATATTTCACATGTGAAATAGCTGTATGCTACCAGTGATTTTGTGTTTGTTTGATTGTGCCATAACCAGGAATGACAGAAAAAAATATCCTTCCAGCTATATCCACACTACATCAGAGAATGATGGACAGAGAAGTCCTCTCCATTCTGGGCTTATATGTCAGGTTAAAACTACTCATTAAAGTTGCATGCTGCTGAATTGGATACAGGAGGCAGTAAACAGCAGGCTGAGGATCTGCTATGAGAGGTCAGCAAACCCTAGAGTCCCAGCACAGGTTTGAAGACACTCCAAGCTTTCACACTCAGTCTAGAGCTCAGTTTCTGGGCTTTGAAGTGAGCCAGGACCCCAGCGCTGCTTTGATTCTCCGGCCTCTGTCAGACTGAGCCAGAGGGCAGGGGTTTTTCACAACACCCGGCAGATAAATGCATCTCTCACGCTAACCTCTGAGAGACTGACCTATGGCAAGAAGTAGAACATATCTGGCACATAATACCGTCTGTGCCAATGCTATATACATACTCAGACAAATAAAAATGCCCCCAAAATATGCTGTTGAATGTTTGGTGATCACGTTAGCTTACTTGTGTGTGAACTTCTATCTGCTCCTTCTGGTTTAAGGCAGATCTTCTTCTTAACTTGTTTTTGGATTGTTTACTCTTTCAGAAGATCTGTAAAAATGCCCCTACCATGTAACATAGAAAACGTCTTGGTTACATATGGTAACCCTCGTTCCCTGAAGGAGGGAACGGAGACGTATGTCGGACGTCACCGACGAATTGGGATCACTTCAGGGAGCCCCTATCAGCTTCGAGATATAGAGAACAAGCCAATGGGCCATTGGCGTGCGAGACTTGCATCTCGCGCTCCGCCCAGCACCGCGGGTATAAACAGGAAGCAAGAGCAGGGCACTATTGTTTTTCACTGAGGAGCCGAACTAGTGACTCGGCCCTGCCATGATGGTACAGCAACTGTGGCGACGGAACGTACGTCTCCGTTCCCTCCTTCAGGGAACGAGGGTTACCATACATAACCGACACGTTCCCTTTCAGTCGGTCATGTTCGACGTACGTCGGACGTCATCGACAAATTGGGATCCCTTTGGAAAACGCCACAGTTACTACCACTTCCAGTGCCCAACGATGAGCCCCTCAGACCCGTCTGTTAGCAGGCAAGGAAATTCACGCAGAGTCAAAAAGCTGCTGTTCCGCAAGACCCATTCAGCTGACTTTATTGGATAATGCTGGGAAAGCGTGCCCATGAAGGCCGCTGCGGAAGCCACATCATGCCCAGAGGGAGTTACCATGTGGAGAATACATGTATGGACTGGCCTTGGGCAGTACAACATACGGAAGTCCCAGGGGCGGCCCCGGCCGTTAGCAGCGGGGGAACAACACCTTACTGGGACGGCAGAGGAACTCTGCCAAGGGAAAGACATGGGCTCGTAATGGAGGTAATGGAGGACGCTGGTAATGGAGGACTCAACAGGGTTCGCCGTTCTGGGGAACTCAACTGGAGCGGTAGCGCACGTATCCGGTCCATAAGGAGGGAAATGGCGCAGCAAGCCGACACAAGAATGGGCACTTTGGTGTTACTGACTATGGGAAGTGAGCACACAGGAAGATACCGGCTCTACACGGAGGCTATAGAATCTAGCGAAAGTGTTAGGTGTTGCCCAGCCCGCAGCTCTGCAAATATCTGTCAGCGAGGCGCCACGAGCCAGCGCCCAGGAAGAAGCGACACCCCTGGTGGAGTGGGCTCTTAACCCGAGCGGGCAGGGCACGTCTTGGGATTCATATGCCAAAATGATGCCATCCACTATCCAATGGGCCATCCTCTGCTTGGAGACAGCCTTTCCCTTCTGCTGTCCTCCGTAACAGACGAAGAGCTGCTCTGAGGTCCTGAAGCTTTGCGTTCTGTCCGGAGAGCACAGACGGGACAGAGAAAAGCTAGGGCTGGGTCTGCCTCCTCCGAAGGCAGCGCTTGCAGGCTCACCACTTGGTCCCGGAAGGGAGTACTGGAAACCTTGGGCACATATCCAGGCCAGGGTCTCATGACCACATGAGAGTTACCAGGCCCGAATTCTAGGCACGATTCATCGACCGAAAGTGCCTGCAGGTCCCCTACCCTCCAGATGGAGGCCAATGCAGTCAGGAGTACTGTCTTCAATGACAGAACTTTTAACTCTGCTGACTGCAAGGGCTCAAAGGGTGCTCTCTGCAGTGCGGTTAGCACCAGAGACAAGTCCCAAGAGGGTATAGAGGGAGGGCGAAGCGGATTTAGTCTCCTCACCTCCCACAGGAACCTGACGATCAGATCATACTTATGTGGAGATGGTGGTCCAGTGGGTTAAACCACTGAACTGATATGCAGAAGGTTGCTGGTTCAATCCCAGCAGTCGCAACCAGTGTGTCCTTGAGCAAGGCACTTTACTCCACGTTGCTCCAGGGGGATTGTCCCTGTAATAAGTGCACTGTACGTCGCTTTGGATAAAAGCGTCTGCCAAATGCATAAATGTAAATGTACCTAGGGACTTTCCATCTACTAGATCGTGATTAGCTGCGATAGCGGCAACATAGATTTTGAGGGTGGAGGGAGACAGCCTTCGCTCTAACCCATCTTGTAGGAAGGAAAGCACGGAACTGATCGAACACCTTCGGGGGTCTTTTCGGCGAGAAGAGCACCAATCGACAAACAGGTTCCACTTCAACGCATAGAGGCGCCTCGAAGAGGGACCTAGAACCTCCGCGTCCCGTCCAGGGACCAGACATGGAGTTTCCAGTGGTCCGGACGCGGGTGCCATAGGGTGCCCCGTCTCTGAGTCAGGAGGTCCTTCCTCAGAGGAATGGGCCAAGGAGGTGCTGTCGCGAGGAGCACTAGTTTCGGGAACCAAGTCCGGTTGGGCCAATATGGAGCGACCAACAGGACTTGTTCCTCGTCCTCCCTGACCTTGCACAGTGTCTGTGCGAGAAGGCTCACTGGGGGAAACGCATATTTGCGTAGGCCCCGGGGCCAGCTGTGTGCCAGGGTATCCGAGCCGAGGATCCCCTCGGTCAGGGAATAGAACCACTGGCAGTGGGTCGTGTCCGGAGTGGCAAACAGGTCTACCTGTGTGGACCCGAAGCGACTCCATATCAGCTGGACCACTTGGGGATGGAGTCTCCACTCTCCCAGGAGCACTGGCTGTCGTGAGAGCTCGTTGGCTGCACAATTGAGCAGGCCCAGAATGTGAATGGCACGAAGCGACCTCAGATGCTTCTGACTCCATAGGAGGAGATGGCGGGCGAGTTGTGACATACGATGGGAGCGTAGACCACCCTGTTTGTTGATGTACGCAACGGCCGCAGTGTTGTCCGTACGGACCAGAACGTGCTTGGCTCTGAGCGGCACTTTGAAACGGCTGAGTGTAAGACGAACTGCTAACAACTTGAGGCAATTGATATGCCATTGCAGTTGAGGCCCCATCCACAGACCCGAAACTGCAAGCCCGTTGTACGTGGCACCCCAGCCAGTGGATGAGGCATCCGTGGAGACAACAGCATGCCTGGAAACTTGTTCTAGGGGAATTCCCGCCCGTAGAAACAAAGGGTCCGACCACGGGCTGAAGGTTTGGCGGCACCTCGGAGTCACTTGGACGCCGAGGGAACCGCTGTGCCATGCCCATCTCGGGACTCGGTCGTGTATCCAGCATTGAAGCGGTCTCATATGAAGCAATCCCAACGGCGTTACTGCGGCTGCGGAATGCCATATGCCCCAGGAGCCTCTGAAAGTGTTTCAGTGGTGCTGCTGTCCTGCTTTTGAACGAATTCAAGCAGTTCAACACTGACTGGACACGCTCCTCTGTGAGGCATGCTGTCATGGCGACCGAGTCTATCTCCATACCGAGAAAAGAGATCCTCTGTGTGGGACAGAGTTTGCTCTTCTCCCAGTTGACCCGAAGCCCCAACTGGCTGAGGTGACTGAGCACCATGTCCCTGTGTTCGCACAACTGCTCCCGCGACTGGGCAAGGATCAGCCAGTCGTCAAGATAGTTGAGAATGTGAACACCATGCTCTCTCATGGGAGCAATGGCCGCCTCCACGACCTTCGTGAAGACACTGGGCGATAGGGACAGGCCGAAGGGTAAGACACGGTACTGATATGCCCGTCCCTCGAACGCGAAGCGCAGAAAGGGCCTGTGTCGAGGGAAAATCGAGACATGAAAGTACGCGTCCTTCAGGTCGATCGCTGCAAACCAATCTTGGGGACAGATGCACCTGAAGATGCGTTTCTGCGTTAGCATTCTTAACGGCAGCCTGTGAAGGGACCGGTTCAAGAATCGCAAGAATTACAGGCTGTAGAACCCGGACCTCATATCGGCTGGAGGGACCAGCTCTTTCGCGTCCTTCGCCAGTAGGACTGCGATTTCCGCCCGGAGCACAGGGGCGTTCTCCTTCACTACTGTTGTGAAGTGAACGCCCCTGAACTTGGGGGGACGCCGGGCGAACTGAATCGCATAGCGAGTCTGATGGTATGGAGGAGCCACCGAGATGGGCTGGGAAGCACTAGCCAGGCTCCCAGAGACCGTGCAAGGGGGATCAACGGCAGCACAGACGTACCTGCAGCGGGACAGTGAAGCGGTGTGCAGGGATCCGACTCAGACGGCATGGGAGCGGCACACAGTGGGATCTGAGTGTGCTGTGCAACACTACCTGCTTCCACTGAGGGGGTGTGCGAGTGTTGGAAGGCCACTTGTGTGCGTTCCCACAGCCGGCACCCCCTGCTGGCGATTTGGAGAGGCACCAGAGGTTGACAAGGCATGGGAGCATTGTACACCGCTAAGTGCACTATCCAAATGAAGGAGGGGCTCCTTTGTGGCGTTGCACATGGTCTGCCTCACCTCCTTCCTCAGCGGGGAACAAGAGCGGCGAGGCATAGCGTTGCGCACTGCCGTCCACGCACCGCTGAGAAGAGGGGAATGAGAGTGACGAGGCTTTGTAGCATCACACACTGCCATTCTCGCCCTCTTGTAGGGAGGGGAATGAGAGTGGCGAGGCTTTGTAGCGTCACACGCTACCATTCCTGAACTCCCGAGACCCAGAGGTATTGGAACTGCTCTTGAGAATTTGGGTACCACTGGCTGTTTTTAACACCAGTGGCGGAACAGAATTACTAATGGTTTTCCACCTGGCCCTCCTCAGGGGGAAGAACAGTTCCTGACCAAATCCGGGTCAATGGTGTTTCTGAACCAGGGTGGACATCGTCTGGCCAAGGGCCAGTGCTGTGCGTAGCTCAACCTCGGCTCAGAACTACCCTCGTGCACTAAGCAGGGCGGAGGTGGCCCGCCAGTAGCACTGCCACCCCACCAATGAGGGTAGTGAGAGAGAGGAAAAATTTATACAGATTATGGCCCTATTGGTGTTCCATAATTTGGCACCAAATAGTTCCACAATGCCAAAGCCTTCCAATGCACATCCGGGAAAAGGCAAGGGGCGGGCAAGGCAATTTATGCGTTGCACTATGTCTCAGCCACCTGGGAAAGCATGGCTGTCAAGTATGAATCTGATTCAGCACAAGTGCCCGCTATTATAGTGGGAATCTCAGCATCATCTTCATTTTCAACACATAACAGCCCTCTTTCCGATGCAGCGATTGACATCTGTCCTCTGCTAGAGCCCCAAATGTAACGCTAGGTACCCTTTTTTTAAGGACCAGCAATCCCATCTGTAAGCTACCAGCAGACATGTGAGATAGTGAGCATGGCCGTGAGACGGCACACGGCGCGCTGAACACTCAAGCCGTTACGAAAAAGGCAAGGCGAACAATGCGCCGACGTGGTAATGCTCTCATGAGAGAACATAAACCACCCACAAACACAGTCTCAACATGCGATAGAGAAGTGGGGGGCCCACGGAGGTGTACTCGGCAGGGAAGCCTCACTGTAATCCTCAGGTCACCCAGGCTTATCAGCCAAAGTAGCCCCTTTTCTGGTGCACCACAAAAGAGACTAGATCAGGGTATAAGCGAAGGGACTCAACCCCGTTCGAGGTATCATAGTCTCCACCACGCATCAGAGGCGCAGAGTGACGCATGCTGGGTTGCCGTGGCAACCTGTGCTGTCACCCGGCAGCTAGGCGGCACACGGCACACTAGACGGCACACGGCACACAGACCTGAGAGAACATGGATCACCCACTAACACAGTCTTAACATGTTTATGCGAGAGGGATCGTGGCCGTCAGGACAGGAAACAACCACATCCAGAAACGCATGAGTGGAATGACGTCTTGAAAGACTCAGTGTCACACCCGTGTTGCTCTTTTGTGAGGAAATGCTCTTTCAACAGTGCTGAAGCACCCAGGGGAAGACCGCGGCAGCACACAGGAAGTAAGTGCAGTCCTGTGTCTGCACTCACTGAAACAAACGCCCTCACCAACCGACAGTTGCTGTGAGAACAGCAGTTTTTTATGCTGATGCAGCGGTGAGCACGCAATCGCGCTGATTGTGCCTTTTCGCCAACACAAAGCGTCCTTCTCGTTCTCTGGAGTATCTCTCTTGTAGATAGGCTCTCTTTTAGAAAAGCAGTCTTGCTTCATCAACGCTGTTCGGCTCCGAAGTGAATGACAATAGTGCTCTGCTCTCGCTTCCTGTTTATACCCGCGGCGCGGGGCGGAGCGCGAGATGCAAATCTCGCACGCCAATGGCCCATTGGCCTGTTCTCTATATCTCGAAGCTGATAGGGGCTCCCTGAAGTGATCCCAATTCGTCGGTGACGTCCGACATACGTCGAACGTGACCGACTGAAAGGGAACAGGGATTTCCGAAAAAAAAAAAAAAATTAGACCCGTTTTCACAGACACGGCTTACAGTCAAACAAAAATGTATTCAGAAACCTTCAACATTTTCTCACAATTCTCACATTATCAAAAATTATAACATAATCGAAAAAGCAAACTCAGAACAAATTCATCTTGACAATGTTAGATAACTTTGATAGAAAGTGATAGAATGGATTACAATCAACCAATCAGCTGTCAGCAGTTAAATTTAAGTACACAATTAGATAATACCAATTTAGGTCAACCCATTACCAAGCAATGCTTAATTTTGTTCAGTCTGTGGTGTAAAAGGTTGCATTAGCAATTAAAGAAAAAAACACTTAAGCAGAACATGGTCAGGTCAAAGTGTCTGAATCATTTTTAGTTTGACTGTAGGTTAAGCCAGGATTAGGCCTTAGTTCAAGTAGGGCATTTAAGTAGATTTTATAAACGTGCCTTGGGAAACAAAACATTACTAGTGTTCATCTTTAGACAAAACAATAGCTCTGACATATTTTAAGATATGTCAGTGCAAGTTGCTTTAAGTTAAAACAGCTCAAACATGCATTTTAGTGTGGGACTAGATTTAACCTGTGTCTGTGAAACCAGGGGTTAATGCTAGGGAAGCGTTGTGTCACAAATGACGAAAAATATTGTCAATGACAGGGAAAGAGTTATGACTTGAAATATAGCACACAATTCATATTTACTTCTTTCAGTGTTTTTTTTCCCCTTTAGTGGATCCTGAAATACATTATCATTATGAAATGTTTTGGAAAATATCGGTGTGATTCTTCAAAATATTTCCTTTTCAATGAAAGGCACACAGGTTTGAAATGACATGGGGATCAGTAAATGAAAGCAGATTTTTCATTTCTGGGTGAAGTATTTCTTTAAAACAGCAGAACGCCAGAGTCACGGTTTGTTTAAAACACACTAAATCTGAAAGACAATAAAGTCCATCCCTGAGGAACAGCCACCCTCTGCTGACTGCCCATTTATAGAAACGCTTCAAAACAATCTAGTTAAGACTCACTTTAGCACTGAGCATATCTGGAGAGCAGAGAGAGAGAGAGAGAGAGAGAGAAAGGGAGGAGGAGGGCCCCCGGGGTCCCAGAGGAGCCGCCCCGTAGAGGTGAGGTGCTTTAGAAAGCCTGTAATGCCTTGATGTGGTTTGAGCTCCAGTGATTTGAGATTAGCTCCACTGAGAAATATGAAATATGTGCTCAGAATTGTGATACCAGGCCAGGAAGTCAATCAAATCGGCCAGGACTGTTTGACTCATATAAGAGAGGACACAGGTACTGCTGAGACAGTTACCCCACCAAAGAAAAACTAAATTTACTAATTTGCTATATGATGGTTATATACTCTGTGTGATTTGTGCATTTGACACTTTTATCCAAAGAAAAGCCATTTACACTGCATTAAAGGTATACATTTGTATTAGTTCATGCATCTTGCCATTGCTAGAAACTTCCTCTACTGTTTAAGATTTAGGAAAGTACACCAGAGAAATTTATTTCACACTTCTTCTGTTAAGATTTGTTAAACAGTGTAATTATAAATGTTACTACAGAAATGAATTACAGCTGTAATTACATGCAAGTTGTTTTTTAAATGTAAGTACAATGTAAAACATGTACGTACACAATAAGTGCATTGTATTAAATGAGTAATTTAAATGTTAGTACATAGTAGTTAAAGTATATATATATATATATATATATATATATATATATATACTCACCTAAAGGATTATTAGGAACACCATACTAATACTGTGTTTGACCCCCTTTCGCCTTCAGAACTGCCTTAATTCTACGTGGCATTGATTCAACAAGGTGCTGAAAGCATTCTTTAGAAATGTTGGCCCATATTGATAGGATAGCATCTTGCAGTTGATGGAGATTTGTGGGATGCACATCCAGGGCACGAAGCTCCCGCTCCACCACATCCCAAAGATGCTCTATTGGGTTGAGATCTGGTGACTGTGGGGGCCATTTTAGTACAGTGAACTCATTGTCATGTTCAAGAAACCAATTTGAAATGATTCAAGCTTTGTGACATGGTGCATTATCCTGCTGGAAGTAGCCATCAGAGGATGGGTACATGGTGGTCATAAAGGGATGGACATGGTCAGAAACAATGCTCAGGTAGGCCGTGGCATTTAAACGATGCCCAATTGGCACTAAGGGGCCTAAAGTGTGCCAAGAAAACATCCCCCACACCATTACACCACCACCAGAAGCCTGCACAGTGGTAACAAGGCATGATGGATCCATGTTCTCATTCTGTTTACGCCAAATTCTGACTCTACCATCTGAATGTCTCAACAGAAATCGAGACTCATCAGACCAGGCAACATTTTTCCAGTCTTCAACTGTCCAATTTTGGTGAGTTTGTGCAAATTGTAGCCTCTTTTTCCTATTTGTATTGGAGATGAGTGGTACCCAGTGGGGTCTTCTGCTGTTGTAGTGAAGTGACGTGGTGACCCATACTTGGAATTTGTGCTCTGCATTTAACCCATCCAAGTGAACACACACAGTAGTGAACACACACACACCGTGAACACACACCCGGAGCAGTGGGCAGCCATATTGCTGCGGCGCCCGGGGAGCAGTTGGGAGTTTGGTGCCTTGCTCAAGGGTCTCACCTCAGTCGTGGTATTGAGGGTGGAGGAGGGCGCTGGTTATTCACTCACCCCCGACAATTCCTGCCGGACCTGAGACTCGAACCCGCAACCTTCCGGTTACAAGTCCGACTCTCTTACGATTAGGTCACGACTGCCCCGTCCCCATCCGCCTCAAGGTTGTGCGTGTTGTGGCTTCACAAATGATTTGCTGCATACCTCGATTGTAACGAGTGGTTATTTTAGTCAAAGTTGCTCTTCTATCAGCTTGAATCAATCGGCCCATTCTCCTCTGACCTCTAGCATCAACAAGGCATTTTCACCCACAGGACTGCCGCATACTGGATGTTTTTCCCTTTTCACACCATTCTTTGTAAACCATAGAAATGGTTGTGCGTGAAAATCACAGAGCAGATTGTGAAATACTCAGACCGGCCCGTCTGGCACCAACAACCATGTCACACTCAAAATTGCTTAAATCACCTTTCTTTCCCATTCTGACATTCAGTTTGGAGTTCAGGAGATTGTCTTGACCAGGACCACACTCCTAAATGCATTGAAGCAACTGCCATGTGATTGGTTGATTAGATAATTGCATTAATGAGAAATTGAACAGGTGTTCCTAATAATCCTTTAGGTGAGTGTATATACAGTGAGGAAAATAAGTATTGAACACCCTGCTATTTTGTAAGTTCTCCGACTTGGAAATCATGGAGGGGTCTGAAATTGTCATCGTAGGTGCATGTCCACTGTGAGAGACATAATCTAAAAAAAAAAAAAAATGTCCACCTCCACTCCATTTATTATCCTAAATTAGATGCACCTGTTTGAGGTCGTTAGCTGCATAAAGACACCTGTCCACCCCATACAATCAGTAAGAATCCAACTACTAACATGGCCAAGACCAAAGAGCTGTCCAAAGACAAAATTGTACATCTCCACAAGGCTGGAAAGGGCTACGGGGAAATTGCCAAGCAGCTTGGTGAAAAAAGGTCCACTGTTGGAGCAATCATTAGAAAATGAAAGAAGCTAAACATGACTGTCTATCTCCCTCGGACTGGGGCTCCATGCAAGATCTCACCTCGTGGGGTCTCAATGAATCTAAGAAAGGTGAGAAATCAGCCCAGAACTACACGGGAGGAGCTGCTCAATGACCTGAAAAGAGCTGGGACCACCGTTTCCAAGGTTACTGTTGGTAATACACTAAGACGTCATGGTTTGAAATCATGCTTGGCACGGAATTTTCCCCTGCTTAAACCAGCACATGTCAAGGCCGTCTTAAGTTTGCCAATGACCATTTGGATGATCCAAAGGAGTCATGGGAGAAAGTCATGTGGTCAGATGAGACCAAAATAGAACTTTTTGGTCATAATTCCACTAAATGTTTTTGGAGGAAGAAGAATGATGAGTACCATCCCAAGAACACCATCCCTACTGTGAAGCATGGGGGTGGTAGCATCATGCTTTGGGGGTGTTTTTCTGCACATGGGACAGGGCGACTGCACTGTATTAAGGAGAGGATGACCGGGGCCATGTATTGCGAGATTTTGGGGAACAACCTCCTTCCCTCAGTTAGAGCATTGAAGATGGGTCGAGGCTGGGTCTTCCAACATGACAATGACCCGAAGCACACAGCCAGGATAACCAAGGAGTGGCTCTGTAAGAAGCATATCAAGGTTCTGGCGTGGCCTAGCCAGTCTCTAGACCTAAACCCAATAGAGAATCTTTGGAGGGAGCTCAAACTCTGTATTTCTCAGCGACAGGCCAGAAACCTGACTGATCTAGAGAAGATCTGTGTGGAGGAGTGGGCCAAAATCCCTCCTGCAGTGTGTGCAAACCTGGTGAAAAACTACAGGAAACGTTTGACCTCTGTCAACAAAGGCTACTGTATCAAATATTAACATTGATTTTTCTCAGGTGTTCAAATACTTATTTGCAGCTGTATCATACAAATAAATAGTTTTAAAAAATCATACATTGTGTTTTCTGGATTTTTTTTAATAGATTATGTCTCTCACAGTGAACATGCACCTACGTTGACAATTTCAGACCCCTCCATGATTTCTAAGTGGGAGAACTTGCAAAATAGCAGGGTGTTCAAATACTTATTTTCCTCACTATATATATATATATATATATATATACATACTGTTTATAATATACTGTTTATGTTGTTGTTGTTGTTTGTAACATGTGAGAAGAATTCATATTAAAGGTTTGCTGTTTTCCCTGAATTTTCATAGTGTGATTTTTGGTTAATTGTATTGAATCTAATTAGGTTCAATTTCACCACCACCAAAAACGTTCTTTCTGTAGATTATTATTGTAGTATTAACTATGACTGTTCTAAAAAAAATACAATAAAACTAAAATGAAACAAAAATATGAATTAATTAAAATAACAAATAATTAACTGTTATTAAAATGAATAAAATAAAAATGAATAAAAGCAGACAAGAGGGCAAAAAAAGGTTCCAATGATTGAGAAATCATATTAAGAACTACACTCTTTTTTCTGTCTCTCTCTCTTTCTCCATGTCTTCCATTGCCACCCCCTCCTCTTCACCCTTCCTCCTGCACTATTTGTCATTGTACTGTTTCTGTAGTGTATGGCTTTAAACGACTCTCACCTGCACCGTCAGTCTCTTCAGGGGTGCATCCTTCACACACACACACACTCACTTTCTGCTACACACACACACTTCCTTTCGGGTTGCTGGCGGAAGGCCAGTGTTGAAATACTGTCATGCTCGACCGAACCGGCGACTCGCTGTGAAGGATCAGTGGACAGAAAAGCCACATAAAATATTTGCTGCTAAATATAAACCTCAGCCCTTGGTCGGTCTCTCTTCTACTCACTCCTTCTAAATTTATGTCCATTTACACACACATTGTGTTTTCATGTTTTATGGGGACTTTCCATAGACATAATGATGTTTTATACTGTACAAACTGTATATTCTATCCCCTAACCCTAACCATACCCCTAATCCTACCCATCACAGAAAACTTCCTGCATTTTTACATGTTCAAAAAACATCACAAGCCTTTTTCCTTAATTGGGCCAAAAATGTCCCCACAAGGACAAGGATTTCGCCATTTTTGTGGGGACATTTTGTCCCCATAATGTAGGGTTTACCAGGACACACAGAGAGCGAGAGAGAGAGAGAGAGAGAGAGAGAGAGAGAGAGAGAGAGAGAGAGAGAGAGAGAGAGAGAGAGAGAGAGCGAGAGAGAGAGAGAGAGAGAGAGAGAGAGAGAGAGAGAGAGAGAGAGAGAGAGAGAGAGAGAGGCTGTTGAAGTAAACTCATGGGCTGTAGAAGTAATATGGCCAGTAAAGGCTAGTGCCCTTGGTCCGTTATTATTCTGTATTCCATGCTTAATGCTTTATTTATTTATTTATTTATTTTGGTTGTTTGTTTGTTATAAATAAGCAATACAAATCAAAATTAAAATTGAATAAAAAAAATTAAAAAAAAATTGAGTACAAGAGGCTAAATGAAGACTCTTGTGAATACAAGCAATTCAGTAACACACACGCACACACATGTTTTGGCTTTAAAAAAGTCAACCATACACTCTAAAAAAAAAGGTTCTATATGGCACCAAAAATGGTTCTTCATCGTAATCATAGGGGAACCACTTTTGGTGCTATATAGCACCATATCTTAACATGTTCTGTATATGGTAGCGGTGCTATATAGCACCTTAGTCAAAGAACCGGTGAAGAACCTCTGAAGAACCGCTGAAGAACCACTGAAGCACCAAAATTGGTGCTATATAGCACTTAAAAAGGTTCCCCTATGATTAAGAACCTTTTTTGGTGCCATATAGAACCTTTTTTTAGTAAATATTTAATTTTTTTTGATGTACTTTGATGTTGATGTGATAAAAATACTTTTTGTTCAAGATAAACTTAAAAGCCAGTGTTATTAAACTTTAAGCTTTACAAGTCTTGGTGTTTTTTTATTTTTTTTATTTACAGAACATGACCTTAATCCTGAAGTCTTGTTTTGGATTTAAGAAAGTTATTTACACAAAAACACTGTAAAAGAAAACATCAAGAAACGGCACAGTGGCAGAAACACAGAAAACAACATCCTGCAGAGATCACACAAAAACAGAAAAACAACTAAAACTTTAATTGCAAAGACCTTTTCTTCAACAGCATGGATAAGGAAACATTGAGAAAACATCAAATGGATCAATCAAAGATGCCCTGCAAGGATGTAAACAATCACATTACAATTTATAACAATACCATTCCTACAACCACCTGTCAAGCACTGCCCCTCCCAAACCATTCCAAGTCTGTTCTTTTGCCAAATATACAATAGAGAATTACTGTCGATTCAAAACAAGCCAATAAATATAGATAAGCAAAACAGGCCAAGCAGATCACGCTCATGGTCGATATTATCAATAGCACATTTATTACAGCTAACAAAAATATTCAAGCTTTCCCCACAGTCATCCATCCTCTAAATGAAGAAATATACCCATTAAAGTTGGCTAAACACTTATTCAGCATGTAGCTGCATGTTTGCCAATGAATCATGATGTTGCAGATATTTTCTCCCCCACTGAGCAACAAAGAAAACATCTTCTACTTCAAAGCATTTCCTCAGCAGGATGTGAGAAGACTTTGCAGATGTGTATTTATTGATCTGATGTGTAAGTGTAATAGCAACTGTTTAGGCAGTTCTTGGTGCTGCGTGAGATTTGAAATTATTTGTTTTAAACGATCATCTCAACATGTCATTTCGATGGTTATAACATACTCTTAAAAATGATTGCTGAGTTATTACCTTAAGGAATTATTATTACCACATCTGACCCTTAAACTTTGTTTGAAGCACTTTATTGATTAATGAAGCACTTTATTGTTGGTCACCTGACCACATTTTTATATGGCACTTTTATGACACACATTATAAAATATTCATTATTACTGTATTGTATAAACAAGTAATCAGTGAGTATTCAGAAACAAAATAAACATAAACAATTTAAATTTTGGGGGTAAAAGGTTTTTATGCATTTTATATAAATCATGAGAAATTAAGAAAAAAAATACAGAATTATCCTATGGTTGTTACTGTTTTGGTGATAACTAGGGTTGGGTATCGTTTGGGTTTTTACGATACCGGTGCAAAACGATATTTTTAAAATGGTACCAGTGCCTAAACGGTGCCTGAACTGATACTTAAAAAAAAAAGAAAAAAGAGCCACAAAACGAGGTGGATGACATTAAAAAAATGGCTTTTTATTGAAAACATTATATATATATATATATATATATATATATATATATATATATATATATATATATATATATATATATATATATATATATATATATATATAAATTGAACAATTTATTAAAAGTTTAACGTATATTTACATAAATATAAATAAATACAAAACACAATTTACTTAACAAATTCACAGTAAAACCTAAGCCACCAACCCAACTACAATAGGCCTAATTTAACACTAAATATCAGTTACACTACATAACAGCAAAGTAGTCAGTATTCTTGGTATGCTATAAACCAGCTTCAAGGTTCAGCATTATATTGCAGAAATATGACCATATTTTCTGGCTAAATATTTTAGAACGCATCGACTTATTGTTTCCATTGCATCGCGTCATGCTTCTCACATGACACACAGCAGCTGCAATAGCACTGTATGACAGCTCAGCTGTATCGGATTTATTTAGTTTTTTCTTTTTTTTTCAAAAAATATTCACAAACTTGTTAACTATGTCACAAACTATCTGATATTCTGATTTTCAAATATGTGAATGTGTGTTAGTTGATCTATAATGCGCGATGGGCGCCGCCATGTTAGTTTGCGCCTCAGAAAATCGGATTTGTTGGATTTACAACAGGTATCCACGTCTCAGGAAATACATAAGTGACCGGTGAACTGGGAGAATAGAGTAAACTATATAGTTACTATATAATGTGTATCTGATATGAATAAAACACGTAGTCAAATTATAACTGTCTGAAAGGATTGTTATTGCCGCTTCCATAGACATCAGTGTGTATTTTTTGCTAGTACTTATGAGCATTTAAATGTCGGAAACCTAAAATAAACGTTTATGTGGTTGAAAACACTGAATAGTTGTGATATGTGACGAGCACTGAGCGCATCTGTCTCTGGCTTGACGCCAGCCAAAGCGCAAAGTAAAGTTATTAAACGTAATTTCGGGAGGAATACACCCATCTAATCTTCCAATTAATACCAAGGTATAAAACCAGCAGCTTACCTCTTCCCATTTTTAGTTCCTGCAGCATCCCTCCTCCTCCCCTGCTCCTCCTTTTGTACAATTTTGCCTGTTATTGGGGGGCAATCCTCTCCGAGCCCCTCTATAGCAGACAGCAAGCCAAATCTGTTTACCACTTTCACTAAGATTATATGGTCACACAAACTCGTGAAAGCACGTTTGAATTTAAGTGGCACCAAAATGAGGAACCGAAATCTGCGTTCTGATTTGGTTATATAGGTACCAGTGCTGGCTTGTGGGACTCCTGAGGCAGCTGACAGGCACCGGCAGGCTAAACGGACTGCAGCCCGGGTGGTTGTGGAGGCAAAAACTCGGGCCTGGGAGGAGTTCGGTGAGGCCGAACGAAGAAACTCCTTGGTGGCAAGGCACCGGGGGTGGATGAGATCCGCCCTAAGTACCTCAAGTCTCTGGATGTTGTGGGGCTGTCTTGGCTGACACGCCTCTGCAGCATCGCGTGGCGGTCGGGGACAGTGCCTCTGGGATGGCAGACCGGGGTGGTGGTCCCTCTTTTTAAGAAGGGGGACCGGAGGGTGTGTTCCAACTATAGGGGGATCACACTTCTCAGCCTCCCCGGGAAAGTCTACTGGAGAGGAGAATTCGGCCGATAGTGGAACCTCGGATTCAGGAGGAACAGTGTGGTTTTCGTCCTGGTCGTGGAACACTGGACCAGCTCTATACCCTCTACAGGGTGCTGGAGGGTTCATGGGAGTTTGCCCAACCAGTCCACATTTGTTTTGTGGATTTGGAGAAGGCATTCGACTGTGTCCCTCGTGGCGTCCTGTGGAGGGTGCTGGGGGAATATGGGGTCCGGGGTCCTTTGCTGAGGGCTGTCCGGTCCCTGAATGACCGAAGCAGGAGTTTGGTCCGCATTGCCGGCAGTAAGTCAGACTTGTTCCCGGTGCATGTTGGACTCCGGCAGGGCTGCCCTTTGTCGCCGGTTCTGTTCATAATTTTTATGGACAGAATTTCTAGGCGCAGCCAAGGGCCGGAGGGTGTCAGGTTTGGGGACCACACGGTTTCGTCTCTGCTCTTTGCGGATGACGTTATCGTGTTGGCCCCTTCTAACCAGGACCTCTAGCATGCACTGGGACGGTTTGCAGCCGAGTGTGAAGCGGCTGGGATGGGAATCAGCACCTCCAAATCCGAGGCCATGGTCCTCAGTCGGAAAAGGGTGGCTTGCCCACTTCAGGTTGGTGGAGAGTTCCTGCCCCAAGTGGAGGAGTTCAAGTATCTAGGGGTCTTGTTCACGAGTGAGGGGAGGATGGAACGGGAGATTGACAGACGGATCGGTGCAGCTTCTGCAGTAATGCGGTCGATGTACTGGTCTATCGTGGTGAAGAAAGAGCTAAGCCGTAAGGCGAAGCTCTCGATTTACCAGTCAATCTACGTTCCTACTCTCACCTATGGTCATGAGCTTTGGGTCATGACCGAAAGGACAAGATCCCGGATACAAGTGGCTGAAATGAGCTTTCTCCGCAGGGTGGCCGGGCGCTCCCTTAGAGATAGGGTGAGAAGCTCAGTCACTCGGGAGGAACTCGGAGTAGAGCCGCTGCTCCTCCACATCAAGAGGGAACAGCTGAGGTGGCTCGGGCATCTGTTCTGGATGCCTCCTGAACGCCTTCCCGGGAAGGTGTTTCGGGCATGTCCAACCGGGAGGAGGCCCCGGGGAAGACCAAGGACACGCTGGAGGGACTATGTCTCCCGGCTGGCCTTGGAACGCCTCGGTGTCCCCCCGGAAGAGCTAGAGGAAGTGTCTAGGGAGAGGGAAGTCTGGGCATCCCTGCTTAGACTGCTGCCCCCGCGACCCGGCCCCGGATAAGTGGAAGAAGATGGATGGATGGAGGTACCAGTGCCATATTGGCACCGAGTTTCGGTACCCAACCCTACTGGTAACACGGTTGACACAGATAAAATGAGAACAAACAGGAGAATCTCAGGAGTAATCTTAATGCAATCCACACATAACTCAAAGATGATGACCGACAAAGAACAAAACAAAACATGGAGTATAAGGCCCTGTCCACACGAACGCAGGTATTTTCAAAACCAAACTTTTCCGAAAACTCTAGAGGTGTTCAGTATACTGTGTTGATTATTCACACTAATCTGAACTATTCAAAACATATAACATATAATAAGATTTTCAGAAGAAAGTGTACATAAAATCAATCTGACAAAGTTGCTAAGATGTTTTTAGTCAGTTTTAGTGCTAGGGTGTTCTGGGTGGATGCCTGGGTCGAAAAAGCCCAAGCCCCCACATTAGATAGGGCTTGAGTCCATCCTTAATTTTTTTTCCATTTTATTTCTGCTCGCCAAGCAAGTCTGATTACTTAGAAAAGTAATAGTACACTTCTCCTAAGCAAGATGCAGAAGTTATGTACTACTTAAGAATCGTTTTTTTTTTTTTTTTATCCATTATCCTAAGTATGAACAATATGCTTATCTTAGCAAATACCACTAATAAGAACATTGTATATATTTCTATATAAGTCTTTCTGTGTCTCTTTCCATCTGCAGGACTAATCATTTGTGAGGACAGCCTCTCTCCACCCTGCTGTTATGAATTTGCTGGCTGGGCGATTCGTCATGGCAACAGAGAGAGAGAGACAGACAGAAAGCTCCCAGAAGAGATCAATACTCCAGCGCCCATCCCCCTCATCCTTACCTGCACATCTCATCACAGTTTAACACAGGACAGCACCGCATGAACCGATTCATATACTCACACAGCTAATATCACCTTGAAATGCTCTTTTACAGAGAGCACACATGGTTTTGAATTATCCTTCACATTTCAGTACTCAAGGGCTTGAACAAAGAAAATCCAGCCAAATTATGAACACAGGCCTGGTTTACGCAGCCATTTTATGACAGAGTGTTTCTGGGATCCAGGATCACAGACAACACAAACACACAAAAAATGTTGGGTATGGGGACATTCCATAGACATAATAATTTTTATACTGTACAAACTGTATTATATCCCCTAGCCCTAACCCTATCCCTAAACCTAACCATCAAAGAAAACTTCCATTTTCAAAAAACGTCACTTAGTATGATTTATAAGCTGTTTTCCTTATGGGGTCCAAAAAAATAAAGTCCCAACAAGGACAAGTATTTCGTATATTGCCATCTTTTTGTCCCCATAATAACATAGGGCTAAACTGAAACCATAGACTGTAAAAAAAATATGGACGTAGTGTCCGTGACATCACCCATAGGATTCTGAAGAGCAGTTTTGAAGCGTAAAGTAGGGTCGAGCTGGCCGTTGCCATCTAGGCAGCGTGTCATCGCGCGTCACTCCCGGATAAAAGAAAATGGGCAAAAAGTGGGACGTGGGTGTAGCTGAGGTGACGTGATGACTAACAGACAGCAGACAAACGGCTATCCACCTGTCACTCAAAGTGGCCACGCCCTTAATTATGCAGAACTTTAAGGCTTTATATAATGTAAACGAATGAGTCAAAACTTTTGTGAAAAAACATTTGTCATGAAGGGCAAAATTAGCTGTATAGACCAAAACCACAATTTGTACCAGGCTGTAAATATGTTTTTTTTTCTGCTGTAAAGTTGGGCTTTTTAACATGGGGCTCAATGAGATTCTGCTCCCTTCTGGAGCCTGTCCCTTGTGTCCAGTCGATGAATTGCAGTTTAAGTCACTTCCGTATTGGCTTCAAGAGAAACTGGGGGAGGTTCCCTGAAACACACACGCTTCTATTTCTTGATTCCTAATCTTGTTGTCTAATAAACCAAGCATTGTATATAATGGGTATTGTTGCTTTTGATCCTCTTTTGCAAGTAACTTTGGGAAAAAAGTGCCTGCTAAATGCATACAGTAAATGTAATGTAAATGTACTGGTAAAGTAAACCTGGCAAAGTCTTGCTGTGCTGATTTAACACCCAATTCTTTAAAGAAATTCTGCAAGTCAATGTGGACAAAATAAATATATGAATAAAAGTCCTGAACCTTTCTAAATACTGTATTTTGAATCAGATTTAAGTTCCGTTGTAGTCCTAAGGCAAGGACCACACAAGGCCTAAAAGCATGAGAGTATGTGCCCTGATCCCTAGAGGTCAGAGTGCACATGTGAATAATGAATGAGATATACTGACCCTTTAACTCTGGAGCAAACAGGGGTCATGAACACAAATATAAACATACAAACACAAAAGAGAAAATGCACCCACAAAATGCATGACATGTGGATCTTTTCCGCTGAGAATTTTATGAGAGTATAGCAGAGAGAAAAAAATATATTAGGGCTGGGGGAAATAATTTGTTAATTTATGTTAAGCAGTCACACTGATCCTCATGTAGTTACTATGAGAGTCAAAGGTGTCAAAACAACACTTGAAAATGAAAATAAGCGAACTATCTACAGACCATCATAGAGGTTTGGGGGTGAGCTTTTTTGACTTAGGTCTTTATGCAAACATCCAGACCACCCTAGCAACAAGGCAGCAATTAGCTAAAAACCCACTGGGAGAGTATGAGGTCTCTGCGGAACAAAAGTGGGTGTTTCTAAATTTGCGGGTGTTTTCAAACTGATGGGGGTTTATAAATCACGTAATGAAAATGATCCCCTTCACCCACACTGTGACGTGAGCAAATGAGGTAACACAGTGGAAAACGGCCCTCTGTTTATGGCCACGCCCTCTGATCTGGTAACCCCTATTACTAACCTCCAGAGACCTATGCTTGCACTGGAAACACCTCAGCATCATGGCATACATCCTGGCATATCCTCACATTTTCTGTGAACATATTAGTTCATTGTGATTTAATCTGTTTTTGAGTTTATGTTTCTACTCAAATTCTTACTTGTATAGTATTACAATTTGTGTTTACTATTAAAAAATAGCAAGTGTTAAATAATGTAATAATGGCTTTCTGTTTAATGGTGTCTAAGAGACTCTTATTTTGATATTCATTTTGTTCCGTTGTTTCTTACTTCACATTTCCTATGTTAATTTCCTGTTCTCTTGGTTTCCTTGGATCGACTATGTTTATCTTTACCTTGTTTAGTGGCTTGTCTGTGTATATATAGCCCTGTGTTTCAGTTCTTCGTTTTTTAGCAGTTGTCTTAAGCCCGGGACACACCAAGCCGACGATCGGACATCGGGCAACGTCGGGCCGTTTTTGAGCATCGTCGTTTTTTTCTGTGTGTTCTGCACTGTTGATTCTAGTCGGACGCCGTTGGGTTTTCTTGTCAGCAGCCAGATACCACACTTTTGCCCACCCCTAAGGCCCTGTTTGAGGTATAGACACTACACTCACTACACGTGAAAGTTGTTTCTCCTCATCTTCCACTGGTTTCATCGGGCTTAGTGGAGTTCCTGGCTCCGGCCAGTATAACTAATCCCTGGTTCCATCCAGTCCCTTGTACAGTACCTTCCTTCTCTGCTGTTTCCATCCAGCATTTATGAATACCTGGTTCAATCCAGTTCCCTTCCTCCTCTGCTGGTTCGATCTGGAAATGATGGCTTCACTGGTTCCACACCTTCCTCCACTTAAATTCATCGGTTGCTCTTAGTGTTCATCCTCCTGCTCAACCCACAACTCTGGCTTCAGAGACGTGACTTTGGTCTCCAGTCCTATCACATCTACAGAGTCGTGGCCCAAGCCGTGAACTTCCAACCCTTTGGCTCCACCTTAGCTCTCTGAGCCCTTGACTCCACCTTGATGCCGTCCATGTGATGCTGCTAGAGGGTTCATAAGAAATTTACATCCTACAGCCTTCATTTTCTATAGATCCAGTCCTGAGTTCTGTATATTTTTCCTTGCACTGACAAAACTGGTTCCTTGGTCACATATTCTAATTTCCTCTAAAGGAATACCAAATAAACTTTTTTGTCATGAACCAGTTTAGGGTCTTACGGCCATTTCACACCGCAAGCTTCAGCTTCGCGTCAGTTTCATGTCAGCATAACTATATCGTCACTGCAGTTGCAGAATCGAGAGTGTATTCACACTGGAAGCATTTGTACAGCCTCACAGCAGCGGCTCCAAAGCTACATATAGGTCAGCATTACAAAGACAACTATACATTTGTTTTTAGAAGTTGGTAATCTATAAAAATGATAGTTTTGAAAGTTTGTTAACATGGGGAGGTGTACAACATGTGCATGTAAATGGTACACAACAAACAAAAAAAGCCCTGTGTCATCAATTATGAGGACAGCTTTGTGTACGTCATCGTGCATATGTTTACAAGACAGCAAATTCGGCAGTTGTTAAAGCAGCACTAGGTAACTTTTGCTCTCGGGCTCCCCCTACAGTTGGGAAACAGTATTGTCTACTACTACTGTCGTAAACTCTGTCATCCTACATCAGGGGATGCATAGCACGTGCATTTGTTGACATGACAACTATGATAGCCCTGAACACTGCAGGAGTTCACATGCAGGTGTTCTGCTCGTGTGAAATGTCTTCATCCCAGGTACAGTGGCATATGTTTCAGCATGACATATGAATATCATTTCATGTTTTTTTTTTGTTTTTTTCAAACGCCAAATGATCGCTATGCTCACGTTTACAAGCCAGCGTCATTATAGTAGTCTAGTCTATTGGTTACCGTTTTACAGAATCTATATGATACTTCAATTCAATGTTTGAGTGGTAGGTAATAACCATATATCGTCAATATAATATCAAGCTACCATAGATGAATCTTCAAATTTGAAAAGTCGATTTGCATTATAGCTTGAGGCAAGACAAATAAACAAATATCACAGACATGTTAGGTATTGTAACGAGTAGGAAAATAGTGTGGCCCCTTTAAGAGCGTTCACCCCCGGTTGGAGCGCCTGCGTTCTGTGTGTGTGTGTGTGTGTGTGTGTGTGTGTGTGTGTGTGTGTGTGTGTGTGTGTGTGTGTGTGTGTGTGTGTGTGTGTGTGTGTGTGTGTGTGTGTGTGTGTGTGTGTGTGTGAACACTGCGCCTCGAGCTCCCATGTGTGCGGATTATTTTCTGTATTCTGTTGCAAACATTAATTTATTTTTGTTTTGTTGGGTAATGCTGTGGACGGAAGTGGAGTTTGTGCCGGACTCTTGTGGGGGTTCCGCGGGGAATAAAGTGCGGGCTGTTTGATGTCAATCGCCTCCGTGTTTGCATCGACTCCAGTTGCGTTGAGTGAGCTATCCGTATTTTTCACCCGGACACACGCGTTACAGTATCCTAAAATATGATTTTGTACGTCTTATGTATTTACTTGCGAGAATGTAGCCCCTACCAAACTTGTACACGCCGTTTAGACATAGGCTTACATAGGCTAACCCTCGCACGTCCGAATTTAAGGAAGTGACGTATATGCCGTAAAGCAGTCGAATTTTGTAGTTCTTTTTTTTCTCGGGTTACTACCCGAAACCCGAAGTTTAAAAGTACGATTAAAAACGATACAGACCCCGTCAGGCTATGGCAGACGTGTCATTCAACCTATTGTAAGTCGATGTATCATCACAAGAGTCTTGAAAATATATTATGAAGGTTGAAAAGTTACCTAGTGCTGCTTTAAGGAATGGGTAATCATGGGAGTTGTCGTCTTCACCTCCACAGCCGCTGGCTGAAAATGAACGTAATACCAAAAGGAAAGCCATCTTTAAATTTGGAGCAAGATTATTAAAAGACATCTTGCAAGGATTAAAGGTTTAACCACAAGACTAGCAACTTGCGCTACAAAAAGGGTCAAATTGGATTTCATGTTGACCTTAAATGTTTTCAGGTTATCAGCAAAATGCTTGCTGCCTAAGACTTCTGATGGTAATTGGTAACATGTTGGTAACATACCTTAAAAGCCACACCATCAAGAACTAGTGACAAGAATCAACTACGGTTTACACTTACGTTACCTGCATCTGGGTCAAGTTGAGCTTGAACACAGTGCAAGACTACAACCAACAAGCATGCACATCTGCACCTGCATGAGAGGAATTAACTGTCCACACCAGCAGATGGTAGTAACATTCATCACTCAAAAGAAAATTGGAACTTGGACTGTGGACATACAAACTATAAGCAAACAGCACTTGATCAATATTGATCACTGAATCTTCACTTTCTTTCATTCCTGACGGCATGTTGTTTACAGAAATATTTCATTGGAATGCTAAGAAGAACTTTTCTGTGTGAGCCTTCTTGACTTCGATGTTTGCTTGTTTAATCACTTGATTTTTTCTTCTCATGGCTTGCTAAGCTGAACAGTCAATCAGAGTGATTTCTCTCTCACCGACAGCTCTGATGCTGATTCAGCATGCTCAACTGACTAAATATGCTTGTTGCTTATGCTTATACCGGTATTGGCAAAATACTCGTTTAAGTCATCTGGGTAAGGCCAACAAGCTTGTTGCTTAAGGGTTTCCGGTTATTGTTGGCAACATGCTTGTTGCTTAAGCTTTTAGGGTTTTAGCAACTCATTTGGGTAACTGCATTTAACCCTCTCGAAGAACAAGTGCCAAAGAGATTCAAATAACTGTCGTTTTTTTATCATTCAGGCAAGTGTTATACATCATTATAATCTGTTAAGTTTCTATTTATTTGTGTACAGTCACAATGAAAACAATATGTTTTGCTTTTTGCAAAATAATGAAAACAAACATGATGCGCGATCTGCAGCCTCTCTGTCAAAGACGTTCATTCAGATAATCTTCAGAAAAGGAACTCTAGCTTAGTGAATAATGTAGAAGATTTTATTATTTAAAAATTAGCAGTTTAAGGCTAATGCAAAGACACTATTATGTTCAAATGTGTGCTGACATTTCAAGTGTGTGCTAACTCTGTGTATGTCCTTCAAAATAACAAGCAGAGGATTTGTGTCCTACAGAAAAATAACTTGGAATGTGGTGATAAGTGAGCCAGGTGTTTGAAGGTTGCTACCATAATAGGAAGACAACTATGGTATATATATATATGACAGCAAATCCAAGTGGCAGGAGGGCTGGTTGCAAATGGCACTCAGGCTTTGTTACATTGGTTGGTGTGAATAAAGCCTCTTCTGAAAACGAATGATCCTTTGATAAGTGATTCTTATAGGAAGAGAATTCTTCAACAATACTTGTCCCACAAACATAAGACATATGTCTAAAGAATCGTTGAAATGTCAGGTTTTAAACAATGTAAACTAAATCGAAAACAAATATGCTGTGTTTTTGTATTCTGGTAGCCTGGATGCCAGACGAACTTAGCCCCGCCCACAATTTTTTTTGCACGGGCAGTTCGGTCTGGACTTGATCCATAGAGAAGTAATTATGCCCGAACAGAAACTGAATGAAATTGTCAGGGCGGGCTTTAGACGATGATGGACAGATGATAAACAGTAACGTAATCATCCACGTCATCAAAAGCACTAAACAGAAACTGAATGAAATTGTCAGGGCGGGCTTTAGACGATGATGGACAGATGATAAACAGTAACGTAATCATCCACGTCATCAAAAGCACTTGGGTTAAATTTGTTCTAATCCTAAACGGAGAACATGTTCGTTCGTATATGCATTCACCTTCACTATTTCTCTCAGAAATGATGATCATGTTGGTAAGTACTCTGTGTATCCTTAAATTCTTTTTTTACAACACCGGCAAAGATCGTTTACACTCATCTTCTTCTTCTAACGTAACTTATTCCAGCTTGCGTGCGGACAGGGTTGCCAAGTTTTTACAGCAAAACTCGCCCAACTGCTACTCAAAACTAGCCAAAAACAAGCCCAATAGCTTTCCGGGTGGGGGGGTTCTCCGGGAAAAATGGCATTTGGGGGGTAAAATATGTGTTATTTTGGCACGGCTGCTAAATTTCGCATTCCTGGGTCTGTATATCACAAAATTGGGGTCGCTTCAACCCGCGGACTTGGCAACACAGTGCAGTTGAGTTCTGTTGACATTTGACAACTAACGTTATGCATCGCTCCGTTGCTCTGATTGGTTGTAGGTCTATCCAATTGAGGTATTTCCAGGTTCGGTTGAAACACGCCCCATAATCACAGCCCAACGGAGCAGTATCAGACTCAAATTCTGACTAGAATTGAGTATGACAACGTCAGGCTAGTATTCTGGTTGAAAAATGATAGATGTCAGTCTTTCACGAGCCACTTCATTATCCGCTAATGTGACCATGCTGCTCTTCTCAGCTGCTTGTAACAGGGGTAATATGTGTCCTTAGTTGGTCATGAGCTGGTTTAAGCTGGTCAAGTGCTGGTCCTAAACTGGTCCTAAGCAACAAGCTCCAGTTCAGGACCAGTTTAAACCAGCTCATGACCAACTAAGGACCAGCATAAACCAGCTCAAACCAGCTGCCATTCTTAAAAATATAAAAACATACCTAACCAGCATATCGTCGCTGCCCGATGAAACTCACGTATGTCCAAAACGCTTACTTTTCAGGAAGTGAAAAAAACACTGTATTTCAAAAGCAGTTGAATGTAGCGTTGTCATACTTGGTACAGCATCTTTACATGTAACCATATTCTTGACAGTGTAATGATATAATCCACATTTGACCAAAATTGAGTTTAAATGGACATACGTGCATATTTTACAGTAACGGTGGTCGATACGCGTTCTTCCGATCATTAATTAGAATGGCAAAGTCGCGTTTCAGCAGAGGAATACGTGAGGAATACAGAGGAATACATGCTGGATATTCTCAGCCTCTGGCAAGCGGTGATCGCAGTATGAGTGAGGCATGTTCTAGTGACAATCATGACAGTAGCATTACAGGCTATAATTTGATCAGTTTGATTGAGAAAAAAAAGGCTGAATCTTATCAAAGAGACCGAGTTTATTTACATACTAGCAAGCAAACTAATCTGTGAAGAACTAGATTAGAACTAAACTGTGGAGAGCTTCAATGTCGTACTTTCGGCTATCCAGTGCTGAGCTTCGATGAAACAATTTCACGAGACCGGCGAGACCAGCGAGATGCTTCCACAGGGCGGGAGATACGCGGCGTGATTGACAGCTTTGACACCAAATGGATATACGTGAAAATCAGATGACATGTTTTCACAACTTTTCATTGGCCATTTAGATATGTGACGCATACTGTATACGGAAATGAACCTGGACATTCAATCCGTCGAAAAATCTCAAAATCGGCAAAATGGACATACGTGGTTTTCATCGGACAGCGACGATATGCTGTGGTTTTTTTTATCAACTGGGTCTTGTCTGTTCTTACCCAATGTAAAAAAAAAAAAAACAGTTTTGAACACTTGCTTAATAATTGATTTTTATTTTTTAACCAAAACACCGTACTACAGCTTTAACTTTCAAATTTTAATTAATTTAATGTCTCACCCTCCCCCATTTTCTATAAAAGATATCTGAGGAATACAAGAGCCTATGAGATGTGATGTTCAATAATGGTTTATACCATTATCTAACCGCACTAACAAAGTAGCTGCTTTTTTTTTCAAAAAGGGTTTTACCTAAAAAAAAAAATTTTTTAAACATATACTGATAAATATTTTAATTATTTATTCTAATAAACGTGGAAACCATATGAAACAAAACTTTAAAGACTGCCAGCAGTGACATTTCTGAAACCTCATTATCTCTCATACAGTTTATTTGAACTACATTTTTTACTAGAGTGGTCCTTGATTCAAAACCAGCCTCCATGGTGCTAAGGTGTTTTGGGTGATTTACCTGGCAATTCAATATGGTGTTCTGGTTGGTTGCTAGTGGTTACTTACTGACCCAAGTAAGCTCTCTCCCAAGTCTCACCTGTCTTACCCACCCTCCCCTTCAAGGCAACTCTGAAGAGCTGCCAAGCGCATTATGGAATACGAGGTGCCTTCGAACTGTTTGCTAAACATAAGGTGTAGAAATATCATTGGTAATTCCATTGTGAGTCTTTTAACAGAGAAACATGCAGACTTCGTATTGAAATATTGAACCAGCTGCGATGATTTGAAATGCCTATCTGTAGCAGCTATGGAAGCCGAGAGGATGCGCACACTCCAAGGCCTTGGCATCAATAATGAAAGCAAATTTACTTTTATTTGATATATCACAGGATACTTCATTCATAGCAGTCTATTCATCATTGCCAGCGTTTGCACTCTCAATGTGAGCAGAGAGAGGTGCATTAGAAAGATGGAGGCGGTTATTAGATTACGCCAGGCCTCTATGTCACCCCACTCTTCACAAGCTCACAACTTCTCCTCTATTAGGCCTGCATGCATTTATCTGCTCTCGTTCACGCACACACTAACACACGCTTGTTTTTTTCTGTCATGGTGCGGACTTCGCGTTGCCTTGTTTTTGCAATATAACGATATTTAACCTTTGCATTTTGGAGTTTTCATTAACTCTTTCCCCACCAGTGTTTTTTTTTTTTCCAAGTTGTCAGTCAGCACCAGCATTTTTTGATCATTTTCACAAAAATGTAATTGCCCCCAGGATATTTTTTGTTTGAATATCTGAACATGCAATATATCAAAAGAAAGAACAGAGCCTCTGCTTTAAAAAAATAAATAAATGTATTCTAGCTTCATGCATTCTTTTTTTATCAACGCTTGAATATGGGTAAGTTTCACATAAAACAACATTTTGAGCAAAAAGAAAATTACATTTTTGTCAAAGACTACATCCTGAACGGATTCAGAACGATGATCAAACACAGATGGCGTAGATCGAGTCCATCAACACTCCTAATGCTTGCACAGTCCTGTAGCTCGTCCTGGGTTGACATTTCCTTCAGAAACATTAGGCAGTTTTGATTTATATGTTTAATGTTGATGATAGCATTATTTTTCATATGCAGCTGCTAACATATGAGATTGCTCGTTTCTGCGCCTTCTTTTCCTGTGTTTTGATTAGGAGATTCTGTACTCATTCAGAAGATGTGTAATAGCGCCCCCTACTGTATAACAGTGAAAACACAGAAAATTCCCTGTTTGGTGGGGAAGCGTTTTCTCACAAATAACGGAAAATTATGTGTTTGGCGGGGAAAGAGAAAGATATTACTGGGTTTGTTTATTCAGCTGTTTTCCTCATGGGGACCATGAGCTGCTGCCCACAATGTAGATGATTTCAGGTTTTTCTCACCTTATCCATATTTTTAATGTAAAGCGGATGCGGCCACTGGCTTCCAGTGTCTTCCGTTTCCAGTTATTTTAGCTGTACAAAAACAGTCTGTTAAGCTTATGGGCCATATTTTAACAATCTAAGCAGAAGTGCATTTAGGACATGGGAAAAATGGTCGGCGCGACAGATTTGCTATTTACATGATGGAATTCTCAAGCGGAAAAACTGAACATTCTCCAAAGAGGAATCCTTTTAATTTTAATATTTAACAATGTTTGTGTGCTGCTGCCCTGTGTGTGTAATAAGCAGAGTGTACGCGCATTGTGCACCGGCCTATAGCCGCATATTACTAACGCGCTCTTTAAATAACAAAAAAATACTGCGCCATTGACCAACAAAAACCTGTTTTAAAGTCAATGGCGCAGTATTTTTTTGTGTTATTTAAAGAACGTGTTAGTAATATGCGGCTATAGGCGGGTGCACAACGCATGTACACTCTGCTTATTACACACACAGGGATGCGCAGCAGCACACAAACATTGTTAAATATTAAAAATAAAAGGAGTCGCAGTCATTTTCAGTTGCCTAAAAATAGCAATGCGCCAACAATGCACCTGAACACACCTCATTTTCAGACCATGGGCGAACAGATGGGTGTGAGTGAAAATGATAACTTTGTCGGGCTGAAACTAGCAAAAAACATTTGCGCTGGTTGTATGATAGGGCCCTATGTGTTGATATTGCAATCTGTTTTTATTTTCATATTACTTTAATGGCCCCACTTTATATTAGGTGGCCTTAACTACTATGTACTTACATCAAAAAATAAGTACAATGTACTTACTGTGGTCAAATTATATTGTAAAACAAAACACTTTTGTTGATATTGAGGTGGGATACGGGTAGAGTTAGGGACAGGTGTGGTGGTATGGGTAAGTTTAAGGGTAGGGTTACATGTAAGGGAAGTGTCAACTGTGTAATTACAAATGTAACTACAGAAATTAATTACAGATGTAATTACATGCAGGTATTTTTTTTTAAATGTATGTACAATGTAAAATCATGTATGTACACAATAAGTGCATTGTATCAAATTATTAATTAAAATGTTAGTACATAGTAGTTAAGGCCACCTAATATAAAGTGGGTCCACTTTAATTTATTAATGTAATAATAAACATGCTAGTTTGCAGTAAAAATAATTTACCATTTACTACAGTTAGTTATTTACCTATAGTGATTAATGAATTGGCATTCTAACCCTACAATGAAGGCAAAACCTGACACACACAAATGTTTATATCTAAATGAGGACATAACATTGACTTCTATTGCTTCTGTATTAATTCTTATTTATATTTTATTTGTTATATTTACATAAAAAATATTAAAAAAAAATTAAAACACTCAAGAGGAAGTTTTGCCATATTTACATTTATGCATTTGGCAGAAGCTTTTATCCAAAGTGACTTACAGTGACTTTATTACAGGGACAATCCCCCTGGAGCAACATGGAGTAAAGGGCCTTGCTCAAGGGCTCACTGGTGGTGACCACTGGGATCGAACCAGCAACCTTCTGCATATCAGTTCCATGGTTTAGCCCACTGGACCACCATCTCACATATATTCCTGCTACCTCTTTGTAATCTAAATAGGGACATATCAGACACCCACGCTTGGCTAAAGACACTATCAGAGCAATGGGTCTGTGAGCTCGCTAATATCCTGAAACCCATAAACAGCACATATCAGAGTATGACACTTAATAACCCATCGAGGCTAATATTTCTCCTGCTGCTAAATCACAAACAACAGCCTTTAATTCACTTCTAAAGAGCTTGATCCTGTCAGATATACCTCTGCTGAGTTAAATCAGTGCTGATGTGAGTGTGTTTTCATGCTGTCTGTCTGCCTGGGCATCTCTCTCTTTCTCATCGTACTGATTGCCTGATGCAGTGGTGAGCAAACCTAAGTGAATTGCACATCTTCAATCTTCTCCAATCACTTAAGGCTGCAGCGCAGCGATGGCCATCCATCATCTGTGGCCTGAAACATCTGGTGGATCAGCAATGTGGGACCCACAACTAAATGATAGTAAAAGGTATGATAGCACTCAGGCAAAAGAGATCCAAAAGCACCAGAGAAGAAAAACTCTGGACTCTGGGCCAAAGCTCTGCACTGCACCACTTCAACATGGCCCAAGTTCTGCTGATGAATTATGTTCAATATCATTTACAGTATAGTGGCTCCAAAATTTATTTGGACACTTAAGGGACACTTTTGGTCAGTTAGCGCAAACCTTAGTAAATCCCCTTGCGTGATTCATTTAAATACTCTCCTCTCATAAATTTTGCGTCTGAAAGAAAAGGTCCAACAAATGCATATGCAATAAGGTCTGACTCTGACAGTAGTTTAACGCCAAAAGAGGATTTGCGTAAGCTGTTAGTAAATCTGGCCCTTTGTCTCTTAATGTATGGTTCTCATTGGCTAAAACAAATGGCATTTGCTTTATAACTAATTATAAAGCTAACGTCAGCTTTCAGCACTTTTTTTTTTTCTGTGACTTTTAGGCAGCTGGTCACAACGTTATTTTACACCTCAAGTTCACACAGGTGCTTTCATATTAACTATGAACATTATCTACTAAGATTTGACCACCAATTGTAACAATATTTACTGCCTTCCTTTTGAGCAGTGCATTGTTTAATTATTCACCATCAATTACTAAATCATTTCTTTTCAATCTTAACCCTTTCCCAATAAATTCTGTTAATTGATATTTCCGTCCAAATGCTCTGACCACTAACAAAATCACAGGAATTTATAATAAGAAACAAACAACGAGTTATCATGTGAGAGACATGAGTTGTGGATCACCTCCACTGACTGTCATTGTTTTATAGATCTCTGTCCGAGCACAGGCCCTGATACAAGATTCTTGTCCACATGACACTAGGACTACAGTGGCTTATTACTAAATGCTTGACCTGCTTCCAACCCCTTTTACAGGGTGCAAAGAAGCTATCTGCTGATAGCTTACTCCTCATTTCATGATGGCAGCAGCATAGTAGATTAATTTGTTCCATAAAAAAAGGAATAAATACACCTGACATGAAGCCGACGAGATGTAGTTTAGTGTCACGTAACACTTAAAGAAAACTAAGGTGAGGACTCAAATGCAGGAAGGGGATGGTTTAGTTAACAAATAAATATAAACATAAACACAAAACAAAAACCCACAAGGGGGAAAACATAACTCAAAACAACTTAAACACAAACTTACCAAATAGGGGAAGGAGCAGATCACGGAAGGGAGACATAGACAACGTACCGACAAGGACTGTGAACACAAGGGAACTATTTAAAGGGGAAGAAATCAGGAGGGAACAGGTGGAAGAAATCAAAGTGGAACAGACCAGGGAGGAATGGGGGAAACAAAAAAAAGTTCAGGTGGCCAGGGCGGCGCGGGCAGAGTTCAAGGCACCAGGGCGGCGCGGTCAGAGCAGGGCGCCTGGGCGACGCGGTCAGAGCAGGGGCCACCGGAACATGGTCCTCCGGAACAGGGACCTCTGGAACCATCAGGGAGCCTTCCTTCTCCTCCTCTGCTTAGAGACCATCGGAACAGGGAACACCGGACCACGGTCCACCGGAACACGATCCACCGGAACACAATTCACCGGAACACAATTCACCGGAATTGGGACGACCGGAGCTGGGACCACCGGAACAGGGACAACCGGAACAGGGACAACCGGAACCATCACGGAGGGAGCCTTCCTTCTCCTCCTCCGCTTAGAGACCACCGGAACAGGGACCACCGGAACACGATCAATCCAGAACACGATCCACCGGAACTGGGACCACCGGAACCATCACGGAGGGAGCCTTCCTTCTCCTCCTCCGCTTAGAGACCACCGGAACAGGGACCACCGGAACACGATCAATCCAGAACACGATCCACCGGAACTGGGACCACCGGAACACGATCCACCGGAACTGGGACCACCGGAACACGATCCACCGGAACAAGATCCACCGGAATTGAGGCGACCGGAGCTAGATCCATCGGAACTGGGACAACTTCCCTGGCAGCTCGCCTCCTGCTGGCGAGCGAGACCCTCCACCATCGCCTCAAAGGTACCCCCATCATATCCACTCCTGAGCAGCCAGTCCATGGGCTCATCGAGTGCATAATTAAAAAGGTCCATAAGACGCTCTTCATTGAGCTTTAGATCCTCCGTCGCTCTAATGAATTCGACCGCAAACCTCCTCAGATCAGCCCCTTGTTGACGGAGGGAAACTAAGGCCTGAAACTGAAGGATTCTCTCATAGTGGGGGCAGGAGACAGTGGAGGCTGGCGGGTGAGGCGAAATCTTCCGCTGAGTCCTCGGCATGGTTGGTACGTTCTGTCACGTAACACTTAAAGAAAACTAAGGTGAGGACTCAAATGCAGGAAGGGGATGGTTTATTTAACAAATAAACATAAACACAAAACAAAAACCCACAAGGGGGAAAACATAACATAACTCAAAACAACTTAAACACAAACATACCAAATAGGGGAAGGAGCGGATCACGGAAGGGAGACATAGACAACGTACCGACAAGGACTGTGAACACAAGGGAACTATTTAAAGGGGAAGAAATCAGGAGGGAACAGGTGGGAGAAATCAAACACTAATCAGATAACAAGGGGGAGGGATCAGACAAAGACACGAGCACATAGCCCAAAACAACAACACACCACATGTGCTCCACAAGACAGGACAGGCATGTGACATTTAGTAGTAAAAAACAACTAAAGAAAATAGGGAAAGGTGATATGCAGCTGATGTTGGACAATTACTTTCTAATGTTTTTACTGTATATGTGAATGAATCTTCAGTATGTTTGACAGCAGTTCTACGATGAGAAATACCAATGAATTCAGTTCTATCCGAAACATTTCCTTTTATGTTTTTTATACTATATAAAAACTATATTGGCAAAAGTTTTGGGACGTCTGCCTTTACATGCACGTGAACTTTAATGGCATCCCATTCTCAATCCGTAGGGTTTAATGTGGAGTTGGCCCACCCTTTGCCGCTATAACAGCTTCAACTCTTCTGGGAAGGCTTACTTCAATGGAAGAGAATGAAGTTGCGTCGTCCATCTTTTATTACAGTCTATGGGAAGAACAGATATGTTACTGACCTGATGCAGTCTAATATACACATAGCTGAAGCAGATTGATGTCGTCTTGGTCTAGAGCAAGGTTTACGTAAAGTAACCTGGAAATAAGCGACTCTGAATTAGAGCGCACTGCAGTTCCATTTTTCATCACAGATTTACATTGGAAAATTGTGGGGTGCTGTAGAGCTGGGGAGGGCTCCGAGACCAGCTTGCTGAAGCCACACGTTAAATTTTAAAGGAACACGTCAACTTTTTTGGGACTTCAGCTTATTCACCTTATCCCCCAGAGTTAGATAAGTCCATACATACCATTCTCATCTCTGTGCGTGCCATAACTCTGTCTGACGCACCCACCGCTAGCCTAGCTTAGCACAAAGACTGGAGGTAAACGGCTCCATCTAGCCTACTGCTCAATAAGAGACAAAATAATGCCAACATTTTCCTATGTGATGTGATTGTGATGTGTATAGTTACATCGTGTACAAATAACAAGGTCACATGAGACACAGCCATCTTCTAACCATACATACTGGGAACTATATTCTCAGAAGACGAAGCACTGCTACTTCTGCGGTGCAGTGATTTGCTCGCAGCACCTGAGAAGCTTCGCGTTGAAGAGCAGAGAGTTCGTATTCGTATGTTATTTATATACGCTGTGACTATACACATCACAACATGTAAATAGTAAAATGTTGGCGTTATTTTGCCACTTATTGAGCAGTAGGCTAGATGAAGCCGTTTACCTCCAGTCTTTGTGCTAAGCTAGGCTAGCGGTGGGTGCGTCAGACAGAGTTATGGCATGCACGGAGATGAGAATGGTAGGCCTATGTATGGACCAACACGATCACACGAAAATGCGTATAAATAATACGAGTGTGCAATGTTCTGGAATGTATACGCCAAAATGAGTTTTGCCGTGCATATGGTACTCTTAGGTAGGATGAGGGTGGGGATGGGTGGTTGTGCATATAATTCGCCATAAAGTGCGTATCGTATGCACGCAAAAAACTGCGTACCATATGCACGCCAAAACTCATTCCGGTGCATACGATGGAAAAGTATGCATACGATGGACACTTTATGAGGCCACTGATGGTGGTAGGTCCCATGATAATGACAACTACCCACATTCTATATAGAGCATAATTCTAGTTTTAGCAGATATGAAGTAATTACTTATTCAAAGTAAGTACCTACTCAAAATATCGGATGCAGCCCTGTGGCCGGTTGCATAAACCACTAAGACTAGTCTTACAAGTTACTCATACATTTCTTTTCTTTATGACTGTTCATAACTTTTTTTTAAATCAGTTACATAAAAACTTAGATTTGCCTAATTTGATACCGCCTTCACTCACTTTCTGTTTGGCCTGAGCTCTATGGGAGGCATTATGTCTGTGAGCACTAAAACACCACCTCAAAATGTTCTTCTCCATCGTCATCTTCCTTCAGAAATTAAAAGTGTTGAAGATGCATCATTATCTTCTTCAGTGGATCTGCCAGTGAGACAGAGGTTGGGTTTCCAGCTTTTTCTATGAGTGACTCGAATGGGCAGCATTCTACAATAGAGGAATTTAAAATGGAGTAAAAATCATGCCGTCAACTTGAATTGGTGGATAATATTTCAGGCATGCAAATGAACAACGTCTCATTGATTAGTGTAGGCGAGCACCAAGGCATGCAGGTCAGCTACGTCTCCATGACAACGGCATTCACCTCATTATTTTTTACTTGTTTGGAAGGAGCTAGGCAGCCATATATATCTGGTTTAGGCTGTGTTTGCAATGCCCTTTTTAGCCAAATAAATCAAAGGAGTAAACATGACAGGTTGCCTGGAATCATGTTAATGGTGATGTGCGCAACTTTTCAGAGTCCAGGTTTAATAGAGAACTATAAGTAAACAATTACTAAAGAGTATAAACACTGTTCTGTTCTGTTCTGTGACACAATCAGACTATTTGGATTGCTGAGTAGTCATGTCATGTCAATTTCTGCAAGCATCACTATACAACCAGAAAACTAAAAATTTAACTTTTGAACAAAACTTGTCCCATGCCATTTGTCCTAAAACCCAGAACCCCCCATTTTAAAGCGTTGGTTAGAGATGGAATGTAAAGTTTATTCTATGGAGATGGTAAAATATAATATTATATTATATATACTATGTCTGTATTTATCCACACATTTCGTATATTAATGAAAAAACATGCTAAACCTAATAAATACATATGCATGTACATAAAAGCGTGTGTGCGTGTGTGCGTGTGTGCGTGTGTGCGTGTGTGCGTGTGTGTGTGTGTGTGTGTGTGTGTGTGTGTCTGCATATGTTTTTTTTTTTTTTTATATATATATGCATGAGATGCGTAGGAAAATGCATACACAAAATCTACCATTTTTAAATATTGTCTAAACTTTTAGTAAAAAATATTGTGTCTGTGGGAAGGAATGGAATGTCAATGTAATGATAAATGTATTGAAATAAAAAATAAACTGCAGCTGTGTCGAGGTACATGAGCAGACTAACAATTTTCATCTGCAGGATGATAAAACGGGCAAAAATCCATAGACCAAAATATAATAGCAAAATCCAAGCAACACCATAGAAACCACCCAAAAAACACTAACAGGTAACAACACCCTGGCACCCTAAATACAGCATAGCAACTACCCCCATCACTCTGTTTTGCAAGGATTTACTTAAGATGAGTAAAAATGTAGTTATTTTTACGTTTAGTGATGCTATAGTGGCACAGCAATTATATAGCAGCTTTGATTGTACATATCCACTCACATGTAGCACACATAAAGTGATTCTCTAGTCAACCGTTGTAAGCCACCATGTGGTCCTCTGTCAGACACAGTTAACACAGTTACAAAGAGCTGACACACTCCTGGCACCTGCACCCACACTGACCCACATTCAGACACTCGTACCCCAGCCCTCCCTTACAAACCCAACACGGGCCACAGCGCCTGCTCGCCCCAGCCCGTGCCTGGACACAATAGGGTTAGTGGCAGCTGCTCCGATGTAAATCTTGTCAGAGTCAAATGGCAACTGTTGAATAGCGAGCAGGCTGGTGGGGCACGAGCTTGGGGGTGTTGTGGGTGGGGGCCGGCCGCCCCTTAACACTGCGCCACAAGCAGTTCATGTTCTCCTTCTCTCCAAGAGCTTTCGGCTCGTGCTGCTCCAGCACAATAGAACATAATAGCTGGCGTCCGCCAGAGAGCCAAATCACTGTTTCCTAATCTCCCTTCATTAGGCCCCTCTCGTCCACCACAGGCCTGCTGCCTTTCATCCCCCTATCGCTTCGCCCCGCAACCGGACAATGCTGGAGCTTCTGTCCTCACAAAGGGCCCAGCGGAAGTTCAGTTAATCTCGCATCCCTTCCTGCTTAATGAAGAGAGAGAATGTGGCTTTATTCCGCCTATGGTCACTTTACAGATCAAAGGATATTTTATTCTGACTTCACACACACAGATGTCTTCCTTGTGTTAGAATACAGATTATAAAACAAAATAGTTGTATTGCAGATTGGTCAATACAGCATTCTAGAGGAGCTAAAATTCATAGTAACAAATATGATGCGAAACACCTGTTCAGGGCCCATAGAGATTTTAGTTTAGATGTCATGAACATTTTAAAATGTATGTGTCTTTAATATTTTGATTATCAGGTAACTGGTTGAAAAAGCAAAAAAAGTACAGAACATATCAATCTACTGTGAGTTACTGCTGTCAAGTGTGTGTAATTTGTGCAGCACCAAACAGAACAGCAAAAAAAAAACCTAAATATATATACTTATTTTGAATGAGTAAGTACTTTGCAACCATTAAATAAGTGTGTTCTATAGTATGAATTTGATACAGGCATACTTAATTTGCCAAGGTGTCATGTGACCTACCAGTCAGCGTTAGTTGCGTAGCTTCACTGCCATTCACAAATTGTCTCCAATGGTGATAGTAAAGTGTCTGTTGTCTGTTGGAGTAGTAAATTATCCAGGAACTTTTACTGTTCTTTTTTTCCTACGCCCCATGACGATTTGGGAGTAACTTACGGTAAACTGTATAATTAGGGAAAGGTCCGCTCTATGGAAGCATTTTCAAAAACGAGATGCCATTATTCTACTCATCCTTCAACCATCAAACATTAAAAGGACATTTAAAAGTCTAAAAGCATTTACAACCACAGACCACGAATAACCCTTGATTATTTCCGCAGCAATATTACGGACGTTAAATATCACTGTAGTAATATATCTGTATTACGTAACACGTTGCCTGAATTAACTGAAACATTGATTGATAATAATTCAGTGATTTTCGTCCGTGTGGCAAACAATAAATATGAAATTTACCTGCTTTAGAAACATTCCAGTAAAAACTGCTAATATATACATCCATGTGAAAACAAACCTGGAAAGAGAAGTGAGGATTTGGGGAGAAAAATGAGATTCTCAGTGCATTCCAGTGAATTATTAATGGGATATATTGTAAATGAAATCGGGAGAGCAGACCACAGATGTGCAGTATATGTTGTCATACTGTTTCAGCGGAATACAAAGGAAAAGGGAGAAAAAATAATCAGGAGGAAAAGAATGCAATGACTGAAAATAGCTCTTGCCATAGATATTCTTGTCATACCGTGTCACATTAAAATACCAAACACTACGTCATTCTCTCAAAGTCTGAACATGAGAACCTGAAGGAAATTTTACAGCCCATTCAGTCAAACTGAAGGAATATTGTAGTGCAAGCTTTTTTTTTTTTTTTTTGTTTTTTTTTTGAGTGGAGTCTTTTTAGTCTTTAGCTTGTTAGGAAAAAGGTGGATATAGTAGGCAAGTATGAGATTTCAGATGCAGCCACTGTTTTCAAAACAGGTTTCACAAAACATCTTTCATTGGCTGAATTAATTGATACAGTACTTCCGTCCCCAAACTCACACCATTGGCTAAGCCAGTGTTGCTATGTCAGGCAGACAGGGATTCACAAACAAACAGAGCAAAAAGTGCCTCCATGTTTATGATTTTCACACCAATCAACCTACAGATCTCAGCATATTAAACAGGGAAGAAAGTTTACATTGGGAAAATTACAGATGAACCTTTAAATAAAAGCTAAAGTCGCGCACACAAAAAATGCTGAGGACAACAAATCTTTTTTTTATAAAATGATATAGGAAGTCCAGAACTTCCCAACTGCAAAAGTATTCATTGAATACTCTCATATGTGAGTGTTTGGATATAGGGGAACAGAAAAAGAGCCTGTGCGATGTCTTCAGCTTGCCCCCTAGTGTTCACTCCTGCACACTGCATGCTCTCTAAAGGCCTTGTTGGGGCCTCGACAAACGGTCACTTAAGCCACACAATGAGAGGGACAGACGAGGCGCCAGATCAAAAAGCACCCTGTGTGTGTGTGTGTGTGTGTGTGTGTGCGTGCGTGCGTGCGTGCGTGCGTGCGTGCGTGCGCGTGTGCGTGTACATAATTAGACCCCCAATAGGCATGACTGACTGAAAGAAGGAAAGAGATGTCAGTATGTAGTCCATAAGGACCGATAACAAGATGAAAATATAGTGATGGGAATATGCACTTTATGTGATTTTTAATCAATTTAATAAATCAGTTCAATCAAGTTAATACAGTTGAATCATTGGCTTTTTACTATTTTCATCAAACTAGAATCTGTATTGCTATATTTTGGATCTGTTGCATTGTTAGATTTTTAGTTTAGTTTATTTTTATTTTATATTAGTTGTAACTTGTGTAAACGTACAAACTGTTCATTTTAGCGACGAGATTTGAGGTTTCATTGCTTTTGCGATTTTTTTGTGCAAAACTGCACTGATTGTAAAACATTAAAGATATCCCTTATGGAACAAAAATATATGAAAATGTACTGCAAAATATAACGCATAATACATTTCCATGTATGGGAAACTCGTGCTTATATTTTTCAATATATAGCTACTGCAATTTATGCATTGACCATGTGATATAAAATATTTAGAAATGAAGACAAAAATAGCATTACATGTAATATTCATAAAGTTTTATCCACTTTACCAGCCAACGTAAAGTTTTATCCTGTATTGTGTACAAACATGTTCCCATATAAATGTGAATGCATTACACACACATTCACAGAATGAGTTACAGCAGATTTCTAGTTCCCAGGATGCATGTTTTGCTCAATATCTGTTAGTGAGCTATTTTGTCATTTTCTGGTATGTGTGAGTTGTTGGGGTTAAGAGTACAGCCATGGCTAGGCTGACGATTGGACTATATTATTATATTAAAAAAGTACACTTCAGAACAGTGATAGTATCTTTGCTAAATACTTTAGTACAAGCAGGTTCAAAAACTAGCTTGAAAATATTAAACATTTATAATGTTAGTAAATATGAGAAATATATTTCATTATATATTTCTGTATATACGTGTGTTTAATTATATCTGCAATATATTATACACATGCAGTGCAATATCTTATCACATGTACATCTATATATTATGACATGTATTACTGAATATAAAATTACATTCATTACGATATAATATTTTCAATATATGAAAAGCGGCAATTTCATATGTATTATTCAACACAATCTATAATTCAGTATATTTTCAAATATACCTTTATATCATTTAATATATTGATCATTCATATACCGTATATAGGGAAATGTATTTTCTTTCCTTAAGGGATGAATAGAGAGTATCTTGAGAAGCTGCAGTTTCATAGTATATCCCCCAACACAGGCAGTTAAGTAAGAAGCATTGCTACAAAATGTGTTGTTAGTTACTCACCAACCAGGTTGATGACTGCAAAGGAATCACCACATACACTTACACACAAGCCCTGTTCTATGGCAAAACAGTAAAGCATGAAATGACCTTTCACCCCATGTTTAATCCGATGTTGCTTGCAGTTGGTTCTTATGGACTCCAGGTAAATAAGCTGGTTTATTCTCTTTCATCTGCTGAATTTGCACTCTCCGCACTCTTGTGTTTCTGACTCGCTGAAACTTGACCAGGATGCATAATTAAACACACACACTCTTTAATGTTCAAAGGCTGATTGACGGGGTGAACAGGACTTTTTAGATGGACAAATCTACTGGGACAAGTCAAATCAGAACCCAGAGACATAAAAGAGCTCATCTCCAGCAGGACTGAGCTTTATTAAAGATTCACAGGCGCTAGCACGGATTGGTAGAGAATAACAAAGAGAATACACTGGCTCATCATTACTACACAAGTTCGGCAAGCCACATTTTTATTCAAGGTGTCTGCAGACTGCTGTGTCAGATCTCCGAACGACCATTTTTAACATTTCGTTTAGCAGCGTGGTTTCTCATTTGGACGGCAAATCTGTGCAAATCTGGCTTTCTCTGTGCATGTGTAATTACTTCTGGCGGGCAAGTGGAACAGTATCCTGGTCCCTCGGTCAGAGAGACAGAGGTGGCGTCTCTACAATGTAATTTAGTTTAAAAATACACCCTAAATCTCATTTACCCTGCATTAAAGGATCCCGTGTTAAAACAGCCTAGAGAACAGCACTAAATCATCTCTCTTTAACACGCTGCACATAAACAGCTGAACATTGATGATAGTAAAGTAATTCTTTACTGATTTTTGATTTGAATAATGTTTCTTACAGCAACATGTAAAATCTCTAAACATTTCTAAACATTTACCAACCCAAGGACCAAGCCCATCCGACTGTCATGGACCTCCTATTTAGAAAAGCTAGAATTTCTCTGTTTTATAATAACATTGATATAACTTTCATTAATATATATATATATATATATATATATATATACACACATGAAATGTACTACATTGACAAATAAACCTTGAAATTTATGTTTTTTCATTTGTCAAAAAAAGTGGTGGCTCTATGGACCTTCGTAAACCCCCATGGGTCTGGGGAGCGAGGTAAATTTGCTTGTTTTCTTTTTCATTTGGACTGTTTTTTCTATTTTATTCTGCGCTGATTTTAAGGAAACATCTGTGGAATTTGGTGGAATGAATTTAAACAATGTTAAGCGAAACGGAGTACTACACACTTACAGGTACCTGAAAGCATAACCAAATTAAGTTAAATATTTGACTTAAATGCGCAAGAGTCAGAGAACTTATTTAATGACACTTCATTTGCAGAGTTCTGCTTTATAGCCGATTCATTTTTCTTTGCATTTATTTGAGTAATTTCATTTAGTATGAGGACTGTTAGCAGATATACACTATATTGCCAGAAGTTTTGGGACGCCTGCCTTTACATGCACATGATCTTTGATGACATCCCATTCTTAATCCGTAGGGTTTATTATGGAGTTGTCCCACCCTTTGCAGCTATAACAGCTTCAATTCTTCTGGGAGGGCTTTCCACAAGGTTTAGGAGTGTGTTTATGGGAATTTTTGACCATTCTTTTTGAAGCGCATTTTTTAGGTCAGGCACTGATGTTGCTCCGCTCTAATTCATTCCAAATATGTTTTATGAGGTTGAGGTCAGGACTCTGTGCAGGCCAGTCAAGTTCCTCGCTCAGCCATGTCTTTATGGACCTTCTTTGTGCACTGTTGCGCAGTCATGTTAGAACAGGAAGGGGCCGTCCCCAAACTGTTCCCACAAAGTTGGGAGCATGAAATTGTCCAACATGTCTTGGTATGCTGAAATATTAAGAGTTCCTTTCACTGGAACTAAGGGGCCAAGACCAACCTCTGAAAAACAACCCCACACCATAATCCCCCCTCCACCAAACTTTACACGATGCAATCAGGCAAGTACCGTTCTCCTGGCAACTGCCAAACCCAGACTCGTCCATGGGATTGCCAGACAGAGAAGCGTGATTCATCACTCCAGAGAACATGTCTCCACTGCTCTAGAGTCCAGTGGTGGTGTGCTTTACACCACTGCATCCGACGCATTGCACTTGGTGATGTAAGGCTTGGATGCTGCTGCTCGGCCATGGAAACCAATTCCATGAAGCTCTCTACACACTGCTCTTGAGCTAATCTGAAGGCCACACGAAGTTTAGAGGTCTGTAGCTATTGACTCTGCAGAAAGTTGATGAATTCACCGTGCTCCTGAGAGTGACCCATTCTTTCCCAACTGTTTGTAGAAGCAGTCTTCATGCCTAGGTGCTTGATTTTATACACATGTGGCCATGGAAGTGATTGGAACCTGAATTTAATGATTTTTATGGGTGTCCCAATACTTTTGGCAATATAGTGTATCTTATATATTAAAAACATCTAATTCTCAGAAGCAAATTGCTTAATGAAAACCATTTGACACAATATTAATAAATGATCCATGAAAGCATTGAAAACTTGAATATGATCAACCTAGCAGCAGATGGTTATAGATAATATGTTGCATAATATGCAGTGACTGATGGTTCTCGTTATATTCAAGCAGTTCACCATTGCACCACACACCTAGCCATCATCACAAGACTTACATTTTATAATTTATGTATAATTAGGCCTGCTGACTGACACAAACTTTAAGCCTACCCCTAAAAGAAAAGGGGAACTGTCCCTTAAGTGTTGCTAAATAACCTGTCACACACACACACATTCACACAAATGATAGTTTTCAATATGAGTGATACTGTAGTATAATAAAGCGTTGTCACTGCTGCAAAATAAAAATATAATAAAAAAAACAATATCATTTTAAACACCTGCCAAAGGGTGAAATTTACCAGAGAACTACACCAGATCTGAAGCTGCAACTAAAAATATAAATCAAAGATATATTAAGAACTGCAAGAGTGTTCATACAGTACAGCCACCAAATATCCAAGATCTGATGCAAACAAAAGAGAGAATGTCATACGTCTGTACAGATAGGCTTTTAACAATACACTCATCCACTAACACGGCTTTCAAAAGAACTTTGAGCAAGCTCTTTTTGACACTCAACTGAGAGCGTCCATTAAGAAATCTTCTTTTTAATGATTTATTTCTTTTTTTTCCTTAGATTTCATCCTTTCAGTCTCACTCTGTCCTTGGAACAACTGCTCCATCACACACTTCAGTCCTGTCTGCTTCATGGTTCTGCGGTCGCTCCTTTGAGTACAAGGTTATGGTTCACGGACAGCTGGAATAGTGAAAAATCCGACACTGAGCCCCACAGGCTTGGGGGGAACACTCATTTTTATGTCTTGCTATAAAGGACGTTCATCCTCAAAGGCTTTTCGTACAACCCCAAAAAACATCCCCTACACACAGGCTCAAATGAGGCCTGACGTGAGATCATTGTGTAATGCATTTCTCAAGGCCAGCAGATTTAAGTGATGATCGGAAATGAAGGGTTCCTCTCTGCCCTTGCCAGCTTCATTATTAAAAAGCGAACAATATCTAGTTATCTCTTCTCTTGAGGTGGAGCTACCTGTCATTACCAGAGACAGACGACACAAGACAGACTTTCAAATGACTGTGCTGATACGGGCAGCAGCGTTTTTTATTGCAGGTATGGTTTTATAAAAGAGAGATGTGTGCTTCATTATTCAACACAGAGCTTCATTATTGTTGATGAAACTAGGTGCTTAGAGCAAAGCCTCTGGCTATAAGCCAACAGCTTCTGTCCTACAGTCTCAGAGAGACTTGCAAATTGCGTTGAACCTGTGAGAAAGCAGTTTCTGAGACCTGTCTAAATCACTATATTATCCAAGGAATTCTGAAATACTTGGGGAAAGCTATCTGTTAGCAAGTCCCATTCATGTCAATGGCAGTAGCTTGACTGGCACATATAGCCCTGGAAGTATTCCACCCAGATTCTTTCATTCTCAGTTCTGGAAATATTTTTATTCTATGCTCAATTGTAAATGCTATTGGAACATGTTTATCACTTATAAAAATTAGGGTGTTTCCAAATCTTGACCATCAGGTATAATCACCTAATCAGAAATAATACACAGGAAAATGTCAAAGTTTGATTCATTTTATCAGTTTGTACAGAAATATTTAGTTTGCTGCTATTTAGTTGCAGCCACTATGGATGTGCTCTTGAAGATATGTGCAGTAAGTATTTACAGAATACATCATTACTAACAAGCCTGATTCTTGAAATACCCTGTTCATACAACTGTTCACATTGACAACTTGAATACTGTTTGTATAAATGATTAACTGCAGTCAAGCTCCTTTTATTCTCACGGAAGGCATAAACAGGGCAAAGTAAGCAAAGTAAGCAACGATCACAAAATCCTGTTCAGTTGACTTTGTGATCGTTCCATTGGCCCCCATCTGCAAGTGCGAGCACCCCCTACCCCCATACATCGCCATCTATTACAGATAAAGCACACTCAAGATGCGTGTAATGCAAAATGACTGCAGATTTAAGTTGTATGAAAAGACAGTTCTTTTACTGTTACTTTTACTCACTGTAAACCTAAATAACTCAGGTAATCAGTTACATAATTCTTTTTAAGTTAAGAAATGTAAAGTTCAAGTAAGCAGAACTTGCATATTTTATTTTGTACTCATATATTTGAATTGCTCTTAACTTGAAATATTTGAGTTAGCTAATTCATACATTTAACACAGTTAAAATGATCAACTTAAAAATGTTTAGTAGTGGAAGCTCGGCTAGCTTTAACTAGCTAATTTAATAAATGCTACCTTGCTAATTGGTAACACAATGCTTTGGTAGCATTAGCACAGTATAGAATTTGCTTAATGAGTACAGCAATATAAAACATTTAACATACAGTATATCTGTTCTCAAACTAAACTCATGTTCCACTCGTCACCCCTCCCCCCAAAAAACCCAACATAACAGAAACTCTTCTGAACTAGCATAACAAAACATTAAAAGTCATGAAAAGTAGCAATCTCAGCCCAGTTTCAGTTAAGTTTGTCTAAATTAACACGTTTATAAAATTGAAAACAGATTACTTAAACGTGCCAGTTTTGTAAACTCAAAAAAGAAAGAAAAAACGAAATACTCATAAAAGTTAATTTGATTGAACTAACTTGTTTAATTTAAGTTGGCTCTACTCAAAACAATTAATTATTTTGAGTGTTAGGGCTTACAGTGCTGTTCACTAGGTTTTATCATTCATTTTGTACCAGATAATTACTGCTCTTTCTGCAAAACTATAAGTGACCCGTGCTGGCAATATGAGTCACAATGAGCAAATTTTCAAAAAATAGTTATTGTTATTTTCACATTCTCATATGTACAATATTGTTCCTCCTGTACAACTTTATGAAATCAGATGCTGGATGAGCAAAGCTTCATTTGTCTTGGTTTTTAAGCTTCAAATTGATGTATGATTTGTTTGAATCGGTCAAAAATGACTGAGCTACACCGGTTTGAAGTCGATAGAGTAAGCATAGTCAATTTTGAGAAAGTTTTCTGAAGGTTCCAAAACAAAATCATACCATACCTTAAAATCCCTGGAAATAACACAGACGCCAAGTCAGCACCAAATATCTATAGGAAAAATATATATTCAACTTTTTTTTTCATGATACCCCAATTTTTTGATTGACATTAATGAAACAGACACATCAGATGTTTTTCCCACCAAATGTTCACATAAGACATAACAGATAATGTTTGCGTGAATACTCGTCATGACATATATTTTGAAACATTGTAATTCATTGTATATATGTTTATTGTTATCATGCGCCGTCTCAGGCATCTTTGTGCGCACGCGTTGGTCGGATCTGTCAGTCAGCTTGAGTGAGATTTTTCATGGACAAAGGAAAGGTACTCCTCTCAGAAAACGTACAAATATAGATCATGTTTAATTGCTATTTGGATCGCTAGACGACGGCTTAATGAACTCATTTTGTGAAAACCTCAAAATGAACCACAATCGACATTTTTCACTTGTTTTGTCTGTAGCTCGCAATTATCCCGTGCACATTCCGAATCCTTTTGCAAGCACGGGGCACATATTATGTAATCAGAAAAATGCTGAAGATAAAAAGATACTGAAGATTAGCTACCTTAAATTATGAGCAGCTTGTAGCTTGAGAAACTACAGTTCCAAAGTATTCATCATAATGTGAGGTAGGGCCTACTGCATAATAGCAGCAAATTCAAATTCGTCAAATTCAAATCATCAATTCTTCAAATAACCAAACAATCAATAAAAAAAAAATTGGATGGTCAGTGCCTGAAACATCCTGCGTTGACTAGCTCGTACTGAGTAAGTAAATGTGCATTATGCCGTTTCACTGTGACAGTGCCACACCCCTCAAGCACATTAACAATCTGCTGGCCAGGGGCCATTCTGCCCTCTGAGGCCATGATCCTTGACCTCCCTTCAGCCTACTGTATGCTCCAATCAAAGTGCATTAGGAAAATCCACATGGACACAACATTCATTAACATAAATCTGATGTCTTCACAGAAATTAGTTGTATGCTTATAGTTTAATATAAAACTGTGGTTTGTTGAAAGAAACTATACTATATATCAGCTCCATCTAGTGCTGATGATTGGATGCATCATGATAATCAGTGCTATCTGCTTTAGAGTCTACGTATCTCTCTATCTTGCAGATTTGTTCATTAATCAGTGATTGTTCAGGAGTGAGCGAGCCAGTCACCCAGCTAGCCCTCACAGCCACACGCAAACACACACTGAAATGGCTAGGTTATCAGTTAACATGTCAGCACCCCTCAGACTCCTCTCTGAAAACTCCATTTGTTATCAGCTCCTCCATATAAATACCTGTCCAACTCTGCAAAGGCTAATGCTAACACCCTGGCTTTGATCCAGCGATGTTAATAAACTGGCTGTAACCCAGCTATGCTAATGCTAACATGCTGGCTGTAACCCAGAAATGATAATAATTAAATTCTGCCAGCAAATTCTTTTTCGGTCTCTAGTTTTCCTGTCAAACATATTCTGTAGCATCCACATTCATTACCAGATCACACCATGCTAACATTAGCTAATTTCATAGGCTATTTAAACATTACACTCTGAACCTGGTATTACATTGTCCTGTACCCACATGAAAAATACAATAGTATATTATAGTAAAATTACTCTAGTAAATATTATAGTGATTTTGGACCATATACTATGGTAAATATACTACAGTCAATTAACAAAGTGTAGTAAATACTATAATATACTAATTTAATGTAGTATCTTTATTATTGTATGGTTTTCACGTGGGTACAAAAAAAAGGGTTCTATATGGCACCAAAAATGGTTCTTGGCTCGTAATCATAGGGGAACCTTTTTTAGTGCTAATTAGCACCAATTTTGGTGCTTCAGTGGTTCTTTAGCGGTTCTTCAGAGGTTCTTCACCGGTTCTTTGACTAAAGGCCAATTTATACTTCTGCGTCGAGTGTACGCCGTAGTGTACGCCGTAACATTTATACTTCTGCGTTGTTTCTGCGTTGATCTGCAATTACACCACCGAAACGCTAGTGGGCGGTGAGGTTTCTATGCTCCACTGTGTTGAGTCTCTTTCGGGCAAAAAAAAAATGGCGAATGGAACTGAGCAGATCGTGTTGGAGTTAGAGCTGATCGATATTGAAAAAAAGTTACTTTATTGAAATTACTCAAATTAAAAAGCAGAAACGAGAGAAGGAGTCGGAGGAGATCCACGCCGGAAATGCGACGGTACCAAGCCGACCAATCACAGATCTTGCGCTCTGCGTCAACGCGACGCGTAGTTACATTTTTGGGGAGGTGCACGTCGTGGTACGGCGTATGGAACGCGTCTATGCGTATGGTATGACGTACCTTCTGCATGCACTCGACGCAGAAGTATAAATTGGCCTTAAAGGTCCCGTTCTTCGTGATCCCATTGTTCAAACTTTAGTTGGTGTGTAATGTTGCTGTTAGAGCATAAATAATACCTGTAAAATTATAAAGCTCAAAGTTCAATGCCAAGCGAGATATTTTATTTAACAGAAGTTCCCTTTCAAAGCCTACAGTGAACGGCCGGCTTGGACTACATCCTGGTACTTCCTTCATAAATGACGTCAGTAGAACAGTAGAACAGACTAACCTCCGCCCACAAGAATACTCGAAAAAAGGGGCCGTGGTCTTGTTGCTGTCCCACGTGGAGAAGAGGACGTGTCGCGTGGAGAAAAGGAATTGTTGCGTTTGAGTGTGTTTGTCGCCATGTCGTCGAGACGCTGTTATTTTCATCCCGGAGTCAAATCACCTTTGTTTGGCTTTCCCAGGGACGCTGTAGAGATCATTAAGCGCATATATCTCCCGTTAAGAGGCGTGACCTTTCCACGTGCGCTAAGCTGCTGTCGAATCACAACACAGGAACCGTGCCACGTTTGCTAAGCTGCTGTCAAATCACAACACGGGAACCGCTGGCACAATCAGAACTCGTTACGTATTTCTGAAGGAGGGACTTCATAGAATAAAGGAAGTCATCAGCCGTGTTTAGGACAGTGAAAACAGCGGTATACAGATAAGTAAATTGTGTTAAAAATACAGTTTTTTTTTACACACGAAACATGAACACATGTTATATTGCACACTGTAAACACAATCAAAGCTTCAAAAAAACACGAAGAACGGGACCTTTAAGGTACCTCTGAAGAACCGCTGAAGAACCACTGAAGAACCACTGAAGCACCAAAATTGGTGCTATAGCACTAAAAAAGGTTCCCCTATGATTACAAGCCAAGAACCATTTTTGGTGTATAAATAAAAAAAATTTTTTTAAAAAAACTTGTCTAAAGGCCTAATAGTAACATTTCATTTTTTTTTATCATAGTACGGAATTTGTTATTGTTGTCCAGTAGGAGCAATGAATGTGACTAAGGTATTTTATGAAAACACTGATTATCATGGTCAATTTTTGTTATTATTGCAATTTAAGTTAGCTCTTTTTATCCATAACTAGAAATACTGTGAACATTTTCATACTGTAACTATGAATAAATGAAAATTAAACATCAAGGCACTTATAAATCACAATTAAATCACATTAAATCATTTCTGTTATAGATATATGAAAATGTAATGATAAAGCAGTTGCATTATACAATGTGTTTCGTGTATCAAATGATCAGATCCACAATTAAAATAGGTGTAATGGTTAATAGAATAAGAATCACGTCTACAGTTACAGTCCATTACCCTGCTTAGGACATATTGCTCATAAAAATATGACACTACACTTTCGAATGAGTCTCTTTTTTATCTTGCCAAAAAAAAAAAAACGGCTGAAAAAATATCCACAGCACGTGGCAGACCATATTGTGTATGTGTATTAGCGATGGCTGTGCCCAGATGTCCACTGCACTCAACTAGCGGCCATAAGGTGAAGGGTCATTCTGACCTTTGTCAGTTAGGATGATCAGCGTGGTCACTGCTTTAGTGGCATATCTGGGGGAACAGATGGACAGAACGACTCCCCCTTTCCCCCTCAAAATACCCCACCCCACTTAAAAACCAAGACTAATGAAGCTTTGCTCATCCAGCATCTGATTTCATAAAGTTGTACAGCAGGAACAATATTGTACATTGAAAAATAAAGACCATGCTCCATAAAGCTCATATAATATCAAAATATGCCTGATTCAACATATGGGCCACTTTGACATTATATTTTATTACATTGTATATTTGCACTTCAATATGTTTATGACCATATAAATGTACAAACACAAGGAACCAATACAAACCATTTAAATATTACAGCATGTGCACATTTAAACCCGAAAATGTGTAAATCAATGCCACATTTCATGAAATACATAACTTTTTTTTTCTTCTCTAAAATAATGAACAGGGACTTTACAAAAAAATGTATGGTGAAAACTGTCAATAAGCGTGATACTCCTTTTAAAATGTGCATGCAGCAACATTTTATTAAACTGTCAAATAAAAAAAGTATACGTATATAGTTTTTCTGAGATTTTACTATATTCAGAAAACATAATATCATTATTCAATCAATAATATAGTATTACATTAACCCATTTTAGTATTTTATAGTCTCTGTATATTGTTGATGTGATTAATTCAGTGTGTTCAATATTTTGGTACCTTCTGAATTATTAAATATATTATATGCTTTAACTAATTTCAAACATGATATTAGTTATTGTGTATTACAATAATAATAATAATAATAATAATAATAATAATACAAATTCTGCACAAAACTTAGAATTTTCAGCTTTCTTAACACTAAATCTCCCATAAATATAAGGCAAGCAATTCTCTATAGAATTTCTAGCATTACACTTCACATAATAGTAACAATTCATTTTGAAGATAAAGATCTTAATAGCACGAATATGAGCTTGGTTGGTGTGTTTGTGTACCGTCATAGAAATACTGTATGAGACCTGTGAGTCTTTCACTCTGTTATTAGTGGAGTGTGCAAGACAAAACTATAGTATAAGTGACAATTTAACCAGTAGGGTCATTATCCTCTCACTTTTAACCCGCTTGCAGTGTGTGTGTGTGTGTGTGTGTGTGTGTGTGTGTGTGTGTGTGTGTGTGTGTGTGTGTGTGTGTGTGTGTGTGTGTGTGTGTGTGTGTGTGTGTGTGTGTGTGTGTGTGTGTGTGTGTGTGTGTGTGTGTGTGTGTGTGTGTGTGTGTGTGTGTGTGTACACCATCCCCCTGGCCTGATAGCCATTGGAAAGCCTCAGGGAACAGTTCAAAATCAATACTGTTCCACTCCTCCATTTCTCTCTTCATTTAATAACTTGCAACCTTTGTATCATTGTTCAGCTTATCTTTCTTCATCTACAAAAAAAACCCCTCATTGTCTAAAGTTGATCCTTTTCCCATTTTCTCTCGTTTGGATTATGTGGTCATGATCATTTTGTGCCTAGTTATTAAATTAGAGGATGTATTGATAGCAGTTGAAATATAACGTGTATGCACTTTTTTATCAACACAAGTTCAAATTTACATAAATGTTTTATAACAAATGTATAGCTTAGGTCATTTAACCGGTCACAATTTCAGTTTTCTCCAATGTTAATTTTATGTTCCTGAAATGTGACAAATTAATGTTTTAAAACTACAAATATTTTGTGTAGTCTCACCGTTAATATGGGGACATAAAAGCTGCGTGCATGCACAGTAATTGAAAAAAAAAAAATAATAGTACAATATATAGTTTACATATATAGTTATAATATGGTATAAATATATAGTTATAATAGAGTAAGAGAAAGCGGGGAAAATGTAGACCAACGTGACAGTATAATATATATACTTCTGTTTTAAAATATAAAGAATAAAAACACATTTTGAGGTACAAAATAAAAATGTCCGTACATGTTGCTAAATGACAAAACTGGCATCAGATGAATCAACAGATTCACCTTTTTATTTTGATATATAATATCCATGCATGCTTTCAATAATAATAATAATTAATAATACATGTATTAAGAGTGACTACCACACGTTTATGTTTTTTTATTTGTTATTGTGAAAAAAAAAAAAATTGTTTATCTATGTTTTATTTGTTTCCAAGATTTTTTTATGAAAATATTTCCACAAATATTTTAACACAGTAAATCAATGCACAAAATGTATTCTAAGCAACTGTAATTTGAAAAAAATATTAATGTTTAAGATACAGTGTTAAAAATATAAAGCTACATATTTTTATATAACTCAAAATGTAAAAGAGCATCAGGTTAGTTGAGAAGCAAAATAATCACCTGAATAATCTTGGGCTATTTTTCATTATTATTATTATTATTAGAATTCTTTTGATATTGGATTCATATTCTTTTGATAATGCACATTTCGTGCACAAAAATTCTCAAGGCTTCTTGAGTTCTCAAAATTCTCAATGCAGCAGCTCTTTTGAATTTTTTTTTTTTTTTTTTTAAATAAATAACTCTAGAAGTCCATCAGGTCATACAGTTTTAAGCATCTGTCCGCTAGGAAGTAAAAGCTTGGACTAATGTAGGAGACAAAATTCATTTACTCAGTTTTTTGAGGTTCTGGTGGGTGAAATCAATAATGAGACACACAATTTTGAAAATTGTGCGAATACATCGTATTCATACCCTTTCACTGCAAAACCCTTTAAAGCAGACTATGTTGTTTTCCAAAAATGTAGGCAGAAGGTTTCCGAGAACTCTGTTTTAAAAAGCGTTTAAACCTTTCTTCACACAAATGTGAACGGCTGCATTCTTTCCAATGGAAAGCCCAAAGGTTTTCTTGTATAAATCAGGGGAGGGGAGAGACGCAGGCTGCCATGAACAGGAGTCCAGTATTGATTTCTTTTTGTGGTGCAGTCCTATTTAGCTGCTGTCAAAGCTACTTTCCACTAGCCGGAGTCAAATTGCCGTATTTACAGCAAGAGCCCTTGTGGAGTGGACTGCAAGCATTCGAACAATAAGCCCTTTCAAACGGCATCCTGGCAGACAATCCAGAAGATCTGACAGAAAAGCACGTAGTACAAAAGATTTTGCTCCAACTTTCTTCTAAACAAGTGTATCGCTTAATATTATACAAAAATAAGATAGCAACGCACAGCCATGCACGTGCCAGGCCAAGCAAATTCCCGGGCCGTGTGTGTGTCAGATGCTCTGAAACTTTACACAAAAGGATACGTGTGAGGAGGAGAGATTTGTCACACTGCGTGAAGGGGCTCCTTATTCTTCCCTGACACGTGTGAGGAGAATAGGACACACGGAGGAAGGCGTTGAGTGTGAAATCCCAGCACTCGTCCATTGTGTGTGTGATTTATTCTGAAGAGAGGCACCCCTTTTACACACACACACACACACACACACACACACACACACACACACACACACACACACACAGAGGGTCGTGGGGTGGTGGAGGTCATTGTCATGGACACACACACAACTCTTTTAAACACAATTTCGGGTGTATTACTAAAAACAAAAAATCATATGACATGTACAACTAAACCAGTTACAAATAGTTAATAATTATTTAAAACAAACATCCATATAAACATTTTAAATCAATATATCTATCTTTAATTATTAAATCTTTACTTTGGAAAACATTTATTTTCTTCAGTAATAATTAAGGCCAGTAAAACTGGTTGTTCCCTTTTTTCTTAGAATTATCCATATAAGTACTTATTGTTCCACTTTTATTATTATTATTATTATTATTATTATTATTATTATTATTATTATTATTATTGCTATTAAATAATAATAATAATAATAATAATGATAATACATTGATGTTTTTTTTCATCTATTAAATTTTTCTGCTTGTGTGTGGAAGATGTTTTTTTCAAGATGTTGTTGTTTTTTCATAATTCTTAATAAAGAATGAACTCTTTTGGTGAATTTATTTAAAATTTGTAATATTAATGTAATAAAAATGTTTAATATTTTAGTGATTTTACTACACAAATAATCCCTGTTTGCGTATTTCAATCTCTCTGCTCCTGGATAAAGAGGATTATAGAAGTAATCATTATTTATTTTAAAACATTTCTTTCCTTCTGTTGTCTGATAAAGTATAGATTTATGAAAATACGCGGCTGCTCTTCATCAGCTCTTTGTGTTTTGTGAATTAGCTGAGTGTTTATTATTGATCTAGACATCTACAGAGTTCATTGTTTTGCTTCTTGTTAATCTGTTAGATGTAATTATGGAATCTCAAACTACTGTAAATGTGTTTTAATAGTGCAGTAATTCTATCACTGTATAAAGGAATAGACATTTAAAAAAGTTATAGAGCTATTTATTTATTTACGTTTTTAATTATTTACTTGAATCCTGAATGTTTATCTTTAAACGTCTTTCACTGAACAAAATGTCTTATGTATTTTATTCAATTCTTCTAATTACATAGAAAAGCATACTCAATATTAAGTACCAATAAACTTTAAGGGTGAAATACTGAAAATCCTTTTTTTTTTTTTTCACCCTAAAATAGGTTATTCTCATTTTAGTACAGTGAACTGCTGTATAAGAATACAGTATCACTGTGCTATGAACTGCACAAATAATAGTGACCACACACACACACACACACACACACTATAAGCTCAAACCTCATAAGCTGCACATTTGGCTCCTCCCCTCTCAACAGCATCACAGTATGTTTATCTCAGACACACACACACACAGACTGCATGTCGCATCTGCAAATCCTGGCTGATTCATGTGTAGATGTAAGTCGTTTTGATTTAGTGTGCATGCTACATGCTTCGAATGTATTCAATATATGATTTCTTCAGGCTTCTACATCACACACAGAAGAATAAATATCCAGCACTCTTACCTGAGACCGTAGACTGGAGCTGTGTGATTGTTCCTGTCGCCACAATCTCCCGCATATTGGCTCTGTTTCTCTGCTTCTCTCTCTTTCAGTATAATGGTGTGAGCCCACCAATCAATTAGCCCAGCCTTTGATTGATCAGGCCTTGTTTTGGTCACCATTCATTCAGCCACACACACGCACGGTTTCATCACTCTGTGGTTTCATTGACACAAGGATGGGATCAATGCGTCTTTGCAATTCTGTGGTGTGGTGAAGGGAAAATAAAGAGGGTGTAGGCCTACTTAAGACAATGACAATGAAACTTCACACACACACACACACACAAACACCACGCTTGCATTATTATAGCATACAGACAAACAATCTTAAACCCGAAACCAGTTGCTACGAAACCAGTCCAAGTGCTAAAAACAAAAGAAAAAAAAGAAAAAATGCTATTCATAAGGCAGAACAAGAGTTTAGTTTTTTTGGGTCACTTGAGCCATAAATACAATGTTACATTTAATTACAGCTATTTTATTATATATTATTATAACATGTCTATTTCTGTAATTGTGACCAGACTTTGTTACAAACAATGGTAAATTAATAATAATAATAATAATAACAATAATTAAACTAATAACCATAATAATCCAAACTAAATGGCTGATAGGATGGAAATGAAAAGCTAAAGTGACAAATTTTGACACCAATTTTTGTTTTGTTTAAAACATTGATTGTTTTAAGGTGAGACAAACTAACTTCTACCTCTGACAGTATAAAAAATATTCACTGCAAATGCTTAAAAAAATACACTTCCTGAAATATGATCATTAAAGACCTGGTAGTGTTAGTTAATGGGATTATGTATTAAAATGATATTCTTGAGAAAACACAAACAGCTCTATAGATAGAGTTTACATTTCTCAATTTGTTTCTATTTCTGTTTATTCTTCTCCTTTCTCACGTTATTGTTCTGATCCCACTGTTTCTGTCCATTAAGTGATCGTGAATGAGAACAATATCTAGCTATTCAGGACACTTGTGGTATTTTCTGAATTTATGGTGATGCTCATTCATGAATGAATGATATATCATAATGCAGCGAGCACCCACTTAATTACATGGAGCTAAAGGAATTCTGATGCTTCTGGAGAGATTATTTAATCGTCTCCCTGATGAGTGGAACACGGTGGAATTTTTCAACATTCATCTTTTTTTATTTTACTTGAGCTGGACAAATAAAACAACTCACTTCTTTTCCTGTCATTGTTAGGAATAGGATATGAATCCACTCGTTACTTCTCTAAAAAAGGAAACAGCAAGAAGGGGGCAGAGGAGGTGGATGTTCTCTCAGTGTGGTCAAGCCTTTGAAGTCTTCTGTGCTGGACAATGACTGCTGTGGTCCTGATAACTGACGTCCCATTACAGAAACCTGACAGAACAGTAGAATACACCAGAGATCTGTTGCAGTTCTGGGTGGTTGCAAATCTTACAGTCCTGTTGCATCATTTTTACAAAAAAGAAAGTGTTTTTCGCAGATTTTTTAGTGCCACAGCTTAAATATACAGGGAGTGCAGAATTATTAGGCAAATGAGTATTTTGACCACATCATCCTCGTTATGCATGTTGTCTTACTCCAAGCTGTATAGGCTGGAAAGCCTACTACCAATTAAGCATATTAGGTGATGTGCATCTCTGTAATGAGAAGGGGTGTGGTCTAATGACATCAACACCCTATATCAGGTGTGCATAATTATTAGGCAACTTCCTTTCCTTTGGCAAAATGGGTCAAAAGAAGGACTTGACAGGCTCAGAAAAGTCAAAAATAGTGAGATATATTGCAGAGGGATGCAGCAGTCTTAAAATAGCCAAGCTTCTGAAGCGTGATCATCGAACAATCAAGTGTTTCATTCAAAATAGTCAACAGGGTCGCAAGAAGCGTGTGGAAAAACCAAGGCGCAAAATAACTGCCCGTGAACTGAGAAAAGTCAAGAGTGCAGCTGCCAAGATGCCACTTGCCACCAGTTTGGCCATATTTCAGAGCTGCAACATCACTGGAGTGCCCAAAAGCACAAGGTGTGCAATATACAGAGACATGGCCATGGTAAGAAAGGCAGAAAGTCGACCACCACTGAACAAGACACACAAGCTGAAACGTCAAGACTGGGCCAAGAAATATCTCAAGACTGATGAAATGAGAGTGAGTCTTGATGGGCCAGATGGATGGGCCCGTGGCTGGATTGGTAAAGGGCAGAGAGCTCCAGTCCGACTCAGACGCCAGCAAGGTGGAGGTGGAGTACTGGTTTGGGCTGGTATCATCAAAGATGAGCTTGTGGGGCCTTTTCGGGATGAGGATGGAGTCAAGCTCAACTCCCAGTCCTACTGCCAGTTTCTGGAAGACACCTTCTTCAAGCAGTGGTACAGGAAGAAGTCTGCATCCTTCAAGAAAAACATGATTTTCATGCAGGACAATGCTTCATCACACGAGTCCAAGTACTCCACAGCGTGGCTGGCAAGAAAGGGTATAAAAGAAGAAATCTAATGATATGGCCTCCTTGTTCACCTGATCTGAACCCCATTGAGAACCTGTGGTCCATCATCAAATGTGCGATTTACAAGGAGGGAAAACAGTACACCTCTCTGAACAGTGTCTGGGAGGCTGTGGTTGCTGCTGCACGCAATGTTGATGGTGAACAGATCAAAACACTGACAGAATCCATGGATGGCAGGCTTTTGAGTGTCCTTGCAAAGAAAGGTGGCTATATTGGTCACTGATTTGTTTTTGTTTGGTTTTTGAATGTCAGAAATGTATATTTGTGAATGTTGAGATGTTATATTGGTTTCACTGGTAAAAATAAATAATTGAAATGGGTATAAATTTGTTTTTTGTTAAGTTGCCTAATAATTATGCACAGTAATAGTCACCTGCACACACAGATATCCCCCTAAAATAGCTAAAACTAAAAACCACTTCCAAAAATATTCAGCTTTGATATTAATGAGTTTTTTGTGTTCATTGACAACATGGTTGTTGTTTAATTATTAATGTTGTAAAATTAATCCTCAAAAATACAACTTGCCTAATAATTCTGCACTCCCTGTATATATATTCTAAAGAATTGAAGGTTGAAAGTCATATCAACTTCATGATCAGCTCAATATGTCAGAGAACAGGTTTCACTGGTTATATTATACTGAACAGTAGTATTGCCCTTTTAATTTTTAGCCAGTGGTACTTGATGGGTTGTAACCAAAAAAACGTCTCAGGTTACGACTGTAATCATGGTTCCCTGAGAAGGGAACGCGGCGCTGCGTCTGAGGTCAACACTATGAAGAAAACCTCAGTGTGACTGCATCTGAAGAATGTGTACAACTATTCCAATCCTGATTGCCACAACGTCACCCTGTGACGCATGATGGTGGAAGCTATAAGGGATACCGGAACAAAGCAGCATCAGCTTTTGTTTGGCTGAATCATGCCGCTGACAGGCATGCAGGAAGTATGACAGGGCGACAAAAATTACTGCGTCGACATCAGACGCAGCGTCTCTGGTTACAACTGTAACCATGGTTCCCTGAGACTGACATATTATGCCATACTGACAAATGCCTGTCCTAGTTTGAAGTCACTAAGAGTACACCTTAGGACGAGAGCACTTCTGAAACTGGCGTGCAGTCCAGATTCAGATCCTGGTGAGTAGTCCAGAAGTTAAAGCTCAGGGAAGAAGGAGGCGGGAACCGGCGAACATTCAAACCAACTTTAATCATATAAAATAAACAAACAAAAAAACAAAAGTAAAGCAGCAGCCCCTCACGGACTACTGCCATTTATAAACATAAAACACAACATAAATAGTCCAGGCCTGGTCCTCTCGACCTTCACTGTTGTCACTCCTCCTTTATCCTTCCGGAGCTCCTCTGCAAGAAACTTGGTGTGCAGGTGACACTCACTAACACTCGTGCCACCAACCTCGCTCTGTTTTGGCGATGTCCTGCTTGCCCCACTGGCATTTTCCTAGTAGAGTGGGTCCTCACTCGCAGAGGCGAAGGCAAATCATGCGCCTCATCCATTTACTTATAGTCTGCTTGGAAGCTGAGGAACCCCACCTGGGTGAACCAAAGCAAACCAGCAGCTGGTCAGTCTTATGCTACTGGGCAGTCTGGTGGACGTAAGTGTCAAGGGCCCTAACTGGGCAAAGCAGATTGAGTTTTAACACGTAAGGAGGAGGATGAAAGTCCTACAAGATAGTACAAAGGGCAATATTTGTAGGTACTTTAGGCATGTACCCTGGTCTAGGGTGTAAAATGGTCTTGATCCTATCCGGGAAAAACTGCATTTTTAGTATTATAAATTTTTCAGACACTGAGTGTAGGTGCTCAAAGGATGCCAGGGACAACACTTCCAGCACCACGGCCAAATCTCAGGCCAGAACTCTCACATGAACTGCAGGCCTCAATCTCAGAGTGCCACATAGGAAAAAAGTTATTACATGGTTTATCCCCAAAGACCCACCACCTAATGGTGTGTGGAAGGCAGCTATGGATGCCAGTACTGAAGCCACAGGGCATTTAACTGGGTCCAACTGGCATTCTTTGCACCATAAAGTGAAGACTCTCCACTTTAGGGTGTAAAGTTTCCCTTTGTGGAGGGAGCTCTTGAGTTAAGAATGGTCTCAATAACCTTGGCTGAGAGACCATAGTTCAGGAGTTGACCCCCCTCAGGGGCCAAACCCAAAGCTTCCACAATTTCAGCCAGGGCTGGTAGATTGTGCCTCCAGCTTGTGACAAAAGGTTCCTCCTGACAGGAATTTCCCACAGAAAGCCATCCAGTAGGGAGGGGCTGAAGCCCGGAAGGTGAAGGCCCCGTGATGGAGTTGATATGAAGGAATCTCAGTCGAGCAGAAGTGGGCTTGTTCGCTTCAGAAGAAATTCCACACTGGTTTTCTCTGATCGCTCTACTCCCAGGAGTTCTAGAGAGGGTTTGCCGGAACAGGGTCAGTCTACTCCTAGTAGCCCCGTTCTGGCCAGTCCTAGTATGGTTTTTGGACCTAATGCCTAATGTAAACTGCTCTCAAGGAGTCTGGGTTGTTTGTCTGGACAAGAGGCTATGGATAATAGCCTATCAGATCCGGGAGAAAGTACATTAGTGCTAGAAATACAGCTATCATCTCCAGGCAGTTTATGAGCCAAGAGAGAAGATGCCCTCTCCACAGACCTCGAGTCGAGCGGCCCTTGAGGATCGCGTCCCAACCTGTGAGGGAAGCGTCTGTCGTAAGTGTCTTGTGATGACAAGAGGCCCCCAACCCAAATCCACATCATCAAGGAATGAAGGCATCTGCACATTACCTGATCATGCGAAATGGGTTACTCCTCAGGGAAAACCCCTTGGTCTGGAGCCACTGAAATGGTCCCATGTACAGAAGGGCAAAAGGAATCACGTTGGATGCACTGTTTCACAGTGACGGCCTGGCCTAGCCTGATTCTGCACATTGCTGAGAGAATCAACTCGATACGAGCAGGAGACAGACATGCCTGCATGGTAACTGAGTCCCAAACTATTTCTAGAAATGCTGTCCTCTGAACTGGAGAACGCATACTCTTCTTGGAGTTCATTCTTAGACCCCAGCACCTTATGTGGGCGAAGATGAAATCTCAATGCCGAACTGCCATCTTCTGCAAGTTATGTCAGAGTCATCACAGAGTCATTAAGTGCCCACCCCCCTATGTAATAGAGTATTACATAAACATTATGTATGTATATATATACAATATATATGTACTCTGGTGTTGATGAGAAATGTTGACGATTACACTACAGGGAGTGCAGAATTATTAGGCAAGTTGTATTTTTGAGGATTAATTTTACAACGTTAATAATTAAACAACAACCATGTTGTCAATGAACACAAAAAACTCATTAATATCAAAGCTGAATATTTTTGGAAGTGGTTTTTAGTTTTAGCTATTTTAGGGGGATATCTGTGTGTGCAGGTGACTATTACTGTGCATAATTATTAGGCAACTTAACAAAAAACAAATTTATACCCATTTCAATTATTTATTTTTACCAGTGAAACCAATATAACATCTCAACATTCACAAATATACATTTCTGACATTCAAAAACCAAACAAAAACAAATCAGTGACCAATATAGCCACCTTTCTTTGCAAGGACACTCAAAAGCCTGCCATCCATGGATTCTGTCAGTGTTTTGATCTGTTCACCATCAACATTGCGTGCAGCAGCAACCACAGCCTCCCAGACACTGTTCAGAGAGGTGTACTGTTTTCCCTCCTTGTAAATCGCACATTTGATGATGGACCACAGGTTCTCAATGGGGTTCAGATCAGGTGAACAAGGAGGCCATATCATTAGATTTTCTTCTTTTATACCCTTTCTTGCCAGCCACGCTGTGGAGTACTTGGACTCGTGTGATGGAGCATTGTCCTGCATGAAAATCATGTTTTTCTTGAAGGATGCAGACTTCTTCCTGTACCACTGCTTGAAGAAGGTGTCTTCCAGAAACTGGCAGTAGGACTGGGAGTTGAGCTTGACTCCATCCTCAACCCGAAAAGGCCCCACAAGCTCATCTTTGATGATACCAGCCCAAACCAGTACTCCACCTCCACCTTGCTGGCGTCTGAGTCGGACTGGAGCTCTCTGCCCTTTACCAATCCAGCCACGGGCCCATCCATCTGGCCCATCAAGACTCACTCTCATTTCATCAGTCTTGAGATATTTCTTGGCCCAGTCTTGACGTTTCAGCTTGTGTGTCTTGTTCAGTGGTGGTCGACTTTCTGCCTTTCTTACATGTCTCTGAGTATTGCACACCTTGTGCTTTTGGGCACTCCAGTGATGTTGCAGCTCTGAAATATGGCCAAACTGGTGGCAAGTGGCATCTTGGCAGCTGCACGCTTGACTTTTCTCAGTTCACGGGCAGTTATTTTGCGTCTTGGTTTTTCCACACGCTTCTTGCGACCCTGTTGACTATTTTGAATGAAACGCTTGATTGTTCGATGATCACGCTTCAGAAGCTTGGCTATTTTAAGACTGCTGCATCCCTCGGCAATATATCTCACTATTTTTGACTTTTCTGAGCCTGTCAAGTCCTTCTTTTGACCCATTTTGCCAAAGGAAAGGAAGTTGCCTAATAATTATGCACACCTGATATAGGGTGTTGATGTCATTAGACCACACCCCTTCTCATTACAGAGATGCACATCACCTAATATGCTTAATTGGTAGTAGGCTTTCCAGCCTATACAGCTTGGAGTAAGACAACATGCATAACGAGGATGATGTGGTCAAAATACTCATTTGCCTAATAATTCTGCACTCCCTGTATAGTAAAGGTAAAATTAAATCAGTTAAACTGCCTCCTTGCTGTCATTACCTTTAACTTTTACTGTTACACAATTGATTAATTGAAGTCATTCTATAATAAAAACCTTAATGTCAAACCCTACTTCTTTTATTTATTTTATCTTTTATGTCCCCAGCAATGCCAAAATCAAACCTATGCCCTTGGCTAAAATATACAAATGTTAAAATGTAATTAGAGGTTTACATGTTTGTTAGTGGCATTTTTTGATTTAAAGCACACAGAGAGCGTGCTGAATTTGTGAGTGTTTGCTCTCCTCATGGCCCTGATGCAGTAGTGTACATCAGTAAATCATCCTTGTGTATTGATCAGTCTTAGCTGCTTTATGGCCTGATGTTGTAAATGTCATGTTTTAACTGTGTGTGTTTGATATCAATCTGATTAAAGCAGTTACTTCCATAAAGAAACTGTACACAGCAAATATTCTGAATCTGTCATCAGTGATTACCCAGTGATTAATAAGCATGTAGATTACTATATAGCCATCAATTTGTCAAAGCAAACATTTCTCTGCCTTTTCTGTTTGTACTGTTTCAGTAGCAAGAAAAGGAAATAATCAATTCAGAGCAACGTGCTTCTGCGCACATGGTTTCTTTGCCCTAAGACTGGACGAGGAGAGACATTTTACAAACATAAAAACAATTCTGTTGATAAAGACAAACTTTTGGTCAAACACTATATTTAAACTCATATAAAAGAAAAATGTAGAGCTCTTTAATATTTCAATTGTAATTTCTACTGCAATGGGATTAATGGAAAGAAAATAAAAACCTTTGTTATATCCTGTGTCTCAGATTTGTTTTCTCCATTTTTTTCTGTTTGTTTCTGCCTGTTGGTGGGACTAAATTACTTTCTTTGCATGACTGGAATTTTTTTTTGAAAATTGATAAACATTGCAGCAGCTTTCTTTGTATTGTATTCCTAAGAAACAATAATAAAAGATTATGGCAAACTACTCAAAAATGAATACTCAATAATTTAATTATTTTTTAAGTTTTTATGGTATGTGCCAACTTTGATACTCAGGGTTAGGGATTTGTTCAAATCACTAACCCCAAATGTGAGCAACAGTAACAGTTATGCTTACCTTAACAAGAACCAGTAGCGTGCGGTCCAAGCTGAATGCTCTGCATACCCAAGCCATTCATGGACTCTCTAATTAACATTAACACTATAAATTACTATAAATTCCCTTGTTTGGGGTCTACCATAAAACTTACATGATAAAATGTTGCCAAAACGTATGTAACTTCGTCATTTATTTTGCCAAACGACTGTATTTTTCTTTAAATATGCCTCTCTTTGAGAGTTCCGGGTAAGCGGATCCACAGCAGCTTTGGTGCCTCTGTTCTGTTTGTATCGTCATCATTGTCCCGCGTTCTCATTGGTTTTCTTGGAATATGGGGGATTTCATGTACAGGGAAAGCTGTCCACGAATAGCTTGCCCAAGAGGGAAAATGTCAACGAATGTGCAACAACGAAAATCACATTGTATATGATACAAAACGAAATAGTAGGGCTGGGTAAAAAAATATTGATTTTAATCGATTCTCACTTTTACAAAACAATATTGATTCTTAAATCCCAAGAATCGATTAGTCTTCATGTTTTCAGTTAATGAATGAAATAAACATTGTAGCCCGCCTCCCATCCTATAAATCGCAATAATCTTTGTGTTTTATTTCTATTAATATGAAACAAAGTCTCAGATTTCAAATTACGTCTATTTTTTTACGAAATTCAAAAACATATATACCGTTTTGCCGCTGTGGCATGAGATCGCTAGCCGCAGCTCAGCTCAAGAGAACCAGCAGCGCGGAGCGCACGTGAACAGATCTTCTCTTCTGCCTTAATACCAGTAAGAGCGCAAAATAAACATGAATGAGCTTCTGAAAGTGTGTTAAAGATACAGGACAACTTACCAAAATCCATATCATGTCACATAGAATCACTCGATCAATGTTTCAACTGCAGAAAGACGTAACTTAGCTTGTCAAAGTCATGTAACGTCATTTTCCTCAGAAAAACCATATCCCGTGTCCATAAACTTGTTGGTCAGCTAGAAAAATTAACTAGAGAGGAGCATTTTGCTAATTATGCACCACATTACATAGGATATGCATTGTCATGTTCTTCGATATTTAATGCATGTATGAATAAATTTTTTTATGACAGCCCCCATTTAAATGTTTATATTTAAAAAAACTAATTGGAGTAGAATTATGATTATGTAATTGTAAAATTAATATTATAACTTCATTATTATAAAAAAAAAAACATAATTTAGTGTCATTTAAGTGTTTGTATACAAATCAGTTAATTTGTACCTTCAATATTAGTAGGCTAATGTAGTACAACTGACTCCCATAGTTTACAACATTGTTTTCCTTGAGAAAATATTCCATGTATTATACCTGATACATATCCAAAATAATCGATATTGAATTTAATTGAAACGAATCGAAAATCGAATCGAAAGCTTGTGAATCGAAATCAAATTGAATTGTGAAATTTGTGTCAATACCCAGCCCCACTAAATAGTTGATACAAAACCTTTCTCTGGAACTAAGGGACCAAGCCCAACCCCTGAAATACAACCCCACCCCATAACCAACCAAACTTTACACTTGGCACAATGCAGTCAGGCAAATACCATTCTCCTGGCGACCACCAAACCCAGACTCGTCCATGGGATTGTCAGACAGAGAAGAGTGATTCGTCACTACAGAGAACATGTCTTCACTGCTCTATAGTCCAGTGGTGGCGTGTTTTACACCACTGCATCTGACACTTTGCATTGCACTTGGGTGATGTAAGGCTTGGATTTAGTTGTGAAGAAATTTCACAAATTGACTTATTGCACAGGTGGCAACCAATCACGGTACCACGCTTGAATTCACTGAGCTCCTTAGAGCGACCCATTCTTTCAAAAATGTTTGTACAAGCAGTCTGCATGCCTAGGTGCTTGATTTTATACACCTGCGGCCATGGAAGTGATTGGAATTCAATGATTTGGAGGATAAACTGCAATGTCTGACAATGCAAGACACCTAAAACAGGGAGACAGGAAGGACAGCTGATCGTCCTTGCAGTGCCAAACCATGTGTAACCATATGTTCCAGAACTTGCAAGTGCCTTGGTGGAAGAGTGGAGTAACATCTCACAGCAAGAGCTGGCAAATCTGTTGCAGTCCATGAGGATGAGATGCAACTTAAAGCAGTTGGTGGCCACACCAAAAACTGAATGCTACTTACTGACTGCTACTTTTGATATTGACCATTTCACTGTTCAGGGACACACAATTCCTTTTCTGTTTGTCAAATGTCTGTGAAATGTGCTCAGTTTATGTCTCAGTTATTGAATCCTTTTATGTTCATACAGATATTTACACATTATGAAATTTGCTTTATATTTTGCAAAATATTAAGCATTCTGTAAAGAATCACTAAAACATTCAAGTAACTATAGCAAGAGTTTATACTAACACACCTTAAGGCACTCCACTTTAGGTATAGAGCTAAACACACATGCACACGTACACACACACACACACACACACACACACACACACACACACACACACACACACACACACACACATTTTGTCCCCATAACATAAGGTTTACCAGGACCACACACCCACACACTTTACAACAGCTGGTGTGCTCAGTATGGGACTGATATGAAATCTCTGCAAACAAGCGGCCGGACTGTTATTTAGCAAATGATCCTTAAACAATACAAACACATATATTAACCATTAGGGGCTCTCAGGGGCTCCTTCACGCCTAATAGGCTCGCTTCATTTAGTGCTTATCATATTAACATTTCCAGGTTATGCTCACCAGGCCTTGCGATAACAGGCATGAAGCATGAGCACTATGTCAACAAGCTCATAGTGGCCTTATCATTACAGCTTAGTGGCACCTTAATAGGGACAGTAAATGATCAGCAGTACTTCAGCGTTGCATTGACACACTGAGTCTGTAGTAGAATGAAGAGGCTTTTCCAATAGTGGAGTGAATGGAGCTATTGGGCTGTCTCATTTGGGTTAGATTCCAGCTCATGTCATTCTTCTCCACATCATTTTCTTTCCATTATCTACTGTCAATAAAAAGGCCAAAAATCAAATAAAATCAATATAATTTTCAGAATCACTTTGGCTCGTTTTTTATTGAATTTCTATTTGCTCTTTCATTTACCTGATATATTAAGCACAATCATTTAACTTCTAATGTCTAGTTTAGTCCGTGTTCTTTACATTTTATAAGTGCACTGGATGAGTAAAGATCACATGCACATTTTCACCATCTGGGGTCAGTTTCATCAAAAATAAATGAATGGAACAGCGAGAAGGAGACTTGGTGACAGCGGCTCGTAAATTAGGAGTCCAGACCAGGACAGCGTGACCTGAGAATCTGTCACCAAGAGGGACGGATGGCAAGAGGTGCAGATATATTCTGCTGAAGGCCTTGTTTAGGTTCTCACTGACCTTGTGTTTGCGTTTGGGTCTGACACTTTTATTGATTAGTGCATGGCACTGAGGTTCTGCTCAAAAGACCCTTACGAACACATCATGGAATAAGTGGTGTTATATGGATCCTTTTCACAGACTGTGATGACACATTTTCACAGTAAATCTAGCAATGTTTTTTTTTATATATTTCCGCAATAAAAAAAAAAATAAAAAAACAATATATATATATATTCCACCAGGCTTTCCACCAGATTTTGGAGCGTTTCTGTGGGAATTTTTGCCCATGGCAGAGGTGCAAATCTCAGTTCCTGGAGGGCCACAGTCCTGCAGAGTTTAGCTCCAACCCTGCTCCAACACACATACCTTTAGTTTTCAAATAAGCCAATAAGTCCTCAAATAATACTTGATTAGCTGAATCAGGTGCATTTATTAGAGTAGAAGTTAAACTCAGGGCTGTGACCCTCCATGAGCTGAGTTTTGCACCCTTGCAGTAGAGCATTTGCGAGGTCAAGCACTGATGTTGAATGAGAATGCCTGGACCGCAATCTCTGTTCCAGATCATCCCAAAGGTGTTCGATAGGGTTGAGGTCAGGGCTCTGTGTGGGCCAGTCAAGTACTTCCACACCAAACTCATCCAAACATGTCTTTGACCAAGGCTGTATCTCAATACTAGTTTTAATTTTAGTAATACTTAGTGCTGTGTTCGACACTATAGATCATAAAATATTCTTAGATCGACTACAAAATTACACTGGTATTTAGGGACAGGCATTAAGGTGGTTTAGATCATATCTATCTGACTGTTACCATTTTGTCTATTTAAATGGGGGGAAATCGAAGAAAACGTCAGTGAATTATGGAGTGCCGCAAGGATCTGTGTTAGGCCCTCTGCTATTTTCAATATATATGCTGCCAACTCGGTAATATTATACGAAAACATGGAATTAGTTTCCACTGTTAAGCCGATTATACTCAATTATATATATTTCAGCACAACCAGATGAAATCTCTAAATTATCCAAGTTGTCAGACTGTGTTAAAGATATAAAATACAGGATGGCCTGTAATTTTCTTCTATTAAATTCAGATAAGACTGAAGTATTACTCATTGGACCAAACACCTGTACACAGAATCTCTTAGAATACAATTTGTATTTAGAAGGATGTACTGTTACTTCATCCGCTACAGTTGAAGACCTGGGTGTTAGACAGCAAACTGTCCTTTGAAAATCATATTTTATATGTTACAAAAACAGCCTTCTTCCACCTCAGAAACATTGCTAAGCTACGAAACATGAACATCTGTTTCCGATGCAGAAAAAATAGTTCATGCATTCATGACCTCTAGACTAGATTACTGTAATGCATTACTAGCTGGTTGTCCTGCATCCTCAATAAACAAGCTACAATTAGTCCAAAATGCAGCTGCTTGAGTACTATGTCAAGAAAATGTACTATTTTTGTGAGCTCATCTAAAGTAAGGACTATTTATGCCTCGTAAAGCTTTTACAAAGGAGATTTAAAGGCTCAGTTATTAGATTTAAAGGCTCATTTATTTATTTTTATTTATCATTTATATTCACTTGCTTTCTTATTTTGTTCATTTTGTTGCTTGTTTCGTTCATTTTTATTTTTATATGGTATTGCAGAGGTTTATTGTTCATGTTAAACTAAGAGTACAGTTGTGCAGTTTCATTTTTTGTATCTTAAAAAAAAATATTTAAAAATATTTACTTAAATATTTATATGTTCTGAATCACTCTGTGTTGTGTTTGTTTCCTTTTTCTGTTTAGAAGATAACTGAACCTTTAAATCTCCTTTGTAAAAGCGGTAACACTTTACAATAAGGTTGTATTAGTTAACATTAGTTAATGCATTAGTTAACATTAACTAATGCTGAACAGAGGTGTCGTTCATGGTTAGTTCATCTTTGTTAACGTTAGTTCATAAAAATACAGCTGTTCATGGTTTGTTCATGTTAGTTCACAGTGCATTAAAGGATTAGTTCACTTTTAGATAAACTTTTGCTGATAATTTACTCACCCCCATGTCATCTGCAGTCGAAAAGAAATGAAGGTTTTTGATGAAAACTTTCCAGGATTTTTCTCCATATAATGGACTTCAATGGACTCCAAACGGTTCAAGGTCCAAATGACAGTTTCAGTACAGCTTCAAAAGGCTTTACGATACAGATGATGAATAAGGGTCTTATCTAGCAAAACAATCAGTTTCTGTGAGAAACCGAGCAGTATTTATGCTATTATTTTACCTCTTAACAGACGAACGTGATCATCTCTGAGCTCAGCCATAACTTCCGCTAATGAGGTCAAAATACGAGCCTGGTCATAGATATATCGATCGTAGATGCCTCATTCTACTGATCCGTGCAAGCGCTAATGAGGCCTCTACGTATACATCTACGACCAGGCTCGTATTTTGACCTGAAATGTTTTCATCAAAAAACTTAATTTCTTTTCGACTGAAGAAAGAAAGACATGGACATCTTGGATGACATGGGGGTGAGTAAATTATCAGCAAAAGTTTATTTAAAAGTGAACTAATCCTTTAACTGTTAAGAAGATTTTATTAATGCATTAGTAAATGTCAAAATTAACATTAACAAAGATAAATAAATGGTTTATAAGTGCAGTTCATTATTAGTTAATGTTGACTAATGTAGTTAACTAATGTTAGCTAATAAACCTTATTGTAAAGTGTTACAGTAAAAGCTTTACGAGGCATAAATAGTCCTCACTTTACATGAGCTCACAGAAACAGTTCACTGAAAACTACTAAATGTTATATAACTACCTGAATTAATCATAAATTATAGCATTTATTAGCACACTGAGTAACTATTACTGATGTCTTAATAATTAACGTTTAAGTTTATTAATCATTTACTTACACTTCCTAAATGATCTTATGAACCACTGACAACTCCTAAATAACTGGTTTGTAAATAATGTAATACTTACTTTATAAATGATAAACTGATCATTAATAAAGTATGAAAATACAATTATTAAAAACATTATAAATATGCTTATAAATCAACAACAAAGAATGTATATCTGTATTTATAAACTGATTATTAACGTCTATTAATTGTTTATAAATGATGAATTAACTATTTACTAATGGTTAACTAATGATTCATAGCATGCAGTTACTATAAAGTAACTGACCAATTTTTCTCTCAGAAATCCTAATCAGTTGTTAACATGTATTTATTACTTCAATTAGCTTATTGTTTCTGCCTTAAATTAATACATTGTTTAAATTAATACATTGTTAGCTAACTGCGTGCATTAAAAAAATAAAATAATTTGGACAGTCGCCTCTGATAACAGATCACCTTAAATTGTAATGTAGACACATGCATTTCCTGTAGCTCTTTGAAATGATATGTATTGTGAAAAGTGCTATACAAATAAATGTGAGTTGAATTTAATCTTTATGAACCTTGCTTTGTGCACTGGGGCACAGTCATGCTGGAATAGAAAAGGGCCTTCCCCAAACTGTTCCCACAAAGTTGAAAGCATTGTCTAAAATGCCTTGGTATACTGAAGCATTACGATGTCCCTTCAATGGAAGTAAGGGGCCAAGCCCAACCACTGAAAAACAGCCCCATACCATTATCACCAAACTTTACAGTGCCACAGTGCAGTCCGACAGGTAACCTTCTCCTAGCATCCACTAAACCCAGACTCATTAGACTGCCAAACAGAGAAGCGTGATTCATCACTCCACAGAACTCATTTCCACTACGCCAAAGTCCAGTGGCGGTGTGCTTTGCACCACTTCATCCAGCGTTTGGCATTGTACTTATTTATGTGAGGCTTGCATGCATTTGCTCGGCTGAAAACCTATTCCATGAAGCTCCTGCCACACAGCTTTTGTGCTGATATTAAAGGGTTAGTTCACCCAAAAATGAAAATTAACCCATGATTTTCTCACCCTCAAGCCATCGTATATGACATTCTTCTTTCAGACTAATACAATCAGAGTTATATATAAAAAAAAATGTCCTGGCTCTTCCAAGCTTTGGTGAGTGCAGTGAACGGTAGTTTCTGTCTTTGAAGTCCATAAAAGTGCATCTGTCCATGTCCTGCACTTATTCATCCATTGTATATCATGCACTTATGCAACCGTTGTATATCCTGCACTTGCTGCTATTGCACTTCTGGTTAGACTTAAACTGCATTTCGTTGCCTTGTACCTGTACTTGTGTAATGACAATAAAGTTGAATCTAATCTAATCTAAAAGAAATCCACACAGCCCCAGGGGGTTAATAAAGGCCTTCTGAAGTGAATCAATGCATTTGTGTGATAAAAATATCTATATTTAAAACGTTATGTAAAACAAAAAAGAGCAAAACCTCTGCGCATGCATCAGTTCAAGTTGTTATTCTTTCGCTTTTAGTTTATTAGTTCGCTTTTAGTTTATTTTTCCATAATAAAGCTTGGAAGAGCCAGGACTTTTTTAAGGTCCCGTTCTTCGTGATCCCATTGTTCAAACTTTAGTTAGTGTGTAATGTTTCTGTTAGAGCATAAATAATACCTGTAAAATTATAAAGCTCAAAGTTCAATGTCAAGCGAGATATTTTATTTAACAGAAGTTCCCTTTCAAAGCCTACAGCGAACGGCCGGCTTGGACTACAGCCTGATACAGCCTGCTTTAATGACGTCAGTAGAACAGTTTGTTGACTAACCTCCGCCCACAAGAATACGTGAAAAAGGGGGGCGTGGTCTTGTTGCTCTCCCACGTGGAGAAGAGGAAGTGTTGCGTTTGAGTGTGTTTGTCGCCATGTCATCGAGACGCTGTTATTTTCATCATTGAGCGCATACATCTCCCCGTTAAGAGGCGTGACCTTTCCGTGCAACATGCGCTAAGCTGCTGTCGAATCACAACACGGGAACCGCTGGCACAATCAGAACTCGTTACGTATTTCTGAAGGAGGGACTTCATAGAACAAGAAACTCATCAGCCCGTTTTTAGGACAGTGAAAACAGCGGTATACAGATAAGTAAATTGTGTGAAAAATACTGTGTTTTTTTACACGCGAAACATGAACACATGTTATATTGCACACTGTAAACACAATCAAAGTTTCAAAAAAACACGAAGAACGGGACCTTTAATATAACTCCGACTGTGTGCGTCTGAAAGAAGAATGTCATCTGCACCTAGGATGACTTGAGGGTAAGTAAATCATGGGATAATTTTCATTTTTGGGTAAACTAACCCTTTAAAGCCAGTGGAAGTTTGGAAAACTTCAACAATTAGAATCAGGAGTATTGACGACTTTTATGCACCATGCACCTATGCACTCAAATGAAGATTTCCAGAACATTGCTCATTGTACAGAATGACAAGCTGCAAACATGCCATGTCTGAGTAGCAGTGAATCATTCTTTTGTATGGCAACATATGACCAGTTCATTTGCCTAGACTAGTAGCCCCACTGTATAAAAAGCTGCTGTTCGTGACTTATTTTGTGTTCAAAATTAACAAAAAATTATATAATGAGAATGTACAACATGAATCCATTTTCCAAAACATGTTTTAGTCTTACCCTGAATCATTATGATACACTTATAATAAGTGAAATAGTCTTATAATAAGGAACTGCTGCGGAGGAGCACAGTCCCTGCGTGACTCGCCATAGACACAAAACAGAGAGAAGTAGCTCCAGCTGCAGTGTTCTTCCGCAAGAGGCATGCAGTTCTGTTTATTAACCGCTAGAGCACAAAAAGTTACGGACTGCAGCTTTAAACAACTTTATTAAAATAACACTTTATTTTAAGGGTCCAGAATAATGCATTAGTTAAGCATTAATTAAGGATTAACTTGTTCACAACTAAGCATTAGTTAAGCACGAACACACTAGTAATGAATGATTAACTTTACATTTTAAGGGTCCAGAATTATGCATTAGTTAAACTAGTAATTAATGATTTGCTTGTTCACAATTATGCATTAGTCAAGCATAGACACAGTAGTTATTAATGATTAACTTAACATTAATTAATTTGGCATATTAGCCATTATATAACTTAATATGTCATTATATGTCTGTGTATTTTCTGTTAAGTTAACTAAACAATAAGCAAGGTACCAATGTTTAATTACTGCTGATTTTGCCGTTATAAATTGCTAAAATAGTGTAATAAAGACAATTTGACCCCCTATTCTGAAGTGAAAGTTTTATCCTTATTAATTGTGGCCCATATTGATTGATATTTAAGTTTATTAACCAGAATAAGCCATTAATTAAGCCTAACTACCATTAATACAGTACTAATAAAGACAATTTGACCCCCTATTCTGAAGTGAAAGTTTTATCCTTATTAATTATGGCACTTATTCTGGTCAATAAAAGTTAGGCTTAATTAATGGCTTATTCTGGTTAATAAACTTAAATATAATTCAATAAGTGCCATAATTAATGAGGATAAAACTTTCACTTCAGAATAGGGGGTCAAATTGTCTTTATTTGACTATTTTAGCAATTAATAACTGCAAAATCAGCAGTAATTAAACATAGGTTACTAGCTTATTGTTCAGTTAACTTAACAGAATGGCACAGAAATATAATTACATCGCTACAGAAAAATAACATATGGCTTATTAAGTTGTAAATAATGGCTAATATGCCCTTACTGTAATGTTAAGTTAATCATTAATTACTATTGTGTCCATGCTTAACTAATGTATAATTGTGAACAAGCAAATCATTAAAGGGTTAGTTCACCCAAAAATGAAAATTCTGTCAGTAATTACTCACCCTCATGTTGTTCCAACCATGTAAGACCTTCGTTCATCTTCGGAACATAATTTAGTATATTTTTGATGAAATCTGAGAGCTGTCTCACTCCTCCATAGGCTTTCAGAGGGAATGAAACTTGATGGCCCAGAATAGTAAGTAAAAACGTCATTTAAGGAGTCCAAATGACTACAGTGGCTCTGTATTAAGTCTATCATGAGACGAAAATACTTTTTGAGCGGAAAAACAACAAAAATAACGACTTTATCCCACTATTTATCCCACTATATACTCTCTGAAGAGAGTTCGCGGGAGTGCCGCATGCGTCGTGGCACTCCCGCGAACTCTCGTCAGAGGCTCAAATTGAACAATAATAGTGGGATAAAGTCGTTATTTTTGTTGTTTTTCCGCTCAAAAAGTATTTTCGTCGCATGATAGACTTAATACAGAGCCACTGTAGTCATTTGGACTCCTTAAATTACGTTTTTACTTACTATTCTGGGCCATCAAGTTTCATTCCCTCTGAAAGCCTATGGAGGAGTGAGACAGCTCTCAGATTTCATCAAAAATATACTAAATTATGTTCCGAAGATGAACGAAGGTCTTACATGGTTGGAACAACATGAGGGTGAGTAATTACTGACAGAATTTTCATTTTTGGGTGAACTAACCCTTTAATTACTAGTTTAACTAATGCATAATTCCGGACCCTTAAAATGTAAAGTTAATCATTAATTACTAGTGTGTTCGTGCTTAACTAATGCTTAGTTGTGAACAAGTTAATCCTTAATTAATGCTCAACTAACGCATAATTCATATTTTGTTTCTGACAAAAATACAAAATTCCCTGAGAAAAAAAAGGGGATACATTATGTTCTGTAAATCAACAATGTGCCAATTAGCTCAGAAAATTCCTTTAAATAAGAAATCTAACATCGTGTCACATTTATTCAGAGACATGTGTGCTCACTTGCAGTTGGGGTGGTGGCGGGGGTGTTGAGAAATAGACAGATGGTTTTGCTTCCTGTGGTCAGGGAACACTGGATCACTGAACAGAACACAGGTCACATGTTCCAATTACAGCACTCTGGCACATGCCTGACATAAAGGAACTAATTAACAGCTTGGCGTTGGTGAAGAAGACTAAATGGCAACAACAGTCGGAGTGATAGTAATGCGGTTGTGAAATAGATAAATACATTATTTTCCCCCTCATGTGATGCAGATTACTTTTGAACAGCAAAAATCACAGAGCGTCAGCTGTCCAGATCTGTATCTGATACAGGCCACATTTAAACATTTAAAAGGTCACCTAGTCAGCTGGAAACTCGACACTGGCTTACGATGCAACTATAAATCATACATTGTCTGTTATTACTACTGTGAACATGGTGGTTCTGATTCCCACTGAGAGCCTGAGTAGCTTGAATTGTTTCAGGCTGAATAAAAAGTTTGCAAGAGAGGATGTCTCACATATTTCCTCTTTTGTCTCACTCCCTCTTCCATATTTAATAATATACTATTTATTGCACATAATAATATTGCACTTTTTTGTTTGTTTGATAGACACTCTACATCCGGGGTTTTTAAAGTCAAAGACAGTGGGCTCCCTTCTAACACAACATACACAATGGCGCCCCACACTTTAGTAAACCCCTGCTCTACACCTTGCTTCAGAGTCTATTGTATTTTACAACAGCAGTTTTTCAAGCCCTATATCAAGGTATTTGAAATCTGTGCTGTAGGATGGTGTTTGTGTGCCACCTAGTGACAAAAGTGCAAACCCAGCATTAGGTGTTACAGTTGTATTATTTTTTCACCTGACTAATAGATGACACAGAATCTCATCTCAGCACTTTTCATGAATGGCTACGCTATTTTAATTTTGTAATTTCATTTGAATCAACATTTGTGAGATTTAGTCAATCTAAACAGTTTTGAATGTTAAATATCAAAAAAATGTTGTGTCTATTTGTTAATAATGAGGGATTTGTGGACACATTAATGATTTTAGATTTGTGGAGTTTTTATTTTGAAGCAAAAAGATAAAATTAGACCCTTGGGGTAAGGTAACCCCACATAATTGGCACAGAAGGCCCCAAGTGGCATGTTGTTGCTAGTGTAATTATTTTAAAATTTCATTTAATGGTGTTATTATTCAGTATTTCAATAAATTAGATGTACATTTCAGACATCTTTGCTTTCATTAAAACCTAAGTGTAATCATTAAATTTGCATTCATAGTGTTGCTATTATGACATTTGTTCAATTCAAATATGGGCAATTAAATACAAAATATTCAAATGCCTGTTTATAACTCATAGAATAATTTTACCTTGATGAATCTCTTTTGCTGGTAGTCTGCTTTGACTGTCATCAGTTATTCAATTATCAACTAAAGTGTCAAAATTTTAAATACAATAGTTTATTTAGTATTTTACATTAATGATTTAAAAAAAAAAAATATATATATATATATATATATATATATATATATATATATATATATATATATATATATATATATATATATATATATATATATATATATATATATATATATATATATATTAATAAGGTGTATATCAAAAGTCATTGATACATTCTGTAAAAGTCTATCCAGGGGGGCTTCTTACCTCAGGTAGGGGGGCAACTTACCAAAGTAGGGGCCATCTTACCACTCTTTTAATATTTGACATTTTGTGCAATAACAACTAAATTAGCAAATGTTTCTATTTATTTCCTATAATAACACATTGGCTGATGCTGTCACATCTGTTCTGTGTTTTGCACTTTGGGGACTTTTATGTTGAAGTTTATTTGTGACTAGTTTCTGTGTTCTTTTCTGTCCTGTTCCTGTGGAGTTTTGTAGTTTTTCCATGTCGATTAGTTTTCCCAGGTGTTTCCATTCACCACACCCCTTGTTATCTCATTTAGCTAGTCTCCCCTGTGCGTATATAAAGCCCATGTTTTCTCTGGTTCTCTGTCGGTCGTTGTTTAATGTTTCATGTCATGCAGGTTATCCTGTTCCCAGTTCTCTGTGGTTTTCTGGTTTGTTTTGTTCTGGAGTCCTGTTTTTGATTGTTTATTTCATTAAATGCTCCCCTGCAATTTGGATCCTGTCTTTCTACCTGCCGTCTGTTTATTCCCTGTTCCGTGACAGATGCGTCATCACCCTGCATGCTAATATTATATATATATATATATATATATATATATATATATATATATATATATATATATATATATATATATATATATATATATATATATATATTATAAGCTCTTTACGAGTTCTCAGCTGGTCAAAATACCATCATGGGCAGGCTACGCACATACAACGGGGGAAATTTGCCACGTTTGTGGAGTGGGTGCTGAAAAACAATAGAGCGGCTAACACCATCTGCCCAGAGGAGGACATTTTAAGCCCCACTCCGAGCCCAGAACCCAGCCAGCCATCCCCCTACTGCACGGATACGACACTTGAGCCCACCGCAGACAGAGAGAGCAAGTCTGCCATGATGTAATGAGCCAGAAACCAAAACTGAGCCAACCCAATTCTGACCAGGTGTGTGAGCCGGCAACATTGTTCATCATCGTGGGACTGCCCGTGGAGTTTGAGTCGAGTCAGACAATTGTATTTACACTACAATAAATAAGTAGGCCTATCTGTTTCCATTAAAAATAGCCTATACATCCTAAAATATATGTTCACATTAAGCAAAACAGCATGAATTTGATTTTATTTGAATTGTTTAAAATGAATACAATTTTTTAAATTAAAATATGATTTGGCCCGTGGAAACTTTAACTGAGAAGTATTTTATGCAATTTAGTTTTTATGGATATTTATATATTTATTCTAAAACAAAAAAGATATTGGATGATTTTCAGCAATGTAATGTGTAAGAAACAAATGGCATTAATAGTCTGTATCTAATATTTTTTTTTAATGTCTTGTACCTTTGACAGTGTTAAACATGGTGTCACGTGGATGGGAATATGCATGGACAATTGGAAATTATATGCAGATGAGATTTTGTGCTTACGTACACTTTTAGCATGAAATCTATGGAAAGTTTTATAAATGAGGCCCCTGGTCTCTTAAAGGAGCTGTATGTAGGACTGTGGCCAAAACTGGTACTGCAATCACTTTCAAATTACTGCAAGTACCCCAACTCGAGGTTGCCAGATAGGCTGCAGGATCCAGCGGGAACGTAGGCTGCTACACGGAGCTTTCAATGGCAAGTGACGAGTCGTACACAGTAAGACAAGCGTTTTTGTCATAAGTAGGCTAACAAATAACAAACATTGCCACAGCAAGTATAACGCGGGACAAATTACGCCATGTCAGCGTTCAATATCAACAATGGCTATAACATGGTTGATTTCAGTCCCATCAGAAACGATTGAGAGTAACTAAATAACATTTGCAATGGTCATACAGGTCAACTTGCAGCATGTTTTATCCACTATATATACGAAGAAAGAATGAGGAATAATTTTTACCGAGGTAACGTTAGGCTACTGTCTCAAATACGTTTTCACATTGCCATAATAGGCGTGCTAATGTTGTTTTCATCAGCGTCTCAGCATAATGACAGAGAAACGGGCTCTGATAATGCATTACTAATGTTAGCAATGACGACTCGCCATTTTTATTTACCAAACAATTCCTTAACGTTAACTTTTCAATTCAATGACCCACCTCCTCCATCTGCGCTAACCTAACGTTACTTTGCATGAACATGCACAACTTTGTTCGACTGTCGTGAATATTTGAAATGTCCATTTACATTAAGTACAAGTTCGCCAAACATAGATTAACCTTACCTGTCCAGGAGAAAATTAGCAATTGCGTCAGTCTTCAAATTCTTCCGTTTTCAGCCGTCTCCATCTTTCAAAGGCATCTCCTATACAAATCCTTGTTTTATTTCGGACACTGTCACGACGTTTTTCTGATTCATATCGAGGTCGTTTAGGTTTCGTAAAGTTAGACATTGTTTATCCAGAAAGTTTGTAGCTGCAGCTGTGGTAACTAGCAGAGCTGGCAACCCGAATGCAGAAACACTACTGACTTCGTGATTGGTAGATAGGTGGAGGGCGGCGCTTCAGACATGACACAACATGTCAACATCAACATCAGTTGAGGGCTGCAACTCCAATTTTAAAATGACAATATCTTGGCCGGACAACTGTTGTCAGTGATATAAGTATTTGAAATTAACATGATTTTTTAATGTCTATTGACATATTAGGGCCATTTTATGATTAATTGAAATACATTTCTTACATACAGTTCCTTTAAGCCTGGAACACACCAAGCCGACAGTCGGCCGTCAGGCAGTTTCCGTGCATCGGCCAAATAAGTTTTCTTGGTGTGTTCCGCACCGTCGGCTGATGTTGGTCCTTGTCGGCTATTTTTCAGCCGATTTGACGTGTTGAATTGGCGTTGCCACTTGTCGGTCAGTCAGGCCATCTGATCGTTCTGATTGGCTGTTCTGCTAGCGAACCAGTGCACGAGAAAAAAAATAACAGAAGTGACCGTCTGTTGTGAGCGAGATTATGAGGTGCTTTGTTTATATAGGGTATACAGGGTAGCTCTTTTGAATTACGAAAACAGAGTACTGCCACCAGCTGGTACGGAAAGCTATTTACTCTTATGCAGGCGCAGAGCGGACATGCTACTTGGCCGTCGGATGTCGAGCGCCTGCTTGGTGTGTCAGGGCAACTTTGGACCCAGACGCTGCCGATGTGAGCCGACTCTGCAGTCTGCTTTCGTCACTACTAGTTGGTCAGCGTCGGTTTGGTGTGTTCCTTGCTTTAGAACATGATGTAAAAATCTTAAAGTTACATTTCTGATCATCAAACTGTGTAATAACTCTGGTAATGACTTGCTTCCCTTTTATTATTTTTTACATTTTTGCAGCCACTATAAATGTCTATTGTGACAGTCATCATTTCTTCTTATTTTTGCCTTTTTTGCCACCTTTAGCCTTGGATTTGGCTGCTTTCTTAGGAGAACCCAGTCCTCTGCGTATGAGAGTCCCCCGCCACCAGGCCTGGATCTGAAAAGAGACATGAAACAAAAGAGAATTAAGTATATTAGCGATTATACATACCTATGATTTTTAATTTTCTTTCCCATATTGCAAATGTGTGGACGAATCTGTTTTTAAGGCGCCAAGCACCAAAAGTGTGTAGGCAACTATTATAAGCTAAGTTTTTTCCCCCTTTATTATTATTATTATTATTATTATTATTAAGGGATTCAATTGGAATTCTCAATTACATTCTGAAAGATACTCATGCAAGCTGCAAAAACTCCATTCTCTTTAAAGGGATAGTTCACCCAAAAATGACAATTCTGTCATCATTTACTCTCCCTCAAGCTGTTCAAAACCTGTATGAACACAAAAGAAGATATTTTGGTAACACTTTATTTTAAGGGTCCAGAATAATGCATTAGTTAAGCATTAATTAAGGATTAACTTGTTCACAACTAAGCATTAGTTAAGCACGAACACACTAGTAATTAATGATTAACTTTACATTTTAAGGGTCCGGAATTATGCATTAGTTAAACTAGTAATTAATGATTTGCTTGTTCACAAATTTTGCATTAGTTAAGCATGGACACAATAGTTATTAATGATTAACTTAACATTACAGTAAGGACATATTAGCCATTATTTGCAACTTAATAAGCCATATATTATTTTTCTGTAGCGATGTAATTATATTTATGTGTATTTTCTGTTACGTTAACTGAACAAGAAACTAGTAACCTATGTTTAATTACTGCTGATTTTGCCGTTATAAATTGCTAAAATAGTGTAGTAAAGATAATTTAACCCCCTATTCTGAAGTGAAAGTTGTATCCTCATTAATTATGGCACTTATTCAGTGATATTTAAGTTTATTAACCAGAATAAGCCAACAATTAAGCCTAACTACCATTAGGTAGTACTAATAAAGGCAATTTGACCCCCTATTCTGAAGTGAAAGTTTTATCCTCATTAATAATGGCACGAGAATGTGTATTTTTATGTAAAATGTCGGGTTTACATTCATCTAACACATACAACATTGACATTACTAAACATTTCGCTGTTTGTGACTTCTGGTGCCAACTTTAACTTGTAATTAAACATAGGTTACTAGCTAATTGTTCAGTTAACTTAACAGAAAATACACAGACATATAATTACATCGCTACAGAAAAATAATATATGGCTTATTAAGTTGTAAATAATGGCTAATATGTCCTTACTGTAATGTTAAGTTAATCATTAATTACTATTGTGTCCATGCTTAACTAATGCATAATTGTGAACAAGCAAATCATTAATTACTAGTTTAACTAATGCATAATTCTAGACCCTTAAAATGTAAAGTTAATCATTCATTACTAGTGTGTTCGTGCTTAACTAATGCTTAGTTGTGAACAAGTTAATCCTTAATTAATGCTCAACTAATGCATTATTCTGGACCCTTAAAATAAAGTGTTACCGATATGGTAAAGAATGTCTGTAACCAAATAGTTGATGGACCCCATTGACTTACATAGTAGGGAAAAATACTATGGAAGTCAAAATATCTTTTTTTGTGTTCAGCAGACTGATAACAGCATCATCTACTTCAAAAGTAATTAAGTAATACAATGAAATATCTTCTCATAGCCAATATCCTTTTACCTATTTTCCTGGAATGAAGCTATATGTTACCTTAGTTGCTGCATCTCTCTCCTTCTGCTCTTTCTCAAGCTTTGCACGCAAATGTTCCTTCTCCGTCCTGTCCTCAATGATAACCTCTTGCATATCTCTGCACTGAGGAATTAAAATTTATTTTACAATTTATTGATACTGAGTCTCTCAAAAGGAATTTTAAAAGGAATAAAAAATTAGGTTAGAGTAAACAAGTAACACAGATGCGTTTAATATAAAAACCTTTTTGGACAGTTCGTGAATTCGTGCCTGGCTGTTGTTTCTTTTATTCTTAAGAGCAGTGATCTCTTGCTCCTTTTCCTCCATGTCTTTCTCATACCGTTGGATCCAAAACTGGAACTTTTCCTGTGAGTTCTTTGAGACACAAACAGTTCAGTGGCATCAATTAATCCTGATATGTTTGCACTAGAATATGCTTAATTAAATTACAAACAGAACTCCAAGCATAACCAACAAGACAATCAGTCAGTCAGCTTCATTACCAAAGTTTCAGTGGTGAGCAGTCTGTCGATGTTGAAACTGCAACATTCTGGGGTGCGTTTCCTAAATTATCATTAGCCAACAATGGTCACAAGTTCCATCCGTAGCAACATACACTATATTGCCAAACGTATTGGGACACCCCTCCAAATCATTGAATTCAGGTTTTCCAATCACTTCCATGGCCACAGGTGTATGAAATCAAGCACCTAGGCATGCAGACTCAGTCACTCTCAGGAGCTCAGTGAATTCAAGCGTCGTACCATGATAGGTTGCCACCTGTGCAATAAGTAATTCATAAAATTTCCTCACTACTAAATATTCCACGGTCAACTATAAGTGGTATTATAACAAAGTGGAAGCAATTGAGAAAAACAGCAACTCAGCCACAAAGTGGTAGGCCACATCAAATCACAGAGCGGGGTCATTGCATGCTGAGGGGCACAATGCGCAGAAGTCGCCAACTTTCTGCAGAGTCAATAGCTACAGACCTCCAAACTTTGTGTGGTCTTCAGATTAGCTCAAGAACAGTGCGTAGAGAGCTTTATGGAATGGGTTTCCATGGCCGTGCAGCTGCATCTAAGCCTTACATCACCAAGTGCAATCCAAAGCATCGGATGCAGTGGTGTAAAGCACGCCGCCACTGGACTCTAGAGCAATGGAGACATTTATCTGGAGTGACGAATCTCGCTTCTCTGGCGGATGGCAGGAGAACGGTACTTGCCTGACTGCATTGTGCCAAGTGTAAAGTTTGGTGGAGGGGGGGATTATGGTGTGGGGTTGTTTTTCAGGGTTTGGGCTTGGCCCCTTAGTTCCAGTAAAAGGAACTCTTAATGCTTCAGCGTACCAAGACATTTTGGACAATTTCATGCTCCCAATATTGTGAGCACAGTTTGGGCACGGCTTCCCCCTTCCTGTTCCAACATGACTGCACACCAGTGCACAAAGCAAGGTCCATAAAGACATGGATAAGCGAGTTTGGTGTGACGGAACTTGACTGGCCTGCACAGAGTCCTGACCTCAACCCGATAGAACACCTTTGGGGTGAATTAGAGTGGAGTCAGGCCTTCTCGTCCAACATCAGTGCCTGACCTCACAAATGCGCTTCAACAAGAATGGTAAAAAATTCCCATATACACACTCCTAAACCTTGTGGAAAGCTTTCCTAGAAGAGTTGAAGCTGTTATATATAGTTGTATATATACAACTCCATATTAAAACGTACGGATTAAGAATGGGATGTCATTAAAGATCATGTGCATGTAAAGGCAGGTGCCCCAAAACTTTTGCCAAACTGTCTTGTATAGTAGGTATATTTGTTTTGAAACTTATTTCATGGCCATTAATAAAAGTATGTAGTATAAATATGGGTAGTATAAATTAAATTTGGACTTCCACCATGTTTTTACGGTCACATTAACTAGTACTACTAGTGTCAGTTGTGTGGCTTCATTGCTATTCACAACAACTCCACTCCGTGGCCTCATGGGATAGTACAGTATTCATCAGATGTGCACTTTAGAATCTCGCCATAGTCAATCAAATCATAGGTCATCTGGGTCATTTTAGCCTACTGTTTTATGAAGTTTTTCACCTACTATAAAGTAGGGAAGTATACATATTCAGGTAACACTTTACAATAAGGTTCATTAGTTAACATTAGTTAACATGAACTAATAAGGAACTGCACTTATAAACCATTTATTTATCTTTGTTAATGTTAATTTCAACATTTACTAATGCATTATTACAATTGTGTTAACATTAGTTAATGCACTGTGAACTAACATGAACAAACCATGAACAGCTGTATTTTTATGAACTAACGTTAACAAAGATTAACTAATGCTTAACAGAGGTGTTGTTCATGGTTAGTTCATGTTAACTAATGCATTAACTAATGTTAACTAATACGACCTTATTGTAAAGTGTTACCCATATTCGGATACAGGGTAAATAACATTTGAAAACAGCATGTCATGTGGTTGAAACAACAACTCTCAGCCTTTGCTTATAAGCAGTGTGAATTTTGACAGCATATTTTGATTTAGTTGTAGTCATAGTCTTTTGACTAAAATGCCATTTAGTTTTAGTCATATTTTAGTCACCTGAATTGTTTTTAGTTTTAGTCTAGTTTTAGTTGAGTTCGATCATAAGATTTTAGTAGAATAATCTACTGTAGATATTTAGATATTTAAATCTTATGATATTTAGTCGACTAAATCTACAGTAGATTTAGTCTCCTAAAATCTAATGGAATTAGTTAAATTGTAATACATTAAGCATTTAAGCATTACATAACCGACTGTCACTTGAACTGACATTTTGACATCATTTTGTTTTTGACATTAAAAATACACGAAAGAGAGCTCAATTCACTTTTTTGTTTGTTTTTAAAAACATCTATATAGTTTTTATAACTTTGTATTTCTGTTTTAGTTAGTATATCATGTTAAGCTTCAAATAAGTTTGTGTATTTATTTTTTTATTTCAGTTAACATTTATTTAATTTCAAGTAACGAAGATTTTTAGTTAACTATTATAACCCTGATACTTTATTTAATATGTGTCAAATACTGGTCTTTCCTCCTGACTATTAATTAAATGGGAATTCAATTAAATACAGTTTATTGTGTAAGCAAAAACGAATATATAATGCATGACTTTTAATTATAAACCAGCTGGAAATACACCGGGACTCTTATTTTGAAATATCACCTTACTATTGCAGTTGCAGGAGCTCATTCAAGTTCAGATGAGGAGATAAAATATGCATTGTTACAACCGTCGAAAACACATTATAAACATCGTAAAGTAAACATTGTCATTATTCATCAGCATTAGTTCATAAACAATTGCCTGGCATAAATGTGTGTTATTCATTGATTGTGAGCCGCTCTGGAGCACTGTATTGGGGATGCATGAGTGAGCCTGTAGAACATGCAACAGCGCTGTGTTTTCCTGCGGTTAGATCAGCACGTTTAAAGGGGTGGTAAACCACGATTTCACTTTTCTAACTTTAGCTAGTGTGTAATGTTGCTGTTTGAGCATAAACAACATCTGCAAAGTTACAACGTTCAAAGTTTAAAGCAAAGGGAGATATTTGCTTTTAAAGAAATCAATTTCTAAGGACTACAGCAAACGGCCGCTAGGGACTACTACACATTCCTCCAGGGTTGCTGACATCACCAGCCCCAATATTTAAATAAACCCCTCCTCCGAGAATATGAAATAAGGGGGGGCGAGGCCATTTTGTATCGCCGCAGGGAATAGTTGTTGTGGTAGGCTAGTTAGTAGGCTGGAGTGTTGTTGCCAATGCCGACGAAACGCTGTTATTTTCATCCGGATTGCAGGTCCACTTTGTTCAGCCTTCCTAGGGACGGGGGTGCGTTGCAGTGCTTTTAACATACAACGTTATATGCATGCATGTATGAGACAGAGGGGAACAGGTCGCATTTGCAGCAGATACATGCTGCCCATCATAAATCAAAGCACGAGACAGACAGGGGTCGGAGGAGAAGACCGGAAAATGTGACATAATGGACAATATTCATCTGTATTTGCAATACACGACCCGCGATTCAGCTGCACGAGACAAACACTGCCAGTGTGAGAATGCACGACGGGCGCGAGCTGCACATCTCACGGAGGAAAGCTTCCACAATCTTCACGAGTTCAATGCAGGATTCGCACAACGGCTTGTCCTGAAAGATGGATTTAAAAACAGAAGCTGTTTATGGGCCACAACCTGTAAGTATGATTTATTTTTCGTCTATGTGTTTTCCTGTAATAGTTCGTATTGTTAATTGTACATTGTAGCAAGGAAGTACACAGATGACAACGCTCATTTGGCTCTGCAAACCAGTTTGTTAAATGCTCATTCATACTTAACGTTATCCGACAAACACTTAACGTTACAAACTGTTTTAAATCTCAACAGCGAACTTGGCATTAGTGTAAATTATTCTTTTTTTAATTAGAGCTTTTATGTATTGTTTATCTACAGGCATGCTAAACATGGTTCTGTGTTAGTAAAGCCAATGTTTAGTGTTCGTTCTTGCGACAGATATTTGGCAAATCGTTCTAAAAATACAAAAGTAACGGTGCCATTCAGTAGCGATCACTATAGATCTGCAGTCTTTACTCTTGAGGACTGAACAGGTTCTGCTCGATCATCTTCACTAAAATTGTCTGGGTCTGATTCGGGCTCAAATTGGTATGGTTTTATTGACGCCATTGTACTACCCAAAACACAGTCTATCGGTAAAGGTAAGGGATGTGACGTTTCCGACAAATGTGCACTAGGTGGTTAGCGAATCACAACACACTGGGCCAGCTAACCTATCTGAGCCCATTGCGTATTTTTGAGGGACTAGCTTCATACAACCCGGAAACCATCAGACCGTTTTTACAAGGAGGGACGGAGCAGTGTAGAATAAAGGTAAAATATATGAAAAATAATGCAATTTTTTAAAAATGAAGCATGAACACATGTTACAGTGCACCCCACAAACACAATCAAGCCTTTGAAAGAATGTGTTTTACCACCCATTTAAATCAAATGTGCGCATCTGTTACACACGACATCAGTTCTGACGGGATCTCTTCCCTAATCGTCCCTCCCTAACATTTTTGTCTAGTTTTTATTTGTTGACGAAAATGACAGTTGATTTTCGTTATAGTTTTTGTCATCCAACACTAGTTTTTATTTAGTTATCGTCTCGTTTTCATCAGTGAAAACAGGTCGTTGATGAAAATTATTCGTCAACGAAATTAACACTGCTTGTAAGCATAGTTGCTCATTAGCAGGAGCACAATAATGAGGGGATGGTTAGGATGATTTCAGGGGGCCTTATCAGAGAAGGGAAATGGAACAGAAATGGCCATTAGTTGCAATCTTGAATTAACTAGCCAAAGTTATTATTCCATCACCTGTTCATGACATCATTAACAGCAGTCATATAATGTTGAACCAACATGGATCAAACAACATTATTACTAATGGTGCATTTACACTGCAGGTCTTGATGTATCTGCATTCACACTATAAACTTGGCGAAACAACCCAAGGTAGACATACTGACCTGGAAAAGCTTAGGCCAAAAAGGAAGTAAAAACAATGGTGGCAGAGAAAAAGATTTCTGATTCATATCCGATTTTCTTCCACATATGAATGAGGCCTGAAACCGATCTGAGAATATTGGAATACATGTGTTTTTTTCCTGCTTACACATTAATGGGTCATATCTGATCTGTGCTATGTGAAGGAAATTTTACATTTAGGTATGTTTTTGACTCTTAGATGTGTTTTTACTATTAGAAGTGTTCATTTTACTTAGATGTGTTTTTACTATTAGAAGTGTTCATTTTACTTAGATGTGTTTTTACTTATAGATGTGAATCTTTTACTCCTAGATGTGTATCACTTGTTAACAGTGAACATTTAACATTGAACATGTATTTGTACTCATGAAGCATTTAAAGAAATATAATCATATAATCATTATTAAAGATATGTAACCAAGCTTTTAGAAGTGCATAAGTTAGGACAAGCTTGCAGGAACAAAATGTTCTGGGTGATAGAAAACTCAGTAGCAAGGAAACTGTGTACAACAAAAGGTCAAAGTGACCTATTGTACTTCAAGTGTGAAAAGTATGTGCGCAGCTTCGATCAAATTAGCTTCGATCAAATTAGCGATAGGCAGAATGTGTGAAAATGAAGTAAGCTTAAAAACAGGAACTTCTGCAGACATGGGTATTGTGCTGTCTAGTTAGAATTTATGTTAGACAAGGGGTCCTGAACAAAGATGTTTCCTTTTAAGGTAAACAAGACTGGATGCAGCCGACCCAGGATGTGTTAGGGGTATATAATGATGCCAAGGGGAGCTAACCTGGCTCTTCTCATGACAGACATTCTCTGTATGTGAACTGCCAATTTCTTGCAAGAAATAAAAACATTTTGATACTTTGACTTTTCAAAGGTTTGCATTTGTCTCCTCCCTCCTCCTTTTTCGAATATAATTATTTCCACAACAGCTACATGGGAAGAAAATATCGGAATTGGGTCACTTGAACCATGAAATGTAAATGCGACCAGTAAGACAATATACTATTTAATGAAACAGCCTGGCTAGGATGCATCCTTCTAATTGAAAAGCACCTAGTAATACTGAAATACTGATTTACTTGTTTAGGGTTGGAGCTAAACTCTGCAGGACAGTGGCCCTCTACAAGACTGGACACCCCTACTCTATACCAATTGAGGTACAATTAGTTCTTAGGCGTGCACATCCATGCATGCACAAATCTAATTCGTTTAACAAATCTTTATGAATTACGCTGCATGAAATAAAGTTGTGCTTCACTCACTGCATGTTGTCTTTTTAGAAAGATCTCCATCTCCATGTGAAGATTCTTTTCCTCTTCAGTTCTCTCTTGCAGCATCTGAGAATGCAACCAAAAGTGGAAGTTGTGAATAAAAATATGATGGTATGCAGGTTTTACAGTATGTGTTGGGTATCAGAATTATTGGAATGACTAATTATAAACTTGTTAATTGGAAACACTGAATTTATAAAAGTCCTGACTTCTGTTACTTGTCCGTATTGATGAAAAAATGACAGTTAATGTAACTGCAAAAGTGGCAGTTAAAGTAGTTGGGTAGCGACATCCACCAAATATGCCATTGTTCCTCAATATTTAGCGAGAGCATAAAGAGGTGAAGCTCACCTGCACTACCAATTGAGCTACATCCAACCACACATACACTACACACAACCCTGCATGAAAATTTAAATAGTGGCTTGTCTGAAAGTTTAAAAAGTTACATTTTATATTCTAAAGGGATAGTTCAAAAATGAGGATTCAACATTCACTCGCCCTCATGTCCTTTCAAACCTGTCAACACAAAAGAAGATATTCTGATAAACGCCTCAGTGTTTTTTGTCCATAAAATTAAAGACATCAACATTAGTCTTTTATATTACAACTTTAAATGTTGTATAAATATTCTGGGTGGTCACTAGGACTTTGAAAAGCAGTTGCCTGCTATAGTGTTCTAGATGGTTTCTAGGACACAAAATGATGCAGCTACATGGAGGTGCAGAACAAGTGAGATGCAAATGAGTGGAGCGTACGTCTAGCTCCTCCTCGCTGTATGGGCCTAATGGGTGGAGCTATCCAACCACACCCTAACCCTACCCACAACTCTATCCCTCCATCCCATTAGACGTCTAGAGCCGGTCCTCCCTATACATTTACATTTATTCATTTTGCAAATGCTTTTATCTAAAGCGACTTACAAATGAGGAATACAGGAAGCGATTCGTCATGAAGAGGCGAATAAACACAAAAAGTGCTGAAAATACAAAGTTTCAGACATTGCTTAGAGTAGAATTAGCTAGAGTATGGAGGGATTAAAGGAAAGTGAAAGCGCTGAAATTTTTCCTTTTACTAAAAAAGTATGCAAGTTGTGTAGGTCCCCCGAACCACCAGGGGGCCCCTTGGCTTCCAACAATTATGAAAACATGATGCTGCTTTCCTTTCCTTAAAAACGGTGCGCTGTCACCATACGTAGGATCCAAATAAGTCGAATCATGTAAAGTCACGTTTAAAAGTGTATTGAGCTGCGAGAGAGATACTGTTCAACAGGCAGCTTTCTGTCCGCACGCTCCGAGATGGAGAGAAACACGGACAAGTACAGGCTACTTTGGGCATCGGTGTGCGCTTAAATGGCCAAATATGCGCAAAAATATGTCAAAATGTCCGTCTTGGGGGACTTTATAACTTAAACGTATTCAGTTATGTCTTTAGTGAACATAACAGCTGGGAAAATAATCGAATGCTTGTATGTGTACTAGGTCTGTGCATTTCGTCTTAAAATAACAGCAGCCTGTTGTTCCCTCTGTCATTTAATGTTAATCAAACAACAAAAGAAAACGAGATAATCATCCACTGCTCTTCCCTGAATCACATTAGTAACTTAAATAAGAATCAATGTATATTTAATTCATACAGTGAGGACATGCAATTGTTTATTTATTTGATTTTATTATTTTTTACATTTGATTACTTTATTCAATTTCTGTATAGTAGGCTATTATTAGTAGTAGGCTAAATTGTTCATTTCATTCATATTTTTTTTTTTTTTACAAAATACTGTACTGAACTTTTACAGTACAGTACGTTTCGGGACGCTTAACCCTGATCCGGCCTGCGTTTCCACCGTCAACAGCACCCTTATGATAGGCTTGGTGTAGCGATCGACATCATTCTCGCGCGAAGAAGAAAGGTCTTCAATAAAACAAGATGCGAACTTAAATATTCCCAGCACTTTCTGTGATGTAGTGGTTTTTTTCTCTTTCTCATCAAACCGCAGTTTTTGCAAGTTCCCGCAATTTTATTGCATAAAATTGCATAAATATCCCGCATTTTCCATCGCATTTTTTAAGAAAACGTGCCGCATAATCAAGGATTTTTGCCCGCAACAATCACAAAAAAAACCCACATTTTTCTGGAAGGACTGGAAAGCGACACAGTAAACAACAATGGACGACATTTAGCAGATCTTGTTCTTGCTTCTCGGCATGTGGCTATTGTCACAAGAAGAAGACACGCTTTGTTTGAGCCAAGGCTGCAGGCTACAAGGAAAAACAAACCAAGTTGCAAAAAAAGCATGCGCAAATGACGATTTTCTGTCAACCAATCAATGTTCTGCAGTAAGTCTAGCTCCACCCTTTAGTACCGGACTACTGTGCTAGGTATCCCAACAGAAGGGTGCCAAAAAAGTGGTACGTTGCGGTTTGGAATTATGGTATCATTCACAACTGAATGGAAACGACAAAAATTGCGTAACTATACTGGGGCCTCATTTATAAACCTTTCGTGCATTTCCACCCTGTTTCCTCCCTGAAATCACCATAAATTAAGCTTATAACGCCTAGTTTTACTATGCATAACCTCATCTCCATATCATTTTCATGCATATTCCAATCCATGTGACACCATGTTTAACACTGTCAAAGGTACAAGACATTGAAAAATATTAGATACGGACTATGCCATTTGTTCCTTAAACGTTACATTGCTGAAAATCATCCAATATCCTTTTTATGTTTTAGAATAAATATATCAAAATATCCATAAAAACTAAATTGTATAAAATACTTCTCAGATAAAGTTTTTAGAATAGAGTTAATTCATTTTAAACAGTATTTAATTCAATTTAAACAATTCAAATCAAATGCATGCAGTTTTGCGGTAATGAACATATCTTTTAGGATGTGTAGGCTATTTTTAATGTTAACAGGCCTATTTATTTCAGTGTAAATACAATTGTCTGACTCGGCGCGTCACTGACAAAGTATTTTAAAACGTGCAAATCTTACACGTTTTCTTCAAGTTGTATCCTTCAGTAGTAGGCCTATTTTTCATAATTTTGTGAAGATGCCTTTACACTAAATCAACACCTCCGTGCAGCTATGGTTGTACAGTAAGCTGTTTTCATTGGACCTATTCAAACCAGACAATGGATCATTAGACCACAGAATCCTGCAGTGTCTGTAATATTGAAGTAAGTGTGCATCACTGATCATCGTTCTCGCTAAAAATATTTTGTCATAACATGAGATCTGCAGTTTAATTTAAAGAGGAATTATTGGAATTTGCCTATATGTAATCCTTGCCGTCATTAAAACAGTGTGTCACAGGAAATGTGATCAAAAGTAGCACATCAATGTCATTCTAATTTCATATAATTTTTGTTTAACTGAGTAATGACTATGTAATTTCAGTGCATATCGCCATTAATGAAACTGGAACATTAATGTAAATGTGTATATCAAAATGAAAACGTTTAAAACTTTAAAAGGTTACAATTGTTCTTACTTTATTTCTTTCTAAAAGAATTTGCACGCATGGGTCAGTTTGGGAGTTTGCATGCAGGTGCGCAAATTTTCCTGTCAATTTGTTTTTATAAATCACAACTTATGCGTCGGAAGTGCCTCTTTCAGGGCATGTTTTGTGTGTAGGCAACGGTTATAAATGAGGCCCCTGACCGTACCGCTCATAATTGGGGTTGGAGCTAAACTCTGCAGGGCAAGTATAGCACCCGGCACTGGACTATCCCCATTCCATCGTCCAGAGAGGTGGAGCTGGACATCATTTGACTTTGCAGTAAGTACCACTTGGAACAAGTTGTCAAACACACACCCCAGCTTCATCTTCTAGTTCGTTCTCCTTGTGACTGTTGAGTTTCAGTCCCTGGAAGACTAGCTGTTCGGCACAGGTCTTCACAAATTTCTCTTGTCGGTTTGTCTTCACCCTCATGTTCTGTACCTGCTCCCTCAGGCAATCCTCCAACTCCTGAAGCCTCTGGGAAGAAAAGAGTCTTTTGAGCCAGAGTTCAAGCTACATGTGTATTTGTCCAAAACTTTAGACCAAAGTGCAAAAGTAAAGATGATGCAGTACTTTTGTGTCTCAGCTTTTGTTAATGATTACGATTCTTTGCATTGTGACATTGTTGTCATGACAGTTAAGCTCCCTTCATGCTTTCCGAACACCAGTGGATTATGCACAGTAAAATCTGGAACATCATGGTATGTATTCAAATGAAATGGCATATTATTAAATGAAAAAGCTTTCTTAAAATGACACAGATGATTACCTCACACTCCTCTGTTTTTTGCTTGCGAATGTCAAGTAACTGTTTTTGCAGTGCTTTAATCCTGAGACGACCCTCTTCCTCCCTACAGTTCATGTACAATGTGGTGTATGTTCACTGATTGAGGCTACATAGTATAGTACATAATATTTTGTAAATTTAGTAAATAATTTGTCATTTTATGTTAAGACCTGTTTATTATATCCAGAAGTTGGACTTTCTTCTTCCGCTCCTCTGCTACTACTGAAAGGAGACTTTGACAAGTGTTTTTCTTCTGCAGCTCGACGATTAACCCATCTATCACATCTGACACAAACTGCCTATGGGATCATAGATAATGTTGAAATGGTTTATGAAACATTATGAAATGATAATTATATATAATGTAGGCCTAATCGAGAAATGTGCACTCATACCCGTCTCTCTGCACTTTGGCCAGGTTGTCAGGAGTAAGTAGTCTCTCCTGAATGCTTATTTGCTTTTGGGATTTGTTTAATTCTCCTGTGAAATCAGGCAAACTGCTCCCGGCCATCAACCAAGTGGTTTTCAGATGCAGTTCGGTCCTTTGCTGCTAAATACATAGTGATACAGAATGTGTTACAGAGAAAAACATGATTGGGAAATAAAACATGGTATGTGGACAATGTGTTATTACTATTGTGTGGTGACCTGGCAATAAAACCATACTAGGAGGAACATTTTGTCCTTGATTAAGACATCTGACCTTAAAGGGTGGGGCTATTTCATGCATTGTGACTTATTTAGTTTTTTCCTCATAAATTTAAAAAAATGAGTTAGATGTATGACGTGTATTCCTGTTCCAGATACACTCCTTCAGGATTCGAAACAAGTTTCTGAAAGTTTTTTTTCTGAGTATAACCCTTTGTGAAGTCAAAAAATGGCGGAATTCCTTACGTGCGCACATCAACCAGAATTGTGTCAACAACGAACATTCGGGTTACAGAAGCCATCAGCAGGGCTGTCATTTTGTTTTTTTTAGACCACGAAATCAACAATGTCACTAAAGAAGTGTGTTTCTGGTTGTAAGGGAAAGATAACCATGTTCAACTTCCCAAATAACCCAGCATTAAGGAAATAGTGGATGCAGTTTTGCAAGTTTGTTTGTTCCCAGTCATGAGTCGAAACCGCAGGCGGTGAGTGAAACTGCATCAAACGTCTGTGTTTAGTTGACAATCGTTGCGCGTAAGTGCAACACGAACGTATAGTGAATCGAAAGTTAGCCAGGGAGTGTGTGTGTGTGCCCGAGATTCTTTAGCTCATCAAAGGGTATGCCTTTTCAAGATGATTATATCTGCCTGCTTCATAACTTGATGAACAGAATTTGTGAGTGGTGTTCAATTAGGTTGTGTGGCCTATTGTGACAGTTGTTAACGCTCCAACGAAGTGGTGTTCAACTAGGTCGTATAGCCTGTTTGACAATCTGCTGCCACTCTGCACAAATGATCACCCTTTTCAGGTTATATCTATGTGCATTAACCGCTTGAGCGGTATGGTCCCACATGTGGACCGGATAGAATGTACATAGTTTAGGTTTCAGACATTTAAATTCTAGCAAAGCAATACATTTATAGTTTGTAAAATACACACTAATGTCTATGTAAGCGGCAATAATAAACCATTCAATTATATTCACCCTAGTTCCAACTTACTTTCATGTATTTGGGGAGCAATTTATGAATTTATGTGTTGTAAATCTGATACTATTCTGTGAATTGCTGTGCCGCAAACTAACATGGCACCCATCGCATATAGAGCAAGTAACTAGATCATTATAAAGTTTTTTTAAACAACAAAACACATTCACTTAACCGTATTTAAGGTAATAACAGTAAAAACCGGTAACCTTTGTGGGGGAAAAAACATATACCAGGTGTGCTATGAGCACCTATGCATTTTACATATTCTTATTGACAGAATGTTTCCTCACTTGCATCAAATGTATTGTCTGTGCGTAAGGAATCAAATCTAGCTGTGACGTTGTCGGCACTCACACTGTGAATGTCACATAATCTAAAGCCGGGTGGACACTGCGATTTATAATAGTCCTTTACGATTGTTCCTTGTCAGACTGTACGAACATGATCCCCACTGTAAGCCATGTCACACTGTAAGATCTAAGTTGACATTAATGTCAAACTGTACGATAGTCAAGGCGCGCTAAAAAAGGATGGACGCAAGAAAACTCGTCCAGAGGTTTAAATCATCAATCAATGACGCTGCATACACGCGGAATTGAAATGGTGGCTACAAAGAAATCTCTAGCGCTCATTTTGGTCATGGTTTGTCTTGAAAAACGAAGATAATTTGACGGTTGTCGTAGGAGAAGTCACACTGCAGGACTGTGCGCCAAATCTTCTGACACGGCCAGAATTTCGTCTGAGGTCAAATTTGATCGCAGCGGTAGGGCCCTATAAAATCCGTTTTATTTTTTCCCAAATTCCGTTTTTTCAGTTTTAATTTTTGCCAATTCCATTTTTTCCGTTTTAATTTTTGCAAATTCCTTTTTTTTTTTTAGTTTAAATTTTACCCTTAACTGTTATTTTAGTTGTAAAAAGTGTGCTTTTAATGTCAATATAATAGAACATAAAACATAAAATATGAATGACCTTAAATTTATTGAGGTAACAAACATCACATTTACTTTTCAGGACAAATACTGCATGATGCAACATAACACTGCACTCTTAATACTTAAAGTCACAACAAAATTAGTGCTGTGAATTGATAAAAAAAAAAAATCAAATTTTTTCTGTAATTAATCATGATTAATTGCAATTAAAAAACATTGACGTTTTTAATATTTTGATAATGAAATAATTTCAGTTATTCTCCAAATTAATGAAGAAACATCAATCAGAATCATGTTTTTATGAATGAAGGATATATCTCTATGAAACATTAATGACATTACATTACAGTATCACTGAAAGCTACCAATTTCAAAATTTATTAGGCTTTAAAAAATAACAACTTTTAATTTAATTGAACTTAAAACAATCTTTACACAAACCCATTATAATAAATGTTATATTTACCCATGGCCTTCCCTGTTAGACATAGTCTACACAGAAATTGAATAAAGTTATCAACACCTTTCTTAACTGCCTAAATAATAAGTGAAATATAGATTAATCATCATTAATGCTACAATTTTCTCTGTTCCCGTTGTTCTGTGATGAACATTAATGACAGACATTATCTGTGCTGCTGTCACTTTAAGATCAGCCACTGTCGAATATGATGCGGATCAGACGCGCATCTCATTTTCTCTCAAGACATTATTTTCCATACAGTACATTAAAGTTCATTACAAACAAGGTAAAATACAGCAAGTACTCCCCGCGAGGGTGCTACTCGCAGTGTTGCCAAGTCCACGGTTTTCCCGCGGAATTGGGCTACTTCAACACAGTTGCCGCGGGCTGTTTTTCATGTCCGCGGGTTGAAGCGACCCCAATTATATGATATTTAGCCCCGGGAATGCGAATTTTAGTAGGCAACCATGCCAAAAAAACACATATTTAACCCCCCAAATGCGATTTTTACTGGAGATGCCCCCTGGAACGAGATTGGGCTTGTTTTGGGCTAGTTTTGAGTAGCAATTGGGCAGGTTTTGTTGTGAAAACCTGGCAACCCTGGCTACTCGGTACTGTTGAGTTTCTTACTTTTTTGCCGACGAAAGCAGAGCCGTGGAGAGCCGCTTCGCCATACTTTCATTGTTTTGAAGGGGGAGCTGAAATGACGGGAGGGGTTGTGTCGGCCAGATTTGCTTCCCCCGGTCTGCATTTTCCCCAGACATACGTTCTTCTCCCACACAAAACCGCATTTCATTCCTAATATGTAAAATTCCGGGAAATTCCACATTAATATGCCAATTCTGCGATTCCGGAAATTATAGGACCCTACAGCGGTCATTAATCGGCTGCCGGTGAACATGTCAGACTAACGATCAAAGACTTCAGATTTTAGCCTTGTATCAGAGGAATATTTTAGGATTTGCAAAATTTGTCTCAGACAGCCAAATCATGGCCAAAATCGTACAGTGTGTGTGCACCCGGCTTAAATGAGATAAACAGCACTATGCCATAGTGCTCTCACCCACATTGTTTATGCCGCCTCTGGAGTGAGTGTATGGTTAAATCAAAGACGCCGCCAAGTCTGCCGTCGTATTACACTGCAATGTGTTTGCAGCAGTCTAATGCTTGTGCAACTTGCTCTTATGGCGCTGTCACTGAGCTTATGAAGTCTTACGTTGCATGAAGCTCTTTTTAGCAAAGGCTTGGCTTGCAGCTGAGTTTTATAAGATTCCCATAGCGTCAGCAACTGACACAGTGTCGATTGAACCAAACTCAAAAGGGAACGTCTCTGGTTACCTAACATAAACTCGGTTCCCTGAGAGGAGAGAACAAGACATTGCGTAAAGAGTCTTTGCCAGCTACGCTTCAGTCCAAAGATTCTGAGAGAATGACATTCTTATAGAGGAGCCCGCCTCTATTTTGCACGCTTGAATGCCGTTGGCAGGCAAATTCTTGCCTGCGAGATTTCACAGGGCTTCAGTATCCTACTAAAAAAGGTGTTTCTCCATAGTGTCAGCTACTGATACAATGTCTCGTTCCCTCCTCTCAGGGAAACAAGGTTACGTTAGGTAACCAGAGACATTTTCTACTCTGAGTCATCTTGCGTGTTGGCTAGCAACCACACCACCTAACATGTGTGGGGCAGGGGTAAAATAAGTGCAATTTGCTGTGACTTTCACAATTGTGTTGCATTGTGGTATATGTAGCTGCTTGAAGTGTACGCTCCCTTGGTCAAAAAAGAGGGGTCGAGGGTCTGTCCATATAAACTTCCCTAGTCCACATAAACTTTCCTAGTCCACTTATAAATGCACTTCAAAGTGGTGTTGAAGATTCTCCCCCAGGGGAAGTGCTTAAGAAAGTTTGCAGGTGTGTGTCAAAAAGTCAAGTGGAACACACCCCAATACTTTGATTCATTCAGCAAAGAGAAATGTTGCTCAGAAATGGTTCTGACGTGGTTTTGTTCAGAACTACATATTTATTGAACTATTAAAATCAGTAACAACATTGGAATGTATAGATATTTTAGGGGAAAGAGCCCTGTTTGTGTGATATTACTTAACTATGTTGTTATACACATAAACATCAGTATTTTTTGCCCCTATACATTTTGGGGGCATTTTTTGTTGTTGTTTTTTTTGTAAAGAAAACCATGTAAAAATTAAAACAATTTAATGAGAGCATTTAATAAGAGCAAAGGTTTATAGCCCAATTTACAGATTTAATATAACATTCTTAATTTAAAAACTGCTTTGTGTTTATAAACCTGTTCCAAAGTCCCTTTAAGACAAGTCATTTCACTCAGCGGCCATCTTTGAAACGCCTCTCGGGCATGCAAGTGCAGCTCCTATCTCTTTGAATGGGAACTGTTCGCAAAGCTTACAATTACATTTTTTCCATTTTTTCTACTACAACTGTCTCATAAATTGTGTTTCTAATGCTAGAATCATGACAAAAATATATATTTTTAAGCCTGGTAAAAGCTAATGCGCAATCCTAAACACGTCTCAGAACACTACTGCTGCGTCCCAATTTGCCTACTTATACTACGCCCTAAAAGTATGTACTCTTTTGTGTAGAAAAAAGTAGGCAAGCTTTGGGACATACTACTTTGTCATCTTTAACGGACAGCTATGTTGCTTAGTTTTGTGCATCCTGTCACCATTTTAACTGCCCTTTCAATCATCTTGTCACAGCTAGAACCCTCCACATTCAATTTAATTTAATTTCCTACCGTGTCAGAGAGAATTGTAGTAGCACATTGATCTGCCAGTCATGGGTCTTTCATGCAAAGACTCCCCTCATGTCTTTGCAATTTGAATATGATGTGATGAGTTAATGGCCAAACATATCATTACAAAAGTTCTCAATGCTGTCAGGTTAGATACTGATAATTATTCACTCAAACCCCTTTATCTAAACCTCTCTGCTTAACTGTCGGACTCGCACATCCGCCATGTTTGTAGTTTTTAACACTTTTTATCTGTGTTTGTAGTTCTTATTGAATCCTCATCCAACTCGCCATGGGTTGTGGGCATCAGCCGTTACTGCACTTTGAATTCTAACCAGAAATAGTAGACCATCCGTGTATCTTTGGAATACTCATTTCAACATACTACAATTTGGGACAAACTAATTCTAATTTCTAATACTATTTAGGACGGATAGTATGCGAATTGGGACGCACCGTACCTGTTTCCTCTTCCTGTTTCTAAAAGCAGCTGCAGTGACGCGATGACTTTCCTAATCAATGATTGGCTCTTTCGTTTAGAAGGTCTTCCTATATATAAAGTATTTGCCTGTTCTGGCACTACTACTGGCACCACTACTTCCTGCACCCCTGCAGCCCAAAAAAGTGTATCCATCCATTATAAAAGTAATCCACCCGGCTCCACGGGGTTAATAAAGGTCTTCTGAAACGAATCGATGGGTTTTTGTAAGAAAAATATCCATATTTAGCATGTTATAAAATAAAATATCTAGCTTCCGGCGAACCGCCCTCCGTATTAAACTTACGGAAAAAGTTTTTTGGTAACCGAACAATGCAATTAATCCAAAATCTACTGATACAATTAAATATAATTTAAAACAGGATGGGAAAAAATTATAAGAGCATTGTAGGTCTTCATATTGACAGGGCCCTACAGTAAGAGTGCCAGGGAGCCCTCATGGTCCAAGAGCCTTGTTGAGGCCTTGTATAGACTATGGGGCCTACATATTCAAGAATACATTTGTTTTAATGTGTCATGAGTTTTCTGTACAACCCTGGATTGTGCAGCCCTAAAACCCAGGGTTACAAATAAAAAAACCTTCTATGTAGCAGTTTATTTCCTTTATCTGCAAGAGCTACTTTATATCAGAGAAAGAATTGCTGGTAGTCAATCAAAAAGGAAATGGAGTCGGCTATTACGTTTTAACACAACTCGAACTAAAATAAAACCTCAACAAATTCTTGATTAGCTCTACAAACTGCTTAATTTAACCCTTATTGGTGCAATCCACCAAAAATAAATAAACAACAACAGAAAAGAAACACTGAACATAATGCTAGCAGAAATATAAGCATGTCAAATATACATATTATACACTGTAAGAAATAAAATAGGCAAAATAGTACCTGTAGGGGTACAACAGCTTCAACTGGGGCAGTACTCTTCAAAAGACAACTTCGTTCCTAATAAACCCCTAAAAGGTGCATTATATAGTAGGCTACCTCTACCTTAGAGTAGTGATATGTACTTTTACTACTATGACTTTTTATGGGTATATAAGACACAAATATGCCCCTTAAGGGTACTGCCAAAGCGACAAGCTGTTGTATCCCTAAAGGATATAAACAGAAAACAATTCTGAGATTAAAGTAGGTCTAAGTGTGATGTTACTCACAGCCTCCGCTCCCGGGCGTATAATGTTTCCTAACACTGACAGCTGATCAGCGTGGTCCTGCAGCACAGCACACACTATGAGCCCATCCACAGACATCATGCTTATTTTGTCTAAACGGGGAAATAAAGAAAATAGCAATTAACTTTGGATGCAACGGGTTCCCGTTCTATCATCCTAAACAAACAAGCAACTCGTCCATGAGGAAAACACCCTTACAGGTGCTGCCGTAAACGGCGTCCGTTGTCATGACAGCACGTCTTGTACACAGATCAGCTCCATTTGTTGGGTATTTTTCCACACCATATTTAATCCATTTTAGCGTTAATGCACAGCATATTTGTACTACTACGCACCTATTATTGTCTATTCGCAGCGTAAAAACTGAACTCACATTAGCATGTTTCTCTCACAGGTGACGTCATAGCGTCACGTCATTGATGAGTCTTTTTATTAATTAAAATGCACATTGTATGTAATTTGTACAAAATACATTTGACATACTTTTACAAATGACATGATATGTAATATGTTGATTGTATGTAGCCATTGACGTTCGAATTTATTGCTATTTCTCCGTGTTTTAATGTAGGCTATTATTATTGTTTTTGTTTTTAATTTTTTCTGTACCTCTTTGTATTGTATGTTTCATGTAAAGAACAATTTACAAAGTTTCAAACTTTTCGAATGCCTATTTATTTAATTTTCTCATTCTCACATTCTAATTTCCATCATTTCTGCATTCTCCATTATCAGTGATATGTAAATATTCAATACTAAGATCTTTTATTAAATCTCCCTTTAAAACTAATTTACAAACCAAATTGCAAATAGCGTTCAGAAAGGTGGATTTCATGACTGTTGCTTTTTCGAACAGCAGAGGGCAGCAGAACGCGCAATAAAAGGCCGCCCATGCCAGGCAGGCTGTACTAAAAGAACCCAGAGTTCCTCAGAAGACGAGCACGTGTGGCTGGGTTGGATACACTGCACACCAATGGATCAAAACAAGTTTACTGTAAAGCAACTGGAGCTCTCTAAAACATGTTGAATTAATTTTATTCTTCCAATTCTTAAAAATGTCCTCAAATTTGATTGGATTTATTTAATCATCATGTTCTCCATGACCATGTTCCTGACAGGCTAGACTTATACCCACAGGCCACAGTCGAATCACTGTGCTGGTATTGAACAGGACTCTTGCTCATGTGTTATTGTGCCTCTTCTATTGCAAATGCCTCTCACAAATGTCTTTGCCATTTGCAAAGCTGCCAGAATGGGCTAACAAACCAGCAGGATATTTAAATGGTGAAGGTTTACAGCCACACCTGTCAAAATCAGATAGATGCGTTTCTTCTCCACTTTCAGGGCAAACAGTTGCCCGTTACTAGGAACTAGGAAACCAGATTAACAGCATAAGGCTAAATGGTGAACTATGAGGATCCTGTGACTATTAGTTTTGTTTATTGCAGAATTGCAAGAGGGGGTTAGAAAAATCGGTAAAGAGAATGTGGAAAAAGCAATACAGTGCTGTCTTGCAAGCACTGTGACAAACATGTAACAAGTTGAGAAATGTTAGTGTGTTAAAGAATAAGCAATACAAAACAAATACACAATAAATCTTTAACTGTATGCAAAATAATCTAAAACATTTTTAACCCCTGTGAAAAAGAATTGTGCTTAACTGTAGCTATAGAATGTATCCTTGTAGTGTACATCAAATCTTAAAAGTATGGACTATATTTAAAGAAAAAGCTGTACTTGATGGTAATATAATATTAATAAAATAAATACCACTTAAGTGTACTATCATGACTTTTTCTTAATACACTTAAGTTCACATAAAAGTGCACTTTGTCAAGAATGTTACACTTATTTTGATGTGTTGACTAACATACTAAAGCATATGCAAGTACTTGATTATAATTGTAACTACAGTGTGTCATTGACATAACCCGTACAGTATTTAAAGTTAATATATTTTAGATGTAGGGAACTTTATCATTACAAATCAAAATTACAAATATTTAAACATGACATTCTATCACAAACTGCTCCGACATGGTTGAGGATCCACATGCAGCTTTATTAGGGCAATCCAGAATCATAATCCATTAAACAGGCAATAGGTCAAAACACAGGACAGATAAACCAAAAAGACAACGGCAGAAAAACAGAGAAAATGGGAAACCAGGCAGAAAGTCAAAGTTAAAATCAAAACCAAAATCATGGTAGGGGGCACTCAGAAATGCAGTGTGACACTTACAAGACTTTGCAAAGAATGAGTGAAGACACAGGGCTTAAAGGGATAGTTCACCAAAAAATAAAAATTCTGTCATAATTGACTCACCCTCAAGTTGTTCCAAACCTGTATGAGAAGTACACATAGAAGTCTTAAAGGGTTAGTTCACCCAAAATTGAAAATAAAGTCAGTAATTACTCACCCTCATGTTGTTCCAACCATGTAAGACCTTCGTTCATCTTCGGAACATAATTTAGTATATTTTTGATGAAATCTGAGAGCTGTCTCACTCCTCCATAGGCTTTCAGAGGGACTGAAACTTGATGGCCCAGAATAGTAAGTAAAAACGTAATTTAAGGAGTCCAAATGACTACAGTGGCTCTGTATTAAGTCTATCATGCGACGAAAATACTTTTTGAGCGGAAAAACAACAAAAATAACGACTTTATCCCACTATTTATCCCACTATATACTCTCTGACGAGAGTTCGCGGGAGTGCCACGACGCATGCGCGAGTTCGCGGGAGTGCCACGACGCATGCGCGAGAACTCGCGCATGCGTCGTGGCACTCCCGCGAACTCTCTTCAGAGGCTCAAATTGAACAATAATAGTGGGATAAAGTCGTTATTTTTGTTGTTTTTCCGCTCAAAAAGTATTTTCGTCGCATGATAGACTTAATACAGAGCCACTGTAGTCATTTGGACTCCTTAAATGACGTCTTTACTTACTATTCTGGGCCATCAAGTTTCAGTCCCTGTGAAAGCCTATGGAGGAGTGAGACAGCTCTCAGATTTCATCAAAAATATACTAAATTATGTTCCGAAGATGAACGAAGGTCTTACATGGTTGGAACAACATGAGGGTGAGTAATTACTGACAGAATTTTCAATTTTGGGTGAACTAACCCTTTAAAGGGATAGTTCACCCAAAAATGAAAATTAGCCCATAATTTACTCACCCTCAAGTCATCCAGGGTGTATATGACATTCTTCTTTCAGACGAATAAAATCGGAGTTATATTACAAAAGTCCAGGCTAATCCAAGCATTAGAATTTGATTCATATTTGCTCTGTTTTTGAAGTCCATAAAAAGTGCATCTGTCCGTCAAATAACGTGCTCCACGTGGCTCTGGGGTGTTAATAAAGGCCTTCTGAAGCGAATCGATGCATTTGTGTAAGAAAAATATTCATATTTAAAACTTTATCAAGTAAACTTTCGGCCCACCGCCTTTTAAATATTTTTGATGAAATCTGAGAGCTCTCTGACCACTCCATAGACAGCTATATAATTACCACTTTCAAGGCCCAGAAAGATAGTAAAGACATGTACTCTCTCCTGGCTTAATCTAAGCCCTGTCTGTGAAACCTGGCCTATGACTGTATGACTATAATTATAATGATATAATATAAACATTTAATTCAATGCATATGACAGTATTGCAGAATTTCCACTGAGTGATTCAGAGATCACCTCCATCCCCCAGTTACATCCTGTTACCAGAAACAAGCCAGCTGATCAAACATGACTGACCAAATGGCTTGAGATGTTTTCTCACACACACACACACACACACACACACACACACACACACACACACACACACACACACACACACACACACACACACACACACACACACACACACACACACACACACACACACACACACACACACACACACACACACACACACACACACACACACACACACACACACACAAAGCTTATGTCATCTCACTGATACTAAAAGCAAATTGAAGTATTCTGGAACGTCTTCAAGTGTTGCAGCTGTTCTGTTTCTTTTCAGCTGATTCTTTAAAAGTACAAATGCTGTGTCAGCAACAGGTTTAAACCAATTAGTGTCTTTAGTGAAAGCATTAAAACACTATCCAGTGTAATCCAGTTTAGTTCATAAATTCAGTTCATACAAACAGCTTCTCTGCAGTGGGCGGCTGACAGTTATAGACAACACAAACATGCATTCAGGCAGACAGCTGGAAGGCATGAGGTTAATTCGCATGTACCACTTAACATAGGTTCAACATGAATTGACTGCTGCTTTTTATGTCACAGCTCAGGATAGAATAATTTAAAGTATTAATTCATTATCTGTATTCAACATGCTTCAAAAAGGCATTTTATTGAAATGTGAACTTAACGTAAGTCATATTTTACTACGATTTTTTTTAAAATATATTATACATAATTGCTATATTATAAAAAAAAACTACTAGGGTTATATTAGACCATTTTTACTTGATATTAGCCATCACGGTCAAGTACACTTAGCATACTTTTAAAAATAGTTACTTCAGAAATAATATAGGCCTACTTTAAAAGAATATACTTCAGTGCGAACTGAATGTAATGTTTTCAGATTCTTTGTTATTTACAATTACATACAAAAGTATTATAGTATATTACTTAAGTACATCTTTATATGTAATTTTATTATCTTCATAAAAATAATATTTCTTTGAAATATGGTTAAATTGTACTGTGAATACCTGACAAGCATGTTCAATTAAAATATACTATATCATGTAATTTCTTTTTAAACTTGTGTCATGTATTTAATATATATTTGTAAGAAATAAAGCTTAAAAAGGTGATAAAAAACATTTAAAGTGTTTCAATTAATTGTCTTGACTGTCATTATGTCAGGCGGTACAACCAAATAGTTTTATGTATATAGTTGTACCACCTGACATACCAACCTTGAAATTAGCAGTTTTTACCAGTATTTAAGAGAGATCAGCAAACCTTTTCACTCTGCCACAAGGATCAGTTGTGCTCCTCTGGATGATGTACTATCATGTTTACTGTTATTGCCTTGTCAATTCATAATAAAAGAGCCATGTTTGCTGTTGTGCCACCCTGACATTTGAGAATATACAGTACAAATTGCTGGACACAAATTTTTTATTTATCTCAACAGCTTTAAAACTACTGATATTTATTCAAATTTGTTTATATGAAACGTTTCAAACCTAAATTAAAATTAAAATTGCATTTTAGTTATTGTAGTACGGACAGTTGCACCACCTGACATTTTAGGGGTTTAATATAACAAAACATAAAATAGTATGCATTATTTAAATGTACTAGAAATTAATTGAAACTCAAAACTAAACTTAGAATAAAGTGATCTATGTCATTAAAGTAAAAGGAAATAATGCACTTGGACACAAAAATATGCATGTCATGTCATTGACTTATTTACACATTTGTGATGATGATGTTGTAATTTAGTACATTTAAGAATTGTAAAAATTTGTCAAATATACAACAATACAGTTTAAATTAATCAAGTACTTCACGTCTGCTTTAGTATGTTAGTCAACACATCAAAATAAGTGTACGCCTTTAAAGCATGACAAAAGATTATTAAAACAATGTACTTTATGGTAAAACTTTTAATTTGACTTTCACTTTTTACTTAATTGTGAATGAAAGGATTGGCCTAATTGCACTTAAATGTACTTTAATAATCTTTTGTATGTAATTAGTTACTTAATTTAATTACTTTCCCCTTGAAAAGGTAAAGTAAGGGATTACTCTTTTGTTTTCTGTAATTTAATTACAGTTTCTTCTGATGTAATTGAACTAATACAATAGTGGAATTAACAGCAAAATTTACAGTCTAACTATATTTTTTATGTATTCTTCTCACATTTGTAATACTTTAGTCAGTAAATAAGAATAATTTATGTTGTTTTATATTATTTATTTGAATGAATTAAAAGAACCTTTTCATGTATATCCTTGAATCACTTAAAGGGTTAGTTCACCCCTTTATAAGACATTCTTCTTTCAGTCGAATAAAATCAGTGTTATATTAAAAATGTCCTGGCTCTTCCAAACTTTATAATGGCAGTAACTTTTTGGGTCATTTTTGAAGTCCATAAAAGTGCATCTATCCATCACCAGCTCCACATGGCTCTGGGGGGTTAATAAAGCTTGCGATGCTCCTGTATATCACGTCATGTGTTACTCTTTTAGCGCAAGTCGACTTGCGTACCGCTGACCACCGGAAGCTAGTTTAGTCTATAAAGTTTTAAATATGTATATCTTTCTTACACAAACATGGCACTTCACTTCAGAAGGCCTTTATTAACCCCCCGTAACCGTGTGGAACAGTTATATGATGGATAGATGCTGTTTTATGGACTTCAAAAATGACCCAACAAGTCACTGCCATTATAAAGCTTGGAAGAGCCAGGACAAATATAATATAACTCAGATTTTATGCGTCTGAAGAAATAATGTCTAGGGTGACTTGACGGTGAGTAAATAATGGTCTAATTGTAATTTTTGGCTGAACTAACCTAACTACTCGATGTTGATATAGGATTTATTAGTAATAATTTTGGACAGAGTAGATTGTACAGTAGGCCTAATCTTTACACTATTAAATATGTAACTAGTAAATTAATTACTAATTATTAATTTTTTAGAGTAATTTACCCAACACTGCTTTTAAGATTTGAAGTAGGCCTATACAATCCAATATAAACATTCAATAGGCCTATAGGCTAATTAGCACAGTTCTTTTACAGAAGGAAAGCCTATACATCAAAAGAATGACTCTAAAAGCATCATAATTATAGTATTTTAAGGAGATCTTTTTTTAACAGGGTTGGCGTCATGTTTGCATCGAGCGTTTTGTTTCTTTCCTCACTCGATTAGCTGGGCCTGACGCAGTGTCATAAGCAGCAAACATTCCTCGCGCAGCTGAGAGTGAGTGTGGTGGGACATGATATCGACTGTCAGTGCTGCTCTTCCCCGCACACAACATGGGCTCCACCGCCCATACCACCAAAACCAGAGCTCGAGCATCACTGCAATACCCCGGACTCGGTTCTGAGTCGTGGATCGCGTGTATTGTTGAGATTTTTGAGGTGTAAAATGTGGGTGATGGTGCTGTGGACAAGATGGCAGCAGTATGAGAGACACACATCTACATGCTGTGAGTTCAGTTGAAGTGTGTAAAATGATCGGAGAAGACCTGGATTATATCTACTGTTACTTCGTGTGAAAGGTGGGCCTATTTAACCGGCGTGTTTTTGTCTTTCTTTCTGCTGATCGTGAACTAACTGGGGTTATTTATGGAACACAGTCAAACAAAAACGAACGATCGCATCATTGTGTGTCAAATCCTAACGAGTTGCCTACATAAACAGCATTTTGGACATAGGCGCTTTGCTAGTTCTAGGTTATAATGGCACATTGCCTGTGATTTAATACGAACGTTTTTTTAATTCGATTTGAATTATGGGTATCGTTCGTCTGTCTAGGTAGACAGCTCACTAGGATTTGACACGCAGTCAAATTAAGTTCACTAACTCTTGTGTGTAACCAGTAAAATAGGAAGTTCGTTTAAACTCATTTATATCTTGCTTTAATTATTGATGGTAAATATGAATATCTGGTCCTCTACGTCATTGAATAAGTTAAACCTCCAATTAAGTTTAAGGAAGAGAAATGGATTTGTGTACATTTGAATTGTGCTTTTTACAGCTATGACGCATGTATAACTTTCAGTAAACATTATGTTAAGTGTGCAATGAAGTCTTTAACGACACACGTTGTTGTTGACCAAATCGACACAAACAAGTTATACCGAGTTTAGAGGAAGTCAAATAGCCAGTGTTGACAACGTGACTTACTTAAGATATAAATTGTACATAAGATGGAAATACATAAAGCCACCAACAACAGCAGGCATTATGACACTTTTTAAAAGTGCTAATTGAGGTTGTTTTGAGGCAGTGTGTATCTGCAGTGGAATAGGTCAAGTGTTAAATATAAATAGACTAATTTACTGTGCATGAGAAACTCATGTGGGGTGTTAACATTACCCACAGTGCTTTGCCAGATACTTAAAAGATCTGATTAAAGTGATGGCTGTTTGTCTTGTCAAAAAAATTTGTTTTAACACTATGACGATGATTATTTTAAAGCGATAGTTCACCACAAAAATCTTATGTAATTCGTCATACCCTAACCAAATGACACTCCTTAACACACGTTGAATATTTGAAGAATATCTTGGCTATTTTTAAATGTTTGCAATGTAATCAATAAGACCTGGGGCCGTTAAAGGGATGCCATTTACTCAAGTTGTTCCAAACCTGTATGAATTTCTTTCTTGTGCTGAACACAAAAGAAGATATTTTGAAGAATTTCAACCAAACAGCTGATGGTCCTTTCTGAAGTCCATATGGAAGTCAATGGGGTCCATCAGAAAAGTCAGAACATCAGATTTGTAAGGTCTTTTCAATTAACTTTTCGATCCACTACTCTGTGTGATTCAGTTGGTTTACGTATCAAACTGTTCACAAGTTTAACAAACTAACTCCGACAATCTGATCCGGGTACAAAAGTTAAAGGCATAGTTCACCCAAAAATAAACATTCTGTCATTGTTATAAGACTTTTGTACGTGTAACACGCAAGGAGATATTTTTAAAAATACTGGCATTCTTTTGAAGAATATTGGCAATCAAACGATTCTTAAAATACCTTTTGTGTCCCACAAAAGAAAGAAAAAGTCTTACAGTTTTGGAACAGCCCAATTATCAGTGAATATTAACTTAATACATCAGTGCTTGTGCTCTTGACCAGGATAATCTTCACAAACTCACTTTACGTGTTTCACAGAAGATTGAAAGCAATATCCGTTTCAAAAACGACATGACTATGAATAAATCATGACATTTTAGGGGTGAGCTATGTCTGTGAGTTTTTGTAATCAGCTAGTTTTTGTTTTAAGGCCACCCCAGAGGAAGACCGAGCATTGTATTTTCCTTGTGTGGTGGGTAAGGCTGTTTTCATCAGCAGGGCTTTGCTTTTTCTGAAGAATGAGCTCATTTAGTGGCGGGGGAAGTTCAATAGAGGAGTCACACGATAGCCTGGCTGCCATTTGAGTTCTGCTGAGTGCAGAGACATGTCCACACCAACGGCCCACTCCGGCCTGTGTTACTCACTGTGGTGAGGCTTGCGACCAAAATAGACCTGACTACAGTACGTGCTATGAATCCATGGAATTTACATTTTAAGGGATGGCTCAGAAATGACCTTCTTTGTTGTTTGTCTCTAGCCCCATCTGCACTATATTGTTTTTGATTTGAAGTATGGAGAAATATGCAGCTCTATACTTGTTTTTAATATTTCTCTTGCTTTGTAGCCTTGCATTCAGATCACTGATTACCTTGCTTTTTGACCCTTGGTATGAGATTCAGCTCCTCCTCCCACTATAAAGTAACACAAACATGCTGTTAACAGAGTTTCTTAGTCTTGTCGGTTATTAAAGGGATAGTTCACACATTAATTACAAACCTTTCATTATTAACACACCCTCCTGTTGATCCAAACCTGCACTACTTTCTTTTTTCCGTGGAACACAAACATGTATTTGGAATGTTTCTACTTCTTTTTGCCCATGCAATGTTTTCCATGGGGTGTAACATTGGACCCCACCGACTTTAATTATATATGAAAAAAAAAAGCACTAAACATTTTTCATATTCAGTTATCTGTATTCCACAGGACTCCTTTCAAGTCCTAGTTTCTTGAGTTGCATTATTATTGGTTTTTGCCAAGTATCACTGTTACCATTGCTTATACATTTATTATAAATAAATATAATATAAATACAAATGCACAAAACTGCAAGTGTATGAAAATAGTCTGTAATTTGGCCTTTATTACTCATTTAATACATGTCTGCAATGAGATATTAACATAAATTTCTGACAAAGTACCGCGGTTACAGTTAGTGTTACCACAGTAAATCCATGATAATTGACTACTTTCAAGTCCTAGTTTCTTGACTTGCTTTATTATCGGTTTTTACCATTGCTTATACTTGGGGTTAAGCATTTGAAGAAAGCTTTGAAACAAAATATTAAACTTAACGGTATGGACATCATTGATTTAATGAATAAATAAACCATGAAGCTTGTTTGGACTTGGAGAAGCATGCTATTATTTTTTTTCTCTCGACCCAATTGTATGTAGATTATTCAACTGGTATTTACACGTTTTAAAGTTGATTTTATAAAGACAAACTTGGGGAAGTTCTCTAGAGAAGGACAAAAAATAAACATGTCTGGGGCATTTCTCAAAATATATTTGTAATATTCCACAGAAGAAAAAAGTCATACAGGTTTGAAACATCATGAGTATAAGAAAACAGTGCCAGAATTAAAATATTTGGGTGATCTATCCCTTTAAATTGTGAAGATGCATTTCTTTATAAATGGCCGTACAGTTTAAAGCCTGGCCTCCACAATTGTGATGTTCCTCTGTTCTCTGAAAGATCCCTCGTGCTTTAACTGAGTTAATCACGTGTCAAGTTAAATTGTAACCATTTAGTTGTTTATTGTTTAGCAAGTGTTTAGAACAGGTCTCTTGAAGGACTGTACAGGTGGGAATTGTAACTTATTGTCAAATGAAGAACTAGTGATTGGTTACACGGTGTCCTAACCAGGCAGATGACAGATGTTTTTCCCATGCTAATCAGAGTTTTTGTCCTAAACAGCCATGCCAGCGATAAGTGACGTGAGACAGGGGATTCTATTTTTAGAATGATCTCTATTCAAGAACATACAAACCATGTGCCCAGTGTCACTAGGGTTGGGTACTGAAAGGCACCGGTACCTATATAACCGGTATACCGGACTGAATCAGAACGCTGATTTCGGTGCCACTTAAATTCAAACGTGTGTTTGCGCTTTGGCTGGCGCCGAGCCAGAGACAGTTGCACTCAGTGCTCGTCACACATCACAACTATTCAGTGTTTTCAACCACATGTTTATTTTAGGCTTCAGACATTTAAATGCTCATAAGTAGCCTAACGTTACTAGCAAAAAATACACACTGATGTCTCTGGAAGTGGCACAAACTTTCCTTTCAGACAGTTATAATTTGACTATGTGTTTTATTCACATCAGCTACACATTATATAGTAACTATATAATTTACTCTATTCTCCCAGTTCACCGGTCACTTATGTGTTTCATGAGACGTGGATAGGGTTGTAAATCCGACAGATCTGATTCTGAGGCGCATATTAACATGGCGCCGCCCATTGTGCATTATAGATCAACTAACACACATCCACTCACACATATTTGAAAATCAGAATATCAGATAGTTCAGGACATGGTTAAAGGTCCCGTTCTTCGTGATCCCATTGTTCAAACTTTAGTTAGTGTGTAATGTTTCTGTTAGAGCATAAATAATACCTGTAAAATTATAAAGCTCAAAGTTCAATGCCAAGCGAGATATTTTATTTAACAGAAGTTCCCTTTCAAAGCCTAAAGCGAACGGCCGGCTTGGACTACATCCTGGTACTTCCTTCATCAATTACGTCAGTAGAACAGACTAACCTCCGCCCACAAGAATACGCGAAAAAAGGGGGCATGGTCTTGTTGCTGTCCCACGTGGAGAAGAGGAAGTGTCGCGTGGAGAAGAGGAATTGTTGCATTTGACTGTGTTTGTCGCCATGTCGTCGAGACGCTGTTATTTTCATCCCGGAGTCAAATCACCTTTGTTTGGCTTTCCCAGGGACGCTGTACTTAGAGATCATTGAGCGCATACATCTCCCTGTTAAGAGGCGTGACCTTTCCGTGCAACGTGCGCTAAGCTGCTGTCGAATCACAACACAGGAACCTTTCCACGTGCGCTAAGCTGCTGTCGAATCACAACACAGGAACCGTGCCACGTGCGCTAAGCTGCGGTCAAATCACAACACGGGAACCGCTGGCACAATCATAACTCGTTACGTATTTCTGAAGGAGGGACTTCATAGAACAAGGAACTCATCAGCCGTTTTCAGGACAGTGAAAACAGCGGTATACAGATAAGTAAATTGTGTGAAAAATACTGTTTTTTTACACGTGAAACATGAACACATGTTATATTGCACACTGTAAACACAATCAAAGCTTAAAAAAACACGAAGAACGGGACCTTTAACAAGTTTGTGAATATTTTGAATAAAAAAATAAAAAAAACCCGATACAGCTGAGCTGTCATACCGCGCGCTATTGCGGCTGCTGTGTGTCATGTGAGAAGCACGATGGACGCGTCTCCATGGAAACAATAAGGCAATGCATTCTAAAATATTTAGCCATAGAATATGGTCATATTTCTGCTAAATAATGCTGAAGCTTGAAGCTGGTTTGTAGCAGACCAAGAATACAGACTACTACTGTTATTACTGTAACTGTTATTCAGAGTTAAATTAGGCCTATTGTAGTTAGATTAGATGGCTTAGGTTTTACTGTGAATTTAGCCTAAATTGTGTTTTGTATTTATTTATGTTATATATTTAAGTATACTTTAATCTTTTAACAAATGGTTCAATTTAAATCATAATTAAAAAAATAAATAAAAAGCCATTCTTTAAATGTCATACACCTCATTTCGTGGCTCTTGTTTTTTTTTTTAAAGTATCGGTTTAGGCACCGGTACCGTTTTAAAAGTATTGGTTTGGCACCGGTATCAAAAAAACCCCAAATGATACCCAACCCTAAGTGTCACTGATAATCTCAGGTACTGATTATTGCTTTGTGTATCATTTTTGACCGTTGTACTCGTGTTTCACACGAGAGACGCATGTTTAGGTAAAGTGAAAAAAAGTTTTTCTTTGTCCGTTCCACTGCTTCACATGTTTTTAAATGCAAAAAGTACTGGGGCTTTGGCTCTTTGCATTTACTATACATAAATACATGATACTGATTTGTTAATAATTTATGCAATTTACAAAATTTATATTTGATTTATAAATGCTAGTTTAAATGTTATGCAATTATAATTTTTTTTTTTTTGTACAGACAGTCATGTTAATTCATTTGCCTTGAAAAAAATATTTCGGGCCAGATTTACTAACAGCTTGCGCCAGTGCAAACCCTGTCAGGATTTACTAAAAAGACACAGTGAAAAATTAGTGCGGAAAAGTTGTGGACAGTTATTTTTGCAGCTGACCTTATTGCATAATGCATTTATAGGAATTTCCCTTTCAGACACAAAATTTTTGGGAGGAGAGTATTTAAATGAACAATGCAAGGCGATTTTACTAAGGTTTGTGATCGTCAATTTACTGTTATTTGTGCCATTATTTACTGCCTTTGTCTTTAAACCAGACGTTGGTAGGTTTCGTTGGACAAGATCCGGCTTAATGTGGTGCATTAATATTTTGCTCATTGCGCCCTCTTGTGGTCTCTGGTGACAAGCCAAAAGCTTTTTTCTCCTAACTGAAAATATGCCTTTTAAATTCAAGTATAATTTGAATATTAGTAACATATAAAGGGTAACTTCAGTGATTTAGCATTAAGCTTTGTATCAGTAGAAACCCTGTAGTATATTTTAATTATGGTACTTTCTAGGGCTGTAATCAACCAAAGAAAATCTTGGTCGACTGAGGTCTTGAAATTTTCGACTAAAGATTGACTAAAAATGACGTTAGGAAAAAAAACGTTAAATTAATTAGCTGCACACTGTGCGCAGTACTTGGTAGCCTTGTTGTCTGCCTAAATGAATTATAAATAAACGTAAAAAACTAGTAGGTTATTTGCAGTATATTAAATCATTTTTGACCTGATTATTTTGCACTGAAATGAGTCTGACACACGAGTCTTTCGGCTCTGACAACGTTGCATCACGTGCACCATCATCGCCTATGATTTCCGAAAATATAGTACAATGTTGTCAACTAGTGATATACTCACAAGAACTTTTGAGGAACATGCAACATAATTTAGACAATTGTTTTTGTCATATGTATTATACTAACTGACAAACACTATAATTTCAGCCGCTCTGTGCAGCTCGAAGGATCAGCTCAGCTTCGTGGCTGAGACACGAATAGACTATTAACTTAAAGCTTTTACTCTTAACCACAAAAGGAACGTCCACTTTAATAAAAAAGGAATATTTATTAAACAAGCCAGATCAAGAGCAGAAACAACGCTCTTCCAATTAAATAAATAATATCCAGCAAACTAGCCTTCTTCAATCTGTCTCTCTTCTCCAGTGGGTTGGGCTAATCCAAAAGAAGTGGAAACAAGGGGGTGTTCTGAAGACAGCCTGTTATCTGTGAAACGGGTGCTCTGAAAACACCCCCATTAGCAATTAGTGCTCTCCACTTGATGAAATGAACGCGGCGCGGCAAAACTAACGAAATGAACGCGGCAAAAAATCGACCAATCAGAATTTTGGTCGAGCCAGAACGTATCGACTAATAATCGACTGGGAGATTACAGCCCTAGTACTTTCCTCCCTCATATCCCCCTGAGACGAGAGAATTATGCATTTTATTTCTGGAAAAAATCCTCCGATGATGCAACAATTGTCATTTTGCATCATCGGAGGATTTTTTGGCCAGAAGTTAAAAACTACAGCCTGTAGAAGGAGCTGTTCCACATGTTTTCAACCCGCCCAAAGGGGAGAGATCTCACGCACAGAATGTAAATGTGCTCGGTCTCGGGCATTCATAACGGAGCGTTTCAACCTTTCAATTAATTCCTATGAAAGTTCAGCTTCCATATGCAATCAGAAAACAAGCCAGACTGGACACGCGCTGAGAATGACAGCCCTCAGCTCTGCTCAGCTCTTACTTCCCTCTCGTGCTGAATGAAATCTGACTCCTGCTGCGTTTTTCCTGAGACTTTCGTTTCGGCTCACTCACACTTTATTGAAAAGACACTTTACGTTTTTAATTGTAGTGTTTATTCTCTAACTGAACAAAATTATTGTATTTATTATGAAGATGAAAACAACGCTGGGGGCGGTGTAGGGAGTGGCCTCGTAGGGCAGCGAAGCAACTTGTTGTCTTTCATCCACATGAGACAAAAATACATTTTCTGTCTTTTCTCAGTCTAGAAGGCACCAAATTCAGAATTTAGTTTTCCAGCCATTTTGACAGCCTTATCCCAGACCATTCACGCGTCAAAGTAGCTGGAGCAACTTCTTTTGCATATGAAGAGACGTGCACGGACAAGTGAGCAATGTACACAATTTCTCTCGAAAACGATTCCCACTTGGTCTAAAATATAAACATTTATAATAGGCTGGAAGAAGGATTGATGGTGTATTTATTATTTAAGTTTTGTTAATTTTAAACATCAAAAGTTACATACTGTACCTTTTAAAAGTGTCCTATTATGCTTTTTCAACTTTAGTTAGTGTGTAATGTTGCTGTTTGACACCTAAAAAAAGATAAAAAAGATCTGAAAGTTTAGAAGAATACATGCTTTAGTAGCGTGTTATTGCCATGTCAAAGAGACACTTCCCCCCCCCCCCCCCACCCCACCCCCGTGGAAAACAACTTGAACTTTTAAACTCAATTTGTTTGGCCTTCCTCAGGCGGATGATTCGGGACGAACTTAGAAAACGGTGGTTAAAATGTATTTTTAACACTGTTCCTGAACATTATAACCCCAACGTTTATCTGTGTGCGGCACATTTTACAGATGACAGCTTCCAGAACTTAAGAGAGTACAATTTCGGGCTGTCGGCTATGCACGAAAGCTTCTCCTGAAAGAACATCCCTTTGTCGGGACAATCAGTTGTTTATGGATCACAACCTGCAAGCATGTTTTATTATTTGTGGCTCTGCAAGCCCGCTACCTATCATTACAGCGTTGATGAAGTGTTTAGCTATGGGGCTCTCGCTTTTGTAAGACTGATCTTTAGGAACTTTCCACTCTGAAATGTCCTGTAAAATCTGGGCTTGCAAAGGTTCTGGACGATCCTCTTGTCCGTTAACATTCTCAGGTTCTGAATCGGGCTTGAATTGGTATGGCAAAATTGATAGCATCATTAATATTTACAGATGAAACTCGCAGTTATGGTAAAGTGTGTGACATTTATAGAACATGCTCCAAAGCGGTTTACCAAGTATAACACACCGGGCCAGCTAACCAATCAGAGCACATTTCGTATTTCGTAAGGAGGGGCTACATCGAATCAGGAACGAAATTCATTTGATACTGACTGGAAACAGAGGTGCTACATTTTTATAATGTAAAATATGTGGGAACATAATGTGGTTTTTTTTTTTTTTTTTTTTTTTTTACAGTCAAGCATGAAAACCTATGCTAGTACACACCAAAAACAAAATCAAGATTTTGTAAAAGGGCATAATAGGACTCATTTAAATAAATAATCTAACTGAATGCTGTATGAATGCAACTGTAAGTTGTTGCCATTACTAGCCTTTAGCACCTGGTCTTGTTTTGTGTGAAATGGCAGCAAATTGGGGATGAAGCGGTGCTACATCTTCCATGAATATTGACATTTGATGTTGATGTTATCAGCTATGTAGATGCATTATTTCTGCCTTGGTTTTAATAATGTTAATTGTTACAAATGTTATTATTTTGACTATGTAGACCGTAGTGCGCTTGCAGAGAATGCCTGCCCACACTGATTGGCTATGATTTTGATTGATTGATTTTGTCGCTGCTGTCACATCTGGTGTGGACAGATTGGTTGTCACTGGAAGCACATTTAGTTAGGACACGGTGTTATACTGATTTTGTGTGAAGTTCGTGCTATCCAATAACTCATGAACTCGTTGGCTGATTGTTTTTACTGATTCATTAAAAAGGACAACATTTACGTTTGTTCATTTGCGAATTAGGCTGCACTGTCACGCTGTTTCTGCCCAACTACAGGTGCTGGTCATATAATTAGAATATCATCAAAAAGTTTATTTATTTCACTAATTCCATTCAAAAAGTGAAACTTGTATATTATATTAATTCATTACACACAGACTGATATATTTTAAATGTTTATTTCTTTTATTTTGATGATCATAACTGACAACTAAGGAAAATCCCAAATTCAGTATCTCAGAAAATTTGAATATTACTTTAAACCAATACAAAGAAAGGATATTTAGAAATCTTGGCCAACTGAAAATATGAGCATGTACAGCACTCAATACTTAGTTGGAGCTCCTTTTAACTGAATTACTGCAGCAATGCGGCGTGGCATGGAGTCGATCAGTCTGTGGCACTGCTCAGGTGTTATGAGAGCCCAGGTTGCTCTGATAGTGGCCTTCAGCTCTTCTGCATTGTTGGGTCTGGCATATCACATCTTCCTCTTCACAATACCCCATATATTTTCTATGGAGTTAAGGTCAGGCGAGTTTGCTGGCCAATTAAGAACAGGGATACCATGGTCCTTAAACCAGGTAGTCCTGTTGGAAAATTAAATCTGCATCTCCATAAAGTTGGTCAGCAGTAGGAAGCATGAAGTGCTCTAAAACTTCCTGGTATACAGCTGCATTGACCTTGGACCTCAGAAAACACAGTGGACCAACACCAGCAGATGACATGGCACCCCAAACCATCACTGACTGTGGAAACTTTACACTGGACCTAAAGCAACGTGGATTGTGTGTCTCTCCTCTCTTCCTCCAGACTCTGGGACCCTGATTTCCAAAGGAAATGCTAAATTTACTTTCATCAGAGAACATTACTTTGGACCACTTTTTTTCCTTTTTGTCTTTAGCCCAGGCGAGACGCTTCTGATGCTGTCAAGAGTCTGCTGTTGTTCAAGAGTGGCTTGACACAAGGAATGCGACAGCTGAAACCCATGTCTTGCATCCGTCTGTGCGTAGTGGTTCTCGAAGCATTGACTCCAGCTGCAGTCCACTCTTTGTGAATCTCCCCCACATTTTTGAATGGGTTTTGTTTCACAATCATCTTCAGGGTGCTGTTATCCCTATTGCTTGTACACTTTTTTTTCTACCACATCTTTTCCTTCCCTTCAACTCTGTTAATGTGCTTGGACACAGAGCTCTGTGAACAGCCAGCCTTTTTTGTACCGACCTTTTGTGTCTTGCCCTCCTTGTGCAAGGTGTCAATTGTCGTCTATTGGACAACTGTCAGGTCAGCAGTCTTCCCCATGATTGTTTAGCCTACAGAACTAGACTGAGAGACCAATTAAAGGCCTTTACAGGTGTTTTGAGTTAATTAGCTGATTAGAGTGTAGCACCAGGTGTCTTCAATATTGAACATTTTCACAATATTATAATTTTCTGAGATACTGAATTTGGGAATTTCCTTAGTTGCCTGTTATAATCATCAAATAAATAAATAAACATTTGAAATATATCAGTCTGTGTTTAATGAATGAATATAATATACACGTTTCACTTTTTGAATGGAATTAGTGAAATAAATCAACTTTTTGATGATATTCTAATTACATGACCAGCACCTGTGTATATATATTTTTCTTTGACCTCAAAACCAAATGATTCATAGGGTTTTCCCAGGAACTTCTAAAGTTTCACTGCATGTGGTAAGGTTGTGTAAAACAAGGGATCTTACAAAATTTTGCCATTTCGATGAACACAAAGTCTAGATGGAGAGATTAGAGTACTGGAATTTAAACCAAATTAAGGAATTTAAGTTAAGGAAGTAAAACCAAATAATTAATTTGTATCTGCATTCTACTGGATGATATGTTAAGTATTTGTATTATATAATTTGATTATTAAATGAACTGACATAATAATTATCATGATTATTTTTTAGTATTTATTTGGCCATGCGTTTATCTGAAACCTTTGGTAGTTTACAAATTTCATGCTCTTTGTCACCTACCTATCTACAATAAAAGGCTAAAAAATACTGAAGCTTTAATTGTATTAAACCTTTTTTTCCCCCTCCTTTTCTGTGCTTTCACCCAGCCCTGCTGCATACCATTGGTTTCCTTACTTATTTTCCCCATACATTTGTTTACCTAGATTGTGGAATTTTGTGACTATGCGTTTTTGGATTTCCTTGAAAACAGGGGACTTGTTGAATATAACTTCCTCTTCCCTTTTCTGTTGCGTTTTTCTTTTCTCAAGGAGGAAAAAGTGTTTTTTTTTTTCTTCCCACAAAGGCCATAAGAAAATGTCCTTACTAAAGCACTGACTACGTACTTGACGGCTGTCGCCACCATAATCAACCCTACTTTATGGGTGATCAAATACTTTTATTTATTTATTTATTTTTATTTAATTTCCAAAAGCGCAAACATAGGCTATTTCATTGGTCAACTCAATCACGCAGTCGCCTGTCAAGTTCTGTCGGCAATGAGCCCTGTGATTGACATGACCAATAAAATCTTTAGAATTAACTATGGGTGGAATTTGTGCTTTACTGCTTCGGGGGAAAAGTCACACTGACAACCATTTGCAAGGACAAAGTGAATGGACATCATTCATTTTTGAGAGTTCTTGAGATCCGGCAACATGAGACTGTTTGTGGTTGGAAGGTTTATTATGAGACCCACCACACACAAATGTTTTGTTTTTTTTGTTATTCAAAATTGAATCAAGATATGTTAAGTGCTTGACTGTTTGAGTTTTGGCACAGTTTTGAAGCTTTACACTAGAAACATTGGAGGCCTGCCGTTTTTTTTGTATTTTTTTGTTACTAGTTGGTTTGCTTGTGATGTTTACTTTTCCACTGCCATGAGCTCCTTGGAGGTTTGTTGCTTTTTATTCACTAATTTACACCTTTTGGCTTGTGACATATGTTGTTTTGGTTTGTTTTTCGTGTCAATTCAAACCCGTTTCAGGAGGTAGGTTACACGCCAATAAATTACTTTAGGTTGTAGCTTAAAGAAGGTTAAACTTAAGTTAATTTACATTTGTGCATTTAGCAGATGCTTTTATCCAAAGTGATTTGCAGAAGAACAAAGCATTCATCAAAGAGCCAACTGTTGTTGTAGTACACAATGCCGAGTTTATAGACAACTAGATTAGGAAATGATGTGTGCAGAATTCTTTTTTATTTGTTTTTTATTTTTTTGTGTTTGTGTGTGTGTGCTTTGGTTTAAGAGTGTGAGTTCATTGAGTGTTTGCGGAAGAGGTGCGTCTTCAGCTGCTTCTTAAAAGGGGTGATGTTTGGCACCTGAAAGGAACAGAGAGAGTGAAAGTTTTGGAGTGACTTTTTGCCTCATTGTGAGGGAACAAGATGACATGGCTCATTCAGTGACCTGAGCTGGTGGGAGGCAGCATACATTTGTAATAGTGGGTTGAGGTAGGGGGAAGCTGTTCCAGTGGTTGTCCTGAAAGCCAGCGTAAGATCTTTTAAACTTGATTCTGGCAACAAGTGGGAACCAGTAGAGTGAGATCAGGAGGGGTGTGACGTGAGTTCTCTTGCTGATTGAAGACTAGGTTTAATTTAATCTAGATAAATAAAACGGTTATTTTCTTAAATCAGGAACACTAAGCTACACATAACTTTCCATGTTATATAAGGACAACAGAAAGAAGTTATCCAAGGCCCATCATTTGAGATAAGACACTGTTCCTGTGTAGACATATTTGGACATTTCCAATGTCATGAATAAGCTATCTGTTCCTTTTGGAACATGGGGGCCCATCAGGACTGCCTATGCATAGGGCCCGGGATCTTGTGCTACACCCCTGGACAGACTGCAACGGTTGGAGTAAAAACATCTTCATTTATGTTCTACTGAAGAAATCTTTGATGCCCTGGGGGTAAGCAGATAAACATCAAATTTACATTTTTGGGTGAACTATCCCTTTAACTTTAATTGGAAAAGCCACCACGTTTGCACAGGATGTCAGCTAAATGAACGTGAAATCAAATTTTTTCAAAATTGTGGTCATGTGTTGGCCTGCTGCAGAAAGTACACTCTTATCTTGTTCCATTTACGTTTTTTTCTTTTCTTTTTTCTTTTTTTTTCCTGGTGCACAAATCAACAATCGGTTTGACCAGCAGAATTCCGTGTAAATAATTGCGTTAGAGTAGTACCACAACTTAAACTCAAAGACAGCAGTTTTCCTTTTTAAAAATGCAAAAATGTTTACATTGACATTTAAGTCAATGTTGGTTAACTTTTTATTGGTGTTTGTTTGCTAATGAATGCATCACTATTACTCATAGACAGCGCTTCCTAAATTTGACACTTATTGAGAATAGAGAAGACATGCAAGCACAGATGATGCTGTTCCTTTGGTGTCTCTTCCCCCCCAAACTAATTTTGAAACAGCCATTGCTAGAGACCTCGATTCATGGAAACTGATATGAAAAGGTAATTTGAACCTGTGAACAGTTAGTTGTTCCCCTTTAAAGCATTGATGGAAGGAGGCTTGGTGGGTGTTGGAAGGAGGAACTCAACCTTCTGCTGCAGTATGTATTTTTCTTGGCCTGTCATTGGCTGCTCAAGGCAGCCTGCTGTTTGCTGCTGTAGCATAGGGGCAAATGTCAAGTATGATGTCAGCCTGATGATGCAAGCCACTGCACTCAGTAGGATCAATGACCAGTCACATGTTGTTTACATTAAGTTCATGGACACTGGTGATGTCACATAGCAAATTCAGGAAAACCCCTCTACAGACATTAGTAATTTTATTAATGATTATCGAATATAGACCAGGGATGCCAATTTTCAGGAATTTTGAAAGATGAAGTCTGATTAATTGATCGAATGTTACTGTCATTGTGTATGTCTCTGTGTTCGGGTGGGGACCGTGTTACTTATATTATGTAGAGATGGTGTCTAAACAATATCTGTTGTATTATTTACGTAGATGTTTTTAAATAAAGCATTCACTTAAGGGCTCGACAGTGAGACCATTTCACTTGCATTTACGACTAAAAATAGATGTGTGCGAACTGTAAAATGTATTATGTGCGAATAAAAAAAATCCCTGTGGATCAGTTTTCTTAAATGTACGATCATAAGAAGCGTCTTAATGATCATTTAAGGCATCTTATATTTTGGGGATGAAAAAACATAAATCGCAATACTGAATTTGAATTTTGAATTAATAATTGTCTTAATAGGCTATGATTTCATTAAATAAATTGGCGAGCCTGTTGATCACACAACAGCTCCATGTTCAGGATTTGAAATGTGAAGCGCTGTTCTACAGGCTTGCACAATTTTATTTCCATTTCATTTAAAGTAAACTATTGTAGCTTCTGTCTGGGATGCCCCTTCACTGGAAGGAAAGACTATGATTTTTTTGACACGTATTATTACATGTATAGATTTTACTAGTATCAGTGTTATTATAGCTAACAAAAACTAAAGGGCAATTCCAGCGTTATGGATGTGACATTTGAACTCATAATGACAGCTGAAATGTCTCAGTAAAAATACATTTCTTACCATATTTAATTCGGCATTGCATATTCTCAGAGCACCCAATCTGGGGAATTGACAGCAAAAATATTTTTTTCTAAAATATATTTAAGACCCCCCAAAAAAGGAAAACAGCTATGCGTTATGGATGTGACAGGAAATAACAGAGTTTTTGGTAGACTGTTCGATTTTCTTTAAAGTCTGTGAACTTTTAAGTCGAATGTTTAAATATTGCTATCCACATGATGAAGGGGTCTTATCTGAACATAAAAATATCAAAGTTTAAATTGTAAATTTTTTTATGAAGTGTATCATGAGGAAAAACCAACGTTATGGATGTGACAAAACCCTGTTATGGATGTGACGAGTCTGAAATACACATAGAATCTGTTTGGAAAATCAACAAACAAACTATCATGGCACTTTTGTTGACACATAAAATTACTCTAAATGCCAGTTTTGATATTAAGAAATATGATTGCAATATGAAATATAAAATAATTGACAATGAGAGAAGATGAGGGTGAAGGAATTTATTTATTTATTTAATTTGTTCATGCTTAACACTTTCTTCTGTCATTAATATTATAATTATTATAATTCATGAACTTTATATTATATATATATATATATATATATATATATATATAAAATATGTCTTTAGCCTACATGTTTATTTTTTTAAACCCATCTTCGGTAATGAAAGAATGGGCTATCTCAACTGAACTATCAGGTCAAGCTACTTGATATAAGACTTGATATAACTCGATTTCTATTCAAATTATTTTCCCGAATTGTGTGCTATTAGTATCTTACCATTTTATCAATCTGATCTGGTAGGCGTTCAGCTTTAAGAAAACGCTATCTTCGAGCTGTCAAAACCTCCTGAAGGACAGGAAGAGCGAGCGAATTAGAGGCGCCTGTTTCGCGCCTAAACCAATCAGGTTCCTGTGCACTTTCAATACGCCTCTCTACTAGGAAGTGAATACTATGAACACACGGGACATTACAGCAGAGTCGATACGGAACATAGTCAGATTTTCATTATTGTTTGAGATGTTGATCGCAATCTAATTTATTTATCACATCATAAATATGTCCAGAAAGCGACCATTTGTTTTGCTAAAGTTTACTTATGATTGTACTTATAGCCTAATGACCTAAGGCAATGTTACGTTTCACTGAAACACAGAGGAGAAATGTGTTTATCACTGCCATGCCGCCAGCAACAGGAACACACGTTATGTCACGTGGGTTTGATTTTAGAATTTTCTTTAAATGTAACGTCCGTAACGTCACATCCATAACGCAAAATTAAAATGTTTACAAGAAACAAAAGGGCACGAAATGTTCATCACATTATACATTCATATAAGTTAACATTGCACAGAAACGTTGGACATTTTTGCATCAACACTGTATGTGTAGCATGAACTTATCCTCTAAAACGTTATGGATGTTACTTGGCCCTGGAACTCACCGACACATTTAACAAGAGGCTTATACATTTCTAGAGCTTTACTGTTAAAGCAAGCTAAGTGTACACAATGCATAATCATCCCCTTGTTCAACAGGAAATCGACAAATAATAACATTTTGTTGAACCATTGAGTCTATCTATTCCCTTTCTTGAAAATGGTAAAACAGACATTTTAAAAACTCTGCTTGCATTGGCACACACCTTGTATATGATGTAATAAAACAGTAAATATCTAAACAATTCAATGAGAATGGTTACATACAATAAAATATAGACCCAAATGAAAATTTTAAGAATAAGTATGTTTGTGTGTGGCCAACTTTTTTTTTTCATGGTAAAGATGACCTTTGCATGGAATTGCCCTAAAGCCAAAAAAAATCTTTATTTGAAATGAATAAATGTTAACTAGCATAAAATAAAATGTGTAAAAACCTTAAACTTTTCTTATTTTCATTTAGTTGAAATGAACTTGTTATTTAGTTTCATTAACCTGATGTACCAAATTAAAACTGAAATAAAAATTAATAAAAACTATACAGACATTTAAAAAAAAAAAGACAAAACAGAATTACTAAAACTTAAATTCAAATGAAAGCAGAATTAAATTGAATTCAAAATATGAACAAAAACGATATTGTATCTCAGTGATACTAAAATAACACTATTATGGCAAAAATATGTTACAGTGTATATAATATATAATATATACATGCAGAAATATTTGCGCTCCTTTTTTCAACTTGGGTGCACAGATGCCCCTTGGGAAAAAATAAGCATCAAGCATCAACTATCACTTTAAAACCGTGGTTTAATTCCGTGTTATATTGTTAGTTTAAGTTTACTTTGCAATACTATTTACTCAAAGTAGAAATTATTCAAACTTTTACTAGCCAAGTTAGTTACAGTGTTTTTTACAGTGTACTTTTTCACTGTTTTTCAATGTAAACACGCTAGATCGATTTAACCATTGCGCTTGCATTTCACATCTTTTGAGTGCTGGTGGACCACTGTCCACTGTCTAATATATGTTTAAAAGTCAGTCTAATGAAAAACAAAAACTTTTCTTCAAATTGTGACTGAATCCTTTTATAATCACTGAAGCTATCAGTCAGTTCAGTATGATACTATAAAATAACAATGGTGCATTTAATAATAGTAGAATATTTAAATTATCCCTATACATTTTTTTTTGCACATTATTGTTGTTAATAATAGTTAATTTTATCTGCATCTCAATTCAAGCTCAGTGCTTTACTGTCAAATTTATTTGACGATTGTAATTTTATGATTAAATTAACTTTATATCGATAGGTGAGCCATAATCGAATCATTCGGCACATATTTCTAAAATGAGGGATGGGCCACAAATCCGTGAGTACAGTTTGCCAAGCGTGTGCACGGATTATGGATTTTTTGGTACACATTGAAAAACCTGAATGTACTGTTTACAAAGCACCCTGATTGGAAATTCATGAGTACAGTTTATTAATCCATTGGTGCGAATTTTTTATTTATTTTTTTAATTCTGTGAGTACAATTTATAAACTTGGGGAAGAAATGGCAAAACTGGCCACGGATTTGCGGGTGTGTGGTTTTTATTTTATTTTATTTTTTTATGTTTTTTTTAAAAAAATAATTCTGTGAGTACAATTTATAAACTTGGGGAAGAAATGGCAAAACTGGCCATGGATTTGCGGGTGTGTGGTTTTTTTTTTTTTTTTGTAATGTTTTTTTTTTTAAATAATTCTGTGAGTACAATTTATAAACTTGGGGAAGAAATGGCAAAACTGGCCACGGATTTGCGAGTGTTTTTTTTTTTTTTTTAAATTCTGTGAGTACAATTTATAAACTTGGGGAAGAAATGGCAAAACTGGCCACGGATTTGCGGGTGTGTTTATTTTTTTATTTTTTATTAATTTTTTTATTTTTTTATTCTGTGAGTACAATTTATAAACTTGGGGAAGAAATGGCAAAACTGGCCACGGATTTGCGGGTGTGTGGTTTTTTTTTTTTTTGTAATGTTTTTTTTTTTAAATAATTCTGTGAGTACAATTTATAAACTTGGGGAAGAAATGGCAAAACTGGCCACGGATTTGCGGGTGTGTTTTTTATTTATTTTTTTATTCTGTGAGTACAATTTATAAACTTGGGGAAGAAATGGCAAAACTGGCCACGGATTTGCGGGTGTTTTTTTTTCTTTCTCCTACAGGTGACTTCATGTAGGAGGATACAGGCTGCGTGCAACTGCGGAAAAATATTTAGGCGCACCGGTGCGAGTGACCCGATCGATTCTCATGAATAGATGTATAATACAATCGGAATAAAAACTACAACTGCCAAAGTGCATCAACACTGACTGACTGAGCAACTGTTACGTTTCGTGCTGCAATAAACTGCTTTTCATGCCTTCTGTCAGCAGAGCATGTGCAAAAAACGTGTGCGATGGACTACACTTCACAGATAGTTTATAAGGTGAAACCACGGTCTATGGGTGAAACGGGTGTGACGCGGCCATGCGCACTTACTAGAAATACCACATTTGGATTATCATAAACAAGGTCGAAAATTAACAGGGGCTTGGTGCAAAAATGCCACCAAAAATGAATTAATTAAAAAATAATTAAAAAAAGCCCCTGTATGAGTTCTTGATATAATCTTTATCAGCTGCAGTCCATAAAAATGATGAGGCATATGAGTGAGTACATCATGAATCCATTTTCCAAACCGTGTTTTTATCTTACCCTGAATCACTACGGTGCACGTATAATAAGTGTTTATATTCTGACGATTCAATTCCAGATCGGGTCGCAGCGCTGCGGAGGAGTACAGTCCCTGCGTGACTCGCCATAGACATTTACCCCTTTTCCACCAAGGCAGTGCTAGAGCTAGATCGGAGCCAGAGCTAGTCCCAGTTCATAGTTGGTTCAACTGAGGAGCCTTCTAAGAACCGTTTGCTTTTCCACAGGCTAGAGAGCCACAACAGAGCCAGGTCTTACGTCACTGTATACGTCTCATCTTTCTCAGCAACGCTAGCGGGAAACACAAACACACCAGGCTTGTTTGAGATGCATCGGCGCTGCGCAGACCGATCCACGTATAATATTTAAAAAAACGCATGAGTGAATCAAAAGCATAAGGAGTCGTGTGCTCTCGCTGGACTCGTTATCATACGGCGATCGGTCTCTGCACAGCACCGCTGCGAACAAGCCTTCCATCAACACTGCAAACGATGCGTTACTATTGATTCACATGACTTTACGATCCTACATCGGCATCAAAACACAACGAAAACAGCGAATCCAATGCATTCGTGCAGTTCGCCGTAATTTGTATAGACGGAGATTACAAACGAGCAGCAGCTGTTAGCTCCATTAGCTGCTATTTCAACAATGGCGGATCTCAAATCTGTTTGTCTTGTTGACCCCGCCCCCAGCGCCTGACGTAATCGGTTCTTACTTCTAGCCCTGTTCTAGCACAGCAATGTTTTGGTGCTACTTAAGAACCACTTTTCCTGGCTCGGAGCTGGGGCTTTGGGTGTGGAAACACAAAGAACTGATTTGAAACTAGGCTCTGGCTCCGAACTAGCTCTAACACTGCTTTGGTGGAAAAGGGGTAATAAACAGAGAGAAGTAGCTCCAGCTGCAGTGTTCTTCCGCGAGACGCGTGCAGTTCTGTTTATCAAGCGCCAGAGCGCCTAAAGTTACGGACAGCTATTACTCCGAGTATTGGCATGATTGCAAATGTGATGCTGATCTTGTTCAAAAGTCCAATAGACAAGTTGATATTAAGTAACAACGTTTTAGCCACAATACTGTTTATTTCGTGAAAATTAAAACTACACCAGAACTGTTGAGCATTTCCAAGCGGTTCGATTCAAATTAATTTGCGTTTGAACGATTGCGTTTGAATGAATGACTCCCACATAGACTTGACGCCACCTACTGGTTGTTTTATTTTCATTTATACTTTGCATGGACTTTTATTTAAAATATAAATCTTTTAACTAAGTTTAAGTTTAACTTGTACATAGCCTATTTCTAAATTCAAAAACTTATATTTAAAACATTCATACAACATTATTTACCCATGAGCTGCATTATATCTATGTAAATGTGTAAACACCACTTCAGATAGAGCTGCTGTGCCACTTCTACAGTGCAAAGATTGATCTTTTGATGCTGATTTAATTAGATTGGTAACAGTCTGGTTGTGTCTTATTGCTCTAACTGAATTTATTGTTTAAATTAAAATTTTAAAGACAACTTTTCTATTTTAATTGAAGAAATTGACAAAAGATGATGCATACGTTCTAATAAGATTAGAAAACATTGCTCTTATAATGGTAAAAATGCCCCTGGACATTAATTTAAAGGGACAAAGATCATCCTGTAATGGGAAAGTTATAATTGGAATGCGTGATATTGATCAGAAAGTGCTCCTACATTTTTGACTGCTTGAATTTTTTTAAATTAGGAGCACAAGTGCTCCTCAAGAAAAATGTTAGCGTAGATCCCTGTATACACTCACCTAAAGGATTATTAGGAACACCATACTAATACTGTGTTTGACCCCCTTTCACCTTCAGAACTGCCTTAATTCTACATGGCATTGATTCAACAAGGTGCTGAAAGCATTCTTTAGAAATGTTGGCCCATATTGATAGGATAGCATCTTGCAGTTGATGGAGATTTGTGGGATGCACATCCAGGGCACGAAGCTCCCGCTCCACCACATCCCAAAGATGCTCTATTGGGTTGAGATCTGGTGACTGTGAGGGCCATTTTAGTACAGTGAACTCATTGTCATGTTCAAGAAACCAATTTGAAATGATTCGAGCTTTGTGACATGGTGCATTATCCTGCTGGAAGTAGCCATCAGAGGATGGGTACATGGTGGTCATAAAGGGATGGACATGGTCAGAAACAATTCTCAGGTAGGCCATGGCATTTAAACGATGCCCAATTGGCACTAAGGGGCCTAAAGTGTGCCACGAAAACATCCCCCACACCATTACACCACCACCACCAGCCTGCACAGTGGTAACAAGGCATGATGGATCCTTGTTCTCATTCTGTTTATGCCAAATTCTGACTCTACCATCTGAATGTCTCAACAGAAATCGAGACTCATCAGACCAGGCAACATTTTTCCAGTCTTCAACAGTCAAATTTTGGTGAGCTTGTGCAAATTGTAGCCTCTTTTTCCTATTTGTAGTGGAGATGAGTGGTACCCAGTGGGGTCTTCTGCTGTTGTAGCCCATCCGCCTCAAGGTTGTGCGTGTTGTGGCTTCACAAATGCTTTGCTGCATACCTCGGTTGTAACGAGTGGTTATTTCAAAGTTGCTCTTCTATCAGTTTGAATCAGTCGGCCCATTCTCCTCTGACCTCTAGCATCAACAAGGCTTTTTCGCCCACAGGACTGCCGCATACTGGATGTTTTTCCCTTTTCACACCATTCTTTGTAAACCCTAGAAATGGTTGTGCGTGAAAATCCCAGTAACTGAGCAGATTGTGAAATACTCAAACTGGCCCGTCTGGCACCAACAACCATGCCACGCTCAAAATTGCTTAAATCACCTTTCTTTCCCATTCTGACATTCAGTTTGGAGTTCAGGAGATTGTCTTGACCAGGACCACACCCCTAAATGCATTGAAGCAACTGCCATGTGATTGATTGATTAGATAATTGCATTAATGAGAAATTGAACAGGTGTTCCTAATAATATATATATATATATATATATATATATATATATATATATATATATAATATTCAAACGATAAATGCCGCTTTGACACTCTTTAATGTGGCATCGCTGATCAAAGTTCAAGCGGCCGCGCAACACTCGATCATCTGTGAACGCGATCGATCATCTCTTCCTAAAGAATAAACACGAATGAACATCTGAAGGTGTGTTGAGGATACATTACAACTTACTGTCACATATCCAATGGTGTAGGCTAATCGCTTAATCAGTGTTTCAATGGCGGAAAGACCTCAATATAACTGCTTGTAAACTCAACAATATCATGTAGCATCACATTTACCTCAGGCAGTCATTCAGTGTCCACAGAATTTTATTCACTAGACTAGAGAAATCAACTCTTTCACTAAATATATGCACTATATTAGCCTATATATATATTAATTATATTCTACTTAACCTTAACCTTGATTATTTCATGTATGTTTAAATAAACCTGTCATGAAAATGACACATATAAATGATTATATTTCAACAATGAAATGGAGAAACTATTTTATAATTAGATTTAAAAGTTATTGCAAAAACTGCCTTATGTGAAGTTTACATGTTTGTGTACTATGTTATTTGAGTATTGATATACCTAAAATATAAATAGCAACTGAATTTAGGCTAATAGTTTAGCCTAAATTAATATGTAGAAGCATAATTTAAACATTTAATGTTGTGCTTTATAATTTTTCAAAGGCTGCATTTAAATTGCTGTCATGTTAATGTTACATTTTAAAATTAATATTATTTTTGAAGATTTTGCATGTGTTAGTTTTCTCGGTAGTACTCACGGCGGGTTCAGAGAAGTGCTGCTTGAGGATGAGCAAGGTGAGGGAGTATTTTGACAGCCTACACAAAGCTTTTCCATTTTCTTCTGTGTCATGTCAAACTAGTATATAACAATTAAGCTTGATTATAGTCTTGTTATTCTACTGGTTATGAGGGACAGTACAGTATGGAATTTTATATCGGTTTAAAGGAGAAACATTGTGAATGAAACTTGTATGACAGCAGTTGCTGTATCAACATCCTAACTAACTAAGAGATTATACTTGAATAATATATATTTACCAGGAAACATCAAGCTTTTCTTGCTATTTTGTCATGTTACAGATACTTTTCATACACGAGAAGTGCGTTCACACCCGGACACGCAAGTGGTTGTGGTGGTAACAAACAACTATCTTAATGTTCTGACTTATGTGGACTACTTTTATTTGAGAAAATTTGCTTATAATAGGTCCATTTTTTTTATTGAAATTGTATGAGTTAGTTGCGCACATCCCTACACAGCAAGGCATTCTAAAAATGCTTAACACTCAAGTTAAAAGAAGTTATACATTTAAAAAATTAATCTGTAGAACTTGCACTTTTTCCGTTCCTGACCTGTCTTGCTAGCAGCAAAAATGTTTTCTATGTGAATTTTTCTTTGAAAATGAAAAGTGTTATTTTGAAAACTCTTACAATATTAGTGTTTTCTTTTTATTTTAAACATTGACCGAAACTGAAGCATGATCTGTATCTGGTTTTCTTGTGTTCACAGGTATGGCCTCACAAGTCTTGGTCTACCCACCACATGTTTTTCAAACTCAGACAAGTGCCTTTTGTAGTGTGAAGAAACTCAAAGTCGAGCCCAGGAACTGTGTTTACCATGAGAGGGCCTACCCACAGACTTACTTGAATGGTAGAACCCTTGGCATTGCTTACCCGACAAAACTCACTGCTTCATTGAAGACGCGAGATTCTGTGATTGGCAGACACCACGGGCAGGATTTTCCGTTGCAGACGGCTACTGTACGTGGCGTGCGTCGTCAGGATACCACCACAGTGAGACAGCAGCAAAAAGGGGGCATCTCCTCTCAGGACAAGGGGCCAGAGCACCAGGACAAAGGAAGGGGTTGCAGCAGTGGAGCTACAGTGGCAGTTGGAAGGGGTAGGGGAGAGGGAAGTGGCAGTCAAGAAGGAGGTGGAGGACAGGGTGGAGGTGACAGTGAAGGTGGTGGAGGAGAGGACAAGGGTGAACGGAAAGACTGTGGAGGTTTTAACTTGCAAGACAGCTCCCACAGATGCGGGCTGAAACGTAAGAGCGGGGAGATTGAGAACTTGGGGAGCGCCATGCAGATTGTAGAGGACCTGTCAATGTTACCTGCAATGTTGCAATCAAACGTGGGAAACCCACCGGTTGCAGTGCCAGCGGCGGCGGCTGGTGGAGGGCCTTCAAAGCAAGGTGGAAATTCCAGAAATGGGGATGGAGACTACCAGTTGGTGCAGCATGAGTTGCTTTGCTCGTTGAAGAACACCTATGAGGTATTAGACTTCCTCGGCCGTGGTACTTTCGGCCAGGTTGTGAAATGCTGGAAACGAGGCACCAATGAGATCGTGGCGGTGAAGATCCTGAAGAATCATCCATCATATGCACGACAGGGCCAGATTGAAGTGGGCATCCTGGCCCGCCTCAGCAGCGAGAATGCAGACGAGCATAATCTTGTGCGAGCTTTTGAGTGTTTCCAGCACCGTAGCCACACCTGCCTTGTGTTTGAGATGCTGGAGCAGAACCTGTACGACTTCCTCAAGCAAAACAAATTCAGCCCGCTACCTCTGAAGGTAATCCGTCCCATTCTTCAGCAAGTGGCCATGGCGCTAAAAAAATTGAAGGCCATGGGACTGATTCACGCGGACCTGAAGCCTGAGAACATCATGCTGGTGGACCCTGTAAGGCAGCCCTACAGAGTGAAAGTCATAGACTTTGGCTCAGCCAGTCACGTCTCCAAAGCAGTTTGCTCAACGTACCTCCAGTCACGGTACTACAGGTATGTACAGACAAAAGACTGAATTAGTGCTCAGCAGAAAGTTGTTTCATATTCCTAAGCAATATGATGGTTATCTCACAATGTCCAATTAATTTGCACTTGCTAATATTTTGGTCACTATAATGAATGTTGAAGGTTTCACCTAAAGTTTTGAACAGTCTTCTCTTGAGTTTGGCAGAGTTGTTCTGTTTGTGCATTGATCTGTATTTTCTGCAAAAATATTCGGACGCATAATTCCTTCTCACCAGTAGATCATTGAAAACATTCTAAAATCTCTAGCTCTCTGTGTATGTTATACAACTAAAGTCCTTGTGGAATTAAACCACTGGAATTAAACCACGGTCAGGAAACGCCACTGATGTAAAACAATTTCCCTTGTGTTCTAAAGCTACGCTGACCCTGTAGAACTATTTGACCCCACAATGCAACAGGCAGGGGCTAAACCATTCTTCTCGCATCGCCATGGGAAAGGAAGTAATGTTTTGAAAGTACTTTGTACAATAGGGTAAAAACAACTGGTAATAGATGAGTTTTTAGAGCCCTGTTGCATATGTAATCAAATAATAACTTTTGAATGCAGGGAACCGTTGTAAATATTGTCAACCTCAGTTTGGATGTTGAAAGGGTAGCTAAATTTGTTTAATTTTATCTAAAGATCATCATGCTCCATCTTGTTTCCTGAATGCATCAAAGGAAATGCCTTGAATGTCACATTGATAGACTGCCAAAATTAAAAATAAAAAAAACATTGACAAATAAACGACTTTGTCTAACTAAAACTAACAATATTTTACATTTACTTTTGTGCAGTTCTATTTAAAAACATACATGGTGAGTAACAAATCTGCTATAATAATATGGGTAAATCTTAAAGGGATAGTTCACCCAGAAAGGAAAATTAGCCCATGATTTACTCACCCTCAAGTCACCCTAGTTGTATATGACATTCATATATATATATTATATTATATTATAATAATAATATTTTTTTTTAATAAAAATGTATTAAAAAACATTAGTGTGACATTCTAAATACAACATATTGTTTGCAAACTTAAATTGGCTATAATTAATGTTGGATTTTAAACCTAAAGAAGAACATTTTCAAGTAAAAATGATTTAAATAAGCAACTTTTACTATAATTGTATACAAGCAGCTTGCGTACTGCGTTAAGAATACTGCTTTACAACCCAGTGAGCGTGATAAAGGGGACTATAGTGAGAAACTCACTAGAAAGATACAAAGCACACAGACACTATTCTAGAAAATATATACGGCAAGAAAGGAGAGAAACATTTAGAAATGAAAGTTTGAATGTTCGGTAGACTTTATCCATTTTTGCTTTTGTCTTTTTATTTTCTGAACTTTTCTTGGGACCCCTTAGAACCATCTGGAGGACCCCTGGTGGTCCTCGGACCCCATTTTGAAAACCCCTGTCCTACATCATCATACGCTGGAACACTAGTCTCTTCTTTCGTCTGAAAGAAGAATGACATATACACCTAGGATGACTCATTTTCATTTTTGGGTGATCTATCCCATTAATCCCCTGTTGAGGCCCTGTCACAAACCCCCATCAATTTGGATTTTTGACCCTCCATTAGATCTGTTTGTTTCTTCACCTCATTCGTTCGACTATACTACGGTTTATGCAAAGAACAAATCCTGGAACATTCATATAGAGTTTTAAAGTGTTACTGCTACTAGGAGTACATGAAAGTAGTGTGCATTTATCATCTCGAAATGAAGCATGGTAGTTTTGCTATTTTAATTGAATTTTGTGTAACTCGTCAATTTGATTAAGCCAAAAAGGAGAAATCGTGACTACTGATTAATTCGTCACACTGAAAAGGTGGGGCATTGCATTGCGGGATGCACACTTCCTGCAGTGTGCTCTAGTTGCACTGCACAAATGCAGTAGTTCATCCAGACATTCCACACATATTAGCATACTCTGCAGTGTAAACTGCAGAAGTGAAAAAAAAAAAACAATGCTATTCTGAAAAAAGCCATTGTGTGCTAAATACTTTTAAATATGAATTATTTTTAAGCATTCAGCACTACTGTTATGGTAGGTAAATCTTTTCATGTGATCTGAAGGGCCATTTTCATTTAATCAGTACATTGAAGCTAATGCATATTTGATTAGCTGTTGGTTCGGCCTGTGTCCTGCATGAGGACTGGTGTAATCACATAGGTGTGGGTAACTAATCCACTCAAGCCCCTGCTGTTGCCCGTCGGATTACATTTTAAGTCATATTCTGTTTAAGGCAGTTCACTTCACCAGTTTGTCTGTGAATCCTACACTCCTGTCTCGTTTTTTTTTTTAAGGTACTTATGCACTTATAACTGTTGACATTGAGTTAATAGTAGCATGACTAATGGATATTGACTTGAACTGCTATAGCATCTGTTTTTCTTTATACTATCTGGGTGGAGGTTGTGTCATCTTTGGAATCTTATTTTCAGTCATGTCTCTTAAGTGTAAACATGCCCATGCTTCTGAAAATCATGTCTATCTCAGATGTTTGATGAAACTCTCACACATTTGTGTGATGTGTACGTTTGTAGGTGCTCATCATGCAGTTCTTTGTTGGTCCATATTTCTTAGAAGTTCTGACTTTTCCATGGAAATATCATGGAGATTAATTATGCAAAAAGTGTGAGAACCCGAAATCTAAATCACTGATAGCTAGGCCAACACAGAAAGTTTATACTTCTTGACTGATTTTTCACTGCCAGTTTGTGGTGAATTAATCAATTTAAACATTGTAAAATGGGCTCAATAATGCTGCAAGTAGGGGTGTGCGATATCATGATTTTAGATTCTGACCTATTTAAATGTCTCCACAATCTGCCTTTGAAGAGATATCGTAGTATCGTGCTACAGTACACTAGCATACAGTACTTATACAGGCGCTGCCATCCCAACATACATCCCAACAATAAAAGGTCACTGTGACGTACATTCACATCATGTTTAACAACGCAGTGGTTACATGTGACATTTCAGTTCTTCACCATCATAAAATTGTATTATTTGCATGTGTTTTTAAGCCATAAATCCTTGCATACTGTGCAGCCATGAATGACAATGCGGCCATGAGCATTTTACTTTCGGTTTAGAATTAGCGTCAATTTGGGGGCGGGTTGTTTGAATGGTGGGTTCATTAGCCTATTATTCTTAAAGAGAAAAACAATGATATAACCAAGCGGCAGTTTCTCTTGAAGCCAATACGGAAGTGGCTTAAACTGCAATTCATTGGCTGGCCGCTAGGGACAGGCCCCAGAAGGGAGCAAAATCTCATTGAGCCCCATGTTAAAAAGCCCAACTTTACAGCTGGAAAAAACATGTTTACAGCCTTTGTATTGTGGTTTTGTTCTATACGGCTAATTTTGCACTTCATGACAATTGTGAGGAGGGTGAATTTTTTGTATTTTTCTTTATTACTCATTCGTTTATATTATATAAAGCCTTACAGTTCTGCATAATTAAGGGCGTGACCACTTTGAGTGACAGGTGGATTGCCATTTGTCTGCTGTCTGTTAGTCATCACATCACCTCAGCTTCAGCCGTCCCACCTCTTTGCCCATTTTCTGTTATCTGGGAGTGATGCGCAATGACGCGCTGCCAAGATGCCAACGGCTGAATTTGAGGCTTCAAAACTGCTCTTCAGAACCCTATGGGTGATGTCACGGACACTATGTCCATATTTTTGTTTAATTTTTTTTTTATACAGTCTATGGATATAACACACAAACATACGTGTATGTACAGCTGCTAATGATTGTGTAATCTGGGTGTTTATAAAAGGTCTTTATTATGAGAACTGGTACAAATGCACACTTGGCATTGCTCGAGGATCTGGACGAGGGCGCGTCTGCAAACAGCGGCAAGTTTGTGACGAGAATGACGAAAGGCTGTAAAGAATGCGTGTCCGGAAAGCCCTTAAATGGAGATGGTTTGGGTGTGTTGTGCACGCGGCCGCTCATTTAGAGTACTCCAAATTCACTAACATCAGAATGAGGTCAAGAACAAATGAATGTGCGTACGAACGTTTTGTGAATCAGGTAGAGATTTTTCGTGAGAAGTTCTCCTGTGCGTACAAATACGCAAGAATCCACGCAATTATTAGTGAATGAGACCCATTGGCTTTATATAATGAACAGATTTACAACGACACGCATGGTGTAGTAAACACGGATGTACAAACACTTGCGTGACGTGAGAAAACAACATGAGAGTGAGTAAATGCAGAACTAACCAATTACAGTTTGGGAATAGTCATTTTGACACGCTTTTTTCTATATATAATGTTGAATATATTGTATAGTACTGCAATGGGGGAATATTTGTGTCCCCTGATGATAATAATAATAACAATAATAATTTCCTCTTTATTTTGGCTTAAAATATCACAATAAATCATGAGTTTAGTATCGTGATAGTATCAAATTGTAACATGAGTTTATCGTCACACCCTATAAATGGTTCAAGTGAGTTGCATTTAATGTTTATAAACATTACTGCGAACATTTTTTGAAGTCATGATATCATTTTATCAAGGAAAATTATATCGCTGTAATTATCGTTATTGTTTTATCGTCCAGCCCTAACATATTTTGTTTGCAAAGTTTCTTATGCTTCAACAAATCAGCAAGAATGAGAACCACATATATGAAATATGATTATAATATAGACCAGAATTGCGAAAACACTTGTTTAATGCATTTTCTCCACCCTCTAAACCCAAACCTACCCATGTCACATGAAAATGATCCAATCTCACCCCTGTTTTTGCTGCTCTAGGGAGAGTTCTCTCAAACTCACTGTGGGGGCTGCATTCGGGAGACTACTGCCTAAAATTAGCGGATGGGAGAACTGCCAACTCAGTTTGACTTCTATAGATGGTGAAGTGCGCTGGCAGTCAAAGTGAAATAAGGCAGAGCAAAATACTAGAGATCACTTTAGCACTCAGTCAAGGTCACTGTCTTCCAGCGTCAGCTGTTTTGTTGCTTTTAGCAGCGGGAATATAGATAGACATGAATTTAAAAAAGGGGTGTGTTCCAGCAATCCCAGAATTTTAGCCCCACAATTCTTCGTTAAAAATGCAATCAGATGACAATAGCAAACAATTAAATGTAATTGTCTGCAATTTGAATGCATTTGCTCATGTTAAAATTATGTAAATAAGCTCAAAAAAAGCACTACAAATATAGTCAGTATGCCTTAGAATTTGTATATGACATCAAGTGGCGAACCAAATTTCTGGAGCCAGTGTATGAGGTGCAGTTTCTTGTCGTGTTGGTTGTTTTCCATGATGATTTGGCATGAATAGCCATGGACTTGGTATCTCTTTGACCATGTTCTCTTTGAGTTGGAAACTTTACCTCATCAATCATTTATCTGCTAACGTTGGCAACATGGCAAACAAGGGCAATCAAATTGTGTCCCGTAAGAGGAACAAAGTAAATTTGTTCACTGTCATTTCATTTATATTTCATCTAGAGTGTCCCATTCATTCTGACATCATCTGCTTTCCTCTGTGAGTCTAAAGGTGAAGTAGTAGGACGTTGGATGGGTTTTATAAACATGTTTTATAAACATCTGAATTACTGTTCAAGTACGACCAATCCTGTGTGTTGTAACCAAAGTCAAAGTTTACAATTCAAAAGAAATAAATGTTCCAAACTTACCAAACCCAATGTATTTATATCAAGGATTTTTAGTGTTGTCAAGGCCTGTTTGATATGTGTTAGGGATGGGCATTTCAAGCAAAAGTAATATTCGTAGATCGCTGGGAATTATTTGATTTTTATTCGAAAATCGCAACTCCTCCCCCGCATGCACACATGTAAAGGCTACACGCATATAAACAGAGAGAGAGAGGGAGAGAGACCATCCACGCTCTCAATCTGTATGATAACAAACTGTTTAATTCATTAGGGAATAGGCTATATCAACTCAAACCATATTATTATTGTAACATGCTGAAACATATGACTGTTATTTGACATCGCCCAAAGTTACCGCAACCTATAAATGCCACAAGTCTACAGTGTGCGCGTGAGACGATGTGCTCTTCTTCTGTTGTCTCAGGGTGTTTTTACTCTGGCAGTTTATTTCGAGGAGCACGGTTCGTATGAAAATTTGCTAATGTAAAAAGCTTACACACAGCTTGGTGTGCACTGAGGTACCGACCCCGAGAACACACAACCGGAGTTCGGTTGCACTTGACGTGCCACGACTCACGTGAATGTGAAAAAACACTCGGGTGCGCACTTGTTCTGGAAGAAAAGTAACTAGGGATCGACCGATATGGATTTTTTTTTATTTATTTATTTATTTTTCATCAGCCTTAGATTTTTTTTTTTTTTTTTTTTTTTGGGAGCCGAAACTGCTTTTGCTCCCTCAATTTACATGATAAAAATGACACCATGATCATTATGATAACAATAAAAAAAAAAGGAACATTTATTGAACTAAAAAAAACAATAGTTTTAACAAATAGTAAAAACAGGTAAGGTAGAACAAGAAAGAAAAAAAAGAGTTCAGTGGTGAAAATAAATATTTAAGCATAAAATAATTACACTATTGTACACAGTAGCAACAAGCAAGCAGCATAATAAAGTGCACACTGACTGTACTATACTTAATTTTAAAACTTTTTACAACCTAGTCATTTAATTCTTAGGTGTACTTAACCTAACCTCTTGTAGAGCAACACCTTCTACGGTACGTCGGCATTACTTAATCCTATGAACAGCTACCGTATGCATACGAATAGCCTACAGCTTAGCTATTTGCAGCTCCCTAAATACAATGGCAAGCAGTTTTATAGATGAGGCATTCAGCATTTGCGTTTTCCATTTGGATGCACAAACTTGCTTGGCTATAGTTGCAAGCACATATAGAATCAGAATCAGAAAGAGCTTTATTGCCAAGTGTGCTTGCACACACAAGGAATTTTTCTTGGTGCTGAAGCTTCCAGTGTACATATACAATACAAACACAACAAGAACATAGTAATACAAATTCTAAGAATAAAAATATGAAAAATAGTATAAAAAATATATGGTCACAGTTACGTTTAGTCAGAATAAAAATGTACAGATTATGAACATATTTTCAGTATTTGAGTAGTATGAATATATAAACATAAATAATCTCCTGAGTTTAAAAGATTGCACTAAATAGTCAGAGTATTGCACTTTGGGGGGTGTATTTTAACAGTTCAAGAGGGAAATGGCCTGTGGGAAGAAACTTAACAAGAAACAAGAAATGAGCAACTTGTTTCCACTTTCAAAGTGTATGGCTATATTTCAACTAATTCAAACAGTTAAAAGATGCTTTGAAAGTTTAAAACTTATCGTTGTCTTGAAGAAAAGATTCCAGCACTGCTAGTGGGGGAGGGGCAGTGCATGAACTGCAGCGCCTGTGCACGCCTGTCTGTAAATAATGCCGGGGAAAAAATATCGGTCAACACAGCAGCCTTGTATCGGCTGATACACGTAAAAATATCGCAAATATCGGTCTAACATTAAAAGTAACCAGCGCATGCGTTTTAGCCGATTACAATGTCATTAGTTCCATAACATACATGCAAGTGATGATAGTGTTGATGATTTACCTGAGATACGATCGCGAGAGCGAGCCTGCAGTGTATTTGCGCATAGAGTGCAATCAGGGTAGAAAATTAATGGCAATTCACCGTCTCCTCAAAAGAGTCAGTTTGCAAGCAGCAAAGCCTCCTTCAAGCGACTCACATACAGTAAACCCAAGTGTCGTTTACTCAGCTGCACCAAATTAATATATTTTTTTTTAAACATTTGACCCACGTTCTGTTTTCTATCATGCCCTTGCACGTTTGTGATGACGCAAGATGAACGCAAACGCACCAGGGTTCAAATTGAGTGTGAAACCAGACCAACGCTGCGGAGGGAAGAATCACGCTCGGACCGCAGCAAACGTGCCCAGTATAAAACACCCTGATAGCTGACTGACAGCTTTTAGGTGCGTTATTGGCAGCGCCTCCCTATGGTTACATGAACGTATCACCACCACATCAGCACCGAAAACATGGAGATTTTTTTTTGGGATGCTAATCGCACAAACTATTCGATATTCTATAATTAAATCAACTAATCGAATATTCGAAAATCGCGACCCATCCCTAATATGTGTTATCAAGGATCAGGACTCAAGGACATTGGATGCAAAAGTTATTTTGACTATTGGGTGTAATAGAATAGGTTAAACAGGGTTTGATGTTCACATTATTTTTCACATACTGTGCATTACTGTAGTTCCTCTATTCCCAGTCTGTCTGAAACCCATTGATTTCTACAAAGCCTTTCCTTCCGGAAAGCTCAGTGCGCTCTGATTGGCCAGCTGACCCAGTGTGTTGTGATTGGTCACCTCAAGCATGTGTCGCAAATGTAACGGCCCTTACCATAATTGCATTGCAGAATTCCAGGGAATGAACAAGCTGATTCTGCGGGTAAAGAAGCTTCAACTTCAGAGCTCAAAAAAAGCCCAATTCCACCTACAGACCTCGAACCCATTATACACACTTATATCCGGAAGCTGAATGGGATCAGTGTCTTAACAAAACATTTTTACTAAATCAATCCTGTGGTTGGTGTAAAACGTTGTGTCCATTTTGAAAATTGCTGGGATCTTATTACCTACACACTGTCGAATATGGGCACTCCAGACTAACTCGTATGTTTGTTAACAGGTGAATATCCTTCTCTATGCCCCTCATGCTAGAATCCATTATCACTGAAGTGTAATTTGATGGACTGTGATACAGTGAACTCTGTTAGAATGTTTTATTTTTCAGTTGACTCTTATGAAAAGGTTTTTAATAAAGTTAGACCAGATCTAGTTTTAGAATTTTGATCTAAGATAAAATTTAAAAACCTTTTTTAAACGTTCTTTTATTTTAATAATCTCTTTCTCACCATGAATAGAGCCAGGGTAGCTGGCATGCCGTTAAAATATAAACACACACGTTAAACAACAAATTAGGCAAACTAATAAACTTGTGTCTAATTTTGCCATTTTGAAAATAGGCCTTTATAGTAAGTGATTCATGTAATGTAATAATTACTAACTGTTAATGGGACATATTAGGCATATTAGGCATAAGATTAATGAGTGTGTACATTTTGTGAATGCAATTAATAAACTCATTTAGCTAGCGTTCGTAGCCTTCAGTAAATAAACTTAATGAAATTATTAATAAAACATAGGCCTAGGCTAAATCAGTTGAGTCTGTTTACTTCACTGACACAGATGAACATGTAAAAACTATAAGTGAAAGCTCAGCTTAAGGAGGGGAAGAGACAGGGCTAGAGAGTAATGTAGATGAGGAGAGGGCAGAAATTGACAAATAATTTACTGCCAACTGACATGGTTTTAATGCAATTTCTTATCCATTTTGGCCTTCAAACGTCTTAAAATGCACATGTAGATCAGACAAATCAACATTTTCTCGGGCGAGCATTTTATTGTTTTCCTTCACTTGTTGAAAAGGATAAATGAATTTGACCGTTTGTTAATTTGTTTGGTGAACAAAGAATTGTATTTGATATGTTATTCATTGAATCTTATTAAATATTAAACTACATGAGCAGTAAAATTGTTTGTTTACCTGCAGGAATTTGTTGCAATGAGAAAAATTTGTCTGCTAGTTGAATCCATGTATTTATTTTAGAACCCTAAATATTTATTTTGGCTTAGAATGATGTTTTAATACTTTACATTTGAAGCATATAATTTTTCTTCTTTCTTGGACTACTTGTCTCTTCACTCAACTAATCTTGTTTGACCTCTACCCACTCAACTGGGAACAGTTTGCAGCATGTTGTTAGACTTTCTGTTTAGAACTTGGCTTTTCCTGTAATTCCGCATACTGAAAGTAAACCACAGATGTTAGGATTTTATGGGAATCCCTCACACAAGGTCACAGAGTTAAGAATTCACCCCTCCCTCTGGGATCAGATTCTTTATTGGTCTTTGTTTAGTTGCACTTCCCAGAAGTAGTATCCAAAGAGAACTAGGATGTGACTCAGAAATCCAGCTCATCTTCCTCCATCATTGTAGGCCTTGTGTAGTCCAAGCTCTCAGACAAACTTGTAGGTTTTTTTTTTTTTTTGCGTCATTGTTTGATTTTCTTAATCTTCCCGTATAAATATCTACCTTCTTTCTGGAAATTTTACAGAAACAATCTGGTGGGTGTATTGTTTAGTGTCCATTTTACTTCCACTGAAAGACTTGAAAGTGGCTGTATGTGATGGGGAACCAGGGAATTTCCTTGGTCTCTGCGGAATACTTTCCCGGCAGGGCTGCCGTCTAGTTTCAACCTGTCTGTGAGATCGTATTATAAAGCATTAGGTTTCATATTGCATATTTTGTGTGATTGCATCAAAACATTCTCAATAGTCTCACTAATAATATTTATACGTTTTTACTTTTTAGGGCTTTATACATGACAATCGGGGTGTTTGGTTTCAAAAGTTCTATATTATCCTCAGCTTGTCATTTCTTTCTTTCTCTAAATATATTATCGTAACATTAAAGTGTGAGCTTTGTGGAAAGGTAGACTTACTCTTATGTTTATGTGGTTGTCAATTTAAGATCTTGCATTCAACAGAGCTTCTGTGGTTTCCGGTTACTGTCAGCCTTGGTGACATTGATAGATTTATTTTTGTTTGAATTTAACTAAAAGCTCTTTACCAAGAGAAAACTGAACGTTAGAATGACCATGGACATTTCCTTAAAGTTTACACACCCACACAAGGTTCATGCCACCTAGCTGCTTGTCAGTGATCACGTTGAAGTAACACATGGGCGTTTGGTTTCACAAATTGCACGTTAAGACCTCACAATACTGGGTTTCACCACAACAACAGTGGTGAAGTGAGAACTGTTTCCCTCTACAAACTAATGTTTGCGTAAAGAAAATTGTCAAATTGGTTTCATCTTACAGTTCACTTTTGAAGTGTAAGTTCAGACAAAAATGAAAATTGTATAATTTCTTAAACCTCATGTTGTTTGAAAGATGTATAATTTTATTCTGTGGAGCACAAGAAGATACAGATTGTGAAATATATGGATCTTGCACTTTTAGTATTTAGTAAACATGTGCCACCATCTAAAGAAAATAACTAACTTCTATAATGTGGAAACAACTGAAAGATAATATATTTTAAATATTTGTTGTAATGGCATTGTTTTATGAATGAAGGCCAGTATTACTAATACTGGTACTGATGTCTATATTTTTATTTATTTTTAACATTAACGATAGATATTCAACATTACAGTACAATTTCAACATTTTATTAGGCTTTAAAAAAGTAACAACTTTTAATTTAAGTAAACTTAAAACAATCTTCACATAAACCCATTATAATAAATGTCATATTTACCTGTGCCTTCATATATAATCAATATACAGAAATTGAATAAAGTTATTGAACACTTTACAGTCTTAACAGCATAAATTATTAAATCCTAGATTAATCCTTATTAAAGCTACAATTTTCTCTGTTAGCTTTGTTCTTTGATTAACTTTAATGAAAGACATCACAGCAACTGGTTTATTAGGCTGCTGTGACTTTAAGATCTGATTAGGTGTGATCATAATGTAACGCTAGCCAAAGGACGACGGGAAAAACAGAAGCTGCGTGATGTAGGTTAGTTTTTCACTTTACTAAAGCACAAAAATACCATGCTTGCAGATGTTTAGGAGACATGCTAAATTCACCTTCTTGTTTCTCAGAAAAACAATGCTACAGCCAGTTAATCTACTTTGAAATGTACGTTCCGCCATAGAAGCCAGCAAACCAACTGGGTCAGAGATTGCAAATTCTATCTGACCTAAATCCCCTCAGCACCCATTTAAAAATCTCTATGAACGGGAGCTGGCAAACTGGCAACCCGTGTGAGCATCAAGTCTGAGGAGGAGGGGGTGGGGGGAAACACTGATCTCCAATATTTTACATTTTGGACTGCTGTGCCCATCTCTACCACTAGCTGTCAATCCTCATACCGCACCTTTAATTGAATAAAATATTTTTAATTTGTTCAACTGAAAAAATGAATCGCATGTGTAAATGAGATTTCATATATATTGTATTTAAAAGCAGTTTCAGTGTGTACCTTTGATTGCATTACATGCATTGCCTTTACATTTAAAATAATTACAATTGATCTACTAATTAATTTTCCATTTTCCGCTAAACAGACTCCAAGGAGTCTTATTACTTGTTTATTACTTTGATTTAGAGATGCTCCGATCAGCATTTTTGGGGCCGATCACCGATTACCGATCACCAAGATCATGATCTGCCGATTGCCGATCACAGAATGGCAGGGGAATGGGAATCTTTTATCTATAATCTTGCAGAGTTTGCACCATTTGTAGAAATGAAACTAACTCTAAATTAACTGTATTGAGAGAAAAAACTGTAGAAATAGGCTAGAGTCAAGATCTTGAAGAACCACCAAGTGTTTATTTTAGAAAATGAGATAACTTAAGGCTACTGTAGGCCATCTTTCCCAAATAAATGTATATAATAAATGTATATAATTATCTCACCTAAATATTTGATCATGCAGTGCATTTTTGTTTTTAAAGACAAATTTTCAGGTAGGTCTAACATTAGTATTGAGATAAGAAATACTAAAGACATTTAATAAGAAATCAAATGTAAATTTATATTGGTCTTCCCTGAATAAATTAAATTAGATTAATCCTTACACTTAAGGTTGCAAAAGTTAGTCATTCAAGAGCAGTGAGTGTCATAAAGGTTCATCAAACAACACAAGACAGAGAAACTCAGAGACAGCAGCAGTTTATTCGACAGCTGTCACTTTAAGAGCGAACACGGTTACAGTTACATGCAGTTGCACAAACGTTCACTCGCGAGTCACGACGGGGTTTACGTGCATGCTCGTCAAGAAAGACGGTAATTTAGTACATACATTTGTGTGTATCTGACCATTTCACCGCAATTTGTTCTCGCAAGCTTTTTGTGAGATGGCCTGTGTGTGTGTGTGTGTGTGTGTGTGTGTGTGTGTGTGTGTGGGCGCGCGCTCACGGTCTGGAGAGCGCGCGAGTGCTGAGCGGTTTGAACACTGGCAAGACTTAAAAATAAATGCAAATGATAAACTTTAGTGACGATGCGACACTGCCTCGATGTGCAAGTGGCAAATCCTGTCAACTGTGCAGCTTGATTTTAGTGCAGATGCGATGATATGAAGCCATTTGAGCAGTTTGAAAGGGAGAGAGAGCGCGCGCACGCGGTGATTCACTCGCGCTGTTTGTGAACTTACGTCTCACAGAAAGTTTTCAAATGACTGCGTAAGTTATTTAATAGAAATATGAATTGTACCTCACCTTCAGCATTATAATTATTTTACCCGCGCTGGAAAGAGCATATCATGCCCTAGCTCTCACTGCAGGTGCGGGGTTTATGTGTCGTCAGCATGAGATCGGTTCATGAGATCGGCCTTTTTAGAGACCGCCGATCAATCATCCCAAAGCGATTATCGGCCGATCGAGATCGGATGCCGATCAATCGGAGCACCCCTACTTTGATTATGTTTTTCATTACCAGACTTCAGTACATATTCTGGGAACAGGCCCACATGTGCTGTGTAGCTATGATAGGACAGAAGCATGTTTCTTTGAATGTCCCACTGTTGGGTTAATTTAAAAGTAAGCCTGTGAGGCAAGAGGATATTTTGAATGCCAATGCAAAAATAGTTTGCACTGATCATCAGTGATGGCATCATATAGGCCATACTATATTGTAGCTGTAAGTGCATGGAGCTTATTTTAGATCCACATTCAGTTTGAGCTTTCTCTCTTATGACATGAATGTTCTGAGTTTTTTCTGATGTTATTTCTGCCTTAAATATGCAGTTGCTGTTGCCAAAGTATTGATCATAGTAAAAAATTGACATTATATATGGACATATTGTGTTAATTTAAACCTCAATGTTTGGCCAAAAACTAAAAATGATTTTCATTATGTAAAAGATAGTTATATTTTATTATTAACAGCTTCCACACCATTGAAAAACACTGACTGCCACTGCTTGAAAGTGCTTGAATTACACTTTTGAAAACCTGTACCTTTGTCCAGCTGGTCCTAGGTTTCTAGCTACTGTTCTTGTTGATTTTAACCTGCAACTTATTAAAGACTTTTTTTTTAAATATTTATCACACTGTCAGCACCAGTGCTTCCCAACCTGGGGTCTGGGTGTCAGAGTTTGCAACTGGTGTACGGGAAAAGGTCAAACATGGATGCAAAATAAGTAGTTTCTAAATTTAAAATAACATGGTTACAAAGTGTGTAATGCAAAACACTTTTTTTTAAACTGCTCCCAAACCATAGACATTTAGCTACTCTTCAGTCCACATTCTTTTTTTATTAAATCTCCAAGCAACCACGATCCTGCATTCGGTAAGAAATAATATTCTCAATATAAACAGGCCCTTTAAAGGGATGGTTCACCCAGAGATGAAAATTGTCATCATTTAGTCACCCTCAAGTTGTTCCAAACCTGTATGAATTTCTTTTTTCTGCTGAACACAAAAGAAGATATTTGGAAGAATGCTGTAACCAAGCAGATCTCGGCAGCCATTGACTACAACTTGAGCGTGACTAAATGATGACAGAATCTTTTCATTTTTGGGTGAACTATCCCTTTGAAATCGCAATATAATAAGCAGACATGACGACAACTGTACCAGGAAAAATTATATATTAGAGAACAGGCAGGAAATATAATTTATTATGATTAAAGTTTAAATATGTTATATTGAAATATTATTGAATAAAAACAATAAAGTAACATTTCAGATTTTCTTGTATGTAACTAGGGGGGCTTCAACAACAAAAAGTTGGGCCTACTCTGAGGTACAACCCACCCCCCAATCCCCCAGTTTTCATTACTGTGTGCAATCACTCTGGGCAGATATTTTCACTACCATGATTATTTAGTGCCGCCCCTCAGAGACAGATCAGATCTATGGATGGAGATGCCGTTAATAGATTGGCTCTCACCTGTTTATGAGGGAGAGACGATATATGAGGCCTGCAGTGGATCATCACCCAGCGACTGTTGGAGATTGAGCTGCTTTACCAGGAAGCTCTCTAAATTCCTTCTTTTGATGTAAGGAAGCTTAATGCAGAGTTTTTTTTTAACTGAGTGTTCTGCATATGTCTCTCGTGTCAAAGACGAAAAGGGGATTTCAAGCATCACAAAAATGAAATGTACAAGAAAACCTAAATTTAAAGATGTATTACACATTAGAATGTGTCCTGTTTAATGTTTATATTTTTCTGAGAAAAAAATAATTACTAATAATGCAGTTTTTTTACCATGATTTTCAGAAGACACTAAAATGTCTATGTGTAACAAAATATTTATGTATCAGAAAATCTTATTAGGCATATTTTAAACCGGAATCATTTGATGACATATTAAAAGACTCTATTTAAGGATCACAGTGCAGCCCTCAAATACTAATTCTTTGTCATTTTTTAAATCGTATACTTTGCTAATGTCCTTCAAACCACTAAGTTTTTACCATAGACTGTAAAATAATATGTCCGTGACGTCACCCGTAGGGTTCTGAAGAGCAGTTTTGAAGCCATCTTGTCAGCACGTCATCGTGCGTCACTCCCGGATAACAGAAAATGGGTAAAGAGGCGGGACGGCTGAAGCTGAGGGGACGTGATGACTAACAGACAGCAGACAAATGATAACCACCTGTCACTCAAAGTGGCCACTCCCTTAATTATGCAGAACTTTAAGGCTTTATATAATGTAAACGAATGAGTTGTACAAAAATTCACCCCCTCACAGTTGTCATGAAGGGCAAAATTAGCTGTATAGACCAAAACCACAATTTGTACCAGACTGTAAACATGTTTTTTTTTTTTCTGTTGTAAATTTGGGCATTTTAACATGGAGATCAATGACATTCTGCTCCCTTTTGGATCCTGTCTCTAGCACCCAGTCGATGTGTTGCAGTTTAAGTCACTTCCGTATTGGCTTCAAGAGAAACTGGGGGAGGTTGCCACTTTTTAGCAAGAAGTTTTTGTAAGGAAATTAAAATAATTTAAAATATAATAATTGAATTTGATTAAATATTCTTTTATAAATTTTAATAACTACAGGTCAGAATAATTATATTGTTTCATTTTTACATAAATATATCTACACTAAATGACTAGGTTTGTTACTCTGACATTTTGCCAAAAAGGGAGATAAAATTGCAGTTGTTCCCATAATTGCAATGGTCTTCATTTTGTGGATGGAAAAATCATGATGCAGCCTAATGTGATTTATTAAACTTCAAAAAGCTGTGATTTTATTAAATGAGCACTGCACAGTAGAAATAGTTAGGCTATAGCCCTCAGCTGTACTCATGAACTAGGCATTCACGCCAAAACTAGGGATGCACCGATACCACTTTTTTTCAGACCAAGTACAAGTACTTACATTTGGGTACTTGCCGATACCGAGTACTTAATAATACCATTACAGTTCTTATAACAATGTTTTATTTTCATCAGATATTTTTCACTTTCTGACTGTAACAAAGTAAATACACAAATTGATGATGTTGCTGACATTTTAATATTCAACTTGGTGTTTTCCTAAACAAACATGGCACTGTTGCCCATTTCACATAAATGCAACCTGTAACATTCAGTGGATTCCAGTACCACACAACATAGTAGCAGAACAACTGAATTAAATTGTTATCATAGCCATACAGCCCTTTTCGGAAAAGTGAGAGGCAGGTTCTTTTTGATGAAAAGAAGCTTCTCTGCATTATCAGCTATGGGCCTGTTTCTGTTTTCATCTACAATGTGTGACACTGAGCTAACTTGGGGATGTGCGAGACTAGTCGATTAAACGTTAGTGCTGCAAGACGACTTGGAAAATACTAGTCGTTTAAATTTTTTGGGCACATTTAAGGCTTTGCTTTAAATACATATATTTTTTTACAAGGGCTATGTTTAAATTACTGTGTTAATTAGGGCTGGGTATTGACACCAATTTCACAATTCGATTTTCGATTAAATTCAATATTATTATATCAATTATTTTGGATATATATCAGGTATAATACATGGAAAATTTTCTCAAGGAAAACATTTCTGAACTAATGTTGTAATCTATGGGAGTCAGTTGATACTACATTAGCCTACTAATATTGAAGGTACAAATTAACAGATTTGTATACAGACACTTAAATGACACTCAATTGTTTTATATATATATATATATATATATAATGTTATAATATTAACTTTACAATGACATAATCATAATTCTACTCCAATTAGGTTTTTGAAATATAAACATTTAAATGGTGGCGGCATAAACTTGCCAGATTTATTCATACATACATGCATTAAATATTGAAGAACATTGACCATGAAAATCCTATTTAATGTGGTGCATATAATTGGCTAAATGCTCCTCTCTAGAGTTAATTTTTCTAGCTGACTAACGAGTTTATGGACACTGTATATGGTTTTTCTGAGGAAAATGTGACGTTACATGACATTGTTTACAAGCCGTTTTACTTACATCTTTCTGCGGTTGAAACACTGATTGAGTTATTCAATGTGACATGATATGGATCTCGGTAAGTTGTCCTGTATTTTTTAACACACTTTCAGAAGCTCATTCATGTTTATTTTGCGCTGTTACTGGTATAAGGCGGAAGAGAAGATCCGTTCATGTTTGCTCTGCGCTGCCGGTTCTTTTGAGCTGAGCTGCGGCAGAGCGATCTCACGCCACAGCGCCAAAACGGTATATATGTTTTTGAATTTCGTCAAAAAATAGACGTAATTTGAAATCTTTGCGCTTAATTGCTATTGATATGAAACAAAGTCTAAGATTATTGCGATTTATTGGATGGGAGGCGGGCTACAATGTTTATTTCATTCATAACTGAAAACAGGATGACTAATCGATTCTTGGTATTTGAGAATCTATATTGTTTTGTAAAAGTGAGAATCGATTAAAATCGAGAAATCAATATTTTTTACCCAGCCCTAGTGTTAATGTTATATCTTGAAATTAATACATTATTTTGAAAAGTGTATATCTGCAGCGAAACAAAATCACTTAATTTTATCTCAGGTTTTGCATGCGTTGGTTTTCTCTGGCGCTCACAGAGGCTTCAGATAAATCTCCACTCGGGTGAAGGAGGATTTTGAAAGCTTACACAACTTTTCCATTTTCTTCCATGTCATGTCAAACTAGTATAACAATTAAGCTTGCTTAGGCTTGTTATACTACCGTGGTTAGGCTAGTCATTGCGCACATCCCTACTAAACAGCCCTTCACTTTCAGCACTCACTAGAGGTATCTGCCTCACGAGCGGTTAAGATGGGTTTATACTCGCCGCGTCCGCACTAGCGCTCGGGTGCGCGCGGCAAAAATGAAGCCGTCGCTTTGAGAGCACGAGACCCCTTTGCACTTGGCGCCGCGGTGTGCGGGTGTGCATGGTGAAATATGTAACTTTCCACGCGGCTCCGCATCCGAAGATGCGTTGCCATAAAGTGCGGTTGTATCGGGGTAGTTTTATGAGTACTTCACAACAGTATCGGACCGACACCCGAGTACTGGTATCGGTGCATCCCTAGCCAAAACTGATGAATATTTTGGCTTCAAGTCGGCATGAAATAAAAATTGACCCCATTTACTTTGTTAGTGCACATTACTAGTCTAAGGCCAGGTGTCCACCAAAACGTTTTTTTTTTCACACAGCTGGCTGACGTATTCAGTTGTTTTGCATGAGCGAGTATTTCAGTGTTTTTTACTGGTCACCTAGAGTTGAAGAATGTTCAACTTTGAGTAAAACGCAGTGCTCATCACTGTCACTTTTCACACAGCCATCCAATCACAGTGGAGAAGGGGCGGGACGAATACAACACCGACCAACTGCCACATTCTGCTTGTACAACGTCAACAGATGAAAACAAGCAGCATAATAACGGAAAAAAAATATTTAAAACAAGAGCCAGAGCAAATACTTTACATTGTATCTGCATTTTTATATAGAATCAATACAGAAACAAACTATCTGTGAAATGATATGCTAGTAACACTTCTGCGGATATTCCGTATCATAAGCAAAGAGTCTCAACTGAAAAAAACGCTACGCTGCCAAAATGGTAAGACGCTCATAGCAAGACGTTTTCAGCAGAGCGCCTAGCGTTTTCAGCTGGCTACAAACTCTTTGTTAGATATGCGGTCTTATGGTTGTTCGTGCAAGTTGTCAACCCCACCCCCCAAAAAAGTATTTTGTAATCTTTAATCCAAATCTGAATATGTACATCCCCTATAGAGTGGCCTTCCATCTCTGATTGACGTCAGTTTGACTGCTTGGGTAGAACATCCCCTCCAACTGTCAGTCTGCTGCGGCCTTTGACAACAAATTGAATAGAACACGCACTTTTCTACATCCAAATCAATTTCCAGAATGGCTCAGTTGAGCATTATTTATTTGAATCTGGTTCATTTCACTGTAGATTCTTCTGTAAATCAGTCAGCAATTTCAGAGCAGATTTTTGCAAACAGACTTTTACGATATGGACTTGACAGTATTGCCACAACGACATGTAACTAACCGTGTTAATTCTAATGCCTGTGACCAGTGATTTCTGAAATGTAATGAAAGATTCATGTACAGTCAGATGTTCTTTGTCTATGTGTCAGTAAATCAAACAAGTGTCTAAACGGTCAACCTCACATTGTTTCTCTTAGTAGGATAAACTTAAAGGGATAGTTCACCCAAAAATGAAAATTTGATGTTTATCTGCTTACCCCCAGGGCATCCAAGATATAGGTGACTTTGTTTCTTCAGTAGAACACAAATTAAGATTTTTAACTCCAACCGTTGCAGTCTGTCAGTCATATAGTGCATGTGGATGGTAACAAAAAAAAACATGCACCAACAAATCCAAATGAAACCCTGCGGCTCGTGACGCCATATTGATGTCTTAAGACACGAAACGATCGGTTTGTACTTTTTTGTTAAATTTTTTTTTTATCTCTGTTACACCACTATGTCCAACAGCCGGAAGTAAGGTTTGTACACGATCTGGCCTAGTTTCGTGATCAGATCGTGTACAGACCTCACTCACTGGAAATGAGTGTGCTCAAGGCTGTTGGACATAGTGGTGTATTAGAGGTAAAAAAGTATATAAATACTGTTCGGTTTCTTGCACAAACCAATCGTTTTGTGTCTTAAGACATCAATGTTTCGTCACGAGCCGCAAGGTTTAATTTGGATTTGTCTGTGCATGTTTTTTTTACTCTCATAGATTCTGTTACCATTCATATGCATTATACGACTGACAGACTGCAACGGTTGGAGTTAAAAATCTTCACTTGTGTTCTACTGAAGAAACAAAGTCAGCTATATCTTGGATGCCCTGGGGGGTAAGCAAATAAACATCAAATTTTCATTTTTGGGTGAACTATCCCTTTAAATTTAAATAAAATTTTGTATACTGATGCACACTTTTTGTAGTCTGAGGGTGAAATATGTAGGTAGACATTATTTTATTTATTTATTTTTATGGTGACCCTGTTTCTCATATTGCCGTTTGTCGTCTTCAGGGCTCCTGAGATCATTCTTGGCCTGCCTTTTTGTGAAGCCATAGACATGTGGTCGCTGGGATGTGTGATTGCTGAGCTCTTCTTGGGCTGGCCCCTCTACCCAGGAGCCCTCGAGTTTGACCAGGTAACTTTTCTAAAACACCTATTTTCTTCCTGCATCCACCTTTCTTTCATAATCTCTCATCTCCTGTCTAAACAAATCTCATGAAACCTGCCCAGAATCAGAAGCTGTCTCATATTTCATCACCAAAAACACATTTGGTGTTCGTCATACTACCTGTTTTAAGCCTTTGGTCACGTTTTAAAATGAAGCAAAAATGTTAATTTTGTGCTTTAACTAAAATATTATTTGCATATTATAAATTTAAAAAGGGTGAAATGTGATCTAGCCATGGTTTCGTGAGATTCGGCCATATCTATATCTCTTTCTGTTTCAAATCTTGTTCTATAGTCTCTTTGATTCTCACTCGCTCGCGCTCTCTCTCTCTCACACACACACACACACACACACACACACACACACACACACACACACACACACACACACACACACACACACACACACACACACACACACACACACACACACACACACACACACACACACACACACACACACACACACACACACACACAGAATGTCTCTTCTTGATCGGGAGTTCTCCATATTTCTCCTCCTCTTGACGTAATCTGTTTAGCACAGAACCATGGTATGTGCTGTCAGGCCCAAACAATCTCCTGAAGAATTTTCACGGCCGCTTCTTAGCGGCTGTGTTGGCGTACAAGTGTCAGCATGTGGGTGTTTTTTGTGTGCTCTCCTGCTGCTTCTGTCTGAGTGTGCATGGTTTATGATCTGAGTGTTTTCTAGTTTTCGGGCTATACTCCTCCTGCTGCTGGGCCCCTGAATGCCCCGGGGTGAAACCGAGTGGAGGGGGCATTACAGAGTCTCAGTGTGTCTGCATATGTGATTTATATGCCGGAACAAGCCCAGATTAGAACACTGTTTCTGGGGAGGGTTTGGAAAGGAGAGTCCCAGCAACTCCTGACTTGACACAGCAGTTGACGGCAATAGCTTGGGGTGTGATGGGTTTTCCTCCTCCTCTTGGCCGGGCTGTTAATGCAGCTGGGATATGGATCTCAAGATGCCCGAGGGTGCCATGCCCTTACTGACCATATATAACTGTAATGCCAGGAAGACCTTTTAAGCCCATGAGAATTTGGTCGGCATAATTCATCTCCACTATCACAACAGTCTAGCTTTAAATCAAGAACACATATGAGAAGAAAAGTCTGGATTTGCCCATCTGCTACAAATGTTTTTTTTTTTCTTTTTTTTTCTTCTGGAATGGCAGATCATAAAGTACCCATTCCTGATGTTAGATTCCACTGCTCAACGTCTCTTGCTCCATTTGGTTGACTTTATTTTTCTGATCTCCAACCTGGATGGAGCTTTTGTGTTTCTCAGGGGTTTTTTTTGTTCTCTTTTGTGTGTGTGTGTGTGTGTGTGTGTGTGTGGAACAAAATACTGACCAGCTGTCAAGCTCCAAAAGCACCATAAAAGCACCATTCTTGAGCTATATTTATATTGTCTTTTGATGTAATACAGTAGCTTTGTGTGAGGACCAGACTGAAATTTAAATTAGGGTTACAACTAATGATTATTATTTCTTAATAATTTAGTATATTTTTTTACAATTACTCAATATTTTAGTTAACTTATCAATAAATAACATCTGCCATAAATCTTTCAAAATTTTATTCAAACATTTTCTCATTAAAAATTGCAACAAATAAAATACCAATAATTTAAAGGCATCTATCAGTAATACAAATGTCTATGATCACTGCATTTGGGATTGACAACAGGATTTTCTTAGCCTGACCTCGTCATACTCAATTCTAGTCAGAATTTGAGTCTGATACTGCTCCGTTGGGCTGTGATTATGGGGTGTGTTTAAACCGAACCAGGAAAGACCTCAATTGGATAGTACTACAACAAATCAGAGCAACGGAGCGACACATAACGTTAGTTGTCAAATGTCAACAGAACTCAACTGCACTGTGTTGCCAAGTCCGCGGGTTGAAGTGACCCCAATTATGTGATATACAGACCCAGGAATGCGAATTTTAGCAGGCAGTCCAGCCAAAATAACACATTTTACCCCCCAAATGCCATTTTTCCCGGAAAACCCCTCCGCCCGGAAAGCTATTGGGCTTGTTTTTGGCTAGTTTTGAGTAGCAATTGGGCGAGTTTTGCTGTAAAAACTTGGCAACCCTGTCTGTGCGCGCTGGAATAAGTCACGTTAGAAGAAGAAAATGAGTGTAAACGATCTTTGCCGGTGTTGTAAAAAAGAATTTAAGGATGCACAGAGTACTTACCAACACGATCATCATTTCTGAGAGAAATAGTAAAGGTGAATGCATATACGAACAAGTTCTCCGTTTAGGATTAGAACAAATTCAACCCAAGTGCTTTTGATGACGTGGATGATTACGTTACTGTCCATCATCGTCTAAAGCCTGCCCTGACAATTTCATTGGTCCGAACAGTTTCTGTTCGGGCATAATTACTTCTCTATGGATCAAGTCCAGACCGAACTGCCCGTGCAAAAAAAATTGTGGGCGGGGCTAAGTTCGTCTGGCATCCAGGCTAGGATTTTCCTACTGGTGGGAGTCTTGAAATGTTTTGTTCATTCAGCTCATAGACCGGTAAAATAAGCTGTCAATCTCAGCTGTCAATCAGGACGTCACAACTAAAACCAAACTTATTTAAAAAACGAACACTTGAAATGAAATCATTGTGATAAAGACTGCATAAAATGATAGAAGACATCTTTAGGGAATTTTTTTTTAAGTGTAATTTGATTTAGTTTGTCTCGCATCCATTCAAATACATGGAGGGGCGGGGGTTATGAGCTTTACTGGGACACACCACCTGGGAGCGATCGAGACGCTTGGGCTTCAGTTTTCAATATGAGTGCGGCAGGCTTGATTCATCTGCTTGAATACATAATTATATGAATGAACAACTAATGGCACAACCACATTTCCATAGCTCAGGTAACCACAGCGACATATGTAAGCTGTTCGTAAACAGGGACCTTTTATCACAATTGACAGAAGCTACGTCCAAAATCGCATACTATATGAGTAGCTACTACATTTGAATTTGAACGAACTTCGGGACCGTTAAAAAATGATGTTCTATATAGTATGAATGAATGTAGTATGAATGTAATCCGGATGTACTACATCCACCATGTTGTCATTTTCATGTGACCTATCAGCGTCGGTTGTGTCCCATCGCCTCTATTCATAAATTCTCTCCCGTGGCCTCATGAGATAGTAAAGTCTCCATTGTATGCACACTTCAGAATCTCACCGGAAGTAGTAGGTCATCCGGGTACTTTTCGCCTACTGTTTTTTGAATACTTTGAATTTGGACATTCTACTCTGTTGGCGTACTGTTTTTCGCATACTATATAGTAGAGAAGTATTCGATTTCGGACGCAGCTAGAGTGTTATTACATATCCAAACAAATCCAATCGAGTCCAATCGATATGTGAGGTCATCCATCAGATATTTTAATCCTCTGTTGAAGAACACTTTTTACCAAAATCAAGCTGAAATGGAGTTACAAGGTTTTTCAGCAGTGGATGTCGCAAATGTGTGTTTTGTCAGTCATTAGAAGGCATCTGAGGCAGTAATAAGTGCATCACATTACATTTTTATCAACTTACAGGTTACAAAGTTTATTGTAGCTATGTTGGCACTCAGCTTTTCCTACATTTAATACATTGGTCCAAAATCTTGTTAATAAGTGCTATGCACAGGCTGTATTGGCTATGACTAGACAGCAAATACCAGACTAAGACTCTCTTCTCTGATCCTCAAATACATAAAACATTAGCCTTTACAAACGTTGATTTTTTTTTTTAAGTAAAGAAACCGCTGTTCTTATTCAAACAATCGGTTATTTATTTACCTTTGTACTGCAAAGAAGCAGAGACTGTCGCTAAAATGTGTGTGGCACATCATTTTAAAAGGACGCGGGCGGGTGGAGCTACTGTATGGGGCTCCATCAAGCATGCCGCACAAGTCCTGAAAAGAGAAGCCAAAACGTCTCGATCGACCCCAGGTGGTTAGTCCCAATATAGCTCATAAATCCTGCCCTCTCTGTATAATGTAATGAGATGTGGGACAAACTAAACAAGCAAATTATACTTAAAAGTATTTTTTTTCACAGATGGATTCTGTCATTTTAGGTACTTTTTATCACGCTGATGTAAGTTTTAGTTAGTTATTTGATGCTATAAAAACAGGGGAAGTGATGTCATGATTGACATCACTGATCAGTGATGTAGTCACTGAGGCACTAACAGACTTTTTTCTGGAGGAGATTGAAGCTTCAACTTTAATTTCCACATTTCCATAATTGTTTATTTCACACAAACATAATTGTTCTGCAGTAAACTATACTAACAGATACTGCGGGAGTGTGGGCCGAGTCTTGATATTGCGGCTCTACTTCTGCTCTCTACTGTGCAGACTCGGTTCTCGTGTTCACTACTGCGCACACTCAGGTCCCAAATCATCCCAAGATGTCAGTGCCATATTCGGACGTTGACGGCTTCACTTTTCTTCAGTGGAAGATAGTGAAGGTGCGTAGTCCATATTTTTTTACGGTCTATGAGCTCCATCCACTAGAGTTACGAGATTTAGTCATTAGCTTTTTTTTTGTATAAAGTTTTATTCAAGCTTTTGTATAAAGTATAGGCAAAAAAAGCAAAAATAAATAACGTTATTAACTGGTTAAAAAAATTACATTATCGAACTGTTTTCAGAATGGTAATGTTACAGAAGCAATGCTTCTAAATAAACGTTAAAATACTGATTTTTAATAAATACTTTTTTCCCCAAATTTTTTTCCACTGCTTTGCTGTCATTGAACAAACTAACGAATGGTATTTTTTTTAAGATTAAACAAATCTAACACTATTAAATATATTCTTCAGGAAATCCCAGAATACATATAAATCTTTCATACTATTTTATTTAAATTAAGTTTTAGCATTTAATAAGATTATTTTCTGTTAGTTTGTATGTTTTTAGTAGAGTTTAGAGTATTTTAGATTTAGTTTATTTGGGCAAAATAGTATATAATTTTAATATTTGCCATTTATCAGTTCTCAGCAATCCGATCTCGTGACAATTTGTGGGCAACCTAACCCTCACGCAACATGATCAGATCCGTACAAAAATGGATTGAGATCAGACAAAATATAAATTTGCATGCAAAATGCCGAATTGTAAAATCAACGTGCAAATTGTCATGATGAGATTGCTCATAAAACATAAATAATTATTGGCTACAATTTGTAAATTGATGCATCCGTAGATTTTGCATGTAGTGTGCATGTCAGAGGCATTTCAAAATACACTCTCAGAAAAAAAGGTACAGTGCTGTCCCTGGGGCGGTACCCTTAGGTACAAAAGTGAAAAGGTACATCTTTGTACCTTACTCACCCCTAAAAGGTACATATTAGTACCTCAAAAGGTACATATCAGTACTTTAAGAGTGTGTATTAGTACCTTAAAGGTACATATTAATACCTTTTTTGTTTTGTACCTTAGGGTACCCCAGTGATAGCAATGTACCTTTTTTTTCTGACAGTGTATGTTGGACAGTGATTCATAATGTAACGACAGTACACTCAACGTTGGTAGTAGGCATTGGCACTGTCATCTTCTATAGGCAGTTTTCTCTTTTAGGTCAGCTACTGTCACGACTGAGCAACAGTTTGAAAGAAAGTAAAGTTGAAGAAAGTTGCTGGAAAGTAAAAAAAGAAAAAAAGTTGGCATACTTGACATTTGACGCTGACACTATCGCCCCCTTGAGTACTGAGGTTTGTTACCACCACGGGATAGCAATGCAAGAGCACATAAAGTATGTTTAACAGGACGTCACCAAATCACGTGTGGGGTGTCACCTAACTGCCTAAGGTGTGTTTCCAGTCTAGGGACTAAAATGGCTTGTGGGGTCACACTCCTATTCCATGCGCCTCCTTTACTGGGGTGTTCAATTTAAGCTCACACAGCAAAAGATATTTATAGCATAAATGAACGCCCCTTTACGGCACCAATCGTAGTGGCTCATCTTGCAGGCATGTGGAGCCTTTCGTTTGACACTGCTGCTGTATTATAGCAAGTGGCTATTAGACCTCTTGAATGTGGAAGAAATGTGTGTTGGCTGACTGCAAACCTTGGGTGCAGGTTTGGACATGTAGGCATATTCTTACAGTACTAAAGTGATACATCCCTGTTTGAAAACAAAGCTGTTACTCTGAGAGGCTGAAACACCCAGAACACATACGCAGTGTGCAGAATTAGCACTTACACGTGCCAAAGGTGTGTAAAAATAAAACTGACTTGCTAGCCAGTTGGCTGATATCATCTTTTTTTCAATGAATTAACATTTTTTGCATGATTTAAATGGCAATGATAGAATAACAATAATGATCTGGCCAGAGTGTTGGGTATTTCTTCTTATAATAACTTTAACCGTAATGGAAAGTTACCATGAGAAATTTAGCTAGGAAGCCAAAAGTTACAGCTTTTATTGCTGTTAATCCTGTGTTTTGCCACAGATAGACAGACAGCATTGACAGAACCTGATGATCATGCTATCTAGTGTTATTTGTTTATTTGAGAATGTTCCAAAGAGCAACCCGTGCTTCAATGGAAGGTTTGGCAATGGAAGCAAAATCTGACCTTTTGCCAATGGTCATTTGTCAACTTGGTCTATGTCACAAAATTAGACTGACCTAAAAAATAGTGCTTCTTAAACATTCCTTATTCATTTTATGTTCTAAATTTGTTTTTTGTAACTTTTATATCTGATGGTTATTTTTTTTATAGATCTGCCACTTTTTTCTTAAACAACAACAACTTTTTGCTCGACGATTGTACTTCTTTCTTTTTTCTTAATTTCATATATTTTGGGGTGAACATTTTAGTACATATGATTTTTAAATGTTCCTTTTGTGTTCACTGAGTGAAAAGCATTTAAGTGGACAATATTTCTAGCTTATTAATATTATTAAAGTTATTATTTTACTAGTGCTCATTTTGCCGTAAATTATTTGGATATATTGGAACATCAGCATCTGTGAACTCAGACATGAGTAAGTACCGATCTTTTATACCCAAGTATTAGAATGTGATTGGATAGATGATAAAGTTGAAGTGACGTGACAATTAAGTCTTACCGGCAGAACTTATGCTAAAGCTTTCATTTCTTATGGAGATGACGTGATTACACCGCTCTGTTTACAGAAAGCTTTTTAATAGTTTTGCTTTGTAAATATGTGCTAAATGATCAACTTTGACCGTTGCAGTGTAAAAATATGTTGTCAAATTGAACAAATACTGAAACTAAATTGCTTCCCATGCGGGCGAATTAAAGGCCTGTTCACAACGGGACGATTTCCACGCGCGTGTATCACCGACGTTTAATGCCTTGTGACTAAACAAAGGGCGCCAATGTGAGTGTGCACACCGACGCGCAAAACACCAGACGCAAAAGCGTCATTTTTTTAAAAAAACGCCTCGCTTTTTTTATTTTGACGCGGCGCATTAAAAACTGTCCGACCAATGAGATCAGTGCTTTAGTTCACGTGCCTGGAGCTGCTGAAGTGACAGTAAAACACAACTTGGTGGCGCTCAAGCACAAAACGATCTTGCCGAGCACACTTTGATACGATGAAGAAGTAGTACGTAGACAAAGAAGAAGATGAGCTGCTAATGCTGCCTGCCAGTTAGCAAAAAGTATGTGAAGGGTTTTGGCCATAGGCATAATATATTTGTGGTTTTGGCAAGCACGTAAAAACTGTCTCTCTTCTTCTTCTGTGTGGCAAGTGAGTGTCAGAAGCGTAAAGTGCCGCAGCACCACCTTGTGCACCGGGAGCGCTATCTACTGAATGTGGCACGTTCACTCGGTGCATCACCAGTGAAAATCGCTTGGGTGTGAACACTCAAGACACTCCAAAAAACGTCACGAAAAACGCTGGCGATAAGTGCGCGCAATATTCGTCCCGGTGTGTGCAGGCCTTAAGACAACGGTGCAGCGTTTAAAGATCACTTCCGATGACGGACATCACAGAATTCACCGGTATTTTGGTGCTGATGTGTGAACGGTCTCTTACTGGTAAAAAGCCAGAACTCCATTTCTTGTGTGATCAGCATATTTTTTGCTTTTACCAGTAAAGTCGTTCTGGTAATTTTCCAGCAAGTTACCGGGATTGCTGTGTGAAAGGGGTTAGCTGTTCTATCCAGATTGTGCCTTTTTCATGGGGGGCAAAATAAAATCACATTAATTTTTTTTAAGAGCAAATGCAAATATATTTATATATCCTGTATCACCAGAATTTGGAAAAATATACTTATATCACCCAGACCTACTACAGCATCAAAAGGAGCCAGTTGAGGTAGCTCAGCCATCTGGTCAGGGAGCCTCTCAAACGCCTTCCGGTTAAGGTGTTCCGCACATGTCAAATTGGGAAGAGACCCAGGATGCGCTGGAGGGACTTTATCTCCCTGCTGGTCTGGGATGCCTTGAGAACCCCCAGGAGGATCTGGAGGAAATTATTGGGGAAAAAGACATGTGGGCACGTCTACTTAGCCTGCTGCCACTGTGACCCGGGCCCAGATAAGCAACAGGAGGATGGATGGATAACATATACTGGAATTCAGCCATGCTGAAGCTCGAAACCACTTATAACCAAAACCACTGAAATATACTATCACAGGAATTTCTTTATTCATCATCATGGACTGCTATGCTATATGATGTGTCATTAGATGTGTATATCTCTGATCTTGGATAGCAGTGTTAAAAACATATAATCTTACTTCCTGTCTTCTGTGCTGACCCAAGACCTGTTTCCCCCCCAGTCATATCCACATTGACCTCACGTGTACTTCCTCTCCAAATGTCTTAAAGGTCCCATGGCATGAAATTTTCATTTTATGAGGTTTTTCAACATTAATATGAGTTCCCCTAGCCTGAATATTGTCCCCAAGTGGATAGAAATGTTGATCGGTGTAAACCCGAGTTCTGGCTGTCTCTCTCTGCCTTTGAGAAAATGACAGGCCAGACGAGCCAATCCTGAAGTCTCCTGTTTTGACGTCCAAGCAGGAACGGTTACCTCCCTTTCCTCCGCCCAGAGAATCTGGCACGCCCATGCAAATGCTCGAGAGATCATTCCTTGTGAACGAGTGAATGCTGGCAGTTTCTCAGTGTTTGGATGTACAAATTAAAACAGAAGTCTTTTTTCAGTTCCTTCTGATCTGTGATCAGTAATTTCTGATGTGTAGCTAATTATTTATTATTCGTGCACACAATGCGGCTTCTCTCTCTCCAGACAGAACGGTGTTTTCGTGTTTTCTATCTTGTGAGTCAGTGTTTTTGTACGTCCTCGTCGCGTCTACCGGTTCTAAAATGTGCATACAGTCATGAGTTTCTGCTCAACATCGGCCTCACACACGCCGAAGCTCGGGCTGCACTGGCCGTTGGCCTTCAACATCCCCGACCCCCAGTACTGCATCTGGCCCACAGCGGAGGCACCAAACGCGGCGTGAGATTTAAGCAGACGGGGGGTAAGCATGAGCGTATCCGGGCTAGCCAGCCTAGCCCCACAATAAACTGGATTACATTCGATTACTGCTGTTGTGTCTTTGTTTGCGCTGTGTACTCAACGCGCGTCACTGACGCTTTTTATTTTATTTAAAAAATAATGCTATTATCAACACTTACTTTTAACTCGTTCATCTCGACAGCTGTAATGGTACTTTGCAAGTGTTACAAAGTTGGTAATAATGATGAAGACGGACTCGGTGTGACTGGGACTCGTGTTTATTCAGAACTCTCAGATACAAACACAATAAACTCGCGCTGACTGACAGCGCTCTCACAACTCAGTAGGTACTATAAATAACTTTGTTAGCGATCGCTGAGCTCCGTCTCTGGTACATTAGTGATGTCCGGTTCGCGAACGATCTTTCTTTTGAACCTGTTCTTTTTAGTGAACCGAATCAGTTCACCAAATCGGACTGAATCGTTCTAAACGGTTCGCGTCTCCAGTCAGCGCTGATCCATAATTTACTAAAGTTACTAACTTTCTGACATGAGTGACAGTCCCTCCGACTAGAAATAGACTAATAACCTGAAGTATATGCTGTAACTACAACAGTTCAGACATGCTGAGAACTGATGTGAAGTGAACTCAGGTCCATCCGTCTCTCTCGTAGACCAAGTTAAACCACGCCCCCTCCGCTCATTTAAAATACAAAGATGTCAGCCAATCACAACAGTGGGCGTTTTTACTGAAGTCTCACAGCAGACACGCCTCTTGAAGCAGGGCATTCAGCCACAGGGCAAACAGCAGTATTGAAAAAATGCCTTTTATTTCTAAATTATGACATTTTATGATGTAAAAGTCATATTAACAATATAAGTACACCTCAGGAAACATTATAAAATAATAGAAAAATGCCATGCCATGGGACCTTTAATTTATTCCCATAACTATATCTATATCTCTCCCTTCATTTCATCACCCAGAGGTTAAATGTTTGTGTGTGAGGAACAGACTGAAGTTTAAGTCGTTATTGACTGAAAATCTTCCACTACACCCTCGCAAACCTAAATTGCACTTCCACATTCATAATCTGCTGCAGAGGGGAAATTTCAACTTCCATATCTATCAGGGGGAAGTATATTTTGTGCCACAGAGAAAAAAAGTCATTCGTAAATTATTACAGAAATGTCATTATTGGCTAAACTTCACACTTCAGTCTAAAGGGCATGACACCAAATCGGTATCAAAGAACTGCCAAAGTATTGATATCGCCTTGTATCGCCCCTGTCTGGGCCAAAAAATAGTGCGCTTTGAACACAACACAAAGACAGCAACTGCCAATTGGCACGTACGTTCTGCACCTGTGTGAGAGAAAATAACTGTCTATATCAGCAAGCGGTAGTCGTTTATATTCGTCATTCAAAAAAGTAAAATCAAAACTACGACTGCGGAAATACAAACAGAGCAAGCTGTGCTTGCTTACCATTTTGAATATGAATCATGTTGGTCTTCACTTTCTTCATTCCAGACAGCCATGTCGAAAATATTCGAGGGGTTTCTTGCCAAGGTGTCACAAACATGTTGGCCCAGTCTGGGTTGAGAGGTCAAAGGTTCATGTAATCTCATTTTAAGATGTACCACTGCAGCACTTGCACCTCTGCAGTCCCCATGTGACACTGAGTATCTAATAGGCCTTTCTCTCACACCACAGTGCTGTTGACGTAAGAACTTGCACGAAACGGCCACACACCCCCTCCTATAGGTTTCACACAAGCATGACTCCATAAATCGGCCCATTTCAGTGTGTTTTTCAAAACACGTGCTGCATAGTGAACGTGTTTTTGAGAACACCTGCTGTATCTAGGCATCTGCCGGTCTTTTGTTGACGTATCCATTTACATTGGACTGTGTTAAATCATTAAAAATGATTGAGTTCAGCTAGCTCTGTTTCACTCTTTCCCATCTGTCTCCCCTCAGATTCGCTACATTTCTCAGACGCAGGGTCTGCCAGGAGAGCATCTGTTAAATGTGGGGACGAAGACGTCTCGCTTCTTTTGCCGGGAGTCGGACTCACCGTATGCAGGCTGGAGACTTAAAGTGAGATCAAGAGCTATTTTCACACACACGTGCGCACACACACACACCTGTTTCATGTTCACTAATTATATATGCACGTTGAAGAGATAGCAACATGAATTGTGATTCTCAACACTTCCATTAGTTTTAGGAACTTGGTTATAAGCTAGCCACCAGGGTAGTTCTCTGGGAACTAAAAGTTCCCCTAGGGCCATTTTCCTGGTTGTTTTTACACAGCTAGTAGGAACTCTGAAGTGAGCGGTAAGCCACGCTTGTTGTTGTGACTTTTTTAACAGCGCAGCAGGCACTTATTTTGCTGAGAACACCAGAGCCTGAGCACACAGCGCTCACATTCACCATCTTCATTACAATCTGTTTAACTGTCCTGTCTAATACGTTATTAGATAGAACTGTTATACAAAAAGTAGACATTAAATGAAAAAGTATTAGCTTTTGCCGTGTGTTGATGCCCAATGTTGCTAGCTGAGCAGAAATGCATAATCATGTTTCACTTGGTCCCCTCCATGTTGCGTTGGATTTTCTCGTAGCGTAAATGTTGAGAGGTCCATTTATCAAGACGATGACCAGAAAGTATTTTAGCTTAAATATATTGAGCTATTATAAAATTTGAGATTTTCATGACATTACTGTAATGTAAAAATATAATGCTATATTATTTCAATTGTATATTACAACTTTAAGTTTTGGAATGAGTTCAGTTTTTGATCATAAACATTGCTGTGCAGTATATCTTAATATAGTCATGAAAATAGTTTTTTTTTTTTTTATGTTTTGTTCTCAAAAATGCATCTTCGGAATTAATTCTGGGTTTTGAGCTAGACATTTCTACCATTTATTATTAATCCATTATTACATTTTAATGAAAAGACTATGAATACAAATATGTTTGTGCACAATAATGAATAATGCATTATAAGACCAGGTACATGTATTAAAGTTTAGAGGGTCTATTTGATTTTGAGATGTCTTTTAATATACATTTGTTTCAGTCCACAGAGGAGCACGAGACGGAGACGGGGCTAAAATCAAAAGAAGCCAGGAAGTATATCTTCAGCTGTTTGGATGACATAGCGCATGTACGTATATTTGAATTAGGATCACAACACAGAACATTCCACTTTTTTTACCACATCAGTCTTCAGAATCAATCACAACTCTCTCCCAGTGTAAAATCCCTGCAAGGAGAGCTGCAGTTACTTTACAAATGCAAATAGAAAACTCATTTTGTGCTGTGCAAATTTAAAAGTGTTACATGAACAAATCATGTCTATTTCCCAGCAGGCACCTTTCAATTTACTAATGACAGGAAATATGTGTCAATCAAACAAATGTCAATTTGTTTGGGATTGATAAGTCTTTTATGCTCACCAAGGCTGCAAAAATAGAAGTAGAGTAAAAAAGAGTTTGTGTAACATTGTGAAATATTACATTTAAAACTTTTTATATATATATATATATATATATATATATATATATATATATATATATATATATATATATATATATATATATATATATATATATATATATATATATAATATATATATAATAATATTCCTGTGATTTTAGCAAAGCTGAACTTTTAAAAGCCAGTACTCCAGTGTCACATGATCCTTCAGAAAGTATTCTAATATGCTAATTTCGTGCATAAGAAACATTTCTTATTATTATCAAATATGATACCTTTTTTAGGAGTATTAGCTGAATAGAACGTTCAAAAGAACATAATCATTTATTTGCTGTAGAAATTATTGTAACATTGTACAATACACCGATCAGGCATAACATTATGGCAGGTGAATTGAATAACACTGATTATCTCTTCATCACAGCACCTGTTAGTGGGTGGGATGTATTAGGCACCAAGTGAACATTTTGTCTTTAAAGTTGATGTGTTAGAAGCAGGAAAAATGGGCAAGCGTAAGGATTTGAGTGAGATTGACAAGGGCCAAATTGTGATTGCTTGACGACTGGGTCAGAGCATCTCCAAAACTGCAGCTCTTGTGGGGTGTTGTGGGGAAAGAACAGTGGTGAACTGGCGACAGGGTCATGGGCGACCAAGGCTCATTTATGCATGTGGGGAGCAAAGGCTGGCCTGTGTGGTCCAATCAAACAGAAGAGCTACTATAGCTCAAATTGCTAAAGAGGTTAATGCTGGTTCTGATAGAAAGGTGTCAGAATATGCGGTGCATCTCAGTTTGTTGCGTATGGGGCTGCATAGCCGCAGACCAGTCAGGGTGCCCATGCTGACCCCTGTCCACTGACGAAAGTGCCAACAGTGGGCATGTGAGCATCAGAACTGGACCACAGAGTAATGGAAGAAGGTGGCCTGGTCTGATGAATCACATTTTTTTACATCACGTGGATGGCCGGGTGCGTGTGCATCGCTTACCTGGGGAACACATAGCACCAGGATGCACTATGGGAAGAAGGCAAGCTGGTGGAGGCAGTGTCATGCTTTGGGCAAGGTTCTGCTGAGAAACCTTGGGTCCTGCCATCCATGTGGATGTTACTTTGACACGTACCACCTACCCAAGCATTGTTGCAGACCATGTACACCCTTTCATGGAAACGGTATTCCCTGGTGGTTGTGGCCTCTTTCAGCAGGATAATGTGCCCTGCCACAAAGCAAAAATGGTTCAGGAATGGTTTGAGGAGCACAACAACGAGTTTGGGGTGTTGACTTGGCCTCCAAATTCCCCAGATCTCAATCCAGTCGAGCATCTGTGGGATATACTGAACAAACAAGTCCAATTCATGGAGGCCTCAGCCCGCAACTTACAGGACTTAAATCATCTGCTGCTAACATCTTGGTGCCAGATACCACAGCACACCTTCAGGGGGTCTAGTGGAGTCCATACCTCGATGGATCAGGGCTGTTTTGGCAGCAAAAGGGGGACCAACACAATATTAGGTCCTAATGTTATGCCTAATCGGTGTATACTTCAATTGAATTTAAACTACTACTATGCAGCCCTTAATATGAGTAACCTAAGCGAGTAACTAAATATTTGCTTTGTTTCTTTAAAAAAACATTTTTTCAGGTGAATCTAGTGATGAATCTGGAAGGCTGTGATTTGTTGGCAGAGAAGGTTGACCGTGCAGAGTTTGTGGGTTTGCTGAAGAAGATGTTGTTGATAGATGCTGAGGAAAGAATTGCCCCAAGTGACGCCCTTAGCCATCCTTTTGTTACCATGCAGCACCTGCTAGACTTCCCCCACAGCAACCAGTGAGTGGCCTTTCATTCCTCAACCTTGTTTGTGATTTTAATTCCTTCTGACTGACAGTTTTTGTGTTCTGAATTTTCTCTTTACAGTGTCAAATCCTGTTTTCACATTATGGATGTGTGCTGCTCAAGACCAGGCAGTTATGAGTCCCTCAGCCGGACCAAGGCTCAGTTCGTCAGGACTGTCCCAAGCACTGGTGCAGCGCCAAACCTTACCCTGCCCTTCTGCAAGGTGACTGGCATTCACACTCAGGTACTGAAAGCGTCATCATTACAATGCTGCTAGAAAGTTTGTGAACCTTTAAGAATTTTACATGAAAATCAGCTCGTATTTTTGCTCAGGAATCTCTTTTTACCGAGGCAATGGCAATTTTCATTTGCTTTCACTGCTTTTACGGTTTGCTTTATACACTTCACACTTTATTGTTACTTAGAAACCTTGTAAAATTGTCTTTTGGGATGTTATCTTTGACACTTTTAATGTGAAGGTCAAAGCTGAATGACGCATGTGCTGAAGGCCACGTGAAGGCCTCAAAGTTTTGCGTTCCTCTAGTTCAAACAGTAGAGCATAGAATGCATGAACTGTTGAATTGAATATCTTTAGTGTAGAGCAGTGGTTCTAAACAAGGGGGGCGAGGAGAGATCGGAAGGGGGGGTGCAAATTGTTTTCAAGAAAAATAAACAGGGCATCAAAAAAATGCTAATGCTTGTCCTGTTTATAATGTGCAGTGACGATGGAAGGCACGTCACAAATGTAAACTCTTTTTTATGTGGGATTTAGTATCATAATTTGGATATTGGAATAATACATTAATTGTTTTAAATGATTCACACATACACACAATGTTCCTATTTTTTTGTTACTTTTTCTAGGGCTTTCTTCATTTTAGACTAGTTAGTTGACTAGTCATTACAAAACCTCAGTTTAATCGACTGTCAAATTAGTCGTAGCGCACATCCCTAATGTAAATACAAATTATTTCCATTTATATTAAATAATTGAATGTGATTCACTTGTGGTTATCAGTTTGTATAAGCACACATTATGCAATGCATTGCAATATTAATCATGAATAAAAAAATGGTTTTGAGCAGGTGTTTAAGTGCAGCCCAGTGCAAGTGAAATCCAATTTGGTCAAATTGAAAAACTTTAACAGTCAAAACTTATTATGAAGATAGGCGTGTTGGTGTGTGTCTTACAGACTGTCAACATCACGTAAAGAGGATACAACATTTTAAAATGGTGTCTTTTACAGATTCAACCCCTAGAATTAACTTATTCTATAAGTTTTGAGACCAATTCAGGCAGAAACCCTTTTCACTACATTCAACAACTTGGTGTTAACTGCTGCAGAGTGCAGACCATTCCTGACCACTGTTTAGGAAGATATTTCCCTGATAATGAGACTGCTTTGTTTTATTCTCAACCAATTTATATGTTGAAATTGTTATTTATGCAGAAATTATAATTACATGTTCATTATACGACTCAAACCATGTGTCCCATCCCGTCACACTGATGGTACTCAAAAAAGAAAAAGGTGGGCAGGTCTGTTATTGCTACATTTTATAGAAAGTAATGCATTAGTTACCTTTTCTCACAGTTAGTTGGCTTTTTCTAATAGATTTTTGATCTCACAGAGCATAACATGAGAATCATTGAAGGGTACACAAAACACAGTTTCTGACATAGTTTCTGAGTCTTTAGTTTTATCATATTTATAAAAGACAAATACGCTGTACCACACACACACACACACACACACACACACACACAAAATACATCATGGCATTATCCCTGGATACAATTCGATTCACTATACGTTATAATCACTATATAATATGCGTTAAAAAAATATGCCCTGAGATTTTCTTTTTCATTTTGTCTGTATGGTTGCTGTTATGGTTTGCACACACTTTCATTTTCATGTGCTAGATCATTTGCCCAACAGATACAGTATTACATAATCTATGCTTTAGTTTCATGCTTTTGCTCTGTTGTGCACTCCCGTCACTTTGTTCCTTCATTGTGACTTCTGTGTCTTGCCTTTTATTTTGTTAACATGTGGAGAGTCACGTTGACTCATTCCGCATGACATGCTCCATTCAGCGCATGTGATGACAGGCTGTCAAAACAGGACTGTCACAGCACACTCTGCCTCCGATTACATTCATAATAAGCCTCAATGGCCGCGTATATACACTGTAAAGTTTCATGAGTGACAACCGCATTTAAATGCAGGAGTGAGTCCCCTAAATTATTGTTCCATGTGTGTACAGAACATGACACGCTCCTGAAACTAGGACACCGTAGTAACCATAGCAACGCTCTGGCATCTCACATGTTTGGTATCCGCTATTCTGACCAAAGAAATATTACAGTGACAAAAGGCTTGTTGTGTTTAACAATTTTAACTAAAGCACAGTCGAGGGAGGCATTGTGTGTTGTGTATGCTTAAAGGCACAGTATGCAATTTTCACCGCTAGAGGTCACATAATCAGAACCGTAACAAAGGGGTAGCTTGACACTGTGTAGGTCAGAGCATGGAATGATGGGAGTTGTCATTCACCTCCACTGCCGATGGAAAGCAATCTGACGGGACTCACAAATCATGTTCATGGATGAGGTAATGAAATAAATCTAAATTGAGTTGAGTTTTTGCTTGAAACAAACTAAATTATCTAATTAATGGATTAGAAAAATAATCTTCCAAAATCTTCCTTAAAGATTCCAAACAGAAACATTATTTTTCTCAAATCAAATCAAATCAATCAAATCAAATCACTTTATTGTCACACAGCTATATGCACAAGTGCAACAGCAGGTGAAATTCTTGGTGCAGTTCCGAGCAACATAGCAGTCATGACATGACATGTACAACATTTAAAGCAGCATCAGATTGCACATCTGATGCGCCCACAATTACTCACAGCACAGTATACACTACAATAAACAATAAATAATTTACACAATGTGAGTGTAGTTCTCACAGCTTTAACCAATATACACATACTTACAATATACATATACTTTAAACAATATACACTAAACATACATTAAACAGTATACATTAAGCTATAATAATAATAATATACAATGTACAGTATACATTATTATTCACAGTAGAGATCCAATTATGTACAATAGGTGCTATATGATAAATGATAAATAATAAATGATACATAAATGTGTATATAATGTGTGTGTATCTACAGTGGGTTGTGCGGAGTGATATTCTGTCCAGTGTGTGTTATGATCCTGATGGATCAGGAGTTAAGTAGTCTGATTGCTTGTGGGAAGAAGCTGTTCTGGAGTCGGCTGGTGCGTGTTCTAATGCTGCGGTACCGTCTGCCTGATGGCAGCAGTGAGAGCAGCCCATGGTTCGGGTGGCTAGAGTCTCTGATGATCCTCTGAGCTCTCTTCACACACCGCCTGGCGTAAATGTCCTGGAGGGAGGGAAGCTCACCTCCGATGATGCAGCTGGCCGTGCGCACTACCCTTTGCAGGGCTTTGCGGTTGCGGGCGGTACTGTTGCCGTACCAGGTGGTGATGCAGCCAGTCAGCAGACTCTCTATGGTGCAGGTGTAGAAACGTGTGAGGATGTGGCGGTTCATTCCAAACCTCCTCAGCCGTCGCAGGAAGAAAAGGCGCTGATGAGCCTTCTTCACAACGGCCTCGGAGTGGACGGACCATGAGAGTTCCTCTGTGATGTGGACACCGAGGAACTTGAAGCTGCTGACTCTCTCCACCGGTGCTCCATCGATGGTGATGGGGCGGTGTTCTCTCTCATTCCTCCTGAAGTCGACCACCAGCTCCTTGGTCTTGCTGACGTTGAGGGAGAGGTTGTGCTCCTGACACCACCGTGTCAGAGTGTGCACCTCCTCTCTGTAGGCTGTTTCATCATTGTCAGTGATGAGACCTACCACCGTCGTATCGTCAGCAAACTTGATGATGGTGTTGGGGCTGTGGGTAGCCACACAGTCTTGTGTGTACAGGGAGTACAGGAGTGGGCTGAGAACACAACCCTGAGGGGCTCCAGTGTTGAGAGTCAGTGATGAGATGTTACTGCCCATTCTGACCACCTGGCGTCTGTTTGACAGGAAGTCCAGGATCCAGCTGCATAACAGGCTGTTTAAGCCTAGAGCCCGGAGTTTCATGTCAAGTATGGAGGGCACAATGGTGTTGAATGCTGAGCTGTAGTCCACAAACAGCATTCTCACATATGTGTTCCTCTTTTCCAGGTGGGAGAGAGCAGTGTGAATTGTAGATGAAATGGCATCGTCAGTGGAGCGGTTTGTGCGGTATGCAAACTGTAGTGGGTCCAGTGAGGGGGGGAGAACAGAGCAGATGTGGTTTCTGACTAGTCTCTCAAAGCATTTGCTGATGATGGGGGTCAGAGCAACAGGACGCCAGTCGTTTAAGCAGGTGGTTTTTGACTGCTTAGGTACAGGCACAATGGTGGACGTTTTGAAGCATGTGGGGACCACAGACAGGGAGAGGGACAGGTTAAAAATGTCCGTGAAAACTCCAGCCAGTTGGTGCGCGCACGCTCTGATCACACGGCCGGGAATGCCGTCTGGACCCGCGGCTTTACGGACGTTCACTCGCCGGAAGGATCGGGTTACATCCGCGACAGATACGGAGAGTGCACTAACCTCTGTATCTTCAGCCGCGAGCTCTCTCTCCGCGAGGGCGGTGTTAGTTCCCTCAAAGCGAGCATAGAAGGTGTTGAGCTCGTCCGGGAGAGAGGCAGCGGTGTTCACGGTGGAGTTTGTGTTCCCTTTATAGTCCGTGATGGTGTTAATTCCCCTCCACATGCTTCTGGAGTCGGTGGTGTTGAAATGTCCTTCAATCTTGTCCCTGTACTGCCGTTTTGCTGCTCTGATGGTTTTCCGGAGGGCATAACTTGCTTGTTTATGCTCCTCCGCATTACCGGAGTTAAAAGTGGAGGACCGCGCATTGAGTGCCGCGCGAACATCCCCGTTTAGCAACGGCTTCTGGTTAGGGTACAGCCGAATTGTTTTGGTCGGAACAACGTCATCTACGCACTTCCTGATGAAACACGTTACGCTATCAGCGTAGACCTCGATGTCGTCATCAGAGGCCGACCGGAACATCTCCCAGTCCGCGTGATCAAAACAGTCCTGTAGCATAGAATCTGATTGGTCCGACCAGCACTGGATGGTTCTGAGGGCGGGTGCTTCCTGTTTGAGTCTTTGCCTATATGCGGGCAAAAGTAGGATGGACGCGTGATCTGATTTGCCGAATGGTGGGCGTGGGAGTGATTTGTATCCATCCTTGAAGGGGGAGTAACAGTGGTCTAAAACACGGTTCCCTCGCGTGTTGAAGTTAACATGTTGGTGGTATTTAGGTGCGATGCGCTTGAAGTTGGCTTTGTTAAAGTCCCCGGTCACAATAAACGCAGCCTCAGGATGCGCGGTTTCCTGCTCACTCACTGTCCTATACAGTTCCTTTAGTGCCCGGTCTGTGTCGGCTTGCGGGGGAATATACACAGCTGTGATGATGACCGCGGTGAATTCCCTCGGTAGCCAGAATGGCCGGCACAGAAGCATGAGAAATTCCAGATCAGGAGAACAGAAAGACTTGATAGAATGTACGTTCCTCTGATCACACCAGGATCGGTTGATCATAAAACATACACCCCCGCCTTTGCTTTTCCCTGAGAGATCTTTTTCTCTGTCCATCCGATGCACGGAGAACCCCGTGGTTTCGATGGCCGAATCTGGAATCTCAGCGGACATCCAGGTTTCTGTAAGGCAGATAATGCAGCAGTCCCTCGTGTCTCGCTGGAAAGAGATCCGCGCTCTCAGCTCACAGAGTTTATTGTCCAGAGACTGAACATTAGCCAGTAAAATACTGGGAAGCTGTTTTCTTACCCCATTGGCAGATATATTTGCTTGTTTTAAACAAAAACTCACTTCAATTTTATTTTATTTTCCAGAAAACAAGAAAAAATATCTAATGTCATTTAACTTAACAGGACAAAAATACTAAATGACAGCATTTTTTGCAGTGCACACAAGGCAAAAAGTAATACATACATATATATATACATGTTCATCATATATATTTCTATATCTAGAATGGTATTTAGTCTATAGACATATAAATACAAATGCACAAAACTGCAAGTTTATGACAAAAAATAGTCTGCAATTTGGCCTTTATTATTCATTTAATACATGTCTACATTACAAATTAAATAAAACTAGATATTAACCTACATTTCTGACAAATTACCACGGTTACAGGTGTTACCACAGTAAATCCATGATAAATTCGAAATGCGAATTGTTTGAAAATGATTTTGAATCGGCTCAGCTGATTTGCACGTTAGTGTTGTTTATTAAGTCAGCGCTGTTTAACTGGATTTAAATTAAATCAGATCACAGAGAGATTCGCAGCTCGTACCGGAGACCTCAGTGCTGAACTCGAACACTTCTCACGGGCTTCGGAAGGCTGTTTAGTGGTCATGTGATTGAGACACTCAGCAAGTAAACACATTTGTTCAGAGTCAGAGTTCGCGAGTGGCGCAGAGCACAAGCAGCGCTGTTTCGTTCCGCTTTGGGCGCTGTTTCCCTGGCCTAAAATCTAGTACTGCCACCTTGCGGTGACATCGCGAAACTACATGATTTGTAAATGATCCGTGGCGGGCCACATGTAATACATTTTAATAGACGTGCTGCGGGCCGTTTGAAATTCATCCCCGGGCCGCATTTGGCCCGCGGGCCGGACTTTGGACACCCCTGCGTTAGAGGATAGACACTACAATTAAAAACTGAATGTGTCTTTTCAATAAAGTGTGAGTGAGCCGAACGAAAGTCACGGCACAGACACCGCAGTGTCAGATTTCATTCATCATGAAGAGCTGAGGTAACGTTAAGCGCCAGTCTTGCACGTTTTCAGATCGCTTATGGAAGCTAAACTATCACAGGAATTCATTGAAAAGTTGCATCGCTCCTTTATGAATGTCCATGCGGCTGTCTGTGTCTTACATTCTGTGCGTGAGATCTCTCCCCTAAGGGTGGGTTGATAACATGCGGAATAGCTCCATCTAGTGGCTGTAGTCTTTAGCCTCTGGCCAAAAAATCCTCTGATGACGCAAAATTTGGATATTTGCGTCATCGGAGGATTTTTTCCAGAAATAAAATGCATAATTCTCTTGTCTCAGGGGGACATGAGGGGGGAAAGTACCATAATTTGAATATACTACCGGGTTTCTACTGATACAAAGCCTAATGCTAAATCACTGAAGTAACCCTTTAAATAAAAAAAAATACCATTAGGCTATAATATTTAAACATCAATATGAAGCAAAATACGTCTGACTGGTACTATATTTATAGCATATGAGCAGACATTTGCGAATAAAAGCTTTATTGATGTGACACTAGGCTATTTTACAATAAACACATTATAATCTGTCCAAAACAAGCCAAATAAATCTTGTCTAAACAGTCTTGCTTGTATGACATTTAAAATTGCAACAGGATTCATATTTAAACAGTCTTTTTGCATTTAATATTCACAGATGCTAACAGAATTAACTGACCTTACAATCAGCGACAGAAACCTTTGCTCTTAGAAATACAGCTTTTCATGAGCAGAATAAATCCAGGATTATTCCTCAACGTCTCAAAACGATGTAGCTGAAGTAACGTTACAGCGTTTCACTAGATGTTTGTATGAGTTGATGTGTGGGTGCGACTCTGGATCGTCAGTATTTGAATCTCAATAGAACACGTGGGCGTGGTCGCATTAGCGGATAACGAAGTGCCTCGCGGGTGACTGACATCTATCGCTTTTCAAGCAGATTACATAAACACAGCATATTTGTTTTTGATTTGGTTTACATTGTTTAAAACCTGACATTTCAGTGTTTCTTTAGACATATGTCTCATGTTTGTGAGACAAGTATTCACCAAGCTAGAGGTAATTTTCTGAAGACTATCTAAATGAACGTCTTTGACAGAGAGGCTGCAGATCGCGCATCATGTTTGTCTTCTTTATTTTGCAAAAAGCAAAACATTTAGATTTTATTGTGACTGTACACATAAAAATAGAAACTGAAATAAAAACAGATTATAATGATGTATAACACATGCCTGAATGATAAAAAAAAGACAGTTATTTGAGTCTCTTGGGCACTGATAAGAAAAAAAGAGAGCCAATCGTGCCGCCGCGACCGCCGACTCGAGGGGGTTAAAACTGATCTATCATCTAATCACCTTCAAAGCCATCAAGCGTTAAAGCTTTAAAACTTCTTTAAATTTAAAACTATTTCAAACAAACCAAAAAGCTTTTAAAACTTCTTCTAGCGTTCTTCAAAAGTTTGTCTCGACTAACTTTTTTTTATCTAGTTTTATTTCTCCTCTTGTCCAAAACTCTTCTTGGGTCATTTGATTCATACTTACATTTAAGTTTCTTGGAGTTATCTATTTTTTTTTTTTTATTATTATTTTTTTTTTAATGAGACTCACTGGGTTGCCATGGTTTCCATGGCAGTAAAAGTGGAAACCGAGGATAACGCGGACATCACACCATTGACAGACAACGCAATGAGGTGGGATGTTACACTGTTTAAAGGTCCCATGGCATGGCATTTTTCTATTATTTTATAGTGTTTCCTGAGGTGTACTTATATTGTTAGTATGATTTTTACATCATAAAATGTCATAATTTAGAAATAAAAGGCATTTTTTCTATACTGCTGTTTGCCCTGTGGCTGAATGCCCTGCTTCAAGAGGCGTGTCTGCTGTGAGACTTCAGTAAAAACGCCCACTGTTGTGATTGGCTGACATCTTTGCATTTTAAATGAGCGGAGGGGGCGTGGTTTAACGAGGCACGAGTCTGCCAGAGACGGATGGACCTGAGTTCACTTCTCATCAGTTCTCAGTCTCAGTTCAGGGTGAACTGTTGTAGTTACTAGCATATACTTCAGGTTATTAGTTTATTTCTAGTCGGAGGGGCTGTCACTCATGTCAGAAAGTTAGTAACTTTAGTAAATTATGGATCAGCGCTGACTCGAGACGCGAACCGTTTAGAATGATTCAGTCCGATTTGGTGAACTGGTTCGGTTCACTAAAAAGAACCGATTCAAAAGAATGATTCGTTCGCGAACCGGACATCATGGAGACGGAGCTCAGCGATTGCTAACAAAGTTATTTATAGTAACTTGAGTTATGAGAGCGCTGTCAGTCAGCGCGAGTTTACTGTGTTTGTATCTGAGAGTTCTGAATAAACACGAGTCCCAGTCACGCCGAGTCCGTCTTCATCATTATTACCAACTTTGTAACACATGCAATGTACCATTACAGCTGTCGAGATGAACGAGTTAGTAAGTGTTGAGTACAGCATTATTTCTAGATATGTTCCAATCATATGAATAGCGTCAGTGACGCGCATTGAGTAACGTTACACAGCGCAAACAAAGACACAACAGCAGTAATCGAATGTAATCCAGTTTATTGTGGGGAAAGATGGCTAGCCTAGCCCAGATATGCTCACCCTTACCCCCCTTCTGCTTAATCTCACGCCGTGTTTGGTGCCTCCGCTGTGGGCCAGATGCAGTACTGGGGGTCGGGGATGTTGAAGGCCGAGCTTCGGCGTGTGTGAGGTTTATCTCTAAAGATGTGACTGCTGATGTTAAACAGAAAAGACTGTATGCACATTTTAGAACCGATAGACGCGACGAGGACGTACAAAAACACTGACTCACAAGATAGAAAACACCGTTCTGTCGGGAGAGAGAGAAGCCGCTGCGTGTGCACGAATAATAAATAATTAGCTACACATAAGAGATCACTGATCACAGATCAGAAGGAACTGAAGAAAGACTTCTGTTTTCATTTGTACATCCAAACACTGAGAAACTGCCAGCGTTCACAAGTAACGTTAATGATCTCGAGCGTTTGCATGGGCGTGCCAGATTCTCTGGGCGGAGGAAAGGGAGGTAACCGTTCCTGCTTGGACGTCAAACCAGGAGACTTCAGGATTGGCTCGTCTGGCCTGTCATTTTCTCAAAGGCAGAGAGAGACAGCCAGAACTCGGGTTTACACCGATCAACATTTCTATCCACTTGGGGACAATATTCAGGCTAGGGGAACTCATATTAATGTTGAAAAACCTCATAAAATGAAAATTTCATGCCATGGGACCTTTAAATCCAGCAAAATTAGCAATTTTAACCATTGTTGGAAACATTTGGGATTATGTAAGTGCACAAGTGAACAAAATATTTTAAACTGCAAAAATCGTACATATTGTGCTTTTAAAGGCTACTTCACAAAGCACGCTCTTGCAGTGTTGCCATGCCCACTTATTATAAACTTTATTGGGATTTTTGTTTAAGCGTGGCTCATACAGCAATCAAGTTTATGGAGTTATTAAAGTGATATATGAACATGCATCAGAGATATATCTTTCATCTGTCTGTCATCTTTCATATCTCTCGTTGTACGTCATTAACAACTAGTTGCTCAGTCCTGTACACACTGCATATAATTTTTGTAAATGCTGTTGCCACTACCTGCATTTTTCAGGAGTTAATTTGGAAGAGGATTAAGCACTAAAAGGTGAGCTGACAACCAAATTTAGCTGCAGCGTGTATGTGGCCAATATAAGCTTTCCTCCTAAAAACAGGCTGTCAGAAACAAGAATTTGTGCAAGCTGTAAGTTAGTATCTGTGTTTTTGTAGTTTTTTTTATGCTGTCCATGTAAACGAGACTTGTCAGTTCTGCATTGTCTTTCCTATATCTCACAAATTAAAACCCTTATTGGCGTTGTCACGGCAACATTGCTGACATCATGGAAAGGACATTCGGTTTCCAAGGAGAGACACGGCAGGAAAACTTTCTACCCACACCAAACTGACCTAAGATAACACACACAGATTGTTGAAATGCATTTTTGATGACCTTTTAAGCATGGTACTTTGTTTTTTTTTACAACATAATGTGGCCCTCGTTGACTTTTGTAACTTTCCATTTTGAAAATTGGTAAATTGAATTAAAAAGTAAATGCAGTCAGCTGTTCACAGTTAGCTGGAAAAGAAGAGCATTGTCTGTGTAGCCACTGAAGGAGTTGCCCTGGTCACGTTCACACTCTTTGATCCCGTTCATGCTGCTAACACTATTTGTGTTATTCTGTACCCTGGAGTTATGGCTATGTTGCTCAGGAATATGTGAACTTTGATCTAAAGGCCTGTAAATGTGTATATGAATGAGATGTAATATAATATAATAAATCATTTATATTAAAATAATTATTTAAGGCTAGACCCTACAGGTGAATAGGGTAAATGTGTTAACTAATAGATATCACCATGCTTTCCACAGTTGATTAATCACTCTACATTAAGTCAATTGTTTTGTATTACAACTCTGAAATTCTGCGTTTAAATATGCCGAGGCATGATCTAATTAAATCTGCAATAATTGGCATATGATTCCAGAACAGTAAGTGTAACTATAAAAACATCTGCCATTATTTTAGCAATACAATGTTGGTGAATAATATAAACTCTGTTAAAGGGGGAAAAATAAAAAAAAATTAATTTTGAGAAAACGTATTGTATTGTAATTGAAATCTATAGGCACAACTAAAGTGATATAAAATAAACACTTACATGTGTATTTTAGTCTTTTCACTAGTCTATACACTAAAGACCAAAAAAAGCAAAATAGACCAATATCTCAAAATTATCCAGCGCTTGAAAAAGTGTTTTTGACTGTTGTGTTATGCTTTAAATTTATAGCACAATAAAAATACATTATTAAAAATAAATCTATAATAACAAATTATCCTGTTCACAAGTTGTTTGTTTCTTTGTACATTAGTGACTGCTTGCAGCCATTTATAATTGTATGATTCTCTCATGATATTAAGAACCAAGCATGTAAACTTTTGTAGAGGCAGATTTCTTTAAATCTTAATATATTATTAGGTCTTGTAGCATAAACAAAAAATAGCACAACAAATAGCTTCATCAGAGCAATACTGATGTTCTGTCTATTAATGCCATGTCGCCCTCTATAGGACATTTACATGAAATTCACTTTAATGTGTGTCCACAGAAACATTTATCCTTTACTGAAACTTTGTGAGGGGGGGAAAAAAGCTAAAAAAAACCTATAGAATGAGTTTGCAGGGTTTTTTTTTTTTACAGTATGTGCACTTTCAGTGTACTGAGTAATATAAAGTAACTACATTGGTTAAGGTTAGGTTTAGGGTTAGGTTGAGGATTAGTGTATATAGTTGTTACCCAGTTACATAAGCGGAAGTAAAGTGCTACTGAATATGACCCATTTAGTCTTTATTATTCATACTGTATGTTGTGATTTTTCTGTCTCTTCTCTTTCTGTAGGCTTTAGCCTCATCTGCCCCTTCAGTAATGCATCCTGGAATCCCTCTCCAGACAGGAAGTGCTCAGTTTGGTGACTCTTTCCAGCAGGCGCTTATTCTCTGTCCACCAACCATCCAAGGTAATTTACCTTCAGATTCAAGCTAGTGTTAGCTCAACCAAAATGTTTGTTAACAGTATAATGATACTATAATTGATTGCATTGATGTACTAATGTAGTTTTTGTTAATGTTTTACATTTATTTTTTCTGTGATCATTAAAATTTGTATACATTTTTGTCTATATAATGTCAATATAGTTTTAGTTTCTAATTTGTTATTTTAGTACTTCAACTCAAACTTAACAGAAATGAGGAATGTTGTGGTTTTAAGATTTTATTTTAGTTAATGTTTATTTTTTGTCAAATAATGAACACATTATGGTTTTTGTTAGCAATAATAACCCTGCCTCATGTCACAGGTCTCCCACCTAACCCAAATAAGCCAGCGGGATTCTCTGTGCGCATGGAGAGCACAGTACCACTGGTGACGCAAGCCTCTGCCATCCAGCCTCTACAAATCAGGCCAGGGCTCATTACACAGGTGAACGCAAATAGGGATTGACGATAAACCATTCAAAACAAACGTTGCCGTCCACTGCCAGCATTTTTTATCATTTTCACACAAATTTGATGGCCCCCAGGAAATTTTGTTGAATCAATATGCAATAAATCACAAGAAGGAACAGACCATCTTCTTTTAAACAAAAAACAGTTTTATTCTAGCTTCATGCATATTTTTTTTAATCAAAAAGCTGAGAAAATCACTTTTTTGTCAAAGACTACATATGGATTCAGAATGATGATCAAAACAGATGGGGTAATTCGAGTTCATCAAACACCTAATGCTTGCACAGTCCTATACCTCGTCCAGGGTCGACATTTCATTCAGTAACATTAGGCAGTTTTGATATGATTTTTTTGATTTATGATTTTGATTTAAAGGGCTACTTCAGCGATTAGCATTACGCTTGTATCAGTAGAAACCCAGTAGTATATTTGAATGATCGTGCCCCCCCCCAAAAAATACATTTTCTGGCTTTTCTCTGTCTAGAAGGCTCAACTTCTAAATTAATTTCACATTTCTACTACATAAATGAGCCAATTTAAATACACATTTATCTTTCCAGTGGTGAAGTATCCCTTTAATGTTGATGATCGCATTATTTTACATATGCATATGATTGCATATAACATGATCGCTTGTTTCTGCATCTTTTTTTCCCTGTGTTTTGATCAGGGGAGAGTGTTTTGAACAATGAAAATTCTGTATTTGGTGGGGAAGCGTTGTCTCCATGTTTGTTGGGGATCAGTTAATCAGTTGTTTTTATATCTGGCTTACAGGAAAAGTAACTTATTTAATGTATTATTTTATATGCATTTTGTTGACATGGTTACTGGACTCACAACTAATATTTGTCAATGTATTAAAGGGTTCACCCAAAAAGGAATATTCTGTCATTAATTACTCACCCTTGAGTCGTTCCAAACCTGTAAGACTTTCTTTTGTCTTCGGAACACAAATAAATATCTTTTTAATTAAATATTAGAGCTTTCTTTTCCTTCTTTTACTGCTAAACAACTGTCAAGCCCCAGAAAGTTTGTAAAGACATCATAAAAGTAATCCATGTGACTTGTGGTTCAGCTTCAATTTCGCGTTCACGCAACAACTTCTGCGCTCGCGTCAACACAACACGCATGTGTCGTGGTGCTCTTGTGAACACGTATTTTCTATTTAAAGTGGTAAAAAAAAAACAGACCACTCGCGTCACTTCATAAAATTGAGGTTTCTTTACTGTCTTTCTGAGGCTGTCAATGGAGGGACAGAGCTCTCAGATTTCATTAAAAAAGATCTTGTGTTCCGAAGATGAACGAATGTCTTACAGGTTTGGAACGACATAAAGGTGAGTAATTAATGACAGATTTTTTTTTTTTTTGTGGATGAACTAACCCTTTAATCTTTTAAATGCAACTATAAGGTGGAAACATGGACACCTTTTTGAGTTCCTTTATTCTTGTCAGGAAGTTAGCATGTCTTGTTTTTTCTTTTTCTACAGCAGGCGTGGTCAAATCGTGCCCAGCAGATCCTGGTGCCCACCTGGCCTCAGGTGGCCACTTCAGCAACGACCTTGGCCTCAGACACAGTGGCAGGTCCACAGAGACTAGCAGAATGGGGGTGGGGAAAACAACCCTCTCTGTCTTTGTACTTGTGCTGCTATATTCATTTGTTCTAATGGTTAAACATGTTTCAGACTTGTGTGAGTCATCCGTCTTTATACACTTTCCTCCACACTGAAATGCTTTGTTTCTCTCCCATATTTTGCAGGAAAGTTCATTCCCATGGCAACCATTACAGCTCCATGATCCCCCACCAGCCGCTGTTAACAAACCCAATGGCCATGTCAGCTCACCAGCCTATCAGCATAGGGATAGCGCATGTGGTGTGGCCACAGCCAGCTGCTAACAAGAGAAATAAACCATCTTCAAACAGGTTAGTCCACATACCATATCTGGACATGCTGTCAGTGTGTGGTGGGCTAGGAGTACCACTTTAAGACAAAAAATTAAGGAACCGGTTATACATTTAATTAATTAAAAAAATATATATATAATAAATATGCAGTTAAATTAAAAAAATAATGCTATTTTTTTTATTTACATATACATTTTTATCACCATTAATCAGTATTTTGGTAAATTATTTGGTTAAAGTGTTTATTTTATATTATATTTATCACTGTTAAAAAGAAAGAAATGATTATCAATTTATTACACAATAAAAAAGTTGATCAGTAAATGGACATTGATGCTGTTAAATCTAGTGTAAAACAAATGGCGGATGCAAATTCCATTATTGATTTTTTTTCATTTTGCACCTATATGTGTTGCAAATATGGTATTTGAACTATAAATTCAAGTACAGGATTATATAATTATTGGTATTTTTGCATATTACATTTCGATCTGAACTTTGCCAGTGTTACGCTTCCATATAAAATTGTTGTTAAGTGTTATGATGAAATAAATTATTTTTAAATCTAACTATTAACTATTAAATTGCAAATTGAATGTTGTTCAAAACACAATCATGACTTTTACTATAATTTATTTTGAATTAGTAAAAAATCACTACAAATTGACCATAATTTGTTATTATTATTAGTCAATTTGTTAAGAAATATTTATTTTCAAATAAAAAGAAATTAAACACATATATTAATTTAATAAAATAAATACATCGAAATTCGTTTAAAAAATAATTTTTATTTTAAAATACTACTTTTAAAATATAATTTTAAAGAGAATTTACTTTTGGTAAAAGTTAGTGAAGATTTCAGGCCCAAAAGTCTGTTTATTGGTTATGTTTACTTTTTTATTTTCAAATTAATTTAATTGAAGTGACACGCTTTGCATTCCATACTGGTAGATATGTCTTGATTAGATTGATCAAACATTTGCCACTGTGCTTTGTTTGCTACAAGTGGTTATATCAGCAAGCTCAAAAGTAGTTGACATTGTTTATTACATTCTTGTCATCTAATGCATTATTATCATCCCACATAGAAGTAACAACTTCATGCACAGCACCAATTCCCAAAACTCATCATGCCAGTCCCCAAAGATGGTAGACGGTGCCAAAAACACAGAGGCAGTGGGTTGTGTAGTAGAGGCGGTGCCAGAGGAGGAGCCTGCATGCTGTAAGGCAAAACAAGAGTACGAGGAATCGACTGTCTCACAGAAGCAGAGACAGACCATTGTGATCGCTGACTCTCCGAGCCCTGCTGGCAGCGTCATCAGTATAAGCAGTGGTACAGATGAGGAGGGGCAGGACACTCGGAAACATTCAATAGAGTGAGTTGACTGTCTAATATATGTCTAGAAGGTTTAGGAAGGATTGTTCAAGGGTTTGTTCAACCTAAGAAGGAAAAAAAAGGGAGGGGTGGGGGCTTAATATTTCCCTTTAAAACCTTTCAGCAATGGTCTATGATACTGAACTGTTATATTTGGAAAACCTGATCTGAATTTGATCAATTGAGGCTTAAATTTTCAACAACAATCAGTGTTAAAGAGAATGCATACACTGTGTTTCAGGTGTAAAGGTAGTCCGGATTGTGAGGCATGTCAGAGCACACTCAATATGGAGCGCGTGTGTTCCCTGAGCAGTCCCGATTCAACCCTTAGTACCAGTTCATCGGCTTCAGAGCAGTCCAGCTCCTCCCCATGCAAGAGACCCAGCAGGTCCGTATTTCATGCACACACGTTTACTTGCTGTCTGAATGACCGTTTGAGCCCAAAGTATACTTCGGACATACTTCGTGTCCTGTTTGGTAAACCCGCACCCCTGAATCCGACAGCAGCACTAATTTAATTCCGTACCCGAATCATACCCGCATTAAATCTACATCACGTAGACAAAAAAAAGTTGTTCTTCAAATTTTTTATGCATTCTGAATTGATGCATTTAAGTAAAACATTAATAATTCAAAGACAAAAAGGATGGGCGTCCGTCAAAACTTTTCAAATTGGAAAATGAAGTATACCTGGGCCCGAGCAGAGAGTGATTTTTCTCTTTTGTTCTTTGATTAACATCGTTAATAACCTGTTAATGATAGGTTTATTAGGCTGCTGTCACTTTAAGACCTGCCGCGCATGACGCTGATCTTTATTTAACTCATTTCAGACTGCTTACAAGGATACTTGACCAAACGAGCATTTTGGCATCACTTTTTTTGTTTCTTTACAGTTGAGGATTCTTTTTCTTATAAACTAGGCCTCAGGGAAAAATTATAATGAAAGAGACCAAACTGCCTAAAATATTTTAAAATGCCTTTATTTTTTCAATCAGTTATCTAACAGATCAATGATTCTGAGTTTTTTTTTTTTTTATTAATAGTGATTAAATATTTAAATTTACAACCTTTAAATACATAATCACTAAATGTGACATCCTTATTTTTGTGATAAGTAGACGCTGCTCACAAAATTAAGCACATTAAGTAAAGAGGCCATGTGACAACAATATGTAGTGTTTTATAGAATGTTTGTTGCGTACTGCATAGTTTCAGTTTTTTAAATCAGTGCATAGTGTTCCATTCCGAGCAATGTTTATCAGGGAGTATGTTCTTTGCTCTTTTGTGTCTGAGAGTGATTGATTTGGTCTGTGTTCAGTATGTCAGATGATGAGCGCGAAAGTGGATGTGATACGGTGGACGGCTCACCCGCGTCCGTGTCCTCCAGTCGAGCTGACAGCCCCTTCCTGGAGGCCACCTATATTAATGACAACAATCAGAACTGCAAAGCCAATGGAACTACAGAGACTGAGTCTGCCAAGCTGCCCATCCGCACCATGGTGGTGCCGCCCATGCGGGTTCAGAATAATGAGCTGATGGGCCGCACAGGTAACCAATCCCACCAAACCTTTCAAAATACATCACTGACAAACCGTTAAAATTCATATTGTATGAAAGAAATTATATAAATAAAAAAGTTTGAATAACACACAACAGAAGTTCCAATCATATACAGACATAAACAATCATCATGGACAACAGCTGCCATTTGCAATAAAACGTTTGGACCAGAGCTCTTTTGTTGTGTCACAATGCTTGTCAGTTCTTTGAGAACTGGAGATGAGAAGGAGCTCACTGAAGCCACAAGGCCATCCTACCAACAATTATATATATCAGAGATTCTCGTTTTGGTCAATCGAATCCCTTTGACCTAAAATCTCTAACGTTAATATTTCTATAATTTAACAACAAATTTGAATGGTCGTGGTTCTCTCAGCTAATGGTCACATGACATGTAGGTAAACAAATTAAATATTTTTTTAGCAAGTGATTTTAAAAAAAAAATATATATTTGATCTTTTTTTATTGTACATTGTGATTGAATTAATTGTTAGCTTTTCATCAAGTTTGGTAATTCCTGATGTATATAATGCTGATGACTGATAATGGGGGGATTTCTTTTAAAGGTAGTTTTACTGTTGGTTGGATCCAATTTTTAAAGCTGCAGTCCTTAATTTTTGCCATCTCTGTTTGGAACCTGCAATTGCAGTTATTTGCGGAGTTATTATCTGTATGTGAGTTGTGCGTTGGCGCGGATGAATCTAATGTTTTGAGGAGTGTGCGCTTTGCTGTCAGACACCGCACTGGTCTGGATACTGTACTTCAGAATCACAGATTCTATGTCTTGGAGTATAACTTGGCATCTGTTCTTGGCATCAAAAAATGGCATCTGAACAAGTAACATGTCTGCCACTTTTGGGAACAAAACATTACAATAAAGCGTGCTACTAACGGTGATTTAAATCTACCAATCGCTCCTATAACATCAAACCATGCAAATTATTTGTATTATTGTTATACTTTGTTCTCAAATTGTTAATGTTAACTGCATTAGCATTGTGTGACCTAATTGTATTTAGTGTTTATTACCGTTACCTGTAGATTTCAGTTTCCGTACAGTCTAATCTTTTGCTTTTGACTACGGGTGAATCTCCAGTTGTAACTGATGTCATTTTGGACCTTTCTGGATTATAATCTGCCATCAAAAACGATCAATTGAATTACTCCAGCTGCTGTGAGAAAATGATCCACTGAAGAACATGCGGTCCGCTCCTCACATGCGATACTACTAGCCGGACTCTTTCTTTATGTACAGGTGCTGGCCATATAATTAGAATATCATCAAAAAGTTGATTTATTTCACTAATTCCATTCAAAAAGTGAAACTTGTATATTATATTCATTCATTATACACAGACTGATATATTTCAAACGTTTATTTCTTTTAATTTTGATGATTATGACAGACAACTAAGGAAAATACCAAATTCAGTATCTCAGAAAATTAGAATATTGTGAAAAGGTTCAATATTGAAGACACCTGGTGCCACACTCTAATCAGCTAATTAACTCAAAACCCCTGTAAAGGCCTTTAATTGGTCTCTCAGTCTAGTTCTGTAGGCTACACAATCATGGGGAAGACTGCTGACTTGACAGTTGTCCAAAAGACGACATTTGACACCTTACACAAGGAGGGCAAGACACAAAAGGTCGGTGCAAAAAAGGCTGGCTGTTTACAGAGCTCTGTGTCCAAGCACATTAATAGAGAGTTGAAGGGAAGGAAAAGATGTGGTAGAAAAAAGTGTTCAAGCAATAGGGATAACCACACCCTGGAGAGGATTGTGAAACAAAACCCATTCAAAAATGTGGAGGAGATTCACAAAGAGTGGACTGGAGCTGGAGTCAGTGCTTCAAGAACCACTACGCACAGACGGATGCAAGACATGGGTTTCAGCTGTCACATTACTTGTGTCAAGCCACTCTTGAACAACAGACAGCGTCAGAAGCGTCTCGCCTGGGCTAAAGACAAAAAGGAAAAAAAGTGGTCCAAAGTTATATGTTCTCTGATGAAAGTAAATTTTGCATTTCCTTTGGAAATCAGGGTCCCAGAGTCTGGAGGAAGAGAGGAGAGGCACACAATCCACGTTGCTTGAGGTCCAGTGTAAAGTTTCCACAGTCAGTGATGGTTTGGGGTGCCCAAGCCCAAACCATCTGCTGGTGTTGGTTCGCTGTGTTTTCTGAAGTCCAAGGTCAACGCAACTGTATACCAGGAAGTTTTAGAGCACTTCATGCTTCCTGCTGCTGACCAACTTTATGGAGATGCAGATTTCATTTTCCAACAGGACTTGGAACCTGCACACAGTGCCAAAGCAACCAGTACCTGGTTTAAGGACCATGGTATCCCTGTTCTTAATTGGCCAGCAGACTCGCCTGACCTTAACTCCATAAACAATCTATGGGGTATTGTGAAGAGGAAGATGCGATATGCCAGACCCAACAATGCAGAAGAGCTGAAGGCCACTATCAGAACAACCTGGGCTCTCATAACACCTGAGCAGTGCCACAGACTGATCGACTCAATGCCACACTGCATTGCTGCAGTAATTCAGGCAAAAGGAGCCCCAACTAAGTATCGAGTGCTGTACATGCTCATACTTTTCATGTTCATACTTTTCAATTGGCCAAGATTTCTAAGAATCCTTTCTTTGTATTGGTCTTAAGTAATATTCTAATTTTATGAGATACTGAATTTGGGATTTTCCTTAGTTGTCTGTTATAATTATCAAAATTAAAAGAAATAAATGTTTGAAATATATCAGTATGTGTGTAATGAATTAATATAATATAAAAGTTTCACTTTTTGAATGGAATTTGTGAAATAAATCAACTTTTTGATGATATTCTAATTATATGACCAGCACCTGTATACAGATGTGATGTAATGGCGCAAAGACATGCTTGAATTTCCCACGGAAATCCACTATACCACTCTAATTATAACACATTACTACAAGCTTACCGTTGTGAATGGGGCTATGGTAAGGAGATGGTTTTGAATACTGGCTTGTTGTATACTTGCTAAAATTGATTTTGGATCGTTTTTACCTCAAAAAGTTACGGACTGCAGCTTTAAATAGGAATCAGGTTAGTTTCAAATTCAACTTCTCTTTTTAAATACTAGGTTTAGTCCAAGCTAATGCCTGTAATGTTAATATAAGAAAACAGTGCAAGTTTGATTCGTTGATGTGGTTTCTTTTTTCTACATGAACTTTAGTCATTTTGACATCTGTTGTTCTGGATCCCTTTTGCATAAAGTGTAAACGTATCTAGTGTTATTTTATGAGGCTTTCAAGGAGTGATGGCTAAGTTTGCCTGCTCTTTCTTCCATTGTAGTTCTAGAACCATCATGCCCACCCAAAGGCCGCAGTGGTTCCAACAGACAGCCGCCCTACTCAACATTACTGGTGAATCGCCAACAGAAGACCGCACCAGCTTTCCCGCCCCTGCAGCCCTCTCAACAGCAGCTCTCCTTTGGACAGGTCCGTTTCTCCTCCCCTCCTTCTAAACTTGCTGCACTTGTTATTTTATTGATTGTTGTATAGTCAGATGTTATATTTAGATACTATTGCTATGTACTAATGCAAATAATACATGTAAAAAAAATAATGAAAAGCTGAGATGTCTGTATCATATCAGACATGAATCTTTTTGAGATGGTGCTTGAATTTTGCCACAGATTTTACCACCACAATTATTTTAAGTAGAAGCAATGTAAACAATGTGAAAATTAATGGTTTGTATATATATAATACACAGTGAGGAAAATAAGTATTTGAACACCCTGCTATTTTGCAAGTTCTCCCACTTGGAAATCATGGAGGGGTCTGAAATTGTCATCGTAGGTGCATGTCCACTGTGAGAGACATAATCTAAAAAAAAAATCCAGATATCACAATATATGATTTTTTAACTATTTATTTGTATGATACAGCTAGAAATCTGACCCTCAAAGACCTGTTAGTCTGCCTTTTAAAATAATCACCTCCAGTCCATTTATTATCCTAAATTAGATGCACCTGTTTGAGGTCGTTAGCTGCATAAAGACACCTGTCCACCCCATACAATCAGTAAGAATCCAACTACTAACATGGCCAAGACCAAAGAGCTGTCCAAAAACACTAGAGACAAAATTGTACACCTCCACAAGGCTGGAAAGGGCTACGTTGAAATTGCCAAGCAGCTTGGTGAAAAAAGGTCCACTGTTGGAGCAATCATTAGAAAATGGAAGAAGCTAAACATGACTGTCAATCTCCCTCAGACTGGGGCTCCATGCAAGATCTCACCTCGTGGGGTCTCAATGATCCTAAGAAAGGTGAGAAATCAGCCCAGAACTACACGGGAGGAGCTGGTCAATGACCTGAAAAGAGCTGGGACCACCGTTTCCAAGGTTACTGTTGGTAATACACCAAGACGTCATGGTTTGAAATCATGCATGGCACGGAAGGTTCCCCTGCTTAAACCAGCACATGTCAAAGCCCGTCTTAAGTTTGCCAATGACCATTTGGATGATCCAGAGGAGTCATGGGAGAAAGTCATGTGGTCAGATGAGACCAAAATATAACTTTTTGGTCATAATTCCACTAACCGTGTTTGGAGGAAGAAGAATGATGAGTACCATCTTAAGAACACCATTCCTACTGTGAAGCATGGGGGTGGTAGCATCATGCTTTGGGGGTGTTTTTCTGCACATGGGACAGGGCGACTGCACTGTATTAAGGAGAGGATGACCAGGGCCATGTATTGCGAGATTTTGGGGAACAACCTCCTTCCCTCAGTTAGAGCATTGAAGATGGGTCGAGGCTGGGTCTTCCAACATGACAATGACCCGAAGCACACAGCCAGGATAACCAAGGAGTGTCTCTGTAAGAAGCATATCAAGGTTCTGGCGCGGCCTAGCCAGTCTCCAGACCTAAACCCAATAGAGAATCTTCTCAGCGACAGGCCAGAAACCTGACTGATCTAGAGAAGATCTGTGTGGAGGAGTGTGCAGTGTGTGCAAACCTGGCGAAAAACTACAGGAAACGTTTGACCTCTGTAATTGCAAACAAAGGATACTGTACCAAATATTAACATTGATTTGCTCAGGTGTTCTACTTATTTGCAGCTGTTTCATACAAATAAATAGTTAAAAAAACATACATTGTGATTTCTGGATTTTTTTTTTTTTTTTAAGATTATGTCTCTCACAGTGGACATGCACCTACGATGACAATTTCAGACCCCTCCATGATTTCTAAGTGGGAGAACTTGCAAAATAGCAGGGTGTTCAAATACTTATTTTCCTCACTCACTCACTCTCACACTCTCTCTCTCTCTCTCTCTCTCTCTCTCTCTCTCTCTCTCTCTCTCTCTCTCTCTCTCTCTCTCTCTCTCTCTCTCTCTCTCTCTCTCTCTCTCTCTCTCTCTCTCTCTCTCTATCTCTCTCTATCTATCTATCTCTCTATCTCTATCATCTCTATCTCTATCATCTCTATCTCTCTCTCTCTCTATATATATATATATATAATATATAGTTCATTTTATAAATTAGCTTTATTTTCAAGTTTAATATTTATTAAAGGGGTCATGACATGGATTTTTTACATTATTTTAATATGTTCCTTGAGGTTCACTTTTAATAATAATAATAATAAAGTTTTTGCACACAAAGTTAAAAATAAACCATAAAAAAGAATAGAGTAAACCTTATAGTTACTTACACAATAGCCTCTTTCACACAGCAATACTGGTAAATTACTGTAAAATTAATTCTGAATTACTTTACTGGTAAATACAAAAATGTGCTGTTCACACAAGCGACGGCTTTTTACCGGTAAGAGACCATTCACACAGCAGCAGCAAAATACTGGTAAATTCTGTGATGTCAGTCATTGTAAATTATCTTTAAACGCCACGTTGTTGTCTTCATTCGCAGGAGAAGCACTTTTTCTGTTCAATTTGACAACATTGGGGCAAAACGCGACGGTAGAAAGTGGTAGATCTACAATATTAGCCTAATATCAGTTCACACATAGGCTTATCGCCGTGCAAGTTGTAGTGGGATATTTACAACAAGCTACCAAACAATATTCACTAACATATCGGACTCAAGGAAAAATACATTGGTTATCATGTTTTGTCATTGCTAATTTATTAATAACTCCGCATCGTCTGTATTAAAGAGATAAGAACCACTTAATCAGATGTTTAAAGTGAATAAATAGGCTTAACTGTAGTTCCACAACTACTGAAGAACTTTCTCTCCCACCGGACTTGTGTGTGTGTGTAAGTGAGGTCCGACCAATCCACTGTGAGGCAAGAGAGGGGGGGACTCAAAATGTCTCTGAACTTATAAAACAGATTTTTTTTTCTTCATTTGAGTTTGTATTGTTTTACTACTTACACAATGATTTTAAGTATTTATCATACTATTCAAAATACACAATGTGTTTTTTAATGATATTTTTAGGGGAGGGAAACCCTCAGACGGGGTGGGTCCTGACCCCCCCCCCCCCCTCCCCCCCCCTTTGCTTTACGCCTATGAATAGTATCCAACTGCAGAGCCACGCGCTGATGAATGGGTCTCGAGAGCAACACACAGTTTTTTTTCTAGACTGTATGTGTGAAAGAGGCTATTGAAAAAAAAAAAAAAAGCTAAACCGTGGCGCAATGGTCAAAGATAATGATTTAAATTGAAAATCTATTAAAAAGCTTACCGTACACAGCACGGAGTAATCACGTCAAGTCTTTATGATTGGCGTCAGCACGTTCTCTCTTTGAATTTAAATAATTTACCGGTAATTTAACAGTAAAGATTGTATGTGTTAAAGGGGCTTATGTGTATCTGATATGAATAAAACACGTCTGTAAATTTTATATTTGAATGGATTGTTATTGCTGCTTCCATAGACACATTGTGTATTTTACAAACTCTAGATGTATTGTTTTACTAGTACTTGTGTGTATTTTTAAATATTTGAAAACTAAAATAAACATTGTGGCTGAAAACACTGCATGATGTTTGTCAAGCACCGATCACGCCCGCCTCTGGCTCAGCACCAGCCAAAGCACGAAAACACAGTTTGAATCTGGCAGTTATGTCATGGCACTGAACATTCTAAATCCCTTATATGGGACCGCTCAAAATGTTAATAGAGATGGACTCAAAAATGACCAAATTTCCTCCCGTTTGTCGCGCCCCACTTGTCATGTCTCAATCCTCCACCAGTGGGGCACGCAACACAATTTGAGAAGCGCTGCTCTACAGGTAGTCATATGCAAATGTATTTGCACGTGTGACATCACAAATCCCACAATATTCAAACAAGCCATTTTTGGAGCTTGGTTACATTTTAATGCTATTTTTGTACTGGCATTTTTGAAGCTATGACACTTGCAGGATGTTTCAATGGTACAATGACACCTTATATCTCAACGATTAAGAAAAATGTTGTTTCTCATGTCATGACTTCTGCAAAAACTAAATATGGTGGGCCATTTATCAGTTTTCTGCTATAACAAAAATAATTATTGGCTGATTGGCTTCCATATTGGTCAGTCAGTCAGATTCAGTCTTACAGTTATGATTTGATTGCCATTTTGTTTTTTCTTGGAATAAACTGATTGGTTCATGCTTTAGGTCCAGCATTATGGCTCATCCCACCAGGAGTGGAACGGCAACTACAGCCACCGGCGCCCTCAAGCGTTCATCCCGCCCACCATACATGGCCACACCTTCACTCTGCCTCACGGTAGTCCCACCCACACAGCCCACCCTCCTCAATCACACCTGGGCATCCACCCTCACACCCAGCCAACTTTACTTTCCTACCCCCATTCAGGCCCCCTGGTTACAAATGCCCCCATGGCCCACCTCTTGGCTTCACCTGGGTCCACACGGAATCATGTCTTTCAACCAACGTATGGCCTTTCCCATCCGGCGGGCCACCTCGTGCACCAGGTCACTGTGGGGCTCAACCGCCTCTTGCCCTCTCCCACCCTCCACCCTCAAGGCCAATTCAAGCCCCTGTTCCCGCCACACTCCTTCATCGCATCACCCGCATACGCAGGCTTCCCCCTCAGTCCCACCAAACTAAACCAATACCCGTACATCTGAGACTCGCTCTGCAACCCTATGGCAGGAGTAGCGCCAGGCTGTCTGCGGAAACCACAAACCAACTGGTTCTCGCACCCAAAGCCACGGCACAAGAGAGAAAGCAAGCGGTTTCTCTGAATCACATAGACTTGAGTGCAATTAAAATGAGCTTTAAAAAGGAAACGTTTAGAAAGTCTTTAGCATGTAGATAAAGAAAGCGCACGGTTGAGAAGCAAGAGATTGGATAAATAAGAAGAAAAAAAAACTGTTTTGCACATTTGATCACCTTATCGGATTTTCAGATCTTCAGATTTGAGCGCTCCTCTAATGAATATCAACAATGGTGTCCAAAATCATGTGATTGTCGACTTATTTTTATACATTGCCTTTACCTTGTGTACAACAGCCCAGTATGTTTTTCACAACTGATAAAATGTGTCCACTTTCTGTGTTTTCTTGCGTTCCAAGTATTTGTATTCTCTGCGTCTTTGGTGTCGTTTGGAATGGAGTCTCTTAAAAGAGTCGTTCGTCACATTCTGCATGTGTTGCATGATGTTGATCAGAGAGAAGCCTATAGGGGCTCTTTGTGTCGAGAGGCTCGCTGCATTGTTGTCCCCAGCCATAGTGCCTTATATATATCGGCAGTTGTTTGTGTTCTACTACACTCTCTCTGTGTGTGTATACAATGTGTTTGTGTGTGTTCGTGTCCTGGACTGCAGCACTTGCAATTCAAATCAGTCCGTTCATTCTTTGTGTGTGTGTAATGGTTATACACACTGGTGTATTATTTCATGCATAGATAGGCATCAATGTACTGCATTGCACAAACTGCAGTCCTTATTTTTGGATCCAATGTATATTTGGGATGTAGTGAGTTACTTTTCGTTACTTCATTGGAGAACGGCATGCTTTTGCTGCTGCGAATGCTTGCTGTTGATTTTGTTTTAATCTCATTTTTTGTTGTTACCTAGAATTCACTAGTTGTGTAGAGAATTCTTTAAATTTCTATTCAGAAAAATCTACAAATCTAACAGTATTTGTACTGTTTAGTAAAACTGCAATACAATCTATATATAGTTAAAGGTTTGTTTTTCTTTTTGTCTGTGTATTTAGTTCTTTGGGTTTGTGTGTGTTTGTGTTTTGTGTGGTGGGCATGGCTTTGACTAGATGAAGACACAAATGCAACTATCGGTCTTTGATTCAGGGTCATGGATTCATCTTAGCCTGAGCAGACCATGCAGTATTTGATGTATAGACACATATGAGTATATATATATAAATAATAGAGCTAGTTTTTTAGTGCTGAAGCTTGACATGGTTTAAGGTGTGCAATTCTCATTTATGCATGTGTGAATTGATTTTTTTTCCTTAATTATACCATTATATCATATGTTGAAAGCTTGTTGTTGTCAACTGCATTTTATACATTCCGTCAGGGAGAATAAATATATTGTGTGCGTGCGTGCGTGTGTGTGTGTGTGTGTGTGTATAATATAGTGTGCATTTTTGTTTTCAGTTTGTTCTGCTTGGTTTGTGTTTTTGCCTCTTAAATGAAGTTTGCTTGTGCACCACCAAAGACTGTAATTTGAAGTCTCTGTTCCAGAACCTAGCGGTATTTCAATGCATCTTAGTTAAACTCCCGATGCAAAGGCTGTCAGAGTTTCTCTCAAATAGAAAGAATCATCTTCTGTGGTTCTACGATTGGATGGTCAACTTGCATCATGTGTGCCTCGTAAACCAATGATATTATAGCCTTGACGTCATTGAATCACTGTCAGAGTTGTACGACGGCAGGGTTGCCAAGTCCGCTGTTTTGATGTGGAGATGGGTTACTTTTAAACTGTTGCTGCGGTTTGACCCTGGCAACCCTGTACGACTGGTCAATCATTTTTGCGAGAAGTGCCATAAACAGAATCCTACCAATCACAAAATTGACGGTGACTTCTCCTAATAAAAAAAGGAAATCAATCCAAAATGAATTTTTAGTGGTGAACATGTTAAAGATTAGCAATTTTTTTCTGCTCACAAGAGTAAGAGCTGTTAGATTAGCATTTTCTTCGCCTTTATTTAACCAGGAGAGAACTCACTGAGATTTAAAAATCTCTTTTACAGGAGTGTCCTGGCCAAGATAGGTGACCCAATTATACAGATGCACATATGTGACCCTGGACCACATAACCAGTTGCAAGTCGCACGGGTATATTTGTGGCAATAGCCAACAATACATTGAATTGGTCAAAATTATAAACTTCTCTTTTATGCCAAAAATCATTAAGATATTACGGTAAGTAAAGATCATGTTCCATTAATATATTTTGTAAAGTTCATACAGTAATTATATTAAAAAAATGTATTCTCATTAGTAATATGCGTTGCTAAGGACTTCATTTGAACAACTTTAAAGACGATTTTCTCAATGTTTTTATTTTTTTGCAACCTCAGATTCCACTAAATATTGTCCTATCATAACAAACCATACATCAATGGAAATGTATTTTATTCAGCTTTCAGATGATGTATAAATCTCAATTTTAAAAAAATTTACCCATATGACTGGTTTTGTGGTCCAGGGTCACATATAACAAATACAATAAAACAATAAAATATTAAAAGTACAGCCTTAGAAGCTTTTACAAATCACTAAATATTTTTCTAATGCACGCATAAGTGTTTAAAAATGACTGAAAGATGCCAACTGATTTAGCCTCAATTTGAAGAGAGTGCCAGTCTGGAAGGGCAGCATTTTTAAAAGCAATTTTACCTAGGTTAGTTCTAACATGCTAACATCAAACTCTTTTTTCAATCAATTGTGGGTTGAGCGCCTTCACGAGAAGTCACTGCTTATGTATAACGTTCTGTATTGGCTGAGTATGAAGTCAGTCGAACACAAGGCAGCCCGCTAGGTTTTGGAACACAGCCATTTCTCTGAGCAAGGTAGCTACTCTCTCTGCATAGACCTCACGTATACTGTAGTCATTATAGTCATGGGGTAAATTTCAAAAATTGTATTTAAAAAAAATGGCTGAGGTTATGTTTAGCTTTTTGAGCAAGTAATAAATCGTATCATCTATCTTGAATGTATCATAGACAAGCTGCTATATATTGATTGCCACTTCAGATAGCTGTGAAATTAGATTAGACTAGTTCATATCTGCATTTGTTTATTTGTATGAGTCTCTCTGATTGCCTAAACTAGAAGTGGATTTTGATTTTGAGTAAATTTTGCTTCAATGTTTGGAGTGTCATTGTAACTACTGTATTGCTGATAATGGACATTTTAGAATTTTTCTTTTTCTTTTTTCAAATCAGTATTGTATCTTCATAACCGTTCTGGCTCATCACTGCATATTAATGGATGTATTTGTGTAACTTAATTTGTGTATGTTGTGTATACCTGTTTATCTATGTTTTTGACTTGTAATAGCTTGCAGGGCTGATTTAACTTTATCCAAATTAAAAATTATTCTGCTGTGTTTCAGAAATGCAAACATTAGTATTTTTGATTAATATGATAAGCAGCCCCATAACCTCATGCCACTGAGCACTTATTAAAAGGCTAGTGTGCATTAACCACATGGCCATGCTTTGATATGAGAGTACAGTGTTGTGATTTTAAATTAATTTAGTGTCCAACTGAATTGTGATTTTATTAATGTTTGTCATTTGAAAATTGAGAACCTTTTGTTTTTAAACAAAATGATCACTGATGTCAGCTGATGTGTTGTATACATGTTTGGTCATGTCTTTGTTTTTTTTTGTTTTTTTTTTCTCAGTTTCCTTGATCAGTGTAAGCAACACTGTGTGTGCCTTGATTGAGATAATGACACATTCACTTTGCAAAACAAACCGTATAAGTACCATTCCAGGGATCGAAATGGTTATATACAAGTTTTTATATATCATAGATAATATTAATTAGACTTATCAATCACGAATATATTTCTAGTTAATCTTAGCCAGCTAATTTTTAAGATTAAAGCCTTGTTGACATTCATTTTGATTCATTAAGAATGTTAATATGTTGCACCCTGTGCATATGTTTCGATCCCTGTGAAATGGCATTCACCAGCATTTAGCCTCTGAATACGTCCCGTGTCAATATAGAAATGACTGTACTCAACACTTTCAATATTTATTGTGTGTTCATATTTGAACAAATTAATGGATATGGATGATTTCTGCTGAACTCTTTTCTAGCAACAGTATTCAGTAAACATTAACACCATTTTTATTTAGGAAATTTTGTTGGCAAAATGACATCTGGGTCTTTTTGTCAAAAATGATTTACCATTTGAACCTGAAATTCACTTCCCGGTATGATGCTTTTCAATCGATTGTATAAGCAGATCCATGGTTTAGATCATATTTGTATCATCTGTCAGAGAAGTTATTTCACACTGCAAGTTATGGATTTCATGTTTCAGTTAATTAAGAGTTGATCAAATTAAATTGTTATTCACTGTTTTGATATTTGTATACTTTTGTTGCTTTTTGTTTAGCGTTTCGTTTCATTTGCTTTGATCTGGTTTGATGCTACACTAGTTTGTCACGTAGCACTTGCACTGTGCAATATTTAACAGTATGAGGACTGGGGAAATGTAACCCTTTGGATATAATGTCTTTACAGAGTGTAATTGATGTTTCCTCTCTAGTTCTCAGTGAATAAAGATGTGACCAAGCCTTCTCTTCTTAGTCACATTAAACTGAATTTCCAGGTGACTGTTGGTGAGTGAATACAAATCATGGTGTTTTATTGTCAAGATTCACTTTGAATACAAAAGAAAAATAAAGTAAAAAAAAAAAAAATCTATTGTTGCAACCCTTTATAATTGTATTACTTGGAACCAAAATATGACCGGTATCTTTAAAGCTCAGACATAGCATGACATGCTCATCTTTCATCATTAAAAAAAAACAAAAAAACACTACTCTATATAAGGTTGTAAATTCTGAGTTTACAAGTTGAAGGGTTATAGTGCTCCTTTGCTACCCCTCTGTAATGTGTCTATATTCAATTATTATTATTAGCATTATTATTAAAACAATTACGCCAGTAGGCATTACTGGTATTTTTCAGTGACCCTTTCTGTTGGTTACATTATTACAGTAGGTGAGTTGTTTTGAGAAAGTCATTAAATCATTTATTCTGATTCATTCAGGAAATGCCACTGATTTTTCTCATGCACAACCTTGATTTGACTTTGTTTTAAAATGCATTTGTTGGCAAAGGAATAACAATCTAACAGTATTTTGCCTTAAGAACAAATATACTTACTTTCTTATACTCCATATTAACAGCATGTTTTGTTATAGTATGTTGTATAAAAATGAAAAAACCTTGCAATTGTGCTGTTGGTGGAAACCACATTCTCACTTGTGAGAGAAACATTGGAAGCATATAGATAATAATATATGTATATATATTTTTTAAGTAGTCTCTTAGGCTCATCAAGCCTGCATTTATTTGATCAAAAATAAAGAAATATACAGTAATGCAAAGTTTAATTTATCAGATATTTTACGGCAATCTTCAGTCTAACATGATCCTTCGGAAAAACACACACACACACAACACACCACACCACACGCACACAGGGGTGTTTTTGTGAAATGTGGGGACATTCCATAGGCGTAATGATTTTTATACCGTACAAACCGTATTTTCTATCCCCCTACACTGCCCCTGCCCCTAAACTTAACCCTCACAGGAGACTGTGCAGTTTACTTTCTGTGAAAAAAAAAAACTAATTCTGTGTGAAATATAAGCATTTTGAAAAGTGAGGACATGGGGAACGTCCTCATATTTCACTATTTCACCCTCTTTTTGTAATACCTATGTCATACCCATATCATTATACACATTTGTGTCCTGATATTTCACAAAAACATGCCCACACACACACCACACCACACCACACCCACACCACACACAGTGTATATATATATATATATATATATATTTCATCCTGTTCAAAAGTTTTCACCCCCAGCTCTTAATGCATCGTGTTTCCTTCTGAACCTTTTTTAGTAGCTGTGTTTGAGTCCCTCAATTGTCCTCAAAAAGATGGATCTCAAAATCATACAATCCCTGCTGGAGAGGGTTCAAATATGCAAAAGATGCTGTAAAACTGAAGAATGTGCAGGACCTGGATGATTTTTCTGATGAACATTGGATAGTTTAACTGCTCAGGACAAACAAGGGACTTAAGAACAACCATCACAAAATAAAAAAACAGCCGTGGGTCATCCAGGGAACGACACACAGTATTGAGAATTAATGGTTCATAAACTTTTGAAAGGGGGTTATTTGAATAAATTCTGCTATATTTTTTTTTGTTTTGGACCATATGTAAACATTTTTATGTAAAATATCTTATTCAGGACCGTACTAAATGAAAAATAACATGCATTTTGTATGATCTCTTTTATTTAGTTAAAATTATTCACATTTTCACAGATTCTGCAAGTGGTTCACATACTTTTTCTTGCCACTGTAACTATTTGCAAATAATATTTTATTTTAAAATGTCCACACATTCCCTCGTATTCATATGTCTATGTCAAAAACACAAACGTTTCTTGTCTCATCATATCATCATGAACTATTTTCAATTCAAAACTTGCATCTTTCTACAAACTCTTGTTGTGACATTAGCTGTGTTTACATGGACCTTAATAATCCGATTGTAATGACTTGTGTAATCCTGAAATTCTCCTTCCATTCATTGTCTGTGAAGTGGAGCAGGACAATGTCAGTCCTTGTTTCGTACTCTATCCACAAATGCTTTGCTACACAGCACAACGGTTCATGTGCCTGACAGAGGACCCGAAGTCAACAAAAAGAAGCAATTTTGAAGAATACAGTGTGCGTATGTCATAAAAATAATTTACTATTTGAAACTTGACATAAACTCGCACATCAACTCGATCACTTTATGTAGGGTTCATGTAAAAACTATGTTTGAATTCATCAATCAGAACGAATTCATTCAGATTGAAACAAAAGATGTCCCTGTAAACTCCAGCTAGTGACAGTACAGTAAGACCCGCCTTCTTTGATTTGATTGGCCATCTCAATCATTTTGACATTGGCGAACGCTGTTAAATGGCTGAGGCAGAGCAGCCTAAAAATAGGGAAAGGGATAGTTCACCCTGAAATGAAAATAAAGCCATCTCACCCTGCTGTTGTTCCAATGCCCTATGTCCTCCTATCTTTTTCGGACCTCAAAAGCATATAATGGCAGTGAATAGCGAACAGGCTAAAACATTACAAAAAGATACAGAAGTATCACGCAATGATACTGTGAGATGCGCGCCATAGATGAAAAGTGTTCAGGAGGCATACTATAAGGTTTTACGAGAAAGAAACCGTATTATTCAGTCAAAATACTGAGCTCGGCCGTTACTCTGTGCGTGTTTCTGTGAGTGCGTGCGTGCCGTTAGCAGCCACTCACGCAATGTTGTCATGACAACCAGTACACAACATTCACTTCAGGAGGTTTACTTTTTTTTTAGTGTTATTGTATTATTTCTTATCATAAACCTTATAGAAAAGACGAGTTGCGTTTGTTTCTATAGACCTTCTCACAACTTCCGTATTTGTGAGCGGAAATACGCAATCGTCGTGGTAATCTTCTTCCTCACCAGTCAGGGCAACAGGTAAACGAATGGCGCAAGCAATGAGCAAGAGTTATTGTAGCTTACCAGGCTGTTCTTGTTATTCCCAAAAGCAGCCATATCTGTCGTTTCATTCCTTCCCTGTTGATGGTGAAGTTTGACGGAAATGGATTCTAGCTAATCGGCGGGATGAAGTATTAAACTTTCCTGCTCGTGTCCCACATCCCTTTCAGCGCAAAGTGGCATATGACGCAACTTTGTGGGGAAATATAAAACTATATATTTTTAAACTAATATTTAACTTATATTACCTTTTATTTACTGATATCTATGTAAATGTTTTCTACAGGCTGTAGCATTGTTTCTCTGATGGAAATACTAAAATAAACATGCATGCTTAAATGGATGTTTGAGACTCGTTTGTATTTTTTATTTTCACAATGCATGTTATTTGATTTAATAATGAGGCTATTTAATATATATATATATATATATATATATATATATATATATATATATATATATATATATATATATATATATATATATACTCACCTAAAGCATAATTAGGAACACCAAACTAATACTGTGTTTGACCCCCTTTCGCCTTCAGAACTGCCTTAATTCTACGTGGCATTGATTCAACAAGGTGCTGAAAGCATTCTTTACAAATGTTGGCCCATATTGATAGGATAGCATCTTGCAGTTGATGGAGATTTGTGGGATGCACATCCAGTGCACTAAGTCAAGTCAACTTTATTTATATAGCGCTTTTAACAATGCAGATTGTTTCAAAGCAGCTTTACAGTGTTAAACAGGAAAATAATGCAGCATAATTTTATTCAGCCGTCTAGCCATTCTGGAGAAAACGGTTATGTCATCAGTTCATTTCAATTATCATACAGTGACAGTGTGGGCTTTAGATCAGTAATTTAGTTTATATGGTTAATTTAGTTTAATAATTTTATTTATTTGGATATTTAGTTGAAAATGTAGAAAAATGTAGTGTCCCCAACTGAGCACGCCAAGCCAGAGGCAACAGTGGCAAGGAAACCAAAACCCCATCAGGTGAAAAATAAACCTTGGGAGAAACCAGGCTCAGTCGGGGTGCCAGTTCTCCTCTGGCCAATTAACAAACAGCGTATGATTATTATTCTGGAAACTTTACAGGTCAGAGGTCATAATAGATCTGAATATTCGAAGGATCGGAGGCAACACGGCGGAGACGGGTTTATTGAGGATGATGTTGATTAAATAATTATTAAAGTGCAATATTTGAATGATCGGAGGCAACATGCTGGAGACGGGTTTATTGAGGATGACATATCGATTTAAGTATTATTAAATTGTAATATTCGAATAATCTGAATCATCACGCCGGAGACGGGATTATTGAGGATGCCATGTCGACGATGCAATTTCAGGGGAGTCTAATTGACACGGTCTCTGCGGACACTTCAGGGTCATGCGTTGGTCTTCTCTGGGCGCAGGTCCACCATCTGATCTGGATATGGCCCGGATCCGGCTGACTGCAGTAAACCTCGGGATAAAACAGAGAGACTATCATTAGCGTAGATGCCATTCTTCTGATGATGTAACAAGTACATCAGGTGTTATGGGAAGTGTTCCCGGTTCCGGCTGACCTAGTTAACGCAGCCTAACAATCATTTCATTGAAAAAGTGTTTTATGTGTATGCCACAGTAAAGAGATGTGTTTTTAGTCTAGATTTAAACTGACAGAGTGTGTCTGCTTCCCGTACAATGTTAGGAAGACTGTTCCAGAGTTTAGGAGCTAAATAGGAAAAGGATCGACCGCCTACAGTTGATTTCGATATTCTCGGTATTATCAACTAGCCAGAATTTTGAGAGCGCAGTAGACGTGATGGAGTATAATATGTTAAGAGCTCGCTCAAGTATTGGGGAGCTAAACCATTTAGTGCTTTGTAAGTAATAAGCAAGATTTTAAAATGTATGCGCTGTTTAATAGGCAGCCAGTGCAGTGTTGACAGAACTGGGCTAATATGGTCATACTTCCTGGTTCTAGTAAGAACTCGAGCTGCTGCGTTTTGGACCAGCTGGAGTTTATTTATTAAGCGAGCAGGGCAACCACGCAGTAGAGCATTACAATAATCTAACCTTGAGGTCATGAACGCATGAACTAACTGTTCAGCATTTTGCATTGAGAGCATGTGCCGTAATTTAGATATATTTTTAAGATGGTAGAATGCAGTTTTACAAATGCTAGAAAGTGGCTTTCAAACGAAAGATTGGTATCAAAGAGCACACCCAGGTTCCTCACAGATGACGAGGACTTGACAGAGCAGCCATCAAGTGTTAGACAGTATTCTAGGTTACTACTTGTGGAGCTTTTTTGTCCAATAATTAAAAATTCATTTTTTTCTGAATTGAGATGCAGGAAATTACCGGTCATCCAATGTTTTATATCAGCTATGCATTCCGTTAATCTTATGAATTGGTAATTTTCTTCAGGGCGTGAAGAAATATAGAGCTGAGTATCGTCAGCATAACAATGAAAACTAACGCCATGCTTCCTAATGATATCTCCCAGTGGTAGCATGTACAGGGTGAAGAGCAGCGGTTCTAGCATTGAGCCTTGCGGTACTCCATACTGAACTTGTGATCGGTGTGACATCTCTTCATTTACTGCTACAAACTGATAACGGTCACATAGGTATGATTTAAACCATGACAAAGCAATTCCACTAATACCTACATAATGTACCTACATGTTGTGGTCGATGGTATAAAATGCAGCGCTAAGATCGAGTAACACTAATAGAGAGATACAGCCACGATCGGATGATAAGAGTAAATAATTTGTAACTCTGATGAGAGCAGTCTCAGTGCTATGATACGGTCTAAATCCTGACTGGAAATCCTCACAGATACCATTTCTTTCTAAAAAGGAACATAATTGTGAAGACACTGCCTTTTCAAGTATTTTGACAGGAAGGGTAGATTTGAGATTGGTCTATAATTTACTAATTCTGTAGGATCAAGTTGCGGCTTTTTAATAAGTGGTTTAATAATAGCCAACTTAAATGTTTTCAGTACATATCCTAATGACAAAGATGAATTAATGATATTAAGAAGAGGATCTATGACCTCTGGTAGCATCTCTTTTAATAGCCTAGTCGGTACAGGGTCAAGCATACATGTTGTTGATTTTGATGATTTAACGAGTTTAGCCAATTCTTCTTCTACTATAGCAGTGAATGAGTGTAATTTTTCCCCAGTGACACTACAATGCTCTGGCTGATGTGAAACTGTAGTAGACGGCTGCATGGTTAAAATTTTCTTCATAATATTATCAATCTTACATGTAAAGAAGTTCATAAAGTCATTACTGCTGTGCTGTTTACATTCATCAGAAGTTGAAGCTTTATTTTTGGTTAATTTAGCCACTGTATTGAATAAATACCTAGGGTTGTGTTTGTTTTCTTCCAAGAGAGTTGAGAAATAAGTAGATCTAGCAGTTTTTAAGGCCTTTCTGTATGCGATCATGTGCTCTTTCCACGAATTACGAAAGACCTCTAGTTTTGTTTTCTTCCAGCTGCGCTCCATTTTTCTGGCTGCTGTTTTAAGGGCCCGAGTGTGCACGTTGTACCATGGCGTTGGACTATTTTCTTTAATCTTCTTTAAGCGCAGGGGAGCAACTGTGTCTAAAGTACTGGAAAAGAGAGAGTCAATAGTTTCTGTTGCAGCATAGAGTTCTTCTAAGCTATCTGGGATGCTGAGGAGATGATACTGATGAGGAAGATTATTTAAAAAGCAATCTTTAGTGGTGGCAGTGATTGTCCTGCCATTTTTGAAACGAGGGGGTGGCTTTGCAACCTTAGCTAAATTAAGTATACATGATACTAGGTAATGATCTGAGATGTCATCACTCTGCTGCATAATTTCAACAGTATCAACATTTATTCCATGAGACAATATTAGGTCTAAAGTATGATTATGGCGATGAGTGAGTCCTGACACGTGTTGCCTAACTCCAGTAGAGTTTAGTATGTCTTTAAATGCTAATCCCAATACGTCTTTTTCGTTGTCTACATGGATATTAAAATCACCAACAATTAGTACTTTATCTACGGCCAGTACTAACTCTGATAGAAAATCAGCAAATTCTTTGATAAAGTCTGTATTATGCCCTGGTGGCCTGTATACAGTAGCTAACACAAATGTTAAACGGGTTTTATCATGTACACTACATAACGTTACATAAAGCACCAAAACTTCGAAGGAATTATATTTGAAACTAGACTTCTGAGTAATACTGAAGTTATTATTGTAAATTACAGCAACCCCTCCCCTTTACCTTTCAGATGCGGCTCATGTTTATAACAATAATCTTGGGGGGTGGACTCATTTAAAGTAATGTAGTCGTCAGGTTTTAGCCAGCTTTCTGTCAGACACAGCACATCTAGATTATTATCTGTAATAATATCATTAACCACAAGCGCTTTTGGGGAAAGGGATCGAATATTCATCAACCCATGCTTTATCAATTGTTCATCTGTATTATATCTGTTGTTTATTTGTTGGACATCAATTAAATTTTTACTGTTTAATGGTTTTGATGTTTTTTTGTAATTACTAATTCGGGGAACAGACACAGTCTCTATATGATAATATCTAGGTGAAAGAGTCTCTATATGCTGGGATTTATCTGATTCCGGTGACGTGAGACAGCTAGCAGACGGTCGGTTTAGCCAGTTTGTCTGCTTCCTGACCTGGGCCCTAGTGAGTCAAGGTTTGTCCTCTAGCATCAACAAGGCATTTTCGCCCACAGGACTGCCGCATACTGGATGTTTTTCCCGTTTCACACCATTCTTTGTAAACCCTAGAAATGGTTGTGCGTGAAAATCCCAGTAACTGAGCAGGTTGTGAAATACTCAGAACGGCCCGTCTGGCACCAACAACCATGCCGAAGCTCCCGTTCAACCACATCTCAAAGATGCTCTATTGGGTTGAGATCTGGTGACTGTGGGGGCCATTTTAGTACAGTGAACTCATTGTCATGTTCAAGAAACCAATTTGAAATGATTCGAGCTTTGTGACATGGTGCATTATCCTGCTGGAAGTAGCCATCAGAGGATGGGTACATGGTGGTCATAAAGGGATGGACATGGTCAGAAACAATGTTCAGGTAGGCCGTGGCATTTAAACGATGCCCAATTGGCACTAAGGGGCCTAAAGTGTGCCAAGAAAACATTCCCCACACCATTACACCACCACCACCAGCCTGCACAGTGGTAACAAGGCATGATGGATCCATGTTATCATTCTGTTTACGCCAAACTCTACCATCTGAATGTCTCAACAGAAATCGAGACTCATCAGACCAGGCAACATTTTTCCAGTCTTCAACTGTCCAATTTTGGTGAGCTTGTGCAAATTGTAGCCTCTTTTTCCTATTTGTAGTGGAGATGAGTGGTACCCGGTGGGGTCTTCTGCTGTTGTAGCCCATCCACCTCAAGGTTGTGCGTGTTGTGGCTTCACAAATGCTTTGCTGCATACCTCGGTTGTAACGAGTGGTTATTTCAGTCAAAGTTGCTCTTCTATCAGCTTGAATCAGTCGGCCTCTTCTCATTCTCCTCTGACCTCTAGCATCAACAAGGCATTTTCGCCCACAGGACTGCCGCATACTGGATGTTTTTCCCTTTTCACACCATTCTTTGTAAACCCTAGAAATGGTTGTGTGTGAAAATCCCAGTAACTGAGCAGATTGTGAAATACTCAGACCAGCCAGTCTGGCACCAACAACCATGCCACGCTCAAAATTGCTTAAATCACCTTTCTTTCCAATTCTGACATTCAGTTTGGAGTTCAGGAGATTGTCTTGACCAGGACCACACCCCTAAATGCATTGAAGCAACTGCCATGTGATTGGTTGATTAGATAATTGCATTAATGAGAAATTGAACAGTTGTTCCTAATTATCCTTTAGGTGAGTGTATATATATATATATATATATATATATATATATATATATATATATATATATATATATAGTGTGTATACTCTAATATGAGCAAATTGAGCAAACTCTCTAATTTATTTTTCACTTGCCCGGGTATGCTTTTCTAATGTGTTGATGCTTGACAGGAACTCCGGTTCCGCAACGATTATGTATTTCCGTTTTTTGTGAGAAAGGTCTATTGAGCCCACTGATAAATGAAATGTCATTTATATAGATCAGTGATTGAGCCTGATTCCAAAAAATGGTGCGTTTGTGTGCTTATCCTGGGTACCATGACAACAGTGCTGCTGCTGACGGCTCGCACGCACGCACTCACCGGAACACGTACAGAGTAACGGCCGAGCTCAATATTTTGCCTGAATAATACGGTTTCTTTCTCACAAAACCTTATAGTATGCCTCCTGAACACTTTCCATATATGGCGCACGTCTCACTCTATCATTGCGTGATACTTTTGTATAACTTTTTTAATGTTTTAGCCTGGTTGCTATTCACTATATTGAGGAGCGCGTGCAAGACTATTTTTAAAATATCTGCTTTTGAGGTCAGAAAAAAATAGGAGGACATAGGGCATTGAAACAACAGCAGGGTGAGTAAAAGATGGCTACTGGGGTGAATTGTAACACTAGCTGGGGATAGATGTTACATATATATAATGGGGATTTATGTTACCTGCTGACTGGCTGCATCACCACCTGGTACGGCAACAGTACCGCCCGCAGCCGAAAAGCCCTGCAAAGGGTAGTGCCCACGGCCAGCTGCATCATCGGAGGTGAGCTTCCCTCCCTCCAGGACATTTATGCCAGGCGGTGTGTGAAGAGAGCTCAGAGGATCATCAGAGACTCTAGCCACCCGAACCATGGGCTGCTCTCACTGCTGCCATCAGGCAGGCGGTACCGCAGCATCAGAACACGCACCAGACGACTCCAGAACAGCTTCTTCCCACAAGCAATCAGACTACTTAACTCTTGATCCATCAGGATCATAACACACACTGGACAGAATATCACTCAGCACAAACCACTGGAGATACACACACATTATATACACATTTATTTATCATACAGCATCTATTGCACTTTGGATTTCAATTTGTGAATAATATTGTATACTATACATTGTATATTATTATTATTATTATAGCGTAATGTATATTGTTTAGTGTATGTTTAGTATATATTGTTTAAAGTATATGTATATTGTAAGTATGTGTATATTGTTTAAAGCTGTGAGAACTACACTCACATTGTGTAAATTATTTATTGTTTATTGTAGTGTATACTGTGCTGTGAGTAATTGTGTGCGCATCAGATGTGTAATCTGTTGTTGCTTAAATGTTGTACATGTCATGTCATGACTACTATGTTGCTCGGACTGCACCTAAGAATTTCACCTACTGTTGCACTTGTGCATATGGTAGAGTGACAATAAAGTGATTTGATTTGATTTGATTGATTGATGTAAAACTGAGGTAACTTCCTGAAATAACACCCACACTATCCAATTTTTGCATAAATATCATTAAAGAGCAAAGAAAAAACTGTTGAACAACGTGAACGATGCTACAAGTAGGAGGGGAAGTTACTTAGTCAATTATTTTTCCTCATCTTTAATCGATTTTGATTTCATTGTGACTGTGGATATACACCTGAAGAGCAGTCAACATTCATAGCTGGACAAAGGTGTTTTCAAAATATGTTTTTTTTTTTATTAGGTGTAATCAGTCTAATTGTAATATACTCCACTGACCACTAGAGCATGCACATGGCACAAAACTACAGCTCCGCTTCCCTGCATGCGAGCTCTTTTTTTCATTAGAGAGCTTCACTGAACAACAGACAAAGAATTACATCACTTCCAACATCCGAACACAATATGGGCGGTAAGAAGGAGTGTAAGCAATAGATAAAGCAGTCAAAAATGCAGACCTCTCTCGCTCCTCCAGTGTCGCAGTGATGGTGGACGAATGCGGGTCTTCTCTGGCACTTGGAGCAGCGTGACCACCGCACGTCCCACTGACTCACGGATCTGAGCAGATGTCTGGTCCTGTACCGACATCGGGCCACCTCCTCTGCAAACACAAATGGCTGGTCGTGTCGCGGGAATCTGGAGAGATTTGCACAGATTGAGCGGCAGCATCCTGCGCTCCGGAGAGAGGAGGAAAGGATGCTCGTGCACACACGCTTCTGGAGGAATGCGGAGCACTAAACTCTCATCTTTAGCAATATTTCTACTTTTATTACACAGCGCACAGGCTTCTGACGGTAAGGCGACGTCTCATCTAGCCTATACTGGCGTCTTAAAATAGTATTTCTGACGCGAGTCTTTGAAATTCATATCAATCAATGAGTTGAACAATGATTTTGTGAAAAGAACAGCCTGATGGCACATGCATTGAAAGTCTGATTATGATTGATTTCTTTACATCCAAAAACACATCAGATGGAACTTTTACACAATTAGAGCAATATCACATTTAAAAATGTGGTTAAATAGATCTTACTTTTAGCTGTTTTAGCTCTTGATTTTATTCTATCCGTTTTTTTGCACCCGTTGCAATATCTACACTCTAAAAAAAAAAAGGTTCTATATGGCACGAAAAAGGTTCTTGGCTCGTAATCATAGGGGAACCTTTTTTAGTGCTATATAGCACCAATTTTGGTGCTTCAGTGGTTCTTCAGCGGTTCTTCAGAGGTTCTTCACCGGTTCTTTGACTAAGGTGCTATATAGCACCTCTGAAGAACCGCTGAAGAACCACTGAAGCACCAAAATTGGTGCTATATAGCACTAAAAAAGGTTCCCCTATGATTACGAGCCAAGAACCTTTTTTGGTGCCATATAGAACCTTTTTTTTTTAGAGTGTAGGCTACCAAACCCATCATATGTTGTTAGTGTTTATTGTTTTTTTTTGTATGCACTTATTCATTGTATGCGTCTAATAAGCAATACACTACTTTGCATTGACTTTTGTAAACTGTATGTGTGTGATGTAATGTGATCAACCGCACGTGAGTGTGTGTCCAGCGGTAACGCAATGAAGTGTGTAGGCGCGCGCTGATGCCTACTGCAGCTCTACACGAGATTGCAGCACTCTATTGTCTTTAAATCACACCTAACACACTTAAACCACATCTGTTTCCTTACGGCATATCATTACATGCATCATTTAATTGCATGAAATAACTATAACATACCTGTCCCGAAGCGTCTATAAGGACTAATCATGTTTTGAGATCATATTGCACAGTAGGCGTCATAAATCAACCGGTGCAAAGGAGCATTAAAACTGTCCACAGCAGCATGGTCTGATTTTAGATGCTGAGGTTTGCAGGTCCTGAAAATACTGGAAAAGCATCTGCAAATATCTGTTGTTCTACATTGTGAATGGATTTAGGTGGGGACAAATGTCTATAAAGAACCATCTACGTTGTGGAGAGCAGCTGACAGTTTAATAATGGGTTAATATTAAAAATGAAAATGCAGAAAGATTGGAAAATGTCTTAAGCTTAGTATTTAAAAAAAATTCCAGTTAAGTGGGGATCTGCTTTAACTGGGTCACTGTGAGTGAGATCAGTGTTTGACCTGTTTGAATATTTCTTCCAAAAATGTATATAGCAGGTTGGTTGGTACAGGGTTCCAATAGGGTTGGCTTTGGGCTATAATTTGGTGCTGTCACACAAATTAAGCCATCTTGACCCACATTGATTAAGTCAAAACCTGTGAAGTTAAAGACACATTTTTCAGTAAAAACAAAAAAAACATTTATATGTTTTATAAGGTTTGGAAACCTGTGATAAATTATGTCTGGCTAACTACTTTAAGAAAAGAGCGCATATGTGGATAGATGTAGCCTATACTTGATTTGGGGTTGGTTAATTGGCAGATGGAGGATCAAATAAACAGTTATTTATTCATTTATTGTATTTATTTATTTATTTATTTATTTATTTATTTTCTAAGTTGCAATTAAAATAATGTATGATGCTGTTTAATGTTTTTCTTTAGTTTGTAATGTATCTATGTGCATGTATAAGATCTGCAAAGTTAGAAAGCTCTCCCACAAAGGTATTTACTAACAGAGAACACTCCTCCAGACCTGCTAAAATGCTACGATCAAAGTCCAGATATTTTTCCGCAAACATCTACATTACACTGTGAAATATTAGCAAAATGCCCACCCAAAGGTAGCGTGATGTTGTCATACTCAATTCTAGTCAGAATATGAGTCTGATACTGCTCCATTGGGCTGTGATTATAGGGCGTGTTTCAACCGAACCAGGAAAGACCTCAATTGGATAGACCTACAACCAATCAGAACAACGGAGCGACGCATAGTTGTCAACAGAACTCAACTGCACGCACACTGGAAGAAGTAGAAGAAGAAGATGAGTGTAAACGATCTTTGCCGGTGTTGTAAAATAATTTAAGGATACACGGAGTACTTATCAACACAATCATCATTTTTGAGAGGAATGGTAAAGGTGAAAGCATATACGAACAAGTTCTCAGTTTAGGATTAGAACGAATTCAACCCAATCGTTCTTTGGTGACGTGGATGATTACGTTACTGTTTATCATCCGCCCTGACAATTTTATTGGTCCGAACAGCTCCTGTTTGGGCATAGTTGCTCCACAACGGATCAAGTCCAGACCAAATTTCCCAAACTCAAATGTTGTGGGCGGGGCTAAATTTGGATGGCATCCAGGCAAACCCAAAGGCATATGCAAAGAAAGAATGCGAGGCTTCAGTGAATTATAGTGTTGTCGCCAGGGCTTGACATTAACTTTTTTTGCTCACCAGCCACTGTGGCTAGTGTTTTTCCAAAGTTACTAGCCACTCAGCATTTCCACTGGCCACAATTGTGCTGTTTGGAAATTATATTTTAAATGATTAAAGTTGACTGTGGCATGCTTAAATTACTTGATTTTGAGTCATTTGGGATTTAGAAGATTTAAAACCCTTTCAAACTTTCAAATGCAGAGTGACCACAAAATCAAGACTACATTGTATATCAGCTGGTATGTGCAGGTGGGCAATATGAGCATAGGCTAATATGAGAAATTTAACATGATATGAGTAAAGGAGAAAATTACAAAAACAATAGTACATTTGAAAAAAAATCTTTTTTTCAGATACAGTAGGTTTATTTCATATGTATAAATTTATTTAACATCTGTAGTTGTTTGATTAACATTAATGACAGACAGGTATTTAATTGGGCTGCTGAATGCATGGACGTAATATTCTGACACATATACAGTTATTACCCACCTGTTTATGTACACTTAAGCTATAACCGACTGTGTTCATGCGAGATACTCACACAATGGACAATTTGACATCTGTGTGCACGTGTATTTGACCATTCAGGTGCAAGGAGAACTGATCGCGCGTGCGACAGAGAGAGAGAGAGCACGCGAGTAAGAGAGAGCACTCAGGAGAGTGCTTCTGTTGTCTGTCATTCAGCGTGATTCCGCCTATCTCGCCTTCACTAACTGCAAGTTAATCGATAAAGAATTGTAATTGAATTGTAATTTTGATACAACGGTCTTGGCATTTAATTTGGCTGTAGGCTGAAATTATTTTCGACCCGCCAAAGTGGCTAGTGGGAGTGGCTGCTTACCCACCACAGCTGAAATCTACCCGCATTTGGCGGGCTGGCGGGTGTTAATGTCAAGCCCTGGTTGTCGCCATTGTTGCTGGGACACTGTGTTTGGATTTCCAAATCAATGGTTCTCTTTCGGTCGACATCTCACTATGGGAAATTACTCTTGTGTGGCCATTCGCGAAGCCCCCCAATCAAACACACCTGGACAAGCTAATTAAGAAATGAAGGGTTACTAGGAAGCTACAGGAAGGTGAGTTTTATCAAGGTTGGAGCTGAACTCTGCAGGACTGAGGCTCTGAAGGACTGGAGATCGCCACCTCTGCCTTATGGGGAGAGACAGCACAGCATCCCTATAGGAAACAGAATCTATAACAATGACGAGTTGGGCTGATCAACTTACTCCTTCGGACAAGCTCGGGGAACCAGTCTCTTTCGAGATGGAAGTTTAGCCATTCCCAGAAGTCCTACCGGAAGAAAATTCCATTTCCATCGCTGCCTTGGGAGATATGTCAGATAAGAGCGAGGAGGAGAAAGATCCATTTATTCCCCAAACTGATTCCCCCGATTACCATACAGGGGTAAATGAACAGCAGACAGCAGAAGGGTGTGCAACACTGCATGAGGCTGCATGCAACACTTGCTGTCGTGCGGCGAAGTGGTTGGGCATTGACTGGCCTTTGGCTCTCCCCGCCACAAAACGCTCTAGGCTAAATGGAAAATGACTCCTTCCTACCACCTCGACAGTTCATCAGACACTTCCACCTTTCCAGGATTGCATGGGTGATCTGATTAAATATTTGGAAAGACCACTGTCATCCAGAAGTCCCGGTGAATGGCTTTTCTTCGCTAGACATGGTGCATATGCAGGAGATAGGCTGGGCTCACATGCCGGCAATGGAGGCCTCATTGTCAAGTCACCTTTATTAATATAGAACTTTTTATAAAGCAGAATGTTTCAAAGCAGCTTCACAGTGTTAACAGGAAAATAATGCAACAGAATTTGATTTGGCTGTACAGTCGCTCTGGAGAAAACAGTGATGTCATCCAGTTCAGTTTAAATATCATATAGTGTCAATGCAGGCAGATCAGTAATATAGTTGAATATTTATTGTCCCCAACTAAAGCCGAAAGCCAAAGGCAAAAGAGGCAATGGTGGCAAGGAACCCAAACTCCATCAGGTGACAGGATGGAGAAAAGAACCTTGGGAGAAACCCAGAATTTTGAGACCACAATGATTTGAGATTAAAATGCGTTAAGAGCTCGTTCAAGTTCTGCAGTGCTAAACCATTAAGTGCTTTGTAAGTAATAAGCAAGATTTTAAAATGTATACAATGTTTAATAAGGAGCAAATGCAGTGTTGACAGAACTGGGCTAATATGGTCATACTTCTTGTTTCTAGTAAGAATTCTAGCTGCTGCGTTTTGGACCAGCTGGAATTCATTTATTAAACGTGCAGGGCAACCACCCAATAGAGCATTACAATAATCTAGCCATGAGGTCATGAACGCATGAACTAACTGTTCAGCATTTTGCATTGAGAGCAGTCGTAGTTTAGATATATTTTTAAGATGGAAGAATGCGGTTTTACAGATGCTAGAAACGTGGCTTTCAAATGAGCACACCCAGGTTCCTAAATGATGAAGACTTGACAGAGCAGCCATCAAGTGTTAGACAGTATTCTAGGTTACAACTTGCAGAGGTTTTTGGTCCAATAATACAAATCTCAGATTTTTCAGAATTAAGTAGTTGGAAATGTCAGCTATGCATTCTGCTAATCTTGTGAATTGGTAAATTTCGTCAGACCATCTGAATCCTCTGTCGTGTTCGGATTATCAACGATTGCACCTAAACTGCCTCAAAGATCTGATTTCTCAGCATCTTGTTTCCGAGCTGTGGACGGAGATCCTCACCATGATGGACCTCATTTTGCACTACTCACGCTGCCTGGCACAGTCCACAGGGTGGACTCTGTGACTGGTGGTGGTTGGCTGAATAGAGCTTTTGCTGAATTTGTCCACGATGGCGGAAAAGGATATTGCTCACTTCCTTGACCTAAAGGTCTGTTTTGGCCAACTGTTTTAGCTACAATAAAGCAGCGGTTCGAGGTGAAGAAGAGGAAAGCCTTCAGGTTGTTTGTGCCTCGCAGAGCCCCCTTGCCAATGCAACGACAGGCAATGCAACGTCTCGTTTTTACTCAAGCGGGAGCGGCAGGAGATCAAGCATTTTGGCAGGGCCAGAAGAGGGGAAATACACCTCTATAATTTGTCTGGAGCTCCTTGCAGTATCGTTGGCCCTTGCATTGCACTTGGTGATGTAAGCAGCTGTTTGGTCATGGAAATCCATTCCATGAAGCTCTCTACGCACTGTTCTTGAGCTAATCTGAAGGCCATATAAAGTTTGGAGGTCTGTAGCTATTGACTCTGTAGAAAGTTGGCGACTTCTGCTCACTATGCACCTCAGCATGCGCTGAGCCCGCTCTGTGATTTTACGTGGCCTACCACTTTGTGGCCACTTTGTTCCCAATTGCTTCCACTTTGTTATAATACCACTAACAGTTGACCGTGGAATATTTAGTAGTGAGGGAATTTCACAAATGGATTTATTGCACAGGTGGCAGCCTATCATGGTACCACGCTTGAATTCACTGAGCTCCTGAGAGGGACCCAATCTTTCACTAATGTTTGTAGAAGCAGTCTGCATGCCTAGGTGCTTGATTTTGTAAGACGTGTATAAGGGAAACAGGTCTATTTTGCTCAAAGGAAATTATTAATTAATTCATAGGGAATTTTGAAAGAATCACTAATGTTACGGCCGAGCAAATGACTTGTCCAGCGTTCATTTGAACAGGCCGTAACTATCAACTCTGCAGCAGATATAAATATCCAAACGATAGTGAAAGCACTATATAATAGCCAGGTAACATAGATCAGCAGTTTAAGACATTCAATTCGTAAGCACATGACACAAGAACGCTTATCTTTAAATACAAACAAGACTTTATTGATTACTCTAACACATAAAACTAATATCTAACACAAACCTACGCATACACATTCACACAGAAAGAAAGAGTTGCAGAAAGAAAGAAAGTGAGGAAAGGATGAGTTTTAAGAGAGTGAAATGATGAAATCCCAAGTTTCTAGCAATATATGTATTTCTAACGCATGACCTGAACGAACCATCAATTATTAATTTAACCCTCCTATCGTTCTTAGGCAGGGTTATTAAGTTTTATATCAATGCACCAGTTCAGTTAGAATCTGGAAGTATTACTTGCGTTTGTGTCTTCTTTGAATGAGGACTCCCTTGGTCCTGGCTGGAGATGGGATTTCTCAGGTGCTTTGATTTGCTGATGGTCTTGTTGTGTCTTTGATTGACATCTTGGGAAGCCAATCACGTGGCTTGTTGGCGGATGGATGGAAAGTCTCGATGAGGTTTGAAGTTTTGAGACAGGTTTTGCTGTAGAATCATTGATCGAAATTTTCGGGAAAACTTAACTTGGAACACTAGACTCAACAGAAAGAAAATAAACTAAGTGACAGAAAGGAAAGTGAGAGTATTTAGATGGCTTGAATGAAATCCCATACATCCCATACAAACCCATTTTCTCTGATCTTGATCTGCTTCGATCATCTGATCATCTATTCATTATATCATCGTTGTCATCGTCTCTAACTCTTTCTGAACTACTCGTTGTCTAATTCTTTGTTCGTGTTCTGAGATTTTAAACTCAAATGTCTGCCCATTCTACCATTAAATAGTTATAAGAATTACATGAATTGTGAGTGAGTTTAGGCATATCACATGTATCAGTTATCTAGACATGATATAGAATTATGCAGTAGAAGGATGTTTGAATGTAAGTCCGGCTATCATCCTTTTGGAATGATTTGATGCAGTTTATATATAAATATGCCTGTGGATTTTCCTGTGTATTTCAACTTTGTGTCACTCAGAGTTAATTTAAAGGTCATTGAGAAAAAGAAGATCTGTTTTGGATCTTTTGACTTGGGGATCAAACAACCTCTGCCGTTATCTTGGTGTGGCCAAAAGCTTTCAAGGCCATAAGTACTTTGCTGGGGGGTATTGTTAGTTGGCGTAGACTGAATTGAGCCCACTTCTTTTATGGCCATAGATTATTGATTTGGGGTCTGGAGTGTTGAGTTGGGTTTTGTGTGGAATTATGTTTGAACAAATCATCTGGAAGATTAATTTGTGTCTGGTACGCCCTCAAATCCTACAATTTTATACATCTGTGGCCATGGAAGTGATTGGAAAACCTGAATTAAATTATTTGGAGGGGTGTCCCAATAGTTTTGGCAATAAAAAAGTTTAGGTGCCCTGAGGATAGATTTTGGGATGCCTGAATATTGGGCGTTTTCTATATCCCATCGTGAGATGTCAAATGAGTCTACCGAAAAGCTGCAAAGTATACCACTTTTTTGGCCAGCACTGCTGCTAATTTAGCAAGAGGCGTTTCCCATAGTGAGATGTCTCACTTATCTCCTTTAGAGAACTGAGGTTACAACCATAACCAAATGTTATCCTTGTTCCTGAGCAGTACAACCCAAAAGTTTGCTTGGTTTAAAAAAAAAAAAACGTACCACTTACAAACTTTCTGCTCAAGTCAGGTTTGCAAAGTTGATGCACCCCAGACAATCTATTGACAAAAGCGATTGAGGTTTAGGATGGTGAGTGTAATGGACATAGGCGAGTAAGAGCTGTGCATGTAAACCTGACTCCCCTTGCCTCAAGGAACATGCTAGTATCCTTATTAGCACACCTGCCTCCCAGTAGTAGGATCTGTGACATTTGTTACCATGACTCGGGTGGGAGTTAGGTTTAGGGGGGTGAGTATAACGGATTTAGGACAGTAAGAGCTGAGCTTGTAAACCTCACTCCCCTGATCTCAAGAGGCATGCTAGCTAACTGACGCTAGAGGCTTCTGTCTTTAGCGTCCTTGTTAATGTGCCCGCCTCCCACGCCAGAGACCCAAGTTAGAATCCCGCTTGGTGCCGGTAGAGATGTAGCACAACTTTTCAATCAAATGTGAAGTCTGTGGTTGCCTGACCCATAGTGGCTTCTCTGAAATACCATTGCAGAAGGTTTCATTTAGTTATGTCCTCTTTCATTGATGAGATGTGTGAAAGTCAATTATATAAGTGTCTGTTATCTGCTTATGATTATGCTCAGTTCTGAACGTGCATTTTAACCCATAAATGCTTGACTTAAATTTTTCGCCAATCATTCTTACATATTTGGGTCTTTAGCGACCCGGATCTATATCTAACATGGATGGATCTCTAACTGTTGTGACAATATAAAACTCTCCTGGAATTTGAGTAATAATTACAGAAGAAAAAAAATAAAGCATATTTTGTTACATTTTGGAGTTTTGACGGGTTCAGTTTGAGCAGATGTTACATACCAACATCACTGTCCTTGTCAGAGCTCATTTCCCTGTACATCTGGCTCATATTCGCAATCTCAAACATATTCTCAAAACTATAATTTTCAGCATCTTCAAAATCAATATTTTGATCACTGACAGCTTCTTCAAGTGACAGTGACAGTAATATTTGATTGCGTTCAGTACTTGCTCTGCAGTAAATCGCTGAGCCATTTCAAGTTTTGCTGATTATACTTATTATTCTTTAGTTTTCTGTATAAAGGCAAATTGCATTTATTCCATCATTAAAGATGCAATTATTGTTGTGCAGAAAAAAATATACATGCACTCTTACACACCTCGGGTCGTTAGCTGGAAAAACAGGCACTCTTTTATAATGTTATGACATTTTTATTGTTATATTGTTTATAATGAATTGATTGAGGAATACTAAGAAGGTTGATGTCTAACTTTAAAAAATTAACGAGGAGAAGGGTAGTGAATGACGCCCGGGACGCAAAAAACCCGAGTTATCCATTTCAAGGGTTAATCTGTTGTTTTTCATTGACTATGTTATGAATGAATATGTGGTAGGATATTATTATATATTTTTTATATTATATATAAAGGAACACACCAACTTTTTGGGACTTTGGCTTATTAACTGTATTCCCCAGAGTTAGATAAGTTCATACATACCATTCTCATCTCCGCGCGTGCCATAACTCTGTCTGACGCACCCCCCAGCTAGCCTAGCTTAGCACAAAGACTGGAGGTATATGGCTCCAGCTAGCCTACTGCTCAATAAGTGACAAAATAATGCCAACATTTTCCTATTTACATGTTGTGATGTGTATAGTCACAGCTTGTACTAATAACAAGGTTACATGAGACACAGCCATCTTATAAACGTATACATACTGGGAACTATATTCTCAGAAGGCTCTACTTCTGGGGAGTGATTTGCCTGCAGCACCTGAGAAGCAGCGTTGTTACTTCTGTCAACAAAACCAGCGTGACTAGGTAGGTAGCTGTTTTTGCACACTGAAACCCACAGACAAAAATTAAAACTTCCCATCCCCCCTCCAATTAATTATCAAGGTAAATGCTACAGTCCAGAGCACCGCTCATTTGTTACTGTGACAGAGCGCGTTCTGACAACACAATACTAACATTACAGGGGATACATGGAGCACGGGAAAAACTGCAATACAGTAGTGACCACCCTATTCATGTGACAGTGTCACAAACGTTACATTAGATCTAGCTAATGGTACTGTTCCAGTAGGCTAGTCATCTAAAAACATAACGGAACACTTACTGCAGCCGCAGGCGATCCGCTTTGTCCCATCTGTACTATCGATGGGATGGCCGTATCCTTCAGCACACATGTCATCGTCCGTGTGGCAAATTCCATTTTTTCTAAATAGTCGTCCTCTGTGAAATGTTCAGAGAAAATGCGATGGTGCTTGATGATGGCTTCAGGTGTGTTTGGATCTATATCCAGAGCAAGTAGCCATCGATTCATCAGGTCAGTGTTTCGGATTGGAATTTTATGAAATATCATTGTATTACCTGGTCTCCCCTGTTTATTGTTGCAGTTCTTTACAATACAGCGAACACCCATGATTGTAAACTATCTAGTTATTGCTGACTCTATTACTCCAACTTTGAGCGAACTCTCTGCTCTTCACCGTGGAGCTTTTCAGGTGCTGCGAGCAAATCACTCCGCACTCCGCAGAAGTAGAGCAGTGCTGCGCCTTCTGAGAATATAGTCCCCAGTATGTATACGTTTATAAGATGGCTATGTCTCATGTAACCTTGTTATTTGTACAAGCTGTGACTATACAGAAAAACAGAAAAATAATTAGCGTAGCTGCTGCTCAAGGCATTAAGCAAAGATGATCATGTGCATTGATATAACTATAGAGTACAAGGTTAGGAGATACATCATGTGAATGCCTGGCTAAAGAGATGCGTCTTTAATCTAGATTTAAACTGGAGGAGTGAGTCTGAGCCCTGAACATTATTAGGAAGGCTATTCCATAGTTTAGGTTCCAAATATGAAAACGTTCTTCCTCCTTTAGTTGACTTAGATATCCTCGGTATTACCAGAAGCCCAGAGTTTAGTGATCTTAAAGATCGTGATGGGTTATAAGGCGATAGAAGATCAGTTAAATACACAGGAGCTAAACCATTTAGGGCCTTATAGGTCAGTAGCAATACTTTATAATTGATACGAAACTTAACAGGTAACCAGTGTAGAGATGTTAGAATTGGTGTTATGTGATCATATTTTCTTGACCTAGTAAGAACTCTAGCAGCTGCATTTTGGACTAATTGTAGCTTGTTTATTGAGGAGGCAGGACAGCCAGCCAGAGTTGCATTACAGTAATCTAGTCTAGAGGTCATAAATACATGAACTAACTTTTCTGCATCAGAGACTGATAGCATGTTTCGTAACTTAGCGATGTTTCTGAGGTGGAAGAAGGCTGTTTTTGTAGTATTTGAAATATGATTTTCAAAAGACAAGTTGCTGTCTAATATAACACCCAGGTCTTTTACTGTAGCAGATGAAGTAACAGTACATCCTTCTAAATGTAAGTTATAATTTAAGATTCTGTGTACTAGTTTTTGGTCCAATAAGTAATACCTCAGTCTTATCTGAATTTAGTAGGAGAAAATTATAGGTCATCCAATATTTTATATCTTTAACACACTCTGTTAGCTTGGATGATTTAGAGATTTCATCTGGTCGTGCTGAAATATATAACTGAGTATCGGCATAACAGTGGAAACTGATTTCATGTTTTCTTATAATATTACCAAGTGGCAGCATATATATTGAGAATAACAGAGGGCCTAACACAGATCCTTGCGGCACTCCATAATTTACCGACGTTATCTTAGATTGTTCCCTGTTTAAATAGACAAATTGGTAACGCTCTGATAGATACGATCTAAACCACTTAATTGCCTGTCCCTGAATACCAGTGTAATTTTGTAGACGATCTAAGAGTATTTTATGATCTATAGTGTCGAATGCTGCACTAAGATCAAGTAAAACTAGTATTGAGATACAGCATTGGTCAGCAGCTAAGAGTAAGTCATTTGTGATTTTAACGAGCGCAGTTTCTGTGCTATGATGGGCTCTGAATCTAGACTGAAATTTTTCATAGATATAATTTTCTTGTAAGTAAGAGCATAATTGAGCAGACACAATTTTTTCTAGTATTTTAGATAGAAATGGAAGATTTGAAATAGGTCTGTAATTTGCCAATTAATTTGGATGTAGTTGTGGTTTCTTAATGAGAGGTTTTATAACTACCATCTTGAATGGTCTTGGGACATGACCTAGAGTTAAAGATGAATTAATAATATTGAGAAGAGGCTCTTCTGCTACAGGTAACAGCTCTTTCAGTAGTTTAGTTGGTATTGGATTTAATAAACATGTTGTTGGTTTAGAAGCAATGATTAGTTTATTTAGCTCTTCCTGTCCTATAGTTGTAAAGCACGCAGTTGTTCTTCAGGGGTGATAATTGAGGCTGAATCGTAAAACCCTGTCAACGGTTGTACATTTATAATTGTTTTTCTGATGTTTTCAAAATTTTTTTGTGAAGAAATTCATAAAGTCATTACTACTAAACTGTACTGGAATATTTTGTTCAGCTGATGTGCGTTTATTTGTTAACCTGGCCACTGTACTAAATAAAAACCTGGGGCTGTTTTGGTTATTTTCTATCAGTTTATGGTAATGCTCAGCCCTGGCTGCTTTTAGAGCCTTTTTATAACGGGAAGTGCTGTCTTTCCACGCTATTCTAAAGACCTCTAAACGTGTTTGTTTCCATTTGCGCTCTAGATTACGAGTTTCTCTCTTGATAGCATGAGTAATATTGTTGTACCACGGTGCAGTACTTTTCTCTCTCACCTTTTTTAATCTGATCGGTGCAACCGTTTCTAATGTACTAGAGAAAATGGTGCTCATACTGCTAGTCATTTCCTCTAGGTAATTTATGTGTTTGGGTACACTGAGCAGCTGAGATAAATCTGGTAGGTTATTTGTGAATTTATCAATAGTGTTTGGGAGAATTGTTCTTCCTGGTCTATAACGCAGAGCAGTATGTAAAATATCAGCAGTACGCAGTGTGCATGTTACAAGGTAGTGATCGGTGACATCATCACTTTGCGGTATGATGTCTATATCAGTAGGATTGATTTCATGTGATATAATTAAATCTAGTGTATGATTAAAACGATGAGTGGGCCCATTTACATTTAGCTTGACCCCAGAGGAGTTTAATAAATCTGTAAACGCAACCCCCAGCACATCGTTTGTATTATCTATTATCAATCAGTGCTTTATCGTCAGTAACCATTAGGTCTGATATAAAATCTGCAAACTCTTTTAAGAAATCAACATAGGCCCCTGGCGGTCTATATATGGTAGCCAAAGCAAAAGATAATAGCGATTTTTTTCTTATATCTGAGAGTGTAACAATTAGCACAAGCACTTCAAATGAATTAAACCTGTGTCCTGTTTTCTGAGTAACATTTAGAATATCTCTATAGATAGTTGAATGCTTATAAAGGATAAACTCAAAAAATGAATCTGTCAAGAATATGTACCAGTCATATTTCACCCACTAAAACAACTTAAAGAAAATCCAAAACTTAAAGGGTTAGTTTACCCAAAAATGAAGATTAGCCCATTATTTAATCACCCTCAAGTCATCCTAGGTGTATATGACATTCTTCTTTCAGATTAATAAAATCAGAGTTATATTAAAAGTGTCCTGGCTCTTCCCAGCTTTATAATAGCAGTGACCATAAAAGTTCATCTATCCATCACAAAAGTGCTCCATACAGCTCCGGGGGGTTAATAAAGACCTTTTGAAGCAAAGCGATGCATTTGTGTTAGAAAAATATCCATATTTAAAACGTTATAGACTAAAATAACTAACTTCCGGTTAGTTACAAAATAAATAACTATAAAGCTGGGAAGAGCCAGGACTTTTTAAAATATAACTCAGATTGTATTCGACTTAAAGAAGAATGTCAGATATACAACTAGGATGAGTTGAGGGTGATACAATCATGGGATTTTTATTTTTGCGTGAACTATCCCTTTAAATCAAAATAACAAATGTGTTTTTGTCTTATTTCAATCTAAAAAAGATTTAGTGGGTTGACAGCATGATAACTGCATGGTTTGATAAAATGCAAATATTTGGAATTAAAACAAAGCCTATATACTATACACAAAGTTATATACAAGTTATACTATACGTTTGAAAAAACTTTATCCGAGCTTTACAGTAAACCAATAGGGTTTGATGAAACCAGTGAGATTGACCTTGCCATTTGAGTTTAGAGAGAGCACTTCCTAGATGTATTCCTATTAAAGCAACACATCTGCATTTTATATTGATGTTCATCCCATAAGACTGTCTCTCCTAAACTGTCAAAACTCTCCACAGACTGTTATAAACAGCACACTGTCCCTCCGGCCACCGTAGGGGTAAATCAGGCCATGCTGCATGTCCCTGTGGCTCAGGAACGTTTATCTTTCCCAAGACTTTTGTGTAACCCCAATTTGCTGATGTACAATGTCTCTCTTAAAATTCTAACTTTGCCCTTTCACTTAATGGAGATAAAATGACAGAATCAGCAACATAGAACAGCAAGTAGTGATACATCTATATTATTGTTAAGAGGGACTTGTGCAATAAGTTGTGGCTGACTAGGGCAGAGATCTAAATCACTATTACTAAAAAGTTAGTAAATCACAATTAGTGATAGACTGCTTTTTCTAACTGCTTTGTCTGATGTTTATCCATCTTGACATTATCACATTATCAACCTCAGGTGATAACCATGTCTGCTTGACAGTTATTATTGATGTTATTATATATGTACATGTTATTTTCAGACACTTTTTCCTCTCAAGAATGTTTAGATATTGTCCTCATACATATACATATACATATATATAAATATATTGTGTGTGTGTGTGTGTGTGTGTGTGTGTGTGTGTGTGTGTGTGTGTGTGTGTGTGTGTGTGTGTGTGTGTGTGTGTGCGTGTGTGTGTGTGTGTGTGTGTGTGTGTGTGTGTGTGTGTGTGTGTGTGTGTGTGTGTGTGTGTGTGTTCCTCAATACACAGAGAGTGAGAGCAATGTGAACTCTCAGGATGTATGAAAGCACTGGAGGTATCTGATGTTAAAAAAAAGAAGATTCTCATTGGATTACCAACAGCTTCTGCTCAACGTGTTCATGTGGAAAATGTTGCTTTGAAATGGGATTATCTGTGACTTTTTAAAGTGATTACAGAGTATTTGCCACGCACAATTGTATTCTCAGGGAAGTGTGCAGGATATATTTTTGCATGTACCTTTTTTTCTCAACGCTATGAAGACAATTTACTTTGCTCCTTTGTGAAGTCCTTACAGGAATTGCGAATTTAATTGCTTTTCATGGGCAGGCAAAACAAGCTTCATGGGATTGGATGAAATGTAGCCTTGTCGGAATTCTTATCCATGAAATGAGGAGCAAGCTAGATGTGCTGGTAAACAGCGGAGGCGTTAGTGTTTGAGTGTGAGAGATGCAGATGGTCGCTTATCTCATCTTTCTTTCTCTGTGCGTGTCATGCTTTGCTACCGCTTATTATTTTATCAAATAGGATTGACCAGTAGAATCTCAATCTCTGTTATGACAGGTTGTAGAACCTGTATCACTTTGCAAACTGATGCATTTATTAGAGATAGGGGTGACAGGAGGATCCACAATTTAATGGCATTGTATGAAAAATGCAAACAAACTATGCTTTCAGGAAAAAGCACAGGGTTGTACAGTATGTGTTATTGTACTTCATGCTGATATATAAAGGCACAGTTCACCCAGAAATCAATCAAACAGTCGGTAGGTCGACCACTCCATCACCGGTAAAATATTAGTAAAAATAGTAAATAATAGTAGTAAAATATTTTCACAAAACAAGATATATGTGTCACGGGTGTGTGCAGGCAGGAACAAACGGAGGAATCAGAAGATCCAACATCAAACAAACTTTAATCTTCACCATAGGAACAGGCAGACAGGCAACAGAAAAACACACTTAGCATAACGGTGTCCGGACAAGGAGTGCAGGGGAAGGAACAACTTAAGTAGCAACACAAACAAGAATGATAATTAACACACAGCAGACACATGAACTAATAATGACGTATCTATGGTGACAAACGAGTGGCCGGAGTCAGAACAAAGAAACGTGACAAATGAAAACAAACTGAAAGTCCATGAACAAAACTAAATATACAGAATGGTGACATAACGCACCCTCCAACCAGGGGCGACCTCGCACCGTAACATGGTCACAAATAGGGAGGGATGGAGGGGGTTCTGGAGGGGGATGAGGATATGGTGAACCGATGCAGGGAGGCAGAAGAGAAGAGATGGTGACAGAATGTGGCGAAGGGATGGTGATGGCAGGACACTGAAACCAAGGGATGGTGAGGGTGGGGCGACGATTACCTGACGGAGATGATGGCTGGCCGATGGCACAGACCCAGAGCTTCCCAGTGTCGACAGTCCACGGCAGAGACGAAGGAGGGAGGAGACGATATGTTCTTGGCTTGGTGGACGACATCTATGGGACAACCGATGGAGACATCACTGGTGCAGGAGACCCAGGCGGTGTCGCAGCGACGACCGCTTTAGGTGGAGCCAGAGTACCCAAGGAGCGAGTACCCAAGGGGCGATGATGGTGCGACCGAGGACATAGGCGATGCCGACAGGAAGGAGGAACCTACTGCAGCCGAAGGGGTGGAGGGATGGAGCGCAGAGGATGGACCATACGTCCATGGCAGAAGTGGTGTGACAACTGACCAAGTGGGAGCCGGTGGGACTAGGTAACGCAAAAGAGCAACTAGGCTGAGGGTCTCTTGCGGAGCTGAAGGTAGGAGGAGCCAAGACGAAGCCGACAGGTCGACAGGCCGAGATGGACCGAAGAGATCCAAGGCTGGAGGCCAAGCTGCAGGATCCTCCTGGACAGGCGCTGCTGGTGGTTGCATGACGACTCGACGTTCTGGTAGGGCATCCCCAGAGACGGTACAGGGCTGCAATCTGGCTGAGCTCTGTGGTGGTGGTGAATCAATCAAACAGTGGTAATACTGAACAGACTGATGAGTTACAGTTCTCTTTGGACAATACAGATGATTCAGATACCGGGTGGGATAGGGTGGGAGTTGACAAGTCCCCATTGAAATCTATAAGCAAGTCCCCCGCTTCCCTTCCCTCGGCTACTGGTGTCACGGGCTCACACCCCTGTCAGATCCACGCTGGGGCTCCATTTCCGGGACGATCGTAAGCTCTGTCCTTTGGTCCATGGGCTCTGGCTCACTCGTTGCGTTGGGTGGTGTCGCTCGGTCTGCGGGGGCTCACGTAACTTCTCCGTGGTCGCTGGTGGTGAAATGGGCTCTGGGTCTGGCAGTGTACTGGAATGGGGCCAGACGCTCTCCGGTTGAGGGCTTCCTTCCAGTTCAGACCGGTGGTGTCTGGGAGGTCAACGGGGTGATGGTAATTTGCCCCGATCCAGAACATTGACTTCAAGGTCTCGTCGTTGTAGTTGCTAATGATGGCAAGATGGAAAAAACATGCAGAAAAACTCCAAAAATAATGGCTCTCCTTGAGCCACAACAGCAAATCTTGCTGCATAATCAATTTCTTGTCCGGTTATCTGTCACAGGTGTGTGCAGACAGGAAAAAACACAAGCTAAAATGGCATGGTTACGATTACATTTTTGTCACATTTGCTTTTGTTATCACTATCAGGTAGGTTTAGGGTTTAGTGTAGGTGTACATTATTTGTACGAAAAAAAACGAAACATGCTTTTAGCGTCACTTTTTGCGAAACATGCACAACGCAACATATGTTGTGTTTTTCCAATGAGCCTGGGAAAACTAACACTAGTCGGTGTTCAGGCACATCTAATTGTTTTGATATGATTTTTTTAGATTTGGAATATATACTTATATTATATAGTTATATAGAGAGTTTTATATTGTGTTTGAACTTAAGTTTAACAGTTTTGAAAAGACTATGTAAATGTGCAAATTTGGCCAAACATTTAAAAAAAAAGTTTAAGTGAGAAAAGAATTGTAATTTGATATAGTCAACGAATGTATTTTATACCAGAGCAATGGAAAATTATCTACAGTTTAGCCCAAATAGACTGATGTTGTGCCCACTCTGTGAATAATTTTATTATTTAATTTAATTATTGAGAAAATTGGTTTGTAAATTTTTTTTTTATTTAAATGTCACTTATTTAAATAGTTCTTTCAGTATATCTGATTTGTAAATATGTTAATGCTATCGTATATTGTCATCATATTATCATATTTATTGTACTACTGTATATGCGTAGTGCTTTAAAATATATGGGGTCAGAAAAGGTTCATGTATTACATAAAAGGGACCTGCATTCAAGATGAAAATACTCACTCTCAGTCTTTTAGAACAATCTGACATTCTCCCCTCTTCTCCTCCCACACAACATACTCTAAATACCTTCAGAGCTGCATGTGCTAGCAAAGAGTCTAATATAGTGATATTAATAGATTATACCTTATATTTCATAGCACTCTGAAAATTATATTTCATAGCACTCATTACTGGTCACATTATTGCCTTGTTATTAAAAAAAGTATACACAATACTCTAGTTTTCGTGCCAATATTTCTTTCAAAGTAATAAAATCAGTAAATTAAACCCGAAATCTAACAATGGTATTCTTGTTATATTTAAATGTAGTCTAATTACACTGAACAAAATTATAAATGCAACACTTTTGTTTTTGCCCCCATTTTTCATGAGCTGAACTCAAAGATCTAAGACTTTTCTATGAACACAAAAGGCCTATTTCTCTCAAATATTGTTCACAAATCTGTCTAAATCTGTGTTAGTGAGCACTTCTCCTTTGCAGAGATAATCCATCCACCTCACGGGTGTGGCATATCAAGATGCTGATTCGACAGCATGGTTATTGCACAGGTGTGCCTTAGGCTGGCCACAATAAAAGGCCTAAAATGTGTAAAATGTGCAGTTTTATCACAACAGCACAATGACACAGATATTGCAAGTTTTGAGAGAGCGTGCAATTGGCATGCTGACTGCAGGAATGTCCACCAGAGCTGTTGCCTGTGAATTAAATGTTAATTTCTCTACCATAAGCCGTCTCCAGAGGCGTTTCAGAGAATTTGGCAGAAACAGCCTCACAACCAGAGATACCATGACGAGATCCTGAGGCCCATTGTTGTGCCATTCATCCACGACCATCACCTCATGTTGCAGCATAATAATGCATGGCCCCATGTTGCAAGGATCTGTACACAATTCCTGGAAGATGAAAACATCCCAGTTCTTGCATCGCCAGCATACTCACCGGATATGTCACCCATTGATGCTCTGGATCTGCGTTCCAGTTCCTGCCAATATCCAGCAACTTCGCACAGCCATTGAAGAGGAGTGGACCAACAATCATCAACCTGATCAACTCTATGCGAAGGAGATGTGTTGCACTGTGTGAGGCAAATAATGGTCACACCAAATACTGACTGGTTTTCGGACCGCCCCAATACAGTAAAACTGCACATTTTAGAGTGGCCTTTATTGTGGCTAGCAATAATCATGCTGTCTAATCAGCATCTTGATATGCCACACCTGTGAGGTGGATGGATTATCTTGTCAAAGGAGAAGTGCTCACTAACACAGATTTAGACAGATTTGTGAACAATATTTGAGATAAATAGGCCTTTTTTGTACATAGAAAAAGTATTATTACCCTGCCATAGCAGCAGCATATCACCCTGTAGCCCAAGACTGGTTTCCCACTGAAACTAAGCAGGGCTGAGCTTGGTTAGTACCTGGATGGGAGACCAACTGGGAAAACTAGGTAGCTGCTGGTAGAGGTGTTAGTGAGGCCAGCAGGGGGTGCTCACCCTGTGGTCTGTGTGGGTCCTAACACCCCAGTATAGTGATGGGGACACTATACTGTAACAAGCTTCGTCCTTCAGATGAGACGTTAAACCAAGGTCCTGACTCTCTGTGGTCATTAAAAATCCTAGGATGTCCTTCGATAAAAGAGTAGTGGTGTAACCCCGGCATCCTGGCCAAATTTGCCCATTGGCCCCTGTCCATCATGGCCTCCTAATCATCCCCATATATATATACACGATTGGTATCATCACTCGGTCTCCTCTCCACTATAAGCTGGTGTGTGGTGGGCGTTCTGGCGCAATATGGCTGCCGTCGCATCATCCAGGTGGATGACATTGGTGATGGTTGAGGAGATTCGCCCCTTCTATGTAAAGCGATTTGAGTGCCTAGAAAAGTGCTATATAAATGTAACAAATGAATTAATTATTAGATCTTTGAGTTCAGCTCATGAAAAAAGATTCTAACATCATTAGACGCTGATCCTTTGTTGGTTTTAGGTTGTGGTATTAACTAACCAAAATCTAACGTTGAACCAACGTCTCAAGTCAACATCATAGTGATGTCAGATTCTAACATCATTAGACGTTGATCCTTTGTTGGTTTTAGGTTGTTGTATTAACGAACCAAAATCTAACGTTGTATCAATGTCTCAAGCCAACATCATATTGACGTCAGATGCTAACATCATTAGACGTTGATCCTTTGTTGGTTTTAGGTTGTGGTATTAACTAACCAAAATCTAACGTTGAGCCAACGTCTCAAGCCAACATCATATCATATTGACATCAGATTCTAACATAATTAGATGTTGATCTTTTGTTGGTTTTAGGTTGTGGTATTAACTAACCAAAATCTAACGTTGAGCCAACGTCTCAAGCCAACATCAAATCATATTGACATCAGATTCTAACATCATTAGATGTTGATCTTTTGTTGGTTTTAGGTTGTGGTATTAACTAACCAAAATCTAACGTTGAGCCAACGTCTCAAGCCAACATCATATTGACGTATTGATATTTTATTAGTTTTAGGTTGTGAAACTCTAACATGAAACAGGAAACTCTAACATCATAGACGCTGATATTTTGTTGGTTTTAATACATTTGTACTACTAGTACTAGTACTACTAGTATTGAGGAGCGGGTGTGTTACGGATACGTGGTGTTGTCATCCAACATTGGACGGACGTTGCATTTTGGTTGAAAATGAAAATTGGGTTGACGTCAGAACCCAATCTGACGTCATATTGACGTCCGGTGCCTGCTGGGTACATAATCCAGGTTACATTTGAAACCTAATGAAACAATAACGCTCAACATCTCACTAGGAAAAAGGGGCAAGGGGAAAAGTAGCCCAGCACCCCTGAAGTCTCCCTCAGATTTAACAGATAGCCTATGTGTCAGGATTCAGCTCAGTTGTCAAACTTTGCAGTGGTCATGGATACAGGCCTATCCGACACATAGGCTTATCACCGGATATCTGACTGCTTCAGGCCTGTTCTCTCACTCAAACTCAGCATGGCACCAAAATAGGCTAAAGTTCTAATAGATTTATTTTATATTATTTAGGTCAGTGTACTGTGGCACAGATTCCACTGTGCTGATGTGCAGTACCTCTGCTGGATTCAAAGTTGAGCTAGTTTCCATCGCAAATCTGTGCATTGCTTTCTGATCCAGCTGTCCATCCCCATGGTGTTTAGAGTAAGGAGCTATTATCTTGCTCATATTAGGGATCTCTAACTAATTTTATTTTATTATTACCAAAGATAGCTTTAACATACCCCAAACATCTCCCAAAGGAGGAGAATCTTTAGACAGGCTGTTTGTTCAGTACTCTGATCTGTGTATTCATTGCCACAGTGCTAATTACTATTATTAACTGTGCAGGGTTTGAACATGTGCCAGCCCACATCTTTAAATGGTAATTGACCGAAACCTGGAAACTTTTTCACAAAGTACTATATAAGGTGTTGTTTATTTAGTAGGGTACAACGGGGTTAAGGGCTCCATGGGGTAAAAGGCTTTTATTTTCCTCTAAACCACTAGATGGCACAAAAAACTTGCCTCAGCACTTGTGGAAATTTGTCCGATCCTTGACGCGATCGCTGGCAGCAGCGCAAAGTTGATTCTGCACTAGTTTGATCTAATATTTTATGTTGTCACGGCAAAAGTCACAATAATAAAAATGGTAATAAATAGTTGGCTGACTTTTACATTTGTTGATACAGTATGACATGGTTAGATTCAGATGGTAAATATAATATATTAAGTTGGGTGTCCACCTTAGAGATAATTACCATGTTTATAATGGAACCATCATATTTAAAAAAATATATTAATCATATCATAAAATATTATTTAATGTTACTACTGTAAATCTATATTAAATTATGGGATCTCATCCAATCCTTTCAGAATCTTTACTTTTTTAAATAATTTTGTTTTGTATTAACTTTTTATATAACAATTTATATTAAATTTTTTAATGACTATATTTATTGAACAAAACTGAATTATTTTATTTATAAACAAAAAAACACAAAAACACTTATCTTTAAATAAAATCGAGATTATTCTAACACATAAAACTAATATCTAACACAAACAAACACACACACAAATTCACACGAGTTGCAGAAAGAAAGAAATTTAGGAAAGGATGAGTTTTAAGAGAGTGAAATCTCAAGTTTCTAGCAATATGCTTTTATAAGACATGACCTGAACGAACCATCAATCATTACTTTAACCCTCCTATCGTTTCTTAGGCAGGGTTATTACATTTGATATCAATGCACCAGTGCAGTTAGAGTCTGGAGGTATTACTTGCGTTTGTATTTCATGTCTTTATTGAATGGGGATTCCCTTCGTGGTCCGCTAGCGAGGGGATTTGGATAAGGGGTTCTTATCTGCTGACGGTCTTGTCGTGTCTTTAATCGACATTTTGGGAAGCACCCCTAAATTTTGGATGGATGGAAAGTCTCATGGATGAGGTTTGAAGTTTAAGTGGGCTTTGCTGTAGAATCGTGGACCAAAAATTTGCGCCAAAACTTAACTTAGTACACGAAACTCAACGGAAAGAAAAGAACTTAAGTAAAAGAAAGAAAAGTGAGTGAGACGAGAGTATAGATGGCTTGAATTAACCCATTATCTCTGATCTTTGTCTGCCCTGATCTAATCATCTCATCATCTATTTGTCTAATCGTCGTCTGCTGATTCTTTGTTCGTGTTCTTAAGATATTTATGCATTTGGCAGACGCTTTTATCCAAAGCAACTTACAGTGCCCTTATTACAGGGATAATCCCCCTGGAGCAACATGGAGTAAAGTGCCTTGCTCAAGGACACACTGGTGGTGACCTCTGGGATCGAACCAGCAACCTTCTGCGTATCAGTTCCATGGTTTAGCCCACTGGACCACCATCTCACACGTGTTCTAAGATTTTAAACTCAAATGTCTGCCCATCATCTTGGATGAGTTCTGACCAATTAGGTATCATCTTTGGTTCAGAGGTGATGGTTTCTCCTCCTTTCACCATAAATTTCCTGTTATCTATGGTCTCTTAACTTCCCGCTCTAAGCAGAGAGTCAAAGAGTACAGATTAGACATGATTTCTATTATAAGAATATGTTACAGTGTTGCGCTGCGCCGCGTTCCAAATGTTGTTTAAACGGCATGTACCGGTATTGCGGTATAATCAAAATTAATTTCATAACAAAAATAAACACCGGTATTTGGAATGAACCGGTATACTGTCCAGCACTAAGTTAGTCTAAGCATAATGGTCACGTATATTGGTTGTAGACATGATATGGAATTATGCAGTAGAAGGATGTTTGATTAAAAGTCCAGCTAGCATCCTTTTTGAATGATTTGATGCAGTTTATATGTAAAAACAGTCTCTGTGGGTTTTCTTGTGGATTTCAACTCTGTCTCACTCGAAGGTTGTTGAGATGAAGAAGATCTGTTTTGGATCTTTTGTCTTAGGGATCAAATAACCTCTGCCGTTATCTTGGTGTGGCTCAAATTGTACCCTCTCCAAACCAATCCGTGTTTTACAAACTGCCTAGCGTTGACAGCGCTCTTCCTTTGCAAGGAAGGCTAATCTCTTTTGAGCTTGCAAGGCCATAAAGTACTTAGCTGGGGGTTTCGTTAGTGGATGGAGCCCACTTAATTTATGGTCATAGATTGTTGATTTGGGGTCTGGAGTGTTGAGTTGAACGAATCAGCTGGATTCATTTGTGTGCCCTCAAATCCTACAACACACCAGAAGCATGATACGATTTTTACGCAAAGCATTCTCATTACCTCATTAACTCATCATTACCTCAATTAAAATAGTCAGAATTGGCAGCAATATCTCCTCATCACTGACTCTCAACACTGGAGCCCCTCAGGGCTGTGTTCTCAGCCCACTCCTGTACTCCTTGTACACACATGACTGTGTGGCAACCCACAGCTCCAACACCATCATCAAGTTTGCTGACGATACGACGGTGGTAGGTCTCATCACTGACAATGATGAAACGGCCTATAGAGAGGAGGTGCACACTCTGACACGATGGTGCGTCAACGTCAGCAAGACCAAGGAGCTGGTGGTCGACTTCAGGAGGAATGAGAGAGAACACTGCCCCATCACCATCAATGGAGCACCAGTGGAGAGAGTCAGCAGCTTCAAGTTCCTCGGTGTCCACATCACAGAGGAACTCTCATGGTCCGTCCCCACCGAGGCCGTTGTGAAGAAGGCTCATCAGCGCCTTTTCTTCCTGCGACGGCTGAGGAGGTTTGGAATGAACCGCCACATCCTCACACGCTTCTACAGCAGCACCATAGAGAGCCTGCTGACTGGCTGCATCACCACCTGGTACGGCAACAGTACCACCCGCAGCCGCAAAGCCCTGCAAAGGGTAGTGCGCACGGCCAGCTGCATCATCGGAGGTGAGCTTCCCTCCCTCCAGGACATTTATGCCAGGCGGTGTGTGAAGAGAGCTCAGAGGATCATCAGAGACTCTAGCCACCCGAGCCATGGGCTGCTCTCACTGCTGCCATTAGGCAGGCGGTACCGCAGCATCAGAACACGCACCAGCCGACTCCAGAACAGCTTCTTCCCACAAGCAATTAGACTCCTTAACTCTTGATCCATCAGTTCATAACACACACTGGACAGAATATCACTCAGCACAACCCACTGTAGATACACACTTTATATACACATTTATTTATCATATAGCATCTATTGCACTGTTACGTCCAAGGACGTATTTGTATTTGTTTTTGTGTTTTCTTCCCCTTCTCCTATTTTCTCTCTATTTCCTGTAAGCAGGAAGTAATGGCTGCCACCTGACTCCAATAAGTGATTGATCTGCTGTGATTGGAGTAGGAGAGGAGACTGTGGGGATTTAAGCAGCACCTTTCCACTGAGCAGGGTGTGTGTGTGTGGAGGGCTGCTCTGTGAGGCTTCGCTTCTCAACTTTAATGTTATTAGTTTTCTTTCTTTTCTTTAAAGAGAACCCTTGTTGATTGAGTTTTTCATTGTGTTAATGTTCTTGTGGTAACTGGCGCCTACGACAAGAGAACCCTTAAGTTATTCTGTTTGTACCTACTTTTGTAATGGTTTGTTATCTATTACGTTTATATTGTTAACTATTTGGGGAAAGGATTAGTAGAGAGGTGGGTGCCATTTTCTTTGTATTCGGTTTTCTCCTGTTTAGGCTAGCTAGGGAGTTAGTGTATTTGTATTGTATTTGTTTTTCTTTTCTTTGGTAGTTTAGTTAGTTTCTCCCTAATAGTAGTTAGAGGTTTTATGTTTGTTGTTTTGGCCTTGCCCCCTCTTGAAGCCTCAATCCTCCCATACTACAATAAAAGATCTTAATTGTTACAGTGAGTTGTTTGCAGTTGTTCTGTTGAAGCATTAGGGTTGAGAACTGAACCTTGCTGCTTCCACACATCACACCAATCCTATTCTGTTATAAGTTCCTTTTAACCCTAGACTAACTAGGGACGTAACAGAATTTGGGGGCTCGTCTATCGGTAACAAATTTAATTTGTTGGTTGTAACAACGTTGGAAACCACTCCATTGGTAGATGATCAGATTGGTACATGGTAAGTGTCTTTTTTTCTCGTTGTTTTGCCTGGCTGTTTTTGCTCTTTTTGATGTGGGAGAAGTTAGTGCTTAAGTTATGGATTTTGACTTAATCTCGTTTACATTACTTCCCACTTGGGAGGTATATAATCGTTGTCGTAAAAGGGATTTAATTTCCATAGCAGACTTCTTTAACATTAATATACCTAAAGAGGCGACTAAACAGGTTATCAAAGGGGTGTTATCTAGGGAGCTGGTCGAAGCTGGCATTTTGGCCGCACCAGGTGGGGGTATAGGGAAAGAATCTGGGGCTGTGGGCTTTGATTCTTTTCTCAATATCGATTCGAAAGATTCTTCTTCTGATACTGTATTGGCAGTTAAGCTAAAGAGTTAGATATTGAATTAAAACGGCAAGAATGTGAGGCACAGCGTATTCGGCTTAGAGTGGTAGAAGCTGAGCGAGCGAGGGATAGTGAGCGACATGGAAATGAGATGGAGGCTTTGAGGTTACGTGATAGACCCACTCCATCACCTCGTGTTCGTTCGTTAGGGCCATCAGCTAGATTGTCAATAGGAGATTCTCCGCAGACCCCTAACAATAGTTCCTCTGATTCCCCTTCCGAGTCGCAATCTGATTTTGACGTCAGCAAATATATTAGACTCGTGCCGCCATTTAGAGAGACCGAAGTAGACTCATACTTTACAGCGTTTGAACGAGTCGCTGCAAAGCTCCGGTGGCCTAAGGATATGTGGGCTCTACTTCTACAATGTAATTTGACAGGTAAAGCGCAAGAAGTTTCAGCTGCGTTACCCATTGAACAATCTCTCAGTTATGATGTAATGAAGGCTGCTGTGCTGCGAGCATATGAATTGGTGCCAGAAGCTTATCGGCAAAAGTTTAGATCTCACGCAAAAACAGCCAGACAAACTTATGTTGAATTTGCACGAGAGAAAAAGGCACTTTTTGAGAAATGGTGTGTTTCTAGTAAGATCACTACTTTTGATCAGCTCCAGGAGTTAATCTTGTTGGAGGATTTTAAAGCTTGTGTCCCAGACAATGTTGTTGTCCATTTGAATGAACAAAAAGTGCAAGCCCTGGCTGATGCTGCGGTTATAGCGGATGAGTTTGTTTTGACGCACCGTAACGTGTTTTCTTCTACACGTCAGGCTAAAAGTCAGTTTTCAGTTAAGGAGAGCTCCGAACCATTTCAGGTTTCTGCTCATGTTGCCAAATCAGAGATGTCTGTTGGCGGTAGACGTGAATCCAGTCCTAAGCGTACAGGGGACAAGCGGGTCTGTTTTTATTGTCTTGATCCAAGTCATTTAATTTCAGAGTGTAAGGCTTGGAAACAGAAAAGTGTCTCTTCCAAGCCCAAGAATGTAGCTCTGGTACAATCAGTACCAGAGCTAAATGATTTGGATGCTGTTGCTTACCAACCTTTTCTCTCTTTTGGCTCAGTGTCCCTTTTGCCTGATTCAGAGAACCAGCAGCAAGTAAGGATTCTGAGGGACACAGGAGCGGTACAGTCACTGATTTTGGAGGAGATGTTACCCTTTTCAGCCGAGTCATATACTGGTAGTGATGTATTAATTCGTGGATGTGAAATGGGATGTGTTAATGTTCCCCTCCATAAGGTATACTTGAAGTCTGACCTTGTCACAGGACCAGTTACACTGGGTGTGTGCTCACGGTTACCTGTAGATGGCGTCAGTCTTATCCTGGGAAATGAGCTTGCTGGTGGTAAGGTTTTTCCTAGACCTATTGTACATGGTGGACTTGTCAGACACTGTTCTTTTCTCTGAGCCTGAGAAATGTGAGTTGAGTGTTGTGACTGAATTTGTTCCAGAACCTATGGAGTCGAAGGCCTTACCAAATTGTTCTCTAAAAGTTTGTAAAGAAGACTTGACTGCTGCTCAGATGTTTGATCCTTCCCTAGCTCCTTGCATCGACGCTGTGGTGGACCTTAATCAAGTGCCAGATGCTACAGTAGCTTATTTTTGGGAGGATGGAGTATTAATGCGCAAGTGGAGGCCTTCGCATTCTGACCTGAATTGGCAAGAGGTTCATCAAATTGTACTACCTTCTGATTATCGTTCACAAGTTTTACAACTAGCTCATGAGAACGCCTTGTCAGGACACTTAGGGGTGACAAAAACCTTCCATCGTGTTTCCAAATATTTTTTCTGGCCTGGGTTAAAGTCATCTGTGTCCAAATTTGTGCGCTCCTGTCCTACTTGTCAATTAGCAGGTAACCCAAATCAAATTGTTCCGCCAGCTCCACTTCACCCGATACCAGTTCTTGGGGAACCGTTTGAACGACTAATCATTGACTGTGTAGGGCCCTTGCCAAAATTAAAGTCAGGTCACCAGTATATTCTGACTATCATGTGTGCCGCGACCCGTTACCCTGAGGCAGTGCCACTCCGCACTCTTAAAGCTCGGATAGTTGTTCAAGAGCTCATTAAGTTCTGCTCCACTTTTGGCCTACCAAAGGTGATCCAGTCGGATCGAGGCACTAATTTTACCTCTAAAGTATTTTCACAGATGTTGAATGAGTTAGGTATCAAGCACCAATTGGCCAGTGCTTACCACCCGGAATCCCAAGGTGCATTGGAGCGATTCCATCAGACCCTCAAGTCGATGCTCCGGAAGTTTTGTATTGAAACTGGTAAAGAGTTTATGATTATGTTTGCTGCAAGAGAGAGTGTCCAGGAATCATTGGGATTCAGTCCGGCAGAGCTGGTGTTTGGGCACACCGTAAGAGGTCCTCTTAAGTTGATCAGTGAACAGTTTTTGTCGTCAAAGAGTTCTTCACCTATGTCTATCCTTGACTATGTCAGTTCCTTTCGTGAACGACTTCACAAAGCCTGTGAGATTGCAAAAGCTCATCTTGCTAACTCCCAGACCAACATGAAAATGCAGTATGATCGTAAAAGTGTGAGACGTACTTTTGAGCCTGGTGATTCTGTGCTTATTCTGCTTCCTGTACCTGGCTCCGCATTGCAGGCTAGGTTCGCTGGACCTTATGCAGTAGAAAGAAAGCTAAGTGATACCAACTATGTGATCTGCACGCCAGATCGGAAGCGTAAAAGCAGGCTATGTCATGTGAACATGTTAAAGGCTTATGTTGCACGAAATGGGGATACAGTGAATTCCCATAAGCCAGTACCTGTGTCGACCATAGTTCTGCCTCCAGCATATTACCCTGAGGAGGATGGGTTGGTGGCAAGAGATGCTCAAACTTCTTGTGCCCGCTTGCAGAATTCTGCTGTTTTGGCTAACTTGGAGTCCTGCCTTTCTCATTTGCCTGCAAGTGAGTTTGGAGCCATTAGCAGTTTGATTTGTAAATACCCTACCCTTTACGCTGATGTGCCATCTCAAACTACCGTACTATGTCATGATATTGATGTAGGAAACAATCAACCAATTAAGCAACACCCCTATCGAGTAAACCCAAGGAAACGTGACTTTATGAAATCTGAGGTTCAGTATCTACTTGATCATGGTTTAGCTGTGCCTAGTCAAAGTCCATGGAGTTCCCCTTGTCTATTGGTCCCCAAATCTGACGCCACTTTCAGATTTTGTACGGACTATCGCAAAATCAATGCTGTGACCAAACCAGATTCCTTTCCACTTCCAAGGATGGAAGATTGTGTAGACCGGGTTGGTAGTGCACGTTATGTCACTAAATTAGACTTGTTAAAAGGGTACTGGCAAGTGCCCTTAACACCTCGTGCTTCAGAAATATCAGCATTTGTAACCCCTGATAATTTCCTGCAATACTCTGTCATGGCTTTTGGCATGCGAAATGCACCTTCCACCTTTCAAAGACTCATGAACAGAGTATTGTCAGGATTACAGAATACTGAAGTCTATTTGGATGATGTTGTGGTGTACTCCAACTCATGGGAAGATCACTTGTTCAAGTTGGATGAAGTGTTTGGATGGTTAGCTGATGCTTCACTGACCTTAAACTTAGCGAAATGTGAATTTGCTAAAGCTGTAGTTGTATACCTTGGTAAATGTGTGGGACAGGGTCAAGTGCGACCAGTAGAGGCTAAGGTTTCTGCAATTGTTGAATTTCCTACACCGTCTAATAAGCGTGAGTTGAGGCGCTTCTTAGGAATGGCCGGATACTATCGTGGCTTCTGCAGAAACTTTGCTGCCATTGTTTCACCTCTTACTGACCTCCTAAGTACATCTAGGAAGTTTGTGTGGACATCAGAATGTACAAGTGCTTTCAATGCTGCTAAGGACCTTCTTTGTACTGCTCCTGTTCTCTCTGCTCCCAATTTTGCATCACCTTTCAAGTTACAGGTGGACGCCAGCGCTACGGGAGCTGGGGCAGTTCTGCTGCAGGAAGATCCAGTGGGACTTGAACATCCTGTATCTTTTTTCTCTAAGAAATTTTCTAAATGTCAACAGAATTACAGCACAATTGAGAAGGAGGCATTGGCTTTATTGCTGTCACTCCAACATTTTGAGGTGTACCTGGGTGGAAGTCCTAACCCTATTACTGTCTATACTGATCATAACCCCTTGGTGTTTCTTTTGAGAATGTCCAATGCTAACCAACGCCTGATGCGCTGGTCTCTTATTGTGCAGGAATATAACATTGATATACGACACAAAAAGGGAGTTGACAACGTTGTTGCAGACGCTTTGTCTAGAACTTATGCTCCAGATAACTAAGACGTGTTCGTTATTTTGTGTATTATGTATTACAACCTTCTGGTTGTAATCTTTTGTGGTGAGGGTGTTACGTCCAAGGACGTATTTGTATTTGTTTTTGTGTTTTCTTCCCCTTCTCCTATTTTCTCTCTATTTCCTGTAAGCAGGAAGTAATGGCTGCCACCTGACTCCAATAAGTGATTGATCTGCTGTGATTGGAGTAGGAGAGGAGACTGTGGGGATTTAAGCAGCACCTTTCCACTGAGCAGGGTGTGTGTGTGTGGAGGGCTGCTCTGTGAGGCTTCGCTTCTCAACTTTAATGTTATTAGTTTTCTTTCTTTTCTTTAAAGAGAACCCTTGTTGATTGAGTTTTTCATTGTGTTAATGTTCTTGTGGTAACTGGCGCCTACGACAAGAGAACCCTTAAGTTATTCTGTTTGTACCTACTTTTGTAATGGTTTGTTATCTATTACGTTTATATTGTTAACTATTTGGGGAAAGGATTAGTAGAGAGGTGGGTGCCATTTTCTTTGTATTCGGTTTTCTCCTGTTTAGGCTAGCTAGGGAGTTAGTGTATTTGTATTGTATTTGTTTTTCTTTTCTTTGGTAGTTTAGTTAGTTTCTCTTTGGCCTTGCCCCCTCTTGAAGCCTCAATCCTCCCATACTACAATAAAAGATCTTAATTGTTACAGTGAGTTGTTTGCAGTTGTTCTGTTGAAGCATTAGGGTTGAGAACTGAACCTTGCTGCTTCCACACATCACACCAATCCTATTCTGTTATAAGTTCCTTTTAACCCTAGACTAACTAGGGACGTAACATGCACATTGGATCTCTATTGTGATTAATATTGTATACTGTACATTGTATATATTATTATAGCTTAATGTATATTGTTTAGTGTATATTGTTTAAAGTATATGTATATTGTAAGTATGTGTATATTGTTTAAAGCTGTGAGAACTACACTCACATTGTGTAAATTATTATTGTTTATTGTAGAGTTTACTGTGCTGTGAGTAATTGTGGGCGCATCAGATGATGTAATCTGATGTTGCTTTAAATGTTGTACATGTCATGACTGCTATGTTGCTCGGAACTGCACCTAAGAATTTCACCAACTGTTGCACTTGTGCATATGGTTGTGTGACAATAAAGTGATTTGATTTGATTTTGATTTGAATAGTTTATCACATTTTATTGTAGTAACATGTTGTAATTACTACAAAGTAGTTTCTATGCTGCTGTTTTTTATAGAATGCACTATAGATAGATATATACAACTACTGTGTATATATATGCATTATATAAAATTATATACACTGGCTCTAATAAATCAATATTGAATTTGTAATACATGCTTATATTTGGGAAAGCAACACTCTTGCTTTTTCGGACCACACATTTGTAGTTCATTGGATAAGCTTTTATGTGAGTTTGAATATTTGCCTAAAATATGTGACCCGTGCTGGCAAAATGAGTCGGAATGCGCACAGGATCTTTTCGAGCTATAGGCAAAACAGGTGAAAAATTTCAAATTTGAGGTTTTCGCTAAAATTTGTTCATTAAGCCCTCATCTAGCGATCTCAATGCTCCAAATAGCAATTAAACATCTAAAAGTGTCTCTATTTGTAAATTTTCTGAGAGGAGTACCTTTCCCTCTTCTTGACGACTGTGCTTCCCCTCAGCACAAGTTTGGTACCGTTTTAAAGTGCAGCATTCCAACTTTGTGAATATTCATAGCGAATTCTCAATGGCATGAGTCTGAACCAAAGAAATGTGATTTTCAAACACATGCTGATGTAAACAAAACTAAACTGTGTATGGCTTCTGTATACACAGGTCTCCATTTTTTTAAATCACACTTTCGCGAGTCAAGTCTCATGGGACAGGAAAGCCTGCTGAAGTTTAAATAAAAAGTGGCCCTTCTGAAAAGGACCCCACTGAGTCTTGGTGACTATAGTATTCATTGGACAAGTCTGACATATCCATACTAGGGTCAGTTAAACTAATGGAATGACTGCTGTCTTTATTGTGAAGTACAAGTTAGGCCAGCAACATATGTGACCTGTGCTGGCAAAAAGACCTTCAAAATGATGTATGATTTGTTGGAATCAGACCAAAAATGACTGAGCTACACCTGAGTCAGCAAAGTCAATTTTGAGAAAAATCGGGTTAAAGTTTTCTGAAGGTTCCAAAACAAAATCACCCAGCAACCATACCTTAAAATCTGGTCATAACACCAAATGTGACACATACCAAGTCAAAACCAAATATATATAGGAAAAATACATATTTCATATTATACTATTATGTATAATATATTATTTTTCCCATGATACCACAATTGTTTTATTAACATCAATGAAACAGACAGCCTTTATATGAACACCTACTGTTAATGCACAGATCTACACTCATTATTAGGAACACCTGTTCAATTTCTCATTAATGCAATTATCTAATCAACCAATCAAATGGCAGTTGCTTCAATGCATTTATGGGTGTGGTCCTAGTCAAGACAATCTCCTGAACTCCAAACTGAATGTCAGAATGGGAAAGAAAGGTGATTTAAGCAATTTTGAGTGTGGCATGGTTGTTGGTGCCAGACGGGCTGGTCTGAGTATTTCACAATCTGCTCAGTTACTGGGATTTTCACGCACAACCATTTCTAGGGTTTACAAAGAATAGTGTGAAAAGGGAAAAACATCCAGTATGCGGCAGTCCTGTGGGCGAAAATGCCTTGTTGATGCTAGAGGTCAGAGGAGAATGGGCCGACTGATTCAAGCTGATAGAAGAGCAACTTTGACTGAAATAACCACTCGTTACAACCGAGGTATGCAGCAAAGCATTTGTGAAGCCAGAACACGCACAACCTTGAGGCGGATGGGCTACAACAGCAGAAGACCCCACCGGGTACCACTCATCTCCACTACAAATAGGAAAAAGAGGCTACAATTTGCACAAGCTCACCAAATTTGGACAGTTGAAGACTGGAAAAATGTTGCCTGGCCTGATGAGTCTCGATTTCTGTTGAGACATTCAGATGGTAGAGTTTGGCGTAAACAGAATGAGAACATGGATCCATCATTCCTTGTTACCACTGTGCAGGCTGGTGGTGGTGTAATGGTGTGGGGGATGTTTTCTTGGCACACTTTAGGCCCCTTAGTGCCAATTGGGCATTGTTTAAATGCCACGGCCTACCTGAGCATTGTTTCTAACCATGTTCATCCCTTTATGACCACCATGTACCCATCCTCTGATGGCTACTTCCAGCAGGATAATGCACCATGTCACAAAGCTCCAATCATTTCAAATTGGTTTCTTGAGCATGACAATGAGTTCACTGTACTAAAATCACTGCCCCCACAGTCACCAGATCTCAACCCAATAGAGCATCTTTGGGATGTGGTGGAACGGGAGCTTCATGCCCTGGATGTGCATCTCACAAATCTCCATCAACTGCAAGATGCTATCCTATCAATATGGGCCAACATTTCTAAAGAATGCTTTCAGCACCTTGTTGAATCAATGCCACGAAGAATTAAGGCAGTTCTGAAGGCGAAAGGGGGTCAAACACAGTATTAGTATGGTGTTCCTAATAATCCTTTAGGTGAGTGTATAATGTTACACATCAGATGTTTTCCCCAACACTTAACCAAACGTTCACTTAAGACATAGATAATGTTTGCGTGAATACTTACCAAGACGGATATTTTGAAATACTGTATATGTGGATATCGGGATTGCGAGCTGTCCGAGGCGTCTTTGTGCGCATGCATCAGATCTGTCAGTCAGCGCGAGTAAGATAGTTCTTACAGCTTCATTTTTAATAAACAGCTGAGCCATAGCTCTTACATATCAGCTGGTTGAGCTAGCTATCAATCTACTACCTGCTGTCCCAGCAAATAGTGTCAGGCCAGGCCAGGGGACACTATGTTGCTGTCTGGGGTTCACCTGTCATAGAGATTTGGATTTGTAAAGTTTATCAGTGTGTGTGATCTGTTATGAAGAGACTGAACTCCAGGGTCTCAATGCTTGAGCATTTTCCTGCTGAAAGAAGATGATGATATGTGGGAGAAATACTTTTCATTTTCAAACCAGCAGGCTTGTCCTCCCTGAAGTAATACGAAAGGGATTATGTGTGAGAAAGAAATGCTTGGAGATTGAAAAAAAAAAAAAAGATTTACTGAAAGAAAGTTTTATTGCTCAGAGGTTGCTGTTTCATTACTTAATGGGGTTTTCAGATATATTCCAGTCAGTGATGAGGCCTGAAATCTCCAAGTAGTTGGACCTTGGAGAAATAAGGTGGACCTTTATTCTTTGTTTCCTTTCAATTTGCTGTCTCTTTCTCTCTGTGTGTTTGGTTGTGTTGGAGGCGTGGGCACTGATTACCACTCACCTGATCACCACCGACAGCTGTAGTCACTTTCACCTGCCTATTTAATGTCTCATCACACATCCTGTCTTTGTCAGATCGTTTGGTGTTTCTCGGTGTGTCGTCCTGGTTCTGGCTGTGTCTGTGTACCTGAGTGCTTGACTGGATCCAGTGTTCTCTTTATGGTCGTTCCGTTCTTCGTTTTTTCACGGAAGACTGGTTGCCCTGCGCTACCAGGAGTGGACCATCGTTCACTTCCTCTCATCTAATCCTCTGCTACTACTCTTATTGCTTACACTGAATAAAAGACTGAGATTTACACTCGCTACTAAATCCTCCTTTATTCCACCCGACAAAGCTATTTTGAAACTGTAACTTGTCAAGCTTTAAGCAAGTCATATTTATAAAGTAGTTAAACTACAGTCAAGATAAGTACTATTTTGAAAAAGAGTTAGCTACCATATAAATATCCAATTATCAAAATATAACTAACAAAAAAATGCTAATTTATATAATTACACATCCTGATGAACTGAAGAGTCTGAAAGTCTTTTTTTTTTAATTTACAGGAGCCACCCAAACACACAGGCACATTATTCAATTACAGTGTAATTATACAAATAAGTAATATTAATTAACAACATGTAGTCAGTGGTTGGTAAAGTACACAAATTAAGTATTTGAGTAAAAGTACACATAGAACTTAAATAGGTTACAGCTGCGTCTAAAATCATTATGAATTATTATGAATGGTCAAGTAGCCAGCAATGACAGTCGGGGCTGAAATATGATTTTCATGTACAATAATATTTCTGAAAATTCGGCATTAGTACCTTCATTTTTGCACCATCAGTAGCGTGCACACTTTAGCTTCAAGGATCTCCCGTTCTTAGCTCATTTTGAGTCATAATTGTGAATTCAATGAATTGTTAACTGGAGACTCGCCCTGACCGGATCATTTGAATCAGTGAGTTGTTGAGTCGAGAACATATGCAATCGGCTACTCTGAGAACACTATATCAATCGCCATTTTTGAGCACATTCATGAGTTCAGTTGTTTATGCTTGCTGAGCAAAGTAGAAATTTGTCGCATTAATATAGAATACAAGATGTTGAGTCCATTGCTGTCTAGGAGAAACAATTGAGCAATTAAAAAGATCTCATTTGTGATTTTTCTCCCCTGTGGGTTTTGTCATTATCAGACACTGTCTGTTAGGAATGTATTTTTTCGTTAGCGAGTGCAGTGTGTTATAAACTGCAGAGAAAAAGCACACTCCACAGGGAAATGGAGAAGTGTGTCAGCTAATGGTGTGTGAAGTATGGGACAGAGGGACACCATGACCTTCACTGTTCCTCAGCCTATGTAACACGACTCTGAGCAATGGAACCTTCTGGGCTGATTGCATAATCGCCAACCCGAGCTCTCCAGTCTTCAACTCTGGTCCATTAGCACTTACAGGTGTCCTCTAGAGGCAGTAATTCACCTGAAAATTAAACTGCTGCAAGTATTTACACACCCTGTTATTCCAAATGAGATTTTTTTTTTATGGGGGGAATTCATGGGTTATGTTAATTCCTTTCACTCATCAAGACTCATCAATAATGTGAACTGGCAGGTAAAGTTCACATGCAGGTGCATAGCGATAAAATCTGTGCTCCAGTGGAAGGTAAAACTAGTTCACATATTGCTAGATCCCACAAACTCCACACAGTGTCCATAAGTCTGTGTTGATGAGTGGGAGTGAAAGGATTTAACATAACCCAATGGAATCCCCTGAATGTAAGGAATTTATAAATGTTTATTCACTTGAAAAAATATATAATAATATTCTAACATTCTAAAAAATAGCTTTAGCATAATTGATTTGTTGTGCTTTTTAACAGACCAGCTTACAATTTCACAATATATCAACAAATTGGTCATTAACTAATGGTTTGATCATCATTTGTTTACAATTAACCATCGTTTATTGAGATGATACAATGATTTTGACAAACATTTCAGTGATTTATAAGTGATAAATAATATATCAACTAATAGCTTATTAACCATCTACTAATGATCTGTTAATTTCATGAATTACTATTTTTAAAAATAACCAACCGAGCCACCATCATTAACCAAGGTAGACTAGTTTCCCAGTCCTTACCCATTTGAACACAGTACGACCTCAACAAGGATTTTAATGTTTGATGAAATCTCTCCAGTGCTCCCTGACTTTGGGCATGATAAGCACTGGACAGGTTATGTTGAATATGAAGTTGTTTCAACACTTGATCAAATTAGAACTGAAACTACTTCCCCGATCAGATCGAATAATTTGTGGTATTCCAAACACTGAAAGTGAGTCAGTGCCTTTACGACTAGTTTTGCCATTACCGAACGCAAGTTACTTGGCACATGATTGCAAGCAAATATTCACTACCTGCTTTTGACCTAGGCAATGGCCCTACTGAATATGCTGAATAATGGCTGGAATTGTATAAAGAGGAGCAGGTTTCAAAGATTGATTTGGCTTTCCAGTAAGCTGACATACTATGTGACAAGATTTAATGTATTTAGACACGTCACGCTTCAATTTCGGCCAAAGGTACATCAGTATTTTCACTCTCATATGGCCAGACATATCATGTGCAGTCTGTAACACTAGTTCAGGTTCAGGCTTTACCTCAGCTTGTGTTTTACTCATAGATCGTGTTATCACACAAGACGGTAACATATGAGGGACAGGTCAACTCAGATTAACTGGTACAACTTTTGTGGAATCTACCATTCTAACAGAACCTTCTGTAACGAAAAGGAGTAAACGCTGAAACACATGACAAACAATTTTCCTGCACATTATTCACTGTTAAAGCAGTCACAGCCAAAGCAACAGATTTTACAGGAGACAAAGATTTAGATTTCATTTTAGAATTGTCACCTTTTGCTTTCAATATTGGACATTCGTTCTTCCAGTGGCCAAATCCATGACAATAATTACACATATTTGCTCTATCTTTTTGCTGCAACTGTGTGCTGGGTAAATCACACACAAATCTGGAAAATTTGCTAGATTTTTGCCACTGTCCTTTTGGTCCTTTGTCCTTTTTATGAGTCAATGAAAATTCATCAGCTATGACGACCGCCTCATACGGTGTGTCAGGTTTACGCTCGCTAATGTAAGTTGCAATACGATCTGAAACGGAACTCTTGAATTGTTCAAGCACCATTCATTATTTTAAATCGTCAAGTGTTTTTACATCAGAAGCTACACACCAACGATTAAAATAGTGATATCGTGTACAAAGTCAACATACGTCTGCTTTTCAGTTTTATTCCAGGACCTAAATCTTACTCTATAGTCCCCAGTTCATAAGTCCTCAACACTGCTGCTTTTGCAGCTTGATAATTAAAAGTATCCTATACACTAAGTTAATATTAATATAATATAATCAAATACGCTTCTTGGCTTTGCCTGTAAAAACAGATTGCAACATAAGCGTGTGGTCTTCATCTGGCCAACGTTCAAACTATAAAAAGAAACACTTTAGGAATTTAGGAATCAGCCTCATATTACTCACAGTATCAAACTTGCACGAATTTGAATCACATTCCAATTCTCCAGTTAAAGAAAGTTTACCCTCTCATATTAAATCTAAATGATAGTGTTCAAGTTGTTGTTGTTGCGATTGGACTTTAGACAATTCAATATGATTTTGCACTTCAAACTGCTTTTCTTTCATTTCAGTTTGAATGAACAACAATTGCTTTTGTTGTTCAAATGTTAAATGAGACTGTGTTGATGTAGCATCAATAAAAGTTGAAGATTGAAACTCAAAAGAACCCACGTTCAATTAACTCTTTAAAGTCTTTGCCAAGGTTTTAATATGATCTTTTAGATGTTTATTTTGACTCATCTGATTAATTTTGTAGTGTTCTGCAAGTTCTAATAGTTGATCCTTGGTCAAATAATTTAACAAGCTTTCGGATGGCGCACTAACAAATTCCTAAACTTTTGACGTCATTGTGACAAATGTATAGCTACTAAGTAAAAAAAAAAAAAATTGAGACAGAAGTTGGAATAAGCAATTACCTCTAACTTTTAAAGCTACCTAAGCTCATCCCTAGTCTTTATACAGTTACTTGCAGCAGGTTTTTTTCACTGCTCTAACTGCTATGCTCTAACTGCTTTCACCGTACAAAAATAATAAAAATACAATAAAAAATAAAAACTGTTTAACTAAATTAATTATTTAAGCAACTAATGAGTTTCCAAATGGATCACATATTAAACAGAACCGAATGAACTCCCAAATTTGTCTCCCACCAAACCGAACGGACTTGAACCTATTTGTCAGCTAACAAACAAACGGACAAGCCTCCAGATTTGTCACTAAAAAACTGTTGGACGAGTCCACATATTTTTCAACTAACAAGTGTCACCATTATGTTTAGTTTTGTTAATGGACTTTCAGTTTGTTTTCATATGTCACGTTTCTTTGTCCCACCCTATCCCACCCGGTATCTGAATCATCTTTATTGTCCAAAGATAACTCTTCAGTAATACCACTGTGTTTGATTGCTTCACCACCACCACAGAGCTCAGCCAGTCCTCCAGCCCCAGCACTACTGGAAGATTGAAGCCCTGTGCCATCTCTGGGAATGCCCTGCCAGGACACCGAGCTCCACCTCCAGCCTCGGATCTCTTTGGTCCATCTTGGCCCGCCTTGGCTCCTCCCACCTTCAGCTCCACCAGAGACCCTCAGCCTAGTTGCTCTTCCGGGTTCCCTCGTCCCACCGGCTCCCCCTTGATCAGTCATCACACCACTTCCGCCATGGACTTACGGGCCATCCGCTGCGCTCCATCCCTTCACCCCTTCGGCTGCAGCAGGTTCCTTCTTCCTGTCGACATCGCCTCTGTCCTCGGTCGCACCGCCATTGCACCAGTCCTCGGATACTCTGGCTCCACCTACGGCACTTGTCTCCGCAACATCGCCTGGGTCTCCTGCACCCGCGATGTTGCTCAGCTCCTTCAAACCTCAGTCTGCACCCACGGATTCACCGGCTCTGTTGCCGTCGGTCATCCCCCAGATGTCATCAGCCAAGCCAGGAACATCTCGGCTCCTCCCTCCTTCGTCTCTGCCATGGGCTGTCGGCACTGGCAAGCTCTGGGTCTGTGCCATCGGCCAGCCATCATCGCCACCAGGGGATCGTCGTCACACCATCACCATCCCTTGGTTTCTTTATCCTGCCATCACCATCCGTGCACCACATCCTGTCACCAACCCTTCTCTTCTGCCTCCCATCTCCTCGTCCCCCTCCAAAAACCCCTCCGTCCCTCCCTATGTGTCACCATGTTACAGCGCAAGGCCGCGCCTTTTTGGAGGGGGCGTTATGTCACCATTCTGTTTCACCATTAACCATGTCACCATTCACGAGCGCTGGCTGATAGGTCCCTAACTCAATTTGATAGCAATCACATCGTTATCTACATATCACATCTGATTTTTTGCTTTTGCATCAGCTGCCAATGAGCTGCTGCTCAACATTCAAATGCCAGTAAGGTTTGCTGTTAGAAGTTTGCAGCGCACTTTCTGAAACCCTCCACCTTCCCCAGCTCCACCTGTATAGATCTGCTATGGGGGTCATTTCGTCTATGTTACATGTGCAGCAGCAGCATGTCTTACATGCTCAAAGCAGCATGTGTGTGAATGTATTGGCAATAGCAAGTCTCGGTTCTTGCTCTGCAGCAGCATAGCAGATCTATTCCACCAAGACCAAATATATTAACATTGCCCTATCCACTACCATGGCAATCTCTCAGAGAGTTGTCATGACAGAACTTTTTAGGGATTGTAGCTTTAAAAGCAATTATATATATATATATATATATATATATATATATATATATATATATATATATATATATATATATATATATATATATATATACAAATATATATATATACAAATTTTTATATTTTAACCCTTTTATGTGAATAATTTATAGCATAGTCTACATGGATACATTCACTATTTTTGCACATTGTTTAAAGGTCCCGTTCTTCGTGATCCCATTGTTCAAATTTTAGTTAGTGTGTAATGTTGCTGTTAGAGCATAAATAATACCTGTAAAATTATAAAGCTCAAAGTTCAATGCCAAGCGAGATATTTTATTTAACAGAAGTTTCCTTTCAAAGCCTACAGCGAACGGCTGGCTTGGACTAAATCCTGGTACTTCCTTCATAAATGACGTCAGTAGAACAGTAGAACAGACTAACCTCCGCCCACAAGAATACGCGAAAAAGGGGGCGTGGTCTTGTTGCTGTCCCACGTGGAGAAGAGGACGTGTCGCGTGGAGAAAAGGAATTGTTGCGTTTGAGTGTGTTTGTCGCCATGTCGTCGAGACGCTATTATTTTCATCCCGGAGTCAAATCACCTTTGTTTGGCTTTTCCAGGGACGCTGCAGAGATCATTAAGCGCATTTATCTCCCGTTAAGAGGCGTGACCTTTCCACATGCGCTAAGCTGCTGTCGAATCACAACACAGGAACCGTGCCACGTTCGCTAAGCTGCGGTCAAATCACAACACGGGAACCGCTGGCACAATCAGAACTCGTTACGTATTTCTGAAGGAGGGACTTCATAGAATAAAGGAAGTCATAAGCCCGTTTTTAGGACAGTGAAAACAGCGGTATACAGATGAGTAAATTGTGTTAAAAATACTGGGTTTTTTTACACGCGAAACATGAACACATGTTATATTGCACACTGTAAACAATCAAAGCTTAAAAAAAACACGAAGAACGGGACCTTTAAAGCACAACATTGGGCAGGATGAGGAATGACATTTATTAAAATAAAATACAGAAAATAGAATTTAGTGTGGTTTATGAAAAGAAAACTGAACATTTAGCCCACTTCAAAGAAAATACCAAGATATAGGCCTATTTCGTATATTACCATTCAGCCTAAAAATACAGAGATATGATTTTTTGTTCTATATCACCCATTCCTATTGTAAAGGATTGCTGACATGTTATAACACAGTTCTTCGTGTTGCATGTTATAGTGTTTATTAACTAATCAATACTGCAATTTTACAGAATTTCTGTCAGTCATTTCTGCCATTATTGTATGCTACAGAGGAACTTTAGCATGCAGCATGTGAAACAATAAATTTTGCTAGAGTCAGGTATTCATAAATAACTACTTTACACAGTCTGAAGAATATGTAGGGCTTGCAGATTCCTATGAATGAATCATACTGGCCTCCAGATATTGAGCATATCAGAGTGACGGGTGGAACTGTAATTGTGGATGGGTGCCAGCAAAAATCCTTTGAAAAAATCTGTTTAGTCACCATATAAATATGAATTTCATAACAGCAATTCATTTTTTAGCATCTATGCATATACTGTATCCAATGTTTCATATCTAACCAAAATTAGGTTTCATTACCATTTATCTTCAGCTAATGTATAGGTGTTAAATCTAGGGTTTGAACAACTTGATTTTTTAAAAAACAAAACAAATTTTAAGTCGACATTTATGTGGTGAAAGTCGACTCGACATTGACTAGTTGCTGATAATGTCATTAATGAAGAACAAATAAGCCTGAACCTCGAACTGAGATTCATTTGTATCAGTTATTTTGTCTTTGGGTCATTATATTTCTCACAGATTTGGTCTCGTTCTAAATCAGATACAGATAAAGTAGCACTGTAAAGATTACATTTATATGAATTCATTAGTGAGAGAGCGATATCGTGTGAATTAATTCTACCTGGCAGCTTCTCTCTACTAACAGTGAAGCTGTGGGTTTTAGTTACTAAGAAATATATTCTCGAACTTTTCAGTTTCTAAGCTATTTTATTTATAAATCACAGAACAGTGGGGACAATCCATTTCTGCAGTACTGAATGTTTATGTGTGTGCGCGTGATCTGTGCGTGATATGCACTGTATGTGTGTGCGTTACAATGCAACAGCGCATTAGTTTAGGACAGCAATTAACTTACATGTACACTAAGCTGTTTAAAACGTGCATTTACCCAATCAATTTTGAGCATCCAGATAGTATGATCAAACATATCTTGTGGAGCGCTCTCAGAGTATGAATTTATTTGTCATTTTATGTGTTTTAAACAGAGTGTAAAAGTGGACTTCAAAGATTTCTTATCCTGTTCCGCCCTCTATAGACCATGACCAGCGACTAGTCAACGTCAAGCTTAAAGCGTCATGGCTTGCAGTCTGTGCATCCCCTAGTTAAAATATCGACAAAATATTAAGTACTATACTAACTAGCTACATATGTTAGCTATATGTCAACTAATAAGTAAGACATTTGTAGGTTTATTTGATTTTAAGTGTGCTTATGTACAGTCATGGGCAAAAGTGTTGGCACCCCTGGTAAATATGATCAAAGATGGCTGTAAAAATATATCAGCATTGTTTATCCTTTTGATCTATCATTAAAAAAATTAGCAAAAACCTAACCTTTCATTGAAGTAAAAGAATTGGAAGTGGGGAGTTAATCATATTATAAAATAAATGCTTTTCTCCAAAACACGTCGGCCATAATTATTGGCACCTATTTACTTTTTGCAACCTCCTTTACCCAAGATAACAGCTCTGAGTCTTGTTCTATAATGCCTGATGAGTTTGGAGAACACTTGACAAGAGATCAGAGACCCTTCCTCCATACAGAATCTCTCCAGATCCTTCAGATTCCCAGATCCATGTTGGTGCTTCTTCTCTTCAGTTGACCCGCTCATTTTGGGATGACTATGGCAGAAGCTTCATTTTGTGTTCAGTGACACATTTGTGTGTTGATTTTGATGTTTGTTTTGGATCGTTGTCCTGAGGGAAGATTCAACCACGGCCCATTATAAGATTTCTAGCTAAGGCCGTCATGTTTTGATTTTTTATCTGTTGGTATTTGCTAGAATCCATGAGCAATGTATCTGAACAAGATGTCCAGGACCTCCAGCAAAAACATAGGCCCACAACATTAAAGATCCAGCTGTATTTTTAACCGTGGACATGGGGTACTTTTTATCCCTGTTTGCACCAAACCCCTATGTGTGTTTGCTGCTAAAAAGCTCTTTTTATAGTTTCATCTGACCAAAGACCAGGACCCGTTTTAATTTTCACTCGTGTCTGACAACTGAAAATGCTGAAATTTGTTTTTGGATGAGCGAGGAAGATATTTCTTGAATCTCTCCTAAACAGCATGTGGTGATGAAGGGGTTGTTTGATTTTTTTTTTAAGGCTTTCTGACCCCAAGACTCAACTAATCTCTGCAATTCTCTATCTGTGATCCTTGGAGAGTCTTTGGCCAATGAAACTCTCCTCCTCACCGTGCATTAAGACGATATAGACACACGTCCTATTCCAGGCAGATTCATAACATCTTTAGTTGATTGGACCTTCTTAATTATTGTCCTGATGGTGGAAATGGGGATTTTCAATGCTTTAGCTATTTTCTTACAGCCACTTTCTATTTTGTGAAACTCAACAATCTTTTGCTGCACATCAGAACTGTAATCTTTGGTTTTACTCATTGTGATGAATGGTTAAGGGAATTTGGCCTTTGTGTTTCCTCATATTTATACTGCTGTGAAACAAGACGTCATTGCTAGACAATTTCATGTTCCTAGTCACCCTGGTGTGCTAAAAAATGTAAATATTAATGGGAATATACTTCAGAGATATTTTACTCATAAACAATTCTAGGGGTGCCAATAATTGTGGCCAACGTGTTTTGGAGAAAAACATTTATTTCGTAATGTGAGTTCCCCCCCCACTTTCAATTCTTTTACTTCAATGGAAGGTTAGGTTTTTGCAACTTTTTTGAATGATAGATCAAAAAGATAAACAATGCAGATTTATTTTTACAGCCATCTTTGATCATATTTACCAGGGGTGCCAACACTTTTGCCCATGACTGTAAATGCTATGGATAGATACTTTGTATTAGAATTCTCTGCAATGATAGTGGCTGTAGGTATACAGACAGATTTGACGCAAGTTTTGGGCTTGATTATTTGTTTGAAGACTTGTTTTAAAAAAAGTGATTATTTTTGAAATTCTGTGAGTAGTGATCCAAAAATTATCTTTAATTGATACATTTTGCATGCATACAGTTTATTGTTTTGGTTAAATTCAACATGCTGGTGTGTGATATAACTGCTTTGGATATGCATCACCCCACATTTGACTATCATAACATTTTTGAAACAGTGGTTCCAAACTAATGATAACTGAGTAAGTTAGAAATTATGACTGATTGACATATATATATATATATATATATATATATATATATATATATATATATATATATATATATATATATATATATATATATATATATATATATATAATAGGGGAATTTTTATGGGAATTAACAATTTCCAGCTCCATGTTACACAACCTTGATCTTTATATGAGTCTGTAATGTCTTTCTTTTCTGTGTTTTCAGCTTTCTTTGAGGATCAGTATATTTATTGGTGTGGTGAAAAGTATTTTGTATTGTAAAATGTTTGTTGAGAGTAATTTTGAGTGCGTTAATCTCCCCGAGGAAACTCTTTCTGAAGAGAGAAAATGAAAATTACAGTATGGAAAAGTTTACGTCAAAATGAACAAACTGTGATTCTAAAGAGGAGGATTGGAGTGCCCTGGGAAACATTTATATAATTCTCTTTTTCTCTTTTTTAGATAACTTGAGTCGTGAAGCCTCTGGATCATTTCTGGATGTGGCCACTTCACCCTCCTCAACCCATTTGTTGGGTGGCTTTCTTATGACAGACAGGAATCCAGCCTCCATAGTCCAATCTGATCCCACAGGCTCGTCAAAGGGAAGCAGAGAACAACCAGCATTTTCCTCCATACTCTCTTTACTTGCCAGCACGGCCCAAAAGCCTTCCGAACACTCATCAAAAATTGTTGTGCGTGGCAACAAAACACATCAATGGCCTTCAAACGGGTCTTTGGAGAGAGTGGAGTCATCATTAACTCTTCCATTGTCTGTGCTGGTCAGCAACCAATCCACAAGCTCAGGTTTGTTTCCCAGCCTGCAGCTTGAGACTGTTTCTCTCAACCTGCCATTACTATATCTTACAGTTAATGTAGCTGTCACTGGGGTTGCACGTCAATCAAGAATGCGTTTCCACACGCACACACACACACATACATATTTAATTTATGTATTTGATATATGTCAACAACCAGCATAGTTTTTTAATTGTGCATGATTGTGTAAGGGAACAATGGAGTGTGACGCAAGTGGGAACCTGGAATTAATCAAACATCAAATAATGCATAAGGCCAAAAAACTATTAAACAAAAAAAGAGAACAAAAAAAGTGAAGTAGTTCTCAGATACCTTGTCCGTTACATTAGCATCTCAGAGAAATTACATTGTGGAGAAAGCTGCTGACTGAATGAACCGCATATGGCAGTAAACTGTACACCAGTTACAAACTGCATATTAATGTCTGTGTAATTAACTATAATAGCCTGATGTTAATTTATTATATATCTCGAATCGATTCATTTTTTTTAAGTTATCTGCACGTGATGTCATTAACAACAATCTTATACTGTTGAGCCAAGATGGTTCAAACTATGGAGGTGTGACCATGTTACAATAGTTTTGGGAAACAGTTGTAACTAATTAGTTAATTCCTCCAATGATGCATCATACCATGGTGGCTAAGCAGAGTTAGGTCATCCCATAACTCATCCCAGTTTTGCAACTAGTTGACGCATTGGGTCTACACTTACTACTTACTACTACTACCAGCAGTTTACTTCAGTGTTCTGAAGCAGCTGCATGTTTTCTGCAGGTATTTACCTGAATGCATGCATTCTTAACTTGAAGCACATTCTTGTTGCATTTGCTGTAAATTATTTATTTAGTGACCAAAACAAAGCTACCTGGAAACACACTTAGAGAAAAGACTAATGGCGAAGCTGATCAGTTTGTTGATTATATCTCTTGTATTCCTGGTAAAGACAACTGTTGGCTCAAATATTCAAAATGGACAGGCTGTCAGGAACACAGAGAGAAAGAAGGGTCATTGAACACGCTGGACATTTATGTTGTTTTTTTATATCACATCCCAGATCAGAGATGGCTCACTTTATGCTATTGACAAGGCACTTTGATCAGACTGAGTAACTCTTTTCAATATACCTCACAGAAGAGTAATAGCTGAGCTAGCATTCCATGACAGCATTGCTATAAATATGTAAATTGTTAAATTTAGTTGAAAATTAGCATGTTTGCTCATTTATTCTAAGATGAACGTGCCTTTAACTGATGTTGTTACTGTAAATGCAGCATTAGGTATTCTGAAGTGACATTGAACACTTTGAAAAAAGTCCTGTGAAGCCGTTTACAGTGATTTTAAAAGGTTTTTAGGGTTTTTAGTTGCTCTGCTCTGTGTCGTGCCTAACAACAGTCTTGGGGCTTATATGTTATGTTTCAACTATATTAATTACATCAAACCAATATTCTATGTAACTAAAAGGATTGAAAAGCATTTGCAAGTTAGATTAGATACTGTCAATGTCAATACATTAAATACATTTCAGTGTCTATGTTAACGTATGAAAATGTATATAATAATTTGAATAAATATGTTGTATTTGAAATATTTTAATGTTGTGAAATATTATCTCAATGTAAAATAACTGTTTTCTATTTTAATATATTTGGAAATGTAATGACCTGTAATGGCAATGCTGAATTTTCTGCAGTCTTCAGTGTCACATGATCTTTTTTCATCATTCTAAAATGCTGATTTGAAGATCAGCCTTGTGAGCATAAGATATTTCTTTTTAAAAACATGAAACAAATCTGAATTATTCCAAACTTTTTACTGGTAGTGTTTGTTGGTAGAACCAGATTTTTTTTTACATAAAATAGCTATGATTACTAATGCTTATTAAATTAACAATTTATATACTTCGTAACCATCGTTACCATCATTGTCATCCTCACCATCATCATCTCAATCATTCTCACCATCAACATAATCATCACTTCACATTCACCATCTTCATTGTTTTCTACAGTCACTTTCTCACCTCAAATGTTTTGTTGTTTCAGAGTCTGAGTGGATATCTGAGCTGGTGGAACCTGTGGCCACATCCAGAGTTGCAGACCCTCACCATAAAGCCAGTGATTCTAGCATATACCCATCTGAGCAGGAAAACACAGCTCCACCCAGTAGACCTTCACCTACAGCTGTGGACACACAGCAAGAATGGCCAGATATTACAACTACTATTATATCTCAACATACAACATTTACCAGCAATACTGTTACCACAACCAGCATTCCTTTTACGACAACCCCAGATCAGATTAGCACAACTAAATCATCGGCTGCTAAACGACACCCTAAAACACCTAGGACCACTATTAGAACTACAACTGCTCTCCCAGAATCTCCCAAGACAACACCTAGAATCCCCTCTGCCTCCACCTCACAGAGTGCTAAGTTGGACCCTTCAAGAAGCACTTTAGGTCCTCCAAGAGCTGCTGCTACTGAGGACACACTGCTGAGATGTAACATCACGGACAAGATGTGGATAAAAACAGGTGTGTTTGCTCAGAAGTCACTGAAACCCACTTTGTTTACACTTTAATAACACTTTATTTCTATGGTCTACTTTAGACATTATACTAGCTAGACTTTGCAACTACATTTCAACTAGCAATCATTAAATATTTGTAGACTGTCACTGTCTGTTTTATATCTGCTAAAGCTTTATTTTGATGGCCCCCCCAACAGACATTTTACTGACTATAAGTAACTTTGCAACTACAAGTTAACTTATTCTGCTTACTTGAACCTCTAACCCTAACCTAACGGACTACTACAGTCTACTAATACTCTAATCAGAGTTAGGTGACATAGTTGCAGTTTCTTATAGTTAGAATGTATAAAGTGGACCATCCAAATAAAGTGTAACCATTTTTTTCTCATTATATTTATGGTTTGTTAAATTTTGATTTTATATTAATCAAAAATATTTTTTTCCTTAAAGTGAATCTCTCCTAATTTATACAAAAAGATTTATCTTTTTCAGTGTTTAGTCAAGACCAGCACATTCGAGTGAAGACCGAGCTCAGAGAGGGTCAAATCCAAGTCTTGGACTGTCTTATCTCAAGTACAACAATATTTAGTGTTATTTGCTACTGCTGCCGTCATTCATGCTTAACAAACCTTGAATAAATCATTTTGTACAGTTACTGTCAGTTAATGTATATATTGAATACTATTTGTTATCATGACAGTTCGTGTATCAGCTCAAGAATGAAGCATATTTCCATTGTCTCTTATTATCGAATTGACTTATCGGTAAGCCCCTCCCCTCGAACGCAGATGAGCCAATAGCAGTTGAGTATCAGTCGCGCTGGGACTGGAACTCGGACATCTTTAGGTTTCAGCGCCATAGAGAAACATTGGAAAATCCGAAGCTCTCATCGGTTTGATGGTGTTTATGCTACAAAAATGCTAAAATGTCGTGCCTGAGGTACTGTAACACTGATTCCAGGGATCCTGAGAGGATTTTCTGTTTGTCATACTCTCGTTAAGTTACGATTAAAGTCCCTGCTAACATACAAACCGAAATAACTAACTGTTCTCACGTCATGTAACACTGTAGGTCAAAAACACAAAGGTCTACATTTCAGTGCCTCTCCATATTAAACTGGTTATATGTAAATTAATTAAATTTTAGATATGTTTAAGGTCTACATTATCTGTCCTTCTAAGGAGGACTCATATTTTGATGGGTATTATAGTCTACGGGCAGTGAAAGGAAGAGCTCGCACGCAGTTTATCGCAGTTGTTTGCAGATACTAAGGGCCCTATCTTGCACCCAGCGCAATTGACTTTGTACACCGACGCATGTGTCATTCCTATTTTACACCCGCGCAAAGCGCGCTTTTCCCTCCACAGAAGCACGTCGCTAAACTAGTGAATGAACTTGCGCTACCTGGGCGGTTCAGCGCAAAAAAGGAGGCGTGTTCCGGCGCAAACAATCCCTGGTGCTATTTTGCTGTTCCATTAAACAATTGCGCCACTGACCAGAAAAAACCTAGTCTAAAGTCAGTGGCGCGTTGCGCGTTGTTCATTATGCTATTTTAAGAGCGCATGCTTGACCATAATGTATAGCGTGCACAACGCGCATACACTTTGCTCATGTAATCTACACAGATGCAACAGTTATTTTTGCAAATCATAAATTGTTACACTAAAAAATATTAACACATGAGATGACGGAAATCATTGTGGTGTGCCACGAAGATGTGAAAAATAGGCATAAATCTAGCTTACAAATTATTCAGGCTAATTGTAGTCTAATAATTAAGGAGACCTGTTTGCCCAATAGTGGCAACTTCTGGCAAGACATATATGTATATAAGGACATCTAACAAATTGGTTTGTCCGTCAAGAACCAGGAAAAAAAAATCGGTGAGGGTGGACGCAGCGATGTCCTCTGCTGGCGTCAGGTCCTGAGTAGAGGCAGATCCACCTCCCGTTACACGGCGTGCCCGATTGATGCTGGCAAGCTTGGACTTTCCCCGTCTTCTGATGTCATTGTAGCGCTTGCGGCACTGGTGCGATGTCCTGGGGATGCCAGCTGATGAAACAATTGTGGCTATTTCCTCCCACGCCTGTTTAACCGACGCTATTTTGGGTGGGTTTCTCCCATCCCCATACAACACAACTTCTCTGTCTTTCACTGCTCTTACAAGCACATCAGTCTCCTCGGCTGTGAACCGCTCCTGGCGTGCGCCTGGTAAATACGCCATAATAATAGCAATCCATAATGGAACTTGCGCACCTGCTTTTACAGGGAATGTTGGTTGACGCTCTGATTGGTTTATTCACGTTACGCCCAAACCACACCTATGAATAATGAAGCTACTTCAGACCAACCCATTTTAGATTTGCGCCGGGCGCAAGAGCCATTTATCCCGCCGGGAAAATAGCAACAGCGCCGAGACCCGCCCACAAAGTTACTTGCGCTTTGCGCTTTGACACTTGCGTTTCAGATCGTTAAAATAGGGCCCAAAGTTTACCAGTTATTAACTGCACCCTCGAAAAGGCATACGGTCTGTATATGTTTGTTTACTGTTAGTTGTATGAGTGTTTTTGTGTAATTTGCTGTGTATGTTACTGATATGCAACGGAGAGAGAGAGTTTGTGAATGAGACGTTAATGCGCACTTCATATGCTTTGTTTGTTCAGCTCTTACGATTATTTTTTTGGAGTGAAAAAGGACATAATAAACCATAAGTTAAGTTTAGCCATCATTCGGATGGGATATACGCTACATTCTGTGTCCAAAAACATCTTGGGATAAGGTTTTCACACTGACAGCTGTCATTGTTAGATATAGCAACTATGTTTGTTTGTCCGAGTTAGCAACAGTAACTAAGGGGGGCGGGGCTCTCCGATAGGTCAATTGGGAGCATGCAGTCTTGACTTGGATTTGAACCTCTTCTGGTCTCAGTCTTGACTTGGGTGAGCTTTTCTTGATGACAACACTGCTTTAAATTTCAGTAAGCACTGCAAAAAGGTGTATGCAAGTGCCTTACAATATTACCTTACAAAAATGTACCATGGTAACCATAGTTCCGGAAAATTATCACAGTTAATTCTGTGGAACTGGAGGAGATTGAAACTGTTTTCAAAGTCACATAAAGTTGGAGAAGTGGCCTGGTAGTTAGATTACAGTAGGCTATATGCTTTGACAGATTGAAATTTCAATTGATTAGATTAGAAACATAAAATGTATATTCTTCAAATCAATTACAATAACTCTTTATTTTTCTGTCTGTGACAGTGTTGTCCGTACAGTTACGAAGGAGTCGTCTAGACAGTATTTTGAAGCAGAATCTCCCTCGAGGGTTTACTCAAGCTCTGAAGAAGGCCTTGAACGACAGCACGGTTCAGGCTAAGGTTCAGCATCAAATATGCACCAACACAAATGACATTCTGCTTTAAGTAATGTTTGCTGTCTTGCTATAACTTCCACCAGACCTAGCCACTGAATTGAACCACTCCCCGAATTCCTTCAATCACACATGCCTCTCTTTGAAATCTCACTCTCTTAATGTAAGCAAACCTAGACTAAAGGAGTTTTAATAGACTTGCAGAGTCCATTTTTGAGCCATTCACCCTAAGCTATAAATACCATGCAAGTGATCATTATGGAACTATTGGAAAACACATGATAAATTGGGTGGAAAAGGAAGGGGAATACAGCTACTAGTTAGCTCTCAGTTCCCTTTCTGTCAGTCACGTTCAACGTGGTGTCGAACCAACACTAAGGGGGTTGTCCTTTGTAGCAGAAAAGGAGGATGAAATTGGAGTGTGAAATTTGCTTGCCAAGCCACACCCCCGGACACACAGGTATTGTATATAAGGCGCTGACACAGTCTGAGTGTGATGCTGAGTTGGCAGCTATGCTTGCCTGGGCCACCGCGGGCATTGGACACGTTCGTGGTTGGATGGTTTCTGAGTTCATCTCATAGCCGTGCTCCACCCTGGTGCCTTTCTTCCCGGAAGTGAAGAGCTCACAAAGTATGGAAGGTAGACACTGACAAAATCAGCTTTTTGTCCTCACAACCCTTGATCCTGGGGTGGCCAGGGGGCACACGGAAATTCCCCAGGTCAGCTTACAGTCGAGGTGCACTTATACTAGGGGTGGCACGGTACATGGAAAAAAAACGAATCGTTCGGTTCGCTTGTCTTGGTTCGGAGTGTGTGCGTCGCACACTTCGCACATGCGCAATGTATCCTCGTGCCCGTATGTTACCTCAGACAGTGGGTGTCCTTTTCGCGCGAAATAAGAGGTGTGTGTGTGTGGACATACAGTAAAGTAAAAGTGGAGTGCTGCAGGTCACGTCACATGTAGAAATGAAAGTGGGAGAGATAAGGAAGGCTGCCCGGAGTTGGAGGATGCGCTAGCATCGTATAGCAGGGCAGATGCAGTGCAGAGAGCGGGTGCCGCGTCGCGCGTGCCCGTTGCGCAGACACACACTGGCAGTGTTTGTCTCGCGAGTCGCGCAGCTGAACCGCGGCTCGTGGATTGCAAATACAGGCAAATATAGTCCATTTTGTCACATTTTCCGGTGTTCTCCTCCGACCCCTGTCTGTCTCGTGCTTTGATTTATGATGGGCAACATCTGCTGTAAATGCGACCGTGTTCCTCTCTGTCTCACGCATGCATATGTTGTATATAAGTAGTTCACATGATAAAAGATATGCTTCTAGTAATTTAAACATGCCTTTGATGTTTGGGCAAAAACTTCTGTCAGTGTTGTGTTTTCATGTATTTTATTTTATTTTATTTTTTCACAGCGCTGGATGTCATATGGTGATTGTGAAACACACGGAACACTTCATGGTGAAATGTGTTAATCAGGTCAGCTGAATTAAAGCCACAGTGCATTGTTCTGATCACAATTGATATGATTAACATGAAAAATGTTACGCCAATGTGTCGAACTCGGTAGACAGCCAGTTAGGAAACAACTTGGTATAACAATTTTTAATACTGTATCCTAATTGTGGATGATTAAGCTATATATCATATGCTGAAGTAAATTTCTGGAGTGTTAACGATAAAAAAAAACAACAACAAGAACCGTACAGAACCGAAAACCGTGACCCTAAAACCGTGATACGAACCGAACCGTGGGTTTTGTGAACCGTGCCACCCCTAACTTATACCCACAGAGTGCTGCCGCCTAGTGGAATCATCCTAACTACCTTCCATGGCCTGTAAGACTACTTCCTCCCTTGGGATGAAGGCTTATGGTGACGTTGGACAGGTCACCTCTGCCCTTCGTGTCATGGACATCTTGCAGGTCCATCAGGCAAAAGCTCTGAAAGAGCTGCACAAGGGTAGTGCTGAGCCGAGATTGATGCGGGAACTGAGTTCAGTGACTGTTGTTGCTCTCAGAGCAACTACATTACAGCGTGGTCTCTCGGCCAGACGATGTCCACATTTGTGGGCATGCTCGTCTGCTCATCGCCGAAGCCGGCTGCCAGCCCAGCTCCGCTGCTGCCTGAGTCCACTGCCAGGCCGCAGTGTTGAGCTGCCCGTACCTGGACATGATGGACACAAGCCATTGCTCCGCATCACCGCCCTACTTCAGAAGCTGCAGTCCTACGCAATAGAGCCTGTCCATCCAGCTGAGGTGAAGAAGGGGTTTTACAAAAGCTCTTACTTCATCTCATCGCAGCTCATATGGAATCGATTTGGAGAAGCACAGGAGCACCTGTGCTCCTCCCAGGAATCCTCCCATTGCGCACTGTGGAACTCCCTGATAGAAGCCCCCCTCGGCACAGATCCACTAGCGCACAGCTAGCTCCGGGGCCTACGCAAGTATACATTTCCCCCAATGAGCCTCATCGCACAGACTTTGTGCAAAACCAGAGAGACAAAGAACAAGTCCTAATGGTTGTGCCTTATTAGCCCAACCAGACTTGGTTCGTAGAGCTCTCACTCATGGCATCGGCCCCTCCCTGGCGAATCCCCCTGAGGAAGGACCTTCTTTCTCAGGTGCAGGGCACAATCTGGCATATGCTCCCAGATCTCTGGAACTTCCACATCTCGTCCCTGGATGGGACAAGGAGGAATTCAGAGGCCTATAACCAGATAGATGATAGATATCATCACTTAGGCTAGAGCTCCCTCTACGAGGCGACAGTATGAGCTGAAGTTGCCATTTTCAATTTCTCTTTCTCTGGTCTTACAGGCCCTGCAGAAGGATCCGTTTGAGCCTTTGCAATAAGTAGAGCTTGATGCCTTCCCAATGAAGATGGCCCTCCTGATTGCGACACATCTCTCAAGAGGGTGGGGGACCTACAAGCCCACAATTCACTTTGAATTGTGCCTGGAATATGGGCCGTCCTACTCTCACGTTATCCTGAGACCCTGGCCCAAGGTTCCCACTACTCCCTTCAGGGACCAAGTGGTGAACTTACAAGCAATCCATCCTAATGAGGGAAACCCAGCTTTGTCCCTTTTATGTCTGGTGCATGCTCTGTGCGGATGCATGCTCTGCTACCTGGACCAAACACAGGAGTTTAGAAAATCTAAACAGCTCATTGTCTACTTTGGAGGTCAGCGGAAGGGGAAGGATCCCTCCAAACAGAGAATGTCCCACTGGACACCATTCTCCAGGCATATCAGGCACAAAATCTACCATGCACACTAGGAGTGAGAGCTCACTTCACTTGGGTTATTGCCGCCTTTTCGGCTTTGACAAACAGTGCTTCACTAGCAGACATATGTAGAGCTGCGGGCTACACCCAACACCTTCGCAAGGTTTTATAATCTCAGAGTGGAACCAGTTTCGTCTCAAGTATTCTCCATCATTTTGCACTCTTATGGTAGTTGAGTTCAATGGAGGAACTCGCTACCAGGCCCATTATTCATGGTATGCTCTGTTTCAGGTGAGCCCTTGTAATCTGGCTAGGGCTCCATATGTAGTGGTTCCCTAATGGTGACCCTATATGTTTTATTCTTCCACTGTTCAGTTTCAGTGAACCAGTATCCTCTCCTGGAAGGAGCTAGCTCCATCACTGGTCACTATGGCAGGTAGTCACCCCCTTGGTGGAGCCCACCATAGAGACTTTTTCCCTATGTAGTACTCCCCGTTGGTGAGTCCAGATGTTGGTTGATGATTTTCCTGCAACAGCAGGTGAAATTCTTGGTGCAGTTCCGAGCAACATAGTAGTCACGACATGACATGTACAACATTTAAAGCAGCATCAGATTACACATCTGATGCGCCCACAATTACTCACAGCACAGTAAACTCTACAATAAACAATAAATAATTTACACAATGTGAGTGTAGTTCTCACAGCTTTAAACAATATACACATACTTACAATATACATATACTTTAAACAATATACACTAAACATACATTAAACAGTAAGCTATAGTAATAATAATATACAATGTACAGTATACATTATTATTCACAGTAGAGATCCAATGTACAATAGGTGCTATATGATAAATAATAAATGATAAATAAATGTGTATATAATGTGTGTGTATCTACAGTGGGTTGTGCTGAGTGATATTCTGTCCAGTGTGTGTTATGATCCTGATGGATCAGGAGTTAAGTAGTCTGATTGCTTGTGGGAAGAAGCTGTTCTGGAGTCGGCTGGTGCGTGTTCTAATGCTGCGGTACCGTCTGCCTGATGGCAGCAGTGAGAGCAGCCCATGGTTCGGGTGGCTAGAGTCTCTGATGATCCTCTGAGCTCTCTTCACACACCGCCTGGCGTAAATGTCCTGGAGGGAGGGAAGCTCACCTCCGATGATGCAGCTGGCCGTGCGCACTACCCTTTGCAGGGCTTTGCGGCTGCGGGCGGTACTGTTGCCGTACCAGGTGGTGATGCAGCCAGTCAGCAGGCTCTCTATAGTGCTGGTGTAGAAGCGTGTGAGGATGTGGCGGTTCATTCCAAACCTCCTCAGCCGTCGCAGAAAGAAAAGGCGCTGATGAGCCTTCTTCACAACGGCCTCGGAGTGGACGGACCATGAGAGTTCCTCTGTGATGTGGACACCAAGGAACTTGAAGCTGCTGACTCTCTCCACTGGTGCTCCATCGATGGTGATGGGGCGGTGTTCTCTCTCATTCCTCCTGAAGTCGACCACCAGCTCCTTGGTCTTGCTGACGTTGAGGGAGAGGTTGTGCTCCTGACACCACCGTGTCAGAGTATGCACCTCCTCTCTGTAGGCCGTTTCATCATTGTCAGTGATGAGACCTACCACCGTCGTATCGCCAGCAAACTTGATGATGGTGTTGGAGCTGTGGGTTGCCACACAGTCATGTGTGTACAAGGAGTACAGGAGTGGGCTGAGAACACAGCCCTGAGGGGCTCCAGTGTTGAGAGTCAGTGATGATGAGATGTTACTGCCCATTCTGACCACCTGGCGTCTGTTTGACAGGAAGTCCAGGATCCAGCTGCATAACAAGCTGTTTAAGCCTAGAGCCCGGAGTTTCACGTCAAGTATGGAGGGCACAATGGTGTTGAATGCTGAGCTGTAGTCTACAAACAGCATTCTCACATATGTGTTCCTCTTTTCCAGGTGGGAGAGAGCAGTGTGTATAGTGGATGAAATGGCATCATCAGTGGAGCGGTTTGTGCGGTATGCAAACTGCAGTGGGTCCAGTGAGGGGGGGAGAACAGAGCAGATATGGTTTCTGACTAGTCTCTCAAAGCATTTGCTGATGATGGGGGTCAGAGCAACAGGACGCCAGTCGTTTAAGCAGGTGGTTTTTGACTGCTTAGTTACAGGAACAATGGTGGACGTTTTAAAGCATGTGGGGACCACAGACAGGGAGAGGGACCACAGACAGGACCCTGGGCGTTGGAAGGTTACGAGTGAGTGTTGTTGCACTTGTTGTTGGCATGCAAAGGCCCACATTTGCACTGCCTTATCTCAGTTGTGGCACAGCAGTTGTGGTGTTAGTATAGGGACCCCATAGTTTCGGTTCGACACAATATCGAACTTGACCGACAGAAAGGGAACGTCTCAGTTACGCATGGTAACCTTAGTTCCCTGATGGAGGGAACGGAGAGGTGGTGTCCCTCCTGCCACAATTCTGTGCTGATCACTGAAGGGCCGAAACACTACCTCAGCACAAACCTGAAGTGTGCATTGCAAATTCCACAAGCCAATTTCATTGGCCTCTCCTGATACACAGCATATTCTCCATAATTTTGTCTTTGTGTATATTTTTGTTGTCTATGTCTGCATATTTTATTTTAATCAAAAAAATATATAAAACCTCCTTAAACTGTGCATTAAGAACTGTGTTTTAGATTTTCCATTCTCAATAATAGTTGCTTGAATGGAACATGGCTATGTCTAAATACCAAACTTGACTGACCTTCTTTTAAATGAAACAGAAATTGAACGGATTTGTTTATCTCTGTGACCTTTTGTTTTTGGACTAAATATTCAAACTTCGTTTTTTGAAAAGTAAACCTCCTCTCCTTGAAATAGTGGTGTGCAACAGGGTTCTATACTTGGGCCTATTTTATTTTCGTAGTACATGTGCTTTTTAGGCTACATTTTTCGTAAATCAAGCATACGGCGTTAGTTCTGGCAGGCCACGTAGTCAAGCTCCGCTATCAGCTGATTGGGAAATTCTAACTCGGCCCCTTTCAGCTGATCCGATTCAGCTGATCCTATGCACTCAATTGGCTTCTCTCAAACAGGGTGCCTTACTTAAGCATAGCTTCACTTCAGTCTGCCTGCTTGGACGCTTCTGCTGCATGCTGCTTTGCATTCAGGATAAGAATTTATGGTTTTCCTATGCTTTATAAATCTATGCTTTTTGTGCAGTCTGCTTTATCAAATAATTGAACCATACACAAGGCTTTTTAAAGTGCAATTGCCTTTCACTTTGTATTCCTATATCAAACGGAGCTACAGCAATTCTATGTTCGTTTTGAGTGAGATAAGTAGGCTGTTGGCTAATGATTCAATCACGCAATGTGAGCATTATTTTTGCAAATATGTATACTCAATATTTACATACTTACTTAGGACGAACGTGAGCAGCTGCATTTTCAGCAGAATTATACCAGGACATATACTATTTCATAACTATGGGAGCAGCAATAATTATGACCATGTGTTGGATACTTTCGGCAGCTTATTACTAGACTAACTGCTGTCTCGTAAAAATTAGTATTATTTTTTTTCCAGCTTACCCGAGTGTGGCGGTTCAAGTTCTAACGTTACAAGCTATTTTCTCAACGAAAGCAACCCCACTTGATGAGCTGTTATTTTATCATTTGGCAAACGTTTCACTGGGTTCTGTGTCTCGGGCTCTGGGATACGTGTTCCATTGCGACGTGTTTAGCAGCGATGGGCGGCGGCCGATCGTCATGAACTATAATTAATATAATTAATATTGGAAGTGCTCATTTGTAAAGCTATAATTCATATCGGAAGTGCTTGTTATTAAAGCTATAATTAATATTGGAAGTGCTTGTTATTAAGGCTATAATTAATATTTGAAATGCTTGTTCTTAAAGCTATAATTAATATTGGTAGTGCTTGTTCTTAAAGCTATAATTAATATTGGTAGTGCTTGTCTTAAAGCTATAATTAATATTTGAAGTGCCTGTTATTAAGGCTATAATTCATATTGGAAGTGCTTGTTCTTAAAGCTATTGTTTATATTGGAAGTGCTTGTTCTTAAAGCTATATTTAATATTGGAAGTGCTCATTCGTAAAGCTATAACTTATATCGGAAGTGCTTTTTATTAAAGCTATAATTACTATTGGAAATGCTTGTTCTTGAAGCTATGGTTAATATCGGAAGTGCTTGTTCTTAAAGCTATAATTAATATTGGAAATGCTTGTTCTTAAAGCTATAATTAATATTGAAAATGCTTGTTATTAAAGCTGTAAATAATATTGGAAGTGCTTGTATTAAAGCTATAATTAATATTGGAAGTGCTTGTTCTTAAAGCTATAGTTAATATTGGAAATATGCGTGTTCTTTAAGCTGTAATATTGGAAGTGCTTGTTGTTATAGCTATAGTTGATATTGGGAACATGCTTGTTTAAAGCTATACGTATATTGGAAATCGCTTGTTGTTAAAGCTATAGTTTCGGAAACATGCTTGTCTTAAAGCGATATAGCTACTGGAAAACTACTTTTTCTTAAGCTATAGATGTTGGAAATGGGCTTGTCTTAAAGTGATATCGTAAGCTATAGTAGAGTTTGGAAACGTGCTTGTTTTTAAAGCTGTAGGTGCTATTGGAAACACACTTGTTCCTAAAGTTATAACTAACTTTAGAGTACAACTTTGGAGGTACTTTTCAGATTTGATTAAAGATTACCACGACACAATTTTTCCGGTGTATCAACTTGCACAGATTACTCATTCACCCTTAGACTCAGGAAATAAATTAAATTAAATACATAAAATTGGAAATGCTTTCTTCAAGCTATAGTAGCTATTGGAAATTCGGAAATATGCTTTTCCTCAAAGCTATAGGCACTATGTTGTTTTTGTTTTTTTTAGGCGTATCCTGATATATTGCTAATACGTTTTACTCGCGGTCACATGACCTCACATTTCTTATGAATCAATTTATTCCTAGCACACTAAACTGATAGGAAAAGGGGATGAATGGCGTTTTATCTCTGAATCTGACTCTGCTTTGTCATCTATGCCACCTGAGGAGCCATCCACAAGCTGTTCAGCAGGATCCATTATTTGCCTTGGAGGAGGGAAAGCTTTGTCCAGAGCCTGGTTTGCTTCCGGTCTCCGCCTGCTATGCATACCGCAAGCTTCCCTCAGAGCATTATACAGCTTATTCTCTGTGCATAGAGGCTGCTACAACTGCAGCTTCCTCCACTCTTGTCTCTACATTTAAAGCCATGAGTGCTTAGAATCTTGTGAGATGGTGGTCCAGTGGGTTAAACCATGGAACTGATATGCAGAAGCTTGCTGGTTCGATCCCAGTGGTCACCACCAGTGTCCTTGAGCAAGGCACTTTACTCCATGTTGCTCCAGGGGGATTGTCCCTGTAATAAGGGCACTGTAAGTCGCTTTGGATAAAAGCGTCTGCCAAATGCATAAATGTAAATGAGTGCTGCTCCATATATAAATGACTTCTATTATTAGCTGGTTACATTCATCATGCTAGCTTCACGTAGATCGATTAGATCTTTACAATTAAAATCAGGTTGACAGCCTTCTCGGAACGCTCTTTTTTTTTGGATCCTCCGTGGTTATTCGATTTAGAAGGAAGAGCCAGGGAGGATTGCCCGGGATGGTCTGTTGGGGGGATTTGCGCTACTCTCCAGTCTATTAAATAGGAGGATGGCCCCTAGAAGCTGCTTCTTTTCCCTGTTTTGGATTTCATGGAGCTCACAATGATAACGAAGGGGAATTTAGAACAGAGCCATATCGCCTATTTACTATTTATTTACTCGTATCATTAACTGTAGCTACATTCCTCGTGCTAGCTTCACATAGATGAAATTGCTTTTGTATCCTCTGCTGTCTCTTCAATTAGCTGGAAGAGCCAGGGAGGATTGCCTGGTATGATCTGTTGGGGGATTTGCTCTGCCCTCCCAGTTTAAAGGGGAGGTTGTCCCCAGAATCTGCTGCTGTTCCCTGTCTTGGCTTTTCATGGAGCTCATGAAAAGGATGGGGAATTTAGAACAGAGCCATACTGCCAAATATAAATCTTTGCAAAATATGCAATAAAAAGTTTACCAAATGTTTGTCTATGTGGTCTTTGACTTAAGTGGACCTGACTGAAATATATTATTATTAACAATATTATGTATAATCAATACACAGACGATTCTCAAGTCTCTAATATATTACAATAGATCCAATTGCACTTGTACAGTGCTTAGTGCGAGATTAAAGCTTGGTTGTCAAGCAATTTTCTTCATCTTAATACTAATAAGAGTGTGTTGTCTTTGGACCCACTTGGCCTCTATGTTGATAATTATTTCAGATCATGTTAAGAATTTGGGAGTTAACATGTATTCGGCTTTTGTTTTAAATAAACATGTAGTGTTGTTGAGGCTGGATTTTATCTATAAATTAAATTTTATCTATTCAATCCTTTAAGGACCTGGCGACTGTTTTTCATGCTTTTGTATCATCACGCATTGCCTACTGTAATTCTTTGCCTGTACAATTCAGAATTGAGTTTAAGGTTCTGTTGATGGTTTTTAAAGCAATGTATGGTATTGCCCCAAAATATATTGTTGACTATTTGATACCTAATCAAAATACAAGACATATGATAACTTTTAGTCAGATGATTCTTCATGTTCCTAAAACTAAATGTGAAAATAAAACTCTAATATCAAAATGTGATAGGGCCTTCTCTGTGGCTGCTCCATGCTTATGGAACCCTATTGAAATTCACATTAAATCTTTCAAGTCTAGTTTGAAGTCGTATCTTTTTAGTATGGCTTTTAGAACTGATTAGAGTGAACAGGACATTTGGTTGTGTGACTCTATGTAATTGCTTTTTTGTATTAATTATGCTGGAAAGAACTTTGGTTAATGGCAGTTGTTTAATATGTGCTATATAAACAAAATATGTATTGCATTGTATTGTATAAAACAAAGTGAATAAAATAGGAATACATTTTGCTGATAGCAGTGTTTATTTGCATGGACTGTCTGCATTGATGAACTTGATTTCCTAGGAATTATACAATTCAGATTGTATAAGGAATTATACAATTCAGGTGACAAACCAATTTCGGCCACAGAATCCGTGCTAAGCTTTAATTTGTACTGCATAACTCCCGATCATACAGGCTGGTTCTGACTATAGGGTGTGGAGCAAAAATCAATCTGGCACACTTTACTGGGACTGCATAGCACCACTTCTATCCACACACCTGAATCGGCTCTTCCCTAGCACTCATCTTCATTATTTGATGAATTCCGTCTATGATGTCTATGATGGCAGCGAGAGAATAGTGACTTGCGTTCCGTTTTCAGTAAATTAACCATTAATGTGTGTAGAGAACATATTTACATTTAAATGTATTTCTCAATGTATAAAACGTTTTAAATGAGCACCAAACTACTGAATGCACCTTTAATATCAGTGTTTCTTGTAAATTTCTCCACCTTCCTCAGATTGAGAGCATCTCCAGTGTGCCTAACGTGACAGTCGGTTACTATGTGACCCGTGGAGAGATGGTGTACACTGCCTCGGTGGTGGTGGAGGCTCTTAGCATCTATGGTATTGAGAGATTGATGGCGGACATCCGGCAGTTTGTGCCGCTGGTTCAGGCGATTCCCATCCCAGCAGTCCCCTGGAGACCCAGCCCTGCCATCTCATTGATGCTGAAGACAGGTCAGGCTCACAGCTCAATCTCTGTCATCACATTAATGTGTCAACTCTGCCACACATGTAATTTTCCATATCATTTTAGGAATACAGCCATCGTCATCAAAAAAAAACATTTATGTACCTAATACTATTGATGGGCACTTTTGAAACACTGCTTCATGAAGCTTTGAAACCTTTACAAAAATGTTGTTTTAAATCAGTGGTTCGGCGCACGTATCAAACTACCAAAGGCTTTGTTACGTCATAACTGTTTCAAAATGTTGCCGTTGGCACTTCGAACGCTTCGAAACAGTGAATCATTTTGCAAAGCAATTGATTCAATTTATTCAAAGCTTTGAAAGGCTTTGTTACTTCCATCACTACCTAATACTATTTGTCAAACTCAGGTTGGATGTAATTTAAATCAAGCCTAATTGTATCATGATGCAGCAGGAATGAAGATGTAGAGCAAAGATGGGAATCCTTTTAGGAGCAGTTCAATGAAATATAACGAGAAAATCAATAAGGCACAGGAGACACAAAAGTCAACGTAACAGCATGTAGTTCAACAAGAACGATACCAGACCAAGAACTGAGCAAACCAAGGGCAATAAATACACTGGATAACAAGGAAATAAACAAGATACAGGTGAACAACATAATCAGTAACCATAGAAACAAACTTGGACCTAATCAGAAGCCAAGGAATCAGGAACTTAAAGCTGGGCAATTTTCGTCCGATTTCGAGCCAAAAGCAGAAGTTGAACAATTTCATCTTTAATGCAGCAAGAAAGAAAACGAAAAGAGGGAGATCTTTAAGTTCTGTTGGCAGAATCTTTAAGTTATCAAATAGCAGAAATTTAGCAAACTGTTGCGCCTTCAGTTCGTGTTGTAAAATTGTAAAATGGATAATCTAAGTCTTCCAAACCACGTGTAGCCTATCCAGCGCCTCTTTTATTCATTTAGCTACTTGATCATTAATTTACATGTTTTACTTTCACACTTTATTTATTTACTATTATTTCATATTTACTTAATTTTATTATCCCGGGAAATGTGAACCGTTAGCCTATAACTGTCTTAATTTATTTTCTTAATATTTCTCTTGCTGCCCATATTGTGATTTTTTTTTTTTTTAAGAGAAGTAGGCCCATTTCATGTTAAACAAGTTTAAATAAAGCTGCTCTTGCTTTTCATTGAGACTGATATTATTGCAGTGTTCTGACATATTATAGACTGATAATCATTTTAATTATAGGCCTATAATTCCTTGTTTAATTGGGCTAAATGTTTTTAAATAACGAGGAGTAAGCTAATCTATCTATTCTTTTATTATGCAGCGTGTTGGTTATGCATTGATACGTAATGAAATTAAAGGGCAAATGTAATATCAATTTAATAGTAAAAGTAGGCCTACCCTAATAATAATAATCATTTGTATACATAAATTGGAAATGCTAAATCCTCTTGATATCGATAGCTGATGCATTTGATAGGCTATCTCTCTATAATAGCCTACAACATGGCGACTAGGCACAGGGGTTTTATCGCACATATTTCACTCGTACAGTGTGAGCAGACAAGTCACGCTCAACGTTTTGGCTTTACATCGCATACGATCTACTTGTACAGTGTGAGTAGGTAACCTTTGCTGAAATCGCACAGAAATCGCACAGTGTATGTCCAGCTTAATACAGGAACTATGAACATGAATGTCTCAACAGAATTAGAATATGACAAATTGGTTCTCAAGTGTCTTGTAAATAAAATGTCATGATGTCAAGTTGGCATATTTGTTTTGACAGCTGAAACAGCGGTGAAGATTTTTAGAATAATGATTTTTGATCTGTTCTTCAAAACTATCATATGGGTTGGAATATAGCATGCTGGCATGGACACCTTTTATGGTGGCACCACAAACTTTGTATTTCAAAGTTTATTTCTTTAAGACAGTTTCAAGCTGAAATCACAAGACATTTGGCTCAGTACTGTATAGCTACTGATATCTAACCCATGTGAAATCTAGCCTCTGCCTCCTCTACTATTACAAATCAAGTTTCATATCATATGCTGTGCGTTGCTTAGCTTGAAAAATTGTGGCTTTTTTTTGTTCCTACTCATAATCGATGACCTGTTTATAGATATAATAAAACTTTAAAGGGGTCATATTATGCTTTTTCCCTTTTTAAACTTTAGTTAGTGTGTAATGTTGCTGTTTGAGCATAAAAAGATCTGCAAGGTTACAAAGCACAAAGTCCACTCCAAAGTGGGCTATTTTATTTAACAGAATCCACTTTCAAAGAACTACTACGAACTACTCACGCTTTTTTAAAGGAGAGTAAATGATAACAACTAAGAATTGTATGTGTTTTTGCTCAAGATATGCTTACTGTTTGTCTCTAAAAAAGTAATCACTATAAACCAAAGACTGGTTAATAAAGATATTGGTTAATAAAGTAAGATTGTATACATAAAGTATATTTGCGTTATTTATCATATTTAATTATTGCAGATTTGCGTAACATTTGGAGTTTGCATTTCACTGTTTTTATTCATTTTGAAGAATACTGAATCTGTTTTCGTGCAACATGCTCACATTAATCTAGAACAGAGGTCCCCATCCTGTTCCTGGAGATCTACCTTCCTGCAAAGTTCAATGCCAACCTTGATCAAACACACCTAAACAAGCTAATTAAGATCATCAGAAGCATTTGATAATTACAGACAGCTGTGTTGGATCTGAACTCTGCAGGTAGGTAGAGCTCCAGGAACAGGAATGAGCAGACCTGGTTTAGAACTACAATAACCATAATGTTTACACAGCGCACACCTCTGCACCTTACTCCGAATTTCTCTTAACAGGAGAGTTGCCAGTCAATAAATGGGAGAACAAAGGAACTTATGTTACTTATTTGAAAAAGTAACTCAGATATTGAAAAAGTAACTCAGATATGCGTTACTTTACTAGTTACTTGAAAAAAGTAATCTAATTACGTAACTCATGTTACTTGTAATGTGTTACCCCCAACATTGTTTAATGAATCAGAAATGAATCAAGCATTCGCCAATGCCATGGTTTATAAAATATAATGCTTTGAAGAATGGTACCCTGATGGTATCGTGTATGTTCTACATGTTTCAGCAACTTCTTCTCATATGGTGTCTTCTCTGTGCATGTCTTTATGTTTGTGTGTAGTTCTGAGGTTTGTAGGGCCAGGATATGACCTCAGGTCCTGCAGATTTACTCAGATGATGGAGCAGAGACTGGAGAATGCTTTTGCTGAAGCCGAGGCCATAGTGATGAACTCTCACAGCGGCCTTGCTGTACAGGTTGGCCTTAACTTTCAACTACCTTTAGTAACCTTCAAAACTATAAATTGTGCATGTCAAATGAGGTTTGTCAGACTCTATACGTTTGCATTTTTTGGGGGGAAAATGTATAATGCTCTTTCATTTTCTGTCATAATTCTTTAGTTTCTCTCTTCTCTTTTCTCACAGATCTTGAGCACATCTCAGTCCTTGGGTTCTCCTGCTGTATCTCTGATATATGTGGTGCATAATGGCAGTGTCTGTCTCAATGGCACAACAGCCAGTAACCTCCTTAGCCACCTGACTGCTGAGCTTGTTGGCTACTTCCTGTTTTACCCTCCACTGATCACTGCTGAGCGTAAGTGCTTGGCGTTCCTCAGTTATACACATAGGATGTAACATATGCAATTGTTACAATTTGTATTTCCTTTTTAGATAGTATAGTCTTGGTATAGTATGCAATCCTGACAACCTAACAATATTTCAGTATGATACATTTTTGGTTCATATTTATAAATATGAACCATCACATGTTAGTTAAAACAAACAAACAACCAAACATATAGCTACATGTTTAACATTTATGTTTAAAAAAGTTTTTCAGGACATGATCATCTAAACATGATAGAGGCATAATAACATTAATGATTCTCTTCAGAGAGATGAAGCATTTCCTGTTTGATTTGTAGTCTTCACAGGTTCATGCATACATGGGCCAGGGCACAGCAGGCACTTACAAAGCCAATTACAAGGAAAAATAATTAACAGTAGGGAATCCCAGATACACTTGTGTGTGTGTCTGTGTGGAAAGAAACGGTTCCTCTAGCAGCTGTAATGTGATGGAGAGAATATCACACACCTCACTGTCACACTTTTGCTCATGCTGACTGTGAGGTTGTTTGCTTTCTCCCCGCAGCTTTGTCTTTGCTTTGTTGAAGTTTTTATTTAACTTTGCATAAAGTGAAATGCATTTATTTACAGATAGCGTATGTCAGGACAACCACAACCTCAAATAAAAGAACACTATATAAAATAGCTGATTAGAGATCATGGAAGTTAAAAAAGTTTCTAAAAACAACTCTTACTATTTATACAAATGCATATCCAAATAAATTATAAAGAATACATGTTGTGCCATCTAAGAGAGTGAGAAAAAGGAAGATATATCATACAAGGTTTAAAACATTTAAATAAACAAGTAATTGTATTAATATAAAATCAAGTAGTAGAAAATGTGTTTGATACATTGGTTTTTAACAGATCTTAGTTGATATCACTCTTATCAAAGCTCTGATTTCTGAGAGACGCAAAACGACAACGCGGCTATATTTGATTTGTGATTGCGCTGTCCTTAATTCATTCATGAATTTACCACTCATTTGTGTATCATATCATACAAGGTTTAAAACATTTAATAGACATATCAAATAGTAGAAAATGTGTATGATGTAGTATTTTCTGAGAGACGCACAATGGAAGCGTGGAAATTTGATTTGTGATCACGCTGTTAGCCTGTTCTCATTTCATTCATGAAGTTTACATTAATTTGTCTTTCATATCGTACAAAGTTTAAATAGACATGCCAAACAGTAGGAAAAGTGTATGATGTAGCATATTATTTTAGTTGATATAACTCTTTCAAAGCCCTGGTTTCTGAGAAAAGCACTGAGAGAGCAATGCGGCTATTAGCAATTGTGCTCTACTCATTTCATTCATGAACTCATTCACACAGGGCCCTATCTTGCACCCAGCGCAATTGACTTTGTACACCGACGCATGTGTCATTCCTATTTTGCACCCGCGCAAAGCGCGCTTTTCCCTCCACAGAAGCACGTCGCTAAACTAGTGAATGAACTTGCGCTCCCTGGGCGGTTCAGCGCAAAAAAGGAGGCGTGTTCCGGCGCAAACAATCCCTGGTGCTATTTTGCTGTTCCATTAAACAATTGCGCCACTGACCAGAAAAAACCTAGTCTAAAGTCAGTGGCGCGTTGCGCGTTGTTCATTATGCTATTTTAAGGGCGCATGCTTGACCATATAGCGTGCACAACGCGCATACACTTTGCTCATGTAATCTACACAGATGCAACAGTTATTTTTGCAAATCATAAATTGTTACACTAAAAAAATATTAACACATGATATGATGGAAATCATTGTGGTGTGCCACGAAGATGTGAAAAAATAGGCATAAATCTAGCTTACAAATTATTCAGGCTAATTTTTTATTTAATTTGGGTGGGTTTCTCCCATCCCCATACAACACAACTTCTCTGTCTTTCACTGCTCTTACAAGAACATCAGTCTCCTCGGCTGTGAACCGCTCCTGGCGTGCGCCTGGTAAATACGCCATAATAATAGCAATCCATAATGGAACTTGCGCACCTGCTTTTAAAGGGAATGTTGGATGACGCTCTGATTGGTTTATTCACGTTACGCCCAAACCACACCTATGAATAATGAAGCTACTTCAGACCAACCCATTTTAGATTTGCGCCGGGCGCAAGAGCCATTTATCCCACCGGGAAAATAGCAACAGCGCCGAGACCCGCCCACAAAGTTACTTGCGCTTCGCGCTTTGACACTTGCGTTTCAGATCGTTAAAATAGGGCCCACACTCATTATTTCGTAGTGATTTTAGAGGTTTATAATATCGTGCTATGCTTTCCCCTGGCTCACCTTTTAACCAGCGAACACAAGTCTGCAGATGTGTTATTTGTTTTGAAGCCATATCCGTGCCTTTCCGAGTAAGGTAGTGGATGTCTTTAAGAGTACTATGTTAGTAGGTACTACATTTGAATTTGAACGAACTTCGCGATCATTAAAAAAGTATGTTCTATATAGAATGAATGTAATCTGGATGTACTACATCTGCCATGTTGTCATGATCATGTCCCATCACCTCCATCCATAAATCGTCTCCCGTGGCCTCATGGGATGGTAAAGTGTCCATCGTATGCGCACTTCAGAATCTCACCGGAAGTAGTAGGTCATATGGGTACTTTTCGCCTACTGTTTTTCAAATACTATGAATTCGGACATACTACTCTGTTGGCATACTGTTTTTCGCATACTATATAGTAGAGAAGTATTCGATTTCGGACGCAGTTATTGAGTCATTCACCCAACAGATTTGTTTAAAACAGCTTCATACAAGACACTGAAACACCACCACTGCATCGGTTGATACTGCTTTTTCTTCATTGGTTTTTATCATTGTTTTGATCATCATTTTGGTAATGATTTATTTTTTTATAATAAAAAATGGGACCTGTGACCCTGCAGAGGATAAAACAGTTTGAAGAATTGATGGATGGGTTTTAAAGAATACATTTTTATATGAATAATTATATGCATGTAAAAATTAAACACTGGTTAAAACACTTGTTCCTCAGATTAGACCTTAGAAGACCTTGGTGGAGTAATTCAACAGCTGTTGGAATTTTACAGGCTGCTTAGTGATTCTGCCTTGAAGACAGGTTGTCAGCCAGAGCCTTTAATCACACTGCCAGTATGCAATTGAGTAAAGGTTTCATTTGGGGAATGCGGCTAGTCTCTCTGTACTGTCTGTCGGAGAGTAGATGTGCTTAGCTAAGCCTCTAGACCCAGGATCAAAGCAATGTCTTTGGAAACAAGCTTTCTTATCTTTTCTTCCTCTCTATAACAGTTTCTCTTGCTTTATTTCTCTCCCCTCTTCTTTCCTCTGCAGCTCTGGAGTACCATAACCTCAACACTTCAGTAGCAACCAGGCCATTTTGGATAATCACAGGTAATCATCTTATTGATGAATGTTCATTACTAGCCATATATATATATATATATATATATATATATATATATATATATATATAATATTTATTTATTTATTTTTATTTTTGTTTGCTCTATTGACTTTTCTGACATTTTCCCTCAACTTTTGTTCTGGAAAACTGAGATTTCCATAGTTCCTTCAATAAGAAGATGATTTTCACTCTCATTCCCATTATTTGGAGTAATGTGGTGTAAAATCGGTTGGTTTTGTAGTTTTTACTCCACATCTATCTACTTTAACATTCTTTATATGCTAGAATACTCTTAAAAGCTAACAAGCTTATATTGGTGTTGTTATATTACAAATATTTGCACACAAGCTTTCTTTTTTGCTCCATTTGCAATGCAAACCATTTGCGCCAGTGAGTTTGTATACATATAATAACATGCTGCCATTTATATAGCAAGATTAGATCATTTATATTTATATTCTATGTAATGACATCAAACCATCTCCTATATTGCCTCAGTAATTAATCAGTTAATCAAGAATTGAGTGTGTTGAATAATACTAGTACTCATGAATTGGTAAGGGACACACAACGGTTGATCCAGTTTTGACTTTATTTGGAACCATGTTCACTGGAGGAGCAAAAATAGACGAAATGACAAAGTAAAATTTAGACATTTTTGTCATTAGTTTCATCATCGTTTTGGCCATAATTTTCTTTATATCGTCAACCAAGTACAAAATAATTTAGAATTAACTATTGTGAGCAAGACTCTATAGCAGTTGTTCAGCAGCAGCTCTGGTTCTCAAGGTCCTCGTCCTGAAGAGTATAGCTCCAACCCTGATTAAACTCATCTGCTTGTGACTTTTTGGTAATCCAGAAGAGTTGATCAACTTGTTCAGGTGTGTTTGATTAGGGTAGAACCTAAATTCTGCAGACATTGAGGGCCAGAGATGAAAAACCCTGCTCTACAGCAAGATTCCTTCATTTCATGTCTCTCCCTCTCCATATCTCTCCAGTTATTCAGGATGTGGAAAACTCCTCTTTGGAAGGACAATACCAGAGCTTTGCCAGTCTGATGGAGGAGCGGTTGGCTGAGCTCTTCATGGTGGCCCATCAGCAAGGCGTTCGCTTTAAACGGGCAGCAACAGTGGGCAGTTTCACTGTCCAGGTACAAACTAATGGAATTTCCAAGTACTAATTCATAAAGTAAATTTATTGCGAAAATAAATTCATTCTGAATTAATCGTCCAGCCCTATGTCAGGTGCTAAAAATAAACCACAGAGTAAAACGTTAGAGCAGGCTTTTGCCCACGGCACTCCATATAACAGAGACTCGTGAAGATGGAATAATTTGAATAACGACTTGTTTCGTTATTGGATGAATCAGCGCTTGTGAATAAATCTTTAGTTTTAAATGAATGATTCAATGACAAACACTTCTAAATAAAGGGAGAAAAATAAAACACATGAATGAGTACATTTTTGAGTATATACTAGTCCTTTCCATGTGGTCAATATATATAAACTATTATTTTATTGAATTTACAGAAAAGGTACTTTTCTATATCGAGATATATATCGTAATCGGGATATTAGATTTTGGTCAAATCGGCCAGCTTCACATTTTCTTTAGAGCAGTTAGCATACCTAAACTCAAATGAAATAAATGTCTGCACTGTAGACTAGTCAGAAATAATCTACTCATTTTACCATTTACCATAATGTAAAAAAAAAGCACATTTATTTTATAAAAATCTATTAAGTAATGTCCCACTGTAGCCTACTTAACAAACACATTAATTGTATGAATATGACTAATACTGATGAATAAATAGGCCTATAAGTTAAAGATATTAAATATTAGATATTAAAAAGCAGTTTGTTAATACTGTTAAGTAGCCACCACACTAATTTAAAAATAAACTAAATAACATAAAGTGAAAATAAAGTGGCGTTTTGAGGTTATGGAAACAACAGTTAACATGACGAATACACAATACTTCATGAACTGTTAATGAAACATGAAAACTGCTCCTGATAAACAGAATGCACATCATAACTGTATGAAAATCCTTCCCAGCTAACACACGTCAAACCAGTTACGTGATTTATTGGTACTTTACTTTTATTTCATGACTTTCGAATTGACATCGTAACGATGTATGCTCAGTTTCTCTTGCTCTTATAATATACGCAGTGATAGGGCGCGCAAAGTGTACATATGATGGAGACTTTACTATCCCATTATGCCATGGGAGAGGAATTGTGAATGGCAGTAAAGCAACGCAACTAACGCTATCAGCATGGCAAATGTAGTACGTTCAGATTACATTCATACTACACACATTCATACTATATAGAACATACTTTTTTAACAGTCATGAAGTAACTACTTGTTCATAATAAGTATCTATTTAAGAGAGTATGCAATTTCGGATGCAGCCACATTGTCACAACACCCCCAGTATCCCCCCCTGTAGATTGTTTGATGGAAAAGGTTTAACATTCAGGTTTACCAGATAAAACTGTCTACAGGAAGTGATCAAGCTGTGTTTCATTGCATTCAGATGGTTAGTATCAGGCGTGTGCATGGGCCAAAAAACCCAGCTGAGATGACCTACTACGCCCAGCAAAATGATACCCCACTGCTTGGCACATCTGCAGCCAAACTTCTGAACACAGTGGACTCTCAGACCATGGCGCTCACACTGGGATACTTTGTCCAACTGCAGGCTGAAGGTCAATATTATGTTTTCTTCAAGTTTAACTAGAACTATAGAAATGTAACTATATGCCAAAATTAGTGAACACAATATGGATATGTAACTAAGGATACTTTTTCCAATATATTTTTTTTGTGATACATGTGCTTGTGGTAACACTTAACCCAACTTATCAAACCCAGAATATTTCCCAAGAATCATGAAATGTCTTACTGAACACAATTTCCTGTGACATATTTCCTATTGAACAGGAAATAGAAAAAAAACTGTCAATGACATCACAGTCCATCTAAAACATGATTTGTCACTTGCTTTTACTAGTTAGTGTCAGACGAGGGTCAAAATTTTGCATGACCCTGTTCACCTGGCTGCAAATACCATATATCTCCATTAAGTATACTGTGGTATACTATCACAAATATATAGTGAAAAGTAAAAAAATAACATTCCTTTCATTTGCAATTCATTAAACCAACTATGTACTATATGATCTACTGAAAGAAGAAAAAGTATGAGTACTGAAATGTTGCTAATGTAGTCAATAACATAATTATTGTTGTGTAAACTAATATATTTCCCACCATGCAGCCGTGGTAAAGAATCCACCCAACAACCTGTGGATCATTGCTGCAGTGCTAGCACCCATCAGTGTGGTGACTCTCATCATTATCATCATCACCACGGTGCTGTGTCATAAAAACAAGAGCGATTTCAAAAGCGATCCAATTGGCAACTTCAACCCTCGAGTCAAGGTATGGCAGTGACTGGACGAATATCCTTCTTGACCATTTCCTATAAAGCACTGCTTTGCTCTTTAACTCTTTCATTATAACTCATTATGGTATTTAGTACACTCAGCATATTTTATATGCTTCATCAACTATTTTTTCTCAAATGCTTGCATGCTTTTCTTGCTTGCCTCTGGGAATACATCCCAAGAGAGCTTATGAGAGAGAGCTAGAAATGATTGATGACTCTTCATGCTGTTTTCTCTCATTTAGACTGCTTACTGGAGAGACGTGGGTTATTACCCTCAGGTAGTTATTCAGCCCTTCAATCATCCCACCTGCTGCTCTGGATCCTGATGTGCACACAGCGTTAAGGATTATGTGTAGTGTAGACAGGTCTCAGGGACAAATACTAATGATTTTGCACAATTATAGGGTTAGTTCACACACACACACACACACACACACACACACACACACACACACACACACACACACACACACACACACACACTATATTTGTGGGGACTCTCCATCAGGGCCGTTTCTAGCCATTCTGACGTCCTAGGCGAAATCCTTATTGGTGCCCCCAGTCAAATTTTAAAAAGCAACATTGGTATTACTGGTATTAATTAACAAATACATACATACCAAATTATATTTGTATATATTTGTTAATAAGGATTCAAATTAATAGCCAGATGCCTGTATAGCCCTAGGTCTATAATATATAGCCTATATTTGTGCAGTCCCATAGTTGCTAAGAAATTGTTCTCAGACATAACTACATAATTATGTGTTATTAATACATTTCACATGAAAGTAATAAGAATAAATACTGATTCAGTGTGGTTTTTGTTACTCATTGATGCGTGAACATCCCCTTTAAATAACGCAACATGTTGCCACACTGATTATTTTAACAATGCATTGGCGCAAAAACATTTTGGAGGTGCAATTAAGAGAAGAAGGCTTTATAGAGTCAAATAATAAAAAAAGCTAATTCTGTATGATTTATAAGCTTTTTTCCTCACAGGGTCCTCAATTTAGGTCCCCATGTTGACATGAGTCCCCATGAGTCAGTGTGCATTCAGGTTGAAGTCCCCAACAGGGTAGAAAAACATGAACACACACACATGCCTTGAAATTCTACAAAACATCAAGCAAATCATACAGATTCGGAATGACACAATGGGAAGTATTTATTAAATTGCACTGATTTTTTTGAGTGAACTATTCCTTTAAAATCGCTAACACAAAATTTTGGATTAAATAAATATGAATATTATGTTGAATTATGTCAATAGTACAGCAGTATTTTTTAATCTTTAATTTATTAGGATCTGAATGTATGTGTGTGTACATGTGTGTATTTGTGTGTGTTGTGTTCCTTTGCTTTCTTGCATGCCTAAATAAGCTGAATATTTTAGGAATAAGGTCAGAAATTCTCTGATGATTTAGTTGAAAATAGGCTAGAGGGACTATGGAAGGGACAGCCTCTTTGTTATAAAAATGCATTTAATACATCAATTCAGTAAAACCATAAACCTCAAATGCTGAAAGAAATGCAGACAGCAGCTCTCTTTTAAACATGTCAAATAAGTCTTATTTATTATAAATAATGATCTGACCTGCTTTTCCCAATACATCCTCTGGCCTAGTTTATCATCCTGACAAACTACTGCCTGAATTTTGCTTGACCATTATAGAACACATACTTGCCTTCAGTTATCCAGCAACTGTGGATATTATTTGCAAAATTGTATGCAGTGCATTAATGTTACAATGCGGTGGTAGCAGTGCATGAAGAATACGAAGAATAGTACAATAACAAACAATTACAAACACTTTACAATAAGGTTTAATTCATTAACATGAATTAATTACTTTAGTTAACATGAACTAAGAATGAACAATACTTCTACAGCATTTATTAATCTTTGTAAATATTGATTTTAACATTTACTGATAAATTATTAAAATCAAAAGTTATATTTGTTAACATTAGTTAATGCACTGTGAACTAACATGAACTAACAATGAACAGCTGGATTTGTATTAACTAACATTAACAAAGATTAACAAATACTGTAATAAATGTATTGCCCATGCTTAGTTCATGTTAGTTAATACATTAGCTAATGTTAACAAATTAAAACATATATATAATCGTAACCTATAAATAACAGTCTTAAATAAACTGAAACAGTCTAGAATAATCACAGGAACTGAGAAGGGAATGAGATGACGCTTTGGGAATGCCTCTGCGTGATTGTGTCTGAAGTACGTGTGTGAAATCAATCCAATGGCGAGACTGTACGTCACGGGCGGGTGACGTCATGACCAAGAAAGCATAAAAGCGCATCCGGAATGACCAGTGTTAGCTTCAATTAGCTGAAGCAAGTTGATCACAGGGATGAAGGAAGTATAGCAGGGTGACGCAGCATCTCAGGGAACAAGGTAACCAGAAACGTTTTCTCTCGAGGGAACTCGCGCTGCGTCAATGACGCATTGAAAACCACAATACCAAAACCCCCATGCTTACAAGTGCCTGTCTGTGTGAACTCTACAGAACTAAGACATGAGCACAGGTCAGAGCCCAGGTCCAGGTTGTAGAACCTTACAAATGTGAACAGAGAGGACCAGCCCACCGCATCACAAACATCTTGAAGGGAAACCCCCGAAAGTAATGCTTTAGAGGCAGCCATACTCCTAGTAGAGTGAGCTGGCCAGAGACCTCATAAGCAAGAGAAATAGCTTAGACTATCCACTTGCTAACTTTCTACTTGGACGCAGCTGCAAACAGCTGATCCGTTTTCCTCCAAAGGTCAGCTCTGTTGACATAAGCATCCAGCACTCTCACTCTCACTGGATATACAAAGTTCAGCTTCTCCTGGTCCTGATCTTTGAAGGGAAGAGGGAAAAAGGCTGGCAAGACTATAGGCTGGGGCATGTTGGTTGGCACCTTAGGGACATAGCCCGGTTTTGGATATAAGAATGCCTTGACCATCCCTGGTGCAAACTTAAGGCATGTAGGGGGCACCGACAGGGCCTGGAGGTCTCCAGTTTCTTTAAGAGACGTGATGGCTAGAATAAATACTCTCTTAAGGATCAGACACTTTTCTGGAACAGTCTTAATGGGCTCGAAGGGAGCCGCAGATAAACCCTCTAGAACAATGGCCAGATCCCTGGCTGGCTTGGCTTGCAGGCCTCAGGGGATGATGGATTGTGCGCCCTGCCTGAGACCGAAGGTCCCTCCTGATCAGAATCCTGGACACAAGATCCAGGAGCCAAGCCAGCCTGAATGGCTACTAGTAGTAGACTGTTCTCTTCAGAACTCCTGGGAGCAGGGCAATCAGGGGAAATGCATACAGACATAGACTCGGCCATGTCTGTACCATGGCATCTAGCCCCAGGGGGTTGTGTGAGGGAGAACTGAAGTGTGTCATATCCTGAGACACATACAGATCCACTTCCGCTTGGCAAAATATTCTCATATGAGCTGGTGGTGAAGTCTCTATTCCCTGGGCATCAGCCCCTGCCTCAACAGGATGTCGGTTCCTAAGTTTTAGTACCCTGGAATGTAGTATACTGCTTTCAGAGAGGACAGCTTCCCTAGGGACTACAGGAGGATCTGGTGCGCCAGTTTGCATAGTGGTTGCGAACGCAGACCCCCTGATGATTTATATAGGAGACCACCAATGTGTTGTCTGTGCAAACAAGCACATGATGACCTCTCAGATCTGGGAGGAAGTGCTTTAACATCAGAAAGACAGCCACCATTTCCAGGCAATTCATGTGCCATTAGAGATGATGATTCCTCCACAGTCCATAACTGCTCCACAGCCTGTGAGTGATGAATCTGTCGTGAGCATATCGAGATGAAAATGAGCTCCTAACATGGGACCTTGGGACAAGAACCCCTTGGGGAAAACCTCTTGGTCTTGAGTCACCACTGCAGGGGTCTCATGTACAGCAGGCCCAAAAGGTATCATGTTGGAGACAACTGCCATCAGACCCAACAGTCTCTGAAACTGTTTGACAGTGAGTTACTGGCCTAGCTTTATCTATTTTATGGCTGTGAGGATGGCAGCAACACTAGCAGGTGATAGGCGTGCCTGCATCGTCACTGAATCCCACACCACACCAAGAAAATGAGTCCTCTGTGCTGGAGAAAGCACATGCTTCTTGGCGTTTGGTCTCAACCCCTAACTTTTGCATATGGGCAAGAATGACATCTCAATGTGAATCACCACTTGCTTCGATTAAGCTAGAATCAGCCAATCGACCATATAGTTCAATACGCGGATTCCCTGAAACCTCAGTGGAGCCAGAGTCACATCCAAGCATTTTGTGAAAGAACCCGATACTGGTATGATTCGCCTCCGAAAGCAAACCTTAGGAACTTTCTGTGTTGTGGAAGGATGGATACATGCAAGTATGCATCTTTTGGATCTATCGTGACAAACCAGCCCTCGGATCTGATTTGAGTCATGATCTGCTTCAAAGTTAACATCTTGAACTTGAACGATTGAGATGACGTAGATCTAACACAACCCGGACACAACCCACCATCCTTCTTTGGAACAATGAAGTACCGGCTGTGGAATGGCCTCCTTGCCTAAGAGAGTTTTTACTTTTTGCTCCATTAACAGAGCCTGTTTGTAGTCCACTAGGCTATTGTGAGTAGAACCCCACTGAAGCGAGGTGATCTAGAACCAAACTAGATTATGTAGCCTTTTTATACAGTCTGCAGGATCCATTGAGGTTTGGTAGACGTTTGGCAGAAGCCTCTACTCTGCCAGATGATCTACTAAGGGAACCAGACTCTCGAAGATGGCCTTTAGTGTACTCAGAGTAGCCACTTCAGTGCCCTGAAGTGAATTGCCAGGGAACAACCGATCTGACTGCTCTATTAACCTCCCAGTGACACAACATCTTGTGGTGGGAATTGAAAAAACGCTGTAAACCGCTGCGCCCCTGGGCACAGAGGGTTGCGGGGTTAGCTGAGTGGCCTCCTGAGGGCACAGAAGTGGAGTGGGCACCGTATAATGAGGTGTGCGCTGAGGAACGCTGGTGTCAGGACTTCTTCACAAGGAGAACGGTCCTCAGATCCGTTTTCTGCTTAGGAGGCTTCGACTGAGAGTGCCACCCGACCCCCATGATTTTTGAGGAGGGGCACGAGAAGCGACAGATAGCTTGCAAACGCCTGTTTAACCCTGTGCATCGCCCCATAGCCATGTTCAACCCCTTAATATCAGAATAAAAATAAACCTTAGGGCTGAAAAGACGGGCAGAATATGGCTTATTCCACGACCTTACAATCTCTTTGTGGAGGTTGGAAAAGAAAGTGAAGGTCACATTTTTGGTGACAGAAAGCACTCTCGGACAGCCAGTCTATGCTTATTTTAGACATGGCACGAGTTATGACCCCTACCAGCTCCTTATACGCAGGGGACAGAAGTGGCGAGTCTTCAAGATCCCCTGCCTTGATGCTCAGCACATCTACCTCTTCAAAGCTAGACAGCTGAAGCACTGGGCTCTCTTCCTAGGCTGAATCAGAATCAGAAAGAGCTTTATTGCCAAGTGTGCTTGCACACACAAGGAATTTGGAATTTTAAATGGCCTGTGGGAAGAATATGTTCCTGTGCCTAGATGTTCTAGTGGCCAGTGATCGGAGTCGCCGTCCTGATGGTAACAGTTCAAACAGGTGGTGTCCAGGGTGAGTGGAGTCTGTGATGATTTTCCCTGCTCTCTTCCTCACTCTGGAAGAGTACAGGTCCTGGAGGGTTGGCAGGGGAGCACCAATAATCCTTTCTGCAGTCCGGATTGTGCGTTGTAGTCTCTTGATGTCAGATTTGGTAGCTGAACCAAACCAGACAATGATGGAAGTGCATAAGACGGACTCAATGACAGCTGAGGAGAACTGAATCAGCAGCTCCTGTGGGAGATTGAACTTCCTCAGCTGAAGAAGGAAGTACAGTCTCTGCTGGGCCTTTTTCACAATGGAGTCAATGTGATTGTCCCACTTCAGGTCCTGAGAGATGGTAGTGCCCAGGAACCTGAATGACTCCACTGCTTCCACAGTGCTGTTAATGATGGTAAGTGGGGGGAGAGCTGGGCTGTTCCTCCTGAAGTCCACTATCATCTCCACCTTTTTGAGCGTGTTGAGCTCAAGGTTGTTATAACTGCACCAGACAGCCAGCTGTTCAACCTCCAATCTGCAAGCAGACTCGTCACCGTTTTGGATGAGGCTGATGACAGTGGTGTCTTCTGCAAATTTCAGGAGCTTCACAGAGGGGTCTTTAGAAGTGCAGTCATTGGTGTACAGGGAGAAGAGCAGTGGGGAGAGAACACACCCCTGGGGTGCGCCAGTGCTGGTAGTGAGAGTCCTGGATGTGAGTTTCCCCAGTCTCACGAGCTGCTGCCGGTCTGTCAGGAAGCTGGAGATCCACTGACAGATTGAGGATGGCATGGAGAGCTGGGTCAGTTTAGCTGAGAGAAGATCAGGCATGATGGTATTGAAGGCCGAACTGAAGTCCACGAATAAGATCCCATTGCATAAGATGCATAAGTCCCAGGTCTGTCGAGATGTTGCAGGATATAATGCAGTCCCATGTTGACTGCATCATCCACAGACCTGTTTGCTCTGTAGGCAAATTGAAGGGGATCCAGCAAGGGTCCAGTGATGTCCTTCAGGTGGGCCAGAATCAGTCTTTCAAACGACTTCATGACCACAGACGTGAGAGCGACAGGTCTGTAGTCATTAAGTCCAGTGATTTTGGGGTTTTTGGGGACGGGAATGATAGTGGACCGTTTGAAGCAGCAGGGAACTTCACACTGCTCCAATGATCTGTTGAAGATCTGCGTGAAGACTGGGGCCAGTTGGTCAGCGCAGGCTTTCAAACAGGCAGATGAGATGCCGTCTGGGCCTGAAGCTTTCCTAGTCTTCTGTTTTTTGAAGACTCTGCTTTTTTGAAGACTCGGGAGAGCAGGAGATGATGGGGGACATGTGAATTGCAGATCAGAGCGGGTGTGTGGTGTGAGACTAGGCTTTTCAAATCTGCAGTAAAAAGCATTCAGCTCATCGGCCAGTTGTTGATTCTCAGCAGATCGGGGGGATGGTGACTTGTAATTGGTAATATTCTTCAAGCATGTCCAAACTGAAGCTGGGTTGTTGGAAGAAAACTGGTTTCTCAGCTTTTCAGAGTAGCTTCTTTTAGCAACTCTGATCTCCTTTGTCAGTCTGTTTCTGGCCTGGTTATACAAGACTTTATCCCCACTTCTGTAAGCATCCTCTTTGTTATGACGAAGCTGTTTGAGTTTCCCAGTAAACCATGGTTTATCATTAGTGAATGATAAGAATGTCCTGGTAGGAATGCATGTATCCTCACAGAAGCTGATGTATGATGTTACAGACTCTGTGAGCTCATCCAGATCGGTGGTAGCAGCTTTATTAAAATCCCAAGAATTATTAAAAGAGAGTCTGGGTACCTTTGTTCAGTTTCAGCTATTTGTTCAGCCAGCTGTTGTAGCGCCGCGCTCACACGCGTCTGGAGGGATGTACACATTCACGAGAATGAACGAGGAAAACTCCCGCGGCGAGTAGAATGTTTTACAGTTTATGAAGTGTGCCTCTAGATTAGGAGAGCACATTTTCTTCAGCGTTGTTACATCTGAACACCAACTTTCGTTAATGTAGAAACACAAACCACCACCTCTCGTTTTCCCTGTTAGTTTCTCGATGCGATCCGCTCGGAACAGCTGGAAGCCCGGCAGATATAGTGCGTTGTCCGGGATGGCTTCACAGCCAGGTTTCAGTGAAGCACAGTGCAGCAGAGTTTGAAAAATCTTTGTTAATGCGGGTGAGGAGAAGAAGTTCGTCCGTTTTGTTAGGAAGGGATCGGAGATTCGCAAGGTGAACACCAGGGAGTGCAGTGCGGGCTGGCTTCCCACGTCTGCGTCTGGCCGCGCGTTTTAAACACACAGCTGCGGCTCCGACGAGGATATCAAACAAAACGTCAGAATAATAAAAAACTGCAGAAATGTTGTGTGGTGTGTGTTTCCTAATGTCCAGTAGTTCGTCTTTGGTGAAACTGATCGGAAAAGAATGACTAAACGCAGAACAAACGAACAAAAACAACACAATAGCTGAAGAGCTCCATACCGAGGCTGCCATCCGCGGCGCCATCTTGATACGTTATTGGGGATACGTCCATTACGAATAATGGATAATGTCTTGTGAGTACTTAAAGAAACAATGTTTAAGATAAATTTATAGCACTGCATGGCAAAATACCTTAATATCATTGCACATTGTTGCCATATTGTAAAATAGCATTGCTCAGAACTAACTGAGAACTAGCCTTTAAATTATTATATTTTTTAAGATCCTAAAAAAAATGAAAAATCAGAGTCTAAATTAAAGTTAAGCATGTTAATCTAAACCCGCCAGTCATAATTTATGGATATAAATAGCGGTTTATGCATTCAGGTGACAGCATCCTCTAATTTGTCTATCATGAATTAATTAAAATTCCCTTCAGACTATTAATTAATTCTAATTTGAGTCAAGTCTCATCTTTAAGCCCATCCATTGCCAAATCTGTTTACCTTCATTAGATTTAAGGATTATATTAACATGTGAACTCATGAACTTTCCTTGGTCTGATCTAATGCAGTCAGATTGTTCCAGTCATGTAAAATTGTTAAATCCCATTTTACGTCCCCTGACAAAACATTTTTTACAGGGTAATAATCAGTGATGGCTTTTATATTGGGGAGAAGTTTAGTAGAAAAAGCATTTTATTCGTCATCTGTTGACAGATCATAATATCATAAGAAATTAGCAGTGAAACGGGAAAGGAAAAAATCAATTTATATTTAGTGTATCTTAGTTGTATTCAGTGATAAGACTGTATTCATTGCACTTGAAATGATGAACAATCCTCATAACTTCTCATTTTAATGTAGAAGTCATATATCTGAGAGCACATTTTTTATGCCTGAAATATAGTCATTTGTTCAACGGAATTATAACACCAAATCATTGATTTGGTAACAAAACTAAATAAAACACTTTTATCTGTCTTAAATGGGTGATATTTTATAGAAACCCCATGCACTGTAAAAAATGACATTTTTATCATTTTTTTTACCATTTTTGGGTATAAATGTATGTATCTAGGTTAATTTGGTGATGTTAAATATAATTGTTTAATTAAAAGAGGTTCATTTAGATTTTACCATTTTTTTCCCAGTGTGGTGTATATAAGAAAAACCTTAATGTCTCTAATAAAATATGTGAATGTTTGCTTGTTGCTTAGCCTGTTCAGGGGTTTGACTATGCCAAGCAACACCTGGGTCAGCAGGGTGGTGATGAGGAGACCCTCCCGGTTACTCAGGAGACTATGGTTCTGCCCCACCCCATTCGAGATGCCCCTCTACCTTTAGATAAGCCTGCACGCCAGGATGGATCATCTTCCAAAAAGAGCCTGACCAGTGAGATGAGGAAAAGGTATGTGTGAAGAAACCTAACACTTATGGCATGTCGTAGTTGCTCAATATTCATGTCACAGCTCTATCAGCGATGCTATGATTTGGCGCAGATCCACAAAATTACTTGTCATAGACATAACCTAAAGTAGACACAGTGTACAAGAGATGGTGAGACTTGTTTGCTAATTGGTTTTTAAATAAAATCAGTGCTCAGGATGTCAGTATGATCTTAACACATTGTTAATGAGGTCACTGCCCTCTTAAAATTTTGTCTTATTGTTAAGGTGACTCTCTGATAATTAATTTCAAATGATTGGATGAGCATACTGTAGCTTTTAGTTCGTTTCATGAAGGAGTATGATAAATGGATCTTGCTTTAGGCAAAGTGTTCTCAGAGCAGAATCTGTTTGAGTTAATAAGTGGATATGTTCTTGATGTAGACCATTTATCTCTGAAAAAGTTGAGATGTAGTTCCTGAAGACATTTTACTGCCTATGTTCACTGAAGTTCCACTGATTAATATGCAAATCATGAACTACACTACCAGTCAAAGGTTTTTTTAAGAAATCTCTTATGCTCACCAAAACCATTTATTTGATCACAAATGCAGTAAAAATGTATTGTGAAATGTTATTTCAATTTAAAAGAAGTTTTCTTTTTGAATATATTTTAAAATGTAATTTGTTCCTGTGATGGCAAAGCTGAATTATCAAGCAAATTCATGTGACCAGTCTTCAGTGTCACATAATCCTTTCTAATATGTTGATTTGATGCTCAATAAATATTTTGGTAACACTTTACTTAAAGCCTTTATATATAATGCATTATGAAAGTATTTTAATGTAAATGTAATTTTGTATGGTCTCGTGAATAATTGTAACCACAATTTATAATACATTATGCCATTGGAATGTATAACATAAAACACGACAAAAAAACAATTTAATATGTAACAATGAATCTGCAAATATAATGCTTTAACTTTTGTTACAATTATTTATGAAACGATATAATGCATTATAATTGTACATTATTAATACCTTTATAATGCATTATACATAAAGGCTTTAAGTACAGTGTTACCAATATTTCTTATTATTATCAATGTTGAAAACCGTTCCCTTTCGAAGGAACTCCTCACTGTGTCATGACGCTATGGAAACGCTTCTGCTTCTGAAATAGAAGTCATCAGCTTCTTTGTCTTCAGTAAGCCGCATGTTTAAGTGTTTGTGTGTGATTGTCTACTCTGTTTTTCTGTCTACTAACCGTAACCCCTTATTCTGCTACCCCCTATCAATCTACTAATACTCAACTAATACTCTAATAAGAGTTAATTGACAAATAGGTACAACCTTACTTATAGTCAACAGAATGTCTAAAGGGTCAAAATAAAGTGTAACCAGTTATTTTTGTTGTGAAATAGCATACAGAAAAACGTAAGACAGTTTGATTTCAAAAAAGTATATAACCAGAATCACTGACCGTATGTAACAGTGATGTAACAGTTGAGCTCCCAGGTAATGATGCAGGCTGTTTTACGTATCTTTTACACTATCAAAGCAGACACATTTTACTGCTGCTGCTGTCTTGTCAGTCGTGGTGTATGAACAAGTGTGCTGGCAGTGTAGATGTGACATTATATAGACTTTTTTATTCTAATCTCATGCAAATGTTTAGTTGCAATCCACCACACAGCTGTATTGCATTTGTATGTTGAATTTACACATTTAATTAACACATAACTGTTCGGTCCATGTTTAGAAATATTAGCTTTCTGTACGCACAGCTCAATGCGCAAGTGAGAGAGAATTTCCATATCTGGAAATTCATGCATCACAGTAGCAACACCATAGCTACTATAAATAAGATATATACAGACAATACATTGAATCAAAACTCCACCAATGCACCCAACAAACACATCTCAGACACAAGGTATACAAGTCATGATCACATTTGCTTAAACAGTCTCACGGCAGATGGAAAAAAGATATATCACTCTCTAAACATAGCTAGCACTGTATCATGGAGGGCGTGAGATTTTTACTTCATGATGGAAGACAGCCTCTCTACCATTCTTTCTTATCCAATTTCATCAACAGAGGGCAGAGAGCACCCATTACTAAGCTAGCCTTCTTTATCGATTTGTTAAGTCTGTTTTGTCCCTCTCAGAAATCCCCCTCCCCATCATACCACAGCATAGAAAATTACAGATACCAGTACAGTATCATAAAAATTCCTTGAAAATACCGGAACACCCTAAAAGATCTCAATCGTCTCAAAAAGTAGATATGACTATGACCCTGTAATTAATTCATGGGATCACACCAGTCTAACTTATTATTTAAATAGACTCCCAGATATTTGTAAGATTTACAATTTTAATATCCACCCCTTGAATGGTTACAGGAGCTAAGTACTGCGTTTTCTTTCTGAAATCTGTTACAATTTCTTTAACCTCGCTCCGTTCCCACAGCTCTCGGCCCTGCCCGGCTTGCCACACCCACCATGGATAACAAGCCAGAGTTCACCGCTTATTCTGAGCACAAGCCCACCTTGAATGAAGAGCCAGAGTTTCAAGTTTAATTTATTTATAAAGCACATTTAAAACAACCTTGGTTGATCAAAGTGCTGCACAAAATTATCTAGGTTCATTTATCTCCAACAGTAACAAACACAATCATAAGACATTAAATGCACAAGACTACAAATGGGTTTTCAGAAGACTTTTAAACTCAGATACTGTGGTTGCTCTTTTAATAGATAATGGCAATTTATTCCATAACCTGGGACCAGCTACTGCAAAGGCTCTGCACCCCTGCATTGCAGTCTAGATCTGGGTACTCGTAGTAGATGACTGGTCTGTGATCTGAGCAATCTGACCGGTTTGTGTTCAGTAAACAATTTAGAGAGGTATTGAGGAGCGAGATTTTTTAACGCTTTGTACACAAACAACAACATTTTAAATTCAATACGATGAGTGTAGAATAGCCGTGATGTGGTCCCGTTTGCGACTGCCTGTGAGCAAACGCGGGCGGCCGCATTTTGGACCAGTTGAAGTCTATGAATAGATGAGACTAGCAGCTCTTGATACAGCAAATTACAGTAATCAAGCCACAATGAAATAAAAGCATGAATTACAATCTCAAAACTCTTCCTACTTAGGAAGGGTTTTAACTTTCGCTAGTCTTCGGAGATGGTAAAAGCCTGAACTGACAACAGTATTGAATTGTTTGTTCAGTTTTAGGCCACTATCCAGTGTAAAACCCAGATTCATGGCATCAGAAGATCGATATGGAGTGAGAGAACCCAATTCAATAGTGCTCAGATCGGTTTTCTTGAAAGGCCCAAACAGAACAATTTGTGTTTTGTCATCATTCAGATGGTGAAAATAATTGGTTAGCCATGTTTTCAAATCTTGAACACAGTGTATTAATTGATTCATGGCAGACCTGTAATTGCACATAAATGGTATGTAGAGCTGCGTATCATTAGCATAGCAATGATAAGACACATCAAATCTCCTAAATATAGAACCAATGCAATGGGTAGCATGTACAATGAAAACAGTAACGTTGCCAAAGTTGAACCCTAAGGGACACCACATGTCATATGCTACAGAAGTGCTACAGTGCTGCTTCCCTATATTTACTGAGAGCGATTACCAGAGACCACAGAGCTCGAGCCCATTGCAGAGTCTGTCCAGGTGCGTGAGCCAGAATCAATGGCGTCACTAAGGGGATATTAGTGGAGTTTTTCAGAAAGGATTGGAGCCCCGCCCACACTCCCATCGCTGAGGTGCATACTATAAGCAGAGTCCCTGCTGAATTATTACGTAATGAGCTGGATGATTAAATGTTTCAAGGTCTCATCCAGTCCCAAGTCGTATTCCTTGCTGTTGATTCAGACCAGTCTCAATTCGTCTTTGTCGCTGGTGGATGAAGAAATGTTTCAAGGTCTCCAGTCTCCACTGGTCCCATCTAGTCTTAAGTCGTCTTCGTCTCTGCTGATTCAGCCCAGTCCCAAGTCATCTTCGTCTGTGCTGGTTTATCATAGTTCCAAGTCGTCTTAGTCTCTGCTGGTTCAGTCCAGTTCCAAGTCACCCTCATTGCCGTTGGCTCTGCCAAGTCTCCAAGTCTCCCATCCAGGCTCCCTCTCCCTCCTCCTCTGCCAAAGCCACCCAGTTCCTCATCCTTGCCTCTGTTGTCTCCCTGTCTCACTAAGTTCCTCCTCCAGTGCTTCTGCCCTGCTGCTCAGATCTGCCTTAGACTTCTCAGTCACCAGCTCTGGCTTGGTCTGTGTATCCCTTAGCTCCAACTAAGGCCTCTGTGCCCCAGACTCCACCTCAGCCCTCCGACCCATCAGCTTCACCTTGGTTCAACGCTTGCTCGGCTCCCTCGTGGAGCCTCCACCATGGCTCCCTCGTCCCTCTAGCTCCACCTTGGTCAAATGTTCACACTTCCGATTCTCCAGCTGCACCTTGATCCTCCAACCCTCTGTAATGGCATGTGTTTGGTTATAATTAGTTTTATTATCTTGTTCTGTTTAGTTTCTAGTCATGGTTTTCTTTGTCATGGTATTTACCTGTTTTCCTGTTCATTCATTTGTTGTAATATTTCTGATTAGAAACCCGTTTCCTGTTTTTGTTAATGACCATTCTCTGTGTATTTAAGCCTTCTTTTTTCTTTGTTCTGTGTTTTGCAAATAACATTATGGTTACTCGCTCTGTTATTATTAAAGATTGTGTTTTTTAGGTAATTCTGTGTCTCACATCCTCTTTATTGGATTTACTACACAGCTGACATGTGACAGGAATAAATTACAATTTAAAATGAAAACAGTCATTTTAAATTGTAGTAATATTTCACAAATAATACAGCCTAGGTGAGCATAAGAGACATTTAAAAAAGTCATAATTATTCCAAACTTTTGAAGGTAGTGTCTCTAAAGGAAACAGTTTAGTATGTCTTTCTAACATTTTGGTAGTCAGGCTTTTTGGAAATAGTCATCACAAAGTTATGTAAGAGGAAGCATAAACAGAAAGAAAGTCAGCTGTGTTTTTGTCTGATTCTGAGATCCCTAAAACTCTCACAAAATAAGTTAGGATAAAATATACTTACAGGATAAAATATACTTACAGCAATAAGATTATTATTATTATTTGTTTAATCATTTTATTGAAAATGACTGTACTGACCACACAGCTATGTGACAGTAATACTCTCTAAATTGAAGTCTGACCACTCAACAACTTCTCTCAATTTACACTAAATAAATTCTTACATAAATACATACCAGCAACTGCCTGTAAAATAACGTTTTCTGGTACTATAGCATTTCCTTAATATATTGCATGCAATATGTAATTATATGTAATTTATTCTAATACTAAAATATAAAAACTAAGGGTCAGATTTACTAAACAGGGCAAATCAGTGTGAGATTCCAAAATCATCAAATCATCAATTCCAAAAAAAGTGCAGATGGGAGTGGAAAGTTCAGCGTGTGAGTGTGATCTACTGACAATGCACAAATTAAATCTGGGTGTAAATATATTATATATTAAGAAGTGAGTGGAATCTTCAAAATCAAAACACATCAACATTATACTATTAATACCTTTCTAGCTTAAGCTCAGCTATTACACTCAACTGTCATTTTAGCACTAGTTTTTGAGGCGTGTGTGTGTCTGTTTTATTGTGTGTCCTTGCATTTATACGAGATGAGGATGCAGACAAAGAAAATGACATAACCATCCTCTCATTTCACACATGCACAGACTCACTGCTGCTTCTTGTTGCTATGGTTACTTGCAGTAGATTGCCGAGTGAGGACTGTTCCGTCATCAGCAGCGAATCAGTGAAGGAGGTCTCGGGAAAGGGCTTGAGAGTGCAAAAAGCCACAGCGCAGCAGAAACTCACAAAGGAAGAGACGAGAAAGAGTAGTGGTGAGAAATGACTCCACAGTTTCAGTACTTTTTGCACTTGTGCTGTCAGGCCAAAAGCCATTAATAAAATGAAAATTATTATTTATTTATTTTTTATGTCCTGATCTTGTGAAGACAATACAGTCAACAATATATATACATATATATATATACATATATATACACATATATATACATATATATATATATACATATATATATACATATATATACACATATATATACATATATATATACATATATACATATACACGCACCTAAAGGATTATTAGGAACACCATACTAATACTGTGTTTGACCCCCTTTCGCCTTCAGAACTGCCTTAATTGGCTTTATGCACAGCTGCACTACTTCCTGAACTTCAGCCAACTCCTTTGTTTCCTGTCTGCCATTATTGGACAAACTGATTAATCCAGGTGTGTCTGATTATTGTTGTTGCGACTACAGAGGTCAGGCACACCTGGATTAATCAGTTTGGCCAATAATGGCAGACAGGAAACAAAGGAGCTGGCTGAAGTTCAGGAAGTAGTGCAGCTGTGCATAAAGCCAATTCTATGTGGCATTGATTCAACAAGGTGCTGAAAGCATTCTTTAGAAATGTTGGCCCATATTGATAGAATAGCATCTTGCAGTTGATGGAGATTTGTGGGATGCACATCCAGGGCACAAAGCTCCCGTTCCACCACATCCCAAAGATGCTCTATTGGGTGAGCTTGGAGATCTGGCCATTTTAGTACAGTGAACTCATTGTCATGCTCAAGAAACCAATTTGAAATGATTCGAGCTTTGTGACATGGTGCATTATCCTGCTGGAAGTAGCCATTAGAGGATGGGTACATGGTGGTCATAAAGGGATGGACATGGTCAGAAACAATGTTCAGGTAGGCCGTGGCATTTAAACGATACCCAATTGGCACTAAGGGGCCTAAAGTGTGCCAAGAAAACATCCCCCACACCATTACACCACCACCACCAGCCTGCACAGTGGTAACAAGGCATGATGGATCCATGTTCTCATTCTGTTTACGCCAAATTCTGACTCTACCATCTGAATGTCTCAACAGAAATCGAGACTCATCAGACCAGGCAACATTTTTCCAGTCTTCAACTGTCCAATTTTGGTGAGCTCGTGCAAATTGAAGCCTCTTTTTCCTATTTGTAGTGGAGATGAGTGGTACCCGGTGGGGTCTTCTGCTGTTGTAGCCCATCCGCCTCAAGGTTGTGCGTGTTGTGGCTTCACAAATGCTTTGCTGCATACCTCGGTTGTAACGAGTGGTTATTTCAGTCAAAGTTGCTCTTCTATCAGCTTCATCAGTCGGCCCATTCTCCTCTGACCTCTAGCATCAACAAGGCATTTTCGCCCACAGGACTGCCGCATACTGGATGTTTTTCCCTTTTCACACCATTCTTTGTAAACCCTAGAAATGGTTGTGTGTGAAAATCCCAGTAACTGAGCAGATTGTGAAATACTCAGACCGGCCCGTCTGGCACCAACAACCATGCCACGCTCAAAATTGCTTAAATCACCTTTTTTTCAAATTCTGACATTCAGTTTGGAGTTCAGGAGATTGTCTTGACCAGGACCACACCCCTAAATGCATTGAAGCAACTGCCATGTGATTGGTTGATTAGATAATTGCATTAATGAGAAATTGAACAGGTGTTCCTAATAATCCTTTAGGTGAGTGTGTGTGTGTATATATATATATATATATATATATATGTGTGTGTGTTGAGCTGACTCCATAGACATTTGAAAGGATGTGTGTTCTTGATTTGAAAAGATTCTAAAAGGAATGAATAATAATGCTGTCTCCAAAATACCTTCTTTTGGTCAAATTCCAATGCAGCATTGTATCCAATGTGAAGAATACAATCCCACAATGCATTGCACCAAGCTCTTTGGAAAGAATAAATCCATGATGGTAGGCAAAGTGAACAAATGTTGATTCATAAATACTTGGGTATTTCTTTTACCATGGGCACTTTTGGTCCTAGGGTCTTAAATAAACTCTATTAACCCTCACAGACACATTAGCAACATTGCAAACACGTTCAACACTTTTGTTTAAAGCAATTAAATAGTAAGTATTGGCCTGGTTTCACAAACAGGGTTTAGGCTAAACTAGGATTAGGTATTAGAAAAAAAAAAACATTACTAGTGTGCATCTTAAGATAAAACAATGGTTTTGAGATGTCTTAAATACATCTTAAGACATATTTTAAGATATATCAGTGCAAGTTTCTTTCAGTTAAAACAACTCAAACATGCATTTTAGTCTGGGAGTCTTAAGCCTTGTCTGTGAAAGTGTTTTTTTTTTTTTTAAATGAAGATAACAACTACACATAACAGTAGCTTACAGAGAACATTTGTGAAAAATAAATACAATTTTGCATACTTTTAAAGAGTAGTCATTAAAGAAAAAATATACTTCACAAGTTTGATCTGAATGTAATATTTTCAGACACCTAACTATTTGTTATTTACAATTAAATAAAAATTTATTAAATTTATATTAAGAGTAAGTTGAACTTAAGAGTGCTTTTTGACCCACTTAATTAGGACTTTAGCACATCTTTATGGCCTGGTTTCACTGACAAGCAAGGATTAGGCCTTAGTTTAATTAGGACATTTAAGACGCTTTTATAAATGTGATGTGGTGTGCATCTTGAGACAAAACAATGGCCATGACATATTTTAAGATATGTCAGTGCAAGTTGCTTTCGGTTCAAACGACTCAAACATGCATTTGGCCTGGGACTAGGCTTAAGCCATGTTGGTGAAACCAGCCATATATGTATTTTAATAATTACTTCTATTGCCTTGGTTAAAAATATAGTTAGTTTACTGCTGAATGTACTGACAAGTATTTATGGTAAGCTACAATGACTTTAATGTCAGTTCTGAATGTAATTAAATGTATTTGTAATTACACATTTGTATTGAAGTTGCAATTTACTAAAATAAATGCTTCTTTAAAGCATGTCAAATAACTATTAAAACCTGATTGTAAATGTACTTTAAAGTAAAACTCTTAATTTGTTTAGTGGCCTTTTATTTAATAATATTACATTATACATACAGGTGAGGCAAAAAAATCCACTTGAAAACATGTAAACAAAGTTTCTAGACTATTTTAAGTCATAAAGTGAGTTGTATGTAGTACAATTTAGCTTAATGCTTTGGCTGGCAGGTAGGTTATGTAATGATCATACTAAAAGGAGTAGCAGGTGCCCGCCTCTGCCCTCTCAAGTTCAACTGCGTCCCACATTTTTCCAAAGTAAATCTGTGGTAAAAAAATTAAAATGTAACGTTCCCCAATTGAGAGCCATTGAGGCAAACTCAGTCTGCCCAGCCTGATTTACGGTATCTTCGTAAACCTTCCATACCTATCATTCCGCATCAGCAACATGTGTATATCAGTCTGCATCAGTTAAGCAACTAGTAAGTCAAATTGTGAACACATACAGTATGTTCTTTTACCACGGGCAGAGAGATGTGTGTAGTAGTCTACCAAATTAGTAAAAGTATAAATCCTTTAGTTTAAATAGTCATGTGAATAACCTGTAAATCTTACTGTAGTTTTTGTTCTGAGAATTGACATGACTTTCTTTTCCTCTCCTGAGGTCCTCCACAACTAATCACATTATAAATCATGATAAATGATAAAACACAGTATATACTACATTAAGGTAATTCTAAGATAGCGTCTTATCTGTGTGAACCTATAGCCTGTCAATCAATATTAGGTCACCACAACACTACTGCATGTGTTCAGGTTACTTGTGGTTATTCATATATTAATTATATAGCTTAAGCTATTAATAAGACTCAAAATCTGATCCACCTAAATGTATAACCATGAGCTTATTATATGCATCCTAAATATATACAATTAAATTGTATTTTCACAATGTTTGCATAATAAAAATAAAAAAGCAACTTTATTGGTAATGATGCACAAGTTCTGTTCACAAGTGATATGTACTTTTACGCATCACATATTTTATCTCAGAGCTCTTTACTGACATGATTATTTTCATATCAATTTACGACCAGAAGTGAAATGTACGAAATTGTCAATGTTGTCCGCTTGCCGCAGGGCCCCCTCAAGCACGGGGCCCAGTGTGGTCGCAGCGGTAGCACCACCCTAAGGCAGGCCCTGGTTTGGGTGCAGTGTGAGGTGGTTGGGGTGTCTCCCTATAAGGTAAATGGGGTTTTATAGGACCTTTTTACCAAATGACCATCCTCAGCAGGAAAAGAGTGATGGAGCTCATGAATATGAATGAGAACCTCTCTTCTGACATGATCCAGTCTGTCACTTTGGCTACCAGCATCACTGGGGAGAAACAGGGTCACACGCACATTTTTGCAGACTCATGCATCCTCAAAGACATGCAGACTGACACAGATAAAGGCACACCTGTTGACGCCTAATTTAACTATTTTATAATCTTTGGCAGAGGTAGTAACTGGCATACAACACATATTTCAAATTAATTTGAAGACTGGCCTGGATCACGCATAGACATCAATATACAACCCTCAACTCCACATGCACACATAAATAAACATGTTCCTCACAATAACAACATAAGGTGACATATGTTCAAGTTCTGTTGGCACATGCTGCATGTGACCTTTGTCAGATGGAACTTTAGTCTGGGGACTAAAGAGATGAAGTGTGCCAGACCAGAATTTGTAATAGTTTAGTCTTAAAAAGCTAAAAAAAAATACATTTACTCGCATGCACACACACACACACACACACACACACACACACACACACAAAACTACTTCACTAATTTTCTTTTTAAGAATTTACAGTAGCGAGAACTCTAGATGTTAAACTGTGGCATAGTGATGCAACACAAATCTAAATCGTTCTCATAGTTTAAAGCAACTGTTCTCTTAAAATAAAACTTCTGTGAATATTATACCTATATCGACTACATTTATGGTGCTTTTTGGTGTTTTAGTCCTTATCAGTGCTTGATTGATGTGGCCACTTTGAACTGTTGTGATATGTAAAAGAGCTGCATGAAGAGTCATTACATTCTACTTCATATTCCACAGAAATAACAGCAGTGAATGATGATAGAATTATATATGTTTTTGTGTGTTTTGAACTATTACTTTAAGAGAGTCAAGTTCCATTCCTCAGATACTGAGTATAATTCTTCATAGTTAGGGCTAATGTATAGTTTTGCTTATCCTTCCTTTGCTTTTCCATGTTCATATATTTAAATATTCTTATATTATTAACATTTATATATTCTCTTAGAAGTGGACAACTATAAGATAATCTGTCTTGAGAAATGGACCAGTTAATTAAAATCTAACTATATGCTGAAATCTTGGGTTTAAACTTTTTCCCATTTTAAATAGGAAATGAGAGCTAAAGGAAATAATTAATCTTCTGCAAGTGATAATGTTAGCCATGGCCGCTGTCACATAATCACAAAGTGAATTTGTCTATATTCTGCTTGTATAATCTGATGTAGTGTTTGCAAGCTTGTTGCTGCCATGAAAAACAAAAGTTTTTGTTTTTGGCAGATCATTATGATAGTTCTTCAGGATCACTTCAGCTTATTTCTATAAAACCAATGGCAGCTCCACCCACCTACTCGCATCCCGCATCCTCTGACCGCAGTCAGGACTCTGCCATATTAAATGGAGAGGTAAGAATTTTATCACTGACAGTCTCAGATGGCAACCTCTGACAGACCACAGTCTGTTGACTGACCTTATGATGCATATACACACAAAAAAATATGAAATTGACAGTTCATTACTAATTGGCTGACTGCTATGCAATTTCTGCAAGTCAGGGCGCACAGGTCGGACACAGTCTGGCAGGAAACAAGCCTCTACAAGACTGTAACTGTACAAAGACTTCATTTAACATAAAGGCATATTCTTGTCAACCAAAACGTCTCAATGAACACTCTTGCTTAATTGATCAAATTTAGGTTTCAAAGAAACCTGACACAGATTTCTTTTAGAATATCATAGTACCTATGGGAAATTAATTTGAGACATTTTTAATGGATGTTTTTTTTTTTTTTTTTTTGAGTGGATGATTAGCCAGTCCACCTTCTCTCTTTCTCTCTATGTGTATACAGGTGAATTTGGCTCTGAAACAGAAGTCAGACATTGAGCACTACAGGAATAAGCTAAGACTGAAGGCCAAGAAGAAGGGATATTATGACTTCCCTTCTGCTGAGGGGAAAGGCAGCACTAAAGACCTGAGTCAGCGACACAAGTACAGCCACGACAGGCCTCCACACCCTCACAGCAGAGCTCTGGAACAGGAGGACGACAGAGGGTCCACGTTTGTGAAGTATCACAGGAGGTGAGTGATTTTGCTTGAATGGGAGTGTGTATTTTTAACAAGATAAAGATGTTTTTGTGTATGTGTACATTAATACCTAATACTGACATTTATGACATTTAAATAAATGTGTGGCCTTGGGTCACATTTTTGAAAAGTGCACTTTGCAAAAAATGTAAAATTAAAAGTTTTACTTTAAAGTACATTTTAAATCCTTATGTTTTAATAGACGCTTGCATGATTTATGTCAGCAGTGGTTTGCAAATAAGACTGAAAATAACAGAGCTGGATCTATTTGCAAAACAACATCTGACAAACAACTGTAAATGAGGCTGGATATGGATATTTATTCTATAGCTCTGGGTCTGCGGTGGGCTCTGGCTTCATCTCCATGTGGGGCTTCGGCTTGTTGTTTGTGGCGGGCTTGAGCTCTGCCATGGGCTCTGCTGTGTTGTCCTCTGTTGAAGGCGTGGCTGCTGGTGCTGCATGCACTGCTTGAATTGGAGTGTGTATTTTTTGACAAGATAATGTTTTTGTGTATGTGTACTTTAATACTTATGACACTGTCTCTCAGATTTGTTGATCTACACAAATTATAGCTCAAGTATATGTCTCTGCCATTGTTTTGTCTCATGATGCACACCAAGTTCAGCCCCAACAAAACGTTGTCAAACGTTTTCACTGAAACGCTGGTGCGTTGAACACTCTGTTCTTATGACAGCTATGGCAGCTGAGAAGGCCATTCTTTGTGTTCTTTTTGAAGAATTTTCGGAGCCTTATGAAATCGGTATAAATACGTGTCTTATACTGCAAAATAACAGTCACTGCCCTTGCCGTCCATAATAAAAGAGAACATCCCAATCGAGTGAAGGGATTTGTGGATAACGTGGTTCCTAATTATCGTGATACAACATTTGCCTCGCATTTCAGGTAGGGGTGCACCGATCCGACTTTTTCAGTACCGATACCGATGCCTGGGCTTTGTGTATCTGTCGATACCCGATACCGATCCGATACTATTGTTGAATTAATAATAAACTGTATATCTTCCACCTTATACCTTCCTTGAAGAGACTAAAGGCACCAGACTTTACTAACTGAACATAACTAAGACAAAATAACAGATGTATGTAAAGTGTTAAATTCTTATTTATTTAAAAAACAATTGTGCATTCAAATCTAAAATAGAATGTAATCAAACTTCTTTAAATAAATAAAATGTAGCAGTGGAAACAAAAAACTCAGTCAGTAATCTGACAGTTACCAAACATTTTTTACACTACAGATAATTGTTTTGGTATATAATCATATCAATATAAAAAAGTAGCATTACAAATTAACAAATAGCCTAATTTTCTGCCATATGCAATTTAATAAAAAATATCAGCTAGCTAATAACAACTTTGTTCTGGTTTCACCTCCCTATCATTCACCTCTAAATGATTGTAGGCTAGGCCTATTTATTTTACTACACATTGTCAACAGAAATAAGCTGAAATACTGTTGATAATTAAAAATAATTCTTACCCACTCTTGCTAAATTGGGTAAGCACACTTGTGTTCTCTTTTCAGATGCGTTCTGAGTAAATTAATAAACTGATTGGTGAGTTCAGTGTTGGACAGATCAGTTGTTCTAACCAGTCGTTAAAATGACTCGGTTCAAAGGAGTCATTAGATTACGAATTGGACATTAGCAGACGCGTTGTGTGCGAATCCCGTCTGTTAGAACATCGTGAAAGATGTCAACACACAAAAACACTTCATAACTGAATATAATTTGTCTCCCGTTTATTGAAAGTGTGCTTTATGTCAGCTGGTCAGAGAAGAGTCAATGTTTTTTGAGCGCAATTCACACCCAGCGATAATTCAAGGACAAAATTGTCCGTATGTGTCACGTGCAACATGGTTTCGGTCTTCCGACCTTTTGATTTGGATTAATATGTGAAATATGAGAAAGAGCTTACAGCTAACACAGTGATTATTTTGAAGACCCAGAGAGTGTGTGCGGGGGAGGAGCTCTCCGATTGTTCTCTCTGTCACTCAGTCACAAGCGCAGCATCTGTTCTACATCACTCGTAAATCAATCACAATAACTCATCAAATTAGGCTTTGGCGGCCGTCAAAAAATGTTAAATGCAGCAAAAACCCTGACTTTGCAGTAAAACCACCTCCCCTCGAAACATTTAATTTACTTTGCAGACATTGCAAACAGCCGACGAACTAGTTGGCGTGGCAAGCGTGAAATATCTCCTCCACACAGCCGACTCTCTGGCTCGCTCCATGTTGCTTCTAGCATGTGACACACGTGCAAGCTGACGAATGACGTAGGTTCAGCTGCAACGGAAAAAAAAACAAGAAAAAAAACACCTTGCTCGCCTTGTGGATCTGTTCATTTTTCCGATCCCCGATCCAGCTATTTTGTCAGTATCGCGGCCGATATCCGATCCTAATATCGGATCGGTGCACCCCTAATTTCAGGATGAAAAGACAAACATTTCATGTGAAGGATAATCCACTTCTTACCTCCAAAGCTGTGTTATGATCTACATTATATGACCTTATTATTTTCAATGTGAATTTTAGGCTTATCATTATTGCTCACTATTGTTGTGCTATGATATTGTAATATTTACCATTATATAATCAGAGGAATAAAAGTTTATAAAAGTGTCACTCCACAATACAATGTCAAAGTTTATATACATGTTGCTGCTGATTGGGCTGTCATTTTTGACACACCCACCAAACAAAAGAAAATGTATCTCCAACACCAGTGCACACCGTTTCCAGGAAACATGTCATTCAACCTGGAAACCGTAGCAAAACTTTGAGCTTGAACGTGCCCCAGATGTTGTTTTTTTCAAAGGCTCGTTTATAAAAGCTATTTAAATGTCCTAATTGAACTAAGGTCTAATCCTGGCTTAATCCAAGCCCTGTTAGTGAAACCAGGCCTATATTTCTTAACTCTCTTAGGACATTTGTGACCATGGACCAACAAAACATAAGTCATAAGTCGCACGGGTATATTTGTGGCGATAACCAACAATACATTATATGGGTCAAAATTATAATTTTTTCTTTTATGCCAAAAATGATTAGTATATTAAGTAAAGATCATGTTCCATGAAGATATTTTGTAAATGTCTTACTGTAAATATATCAAACATGTATTATTATTAGTAATATGCGTTGCATTTGGACAACTTTAAAGGCGATTTTCTCAATATTTAGACTTTTTGCACCTTCAGATCCAGATTTGCAAATAGTTGTATCTCGGCCAAATATTGTCCTATTTTAACAAACCATACATCAATAGAAAGCTTATGTATTCTGCTTACAGCTTTCAGGTGATGTATAAATCCCTTATTACTAGTTTTGTAGTCTAGGGTCACATTTTTGAAAAGTGCACTTTGCAAGAATGTCAAATTAAAAGTTTTACCTTAAAGTACATTTCAAATACTTCTGTTTTAATAGTCTTTTAATTTTGGAATGCCTTGAGGGCTGTCTCCGGGCAGGCACTCATTGGTCTTTTGATTTAGACCTGCCCAGAAAAACATATAGAGGCTTATGCCATCATAGTGCATGAAGGGGACCAGATCAATAAACCTATTTGTGTTCCTCAAGGGACAGATTCTCATGAGATCCATTTTTGTTGTTGGTCAGATCTTCTGTCAGCAATGGGTTGCAAACCAGACAGAAAATAAAAGAGCGGGATCTATTTGCAAGTTTTTTTTCTTTATTAATCAAAATAAACCCAGGATCATACTTTGGCATTCAAAAAACAAAATCTCAATAAACAGAACAACCATAGTAAAGATAAGATCTGACAAACAACAACTGAAAATGAGTGCTATATACCAAGAAACATTAGGGACTAAGTGAGGTAATGAACAAAACAGAGGTGAGACACATGAGGGCAAATCAAACACTATGGCAACATGAACAAAGACATGGAAATGAACAGTGCAAAAGTGCAACTCAGTGCAAAAACCAACTCAAAGTCCAAATGAAACACAGTAAAAACATGACACTAAAGAAGTCCACTTATTCTGATGTTTTGACTAATATACAAATATCAGTTGTAAATTATTTAATTATAATATTATATATTTAATTATATAATTATTATTAACAATAGATGCTATTTTTAGTGCAAAATAGCAACTAGATTCTATTTACACTAAGTGAAAATAACATATATTTTTAGCAATAGATGCTATTTAGCTTAAGTACAAACAATGATAGCTCCTATTTACATTGTTTAAATAGCAATAGATTCTATTTACACTAAGTGCAAGTAGAAATAGATTTTATTTACACTAAATGAAAATAGCGTTTCTTAGCAATATGCTATTTGCACTAAGTGAAAAAAGTGATATATTCTATTTACACTATGTAAAAAAAGATGCATTTTCTTTGCAATATATGTACATAGTAGTTAGGTGCTATTTATGCTCATAAATAGTGGCAGATACTACCGGTATTTGACCTCAGTGTTGTTGTACATAAAATAATAACATAGAGTGCAAATTAGTTTATATATTAAAATTATTAAATGAATGCCACCTTATTGGGACTATAAAGTCCTCTCTAACTGATAAACACTTTATTATTAAACACACGTTAGACCATTTATTTCCATCTGATCTGATATGTGATGGCAAAAGGTAGTAGAGTAAGTTCGGCAAAAGGTGGATTCAAACCTTCGATTTGCATCAAAACTTTCTTACGTTCTAAAACTTAGGGTTATTGCTAACCCTCCCACATTATGTATTAAGTAAATATCATCAATGTAAAGCATACATCAATAATGATTATTTTAAAGGCTTTGCAATGTTAGTACCATAATAAATACATTTAACACAATACATTTTAACAATTTTAACTTTAACAATTCATATCTTGCTGAACTAAATAATATAGATGGACTGTGTGGCTGGCTTTCTCTAACATTTGGCAAATGACCACCATAATCAATATGCAGTGAGCTTTGTCGACTAGCTGTTAGCAATCATGAGCCTTGATGATGAAAACATTGTGTGCTCAGAAATGTCTGTTGTTCTTTCCCCTGGTGTTCAGGAGTAGACACAAAAGCCGCTGTCACAGACACGACTGTATCAGATATCCAGTACAGCCTCTGCTCAGTCTCATTAGCTGACTGAAATGCCTTCACTTTGGAGTTTTGTCTCAGTGTAAATATTTAATTTCCTTTTTGGTTCCATTGGCACTCTGTCAAGTCTTGTGCAATTTGCTACTCATTGTATAATGAAGAGGAGCATATCGTCGCTGTCCGATGAAAACCACGTATGTCCATTTTGCCGATTTTGAGATTTTTCGACGGATTGAATGTCCAGGTTCATTTCCGTATACAGTATGCGTCACATATCTAAATGGCCAATGAAAAGTTGTGAAAACATGTCATCTGATTTTCACGTATATCCATTTGGTGTCAAAGCTGTCAATCACGCCGCGTATCTCCCGCCCTGTGGAAGCATCTCGCTGGTCTCGCCGGTCTCGTGAAATTGTTTCATCGAAGCTCAGCACCGGATAGCCGAAAGTACGACATTGAAGCTCTCCACAGTTTAGTTCTAATCTAGTTCTTCACAGATTAGTTTGCTTGCTAGTATGTAAATAAACTCGGTCTCTTTGATAAGATTCAGCCTTTTTTTCTCAGTCAAACTGATCAAATTATAGCCTGTAATGCTACTGTCATGATTGTCACTAGAACATGCCTCACTCATACTGCGATCACCGCTTGCCAGAGGCTGAGAATATCCAGCATGTATTCCTCTGTATTCCTCACGTATTCCTCTGCTGAAACGCGACTTTGCCATTCTAATTAATGATCGGAAGAACGCATATCGACCACCGTTACTGTAAAATATGCACGTATGTCCATTTAAACTCAATTTTGGTCAAATGTGGATTATATCATTACACTGGCAAGAATATGGTTACATGTAAAGATGCTGTACCAAGTATGACAACGCTACATTCAACTGCTTTTGAAATACAGTGTTTTTTTCACTTCCTGAAAAGTAAGCGTTTTGGACATACGTGAGTTTCATCGGACAGCGACGATATCTTTCTGCTGCTTCTAGCTTTACATTTGTTTAAGCCTCAGCTGTCGGGGATCACTGGCACAGCCTAAAATCTAATTCCAATGATTTGTTCTGTTGCCCACTTGCCCTTGCAGAAGACATGAATGCATTCTCTCTCATTTTGGTAGTGGCCAACAGTGTTATGTTTAGCTTCCCTTTCATGTTCCACAGTACGCAAAAAAGTGTTTAAAGAAAAAAAAAAATACTCGGGTAACTTTAAACACAACCAGAACAACCTCCACATAATGACAGGAACAGAAAACCAAGGAAACAAACACAGGACTACACACACACATACATACGGACTACACACAGACTACACACACACACACACACACACACACACACACACACAAGAATAAAGGAAGGAAACAAGATAACTAACAACTCACTAACGACTAAAACAGGTGTGTAACTCAAATCAGTAACCAAGGCAACTAACAAGGAAATCAGACAGACAGACAGGCAGGCAAACAAAAATCAAAACACAGACAAACCAAACATAACTCTTAAAAACCACAAGAAAAGTCCAGTGGAGGGAGGGAGCTTTGGTGCAGATCAGGAACAATAGACAACCACAGGAGCCAGTGCGGAGACAAGAGCAGGAGAATACAGGGAGGAGACGACATAGGCAGAGGCCAGGGAGGAGACAACAGCAGGAGAAGCCAGGGAGGAACCCCAAGAAGGAACACCAAGGGGGGAGGGAGGAGTCATGGTCGAGACTTGACAAGTCCATGGCGAAGTTAGAGTGATGACTGACCAAGGCCAAGTCTGAGGGACAAGTAAGCCCAGTGGAGACATAGGGATGAGGGTCCCAGGTGGAGCAGAGAGAGCAAGGATCCTAGGCAGAGCCAACATGTCGACAGGGGCCTGGGGGTTCTAGGCGGAGCTTGGGGGTTCTAGACTGAGCTTGAGGGTCGACAATCCAGGGCTAAGGTGGCAAACTAGAAGCCCAAGACGGATCCACAATGGGCCGGAGAACTGGGCAGTGTGGGCAGAGAATTACCAAATGGCCTCCTTGGCTAATACACAACAGACATATAATTCAGGAAAGGCCTCTTTGGTTGACACAGGATAGGCAGAAACTTCAGGAACATCCTCTCTGGCCGACACGGGACAGGCAGAAACTTCAGGAACATCCTCTCTGGCTGACACGGGACAGGCAGAAACTTCAGGAACATCCTCTCTGGCCGACACAGGATAGGCAGAAACTTCAGGAACATCCTCTCTGGCCGACACGGGACAGGCAGAAACTTCAGGAACGGCCTCCTTGGCCGACACAGAACAGGCAGAGGAGGTGGGAGTGGGAGACAGGATGGGAACATCAAAGACAGCAGCACTCAGCATTAGGTGTGTTCAGCAGCAGGCTGGGCTCTCGTGTAGGGTGATTCACATTGCAATAATACCCAGTCAATGTAGTTCTGGACTGAGGATTCAAACCCGCCCGGAAAAATATGCAGAGGCTATCTTTATCATAGTGGGCGAAGGGGACGAGATCTCCTCACCCTGGAAGAGGAGGAGGAGGATCCAGACCGCTGCTAGATCCATCTTTAATCTTGGACCGTTCTTTTGTTATGCTGGGTTGATGCAGAGAATAAAAGAAATATTGCAGCAGTAAGGTGTGTAACGAAAAAATACAAAAAACATCAAAATATAGATAACTTTAAACAATTGACACACAACCAGAACAACCTCCATATAATGACGAGAACGGACAACCAAGGATACAAACAGAGGACTATGGGTGCTTCTCAATATCCCTTCTCGTTTCCTCGCTCCTCCGTCCTCCATCCTGTGACCCAGAAACCGACCGAGCTCAGCCATCTTGTAGGACATCTCAATTCTCGAATTGCACCGCGAGGAGGCGAGGATCGAGGAGTGAGGAGGCTTCCTGAGGAGTCATGAGCGAGGATACATGGGTGTATTATTTGCGGAAGTGTTTTATTGACTAAACGTGACGAACGTATAAATTATCCTCCCCCTTCACATCTTGCCACAGTTTATTCATTATTATTATTATGTTTACATGTACAAGACACAAATGTATGTCAAATAACAACTGACAGTTGCAGAATTATATCAAAGCACAATACAAATAAAGAAACAAACTGTAATACTATACAACAAATAAAAAGCAGTTAATAACTGGGAATAATTAGTTGTTATTAATAACTGGTAATATTAAATAAAATATGGACAAATGTGGTATTGTGTAGGGGTTGAAACTATTACAATATAAAATAGTTATCTCTAATGTTCAAGAATCCCGATGTGCAAACTAAACCCAGCAGTGTAGAGTCATCATTAATTGATGACGCTTTAAAGGGAGCGAGGATATTTCATTTCACTTCATTCAATTCCTCCGTCCTCATGTCTTTTGCTTGCATCCTTCCATCACTTCCGAAAGGGGTAGAGCTAAGATGCGAGGAAAGGAGGCGAGGAAAGGAAACGAGGATGCACAAATAAGAATTGAGAAGCACCCTATGCATACACTGGAGAAAAAAGGAAGGAAACAAGATAACGAGCAACTCAACTACAAACAGGTGTGTAACTCAAATCATTAACCAAGGCAACTAACAATGCAATCAGAGAGGCAGGCAAGCAAAAACCAAGACTTAAACACAGACAAACCAAACATAACAATTACAATTGATGCATGAACTTCCAATAATTTTTTACAGGTTCAGCCACCAATATTGTGTCTCATTGAGATGCTGGTCAGTGATAAAGTAAATAAAAATATGAGTATAAGGCCGTCATGGTATATGTAGAAGACATCAGACACTAAGGCAGGCCCCCAGAACTTGTTTTGGAGTAGTTGACCTGTGCAGTGTGGACCCATCAAATCACTTGGGAACGTATCATGGTAGGAACGTAGGTCTTCCCATCAGCAGTCAGGTGGTGGCTCAGAGAGATGGCTTGCTGAAGCTCCCCCATTGATATCCCGCATAACATCCAACTACAAGAGAGGGAAGTAGAATGGGGAGATCGGTTCTTTCTTGAATGGTAGGGGAAAACATTCTGGAGAGTAAGTCAGCCTTTATGTCCATAGAGCCTGGCCTATAAGTTAGAGTGAATTTAAATTTTGAGAACAAAAGTGCCCAGCAAGCTTGATGAGAGTTAAGTCTCTTGATCCATTGGATGTATTATACATTTTGGTGGTCTGTAAGAACTATGAAAGTGTGTTGGGCACCCTTCAGCCGGTGGCAAAGCTGTTTTGATGGCTAGTAATTCTGTCTTCCACATCGTAATTGCATTCTGCAGGAGTATGTTTCTTCAAAAGGAAAGCACAAGTTTGAATGGAGTGTCTTACCTCTGAGACAGAATGGCTCCAATACCAGAGTCCGAAGTGTCTAACTCTACTACAAAGGGGAAGGTGGCGTCTGTATGTTTAAGAAGGGACACACTGGTAAATTGGCTTTTAAGGTAATCGAATGCCTACTCAGCTTCAGAAGTTCATGTTAAGACGTGGAGAGATCCTTTCAGCAAAGAGTTTAATGGGGTTGCAATCAACAATAAAAATTGGCAAGCTTTAGGAATTGCTGTAGTTCTTTGCTTGTGCTCGGGGTTGGCCAGTTAGTGATTGCTTAAACGTTTGTTTCATGAAAAGAAAAGAACCATCAGTTTCTTAGATCAAAGCACCTTGTTAATAAGTGGTGTGCAGCTTTTACTAAACTTATGTTTAGTTAGTTAAATGTACGATAACTGCAATTCCTTAGTTGTTGAATGAGCATCCAGATGCAGTCTAAGGAGAAAGTCTTGATGGTTTGGAGGGAAAAATCATTCAGAGGGAAAGTTTACAACCTTTTGTCTTTGAGCATTGTGTTTTGCATATTAGAGTGGGTTGGGCTACTCTGAATTTGTATAAAAAGAAACAATGCATGCTATGAAGAGGTGATGTACACCAATGTGTAGGGCATTAATTAAGGATTATTTTGATAGGAAGCATGATATAGATGAGGTTACATTAAATAGTGGTTCTATCATAAAGCTTGCATAAAATAGTATACAGTACAAAAGACACTATACAAGACACTAATAATCATACATATAGTAGTCAATAACGTTTTTCAGTTTGCACATTAACCACAATAGAGTCCACCATGTTGTTTAAAACCTTAACAAACTCATCCAAAAGGTTTCTGGAACCCCTAAAAATACTAAGTACATAATCCACATATCTTTTCCACATAAAAAATATTATCTACAAAAGGGTTATTGTTCCAGATGTATCGTTATAATTTCAAATGAAGTAAACTGTAAATCAGTCACGTCAACTGCATTAAAGTGCACTTAATAGGCCCAAGGTCACAATCCTGATTTGGATCAGATGATCACTGGATTGATCTGGGCCAGAATCTTCTCACCAACAATCGGCCCTCATGTTGTTTGCTGTGATACGTGCTGTGCCATCATTGCCACACATGGCCCAGCTCTCGCTGAAAGGATATATGCCATTGTCAACAGGAGGCCAGCAGTGCCAGCTTGAGGTCACAATCGGGCCAAGATCGCTTGCTATGTGGGTTTACATCTTAAAGTGGCCCCTCATATCGTCTCGGTTACGTATGGTAACCCTCGTTCCCTGAAGGAGGGAACGGAGACGTACGTCAGACGTACCGACGAATTGGGATCACTTCAGGGAGCCCCTATCAGCTTCGAGATATAAAGAACAGGCCAATGGGCCATTGGCATGCAAGATTTGCATCTCACGCTCCGCCCCGCGGTGCGGGTATAAACAGGAAGCGAGAGCGAATGCACGCTGTTTTTCACTGAGGAGCCGAACTTAGTGACTCGGCCATGCAGTGATGGTACAGCAACTGTGGCGATGGGACGTATGTCTCCGTTCCCTCCTTCAGGGAACGAGGGTTACCATACGTAACCGAGACATTCCCTTTCAGTCGGTCACGTTCGATGTACGCCGGACGTACCGACGAATTGGGATCCCTTTGGAAGACTCCATAGTTACTACCACTTCCAGCGCCCAGTGATGAGCCCCTCAGACCCCGTCTGTTAGCGGGCAGGGAAATTCACGAGTCAAAAAGCTGTTGTTCTGCAAACCCATTCAGCTGACTTTATTGGATAACGCTGGGAAAGCGTGCCCGTGGAGGCCTCTGCGGAAGCCACATCATGCCCGGAGGGAGTTAACATGTGGAGAATACACGTATGGGCTGGCCGTGGGCAGCACAACATACGGAAGTCCCAGGGGTGGCCCCGGCGAATTAGAGGCGGGGGACTACACCTTCCTGAGATGGCAAAGGAGCTCTGCCGAGGGAAAGACACGGGCTCGCCGTAGGGAGCCGTACCGTGGAAGAATACACACATGGGACCGCCGTGGGGGTCACAACATATGGAACCCAGCCTAACACCCGTTTCACCAATGCATACGAGTGTTAGACCTGGTGTCGGACGCTCCACCACATCCGACTGCAGAGGGTAATGGAGGACTCAACAGGGTTCGCCATTCTGGGGAACTCAACTGGAGCAGTTATTGCACGTATCTGGTCCATCTGGAGGGGAATGGCGCAGCAAGCCAACACAAGAACGGGCACTTCGGTGTTACTGACTATGGGAAGTGAGCACACAGGAAGAAACCGGCTCTACACGGAGGCTATAAAATCTAGCGAACGTGTTAGGTGTTGCCCAGCCCGCAGCTCTACAAATATCTGTCAGCGAGGCGCCACGAGCCAACGCCCAGGAAGAAGCAACACCCCTGGTGGAGTGGGCTCTTAACCCGAGTGGGCAGGGCACGTTGGATTCATCCACTATCCAGTGGGACATCCTCTGCTTGGAGACAGCCTTTCCGTTCTGCTGTCCTCCGTAACAGACGAAGAGCTGCTCTGAGGTCCTGAAGCTTTGCGTTCTGTCCACGTAATTCCGGAGAGCATGGATGGGACAGAGAAAAGCTAGGGCTGGGTCTGCCTCCTCTGAAGGCAGAGCTTGCAGGCTCACCACTTGGTCCCGGAAGGGAGTAGTGGGAACCTTGGGCACATATCCAGGCCGGGGTCTCATGATCACATGAGAGTTACCGGGCCCGAATTCCAGGCACGATTCGTCGACCGAAAATGCCTGCAGGTCCCCTACCCTCTTGATGGAGGCCAACGCAGTCAGGAGTATTGTCTTTAACGACAAGATCTTTAACTCTGCTGACTGCAAAGGCTCAAAGGGTGCTCTCTGCAGTGCGGTTAACACCAGAGACAAGTCCCAAGAGGGGGTATAGAGGGAGGGCGAGGCGGATTTAGTCTCCTCGCCCCCCCCCACAGGAACCTGACGATCAGATCGTGCTTACCTAAAGATTTTCTATGTACTAGATCATGATTAGCGGCGATAGCGGCAACATAGACTTTGAGGGTGGAGGGAGACAGCCTTCGCTCCAACCCATCTTGTAGAAAGGAAAGCACAGACCTGATCGAACATCTTCGGGGGTCTTCTCGGCGAGAAGAGCACCAATCGACGAACAGGTTCCACTTCAACGCATAGAGGCGCCTCGTAGAGGGTAAACTCCGCATCCCATCCAGGGACCAAACATGGAGTTTCCAGAGGTCCGGACGCGGGTGCCATAGGGTGCCCCGTCTCTGAGTTAGGAGGTCCTTCCTCAGAGGAATGAGCCAAGGAGGTGCTGTCGCGAGGAGCACTAGTTCCGGGAACCAAGTCCGGTTGGGCCAATTCGGAGCAACCAACAGGACTTGCTCCTCGTCCTCCCTGACCTTGCACAGTGTCTGTGCGAGAAGGCTTACTGGGGGAAATGCATATTTGCGTAGGCCCCGGGGCCAGCTGTCTGCTAGGGCAACCGAGCCGAGGGTCCCCTCGGTCAGGGAATAAAACCACTGGCAATGGGTCGTGTCCGGGGCGGCAAACAGGGGGACCTGTGTGGTCCCTAAGCGACTCCATATCAGCTGGACCACCTGGGGATGGAGTCTCCACTCTCCCGGGAGCACTGGCTGTCGTGAGAGATCGTCGGCTGCACGATTGAGCAGGCCCGGAATATGAATGGCACGAAGCGACCTCAGATGCTTCTGACTCCATAAGAGGAAATGGCGGGCGAGTTGTGACATGCGACGGAAGCGTTGACCACCCTGTTTGTTGATGTACGCAACGGCCGCAGTGTTGTCCGTACGGACCAGAACGTGCTTGCCTCTGAGCGGAACTTTGAAGTGGCTGAGTGCAAGACAAACTGCTAACAACTCGAGGCAATTGATATGCCATTGCAGTTGAGGCCCCGTCCACAGACCCGAAACTGCAAGCCCGTTGTACGTGGCACCCCAGCCGGTGGATGAGGCATCCGTGGAGACAACAGAATGCCTGGACACTTGTTCTAGGGGAATTCCCGCCCGTAGAAACGAAGGGTCCGACCACGGGCTGAAGATTTGGTGGCACCTCGGAGTCACTTGGACGCGGAGCGAACCGCTGTGCCACGCCCATCTCGGGACTCGATCGTGTAGCCAGCGTTGAAGCGGTCTCATATCAAGCAATCCCAACGCCATTACTGTGGCTGCGGATGCCATATGCCCCAGGAGCCTCTGAAAGTTCTGTTCTGTAGTCTGAGCCTCTGTCCTGCCTCTGAACGAATTCAAGCAGTTCAACACTGACTGGACGCGCTCCTCGTTGAGGCGTTGAGGCGTCTGTCATGGCGACCGAGTCTATCTCTATACCGAGAAAAGAGATCCTCTGTGTTGGACAGAGCTTGCTCTTCTCCCGAAGTCCCAGCTGGCTGAGGTGACTGAACACCATGTCCCTGTGTTCGCACAACTGCTCCCGCAACTGGGCAAGGATCAGCCAGTGGTCGAGATAGTTGAGAATGCGAACACCACCCTCTCTCATGGGAGCAATGGCCGCCTCCACGACCTTTGTAAAGACGCGGGGCGACAGGGACAGGCTGAAGGGTAAGACACGGTACTGATATGCCCGCCCCTCTAACGCAAAGCGCAGAAAGGGCCTGTGTCGAGGGAGAATCGAGACATGAAAGTACGTGTCCTTCAGGTCGATCGCTGCAAACCAATCTTGGGGACGGATGCACCTGAAGATGCGTTTCTGCGTTAACATTCTGAACGGCAGCCTGTGAAGGGACCGGTTCAAGAATAGCAGATCCAAGATCGGCCGTAACCCGCCGCCTTTCTTGCGTACAATGAAGTACCCGGACCTCATATCTGCTGGAGGGACCGACTCTACCACATCCTTCGCCAGTAGGACTGTGATTTCCGCCCGGAGCACGGGGGCTCCCTCCTTCACTACTGTCGTGAAGTGAACGCCCCTGAACTTGGGGGGACGCCGGGCGAACTGAATCGCATAGCCGAGTCTGATGGTACGGAGGAGCCACCGGGATGGGCTGGGAAGCGCTAGCCAGGCTCCCAGAGACCGTGCAAGGGGATCAATGGCACCACAGACGTACCCGCAGCGGGGCAGCGAAGCGGACGGCATGACTCGGACGGCATGGGGGCAGTCCGGAGTGGGGTCTGAGTGTGCTGTGAAAAACTTACCTGCTTCCGCTGAGGGGGTATGCGAGTGTGGGAAGGCCGCGTGTATGTTCCCACAGCCGGCACCCCCTGCTGGCGATTTGGAGAGGCACAGAGGCTGACAAGGCATGGGAGCGTTGTACACCACCAAGCGAGCTCTCCAAATGAAGGAGGGGCTGAGCGTGGCAAGGCTTTGTGGCGTTGCACACGGTCTGCCTCACCTCCTTCCTCAGCGGGGAACAAGAGCGGCGAGGCATAGCGTCGCGCACTGTTGTCCACGCACCACTGAGAAGAGGGGAATGAGAGTGGCGAGGCTTTGTAGCGTCACACACTGGCATTCTCGCCCTCTTGTGGGGAGGGGAATGAGAGCGGCGAGGCTTTGTAGCGTCACACGCTGCCATTCCTGAACTCCCGAGACCCAGAGGTATTGGAACTGCTCTTGTTTTTTTTGGGTACCACTGGCTGTTCTTAACACCAGTGGCAGAACAGAATTACTAATGGTTTTCCACCCGGCCCTCCTCTGGGGGAAGAACAGTTCCTAACCAAATCCGGGTCAATGGTGTTTCTGGACCAGGGTGGACATCGTCTAGCCAAGGGCCAGCACTGGTGCCCAGGCGGGGCCCAACAGCTGTCAGGTGCCGCCCCCAAAACCAATCGCGCAACCACGAGCGCTCGTGACAGGGCGGAGTTCCACACCAGCCCGAGGCTCGCGGCTGCCCGAGATAACATGGCTGTCAACTCTAGGTCAGACACACCCGAAGGCGGAGCACAACCTAATCGTCATCCCCAAAGGACTCTAGCCCACCTTGGGATGCGGCGATCGACATCTCGCTGCTATCTGGAGTGTGAACGAAACGAACGAGGCATCAGAGACGGGCCGCTGTTTCAGTCCAGCGCTCGCGGGAAGCGACGTGCGAGAGGGGGGCGTGGCCCGAGGAATGATCGTCGGGGTTCTTAATACCACGGCACCGCCCTCAGGTCACCCTGGCCACCAGCCAAAGTACCACCTCTCTCGGAGACAGTAGATTGGGGTGTGGCAGAGGGGACTCTCTCTCCTCACGGAGATTACCGAGTCTCGACCGCGACATCGCGATGGTCATGACACATCCATAATCACTGCCCGAACGTGCTGAAGCCCAAACACGTCGAGCAGTGAATGTGCCCATAGACAGCAACGGAGATCGATCGCAGACCACTGCGCAGATCAGCAGGCAGGCAGTATGCGATCGCTGGAATGCACCGTAACACCAACGCCTCTGGAAAGCTGATCGTCTCGAAGGCTGACAAGACTCAGTTATCAGGCTTGAAGGAGTGAAGAGATGCTCTTGGCTCCAAAGCAGAAACATAATGCGATGTTGCCAGCATACTTCCTTATATACCCACGAGGTGGGGCGGAGTTACGCATGCAAATTCCGCATGCCCATGGCATTGGCACTGCCATTGGGCGCTGTTAAATTCTCAAAGGTAAGTGGCTTCTAAGCGAAACCCCCATTCGTTAGTCACTAAGGTACGTCGTAGTGACTGAACGAAAGGGAACTGAACTGCACTGAACAAAAACGTTTCAAGCAGTTAGTGGATTCTAACTTAAACACCTCTGATTGGCCATTGCGTTCAAGTGTTCAACAAACATGTTTGTGATTGGCTACATTACTTACCGCTGCGAAAGCAAGTTGACATTCTCCAGAATTTTGCCAAATCTGTTTCGCCAAAAATATGATATTATTACAGTATCAACTGAGGGTGTTACTGCTTTTGTTTGAGGGTGCTTGTATTTACATTTCATTTTGTGATGTTTTTTACCCATGTTTTCATTTTATAACCAAAAAATGTGATCAAGCATTACCACTTCGAATCCCCCTAAGGGCTGCGGATCCCTGGTTGAAGACCCTTGCCTTACAGAAATATCTATTTCATTGGACATGACAAACTCACACATACATACATAGACCTTACACATTCCATTTTACATTTATTGTTTACATGTCTAGATGCACTTGCAGAATTTGATGTTATTGTTCTAAACGGTGTGTGTGTGTGTGTGTGTGTGTGTGTGTGTGTGTGTGTGTGTGTGTGTGTGTGTGTGTGTGTGTGTGTGTGTGTGTGTGTGTGTGTGTGTGTGTGTGTGTGTGTGTGTGTGTGTGTGTGTGTGTGTGTGTGTGTGTGTGTGTGTGTGTCTGTGATCGTTTCAGATCCTCTCAGGTGAGTCACCCCACACATCGCAGCAGACAGTCTCTAAACAGTCCCAGTCCTGGAGGAACAGAGATGGATCTTCTGGTCATGAGAGAGAGACCCAGAAAGGGGATCCGTAACAGTGGCTATGATGTGAGTGTTTTTCATGAAAAGCAGTATAATGTATAATGCATTAGCAAAATCAAATGGAAAGTGTTAAAAAAAAAAAAAAAAACGCTGGCAGAGCATGGAGTCAGAAACAGGTTGTGGCTTTAGATAATCTGTCAAATGCATAAATGTATATTGGACAGTTGCATATGATATTGTAACCCCTTATTTACACTGCACGCATCTGCGGCGCGTTGCTTGGTTGTTACTGGGTGGCGTTGTGGGTGGGTTGTGATACACTTGTTAATTTAGTGTTAGTTGCTGCTACTAGTTTTTTGTTGTTGTTAGGTCACCCTAGTGAAAAAACCTATATCAAAATGTATTTAAAATACATTTATTTCATACTATGTATAGTACAAATCTATTAACATATTTACTGACATATGCATAGCTTGAGACTTGCCGATATAAATATTTGGAGTACTTATTTTTTGCACAATGCACATTTCTTAATATTAAGTCTAAATGTGTTTTAATAACACTATTATTAAGGATAGTATGATCTCTAAAATTTAAAGTGTAACTAAAGAATACTTGTAATAGTTACATTTTAGCACAGTCAAATATACTTAAGTACATTTTTAGTTGAACCTCAGCACTATTTCCGGATAACACAAGTGCATTAAGTACAAAATTAGTTGTTCCAATTTAGCAGACTTTAAGTATATAAATTTAGTATACCAAAAGTACAATCGCAGGGTATTTATATTAAGTACATATATATGTAAATGTAAATGTATTTGTCGTATACTTAGCATAAAATAAATGTATTTAAAATACATTTTGGTATATTTATTTTGCACTAGGGCATTGATTGATTGATTGATTGATTGATTGATTGATTGATTGATTGATTGATTGATTGATTGATTGATTGATTGATTGATTGATTGATTTCATGCAAAATTAACAAAGTAAATGAAAGAATAATCATAATCATAAGGTGACCTGAATCATGATGCAAGTTTGTCACTATGGAAACAGAAGCACACTGTTTTGTTTTGGATTGCAATTGGGAATGGAGAATGGAATCAATGTTGACAATTTCTTATTTCTTTACAGTAAATAAAACAAATATGGTTTTATAAAGCATCTAAGCATGAAGTGTATGTGACAATATCAAGACAGAGTCAGCGGCACACATGCAGTCGTGTCCCAGATCTTAAATGAAATTAACTTTAGTATGCTGACTGTGTGCACCTCTCAGCAATTGTAAACATGCTGACATGTTTTATTTGAAATAGAGCTTACCTATTTTGAGCATGAAAGTTGGTCTCTTTAAGCATGTAGTAGTAAAAAAAAAGCCACACTGTCTTTGTCTCTGACCATATGAGTTATACTGTTGTGGATTCACCTGTGTCCCTGTACTTAATGTGGATTTTGTGTAAAAATAGCTTTCTACTGATTACAGTGGGAATTAGTTACCATTGGCAAAATTAACCCAGATATTCGTACTGATGCTGTAAGAGAGACTGATTTATGTGGTGCGCTGCACCAGATAACCTGTACAAGTGCTTCACCTCTCACACCTGACACACAGGAAAGGAGAGAGAGATGGACTGTGTCTGAAAACTACGGTGGGTTTTTGTAGGAAGGTACCTTCCAAGGAAACCATACTTAGGATTTTAGATCAGCTTCCAGGGCACCATCTAATGATCAAAGCAGCTTTTCAGAAAGTCATACTGTTATGTCTGTAATATCTGAATTCTTTAAAGGGTTAGTTCATACAGAAATGTAAATTCTGTCATCATTTACTCACCCTCATGTCATTCCAAACCCATAAGACTTCATTGGTTGCTGATGCAGTATCATTAATAAATTACTTAGTTCTTCATGGTTATACATTAACACGTGATTATATGTGCATTAGTTAAAGCTGCAGTCCGTAACTTTTTTTGGGGTTAAAAATTATCCTAAATAATTTTTGGAGCAAGTACATAACCAGCTAGTGTTCAATACTATCTGCTTACCATAGCTCGATTTACAATGGTAAGCTTGTAATAATGTTTTTAATTCCAGTGGTACTGGTGGATTTCCGCGTGAAATTCAAGCATGTCTTTGCGTCATTACGACACATCTGTACTCATAAAGAAGGTGTCCCGGCTCGTAGGCTATATTACCTGTGATGATGTTGGCGGTGGAGATTTATAGCCTTTTCTTTTCAGCACTTGATATAATTAAACTTATCAATGTGATGGTGGATCCAGAAAGTTCAAATGACAATCACCAGTGAGATTCACCCGTTGTAAAATGCAAAAGACTTCTGACTTTCAGGGTGCATCTCAATCAGCTCCCTAGTTCAGTAGTCAGGGCACTAATCAGGACATAAGTCAATGGGCTGATCCCTGATCAGTGCCCTGACTACTGAGCTAGAGCTGATTGAGACGCACCCTCGGAGTGGCTACAGAAAACAAGAGGCTTCAACCGGGTCCATGCGAAAACAAGGATAAAAATAGCTTTTGAAAGGTGGCGTGAACTCCGTGTTTTAAAATGGTTCAAAACGGATGCAGAGACCGTTTTTTTCTGCTGGACAAGACATTTCAATGCTTAAATTATGTAATAGAAGCACACTTGTTCGCTTAATTTATACAGTTACAGAGTTTTCTTTGTTGTGCCTTTCTCGTTTTGCTATGTGCATATGGTAAATATCAATTATTTTGTGCTAGCTATGAGACGGAGCAATTCACCTCTACTCCACATTAATTTGTTGGTATATGACGATTATAAATTAGACTGCACAGAAATTGGAACTAAACTACAGGTAGCCCTAATACACATTAAATGTAGTCACGCTATGCTGATGTTGTTAACATGAACAATTTGAAAAAAAAGTATTTATTTGCACGGTTTGACGTGATATGATAAGCGATCGTTAGATTTAGTCTAATCATCGTGATTTACTGCAATGCTTTTTTCCCCCATAGTTGGTCAGAACAAAAGTGGATGTTATCTACTTGACCTGAAAGATGAAAGATCTACTTGACATTTTCCGATGAAAATTATTATGTTGGTCATACTTTCAAAAAGTATACTCTGTGATTCTGAATGACAGTATCCATACCGGCGCGGTGATTGACAGGCAGCTGCACATTCTCCTCAAAACATTGGATTCCTCCGAATGCCGTGCCGAGGTACAAATCACGTAAAGTTGATAATTCTGCAAATACCTGCAATTGCAGATTGCGAACAGAGACGGCGACAAAGAGGAAAAACTACGGACTGCAGCTTTAAATGAATGCATATTATGCGCTCGATAGACGGGGAAGATGGCGCCAGTCTGTTCGGCGATTCGTCTTCCACGGGCACTCTGTTTGATGTTTGTTATAGCCCTGTTTTTATGCATCCACCTGGATGTATCTGCTCTACTGTGCTACGATCGACAAGCCTTGCTTATTATTCGCCAACTATATCTCCGTGAGGCTCGGGCAGCCAGACCTGAACCAGTAGATTGGAGCAAACCCCCCCCTCCCGTGCTGTCAGGTATCCCAGCTTACCTGCGCCGCACGCCCGCGGCCCCTCTTCACAAGAAGCGCTCCAGGAGACGAGGAAGGAGGGGAGGTCTGCTGGTGAAACTCAAGATCCAGCTGCCCTCATATCGAGCGGCCGCTCAACGTCCAGTGCAATGGCTCCGTCCTGTCTCATTGGTTACTCCTACCGAAGCCATCCTTGACCGTGATGCTGCTGAGCTGCCTCGTCCACCGTTGTTTCCAGCCCTTCAAGCTGTCCCGACAGCGCTAACCAGACCACATCGCACTCAAGTCCCCACGCGACGGCGATCAGCGCACAGGTGCAGCCGTGGCGTTGGCCACTCTAGCCTACGCCTGTTGAAGCGCATCGGACCATCGGCTAGCGTCGAGCTAACCCTCCAGTTGGCCTTGATAAACGTGCGGTCCCTGGCAAGCAAAACTTTCATGCTCAACGACTTCTTTATCTCCCGGGAGCTAGACTTTATGTTTCTGTGTGAGACCTGGGTCTCCACCGGCGAAAACACGCCATTCTCTGAACTTCTTCCTCCAGACTGTAACTTTTTAAATTCCCCACGAGCGACTGGGAGAGGCGGAGGCGTGGCCTCTGTTTACAAGTCGCGGTTTCACTGTCGGCAGATTCCACACGCTGGTTTTGCGAGCTTTGAGCTGCAACTGTTTGAAATTATTCAGTCTTGTCCCGTTCTGTGTGCAGTGGTGTATCGCCCACCTAAATTCAACAGAGACTTTATCCATGACTTTGCTGACGCTTTGTCTGGGTTTATGGTTAAATATGATCACATATTAATATGTGGTGATTTTAATGTCCATGTTTGTTGTGAGTCACAGCCTCTGACCCGGGACTTTCTGAACCTCCTTGACTCATTCAGTCTTAAGCAATCTGTCACTGGCCCAACGCACGAAAAGGGTCATACACTTGATCTCGTTTTATCCTATGGTGTTTCTGTCTCTGTGAATGAAATCTGTGCTATGTCTTTCTCCGATCACTCCCCAATTCTGTTCACTGTGTCAGTTCCATCCTCAGGTAGTACCCCCAGTGTCTCCAAGCGGGTCTCGCGCATGCTCAACTCCTCGACTGCTGGGCAATTTTCAGCCGCTTTCAATGTCTCCCCATTTTGTAGGCTGTCACTGAGCTATAGCTCTGAGTATACTACTGATGAGCTTCTTTCTATGTTCTCATCAGCTTGCACTGGCATTCTGGACTCTGTTGCCCCTTTCAAGGCCAAACGTAAAAAACCACATTCAACACCATGGCTCAACGACGCAACACGTGACCTCAGACGTGCCTGTAGGCGTGCGGAGCGCAAGTGGCAGAAGGACCGCCTCCACGTGTCCCTCCAAATCCTCCGAAGTTGCTTGACGGACTACCACCGAGCCGTTAAAACCGCCAAATCACAGTACATTTCCACCATGATCTCCAGAAACAGTCACAAACCCCAGGTTCTCTTCAATACACTAAATTCTCTCATAAATCCCCTTAATGGATCCCCTGTTGTGCCCTCACCCGCCCTCTGTGAAAGCTTTCAAAAATTCTTTATTGAAAAGATTGCAGCACTTAGGCCTTCTGATACCTCCTACACCCCACTCCCCACCCCTCCCCCCCTCCCCCAGCCAGCTGTCCTCATGCAGTTTGAGCCCCTTACCCTATCCTCCCTTTCTGATGCAGTCAGACATCTGCAGCCCTCCAACTGCCCTTCCGACTGTCTGCCCTCCCGTCTACTCAAGGATGCTAAAGTACTTGATACGGTTGCCCCCGCTCTTCTACTGCTGATTAACGCCATCCTCTCCTCTGGGTGCGTCCCGGATGCCTTCAAGCATGCCGTGGTGCAGCCACTACTAAAGAAGCCAAACCTTGATCCCTCGATCCTCTCAAACTTCAGGCCCATCTCAAAACTACCCTTTCTGTCTAAAGTCCTTGAGCGAGAAGTTTATGTCCAGCTACACTCCTTTTTATCTCATAACAACTTCTACGAGAAATTCCAGTCCGGCTTTAGATCAGCCCACAGCACTGAGACTGCTCTCCTGAGAGTGCTTAACGACCTGCTCCTAGCCACTGACACAGGTAGCCCTGTGATCCTAGTGCTTTTAGATCTCACAGCAGCCTTTGACACGGTGGATCACAGGATTCTGTTGTCTCGGCTTGAGCATCTCGTAGGCATCAAAGGCACAGCCCTGAGGTTTTTCCAGTCCTACCTGGCCGACAGGAGCTTCTCTGTCCAGTTGGGAGATTTCACATCTTCTGTTGCCCCCCTCACTTGTGGGGTCCCTCAAGGCTCTATACTAGGTCCCATCCTATTTTTGTTGTACATTTCACCCTTAGGGGAAATTCTGGCAAAACACAACATCTCCTTCCACTGCTATGCTGACGACGTCCAGCTGTATCTTCCCCTAAAAGCTGATGGTCAGGCTACACTCCATCCTTTGCATGACTGTCTGACTGACATCAAGGCATGGATGGGTGCAAACTTCCTCAACCTCAATGCGAGTAAGACCGAAATAATTATTTTTGGCAAAACTTCCCCGGCCTTCTCCACTGATGCCCTGGGCCCTCTAGCCTCTAACGTCAGGCCCTCTGTCAGAAATCTGGGGGTGATCTTCGACAGTGCATTCAAGTTTGAGCAGCAGGTCAGTGCAGTAGTCAAAAAAAGCTTTTTTCACTTGAGAACCATAGCTAAGATCAAAGCCTACCTGCCCCAGAGTGATCTAGAGAGAGTTATACATGCATTTATAACCTCTCAACTGGACTATTGCAACGCTCTATACACTGGCATTAACCTCTCACAGCTCCGCCGCCTGCAGTTGGTTCAGAACTCAGCCGCCCGACTCCTTACCTGTACAAAAAAGCGAGATCATATCACCCCGGTCCTCGCTTCGCTCCACTGGCTCCCCATCAGCTACCGCATCGATTTTAAACTGCTACTGACTGTCTACAAATCCCTCCATGGTCTGGCCCCTCCGTACCTATCTGATCTTCTTCACCACCATATCCCCTCCAGAGCATTACGGTCAGCTGACCTACTGCTGCTGGAAGTGCCCAGGTCTAGGCTAAAGACCAAGGGGGACAGAGCCTTCGCTGTAGCAGCCCCCAGACTCTGGAACTGCCTCCCCCTTCACATCCGTGCAGCCCAGTCTCTAAACATTTTTAAGTCTCTTTTAAAGACCCACCTCTTTTCTCTGGCCTTTGATTAGTGTCTCCTTTTTAAGTGCCAGTATATAGTGCCCCCTGGCTACCCTTCAAATGCAGTCATTGTCATGTTCCCCTTTTCTTTTCTTTTTTATCTACTTCTTTTTAATTATTATGATTATTATTATTTTTTTTTTTTTTTTTTTTTTTTTTTTTTTTTTTATTTCTCTGCCTTCCTTTGCTTATTTGCACTTAGCACTTTATTGTGAAGCACTTTGGTGTGGCTCAGCCATCTGTAAATGTGCTATAGAAATAAAATTTGACTTGACTTGACTTGACATATTAGTGCACCCATATTGTAAAGTGTTATCCTTTCATTCATTTTCAAAACACAAATTAAGATTTTTCTTAATGAAATCTGAGAGATTTTTGCCTCTATTGACAGTCAATGCAACTACCACTTTGTTTATAAACAGATCGTAAAAATTATCCATATGAATTGACCTGTTTAGTCCAAATTTTATGAAGAGACATGATCACTTTATATGATGTATGAATTTAGGCTTTTATTCATATATAATTATTGATCAGCGAACATAAACAGAAGCTCAACTGAACCTGCTTGACACGCAAGAACAAACCTCATTGGTTCTTACGGAAGCTCAAACGTGCATAACACACGAGAATGAACCTCATTGGTTCTTGCACGTCAAGCAAACTTTGAGCTTGAGATTCCGTATACCACAACTGATGTGTGCGTCGATGAATGATTATATGTAAATAAAAGCCTAAATTAAATATGTTCATCAAATATGTCTCTTCATAAATTTTGGACTAAACAGCTCAATTCATATAGATTATTTTTACGATCTCTTTATGAACTTTTTGAAGCGTCAAAGTGGTAGTTGTGTAGACTGTCAATTGTCATTAAAATCTTCATATCTTCATTTGTGTTTCAAAGATGAACAAAAGTATTAAAGTGTTTTGAATTACATGAAGGTGAGTAAATGATTACAGAATTTCCATTTTTGGTGAACCCTTAAGTTCATTTTATTAAGTATACTTAAGTAAAGTTCAAGTATATTTTAAGTATACTTTATGTAGTAAGTATAGGCAAGGCAAGGCAAGGCAAGTTTATTTGTATAGCACATTTCATACACAGTGGCAATTCAAAGTGCTTTACACAGAAATTAAGTTAAAATATTCACAGTATAACAGTTATAATATGAATTAAAATAAATAAAAAAATAAAGAAATAAAAGTAAAATTTAAATTAAAATTAAAAACAGGGTTAAATTGAAACATAATTAAAGTGCACTCAAAATAAAAACCGGGTTAAATTGAAACATAATTAAAGTGCAGGCAGTTCGGACAGAGCACAGAGCTCATTCAGTAAAAGCATGAGATAAGTTGCAATCAGTCGGATGTACAGTGGCACAATGCTCATTCAGTAAATGCACAGCTGAACAGATGTGTTTTGAGTCTGGATTTGAAAGTGGCTACTGTACATCCGTGGCTACTGTTGGAGCACATCTGATCTGTTCAGGAAGCTGGTTCCAGCTACGGCTGGCATAATAGCTAAAAGCAGACTCTCCTTGCTTTGAGTGAACCCTTGGTATTTCTAATTGACTTGATCCTGATGATCTGAGTGATCTGTTAGGTTTGTATTTAATCAGCATATCTGCAATGTATTGAGGTCCTAGGTCATTGAGTGACTTATATACAAGTAATAGTACTTTAAAATCGATCCTAAATGTAACTGGAAGCCAGTGTAAAGACCTGAGAACTGGTGTGATATGGTCATATTTTCTGGTTCTGCTCAGGATCCTGGCAGCAGCGTTCTGTATGAGCTGCAGCTGTCTAATGGTCTTTTTTGGAAGGCCGGTGAGAAGACCATTACAATAGTCCACCCTACTGGTGATAAAAGCATGAACGAGTTTCTCTAAGTCTTGCCTGGAAACAAAGCATCTAATTCTTGCAATATTTTTGAGATGATAGTAAGCTGATTTAGTTATTGCTTTGACAGGACAACTAATATCAATTTACTAGAAGTATACTTGTAAGTGCACTGTGTCAATACTACTTAGGATTAAATTGGCCCACTTTTTAGTGTATACAGTACAATTTATACTTTTAAGTATACCTTAAGTGTAACAGTAGTAAATTTAGAGTACACAACTAGTTTGCAATAATAGTTTGTAATAGCGTCCCCTACAGTATAACAGTGAGAACATGGATTCAGTCAATGGTGGGGGAAGAGTAAAGTATATTTGAACTACCAGTACACTAGCTTACACAAAAATTCAGATACTAAGAATTAGGAACATATCTATTTTATTTATTTTTTTTAAAAGAGAGAGAGATAGAATTTAATAGACTACTCAATAAATAGAGTAAACACAACTACAAGCCAAATGTACTTAGAATACTTAATTATATTTTTAAGTATATCTCGATAAAAAGATTGAGTACAAGTAGCCCATGGGCCAAATATATTTTGTCTTTTCTGTCAGTATAAGTAAGGGTAACAAGGGTAACAAGTAACCTTTCATAAGGGTAACCCTTTACAATTTTAGGTATGGGCGATATGACAAAATATAACAAAAAAATTGTATTGTTAGTTATTAGTAGTTACTAGAATGTTATAATGATATTGCAGTACTCATTTGTTCCTGTGTAGTTATTTATTAATGATGAAACAGTATTCTAAAGTGTTTCCCAATTTTCTTTTAATTGTCTAAGTTAACAGCAATATTTAGTATTAACAAGCATGTTTTACATTTGGGCATTTGTGGCGCTATGATGAAGGCATCTTAGAATTGTTAAATGCAACATAAGTGTGCCTAGAGTATACTTGCAATTTCCATTTTAGCATTTAGTGCATTAAGTACAAAATTAGTTGTTACAGTTTAGCAGACTTTAAGTATATTAATTTAGTATACCAAAGGTACAATTGCAAGGTATTAGGGTTATTTACATAAATATGTAAATGTATTTGTAGTATACTTAGCATAAAATACATGTATTTTAAAGTACATTTTGGTATATTTATTTTTCACTAGGGTTGATGCCCTCCTACCTCTGTATGGTGCTTGAGAATCAGGACACTGGCAATGAATGTTCTGAACAAAAGAGTAGATGAAATGTAGAGCAGATGGTAGGTAAGTTAACAGAATAATATAATGGATTGTGGGAGAGAGGAAAAAGAGGGGAAAACAAAAGACACAGACAGTTCAGTGGATTGCTGCAGTCTTTAATCACTGCCCTCTTTATCACTGGGCCTGTGTACAACAGTCACATGATGAATAAACAAAACTCCCACTCTCTTTAACCAACCGGGATTGAATGAGAGAAAATAATATCTACACAATTTATTTCTGCTATTATTGTGTATTTTATAAGAATTTTTGTGTGTAAGATAGAAAGAGACACAGGATAGACTCAGAAAGAAAAGGTAATTTAGATAATTAGTTGAATATAATCGTAAGCATAATCAGTGATGATTGTATGAATTCATTTCAACAGCACTCACTTGTATCAATGAAAGCTCAGGGGACACGTTATGAAAAGATTTAAAATTTAAATGGTAATTTGGGATGAAAGAGAGTCTGATTCATAAAGCATATTAGAATGGTAGGGCTGTTTAGGGATCAGGTTGTGTGCAGATGTAGCTTTTAATTACCAAAATTAGTATTGCCAAGGCACAATGCTCATCTAACATTTTTATTTTAATCTTGAAATACCAAATTTTATCTGCAGATTGTTGAAAATCATTCCAGCTTACAAAATTGAAAATTAAAATTCTAATTGACCCTTTGTATGAAACCTTTCTACTTTCAAAAAACAAAAACAAAACAAGGGCTGTTGTTACTGCATTTCTGCATCAGTATGCAAAAGCACAAATGGCAGGCAAGATTTTCAGTAAAGAATTAAAATTTATTTGCATGTCTTTTTCTCACACAATGCTATCATATGGTTTTAGGAGATTTATATGGTTCAGGAGTAGTATGGACTATTCGTTTTTATTTGTTTTGGGGTATGACAGCTCCTGACTACTGTGAACTTTTGATGTACAGAAAAACAGCAGTGTAAAAATCAACATCTCGTTTTGTGTTCTACGAAACTCATATGGGTTTACAATTACATGAGGCTGAATAAATTATTTTCATTTTTGAAAGAAACTATTCTGTGGAAAGCCACAAAAGGAATACAATTTGTACCATGACTTTTTTAGTTTTTCTTATTAATTATTGGCCTCCCAGATTGTGTTGTCCCAGGTCCCACACTTGGCACACGTGGAATGATGATCTTGCCCACATACTGCATGGAATGATGGCACTTGAGCAGTCCATTCCTGTTTGCCAGATCTGGACCACAAGCAGGCCATAGCAATGCCACACGTCAGCCAAGAGGAAAGAAATAAACTAGAATTGTACCTTATCTGAGCCACACAATCTTTATATATTACATATAGAGTCTAAGCCTGTTAACAAGCAGAAGCACTGAATGAAAGAAGATAAAAGAGGAAAAAGAGACGAGCAGAAACACAACAACTTCCAGCGATAGCCTTAGATTAAATCAACTAAAGATAAGACATTACATTTTCAGAAACGCTGCCAACGTGCACTTGAGATCCTTCGGTTGTTTAGGTTAAGTGCATAAATGAGTTCAAAAAGCATCACACATCTAAGATGTGACACTTTGTAGGCTTTTTCCAAACTTCCACACCTTCAAGTACCACATCAACATCTCATTTATCTCCAGGACCAGCGTCCTCCGCCCAAATGATGTAGATGCCCATTGTTGTCTGTGCAATCCCTAACCCAGCCTCTGCACTTTCACAGTCCTGGGACCCACTTTATATTAGGTGGCCTTAATATAAAGTTATACAATAAAATGTTACTATGTACTAACATTTTAATTAATCATTTGATACAATTCACTTATTGTGTACATGCATGTTTTTACATTGCATTTACATAAAAATGACCTGCATGTAATTACATCTGTAATTAATTTCTGTAATTAAATGTATAATTACACTGTTGACACTTCCCTTACACATAACCCTACCCTTAAACTTACCCATACCCCCACACCTGTCCTTAACTTACCCGTATCCCACCTCAATATCAGCAAAAGTGTTTTACAATAATATATGAACACAATAAGTACATTGTACTTTTATTTGTATTATTATGTAAGTACATAGTAGTTAAGGCCACCTAATAAAGTGGGACCCAGTCCAGGAGTATAAACAAAGACAATGGGTTATGTCCCAATGCCAGTCACAGTGTGAAATTGTTGTTTTGCCCTGACATTAGATATTTAGACTAATTAAAATGTATATAGATAAAATAATATATATTTTTTCCAAAACTCACAAAAACCTCAGAAAGACCTGAAAACAGATCACCCACTGCAAAATCACCACTGCAAAATCACTACTAACACTGGAGGGAAATGCACGTTTACAGCCTCAGCCATAGATTTCATGGGGTTCCGTCTCACACCTAGGGGCATCGCCCCTCTTCAGTCAAATATTGAGGCGATTCACAACATCCCAGAGCCCACCTCTGCCTCCCAAGTAGCCCCGTTTCTGGGCATGACAGCCTACTACCTTAGTTTCCGCCATTTACTAAAGAAAAAGGAGCTGCAGCATGCGAGCTGCAGCATGCTCCTAGACTGTCCGTACACTTAGTACACAAGTCCCAGCTTACCACACCACCTGTTCTGGCCCACTTCGACCCTGTCATTCCAACTATAGTCACCTGTGATGTCTCTATGCAGGCACTGTGAACGGTTCTGTGACCTCGACAGAACAGCCTGACAGAACAGCTCTACTCTGTCTGTGATTGCGAGGCCCTACCGTGTCTCTGGGCAACTGAAAGATGGCACCTCTTCCTCTACGGTCGTCATTTCATCCTCCGCACAGACCATCAGGCTCTGAATACACTCTTGTCAGCCTTTGGCTCAGGTCATAAACCCCTACGTCTGCACAGATGGGGTAAGCGCCTAAGGCAGTGTGATTACAAACTCAAATTCATGCCAGGGAGGGACAACATGGTTGCTGACCTTCTATCTCAATCCATTGACGCGCCCACACGATAGCCTTGCCAGGCAGTGATGACATGGAGCCAGAACTCATTCAGATGTTCCACACACCTCTGCCGTCTGTCTCCCTTTAGGAACTGCAAAGGGAGTCCAAGTGTGACCCCACACTGATAACACTCTGCACATATATATAAACGCTTGCGGTCGTCTCCTGTCAATGGTGCATGGGGGCCACTTGGGGATTGTAAAGCTCAAGCAAAGATGCCGGGACCTGGTCTGGTGGCCAGGCATTGACTGCCATTGAAGGGCTGGTCAGGGACTGGGAACCTTGCCTCCTCAGTGGGAAGACTGGACTACCAGCTCCATCCCCTCTGCAACTAATTCCCTGGCTATCTCACCCATGGAAGCACCTCCAACTGGGCATCTGTGGAGAAATTCATGGCCATTGAGTTCCTCATCATCAATGCTTTCTGGTGGTCATGTACGATCTCCATTCTAAATGGCCTGAGGTAATACCACCTGGGACAGTCACATCACAGACCATCACACATATACTGGACAGCCTGTTTGCTCGCTGGGGCATGCCCCGTGCCATCACTTCAGACGTCTCCTCTTTCCTTTGCAATATGGGAATTAAGAATATCTGGGCCTCACTCTACCACCCCCAGGCAAACGGTGGGGTCAAACGGTTCAATCAAGAATGGCATTCATATAGGTCCAGGGGTACACATTCCAAACAGCACTCAACTTAACTTTGATGCATTACAAAGCTAGCCAGCACGCCACCACCCAGGCCTCTCCTGCTTTGCTCATGACTCAGAGTATGAGACTAGTCAGCAGCAGATGGTAACTGGGCAGCAGCCAAAGCGGCTGTAACTTCAAACCAGAAGTGAATGAAGAACAGCTTCGACATTAATGCACTCAACTTAACTTTGATGCATTACAAAGCTAGCCAGCACGCCACCACCCAGGCCTCTCCTGCTTTGCTCATGACTCAGAGTATGAGACTAGTCAGCAGCAGATGGTACCTGGGCAGCAGCCAAAGCGGCTGTAACTTCAAACCAGAAGCAAATGAAGAACAGCTTCGACAAGAAGCACAAGGTCAAGCAGAATAAGATAACAGTTCTGGACTGGTTTCGAATCCACAGACCCCACCATAGCAGCAAAATGGCATCATTTTGGTGTAAACCCCTCCAGGTGGATCGCCAGTTACAGGCTGCCACATTCTTATTTAGCGATGGCTCCCGCTGGCATGCTAGTAGGCTGTGGAAAGTGTCAGCCCGTCTCCACTCAACCAGGTGCCTACAGGCGAGGGAGCCTAGTGGGGGAGTGCCACAGAGCACGCACCTTCCGCCCCCTCCATTTGGGCCAGTACATCCATGGCCAGGCCAGGCGCTTCAAGGTTCCCCTGTCAGGGAGGTGCCACAACTGTCTCTGCCAGCCTTGGGGCCTCAACCTCTTCAGCCACCGCTTGATTTTGATCAGGATGGCCAAGATGCGCTGCAGACAGAGGCATCGGAAGGTCAACCGGTTTGAGCAAGGGCATGTCCTGCATACCTAAAGGACTTTATCACAGATTTCATGTATAGGTGTTTAGCCACCTCTTCCCAACTATAGTTCAAGTTGAAACACATTTTTTTAGAGGGTGATCTTCTGCTCACCAAGGCTGCATTTATTTGATCCAAAACACAGCAAAAACAGTAATATTGTGAATTTGTTTTTTTTGTTTTTTTTACAGAAACAAACTCCTGCATAATCAGTTGTCAAACACAACTAGAAATTAAAAAGGGACCTGGTTCTATGGTCAGATGAAACTATAAAAAGAGCGGTATGACAGCAAACCCACCAGATGGGTTTGGTGCAAACAGGGATAAAATGTACCCCACGCCCACGGTTAAAAATACAGCTTTTTTTTGTGGGCCTATATATATATATATATATTTTTTTTTTTTTTTTTTGCTTGTTCATATACATGGTATCATGGATTCTAGCAAATACCAACAGATACAAAATCAAAACCTGACGGCCTCTGCTAGAAATCTTATAATGGGCCATGGTTGGATCTTCCATCAGGGTAATGATCCAAAACAAACATCAAAATCAACACACAAATGTGTCACTGAGCACAAAATGAAGCTTCTGCCATGCCCATCCCAGTTTCCTGACCTGAACTCTATAGAAAATGAGTGGGGTGAACTGAAGAGAAGAAGCACTTTAGATCTGGGAATCTGAAGGATCTCGAGAGATTCTGTACGGAGGAATGGTCTCTGATCTCTTGTCAGGTGTTCTCCAAACTCAGCAGGCATTATAGATCAAGACTGTTATCTTGGCAAAAGGAGGTTGCAAAAAGTATTTAATAAAAGAGTGCCACTAATTATGGCCAACGTGTTTTGGAGAAAAGCATTTAATTCATACTGTGATTTACTCCCCCACTTTCAATTCTATTACTTCAATGAAAGGTTAGATTTTTGTGATTTTTAAAATAAAGATCAAAAGGATAAACAATGCAGATTTATTTTTACAGCCATATTTGATCATATTTACCAGGGGTGCCAATAATTCTGACCACAACTGTATATAGTGTTTCTTGAGTAAAGAGCATATTCAAACAACAGTTATTTTTTTACCCTTGCATTGCAAACAAGCAGAGACAGTATTTGACTATACTATTTGACTAATAGTAATGATTTATGAAAGAAATATTAAAGTTTCATCTGTTTAGTATGGTGGCCCAGTAGTGCACAACACAACACAATATAAAAAGCAAACATAAGTTCACAACACAACGAAAACAAGCCACAACACAACGGAATCAAGCCATAACACAACGGAAATGCTTCCAACCACTCGGGGGCACTCAGAGCGTGGTAAAGTTGCCACTGTTCTATAGAATCGGCAGTCTTACAAAGATATCAATACCACAATTAGTTTTAACAGTATGTAGGCTAACCATTGTTTATCGATATGAAATATTAATTCAAGATCACCTACATGCATTATAGCTGCATATTTATGCTTGAGAACGCTTTGACCCAATACCACGGCACTAAGGGAACGTCTGCCGATTCCACCAAGTGGTTGAAACTTATAATTTGTATGAATTAAAATTACTTTTAACATTTAAAAACAGACATGTTAAAATATTACAGCTTGATTGTATTGGTAAAACTGACTTAGTAATGCACAACACAACATTGGAATTCGGAAAAAAAAAGTTAATTTAATTCATACAAATTATATGTTTCAACTTGGTGGAATTGGCAGATGTTCCCTTAGCGCTGTGGCAGCGGGTCAAAGCTTTCTCGAGTATAAATATGCAGCTATAATGTACGTAGGTGAATTGCACACTCCGAGAGTCTCCTAGTGGTCGGGAGCATTTCCGTTGAGTTGTGGCTATTTCGTTGTGTTGTGGATTTTTCATTGTGTTGTGGCTTGATTTTGTTGTGTTGTGGCTTTTTCGTTGTGTTGTGGCTTTATTTTGTTGTGTTGTGAACTTATGTATGCTTTTTAAATTTCGTTGTGTTGTGCACTACTGGGCCACCGTAGTATAGACCCTTTGATGTGTAACAGAGGAATAGTCAAAAATTGTCATCATTTACTGATCCTCATATTCTTCTAATCCTGAATTTCATTTTCTGACTGATGGAGATCAAATAGAGATGTTTTGAAGAATGTTCATGCTAATCTTTTCCATACAGTGACAATCAAAAACGTAGTCCATATGATTCATACACTAAGTGTTCTGAAGCCATACCATAGTTTTTCTTCCCCTCTGCCAATGGGGAACCAATGGCATTTTGTTTAATGCCAAGCCTGGTGCACTGGGCTCTCATGCACTAGGATTTAATCTGCAACAGGTACATTTTGTTTACAAAAAGATACAAAATTAAAAAAAAAGATTTTGGTGCTTCATTGCCCCATTTTTTATATGAATACATTGTAAAAAAATCTTTCACAAAAGAAAGAAAATCAAATGGACAATGAAGATCACAAAATTGTATTTTATTTTATTTTTAGCATCAAAATTCAGTGGCTTTTGAAAATCTGTGCATCTGTTTGTGTTTGTTTCTTTTTCTGTTGCAGACTGAGCAGGAGATTATTGAAGAGACTGATGTCGACCGACTGGCGGGCCGCCATTATTTTGGCTGTGGTCGACAAATCAAAGGTCAATCTGAGACATCAACGCTGAGCTCTCAGCCTTCCATAGATGAGGTTCGTCAGCAGATGCATCTACTGCTAGAGGAAGCCTTTAGTCTAGCTTCAGCTGGCCACTCCACCTCTAGCAGACACCACCACTATCACTCCCACCATCAGCATCCACCACTGGGGCCCTATGGCCTGGGTCCAGTCATCCCGTACACAGAGGTGGTGACCAGTGCACCAGGCACCACGAGTCAAGGGCAGGGAGGCCTGCAGTGGGTGCCAGCCTATAAACCAGACACTTACCAGTGCAGTCAGACCAAACAGGTACAGTTGTGTTTCTACTTCTTTACTAAAGCTATTATAAACAATTATTATTAGTCTTATTAGTGTTAAATTGAACATGAAATCAAAATTGACCTTGTTTACTTCCATAATACTTGCAATAATAAAAAGGATAAGTAAGATTATGGAAGTAAAATGGATTGATTTACACAACCGTTCAAAAGTGTATTGCTGATTTGTCAGTTAACATTTTGTCATTTTGATATCAGAAGTAGTGAATAACCATGACGATTAACAGTGATAGCGCAATGCCTTTTTTTGTATGCGTGTGTAAAATCAAGCAATGTCTGAAATCTAATTTATTATCATTCAGCTATTGTATAGATTTGTGTATTTGTACAACTCTTCTTTGTTGAAAACTTCTTTATTTGGTCAAAACCCATATCACTTATTATGCACTTATTATATTACTTAATATACATTCAGTATTATGTGAATGCTAATATGCAAATTTCTCAAAAAGGCATTCAGGTTCAATCAGCTTCCTGACATGGCTCTTGGGTCTCCTCCACCCCCCATTCCACCAAGAACAGGTCCTCCACCTGAGTCCTCACTGCAACGGTCAGAACATACACACACCTTGCTACAACCAAACATTGCTCAAAAACCTGATGTATCATTTGATACAAAAAGCTTGTTTTATTTTACCATTATTTTTCTAAATGGATAATCAAGTATACCTACAGTAAGTTGCTTCAGTCTAGTAAGTATTCATCTTGAAATAATAACAATATAAAAGTATTCTTACATTTGTTTTTATTAAACTCAGTAAAGATTTCACAGCAAAAATAAGGCATTTTAACTGCTAAAAAAGTAAAAACTATAAATTAGATCACAGATGGCATGTATTAGATTGTGTACAACAGGTTCTTCAGCAAAGTTGATCACATTAATAATTTAGAGGCCACTGAATTTGTATATCAAATATTATATATTAGTAGGCTTTGTAGGGTTGATTGTGCTTATTTTCTTTTTTGGAACTTGATATAGCATAAATAGCCATTCAATTTCATTGTTTGCAAAAGAGCATCCAGGACATTATTCTCAACATTTCAAAAGAAAGTCTGGAATGTGTTTAGAACAACATGAGGGTGATAATGATTTATTTTTGGGCGGACTATTCCGTCAACAAAATCAGAGCTCATGAATAGTCAGGCAAATTAACTATTTTCAGGTTTAATTCTGTACTAAATTCAAACGTGTATTTTTATATTGCGACTCACTTTGATGAAATCTGCCATATAACTCTGTATCTCTGTATAAAGGCAGCATATTGACTGCTCGTAAATCAACACTGTCACCTGGTGGTAAAACTATGTCAATGCATGTATGAAATTGTTACTATGTTCTTCAGGTCATCTTCTGATCTTGGTCCAAAGGGTCATTGCCCTGAGTCATCAATGAAGAGTCAGCATGAAACCGTCCCCTACACGGCTAACAGCAGAGCACCACTCCCACCTGTCACTACTGAGCCCATTCCCAACCACTCAGGTTAGTGTGTGTTTCTATTGTTTTTCTATTGATTACAAACAATAATGCATTAATGACTTCACTCACGCAAAGGCCTTCCCACCTCACAGCCAGCAGAATTTCAGCCGTGCATGTCCATGAACATTGATGGATTCCTGTATTATACATACATATGAGGGTTTTAGTTTTGTGTTTTTTGGAAATATAATGTTCCATGTTACCATTTCATGTTTTTTTCAACTCACATCCAGCAAACGAGGAGTTCAGTGGGAGTTTACTATGTCCATATTTGTCAGAATTTGACTTTTTTCAAGCAGTGTCACAGTTCCAAAATGTTGTTCATTACACTCTTAAAATTAAAGTTTCCAAAAGGGGATTTTTCAGTGATGTTCCCCAATGAACCTTTCAGTGAAAACCATTTTTTCCTTCATGTGGAGAATATTATATTAATCTGAAGAACCTTTTTCCACTATAAAGAACCATTTGTGACCCTGGACCACAAAACCAGTCATAAGGGTACATTTTTTTATTTAAACATTACCTGAAAGCTGAATAAATAAGCTTCCCATTGATGTATGGTTTGCTATGACAATATTTGGCCGAGATACAACTATTTGAAAATCTAAAAAATCTAAATATTGAGAAAAACTTAAAATTTCTCTAAACGAAGTCCTTAGCAATGCATATTGCTACTAATAATATTTTTTGTTTTTTTTACGGTGGGGCATTTACGAAATATCTTTATGAAACATGATCTTTACTTAATATCCTAATGATTTTTGGCATAAAAAGAAAAATCAATACGTTTGACCTATACAATGTATTGTTGGCTATTACCACAAATATACCTGTGCGACTTACAACTGGTTTTGTGGTCCAGGGTCACATTTGTGCAATGGAAAGGTTTCATGGATGTTGAAGATTCTTAATAAAACCTTTGATGCCAATAAAGAATCTTTATTTTTAAGAGTGTAGTTATGCTTATATTTAAAGTTAAGGAAGTTTTAAAAGTTTAAAATCCTGGACCATTGATAATCTGAACATGAAGGGTACCTCAGATTGTGAACCTTGTTGATGAGAGTTACTTTTTTAAATGATCCGACTTGGCTAATGATAAAACATGAAAACATCAGAAACTTGCATTGAAGGAGGGACCGGAACCCTTATCTAAATAATACCAAATAATATCGTAGTAACAAATAATATCGTAGTAAAATAAAATTAAAATATGTGAATTATAGAAAGTAGGTAAGAAGTGAACGTGAGCATACTCCCTCGTTACTTCAAAATAGAGCGCATGACAATAACAGCATAAAAAAAGAACACAGTGGATAGAAAGAAGCACCTGTCAGGAGCACTAAAGCGAAAACATAAAAAAAGTAGGAATGATGACGTAAAAATTTTGAACGTTTCCCTTATGAATTGGGTACTTAAAAATCAGAATAAACTAAATAGTGGAGATGATTGTAGTGACAAATAGGGAAAGATTGGATATGCTAATTGTTATGGCCCCTGTGCGGACCCTAGCAGCGAAACAGGACAGCAGATTAGCAATAAACAAGCAACAATCTGCAGATACGAAACAGTACGAAAGGACAGTATTCAAGTCATAAGCAACAGCGCTGACGACCCCCAGAGAGATAGGACTACAGTTTAGCGAGCGCAAGGCCGCAACATTTCACATTGATGGCACCAATATACAAGCTACAACTGTCGGTGAGAGTGAAGCAGGACAGCCCGCCAGTAAACCGAGCACGCCCAGTGTCACTGATGATAGCGTGGAACATCTAAGTGAAGCAGACAATGTAAATGTCAATGTGCTGCTCGATCATGATCCAGATCCCTCAAACTGGCATTTTCTACAATGGACCAAGACCGATTAGTGCATCTGGCACTCATATCAATGCACGATCCACACCCTTTGATGAAATGTTAGAAAAATGTGCAAGCATGAAAACAATACATGTTCAAATTTAATTGTGTGTTACCTTTATGTCTGAAAAGTTTAGGACAAGAAGCTCTTAACTTTATTGGCTACTTAACTTTGCTTCTCTTTTTTTATTTTATAATAAGACTGCTGATTTAAAACAGTCTGTAATTAAGCTTTTTGCGGTGTTCAGTGTAATGATGATTCAATAAAAAAAACAATAAATGTAAAATAATGAGGATTGTCTGTTTAGACTACGATAGATGGAAGCTATATATATATATATATATATATAGTTAACTCAAACTGAAACTAAAATTAAACCTTAAAAAAAAACATTTTCTTTACTTGAAACAAAATAAATGTTACCCCCAATTTCCACCGGCTGCGTTACGGCTCCGTCACGGCGGCGGAGTCAATAGGTTTCCATTAAAGTCAATGAGTGTATTTCCACTGAATGCGTTACAGCTGCGTTCCGACTCCGGCGATCTGCAGCCCTCCGCATCAGATACGCAGAGCTTCTATTTTTGCCGGATGCCGGAGCGCTCCGCAGCACTACAGGGCAGAGTACGCAGGACAGGAAGTCGAGTGACAAAACAGAACAGCCAGAAACAAAATAAAAGATCTGTTTAATTTTCAAAATAAAATACACCGCGCTCATATTTCCCTACACTACACCTTGAAAACGTCATAATGGGCGGAGACAGGCTTGTTTTAACCCCGTTGACATGATGGATGAAGAAATGCTGATTATTGAGGTACAGAATCAACCCATCATCTATGACCCCTCACATCCTTTTTATAAGGACAACATTAAAAAGGATGCGATGTGGAAAACTATAGCAGAAGTGATTGGTGTGGATGGTAAGTCACTATTTTTGTCCAAGAAATAAAGATAGAAAGCAAATAGCTAGTTATGTACTCGTAATGAGGAGTTATATAGCTATACAGGTTAAATATTGCGCGATCACACCAGAATTCGCGAGATTACATGGGGCCTCGTGACGTCAGATGACCGCAGCCGTTCCGCAACAAATCCGGACCTGGTGGGTATTGACGGACGACGGAACACGGAGCTGTCACGCAGCGGAGCCGTTCCGCAGCCGGTGGAAATTGGGGGTTAGGCTACTTAAAGTATTTCAGTGTTATTTCAAATAATATAAATGTTAAAAATACATTATTTAAATTTCTTATTAAATGTCAAAAGAAAAAATAACATTCATGTGGAAGAAGGGTGGCCCAAAATTCTGTCTTGTATACCCCCTTTTTAACTTTTAATAGCGCCCCTGGCACAGACAAACACTACTCATATTTCCTTCAGAATATGTAAAAAAAAAAAAAAATGTTAATCTCAATATGCTTAATTATAGCATGTATTTAATTTGAAATATACCCTAAAATATCTTCCTTTTTTGTCCCACAGGAAATCCTATGACAGCAGTGTACGCCATCCCAGCCACTCGTCCAGGATGCACAGGATATTTCATCTCCACTCCACCCTCCTCCTATCACAGCCCATCCTGGATGTCTTACCCCCCTGAACCCGAGGATGTGCCTCCTCAGTGGGCCGAATCTGTAAGAATGCATTTATCATATTTATGTATTGGTTATTAGTTGTCCAATTCTGCTTCACAAACTGTGTTGCATCCCAAGACCCCAGTGTTACAGTGCATGCATCCCTAATAGTATTTATATGGAGTAAACCTCATGGACTGCAAACAAGAGAAGCAGAACTGGTCTGTCACATGTGCCTCTATAAATTGTTCTCTATACATTTGGGGGACATTCTGTCTGATCATGTGACCTGCCCTTGGGCGCAAGGCTCGTCTTTTTGGATTGTCCTTCTTATCCCTGTTTGTGTGTGCCTGCATTCACACGGTGTCTTTTTGCAGAACCAGTGTCATTTAGAAACCATTTGCTGAACTGAATTTATCGCTGACGTTGAGTGGAAACAACAAATTCCCGGGGTAGTTGAGCACATTTCTTCAAATGAACACTTTTCTGTTTCTTTCTTTCCTCTGTCACGGACAGGGTTGTGTGCCATTCAGAATCAAATTGACTTCGATATAAAAAAGAACGGATTCCTGATTTGAAAGCAGTAGCAAGAGGCAGAATTTAAGGAAGTAGAATTAAAAAGAAAGGAAATTCATATAACCTATAGATATCTGTATTCATATTCTGATACGAACACAGCTATATCTATATCTGATATGATGTATTCAGATATTCTGCTTTTATACAACTGTTATATTCCTATTACTTTTTCTTAGAACTTAATAAGAATTCAGGTTATTAAAAAGAATGTTCTTAACTTTCGCATTGGCGGAATTTTACGTCTTTCTGTGTTTTCACTGTTATATGGTAGGGGCCTAGGGGGCGCGATTACGCATATTCCTAAAGAGGACAGAACACAGACAAAAAAGGAGCAGAAACAAATCAAAGTATTGCTTATGCACCTTGCAGTCTTTGAAAAAAACACTTTGAACAGTTTTTGTTCAAAAAGCTAGAATAAAACACTTCCCTTTCGTTCAGTAACTACGACGTAATATTAGTGACTAACAAATGGGGGTTTCGCTTAGAAGCCAATTACCTTCTAGGAATTTAACAGCGCCCAATGGCAGTGCCAATACCATGGGCATGCGGAATTTGCATGCGTAACTCCGCCCCACCTCGTGGGTATATAAGGAAGTACGCTGGCAACATCGCATTATGTTTCTGCTTTGGAGCCAAGAGTATCTCTTCACTCCTTCAAGCCTGCTAACTGAGTCTTTGTCAGTCTTCGAGACGAGCAGCTTTCCAGAGGCGTTGGTGTCAACGGCGCGTTCCACTGCTCATCTGCGCAGTGGTCTGCTAGACGGCTGGTGTGTGTTCCCTGGGCACTTCGGCGTTCTCTACGAAGCTTCCGGGGAGTCCGCTACACTATGGTCAGGGCCAATACCCCTGTCATGCGTGCGGAGGTTGCCACCCTACTGGCGAAGGGTGCGATCGAGCCTGTCCCTCCAGCCGAGAAGAAGTCCGGGTTCTACAGCCTCTACTTCATTGTACCCAAGAAAACCGGTGGGTTACGGCCAATCCTGGACCTTCGCATCTTGAACCGATATCTTTGCAGGCTTCCGTTCAAGATGTTGACAGCGAAACGCCATGTGCCATGTGCAATGGACAAGCAGCCGCGGGCTCCTGGACAGGACCCCAGTGCCTTCTACATGTCAATTGCCTCGAGTTGCTGGCAGTACGGTTCGCCCTACACCGCTTTCCGAGCGCTGCTGAAGGGTCAACATGTACTAGTCCGGACAGACAACACGGCCACAGTAGCGTACATCAACCACCAGGGCAGTCTACGCTCCCGCCGTATGTCTCAACTCGCCCGCCATCTCGTCTTATGGAGTCAGAAGCACCTACTACTTCATGCTATCCACATCCCGGGAGATCTGAACCGTGCAGCCTACGAGCTCTCACGGTTTCAGCCACTTCCTGGAGAATGGAGACTCCATCCCCAGACGGTCCAGCTGATTTTGGAACAGTTCGGCGACGCACAGGTAGATCTGTTTGCCTCCCCCGACTCTTCCCATTGCAGCCTGTACTATTCCCTGACCGAGGGCACACTCGGCATGGATGCAGTGGCGCACAGCTGGCCCGCGGGGCCTACACAAATATGCGTTGCCCCCAGTGAGCCTTCTTGCACGAGTATTGTGCAAGATCAGGGAGGACAAGGAGCAGGTCATGTTGGTCTCCCCGTATTGGCACGGCCAGACCTGCTTCTCAGAACTGCTACTACTTGCGACAGCCCCTCTCTGGCCTATTCCTCTGAGACCGTCCTCCTCACTCAGAGACGGGGCACCCTATGGCACCCGTGCCCCGGTTTCTGGAAGCTCCACGTGTGGCTTCTGGACGGGACGCAGCAGGTTTGAATAGCCTACCACCTGCGGTGGTCGCTACCATCACTTCCGCTAGGGCAGAGTCCACTCGGCATGCCTATGCGTTGAAGTGGAACCTCTTCGTCACCTGGTGTTCTTCCTGCCAAGAAGACCCCTGGAAATGCCCGATCGGGTCTGTGCTCTCGTTCCTCCAAGAGGGGTTGGAGCGAAGGCTGTCTCCCTCCACCCGTAAAGTGTATGTGGCCGCAATATCTGCCCACCACGATCTCTTGGGGGACAAAAAGGTAAGTCAGCACGACCTGATCTTCAGGTTCCTGAGGGGAGCGAGGAGACTGAATCCTCCTCGCTCTCCTCTCGTACCCTCTTGGGACCTCTCAGTAGTTTTAAGTGCTCTGCAGAGGCCTCCCTTTGAGCCTTTGCGGTCGGTTGATATTAAGTTCCTGTCGATGAAGACGGCACTGCTGACTGCATTGGCCTCCGTTAAGAGTGTAGGGGACCTGCAGGCATTTTCGGTTGACGAAGCGTGCCTGGAATTCAGACCGGCTAACTCACGTGATCCTGAGACCCCGGCCCGGATATGTGCCGAAGGTTCCCACCACTCTGTTCCGAGACCAGGTGGTGAACCTGCAAGCGCTGCCTTTGGAGGAGGCAGACCCAGCCTTGGCATTACTCTGTCCAATACGCGCTCTCTGCGCTTACGTAGACAGGACGCAGTGTTTCAGGACCTCAGACCAGCTCTTTGTCTGTTATGGTGGAGAGCGGAAGGGCTGGGTGACACCTAACACATTCGCCAGATTCTACAATCTCCGAGTGGAGCCAGTGTCCGACTATGTACTCGCCTCTACTAGTGGCCGGTAATGGACTCATTAGTGTCTTAGGCTCAGGTGTCTTCGCTTGCTCGCCATTCCACTCCACGGACTGGATACGTGCAATATTTTCCTCAGGTGAGCTCCCCGAGAGCCCTGAGTTCCTCCAGTACTGTCAACGCCGACATCAGTTCAGTCTGCCCTTTCGAGCCCAGACCCTCATGTCCGGCCAGGTGCCCCGTGTGCATGGTTCCCCTCCGGCGACCCCCACACGAGTATTTCCACCGTAAGCCTCCTCAGTGAGCAGTTGTCTTTCCCTTGGCAAGTCCCTGCCACCCATAGAGTTAAAAGTCCACCCTCTGGCTGGTACCTTAGAGTTATTCCATATGCAGCCCTTAGCGGGTCATATGTGTATTCTCTAAGTCCTCCCTACGGGTAGGCATTTTGGCATATCTCCTCTGGAATATGCTTCCCAGTGTACCTTGGTAATCCTGTGAAAAGTAGGAGTCCTTTGTCCGTACTAGTCTTACAACAGGGTACTCACACTTACGCAGGGCACTGGAAGACAGCCGAGTGGCGTTCTTATATTGGGATGCCCATTTGTTAGTCACTAACGTTACGTCGTAGTGACTGAACGAAAGGGAATGTCTCGGTTACGTATGTAACTCTTGTTCCCTGAGGAGGGAACGTAGACGTAACGTCCCTTTGCCACCTCCGCTGTGCTGCTGGAACGCGGAGTTCAGTCTTGGCTCCGCAGCAGTAACATAATGCGATGTTGCCAGCGTACTTCCTTATATACCCACGAGGTGGGGCGGAGTTACGCATGCAAATTCCGCATGCCCATGGCATTGGCACTGCCATTGGGCGCTGTTAAATTCCTCAAAGGTAAGTTAGTCACTAACGTTACGTCTCCATTCCCTCCTCAGGGAACGAGGGTTACATACGTAACCGAGACGTTTTTCCTTTTTGTTTAAAAGCAGAGGCTCTGTTCTTTCTTTTGATATATTGCATGTTCATATATTCATACAACAAAATATGCTGGGGGCCATTACATTTTTGTGAAAATTATGAAAAACGCTGGCGGTGGCTGGAAAATTAATAATAAAAAATAACTGCAACACTTTACAATAAGGTTCATTAGTTAACTACATTAGTTAACATGAACTAATAATGAACTGCACTTATAAATCAGAAATTCATATATTTTTAATATTATTAAACTAATTTGCACAAATATCTAATAGACTAATATCACATTAGTTGCACTTGGGAACATGCTTTCAAACTTCTTTGAAATTATCTTAAGCGTTAGGTGTGTTAGGTTTAATTATGAAACCTGATATGGAAACTAAACGGATGGTTTACCCTATAATCTTACATTTAAATAACCTGAACTAATGAAGATTGTTGTGGACTAATGAACTCCCTCTGTTTTTGTGACTGTTGAATTTCTTTAATTGGCATTTCAGTAATTTCCTCTTCCTGTAGGGTCTTCAATTAAATTCAAATTTACACTCGAGAGTTGAACGGAGTGAATTTTTAAATTCTGAATTATGCCCAACCCTGGTGACAATGTGACCCTTGTTCAGAGTGTTTATGATTTCATAACTCATAGTTTAATGAGAATGATCAAATCACACAATTCAAACTTGTTTGAATGGAGTGTCACTACTTATTATTATATTAGTATATCCTTAAGCTTTTTGTTTTCCTTATCGTGAGTGTATTTCTTGTGCATTTGTCTATTGGTTCCCTTTTTAAGTGTAGAGTTTGGTCAGCTGCAGCAAAGATCAAGACTCAATAGAAATAACAATACACCCTTGCTGACATGGTTTTAGCACAGGCCTTGTTGATTTGTTGGTTTTCTATTTCAGATGCCCTTACCAGGCTACGCAGAGGCCTTTCCTCACCCTCACTATCCTCAGGGCAGCCCTCTCCTGTGGCACCACCGCCAGGCCATTCAGGGTGGTCCGGATCATCCGCCCTCTTCCTCCACTGCAATGTCCCAGCAGAGTCTAGCAGAGCCTGGTGATCTGATCAGCAGCATCCCCCTCAGCAGCCTTTCCACTTCAACCTTGGTCAAAGCCATCCGCGATGAGGTGGCCAAACTGGCCAAGAAACAAGCAGACATATTTGAGTTCCAGGTGTAGAACTTTCCAGTGGATTCATGGACCAGCTGTATTGATACATTTATAACGTCTGTAAAGATTAGACTTCTCAATATTTCACTGGCTGCTTGTTTTCCTTCAATGAAATGCCTGTCTGTTTTTAATACAGGTTTTGCGTGGTTCTCTTTGTCATTGTATTATAACATTAATATGTAATTAGTTTTTCTTTATTGTATAATAGCATTAATATGTCATTTTATTTAATCCGACAATATGAACATTTGCAACGTTTTCCCATTTTAGTTGTTAGGTTTAATTATGAAACCTGATATGGGAATTAAACGAATGGAAATATGGAAATTCATTGATATAAAACTTGAATATCAAACAATTCACAAGTGATATTTTTTAAAAAAAATCATAATAAAATATTGGGCCTGCAGCTCTGGGGCATGTCAAAAATCTAAACTAGGCCAACTGAAGGTGATGCGCCGCGCCGCATTGGGCACTTCCAGTGTAGACACCTTTGTGAGGATCTTAGTCAGGGTAGAGCCCATATTTAACTTTAGGCACGAGGAGACAGAAATACAGTCTGTTCAAAATATGTTGATCAAAGTACTGAAAATACTGTGCACAAAAAAACTTCAGAAAACATATTTTGTAAAATTTTGATGTGGACACGGATCTTTTAACTACATCTGATACTACTGAGTGGTTTGTGCATCTGTGCCTGATCAGACAGGGGCCAGCAGGACCTCCTGAGGACCCACTCAAAAACAGTCTCATTTTCATTGGCGTCTACCCTGAGTAAGGCCCATGGCAATAATCGTTTTTACTTTAAATAGCTTAATCTATTTACATAATCAACAAATGGAATGTGTTACGCTTTAATAACTTGAGATATAACAATATACCCTTAATTTTTTTTTTTCGTTAAAGGTGCTATTGTGGGTGAAAGTGAAAATATGAAAGAGCTTTGTTTTTTTATTTAACTCATTGTTCGTTGGACATAAGGGCTTTCTTTATCGTAAAACACTGCATTTTAAGTAGACAAGTGTTATATTCATATGATGACACAATTTATCTATTTCCTTTAAAGCAACGTTTTATCAGTTTATGAGTCAGATATGCATAGATTCAAATTCCACATAACGTAATTAATTTGACTGCAACTCTGACATGCACTTTACTCGTGTCTTTTCTGCATACATGTTTAAAAAAATACCCAGAATTTTGATAATGATAATCACTGTAACATCTCAAGAACAATCCAGTATTTTCATTGCCAAGATGGGTCTGAACTAGCCCACATAATCTTCCCAAATAAAATTATAAGCAATTAACTATTCATTAGCTTGAGCATGCTGTATGTACCCTGAAATGGCTAAAGAAAACAAAGTGTGTTTGACAGTTTTTGTGTATTTATTGTATGTAAATTTAGTTTTATATGACATACTGTGCCCACAGCTGTATGCTATACTGTACGTGTGCCCTGAAGTGGCAACAGCAATGCATTATACTTGTATTACTTACACTTAATAAGTATGTTTTTTTAACCTATAATCCCAACATTCTCTCCTGTTTTCAACTAACAACATTTAAATGTTTAAAATGTGGTCCATTTTGTTACATACAAAAACAAAACAAAAAAATGTCCTTTTAAATATCAGTTTGAATAGTTTAGATTATTTTCACATTGAATTGAATTTTCTCCCACCCCATATTTGTTCGGAGGCAGCTTCAATAAGCTTCTTAATATACAGTTTACTTACATTCTTAAATGTTGTTTAAATCATAATATAAACAGTGAAAACTTTTGATAGAATCACAGGAACATCTGGTGGTCACAAAAACCCTGTGCAAATTTCACTATTGTCAAAGTAATTGTTTTTTGTTTTTTTTACTATTTGTTAATTTAAGTATTATGAAACCAATATTCTGATGTTAATCCTGATTTGGAACCACAGATCCAATAAAGCACTATTAATAAGTGTGTTTGAGCCACTTTGGTTGATGAGACATTTTGCAATAAAAGATAACAGAATTAACATGATTGTTTATTGAATTCTTTAAACTTGTTTGGTTTTATTTTGTTCCCAGCATCTGTTTCTTGGGTTCAGACTTCAGGAATTATCTGCAGAAAAATAAGAACATAAATCTAATCAACTGTAATTGTGTGATATGGGGTCTCAACTAAGATCAATCATGTTAAGGCGTTTTAAATTCATAGCGCTGTTGCAAGGTTAAGTTTAAATAGAAATTTCAGACAAAAGTGACACAATAATATGGAATACTTATGTTACATTTAAAAATGTCTGGTAGTCATTGCATTATTACAGTGACAAGGAAGGTCACTCATGGCCACGACTTCTTTCAATTCAATTCAAATTTATTTGTATAGCGCTTTTCACAATACACATTGTTTCAAAGCAGCTTTACAGAAAGTGCATTTCATAGATGAACAGTAAAAATGTTAGAAAGACAATGTTAAAGAATAATGTTCGAAAAAGTTAATCAGTCGTGTAATAATTTAGGCCATAACAACGCTGGCGTTGAGTCGTCTCTTCACAGGCGTGGAGTCGTCTCATCACAGGTGTTGGGGCATCCGACGTCTTCATGAGAGGCTGGATACAAACTGGAGCTGACAAACTATTTACCTCGGGACTAGTGTCCCGAGATAACAACAGAAAAGCAGATGGGAAATAATTAGCGTAGCTGCTGTTCAGAATATTATATTAATGCTTTTGTTCCGATTTAACTGTAGTATAAAAGGTAATTATGATGTGAATGCTTGGCTAAAGAGATGCGTCTTTAATATAGTTTTAAACTGGGACAGCGAGTCTGAACCTCGGACAATATCAGGAAGACTATTCCAGAGTTTAGGAGCCAAATGTGAAAAAGCCCTCCCTCCTTTAGTGGACTTCGATATCCTAGGAATGACCAAAAGCCTAGAGTTTAGTGACCTTAAAGAGCGCGATGGATTGTAGGACGATAGAAGATCTTCTTTATGTTGAGGGAACTACATATTTCTGACCACGAGTTAATCATAAACCACCTGCGCGACCATAGCAACCTGGAATTATCAGAAATCAATAGGCCTTTAATATATTTTATTTTAAAGAAAGAACTACCCTGCTTGTAGTTTTAAACTGAAACCTCCTCCAAAGCACAATGGTATGTGGGCAATATAATCCGTTAATCCACACTTCAAACATCTATTGTAATAAGTAGACCATCCAGGGACTTTTGGCATAGTCTTTTCAATATACTATGCTTTGGGACACACTTATTCTAATATCACATCTAATATCTAATATTTACTCTTGGATGGTTCCCCGGACCACTGTTTGACCCCCTTCTAATGCGTTCTCAGCTACCAACCTACACTGTTCCAGTGGTCTATGGAACCATCCAAAATACCATCTGTGGATCACTTGTTCCGGGAGAGCGAGAGAGTTTGGGACTCTGCACATCACCAGCTGCAGGGGGTAATTTGGCACCAGAAACGCCACGCTGATGTCCGGTGGGCCCAAAGTTCCTAAACTCCATCATATTTATGTGGACAGAAAGTGTTCCACAAGGAACATTCGGCTCGAAATTCGGCCTGTAAAAAGCTAAGTCCCAGGTTCATTGGCCCCTTTGAGATCATAACGGAGATCAATCCAGTATCCTATGAACTGAAACTGCCAGTCAGCTACCACATCCATCCCGTTTTTCATGTCTCTTTAATCCCTGGGGTTTGGGATTAGTCAGGCCGGCACGTCCACCTTGTTTTTTTCTTATCAGTACGAAAGAGACTCAAAATACTCAATCGATTTTGGTCATATACACAAGTGTTATACATCATTCGTATGTATAACTGTTACGTGTCTTCTTTTATTTTTGTACACTCACAATAAAACCAAAATGTTGTGCTTATTGCTAAATAAAATGCCGTCTCTCTCTCAATGAAGTCCATTCTGATACTCGTCAGAAAATGAACTGTAACTTAGTGAATACTTGTTACACAAACATGAGACACGTCTAAAGAAACATTTATATATATATATATATATATATATATATATATATATATATATATATATATATATATATATATATATATATATATATATATATATATATACAGTGGGGAGAACAAGTATTTGATACACTGCCGATTTTGCAGGTTTTCCTACTTACAAAGCATGTAGAGGTCTGTAACTTTTATCATAGGTACATTTCAGCTGTGAGAGACGGAATCCAGAAAATCACATTGTATGATTTTTAAATAATTAATTTGCATTTTATTGCATGAAATAAGTATTTGATCACCTACCAACCAGTAAGAATTCCAGCTCTCACAGACCTGTTAGCTTTTCTTTAAGAAGCCCTCCTGTTCCCCACTCATTACCTGCATTAACTGCACCTGTTTAAACTCGTTATCTGTATAAAAGACACCTGTCCACACACTCAATCAAAAAGACTCCAACCTCTCCACAATGGTCAAGACCAGAGAGCTGTGTAAGGACATCAAGGATAAAATTGTAGACCTGCACAAGGCTGGGATGGGCTACAGGACAATAGACAAGCAGCTTGGTGAGAAGGCAACAAATGTTGGCACAATTATTAGAAAATGGAAGAAGTTCAAGATGACAGTCAATCTCCCTCGGTCTGGGGCAGCATGCAAGCTCTCACCTCGTGGGGCATCAATGATCATTAGGAAGGTGAGGGATCAGCCCAGAACTACATGGCAGGACCTGGTCAATGACCTGAAGAGAGCTGGGACCACAGTCTCAAAGAAAACCATTAGTAACACACTACGCCGTCATGGATTAAAATCCTGCAGCACATGCAAGGTCCCCCTGCTCAAGCCAGCGCATGTCCAGGCCCACCTGAAGTTTGCCAATGACCATCTGGATGATCCAGAGGAGGAATGGGAGAAGGACATGTGGTCTGATGAGACAAAAATAGAGCTTTTTGGTCTAAACTCCACTCGCCGTATTTGGAGTAAGAAGAAGGATGAGTACAACCCCAAGAACACCATCCCAACCATGAAGCATTGACATCATTCATTGGGGATGCTTTTCTGCAAAGGGGACAGGACGACTGCACCGCGAGATCTTGGCCAACAACCTCCTTCCCGCAGTAAGAGCATTGAAGATGGGTCATGGCTGGGTCTTCCAGCATGACAACGACCCGGAACACACAGCCAGGGCAACTAAGGAGTGGCTCCGTAAGAAGCACTTCAAGGTCCTGGAGTGGCCTAGCCAGTCTCCAGACCTGAACCCAAAAGAAAATCTTTGGAGGGAGCTGCAAGTCTGTATTGCCCAGTGACAGCCCGAAACCTGAAGGATCTGGAGAAGGTCTGTATGGAGGAGTGGGCCAAAATCCCTGCTGCAGTGTGTGCAAACCTGGTCGAGAACTACAGCAAACGTATGATCTCTGTAATTGCAAACAAAGGTTTCTGTACCAAAAATTATATTCTGCTTTTCTGATGTATCAAATACTTATGTTGTGCAATAAAATGCAAGTTAATTACTTAAAAATCATACAATGTGATTTTCTGAATTTTTGTTTTAGATTCCGTCACTCACAGTTGAAGTGTACCTATGATAAAAATTACAAACCTGCAAAATCGGCAGTGTATCAAATACTTGGAGCACGGGAAAAACTGCAATACAGTAGTGACCACCCTATTCATGTAACAGTGTCACAAATGTAACATTAGATCTAGCTAATGGTACTGTTCCAGTAGGCTAGTCATCTAAAAACATAACGGAACACTTACTGCAGCCGCAGGCGATCCGCTTTGTCCCGTCTGTACTATCGATGGGATGGCCGTATCCTTCAGCACACATTTCATGGTCCGTGTGGCAAATTTCCATTTTTTCTAAATAGTCGTCCTCTGTGAAATGTTCAGAGAAAATGCGATGGTGCTTGATGATGGCTTCAGGTGTGTTTGGATCTATATCCAGAGCAAGTAGCCATCGATTCATCAGGTCAGCGTTTTGGATTGGAATTCTATGAAATATCATTGTATTACCTGGTCTCCCATGTTTATTGTTGCAGTTCTTTACAATACAGCGAACACTCATGATTGTAAACTATCTAGTAATTGCTGACTCTATTACTCCAACTTTGAGCGATCTCTCTGCTCCTCACCGTGGGGCTTTTCAGGTGCTGCGAGCAAATCACTCCGCACTCCGCAGAAGTAGGGCATATATATATATATACATTAAAAATCATATATAAAAATGAATTTAAAATTACTATTAACTATTTTATTTACTATTAAACCTAAACAAACCATTACCTCAGATTTTCTCTGATTTAGATATCCACACCCGATCGTCACATTACAATTATTCACAGTCTCAGTGTTAAGCGCAATGCTATCATAACATATAAACAATTAAGTGAGTCGCTTTAAATTAGCAAAATTACATTTCTTAAATAACCTAAACCAGGGTCGACAACCTAAACAGCACACGGAGGAGTAACCGCTGAAGCGTGAGGCGAGAGTTGTGTTTAATTCAGATAAAGGTCATTCATCATAGTAACGCAGCTTGTTTTATTAAGTTAGGAGCTAGTGAAGTGAAGAAGTGACGTGTGGCCAAGTATGGTGACCCATACTTGGAATTTGTGCTCAGCATTTAACCCATCCAAGTGCGCACACACACAGTAGTGCACACACACAGTAGTGAACACACACACACCGTGAACACACCCCCGGAGCAGTGCTGGTCTGTCTTCAGCTGACGCGCGAAGTTCCGCGAACTGCTGCAAATGAAGTTTAAGCATTTTAAATATTCAGCGTGTCATCCTGAAGCTCAACACACAGTTGTCTTCATTTAAAATAGCGAAACTAAATTATATTAGCACTGCTGATGCTGCTCGTTCTCTCGTGTTGCAGTCTCTGATCTTGAAATGAGCTGAAATCGAAAGTTAAAGAATGACACGCATGCATTGCGTTTTACCGTGAAATGAGAGTTCTGCTTCATTATTAAAATCAACACATTAAAGGAACACACCAACTTTTTTGGACTTTGGCTTATTAACTGTATTCTCCAGAGTTAGATAAGTTCATACATACCATTTTCATCTCCGTGCGTGCCATAACTCTGTCTGACGCACCCCCCCACTAGCCTAGCTTAGCACAAAGACTGGAGGTATATGGCTCCAGCTAGTCTACTGCTCAATAAGTGACAAAATAACGCTAACATTTTCCTATTGACATGTTGTGATGTGTATAGTCACAGCTTGAACAAATAACAAGGTTACATGAGACACAGCTATCTTATAAATGTATATATACTGGGGACTATATTCCCAGAAGGCGCTGCACTGCCCTACTTCTGCGGAGTGCGGAGTGATTTGCTCGCAGCACCTGAAAAGCCCCACGGTGAGGAGCAGAGAGATCGCTCAAAGTTGGAGTAATAGAGTCAGCAATTACTAGATAGTTTACAATCATGAGTGTTCGCTGTATTGTAAAGAACTGCAACAATAAACATGGGAGACCAGGTAATACAATGATATTTCATAGAATTCCAATCCAAAACGCTGACCTGATGAATCGATGGCTACTTGCTCTGGATATAGATCCAAACACACCTGAAGCCATCATCAAGCACCATCGCATTTTCTCTGAACATTTCACAGAGGACGACTATTTAGAAAAAATGGAAATTTGCCACACGGACCATGAAATGTGTGCTGAAGGATACGGCCATCCCATCGATAGTACAGACGGGACAAAGTGGATCGCCTGCGGCTGCAGTAAGTGTTCCGTTATGTTTTTAGATGACTAGCCTACTGGAACAGTACCATTAGCTAGATCTAATGTTACATTTGTGACACTGTTACATGAATAGGGTGGTCACTACTGTATTGCAGTTTTTCCCGTGCTCCATGTATCCCCTGTAATGTTAGTATTATGTTGTCAGAACGCGCTCTGTCACAGTAACAAATGAGCGGTGCTCTGGACTGTAGGACACCTTGCTAATGAATTGGAGGGGGGATGGGCAGTTTTAATTTTTGTTTGTGGGTTCATTGTGCAAAAACAGCTACCTACCTAGTCACGCTGGTTTTGTTGACAGAAGTAACAATGCTGCTTCTCAGGTGCTGCAGGCAAATCACTCCCCAGAAGTAGAGCAGTGCTGCACCTTCTGGGAATATAGTCCCCAGTATATATACGTTTATAAGATGGCTGTGTCTCCTTTAACCTTGTTATTTGTACAAGCTGTGACTATACACATCACAACATGTAAATAGGAAAATGTTGGCGTTTTTTTGTCACTTATTGAGCAGTAGGCTAGCTGGAGCCATATACCTCCAGTCTTTGTGCTAAGCTAGGCTAGCGGTGGGTGCGTCAGACAGAGTTGGCATGTTCATTTAATGATTTATCTCTAATCCAGCCGCAGTTTTTAGAATGTTACTTTTTATTACTTTACCCACCTGACCCACGGATATAACCACAATCCGCGCAGTATGCGCTACTCCTCACACAAAAAATTTATTTCTGCAACATGACCATGTGTAGTTAAAGGGACTACACGAAGCTTAAAGGCAAATGATTTTGCCTCAATGATTTTTTGAATTCAAGTAAATTAGAGTTACTAAAGGAACTGTTTCAGCTCTAGACTGCACGATTTTCAAACTCATCGGATCACTGTTCTTTTCACACTGCATGAAAATTGGGCAGTGTGAGCTCGGCATAATGCGCTGTGAGTTTAGTGATTAGTAATTGAAATGAATGGGGAAAAGTCACATGAGAGGAGACAATGGCTCCATCGCGCTATGATGGGATTTGATTGGTTCGTGAGATAAATCCCGCCTCTTGTTTTGATTGTGGGGGTTTTAGTGAGCAAACAGCTTGGGGAAATTAAAGGTACATCATCGTGACTGTGTACAGTGTACATGTACAAGCTTGATGATGAGTGATGAAAATACTTTGACTGTTAAAAAGAAAAGACCGATCGCCTTCCGTATTCAATTTATGGGAAAAGTGTTGAAAGTGCCTCTGCAGTTCAAAATGTTACGCTACCAGATGTACCGTATACATTTTGAACGGTGAGAGGCACTTTCAACACTTTTCCCATGGAAAGGCGATCAGCCAGAACTTTACCTTATAAAGTTTTAAATATGGATATTTTTCTTACACAAATGCATCAGTTCGCTTCAGAAGGCCTTTATTAATCCCCGGAGCCATGTGGAGCACGTTATTTGATGGACAGATGCATTTTTATGGATGTCAAAAACAGCTACAACTACTGCTATTATAAAGCTTGGATTAGCCAGGACTTTTTTAATATAACTCAGATTTTATTCATCTGAAAGAAGAATGTCATATACACATAGGATAACTTGAGGGTGAGTAAATCATGAGCTAATTTTAATTTTTGGGTGAACTATCCCTTTCAGCAATAATTTCAAAATATATGGTAAAAACAAATCATTTCATCAATTTGGATAAAGGCTTAAAGCAGTTTGGAACTGTTTTTCTTCGCGGACGCTTTGCTTAAGAGTGAATAAAATATTTAAACTCAAGACAATATTTTGTGTCTAATTTACTTGAGACAAGTAGCCGTGTAATAAGCAGAATAATGTACATCCAGCCGGTTGTTATCGCAGAATAAACCCCTTCAGAGTGACGCAACATCACTCTGTCTGGGTTTATTCTGCGATAACAAACTGCTGGATGTATATTACCCCTCACATAAGATATAGGTAAATAAGTCTTTAAAAACAGCCACCCCAGCTCTAAGAGCAGTCTTATGACTCCAAAAAACTTCCCATTACATCTATTTAACTTCATTTTCCTTTGTGGGCAAAAACATAATATCTATATTTTTAAGTTTCATTAGCTCATAAACCTGTGCTATTTTGCTTGCATTCCTCACCCCATTAACATTCAGGGAGGATATTTTAATTTATTCTAATTATGAGAAAAGAAAACAGCACAATAAGACAGATTTATATTACTCCATTATTCATGAGGAAACACTTTGTACAATCTTTTTTAGGTGATACACCTCTGGATTTGACAGACTTTCACTTTTCTGTTTCATTAGCATTTTTGCTGAGTCAATAAATAAGGAAAGACCTGGATAGTCTATAACCCCAACATTCCTCGCTGCAAGAAGTTCTTAATTCGTTCTATACTGTAACCACTAGTCTTGTCTCACATTATCCTCAACCTGCATTTCAGAGAATTCTTGCTCACTTTCAGAGCCAGACAAATCATTTGCATTCAAAACCTCCTCAACTTTTAGTAACTGTCTCATCATGTTTTTCTCTTTGATGTAGTTGCCATTTCAAAAAGATTTGACTTTCCTTTCACCGCTGGCACTTTAAAACCAGCTTCATCCTCTTTGAGTATTTCACCCTCCATCTCGTCAAACTCAATATCCATCTCTAATAATTTTTTTGAATTTGTTTCTCCGCACTCTTAAATGCATTTACTGTTTTTTCCTTATCTGCAATCAAATCCAAAACCTCACTATAACCTCTCTTTCCCTCTCCACACTATTACTATGACTTTAGTTTTGACTTTGAGACCCACTTTCATCTTCTGTGCCAATTGATGCTTCTTTTCAGGACAAGCACATACCAAGTGCCCCTCTTTCTCGCATCTAAATCATTTCATGCATTCGGTTGTTACAAAGATCACAATCAAAACCGTCAACTTTGAATTTAAAAGCCATATTCAGTTCATCAATATCACTCCTTAAAATCAAATGTACTTGTTTGCGGAAAGACACAATGTGCTTCAACAATGTGGATTTGCAGCCTAAGGGGATTTTCTTTATCACAGAAACCAACTGTCCATGTCTACATCATTTACGTTGAAGCGCTACATCACTGATAAACGGGGGCACATTCGATTTTTCTCGCTGGGTTAACAAGGGAGAAAATCTTAAACAAACTGTCATTAAGAACTATCTCAATAACTTTATCAACTTTATCCAAGAATAACACCACAGCATTGTTCATTCTAGACGCCAAACGAATGCTACTATGACCAACCTATTACGCTAACACACATTCTTCGACTGAGCACTAAACTCCGACTGGCACTTTTTGTTTTATTCCATGTTGCCAAAGTGAGTTGCACATAACTCGACAGTGAGTGAAACAACACATAACACTTTAGAATACTGTTCCATCAATAATGAATAACTACACAAGAACATGCGAGTAATGCATTATTAACACTCTAATAACTTAGCAGACAAGGAACTCTGATTAAATAATTAGAGAAAACAGTATTACTCACGCTATCAAGAGAGAAACTCGTAATGTAGAGCGCAAATGGAAACTAATTTAGAGGTCTTCAAAATCACATGGAAAGACAGCACTTCCCGTTAAAAAAAGTCTCTAAAAGCAGCCAGGGCTGAGCATATCCGTAAACGAATAGAAAATAACCAAACCAACCCCAGGTTTTTATTTAGTACCGTGGCCCGATCAACAAATAAACAGACATCACCTGAACAACTTCCAGTACAGTTTAGTAGTAATGACTTTATGAATTTATTCACTAAAAAATCGAAAGCATCAGAAATACAATTATGCATGTACAACCTTTGACAGCATTTTATGATTCAGCCTCAATTATCACCCCTGAAGAACAATTGCAGTGCTTTACAACTATAGGACAGGAAGAGCTTAATAAACTTATCATTGCATCTAAACCAAAAACATGTTTATTAGATCCAATACCCACTAAACTACTGAAAGAGTTGTTACCTGAAGCAGAAGAGCCTCTTCTCAATATTATTAACTTTTCTCTATTTCTAGGTCATGTCCCAAGACCGTTCAAGATGGCAGTTATTAAACCTCTCATTAAGAAACCACAACTAGATCCAAATTAATTGGCAATTACAGACCCATTTCAAATCTTCCATTTCTGTCTAAAATACTAGAAAAATTGTGTCCGCTCCATTGTGCTCTTACTTACAAGAAAATTATATCTATGAAAAATTTCAGTCTGGATTCAGACCCCATCATAGCACAGAAACTGCGATCATTAAAATGATAAATTACTTACTTCTAGCTGCTGACAAAGGTTGTATCTCAATACTAGTTTTACTTGATCTTAGTCCCGCATTTGACACCATAGATCATAAAATGCTCTTAGATTGTCTACAAAATTACACTGGTATTCAGGGACAGACATTAAAGTGGTTTAGATCGTATCTATCAGAACGTTACCAATTTGTCTATTTAAACGGGAAAAAATCTAAGACAACATCTGTAAATTATGGAGTGCCGCAAGGATTTGTGTTAGGCCCTCTGTTATTCTCAATATATATGTTGCATCTTGAAACATGGAATTAGTTTCCACTGTTTCGCCAACGATACTCTGTTATATATTTCAGCCCGACCAGATGAAGTCTCTAAATTATTCAAGATGACAGAGTGTGTTAAAGATATAAAATAGAGTGTGTTAAAGATATAAAATAGAGTGTGTTAAAGATATAAAATATTGGAAGACTGAAGTATTACTTACTGGACCAAAAACCTGTACACAGAATATCTTAGAATACAATTTGCAGGATGTACTGTTACTTCATCCGCTACAGTTAAAGACCTGGGTGTAATAGACAGCAACTTGTCTTTCGAAAATCATGTTTCAAATGTTACAAAAACAGCCTTCTCCCACCTCAGAAACATAGCTAAGCTATGGAACATGTTATTAGTTCATGCATTCATGACCTCTAGACTGGATTATTGTAATGCATTTCTAGCTGGCTGTCCTGCATCCTCAATAAACAAGTTACAATTAGTCCCAAATGGAGCTGCTTGAGTTCTTACTAGGTCAAGAAAATATGATTACATAACACCAATTTTATCATCTCTACATTGGTACCTATTCAATTCCGTATCAATTATAAAGTATTGTGTGCCGAGCAGCGAGGCTGAGAAACCATGAGAGCAGGACGGAGGAGTGACGGGAGCATAAAGGAGGAGCGACGACAGTGAAGGACGAGAGAAGACCAGGCCTCGACTAATGGACATAACTAATGACCACGACCTCGTCCCGCTCTCACAGTCCCTCAGCCTCGCTGCTTGCCACATATTGCTACTGACCTACAAGGCCCTAAACGGTTTAGCTCCTGTGTATTTAACTGATCTTATATCGCCTTACAACCCATCATGTTCTTTAAAATCACAAAACTCTGGGCTTTGTGTAGTACCTAGGATATCTAAGTCCACTAAAGGAGGAAGAACGTTTTCATATTTGGCACCTAAACTCTGCAACAGTGTAATGTTCGGGGGTCAGACTCACTCTCCCAGTTTAAGTCTAGATTAAAGACGCATCTCTTTAGCCAAGCATTCACATAATGCATCTCATAACCTTGTACTGAATTGAATTGAATTGAAATACATCCTCAGAGATCCTTCTTTATCCTCAGAGATCTTTAATCAATAGGTTTCTTCTCAGCAGGTTAGATCAGAAGAAGAGCTTTTATGGATTTTAATTTAGCAAAGCAATTTATTATCTTCTCTACACAGGTGTTTTCAACAGACCTTACATGCTGTCAATATAAAATTTTACTGATACTTCCTATATGTAGTTATTATTCATTTGCATTTAAGGTGTAGGCTAGGTCAGTATGTATGACCAATATGCCTGATATATCAAAGTCAAAAGGAAATATGAGAGAGTAAAGTGATGTTTTGTATTAAATAGTGAATTTTTGGAGTGTGTAGAGAGAAATGAATAGTTTGCAAATCAGAGATTTAGATATTTTGGTCAAACTTTTGAGATTGGATTGAGAACAGCATTGCAATAAGGGAAGGTTGGACATTGCCATAGAAACCTGCAGTCATTGTGTGCTATTTAGTATTAGTAAAGCATTTTTGACTTGGCCTTTTGACTTGTTATAAAATGAGTTTAGATCAAATTTCCATACATGTGTAAAAGTAAAAGTATTTTTGAGGAATTGTGCTTTTTTCTACTATGAAAATTAGTGTTTACTACAGTATCACAAGTCTTCTTTCAGTGCTTATTTCTGTTTGTCACTAACTAATGCATTTACCTCTATTGCCAGTAGATGTCATCCATGATCTTTCTTGTGTTTTGTTGTGTAGAAAATAAATTATACAGCTGTCTTCCATGAAGAACAATACATCAACACCTTCTGCCCTACACAGTTTGTAAATCTTTGTACTATATTAAACATCACAGATGATCACTTTAGAGCAAACTGATCTGCTTCAAACTATTTTTAGTTAAGCAAATCTAATATAATCTTGCAGTAATCAAATCATTTACAGCAAACTCATTATGCTTCACAGATTACACGTTACAAGTAATTTAACACCTTTTGTTTGGCATACACTATGAAGAGATTGCAGCCTGTGTGCTTGACCGAAGTGCTGTAGTTCATGACCCATTATAGTATGACTTAGAGCGGACTCCCAAGTTTTTCAATTAGCTATTGAACTGTGTGCACAGATGGGAAAGTACACTGCCTGCTGGAGAGTGCGTATGTCTGGACTGTGTATTATTTGACTAAGCGCATGAGTGTGTTGAATGTACATGAATTATACATGTAAAGTGTATTTATGCATATGTGTATATTGTTGTGTCTGGTGAGCAGTTTACAGAGTGAATAGGGAATTTAGAGTGTTCTTGTGTGTTTGCTTTTTTTTTTAGGGTTGACTATAAATCAATTCTCAAGGTTTCTCTGGCTGGACAGTCTGCTCTTGCAAGGCTTTTACCTTCCACTTGCTTTGGTAGCAATCATCCCATAATCATAGGCTTCAATTAAGCTGATTATGTCAGGGTTCTGTCACTTTGGTCTAGTTTATTATTGGTTTTGCGAAAGAGCCCTGACACTCCTGTATTTGTCTTGTCTTTGTGTGAGCACATGGCTTGTAATTTGTCTTTTCTGGCCATGTGCTTGTGTTTAGGCTTGTTCAACTTCATGTAGAGATGGATGCGCAGACCGATCGTGGCTGACTTTAAGCAGTGCATGCCGGTTAGAAATTGTGTCTGACTTGAGGCAGCGCCGACGCCATGTGACTGTGATGTATGTCAACAATTACCACGAGAGCGATTCGAGAGCAGTCGGCTGGTTCATTCTACACAGATTCTCCAGAGGGACTGCACAAGCTCTGATGACGACATAACTGTTCCACGATTGGCCGGATTTACCGCATGGTAGTGATCACGTGCGTTTCATGTTTATTCTAAAACCTTCAGTTCTGTTCAAATCAGTTTTTTTATAATGGTAAAACCTCTTTTCATGTAGTCACAATGTTATATTGTGTCATGTTTATCAAAAACTGAAAAAAAAAAAACGTAGACCCGACTTCATTGATAGTTCACTTATGTTGAACTTTATTCAACAAACAGATGCTGGATTAAGCGGTACATAAAGTATTAAATGACAATATATGTCTGAAACGTATATGTATTATATTGCATTTATTTAACTTTACTGTGATAAAGTATGCAAAAACAGTGTCACTACGGGAAGTAGAAAGTGTCTGACTTCACGTCCCTGCCTGCACACGGCAGTTCTCGGCGATCGGTTGTATCCAACTGCAGTCGATGTCGGCTCGCATTGATAAGGCTCCGGGTCTGTGACTACAGACAATTCACCCTCCTCCACTTCAGGTGAAGGTGGGGGAGAATGACCGCTCTGTTGCAAAGCTACTGGCATCACTCCAGTCATTCTCCATCTTTGCGACTCACGAGTCAGACAGCTGTCAACAATCCGTCACTGCAGGTCTCAGTTGCACGCCCTCCACTCAGTCCCGCCCTCAGTTCATCCCCTCTGTCTCTGCTGGGCTCTGCCCACTTTTCTAGCATTTTTCAAATATTGCTAGTGGGTGGAGTTAAGCTCTGAGCTGGGGTTTAGTTACCCATTAAAGATGCCATAGAATGGAAAACCGTATACCTTGGCATAGTTGAATAATACAAGTTCTGTACATGGAACTAACATACCATGTATTAACATGGACTAGCACAGCCGAATCATCTGAAGTTCTGCAGGTATTGTCAAGAAGCATGCAAGGACAATAGCAAAAATTGCAGCTCGTGGATATAATTCGCTCGGTTAGACTGTAACCTTGGTTCCCTGAAGAGGGAATGAGTGCTACGTCATTGACGGGTTGCGGGATTGCATCATGAAGCACGTGTGAAATCCACCCAATAGTGTGATGAGACCTCAGATGCGGGTGACGTCATGAACCAGGGAACTTAAAAGGGGCCAAGCCCACAGCTTCCATAGTTCTGGACAGGGGTAAAATATTGAGCCCCCTGCTTGAGACAGAAGGTCCCTCCTGATTGGAATCTCCCATGAAGAGCCGTCGAGGAGAGACACAAGATCCGAGAACCATACCCTGCCCGGCCACCGTGGGGCTTTCAAGATGAGCTGGGCCATGTCTCTGCGAACTCTCTCCAGAACTCAGCCACGTCTGTACCATAACATCCAGTCCAAGATGAGCTGGATGCATGAGGGAGAACCAAAGTGGACAGTGTGACATCTCTCAAGACGCAAACAGATCCACTTGAGCTTGGCCGAATCTCTCCCACACCTGCATGGGTGCCCTCCATTCCCCGGGCCTCAGCCCCTGCCTCGACAGGATGTCTGCTCACATATTTTGGCACCCAGGGATATAAGCTGCCCTGAGAGACAATAACTAACCACAGGAGGATTTGGCCAACGATGTGTTGTTTGAGCGGACCAACACATGATGGCCCTGAGGTCTGGGAGGAAACTATTGAGAGCGAGAAAAACAGCCATCATCTCCAGACAGTTGATGTGCCAGGACAGATGGTGCACCCCTTCCACAGACCTTGAGTCGAGCGTCCCTCTACGATCGACCCCCACCCCGTGAGGGAAGCATCCATCGTAAGTGTTTTGCAGCAACAAAGAGCTCCCAGTACAGGGCCTTGGGAAAGGAACCAAGATTTCTTCCACATAATCAGAGCACATAAGCATTGCTGTGTGACTTTGATCATACGGAAAGGATTGCCCCTCTGGAAAAATCCCCTGGTCTGGAGCCACCACTGTAAGGGTCTCATGTACAACAGGCCAAAAGGTATAATGTTGGATGCTGCTGCCATCAGACCCAGCAGTCTTTGAAACTGCTTGACAGTGAGTGACTGGCCTAGCTTTATTCTCTTACTGATGACAGGATTGTCTCTATGCGAGCCGGAGACAGACAAGCTTTCATTGTAGTCAAATCCCATACCACGCCCAGGAATGTAGTTCTCTGTGATGGATTGAGCATCTTTTTGGCGTTCAGTCTCAACCCCAACCCTTTGCATATGTGCGAGAATGTCATCGTGACTGAGCTAAAATCAACCAATCGTCAATATAGTTCAGAACATGAATGCCCTGCAGATGTAGCAGTACTAGAGCTGCATCCATGCATTTGGTAAAGGTGCGGGGTGATCAAGCTAGGCCAAATGGAAGAACCCGATATTGGCAAGCTTCACCCCCGAAAGCCAACCTCAGGAATGTCCTGTGTTGTGGAAGGATGGATATATGGAAATACACGTCATTGAGATCAATTGTGACGAACCAATCCTCGGATCTGATTTGTAGCACAATTTGTCTCAAGGTTAACATTTTGAATTTTAACTGCATAAGAGACTGATTCAGAACCCGCAGATCCAAAATGGGATGCATCCCTTCATCCTTCTTTGGAACGATAAAATACCGACTATAGAAACCAGTACACGTTCTATGGTTCCCTTCCCCAACAGAGCTTCTACCTCCGGTTCCATGAGCAGAGACTGCTCAGGGTCCACCACTGTGGGTAGGACCCCCATAAACCTGGGCGGGTGAGACCTAAACTGAATTGTGTAACCCTTTCCCTATTTTTCTATGCGCAGGACCCATTGAGATATATTTGGCAGTAGTTGCCACACTGACAGAAAATCTACTAAGGAAACCAGCCTCTCGAACAACCGAACTGGCAGCTCTGACACCCTCCCCAGAGGAAGCAAGCCTCCCAGTGCTGCTACGTTTCTGGGCGGAGATATGTGCTCGCTGGAGACCGCTGCGCCCTGAAGCACACGAGGTGGCAGGGTTGGCACAACGGTCCCCTGAAGGCACCGAAGAGAAACAGGCACAGTGCAATGAGAGGCCTCACATATTGGCCATTAGGACTTCCCACTCAGCAGCCGCGGAGATATGAGAGCAACAGGGGAGGAGTTTCTGGAACACCGCCACTTGCTTATTAGCCTCCTGAAACCTCTCAACGACTGTAGTGACATCTTCGCCAAAGAGGTCAGGGGGCGATATTGGGATGTCCATCAGAAAACTCTTATCTTTTTCTTTGATTGAGCTCAGATTTAGCCAAAGATGCCTCTCCGTGGCCACCAGGGTTGCCATAGTACGGCCGTTTGATTTAGCCATCTCCTTAGTAGCCCGGAGAGAATTATCTGTGGCCAATTACCCTACCCTCATCTAAATCTCTTAGAACATCACCCTGATACTCCTGCAGCACACCCATAGTGTGTAGGCATGCTGCAGCCTGACCAGTGGCTGAATATGCTTTGCCCAATAATGCTGATGTTGTACATACTGGCTTGGTGGACAATGTTGGGGCCTTTAGGGATGTTGGGAAAGGGGGGAAAGATAGCTCGCAAGCATCTCTTCTACTTTATGTATCGCCCCATAACCATGTTCTTGTTGGCCTACTATAGATGAATGGTGCTAGTTGGATTGTGTATTATGCACTCTATAGGAGACCAAATTTCTTTAACAATCTTGACACTTCGTGTAGAGATCGGGAAAAAATGGCAGACCCCGACGCGGAGGTTGTGCTCGAGAAGGCAAGAAACGTTCGTCTATTAGAACTTCTCTGCTAGCCAGTCAATGTTTAATCTGGCAACAGCACGAGACACAACCTCCACTAGTTCCTCATATGCTGGAGACTGAGATGGCGAATCCTCAGATTCTCCAACCACGATACTTTGCATATCCAACTCCTCAGTTGGCTGAGAAATGTTAGAGAATGGCAGTTCGTCCGGCAACAGCGGGACGAAAACACCCTCTCTGTTCTTTTCCCGGTGAGTGAGGCGCGCGCGCTGAACGTTGCTCGTGACCGCGCGCTCTTTCATCCCTTGTGAACGGCGCAATCTGCGCGGTCCAACAAGGGGAAGTGCGGGTTCGTTTCTGGGAGAGCATATGTCAGCGTCATGTCTCATGACGGCATCTGTTTGCTGGCGTGCGTGTATTAAACAGGCTTGTGTACAGCAATATGAACAATTCCAGTCGTCTGAACTCATGAGGGGACTGAGAAATGTTAGAGAATGGCGGTTCGTCCAGCCACAGCGGGACGAAAACACCCTCTGTTCTTTTCCTGGTGAGTGAGGCGCGTGCGCGCTGAACGTTGCTCGTGACCGTGCGCTCTTTCATCCATTGTGAACGGCGCAATCTGCGCGGTCCGACAAGGGGAAGTGCGGGTTCGTTTCTGGGAGAGCATATGTCAGCGTCATGTCTCATGACGGCATCTGTTTGCTGGCTTGCGTGTATTAAACAGGCTCGTGTACAGCAATATGAACAATTCCAGTCGCCTGAACTCATGAGGGGACTGAGAAATGTGCGCGAGGGCGGAGTAGCTTTCTTGTAACGTAAAGAGAGCTGCAGGACCGTCCGTTTCTGCCATCCCTTGTCAGCGGCGCAGTAGCGCGGCTTGAGCAGAGGGGGAGGAGGCTCGCTCCGAGACCGTTCATTTCTACTGTCCCTTGTCAGCGGCGCAGTAGCGCGGCTTGAGCAGAGGGGGAGTGATGTCGTCATCAAACTGCTCGAGTCGAGCCCGCAGGGTCGACATCGAGAGCTCTTGGCACTCGGGGCATCCGCCCGCACGGAGTACGGCGGCGGCGTGGTCACGGCCCAGACAGAGAGCGCAGATACGTGGCGGTCTCTGGTGCTGAGCGGCACGTGGCACGAGCCGCAGGTGGAACGAGGCATTTTGATAAAAACGCTCGTGCTCTTTTATGAAACGTGACGCAACGGCGAGAACACGTGCAATGAAATGATATTATGCTGCCGGATAGCAGAGCAGGCACGGATGGCTGAAGGTGGCGAATTCAGCCGGCTTCTTCAGATGCTGTCCTCTGCTTGCTGTTGCTTGATTCAACGGCGGCGGGTCCAGAGATCCAGCGATGCGAAGGGCTTCGCTGAAGAAAAGAAAATCGAATATGCAGCCTGCGAGCCCCGCTTATATACACGTGGCCACGCCCCACCTGTAGGCAAATGAGGCAAGGTGGGCGCGAAGCGCCCTCATTGGTCGCCACGTCACGCGGGCTCACCGATAGGCTGCTGCAGATGCCAGCAGAGCAGCCAATAGCACGTTGGATTAGCCTGCTATGGTCTGCCAGGCTGCCGCACTGCGTTGACAATGTTACAAAATTAAGGATAATTTTGGGTTTTCAGAAATCTCGAAGAAAGAATACTTTCCTGTAGTGTAAGGAACTTACGCAATACGAGAGAACCTCTCGTAAGAGAACGTCTGTTACCATGTCTGAAAAATGCAAAAAGTGCTATACAAAACAAATATTTAAGAACAAAAATAATAATAACAATTATCATTATTATTATATTTGAAAGAAAACATAAATCATTAGAAAGGTCTAAGGTTTTATAATAAAATATTAAATTATGATTAAAAAAATGTGACTGTAATGTCTTAACATACGATAAAATAAGACCGAAATTATGTACTCACTGAGAAAGAAGTACTTTTTACTTTACACGTCTCTACACCGCAAATCTATCACTGTACTACAGAATATTATAAAATAATATAATTTCTGCCTCATTCTGTGATGTGAAGCCTGTCAGATTACAAAAGTAGGTTATTTCAAACACTCGGTTAATGTTCTCTTTTGTTGGACAACAGGTTTGTAAACGCTTCTCATTACAAGCTTGGAAAGAGGTTGTTGCTTTTTCTGATACACATTAAGGGGGCTTTAACACTGGGCACGTTTGCTGTCATGTCCAAACGCGATTGTTCCCGGCGTCCCCCCGCAGTGCTGGTCTGGTTTCACACTCAACTTGATTCTATCGAACCCTGGTGCACTTGTTCATCTTATGTCATCAAAAATGTGCACAGCGGATGATAGAAAACACACTGCCTGTGTTTTTATTAAAGGTCCCGTTCTTCGTGTTTTTTTTTAAGCTTTGATTGTGTTTACAGTGTGCAATATAACATGTGTTCATGTTTCGCGTGTAAAAAAACACAGTAATTTTCACACAATTTACTTATCTGTATACCGCTGTTTTCACTGTCCTAAAAACGGGCTGATGAGTTCCTTGTTCTATGAAGTCCCTCCTTCAGAAATACGTAACGAGTTCTGATTGTGCCAGCGGTTCCCGTGTTGTGATTTGACCGCAGCTTAGCGCACGTGGCAAGGTTCCTGTGTTGTGATTCGACAGCAGCTTAGCGCACGTTGCACGGAAAGGTCACGCCTCTTAACGGGGAGATGTATGCGCTCAATGATCTCTAAGTACAGCGTCCCTGGGAAAGCCAAACAAAGGTGATTTGACTCCGGGATGAAAATAACAGCATCTCAAACGCAACACTTCCTCGTCTTCTCCACGCAACACTTCCTCTTCTCCACGTGGGAGAGCAACAAGACCACGCCCCCTTTTTCACGTATTCTTGTGGGCGGAGGTTAGTCTGTTCTACTGTTCTACTGACGTAATTAAAGCAGGCTGTACCAGGATGTAGTCCAAGCCGGCCGTTCGCTGTAGGCTTTGAAAGGGAACTTCTGTTAAATAAATATATCTCGCTTGGCATTGAACTTTGAGCTTTATAATTTTACAGGTATTATTTATGCTCTAACAGCAACATTACACACTAACTAAAGTTTGAACAATGGGATCACGAAGAACGGGACCTTTAATTTGGTGCTATTATGCGCAGCTGGGTAAACGACTCTTGGGTTTACTGTATGTGCGTCGCATGAAGTTCATTTGTTGCCCTGATTGAGCGCATATGCGCGAATCCACTAGTATCCAAGGTAAATCATCAACACCATCATCCCTTACATGTGTTTTATTTGACTAAATACATTGTAATACGCTAAAACACATATGCAGGTTACGTTTCTTCCTGAACAAATGCGCACCCGAGTCCGTTTCACGTGAATCACGGGACAGTTCGAGTGCCACCTCCTTCAGTGTCTCGGGTTCGGTGCGCACCGAGCCCACGATTGACAGCTTTTATTAGCAATTTTTCATGCAAACCGTGCCGCTTTTCGAACTAAAATGCCAATGACTCCATCTCACAGTGCATGCAGAGATAGAGCAACATTTATTGCGAACCGATCAATCCGCCCTGAACAGTGCTGCATTTCAGCTGCACATATATATATATATTTTTTAAATTGAAGCGATTTCCATAATTTCACAAAGACAAATCTCGATTTTGGTTTAATTTCAGTCAATCGTGCAGCCCTAGATTAACCTCACACGAGCACAAAACTAATTCTCCCTTCACTCAAACGAGCTCTGTCTCACATGCTAAACTGTATCACACGCGTACTACTGGGGTAAATATATTCATCGCACAGACTGATTTTTTTTGTAGCACGTGCATATATGTCGCACTGTACAGCCCTGCCTTATGGCACATTGTTGCCCTGAGGCAACAAACCAAAATCTGGTTCAGGGGTGGGGGGGCGACACTTTTTATGATGGATATATTATCAGGGACCCCCATGACTCCAATCAAGTTGTAGAAACAGTGGAAACATCCTTTTTCGTTTTTTATTCGAAAAGATTTCAAACAAACTTCTTTCACGTTGTCATTATGGGTATTGTTTGTAGAATTGAGGGGAAAAAAAGAATGAATTTAATCCATATTGGAATAAGGCTGTAACATAACAAAATGTGGAAAAAGTGAAGCGCTGGGAATACTTTCCGGATGCACTGTATCTCCCTTGGACCAAGTAATGAGGTCGCTGACCTCCTCTTAGGCTATGATTGAAAGGCCTTAATGCGGCACATGAGATTCTATGAGGAATAAGGTTGCAGTGGTTCACTGCTCTATATCTTACCAGGCTGGATCATACATGAGGTGAGGTGATGTGGGAGAAGAGAGTGATGGATGCTGGGAAATCAGGCATGTTCATTGCTGCCCTGTGGTGTAGCACAGCAGAGTGGAAGGGAAGGTTTGTAATTGCTTCTTCTCAGTAATTAAACAGCGATATAGGAACAGGGGAATAACACATTGAGGAGAGATCACGTCACTGAGTTTAATCTTTAATTTCGTTTCTCTTGCCTCTTTCTCTCCTGCAAACTCGCACCACTTACTTCAGAAACCTGAGATAGGTGTTTGTCAAGAGTTTGCACACTTTATCACACAACCAGAGCATTTTAAATTCCCAATTAGCATTTATTATAAGCAAGCATAAAATGTCAGCTACTATAAAAGAGGGAAGAATGCAAATGTGGCCCCCAATGTGTCATTTCCTCCCTCCCCTGAACAAAACATTATTTAAAACTGGCAAGAAATGGGCACAGGTACTCAAGTACTCAGACATGACAGCAATGAAAAAACAATATTTGCATGATTCAACTTAAAAAATGATCGAAATTCAATAATACATGTCATGATGTCATAAATTAAAGCAAAATAATAATAATAATAATAATAATAATAATAATAATAATAATAAACTATTGCCAGATGATGCCAGATATGGCTGCTCCTATTTCTTGAAAAGTTTATTTTTACACACTATTATAGTCTACTTTTTAATCTGCTCCCTAACCTGCATGATTGCAAGTTAATCAGCTTTAATATTAACAACCAACAAGCTTATGTCGTCTTTTACAAAGTTACAGTGTTTCATGTAGATTCTGAAAGCCTATTCTCATTACTCAACCCTTCAAACAGGTGAAAATTAAAATTTGTATTGTGTGGCTTAGAAATCACATTTTAAGGACAATTTATCATTACAGTTTTTCTCAATTGCTAACACACAATTCATGAAACAATTCATGATTTTGTCTATGAACACAATATCGTAACTACACACCAATCTGTTTTAAAAGATTTTCTGGCCCCGCTTTATATTAGGTGGCCTTTAGTACCATGTACTTACATCAAAAAATAAGTACAATGTACTTACTGTGTTCAAAATGTATTGCAAAACACCTTTGCTGATATTGAGGTGGGATACGGGTAGAGTTATGGACAGGTGTAGTGGTATGGGTAAGTTTAAGGGTAGGTGTGGCGAGCAGCGAGGTCGAGGGACCGTGAGGGCGGGACGAGGCGGCGCTCATCAGAGAGGATGAGCGCCAGCTGTGAGCCAGCGATCTCGGCTCTCGCGGAGGAGTGAGGGACTATAAAGGAGGAACGATGACAGTGAGGGACGAGAGAGGACCAGGCCTGGACGTTTTGTTATGTGCACGCTGCAGTCGTCCGCGAGGGGCTGCAGCCTTTTTATTTTAATTTTGTGTTTGTGTGTGTGTAGGCGGCAGTCGACCGTGAGGGGCTGTCGCCGCCATTTTTATTTTGTTTATTTTTGAATAAACATTTTGATTGTTCGCCGGTTCCCGCCTCCTTCTTCCCGTACAAACAACTTTACTACAGTGGTGCCGAAGCCCGGGAGGAAGGAGGGACGCGCTGTCGAAGAGCCCTCGCAGCTGAGGGGGATCGCGGTGCTGCGGAGTTCGGGCAGCGCGGAGGAGTGAAGTCCGTGAGCGGCTGCCCGAAATGGTGGTGCTGGAGCGGACGACTGCAGCGTGCACATAACAAAACGTCCAGGCCTGGTCCTCTCTCGTCCCTCACTGTCGTCGCTCCTCCTTTATAGTCCCTCACTCCTCCGCGAGAGCCGAGATCGCTGGCTCACAGCTGGCGCTCATCCTCTCTGATGAGCGCCGCCTCGTCCCGCCCTCACGGTCCCTCGACCTCGCTGCTCGCCACAGTAGGTTTAGGTGTAAGGGAAGTGTCAACTGTGTAATCACAAATGTAACTACAGAAATTAATTACAGATGTAATTACATGCAGGTATTTTTTCAAATGTAAGTACAATGTAAAAACATGTATGTACACAATAAGTGCACTGTATCAAATGATTAATTAAAATGTTAGTACATAGTAGTTAAGGTCACCTAATATAAAGTGGGTCCGATTTTCTTCATATAAACAGAATACATCATCAAATTACAGATACCATTGATTGATAATGTATGTGCTTATAACCCTTAAAGGTGCCATGAACTGGATTTTTTTTTAAATTATTATTATTTTATGTTTTCTGAGGTGCACCTATAATGTTAATATAATTTTCACATCAAAAAATTGTCACAATTTAGAAATAAATGGCTATTTTCTATCCTGATTATATCCCTCTGATTTGAACTCTCTATTGGAAGGGGCTTGTCTACTGTGAGACTTCAGTGTAAATTCCCACTGCAGTGATTGGTTGACATCTTTGCATATGAAATAAGTATTACATGTCGGAACCCTCTGGAATACTTTTACAATATTTTTATTATTACAGCTGTTTAGATTATTGAATCGTGAAAAGTGTTGATTATATCATTATATATAGATTTATTTTCATCACATGAAAGGTGGTAGTGATGAGCATTGTGCAGATGATCGTGTGAATGCTGTGATCTCATCATTGCAATACGATTTCTGCACTCTCATGAATGCAAACGCAATGTAAATACAGTGTGCAGTGTAACGGCATCATTGATTTCATAACAGGAGTTTTGGTGTCCAGATAAACTTGCGCTATGTGATTGACAGCTCCAGCGTTGTAAAGGGAGTGTTCTTTGATCGTTTTCTGTATATAATTTAATCACAATATAAATAGCAGATTATTTTCATGCTACTAACAGAAACAATGTGAAGTTGCTCTTTATGCTGCCTTCACGTGCTATCAGAATGATCGTAAATACGAGTTTCCTAGGGAAAAAATGCACATGAACGCCCTCTGATGTCGTGTTTACCACTAGGAAGTTCGGAAATAATTTTGATCCCCAAAATTCCCGAGATGGGTGCGTTATAAACGTAGAACTACTGCTGTGACAGGTATAATTTATTCATTATTTTCCCAAAACTAAAACAGCTAGATCGTCTTGTCATAAATGTAGTGCATAGATTTATATATACGAATAATCATTTGAAGTGTATTGTATGTTTTATACACAGCAAAAAAAGCCTTCATTTGACCGAAATTATACAGAATCGGCAGAAAGTAGACTATCTGGATAGCATCGCAAATGTTTATGGTTGTCAGTGCATGTGACACTACATATTATTTTGGTTTTAATAAGATTTTCCCAATAAATAGGCAAGAATAAACTTGGTGTCCTCCACGATTCCTGTTCATTCCGACAACAAAAGCACTTAAATGCAACAAGCTTTTAATCATGACTTCTGAAGTGGGAAGTAGGACATTTCCGATAGCATGTGAAGGCAGCATAAGTCACTGGCTTGATTTACTGATAAACAGTATTGAACGATTCTGAGACAGAAAACTGTAATAAATAATTACACATAAAAAAATCAGTGATCACAGATCAGGCATTAGAATAAACATGGCTACTTACTGTACATGTTTGTGGCTGACGGATCCATATTGTAAAAGTCTGCCTGCAAAGCCTGCTCCAAAATTGCGACTAAATGACCAGTTATGGATAATAATAAAAGAACTGCAATATTTGTGTAGAAATGGACAGGACCAAAACATATGGGCAGTAGTTGCAGGGGCCAGGTGACAGCGGTTGCATGTGGGATCCACTTTGGAATATATTTTGGAAAGTCTAACTTTGGTCCAGTGAGTGCAACGAAGGAATTTACACTGAATCAGACCATATCTGGCACAGTAGGATGAGGAGTATACACTGCATAGAATCTTTTCTCACTGTTCTTCTGGGATATTTTCTCTTATGTCCTCCTCCCATTTCAGTAGTTGAAAAACACTAGAGAAAAAAGCCCAAAATCCAACGAATTGAAAATGAATTTGGTACACTCTTAAAGATGCATCAAAATACAACATACCACAACATACAACACAGTTAAAAAATACAAAAAAAAATATATTTTTGTGAAAAGTTGAAGACTGGTGAAATGTGTTTATAGTTTTTAGAGATACGTAATTGTATTGAGTAATGTAATTGCTGGAATACTGTATTGACTAATCCGCATCTATCCATTGTATCACCATTTTAGCTTTTTGTTGTTGTTGTTGTTGTTTTTGGTAAATATTTTATATGTTAAATGTTTGAATATTTAGTTTCCTAAATGTTTGAAAGTGCATAATTAAAATGTGGTCTTTTATGGTTTGTTATACATTTTGTACATTATCATCAACTGAAATGTTATTTTCATAGCAAAGTATCATCATCTTCTCCCAGTGAAATGAGCATTGAATTTTAGTAATGACTTCATAAAACTCTTTTTTTAATCAGTTTTATTATTGCTTAGGGCAAATTTAGCAGATTAGCTGGCAGAGTAAAAAAAAGATTATTTAAGTCATAATAATGAGAAACCTTCTTGTATAATGACATTTTACGTAATAAAAGTATATTGAATGACTTAATTAAGTTTTTTTCTAATGTAATACGTTTACTCATAATTATGAGAACGTTTCTCATAATCCGTGGTCGTGCCTGGGCAGACAGAAAGTTCATGGACAACCTCTGTGGTCATGTGGTCAGGTTCATCTCGGATCACCCCTTCAGGGTCGGTCAGAAACCTTGGCGTAATCTTTGAAGACCAGCTGTCCTTCAAAGACCACATTTCAAAGACAGCTATGCAGACATGCAAATTTGCGCTCCACAACATCAGGAAGATCAGACCTTTTCTAACAGAGCATGCAACACAACTTCTCGTCCAGGCCCTGGTCATTTCTAGGCTTGACTACTGCAATGCGATTCTGGCTGGACTTCCATCATGTGCGATCAAAACGCACCAAATGATCCAGAATGCAGCAGCACGTCTTATCTTCAATGAACCCAAAAGGGCCCACGTCACACCACTCTTCATCTCTCTGCACTGGTTACCACTCGCTGCTCGCATCAAGTTCAAGGCGCTTACACACGCTTACAGATCCACCACGAGCTCCGCTCCTGCATACTTTGACTCACTCCTACAAGTCTACACCCCCACCAGAAGCCTTCACTCAGCTAAGGAGCAACGGCTTGTGGTACCATCACAGAGAGGTAGAAAATCCCTCTCCAGAACATTTACATTCACCGTTCCCTGCTGGTGGAATGATCTTCCCACCTCCATCCGAATTGCAGAATCACTGACAGCATTCAAACGACAGCTGAAAACTCACCTCTTCCGCGAGCACTTAACCTTATCTTAAAAAAAGAAAAAAATATATCCTTTTCCTTATTTTCCTTCTATTTTCCTCTACTTCTTCCCTGCCCTAGTGTGTGATGCTCTGTGCGATGTCCAAAACTTAGTACTTCAGGTACTTTCTGTGTTTCGCTGCCTCCTCATGATGGATCACTTCCTGTACTCCTCATTTGTAAATCGCTTTGGATAAAAGCGTCTGCTAAATGCATAAATGTAAATGTAATATCAGAGCAGGCAGGAAGTTCAGGGACGACCTTTGTGGTCGTGTCAGAGGGGGCAGAGAGTTCAAAGACAGTTTCCTTGGCTGTTACCAGAGAGGCTGAGGGTTCATGAGCCGCCACCGCCACCTTGGGAGGAGCTCTAGCAGACACCACCGCCCTCGGAGGAGCTATATCGGTTGCCTCCACCTCTGGAGCAGCTGTAGGCATGTGTGTGCCGAACTTTGGACTACCAGCCTTGAATGCGCGGAGAACAATTTACCTGCTCTGCAATAGATCTAAATAATACGTTTATGATGTGATTCACCTCATAGCTGCTTCTACTTATTTCTTAGAAAATGTAACAACTGGACCAATAAGACATGCAAATTATTCATTAAATTTAATGAATAATCCGCAAACCCACTCTCCCCAACAAAAACAACAACTCTAACACAACAAACTATCCCCTGAAACTGTGACTAAGAGGCAGAAGAAGACTGGTTTGCGACTTAAAAGAATGCAGAGCTTTGCTCTAAACTCACTTTGAATCAGGCAATATAAAAGACACATACAGCCTGTAAAACAGACTCTTCTGCCTCAATTTATAGACAAACTGTTCTATAATTGAACATGCATCCCAGGACATTGTGTGTATGATTATTACTGTCTTGTATAGTGTCTCTTGTATTGTATTTTGTTTTACGATAGAACCAAGCTATAATTGCAATATTGTTTTGTCAATGTTGTTTTTCCGTTCACAGGTATGCATGATTTGTGTATGAGTATTTGTTTAAATTAGTTATATGTTCATGATTTAGTTGGTAAAACTTTGTGGACAACACGTATGAATTCTCTCGTTCTGATTAATGTCACTTAAACGATTCCTGATCTTGCTACAAAATTACTATTTTTCTGTGGCCATGAAAAATACCCTTTCTGAGAGTTGATAGACAACCAAAACTGTGTTCATTGGAGGAACAGGTTAATTGATCGTAATGTTACTTCTGCTACATCAAGTTATTCGATTTGATTAACTGATCCAAATACTTAAAATTCATTATAATGAGTTATGATTAATTATTAAGCCCCCTTTGAGCTAATTTGTTGCAAACAAGAATAAGTTAAGTTTACTGCAAAGTTTTTTTTTTTTTTTATGTAATACCTCATGAGTGATCTAAGCCCTCGTTTTCAAATAATGAGAATTGTATATTATTAACGTCTCGGTTACGTATGGTAACCCTCGTTCCCTGAAGGAGGGAACGGAGACGTACGTCCGACGTACCGACGAATTGGGATCACTTCTGGGAGCCCCTATCAGCTTCAAGCTATTTAGAACCGGCCAAAGAACAATTGGCGTGCGAGATTTGCATCTCGCGCTCTGCCCCGCGCCGCGGGAATAAACAGGAAGCGAGAGCGAATGCACGCTGTTTTTCACTGAGGAGCCGAACTGAGTGGCTCAGCCCTGCAGTGATGGTACAGCAACTGTGGCGACGGGACGTACGTCTCCGTTCCCTCCTTCATAGAACGAGGGTTACCATACGTAACCGAGACGTTCATTTTCAGACGGTCACGTTTGACGTACGTCGGACGTACCGACGAATTGGGATCCCTTTGGAAAACGCAATAGTTACTACCATTTCCAGTGGCCAGCGATGAGCCCCTCAGACCCCAATCTGATGCGGTCGGGGAAATTCACGCAGGGATAGTCAAAGTTGCTATTCCGCAAGACCCACTCAGCTGACTGTATTGGATAACGCTGGGAAAGCGTGCCTGTGAAGGCCGCTGCGGAAGCCACATCATGCCCAGAGGGAGTTAACATGTGGAAAATACACTTATGGGCTGGCCGTGGGCAGCATAACATACGGAAGTCCCAGGGGTGGCCCCGGCCAATTAGAGGAGGGGGACAACACCTTCCTGAGACGGCAGAGGAGACTCTGCCGAGGGAAAGACACGGGCTCGCCGTACCGTGGAAGAATACACATATGGGACCGCCGTGTGGGTCACAACATATGGAACCCAGCCTAACACAAGTTCCACCAATGCATACGAGTGTTAGACCTGGCGTCGAACGCTCCGCCACGTCCGACTGCCGCGGGTTGCGGAGGACTCAACAGGGTTTGCCGTTCTGGGGAACTTGACTGGAGCAGATAAGCGCACGTATCTGTACCATGAGGGAGGGAATGGCGCAGCAAGCCGACACTAGAACGGGCACTTCGGTGTTACTGACTATGGGAAGTGAGCACACAGGAAGATACCGGCTCTACACAGAGGCTATAAAATCTAGCGAACGTGGTAGGTGTCGCCCAGCCCGCAGCTCTACAAATATCTATCAGTGAGGTGCTGCGAGCCAGCGCCCAGGAAGAAGCAACACCCCTAGTGGAGTGGGCTCTTAACCCGAGCGGGCAAGGCACGTCTTGGGACTCATACGCCAAGACGATGGCATCCACTATCCAGTAGGCCATCCTCTGCTTGGAGACAGCCTTTCCCTTCTGCTGTCCTCCGTAACAGACGAAGAGCTGCTCTGAGGACGGGACAGAGAAAAGCTAGGGCAGGGTCTGCCTCCTCCGAAGGCAGCGCTTGCAGGCTCACCACTTGGTCCCGAAAGGGAGTAGTGGGAACCTTGGGCACATATCCAGGCCGGGGTCTCATGATCACATGAGAGTTACCGGGCCCGAATTCCAGGCACGATTCGTCGACCGAAAATGCCTGCAGGTCCCCTACCCTCTTGATGGAGGCCAACGCAGTCAGGAGTATTGTCTTTAACGACAAGATTTTTAACTCTGCTGACTGCAAAGGCTCAAAGGGCGCTCTCTGCAGTGCGGTTAGCACCAGAGACACGTCCCAAGAGGGTATAGAGGGAGGGCAAGGCGGATTTAGTCTCCTCGCCCCCCTCAGGAACGTGACGATCAGATCGTGCTTACCTAAATATTTTCCATCTACTAGATCATGATTAGCGGCGATAGCGGCAACATAGACTTTGAGGGTGGAAGGAGACCCATCTTGTAGAAAGGAAAGCACAGACCTGATCGAACATCTTCGGGGGTCTTCTCAGCGAGAAGAGCACCAGTCGACGAACAGGTTCCACTTCAACGCATAGAGGCGCCTCGTAGAGGGGGCTCTAGCGGAAGCGATGGTGTCAACTACCGCTTGCAGCAGGTCACATAGAACCTCCACGTCCCGTCCAGGGACCAGACATGGAGTTTCCAGAGGTCCGGACGCGGGTGCCATAGGGTGCCCCGTCTCTGTGTTAGGAGGTCCTTCCTCAGAGGAATGGGCCAAGGAGGTGCTGTTGCGAGGAGCACCAGTTCCGGGATCCAAGTCCGGTTGGGCCAATACGGCGCGACCAACAGGACTTGCTCCTCGTCCTCCCTGACCTTGCACAGTGTTTGTCCAAGAAGGCTCACTGGGGGAAACGCATATTTGCATTGGTCCCGGGGCCAGCTGTGTGCCAGGGCATCCGACCCGAGGGTCCCCTCGGTCAAGGAATAGAACCACTGGCAGTGGATCGTCTCTGGGGAGGCAAACAGGTCTACCTGTGCGGCCCCGAACCGACTCCAGATCAGCTGGACCGCCTGGGGATGGAGTTGCCACTCTCCCGGGAGCACTGGCTGTCGTGAGAGCTTGTCGGCTGCACGATTGAGCAGGCCCGGAATGTGAATGGCACAAAGTGACCTCAGATGCTTCTGACTCCATAAGAGGAGATGGCGGGTGAGTTGTGACATGTGACAGGAGCGTAGACCACCCTGTTTGTTGATGTGAGCTACGGCCGCAGTGTTGTCCGTACGGACCAGAACGTGCTTGCCTCTGAGCGGAACTTTGAAGCGGCTGAGCGCAAGACGAACTGCTAACAACTCGAGGCAATTGATATGCCATTGCAGTTGAGGCCCCGTCCACAGACCCGAAACTGCAAGCCCGTTGTACGTGGTACCCCAGCCTGTGGATGAGGCATCCATGGAGACAACGGAGTGCCTGGACACTTGTTCTAGGGGAACTCCCGTCCGTAGAAATGAAGAGTCCGACCACGGGCTGAAGGTTTGGCGGCACCTCGGAGTCACTTGGACGCGGAGGGAACCGCTATGCCACGCCCATCTCGGGACTCGGTCGTGTAGCCAGCATTGTAGCGGTCTCATAAGAAGCAATCCTAATGGCGTTACTGCGGCTGCGGATGCCATATGCCCCAGTAGCCTCTGAAAATGTTTCAGTGGTGCCGCTGTCCTACCTCTGAACGAATTCAGGCAGTTCAACATTGACTGGACGCGCTCCTCGGTGAGGCGTGCTGTCATGGCGACCGAGTCTATCTCCATCCTGAGAAAAGAGATCCTCTGTGTAGGACAGAGTTTGCTCTTCTCCCAGTTGACCCGAAGTCCCAACTGGCTGAGGTGACTGAGCACCCTGTCCCTGTGTTCGCACAACTGCTCTCGCGACTGGGAAAGAATCAGCCAGTCGTCGAGGTAATTGAGAATGCGAACACCATGCTCTCTCATGGGAGCAATGGCCACCTCCACCACCTTCGTAAAGACGCGGTGCGACAGGGACAGGCCGAAGGGTAAGACGCGGTACTGATATGCCCGTCCCTCGAACGCGAAGCGCAGAAAGGGCTGGTGTCGAGGGAGAATCGAGACATGAAAGTACGCGTCCTTCAGGTCGATCGCTGCAAACCAATCTTGGGGACGGATGCACCTGAAGATGCGTTTCTGCGTTAGCATTCTGAACGGCAGCCTGTGAAAGGACCGGTTCAAGAACCGCAGATCCAAGAACGGCCATAACCCGCCGCCTTTCTTGTGTACAATGAAGTACGGGCTGTAGAACCCGGACCTCATATCGGCTGGAGGGACCGGCTCTATCGCGTCCTTCGCCAGTAGGACTGCGATCTCCGCGCTGAGCACGGGGGCGTTCGCCTCCACTACTGTCGTGAAGTGAATGCCCCTGAACTTGGGGGGACGCCCCAATGGTACGGAGGAGCCACCGAGACGGGCTGGGAAGTGCTAGCCAGGCTCCCAGACTCCGAACCAGGGGGATCAACGGCACCACAGACGTTCCCACAGCGGGGCAGCGAGGCGGAACGCAGGGATCCGGCTCGGACAGCATGGGAGCAGCCTGAAACGGGATCTGAGTGTGCTGTGCAACACTTACCTGCATCCGCGGAGGGGACGTGCGAGTGTGGGGAGGCCGCTTGAGTGTGTCCCCACAGCCGGCGTCCCCTGCTGGCGATGGGAGAGGTACCTGAGGGTGGCGAGGCATGGGAGCATCGACCACCGCCAAGCGTGCTCTCTTGGCACCCAGAGATATTGGAAACTGCACTTTTACTGAAGTTTTGGAAAATAAATTAAACTGGAACAAAAGATTCTCCCTCGGCCCTCCTCCAGGGGAGGGAGTGGTGCTGCAGCCATCTCCTGAAGAGCAGTTTCCTCCATCTCTGGGCGGCCCATCTCAGGGTCGCTTGCGACGATGCTTGCCACCTGGCTTGGCAGCGGCCTGAGCGGGCTGGACATCCTTCCCACGGGCGGCCCCACGTCGTCGGCTGGTGGAAGGCTGCTGCGGTGCCTTGGTGGGGGCGGAGGCGGCAGGATGTGTTTGATGGCCTCCGTCTGCTTCTGGGCGGCCGAGAACTGCTGGGCAAAGCTCTCGACCGCGTCGCCGAACAACCCGGCCTACGAAATGGGGGAGTCCAGGAACTGATACTTGTCGTCTCCCTCATGTAGGCCAGGTTGAGCCAGAGATGACGCTCCTGGACCACAAGCGTGGACATCGCCTGACCGATGGAACGGGTGGTGACTTTCATCGCTCGGAGGAGCTCTGGGTCAGGCCTACCCTTGTGCATGTCCATGAGTGCCTGGGCCTGGTGGACCTGAAGCAACGCCATGGCATGCAAGGCAGACGCAGCCTTTCTGCAAGCCTTGTAAGCCTTCCCAGTCAGACCGGAGTAGAACTTACAGGCTCGGGACGGGAGATGCGGGTCACCACGCCAGTTAGAGGTGGTCGCCGGACACAGTTGCATCGTGACAGCGCGCTCCACTGGCGGGATCCCCGCGTACCCCTTGGCTGGTCCGCCGTCGAGGGTAGTGAGGGGGGAGGAGTCACTCGGCCGATTTCTGGCAGAAAAAGGTGCCGTCCACGACCTCGTGAGCTTCTCATGCACCTCCGGGAAGAATGGTGTCGGGGCGGGACGCTGAGAACCAGCGCGACCCTCCCCGAGGAACCAATCATCCAACCTAGAGGGTTCGTGACACAGTGGAGGGTTCCACACGAGCCCTACCCTTTCGGCGGCCCGGGCAAGCATGGTAGTCATCTCGGGGTCCGTTATGGCCGAAGCGACTCTCCCAGAGGGAGGTAGCCCAGCCGAACCCTCATCCTCCGAGGACTGAAACTCCCCCTCCGATGCAGCGATCGACATCTGCTCGTCTGCCGAAGCTCCAAAAGTCACCGCTGGCCGCCCGTGGGAGGGAACAGCGACTTCTCCCGGGAGCTCTACCGGTTGCGGAACTGGGGGAATAGGGGCCTGCGGAGATTGACTCAGCGAGTGTGCCCTAAACGTAATCCTCAGATCACCCTGGCCATCCGAAGAAGTAGGTCTATTCTGGTTAGGAATAGCACTAGATAGTGGGATGGGTAAGGGGACTCCACTTTCCCGAAGGTAGGTGAGTCTCGATCTTAGTTCAGAGATCTTAGTTCCCCGCAGTGGGAACATGAACTATCCACAAACGCTGCCTCAACGTGCTGTTTGCCCAAACACGTGAGATAGCGATTGTGACCGTCAGCAGGTGCCTGGGAACGACCGCATCCAGAAACGCACGGGTGGAATGACATCTTGAAAAAGACGCAGTGTCACCCCTATACTCTTTTTGTGAGGAAACGCTCTTGTGCTGAAGCACTCAGGGGGAAAACGCGACAGCGCACAGGGTTTAGTGCAGTCCGTGCCTGTCCACCAAAGAAAAAAACGCCCTCACAAACCGACAGGTTGCTGTGAAAACAGCAGTTTTTTCTCTTCTCCAGAGCAGCAGTGAGCACCGCGATCGAACGTGACCGACTGAAAGGGAACTGACCTTTTCAAAACTATTCCTCAGATTTGGACTGTTAACATTAATTAACACCTTTCAGAGAGAACAGAGCTAAATACGTCATCTTACAAATGCTGATATTTTTCCTGTCCTTGAATGAATAAAAATACACCAATTAAATAATACAGATAAAACTTCCCCTCATGAAGAGAAGAAATATGTTTTGAGGATAAATCTATTTTATCATATCCACAGAATGTGAAGCATGAAGAGAAGAAATACAGTTGCAAGAAAAAGTATGTGAACCGCTTGCAGAATCTGAAAAGGTGAATAATTTTAACAACATAAGAGAGATCATGCAAAATGTGTTATTTTTTATTTAGTACTGTCCTGTATAAGATATTTTACATAATTGTTTTTTTTTTGCATATAGTCCACAAGACAAAAAAAACCCCATTGATTCTCAATACTGTGTGTCGTTACCTGGATGATTCTCGGCTGTTTTTTTTTGTGTTTTTTTTTGTGATGGTTGTTCTTGAGACCCTTGTTTGTCCTGAGCAGTTAAACTGCCCAATGTTCTTCAGAAAAATCCAGTTTTCCAGCATCTTTTGCATATTTTAATCCTCTCCAGCAGTGACTGTATGATTTTGAGATCCATCTTTTCACACTGAATACAATTGAGGGACTCAAACACAGCTATTAAAAAAGGTTCAAACATGCACTGATGCTCCAGAAAGAAACACAATGCATTAAGAGCCAGAAAAATGAAAACCTTTGAACAGGATAAAGAGGTCAAATTTTTTCTTATTTTGTTTAAATATAATTTTTTTTTATTTAGTACTGCCCTTCGAAAGCAACAGAAGAAACTTGCACGTTTCCCGGAAGACAAATAAAGTACAATTTACCTTGATCTTCAAATTCAATACGTTTTCACCCCCCAGCTCTTAATGCATCGTGTTTCGATGTTTTCGAGTCCCTCAATTGTCCTCAATGTTAAAAGATGGATCTCAAAATCATACAGTCCCTGCTAGAGAGGGTTCAAATATGCAAAAGATGTTGGAAAACTGAAGAATTTGCAGAATTTTAACTGCTCAGGACAAACAAGGGACTCAAAGCAACCATCACAAAAAAAACACACAAAAAAACAGCCGTGGGTCATCCAGGGAACGACACATGTTATTAAGAATCAATGGTTCATAAACTTTTGAAGGGGGTCATTTTAATAAATTCAGCAGTTTTTTTGTCTTGTGGACTATATGTAAACATTTTTATGTAAAATATATTATTCAGGACAGTACTAAATAAAAAATTGCATGTATTGTGTATGATCTCTCTTATTTAGTTAACATTTTCACAGATTCTGCAAGCGGTTCACATACTTTTTCTTGCAACTGTTTGTTTTGAAGATTAATTTATTTTTTTATTTTATATTCACTGAATTGATTGAATAGGTACGCAAGTATTAAATAAGTATGTATTAGAAAGGAATGGGCTATGAATGTACACTTATGCCAATTTGTCGATCGGTGAGCATTAGCTGCCAGACAATAAATACAGGACTATAATATATATATGTGTGTATATATATATATATATATATATATATATATATATATATATATATATATATATATATATATATATATATATATTAGATGTGGGCCGTTATCTGCGTTAACCTGCTGCGTTAACGCGAGACTCTTATTAGACTCACAAAAATGTTTCAACTAAACATCGAAATAAATCTAATTAATAAACTAAATGAACCATATAATAATGAACCATATATTACTGATCTAATTATTGATCTAAAGCCCACACTGTCACCGTATGGAAATTTAAACTGATGACATCAAATGACTATACAGCTTAATGAAATTATGCTGCATTATTTTCCTGTTTAACACTGTAAAGCTGCTTTGGAACAATCTACATTGTTAAAAGCGCTATATAAATAAAGTTGACTTATCGGGCGATAAAAAAAAGTTGGCTTGGGAGCTGGGTTTATACTACGCAAGCTATGATGACTTTCACCTTGATATTTTAGCGCGGAAGAACACCTAGCCGAATTGCACTGTAGGGGCGAGAGAACGAGTCTTCGAACCTGTGTGTATGCCTACTAGTGTTGTCAAAAATATCCATATTTCGCTATGTATCGATACTGAAATATCTGAAACGATACAATACTCATTTTCTACAGTATCGATATCAGCTGCGCTCTCCTCTCTGACCGACAGCGAGTGACACGCACCCGCCTCCTCTCATTCAGTCCGTTTAATCCTCTGAATATGCGTGTTCTGCTGGACTTTTGTTAGTATTGGTGTGACCGGTCTGAATTTCGCACGGGGTTGCACATAATGTTAATTCTACTAATTCCCGCAGATTCCGCGCTCGCATCTGAAGCACACATACCGTAATAAAGCCGCCTCTGACATACAAGTGCAAAAATTAGCTCCTTTTTCCAGTTTATTAATGGTCAAATACACTCAAAATGTCTCAATGCCCATCTTGGTGAGTTTTAATGTAAACACAGTCGTAGCCAGCTCACAGGAACAGTGCTTGGGATCTATGCGTGTGTCAGGTCTTAAAGGGACAGAAGTTATTTATTATTCAATCTACAAAAAGACAAACGATCACTTACGAGCACACATATTCTGAATGCCTTCGGCAGAATTCAAATGAGCCATTTTAATCTAGATTAATCTATATTAATTTTGAAATTAATCTAGATTAATCTAGATAAAAAAAATATAATCTATGCCCACCACTAATATCTGTGTGTATATATATATATATATATATATATATATATATATATATATAATATATATATATATGCCTTGTTGATGCCTTGGTGATGCTAGAGGTCAGAGGAGAATGGGCCGACTGATTCAAGCTGATAGAAGAGCAACTTTGACTGAAATAACCACTCGTTACAACCGAGGTATGCAGCAAAGCATTTGTGAAGCCACAACACGCACAACCTTGAGGCGGATGGGCTACAACAGCAGAAGACCCCACTGGGTACCACTCATCTCCACTACAAATAGGAAAAAGAGGTCACCAAAAATGGACAGTTGAAGACTGGAAAAATATTGCCTGGTCTGATGAGTCTCGATTTCTGTTGAGACATTCAGAATCAGTTTGGCGTAAACAGAATGAGAACATGGATCCTTCATGCCTTGTTACCACTGTGCAGGCTGGTGGTGGTGGTGTAATGGTGTGGGGGATGTTTTCTTGGCACACTTTAGGCCCCTTAGTGCCAATTGGGGATTGTTTAAATGCCATGGCCTACCTGAGAATTGTTTCTGACCATGTCCATCCCTTTATGACCACCATGTACCCATCCTCTGATGGCTACTTCCAGCAGGATAATGCACCATGTCACAAAGCTCAAATCATTTCAAATTGGTTTCTTGTACATGACAATGAGTTCACTGTATTAAAATGGCCCCCACAGTCACCAGATCTCAACCCAATAGAGCATCTTTGGGATGTGGTGGAACGGGAGCTTCATGCCCTGGATGTGCATCCCACAAATCTCCTGCTTTCAGCACCTTGTTGAATCAATACCACATAGAATTAATGCAGTTCTGAAGGCGAAAGGGGGTCAAACACAGTATAAGTATGGTCTTCCTAATAATCCTTTAGGTGAGTATATATATATATATATATATATATATATATATATATATATATATATATATATATATATATATATATATATATATATATATATATATATATATATATATATATATATATATATATATAAACAAACTAGGTAAACAGAACAATATAAGTTACAATGAAAGTTAAAAAGGTGTGAAGATGGTGGTCCAGTGGGTTAAACCACTGAACTGATATGCAGAAGGTTGCTGGTTCAATCCCAGCGTTCACCACCAGTGTGTCCTTGAGCAAGGCACTTTACTCCATGTTGCTCCAGGGGGATTGTCCCTGTAATAAGTGCACTGTAAGTTGCTTTGGATAAAAGCGTCTGCCAAATGCATAAAAATATTTGTAAAAACTTCATGATTAGTTTCCCTTAAATGCTTAATAACATACATTTATCTTTCCCCAAGCATACACAATCACAAGGTACAATTCTGAATTGTTGTCTGATAAATATTTATATGAATTATTAGTTTTCAAGTTTCTTTGCTTTGGCACAACACAGCAAAATCAAAATATTCACAGTGACCTCCTGGCCATGCATATATTCACCTTTTCTTGGCTCTACAGCTTAGGATTTTTTTTTTTTTAATCATTTCTTGAAACTCTGAAGTCAGCTGCTTGTCTTTCCTGCCGCTCATGGGCTTGGTGCTCTCAAAGGCTGCATTCCTCATCAGGCTGAGCAAATACATCTTTAAGATGAGGAGCGAGATGAGATGGAGGGCAGATGAGGCACAGCATGATCAAAATACCACACTGGGGACTCAACTCACATCTAAAACGTTCTTTTTCTCATTCTGAAGCTTCGTCTTTTTAAAGCCTCCAAACGTGTAGCTGTCATATGTTTTATCAAATCTAGTTGATATAACTTTAAAATATTGGCAGGGAATATGGGCCCCTCTAAAGTGCAAATTTAATAAACATTTGCCTTCAAAGAAAATGTGGAATGGGGGAAGCAAGGAAGTGAGGAAAGAGTTACTCTCTTTGTTTTGCTAGTATGTATGTATGTATGTATGTAGATTATGTGATGTATGATGTATGTTTTTTTCTGAGGTCCCCTCGGAAACGAGATGTCACATCTCAAGGGGTTTTCCTCTTAACAAATAAATTCCAATTACTTTAATACAAGATGGATTATCGCAAATATACATTTTATCAACACGATACATGAAAACAGCACTGGAAGCAAACTCAGGTGCTAGACTTATATTTAAATTTTTTGGTTGGTTTGCTGATTAAGTTATTTCATTGTTAATGTCTTATTAATTTATTTGCAAAGGTTGCTGCTGTTGCATGTTGCCTTTTGAAATAAGCTTCTAAAATTGTTTCAGTGGTTGTGCTGTTTGCTATTCTTTTTGAGTAGCTATTTGAGGAATTCAATTAAATTAAATTCACATTTATTTGTACAGTGCTTTTCACAATACGTATCGTTTCAAAGCAGCTTTACACAAAATGCATGCAGCTACATTACAATTTAAAGCTACACTGTGTAACTTTTTTTGTTTATTCTTAGCTAAAAACACTTAGTTCTTTCAAAAATATATGTGCTCATTAATGTATATTTACTTCTTTCAAGTAATAAAGTATTCTCGTAAGTTTATAATATGCCATTGAAAATACATATGGGTAAGTGGTTCGAATGGGGGTCGCCATGTTTCCCCTCCATCTTGAAAGTATATTAGCCAAAGAGGGACATACCCGTAAATTCAAGCTTCGCCTTTCGCGTTTTAACACTCGATGGCACCGTGTCGAATGTGAAGAGGGGGATTGCTTGAGACTGCTATATGAAAACCTGAAAGCCTTTTTGAAAGTCTGTTGCTGATGGAGGATCACTCTTATTCTCGAGGATATGTAACAGAGTCGCCAAGGAAGCGAAAAAGAGAATTAAGACGGCAACACAACAGGCAAATTAACACTAATGGATGAGGTCGAACTGGAAGCCATGTTAATCGTGGACTAAATCGGCCACCGTAGGAGTTAAAACGAAATCGGAATTGGGAGGAACAGAAACTAATATTTACTGGATGGTCATATACCTTTTCACCGCTAGATGGGGGAAAATATCACACAGTATAGCTTTAAAGTGATTTGTTATCAGTGGAGAATGTGTCCAAGTTTTGGATTTCAGAAAAGTATACATATACAAATCACGCAGTTAGCTAACAATGTATTAATAAACAATGTAATATTTTAAGGCACAAACAATGGGCTCATTAAAGTAAATAATACAGGTTGTTAACAATGAGTAGGGCATATAGATAGGAATTAATGTTTAACCAGTGCAGTTATTACCACTGAAGTGAGCAATACCTCATGCTGCATGGCATTGTCAGCTATTCCCAGATATATTAACACAGGTGAAACTCCTTGTTCTTAGTCATGCCTGCGCTATAACCATGTCTCTTTTACTTTGGATAAATTAATGTAAAAGGTATCTCTATAATAGGATACATGAACGTGTCTTATTGCTGTACATGCAACAAACTGCTCAAACCAGTACTGCTTTCATTATGTTGTTTGTTTTGGCTTAATTATTAAAATGAATGTTTCATGCAAGGAACGTCTCAATTAGAGTCTTGTCAAACATATGCAACAGTTCAATACAAGTTAAATCAATGTATCTATAGAATCCACATAATTCAGTGTTTGTTTGTAATTATAATAATAGTCTGCTCAAGTAACTCATAACAAACAAATACAATCAAACATTATAATATAGGTGATATACACTCACCTAAAGGATTAGGAACACCTGTTCAATTTCTCATTAATGCAATTATCTAATCAACCAATCACATGGCAGTTGCTTCAATGCATTTATGGGTGTGGTCCTGATCTCCTGAACTCAAAACTGAATGTCAGAACGGGAAAGAAAGGTGATTTAAGCAATTTTGAGCGTGGCATGGTTGTTGGTGCCAGACGGGCCAGTCTGAGTATTTCACAATCTGCTCAGTTACTGGGATTTTCACTCATAACCATTTCTAGGGTTTACAAACAATGGTGTAAAAGGGAAAAACATCCAGTATGCGGCAGTCCTGTGGGCGAAAATGCTTTGTTGATGCTAGAGGTCAGAGGAGAATGGGCCGACTGATTCAAGCTGATAGAAGAGCAACTTTGACTGAAATAACCACTAGTTACAACCGAGGTATGCAGCAAAGCATTTGTGAAGCCACAACACGCACAACCTTGAGGCGGATGGGCTACAACAGCAGAAGACCCCACCGGGTACCACTCATCTCCACTACAAATAGGAAAAAGAGGCTACAATTTGCACAAGCTCACCAAAATTGGACAGTTGAAGACTGGAAAAATTCATATTGTATTGTATTGGATAACAGTGAACATTCACTGGCAAACAGGCAGTAGCAAATAACTGTGACCGGAACAAGAGTGACTGTGAAGGTACAACTTATAAAGCAAACACAAACGAGATTAATCAAAGACAGCTGAAACACAGAACTCATAATGATGGCGATCGTAGTAACTAAAGAGTGGTGGGAAATCAAACAAAAGAAGGCATGAACTGAAGAAATACAAAATAAAAGTCCTTGTGTTGTGAGAGTGTGGCAGCTATGTATTTGCTAGGGTACTTTAAGTGCTAAAAGATTGCTAAGGTTCTCTGGTTGATTGCTAGGGCTTGCATTTTTATCCGAGTCTATTCTGGGGTCTCGTATGAAAATTTGGTAAAATTTAATTCTACAAATGTGGAAATGGATTGCCTCAAATTTTTTGAGTTTTGCCAACATATTCAGGTTTAAAGTGCAGTTGGCAAAATATAGTTTACATGCACAAAATGGCCCCACTCTATATTAAGTGTCCTTAAAGGATTTGTACTTACATTTAATCATTTGATACAATACTTACCTAGAATACTGTTTAACACATAATGGCTACTCTGTCAAGTCTTTGTCGTCAGTTAGGAACTTGGGTGTACTCTTTGATATCAATCTTTTATTTGAAAGCATTAAATGGTTTAGCTCCTCAGCACTTGAGCGAGCTCTTAATGCATTATAGTCGTTCATGTCTATTGCAATCTCCAAATTCTGGCCAGTTGATAATAGTACATCAAAGCAGGCAGTAGATCCTTTTCCTATTTAGCACCCAAACTCTTGAATATTCTTCCTAGTTTAGTTCGTTAAGCAGACACACTCTGTCAGTTTAAATCTAGACTAAAAACACATCTCTTTAACCTGGCATACACATAACCCATTATCACATTTCTAAAATTCATATCTGTTAAAGTAGGCTGTTGTTAGGCTGCATAAATTAGGTAAACTGGAACCGGGAACACTTCTCATAATACCCAATGTAATTGTTACATCATAATGATAATCTGATAATCTCGAGGTTACCATAGTCAGTCGTATCCAGTCCATATCCAGATCAGATGGTGGACCAGCACCTAGATATGACCACAACACAGCCCTGACTGTCAGCAGAGATCCTGTCAACTAGACAATCCCCTGTGAAAGCCTTGTCGACACAACAGCCATTGGCACAGTTCCTCAGCAAAGAATTCAAGAACCGGACAAGTCCTCTGCACAGGCGTATGACCAGCTTCATCTCCATACCAGCGTGATGAATCCAATCTTCAAGCAAAAGGAACTGGATGAAATATCTGAATGCTACTGATCCACAATCTGATGTCTGACTTGTGATGCAGCCTGAATAATAATCACACCATGTTTGTTCGCTGATCAGAGAAAAACTGTTCCCCTGACTGAGCCTGGTTTCTCGAAATAAACTCTTTTTGCATCATTGAATAATTTCAAAACAATCTGTATTGTACACTCACCTAAAGGATTATTAGGAACACCATACTAATACTATGTTTAACCCCCTTTCACCTTCAGAACTGCCTTAATTCTACGTGGCATTGATTCAACAAGGTGCTGAAAGCATTCTTTACAAATTTTGGCCCATATTGATAGGATAGCATCTTGCAGTCGATGGAGATTTGTGGGATGCACATCCAGGGCACGAAGCTCCCATTCCACCACATCCCAAAGATGCTCTATTGGGTTGAGATCTGGTGACTGTGGGGGCCATTTTAGTACAGTGAACTTATTGTCATGTTCAAGAAACCAATTTGAAATGATTCGAGCTTTGTGACATGGTGCATTATCCTGCTGGAAGTAGCCATCAGAGGATGGGTACATGGTGGTCATAAAGGGATGGACATGGTCAGAACCAATGCTCAGGTAGGCCGTGGCATTTAAACTATGCCCAATTGGCACTAAGGGGTCTAAAGTGTGCCAAGAAAACATCCCCCACACCATTACACCACCACCACCAGCCTGCACAGTGGTAACAAGGCATGATGGATCCATGTTCTCATTCTGTTTACGCCAAATTCTGACTCTACCATCTGAATGTCTCAACAGAAATCGAGACTCATCGATAGTCTTCAACTGTCCAATTTTGGTGAGCTTGTGCAAATTGTAGCCTCTTTTTCCTATTTGTAGTGGAGATGAGTGGTACCCGGTGGGGTCTTCTTCTGTTTCTAGCCCATCCGCCTCAAGGTTGTGTGTGTTGTGGCTTCACAAATGCTATGCTGCATACCTCGGTTGTAACGAGTGGTTATTTCAGTCAAAGTTGCTCTTCTATCAGCTTGAATCAGTCGGCCCATTCTCCTCTGACCTCTAGCATCAACAAGGCATTTTCGCCCACAGGACTGCCGCATACTGGATGTTTTTCCCTTTTCACACCATTCTTTGTAAACCCTAGAAATGGTTGTGCTTGAAAATCCCAGTAACTGAGCAGATTGTGAAATACTCAGACCAGCCCATCTGGCACCAACAACCATGCCACGCTCAAAATTGCTTAAATCACTTTTCTTTCCCATTCTGACATTCAGTTTGGAGTTCAGGAGATTGTCTTGACCAGGACCACACCCCTAAATGCATTGAAGCAACTGCCATGTGATTGGTTGATTAGATACTTGCATTAATGATAAATTGAACAGGTGTTCCTAATAATCCTTTAGGTGAGTGTATAAAGCACTATATAAATAGGGTGACTTGACTTGACAATAAATGTATTGTGTACATTCATGTTTTACATTGTATTTTGGTTACACTTTAAGATTTCTGTGTTACAGTGAAATTATACATTTAAATACTAAGTAATTGTAATTAACTGCATGTACTTACTATAAGGTTAGGATTAGGGTTTGTTTAAGGGTTAGTTGTATGTAATTATACATACTTTATATTTACTACTGTGGTAACATGTAACGTGTGACAAGGATACCTGTATGTTATTGCTGATTGCCTAAAAATGTGCAAGTAGGATAGTTTATTTTTAAATTGATAAAGCTTAAAATAGCTTTGTATAAATAATGTTTGTGTTTGTATAGGTAACCAACAAATGTGAGTATTGGTCACTCAAATAATTACCGTATATTGTAAGCATTGTTGTGTTTTGTATGCTAAGTCACTTGCAAGATATTGTTACAATTTAAGGGGGATTATATTAACCCCATTAATACACTTAACACTTCAATTCAACAATGTGCTGTGCAAGTAATATCAACTAAAAAGTGTTGGTAACACTTTATAATAACATTCAGCTATGTCACTTATAAGTAATTAGTTAAAGATGAACTAATCATTTACAAAACATGACTATATTTTTAAAAGTTGTATTCTAAATGACTTACAAATGTGCCGTAAGTTATCTTAAAAAAAAAAAGTAAATCATGAAGTAAATCAAAACAGATCAATTGTAAATGTTTGATGAGTTATTAGTTGATACATTATTTATTATTTATAAATCATTGAAGTATTTATGTCAGAATTTTTTTTAGCATCATCTCAATAATAAAATAACTAAAATGTATTTATTTTTGCAAATGGTTATTTAACCATGTGTGCCATAGACAGCTATATAAATGGACCACAGATCTGATCCCATGTCTGCCAAGAGCAGCCCATTGAAGATGCCCTTAGAATCAGATGCCCTGAATCACCATTTTGGACCTTGTGGCTCAACGGTAGCACATCTGGAACATCACAATTGCTCAAGGCCTTTTGGTGCAACGGTAGCGTGTCTGACTCCAGATCAGAAGGTTGTGTGTGTTCAAATTATGTCGGGGTAAAGCATTCACTTCTTTGAGTGCAAGGCTTTTATGAAAATCAGGAATCCTTACTCCTAGGCTTAACAACTAGCTCAGCAACAACACAGTTGTGCTGGCCTCGTGGCCCAACGGTAGCGTGTTTGACTCTAGATCAGAAAATTTTGTGTTCAAATTACGTCGGGGTCAAGCATTCCCTTCTTTGAGTGCAAGGCTTTTATGAAAATCAGGAATCCTTACTCCTAGGCTTAACAACTAGCTCAGCAACAAAACAGTTGTGCTGGCCTCGTGGTGCAACGGTAGTGCGTTTGACACCAGATCAGAAGGTTGTGTGTTCAAATCATGTCAGTCATACGCTGTCTCCTTTGTTTACCAGCTTTTTTTTATCCCCATCTCTGCTCAAACTGTGTGGTGACAAAACCAGTGTACATACAAACCAAAATCCTTCTAACAACTACAAAAATGTGTGCCAAGAGCAGCCCATTGAAAATGCCCTTAGAATCAGATGCCCTGAATCGTGATTCAGGACCTTGTGGCGCAACGGTAGCACATCTGACTCCAGGTCAGAAGTTTGTGTGTTCAAATTACGTCAGGGTCAAGCAATCCCTTCTTTGAGTGCAAGGCTTTTATGAAAATCAGGAATCCTTACTCCTAGGATCAACAACTAGCTCAGCAACAGCCCATTTGTGCTGGCCTCGTGGCGCAACCGTAGAGCGTCTGACTCCATATCATGGTTGCGTGTTCAAATCACGTCGGGGTCATATACTGTCTTCTTCATTTACCAGCTCTCCCCGCTTACAATGTGACTTGTGACTGATTTGTATCCCCATTTCTGCTCAAAAATTGTGTAGTGACAATACCATTATCATTATTTTTGCACCTATTTTACATTCTGTAAATGTCTAGTATTTTGGATGCCTACCGGTTGATGTTGCTTTGCCTGCTGTTTATGTAGTATCGAAATGCAGGAGTGTACGATTGATTGATGCATTAATTTAGTCGCAATTTTGAGCAGCAGATGGGAGTTCCTTGTCTGAAATGAAGCTATAAAGATGACAAACAGAGTGCATTGTTTTCCCCCCTCTCTTATTTTGACTGCACAAGCTAGCCTCCATGTTTTATGATATTATTAGCTGTCAATTTGTTAAGTCATACACAGTGTTTTGTTTAAGAAGTTCTAAGAGGTGATGGCTGACAGATAGGCTAACTATTGTAATTAAAGCTGGCCTGTTCAGCTTGCTGCCCACAGTTTCAGTGGTTGTTGTGAGGTTGATTGTTATTTTTAACCATTTCTTCACAGTTTAGAAATATTATGGATGGCTCAAATTGCGACAAACAGTAATGCTATCTATCAGGATGTGCTACAATGAGGTTAGAGTTAAGTTTTAGGGTTAGGGATTGTAATTTATTTCAGCATTTTGTAGGCAATCTGCACTGCGACTGACATTACCAATGATATTTTAAGAATCAGTCGTGGGGCAGTTTTGGGAAAAAAAATTAATCTAGCTGATTTCATTGGTCATGTCAATTAAAGTGTTGATATATTTATTTATACAACGGTTCATTCTGGTTCTTGATTCTGATTGGCTGAGAGCCTTTTCCAGCCATGTGATATTCTACCAGGATCACCACGGGAAACATTTCAATGTTTGTATCACTGCGCTTGCAGCATTTTTTTTCACATTAGTTTCACAAATACTACTGTTGTTGTGTCACTGAATGTAGTTTTAAAAGTTTTTTAGGCAAGAATGTAGATATTTAGACCTCTATTTTACAATTTGTTGGAGGTGAGCTCCAAGCTAAGTGCTCATGTACCCGCCGAGAACAGCTTTATCTTGGCCAGACCTTCGGGAATTTGCCGCTGGCTCTTATGTCTTATGTATTTAAGGTATAATTCTTAGATCAAACAGGCCTTTGGTCTAAGATCTTTGGTCTTATGAATCTATTACTTGTTCCAGAGCAAATCGATTTGGCTACAATAATATTTCCTATTGTACAAACTTCTTATACTTTTACAATAGCTAATATCGTTTATTTGAATAATATATAAATATTATTTTATATTTATACTACGGTGAAATCCCTTTAACTGAGCAAAGACAGATTTCCTCAGAGGATATTCGAATTTTGTGATTATGATTAAAAGATTGACCTGAAGAATATCAACTATATGCAGGTAATGCACTTAGTTACTTGTGTAATGCACAATTGTTACTACAATTTAAAATATTTAATTGGAACAACCTCACAGTTGTACTGTAAAACATTTCTCTAATTCAAAATCTTCTAGTGACCGATCACATCTAATTTTTTTAGTTGGCCAAATTGAATTTCTGTGAATTAAATTGTATCAATTCAATTTGGCTAACTGAAAAATGTAGATGTGAAATTCAGAGAGGCCTGAATTTTTTTACAGTGTTGGTAAATTAAAATTTTCCATTGGCTCAACATATTATTTTTAATTGAGCCCATGTTAAAGCTATGGTCTACGATTTCAAAGATTGTTCATTATTAATAACCTCGTTTAGATGCTGGTTATGGTTCTACAGCACAATCCTAACAATATGAAGAGAAAAAAGAATGAAAAAAAATCCATTCACTCTATTGGGTGTACACCCGCAGAGAAATTGACCAATGTAAGATGTCCGGCCGGACAGCTTACATTGGTTAACTGCTCTCATCCAATCCCCTGCTCCACTCGCGTTTCCCCCCGACCGCACCCCACCCCGCCCCCTCCTGCGACATGAAAGTAGGCAGCATCAACTCAGCAATGGAGAAAAACCAACAAACAGACAGCAGCAAGCGGCCCCTGCTCGCCCCAACAGTCAAGGTTGGAAGAAAGAGAAAGTCAATTGAGGAAAGAGCAGAGATTAAAAATAAATGTGAAGAACTGCGGACTCAAAGCCGAATCAATATAGGGTTCACCATTGCCCGTTGGAGGAAGCTTCAGAGAAACCTTTGGACTTAAAACCGACGCTGATTTTTTGTTGAGCAGGTAAACATTTATTTATACTTTTATGGTGTGGTGTATTATATAAATAGCTTTTTATCAGTCTGACAACATGATCATGCTGGCGGTCGGCATTGGAATGTTAGCCGTTTAGCATCGCCTATCACGGGTCAAAGTAATTATATTTCTTGAAGTGCTTGACTGTTTCAATAGTCCTAACGTTAGCCGTTTTCTGTTCGAGCCGATAGAACATTGCAAGCGAGGTAAAGTTAGTTTTAGGTTTGATATTCGCCGCATATCGGCATAGGCTGCTTAAGGGACCGTCTGCAAATTCACCACACAGTGCAAATCGAGTCTCAACAATGAATTCAAATAAATTTTTACAGGGCTATGTAAATGCCTAGCGGGCGAAAATATTTATTATATTTTGCCAATATCTCGTTTTAGACAATATCTTCCTTACTGTACGTACAGTACCCTAATATTTATAGAAAATAAATAAATACAGTAACTCACTAAAAGGGTTTTTTCGTGTACTATGTGTACAATGTACTAATGTACTACAACCTTTGGAACAGGAAAAAACCCTTTTGGTGAGTTACTGTAATTGTTTTTCTATAAATATTAGGGTACTGTACGTACAGTAAGGGTGATATTGGCATAATTTCACCTGTAGTAAGTCAGTCATAAATATTTTTAATATACTACAACTTCAAATTATTTGTATTTATTTTTTATTTTAAAAGTAATTTTAATTTATACAAATTAGACGTTTTTACGCTGTTGGGGAATTTAGAGACATTCCCTTTGTCATGAAGCCCGGTCAAAGCATTCTCGGGTATAAATCAGGCATAAATATGCAGCTGTAATACACGTAAGTGGTTTTGAATTAATTGTTTATGTTGCTATACAGTAGTTGCATAATTGTTAAAACTATTCATGGTATTTATGTCTCTGAAAGATTGTTGACTCTTTAGAACTGTATCAAGGGAAAACGAAAATCCGGCGAATATCAAACCTAAAACTAACTTTACTCCGCTACATTGCATGTGTTGCTAATCTTGCGTGGGCGTGAACTCAAATCGCACATGGTACATCTCTGTTCCGATGTTTACTCCTGCTTGACTGAGTGACGTTGTTCAGGTCGTTTCCCGGTGGGAGGGATCAGGTAGCACAGAGGGGAGGGGTGCGCGTGTGGAGGGGTGGGATGAATTTTTTAAAAATTCAGGCGTTCTCGACTGATTTTCGACATCGTAGACTACAGCTTTAACAGACTGTTTCCACAATGGATAAAATTCAATTCACAGAAATTCAATTTGGCCAATTAAAAAATGTAGATGTGATCAGTCAATAGAAAATTTTGAATTGGAGAGGCCTTAATTGCTTTACAGTGCAGTAATGTCAAAAAGGGAGCACTCTTTGCTCGGTTTCTGTATATAATCCATTCACAATTTAAAGAAAAGTTTTTGATGTCATGCTTCCAAAAGGACCAACATTCACGTATATATATATATATATATTTATATTAGGGCTGTCAACGTTAATGCGATTCATTTAAATTAATAATTACAAATTTAATGCAAATAAATTACAGAAGTACGTGAAGCTGTGTCATTAACATACTTTTCATCACGCAGTTATTTGATCTTTGAAGTCTGGAGTTTATCACAATTACAGTCACACTGAGCATCTACAGCATCTGTAACCCTGGTAGGAGGACATTTCCATTCTTTAACCCAATTCTGCTTCTCTGCTTGTGATCAGGCCATTTTAAGCATTTAAAGGTGCCCTAGAATGATTTGAAACAACATTTTAAATTGTTCTCTGGTATCTACATAGAGGGTATATGGCTTATTTAAGGTCAATAATTGTCCAGATACGGTTTTACAGGTCCATTTACAACTCTAGAAATCTTCCCCAGGATGAAATGGTCTGTTTTTGCCTTATTTGGAAGGGTCATGAATATTAATGCGGAGTTCTGCTCTGATTGGCTGTTTCACTGTGCGGCTCAATGATAGCAGGCACAACTTTACTGACCGTCATGACGATGGAGAGATTAGGCATTCAACCTTATATGTTTGAGCCTATTTCTGACGAAAATGCAGATTTTGAGGAACAACAACATGTTTTGAGATTGGAAATGGACGCTTCTGAATGGTAAGTTATGTCTTTATTTTAATTAGGAACCTGCAAAATCATTACGTCCATACCAGAACTTCAGCCTAAACGATAACTAGCACATAGCATTAAATATATACATCAGCAGTCACAACTTTAGCATTGTACAAATATTTTAATTATTGTAATGTGATTTTACAATGAAAGCTTCTTCACTTTGAATCACAAACCGAACTTGGTAGCGCTTAAATATGTTGTTTGTACAGTAACGTTTGACTTTGACAGTAGAGTACTGATTTAAAAGTCGATTTATTTAGCCATTTAGTTATGTAAGATACCTGGTTATACTATTGTTACTGTACTAGCATTTTGCATCAGATCTACAACGGGGATATTATCGTTAATGTTGTCTCTCTAAGAAACTTTCGATGTAATCAGAAATGGTTTAGAGAGTCAAGAAGTGGATAAAATCACTTACTGATTGCAGGTATATGGTTGTAATTGCCCCTTTCTTCAGTGTCGGACGCTGAGCAAAGTCTGCTTGATATTGTCCCAGGTTTGAAAAACTGTCCGTGGTCAAATGGGCTGAGCAAACTAATAACTTTGAAATAAATTGATGCGGTATCCGATTATAAATAAACGTCAGCCATGCCTGTTGACATGTTTTTTATCTGTGGGAAGAGTATGAAACGTCTTCACATCCCCTGCACAGCCTGGAACATAACATTGGTGTCCATGATCTGCCATGTTCGCCGTCCTCGCGTGACGCTTGTTTACCTGCAGAGATGATGCGGCTGCGCAGTTCCGCCTGACTGTGAACATGTGCTGGTATATGCAAATGTTGGGGGGCGTACATATTAATGATCACATCAATTGCATCACTGCTGGTGTTATGTTGAGATTTGCCCATTTTTCCGTGGTGTTTCTCACAAACGAGATTTATATATGAAGGAGGAGGCAATGGTGTTTGAGACTCACTGTATGTGATTTACATGTACTGAACTCCTGTTATTTAACTATGGCAAGGTTCATTCAATTTTTCATTCTAGGGCACCTTTAAACTCTGGGAAAGTGTTCAGTGATCCAGTAATCAAATTCATTCAAACAGTCCAAAACAGCGCTAATGCAAAGAAGTCCAGGCTATAGACGGTTTCAACGGCAACAACATAAACAAACGTTACTGCGCATGCGTGCTTTTGTGGCCCAAAATTAATTTCCGGTAGACGTCCGCAAAGAATCAACAACAACAGAGGCTGCGTTATCTTTCTTATGCGCTATCTCCCATTTCTGTCTGCAATATAGAGTGGGGGAAACGCCCCCCTTAAAGGGTTAGTTCACCCAAAAATGTACATTCATACATTAATTACTCACCCTCATGTCGACCCCAACCCATAAGACCGTAGAGAAGAAAAGAAATATCTTAAGTTTTGTTCCGAAGATGAACGAAGGTCTTACAGGTTTGGAACGACATGAGGGAGAGTAATAACACAGAATAACATTTTTTTGGGTGAACTAACCCTTTAAAGACGTGTAATGCCGTTTTCTGTACAGTAGGCTATCTATAAATCCTTGTGCGCTCGCCTTCAATCATGCAATGCATCGGAATAACATGTTCCCTTTCAAAAGGGAACTCGCGCTGCATCAGCTGACTCTACGGGGAACGCCTCCTGCGTGACAGGTGCCTGAAATCACAATCAAAAAACATCAATCCTATTAACCGGCGACAGCCTATGATGTCATCAAGGTGCGACCAGGAAGTATATAAGGGCGCCTTGCCAACATGACAGCATCTTTTCGTCTTCAGGGACTGTTTTGCCTGTATCGAGTAAAGCGTCATCAGAAGCAATGAAGAAGTGTGCCCAGAAGCAACGCCACTTCCGCAAATGTTTGGAGCCATGTACCAGGTATCTTACGCCTGAAGATACACACACACTCTGTGTGTACTGTGAGGAGCATGCACGGGAAGTTCTCGAGGGAGCTTCCTGTGCAAACGGTGAGCGTTTTCCCATGAGAACGCTCCGCTCTCGTCTGGCCCTCTTCTCGAGGGGAGAGGGTTCAGCATCTGGGGACGGCTCCGCTCAAGCTGAGGCTGAGCGGTGTCTTAAGTCCTGGGGTTCCCAGATGGATCTGGCTCGTCGCCTGGAGACTGGTGTGGTGCTCGTGGATGACGATCCAGATCGCGAGGGGCAGACCTCGGAGGAGGAGCGGGTAGACTGCAGCTGCCTTGGCAGCGCGTGAGGAGAGAGGCCATTCGTCCGAATCGGCTGGACGACCAGTTTCTCTCCACTCATGACCACCCAGCTCCCAGGAGTATTCCATTTCTTCCGGATCTCCACCAGCAGATCTCGAAGGGATGGAAGAAGCCTTGTTCAGCCCGCATCCATCGACATCAGCGAGCTAACTTCGCTGATCGACACTAAGGGCTCCCACCCTGCCGACGAAACCTCTCAGCACTCTTGCCCACGGGCTTGTAGTGTCGGGTGCGAGCTGTGTTGTCCTAGCTTAAAGTGTGAATTAGCTGTCGACTGGGTATGCATTTATGCACGAGCTGTAGTGAGATCTGCGCCCAGCTCTGCGGGGCTTTGGGAAGGGTTTTTCGGGGCCTCATTGTGTTTATAAGGGGTGATAATATTTCTTTCCCGAGCCCTGAGTAGATCTAGTGCAGACTTAGCGTCACATCTCTTCTCCTAGGCTCTGTTAAGGATGGGGGGCATCTCCTTTTTAAAAAGGTTTGTTCGCCCCTGGCCTGTCTTTTAAGTATAAAACAGGGCTTTGTTTCTGCATCCTTGATTCAGCCTCCTCTTATTACAGAGTTGTCTGGCCAAGGCCCGCCCCCTTCTCTGCGTTCTGGGGTTATTTAGTAATGCAGTCTAGGTGTTGCAGCTGGGATAGCGACTTTGCCAGTGGTCGTGGGGCGGGCTTAAGCGTCTTTCACTTGTGTGCGATTAGAGTTTATTTGCTGTACCCGCAGGGGCGTCGGACTGGGGGGGGTAAAGGGTACCGAGTACCCAGGGCCCGAGGCAGAGGGGGGGCCCTTAGAAGTCAGTTTTCTATACATACATATACATGCACTAACATTTGTATAGCATTTATGTACATATAAAAAAGTTCCTGTGCAAAACTAAACTTGTAGTTAGGCACTGGTTTGGTTTAAAAAAAAAAAGTCATTTTCATGCTGTGCAGGGCCCCACCACCCCTCTCGAATCAATGTAAATGGTGCTTCTGCTGCGGACCTGCGGTGAATCAGTTAACAGGTGTGTTCGACATCGGCTGTGAACTGATCGGCGAGAGTAGCCGCGTGCAGGCGGAGAGGAGCGGCAAACGGTGACGTGAAGTCGGACACTTTCTGCTTCCTGCAGTGACGCTCGCGCTGTGTTTGCATACTTTATCAGCAAGTGAAATAAATGCAATATTTGGCTCCGTTTGCCTTGTCTCCGTTTCTCCGTTGTCTCCTCTTCTGCTGCAGTTCTCCCCAGAGTCAGAAGTTTACATGAAAACACTGTATATTTCCCTCCATTGTCAAAATCTAACACCCACGAAAACACAGATCGTTACCGCATTATGCAAATTAGCTTGCGCACGCTCTTACATTAAGTACAGGATTGTTCTCAGTTTAATGCACATCTTAATGATTGAAAATTACTTATTTTATTTTACGGAACACACTTCAATCCTAGTTCCCACTCGAACATATTAAGTATTCAGTCCATTTTATCACGAAATTCAAACGATAAATGCCGTTTTAACGCTCTTTAATGTGACTACTGATCACTGTATAGGCGCGTCAATTCAAGCGGCCGCAGTGCGTGAGTGAACGCGATCATCTCTTCCAGAAGAATAAACATGAATTACTATCTTAAGGTACAAACAGCTTGTAAACAATGTCATGCAGTATCATTTACCTCTGAGTCTGTAGTCCTTCAGTGTCCACAGCTGTTAATTCACTAGAGAAATCAACAATCAACTCTTTCACTAAATATATGCACTATATTAGCCTATATATATATATATATATATATATATATATATATATATATATATATATATATATATATATATATTAATTCTACTTAACCTGTTAGTGATGTCTTGATTATTTAATGCTATTTTAGACAAATCTGTCATGAAAATGACAGTCATAAGATTATATTTCAACAACGAATTGGAGAAAAAAAACATACATAAAACAACATTTTATAATTAGATTTAGGAGTTAATGCAAAAACTAGCCTTATGTGAAGTTGTTCGCACACAATGTGTTATTTGAGTGTTGCTTATTATATCTAAACATGAATATCAGCTGAATATAGGCTCATAGTTTGGGCTCTGTAGTTAACCTTTAATATTACAGTATTAATGTGCAAGTAAGGGCTCCCTATATAGTTTACAGCATCTTTAAGAAACTTTTAGTTATAATTTAATTAATTTAAGGACAGACACAATTTTTTCAGTAAACCACTGTTTAATAAAAAATAAATAAAAAGCCATTTTTTAAAACTGCTGAACCGAACTCATACCGAACCGTGACTTCAAAACCGAGGTACGTACCGAACCTCAGTTTTGTGTACCGTTACACCCCTAGTAAGTAGTAGTACTTTTGACAATAAAACAAAAATATATTAATCAGAATGTGGCTTATTTTGTTTACATTTTAAGTGTTTTTATGATAAAAATGCAATACCCAATTGGTATATGGTATTTGGTACGGGGGCCCAGCAAGATGGTTTGTACCCAGGGCCCAAAATTTGGTGCTACGCCCCTGTGTACCCGCCTTTCAGAGCTTGTGTGGCCGCCACCTTCTGGCGGCCCCCGGCCTCATCCTGGAGGATGGCACGGCCGGTGGGTTGCATATTTGTATGATATTTTCACCCTTGCTCTATGTCTTCTGCTCCACCTTCTTTAGGGCTCGGGTTGAGCTGAACATTGCAACCTTATGCATGGCAGTTTTGGTCAGATGCTCCCCTGATGCCCGAGCATTGCCAACGGCTGACGCCCTTGCATGAACGGCAGGCTGCTGTATGGAAAAGTGAGGCGGCCGCCCCGCGGGTGACGTAAGTTGTACTCCCCTCGCTTTAGAGGGTCTGTTAAGCATTTGTTCGCTGAGTGCACTGCTGTTGGCTATGTGATTAGGTTCATGTCTGTAGGCACTGCCCGTGAGACTGTGCCGTCATGGAGGCCATTTAGCCTCTGGGATGGAGCCAGCCCCAGGTGCGGGCATATGAAGGCCAGCTGGTTGTGAGTAGCCAGCTTGGGCAGTTTGGGCAGCAGACTCCAGGTCAGAGGAGTCTCGACGTCGCGGCCCGTGAGTGGGCCCCGGGGTTTTTCCATCGACGTTGCTCCAGCAGAACCTCGTCAACTAGTAGGCCCTCTTTGGCCTCCTTGGGGATGAATCCCCAGGTGATAACTGGATGTCCAGTTCTTCATCAGCAGCAGACAGCTACCGTAAGCCCAGGTGCAGCAGCCAGCCTTCCTCTAACCACGCAGGGTTCATAGAATCTGCAGACCTCCTATTTGGAGGTAGGCCCTGCCAGGGACCGGGGAACGATCTCAGGGAGGCCCAGCGCCTACCGCCTGATAGCAGAACGTGCTACTCGTAGCACTCCATGCTCACCGCCACAGAGACAGTTTCGGTAACAGATGGTGGCATGGGTTGCTAACAGGTAGCAAGCTGCACGGGGCTTCCCTGTGGGATTCGCAATGTAGTAGTAGGCCTCGCATGGCCTCCTCTGAGGGCATGTTCCTGTTCGCGGTTTCTGGATGAGTCCAGTCACTGAGCGGAAGGCTGTGATGGAGGAATGCCTGACGACTGGCAGGTGGTAGGCCTCACTAGGCCTCCCTGACGGAGCGAGTCCCTGTTCTTCCCAGCTACCTCGAGGGCTAGCTCGACTGCTATCAGGTGATAGGCCTGTCTGGCCTCCCTGAGGGCGAGCTCCGTTGTTTGGACATGCAAGCAGTCGGCACAGGTTACCAGGTGGAGACCCCTTCCGGCCTCCCTGGGGAACGAGTTCCCGCACAACTGGCCTTACGCTGACAGCTAGTGGTCACCTGCTATCAGGCTCCGGTTTCTAGCCGGTTGCAAGACCTGAAGGCGGTGTTCATACCCTAGCATGACGAGACGACACTGCTGCTATGCGGTCCCTGCAGGAAGGGACTTTCATAGATTGCCTACAGCATGGTTACCTACCAGGCAGGCTTATGAGCTCCTCTCAAGTGAGAGTTTGCTGCGAGCTTACGGACGGCTGTCGCTGATCCATTGGTTGTAGGCCTCTAGGGGCCTCCCTGGTAGGATCAGCCTGTAGGCCTTCTGGCCTCCTGAGCACGTTTTAAAGTAAGTGCTTGGTAGATCCGAGGATCGACTGGCTGAACTCCCCTCGCTAGCAAGGGATAGAAAGCACTTCGCTGAGCGCTGCTCTCCAGGATAACCCGTCTCTGAGGTCTGGCTGCTTTATATAATGTAAACGAATGAGTTATAAAAAAAATTCACCCCCCTCACAGTTGTCATGAAAGGCAAAATTAGCAGTATAGACCAAAACCACAATTTGTACCAGGCAGTAAACATGTTTTAATCTGCTGTAAAGTTGGGCATTTTAACATGGGGCTCAATGAGATTCTGCTCCCTTCCGGAGCCTGTCCCTAGCGGCCAGTATATGAATTGCAGTATATGTCACTTCTGTATTGGCTTCAAGAGAATCTGCGGGAGGTTGCCACTTTGTTCATACAGATGTGTGACTGTGTGCTTTTTTCCCGCCCCTTTCAATCAAGCAGTTTTGACAGGCACCACCTGATGAAACACTTGAAGCTTCATTTAGCCGTGGTCACGTGTCATGGGTGTTTCGAATCACAGTTTGGAGCAGTGTTTCGAAACATCTGCGCTTCGGGATCTTGACAAAGCGCCAAAACGTCACTTTTTTCCCATGACTAAAACGAGACGAAGACGAGATGACACAAACATCCTTAAACAATAACTGTGACTATATCAACATGCTTCATTTAGCCATGGTCACGTAACATGGGTGTTTCGAATCACAGTTCGGAGCAGTGTTTCGAAACATCTGCGCTTCGGGATCTCGACAAATCGCCGAAATGTCAGTTTCGCTTCAGCAATCCCTAGTTATTTTTAGAACAAGATTGTTGATATTACCACTGATGATTGCTGATGAGAACCCCTGTAAATCCATGCGGGTTTTTAAGTAATATTGTTAAATTTGCTGAAAACTGAATTTTATATTTGTTTATTGAAGGTTTTGACATGTTTCTGAAATGTTTAAAATGTGAAATAGTTTCGGAAGAAGTGTGAAAGGTGATACAATATCCATTTAAGCACAGTATAACATGACATATTCTGGTGTGTTATATGTGATGACTAGAGGAAAAAGAGTATTTGAATACTATTTTCATATATATAGACGGTTGATTGATGAATGCAAAGTATATATTGCGTTGTTCTAAAAGAAATAGTGTGTAAATGTGTATGCTTAAGACGCTGTTTGTGTGAACAGGTCAGGTTTTTTTAGTGTGATTGAATGAACCCTTTGACACTGAGATGGCGAGCCTACCCAACCTGAACCACAGTGACTTGAGGGAAACGCAAACGTCTCGGTTACGGATGTAACCCTCGTTCCCTGAGGAGGGAACAGAGACGTACGTTAGTGACTAACGAATGTGGGTTTCGCTTAGAAGCCTATCATCTTCGAGCATATAGAAAACGCCCAATGGCGTGCCAATGCCATGGGGCATGCGGAATTTGCATACGTAACTCCGCCTCACCACGTGAGTATATAAGGAAGTACGTGGCAATAAACACCGGGCTGTAGAACCCCAACTTCATTGCGGCTGGAGGGACAGGCACGATCGCACCCTTCAGCAGGGTGGCAATCTCCGCACGCATGATGGGGGCGTTGGCCCCGATCTCGGTATAGCGGACTCCCCTGAAACGGGGAGGAGCCTGCGCAAACTGAATCGCGTAGCCGAGCCTGATGGTCCACGCGACCCAGCGGGACAGTCCCGGAAGCTGAAGCCAGGCTTCCAAAGACTGCACCAACGGGGTCATACGGAGCACAGACGTACCCAAGGTGGGGCAGCGAGGCAGCGTTACCGGCCCGGACAAGGGAGGCTGTTGGGCGTCCCAGTGTGGGGGCACGGTTAACTGCTGCGTCCCGACAGAGGAGACCAGGGAAGGACGCACGTTCCACTGGGGTCTGCTCTGAGGGGAGGCGGGCGACAGAGAGGGATGCGAGTGGCGGGACCCGAGGGTGGCGCGCACCATCATCACCGGTCTCTGGGTGCTCAGGGATGGGATTGTCAGTTCTTTCTTACCCAGGGGCCAGCAGCTGAACAAAAGATTCTCCTCCGGCTGGGATATGGGGGCGTCGAGGAAACGTGTTCGCTCGGCGCCCCGCATATCGGCCAGGGTGAGCCTAGGTGTCGCTCCTGGACAACATTTGTGGACATCACCTGACCCAGGGAGCGTGCGGTCACCTTCGTTGCCCAGAGAGCGAGGTCGGTGACGGCACGCAACTCATTGCTGAGTCCTGGGTAAGCTCCTCCCTTGTGCATGTCGCACAGCAACTTGGCCTGGTAGGCCTGAAGAGTTGCCATGGCATGCAGCGAAGCGACGGCCTGCCCCGCAGCTCTATAGGTCTTCGCCACCAGGGATGACGAAAACCTACAGGCCTTGGAGGGGTGCTTAGGATCACCGCGCCAAGTCGAAGCACTCTGCGGACACAGTTGCATCGCAACAGAGCGTTCAAACGGGGGGACCCCAGTGTACCCATTAGCCACCGCTCCATCAAGGGTGGAGAAGGCGGAAGAGCTCGCCAAACGGTCGCTGGAAGACAACGGGTTATTCCAGGACCGCGCAATCTCTTCATGCACCTCGGGGAAGAAAGGAATTGGAGGAGTGGCCGGACGGACGCTCCCCCAAAAACCAATCATCCAACCGTGAACGCTCAGGTCGGGGCAGAGGGTTCCACTCCAACCCAAGCGCAGCGGCGGCCCGAGATAACATGGCTGTCAATTCCGGGTCCGACTCGGGCAATACTACTACGCCTTCGGATGACTCCAGCCCACCTTGTGATGCGGCGATGGACATTTCCTCGTCCTCCGCCGCACCAAACGGCACAGTCGGGACAGCATGAGCCAGCCCCGATGTAGACGCCTGAACACGGGGCGGGTCAGGTGCTTGAGAGGGGGGTGTGGGCCGAGGCATGAGCGTCGGCGCATCATTCCACACTATCACCCTCAGGTCACCCTGGCCACCAGCCAAAGTGCAGCCTCGCTTGGAGACCGCAGATTGGGGTGTGGCAGAGGGGACTCTCGCTCCGGCATCAGCACGAAGCTCACGGAGTCTCGACCGTAACACCGAGATGGTCATGTTCCCGCAGTGGGAACATGAGTCATCCACAAGCGCTGCCTGAGCGTGCTGAAAGCCCAAACACGTCACATGCCCATCAGAGGACGAAAGAAATCCACCGCACCCAGAAGTGCACGGACGAGACATCCTGAAAAGGACGCGTTACGTGCAAGCTATTTTAGGAGAGGAAGCTTCGCAGTTGATGCCGAAACGCCCAGGGAAACACACACCAGCTGTCAGACGGACCACTGCGCAGATCAGCAGGCAGGAAGTATGTGATCACTGGAACGCGCCGTCACACCAACACCGACTGGAAAGCTGCTCGTCTCAAAGAAGCTGACAGAGTCTCAGAAGGCTGTTGAGGAGTGAAGAGAGGTACTCTTGGCTCCGAAAGCAGAAACATAATGCGATATTGCCACGTACTTCCTTATATACTCACGTGGTGAGGCGGAGTTACGTATGCAAATTCCGCATGCCCCATGGCATTGGCACGCCATTGGACGTTTTCTATATGCTCGAAGATGATAGGCTTCTAAGCTAAAACCCCATTCGTTAGTCACTAACGTACGTCGTAGTGACTGAAAGAAAGGGAACGGAAAATTCCGGTAGTGCTTTCTACTAAGCAGGTAGTTTCCATTTTTTCATTGCGTACATTCTGATCGGAAGGATCAGATTTTTTCCCGACGTTGATCGTTTTGCACTATTGACTGTCGCAATACATTTTTTCATCTACATCAAGACACTTTGCATACACTAACATATTTTTGCACATACATATTTTAAGTTATTGACTGTTATATTGTTGAAGAATTGAATAGTTTTAAATTGTTTTGATTTGTCTATTGTGATTAATGTAATTAATTTTTCTCATATTTTATGTTTTAATTTGGGTTAATCATTTTTATGAGTGGGAAGTAAAAGAGTGAAAAGGAACTAAAACCTACAAATAACAAAAGCTCTTATTAAACTAAAAGTTAGTGGAACTACATATCTATAAACTAAATTCAGAAACTAAACGACTGAAATATAACTCGAATAACTTGAAGTAAATAGGAGAAAGCTATTTAAATAGTGAACAGAGCTCAAAAAAATATCTAAAAGAAAAACAAGGGATTGAAAAGGACAATTGCTTCATTTGATTTGATTTATTTTTATTTATTTGTTGTTGTGATTGTTACATTTGCTTTTATTACTATTTTTGCACCAATCAAAATACATATATATATATATATATATTTACAGTCATAGCCTGTGTCTTGAGTGCCTTGATTCTTACCCTCCTGTAAATGAAACTGTAAATGATATCACGTGCTTAGAGCAACCTGTCACTGTAGCATAGCCACCCAATATATATGCTACAGAAGCATTGGAAAATAACTAATAGGGAGTAGAAATGGCAAATGAGCTAGTGGTCCTCTGTAGCCATCTACTGGTTATAATAGTAATTTCATGTCATTTTCATTATACAAGTGTTTGTCTTCCACCATGCTGACAAAAATAGTTCACTAAAGCATGGCAGGTTTTCAATGTAAATGAGAAATGTAGATCTCCTTTAAAGTGAATTTTACTGCACAGCAAAAAAATCCTTCAGGGCCTGCAGTTTTCTCCTCCCCACATGTTCTGCATGCTTGAACACTTTACAAAAGTGACTAATGTTGAGATCTATCATCTATCTATTCACACTGAGGACAATTGAGGGATTCAAACACAACTATTACAAAGGGTGAAAACATTCACTGAAGACAATGATGGATTAAGAGCCAAGGTGTGTCAACATTTTGAAAACAATCAGAGCAAATTGTACTTATTTTCTCTTCTGGGAGACATGTAAGTATCTTCTGTAGCTTCTGAAGGGCAGTATTAAATGAAAAAAAAAAAATTGGCATGCCCCTGATGGTACCGTTAGAGTTGTAGAATGTGTGTGTGTGTGTGTGTGTGTGTGTGTGTGTGGCTATCCGATGGATAGGGATTTGTACAGATATTACAATCTTTCTTAAGCATTTTAATGTTCTGTAGGACAGACAATATTGTTGGTATAAAATTGAATTGCTTAGAACTGTTGTTTATTTTCATTCTGTTTTCATCACAGTCACTCATTCTGGAATTTGTCCTCCCATCGTGAGAGTTGAAAGACTCCTCTCATCTGTTGTGTACAGGAGCAGATGGAGTCTGGTGATGTATAGTTCAGTGTGCACTGCTCTGCTGAGGGGAGCATCATTAGCGCCTCCTGCCTCTCCCATCCATCATTGTGGACAGGATGATTTGATTGACAGCTACATCTTTTTACTCTAGTGCTGCTGAGAGCGGAGCTGTATAAAGACATCTATCCTGAAGCAATCAAATTTCAGGACATGCAGAGCCTGGATTTAATGCGCCACCAGAAGGGGTTAAGATTCTCTCTTCAGAAGAGCAGAGACCTATTTCAAATAGATGCCTTTTATATAATTCACTTTGAAATTGTGTGAAATCGACATATCTCAGAAAAGACTGCAATTTTCTAGAATCATTTTTTCCAGTGTCCACTTTCAGACACACAGGTGCATGATAGGGCCAGCTCTTTTTTGCTAAACATTCTCTTAGCTGGAAAGATGGACAGCGATAAACACTGGGTGAGTGCCAGAAATAGTCAGACACATTTTAAACTTATCACTGGCATTGATGAGGTGGAAGCCAGACAATTCCAGAAGTCATGATGGCTAAACTGCAATTTTAGACCTAAGATCTGTGATTGCATAGCAAGTCTCTGTCTGAACAAATAAGGGTCTTGGGGGCTTAACAGTGTTTCATGATCCACATTTCACCTGCTGAGCTGCACTGATGATTAATTCCCACCATACAAAGTACTGCTAGCCACATTGCAATTAAATTAAAAAAAAGTGAGGCAATCTATAAAAAACAAAAGGTTATCATATTTGAGACCAATTCTAACGTCCTACAAAATATGTGACCATCTAGATATGATATCCTGAAGGCAAGCTTGAGGGATCTCCTTTAAACATTGGATTCAGCTAAATTTATTTAGCATTGATTTGTTTGAATTACACTAAATTTATATGTTTATTATATTTCAATAGTGTCTTATCTTGTGGTATACAGTATGTGTGTATAAAATGATAGGTGAATGGATGACATGCTCTTTTTTTAAGTTGCCTTCTTTTTCAATATATTTCCCAAAAAACTGTATATATATTTCCCAAAAAACTGTATATATATATATATATATATATATCAACACTTGGACGCCTTCTACACTCTAAAAAAAAAAGGTTCTATATGGCACCAAAAATGGATCTTGACTCGTAATCATAAGGGGAACCTTTTTAAGTGCTATATAGCACCAATTGTGGTGCTTCAGTGGTTCTTCAGAGGTTCTTCACCGGTTTGAGTAAGGTGCACTGCTTCCATATACAGAACATGTTAAGATATAAGATATAAGAAAAGTGGTTCCTCTATGATTACAACGAAGAACCATTTTTGGTGCCATATAGAACCTTTTTTTTAGAGTGTAGCTGCGTGCCATTCACCAACTCCACTTGCCTTGCTCATTAAACTATTTTATTTCTCTCATGACTACATTGTAAGAGACGTTGTATTCAAAGATGTTTTTTTTTTTTTCACATTAAAAAAAATCATATTTCACTTATATGATGCATATACAGCAGAGAAGAAAATCTTAGTAGGAACTGTTGCTGTAAAAAATAAAATGCTGTACTATACACTAATCACTCTGCAGAGATGTCACTAAATGGGAACCCCCATCCCTGGGCAGTGGAGTGTAATATACATAAGGTGGGCAAGGCTACACCAGGGGGTCCATAGATCACAAAAGAAAATGAGTGTGTAACCCTAACCTGGCATCAAAAACATGTCACGTCAAAAATCATGATTGCTGATTAGAGGTAGAAGTGTGTGGTCAAAAAAGGGTTACTTCACATTATGTACACTTACTGCATTGCATGTATTACTAGCACAGATGTAAACAATATATGATAAACAAAATTTGGAACTCTCTTATCTGATTAAAACTAGAACCGTGAAGCACGACGCATACGCGAGAGTAGAGCTGGCGTTCTGACACATGACTCGGAAGCGAGGAGCTTTGTTTACAAGCAGAGGAAGACGCGCCATATCTAAGCTGTTGAATTCTACATTGATTGTGCTTTAGGTCTTGGCGTAGTGCTCAAAATGCTGCTAAAGTGTGCATTTCATGGATGCCCGAACTGTGCTCGACTTCATTTTCTTGGGCATACATCATGGTGTGTCTGAGGTCCAGAAAAAAGTTGAATAAAGTCGTTATTTAGATTTTTTGTTTGCGCACAAAACATATTCTCGTTGTTTCATAAAATTATTGTAGAACCACTGTAGTGAGATGGACTTTGTAACGACGTCTTTAGTACCTTTTATGGGTCTTGATAGTGCAAAATATATTGCTGCCAATGGAGGCCTTTCTGAGCCATCGGATTTCAACAAAAATATCTTCATTTGTGTAAAGATGAACAAAGGTCTTACGGGTGTCGAACGACATGAGGGTAAGTAATTAATGACAGTAATTACATTTTTGGGTGAACTAACCCTTTAAGTGCCATTTAAGGTCAAATGTACCTATATAATGGCTTTATTTTTGCACTGCTTATGTTTTAAAGGGTTAGTTTAACCAAAAAGAAAAATTAGCCCATGATTTACTCCCCATTAAGTCATCTTAGGTGTATATGACATTCTTCTTTCAGACGAACAAAATCTGAGTTTTATTAAAAAAGTCCTGGCTCTTCCAAGCTTTATAATGGGAGTGAATGGATGGTTCTTTTTTGAAGTCCATAAAAGTGCATCTATCCATCATATAACTGCTGACAGATCTGAATTGTGGCGCAAACTAACATGGTGGCACCCATTGCACGATATAGATCAATTAACATGATCATTGATCTTTATAAAGGTTTTTAAACGACAAAACACATTCACTTACACATTTCAGAAATGGAATATCAGATAGTTCATGATATAGTTAACAAGTTTGTGAATTTTGGATTTAAAAAAAAGGCAAAAACAAAATAAAAGCGATATGTGCGAAATAAAAGTGATCTGTAATACAGCACTATTGTGGCTGCGGTGTCACGTGACAAGCATGTCGCGTCAACAAAGAAATAATAAGGTGATACGTTGTAAAAAACAAGTGTACAAACTTGTTTTTTGTACAAAAATTCCTTTTTTATGACACTGAACAGTTTAGCTGTCATTCCGTTTTCCTTTAATAGATCCTTTTTTTATTCGCTCTCATCCTAAACAGCATATGTGTTTTTGTGTGTATGGCCCTGTATCTCTCATTCTACTGACAGCAGCTACATTGCTCCTCCACAAATCCTGCCAGCTGCCACATCCCAGTATATCAGGGACTCACACAAGACCATAAAAAGGAAACGTGTAAGAATTTTTCCTTTCTCTCCGTTGTTGTCGAAGAGCAGCATGACAGAAATCACCAACAGGGCCTGACAACACCCCCCATCTCCCTACACCACTCAATATATGTGACAGAGGTGACATGATGTTGTACAACAAATGTGTTATGATAAGGTGAATGGAAGAATCGGGGGTGCTGCTTTATCGGCACACCACATAGCAGCAAATAAAAGTTCAGAGTGTTTGCCCTTGGTACAGTATTTGCATTAAAACTGGGTTTGAATTATGTTATTAATAACAAAAGACTTTCCAAATAATCTCTACTATTCAAAATAAATACACTATCATTTAAATAAATAAATATATCAAACGTGTTTGAGTTCTATTCAAGTACTTATTTGTTTAGTTTTTTTCCCCTTCTGTTTGTGTATTGACCAGTGTTGCTTGGAATGACTCATAAATGGTCCAATTTGTTGCCATGTGAAGGGCAAAGATACCTCACCTCACATTCTCTTAATAAATTATTATTTTCTAGGAATTCTGCTCCATGAAGTAATAGAGAAGAACCATAATGTATGTTATGAAATGTTATACATTAAATGTCATCATGCCAAACAGGTAAACTCATTAGCTAATCTGCTTATACAGCCTCATTGTGTTTATAATCACAGTCTTGCAAACTATTCCAACTCAAACTTTCTGGGGATTTTTGTTTTTAAATAAAGGTTGAAAGAGTTCTTGGAAACTTAATGGCGGTGACATTGAAGTAATGTGACAGTATATTAATTTCACTATATTAACAGTTTACAACACTTTACACACAGTTTTTTATTTTATTTGTGATGATTATTTATTATGATGATCAAAACGTGTAGGAATATTTTTTGGTCATACAGCTTATTTTCTGCAATGATCTAAAAGCAAATAGAGGGAACCAGTGTGATGCTATCTTCCGGTTTGGCCTACAAAAATACATCACTGCACCACTCTGTTTCTGCTGACCGAACTGTCAGATCAGCAACTGTCAACAATATATTAAAGCCTCAAGGCATATCATACTGTGTTTTAAAGTAAACAACTCTCCTATCTGAGAATTATAGCATTATAGCAGGGTTATTCACCTTTCCTGGAACAAAAAGCTTCAAATATTTTGGCATCTAGAAAATAAAGAAAGGTGAATTCACTAAACAACTGCAACCCAGTTTAACTAGGTGCTAAAAGTGCTGAAGTAGCACTGTGCAATATTTAAATTGTGTCATTATTTTCAGTGAAAACGCATCTTCTTTCTATGCAAATTAGACACATTATACAGTGGATTGTCGAATTATTCATACATTTCAGCACTATGTACCTGGTTCAATTAACGTGTCCACGGACAGCAGGTGGTAAATGGAATTTCATGTAGAAGAGATGTTTATTTACATATACTGTTGATAATGGCAAGAATAATTCATAAAATGATGATTAAAGCATGGAGAAAGGCATTATATTCATTTATCAAGACATACAGTGAAGGTAAGCACACTTTCAGCATGTTTTTAAAGCGATTAAGGCTGACTTATTTAATAATTAAAAAGAAGTCTGAAATTTAAAAGAAAAGTTAATGAAAAAAACCCCAAAACAAAACAAAAAAACACCCTAAAAACAAATTCACTGAAAATGTTTCCCTACTTTTCAGGGGTTGAATGTCTAGGGCTATTCAACACCATTTAAGACTGACATAACAACATGTTAATGTGCTTATGTTACTTGAAAAAATATCAAGAATGTCCAGAAGTTTGTTTTTTAGTTTTCGTATTCCGTTCCTTTCAGGCGTCAAACATGGATCATCTCAGGAGATGTTCAAAATGTGGTTTACGTATGTAAATATTAGGGGTGTGACGAGATCTCGTGCCACGCGAGACTAAACTGTGACGAGATTTCTCACGGGCACACCTCAGGGCACAAAAGACTGGAAACTGACTAATAGCATCAGAACAATTTACTTTACGTTTTGTTACTTCCTATACATTGCAAATGTTGCACAATTAAAATGACTATGCAAGTACTACAAAAAAGTAAACTGCTGAAATGTTAAAAGGACAGTACACTGGAAATACGGTCATCTTGTACTCACCCTCATGTCATCACCAAAAATGGTATGATTTAAAAATGTATGGGTTTTCTGTCAATACAATGAAAGTCAACGGGACACAACATTGTTTTCATTGTATGGGCAAAACAGTTCTTCAAATCTCAAATGGCTTTGTCTGTATTCCCCAGAAGAAAGTCATATATAGGTTTGGAGCAACATGAGGGTGAGTAAATGCCAGAATCTTGTCAGAATGTCTTTGTTAACAGAATAACAATGATTTTAACTTCATGCATGAAGATGTAGCTTTAACTTAACAGTAAAAGTGTAAAAGGTGTAAAAGTTCTCTGCAAAAGAAAGCTAACTGTACCGCTTTCCACCCACGGTTGGGCATGTTCTGCACCGCGGTTCATCTCAAATCTGATGGCGCATTCGCATCTATAATATGTTTTTTTTTTAAATAACAACACGTAAAACAGACAGAGTTAGGCTAATGTATGTTTTCATAAAGAGACTTTGGTATTACTTACCAGTCATATGGTTCATAATGTCTAGAGATGTTCTTCAACAGGAGTATGCTCCATCTCTAGTGCACGGCCATCAGCCAGGAAGAATCTACGCACATTAGTCAAAAATAATACTGTTAATAATAATAATAATACTGCAAATACTGTTTAAAACGCCATATTTTACGGCGTTTGATTGTAAATGCAATTAATCTATAGCGTAATTCTGAGCCTTTTGGCTTGCCATAAAATCACGCGTCGAGGACGTGCGCTTTGATATAAAAACACGAGTCGGAAACGTGCGTTTTCTGTGACCCCAAAGTGCACGTTTAAAAAAGCATGTTTTTTTGGTAAATCACGCGTCAAGAATGTGCGTTTTGCTGTCAAATCGCACGCTTTTGACGTGTCAGTGCGCAATCAGACGCCCGCCCATGTTAATGGACTCCGTGGCGGAGGATTCCTTGCGCAGCAGAAGCGTCAGACTTATATTTGAAAATGCACGTTCAGCACCACCAGTACTATTTCCTGGGAATACTATTCCCAAAGTACACATGATCGCGAAATTCAAAGTGAACGTAAACACAGCGCGCATTCAAACGTGATTTCAATACATTACCGCTGTTTTAAAGCAGCCCCGAGGCAAGCGAATATCTCCCAATATATCTCGTTGTAACCATCTCTTAGCTCTGTATTATGCTTGAAGAAAAATTGGGTCTCCATTTGCACTTTGAATATTGAGTAATTTGATTATGGCATTATGGTTATTGTTTGCACTTAATATCTATGATCAGTTTGTGGGAAGGAGTTCAGTTAGGAGGTCAAAAGAAGCGCATGTGCAGTTCTAAGGTCTGAAGAGACACAGGAGTCACACAGGAGTGAAGCCAGTCAGTTTATTTTTTGACAAAAGATTTACAGGGCTTGAGTATTGTTGTATTTTACTGCATGATAATTCATACTCAGAAAGTAGAACTGAAATGACATTCATTACAAGATGATGAGTCAAATCATTTCAAATGCACCTGCAAATGATTTCATCATTGAGGATTTCTTAAAAATATTATGTAAAAATCTTATCTCGTATCTCGTCTCGCGAGTTAAGTGTCTCGTCACACCTCTAGTAAATATGTGTCAGATCCGTGGACATTTTTGCCTATTGCATCATGCGTTTTATCAGCATCTCACACTATGGCTGTGTTCGAAATCACCCCTATACCCTTAAATAGGGCACTATTTGAGGGAACAGCCATTTGTAGTGGTGTCTGGAACCATAGCGATAGTGATATTATAGTGGACGTTTTTGAGTGCACTCATTAAATCCCACAATGCACCGCTATAACGAGTGTACAGACGATATAGGCCCTGTCCCAAATGGCACACTTCATGTGTACTTTCAGTCTTGTGGACTTACAATGGCCGCTGCGTGTGTGGGGCCGTTAAGACCACGAGACCACAGGGTGTCCCGTTTGTCATTTTAGGTCTCAGAAGGGTGCTTGCGAGAGCCCCCTTTGCGGTCGATATGCGCCCTCGATGCGCACTTCTGCCGAGCCTGCACTGGTGCGGGTTACGCAGTGGACTTGTTCCCGGCAGTCAAAGCGGCATTACGTTGTGAAAGTGCAGACTCAGAGGAAGACCGTGAGGGTTTAAGGTGCCATTTGGGACAGGGCTGTAGTACGAGAAATGGCTGGAGAAGAGGCTTGTTCGATGCACCAGCGCTGCGCAGACCGATCGGCTCATAAGTACCACGAGAGCGTTTCGAGAGCAAATGACTCCTTATGTTTTTGAATCACTCACTCTCAACCATAGACTGTGCTCTCAACTCACTGTGAGAGTTGCGCCCTGAATATCGCTGTCCGATTCGCCCCGTGTACCCTCATTCCCCATTACTCCACTAGTCCATTTAAAGGAGTGAATGAAAACGAGTGATTGAATTCTGACACTGAAGGCGTCGGAGGGGATGTTGTTTTGTTTGAGCTTTTCTTGTTTGTTAAAATAAAATACAAATAAAAAATGCTTACAGTGTGGTGATTGCTTTGTGTCACGCGCAGTGCGCATACCTGCACGAGTATTCCCGCAAGATTTTTTCTCAGAGAACAGCTGCTGCATCACCACGTCGTGCTTTTGCTAAATATTACCTTCTTTTGTTCTTCAAATTATAGAACTGAGAGAACAACGAAATTAAGAACTTTTCATACAACAAGACGTCCTATTCTCTTACACAATGGTCAACAGCTTGTAAGTCAACAAGCTTAAAGTTAACCCTATAGTGCTCTCTCCTTGTGTGGCACTGAACTTACTGGGAAATAATGTACAAGGAATAATAATAAAGTAACTCATAAGCATTTATTTTAAAAATTATAACTTTATTTTTATGTAAAAAAAAAATTATATAGTAGCCTATAATATTATATACTATATAGTAGGCTATATTGTATATAACGTGTTTAATAATAAGTGTTTACCAGTTAGGGGTAGGTTAACAGATGTGCTGAATAAGAGACGGTAAAAGTGAGTGGGTCCAATAGGTCTTGTCCCACCCACATACAATGGTTCCGACGCCCATGCCTATAGGATTCCTCTGTGGATGCCATCTCCTGGCGAGACGCGGGAATTCATTCGACGTGCGACGCGACTCTCACAGTGCATTATGGGTATTCTCTAGCCATCAAGCGTACATCGGTTGTAAACACGTTATAGCAGTGCATTGTGGGATTGAATGAGTGCACTCAATAACGTCCACTATGGTTGCCACTAACATAACACAGGCCTACATTAATCATTGTGTCAAATCATTGTGTTTGTTTGATAAAGATATTTTGCGAGCCCTGTGGGACTAACCATTTAATTTGCCGTTTCTCACAGGCTTTCAAAACAATTCCTCCTGTAGCCAACTCACAGGGGAGCTGAAGCTCATTAAATATGCAAAACTGTTATCCAATCCTAGCTGTGGGCGTTTACTTCCAAGTCTTCAATGCCCATCAAAACCAGTAGCATACCATGTGGTTTCAGTCAGGGCCTTCACTAACAATCAACACCCCCCACACAGCTGTCATAACACCAAACACACCGATACATACACAATACAATCATGCACTGTATGCACTACTGTTACAAACCCTGCTTTCAAAGTGCTCATTGGGAAGGTCGCAAGCAACATAAAAGGACACGCGAGACAAAAAGGCAATTTAACTATTTATTGATACCACTGCACTCACCGTTTAGGTAACTGGTGAAATGAATCAAAATCAACAAATACTCAACAAGTATACAAATACTCTTAAACAAACAAACAAAAACACGGACCAACAAGAATATCAAAAGAAACACGATAAAAACGTTACCGGCTTGACAACAGAATTCACACGAAGCTCGTGCAGCCCGTCTTCCGCAGTGTCCATAGCACATTTCACATAGATCGCTCACAATCCGCGAAAGTTCAAACGGCTGATAACATTAGCAGGGGGTAGCGCCGACACATCGCTGGGCCTCTGGGGCGTTTTATCACTACACATCAAAATCTGATTGGCTGATGACACATGTCAGTAAAAGTTATGATCCAATGGAAAATGGCAGCTTCAGGGGAAGGCTAGCTAGTCTACTAGTGCTGGTCCACAGAGCTGTAATCCGTTTAGATGGTGACATATGGAAAATACAGCTCAACCTCACAAAAAAATAACCACATTCTTTAAGGAAATATAATTGTAACGTACTGAAATAGACAGTAATTGCATTTAGACATGTTTAGACACATTAATTAAATTTAATTATAAAAAATATATTTTTGATTTTGACAGGGCCAGCAGTGAAGGCCCTGACAGCCCACCACTGATCAAAAACTCAAAACCAGGGTAGACAATAGCCTATTACTTATTCATTATGATGTTTTTGAATGTAAAAACCACATAAGTTGTCCTCAGACAACAGTATATAAAAAAAGTAAAAAGCCAGTTCATGACCCCTTTAATATGATGTGAAGTAGGGTTGTGCAATATTGACAAAAATGTATATTTCAATATTTTCTGGGAATTTATAGCATAACGATAACTAGACAATATTTTGCTGAGTGTGTTTATTGTGTTGGTACCTTTGGCAAGTGATGGACATACCTAATAATATCAGATTGCACATTTTCAAAACAACAATCACAATATTATCGTGGATATGTAGTTTGTGAAGTTTACTTCAGTTCATCTTTGAATAACGTGTATTGGGATTCCTGTGTTCTGTTTTATTTAACGCCCTGTGTGAAATGACCCCTAATACCTCACTGGCCTCAAATAATATATGTGACAATATTCACAAAGACAAAGAGTCTGGTTTCAGCCTGATTACCACATGCTATAGGGGAATATTCACGAATAACAGCATAGAGGTTTGGAATAAAATGAGGGAGAATAATTTCGTCTTTGAACTATTCCTGCTATATCTGATCATGCAGGTGCTTGTTTATTATTATATGACTTTCAGTTGCTTCAATGCAATCTAAACCTTGTCAATGCTTATTCCAAATAGCACTTTGGACTTCATTGTACCATGCAAAAAAAAAAAAAAAGAAAATTGTATTTTTCTAGACTTCTGTCTTTTTTTGGATTCAGTGTGCGGTCAGCCATCTTTTCTGCTTTGCTCAAGTTCATCTTTTTTGGTTCTACGCACCTGAAGAAAAAGTATTTTTTTTCAACTGAGAGCGCAACAACTTCCTTCAATCTATACTTTTCATGTGTTTGCTGCTCCATCTATAACTGAAGATGTCGTTTTTTGCTGAGATCAACTTAATTACAGACTCTAAAGCAACACCCTTCACCTACAATCCTGAAGACTCTGAAGATATCCTTTTTCCTAGAGCTGAAACCAGTGTCCTGCATTCAGAAACCATTCAAAACTCCATGAATTATTACAAGCACCTCCGGGAGAAAGAGATCCGCTACACTTTGCATGGTTCAACTCTTAGTGAATACTGGAGCAAGTCGAATTCCCAGAGGTCTGAGAATCCAAAAGGCACCCACGATTGGTGGGGGAGATCCTGAGTTCTGCAAGAAATGGTGTGAAATCATGAATAAAGCATCCTTGGATCTCACTCTTCTTGTTCTCTTCTACTCTTGCTCTTCTTCTTGAGAACAGACATTGAAGAAACCAAAGCTTCCATCGTGGCATCCCACAGCGAAGTTACTTTCAACAGACAAATAGAATTGCTGAATACCTCCTTAGCAGAATTTAAACAAGACCTACAACAGAATAAGATATGAAAATTTCGCAAAGATACATTGGACTACAAAGGTAATAGAGTCTATCCTTGGCTTAACCGTAACCGCACGTTTACCAGACCCTCACGTAAGGTCAAGTTTGAAGATGAGATTCCATTCACTTCTGCATCAAGTGGAGACAGTGATGGTGATTTTTTTATCCGATCACACAAGCCACACAGAAAATCTACAACCAGTTCGGAAGAGATTAACCCGCCTAAAGACAATCTGATCTTCAATCTTACAGACCAAGAATTGCATCCACAAGAAGTCTGCTTAAAAGGGCTTTTTTCATTATAAGTTTTGTTCCATATAAAGCCAGAGACCCTTTTGTCACAAAGGGTCGAACTTTAAGTTTTTTCGGACACTAAGACTAAAATGCTTCTATAAAAATGTTCCAGCAGATCAAAAAAAAAAAAAAAAAAATACACTTGGCTGTAATGTCCGAGCTAAATTCAAACCTACTAGTACCTTTTGTCCATCTGTATCTAATTCCTATATTGATACATATTGTAGGCTAGTGGAAAGGGATGTGACTAACTTATTTGATCAGTCATCGTCATCTAAGAACAAAAAGTCTAATTTGACACTTTCTGAAAAAGAGGCTCTTGATAAACTGTGTCGAAATAAAGACGTAATCAAACCTGCAGATAAAGGAGGTGGATTGGTGATCCTTCCTCGAGCTCTCTATATTTAGGAGGCTCTTCGTCAATTAGAAAATACCAGCTATTATCAAGTCTTACCATCAGGTTCAAGCGGCAGTATCTGCGAACTCAGACATGAGTAATTACTACCTTTTTATGCTACAGAAAAGGATATGATTGGATATATGAGAAGGTAATTAGTGACGTAACGATTGAGTCTTCCTGGCAGAACTTGCGCTAGCTTCATTTCTACCAGAAAGACTCGGGAGAATTAATGCTGTAACAATAAACATTTATTTAGGAGCTCAGCAAGCAATCAAGTTCTTTGGCGTAGGCCCCGTTCGTAATTCGCATTCCGAGGGTACGGAATCTGCATATCCTGCCTGAAGATGAAGGCAGGGGCGCAGCCCACCCCCAAAGATAGGTGGAAGGAGGATCCACCGGGAACAGGGCCCACCCCCAAAGAACAGTTTATGAAGTATACTCACAGGTCCTGAATCCTGAAGTTCCTAACGGAGAAAAAGAGGGGAAAATTTTAGACCATGTACTATTTTGGGTTAAAACGCGAAACCACCGGCTATCGTAGTTCCTGACGCGAGATTCACAGCTACCATGACGTACAGACATATGGCCACAGCCATCTGTTGATGGGACACATTGGCCACAGCCATCTAATGATAGGACACATGGGCCAACGGCCATCTTTGATAGGACACATGGGCCACAGGGCATCTTTTTATAGGACACATGGGCCACAGACCATCTTTTGATAGGACACATGGGCCACAGGCCATCTTTTGATAGGACACATGGGCCACAGGCCATCTTTTGATAGGACACATGGGCCACAGGCCATCTTTTGATAGGACACATGGGTCACAGGCCATCTTTTGATAGGACACATGGGTCACAGGCCATCTTTTGATAGGACACATGGGTCACAGGCCATCTTTTGATAGGACACATGGGTCACAGGCCATTTTTTGATATAGTAGAAAGACCACGCTATCATAACGTACCGAGCCGAATTGGCATGAACACCACCACCACCAGAACTGTTAAATATTTAGTTTTCTAATACAATTAATTCTCTTTTTATGCAGACAGAAACCACACGTGTCCTCTAATTCTTAGCCAACATCTAATTATCAACTACTCAACTATCGGGGTCCACAATTGATATCCGCTATAAAGAGACAGGAGTACAACACACACAATAAGCCTGTGTCACCCTGGGAACCAATAAAAGCTGGTGGTTCAGCTAAAACTAGACCACTGGAAGTAGTTTTAATGTTAAAAGTGCAACACTATGCACTTTTTTTTTACTCCAAGAGGTTAAAGAGCTGCTTTTCATTACATTTCAGTACAGCTCAGCACTCCAAGTGTATATTATGTATTAGTTTGGGGGTTACAGGACATGTCCTGCTTAGCCAGGCATTCAAAAAGCTGCAACACTGAGTTAACGATTACAGTGATGCTCTTTATAGCAAGAGTTGTCCTTTTTATGTTTAACAGGTCATTGTGTCATTATTTTGCCAAGTCAAATATCCATGAAAAAAAAAAAAAAATCTCTATACAACATCCTTCAAAATAAGGCTGTCACGATTAGTTAGTAAAAAAAGAAAGAAAAAAAAAGTACTAATTAATCCAAAATAATTCTGTAATTAATGGCAATTAATAAAACCTTACATTAAAGTTATTTTTTTTATTATAAGAATTTCACTCAATTTCCAAATGAATGTAGAATCAACAATACAGTAGTCTATATTTTAAATATTTGTTTAATGGCATTTTTTTTATGAAAGAAGGCTAGTATCACAGATACACCAGTATTGATACTGATGTCTTTATGAAATTGTTTTTTCCCTCCTAAATTTTAGCCATTAATTATAGGCATTCTGCATTACAGTATAATTGGAAGCTATAATTTTTTTTACATTTATTAGGCTTTAAGAAATATAACAACTTAATTCAAATGAACTTAAAACAATCTTCACATAAATCCATTATAATAAATGTCACATTTACCTGTTCCCTTCAATATGCATCAGACGCATTGCACATTGCTGCTCGGCCATGCAAGCCCATTCCATGAAGCTCTCCACGCACTGTTCTTGAGCTAATCTGAAGGCCACACAAAGTTTGGAGGTCTGTAGCTATTGACTATGCAGAAAGTTGGAGAGTTCTGCACACTGTGCGCTTCAGTATGCACTGACCCCGCTCTGTGATTTTATGTGGCCTTCCATTTCGTGTTGTTGTTGTTCCCAATTACTTTCACTTTGTTACAATACCACTAACAGTTGACCATGGAATATTTAGTAGTGAGGAAATTTCACGAATGGACTTATTGCACAGATGGCAACCTATCACAGTACAACGCTTGTATTCACTGAGCTCCTGAGAGCGATCCCATTCTTTCACAAATATTTGTAGAAGCAGTCTGCATGCCTAGGTGCTTGATTTTATACACCTGTGGCCATATAAGTGATTGGAACACCTGCATTCAATGATTTGGAGGGGTTTCCCAATACTTTTGGAAATATAGTGTATGTGGGAGATGTTGCTGTATGCTGCATAGTGGCTGAAGCGGATAAAGAGCCTAATAAAAAGAAAGCTGCTCTGCTTTGTGTCACGGAATGCAACACACAGGTAAAGGCCAATTCACACTGCATAAACACCAACAAACAAGTTGGCCATTGGAATTATAATTTTATGAAAAATAAATGTCTTGTTCACACTGACAAACACCGACAAACTCGAGCAGACACAGAAATGGTTGAATACCCTTGGAAAAAACAAGATATTCTCCAGTCATTTTAACCAATAAAAATAAAAGATTGCAGCTTTCAGACATGACTTTTTTTCTAATTTTATAGTTAATTTGAGACCGCTACTATGACGTTAAATGTTGAGAGCACATTATTGTAACCCGAGAGTGCATCCATGTAATCGATCTCTCTGCTCGCAGGCGGATTTCTTTCACTCACAAAACTTACTGGACTCGCGCTTTCAAATATGGCTCTACTCTCGCTCAGATTTTATGTGTGCACTCTCAAACTTTGTCCAATACTCGCAAATATATCCTTACTCTTTCTCTAGCATTGTCTTCTGATTTGTCCAGAGATCTGTCATTTCCACGACCCAACAAACGCTGATTGAATAAGTTCAGTTGGGTGAAAACAGATTTATTATGTTTGAAAAATATTTTGTCATACATTTCTATTCATTTCTCACTGAATTATGTGATCTGAAGAGCTGAATGACATTCAGAGCGAGCTCTGTGTCTGATTCTTCCTGCTGGATGTCACTTACTGTATGATCTCAGAGCTTCCTCATTCGCTGTACAGCTGTCAATTATCTTACATCAACGTGACAATAACCCCTGCCCCATCTGGTCACTGTTCTGTACACTTCCTCATTCTCATCTCCCCGTTGTAAACATTGCCAAAACGTTTACACACGTGAAACAATAAGCTAATAAACACACGATTATGATGGAATATGGTTTTTGTGTGATTTTCTTGTGTATTTTCATATGGATAAAGACTGTTTCCAGTATACATGCTAAACAGGTGTAGCGATTAGCTCCATATAAAATGCTAAATATAACATATTTTAACATCATTATATAACTGAAATCCACATAAGATTGTGAGCGGAAGTATACAAACACTCGCAGGCTGTTTAAAGTGAGTATCGAGTTAAAGTGTAATATTAATCTTTTATATTGTGGTATGTAGCTTGATGCTAATCGTGGCTTAAATGCACCTGTCAAGCCAGGACCTATATTCTATTTCACGATCTATTTCACATAAGGTACCAATAATATGCCTTTTTTGTTTGTTTGCTTGCAAGAAAGATAATAGGTTTTAATGTAAAGTGGGATGAATGTGGGGTTGATGGGCAATCCAGAATGCCAGAATAGGCTATAGGCAAGGCAAGTTTATTTATTAAATTGCAAGCAGTTCAGACAGAGCACAGAGCTCATTCAATAAATGCACAGCTAAACAGATGTGTTTTGAGTCTGGATTTGAAAGTGGCTACTGTTGGAGCACATCTGATCTGTTCAGGAAGCTTGGTCCAGCTACGGCTGGCATAATAGCTAAAAGCAGACTCGTCTTGCTTTGAGTGAACCCTTGGTATTTCTAATTGACTTGATCCTGATGATCTGAGTGATCTGTTGGGTTTGTATTTAATCAGCATATCTGCAATGTATTGAGGTCCTAGGTAATTGAGTGACTTATATACAAGTAATAGTACTTTAAAATCGATCCTAAATGTAACTGGAAGCCAGTGTAAAGACCTGAGTGTGTGATATGACTGGTGTGATATGGTCATATTTTCTGGTTCTGCTCAGAATCCTGGCAGCAGCGTTCTGTATGAGCTGCAGCTGTCTAATGGTCTTTTTGGGAAGGCCAGCGAGAAGACCATTACAATAGTCCACCCTGCTGGTGATAAAAGCATGAACGAGTTTCTCTAAGTCTTGCCTGGAAACAAAACATCTAATTCTTGCAATATTTTTGAGATGATAGTAAGCTGATTTAGTTATTGCTTTGACATGACTATTGAAACTCAGGTAGACTCCAAAATCACACCAAGATTCCTGACTTGATTTTTTTATTTTAGACCTTTAGCCACAAGATATGCGTTCACCTTGAGAATTTCATCTTTGTTTCCAAATGTAGTGATTTCAGTTTTGTCTTTTGTTTAACGGTCACCGATACTCACATAATAACCTCTCCCTTCTAAGTATGACCTGAACCATTTGAGGACCATTCCAGAGAGCCCAACCCAATTTTCTAGCCTGTCAAGAAGTATGTTGTGGTCAACAGTGTCGAATGCAGCACTGAGGTCGAGTAGTACCAGAATTTATGTTTTGCCTGTATCTGTATTGAGGAGAATATCATTTATTATCTTTATGAGCGCTGTCTCTGTGCTGTGATGTGGTCGGAAACCAGATTGAAAATTGTCAAAGTATCCGTTTGAGTTCAAGAATTTGTTCAGCTGACTGAAAACAACTTTTTCAATGATCTTGCCTATGAAGGGGAGATTTGAGATTGGTCTGTAGTTGCTCAGTATGGAGTTATCCAGATTTCTCTTTTTCAGGAAATGTTACTTCTAAAAATGTTTCTTCTAAAATTTTACCATCAATTGCCTCGAAATCAGTCATAGTAACTTTCTGAGGTTGTGGTCTGATCTGACTCACCCCAGAGCAACTCAAGGATGTGCTGATCGCATTTCTGATATTATCGATTTTCTCTGAGAAGAAGAAAGCAAACTCACTACATTTGCTGTCTGAGAGCATTTCATTGGGAATGTGATTCGGAGGGTTTGTTAGTCTCTCTACAGTAGCAAAAATAGTGCGCGTGTTGTTTATGTTTCTGTTAATAATATTTGAAAAGAAGGTCTGTCTAGCTTTGCCTAGTTCCACATTGAAAGCACGAAGCCTGTCTTTATAGATGTTGTAATGGACTACAAGTTTTGTCTTTCGCCACATGCGCTCATCTTTCCTGCATTGTCTTTTCATTAATTGCACTGCTGTTGAGTTTCTCCAAGGTGCTTTTTGTTTGCCACTCTTTTTTCTGACTTTCACAGGAGCAATATCATCAATTACACTCTTAACATTTGAGTTAAAAGAGTCAAGGAGAAAATCAACAGAGTCTGCAGATATGCTTGGTGTTCGAGATATACAGGTCCTTCTCAAAAAATTTGCATATTGTGATAAAGTTCATAATTTTCCATAATGTAATGATAAAAATTAAACTTTCATAAATGTTAGATTCATTGCACACCAACTGAAATAGTCAGGTCTTTTATTGTTTTAATACTGATGATTTTGGCATACAGCTCATGAAAACCCCAAATTCCTATCTCAAAAAATTAGCATATTTCATCCGACCAATAAAAGAAAAGTGTTTTTAATACAAAAAAAGTCAACCTTCAAATAATTGTGTTCAGTTATGCACTCAATACTTGGTCGGGAATCCTTTTGCAGTAATGACTGCTTCAATGCGGCGTGGCATGGAGGCAATCAGCCTGTGGCACTGCTGAGGTGTTATGGAGGCAGGCCCAGGATGCTTCGATAGCGGCCTTAAGCTCATCCAGAGTGTTGGGTCTTGCGTCTCTCAACTTTCTCTTCACAATATCCAACAGATTCTCTATGGGGTTCAGGAGAGTTGGCAGGCCAATTGAGCACAGTATTACCATGGTCAGTAAACCATTTACCAGTGGTTTTGGCACTGTGAGCAGGTGCCAGGTCGTGCTGAAAAATTAAATCTTCATCTCCATAAAGCTTTTCAGCAGATGGAAGCATGAAGTGCTCCAAAATCTACTGATAGCTAGCTGCATTGACCCTGCCCTTGATAAAACACAGTGGACCAACACCAGCAGCTGACATGGCACCCCAGACCATCACTGACTGTGTGTACTTGACACTGGACTTCAGGCATTTTGGCATTTCCTTCTCCCCAGTCTCCCTCCAGACTCTGACACCTTGATTTCCGAATGACATGCAAATTTGCTTTCATCCGAAAAAAGTACTTTGGACCACTGAGCAACAGTCCACTGCTGCTTCTCTGTAGCCCAGGTCAGGCGCTTCTGCCGCTGTTTCTGGTTCAAAAGTGGCTTGACCTGGGGAATGCGGCACCTGTAGCCCATTTCCTTCACACGCCTGTGCACGGTGGCTCTGGATGTTTCTACTCCAGACTCAGTCCACTGCTTCCGCAGGTCCCCCAAGGTCTGGAATCTGTCCTTCTCCACATTCTTCCTCAGGGTCCGGTCACCTCTTCTCCTTGTGCAGCGTTTTTTACCACACTTTTTCCTTCCCACAGACTTCCCACTGAGGTGCCTTGATACAGCACTCTGGGAACAGCCTATTCGTTCAGAAATTTCTTTCTGTGTCTTACCCTCTTGCTTGAGGGTGTCAATGATGGCCTTCTGGACAGCAGTCAGGTCGGCAGTCTTACCCATGATTGCGGTTTTGAGTAATGAACCAGGCTGGGACTTTTTAAAAGCCTCAGGAATCTTTTGCAGGTGTAATTTTGATTCAGATGATTAGGTTAATAGCTCGTTTAGAGAACCTTTTCATGATATGCAAATTTTTTGAGATAGGAATTTTGGGGTTTCATGAGCTGTATGCCAAAATCATCAGTATTAAAACAATAAAAGACCTGAAATATTTCAGTTGGTGTGCAATTAATCTAAAATATATGAAAGTTTAATTTTTATCATTACATTATGGAAAATAATTAACTTTATCACAATATGCAATTTTTTTTAGAAGGACCTGTAGCCTTCATAAACAGCACACTAGTGTTCTCATTTAAGCATCTCTTTTTGACAGAGACAGATCTAGTTTCAATGGCAGGAGAGATTGATATATCAAAGAAAATACAGAAATGATCAGACAGTGCTACATCCTTAATGACTATCGATGAAATGTTTAGACCCTTACTGATAAGTAAATCTAGAGTGTGTCCACAATCATGTGTGGGTCCGTGAACATGTTGTGTCAAATCAAAAGTGATCTTTGAGATCTTTTGTTGTACTGGATTCAGCATTTTCAATGTGAATGTTAAAATCCCCAGCAATAGCAAAACAGTCATACTCAGATGAGATTGCTGATAACAGCTCTGTAAAGTCATTAATAAAGGCTGGACAATATTTTGGAGGCCTGTAAATAATGATAAGCAGGATGCGTGGAGCACCTTTTAGCACAATGCCCAGATATTCTAGAGACAAATAATCACCAAATGATACTTGCTTACATTGATAGACATCTTTAAAAAGAGCAGTGACCCCCCCACCCCTCCTGACTGCTCTGCAGACACCCATAAAAGTAAAGTTAGGAGGGGCTGTTTCATTGAGGACTGTTGCACTGCAGCTGTCTCCTAGCCACGTTTCATTTAGAAGCAAAACATCTAGGTTGTTTGTGGTTATTAAGTCGTTGACTAGAAATTATTTGTTTTTAAGTGAACGGATGTTTAAAAGTGCTAACTTAACAGTATTCATTTAAATTTTTTCCCCCACAGTAATCTTAGTTTGACAAGTAACAGGCAGCAGATTAGATGGGTTTGCCATACGGCCTGAGAAGGCCTTAGACTTTCTATCATGTAACAGAACAGAAATAGAGAAAGAGACAGGCACAATGGGTTCCTGCTTGATTTGTAAACATTTGATAAGGTTGCTGTTGACGTTGCGAGGACCCAGAACATATCACTGAGAGCTGGTATCAGTTGTTTTTGGTGCAGATGGAGGAGGGCGTGTGCCCTGGCGTTGTGACCGAAGAAATCTCACAGGAGGAGGGGCAGAGCGAGTTGGGCCCACAGGCTTTAGTGGTTGTGGGGCTCGACGTTCTTTGGTTGATATCTGGCTGAAGCAGGGATGCTGTAGAGAGGAATAATATGTCTGGTGGGGTGGGGTGGGGGGTGTCTGTTGCTCTGGTGTTACCAGAAACTGCAATATGTTATCGTCCGGTTCATGGAATGACTTAGACATTTCTTCCAGCTTATTGCTCAGACCACACATAAGGTGTAAAAGTTCACCAGTCTGACCCCCGATGGTCCCCATTTTTACCAGTGCCTCCACAGTCTCCACAGTCTGGGCTGAGATGTTACTGTTTAGTGCCTCGATCTGTGTCACTTGGAGCAGTTCTAATCCGTCACAGTGTGTCTGTGGTAAGCTTTGAGGGCGGGGCTCAGCTGGGAGTGTGTCCATGAGAAGTGGTTGTTGTGGCTGCGTGGTGTTATCATTGTCCTTGTGGGATGTCCATTCAGATGCTGAAATGAAGTCCTGTGATCGTCCATACTCTGTACTGGTGTGTGTGTGCCATCCAGGTTGAGTGGGTTGGCACACACAGCTGAAGGATGATGAAGGGAAAAATAAATATTGTCCTTTAGCACTCTTGCACCGAGTTTGTTTGGGTGGAGGCCATTTGATGTAAACAGTTGTCTCTGACTCCAGAAGAGATTAAAGTTGTCGATAAAGTTCACTCCCTTTCATGTTGCAGGTTTTTTGCAGCCATGTATTAAGCCCAAGTAGCCGTGAGAACCTATTTGTTCCTCTTGCTGGAAGTGGTCCACTGATGAACGGCTGAACTTTCAGTTTTCTAAGTGTTTCAAAAAGTTCATTGAAATCCCTCTTAAGGAGTTCTGACTGCTCTCTTTGAATATCGTTCTTCCCCACATGAATGATAAGTCGATTTGCAGTCTTATGTTTCATCAGAATGTTCTTAAGTTCCCTGTTGACATCAGAAACTGTTGCATGTGGAAGGCAGCATGTAGTTGTATCCCTGTTGCTAATGTTTCTGACTGTGGAGTCACCCACTATCACTATATAATGGCTGAATACAAACAAAATAATAATTATTACCATAAAATAATAATTAAGATGAAGTCATTCATGACAGTTCTGTTAAAAGTTTATTGAGTGAAAACAATAGAGCATGAATTGAGCAATTAGAAGACTAGTTAAAAGACTGCAAGTGTGTTTTTACAGGGCAATAACATAATGATTAGCATCTATCAGCATTCTCTAAAAACTCACATGACATGGCCTTACAATATGCTTCATAAAATGCATAGTTTTAGAGATACATCCTCAGATTTGAAATGAAGCATGACCCCACGTGTGGCTTCACTTTACTTGTGGTTATAAGTTGTTATACTACATTCAAATAATATTTTTATACATTTAAAAAATATATTCTTAATATTTTGTATTTTTGTTTTTATGTTTGAGCTTATATATCTCCATGTTAATAACAGTCTGAGTCTTGAACTGTAAACTCTAAAGTGTTGGCTTTCTAGATATATGTTGGTTATGTGTCTATTCAGAAAGCTAAGGTATGTAATTTATTTTCCACTTGCCGGAGGGGAGGGGGAGGGGCATGTGACAGGTAAGGTTAATATCCAAAACAAGATGCTATTTGCAGATATGCTGAAAATAAGCGATGTAACTGAGTGAATGGATAAATAGTCTTGATGATAGCAGTGAATGACAGTTCTTATCTGTTTCAGATGGAGATGACTGGAACGCTGGAGAAGACTGAAGATGAGCTGAGAGGATTGCCTGAACCTCAGCGCTGTCCTGCAGATTAATGAGCATGCGGGAGCTTCAGTGGTCAGTGAAACACTCCATCTGATTCAGTAATGCTCGCACAGGTAAGTGTCTTAGAGCTAGGTAATCAGGTCAGGTCAGGAACAACGAGACCAGACAATGGTGAACTGATGGGTGACTACTTGGTGTGTGGGTGATGAGTGAATGCAGGTCCTGCCGACCAGAACTCTGGTGATTGGGAACGAGTGGGTGGAGTGTAGAGATCTGATGCTTAGAGTTTGGCTGACTCTGTGACACGTTCGAAACCGCATACTCATTGAGTAGGTACTTAATTTCAATAAGTACTTACTTAACGAGTCCTAAAGAAGATGTACTATATAGCCTGATTGCGTTTAGTATGAATATGATCCGGACATCCGATCATCTGCCAAGTTGACGTTATCACAAGCGCAACAACTTAAAATATATGAGTGACAGGTTTAATTCATATATCTGTAAGTATCTTCATATTAATGAAACGTGCTCATTTTGTGGTCTTGTTGAAGAAATAGCTACCCATTTATTTTGTGATTGTAGTATAACCAATACATTAAGGGTTGATTTAATTTCTTATATTTTAACCCTACTAATCTGACCCACAGTTTTATCCTTAAGATATTATTTTTTATTACGAAACACCAAGATCGTGATCTCTTGAATTTGTTGTTAATTTCTTTATTTTATGTGTATAAAATTTAATCCGTAAGCAAAAGTGCCTTAAATCTCCTTTATGTTTTCCTATTTTTCTTGTTAAATTTACACAGCGTCACCACCAGTGTGTCCTTGAGCAAGGCTCTTTACTCCAGGTGCTCCAGGGGGATCGTCCCTGTATTAAGAGCTCTGTAAGTCGCATTGGATAAAAGCATCTGCCAAATGCATAAATGTAAATGTGATTTTTGTAAATGCTTTTTTGAAAGTGTCTTGGGCACAAATGAAGCTGCTTATTTCTTAAAGTTTTCTTTTTCAAGGTACTACTATAATATAAATGTGCCCACACACACACACACACACACACACACACACACACACACACACACACACACACACACACACACACACACACACACACACACACACACACACACACACACACACACACACACACACACACACACACACACACACACATCTGACAGACTGCTCTGTTCTCAATCGAGATGTGTTATGGGCTGCCCTTGTCAGTCTCCACGACAGGGGCTGAATTTGAAATCACCCCCTAAAACCTCAATCACTATTCCCTACATTATCCACTACAGTTCACTTGATGAGTAAATGAAAACGAGTGAGTGAATTCGGACCATCTATGATTCGGACAGCCGTTATGTGTACATCAGCTGTACTTAGCTGATTATTGCGGTGCAATGTGGGATTGAATGAGTGCACTCAATAACGTGCACTGGTTTCGGACACCACTACAAATGGCTGTACCCTCAAATAATGCCCTATTTGAGGGTTTAGGGTGGTGATTTCGGTTTCAGCCAGGGAGAGTGCTGGCCTGCCGAATCAGAACCAGGTGACAAAATAGGCAAGTCAACCTCATGTATAACATAATATGTTAATTTATGCACTATACCATTACCGCGTGTGTGCGCGCACAGTGTGTGGATGCGTGTGTCTGTGTGTGTGAGCGTGCACGTGGGCGTGCGCGTCGATAGATTGGTGTGTCTGTGTGTGTGTGTGTGTGTGTGAGAGTTTGTGTGCACGTGTGTTTTAAATGCTCTCCAAAGCAATTGATTGGTTTTGTTTAACTCTGAAAGATTTTTCGAGGTGTGTTGTGGTAAAAATAGGCCGTTTCTCAATACCAAGTATGAAAACTTCTGACTTGCATCCTTGGTAGTTCAGAGCAGACTTCCCAAGTTCGACGAGGAATCGCCATCAATCGTCAGTTATGACACGTCATCAGTTGATGCCCAAGTACTGTTCCTATTCAAAGTTCACATCTAGCCCAGTACAGTTCAAATGCCCCAATGTGTTCTTGATCCACCCCTTTTATCGAGGATGCATAGAGAGGAGACTTGAGCAGACTTCAAACAGACCGGTATCCCAGAATGCATCTTGCAACCAGCAAACGTCAATAGCGGATGAGAAACCCAGCGTAATTTAAAAATACTACTGTTAATGTTTCACAAAATGTAGCTTTAAGACTTTTTCAGGCGAGAATGTACTTGTTTAAAGCTCAAATCTGTGGTTTATATATAAATAAACAGCAGCCTTAACTCGGCTAGTCCTTCTGACGTTTGCGGCTGGCTCTGATGTCTTCAGATATAATTAGACCTCTAACGGGCAATCTTCAGCCTCATGAATCTATAATTTGTTCTCAGTCAAATCGTTTTGACTGAGTGCAAAGTTAAGTTTCATAACTTTATATTTTTTGGGAAGTCAAACTTGGGAAGTCTGAACTACCACGGACGCAAGTCAGAAGTTCGCATACTTGGTATTGAGAAACTTATATTTTAGGCTACAATAAAACAAAATATGTCACAAAACACCAATGCCTCTTTTCATTAGAAAAAAAAAAAAACTTAAACATATTAGCCACATGTCGTTCAGGCAACGCATAGCTACATTGATTATCTTATATATTTATAACAAAACGAAGTATAAAACACAACCCTGCCTCTTTTTGTTTAGATTTTAAAAAATAATAGGTCTATATTAAACATTAATATGAGGTTTAGGTAAGGTGACCAGATTTCTGAAATGGAAACCGGGGACATTTCCTATTTGAGTGGTCAAAATATCACTAGAATATAATTTGTTATTATCTTTAATTTATCTTAATCTTTAATTAAAAAACAGGGACAATACATTTTTAAATGTTTTTGTTTGTTTGTTTGTTTGTTGTTGTTGTGGGCTCCCTATAGCCTATATTATTATTAACATTAATAATTATTATGATTTAGTTTGATTATTAGGATTTTTATGTGGATTTAATACAATTCAACGCACCCGCAAAAAAACAAACAAACAAACAATGAAAACAGTTAATAGTAACCATTGTAAATAACAAGCAGTTCAAAAAATATTATAACATGTCTTAACAAAAACACATTACAAAAATAAAACATAAATATGATATTATGACACAAATATTTTAACATTTTATAATTGTATTTAATATTTTAATTTTCACAAATGTATACTACTTTATATATGTAATAAATAACTTTTTTTTTTTTTTACTTCAAATGTTTTATTAGCCTACGCTTGTGCTTGAAAATATCTCTTACTATCCTAAATTGGTCTTGTTTTGCATTTTAGGCTTATTTTAAGCAGAAAGTAGGCCTATGTGTATTCTGCATGTGTTGCAAGTGACAAAACAATGCTGCACCCGGTTGAGGCTCTGTTATAAAGCACATGCAAACAGTATTACTTTAATTTTACATGAATAGTTAGTATGTTACTACGTTGAAAGCCAAAATGTTTCTTTTGATATTTGATGATAATGTTGCTCTGCTCTCGATTACGTTCTTAAGGCTGATTTATACTTCTGCGTTGAACTTACGTCGTATCCTCTACGGCACAAGTTACGCGTTGGTTATCATTTACACTTCGGCGTCGTCTGCGTCAATGTGCAATTTCACATGCAGACCGCTAGTTGGCAGTGTCCACGGGCATGTTGATGGTAACCCACAGTATCAAGGCAAAAGCCGAAGAAGAAGCAGCTTGTTTACATTGGCCCTGTCCCAAATGGCACCCTAAACCCTCACGGTCTTCCTCTGAGTCCGCACTTTCACGACGTAATGCCGCTTTGACTGCTGGGAAGAAGTCCGCTGCGTAGCTCGCACCAGTGCGGGCTCGGCAGAAGTGCACATCGAGGGCACATATCGACCTCAAAGGGGGCGCTCACGAGCACCCTTCTGAGACTTAAAATGACAACTGGGACACCCTGCGGTCTCGTGGACTTAACGGACACGCGCATGTAGCAGCCATTGTAAGTCCACAAGACCGAAAGTGCACATGAAGTGTGCAATTTGGGATAGGGCAATTGTCGGAGGGTGCGTCTCAATCAGCTTCCTAGTTCAGTAGTCAGTGCACTGATAAGGACATAATTCAATGGGCTGACTCCCTGATCAGTGCCCTGACTACTGAACTAAGGAGCTGATTGAGACGCACCGGGAGTATCAGCAGCCGTCATGGCGTCAGATAGCGGCTTTTCTTGCAGCTTGAGTTGTTGTATGTAATACAAATTAAGCATCTCTAGTTGATTACTAGAGTTACATAAGAGACGACCTGGCACTGGAATGCGTTTTTGAAATCATGCCGAGTGCTCGTGGCGCTGTTTTCAGTAGTGGTGGCTCATGCAGACGAGCGCTTCAATCGATTGCTGTTGCGGAGACTATTCATTCCGTTGAAATCACAAAACGAAATGCAGCCTAATGTGTCCCTGTTCTTGATATACAATCACTGATTAACATCTTTGGTTTTAATGAGAAAATAAATAAACTATACACAGCGGATCTATGTATTTATTCACTAACATAAACAATCTCTGCACTACAAAATATTGTGTTATATAGCAGATATAAGGATGAAACTATCATCCCATTTCTGGACACACACACACTCCTATCGCAGATTTTATTTATTTATTGACCTGAGGGAAGGGTTCTGGCAGACCAATCACAGCGCTTGCGGTCCGCGTAGAATTGACGCTTTGTTAAATTTTTGGAGAGGTGCGCGTCAGGGTACGTCGTAGGGTACGCGCGCATCACACAGCCTACAGCGTAGCTGCGGCGTACTCTCGACACAGAAGTATAAATTGGCCTTTAGTAGTAGAGGCTCGCGCGTGACCAAGTAGCGCCTTATCATGCGGGGGTGTTGGGGGGCATTATTGATCGTTGCGTCCGTTGGTGCCAGGTGCATTCTGGGATACCGGTCTGTCTGAAGTCCGTCGTAGGGTATGCGCGCATCACACAGCCTACAGCGTAGCTACAGCGTACACTCGACGCAGAAGTATAAATTGGCCTTAAGTATTAGAGGCTCGCGCGCCACCAAGTAGCGCCTTATCATGCGGGGGTGTTGGGGGGCATTATTGATCGTTGCGTCCGTTGGTGCGAGGTGCATTCTGGGATACCGGTCTTTCTGAAGTCCACACAAAGGTTATTTTCGTAAATGAAAACTGAAACTAAGACTAAAACTATTGGTCAAAAAACATTTTCGTGAACTGAAATAAAATGTAAAAAATCATAATAAATTAAAAACTAAAACTAAACGAAGCTAACAACTCTTACTGAAAAACTAACTGAAATAAAATAATAATTAGCAAAAATAAATATTTGTTTTCGTAATTAATAAGCTATCTTTATTGTGTGGGAAAATCTGACCTGTGGCGGTTGAGGGAGTGTCTGTATATGGTGCTACTGCGCGTGAAGTGAGCTGAGGAGATTAACCGCTGTTCTGTGACACGACGTGTGCAGTGAACACCGCTAGTCCTAAGCAGCTGCTCACAAAGAATGCATTCATGGCAGTGAAATGGGAAATGACACAAGGTAATGAGATGCACGTTGAACTTCTTTTAACTTAAACTCACTGCTTTTAGAATGCCGTTTCATACGCGAAGAGAGACGCAGGTGCAACCGCAACTACAGTAGCAAGTATTTTAGGCACTGTGCGCTTTGCAAGACAGGTTCATCTCAGTGGTCAGTTTTTGAAACAGACATCACAATATCTTGAATAAATACAAATACTTTGAACAAACACTTTTTTTGCCTCCTTCACATAGGTCGACGTCAAGATATATCGTAGATCAAATTGTCTGGCAATGAATAGAGTAGGCTATTGCAGAATCACTGTATCACGATACCATCGATATGATGGACAAAATTGTATTGTAGTTGCGAGTACACCAGAGTGCTATGCAATTATTCTTGCTTCACTAAATGCTGCAAAGTGTCCAGCTTTTTTGATGTTATGGAAATGGCCACCCTATACGAGAGACGAGACCAGACAGTGAAGTGCAGGGAGAGTGTGCTACTTGTAGTGTCTGTGATGATGAGACGCAGGTGCAAGTGATCAGGGCCCGTATTCATAAAGAATCTTAATGCAAAGAGTAGCTCCTAGCGACAAAATTCTAAGAAAATTCTTAGAAATGTGGGCGTTTACTCTTAAAATTAACTAAAAAATCCTTGTAAAGAAAAAAAAGTAATTCAGAAAGCATCTTAACCCTTAAAGACTTTTAAGAGGCTTAAGAGTTTCTTTAGCAGTGGAGAAAATGGCAGACAGACGAAGAGGGAGAAGAAATGTGTTGCAGACAATGGATGACAGTGACTTAATAAGACGCTATAGATTAGATTGTGCAGGGATCATGTTTGTTGCATTAAATCCAACTTTCAAACCACCAATTAAATAGAAATGCCAGCAATCAGTGTAATTGGAAAGAGTGGAACAATTTGCGCTTGTAATTTCAAAGTGAAGGCTTAGAATAGACCCTATACTTAAAAGCGCTCCTTTTTTCCCATTTTTGGACAACCAACCAATCACATAAAGCTGTACTGAAACTGTCATTTGGACCTTGAACCGTTTGGAGCCCATTGAAGTCCATTATATGGAGAAAAATCCTGGAATGTTTTCATCAAAAACCTTAATTTCTTTTCGACTGCAGAAAGAAAGACATGGACATCTTGGATGACATGGGGGTGAGTAAATTATCAGCAAAAGTTTATTTAAAAGTGAACTAATCCTTTAATGCTTTAGTGATAGGATAATTTGTGGTGATGCGTGTTACAGTAGCACATTTTTTACTCGAAGGCCCACCTCCTCTCCGAATCAATACTGCAAGGACCACCGACTCCCACCCCCCATCCTATTTCCCCCTTATTGTTTCCCCATTTTATTATTTTTTTAAAGAAAAGAAATTCAAGATATATTAACATTCAACTTGGAAGTACTTGCTCTGACAGTTCACATACAGTACAATAAGTACATATAAGCACAATTCAACCTGCCATACTAAACAAGACCACAGGGAGATGCCAAAGGGCCGCGTACGGATCCATTCATATTAATAAACACACTAAAATACAATTGAAAAATAAAATAATTTTGAATGTGTGGAAACTTAGCTATCAGAAGTCGATGTCATCAGTGAACAGTTCCTCTGTCAGAACAAGCAATAGGGTCTATGGAGCTGATGCCCGTGTGTATAAACACCACTGATACTCACAAACTTCTCCAAAACACTTCTTTGGCGAGCATCCGTTATAAAACACTCACAGGACATTTATTTTGACTACTACGTGAATATTGAACTGCGTTCATGCAGAAATACAATGTTTTAGCGATCAGTGAGCTGAGACTGCACATACACAGTTTGTTTGGGCATCAATAATAACGTAGGCTACTCGCACGTGCCTAATACATGACTCATGTATGCCACTGTAATCGTCTTTACCTTCATTACAATCGTCATCCAAACAAAACTTTATTCAGTGAGCTGAGAGCGCACCAGCGCACATAGCCTACATGGTTTGTGCATCAACGGACACGCGTGCCTAGAATGTCACTTCAAACGTCTTTACCTTCATTACAGCCATCATCCATCAAAAATTTTTAGCGCTGGTAAGAGTAAAATGTTTATAAGTGGTTTAAACAACCAGATGCATTCACACTTGTCCAGTTTTGTTGGAATTGCGTCCCAGATCACCTTCTGAATTGATTTGTGTGAGTGATCAGATTTAAATCAGCCTCGAAAGATTCTCGGAAGACATTTACTCCTGATCTCTTCACAATATTATAGATACTGTATCTGATCAGAGAACACGAATGAAGTGAACAGATGTAAAAATGCCATAACTCTTGCAGGTGCGCTGAAGGAATGCTCGCTAGTGCTACTGCTGCTGCTGGCGCGGACTCTGAACATTTTTTATTTTGCTGTTTGAGCAAATGGGGACACAACAATATATTTAATGTATACACTCATTCACTGCTATAAAACTATGACGACTTCCACTCTGAGGAACCTGGAAATGTGAAAAGGGTCTATGTTCTTACCGAAAGACTCAGGAGGCGAGAAAAACATTTGGATAAGATTTATTTACAGTTTGTATACAATGAGTATCGAATATATGAAATGATAAAGTTCTTTGGCGTAGGCCCCATCCAATACTCCAAATCCGGAGGGTAGCGGATACTGGCAGTTCCTGCCTGAAGATGAAGGCAGGGGCGGAGCCTACCCCTGATGTGGTGGGGTGGATGCGGGTAAATGCCGGTGGGTTTCTACCCGAAAGACTCAGGAGGCGAGAAAAACATTTGGATAAGATTTATTTACAGTTTTTTATACAATGAGTATCAAATATATGAAATGATAAAGTTTTTGGGCGAACCTTGTTGTGTATACAAACCTTTGATATAACCAAAATATGGTGTTGTAAGCTTTAGCAAGAATACAAGTTTCTGTTTTATTCATAATTGTAAACAGGGGTGCCCTAGAACAGAAAGTCCAAGTGAGACAAAACACTATATTCTATAGCTCTGAAAACAGACAGAGGCATCACAGAGATATCATAGTAGCTATAAAAAAAAAAAAAAAAAAAACGCAGGTAGAGACATACTTACTGGAGTGACACGAAGACGAAAGCACACAATTACTTCTATACAGGGCTTAAAAACGGAAAAAAATATCAATCGGTTCACTCCGAGCAGAATCGATATTATAGCGTTTCGGTTTTTGCGTTCCTCAATAAACATTACTGTTCCGAAAACGGTTTGATATGAAAAAATACCGGTTAATAACGTTATTTAATTAAGCCTATACTTTAAACAAATATGTATAAATTTTAAACAAATATGTATAAATAGACTTATTTTCACTCAATAATAATATAACACATGGTAATTAAACTTGAATATTTATTTAATAACATTTTTAAAACCAGAAATACATGCATTAATTACAAGGCATAAACAGCGGACCTGTTTTAATGGAGCGTTAGACAATCGAAAGTGGCCTCTAATGCCGAATTATTTTCAGAAGAGTGATAACATTCTTTTACATAACTTTTTTTCAACACGACTTGTTTTAAAAAATGCATGAATAAAGAATAAATAAACTGGATAACCATTGCTCTTTTAATGCACCGTCAACTGCTAATTTCAAAGCAAACACTGCGCAACACATTCTTGCATCACATAATCAAATTCAGTCAGCTAATAAAACTTGCATTTAATGCAATATATAACATACCATTTAATACGAAGCATCAACCGTCTATATAGAAAACATTGACCTGTCCTGTATTGGCAATCTGAAAGACTATAGGAAAAATGTTTGATAGATGCTATAGCCTACTTGGATAGGCTTAAACGGAATCCATAAACTATCCTAAATCAGTCTATTTGAGCTTAAAGTCCGTACTGCTTATTTAAACGTTCGAAAAGAATGTCGTCCAATACCTGCAAATTCATTGTAGACCTCAGCGGGGAAAGAAATGTACTTGAGGCATGAAAATGCGCGCTCACACTGACTTGCGTTACCGGTAGATTCATAGATGATGGTGCGCGGGCATTTCACTCACGCTTGATCCGTCAACGTCACATGCTGTACTACTCATTTCATGATTGGTCACTGCCAAATTAAAATATTAAAGAGAACGATAAAATAACGTTATTAACCAGTTAATGGTCATTTCAAATTAACGTTTCTGTTCAGAACGATTCAAATTGATTTTGATTTCGTTTCCGTTTTTGTTCCTCTTAAAATTTCGTTCGTTTCCGGTTTTCGTTTTCGTTCCTTGAACCGGTTCAGAGCCCTGCTTCTATATATGGTCTGTTTGTGCTGAGCCAGATGTAACCAGTATTTTTATGGAAATAAAGCGTATTTATAGCGCAATATGCAACGACAGTTAAAGTATGGTACTCGCTGTAAATTAAGAAAACGAGATTGTAGGAGCAATTTATATTCACCTTTTAGATGTTATATTAGCTATTACTTATTTAGCCACTTGGGGGAGTATTGCACTAGATGCGGCACTTCATGGGAGTTAGGTATATTTACAGGTGTGGCAATCAGTTAGGGAAGGTGTGGATGGCAGGGAACATGCAGTTCTTACGTAGACAGGAGCATCCACTCCACCGACAGCACTTTATTAAAGGTAGTCCATGGGCCAAGTCAGAATTTGGTACCACCTAAGGTGGCAAAATCTCTTTGGTACCAGTTTGTTTCATATACAGTACTAACCTTGTGGCACCTACAAATATAGATTCATGGAACACACTACTTTCTTCAGAAAGATCTCTCACAGAAGGCTTAATAAAATCCACTAGACTAGGTCCACCGGCATCAAGGGTGTATGAGGCCAAATGTATATTTTGTAACAAATGTAGCAAGTATTTGAAAGGTCAAAGGACAAAAGAGAGCCTGACAAAATGCACAGAGTTGAGAGCTGATGTTACAATCAGGAGAGCAGCTGTCAGGAAAGGTGACAACAGCATGGACATAGATGGACAACTGATGACAAAGGTATGCTTAGTTAGTTGTAAGCACAGGTAGGAATACCTGCAAGGCATTTCTGTCTGATGCACTTTCGCTCCAATGCACCAATGGCTGTTCGGGAGCTCATGACCTGCAAGTGTTCACGGATCTGCAAGCTTCCCGAATGTTCCTGTCTTTCCAACAAATTGAAGTGCACAGAAATGTGCATGCTCCAAACAAACTGCAGCAATCAGAGGGAGGAGGAGGATACTGATTTCATGAAACTGGTTGAATATGATGAAGACGATGAAGATGATGATGATGATAAATAAACAGAAACCGTTTGCAATGACAAAATAAGTTTGTGAACAAGGTAGAATTATTTTTGTTTTTCTTTGCAGGACAAGATAAAGATTAAATTAAAGATTTTTTCATTTTTTGGCTCAACGGTTAGTGTCATTGAAGGCTGATTTCTGTTTCGGAAAGTTTTTTTTAGTATGGGTCCACCTGACATAAGCTAGGGCAAAAGGGCGCACGCGAGAGAGCAAATGCATGCCCATTATAGCGCTGTGCTCGGCTTTAGGGATGCCGGCTGCGCTGCAGTTACAGGACGTCACAAAATCAACAATGTCACCAAAGATGTGTTTTTGGTTGTCCGGGACAATCCAAGACAACCCTGTACAGCTTCCCAAAGAACCCAGCGTTAATGGGACCCCTGCATTTCGGCGACGATCGTTTTATAAACAAGGCCCAGTTCAACTCTGGATTTGTAGCTCGTCTAATGCTGAAAGATGGAGCGGTTCCATCGATTAAGGTTGGAAGCAGGCATATGAAGGTATTTTTGGTGCAAAAAAACTGAACACGCGTGAGAGTGGAATTTGTAGCTGTAGATCATATCCACACATGTGTACCAACAAAGTCACAGAGAAAAATATTTTAGGAGTTGTAAACTAGTAGACTTTTTTTCTCACTTACAAACACAACGCAACAGTTACACCTTCACACATTCTTCCCTGCAGGTGCACAAATCCTGTTCTACGAATCACACGTGAAGAAACTCATACACTCACATTTTTGCTACAGTTGCTGCAGTAAATATGGTGCAAAACGCATTTACACACCCGTATCAAAAATGTGAAGTCACAGACAAATTTGGCACATCCGCAAATTAATATGTGAATCCATGTGTAGCAGGCTACAGCTGTCTGGCCAAATGGCAATTCATTTGCAGTGCTGTGAGCCAATCGCGATGGTCGAGTCCCTATATATAAATCGGGACTTTTCGTTTGACAAGTTACGTCATCGACACGCGACTGTTGTCCTGTTTACCTGCCGGCCTATCTGTCTGATGTCTGTCTTGGTCTGCCTGGGTCATCTATTCGATCCTAGCGTTACCAGTAGGAAAAGCTCTGGTTCTTTGTTTCCACTCTTTTAACTTTATGACTGGGGCTTATAGGGAATGTTTTAATTTTAGAATCCCCGTTGCTGTAGTAGCCCTGTTAGCAGCTAAAGTTGTGCCCGGTTATTGGTGACCAGAGCCTGGGGCCGTGACTGGATGCTGTTTCACAAAGGTATGTGACTACGATAATTATTAGATAAATGTTACGGTGAGATGCGTTTACAAGTAGACACTTTTTGTATTTCAGGGAAGGCTTTATAGCCGGGGTGTAGCGGCCAGTGGGCGACATCAGCGCCGAACGCCTGCTGCTTTGCTTACGTTTTTATTCTGATTTGTTTATGTATATAATTGGCTCATGTCAACAACTGTGGCTGCCTTTTTCACCCGGGACCTAGAATAAGTGGAACCGAGGTTTGCTTACATTAATCGGCAGCTTCCTGGTGAGCTCGGTCTTCCTGTTATACCGTGAACTGGTTTCATTCAGCATCATATGACCAGTTTCATGGTTTAAGTGTGGAGTGTTGGATGGACTGACACCATTAACTGTTATTATTTTGGTCTATATTTTATAGGCTCAGTGTTTTGTGTGTTTATTTAAACTCTTGTAGGGAGGCTTTTTGTTTGCTGCTGATATACAAGAGTATTATTCTGATTCATTTGGGTTGATTATTGTTTTGTTTTGTCTACCCCGATCAAAGATCGTTAAGCCAGACGGCATTTTTTGCCCCATTGTGCTGGCTGGGCTATGATAGTTTGTTTGTTTAATTTGTATTTTGCTTTGTGATTCAATTGCTATCCATATCTTTAACCCTAGTACCATCTTGGGTTTAACAGTGTTTTGCAATTGTTGTGTGTGGTTTTGGTTGATTTTCACGTGCTTGTCTTTTGTCTAGGTGCTGAAGACCGCCAGTGGGAACAGTGCCCCTTGTGGTGGTGGGTCCCTTGGTGTGTGCAGTGGCGGTGCATTCACCAAATGTGATTATTTCCCTTGCGGTGCGTGTGTGTGAAATTTATCACGTGTGAGTGGGGTGTTGTGTTATGGACGATCATTGCTCGGGCCACTAGCCTCCCACTGGTAAGTTTCAGCCCTAGCTTCACCTCGTGTGTGTGTGTGTGTGTACATTGTGATTAGAGTATATTGTGTGTTTGTTATTTGATTTGGTGTCAATTACATTCTATTCTCTGTGAAATTCGTACTATGTTTGTTGTGAAATCTTGAATGTTTGGAGTGTATGGCTCCATGGGTTGTACATTTTTATAAAAAGTAAAAGAAGAGAAATTAAAATATTATTTTTGTACTTGACCACTGTCTCTGGCTGATCCTTGCACGAACCTGAATGTCTTGTTAGCGAAAAACCATTAAATCTTTGGGTGTAAGTCCCATCGTGGCGTAGTCTGCTATTTGTCTGGGTCTAAGCCCAGCTATATATATATTCCCCCTGCCACACATGCAATGAGAGTTGCACTTGTAGAATATTTGGTCACAAATGTATTTATTTTCTTGGATATTTTTCTAACACAGTCACAAGTCCAATCACTACAACTGCTTGAATCTGCTGCTACGAGTCTCAAACACAGTTTTTTCGCCTTCAAATGACAAGTTCTGCGCGCTCTCACTTTTGCACCATATTCTACGTGAAATGTGGAGCAAAAGAGATTTGTGCATCTGTGAGGCAGCGGTTCAGAGAGCAGAGAATTTAGGCCAATCAGAAGAGCTCTTTTAAACCTTTCTACCTTTATAATAAACGGGAACACCACCCAAAGAGAGCTAATGCCTGGACAAAGGATCTTTTTGCTACTGAAAGACTGAGAAAACTTGCATAACGCCAAGTTGACTGGTGGAAAACAATTACTCACTGAGAGGACACTTTTTCGCAGACGACATCACACAGAGCGAAACAACTGAAAATAGCCTTAATTTATATGTATTTCCCTTCTCCTTTTTTCCCACATCCCACTCAACTTCATGCTGAGAGATCACCCAAAATCTGTGTTATTTGGATGTAGGTTCTCACTGTACAATATTTTATGTGTTTGATATCATTTGAAATGTCTCAGTGTGACTGGTACAACAATCTCGTCCCCACAGACGTATTCAAGAAGTTAATAAGAGTTTTTAGAGCTTTGAGATATTTTGCATATTATGATGGGTGTGGCTTTTGGAGCCATTTGGTCTCTTGGACCTTGGACCTTGATCCAATTTAAATTCCCTTTGTTATCATGTATTTCCATTTGAAAGAGGTTTCGGTTTGGTCTGAGTTACTTAAAACGAGGTAGTAGTGAGTTCGGGGCGCGAATGCTCTGTGTTACGTAATATTCAGAAAGTCAGGAAATCTTTCAGTCTTTAGGCTATTTTGGATTATTTGATGTTATGTACGAATTATCTTTGAATTGATTATGTAATTGGCATTATACATTTACCTGGCTGTTAATAAAATTGTTACATTTTGACCTATTCTGATTTACTCTGGAATGATTAATTATCTCAGATTGTGAAACGAATATAATTTCAACAAAGGGTTAAAACGGAATGATTAAATGTATGACTAACTATTAAATATAAATGACCAAAAAAACAATTGGCATTCTATCCTAAATTCGACAATATGATAAATGGAGTCAGATAAAGAATATTATAATTAAATCCATTTTGCCCAGTTGAAACACTGAATGCGCAGCGATCTTCAACCGCAGCTCATTACCGGCATTGGAATGAGATTTTAGCGACCTTACACTTTGCGTTGAGAACACCATGCCATCCATGATATAGGATAGCCTCCACAGAGATTTAAACGAAAAGACTGTGAGCTATAAAACAATGATCAGTTTTCTGTCAATGAATGTATCCAAACAGTTGCTCACCTTTTAACAAGTAGAATTAGGTACTGCTCCTTTAAGGTGGAACACACTCTCTCACTCATCGGTAGATGGAGCGCGAGCTGTGAACATCGTATGTATGCGTTTAACATTTATGTTGCTCTTTACCCTGTTTATTCTCTTTTCAGTAAAGCAGTTGTTAGTAGAGTGTTTTGCAAACTGCCCCATGTGTGCGTGGGATCGACGACGCTGATAATAAACCCCTGTGAAATATCCGATACGTGAGTTTTGCTTTTTGCTACAACCATTCAGGCCAGCTATCCTGCCTCTCTGTGTAAAGCATTACAAGCTGTCTAATAAAACACATACTATATTAAAGAGTCTTTGGTGTCGGTTTTAACAAAATAAACTGGCAATCGAGGGTAACGCAGGTATGATGTCATTGATGGGGGATGCACAGACACAATCCTGTTTGAAATCAGTTATTTCTCTAGATTTAAACATTCTTGGAAACATTTAGGATAATGCAAGTCACAAGTCACCAGAATATGACATTGTTCTAGTGGTTTTTTGTATGTTTTAATCCAAAAATGTATGTGTTGTGTCTTTAATCTTTAATTCATCTTTAATTCGAACAGAGCAATGCACTGATGTCAGTTCTGCTTTGAGCTTTTCTAAAATAAAATACGATCATTAACAGTAACCTGTGTCAAGCGAATCATTACTAGGCATTATATTACGACCCAAACAATCAACACAAACGAGCAATCAGTGTTTCATTCTAATGCGTGAGACTGCACTGTGTAGTCTTGACATTGCTGTATGCAAAAAGAGTAAATGCTACACCCAATTAATATCAGAAGTGCATGAACATATACGTATCACTGAGATGAATGCTGATGAAGTGATAACGTCAGAATGGTGACGAAGATTGCAGCCGTGTCTTTGATAGCAGGCCCTGAGTCCTAATGAAAGTGATTGCTGAAACAAAAACGAAAAAAATCCGCGAAGAGAGGACTGCATGCTTCTGAAATCTGAAACATGAGATTTTGCTCTTGTTGTGACAAGGGAAGTAGAAACTTGAGTCTGTTACCGCGAAGCTCAATGAACAATCGGAATGATGACATGGACTTAAAACGCCACTGTTGCATTTAGCATTATTAATGTTTTAACTTTATGTAAGACCATCAATCGAAAAGGATCGTCAACTGTGAATGCCGGCGTCAGTATCTGCGAATGTAGTAATGGGTGGGAACAGAACCCATTATAAATAAATAAATTTTATTTAACAGCTGTGGTGGTGGTTATGGCATATATATCGTACTACCATCTGGCAGCATCCTTCCATCCCCTATAGTAATCCGTTTTCAGAAAGTGTGATGATGGGAATATGAGTGTCATCAATGCGTCCAACCACTGGAAATCCTAAAGGAAATACTAATTATTAGGTTACTTCTAGAGGTTTATCAAGTGAACGTCAGGATCCTGTATAAAAGGACATGCCATTTTTGTCACTTTGCAGTGTCCTCATGAGGAAATATGAGCAATGAATGTACCTGCACTGCAAAGAATGCAGATCATGTCTCAAGATGGCGCCGAGGATGGCTGCTGCGTTGCGAGCTCCGATGAATCATTGTAGTTTTTTGTTTGTTCTGTTTACAGTTTTTGTGTTTTTTGTCTTGGATGTTGTCTGCCTTACTACGTACGACAGACAGACACTTTTGGACATTGGTTCGGCAATCGCACACCGAAAACCGGACTTTAAATTCTTCAACGACGACACGCTGTTTACAAACACGGCAGCGGAACCTTTTGTGTGCGCAGCCCGACCGCGCAAACGCAGCCGGAGACGGGGGAAGAGAGCCGGCGTGCTCATCAGAGTAAGACGCCGCGCAAACCGACCCCCGCTTCCCAGTATTTTACTAGCAAATGTTCAGTCTCTGGACAATAAACTCTGCGAGCTGAGAGCACGGATCTCTTTCCAACGAAAGACGAGGGACTGCTGCATTATCTGCCTTACAGAAACTTGGATGTCCGCTGAGATTCCAGATTTGGCCATCGAAACCACGGGGTTCTCCGTGCATCGAATGGACAGAGAAAAAGATCTCTCAGGGAAAAGCAAAGGCGGGGGTGTATGTTTTATGATCAACAGATCCTGGTGTGATCAGAGGAACGTACATTCTATCAAGTCTTTCTGTTCTCCTGATCTGGAACTTCTCATGGTTCTGTGCCGACCATTCTGGCTACCGAGGGAATTCACCGCGGTCATCATCACAGCTGCGTATATTCCCCCACAAGCCGACACAGACCGGGCACTAAAGGAACTGTATAGGACAGTGAGTGAGCAGGAAACCGCGCATCCTGAGGCTGCGTTTATTGTGACCGGGGACTTTAACAAAGCCAACTTCAAACGCATTGCACCTAAATACCACCAACATGTTAGCTTCAACACGCGAGGGAACCGAGTTCTGGACCACTGCTACTCTCCCTTCAAGGATGGTTACAAGTCCCTCCCGCGCCCACCATTTGGCAAATCAGATCACGCTTCCATTCTCCTTTTGCAGAGGCAGAGGCTGAAACAGGAAGCACCCGCCCTCAGAACCATCCAGTGCTGGTCGGACCAATCAGATTCTATGCTACAGGACTGTTTTGATCACGCGGACTGGGAGATGTTCCGGTCGGCCTCTGATGACGACATCGAGGTCTACGCTGATAGCGTAACGTGTTTCATCAGGAAGTGCGTAGAAGACGTTGTTCCGACCAAAACAATTCGGTTGTACCCTAATCAGAAGCCGTGGCTAAATGGGGATGTTCGCGCGGCACTCAATGCGCGGACCTTCACTTTTAACTCCGGTAATGCGGAGGAGCATAAACAAGCAAGTTATGCCCTCCGGAAAACCATCAGAGCAGCAAAACGCCAGTACAGGGACAAGATTGAAGGACAGTTCAACACCACCGACTCCAGAAGCATGTGGCGGGGAATTAACACCATCACGGACTATAAAGGGAAAACAAACTCCACCGTGAACACCGCTGCCTCTCTCCCGGACGAGCTCAACACCTTCTATGCTCACTTTGAGGGAACTAACACCGCCCTCGCGGAGAGAGAGCTCGTGGCTGAAGATACAGAGGTTAGTTCACTCTCCGTATCTGTAGCGGATGTAACCCGATCCTTCCGGCGGGTGAACGTCCGTAAAGCCGCGGGTCCAGACGGCATTCTGGGCCACGTCATCAGAGCGTGCGCGCACCAACTGGCTGGAGTTTTCACGGACATTTTTAACCTGTCCCTCTCCCTGTCTGTGGTCCCCACATGCTTCAAAACGTCCACCATTGTTCCTGTACCGAAGCAATCAAAAACACTCTGCTTAAACGACTGGCGTCCTGTTGCTCTGACCCCCATCATCAGCAAATGCTTTGAGAGACTAATCAGAAACCACATCTGCTCTGTTCTCCCCCCCTCACTGGACCCACTGCAGTTTGCATACCGCACAAACCGCTCCACTGATGATGCCATTTCATCTACAGTTCACACTGCTCTCTCCCACCTGGAAAAGAGGAACACATATGTGAGAATGCTGTTTGTAGACTACAGCTCAGCATTCAACACCATTGTGCCCTCCATACTTGACGGGAAACTCCGGGCTCTAGGCTTAAACAGCTTGTTATGCAGCTGGATCCTGGACTTCCTGTCAAACAGACACCAGGTGGTCAGAATGGGCAGTAACATCTCCTCATCACTGACTCTCAACACTGGAGCCCCTCAGGGCTGTGTTCTCAGCCCACTCCTGTACTCCTTGTACACACATGACTGTGTGGCAACCCACAGCTCCAATACCATCATCAAGTTTGCTGACGATACGATGGTGGTAGGTCTCATCACTGACAATGATGAAACGGCCTACAGAGAGGAGGTGCACACTCTGACACGATGGTGTCAGGAGCACAACCTCTCCCTCAACGTCAGCAAGACCAAGGAGCTGGTGGTCGACTTCAGGAGGAATGAGAGAGAACACCGCCCCATCACCATCGATGGAGCACCGGTGGAGAGAGTCAGCAGCTTCAAGTTCCTCGGTGTCCACATCACAGAGGAACTCTCATGGTCCGTCCACACCGAGGCCGTTGTGAAGAAGGCTCATCAGCGCCTTTTCTTCCTGCGATGGCTGAGGAGGTTTGGAATGAACCGCCACATCCTCACACGCTTCTACAGCAGCACCATAGAGAGCCTGCTGACTGGCTGCATCACCACCTGGTACAGCAACAGTACCGCCCGCAGCCGCAAAGCCCTGCAAAGGGTAGTGCGCAAGGCCAGCTGCATCATCGGAGGTGAGCTTCCCTCCCTCCAGGACATTTACGCCAGGCGGTGTGTGAAGAGAGCTCAGAGGATCATCAGAGACTCTAGCCACCCGAACCATGGGCTGCTCTCACTGCTGCCATCAGGCAGGCGGTACCGCAGCATCAGAACACGCACCAGCCGACTCCAGAACAGCTTCTTCCCACAAGCAATTAGACTACGTAACTCCTGATCCATCAGTATCATAACACACACTGGACAGAATATCACTCAGCACAACCCACTGTAGATACACACACATTATATACACATTTATTTATCATATAGCATCTATTGCACTTTGGATTTCAATTTGTGAATAATATTGTATACTATACATTTTATATTATTATTATTATTATTATAGCGTAATGTATATTGTTTAGTGTATGTTTAGTGTATATTGTTTAAAGTATACACGGGTTTCCTGTTTACAAACATTACAGGGTGCGTGCGCATCCTGGAGGCAGAAAGACAGATCGCTGAGCTGGTCCGCTACTGCAACAACCTTAAGTATTGAAGCTTTCCTTATTGTTTGTATATAACTGCTGACTCAATAAAACGTGATTTTAGTTGGATCTGTTTGTCTGTCTTTAATTTTGCAGTGTTGCTGTGATACATGTATGAATGATCATGTCAGGCTAGTAATGTAATCAATTGATCAAACATCACAGATACAGTTATTAATAAGCACTGGCTCTGTTGGTACAATTAACCACGCAGCAACTCCTTGGCATTTTGACTTTCAGACACGCCGCTGCTAACCTACAACACGCGAGATCTCTTCTTTCTGCCTCTCGGTTGCGTGCGCAAGCAGTGATGACGTCGCCGAGAAATCCATGTATATGTATATTGTAAGTATGTGTATATTGTTTAAAGCTGTGAGAACTACACTCACATTGTGTAAATTATTTATTGTTTATTGTAGTGTACACTGTGCTGTGAGTAATTGTGTGCGCATCAGATGTGTAATCTGTTGTTGCTTAAATGTTGTACATGTCATGTCATGACTACTATGTTTGCTCGGAACTGCACCTAAGAATTTCACCTACTGTTGCACTTGTGCATATGTTAGAGTGACAATAAAGTGATTTGATTTTGATTTGATTTGAAAGAATGCTTTTCTTACTTTGTATTTTTGTCAAGTGGCAGATAATTTAACTTGTTTTAAGTAAACTTTGCTTACTTTAGATTTAGATTTAATTTATATATTTTTTTATATTTGTACTTGAAATACGACAAAATTCTACAAAAAAAAAACATTTGTGCAGTTTGAATGAATGAATAAAGTATTTAAACACTGCTGGCGCTTTAAAAAGGGGGAGGAGACCAAAATAAACTCTGGGTTTACCAAAGAAAACCTCCGCCAGACCAGGCTGAGGCATGGATCTAGGTGCAGGGTTTAATCAAGAAACAAGTATACAAACGAAAGGAAACATGGAGAACGTCTCCGGTTACGTATGTAACCTAGGTTCCCTGAGAACAGGGAACGAGACGCTGCGTCAGCTGACGCTACGGGGAACGCCTCCAGCATGACAGGTGTCTGAGCTACTATCGAATCACGGCAATCCTATTGACTGGCGACATCCTATGATGTCATCAAGGTGCGACCAGGAAGTATATAAGGGCGCCTTGCAAACATGACACCGGCTTTTCGTCTTCAGGGACTGTTTGGCAGGCAAGCCCTGAGGCATGGCAAAGTGATGCAGCGTCTCGTTCCCTGTTTTCGGTTGTGGCAGGGCAGGCATGACGTGAACGAAATCAGGCGTAGCAGGCATGACTGAACTAACCCAGACATGACACTAGGGGCATGGAGACACTCTGGTGTGGTGGGTACTGTGGAATGGCGGGGCTCCTCATCCACCGTTTCCACAGTAAATGAGGATCCACCCAACTGAAGGGCATAATCGATATATTCCTCCAGGGACCAGTGGATTTTCCCTCCTGGCAGCTGGGAGCAAATAAGGAAATTTTTAGATTTGGGTTGAATGAACCTAAGCTCCATATCGTTAAAATCAACCAGATGGAATACTGATGGCAAGCGAAGATGAACCCAAGTGCAGTTTATTTACAAACAAGGTGACAAACAGAATCCATGATAACTTGACTTGAAACATAAACAGACTAGAACAGACTTGACTTGAAACAGACTTGACTAGAACAGACTTGACCTAAACCATGACAGACACTCGCCAACAGTGGTTTACAGGAAACAATACTTGACAAGGGACACATTAAAAAAAAAATTAAGTCACTGAAATAAAGCCATGAAACCCATGCTGAATTTTTGTTCACAAGACTTGATAACTGGATCACGTAGGCTAGATTTTTTGCTTCAAGATTATGTATTCACATAAAACAATATACTGGTTTAAAATTTGTAAGATATGTTTTGTGTCAGGAAGGCTTATGCGGGAGGGTGTGAATAACTGTTAATATTGATGTTTTTCACACCAAAGACCCATCCCCTAATCCTAATGGCCCTAAATAAACTGAATGACTGTGGGGGAACTAGAACAAAGAATGTGAAGAGATTAAAAGAATGGCTTTTTGAATTGTTTGTATTTATTTACAACACAACATAACAAGGGACAAAAAGAAGGGATAATCATGGTTATTTATAAGGGACACTCAAAATGTATAAAAGGCTCTCGGATATAAACACATTTGTTTTGCTCAACATGCACAATCTAATCCTAAAATTAATTTTAACATCATAGAAATAAATGTCAATTGTTACAAACAAACCAACTAAAGCTTTTGTAGCATTATACACTACAGTTCAAAAGTTTGGGGTCAGTAAATAAAAAAAATAGTGCTGGGCAGCGATTAAAAAAAATTAACTAATTAATCACATTTTTTTCTGTAATTAATCGCGATTAATTAAATAAAAAATTTAATTTTTTTATATTTTGATATTGTAATAATTTCAGTTACTCTCCAAATGAATGTATAAACAATTTAAAGACAGCATATTTTAAATATGTGTTGTATTGTCATCTTTTTATGAATGAAGGCCAGTATTACTGATACTAAAGTCTCTATGAAACATTAATGACGTTACATTACAGTATAACTGAAAGCTGCCAATTTCAACATTTATTAGGCTTTAAAAAAACAACTTTTAATTTAAGTGAACTTAAAACAATCTTTACATAAACCCAAAATAATAAATGTTATATTTACCCATGGCCTTCCCTGTTATACATATACAGAAATGTAATAGTTATCAAACACCTTTCTTAACTACATAAATAATAAATGAAATATAGATCAATAATCATTAAAGCTACACTTTTCGCTGTTCCCGTTGTTCTTTGATGAACATTAAAGACAGGCTTCATCAGTGCTACTGTCACTTTAAGAACAGCCACAGCCGAACATGACGCAGGTCTCACGCGCTGTCCCGCGCATCTCATTTCCTCACAACTCTTTAAGTTCATTTAAGACGTTATTTAACTAATTTAAGACTGCTAATATGAGAATACTCAAAATCCTCTGTGTTATTGTTTGTTCAAGAGCAAAAGAGAACTCGATGTGAGCAGGAAACTGACGCGAGTCTATCTATGCGTCGAATGTGTGTGTGTGTGTGTGTGTCAGAGTGTCCCTTGATTAGCTGACATGAGACGTATCGTCTAAGGTTACGTATGTAACCTCTGTTCCCTGAGAACAGGGAACGAGCGCTGCGTCTAGCTGACGCTATGGGGAACGCCCTCGGCGTGACTGGTGTCTGAAGCTACTATCGAATCACGGCAAAGTCTTTGACCGACGTCAGCCCATGACGTCATCAACGTGCGACCCGGAAGTATAAAAGGGCGCCGTGCCAACACATACACATCTTCTCGTCTGAAGGGACTGTATGGCAGATAGGCCCTGAAGCATGGCAACGCGACGCAGCGCTCGTTCCCTGTTCTCAGGGAACAGAGGTTACATACGTAACCTTAGATGTTCCCTTTCGAAAGGGAACTCTCGCTGCGTCTAGCTGACGCTATGGGGAACGATATACCAACGCCGCCATGCTGAGGGGAGTGTCTGCCCATTGGCAGTGACAACTGTCAACACAAGTAATTCATAGAAAAAAAAAAACCTGAGCGATTCCCCCTCAGGTCCCTGGGCTGACAGTGACAGCACTCCCTACGGTCATAGCCCAAGCTACACAACTAAACGGAACCCTAACGCACTGCGTGGGGTTCCATCCAGACAGCTCGAAGGCCCGGGACCACTACTTCCACCGAAGGGGTCCCTTTAAGGGAATGTGGCTAGGGGACCCGAAGGAACCCCAGCCAGTCACTACCCGGGAAAAAAGTTCTCCCGAGTGCCACCAGGGAGGCTTGACCTGGTGCCCTAAGTGTTATGGACACTTCGGTTTAGCCAACCCTGTCTGTTCAAAACAGAGCCTCTGGATGGTGCCCAAGGGGCGTCCAAGCTAAGGGACTGAAACACTGGCAGTCCTACTTAGCCCGGAACTCAGAGACGGGTTATCCAAGAGAGCAATACTCAGCGTAGTGCTTTTCAACCCTTGCTATCGAGGGGAGTCTGCCTGCTCAAATCAAGGATCTACCAGGTGCTTGTGTTTCAAAGCAGTAGGGAGGCCGAAAGGGCCTTAATGACTGATCTAACAGGGAGGCCTCATGAGAGGCCTACGACCGTCTGACCAGGCTCAGGCGGCTGAGCACTCATAGACGACCCTCATTGAGGGGAGCAGCTGAGCCTGCCTGGCGAGTAACCTCCAGCTGTAGGCCCAACTACCACAAGTTCTCACAGAGAACTGGTAATCAAGTGCCTAGCTCAGGAACTTCACCTTCAAGGAGGCCCTGCGGGCCTACTACTTGATAGCGGATATTCCAGGGAGGCCTATAGAGGCCTACTACCTAACCGCAAGCCATGCTGGAAACCAAGCATCCTGGCTCGGGACTCCGTCCTCAGGGAGGCCTAGTGAGGCCTACTACCTGACAGCAATACCGCCAATTTTAGCGAAGCATGGTCCTGCTGAGGTTACCCTTGTTTTCTCAAGGAGGCCTAATGGAGGCCTACTACTTGACAGTCAAGCTACGCAGGCTAGTCGGGCATCCTGTTTAAGGAACCCATCCTCAAGGGAGGCCTATTAGGGCCTACTACCTGATAACCAGCCTTTAGGGAGGCCTGGAGAGCCCTACTACCTGTTTGCAATACGTGCTAACTGTTTCAAATGACTGGGTCCCAGGAACACCTTAGGGAGGCCTGATGGGGCCTACTACCTTGTTCGAGTGACCACAATCTGGGAGCTCACCCTCCGGGAGGCCTATTGAGGCCTACTACCCGACAGTCAAGCTACGCAGGCTTTTCGAGCATCCTGATTAAGGAACTCGCCCTCAAGGGAGGCCTATTAAGGCCTACTACCTGATAAGCAGCCTTTAGGGAGGCCTGGAGAGGCCTGCTACCTGTTTGCAATGCGTGCTAACTGTTTCAGATGACTGGATCCCAGGAACACCTTAGGGAGGCCTGATGGGGCCTACTACCTTGTTCGAGTCAGGGAGGCCTATTAAGGCCTAGAATTAACAGCAGGCTTTCAGGGAGGCCTGATGAGGCCTACAACCTGCCTCTGAGAGTGACCACAATCTGGGAACTCACCCTCAGGAAAGCCTAGTAAGGTCTTAGAGTCAACAGCAGGCCTTCAGGGAGGCCTGATGAGGCCTACAACCTGCCTCTGGTAGTGATCACAACCTGAGAGCTCACCCTCAGGGAGGCCTAGCAAGGCCTTACAACTAACAGCGGGCCTTCGGGGAGGCCTGATGAGGCCTACAACCTGATAGCCTCCAGGCTAGCTGTCCTGATGCGCACATCGGTACATACCTCCAGTGAGGCCTGGTTTGAGGCCTTCCAACTGATAATGCGCCTTGTTCAAGAGGCCTACTGAGGCCTACAATTGACAGCCGACCTTCAGGAGAGCGTAATTACCCCTTTTTAACCTGATAGCCAGCTAGGCTAGTAGTACCCTGATGCTTAAGCATTGTCACCTGCCTTACTAGAGGCCTGATAAGGCCTACCACTGTCACCGTTTAATCTTGAAAACGGTGCAATCCTTCCTGCTAACTGGGACAGACATATTTGCAAAATGTGGGTTGTAGTAACATTAGACCCTACGGCTCGTTTTCATGGAGGCCTGCTGAGGCCTAACACATGATAGCTACCCATTATGGGGACCCGTTCCAGGGAGGCTTGTAAAAGCCTACAAGCTGTACGAGTTTCGCAAAAACGAGAAATAACTGCCAGACAAACAAACTGACTGCTATTTAAACCAACGACTCCCATGCCTCCGATCTAAGTGGTGTACAACCAAAGGTGACGGTGCCTCAGCAACGCGCCTCCTTCATCCACATACCGACTGACGCCGTAGCGCTCAGCTGTAACAGAGACAAACTAATCCAACCTGCAGTGGCTTAGGGAACCGAAGACAATAGTAACCCTAAGCGGTAGACAAACACTACATTCTATCAGAAAAGTGTGCTACCGCCTAGTAATCCGCAAACATTTCAAAGAAAAGAGCGGCGGCCTAAACACTACTCTCAATATGAGAGGAGGCCCATCTTCTGATAACCATAAGCGGTGGCCTATCTGGCGCCATCTTGACCAACCAGGGAAAGCCAACACACGCTCACATACACAGCCCAGAGGATGGTGCTGTGTTAAAGCCTAACTAAGCAGGGGAAAGACAGTTCTCTCTGATGAATACCCAACTCTATACAGGAACCTGGGGTCTGTAAGAAATACATATTTTTAGTATAACACACAAAAATGACCACTCTCACCTGCGGCATGCTGAGCGAAGACTCATTGTGCGGTTCTCACCACCATGTTCTACCGCCCTTGAATGCCTGAAAGGGGCGTTCTCACTGAGCAAGTCCGGGCGGGCCATCAGAACATAGTTCTACTCTACCATAGGCCCGCCTCAGGCCTGATGTAAGAAGCGCCTGGGTAAAAATCATAAAAAGACATTAAAAAGGAAAAAGGAGAGGGCTATGATGTAATCGCCCTCAAGGGAAGTGATCCGTCACCAACGCCTTCGTTGAGAACGTTTGTCCTGGATCACCTCCCTTAGATCCTTTTTCCCGCGGGAATCCCGTCTCCTCTGTACCCTGCTCCTCCAAGGAGGGGGGGGCACGAGAGGAGACGCTAGCACTCTGGTCCTGCCTACGGTCCTCAGACCATGAAGGACCAGGTCCCGCCTGCCTGGGTGGGGGCGCGGATCTCAGCGGTATGCATGTCTTAAATGCCGCTGAGCGCGCCTTCGCCTCCCTGAACTTTCCAACCACCGCCTCCACGGAGGTGCCGAAAAGTTCAGTAGGCGAAACGAAGAGAAAACCCTTTTCTTTCTCCCCGATATCAGCCAGGCCCAACCACAGATGCCTCTCCGTAACCACCATAGCCGCCATAGAGCGGCCAATAGCAGCAGCAGTCTGCTTGGTGGCCCGGAGAGACAGATCTGTGGTGCGGCGCAGCTCAGCAACCGCCTCAGGGGACAGCCCGGCCCCCTGGTCGAGATCCTCCAGCAGGTCCGCCTGGTACGCCTGAAACACCGCCATGGTGTGAAAAGCAGCACCAGCCTGACCCGCTGCCGTGTATGCCCCTGCCATTAAAGCACAACGTGATTTAGAAAGGCAGAGTTTGAGCTCTTCAGTGTTGATGCCCACGAAATGCGAGAAAAGTTCGCAAACTTTCCTCGCCAGTCGGTAGCCTCAACACATATCCATATTCCCCTATCCCCTCGACATCAGCGAAGTTAAAACGCTGATGTTGATGAACATTGGGTAGAATATGGATTCTTCCATGCCCTCTCGATCTCTGTAAGAAGATCAAGAAGGAATGGAAGGCTCATCTGAGCTGATGGTTTATGGCCAAGGAGAAATCGATCGTGCAATCTATCACGAGCGATCTCTCCTCTAACGCGCCAACATGGCAGCAGCAGCCTGCCCGCAGCACGTTCCATAACATTCATCAGCTCAGCATACACGGTCAAGGTGGCTGAGAGGATTCATACCACTCTCACCAGCCATCCCTAAGAGCACTTGCTGTTTAGTCTCGTTAGCCGCCAGATCGTCGCGACGATCGGCGAGCTGCATCTGAGAACCCATGATGTATGCCAACGCTCAGCCTCAGCTTGAGCGGGGCAGCATCATCCAGTCCCAGATGCCAAACTTTCTTCCCTCAGGAAAAAAGCCAGACTAGAGTGGAGCGATCTCAGATTGAAAACCGCTCACACTCACACACAAACAACTTCAAATGAACTTGACTGTGCATGCTCTTGATCCCAGGCAGTAAATACACACTCGTGTGTATTAAAAATTGAATTTGTTTTACCTTAACTCGTATAGCAGTTCAAACAGACAGTCCCTGAAGACGAGAAAGATGTGTATGTGTTGGCACGGCGCCCTTTTATACTTCCGGGTCGCACGTTGATGACGTCATGGGCTGACGTCGGTCAAAGACTTTGCCGTGATTCGATAGTAGCTTCAGACACCAGTCACGCCGAGGGCGTTCCCCATAGCGTCAGCTAGACGCAGCGAGAGTTCCCTTTCGAAAGGGAACCATACAGACAGGACACTGACACACACACACACACACACACACACACACACACACACAGGACATTGGCATACAGCGCGTTCTCTTGTATCTTGTCGCTTGGAAGCATTTACATGAATAGGAGCGTGATGATCATGTAACGCTAAGCAAAAATGGATATAAAAACGGACGCTGCGTTATTTGCGTTAAATATTTTTAATGCGTTAAGCTGAAAAAATTAATCGCCCGCGTTAACGCGTTAATTTGCCCAGCCCTAAAAAAAAAATTAAAAAAAGTAAAAATTACAGCATTACACTGAAATAAAAAGCTTTTGTAACTTTTGACACATGTAATGCATTCTTGATGAATACAACTATTTCTTAGTTTTATTAATAATTAATATTTTTTATTTTATTAATAATTTTTAAGAAATAGTTTTATTCAACAAGAATGCATTACATGTGTCAGTTACAAAAGCTTTTTTATTTCAGTTTATTGCTGTTTTTTTTTACTTTCTATTCATCAAAGAATCCTGAAAAAAATGTACATAACTGTTTTCAACATGGATTTCTAATTACAGTATCACCGAGAATGTCATAATGATTTGTTTGCAATATAATCTACGAATGCACATACACAAACAGATGTTCCTGCCACGTCTGACGTTGCTAAGCTTTTTCATCTCGCTACACATAGACGTGCCAGGGATAAACGCACAGCATGAGCATGACGATGACGTTGCTTTCTATTTGAGCGCGTTTGTTGCGTGTCTACATTTAACCCTTTAGGCGCCAGAGGTTTTTTTTAAAACGTTCGATTTTGACATCTTAATTTGAAAAGGCTATATCTTAAAAGTAGTGGTGCAACGGATCACACAACTCACGGTTCGGATCGAACTACGGATCATGAGTCACGGATCGGATCATTTTTCGGATCAGAATAAAAGGGGGAGGAGACTATTTTTATTTGCTTTCCATTTATTACATGAAAACTTTTGGTGTTAACATAACCTATATGGTTTATAGGTTAACAAGAAACTTTTGGTGTTAACAAAAATAAAATAAATATATAACCATCTGAATAAATCAAATTTGACTAAAAACAACCTGAGACGTGAAAATGGGCCTGAGCTGCTTCTTCTTTTTTTCTTTTTTTAAAGAGATTATGATGTCAACATTCTCTGGGGAGAGAGTAGACCTCTCACACTTGTCAGCATTGCAATTCTCTTTGTAGGCCTATACACTATTTTATAGATATCATGTTTAAACGCACTACACTTAAACAACGTTTTATTGAATTCATTACTTTGTATTTATATAGCCTAGTACCTACTTTAGATGTATATATTACGTTGCTCATGCAAATTGCAAAACAGACAATAGACTATGTTAAAATAACAAACATTTTAAATTAACTTACGCTTTTCTTTCGTTTTTAAATCTTTTTAAAAGAAATCCTGCAGGTCATAAAGAACTTTGTTTTTGCACCTCCAAGAAAGGACAGGTGCTCTCCATTATTTCTCCTTGTTTACTTAAAGGCCGTTTTCCTTGCTTTACTCGAGGCAAAAAGCCATGTGTTGACTTTAAAACCAAGTAGACGTTACATTATGCATCTGTGGTGGAATTGCTAGATTTTTGCATCGATACATGTTTGTTTTAAAGCAGATGCGCTGTCACTTTAATTCAGCGCCAGCACATCAAAAAATAGACTCTGTGCGGAAACGATCGCAGCACAGCTGTATGGCCACGCGCTCCTGGAGCGCACCTGACGGACCGAAGCCGCGTGCAGTGAAAAGCTGTAGCCTATCCGTTAACAAGGGTACGGAAAAAATATGCACCGCATACGCATGGCAAACGGAGTATCTGTGAAACGGGCGTCAGCAGGTGCCATTATGCTCGATGTATGCGCCACTTTCATACGGCTTTCTCGTGCCACAGTGCCTACATACTGTTACAGTTTTGTCCACACCCTTCTTCCGTCATCATTATATTTTACGGGGAAGCCAAAATGCTCCCATACATGCGATTTGAATCATGCGGGAGGCTTTTCAAGTTCAAGTTCTACTTCTCCGCTAGCCACTGCTGACTGATTAACATGCCCTATTCACGTGAACACATGTGTTTCTCTGAAACTCAGCATCGAGTTTAAAGGAACGAGATCACTTAAAAAGCAATATTGGCAGAAAAACTGTCTTTTAGTCTGCGATCGCTAAACAATTCAGATTAATCCACAAGTTTAAAAAAAATGCACAATAAATCCGCGGGTCACTTGCGTGCCGAACCGTGGGTCGTGATCCGTACGGATCACGGATCAACTGCGATCCGTTGCACCCCTACTTAAAAGTGATAAAAGATAGAGACTTTCTGTAAATTAGAGAAATAAGGATGACCCAAAGTGTTTGGATTATAAAATTTTCATGAAAAGTCACATGTTTAAATGATAAATGCAGCACTTCTTTCCCCCAAAAATGTCACTCACCTTCTTTATGCTATATTGCATAATACTGAATGCTCAGGTAAATAGTAAATAGTAAACAAACTGTGTAAATCGTTACTAATAAATGGTAGAAACAAACCGAATGCATGTAACGGTTGGCCTTTTGCTGTAGAGACTTTCCATTTACTACATACAGTAGGCACTCTGATTCCATGTACGGGGCACATATATATTATTCATATGACACACAAACACAAGTAGACAAGACCTGTTTAGTTCAAAAGATCACTCGCCACGGTAAGGCAGAGATCATGAGTGAGATGATGAGACAAGACGAGAGACAGACGCGCGCACGCGCCGAGCCGAGTGTGCACAGTTCGGACTACTGTCATTGTCATTGTGACTCCACACCCTGCCTCCAAGTTGCCCACTAACTGTATTTGCAATACACAAGCTGCGGTTCAGCTGCGTGAGACAAACGCTGCCAGTGTGAATGCAAAACGGCTCCCGCTCTCCATAAGCACCACTCCTGCCCTGCCAACGCACTGCTTGCGTGTGCGGTGTGAAGCCGGCGTAACACGCCTGCTAACTTCGCAATGAACACTCCGACCCCACGAAACACCACTGTGTTCCCACCACTGACATTGGGCAAAGGACCATACATTGGGCAAAGGATTCACCGTTTGTGCTTGGTGTAGGGCTATTCTTTCACTTTCAGAATCACGGCAGATATTCCCCTTCAGAATCAGGGTCCGTGAATAGAAGACCCAACACTTCATTGCGGGTAAGCTTTATTGATGCACATTAGAAAATAATAATCTAATGCAAATACTCGCTGACATTGACAATATTGCTCTGATAAAATGGCTCACTTGCACACTAGCTTCGCGTTTGTTCGCACTGATTCAATGCGCTCTTGCTTGAAGATTTTTTTTTGAGTCAGGGATGAAGTATGACATGTCTGACATCTAGTGGAGGGGAGGTCAAACGAAATTTGACACCCTATTTGACAAAATTGCCCGTTTTATTCAGTGTCGCATCTTGTTAGTAAACTCGACCGTGGCGCCTAGAGGGTTAAAATAACAAACTTGAGCATGCAAAAGACGCAACATATGTAAACGGCTTAGTCAGTGGTCAATAAACGGGACAGTCATGTACGGGACATTTAGGCCCAATAAACGGGGCGTCCCGCTTAATACAGGACAATTGACAACCCTACTTTTATATCATGCTGTATTTAATATTATTGAGCATAAAAATATCCCCATGTCGTACGTGTATCTTTATTTAGCATTGAAAGGTTGCCTACCTATTTCATATTTCAACATTGATTTCCATTGATTTCACACATTTTAGTTTGGCAATAGTTCAACTAGTAACCTACAATGTGAAGTTTATGCATCAATAACGCTAATATAAGTGAGAAGAAATGTTTTACCTTAAAAAGTCTGTTCCAAGCTCGATGAAAATCAGAAGAATGATGAAGCTGATTCTTTCTTTTGAGGTGATGGGGGGCGTTTATTGGTTTGCGTTCCTTCACATGGACAATGTGCATGCGAATCACTTTGGGCGCTCATGGGTGTGGTCACATTAAAGATAATGAGGCTCCGCTGGAGGAACCTCTTGCTGTTTTCATACGGATTACAAAAACAGATTATATTTGTTTTTTTTTTATATAAATGTGACTTCATTTAAAAGTAGACCTTCCAATGCAATTCTTTATTTAGCGAAAAGCACAACATTTAGTTTTTATTTTGAGTGTACATAAATGAAAGTAGACACTTTCAGCTTTGTAAAGACAAATCGTTCATGTCTGTGAGGCCAAAAATGACGGAGAATTTTAAGTTGTTTTACACTGTCATGAGGAAGAATCCAGCAAAACGGGCACGCTCGGGTTCAGAGGGTTAAACGTGATTTTGCGAATAAGCTACAAACAATACTAAGTCTCCTCACATTCATTATAGTTCCCTCTGTCACATTCCTCATTGATATTCAAGGAAGACATAAAAGACTTTTATGTACATTTTGCTCACATATTACGGTAGCCCTGTTTGTGCTGAATACAGTGTAATCAGACTTTAGCCATTAATATGCTTTAAAGCAACTGAAAAAATCACAAATGTCAGAGCATGTCAAACATCTTCAGGGCCACAAAATAGCCTTAGGGTCCAGAGGGCAGAGGTGGGTAGAGTAGCCAAAATCTGTACTCAAGTAAAAGTACAAGTACTTACGGAAATATTTACTCAAGTAAAAGTAAAAGTAACAATCGTAATATTTACTTGAGTAAGAGTAAAAAAGTATTCGATGAGAAAACTACTCAAGTAGTTAGTTACTAGTTACTTTCGATCTGATTGATAAGAAGCGAAAACCCTGAATTTCTGGCTACTTGGAGAGCTTTCACACACCCCTCGGTAACACTTTACAAGAAGGTTGTATTAGTTAACATGAACTAACCATGAACAACACCTCTGTTCAGCATTAGTTCATCTTTGTCAACGTTAGTTCATAAAAATCCAGCTGTTCATAGTTTATTCATGTTAGTTCACAGTGCATTGACTAATGTTAACAATACTTGAATAATGCATTAGTAAATGTTTAAATTAACATAAAGATAAATAAGTGCTTTATAAGTGCAGTTCATTATTAGTTCATGTTAACTAATGTAAGCTAATGAACCTTGTGTGTGTGTGTGTGTGTGTGTGTGTGTGTGTGTGTGTGTGTGTGTGTGTGTGTGTGTGTGTGTGTGTGTGTGTGTGTGTGTGTGTGTGTGATTAATGGTTAAACAGTGTAAATTAATGATGTGTCTCTTCTTAAAACATACTTTGTTCTTATATTTTTATAAGTAGATAGGCTATTCTTTAGGTAGGAATAAAATACAATACCGTTTTTATTTGTATGTATTTTCTACACTTCAGACAGGTGTCTGTCCGGATTTGTGTATAAATGCAAGACGTCACATTAGGCTATTCAATTTGTTTCGTTTTGTGAAGAAAAGGATATGTAAATGTGCAGATGTGAACGTTTGTTCGTGGACGTGTGTTGTTTGGAGGATTCAAACGATTTGTCATTGCTTGCACAAGAGCGCATATGAGGAAAACACTCGGACAGTGTGTGAAATAGTATTATAATAAGGGAAAATGTCCCATAGTTACCAAATGACCGTTAATAGTGTTCAAATATAGGCATCATTGTGACACTTACCGCTACATGTTCTTTTCAGGGTGGAATTCTTGTATGCTGAGAGAAGTCAGTTCGTTTGGGTGCACACAACATGCATCGCATTATGAAACTATTCTTTTTGACATCTTGGAGTGAAAACATAGACTGAACTTGAAGCCAAGAGCAATCTGCCTCCCGTAGCTCACACACATCTTCCTCTGCTTCGGCCATCATCTTCCGACTAAACGCGCGCTAATATAAGCGGGTGATGCGTAGCAACCTCTCGCGAAACAGCCTCTCCAACGTTTCGCGAGACTTGCGAAAGTCATATTAACTTATTTTAATATATATAATATAATTATTACCATTTGACAGTAACGGAGGAACGCCACCGAATGTAACTAAGTAAAAGTACAGTTTTTTCACAAGAAATTTACTTGAGTAAGAGTAAAAGTACCCATCTTTAAATCTACTCTAAAAGTACAAGTTACCCAAAAAATGTACTCAAGTAAATGTAACGAAGTAAATGTAATTCGTTACTACCCACCTCTGCCAGAGGGTTAAACACTTGCATGCCATCCTGCTGGTCATTTGATGGTGAGAAGAGCAGCAAGCAACATGAGGAAGGGCTTGACTTGTACCAAAGTTTTAGAAATGATTATGCAGCCTACCCCGCCACAGAGCTGCAGGATGTATTGTCTTCTCCCTCTGACACCACAGACTCAGGAGAGTAAGATCCTGATTTTGTTGTGGCACCCTCATTGAGGTGAGGAGGATTCAGAGGATCCTGGATCTGGGTGGATTGGGAGAAATGGTGAAGTGTGAATTCCACCAACGTGGAGACAACTCCCTTTCTTCAGCCTGCCAGAGGCGTGACTCCAGGGCCGATGTGTTATCCCACAGGGATCTGATGGGGGCAAAATTGTCCTCTCTATGACGAGCTGGTCTCTGCAGCTTGTCATCAAATCGCAGGCCTCTGCTGATTTCATGGAATCTTAAAAGGGACACGGTGGCACTGAAAATCATACGAACACTGCAATCATCCCACAGGCAACGTGCGGACTCTCCTCTGGACCTGTAGACACCGGCCAAAATCAGTAGCCCCATGTAGGCACAGAGATCTGTGGAGTCCACCCTGGTCCAGTTTCTCATTGTGTGGCACCCATGGAGGTTGGTCATGCTGACAATGAGGTCAATCATCTCCTCCGTAAAAAAACAGATTTAACAAAGAATCCATGTTCTGGACCCTTGTGATGGCCTAACGAGCCTCTTCAATAGGCTCAAAGCAAGCCAAAGCTAGGCCTCACCACCAAAAGGAGTGTGGTAAGCATCTATGGTAACCACATACACCTTTTGGTTGAGGGGGATAAACCTGCGGAGAAACATTCCTGCAGTGCTCCAGCACTATACCAACAGGGCAGTTAACTGGGTCCAGCTGGCACTCTCCGCACCATGAAGTGAACACTTTTTACTTCAGGGCATACAATGTCCTCGTGGAGGGAGCTCTGGAGTGGAGTATGGTCTCAACAACCTCAGTTGAGAGACCTGATTGTGTGTATCCCCACCAGTGATGAAACGAGGGCATGGAGAACTGCTGTTTTCTCACAATTTTATGAAATGTTTGTCTCTTTACAATGGCGATAAACTCCTGAGTAACAGAAATAATGCTGTATTAAAACAAACAGACACCAATAAGACAAACAATTTCATATAGAGCGCTTGCTGAAGACACAGAAGCTAGTGCTGTTTGTTCCGGGTATGATGTTCCGTCACAACATTGGACTGATTACACATGCTTCACGAAGCAATCACACAGAGGTGTTCACGCAGCGCAAGTTCCCTTGAAATTAGGAAATACTGTCTGAGTAAACATGCTCAGGCTCGGCATACAAAACACAAAGATGGTGACAAATCGTAAAAAAAAAATAAAAAATCTGATAAAATTATGCAAAAAAAAAAAATAAATACTAAAAGTGGCAACAAAAACAACATTAACAAAATAATGTTGTTGTCCAACAACAGTAACAAATGTCCAACAACAGTAACAAAATAAACAAAAAGTAAATTGGACCATATCCATGAAGATGAATTTCATTGTACGGCACAAACGTTTTTTTCCCTCAGCTGCTTTTCACTTTATTCTTTACAATTTTTTACAAAGTCTTCCTGTGTAATTTGATTGAGTGATTATTAATTTATAATAATCTGCATGAGGTTGGATTTGCTCTTTGCTCTTGCTGCTTTTGTGCAGAGTCGCTGGACTGTTTTGTCCTCTAATTTACAGGGACAAAGGACATTGTAACAATCACACAAGCCATGCCATGTCTGAGGACTGCATGTATGAGCAGATTATTAAATCAAATCTTTTCATACTTCAAGAGGGAAATAGTCCAATTTTCTACTGCTTTATTCATTTGTCAAGAATTTTCAGCATCCGACAAGACCTTCTGCTGTGTTTGCAATATGAGTGTGAGATAAAAAATAAAAAAAAAGTTACATATCATAGAGGAGACTTCACTAACACTGAATTGGGCCCAATGATAACATAGTTTATTTACATGCACGGTCTGCTGAGTTTTAGCACCAAAAAGGAATGTAGCGCAAACAAGGGCACACATACACATGCTCAGTAGCTTCATAGAACACTATCATTTAATTTAGTAAAAATCTACTTAATACAGGGAGTGCAGAATTATTAGGCAAGTTGTATTTTTGAGGATTAATTTTACAACATTAATAATTAAACAACAACCATGTTGTCAATGAACACAAAAAACTCATTAATATCAAAGCTGAATATTTTTGGAAGTGGTTTTTAGTTTTAGCTATTTTAGGGGGATATCTGTGTGTGCAGGTGACTATTACTGTGCATAATTATTAGGCAACTTAACAAAAAACAAATTTATACCCATTTCAATTATTTATTTTTACCAGTGAAACCAATATAACATCTCAACATTCACAAATATACATTTCTGACATTCAAAAACCAAACAAAAACAAATCAGTGACCAATATAGCCACCTTTCTTTGCAAGGACACTCAAAAGCCTGCCATCCATGGATTCTGTCAGTGTTTTGATCTGTTCACCATCAACATTGCGTGCAGCAGCAACCACAGCCTCCCAGACACTGTTCAGAGAGGTGTACTGTTTTCCCTCCTTGTAAATCGCACATTTGATGATGGACCACAGGTTCTCAATGGGGTTCAGATCAGGTGAACAAGGAGGCCATATCATTAGATTTTCTTCTTTTATACCCTTTCTTGCCAGCCACGCTGTGGAGTACTTGGACGCGTGTGATGGAGCATTGTCCTGCATGAAAATCATGTTTTTCTTGAAGGATGCAGACTTCTTCCTGTACATCTGCTTGTAGAAGGTGTCTTCCAGAAACTGGCAGTAGGACTGGGAGTTGAGCTTGACTCCATCCTCAACCCGAAAAGGCCCCACAAGCTCATCTTTGATGATACCAGCCCAAACCAGTACTCCACCTCCACCTTGCTGGCGTCTGAGTCGGACTGGAGCTCTCTGCCCTTTACCAATCCAGCCACGGGCCCATCCATCTGGCCCATCAAGACTCACTCTCATTTCATCAGTCCATAAAACCTTAGAAAAATCAGTCTTGAGATATTTCTTGGCCCAGTCTTGACGTTTCAGCTTGTGTGTCTTGTTCAGTGGTGGTCGACTTTCTGCCTTTCTTACCTTGGCCATGTCTCTGAGTATTGCACACCTTGTGCTTTTGGGCACTCCAGTGATGTTGCAGCTCTGAAATATGGCCAAACTGGTGGCAAGTGGCATCTTGGCAGCTGCACGCTTGACTTTTCTCAGTTCACGGGCAGTTATTTTGTTATTTTGCCTTGGTTTTTCCACACGCTTCTTGCGACCCTGTTGACTATTTTGAATGAAACGCTTGATTGTTCGATGATCACGCTTCAGAAGCTTGGCTATTTTAAGACTGCTGCATCCCTCTGCAATATATCTCACTATTTTTGACTTTTCTGAGCCTGTCAAGTCCTTCTTTTGACCCATTTTGCCAAAGGAAAGGAAGTTGCCTAATAATTATGCACACCTGATATAGGGTGTTGATGTCATTAGACCACACCCCTTCTCATTACAGAGATGCACATCACCTAATATGCTTAATTGGTAGTAGGCTTTCCAGCCTATACAGCTTGGAGTAAGACAACATGCATAACGAGGATGATGTGGTCAAAATACTCATTTGCCTAATAATTCTGCACTCCCTGTATGTTGATGTTGCTGAAGGGTCAAATCAGGGTTGTTTCAAGCTCAAGCTGATGTATTTGTTTGTGAAATTCTCCTTTTATTTGAACACCATAACAATAGCTGTAATTTTATTAAGTGGTTTTCACTACTCAGTATTTAAAACTGGGCATATACCACATAGATTTCACCCCCTCCCTGCAGAGTAACCGTATCAAACCAGGTTTTCACTTAGTAAAATTTGTCTGCACAGCAGATGGTGAACTGTCATTAGCTCTACAAACTCCCTCAAGCAATCTTGTCTCCTTGAACCTCATATACACTCTCTTTAAAGTTCTCATTGCATTCTTCCTCCATTGGAATTAAATGGAATCTTAATATCTGTGCAGTAAAATTGAGCGTTTAGATTTATTATAGCTTTTAGATGCAGGTCTTGAAATTAGGAAGCTATACTTTGACCTTCACAATTGAACCAAAATGCTCTTTAAGTGCTGGCATTTCTCAGTGAATGCAATATATTCATATAAGAGTAATGCAAGTTCTGTGTGTGTTTAATATGGAAGATTAGAGCTTTTAAGATTTGTCAAAATACATATCTGACTTGATCTAAGGTTAATACACACACACACACACACACACACACACACACACACACACACACACACACACACACACACACACACACACATATATATATATATTCTGTGTCAGTCTCCTTTCGCGTTACAGCAGCCGATGCTGTTCATGTGAGCACCACGGCGCATGCGTGTGCTGTATTTACAATGGAAACTTCATTGGTTGCTATTGATTTTGTTGTGCGCAGTACCAAACTTTTCCACTAGATGACACTAGATGACTCCACCAGTGACCATATAAGGATTTCCATATATGGGTTGAGTGATCTGAACCTTATATCAATGAAGTAAACATCCAATTGTGATTTTTGGGGAATTGTATTAAATCTAATTAGGACCATACTGAGTGTAACCAGAAATCGAACAGTGCATGAGGGTTAAAGCAAAGAATAGTGTCACAGGTCGGAGCGGACCGTGTGAGTCCCGCTCCTCCCTTATTTTTCACCTCGGGGAGGTTCCCAGTGATACCCCAGACGACCAGACACACGAGGACACTGGAGTAAAGTTTAAAATTACACTTCTTTATTAATTTACTTAAAATTTGGGGGGGGAAGGGGGGAAGTGAGGGGGCTAAAATCCAAAAGGACTGGAGAGTGAGGACGCCGCCTCAGAGCTCGCCGGCTCTTTCTGCAGGAGGACCTCAGATAAGTCGTTTCGTCCTGTTTCTCAATGTCTGGCTTCCATATCCTGCTACGTGCTCACTTGTCTCTGTCTTTCTGTTTCCCAGGGTGGACCTTCCGGGGGATTTACGCCACGGCTTGCTCCTTCTCAGACTCCGTAGACACGGTTCATCCGTTCTCTCTCTCCTTGTTTCAGGCTCTGTGATAGCGGTGGCTCAAAGGGCTTAACCGCGGCGATGGGGCTGGATCGGCCGCTTCTCTAGGTGGCTACACACAGGTAATGGCAGGTAAGTATGACTTTGCTCAATGGATATCACTCACAGACTCCGTAGACACGGTTCATCCGTTCTCTCTCCTTGTTCCAGGCTCTGTGATAACGGTGGCTCAAAGGGCTTAACCACGGCGGTGGGGCTGGATCGGCCGCTTCTCTAGGTGGCTACACACAGGTAATGGCAGGTAAGTATGACTTTGCTCAATGGATATCACTCACAGACTCCGTAGACACGGTTCATCCGTTCTCTCTCCTTGTTCCAGGCTCTGTGATAGCGGTGGCTCAAAGGGCTTAACCACGGCGGTGGGGCTGGATCGGCCGCTTCTCTAGGTGGCTACACACAGGTAATGGCAGGTAAGTATGACTTTGCTCAATGGATATCACTCACAGACTCCGTAGACACGGTTCATCCGTTCTCTCTCCTTGCTCCAGGCTCTGTGATAGCGGTGGCTCAAAGGGCTTAACCACGGCGGTGGGGCTGGATCGGGCGCTTCTCTAGGTGACTACACACAGGTAATGGCAGGTAAGTATAACTTTGTTCCGGGAGTATGTAGCGTTCTCCTCTCCTCAGGCCCTGCACACGCACACAGTTTCCTCCGACACAAGCACGTAACAATGGCTATTCAAGAGAGTGCTTACTTGGCTCCGGTCATGCTACCCCCGTAGAGACAGAGAATAGGGTGAGGTTCACAGCGTGAATGATTAGAGCTAGTTACTCCGCCAGCTTCGGGATCGTACCTCCCCAGAGATTGGGTCAGCCTGGATAATGGTCTCGGGGACGACACGCACGCACACACAGCACAACACAGCAGATTCCAAGTGTACACTCTCAAAGTCAAAATGCTGACTCACCCACGGCACTCTTCACACCAACCAGGTGTACTTAAGGTCCAGAGACCACTTTTCCCGCGTCGTTTATCTCAGGAGGAAGGGAAGATCGCTGAAGCGCTGGTATAGCGAAGAACCAACGAAAAGGACGTTGCTGCTACACCACCCCGGCGACTTTCACTGCCTGCCGGCTCTGGCTCTCCCACGCTCACTCTCCGCGGTGGGGCCACTCGTTTTCCTAGTTTCAACGTCACAAGGCTCACAGATGATAAACCTCCGATGAAGTTGTTACTGTATACGTTTCTCAGGGTACTCACACATTGTCAACCCGTGTGCTCGTCTTGTTCTCTCTTCCAGTGTCTGGCCCGTGTCCTGGCCGCTGTGCTCTCACTCCCGAAGGGATTGGCTCACCAGCACTTCCGGCAACTGTCCTGCATGTAACTTCTCAGAATCGAACACACACAGCACTTGAATCACAATGCAAACTCAGTCTGTATTATACTCAGCCTCGTCTCTTTTCTTCTCTTTATAGCTCTCCAGATCTTTGATCGCTCAGTCCACAATATCCACCTTGTGTTATCCTTGGTTTGCCCAAATGCCCAGATCCTCTCGCCGCAACGGCTGGAAGCGGCTACCACCACGCTCAACTTGAGCCCGACCCGGAACTAACAGCTGCGGCTGTGTGTGACCGCTGCAGTGACTGACCCAGACTGACTTCTGGAGGCCCTCTTTATACTCCTCCTACCTCCCCTTCACCCAATCCAGAGATTGCGCCGTTTATTGGAGCACCTGTCGCCGATTTCCTATGATTTTGGCGCGGGGACGGGAACCCGGAAGTAGTGGTGTTTGATCCGGGCGGAACAAATCTCCGCCATTATGGTTCCGCCCCAGGAAAAGTCACACCGTGACATCCTCCCCCGCCAAACCGTTCTAGTCCCTAGAACGTCTTTCGGCTGCCCATTCTCCATAGCGTGCTGGAGGCCGGCCACGGTTCTCCCGCTGGGACCGTCGTGGTGGCGAAACAGGGTCGATGCCAGCAGGCATATCCACTGGGTCTCTGGGGGCCATTTCTGCGGGGGCATTTATCCGTTCTCCTGGGATCACGGCCCATCCCGCTATCCACGGGGCTACAGCTTCAGGCTCCGTTGGCACCTCCTCTACGGGGCTGGGATAGTTCGGACAGGGGCGGATCATGTTCCGATGGACCACTCTATCGGGCCCGGCTTTCCCTTCGGGCCGAATCGTATACACCGGCTGTCCAGGCCGCTGTTGGCCCTGGATCACATACGGAGTAGTCTCCCATCGGTCACTGAGCTTCCCCTTTCCCTGTCGCCGGTTGTCCCTTACCAGGACCCTTTCTCCTGGAAGAAGGGGGGCCTCTCGAGCCGTCCGATCGTATAGCCTCTTGTTTTTCTCCCCAGCCACTCGGATCCGTCTCGAGACTTGCTCGTACGCAAAGTGGAGGCGCTGGTGGTGGCGCCCTACCCACTCGGTTACGTTCCCCTCCTCCTCGGTCGTTGCCGTCCCCAGCATTAAGTCGGTGGGCATCCGCACGTGCCTGCCAAACATCAAATAAGTGGGGGCGTAGCCCGTGGTACTGTGCGTGCTGTTATTGTATGCCTGTATCAAATTTGGTAACGCACTCACCCAGTTGCTCTGGTGTTCCTGATCTAGCGTGCCTAGCAAGTTCAATAGGGTCTGGTTGAACCGCTCGCATCCGCCATTTCCCTGGGGGTGATAAGTGGTGGTATGAGTCTTGGTGCAGCCATACAATTGACACAGCTCTCTAATCACCCGAGACTCGAAGTTTGGCCCTTGGTCCGAGTGGAGAAACTCAGGGCAACCGAACGGCTGGAAGACAGCTTCCCACAGGGCAGTGGCAGTGGTGTTCGCCGTCTGGTCCAGGGTAGGAATGGCCCAGGCGTACTTGGTGAACAGGTCAGTGACTACAAGGATGTTCTGATAGCGGTCTACCGGCCGACCCAACGTCAAGAAGTCCATTGCGACTATGTGGAGAGGGGCCTTCGCCTGGATGGGGACCATCGGTGCTCGTGCTTCCTTCCTGGCTTTGAACAGGGTGCAACGGGGACAGGCCTGTACGAAAGTGCGTACCGTTGCTTCTAGCTTAGGCCAATAAAAGTGTTGCCTCAGGAGGGACACGGTCTTCTCGTGTCCTTGGTGGCCCAGCTGGTCGTGATAGGCTGTCAAGAGCCCTTGTACCTGGCCTTCGGGGACAACGATCTGCTGGAGTTCCTCGTCCAGCCCTGGACCTCGGACAGACCTACATAATACTCCCTCCTTTACCCGGAGTCTGGCCCATTGTCCCAGCAGCTTCCCTCCTGTTCCCCCTTGGGTCCGTCGTTCGGTCACTGTCGGTTTTCGCCCCCGTTCCAACCATCGTGTCAGGCTACTAATCTCCTCATCGGCCTGCTGTCGCTCCTTCCAGCGGTAGGGGTCCCATCCCCAGCTCGCAGGCATCGCCTCACATTGAGCCCCAGGCGCCTCCACAATGCCCACCATATACTCTTCCCCCTCGGGGTCCGACGTGGGTTCCGGTGGATCCCTCGGGCCTTGGGCTTCCGGGAGTCGGGACAGGGCATCAGCGTTGGTGTGTTCCCGTCCTGGCCGGTACTGGAGCTGATAGTTGTAATTGGCTAGCTGGGCCACCCAACGCTGCTCAACTGCCCCCAACTTTGCCGTCTGCAGGTGTACTAATGGGTTGTTGTCCGTTACTACCGTCACCTGTGCACCCCACAGATAGTCTTTAAATTTCTCGCTGAGTGCCCATTTCAGCGCCAGCAGTTCCAACTTGAAGGAGCTGTAGTTGGCATCATTCCTCTCTGCTGGATGGAGGCTCCGGCTTGCGTAAGCTATTACCCTCTCCACACCGTCCTGTTGCTGGGCCAACACGGCCCCTAAGCCCAGGTTGCTGGCGTCCGTGTACAGGACAAAGGGCTTGGAGAAGTCGGCATACGCCAGAATCGGCGCCTGCAGTAACTCCTGTTTCAGTCGCTGGAACGCAGCCTCACACTCAGGACTCCACAGGATAGCCGGGGATCCACGACCTCGGGGGCGTCCCGTCCCAGCCAGCAACTGATTCAGGGGCTTCGCGATCCTTGAGAAGTCCCTGATGAAGCGGCGGTAGTACCCTACGAAGCCCAAGAATGACCGGACTTGCCTCACGGTCTGCGGGGCAGCCCATTCCCGCACCACCGACACCTTCTCCGGGTCGACAGAAACTCCCGCCGCACCCACACGATGTCCCAAGAATTTGACTTCCCGCCGTAGCAGATGGCATTTGTCTGGTTGGAGCTTCAGCCCATACTTCTCCATGGCCCTGAAGACCTGCTCAAGGTGCTGCAAGTGGGAGTCGAAATCTGGGGAATAGACAATGACATCATCTAGGTATACCAGGGCGGACTCCATCAGCTGGCCTCCCAGGCACCGCTGCATCAGCCGCTGGAAGGTGGCAGGGGCGTTGCAGAGGCCGAAGGGCATCCGGTCCCATTCAAAGAGACCGAACGGGGTGGTAAAGGCGGTCTTCTCCTGATCGGCCTCGGCCACTTGTACCTGCCAGTAGCCACTTGCTAAGTCCAACGTGGAGTACCATGCCGAGCGTGTCAAGCCGGCCAGGGAGTCCTCGATCCGGGGTAGGGGGAACGCGTCTTTTTTAGTGACCAGGTTCAGCTTCCGGTAGTCAACACAGAACCTCCATGCGCCTGTCTTCTTTTGCACCAACACAATGGGAGCTGCCCACGGGCTGCTGCTCTCCCTGACAACCCCTCGGTCGAGCATACTCTGTAGAAGTGTGCGGACCTCTGTATACAGGGTAGGCGGAACGGGTCGATACCTTTCTCTGCTGGGCTCTGCCTCCCCCGTGGGGATCCGGTGCTGCACGACATTGGTGCAGCCGTAGTCCTCCTCGTGTGCCGAGAAGACATGTTGCCACTTGCCCAGCAGGTCTCGCAACTTCCTGGCCTGTGCTGGTCCCAACTCCTCCCCTTGCAGGGAATTTCCCCTCAGGTGGCCGGGCACTTCCTCCCCCAGACTCTGGGGTGACGAGCTCGCTTGGGTAAGGGCCACTTCCACCACAGCGGGGCGTACCTGGCGAAAGCTCACGTCCTTGTTCTCCCGCACCTGGTGGGGTTCTACCAGCGTCACCTTGACCAGCCGCTGGTGTTTGTGTAGGTGCACGACATGGGGCGTCCCGTTCCGAACTTTCACCGGGACCCGTCCTCTTCGTACTACGGCCAAGCCTCTGGCGACTTCTACCTGTTGGCTATCCCAATGGGGCTCCACCAGCACCCACTCTTCTGGTCCCACGTCCCGCTGGGGGACTCGTACCCATACTAGGGCCTCACTGTTCGCTGGCACGGACAAGGCGTACCGGCATGCTACCCGACCAGCTCCTTCGCGGCCTTGCCGGGCCCGGGACATCCGAATTCGTCGACAGTCAGCCGCGACACGTTCCCATTCCTGTCGTTCAGCCGGTGGGATCCTTCGAGCGGGCCTTGCCCGAAACAGTTCTTCCCAACACGCTGATAATACGTTCATACCTAGTAGGGCCCGGTGACTCCCCAAGCAGTGGTCCTGTACGATGATCACTCCTTTCTGGGGCACGACAACTCCGTGGATCTCCAAGTCCGTCAGCCTGTAGCCAATGTAGGGGATGTCTAGACCGTTCGCTCCTTTCAGGGTGAGCCAGGGGGCCTCCGTCCCATGCATCCTCTGGTTTCCGAACAGCTCTTGCGACAGGCTTTCTGCAAACAAGGTCACCTGGGATCCAGTGTCGATGAGACAGGGCACCTTCACACCGCACACCTGGACCTCCACCACTGGGCTATGCCCAACCAGCCTGTCCTTGGAGCCTGCTCTAACGGGTGGGTCATCTAAGGGGGTCCCGACCACACGACCCACTGTGGCCGGTCGACCTAAAAACCCCCCTCCGAACCTCTTCGGGGGCCACACTGTCGGCTGTAGTGGCCTGGTTGGCCGCAGCGGTTGCATATAGGTCGCCCTTGCTCGTCCCATTCGAACTGGGGTCGGTTGGGTCGATTGGGTCGCCTCCCTGAATCCCTGTTCCCATCAGAGTATGCACGGTCCCGAGAGATGGGCCTCACCTCTTGCCTGGTAACCCCGAGGCGTAGCTCGTCCACTAGCGTCTTGGATAGCTCCGCCATCTGCTCCCGGACGTCCTTTAGGAGTTCGAGCTTCAGAGTCTGTTTCCAATCCGCCATGTCGGGGACAGCCACTGCGGAACTACTTACGGCCGCACACACAGGGGGCTCTTTCACCTCAGCCTGGTCGATCTCCAATGCCACCGCTTCTTTCTTTAAATCTTCAAAGGTAAGTTCTGGCTCCCTTCTGAATTGTACTCTGAGACCCTGGCGTACTGGGCCTACCCTTAACCCCAGCAGGAATTGGTCCCTCAACAGGGTCTCGCTGTTGCCGAGACCATGGTCTGGGCGTCCCTGTAGCCTGGTAACCTGCTCTCGTAGTTGGAGGGCGAAAGCTCTGACGGATTGGCGGGGGCCCTGCTTGCTACTGAAGAACTGGGCCCGGAGAACCGCAGTTGGGGTGGCATCACCATACCTTTCCGTCAGGAATCTGAACACAGACTGAGCGGTGGCTCGGACGGCTTCGGGGGCGGCTTGGACTTCCCGCCGTGCTTCTCCTTCAAGGGAATTAAGGGCAAACTGCAGCTGTTGGGTCGCGCTCAGTCCCTGTAGCCCGGCCAGATACTCAATCTGAGCCCGCCATTCGGAGAGGCGTATCTCTGACTCACTTCCTCCCTATTTCTGGACCCAGGGGTTTCCCATGAATACTGGCATGACTCGGGGTGGGGCCTCCAGTGTCTCGTCGTCGGCCATCTGAGGATCCCTGGTCGCTCAACCCGAGGTGAAACCCTGCCGACTGCGCCAAATCTGTCACAGGTCGGAGCGAACCTCCCTTATTTTTCACCTCGGGGAGGTTCCCAGTGATACCCCAGACGACCAGACACACGAGGACACTGGAGTAAAGTTTAAAATTACACTTCTTTATTAATTTACTTAAAATTTGGGGGGGGGAAGGGGGGAAGTGAGGGGGCTAAAATCCAAAAGGACTGGAGAGTGAGGACGCCGCCTCAGAGCTCGCCGGTTCTTTCTGCAGGAGGACCTCAGATAAGTCGTTTCGTCCTGTTTCTCAATGTCTGGCTTCCATATCCTGCTACGTGCTCACTTGTCTCTGTCTTTCTGTTTCCCAGGGTGGACCTTCCGGGGGATTTACGCCACAGCTTGCTCCTTCTCAGACTCCGTAGACACGGTTCATCCGTTCTCTCTCTCCTTGTTTCAGGCTCTGTGATAGCGGTGGCTCAAAGGGCTTAACCGCGGCGATGGGGCTGGATCGGCCGCTTCTCTAGGTGGCTACACACAGGTAATGGCAGGTAAGTATGACTTTGCTCAATGGATATCACTCACAGACTCCGTAGACACGGTTCATCCGTTCTCTCTCCTTGTTCCAGGCTCTGTGATAACGGTGGCTCAAAGGGCTTAACCACGGCGGTGGGGCTGGATCGGCCGCTTCTCTAGGTGGCTACACACAGGTAATGGCAGGTAAGTATGACTTTGCTCAATGGATATCACTCACAGACTCCGTAGACACGGTTCATCCGTTCTCTCTCCTTGTTCCAGGCTCTGTGATAGCGGTGGCTCAAAGGGCTTAACCACGGCGGTGGGGCTGGATCGGCCGCTTCTCTAGGTGGCTACACACAGGTAATGGCAGGTAAGTATGACTTTGCTCAATGGATATCACTCACAGACTCCGTAGACACGGTTCATCCGTTCTCTCTCCTTGCTCCAGGCTCTGTGATAGCGGTGGCTCAAAGGGCTTAACCACGGCGGTGGGGCTGGATCGGGCGCTTCTCTAGGTGACTACACACAGGTAATGGCAGGTAAGTATAACTTTGTTCCGGGAGTATGCAGCGTTCTCCTCTCCTCAGGCCCTGCACACGCACACAGTTTCCTCCGACACAAGCACGTAACAATGGCTATTCAAGAGAGTGCTTACTTGGCTCCGGTCATGCTACCCCCGTAGAGACAGAGAATAGGGTGAGGTTCACAGCGTGAATGATTAGAGCTAGTTACTCCGCCAGCTTCGGGATAGTACCTCCCCAGAGATTGGGTCAGCCTGGATAATGGTCTCGGGGACGACACGCACACACACACAGCACAATACAGCAGATTCCAAGTGTACACTCTCAAAGTCAAAATGCTGACTCACCCACGGCACTCTTCACACCAACCAGGTGTACTTAAGGTCCAGAGACCACTTTTCCCGCGTCGTTTATCTCAGGGGGAAGGGAAGATCGCTGAAGCGCTGGTATAGCGAAGAACCAACGAAAAGGATGTTGCTGCTACACCACCCCGGCGACTTTCACTGCCTGCCGGCTCTGGCTCTCCCACGCTCACTCTCCGCGGTGGGGCCACTCGTTTTCCTAGTTTCAACGTCACAAGGCTCACAGATGATAAACCTCCGATGAAGTTGTTACTGTATACGTTTCTCAGGGTACTCACACATTGTCAACCCGTGTGCTCGTCTTGTTCTCTCTTCCAGTGTCTGGCCCGTGTCCTGGCCGCTGTGCTCTCACCCCCGAAGGGATTGGCTCACCAGCACTTCCGGCAACTGTCCTGCATGTAACTTCTCAGAATCGAACACACACAGCACTTGAATCACAATGCAAACTCAGTCTGTATTATACTCAGCCTCGTCTCTTTTCTTCTCTTTATAGCTCTCCAGATCTTTGATCGCTCAGTCCACAATATCCACCTTGTGTTATCCTTGGTTTGCCCAAATGCCCAGATCCTCTCGCCGCAACGGCTGGAAGCGGCTACCACCACGCTCAACTTGAGCCCGACCCGGAACTAACAGCTGCGGCTGTGTGTGACCGCTGCAGTGACTGACCCAGACTGACTTCTGGAGGCCCTCTTTATACTCCTCCTACCTCCCCTTCACCCAATCCAGAGATCGCGCCGTTTATTGGAGCACCTGTCGCCGATTTCCTATGATTTTGGCGCGGGGACGGGAACCCGGAAGTAGTGGTGTTTGATCCGGGCGGAACAAATCTCCGCCACTATGGTTCCGCCCCAGGAAAAGTCACACCGTGACAATAGCTTTAAATTAGATCTTGACAACTGTGCCATTCTTAAAAACTCAAGGTGGTGCATTCATATTCATTATGTGTTCATAGACCTTGTATCCTTCATTGGGATTTTAAGTGTCATCTTATTCTGGCATCAACCCAAATCAAAACCACAGGTCTGGGCATACATATGCACTTGAATATGTTTTATAACCTCACAATAGTATTCTGTGCTCGCCGGAGGAAGATCATAATGAACAATGCTCATTAACCCTCTGGAGTCTGAGCTGTTTTGGGGCCCTTTAGAAGTTTTGACATGCTCTGACTTTTGTGCTTTTTTCAGTTGCTTATAAACACATTAATGCAAAAGTGTAAATACACTGTACTACCAAACAACTGGGCTACCATAATATGTGAGCAACATGTATGTACATGCTTTTATTTTTGAGAGAATAATGTTTATGCATGGTTTAAAAATAAAAAAAAAAGTTTTAATTTTAAGACCTCAAAACACAATAAATATGTGTCCACAATACTTTTGACTAATGGGTGTTGTTGCCTAGTTTTTGCTTTTTGAGCACGGGATTAGTAGCTAGGCTGTTATCTTGGGACCGTGTGCGATTTAGAAATTACGCATGGGATGCATTCGCACGGGATAAGCAAAGCCTGTGATTTTACTCGTATTTACTGACTTATCTCCCGGATATGATGTTAAGACTTGTAAATGTTTTTTCGTTATAGATATAGCTGTATGATATATCATAAACAACAGTTCCTTACCGCGTGCTGCTATATGTTATCTTCTTGGGATAACTTTCCCACCGTTGTTTAATTTTTGTATAGTAATACAAATATTTCAGTTAGAGAACAGACATTACAATTAAAAACTGAACTGAGCACAGACCAGCAGCAGGAATCAGAATTAATTTATCACAAGAGTGAGGAGCTGAAACGGCGGAAGATTTGGTATAAAGCTAAAAGCGCTTAAGCGATCTTGTCATCAAGCTTGTTTTTGTGTTTTTCATTAAGAACAATATTGAACACACCTTTCAAGCAATTCACTGCCAAATTGACTCTAATTCTAAAGTATAATGTGCACAGCCGCACAGGCCGGGTCGGGCCGGGCCCTTGATCAAGCGTTTGTGATTTTTTTTATCATTACTTTATTAGACTAATTGTGTGGGCAAAAAGCTATGCCATAATCAGGAATAATATATATTTTTAGCAAAGTAAGAACTAATACTACAACTAAGAAACAAATGTGTACAAAGCACAAGTCAGGATTAGTCTAAAATGCGTGTTAAACTCAGCACATGCAGTGACGGAGCGCAGGACCGCTGAGACGCCATCATGAGCTGCTTGCATGAGCACTGCGCTTTGCTTAACTAGCCTATTTCTTTTAATTTCAAATTGTTTCGTTTAAAAGTGGAAGTTTCGAGATTTACACATATTTATCATGTTTGTGAGGTAAGCTGAGTTTGGGTTTATTTATGAGACGCGCTCCAGTTCATGTGCAATGAAAGTGATTGCTCCCGCTCCTTCACGACTGCAAGTCTATTTGATTCTTATTTATTAAATCCGGGCAATTGGCTGACGAAATCTTGATTAAAATGAAGATACAATTTATACAAAACGAAATTCACTTTATAGAAAGGCTTTCTACACAACAAAACTTAATATTAAACAAAATATAAATCACCAAAATCATTTCTGACCCACTCGCATCTTTGCACTTATCATAATCAGATGAAATAAAAAAATTTCATATTTTTTAAAATATTATATATATATATATATATATATATATATACAGGGACGGACTGGGACTAAAAAACGGCCCTGGACTTTGACTAGGCCAGGCCCAAAGCAATCGGCGTGCGGAAACTCAACAACAACAACATTAGCTACTGCATGTGGAATTTTACAGCTAAAATGTTGAAGTTTAACTGTTTTAACTACTGTAATCATTAAAAATGTAGCAACAATATCACTTCCTAACATCATCCCTAGCAAGTAACTGTCTTTCTCCTCTCATGTTCCAATCTTACTTGCCCTGGATCTGCCTGTGGAACAAGCTCATCTTTCTGTCCCTCGTCATCATCACTGGTGGCATGTTGCTGCATAGCTGTCTGGCTCACTTCTTCACTGCTGCTAATATTTAACTGCAAGGTGCTGCTGCTGGCTGTGCTGCTAAATATTTCCGTTAGTTTGCGACATTTAGCGTCTTCAGTATCTAAATTCCGCAATTTTTTTTTCTCTCGCCTTCTCAGCCCCACCCTTTTCTTTCCGTTTTTTTACCCGCGCGGCCACGTTATGCATATTGTTTGTTTGTTTCTATGCTTCTTCTATCTCAGTGTTTCCCAACCTTTTTTCAGTCATGGCACCCTTTGAAAATTTACCTCCATTTTGTGGCACCCCCTCGCATACGTTACGCTAGGGGTATAACAGTACAGATTGCTCACGGTTTGATTTGTATCACAGTTTTAGGTTCACGGTTTCAGTACGGTTCAGTATTTGCTATGTTCAGGGAAAAAAGGACTACTGTCAAATAAAAATAAAGAAAATAATAAGAACAAATAATTTAAATACAAGCAGCAGCACAAATAAATACTATTGAGCAAAGATACTAACAAAATAAACTATGCTTTTCAGGTATGTCTAACATTAGTTTTTGAGGTACAGAAATTGATAAAATGTAAAATAACATTGCATATTTGACTGTATAAATTAAAGATTAATCCTGTTAAACTTACAAAAGCTATTCAATCAAGAGCAGTGAGTAATGTCCTTGTCGTTTGTTGTTTGTTGTTTGTTAGGTCCCGTTCTTCGTGTTTTTTTGAAGCTTTGATTGTGTTTACAGTGTGCAATATAACATGTGTTCATGTTTCGCGTGTAAAAAAACACAGTATTTTTCACACAGAAAAGTCCCTCCTTCAGAAATACGTAACGAGTTCTGATTGTGCCAGCGGTTCCTGTGTTGTGATTTGACCGCAGCTTAGCGCACGTTGCCCGGTTCCTGTGTTGTGATTCAACCGCAGCTTAGCGCACGTTGCACGGTTTCTGTGTTGTGATTTGACCGCAGCTTAGCGCACGTTGCACGGAAAGGTCACGCCTCTTAACGGGGAGATGTATGCGCTCAATGATCTCTAAGTACAGCGTCCCTGGGAAAGCCAAACAAAGGTGATTTGACTCCGGGATGAAAATAACAGCGTCTCGACGACATGGCGACAAACACACTCAAACGCAACACTTCCTCGTCTTCTCCACGCAACACTTCCTCTTCTCCACGTGGGAGAGCAACAAGACCACGCCCCCTTTATCGCATATTCTTGTGGGCGGAGGTTAGTCTGTTTTACTGATGTAATTAAAGCAGGCTGTAACAGGATGTAGTCCAAGCCGGCCATTCGCTGTAGGCTTTGAAAGGGAACTTCTGTTAAATAAAATATCTCGCTTGGCATTGAACTTTGAGCTTTATAATTTTACAGGTATTATTTATGCTCTAACAGCAACATTACACACTAACTAAAGTTTGCACAATGGGATCACGAAGAACGGGACCTTTAAACAGACAGCAGTAAAGGCTCCTGCCCCTTTAAGACCTAATGCTCAGATATGCGTCATCTTTCTCGACTGTATAGAGTTTACTTAAGGCATATACAGACTAGGGGCCCTATCTTGCACGCAGCGCAATTGACTTTGTACACCGACGAATGTGTCATTCCTATTTTGCACCCGCGCAAAGCGCGCTTTTCCCTCCACAGAAGCACGTCGCTAAACTAGTGAATGAACTTGCGCTCCCTGGGCGGTTCAGCGCAAAAAAGGAGGCGTGTTCCGGCGCAAACAATCCCTGGTGCTATTTTGCTGTTCCATTAAACAATTGCGCCACTGACCAGAAAAAACCTAGTCTAAAGTCAGTGGCGCGTTGCGCGTTGTTCATTATGCTATTTTAAGGGCGCATGCTTGACCATAGCGTGCACAACGCGCATACACTTTGCTCATGTAATCTACACAGATGCAACAGTTATTTTTGCAAATCATAAATTGTTACACTAAAAAAATATTAACACATGAGATGACGGAAATCATTGTGGTGTGCCACGAAGATGTGAAAAAATAGGCATAAATCTAGCTTACAAATTATTCAGGCTAATTATTTATTTAACCGACGCTATTTTGAGTGGGTTTCTCCCATCCCCATACAACACAACTGCTCTGTCTTTCACTGCTCTTACAAGAACATCAGTCTCCTCGGCTGTGAACCGCTCCTGGCGTGCGCCTGGTAAATACGCCATAATAATAGCAATCCATAATGGAACTTGCGCACCTGCTTTTAAAGGGAATGTTGGATGACGCTCTGATTGGTTTATTCACGTTACGCCCAAACCACACCTATGAATAATGAAGCTACTTCAGACCAACCCATTTTAGATTTGCGCCGGGCGCAAGAGCCATTTATCCCGCCGGGAAAATAGCAACAGCGCCGAGACCCGCCCACAAAGTTACTTGCGCTTCGCGCTTTGACACTTGCGTTTCAGATCGTTAAAATAGGGCCCTATGTCTGCTAGAATACTCATCAAGATGGACATGTTGACATACTTTTTGTGTGAGTTTGTCCATTCAAGAGCAAGACTTGAAAGAGAATTCAATATTGGCGCGCTGTGAGACGTGTGCAGGCTTTCGGATGAGTGCACAGAGACACATTTTCTCACAGCGCGCAACTTTTCATTCGCGTCTTCTGGCACGTCACCCGGGTGACGACGGCGAAAATGACTGGTCATATTCAAACATACGGCAGCACTCGCATGCATTGAACAAAGTTTACAAAGAGAGAATTATTTGCAAAATTTGAAAAAAATTAATAAATAAATAATATTATATATATATATATATATATATATATATATATATATATATATATATATATATATATATATAGGCCTATATATTTGAAGTACTTTTACACGGCATCCCTGCTCTTGTCAGACGGCACGAGGGCACCCCGGTTGGGAAACACTGTTCTATCTAATGTCTTTGCTGTTGGTCCACTTCTTCTTCTTCTTACTTGGCGGCCACGGCCAGTGCAGCTGGCATTCAACTTAAAGGTGCATTGCTGCCACCTACAATACTGGAGTGTGAAACAGATTAGTGGGGGAAAAAAACAGGTGATGACTGCGTGCGTGGCGGGTGGTGGGCCGGCCCACCGGCCGTACTGCAGTACCGGCCGTTCTGTGATTCTCCCAATCACACAGATGGCCAGTCCGCCCCTATATATATATATATTTATATATTTATTTTATTATATATTATATATATCTGTGCCAAGAAAATATTGTTGGCTATATATATATATAGCCTATATATTTAAAAAATAACATTATATACCTGGTGACCTCTAGTAATTTGTAATAATTGCGGAGGTTGTCTGTGATCTTAATCCCGTGCGAATCGGCCATGTCTGTAATTTGTAAAGTAAAAATTCCCCCGCAAATTACCTACTATATTTTGCCGAACACAAAGGTCCTGTGATAATATTAGTCCTGTGCGAATTGGCATCTCTGTGATTTGGCCAGGATTCGGAGGGTCGTATATAATTTATGCAATTGTTTCCTGTGCGCATTTTTATCCATATTTTGCAAGAATGGAGGCTGCATTCATAACGTGCATCGTTATAAATGCCTGTGCGGCTGTGCACATTATACTTTCACTTTAGAATTATAGCCAATTTAGGAGCGAATTGTTTGAAAGGTGTGTTCAATATTATTCTTATTGAAAAACACAAAAACAGCAGCGTACAATGACAAGCTTGCTTAAATGATCGCTTTTACATTTAGCTTTGAAACCAAATCTTCCGCCGTCATATTGTCAGCTCACTCTCATGATGAATTAAATCTCCTGCTGCTGGTGTCACATGTTAGTCTGTTTTGCTTGTGTTTTGATTTGTCACATTTTCCTTTGTTCTTTTTCCCACCATTTCTGTGTTTCCCTGATTCCCCTCATTAGTTCATTTCTCCTAGCTGTGTCTTGTTAGTTATCTTGTTTCTGCTCACTACTTAAGTTACACTCTCACCTTCAGTCTTTGTTATGTTATGTTGGAGTGTTTCGCTGTATTGCCTGGTTTAGTTTCTAAGAAGCTTTAATAAAGTTTTACTTTAAAAGTCTTCAGCCTCTTCCTGGTACACCAACCTGTGACAGAAGACTAGACCCAAAACAGTAGAACAGCGAATGGTTAAAACAGAGAATAATGGCCAGCTGTTCAACTGCTATGCTTGGAACAAGAGGACAGCTCACTCGAGGACTACACAAGGTACTTTTTAGATCTAGCCTTCCTGACGCACTATCCGGACAGCTGCCTTTGCACGTTTTACTACGTTGGACTGAACACCTCGATGAAGGCTAAGCTGTCTGGGGAAGGTCCTCGAGGGAGCTTTGCTGCTTATGTGGAGTGGGTGCTTGACTGTAACGGCTCACCTCTCACCATCAGCCATTCTGATGAGGACACTCTGCCACTCAGACACAGTCACCCCATTCCACACTGGCCAAGATGGCCGCCGCCATGCCAGAGCCAGTATCCCTGGCCAAGATGGTCGCCGCCACACCAGAGCCAGCGGAAGTCGAGTGGCTAATAGACTTTGGGAGCGATCCTACCGCTCCAAATCTCCATGAACCCTCTCCAAGTCTCCTGGATTCCGCTCCAACCTTCCAAGTGCCCGTTCCAAGTCTCCTGAATTCCGCTCCTGCTCTCCAAGTTCCCGCTCCAAGTCTCCTGGATTCCGCTCCAAGCTTCAATGTTCCCGCCATGGCATCTGCCCGAGGCTCCCGATCCACCCTGGAGACTTCCCAGACACCTGCCACAGTCCTCCAGGACTCCAGGGTTTTTCTAAATGAAGGTCCCCAGATAATTCTAATCCTGTGCGAATAGGGCTTTTTACTAACAAGGAAGTTTTCAGCTCTGAAACTTATAGGATATTCTTATATTTCCATGACCTTTTATATATCAAAAGCTCAAGGGAAAGTAGATTTCTCAATTGATGACCCCTTTAAATACTTAAAGGCAAATTGTCACATTTGGGTGGCTGTATTAAAGCGCACAATGACAGACTGGTAAAATAAACAGACTTCAATGAATATACTTGGAATACTCCAATATAACAATAAATCAAATATAACAAAACCACATAATACAAAGACAACATGGAACCATGAAATAAAGAAACTAAGGTATTAAATCAAGGTCTTACCAAATGTCTTACCAAGGAGTGGTAATTAACTGAAAAGTAACAGGTGCTTAATTAATTAATAAATATGGAAACTAATAGGGAACGCAGGCAGGCAGACAGACAAAGAAGAAAACACCATGATAATAAAACAGAACTAAACAGAGCAAAACCGTTACACAAACACACATGGGATCCTGCTCAACTCATCTATGCGGTGTAATGAGTTACTAGCATTACAGAGCTATTTATCAGACCGCAGCGAGCTGGGATGACAGAACTACTTTGTTACTGTCATTATACCAGCCATTCCACAGATTTATGATATTAGTCTTCTCAATCTTTTATTGATTGTGCAGATTTGGGTTGTATAAAAAAACTCTTTATTGAGCCAGTTAAGTTGTAGCCTGGTTAAATACATAGAGAGTTATAGCTTAGATTATTCTGTGCAGATAAAATAAACTTCCTCTAGAATGCAGATTTTGTAGAATTAGTGTTTGAAGTAGGCCAGTGTTGAGCTGTAATTCTTGCCAGATTTTTACTCCTGTCCTTGAGGCTGATACCTATGGAAGCTTGTTGTTGTAAACTCGCAATTGCGTCTACACCGCAAGCTAAAGATGGATGCATTTAAAAGTCTTCAGGATGAAACTAATGAAAAGTGTCTTCTTTCACATCACGCAGAATGGTGAAACAAATGTTACTCCTTGTCCCTGTTGAGCCTTCTTAGCCACTACCTTCTACAAACTGAGTTAATAATGAGATAAATTAGAGGATGGTGGCATGGATGAACTTTTAAGGATTAATGAGAAACAGAGACAGCTCCTGGAAAACACTGTTAATATTTCTGAACAATCAACATATTTTAGTGTGGTATTAAAAAGCAACCTCTATTATGAAGCAAATGTTATTTTATAATGCAAATTTAAGAGGTCTACATGAGTTCTGGGCAGGTCTAACATTGTTGGGTAGTTTGGTCATGTGACATTTCCTAGTAGGCTACTGCCATCTTAACATGATGTGAAAGCTTAAAGTTATTTTTTGAATAGCTCATAATGTTTTTGCACACATCGTCGTGAAAAGATTATCTATACTTACATATTGAAATTATATTAATACATGGCTTATTCTGTTGTCAGGCTGAAGATAAACAAAGACGGTCACAATTGTGACCAGTGGAATAACACAGGGAGTTTATGTCCCCTATATGTCATTCTGTGTTATTCTTATGAACTCTCTTTCAGACTGAACTCAAGTCAAGTTTTGGATTTACTTGACCTTAGTGATCCAGGACCTGTATGTCTGGTTGTATTTCTTTCTTTCTTTCTTTCTTTCTTTCTTTCTTTCTTTCTTTCTTTCTTTCTTTCTTTCTTTCTTTCTTTCTTTCTTTCTTTCTTTCTATGCTTCTGTCTATCTGTCTGTCTGCCTGTCTATCTATCTATACTTCTGTCTGTCTGTCTATATATCTATACTTCTGTACATATATCTGTCTGTCTGTCTGTCTATCTATACTTCTGTCTGTCTGTCTGTCTGTCTATCTATACTTCTGTCTGTCTATCTGTCTGTAAATCTACACTTCTGTCTGTCTGTCTGTCTGCATCTAAAACCTGCATCTAAAGGTCTGTCTGCCTGTCAATCTATACTTCTGTCTATCTGTCTGTCTATCTATACTTCTGTATGTCTGTCTATCTGTCTGTATATCTATACTTCTGTCTGTCTATCTGTCTGTCTATATATATATACTTCTGTCTATCTGTCTGTATATCTACAGTCTGTCTACAATCTACAGTATTCTGTCTGTCTTTGTGGGTACACAGGGGTTTGGTTGGTTTCCTCTCTCTTTTAAACAGTGTTGCCCAACCCCTTTCCTAAGGATGTCTAATTTGATTGTCCTGTTTAACTGATTAATTAAGCACCAAAATGTGTTTCACCTAAATCTCCACTTTACCAATGCAGCTGGGAATTATTTTGCACATAAACTAAATCCATCATTCATGAAGTTTTTTGGAAACTCACACAATTCCATTTTTAACAAACACATGCAATTGTTTAACATACATCTGACATTTAATATTAAAAACTGGTGATGATAAAATAAGAAATGCATGGTAAAACAACAGAAAACTCTGAACTGCTCAAAGGGTTCACAAATTTCCAATAAGCACTATAGATATGCTCCGCTTGAAATATAGGAAGCACTGAGCTCTATAGTGGCCATGTTAAATATAGCTTATCTCTGTATTTTAACATCATAGCTAAATTATTAAAAACTTCATACTTTTTCACATTCACACAGAACACACTAAATCTCAGAACTCATTTTATAAGCTCATGCATAACACAAATAGTTGACCCTGTCCTCCTGTGACAAAAGAACCTTTTAAGAACATATACAGAGAAGGTGACTTTCTAATGTACGTTTATAAAATGGACAGTTATGATCTTTGATTATGATTGTCTGAGCCTCTCCGCATTATACCCAACAAAGCTCCTTATAGCTGGTCTAAAATCATGTTAAACCAAGACTTTTTGGGATTTAAACTTTTTTTGACTACTTCCTTGGTGTTGTTACTGTTTTTTCTTTTCTTTTCATGGAACTGTGCTTTTTGCATTTGTAGCCTACATCAAGCACTGTGAACCTGCATCTAAAGGTAATTTAAATGAAGGAAGTGAGAGAGTGAGGGTTGGATAACAAGCACAAAAGAAAGAATGAAAGTCTTTGTTCTTAACTGTCTCATATTAAGGCCTTGTGAGAAATGACTCCATCTAATTACAAACTGCATTTTAACAACAGCAAATAGATCTTTAGTAATGAGAAAAATAATTAAAGCTCTGGAAAAAAGTAATCTGCACAACGTGTGAAAAGAATCCTGAAACTGCTCATGCTGCGAGAGAATTTATACTTGTGAGCCTATCGCAGCTAGTGTAGGCTAGTGAAGACTGTTCATGTGGTGCTATCAGAGTTTTTTTCCAGAGTAATTAGTTAAATGGCTTACAAAACAGTAGTTTTTTCGATTCATAAGCTACTTTTCCTAATGCTGTTTTTAATGTCACACTGTATTGAACATGCAACTTCCCTCCTGTCAGAGATGAGCACAAAAACATTAAAATGTATAAAATACCTGTTTAATGTGTGACCAAGATGGCGGCGCGAGTAGATCGCGAGGCTCAGCGTCTCTCCAGATTCTGCAATTTTGCTGTATTTTTCTTGCTCATCTCGGGTCTGTTCATACAGAACAGTTGTGCCTTTACATCGTACACCCGTTGTGAGCTTTTGGATATTGGTTTGCGAATTTCCGACAGTTTTATGGACAATCTTCAACTCCTTCCTGAGATCGCTAGGACGCCCGAGGCTATGCACTCTACCCGGCCGAACTTCACGCAGCCATCAGTAAACAACAGACTGATCACCCGGAAGCTGCGTTTATTGTTGCAGGTGACTTTAATCACTCAAACTTAAAGTCAGTGCTACCCAAGTTTCACCAGCATGTTTCCTGCCACACCAGAGGAAACAAAACCTTAGATCATGTTTACACAAACATGGCGGGAGCTTACATTGCAACACCCCTCCCCCGCCTGGGACAGTCAGATCACCTCTCTTTGTTTCTCACCCCAAAATATGCACCCCTCATCAACCTTGTGAAGCCATCAGTGAAGACCATCAAGGTGTGGCCGGCGGGGGCAGATTCCACACTCCAGGAAAGGTTTCTACACACAGACTGGAGTATGTTTGCTTCTCAGGCCACCAGTGGCGCTCACACGGACATTGACTCCTACACCTCCTCTGTATTGGATCATATCAATACCACCATCGACAGTGTTACAACCCAGAAACAGATCACCACATACCCAAATCAGAAGTCTTGGATGAACAGGGAAGTGCGACTCCTGCTGAAGTCACGCAATACTGCCTTCAGATCAGGTGATGCACAAGCTTACAGCACATCCAGAGCAAACCTGAAGAGGGGCATCAAAAAGGCCAAGCACTGCTACAAGCTAAAGATAGAGGGACACTTTTCCAACTCTGACCCTCGACGCATGTGGCAGGGCATTCAGGCCATCAGTGATTACAAACCCACCCGGTCCACCCCCGCAGCCACTGATGTCAACTTCCTGAACGAGCTAAATTACTTTTATGCTCGTTTTGAAAGAGACAACAGAGAAACTGCCACCAATCACACTCTCCTCCACAGATGTCTGCAAGGCACTGAGCCGGATCAGCGTGCACAAGGCTGCTGGACCAGACAACATCCCTGGACGTGTTCTCAGGGTATATCCTGCACTTGCTGCTATTGCACTTCTGGTTAGACCTAAACTGCATTTTGTTGCCTTGTACTTGTACTTGTGTAATGACAATAAAGTTGAATCAAATCTAATATAATCTTTAAGGCGAGACTACATGTGAATGGGGAATTTTTTTTTAAATGACAAGATATCACTGTGAAACTTTTCCAGTTTATTACTGGCATACACATAAGAAAAAAATGTATTACAAGTTTTGTGTAAATTAATGTTTTAATATGCAAACGAGGCCTTAAATACTTAAATATACGCTCATTTGCATACATTTACAAAAACAAAATCTGGAAATTGGAAAGGACCAGGTTTAAAATTCTTTTAGTTGTAATCCAATGGCTCAGAAAGGCCTCCACTGGCACAATGCACTGTACACTCAAGACCCATAAAAGGTACTAAAGACGTCGTTACAAAGTCCATCTCACTACAGTGGTTCTACAATAACTTTATAAAGCGACAATAATAGTTTTTTGTGCGCAAAAAAAACCTAAATAACAACTTATATAGTGATGACTGATTTCAAAACACAGCATTATGAAGCTTTGAAGCGTTATGAATCAGCGAGTCGAATCATGATTCAGATCGCGCGTCAAACTGCCAAACTGCTGAAATACGTGACTTTGGCGATCCAAACCGCTGAATCGACTCACTGATTCATCACGCTTCGAAGCTTCATAATGCTGTGTTTTGAAATCGGTCATCACTATATAAGTCGTTATTTAGTTTTTTTTTGCGCACAAAAACTATTCTCGTCGCTTTATAAAGTTATTGTAGAACCACTGTAGTGAGATGGACTTTGTAACGACGACTTTGTAACGACGTCTTTTGTACCATTTATAGGTCTTGAGAGTGTACAGTGCATTGTGCCAATGGAAGACTTTCTGAGCCATCAGATTTCAACTAAAATATCTTAATTTGTGTTCCTAAGATGTACGGAGGTAATACGGGTGTCGAATGACATGAAGGTAATTAATGACAGAATTTTCATTTTTGGGTGAACTAACCCTTTAACCAATTAGAATATAAAATGTAGATGTTTGAAAACCGCCGAACTGACCCCAAACCAGCCCAAATTTTGTCCACCCACCCAAGCCCGTTTTTACCTGCACAATCAAATTCAAAACCGCCCAATTGGGAACACTGGCTGTATTTTCTCTCAGGCAGAGAATACACAAGGAAGTGTCTGAATACATGTACAATTTAAAAAAAAAAGTTTTTATATGGCACCAAAAATGGTTCTTGGCTCGTAATCATAGGGGAACCTTTTTTAGCACTAAAAAGGTTCCCCTATGATTATGAGCCAAGAACCATTTTTGGTACCATATAGAACCTTTTTTTTTGTGACAAATTCACATTGACCAATCAGATGTGGTTTTTGGCTGCAAACTTTCGCGGTTGGTTAGTTCTACAAAGGAAATGCCCATACTTGGATTAAACAGCGCTGTGTGTGAGACTGAGAGATTTATAATGATACCAGGCATGACATGTTTCTGTGAATGGAGACAGCACGGGAGCTCGCATTACAATGCTAACTTTTGATGATTTCGAGTAAAAATCTAAAGGCGCAAGTTGACAAAATATAATGAAATAACCACCTTAATGTGTAATGTTGACATTTTTTTTATTTTTACATGAAAGCTTAGCTACATGTTAAGGGAGCAAACCTAAAATCTCAAAATTGACCACTGCATGAAAAAACGATGTTTTCACCTGCCGTGTCTCGCCATAAACTGATCAAAATAAAATATAAAATACTGAGTGGAAAACTACAACTACAAATATTGTGTAAAAATATTTAATATCTTTAAAATACACAAAATACATTCAATGAGGTATCACTATTAGGCTGAAATTTGTCCGGACCTATTCTAAATCGAAAGAACATTTTTAAGGTGCTTAGAAAGTTGTTTTTATTTTACCTACTGTACCTCTGCACATCCCATACCCAGTAGGTACATTTTCAATGATGACTAGTACACTTGATAATGATTTTTATTCTAGCACATAGCTGGCTGCTGACTGGTTTTGATTTACTCAATTTTGATATGCTTTGCATTTGTTGGTGATCCTAGGTGATTCCAGGTTTGATTCCAACTAATAATGATTTCTTTTTGGAATAAAGTCCCAGTGCATATTTCTTAGTAGGATCACTCAATGCTATATGTAGCCATTCTCCTTGACATCTGTAGCTTACACATGATAGTTGGGGTTGGGGGCCTGAAGTAGCCTAGTTGGTGGAGTCAGCAGCTTAAAGTCACCATGAAAAATTGACAATTCTTAAAATAAAAATAAAAAACTCTTCTCTTCTCTGATGACATTTTACTGCCGCGAGGGCAACAACATGTCACTCGCACAAGATCACAGCAATAGGTGGGTTATGACGATTCTAAGGGCCCACACAATTTTGGGGCTCCCAGTGATCCCACCTCACAAGATAGTTGGTTTCTGTATTGTTTCTATATAAAAATGCAGATACAATATGAAGTATTTGCTCTGGCTCTTGTTTTAAATTATTATGTTCTGTTATTATGCTTGTTTGTTGTCATCTGTTGACGTTTTACATGCGGAATGTGTTGGTTGGTCGGTGTGGTATTTTTCCCACCTCCCCTCCACTGTGATTGGTCGGCTGGGTGAAAAGTGATAGTGATAAGCGTTGTTTTTTACTCAAAGTTGAACATTATTCAACTCTCTGCGACCGGTAAAAATGCTGCTCAGGGCCTTTGTTATGCTCATGGTGTTTTAAAAATGTGTCGCTCCCATTGAAAACAATTGGAAAAATATGCCAGCTGCGTGAAAAAAAAAAACGCTTTGGTGGACACAGCCTTACAGAGGGCAGAAAGAGAGAGAGAAAACTTGTTTATAGAGAAAACTATATATATATATATATATATATATATATATATATATATATATATATATATATATTTTTTTTTTTTTTTTTTTTTTTTCTTCATTTTGCCTTGAACTTAGTCAAATGGAAGAGTATAAAGAAATATAAAGAAATAAAAGGTTTGCTGATAAAGGACAACACATTAACATTTACTAACATGTATTTTATAAATTTTACAGTCTTATGTTCTTTTGTTTTTCATTGTGCCATCTTATTATCCATGTTCTTTTGTTTTTATCCAAGCTCTTTACTTTACTTTATGTGTGTGTGTCTTTCTGGAGATGGGAAGAGAAAAGCAGCCATGTGTAGAATTGGCTCATCACGGAAAAGCACCTCTTATATCACAAACTGCTTTTAAAAAAGAGACACATTTATACATACATTTGTGATCCTGAGAAATCCTATTATAGAAGAAGAGCTTGCCCAATAATAAAGAGCTTGTCAATTCCATCTAGGAAATGCTTCCCTCAATGTTATGGAGTTGTTGTAACCTCTCTTTTCCAAACTTCTCCCTATAATGTGGCTAAACCAGACAGGTTCATCAATCTTCTGTGAGCATTCCATCTCAAAATGCCCTTTACAACCCCTTACATTCCCCAGGAAAAGATCCTCCCATGATGTGCTTTTATATCACAAAAAAAGCAAAAATGTTTCTATAGCACATATCAGACCAACATTTATTGAAATACACTAGTTGTGGTAAATTTTACTACTTCACTGTCACAGAGTTGCTAACAGTAAATTATGGTGTTTTGAAGAAGCCAAAAGGTTCCTCTTTGAATTCCCTCTTCTTAAATTATTGACAATAAGTACAGAGAGGTACCGGTACACTTTGATGATCAAACAAATCAGTCATTCATCACATAATATTTACGCCACTAGCGATGGGGTGAGTCAACCTGTGACCTGTCACAACTTACAGTCACAAGCTCATGGTTTGGCAGATGACAATATTATATCATTCAAAATAATTGGTATTCATAAGGAATATGTTTTTGCATATATATTTTTTTTGTTTGTACATTTGTACTGACACACTGATCCATCACTGCATTGACAGCTTCTAAATGAACTTTTATGCTTATGTAACTTTATATTTGAAAAAATAAAAACTTAAAAATGCTTTAGCCCGTGGACTTTAAAAGGGTCATGAATTTGTATTATTTTTTTAATTTTGCACTTATAATGTTAGAATGCTTAAAAAAAAAAGCATAATTTCGAAATAAAAGTCCATTTACGTGTGTGTGTAGGCCATTTGTGTGTGTTTCAGATCGGCTTCGTTCTGCTCCACATGAACTGTTATCATTTGCATGTGTCTCAATCTCTGAATATGCTGTGAGTTTGGGTTGCTTATAACGTTCATCTGTTGTTCATCGCAATGTGCATCATTTCACCAGATTTGTAAGGTAAATCATTTATAAACCTACACCTAAATATGCAACTGTTCATCGCAATTTCAAAATAAAAGTTTGAACCCTTGCTCTGAGTTTGCCTTTGATGTCCAGATATTCTTGTTCAAGAAATTACAGTGGCTGTAGCATTTCTAATGTAAAGAAGTTACCAAATATTAAAGATTAAGTGAACATTTGAATTAAATGTTGTATGACCAATGTTAAACCAGGATTTGATCTGCTTTAAAGTGTAACAACACCAGGCCCTGCGCTCTCTGCAGGCATTGTTATAATACATAATGTACACACAATGATTGTTTATACATTGATCAGGCAGAACACCTTCCTAATATTGTGTTGGTCCCCTTTTTGCTGCCAAAACAGCCCTGACCCTGTTGAGGCATAGACATCTTTAAGATTCTTTAAGTCATGTAAGTTGCGAGATGGGGCCTCATTGGATTGGACTCGAAAATACGCAATTTTACAGAATTCCACCGTTGAAGACACCCTTTGAAGCTAAACGCAGACGTTTATGTTGCAAATCACAGACTGTACTGATGAAACCGGTAATGATTAGTGTACTATTTATACATGAATTTACTAACAGCTTGCGCCAGTGCAAACCCTCTTTTGGCGTTAAAAAACTATTGTCAGGATTTACTAAAGACATGCAGTGATAAATTAGCGCTGAAAAGGCATGGACACAATTATTTTTACGGCTGACCTTATTGCATATGCATTTGTTGGAGTTTCCCTTTCAGGCGCAAAATTCATGGGAGGAGAGTATTTAAATGAATCATGCAAGGTGATTTACAAAGGTTTGCGCTCGCCAATTTACTGGTGTTTGGCCCATTATTTACCGCCTAAAAAAACGTCTTAAACCAGATGCTAACGGGTAGATTGCGCTCGTCATTATGGAAATGATCTGGTTGCGTCTGTGTATATTAATATGCGTGTCGTCAGTAGATCACGCACAGAACTGTTCACTCCCATCTGCGCTTTTATGGAATTGCACTCACACGCTAATTTGCCCTGTTTAGTAAATCTGGCCCTTAGTCTACATAATATTCACATATGCACTTCACATGGGACATCCATATATAGCAGTTACAGCATGAAATAATATATAAACCTATAGCATTTTACATAGATACATTTTAAACATAGCCTACAACATTTTTATCTTACAATTCTTGACTCTTTTTCTTGCATTTGCATGTTTATATCTCCCAGTTCGGACTTTATAACTTGCAATTGTGAGATTATATCATAATTCTGAGGGGGAAAAAGTCAGAATAGCAAGCTATAAACTGAGCAAAAAAGACAGAATAACGAGTAGTCCTATATCTCACAATTCTGTTTATCCTTCTAAGAATTGTGAAAATGTATTATTTACTTTTTTTATTCTTTTGTTTCGTTGCTTCCACAGATTGCTACTGCAGAACTGTAATTTTTTCCCTAAACTATGTTCATTACTATTGTTCATTACTACCATTTCTATTGTTCATTATGAACAACTTAGGTTTGTAAACAATTTATGGCATTAAGTATATTATTATATTATGTAAAACTAATTTAGATCTAAAAACGTTTGTTAAAAAAAGAGGGAAAAAAATGTTCTGTGCAAAACAATGAAAATCCTGTGTTTATATCAATTTGTGATTAATCTTTTAATTAAGTGTTATTAAACACTTAACACATATATTTTGTTACTGGGTTATATGCTACTAAGAGAAACAATGCGAAGTTGACTGTTTAGTCACTGGGTTGATTTACTGATGCATAAACAGCAATAAACAATTTTCGGACAAAGAATGTCTGACCAGTGTTGGGCAGTAATGCATTACTTATCAACGCATTACTGTAATTTGATTTCTTTTTTATTAACAGAGTAATTTAATGAGTTATAATTTCCAAAATAGTAATTAGAGTATAGGTCCAAGCCCGGGTCACTATTTGTTACAGCTGCGTTACATCGTAATAAAAAAGATAATTCACTTTTTTCATCTGCCTGAAGCCTACTTTGACTGGTAAGCGCCCGCGGGTACTACCAATAAAAACAAACTCAGCATGGGGAGAGTTCTGTTTCTGGAAATACAATAATTATTTTGTGTTTTTTTTTCTGTCAAAGGCAATAACATTATTGTAAGGCTAGATGTGATAAAAACACATTTAAATACGTCATGAAATAGTTGCATGTTGCCTAATCAACAACCTACACATCCCAACATAAACGCTCTTGTTATTAAAGTGGTTATGTTCACAAACCACTATAATTTGAATAGGCAAGCATATGCGTGATTTGGCATGACAGTCAGTGCAAATAATTAATAAACCATTGCCTTACCTAATGCAGCAAAAAACTTCTTCAAATTCTGAATGAATTCTCGCCTTGAAAGCTTTTATAATTACTAAACTCATCTTAATTCATTTTCAATTACTAAACTCATCTCAAGTCATTGCGATCTCACAAAGTTCTGCTAATCGATTAAGCTGACTGTACAATGAATATCTTATTAAGCCTACTTGTCTGCACTTTTGTGTATAAAGTTAAATTCTAACGAGAGGATTGGAGTGTGCAGATGAGTGGTGAAGGGATTCTAACTTAAATACGTCAGATTGGCCATTACGCAATTACGCAATTATGCAATGGCCATTACCATTACGTATCATTACGTTATATCCAAGAAATCATTGGATATGTTTGTGATTGGCTACATTGCTCAACGCAATACATTGTAAATAGAAAAACCTATATTACTTTCAACGCTCTCAAGGGCACAATCACCCAATCTTTTTATGTTTATCAGTTTATGATGATTGTTTTCGCGAGAGTGCGTGCACAGAACAAACCTCTGGTGTTTCAGCAATTACTAATCTTAACGCCTCTGATTGGCCATTAGCATTCATAAACTTAACACAGTCATGTGTGATTGGTCATAGTTAGGGATGGAACAATTACCGGTTTCAAGATAAACCATTGTACGTTTGAAAATAACCAAAGATATTTTAAATAAAACAAAGACATCTGCTTTACTGTTGGCAACCACCGTCTTACCCAAGATATTTGAAATTGGCTCAACCAGTTAGTACTGACAGTTAGTAATATCGTTTAAAATTTAATTATCATTAAAACCGCAATCGCAACAAACAAATAATGCTCTACTGAGACATTCATGTATAAATTACCCCTTTCCTAGCATTAGGATCCTTTGTAAGGTATTGTTATTTTTAGTCCAGTGATCTTGTATCTCTCTTCTCTCCTTCTCATCTGACTAAAGTGCCAGCGGGCGGTGCCAAAGATGCAATGATGTAGAAGTAAGCATTGATCTGATTCGTCGCAGTATTACATCATAATAGGTGTTTGATTTGTCGCTTCAAGTCAAACACACCTAATGTGGAAAAAGAAAATGAAACGAGTCGTTTTCAGGGGTTGGTTTCAATAGAAGCTATTTTTGGACTAACGAGAAAGTCTTGAGTTCTAAAACTCTAAAATGTAATTTCTCAATTCATGACCCCTTTAACATACTGTATAGAGTTTCCCCAACCCTATCATTACGTTATATTATTGTTCAAATCATTATTCATCTTTTTTACACTGTGACATCCAACTGTTTGTTTCCTGTTTACACTCTTGGTGTTTGGGGCTCGATATGACCCCAAACATTTATAGAGCGATTGTATAAAAAATACATACATTTTAATAATACAAATTATACATCATTTTTTGATCTAGGTGTTAGAGGCAGAATTCTGCCATCTGCTGGTTAGAGACAAATCTGTGTGTGTGTTTGTGTGTGTGTGTGTTTATTTTCGTTCCACATTGCATTCATGCTCTAGTACCAGGCCTTCATTTATGTGTGGAAATTCAGATTTATGCTGGAATTATTGATTTTATTTGCCAATTTCTATAAAAATGCTCTCTATTGCAGTTACACCCGTGTGTGTGATCATGTTCATTCCACATTGCATTCATGCTCTAGTACCAGGCTTTAATTTATGTGTGGACATTTTCAGATTTATGCTGGAATTATTGATTTTATTTGCCAATTTCTATAAAAATGCTCTCTATTGCGGTCACACCTCTTTGTGTATGTGTGAATGATCATGTTCGTTCCACATTGCATTTCAAAACACAGCGAAATCAGGGTAAATCAAGAAACACAAGGGTGGAGAAAGTTCCAGTAAGATACAACAAGGCTATTTATACACAGGCCAAAACAAGCTTAACAAGATAATGAGGGGGTGTGGTAAATTGTCATGGAAACACATGAGGGTTACTATGGGAACTAACAAAAGAGCTATGGAAACAGGGCAAGCACATAGGGGAACCACACACAACAGGAGAAGGGAAAACACTTCACACTAAGAGTCCTCTGTAAAACAGGGAAACAAGCTGAGATCGTGACACCAAGGGCCTGTTTCAGAAAGGAGGTCAAGTGAAATCCTGTTAACCCTGAAATGAAGGAAATTATGGGTTTTCTGTTTCAGAATGGGAAGTATGCCAAACCTGAGAAAGCAAGGTAAGTCAAACCTGTTTCTGAAAGAGAGGTAACTTTTACTCAATAGTTCTGCAGGGGTTCCAGCAAGATGGCGGACCGGGTGCATTGCATGTTTTGAGCTCTCTAGGCCTGTCCCAGATTTAATAAATATTTCATCATCCAATTTCTATAATTTGCTCCTGTGAAAATAAAAAATAACCGGGAATTTTAAAACACTGAAAAGGAACTTGCACCATGATGACAAAAAAGAATCTTGCTTCATCCCGCGGCTGCAACGACGCAACTAATGGTGGTCACGATTATGTCGCAACGATGGAAGTAGATCCTACCGTGAAAACTAAAAGAAAAGACCCATTCTCGCCACTGAAGAACACACCAACAGCTAAAAGGAAGGATACGGGGACCAAAAGGAAAGAAGGTATGAGTGCGGTCTTGGAAGCAATTAGGCAGTTAACTGACAAGGTGGATACACTGGTACCCAGCTGCAGCACAACTCCATCATGTTGACAAGCATAGCTAAGGCAGTTGAGTTTGCGGTAGAAATTAAAGACTGCAAAAAGTGATTATTCACTTTTATATTATTGATAAGCTGGTGCAGTTGTGTTTAATTGGGGTTGGAGCTAAACTTTGCAGGACAGTGGCCCTCCAGGATCAGGATTGGACACCCCTGCTCTAAGTGATTCTCTGGACAGGATTAGCATACAAGGTATATGTATAAGGGCCTTGTTGTTTAAGGTTTGAAAATACCTTTTGACTTGAACTCTAAAGTGCAAGACTTGTTTGGATGGTTATCTGCCTTTTTTCATGTTGAAGGGACAATGCCTGTTTGGCCTTTCTTCCCGTTTTTTCTTCACCAAAGTACAGTGTTTTGCACAATATTTAATATTCGCTAGCGGTTGCTAGTTTGTTATGAACACTTTTTTTCTTCTTCTTGTATTTCACTTAATGTTAGGTACATAATAGAGAATACTAAGAGACAATCATTATTTTTGTTTTGTAAGGGCGAAAAAGCACACTTTGTTTTGTTGCAAGAAACACACTCACAACCAGAGGATGAAACATTTTGGGTAAACCAATGGGGAGACAAAATTATCTTTGATCATGGTTCCACTAGATCAGCAGGTGTGGCGATCTTGTTTTGTAACTCACCTGGTAAAGTAGTGATATCTAGATTTAGCAATAATGGTCACTGGCTAGTTTGTGTCCTGAATATAGATGATCACTTCTTTATTCTGTTCAAGGTTTGTGGTTTTTATAATTTACCCCAAAATAGACAGTTGATTTCAGATGTTTCCAATATCATTGTTGTCACAGGGTGTTTTGGTGTTGGTTCATGTTCATTGTTCCTTGTTCATGTTTTAGTTTATCATGTTCTTGCTTTGTTTTAGTGTCTTGTTCACAGTCTTGTCATGCACTTCCTGGTTTTGTCATGTTTCAGTGTCATGTGAATCCCATGCCCTCATGTGATCTTGTGTCTTGTCCTGTCATTGGTTCATTGTCTCATCACTGTTCACAGGTGTCACTTGTCTTGTCATTAGTCTGTGTGTGTATTTAAGCCCTCATGTTTGCCATGTGTCTTGGTCAAGTATTGAATGTTGTAACCCGCTGTTGGTGAGTTTCGTTATAGTCAAGTCAAGTTAAGTCAAGTCTTGGTTTTATGTTTGGATTATGTTTGAAATAAAACTGCACATGGGTCCTTCAACTTGCCTCCAGTGGATAAATACGTTACAGAATACTTGACCCTCAACAATGGACCCAGCAGTTGCCCTCCTACGCCTTCGTCAAGGCCATCAGGCCATTGAAAATTATGTCCAGGACTTTATTGAACTCAGTCATGTGGTTAACTTTAATGACGTGGCCCTCAAGGACATTTTTAGGTTTGGGCTAAATGACTCTATCCGCTCACAGATGCCAGGGGGGAAGATCCACTTTTCCCTGGCAGAATATATTGACTTTGCTCTTCTGCTGGCTGGGTCTTCTTTTACAGTGGGGACTGTGGAGGAGGGGCCCCACAACCCCACAGTACTCTCCACCACATCCCAGCCAGAGTCATCTGCTCCAGCCCACGTCCATGCTCCAGCCCACGTCCAGGCTCCAGCCCACGTCCCCGTCCAGGCTCCAGCCCACGTCCCCGTCCAGGCTCCAGCCCACGTCCCCGGCTCCAGCCCACGGCCCCGTCCAGGCTCCAGCCCACGGCCCCACTGTCCCGCCCAAGAACATTTTGGGGGGGGGGCAGGGGGTACATGGAGGCCATGAAGGCCACGCCTCTGTGGCCCCCTGAACCGCCATTACCGCCATGGCCTGATGAACTGCCGTTACCGCCATGGCCTGATGAACTGCCGTTACCGCCATGGCCTGGTGAACTGCCGTTGCCGCCATGGCCTGGTGAACTGCCGTTGCCGCCATGGCCTCCCACGCCTGAGGGTCCAGGTCCGCCCACGCCTGAGGGTCCAGGTCCGCCCACGCCTGAGGGTCCAGGTCCGCCCACGCCTGAGGGTCCAGGTCCGCCCACGCCACAGGGTCCAGGTCCGCCCACGCCACAGGGTCCAGGTCCGCCCACGCCACAGGGTCCTGGTCCGCCCACGCTCCCAGGCCCGTCCAGGTCATGTCTGGGTCCGGTGCCCCTGCACGGGCCTGGCCCACCATCCCTCCCCCAAGACCGCCCCCCAAGACTTTTTGTAGACTCTTTGTTAGGCTATTGATGTGTTATGGTATTGTTTGGGCGTCAGGGGCCGCCCATAGAGGGGGGGATCTGTCACAGGGTGTTTTGGTGTTGGTTCATGTTCATTGTTCCTTGTTCATGTTTTAGTTTATCATGTTCTTGCTTTGTTTTAGTGTCTTGTTCACAGTCTTGTCATGCACTTCCTGGTTTTGTCATGTTTCAGTGTCATGTGAATCCCATGCCCTCATGTGATCTTGTGTCTTGTCCTGTCATTGGTTCATTGTCTCATCACTGTTCACAGGTGTCACTTGTCTTGTCATTAGTCTGTGTGTGTATTTAAGCCCTCATGTTTGCCATGTGTCTTGGTCAAGTATTGAATGTTGTAACCCGCTGTTGGTGAGTTTCGTTATAGTCAAGTCTTTGTTTTATGTTTGGATTATGTTTGAAATAAAACTGCACATGGGTCCTTCAACTTGCCTCCAGTGGATAAATACGTTACAATTGTTAACCTTAAACTTATTTATCGAACCACTATTACAATTATGGGTGGTGACTTTAACATGATTAATGATGAATGGCTTGATAGATACCCTTCTAGGTGTCATCACGGTTCTCATAAAAGTCTTAACCGACTTTTGTCGTACCCATGGATCCCTGGCACTTTAAATATCCTAACGCCAAGCAATATTCCTGGTTTAAACCAAACAATGCAGCAAAATCAAGAATAGATTTTTGGTTAATATCAGTCTCTGTTTTAAACTTAGTTTCCAACTGCAGTATGTTAGCAGCTCCCCTCACAGATCACTCTGTTATTAAATTGTTTTTTAATCCCCCTAGTACTAGCCGGCCGAATAAAGGGTATTGGAAATTTAATTCTGGTTTATTAAAATGCCAATCATTCAATGAGGGTGTTAAGGCCATGATCTCTTATGTGATGTCTGATGAATCGATAACATCCTATATTTCCAAATGGGAATTCCTTAAATTTAAAATATTCAATTCATTTTGGGAAAACACTTAATAGAAGTTACAGGGTATCGGAAATTAATAATATTAAAGAAATAAATATTTATTATAATAAAACATCACCTTCTGATAGTGATAAACAGAAACTACAAAATCTTATAAACAAACTTGATGAAATCTATCTTCGTAAAGCTGAAGAGGCTTTTATAAGGTCCAGGGCAAAATGGATTGAGGAAGGGGAAAGGAGTTCGTCCTATTTCTGTCAGCTAGAAAGACTTTCAATTGAAGCCTTGTTGATCCAGGGCCAGGAAATTACAGATCAAGCTTAAATCGCTTATATTCCTCAACCTTTACCTTGGACGATACAGCATCCTTTTTCAATCATATAAAAAAATCTTATTCACCATATAGATAATAATTTTGTAGCATTGTGTGAGCGTTGTAACTATGCAGTTCCCATTCAGTTGGTCACTCTCGACGCCACGTCGGAGTACCGACGAATAGGAATCTCGCTCTACTTTGAGTGAAACTAAACGAGCCAATGCACATTGGCATGCAGTGATTGCACCAGGTGTTCATGCCACGCAGCGCAAGTATAAATGAGACACAGGTGCTTGCATCAAATCAACCTTTTGCTTCAGAGCCGAGTGGAATCTGGTTATGCTAGACATCACTCACCTACTTCGCAGTCCTGACTGGAAACCTGCCCTTTTGGAAGCGTTCTTCAGTTGGTGTTGGTGTGACGGCACAGCAGCGGGTCGTGTGGTCTTACGATCATCTCTCTTTCTTGCTTGTGAGAGCAAACACAAGGGCTGTTCTCACAGCTGGTTCGGTGCGCCTGGTGGAGAGCGCTAAAAAGCCGTTCTTACGGCTGGTAGAGAGCGTCTGGTGAGAGAGAGCGCGCACGTCAGGCTGTACTATTTCCCTGACTGTGTCGCCGCGACCCTTCCCCCTGCGTGCTTCAGCACCAAGGAGAGCGATCCTCTAAAAGAGCAACACAGAAAGAGCTTGCGTCTTTTTCAAGATGACATTCTTTCTGTGCGTTTCGGGGTGTGGTGGTTACCTGTCACCGAGGGATGGTCACCAGCGCTGTATCTCGTGTTTGTGCGTCAGCATGCTGAGGCAGCGCTGGTGGATGACTCATGTTCTCACTGCGGGAACATCTCAGAGTTGCGGTCTAGACTCTAGACTCATCTTGCAAGCGGTGGAGTCCCCGTGCCTCTGCCTCGATCTAACCCCCCACAAAGGGTTACTTCAGGCAGTAGCGCGGGTGATTTGAGGGTGACGGTGAGCGCGCTTCCCCCAGGGAACCAACCCCTGGGGAACCCTCACTCCTCTCGCACTCTGCAGCCAGTAGAGCTTCCATTGGAACGTGCTGGGCCATCCACGAGATGTGCACCAACCGTATCCTCCGGGGCTCCCCCCGATGATCAGATGTCCATCGCTGCATCGGAGGGAGGGTCAGAATTCTCCGGAGATGACGTGTCGGCGCAGGGGGCTCCTACGGGAAGATTTGCTGTGCCCGATACTGATCTGGAAATGATGGCCATGCTTTCCCGGGCCACCGAGAGAGTCGGGCTCGTGTGGAACCCTCCACCGTGTCCCGAACCCTCAAGCCTGGATGATTGGTATCTCGGGGTGGCCCTTACTGGTTCTCAGCACCCCACCCCGGTTCATTTCTTCCCGGAGGTTCACGAGGAGCTCACTAGATCGTGGACGGCACCTTTTACTGCCAGAAACCGGCCTAGTGGATCCTCCTCCCTCACCACCCTCGATGGCGGATCCTGCAAAGGGATACACACAGATTCCTCCTGTGGAACGGGCCGTTGCTATGCAACTGTGCCCTAACTCCACTTCCAGGGGGAACCCGTGTCTCCCCTCCCGGGCCTGTAGGTACTCTTCCGATCTGATCGGGAAGGCCTCCCAGGCTTGTGGAGAGGCAGGCTCCGCGTTACACGCTATGGCGTTGTTGCAGGTCCATCAGGCCCAGGCACTGAAGACCTTGCACGAGGGTGGTCACGATCCCGCAGTTCTCCAAGAACTGAGAACCGCAACGGACCTCACGCTTCGTGAGACGAAGGTTACAGCGCGGGCAGTAGGTCGTGCAATGTCCTCTATGGTGGTCCATCTCTTGCTGTGTCTGGCTGACAAGATCAGGTTCCTTAATTCCCCCGTGTCCCAGACCGGCCTCTTCTGCGCCACGGTCCAGAACTTCACCCAACAGTTCACGGCCGCACAGAAGCAGACTGAGGCGATCAGTCACATCCTGCCTCGGCGGTCAGCTGCTGTCTCCAACCCACCGCCGGCAGCGCCTCAGCCTGCTCGTCGCCGAAGGCCGGCCGCCTGCGTCTGCCTCCGCTCCCGCATCGCAGCAGCAGCCTCGACCCAAGCGACGTTGTGGAGCCGGACGTAAGCAGGCCGCCCCGCCCGTCCAGGCCCCTGCCAAGAAGAGGGGTGGCAAGGGTAAGGGCAATCGGCCCTGAGACGGGCGACCCGGAGATGGGGAGGATTGCTCTTCAGGAGATGGTGACCGCACCGCTCCATCCCCCGGAAAAGGGCCGGATGGAGAATCTTGTGTTCCGTTTTATTTCTGTTCCGCCGCTGGTCCCAGCACCAGCGGTACCCAAATTGTCAATAAAAGAGCAATTTCCTCCGTCCCTGGGTCCCAAGGGGGCGTGGAGAGTGATGGCCGGTCAAACGCCGGACCACACTCATCCTCCCCCCTCGCCAGCGGGCAGCAGTGGACGTCCTCCTCGCGTCCCTCCTGCCCACAGGTGGAATCAGGTAAGTGTTGCACAGCACACTCTCACCCCGCTGTGGGCCGCCTCCACGAGACAGCCGCCCCAGCCTGGTACCTGCATTCCACCTCGCTGCCCCACGGTGGGTACACCAGTGGTCCCTATGGTCCCGCTTGCACGGTCTCTGCGAGCCTGGCTAGAGCTCCACAGTCTGTCTCGTTGGCTCATTCGGACCATCAGGCTCGGCTATGTGTAACGCTCACTCTCCGGCTAATAACTTGCAACTATAAAAGACTAGTTATATGCCAATCTATGGACCAGCGTCTCAGAAGAACAGATTCGCTGCTGAGAAAGATGCAACAACAACAGTGAACAGACTCGGAGAACAGTTTGGTTGAACACACAATGTATATTCTGTTAGCAGCAATCAGAAATGAAGTTAACATCCATGTGAAAATTAAAACAAAAAAATAAAAAAATATATATAAATTTTCACAATTGAAATTCTCTTTCTGAATTTGTATCACTCTTTTGCTTTCACAGGTTTCATTAACCTTTTCAACAAGGTGAGTTCTTAGTTCGTTTGCTTCAACTCTGTTTTTTCCTTTAAATCAAACTCAAAACAATGTATCAGTTTTCAATCCCAAAAGAACATTTACAATTCTCAAGGAAATAAAATGATGTCCTTCAATTTCAAATAGTCAGTTGAAAAAAACCTCAATTGTCCTTTTATCTGTTGGAAGGGAAAGTCACTTCATCCCAAGAAAAAAACAGATGGGAAAAGTCATTTGATTTCCTACCAGTCGCAGAATTCATAAAAACTCGTCTTTTGTTTCCACAGAAACCCAAAACTCAAGACCTAGACTCAAGGGAGGCTCGCCAGTCCAAACCCTCCTCAGAACCACTGGAAGGCCGGGACAATCCAGAATACACGTATCTCGTCACGTAACACAGAAGACTCCGAAGGGACAGAACAACAAGGAAAAAAACCTGACCTTGAACAGACAAGGTCACAAAAATATAATTAATATATTTGTAACAACATACAAATAAAACATTTTTTTTCTACTCATGAAAATAAATGTATAAGCATACATTTTACACAGAAACTGAACACATGTAAATGCATTTTTTCAAATAAAGAATACATTTCCTTTATATGTAATGTTTGTGACCATTTTTCCAACTTACACATTAATTAATATATAACTGACCACTTCTCATGACATACATCAGCACACAGTTAGCTGTTATGTACCAAATACAGCATTACACAATTTTATATGCATAAATCACTTACAAATTCCATTTCTCTTGCTTTTCCCACTTGAACACAATAACGATTTAATTGGTGACAATTAACAAGGCAATTTGACTTACCAAGGAGATCGTTCAACTCAGAAAATTCCAGAATGGTGCGATATAGCACGTCCCCTTTAAATCCTTTTCTCTAACCTTTTTGAGCAAAAATACACTCCATAAACACTTTTGCAACACTCTGTCGCTAGTATACATATACATATATATATTTTAAATCACCATACACTTTTATATTAATAAACTGAATGTCCGTTTCAATATTATTGTGGCGAGGGGGGCGTGGTTTAGCGAAGTCTGTGACGGGAGAGAGAGTCGGAGGACGAGCGGCACGTAAGTGGATCAGACACAAATGATGAACACCTGTCTCTTGTTGCAGTAATTGGTGTGGAGAGAGGATATAGGCCGGGAGGAAATGAGAGAGAGGGAGAGAGAGAGGCTGAAAAGCAACAGACGGAGCTGGGACTCACGACACCCGTAGATGCAGAGAGGAACTGCCCAAACCGACGATTTAAGAGAGTTATTTTGTTTATGTTGCTTGGTGCGATGTGCACACTGTTTTGGCTAAGGCCGTACAAGAAAATAAAGAGTACTCACGAGTTCCAGCCAGCCGACCCCTGTGTCCCCTGAGACTTCACTAAACCACGCCCCCCTCGCCACAATTATCATCACTAATAACCAATAGAAAATAAAATGCATCATTTCACTCACATCAATCCATCGACAGAACTCATCTAGCTGATTTTCTTTCTTTATATTTCCCACGGAGTCAACAAACACCGCGTTCATCAGCAATCCAATCACAAGAGAGAACTCCACGCATAAACCTCGTGCAAAATACGGAAATCAATTTTTCCGCTGCGCCACATTCTGCGCTCTCATTGACTCATCTCAAGTTCAAGACTGAACGCTATTGGTCACATTAATAACAGATATAAATGTATATGTTTGTATAATATTCATATTTTCTTTAATGAATATACTTCTTTCAAATCGTTTTCAGTAGCTTTTCAACATAATTAAGTTTTTATATTAATCACATTATTTATTCTTCTATTACTCTCTGGTAATCTTGGTTACACATGCGATTCAATTCGCACGGCGCCCCAAGAAAACCGGTGGGTTACGACCTATCTTGGACCTGCGAGTCCTGAATCGGAGCCTCCACAAGCTACCGTTCAAGATGCTCACGCAGAAACGCATTTTTGAGTGCATCCGTCCCCAAGATTGGTTTGCAGCGATCGACCTGAAGTACGCGTACTTTCATGTCTCGATTCTTCCTCGACACAGGCCGTTCCTGCGCTTTGCGTTCGAGGGTCGAGCATATCATTACAAAGTCCTGCCCTTCGGGCTGGCCCTGTCCCCCCGTGTCTTCACGAAGGTCACGGAGGGGGCCCTTGTGCCCATGAGAGAAAAGGACATTCGTAGCCTCAACTATCTCAACGACTGGCTCATTCTAGCACAGTCCAGGGATCAGTTGTGCGAACACAGGGACCTGGTGCTCAGACACCTCAGCCAGTTGGGTCTTCGTGTCAACTGGGAGAAGAGCAAACTCGCCCCCGTGCAGAGGATCTCTTTTCTCTGTATGAAGTTGGATTCGGTCGAACGGACTGCGCGCCTCACAGAGGAGCGCGTCCAGTCGATGCTGAACTGCCTGAACACGTTTCAGGGCAGGATGGCGGTTCCACTGAAACATTTTCAGAGGCTCCTGGGGCATATGGCAGCCGCTGCGGCAGTAACTCCGCTCTGCCTGTTTCTTATGAGACCGCTTCAGCATTGGCTACACGGCCGAGTCCCGAGATGGGCGTGGCAACGCGGCACTCACCGGGTGAGCATGACACCGGCCTGCCGCCAATCCTTCAGCCCATGGTCAGACCCCTCGTTCCTTCGTTGTCCGCACGGACAACACTACGACCGTTGCGTATATCAACCGACAAGGTGATCCCCCAGTGAGCCTACTCACACAGACACTGTGCAAGGTCAGGGAGGACGAGGAGCAGGTCCTGCTAGTGGCGCCATACTGGCCCACCCGGACCTGGTTCCCAGAACTTATGCTCCTCGCGACAGCCCCTCCTTGGCGATTCCTCTGAGGAAGGATCTTCTAACTCAGAGACGGGGCACCCTGTGGCACCCGCGTCCAGACCTGTGGAAGCTTCATGTTTGGCCCCTGGACGGGACACGGAGGTTCTAGGTGACTTACCCCAAAGGCAAGGCAAGTTTATTTGTATAGCACATTTCATACACAGGGGCAATTCAAAGTGCTTTACAGAAATGAAGTTAAAATATTCATAAGTGAATAAAATAATATAATAATACATAATAATATACATAGTATAACAGTTATAATAGGAATTAAAAGAAAATATAAAATGGCCCCCTGTCTGAGTTGGAAGAGACGGAGAAGGTTTGCGGTGGTCACTGTTTTCCCTTATCAGTGCCGTCTGCCCTGTAGGAGTGGTGTGGTCACCAAGCCCCCCTTGGGCTCTCTCCTCTGTTAGGGCAGACTCGATTGCACCCACGGTACCACCCTGGTTACCTGGGCGACTTTTTTATACCCCTTTATGTTTCTTAAAGCTTTACCTCTTAACTCAAGATGTCTCAGCCGAACACAACCAATGATATAATTAATCCCTATTCCCGTCGGAATAGAGCTTTCCCGTTTCCCCTTACCCAGTCTCTTCCAGTCAGACAAGTCTAATAAAGCCCTATTTGGGACAGCACACAACTCCGTCCCTTGGACTGCACACAACTCAGTCCCTCGGACCGCACCCAACTCGGTCCCCCAAAATAAAGTTAATAAAATAAAAAGTAAAATTAACACAGTGAAAGCATAAGATACGGTGCAATCAGTCGGACGTACAGTAGCACAGCTCATTCAGGAAATGCACAGCTAAACAGATGTGTTTTGAGTCTGGATTTGAAAGTGGCTACTGTTGGAGCACATCTGATCTGTTCAGGAAGCTGGTTCCAGCTGTGGCTGGCATAATAGCTAAAAGCAGACTCTCCTTGCTTTGAGTGAACCCTTGGTATTTCTAATTGACTTGATCCTGATGATCTGAGTGATCTATTGGGTTTGTATTTAATCAGCATGTCTGCTATGTATTGAGGTCCTAGGTCATTGAGTGACTTATATACAAGTAATAGTACTTTAAAATCGATCCTAAATGTAACTGGAAGCCAGTGTAAAGACCTGAGGACTGGTGTGATATGGTCATATTTTCTGGTTCTGCTCAGGATCCTGGCAGCAGCGTTCTGTATGAGCTGCAGCTGTCTAATGGTCTTTTTGGGAAGGCCGGTGAGAAGACCATTACAATAGTCCACCCTGCTGGTGATAAAAGCATGAACGAGTTTCTCTAGGTCTTGCCTGGAAACAAGGCATCTAATTCTTGCAATATTTTTGAGATGATAGTAAGCTGATTTAGTTATTGCTTTGACATGACAACTGAAACTCAGGTCTGACTCCAAAATCACACCAAGATTCCTGACTTGATCTTTTGATTTTAGACCTTTAGCCTCAAGATATGCGTTCACCTTGAGAATTTCATCTTTGTTTCCAAATGTAGTGATTTCAGTTTTGTCTTTGTTTAACTGAAGAAAGTTTTGGCACATCCAACTGTTAACTTCTTCAATGCATTTACATAGAGAGTCAATGGGGCTGTAGTCATTAGGTGAAAGGGCTAAGTAGATCTGGGTGTCGTCAGCATAGCTGTGGTAAGCAATTTTGTTATTTTTCATTATTTGGCTCAGTGGGAGCATGTACAGGTTGAATAGGAGTGGAGCAAGAATTGACCCTTGTGGGACTCCGCATGTCATGGATGTCCACTCAGACTTATGGTCACCTATACTCACATAATAACCTCTCCCTTCTAAGTATGACCTGAACAATTTGAGGACCATTCCGGAAAGCCCAACCCAATTTTCTAGCCTGTCAAGAAGTACGTTGTGGTCAACAGTGTCGAATGCAGCACTGAGGTCGAGTAGCACCAGAATTGATGTTTTGCCTGTATCTGTATTGAGGCGAATATCATTTATTATCTTTATGAGCGCTGTCTCTGTGCTGTGATGCGGTCGGAAACCAGATTGAAAATTGTCAAAGTATCCGTTTGAGTTCAAGAATTTGTTCAGCTGACTGAAAACAACTTTTTCAATGATCTTGCCTATGAAGGGGAGATTTGAGATTGGTCTGTAGTTGCTCAGTATGGAGTTATCCAGATTTCTTTTTTTCAGGAGCGGCTTAACTACTGCGGTTTTAAGGGAGTTTGGAAAAGTCCCAGAAAGAAGTGAGGCGTTTACCACTTCTAGGAGATCTGCTTCTAGACAGTTAAACACACTTTTGAAAAAAGAAGTGGGGAGTGTGTCAGGGGCGCAGGTTGATGTTTTTAGGTGCTGTACCGTTTCTTCTAAAATTTTACCATCATAGTCAAATCATACCATCATATTTTACCGTCATAGTAACTTTCTGAGGTTGTGGTCTGATCTGACTCACCCCAGAGCAACTCAAGGATGTGCTGATCGCATTTCTGATATTATTGATTTTCTCGGAGAAGAAGAAAGCAAACTCACTACATTTGGTGTCTGAGAGCATTTCATTGGGAATGTGGCTCGGGGGGTTTGTTAGTCTCTCTACAGTAGCAAAAAGAGTGCGCGTGTTGTTTTTGTTTCTGTTTATAATATTTGAAAAGAAGGTCTGTCTAGCTTTGCCTAGTTCCATATTGAAAGCACGAAGACTGTCTTTATAGATGTTGTAATGGACTACAAGTTTTGTCTTTCGCCACATGCGCTCATCTTTCCTGCATTGTCTTTTCATTAATTGCACTGCTGTTGAGTTTCTCCATGGTGCTTTTTGTTTGCCACTCTTTTTTCTGACTTTCACAGGAGCAATATCATCAATTACACTCTTTACTTTTGAGTTAAAAGAGTCAAGGAGAAAATCAACAGAGTCTGCAGATATGCTTGGTGTTATAGATATAGCCTTCATAAACAGCACACTAGTGTTCTCATTTAAGCATCTCTTTTTGACAGAGACAGATCTAGTTTCTGTCTCTGAATGCGGAACTGATTCTGTCTCTGAATGCGGAACAAAGGGTAGTTAACACCATCACTTTGGCTCGAGGTCTGTCTACAAGACAGGCCTACGCCCTGAAGTGGAACCTGTTCGTCGAGTGGTGTTCTTCTCGCCGAAAAGACCCCCGAAGATGCTCGATCGTGTCTGTGCTTTCCTTCCTGCAGCAAGGATTGGAGCGTAGGCTGTCCCCCTCCACCCTCAAAGTCTATGTTGCTGCGATATCCGTCTATCATGACCACGTAGATGGTAAGACGGTTGGTAAGCACGACCTGGTCGTCAGGTTCCTTAGGGGGGCGAGACGGTTAAATCCTCCTCGTCCCCTCTCCATACCCTCTTGGGATCTTGCTCTGGTGCTCCGAGCACTTCAGAATGCCCCATTTGAGCCTTTGCCATCAAGAGGGTAGGGGACCTGCAGGCATTTTCGGTCAACGATTCGTGCCTAGAGTTCAGGCCGGGCGACGCCCACGTGGTACTAAGACCCCGGCCTGGCTATGTGCCCAAGGTTCCTACCACTCCCTTCAGGGACCAGGTGGTGAACCTGCAAGCGCTGCCCCCGGAGGACGCAGACCCAGCCCTAGCTTTGCTCTGTCCCGTCCGCGCCCTGCGGATCTACGTGGATAGAACTCAAAGCTTTAGATCAGCTCTTGGTCTGTCACGGAGGCCAGCAGAAGGGAAAGGCTGTCTCCAAGCAGAGGATGGCCCGCTGGATAGTGGATGCCATCACCTTGGCTTACCAAGCACAAGGTGTGCCCTGTCCGCTCAGGGTGCGAGCACACTCTACTAGAAGTGTTGCATCCTCCTGGGCGCTGGCACGTGGCGCTTCACCGTCAGACATCTGTAGAGCTGCGGGCTGGGCGACACCTAACACGTTCGCTAGATTCTATAGCCTACGTGTAGAGCCGGTATCCTCCTGTGTTCTCACCTCAAACGGGTAGAAACACTGAGGGGCCCCGGCTCTTGTCGGCTTGCTGCGCTACAGCGTTATTCTCTCCAGAAGCAAACTCTGTGAGTCCTCCATCACCCTCGGTGCCGGACGTGGCAGAGCGTCTGGCATCAGGCCCCTTGCCGCTGAATCCTTGAGAACCGGTATTGGGCTTGGGTTATATGAGTGACCCTGCGGGATCCCATATATCTGTCCACGGTCGCTCCTACGGGAAGCCCGTGTCTTTCCCTTGGGAGAGCCTTCCCATCAATGGGATTGAGCCCCCTCTCTCTGTCGCGGGCTATGGCTCAGCCTGTATTCCTACATAACTCCTTCGGGGTACGATGTGGGCTCCACAGCGTTCCCCTTCAGTAGGGCACGATTTCCCAGTGTTATCCAATAATCACTGAGCGGGTCATGCGGAACAGCAGTGATGGTCTTCCCGGTGTGAGCCCCGTCTCATCAGGTAAAGAGCTCAGGCGGCTCACACAGGGCACTGGAAAGGGGCAGAGGCCATGGCGCTTTGGTAGGGATTCCTATTCGTCGGTACTCCTACGTGGCGTCGACAGTGACCGACTGAACGGGAACGTCTCGGTTACGTATGTAACCCTCGTTCCTTGAAGGAGGGAATGGAGACGCCACGCCACGTCCCGTCGCCATGTCCTCTGTACCCTGCTGGGGTGCCGGCTACCTACTCGGCTCCTCAGCAAAAGGCTGATTTGATGCAAGCACCTGTGTCTCATTTATACCCGCGCTGCGTGGCATGAACACCTGGTGCAATCATTGCATGCCAATGTGCATTGGCTCGTTTAGTTTCACTCGAAGTAGATTGGCTCTCGCGAGCGAGATTCCTATTCGTCAGTACTCCGACGTGGCATCTCCATTCCCTCCTTCAGGGAATGAGGGTTACATACGTAACCGAGACGATGTTGTTTATGCTCAAACAGCAACATTACACACTAACTAAAGTTTAAAAAATGAAATCATAATCAACCAACCCTTTAATATAACTCTAATTGTATTTGTCTGAAAGAAGAATGGCATATAAACCTAGGATGGCTTGAGGGTGAGATAATCATGGGGTAATTTTAATTTTCGAACTATCCCTTTAAGCTAAGAGAAAAAGGGCGGGGTTGACCTCGTTGCTATGGATGATGTCAACACACTAACTACGCACGCAGTGATTGGCTGATGAGGGAGGGGTCACTGTCAGTGATTTAATCATAGAAATATTGTAGAATGAGGTATGTTGCCATATTCAAATAAAGATTTAAAAATAAAAATGTTCCATATTCACATTCATTTTCAACTTGATTGAAATGTTTTATTCTCCATCATTCAATTCATATGCCTATACATAAATTAATCTATGTAGCACGGCCACATTATGAGGGAATATTTATACGGCTGTGAATTGTCATTATTAATTTAATTCAGCTGTTGTGTGTATATTGTTTTCCCCTGTGGTTTTTTGCCGGATATGTGTTTGTGTTCCTGTTTTTACTCACGCGAGACTTGTGTCGGGAAGATCCAGGGAATCCCTGTGACGTCATGGACTCAGACAGCTGATTGTCACGTCCTATAAAAGTGCTGGCTTACCGGTGTCCTGACATTTCATCCTACCCATCAGATTGTCCTACCAGGGCTTACTGCGCATGCCCACATCAATATTTTTTTATTTTTATTTTTTATATTTACATTTTGGGTAGGTTTAGGGGTAGGTATGGATGAAGGTATGGATATTAATTCATATTAATAAAGCAAATCACATTAATATGATTTTGGTAGCACAATCGGATAGGTAGCATTTTACATCCATATTTAATATTTATTTATTTAAAATATTTACATAGTTTTATGGGTAGGTTCAGGGTAGGGGTAAGTATGGATATTAAAAAAGCCTCAAATCAGATGAACATGATGCTGGTAACACAATCTGACAGGCAGCATTTTTTGCTGTCGAATTGTGCTACCTACTGTTTTAATGGGCGGTAGCAAAATCTGACAAGGTAGGACAAATCGACAGAACACCGGCGTTCGGGAGAGGACGCTCTCAAGTCAAAGTGAGGATTACGCGATCGATCGATCTACACAACCCGTTGTCATCGTCTGTTGAGGATTATCTTGTTGAGGAAATATATGAAAATATTTCACCTTTGAGAGACTGAACAGGACAGCGCTGTACACAATCGTGCTCCCGGGTTAAAAGCCAAACCGGTGAGGCCGATCCAACACACACACACACACACACACACACACACACACACACATTACATTGGACTGAAACAGACTATTCCCCCGCATTTACATTCATTCTTTTGTTTCTATAATGTATATACTGTTGTTTTCGTTGCTTATTGTATAATACACTTTGGGTTGTCATTTATTCTGTGTTTATTTGAAAAGCTATTGACCTTAACACCTTTTAAAGAGAAGATAAGAACTTCTTGAGGTGTTGTAAACTGCCTAGCCATAGGCTGAGTGTTCCACCTATGTTATGTCATCACATATTAAAATCTATCAATCAAAATATTTATTGCATTTATGAAAAAAGTTTAGCACCCAAGGCTCTATTGCCTATTGCCTCAATAGTGTACAGTGTCTTTTCCAGCAACAGCCATTTTTGGATTGCTTGCGAATTGGTCTTAGTGACTTATGAGTCCTCTTGACTACCCATAACTTTTCACTGATTTAGGAGATGGTTTTAGTGCTAAAATGCTTTGTGAAAAACTCTTTGAGCAAACATTTAGGAGTTCTAAAATTAGGACTGACACGCCTACTATTTTTAAGAGTTTCTCCTAAATCAGCAAGTTTTGTTTTTGCACAGCAGTGAGAGGATGCAAGTGATAAAGTTGATATGTTCTGCAAGAAAGAAAATTGAACCCATTTGGATTCACCGAAACACTTTTAGCTTCATCATTATCTCAAAATAATGGAGATACACCTTTTAATCAATGTGGTGGTGGCTGACAGCTGATGTTTGGGCATGGGTGAACACAACCTGCCAGAACTGTACAAACTCCTGCATGCACGGCACAGCCTGTCAGCTAGCTGTCTTATTTTCTAGCCCTGTGACAGATGTAAGTCTTTAGATGAGTTGTTGCAGTGGTTGCATCTTATGCTGAGAAAAAAACATGATGCTTGGTAGCCTATGTTCTTTGAATGTGGCCAACAGGACTTGGGATGTGAGCTGGAGAATCACAACATAATGTAGATTTTGATCAGTCAAAAGTTGATTCTAATCTTAATACTAATTAATAAGCCCCAAGTATTTGTATGTTTTAATTTTATTTAAAGGCACCATTAAGATTAATAGTTTTGCCTTAGGTTGGTGATGTTTTTCTTAAGGTAGGGACACACCAAACCGACGCCAAAGAAATAGTGCTGATGAAAGCCGACTGTGTTATCGCCTCACATCTGCGTTGGGAGTAAAAGCAGCACCTGAACACATCAAAAGGACTATGACTGTCAACTAGCACACGCGTTCTGCGCCTGCGTGTGAAGGAGATAACTGTATATTTAAGCATATATATTCGTCATTCAAAAAGGAAAAGCAAAACTAAGCAGCGTTTACAAACCATAAACAAAGCAGCGTTTGTTTACCATTTTGAATATCAATCACGCTGATCATATTCTCATGTTATGAAAATATTTGCGCAGTGTTGCTCAGGTAAGACGACGTAACATTGACGTTTTAATTCAGTGGTATTAGTATTCCAAACACAAAGCATTTTAAATCCTATGTACACCTGCATTTCAGATACTGAAGAAGGTGTTAAAGTCAATCTGAACTATTTGCAGTATTTATAAATGAACCTTGAAGAGCGTGATGTAGCTGTTTTAGAAACATAGGAGCAATGAATCCAAGTACAGTAGACACATTTATTTGAACAAACACAACAAAAGTACACTCTTAAAAATGAGGTGTTAAAAATGAACACAAAATATGTGTAAAAAGGATTTGTAACACATGTTGTGTTACTACAGACACACGATGTGTAAATATTGTGTTCAACTGTTTACACAATTACTGTGTAAAACATTTAGTAGTACATGTTTATATAAAAGGCATATTTTCTGTTGCAAATACTCAACAGGCTGTGACAACTTTTACAATTGGATTCATTTGTCATGTTGCAAATGTGAATAAAGCATTTTAACTTGCTGGGGAGAAACAACTACTGTTGGGGCTACAGGAATATCCTTGCTGCGCCTGCGCAGTGGTGTTCTTTTCCAACCGAAGCTTGGCCAGCCGTCAGTGCGTCTGTCTGCCTCAGGTGAGTGAATTTAAATAAACGTGTAAAATAGTAAATATTTCTCCGCCTAACATGAGAAAGATTTGTGTCAATTGTCCAGGAAACATAGTTTGTTTGTTTTGACCGTTGTTATGCCGTTTTCATGTTCCGTAGCCAGATGTTTAGTTAAACTTAACGGTTAATATGCATGGCACCTTAAGTTTGAACTCGTAATAGTCATTTTACCAAATACTATGCGGTAGTTTAAACGACGTTGTGGCAATGAGTGTTGTGTAACTTAGTAAAAAAAAAACTTGCCACTTTTTGCCACCTGGCTTGACACTAAGTTATTTCAACTTTTATTGATTACGTGATGAATACATTTAACATGCATTGTGTTAGCTTTTAATAAAGTTGAAATGTTGCGGTGCACGAGTCAACGTGATCATAGACGCGTATCAGTTCAACTTGCAGGCAGCGCGCGGCGCGCGAGTCAATGCGATCATCTCTTCCTAAAGAATAAACATAAATTAATACATCTTAAAGTATGTTGAGGATACATTACAACTTACTGAAATGTATCATATGTCGTGTAATCGCTCCATCTGTGTTTACTAGGGGTGACGTGACTGATAGACGCGTAGCCTATCAGTTCAATTTAAAGCGGCAGCGAGTCAATGCGATCATATCTTCCTAAAGAATAAACATACATTAATATATCTTAACCCTTTCGCACGTAAGTTCTAAATATTCCGACTGGCAGCCTGGCGTGAGTTTTTTAATGCGACCGTTATTATGTAATGACCCGCGTTCTAATTTCCATGGTAACACATCAACCTTGACACGTGTGAGTTTTCGCACTTTTCGCAGTCACAATGGCGCTCTTGGTGGATGACCGCGTGCAGGTGAGCACTCTGAATGTTTTGCTTTATTTTTTTCATTCAAAACCTCTCACATTATTTGTTAGCGTGTACACACTATGGTTTACATGTTTATGTTGCTATTTTTTCCCACTGCTTTGAATTTCGCTTGCACACGGCATTTTGCATCTCCCTCACAACATCCGCGTGACAATTGGTGAGTATATTTTAGTTTTTTTCCCTATTTTGGAGTACATATAACTATTTACAAGCATGCAATAAATATGAATAAAGATGTTTAAAAAAATCTCTAGTAAAACGAACAGTACTCAATAATGTGGACGTTCAAATGTCATGTTTGTCGTTTTGCACATTGCAAATATGCTCCGTGCATTCGGTAAAGGTATTAGGGTTCAGTTGACTTGAAACGTGACATGAATTAATTATATATTATTTATGTTTTAGTGTTAATATTGTTACTGAGTTTTATATTTCACTAGGAAAGCAGAGAAAAGCTATATGGTCACGCCTAGACTTAACTTGCATCTATATATATATATATATATATATATATATATATATATATATATATGTATATGTATATATGTATATGTATATATGTGTATATATATGTATATATAAGTATATATGTATGTGTATATATATATATATAATGTGTATATGTATATATAAGTATATGTGTATATATATATATGTATGTGTATATGTATGTGTATATATATGTATGTATATATATATATATATGTATGTATATATATATATATATATATATATATATATATATATATATATATATATATATATATATATATATATGTTTACATGATGTCAAATACCATGTACCCTTTCTCTGCTTTGCTAGTGAGAAATGTGTTGTATAAATTTAGCATAATTCAAACGTATGTCATTTGCTAAAAATAAATTGCAAAATGTACACATTTCATTCATGTTTTATTAAATCTCTTCAATTTAAGCTAAATGTTTTTTTTTGTTTAAACTATTATACATATATACACTTTTTAATAAAATTACAAAACAAATTATAAATATAATTACAATGAACAACAATCAAAATAGTATTATAAACAAAACAATAAATATACTATGGTAACAACATCTTTAAAACAAACTATATACATATGTTTATACTAAACAAATTACATATATAATTACAATTAATACATGCAAATAAATAAACTGTGACTTTTTACAGGATTAATAATTCTTCAGTGTGTGGTACTCCTTTTATACTTTTACAGGTGAATGTTGGCATCCCTTTCCGGTTTGCACGCACAGTCCCACAAGCTCCAGTGCCAAGAGACAAGAGGTGCTGGAAAAGTGTGGGACTACTGTACCAGTTATCCACATAAAGGACATGACCCCTTCTGAGGTAAGGTGCTAGTAGTGTCATTACAACAGACCCAGAAATCCCAAGTCCTTGATGGTGTTGTATGTCACTGGTAGATCCAGAGTAAATTATCATGTCCTGCACATAACCAGTGAGCACATCACACAAAACAAAAAACTTGACCCCAAATCTGTGCCGTTTAGATGGAATGTACTGACGAAATGCTAGCCTGCCTTTCCACTTCATCAGAGACTCATCCACACACAGATCCCTGTATGGCACAAAAATGCGACGAAAGGAGGAGGTGAGAGCAGTAAAAATATTTCTGATTTTTTTCAGTGGGTCATTGAAAACTGCTCTTGCATTGTTTGCGAAGTGGAGACAGCGGAGGAGCAGAAGGAAGCGGTCCTGTGAGAACAAAGACCCGAAAAATGGTGTCAAGAGCATGGGGTCTGTGCTCCAGTAATCCCGAAGTGATGGTTTTTTGATCACCCCCATTAGGAGAACTGCCACTAAAAATGTGTACATTTCAGGGATATTTGTTGGAACCCATTTAACCATTTTCCCCCTCACTTCTTTTTCTTTCAAGTCAGACGCATAGCAGTTTGTTTCCTCCACAATTTCTCCGACAACTTCTTCAGTGAAGAACAATTTAAAACCATTGACCTCACTGGGGGATTCTGGTGGATTTTGCACACCACACTGTTGGTCGTCAAAATTGCCTGGGCCAGGAGGATTAAAAAGGTTGGTTACCTTCCAGGATGACGAGTTTACCTCAGCTGCGTCATTTGAAGGTAAAATATGTTCTGGCGTTGTGGAAGAAGTCTCGTCTTCACCCTCAATGTTGTCAAGAGCTTCAAGGTTTGGGGGAAGGTCTTCATCGCTGTCACTCTCTGCCTCACTGTCAAAATTCTCCTCATCAGAATTAAAAAAAAATCTCCTCAATCTCCTCACTTGTCAGTTGTCTTCTTTTAAATAAATTGTCTGCCATTTTCTCTGAAGTAGTTAAAAACTGGTAAATTTTATTAAAATTGTGTCTGAAGTTGGTACCAACGCGAGTGTGAGGTAACAGTGACGTCAGCGGGAAAAAATGCTTGCAATGCATGACTGTTCAAATGTTTTATTTTTATACAAAATATTTTCAAACTTGTTAACTAAATTAAATGCATGCACGTGAACTCCTTATGGTTTATATACTTATTAAAAATATATATGTTAGTTGATCGGTAAATTATCACGAGCTGTGGGCGGGGCGCCGCCATTATGTGTTTACAACTGTACCAGGGAGTCAGCACCTGCTGCATTTACAACACAAGATCACCCACTTCTCCTGATATATGTGACATTACGTTAGGGAACAGCCTAAACTGATCGTACGCGTCAAAGAGTAGAAAATGATTGTGTTATTTGATCTGTAATGTTATAGCGAGCCGCGATCTGTAATGTTATAGCGTGCTAACGTTATGGGCGCTCGTGCCGTGATTATGTTTACAACACCCAAGGGAGCTGAAGCCTGCTGGATTTACAACACAAGATCACCCACTTCTCCTGATATATGTGACATTACGTGAGGGAACAGCCTAGACTGATCATGCACGTCAAAGGGTAGAAAATGATTGTTATTTGATCTGTAATGTTAGCATGGGCCATTATGTTTACAACACTGATATCTTGCTATTTTATATATTAGTATGCAATTACAAACTATATTTTGTTTTTGCTGATATTTTGTGGTTGTGTAATGTAATTTGAAGTGTATGAAACCTAAAATAAACATTAAAAGACACTGAGCTCAGTCAGTCTCTCACTCACTCACTCTTTGGCTCGGCGCCAGTCAGCGCGCTAAAGCAGATTTGAAATTTGAATTTGGCAGTTGATCACTGAGCGTTCTAATCACACCAGTATGTTCGTACGCTCCAGGGACCAGCCTAGATTGATCACACGGGTTTGATCGTACGTGTCAAAGGGTTAAGGTATGTTGAGGATACATTACAACTTACTGAAATGTATCATATGTCGTGTAATCGCTCCATCTGTGTTTCAACCACGGAAAGACAATAAAACAGCTTGTAAACAATGTCATGCAGAATCACGTTTACTCAGAAGTCATTCAGTGTCCACAGCTGTTAGCTCACTAGAGAAATCAACTCTTTCACTGAATACATGCACTATATTAGCCGTTATATTCATTATATTAGCATATATATATTCATTATATACTACTAAGCCTGTTAGGGATGTCTTGTTTATTTAATGTATGTTTAAATAAACCTGTCATGAAAATTACAGCCACTAAATGATTATATTTCAACAACGAATAAAAATAATTTGATTTAGAAGTTAATGCAAAAACTGCCTTATGTGAATCTTATGAGTGTTGATTATTATATCTAAAAATAAATAGCAACTGAATTTAGGCTAATAGTTTGGGCTCTGTTGTTAATCTTTAATAGCTATATGTAAGTAAGGGCTCCCTATATAGTTTACAGCATTATCTTTAAGAAAATTTTAGTTATAATTTAATTCATTTAAGGACAGACACACATTTGTTTTCATTAAACCACTGTTGAATAAAAATTAATAAAAAGCAATTTTGTAAAACTGCTGTACCGAATCCATACCGAACCGGGACTTCAAAACTGAGGTACGTACCGAACCGTCAGTTTTGTGTACCGTTACACCCCTAGTAACTATAGAAAAACAAACAGGAACATAGGAAACAAGGTAAACATAGTACCGGTCCTACTTGACCTGCTCCGATTGAGATTTGAAACTGGGTCTCTAGCGTCATTGTTAGCATGCCCACCTCCCACGCCAAAGACAGCAGCCGCTAGCATCAGTAAATAGCGTGCCACTTGAGGCTAGGGGAGTGAGGTTTACATGCACAGTTCTTACTGGCCTATGTCCATTACAATAAGAAGTGAAACACAGAACTATGAGAACAAAGGTGGCCAGGGCGAAGCCGGCAGAGCAGGTGGCGGAGCTTGAGACGACCATGGCGGAGCAGAGCAGAGGGTACCGAAGACCAACAAAGCAGAGCAAACAGGACTGAAGACCACAGGGACGGAGAAGGGGGAAGTGAAGACCACCAATGGCGGAGCAGTCATAGAAGAAGACCATGGTCGACATGGCGGAACAGAGAGAACAATCCCAGAGAGTTCAGATACAATCACAGTCACAGGTGGCACAGAGAGTTTAGGGGCGACTTTAACGGCCACGAGAAAGGGCATAGATTGTCCAAAAGTGGCCTCTGTGGCTGTAATTGGCAGACAGAATGTCCATAGATGGCCTCCATAGCTGTGAAAAGACAGAGAGTTCAGAGATGGCCTTCTTGGCCATGACAGTTAGGAAGCATAGCGAATTCACAAGTGGCCTACATGGCCGTAATAGGAAGTACAGACAGTTCAAAGGTGGCCCCCATGGCTGTAACTGGCCAGACAGAATTTTCACAAATGGCCTCTTTAAACACTGACAGAAAATGCAGAGATTTAAGAGACAGCCTCCTTTGTCATGACATGACAAGCCAAAACGGCCTCTGTGGCTGTTACAAGACAGGAGGAGCTGTAGCAGACACTGCCGCCTCAAGAAGAGCTGTAGTGGACACCGCCGCCTTGAGAGAAGCTGAGGAAGTATGTGCAGCCCAAACACACAAAATGACAGTCGCCAAGGTGATCATCAGCAGATGTTGGCAGAACCCATGGGACCTCCAGACTTTGGACCACCAGGTTTAGAAGTGATGAGACCACTGGACTTGGGACTGCTAGACTTGAGACCACCGGTCATGGGAGTGCTGGAACCACCAGACTTGGAACCACTTAATTTGGAAGCGCTGAGACCACCGGGCGTGCCAAAATCATCTGCTTTATTATTATGAAAATACCTGAGAAGGCTTGAAGACCACCATATCTTGATGCAGTCGTGTTTATTGTCTTCATGTTTAATCAGTCAAAGCATTTCTATCTTCCTTTTATTCAGCTAACAGCTAGCTTAGCTTCACGTTAGGGATTTCCTATAGAGGGTAAGCATCGACGTCACTTTCCCGCCTGATCCCGCCCCCTCAGCCGGGACTGAGTGGCAGAAGAGCTGCTGCGTGACTGGAGTTAATAGGGGAAACCGCGAGTAAAACAAACAGTTATCAGTTTAAACTAAAGGTTGGACTCGATATAGTGTTCTTTACAACTTGGCAAAGATCCAGTGATCCATGAATATTGACATGCAGCCAGGAATCGTGCTTTCCTGACATTTATATGAGCCTGATTTCGATACATAAATATCACTGTCAGTCATCACAATTTCGAGAATGAATCCCACATGTATATGCGAATATGGGTCTATGTATTAAAGTGTGTATGTGGCTGCTTGTCAAGAATGGAAAAACAAAAGTTTTATTCAAATTCTGAATATATTATAGGCCTATTCCAATTTTTTTATGTCGCCTAGACAGTGCGCAAATAGTGCTCACTTTATAATCACTTTAAGCTGTCACTCATTCAATGAACGCGATCTCACAAAGTTCCGTTATATTAATCAGTGAAGCTGACAGCACAATGAATCTTATTTACAACATGTCTACACTTCAGATGAACCACTTCAGAGAGGAGTAGCACGTGTGCAGAACTGGACAACAACTCAAGCGGTGAGTGGATTCTAACTTCAACACCTGTGATTGGCCATTGCGTTTTTAGAAATCAATAAACATGTCTGTGATTGGCTACATTACTCACCGAAGGGGAAACACATTGGAAAATGAATCATTTGACGAGTGTAAATACAGAAACGCACTGGCTCTTTTGCCAAATCATCACTAATAAGATGCTATTATTACAATTTCTTACAGTGGATTACAGATCCTAGATCAGCAGTGTTGGGCAGCTTTTCCCTCTAAAAGCAATAAGCCGAAGCAGTAAATCCTGAGTGCCAGTGTACTGCCTGGGTAATGGTTTAAGTGCGAAAATGACACGCTATTATCAAGTCCATCTCCCTCGGTCTGGAGGGTGGCACAGGGATGTCCATGGGGTCCGTGGCCAAGCCTCCCCTGTCCCCCCCTCTGGCCTCTGGCCTCGGGCCTTGTTTTGTGTGTTTTTCGCGGCATTCACTCTGTAAACCAATGCTGCCTCTCACTTGTTTTGTCACTCAATGTGGCGTAACCGCAGTCACTCCAGCTGAAGGTGACGTCACGTGCATACCCTCTATTGGGATTTCCTGAAAACGATTACTTCTCTGTGGCAAATGTGAAGTTTCTGCTCGAGGGCACCCTCTGGCCTCCAGTATGAATTAAACCTTTTGGTAACAAATGAGAAAAATAATAGTTCTCTTAAAAAAAAATTACAATCCATATGTTTTTCTTAAATATACAGATGTTTTTCCCCCACAGTGGACTCAAGAGGGTCATATTTCACATTAAAGACATAGACATGGACTCTGATTTCAAGAAATTGATATCACAGATAAAAAGCAGATTTTTATAATAATAATTTTACAATAAATCCTTAGACCTTTCTAGTGATTTTTAGTCATAGGCTGTCTGCATATTAACAGGTAACCCAGCAGTATTTTGTTGTTTTTGTGAAATACTTTTTATGTAAAATATAAATATTATTATTATTAGTAGTAATAGTAGTAGTATATTGTTATATTTATTCTTAAATACTCTATTTTTAATAATGAAAATATTATTGTAATAGTAATATTTCTTATTTTGTTAAATATTTTTATTCAGCAATAATAATAATCATTATTATTATTATTAGTCATATTAATATATAAACACAAAATGTTATATACACACACACTTTTCATTTGTAAAAAAAAAATATAAAAAAAAAACGCATTTAAATCGCAATTTTTAACCAGAATAATCACAATTATATATTTTCCCCAAATTGTGCAGCCCTAGTAAGTATTGAAACAAACCAGGGACTAAAGAAAAAAGGTAAACATAGAAAGTGAAACATGAACATGAACCATGAGAACAAGAACAAATATCAAAATAAGAGTCGTAAGATATAGAACCGGGAAAACATAACAGGAATTGTAACAAAGAGAAAAAGAAAAGAATGTAAGGAACTTTCTCAACTGTAAAAGTGAGCATTATGGTCTGAATATAAAATGCATGTTTTTTTCTTTGGAATTAAAAGCATGAATAAATCATTCACATAATTAAATAGGCTTTATAATTAATATTGACTTTAATATTAGGTTTAAATGAAGTTGATGGAAATGAAAAATGGAAAACCATGGATAAAGTGTTAGGCCAAATACAAAATTGTGGCAGCGAGTTTTACACAGGTAAGCACTACTTATTTTTTTCAGAATTACTATTTTTTGACATAAATAGTAATTTGAGTGACTGGTCTGCACCTTCAGGTCATTTCCTTCAGTGTTCTGGCATTGGCCAAGGTTCTGAAGATATTTGCAAAACAACAATGGACATTCGATTTTCATCTTCTTCACAGTCTAAACACAATATTAATGCATAGTGTATGTACATTTTGCTCTGTTGTAGCGACAATGAGTCAGATAAAATAATATCTCAATGGGGAATTTGAATTAAAATAAAAGAGACTCGAATTACACTATAATTTATAAATAATTCAGAATTAATGTTTACGCCTTAACTTATTCGTCCACCGATATGTAAGAACTTAAAGGGGAGTCTGTTAAAGGGAAACAAGTCTATGTAGCTCAAATGAATGAATTAATGAATTCATAGGGAATTTTGCGAGAGTCTAATTTACAGCCGAGCAAATGAGCGTTCATTTGAACGGGCCATAAATATCAACTCTGCAGCGGATATTAATATCCGTACAATAGTGAAACACTATTTAACAGCCAGGTAACTTAGATCGGCAGTTCAAGACATTAAATTCATAAGCACATAACACAAGAACAGTTATCTTTGAATACAAACAAAACTTTATTGATTACTCTAACACATCAAACTAATATCTAACATAAACACACGTACTTGCACATTCATCCGTTGCAGAAAGGAAGAAAGTGAGGAAAGAATAAGTCTTAAGAGAAAGAAATTGTGAAATCCCAAGCAATATACATTTATGACACATGACCTGAAGAAACCATTGATCAGTAATTTATCCTCCTATCGTTTCTTAGGCGGGGTTATTAAATTTGATCTAATGCACCACTTCAGCTTGAAATCTAGAGGTATTATTTGCGTTTGTCTCACGTGTCGTCTTTGACAAGGGGGATTCCCTTTTCCTCCTGGCTGGAGAGGGGTTCCCTCGGGTCTTTGATTCACTGAAGGTCTGGTCGTGTCTTTGATCGACGTCTTGGGAAGCCAATCACGTGGCGTATTGGCGGCTGGATGGAAGTCTTGTGGGCGTTGCTTGAAGTCGAAGCGCGCTGTTGGAGACTCGTTGAGTAACTTTGCGGCGAAACTTAACAGAACCCGAGACTTAACGGAAAGAAAATAAACTTTTAAGTAAAAGAAAGGAAAGTGAGAGAAGAGCAGATGGCCTGAATGAAATCTGTTAACCCATTTTCTTTGATGGTCTGCCACGATCGTCCGATCGTCCCCTTGGCGGATTCTGGAACCGCGTTGCGAACAGCTCTTGACTGAACAATGAACAGAAAGTGAACACACAGTGAACCAACTGTGTTCTGAGGTTAAACTCAAATATTTGCCCATCCCCTGGAGGGGTTCTGGCCAATTAGGGTTCAGGGGTGACTGTGTCTCCACCCCTCCCATAAAATTGGGTTATCTATAGTAATTTAGTTTCCTGCTCTTAAGCAGAGTGTACATTCAGACCTAATTTCTTACTATAAGGACATGATCAATTCTATAAAGATTTCATTCAGCTCATCTGTTAGGTTATATCCATACGAGCACAAAGGTATAAAACACGGTGCCTTTTCATCCACTCATTCAATAGTTACATAATTGCATGAATTTGGGAATGATATACATGCATAATAGTCATGTGTATCAGTTGTAAACAGACTAACAAGCTATGTCGAAGGCTATCTGAATGAAAGTCCAATAATCCGTAATCTTATGCACTCCAATATGTAACATTTTCTGGGAGTTTGCTTGGAGTCTTAGCTGTGTCACTTGGAGTTCATTTAACGGTCATTGAAAAGACAGAGACCTTGTTTTTTTTCTTTGTCTTGCGATCACAACAAGTCTTTTGTCCTCTTTGTCTAAGTTTTGGTCAAAAGTCCATAGGAAATCACGTAATTGTAATATAGAAGTGGTAGCTCCAGGCAGAATGGAGCCTCATGATAAAATGGTTGATTTCCTGGGGTCTGGAGCTGAATTGGGGCTTTGTGAAAAGGGATGTTCATTTGATTGAATCATTTGGAAGATCCATTCATCTATAATGTCTGCGACCATAATCGCTACATTCCCCCCTTCGTTAGTCGATGTGTTGGGATGAAGAGACACAGGGAGAAGAAGCAGACACATACACAACGAACAACAAGACAACACCTCCATGATTGGCCACTGTACTGGTGCAGGGCATTAGATTATCTGAGTACTAACGGGTTTAAACTTTAAACTTAAAGCAGCACTAGGTAACTTTTGCTCTCGGTCTCCCCCTACAGTTGGGAAACAGTATTGTCCTCTACTACTGTCGTAAACTCTGTCATCCTACATCAGGGGATGCATAGCACGTGCATTTGTTGACATGACAGCTATGATAGCCCTGAACACTGCAGGAGGAGTTCACATGCAGGTGTTCTCTTTGAAATGTCTTCATCCCAGGTACAGTGGCATATGTTTCAGCATGTCATATGAATATCATTTCATGGGTTTAATTTTTTTTTTTCAAACGCCAAATGATCGCGATGCTCACGTTTACAAGCCAGCGTCATTATAGTAGTCTAGTCTATTGGTTACCGTTTTACAGAATCTATATGATACTTCAATTCAATGTTTGAGTGGTAGGTAATAACCATATATCGTCAGTATAATATCAAGCTACCATAGATGAATCTTCAAATTTGAAAAGTCGATTTGCATTATAGCTTGAGGCAAGACAAATATCACAGACATGTTAGGTATTGTAACGAGTAGGAAAATAGTGTGGCCCCTTTAAGAGCGTTCGCACCGGTTGGAGCGCCTGCGTTCTGTGTGTGTGTGTGTGTGTGTGTGTGTGTGAACACTGCGCCTTGAGCTCCCATGTGTGCGGATTATTTACTGTCTTCTGTTGCAAACATTCATTTATTTTTGTTTTGTTGGGTAATGCTGTGGACGGAAGTGGAGTTTGTGACGGACTCTTGTGGGGGGTTCCGTGGGGAATAAAGTGCGGGCTGTTTGATGTCAATCGCCTCCGTGTTTGCATCGACTCCAGTTGCGTTGAGTGAGCTATCCGTATTTTTCACCCGGACACACGCGTTACAATATCCTAAAATATGATTTTGTACTGCTTATGTATTTACTTGCGAGAATGTAGCCCCTACCAAACTTGTACACGCCGTTTAGACATAGGCTTACATAGGCTAACCCTAACCCTCGCACGTCTGAATTTAAGGAAGTAACGTATATGCCGTAAAGCAGTCGAATTTTGTAGTTCTTTTTTTTCTCAGGTTACTACCCGAAACCCGAAGTTTAAAAGTACGATTAAAAACGATACAGACCCCATCAGGCTATGGCAGACGTGCCATTTAACCGATTGTAAGTCGATGTATCATCACAAGAGTCTTGAAAATATATTATGAAGGTTGAAAAGTTACCTAGTGCTGCTTTAAGGTTAACTTGAAGTTTATGTTTTAACTTTCCTCGGCTTATCGTGTCGACGTAGTGCAGTTTAACTTTGGTATTGTTATTCTAATTTGGTTCGGTATGGTGACTCTTTGACCAAATTCTGTGATTAAAATAGTTTTGTTTGTTTTCTTCTCTTCTAAATCGTACTAGGTTGAGACCGTTGTACCTTTCTTCATGACGTGGTGACATCATTTGTGGTAAAAATGAGGTGCCCCTTAATCATGGAGCTCTCTAGCTCACATTCGTTTTAAGGTGGCCTGCCGATATTAGGCGTGGTGCATCAATCCCTATATCGCGACCATGACCCTTATGGGGTGGACAGGTATTTTACCTAATAAAAGAAGAAGGAGAGGGAAGAAAGAGGTGAAACAAAACAAAACGGTTGCGTGTTTCTAGGTTTTGCCTACAACTACTCGTGCAGCTAAGGTGTCGTGTGATCTAAGTTAATGAGAGGTGTTCTACTTGTTGGGTAGATTGTGCAATGTTTCCTATGATGAGTGTAGCCGGGTCCATGCTAAGCTAGTTTCTGAAGCTAGTTTCTACCTATGAGGAGAACATGTTTGTTGAATGTTTTCCATGGCAGATGTGGTTAACTTCTGCATGTTAGCGAGTATGTAAATTATGTAGTGTATGTAACATAGTTGATGTATGGTCAGATCTGTTCTAGTCTGTTTTGGTCCACCCTTTTCTGGAGGGCGTGTCAATCAGAATTTGACTCATCCCATTTCCTGTTCTCTTCATTGAGTTTGAGGAATTCTCTCACTAGCTGCATGACTTCTCGTGAATCGCTGCTTTGCTTGTGCCAGTGGTCGTCTGGTTGTTTGGGTCTGGCATTGGCATGAGAGTCTTGTTCTTGGGCGTACTCAGTGCTGTGCTTGACTGAGTGGTGCCGAGGTAGGTTTTGTCATCGCTTACCCACGTTAGATGCTCTGGAATGTGTGGGATGATGATGGTCTTTGGCATCTTTAGGGTTTCTTGAGAAGCGAGGCTGGTCCCATGGCTTTTCCCAGCGGTTGGTGTGGCAGTTGTCATGGGAGTCACATTCTCTGTACTCTTTATGATGGACTGTAGTGTAGTCATGCCACTGGGTGTCGTCCAGTGGCTGACGGAGTTCGACACTGCGGGTGTTTTCAAACCTTTCTTTGAGGCCATCTTTTGTTTGATGTAGGCCTTGTGTGTCAGGTTATGCAGCTGTTGGGTTGTCATCGTGTATGGGCAGGCCATGATGCCTAGATGACGACTCACTCCAGGGTGCATGTTTCTCAGGAAGAGGATTTTGAAGTTCACATCCTCTTCAAGTTCAGGTTCGTTATATGCACCAAAGTAGGCTTGTCGGAAACGGCGGTAGTAGGCTTGGGAAGTCTCTTGTCGACCTTGTTTGGTTTCCCAGGCGATTAACAGTCCGTGTTCAGACTTTGGGCCTGTAAATTCTTGGGTCAGCGTCTCACGTAGTAGCTGGTATACTTTACGTGAATAGGTTGCCGGTCTAGAAAGCTTCATACCACGGGACTGGATGTGGCTCTGAGGAGGTATAACCTGCCTCGGTCGGTCACATGAGGTCTTGCCTCTAGGTAGAAGTCAATATCTCGGAGGTAGGCCTGGATGTCGTAGCCCCCCGTGGAGTTTGGGTTGAACTGGGTGATGTTCTTAGCGAGCTTGTCGAGGTTTTCACAGGTCATCTTCTGTGCAGGTTCGGAGTCTGCTTGGATGAGCGCTCTTTTGTTGGCCGGGACGAATTCTGTGGTGAAGGCCGGTGACGTTTTGGGTTGTGGCCATTCACTTCGTCCGTTGTGTGGCAGTTCTTGGAAGGGGGACTGTGTTCTACTCAGCAGTAGTGATGCTGAGGGAGTTCTCTCCCTTCTTGGCTCTGGTCTCTGTTTGACAGCATGATTGAGTTCATATCTGACCGCGTAGAGCTCGTCGTTGGCGTCGTCTCGCTGTCGGGTCAGATGGTCCATCTCAGTGCTGTACCTTTCAAGGTGGTCTTCCAGAGCCTTGATTTTAGAGTTCTGGTCTTTAATATCAGCGTTGGCTTTCTCTAGCTGACGTTCAGCAGACTGGAGTTGGTTTACCAGGTGTTTATGTGCAGTCTTTAAATCTTGTTTGTCACGTTCAGCGACTGCAAGGGCTTCTCGGAGCTTGTCAACTTGTTTCTTTGTTTCTTGCTCCGCTTCGTCGGGCACTTTGAGTTTGTCTTGAGCTTTAGCATTGAGATGGTCTGTGCAGCGTTGAGTGTGCATCAGCTCTCTCAGGAACTCAGTGTTCTGACGCTTGAAGTCGTCCTGGACTTTCACTTCCAGCTTGTCTATGCGGTTTTGGGCACGTGTCAGCTCCTCTTGAAGGTGGATGATGTGCTTGTCGCGTAGTGTCAGCTGGGCTGTGAAGGCGTTGCTTAGGGAACAGGTGATCTTGGCTAGTTCCATGTGGTTGTCGTTCTGGCTTGAATCATGTGTCAGGAACCTTCTCAAAATCAGGATTAAAAAAAAAAAAATTGTTAAAAATAATAACAGTTCAATTGTCTTTGGTGTGAGGCAGTCTGTAATGCCTCTGAGACAGGCGTCCACATCTTCCCCTTGGGCAGTGGGGTTTGTCGTCTGCGACATGTTGGTATGCTGGGAGAAGAGACTGACACAGATCTGTGTGGGGTATAAGCCTATGTGTGGTGGAACAGCTAAGTGTCATTTCAGTGATTGTACACCAATAGTGACGTGTGGTGATGACTAAGTGTTGGTCTCAGTGTAGACAGATAGGCTAGTGATGTGAAGGCTTTGTCACTCAACTAGGTAAGGGAAAGAGAGAGAAAAGGGTTATAACAAATCTCAATAGATTGAAACCATTTTCTTTTCCCTTGGAGAATTTCTCTTTTTCCTAAAAAGAAAATTATATCAATGGAAAGCTGTTTCCAAATCGTGATGCCAGGACTATGTCACTCAGCTTAGTAAGGGAGAAAGAGAGAAAAGGTTAAAAACCTATTTAAATTGAAATAAACAAAAATACTTTCACTGGGAGAAATATTTTTTTTTCAATAAAATACTTCCTATCACTGAAAATCTGTTTTCAAAACGGAAACAATATTATTGTTTATGTTACAGATGAAAACATTACAATAATAATGCTGATACCTCTTTTCTTAGTTTGACAGGATTGACACCACACACCTTACAGGCGGACCGCTTACGCAGGGATGCATTGAAGGCAACGGTGGCTCAACACTTGTCTCTGTTAAATGAACTTGGATATGTCAAAATTTTAAATTGCGTTTACAAATGCAGGGAAAGTATGGAGAACAAAGGAGGGTTTGATTACCAATCAAATGCCTACTGGTTTGTTTCTCTGGGAAGGGTTATCTTTCTCTTACTTTTAGAAATGATCAATGGTTCTTCCAGGCTTGTTCCCTATAAATATGAAGAATAAGATGGAATAGAGCAGGACAGAACAGGGCAGACGTGAGGAGAAGGGAGGAAAGGAAGGAGATCCGGCCCCGCAAATGGCTCTGAAGCCTTTGTCTGACTACGAGTATTAAAGTGATAGTTGATGGTCAACTAATCACACAAAATAAAAATTTAGTCAACGAGGATTGTCTCGATTTTGTCTTGATTTATTTTGAAACTCGTAGAAACATCTATAATGTCTGCGACCATAATCGCTACACTGTGATTTTTACTGTTATTACTCAGCCAGTTGTCGAGCCCTCCGGTCTTGCTTGCTCTATTGCCTGTATATGGATTGCACTCTTAAGAGTATATTAACACATTAATCTTTCTGATGCCAGATACACTTAATGAAGTAAAATGGGGACCTCGCTCACTCGCCATGGTCCGCTTCCACCTTGTATTCTATCATTTCATCATTTCAGATTACTGATGCTTGATACTGGATGCAAATTTTAGGTCAAATCTAGAAATTAGGATTAAAAAAAACTCTAAGTGACAAATGTGACCTTAAGAAGTTGACGGCTTCTTCTCACTGAGAGATATATAATCATACACCAGAATTCGTATAAAAGACAATTAATTTGCCTATTGACACAGCCTGACTGCTTGTAGCTCAGAATAACATGCTCTAGGCTTTCTCAGTGATAAATGACAGCGACAAAGACTGTATTCTGGATTGTGGCAGTGCAAAGTCTTTCTCCACCTCTTTCTTTCTTTCTTTCTATCTTGCTCACATCCTCACTCTTGTTCTCTCCTCCCTCCCTCTTTATCAATTTCTTATCCAGAATGACAACTGAGGTGGTTTATCAGGTTTTTTTTACGGTTTATCTTGTAGCAGTGTTGTGAGGTCTAACCCAGATCAATTCTCTGAGGTGTGCACTGATTACAAGAACACTAAGATCTATCCATTGTTTGACATGGCTCTTGTCTTTCAGCACTTGGCCTGCCACTGTCAAAAATCCAGTAATAAAACTGAATGCACTACAAACATGTGTAAGATTCACACAGTTATTGAAAGTCTGTCAAATAAGTGAAACTATGAGTACAATTATTACAGTCACACTGCTGGAAGCAAATCATTACACAACTGTTCAAAAAAGTAAACATGGTTTGTAACTCAGCATGTTGATGGTGAAATCAAATGCATCTCTCAGATCTACAGGTTGAACATGGAGAAGAATAACATAAACTTTGTCTGGATCTCACAGAATGTAGTCTACTTCCAGCATGTTAAGGTTATAATTACCTGAACCATTAATTGCTTTCAATGTTATATAGGGAATTTGCAAGAATCTGAACAGCTATTTAGACACTCAACAAAGTGTCTAACATTGTTTGAAATGAATACTGCAATAAATTAAGCAATTTCTCTGTTCCAGTTAAAATAGGCAGTCTACACTCACCTAAAAGATTATTAGGAACACCATACTAATACTGTGTTTGACCCCCTTTCGCCTTCAGAACTGCCTAAATTCTACGTGGCATTGATTCAACAAGGTGCTGAAAGCATTCTTTAGAAATGTTGGCCCATATTGATAGGATAGCATCTTGCAGTTGTTGGAGATTTGTGGGATGCACATCCAGGGCACGAAGCTCCCGTTCCACCACATCCCAAAGATGCTCTATTGGGTTGAGATCTGGGGCCTCATTTATAAACGTTGCGTACGCACAAAAGAAGGCGTACGCCGCTCTCTACGCAATAATTGGTATTTATAAAAAGCAAACTTGACGGGAAAATGTGCGGTCCTTCACGCAAGCTCTGACCCAGGCGTACGCACAAAAACGGATGAAATGAGAAATGGCGACACCGTCGGCAGATGAAGAAACACGTGAAAGTGTGTGAAACTGTAGACCGTTGTGTAGAAGAAATGGCAATAGGCTATGCCTCTCATAAATAACTTGAAGACTTCACAAAACAAGTATTACAATTAACAGCCTACACGAACACCCGTTTGATCGATCTGCAGTGCAAAACAAACAAAATCAAACGAAAATTACAACAGAAATGCAAAAAAAAAAAAAAGTGAAATATGTTCTGCAACAATATTGGCATGCTATGCAATTTATCCTCATAAATAATATGGTAAACAGAACGAAATAATGTACAAAACTGATATTCTCGTCAATGTGTCCATCTGGCGGAGCAGATATAGATGCAATTAGATAGACAGATAGATAATTAGGGAGATAGATAAATAGATAAATAGATAGATAGATGTATTAATGGTCCACTGGGGAAAGTTGTTTTCATAGTAAAAATTTCTTCATCAGCTACGGAATCATGGTATTCATGCAAATGCCTTTAGTTTGTTTTATTTTCGATAAAATAACTGACGTATGTCTCAAACATTCAGAAAGCTGCAAGAAATTACATTTGCACTGAACTATTTCCCATTTCACGTAGATAATAGGGATAGGGATTAATAGGGATTCCCCAATAATTGCCGCCAGTCTCTCATCAAGAGGGATCAGCTCCCGTGTCCCGTCTCCCCCACCCGTGGCAGACACACTCTGGCGATGGAGCGCTAGACGCTTTTTTGCCTCGACTTTGATGTCCGACCATTTCTTTTTTTTTCGGCCACGGTCTGAGGTTGTGAGGCTACAGTATTTACGGCGTCTACAACCTTTTGCACTTCAAGTGCCATTTTGGCATTAGTAATGCCCACACTGTGCCCTCCAAAACAAAATTGTTCTCCTCTTTTCCACCTCGCCAACGATAATTTCTACTTCACATTGAATGAAGTTACGTTTTTTTTATTTCCTCTCTGTGTTTGCCATGATTTCGCAATCGATGAATATTAATTTGTGGGCGTTTCACGGACTATTTATGGGCAACTATGGGCGTGACATGAAGCCGCAAAAGCTGCGCTATATTTAGAATTGATTGTGATTTATTAAGGGAAAACTGCGTAGGATGTGCGTGCGCACGGTTTTATAAATCCGAATATTTCTGTGCGTACGCACGTCCTATGTTTCATCCGTACGCCACTTCTGACGCAAATCCTACGCAAAGTTTTATAAATGAGGCTCCTGGTGACTGTGGGGGCCATTTTAGTACAGTGAACTCATTGTCATGTTCAAGAAACCAATTTGAAATAATTTGAGCTTTGTGACATGGTGCATTATCCTGCTGGAAGTAGCCATCAGAGGATGGGTACATGGTGGTCATAAAGGTCAGAAACAATGCTCAGGTAGGCCGTGGCATTTAAACGATGCCCAATTGGCACTAAGGGGCCTAAAGTGTGCCAAGAAAACATCCCCCAAACCATTACACCACCACCACCAGCCTGCACAGTGGTAACAAGGCATGATGGATCCATGTTCTCATTATGTTTATGCCAAATTCTGTCTCTACCATCTGAATGTCTCAACAGAAATCGAGACTTACTATCGAGTAACATTTTTCCAGTTTACAACTGTCCAATTTTGGTGAGCTCATGCAAATTGTAGCCTCTTTTTCCTATTTGTAGTGGAGATGAGTGGTACCCAGTGGGGTCTTCTGCTGTTGTAGCCCATCCGCCTCAAGGTTGTGCATGTTGTGGCTTCACAAATGCTTTGCTGCATACCTCGGTTGTAACGAGTGGTTATTTCAGTCAAGGTTGCTCTTCTATCAGCTTGAATCAGTCGGCCCATTCTCCTCTGACCTCTAGCATCAACAAGGCATTTTCGCCCACAGGACTGCCGCATACTGGATGTTTTTCCCTTTTCACACCATTCTTTGTAAACCCTAGAAATGGTTGTGCATGAAAATCCCAGTAACTGAGCAGATTGTGAAATACTCAGACCGGCCCGTCTGGCACCAACAACCATGCCACGCTCAAAATTGCTTAAATCACCTTTCTTTCCCATTCTGACATTCAGTTTGGAGTTCAGGAGATTGTCTTGACCAGGACCACACCCCTAAATGCATTGAAGCAACTGCCATGTGATTGGTTGATTAGATAATTGCATTAATGAAAAAAACAGCTCCTATTATTAGCTCCTAATAATCCTTTAGGTGAGTGTATTTCTTAGACCAACAGTTCTGGGTTTCAGATTTGTTCGAAATCTGCACCTGTACTCTAAAAAGTGATCACTTTTTCACAGGTCACTTAAGCATAAAGGTTTGTAACCTAATGCACTTAATTTGAAGTGTTACAGTGTGGCAGATCAAATCATTATTTTGTGTGGAGACTACTTATTTTATTAAAGGGGTCATTAACTGCATTTCATTCTCAATTACCCCCCACCAAACCAAATAAATATAGATTTCTGAAAGATCATTGCATTGTTGCAATTGTGTATTAGGACAATGAATAGGATGCACTATGAATGTTCTATATAAACTCTCTATATTTTTTCCAACCTCTTTTAGAATTAGTCTTGCAGTATGACTTGCACAGCATACATATATCTAGTAGGCAACACAGCTCTTATTTCTTTCTCTCTCTTTGTCAGGTGGGGACCATGACACCCTCTGGCCACAAGTATAGAGACTGATGAAGCACCTGTCAGCCGAGCTTTAATAACTGCTTGTGTTCATAGCTGGAGAGAATGTCATAGATCTCCAGTGTTTGTTCGTAACCTTCACTAAGCTTGGTTTGTATCTTACAGCAGATCACAGCCAAAACTTCACTAGGGTATACAGGAGCAGTTTTTATAAACCAAATGACACTTGGCAAAGCGAATTGACCAAGTCCATTGCAATTTTTGGACCAATTGAAATGCACACGTTTTTAGACGTCACAAACTGTTAACGACTTGTGTAGTAAAATCAAATACCATAAACTTGTTATATGAGAAGTAGTATTATTCATACTACAAATTGCTTTTTTTATTATCTCTCAGAGAGACATCATAAAATCACAATGTTAAACTAATCAAATTACTGACACTTCATATGTTCCCGAGGGGGTGGGGAGTGGGGTAAATTTTTTATTTTATTTTAGAGTTTGATATTAAGTTTAATATTAAGCTGCTATACAGTACCTTTTTAACGCAACTACAATATTCACCAAATTATTCATAATGCTTTTCTATTAAAACAACCTTATCTAGAAACAAGCACTAACATGGTTTAATATCTAATAATGCATAGTAAGTCATAAAAGGCATCACAATATTAAAATGGGATTTTTTAATTAAATAAAAGAGAATGCAACGTCTTGCCATGATCATTCTAGAGAGTTTTCAACAATAGTGACCCAACACAGTACCACACTTATTTATTTATCATTCAAAATCTTACAAAAATGTAATTGAAATCAAACATTAAATGTATTAATATTGCAATGAACTGCAGACCAACGAGTATGAAGAACTATCAAGAATACAATATAGTCATTATATAGTAATTTTCATGCAGTCTGAGTGATCTGCCTTACTTGAATCCATCTCATTATTTTGACTGACACTTGCAAATCTGAAACATATGTCCAGTGGAGTGTCTGAGTCAAGGCAGGACATTTAACCTCAATTAGCCACAGAGGATTCTAATCACAGTTCACTGTGAATCTTTCCAATCAGCAACCCACTGACCTTTCAAACACCCACCCTCCTCCTTTGGTCTCTCTCCATCCACCCCATTCACTTACTTCATTTAACTGACTGTTTTTTGCTACTGTAGAGAGACTAACAAACCCTCCGAGTCACATTCCCAATGAAATGCTCTCAGACAGCAAATGTAGTGAGTTTGCCTTCTTCTTCTCCGAGAAAATCAATAATATCAGAAATGCGATCAGCACATCCTTGAGTTGCTCTGGGGTGAGTCAGATCAGACCACAACCTCAGAAAGTTACTATGACTGATTTCGAAGCAATTGATGGTAAAATTTTAGAAGAAACGGTAAAGCACCTAAAAACATCAACCTGCGCCCTTGACACTCTCCCCACTTCTTTCTTTTTTGTTTAACTGTTTAGAAGCAGATCTCCTAGAAGTGGTAAACGCCTCACTTCTTTCTAGGACTTTTCCAAACTCCCTTAAAACCGCAGTAGTTAAGCCTCTCCTGAAAAAGAGAAATCTGGATAACTCCATACTGAGCAACTACAGACCAATCTCAAATCTCCCCTAGGCAAGATCATTGAAAAAGTTGTTTTCAGTCAGCTGAACAAATTCTTGAACTCAAACGGATACTTTGACAATTTTCAATCTGGTTTCCGACCGCATCACAGCACAGAGACAGCGCTCATAAAGATAATAAATGATATTCGCCTCAACAGATACAGGCAAAACATCAATTCCGGTACTACTCGACCTCAGTGCTGCATTCGACACTGTTGACCACAACATACTTCTTGACAGGCTAGACAATTGGGTTGGGCTTTCCAGAATGGTCCTCAAATGGTTCAGGTCATACTTAGAAGGGAGAGGTTATTATGTGAGTATAGGTGACCATAAGTCTGAGTGGACATCCATGACATGCAGAGTCCCACAAGGGTCAATTCTTGCACCACTCCTATTCAACCTGTACATGCTCCCACTGAGCCAAATAATGAAAAATAACAAAATGGCTTACCACAGCTATGCTGACGACACCCAGATCTACTTAGCCATATCACCTAATGACTACAGCCCCAGTTGGATGTGCCAAAACTTTCTTCAGTTAAACAAAGACAAAACTGAAATCACTACATTTGGAAACAAAGATGAAATTCTCAAGGTGAACGCATATCTTGAGGCTAAAGGTCTAAAATAAAAAAATCAAGTCAGGAATCTGGGCAGATTCTGGAGTCAGACCTGAGTTTCAGTTGTCATGTCAAAGCAATAACAAAATCAGCTTACTATCATCTCAAAAATATTGCAAGAATTAGATGCTTTGTTTCCAGACAAAACTTAGAGAAACTCGTTCATGCTTTTATCACCAGTAGGGTGGACTATTGTAATGGTCTTCTCACCGGCCTTCCCAAAAAGACCATTAGACAGCTGCAGCTCATACAGAATGCTGCTGCCAGGATCCTGAGCAGAACCAGAAAATATGACCATATCACACCAGTCCTCAGGTCTTTACACTGGCTTCCAGTTACATTTAGGATCGATTTTAAAGTACTATTACTTGTATATAAGTTACTCAATGACCTAGGACCTCAATACATTGCAGATATGCTGATTACATACAAACCCAACAGATCACTCAGATCATCAGGATCAAGTCAATTAGAAATACCAAGGGTTCACTCAAAGCAAGGAGAGTCTGCTTTTAGCTATTATGCCAGCCGCAGCTGGAACCAGCTTCCTGAACAGATCAGATGTGCTCCAACAGTAGCCACTTTCAAATCCAGACTCAAAACACATCTGTTTAGCTGTGCATTTACTGAATGAGCATTGTGCCACTGTACATCTGACTGATTGCACCTTATCTTATGCTTTTACTGAATGAGCTCTGTGCTCTGTCTGAACTGCTTGCACTTTAATTATGTTTCAATTTAACACGTTTTTTATTTTTAGTGTTAATTATACTTTTTATTTATATATATTTTTTTTCTTTTCTTTTAATTCCTATTATAACTGTTATACTATATATATATTTATTTTTATTTTATTCACTTATGAATATTTTAACTTCATTTCTGTGTAAAGCACTTTGAATTGCCACTGTGTATGAAATGTGCTATACAAATAAACTTGCCTTGCCTTGCCTTGACTGAAATTCACAGTCAGATAAAACAAATCTGTAGTCTATTTATGTGGAAATTATGAACATTTATATTCATGTTTATGAAGTGTATGACACGAACATGTCAGTCTCATCAAGTGAATTATTGACAAAAATTATTGTTTCAATTTATTTATTAGAATGTTGATAAATCTTTCGTATGTTTAATATGTTTTTGAATTAGTATAGTTTATACTTTTATATTGTTTCAAATGTGTTTCGCATTTTACAAACAAATTTCTAAAATGTTATTTGTATCAATTAAAATTATATGCCATTTCAGTCAGTATCATATACCGGCCTTGCCGATTTTCAGGATATTTAAAAATGAAATATCGTTATCATGTTAATAAGAGGTGTCATAATATACCAGTATTGGTGATAACCATTAAAAAATTAACAATACATTAGTATATGCCACATAAATAATCCAGTGCCAGTAACTGGATCTGTGTGACATATCAATGTAGGTGGCAGTAAATGTAGGTTGTGCTGCCGCACAAATCATGCCATCAGATATGACAGACTTGACACTCTACCCTCACTCCAAAAAAGTTCCCCCGATAACAACTGTCATCAATAGCATCGCTGAATAACATACCGCCTATCAGAATATCTGAAGCCTGCACATTTTTTATGTCTCTTGTATCAAACTCGCTTTTGCTTGTTTCATACAAACGCAGAAACAGAAGGACTTCAGTATTAAAAGTACTGTAATATTGTTCCTATGTTCATTATAAGACAATAAATAGGTACGTTTTCAAAACAGTTTAATTTCAAACCAAAATCTCCTGTCCCCACATAATTATTTTTCACGAGTTCACACTTACATCAAATTAAATAGAGTAAAGATTATGCGTATTTGGCGTGCTCTCCAGGGAAGGGCTCCGGGCTCTGATTTTTAGCCCGAACCCAGAGTACCCCCTTATTTCGAAATTGTTTAAGACCATTTCGCGATTTCAAGCCAATTACCTTCGAGAATTCAACAGCGCCCAATGGCAGTGCCAATGCCATGGGCATGCAGAATTTGCATGCGTAACTCTGCCCCACCTCGTGGGTATATAAGGAAGTGCAACATCGCATTATGTTTCTGAGACTCAGTGATCTCCACGAGGAGAGAGAGTCCCCTCTGCCACACCCCAATCTACCGTCTCTGAGAGAGGTGGTACTTTGGCTGGTGGCCAGGGTGACCTGAGGGCGGTGCCGTGGTATTAAGAACCCCAACGATCATTCCTCGGGCCACGCCCCCCTCTCGCACATCGCTTGCCGCAAGTGCTGGACTGAAACAGAGGCCCGTCTCTGACGCCTCGTTCGTTTCGTTCATACTCCAGATAGCAGCGAGATGTCGATCGCCGCATCCCAAGGTGGGCTAGAGTCCTTTGGGGATGACGATTAGGTTGTGCACCGCCTCCGGGTGTGTCAGCGCTGCCTGATCTGACCTAGAGTTGACAGCCATGTTATCTCGGGCAGCCGCGAGCCTTGCACTAGTGTGGAACTCCGCCCTGTCACGAGTGCTCGTGGTTGCGCGATCGGTTTTTGTGGGCGGCACCCGACAGCTGTTGGGCCCCGCCCCCAATGCCTTTCGCTCCCGAGGTGCATGAGGAGATCACGCGGTCCTGGAAGTCCCCGTGCTTTCTGTGACCGTTTGGTGGCCTCCTCTGCCTTCTCTGCCCTTGATGGGGCCGCGGCCTAGGGTACACTGGGGCCCCCCCCCCACTTTTGAACACTCTGTTGTGCACTACGGTGTCCACAGAGGGCTTTGACGTGGCGTGGCTGTCCTAAGCACCCTCCCTAAGCCTGTGGGCTCGTCTACTTCGGTGGCGTGGTCCTGCAGTGCTATGGGGTAGGCCGCCACCCCTTTGCACATGCACAAGGATGGAGCTGACCCAGGGCTCTTTTTTGAGCTGCGTGCCGCCACTGATCCCGCCCTCTGGGTGGTGAAGGTGGCCACACGCTCCCTCGGTCGGGCGATGTCCACAGCTGTGGTCCGGGAGAATTTCCTGGGCTTTCCTGGTGATATGGGGGTGATATATGTTGACTGAGCCCGCCTCCTCAACTCGGCCATATCCCAGGCTGGCCTCTTCGGCGGCGCGGCTGAGAACTACGCCCAACGTTTCTCGGCCACCCCAGAGCAGGCTGAGGCTGTAACACGTACTGCCCCGGCAGCTAGCTAGAGGTTGCCACCCTACTGGCGAAGGGTGCGATCGAGCCTGTCCCTCCAGCTGAAGTGAAGTCCGGCTTCGCAGCCCTTGCTTCATTGTACCCAAGGAAACTGGTGGGTTATGACCAATCCTGGATCTGCCCATCTTGAACCGATCCCTTCACAGGCTTCCGTTCAGGATGTTGGTAGTGAACGCCTCCTCGGAGGCGTTCGTCTGGTAGATTGGTTGCAGCGATCGACCTGAGGGACGCTTACTTTCATGTCTCCTTCCTCGACGCGGACCGTTCCTACGGTTTGCTTCGAGGGGCGGACATTCAGTATGCAGTCCCCCCATTCAGGCAGCTCTGTCCCCTCGTGACTCTACGTAGTCTATCGAGGCAGCCCTTGCGCCACTCAGGCAGCACGGGGTCCGCATCCTGAACTTCTTCGATGACTGGCTCATAGTGGGTCACTCTCGTAAGCAGGTCTGCGGACACAGAGTCCAAGTGCTCCGGCACTTAGCCCGTCTGGGCCTTCGGGTCGACTGGGAGAAGAGCGACTCTGCCCGTGCAGAGGATCTCTTTTCTCAGTGTGGTTTCCGACTCGGTCGCAGGTGCGTGCTGCTTACCAGCGAGCGCGCACATAGTCTCTGCTGACTTGCCTTCGTCAAATCGAGGGCGAGAGTGCGGTCCCACTGAATCTATTTCAGAGGCTGGGGCATATGGCATCTGCAGCCGCGGTGACGCCGCTCAGATTGCTACATATGAGACCGCTTCAGCACTGGCTACGCGATCGAGTCCCGAGATGGGCATGGCGGTCTGGCCATGCCAGAGGACCCCGGGTACAAGTGACTCGGGCCTGCTTACAGACTCTCACCCCGTGGTCGAACCTCAAGTTTCTACGGACCGGAATGTCCTTAGAACGAGTTTCCAGGCATGTTGTTGTATCAACAGATGCATCATCCACGGGCTGGGGTGCCATGTGCAATGGACAAGCAGCCGCGGGCTCCTGGACAGGACCCCAGCGCCTTCTGCATGTCAATTGCCTCGAGTTACTGGCAGTGCGGTTCGCCCTGCACCGCTTCCGAGCGTTGCTGAAGGGTCAACATGTACTAGTCAGGACAGACAACACGGCCGTAGTAGCGTACATCAACCACCAGGGCGGTCTCCGCTCCCGCCGTATGTCTCAACTCGCCCGCCATCTCGTTCTATGGCGTCAGAAGCACCTGAGGTCCCTTCGTGCTGTCCACATCCCGGGAGACCTGAACCGTGCAGCCGACGAGCTCTCACGGATTCAGCCTCTTCCTGGAGAGTGGAGACTCCATCCCCAGACGGTCCAGCTGATATGGGAACGGTTCGGCGACGCACAGGTAGACCTGTTTGCCTCCCAGGACTCTTCCCATTGCTCCCTGTATTATTCCCTGACCGATGGTCGGCACGGATGCACTGGCGCACAGCTGGCCGCAGGGCCTACGCAAGTATCCGTTTCCTCCAGTGAGCCTTCTCGCACAGGTACTGTGCAAGATCAGGGAGGACAAGGAGCAGGTCACGTTGGTCGCCCCATATGGCACGGCCAGACCTGGTTCTCAGAACTGCTACTCCTTGCGACAGCCCCTCCCTGGCTTATACCTCTGAGACAAGCCCTTCTCACTCAGAGACGGGGCACCCTTTGGCACCCGCGTCCGGCGTTCTGGAAGCTCCACGTGTGGCTTCTGGACGGGACGCGGCAAGTTTGAGTAGTCTTCCACCTGCGGTGGTCGCTACCGTCACTTCCGCTAGGGCAGAGTCTACACGACACGCCTATGCGTTGAAGTGGAACCTCTTCGTCACCTGGTGTTCTTCCCGCCAAGAAGACCCCTGGAAATACCCGATTGGGTCCGTGCTATCGTTTCTCCAGGAGGGGGTGGAACGAAGGCTGTCTCCTTCCACCCTTAAAGTGTACGTGGCCACAATATCTGCCTACCACGATCTCCTGGGAGACAAAAAGGTAAGTCAGCACGACCTGATCATCAGGTTCCTGAGGGGGGCGAGGAGACTGAATCCTCCTCGCTCTCCTCTCGTTCCCTCTTGGGACCTCGCAGTAGTCCTAAGTGCTCTGCAGAGGCCTCCCTTTGAGCCTTTGCGGTCGGTTGAGATTAAATTTTTGTCTATGAAGACGGCTCTGCTGACCGCATTGGACTCTCTTAAGAGGGTAGGGGACCTGCAGGCATTTTCGGTTGACGAAGCGTGCCTGGAGTTAGGACCGGCTAACTCTCACGTGAACCTGAGACCCCGGCCCGGATATGTGCCCAAGTTTCCCACCACTCCGTTCCGAGACCAGGTGGTGAACCTGCAAGCGCTGCCTTTGGAGGAGGCAGACCCAGCCTTGGCATTGCTCTGTCCAGTACGCGCTCTCCGCGCCTATGTAGACAGCACGCAATGTTTCAGGACCTCAGACCAGCTCTTTGTCTGTTATGGTGGAGAGCGGAAGGGAAGAGCTCTCTCAAAGCAGAGGTTATCTCACTGGATAGTGGACACCATTGTTTTGGCTTACCAGCAGCAAGGTCGACCATGTCCCCTTGGGGTCAGGGCACACTCCACCCAGAGTGTGGCCTCCTCTTGGGCTTTAGCGCATGGCGCCTCGCTAACAGACATCTGCAGAGCTGCAGGCTGGGCGACACCTAACACATTCGCCAGATTCTACAATCTCCGAGTGGAGCCAGTGTCCGACTATGTACTTGCCCCTACGGGTGGCCGGTAATGGACCAGGCTCAGGTGTCTTCGCTTGCTCGCCATTCCACTCCACGGACTGGATACGTGCGATATTTTCCTCAGGTGAGCTCCCTGAGAGCCCTGAGCTCCTCCAGCACTGCTGACGCCGACATCAGTTCAGTCTGCCCTTTCGAGCCCAGACCCTCATGTCCGGCCAGGTGCCCCGTGTGCATGGTTCCCCTCCGGCGACCCCCACACGAGTATTTCCACCGTAAGCCTCCTTAGCGAGCAGGTGTCTTTCCCTTGGCAAGTCCCTGCCACCCCTAGGGTTAAAAATCCACCTTCGGCTGGTACCCTAGAGTTCTTCCATATGCAGCCCTTAGCAGGTCATATGTGTATTCTCTAAGTCCTCCCCACGGGTAGGCATCTTGGCATATCCACACTGGAATATGCTTCCCAGTGTACCTTGGTATTCCTGTGATAAGTGGGAGTCCTTCGTCCGTACTAGTCTTACGACAGGGTACTCACACTTACGCAGGGCACTGGAAGACAGCTGAGTGGCGTTGTTGTATTGGAACCCCCATTTTATTGCAGAAGACAATGATAACATCAGCATACAAAAAAATTATCAATACAATAAAATAATAAAAGAAAATTGCAAATGAAATACACGGCTTTAAAATTTACAGGTAAAGTACAGGTATGCCTAAAAGCAGCATTCAAGTAAGAAATTGAATAATCACATGAAAAATAAAACTGCATATTCTTCACTGTATGACATACTCGACTGATTCTTATATTAGGCTAGTAATGCAGATGTTTACATTCACGTAAGACAAAACCATCTGTTTATGCGAAACTTGTATGGAGGGAACGGAGACGTACGTTCCTTTGCCACGTCAGCTGTGCTGCTGGAATGCGGAGTTCAGTCTTGGATCCTGCAGCAGTAACATAATGCGATGTTGCCAGCGTACTTCCTTATATACCCACAAGGTGGGGCGGAGTTACGCATGCAAATTCCGCATGCCCATGGCATTGGCACTGCCATTGGGCGCTGTTGAATTCTCGAAGGTAATTGGCTTCTAAGCGAAACCCCCATTCGTTAGTCACTAACGTACGTCTCCGTTCCCTCCTCAGGGAACGAGGGTTACATACGTAACCGAGACGTTTCATGTGCTCTTGGGGGCCCCCTGGTGGCCCTAAGCAGCCACTTAATTTGCTTGTGCCTTGGGTCAGCTCTGCACGCCGGTCTGTTATTGCATCGACTTTGCATTTTCACGCCCCTAAACATGACGTGCAACAAAACAAACTGTGATTGGTTGCGTTACATGTCAGTCAAACATCTTCTTGGGCGGTCCTTGGCCAATAAAAACTGCCGTCAGTCTGAAGGTCTGGCTATGTGAGACTACCAGGGGGGAATTCCAGAAAGTAAGGTCTTACCTTCAAACATATCCTGAACTCTCAGTTGATTAACCCAAAGCTTAGTCAAGTCTGGTTCCAAAAACGTGTCCAGGAGTAAGTTCAGCCAATCCAGAGTATGTTCATGGTTAAAACATAAGACAGTCAACATGGAAACAGACGCTAAGAAAAAGCGCGTCATACAACTTGCTTATTTTTATTTTGTTTAATGGCTATTTACATACTTAGTGCATATCACCACCTATTTGGTGGTTTGCAAACATTTTTCAATCTTTTCGTTTCCATTAAGACATCAGTAGCTGTATTAGGGTGTTTTCACACTTGGGTCCTTTTTAAAAGAAGCCTCCTTTAAGGGGATCAAGAGGTGAACCAAGTGAAAAGCTTCCAGTTCTCTTCACGTTCACACTGTCCCTGTACCTGTACCTGAAAGAGGACTCAGAACCTTTTTTGGTCCACTTTAGTAGGAATGTAGTCTCAGACCCCTTGGTGTTCATACTGTTACTTTTTGGATCTAGTCCAATTCCGTGTTTGATGGCTGACCCTATGGCCTTCAACATTTGATCCCATTACATTGTTTGTGCCTCAGTAATCAAGATATTTGTTTGTCAAGATTATTATTATTATTTTTTAACTCTTAAATGCATACCTCGGGTCTTTAGCGACCCGAGACGTCATTCACTACCCTCCTCCTCATAAATTTTTTGGAAGTTAGACACCAACCTTCTTAGTATTCCTCAATCAATCAATTTTAAACAATATAACAAGAAAAAATATATATAATTTTGAATGCCTGTTTTTCAACTAGTTTTTTGTCAAAATTGTATAGGGTCGCTAACGACCCGAGGTCTGTAAGATTGTACTTTTTTTTTATGCACAATAATAAATGAATCTATAATGATGAAATAACTGCAATTCACCTTTATTCCACAAGGTGGCAATGTCTGATACACAATGATGTAGTGACGTTTCACTCATACTTACTGCAGACTGAAAACGAAACAATAATAATTATAATCTGCAAAACTTGAAATGGCTCAGCGATGTACTGTAGAGCAAGTACTGAACACAATCAAATATTACTGTCACTGTCACTGTCACTTGATGATGGATCTGGTGAAGTTAGCTGTCAGTGATCAAAATATTTATTTTCAAGATGTTGAAAATGAGTTTTGAGAATATGCGTGAGATCGCGAATATGATTCAGAAGCAGAATGTACTGGGAAATGAGTTCTGACGAGGACAGTGGTGATGGTATAAAACATCTGCTCAAACTGAACCCTTCCAAGCTCCAAAAGGTAACAAAATATGTTTTTTTTTTATTCTTCTGTAATTGTTGCTCTAATATCAGGAGTTTTATATATTATCGCGACCGGTAAAGATCTATCCATGTTAGATATAGATCCGGGTCGCTAAAGACCCGAATATGTAAGAACGTTTGGCGAAACAGTCATGCATTTAAGGGTTAAAATGGCATTGCTACAAATGCTGTTGAATTAATTTGTTTATCTTTTTACACAAAATATATTTTTTGCAATACTACATATTCTTGCACTAGCTATATCACACATCCACCTTTGTAAATAACATTTATTTTAAATTGTTTTCCTTGAATCATGTTTATTTTATTGCAGAAGACAATGATAACATCAGCATACAAAAAAATTATCAATACAATAAAATAATAAAAGAAAATTGCAAATGAAATACACGGCTTTAAATTTTACAGGTAAAGTACAGGTATGCCTAAAAGCAGCATTCAAGTAAGAAATTGAATAATCACATGAAAAATAAAACTGCATATTCTTCACTGTATGACATACTCGACTGATTCTTATATTAGGCTAGTAATGCAGATGTTTACATTCACGTAAGACAAAACCATCTGTTTATGCGAAACTTGTATGTTTTTCACACTTTTAAAATAAATGCAATAAGACGCTAAAGATTCCGTTTAGTACACGCGCTGTGACAGCTGGCTTTGTGTTCAGAAGTGTGTTTTTAGCGAACCGTACCATAAGATGAGATCGAACCACCCAGACCACCTCCCGAGATGGTCTCGGTTCAGTTAGCTTTAAAGGGGTCTGAGGTCATTTGGAGTGTTCACATATGTGCCAAAAATCACACAAACCGCGTTCAGACCCCTGAAAAGAACCAAGTGTGAAAACACCCTTAGTATCAGTGATACTGGCCTTCATTCATAAAAAGATGCCACTAAACAAGTATTAAAAATATACTGTCTTTATGTTTTTTCTACATTAATTTATAGATTAACAGCGAAAATATTACATTATAAAATTGTTTTTTAATGTAATACATTGTAAAAGTGTTTTTAATTGCAATCTAGTTCATTTTTTTAATCGATTGACAGCACTAATATATATATATATATATATATATATATATATATATATATATATATATATATATATATATTAGTGCTGTCAACGTTAACGCATGCGATTAATTTAAAGTCCTTAATGCGTTAAAATAATTTAACGCAAATAAATGACAGAAGTACATGAAGCTGCGTCATTAATGTAATTTTCGTCATGCAGTTAGATGATGTTAGAAGTCGGGAGTTTATCACAATCACACTGAGCATCTACAAGCACCAGTAACCCTGGTAGGAGGACTTTCCATTCTAACTCTTTAACCCGATTCTGCTTCTCTGTTTGTAATCAGGCCATTTAAAGCCATTAATAAACTCTGGGAAAGTTTTCAGTGATCCAGAAATCGAAATCATTCAAACAGTCCAAAACAGCGCTAATGTAAAGAAGGCCAGGTTGATTACATCAGACATGTATGTGCATGCTCTCGATACCTGATTGCACGCTGCATTCATGCACAGACACACAGTACATTTGTGTTGTTTCCACAAACCCTTGGGAAGGATAATGTTTGATTTGTCATGTGTACGTTGTTGTGATTTGTAATCGTAGGTTTATGCAGTCAAAGCGTCTCCATGTGGTCCTGTTTGGTATAGCAGATTGACGTCTAAAATGAAAACAATCTTATTGTTGTTACTCTGTACACACAATATACACTGTGAATTCTGTAAAGTTTTTTTATGTAATGTTTTTTTCATGGGTGCTTAGGTGTGTATAAATGTATTATATAATATAATTATATGGACTCCTTATATTTGGTGTCATTTTGAAGTCTCCAATGATCTTTGAAGCTTTCTGAAAATACAGTTTTGTGAGAATCACCCTTCAATCTGATTGTTTACTTTGGATATAGCAAATTATGACAAAATGAATGTGTTTAATGAGATAAATTGTGTATGATAAATTTCACGATAAGTGTGCGATTAATCGCAATTAAAAAAATTTATCTATTGACAGCCCTAATATTGTACCATTAATCCACTGGAGAGGCAAGTTTAGAACCCAAGTGCAGTTTAATCCAAATTACAAAACATAAAACAAAGGCTTGGAAAAACAAACAATAAACAAAAGACTTAGCTTGGCTTGGCTTAATTAAACTTGGCTTGACAACCGACTTGACCATAACAGAAAACTCACCAACAGTGGTTACTAGATCAATATCAGACAAAAACACACGGCAAACATGAGGGTTAAAATACACATGGACTAATGACTGGACAAGTGACACCTGTGAACACTGAGGAGACAATGAACCAATGACATGGCACAAACACATGAGGGCAGGGAAATAACATGACAAGACCAGGATAGCAGTGAACAAAGCAAATTAAAGCTGCAAGCAGCATTTATCGGGGTTCAAGCAGTTAAGGCCTTTAAGGCCTTTAAGCACACAAGCATCAAAAGACATTAAGTTTTATTTAGCAAGCATTTAACAACAGCCATCATAGATGAAAAAGTCAATTTACAGCCTATACAGGCAGTTTACCATAGGAAATATATGGTTTTAAAGCGTTTTTACAGTTATAGCACCTTTTGCCTGAGTCTTCTTATAGTCTTGCCTGATCTCCACCACTTTTATTAGTAGTACTCAAAGTGTGCCCATACTGTATATATGTGTCAGATTTGTTGTAAATATGTAATTTTAATAAGGAGTTTAGACAATTATATTCAGTGGCGTAACGAACGAGCCAACACCGGGCCCTTAAGTAGGATTATTAAGGCGGGCCCCAGTCCCAATTCAAAACAAATTTCATCACAATCCATCATTGTTCGTTTCAAACATGTGAGAGCATCAAAATAATCCATGGGTGAAATTGATTGGATTTAATTAATTTTTTTGTCAGTTCCTATCATAATTTTAACATTTTGGCGTTATTGTTTAGCTATTTACCTATGTTTTCAAATTTCCTTTTTTTGTTGTTGTCTTGATCAGACTAACGGCTTTGAAGATAACCACAATTTTTTAAAGCTCTAAATGACACTTACAAAAACCATAAGGCGAAACCTGGCATGTTTGGTATTGTTGGACTCGGCAAGGATTCTTAGGAGGTCACTCCTGTGAAAAAAACACGGGCTTGAAACTTCTAAGGCTCCTTCAAGGCATTGTGCCAATGACGTATACTGAGTTTTTTGAGATACACCAATGTTCTCATAGACTATCATGGCACCCTGGACAAAGACACTGCATGCCAATTTTCAGTAGACTAACGGTTGGGTGCCCTTATAGCTATTTTCATGATTTTTTTCACTGATATAGCGCCACCAAGTGGCCAATTGACAAAAAATTTTTAATGTCAACTCAGATTGAGCTTATGAACATGTGTCCCAAGTTTAGCGAAAATATCTCTATCCATTCACAAGTTATAACCATTTTATAGCGCCACCAAGTGGCCAATTGTCATGATTTTTTTTCACGTGACCTCAAAATGAGCTCATGAACATGTCCCAAGTTTTGCGAAAATATCTCTTTCTGTTCACAAGTTATAACCGTTTTATAGTGCCATCTAGTGGCCAATTGTTGCGATTTTTTTTTCAAGTGATCTCAGATTGAGCTCACGAAGATGTATCCCAAGGTTAGCAAAAAAATCTCTTTCCGTTCACAATTTATATCATTTTAGTAAAAATGGCCCTGGTGCCATCAAAGATTTTGGTTCCCCTTATCGACCGTTAACTGAAATTTAGAATTTTTGGGATGATTATTGATTGTTGGACTCCAGAGAATAGTCTTGCAGTGGTTTGGTTCCAATCGGGCCAAAAAACTAGGAGAAGTCAGCAAAAATAGTTTTTTTCAAAAAACTGCAATTTACTCGAAATTGGCACCTGAAGGGCGAGCAAATCAGAGATAACCATTTTGTCCGCCTTGAGCCAAGGATTCCAACAATATAAAACACTTGATCCTGGGACAAACAGTCTAAGAGTTATGAGCAATTTTGAACTTTTGGTTGCTGTAGCGCCACCTATGGGCCATTCGGGGTCATACTCTGATAGGTTGTCCCCAAACTGAGGCCTACCATCTGGCCAGGTTTCATGTCTCTAGGCCTTACGGTTTGGCCTGCACGATGCGTTTTACGAAACCTTACAATTACAATAGGGTTTCAGCATTTCATGCTTGAACCCCTAACTAATGCTGTGTTCGAAATCGCCCCCCTATACCCTTAAATAGGGCACTATTTGAGTGAACATCCATTTGTAGTGGTGTCCGAAACAATAGTGGACGTTTTTGAGTGCACTTATTTAATCCCACAATGCACAGCAATAACGAGTGTACAGTTGATGTACGCTGGAGAATATGCTTGTTCGATGCCCGATCGGCGTATGACAGCAAAGTCCCGCAAGAGAATTTCGAGAGCAAACGAGAAACGACTCCTTATGCTTTTGAATCGCTCTCACTCTCAACCAGACGGTGTAGGCCTACTCTCAACGCACTGTGAGAGTCGCGCCCTGAATGAATTAACTTACCTTAATATTTTTATGTACAAATTGTATAGTATAATATATATATATATATATATATATATATATATATATATAGGTGCTGGTCATATAATTAGAATATCTTCAAAAAGTTGATTTATTTAACTAATTCCATTCAAAAAGTGAAACTTGTACATTATATTCATTCATTACACACAGACCGATATATTTCAAATGTTTATTTCTTTTCATTTTGATGATTATAACTGAAAACTAAGGAAAATCCTAAATTCAGCATCTCAGAAAATTTGAATATTACTTAAGACCAATACAAAGAAAGGATTTTTAGAAATCTTGGCCAACTGAAAAGTATGAACAATTAAGAACAGGGATACCATGCTTTGGCACTGTGTGCAGGTGCCAAGTTCTGTTGGAAAATGAAATCTGCATCTCCATAAAGTTGGTCAGCAGTAGGAAGCACGAATTGCTCTAAAACTTCCTGGTATACGGCTGCGTTGACCTTGGACCTCAGAAAACACAGTGGACCAACACCAGCAGATGACATGGCACCTCAAACCATCACTGACTGTGGAAACTTTACACTGGACCTCAAGCACAGTGGATTGTGTGCCTCTCCTCTCTTCCTCCAAACTCTGGGCCCCTGATTTCCAAAGGAAATGCAAAATGTACTTTCATCAGAGAACATAACTTTGGACCACTCAGCAGCAGTCCAGTCCTTTTTGTCCTTAGCCCAGGCGAAACGCTTCTGACGCTGTCTGTTGTTCAAGAGTGGCTTAACACAAGGAATGCGACAGCTGAAACCCATGTCTTGCATACGTCTGTGCGTAGTGGTTCTTGAAGCACTGACTCCAGCTGCAGTCCACTCTTTGTGAATCTCCCCCACATTTTTGAATGGGTTTTGTTTCACAATCCTCTCCAGGGTGCAGTTATCCCTATTGCTTGTACACTTTTTTCTACCACATCTTTTCCTTCCCTTCGCCTCTCTATTAATGTGCTTGGACACAGAGCTCTGTGAACAGCCAGCCAGTCTGTTTTGCAATGACCTTTTCTGTCTTGCCCTCCTTGTGCAAGGTGTCAATGGTCTTTTGGACAACTGTCAAGTCAGCAGTCTTTCCCACGATTGTGTAGCCTACAGAACTAGACTGAGAGACCATTTAAAGGCCTTTGCAGGTGTTTTGAGTTGCGGCAGCGCACGGCGCGCAAGTCAATGCGATCATCACTTCCTAAAGAATAAACATAAATTAATACATCTTATCCATGGCTTCTATGGTGACTGTGGAGAGACATCTCTGGCTGAATCTGTCGGGGATGAGGGAGAAGGATAAAACCTTCCTCCTAGACTCCCCGATTTCGCCTTCTGGCCTGTTTGGGGACGCAGTTGAGACCGTCGTCGCCAAATACCAGGAGGCGAAGAGGCAGTCAGCGGCCTTCCGCCAGTACCTCCCTCTCCACTCACAGCCTGGGAAGGCGGCCCCTAGGGGCCTCAGCCGTCTGCCAGCTCCTCGCACCGGCAAGTGCAGAAGGAGAGCATTGCCTCTAGAGCCCCTCCTCCGGGAGCCTGGCAACAGTGGTGGCGTTCTCACCAGCAGTCTCACCAGCAGTCTTCCGCTCCTATAGGCGATCTGAGGAACGTACTCCAGGCGCAGAAGGCTGCTGGGAAGAAGTCCTAGCTTCCCCCCCCCCCGCAGAGGGGCAACACACTGGCGCATCAAATTCTCCTGTGGTCCCAAGGGAAACCGGCCCGGGGAATGGCGACTCCACCCAGAGGTGGTGGAGGCCATGTGCAAGAGGTTCGGCCCAGTGGAAGTTGACCTGTCTGCGTCTCGAGAGACGTCCCACTGTCCACTGTGGTGTTCCCTCATGCATCCAGCCCCGCTGGGGTTGGATGCCATGGTTCAGACGTGGCCGAGGCTGCGTCTGTACGCATTTCCCCCGATTGCTCTGCTCCCAGGAGTCCTGGAGAGGGTCCGTCAACAGGGGGTCAGCCTACTTCTGGTAGCACCCCATTGGCTGACTCGAGTTTGGTTCTCGGATATCATAGCTCTGCTGGCAGGTCATCCATGGCAGATTCCTCTGAGGAGGGATCTCCTATCTCAGGCGGGGGGCACAATATTTCACCCCCGGCCAGAGGTTTGGAACCTTTGGGTCTGGCCCCTGAGGGGGTCAGGTACCTAGAGGCTGGCCTGTCGGCAGAGGTGATAGAGACCGTACTCAGTTCCAGGGCTCCGTCTACGAGGAGACTGTACAGCCTCAAGTGGAATGTGTTTGCCACTTGGTGCAGGGAGCGTGAGGTGGACCCAGTTAACTGCCCGGTGGCTTCAGTGCTGGAGTTCCTCCAAGATCGCTTCTCTGCGGGTCTAACCCCGTCCACACTCAAGGTGTACGTGGCTGCCATTGCGGCTTTCCACGCTCCTATGGGTGATGGGCCTGTGGGTAGGCACCAGCTGGTTGTACAGTTCCTCTGTGGGGCTTGGAGGATGAGGCCTGCGGCTCATTCCAGAGTCCCAACCTGGGATCTGGCAGTGGTTCTCGAAGGGCTGGCTGAGGCCCCCTTTGAGCCATTGGAGTCGGCGGAACCAAAGAACCTGACCCTGAAAGTGGCTTTTCTCCTGGCGATTACATCGCTTAAAAGAGTGGGGGACCTCCAGGCCTTGGCGGTAACGCCTGGAGTTTGCCCCTGGGGGAGTTAAAGCCATCTTACACCCTAGGCCGGGCTACGTGCCCAAGGTTCCATCAAGGGTGGCCAGGTCTTTGGATCTTCAGGCATTTCATCCTCCGCCTCACGTGACGGCGGAAGAAGGGAGACTTCACCTGCTCTGCCCAGTTAGGGCTCTCAGAGTGTATCTGGAGAAGTCTGCGCAGTGGAGGAGATCTCAACAGCTTTTGGTGTGTTTTGGTTCACCCAAGAAAGGGTTGCCTACATCTGCCCAGACAATCAGTAACTGGATTGTCCAGGCTATAGCCATGGCTTATCAGGTGTGCAATTTGCCTTCACCTATGGCCGTGAGGGCTCATTCCACCAGAGGCATGGCCTCTTCGGTGGCCCTCCTTTCTGGGGTCCTCATGCAGGATGTCTGCGAGGCGCTGGGTGGGCTACCCCACACACCTTTATCAGGTTTTATAGCCTGCATCTCCCTACGGCGCCTGGCGCTAGGGTGCTCCAATCCTAGTTGTGCCCGGTCTCCGGCTTCACACTAGGGCAGGCGCTACCCTCGGTGTGGGCTAGTGGGTACTCGTTCCCCAAAGTGTCGTTCCGACGCAGTGAGAGTCCCCTCGAAAGGGAACGGCTCGGGTTATGTCTATAACCCTTGTTCCCTGAGAAGGGAACGAGCACTGCGTCGCGTCACCACACCTCGGCACGCCTGGAGCACATGCTTCAGAGCAATAGCTGCCATTTCAATGCGCCGGCTCCCCTTTTATACTTCCGGGTATGCCGTCACAGTGATGTCATCACGCACACCAATCGGATTGGTTTAGTTTCTATTCAGACTTCAGACTCATAGTATATATTTCATACTATATAGTAGGCTACTATTTATACTATATTGTATGGGCGTCAGAAGCAAAAAATGTGGGTGGGTCCTTTAACAGAAACATTTTACTGGAGTAGATACAATTTCAATAAATATATTTAAATATATCAGCTTGTTAAACGTCTGGTTGAGGCAGACAAAACTACAGAAAACCTAATCCTCATCAGCAGCAATAGTGGCAATAGTGTAGGTGTAAGTTGCATGGCATCAAGATTTGACGCAAATTGATCAGAGGTTTGAATCCACCTTTTGCCAAACTCGCTCTAATCCTTTTCCCCATCACATATCAGATCAGAAAGGCATTTATTTTCAATGAAAATGAAGAAAATATTAGAAAAACATGTGCTCAATTAGAGACGACAAAAGTGAGTGGGTCCAATATCGTTGGTCTTAAAAAGTGTGTGGGTCAATGCCATCTCCTGGTAAAACGCAGGAATTCATTCAATGCACGGTGTGACTCTCACAGTGCATTATGGGTATTCTCTAGCCGTCGAGCATACATCGGTTGTAAACTCGTTATTGTGGTGCATTGTGGGATTGAATGAGTGCACTTAGTAACGTCCACTATGGTTTCGGACACCACTAAATGGCTGTTCCCTCAAATAGTGCCCACAGCTGAATCAATTATCCATCCATCTTCCGAACCGCACTGGTCCAGTGCAATATCATGCATACAGGTATAAATTATCCTTTTTAAAATGATTATTATATTGTTTGATTAAGGTTACATGATAGTTTCCGTGGCAGAGTTCAAGATAAATCTTTTCATTATTACTGGAGCTGCCAAACAGCAAGCACAAACAGCAAAAACGGCAGCCTTTCCGGCGCACTTAGTGTCCGAAATCACTCGTTTTCGAAGTGGACTATATCAGTGGACTAATGTAAGGAATAGTGAATAAGGGTATAGGGGGCGATTTCAAACACAGCCTAAGAAACATAACAGTGAACATGGCTGTGAACATGACAAACTCAAAAACATGAACATGAAACACAACCCAAAACACCCTGTGACAAATATATATACAGTGAGGAAAATAAGGATTTGAACACCCTGCTATTTTGCAAGTTCTCCCACTTAGAAATCATGGAGGGGTCTGAAATTGTCATCGTAGATGCATGTCCACTGTGAGAGACATAATCTAAAAAAAGAAATCCAGAAATCACAATGTATGATTTTTTAACTATTTATTTGTATGATACAGCTGCAAATAAGTATTTGAACACCTGAGAAAATCAATGTTAATATTTGGTACAGTAGCCTTTGTTTGCAATTACAGAGGTCAAACGTTTCCTGTAGTTTTTCACCAGGTTTGCACACACTATAGGAGGGATTTTGGCCCACTCCTCCACACAGATCTTCTCTAGATCAGTCAGGTTTCTGGCCTGGCGCTGAGAAACACAGAGTTTGAGCTCCCTCCAAAGATTCTCTATTGGGTTTAGGTCTGGAGACTGGCTAGGCCACGCCAGAACCTTGATATGCTTTTTACAGAGCCACTCCTTGGTTATCCTGGCTGTGTGCTTCGGGTCATTGTCATGTTGGAAGACCCAGCCTCGACCCATCTTCAATGCTCTAACTGAGGGAAGGAGGTTGTTCCCCAAAATCTCGCAATACATGGCCCCGGTCATCCTCTCCTTAATACAGTGCAGTCGCCCTGTCCCATGTGCAGAAAAACACCCCCATGCTTCACAGTAGGGATGGTGTTCTTGGGATGGTACTCATCATTCTTCTTCCTCCAAACACGTTTAGTGGAATTATGACCAAAAAGTTCTATTTTGGTCTCATCTGACCACATGACTTTTTCCCATGACTCCTCTGGATCATCCAAATGGTCGTTGGCAAACTTAAGACGGGCCTTGACATGTGCTGGTTTAAGCAGGGGAACCTTCCGTGCCATGCATGATTTCAAACCATGACGTCTTAGTGTATTACAAACAGTAACCTTGGAAACGGTGGTCAGGTCATTGACCAGCTCCTCCCGTGTAGTTCTATGCTGATTTCTCACCTTTCTTAGAATCATTGAGACCCCACGAGGTGAGATCTTGCATGGAGCCCCAGTCCGAGGGAGATTGACAGTCATGTTTAGCTTCTTCCATTTTCTAATGATTGCTCCAACAGTGGACCTTTTTTCACCAAGCTGCTTGGCAATTTCCCCGTAGCCCTTTCCAGCCTTGTGGATGTTTACAATTTTGTCTCTAGTGTCTTTGGACAGCTCTTTGGTCTTAGCCATGTTAGTAGTTGGATTCTTACTGATTGTATGGGGTGGACAGGTGTCTTTATGCAGCTAACGACCTCAAACATCTAATTTAGGATAATAAATGGAGTGGAGGTGGACATTTTAAAGGCAGACTAACAGGTCTTTGAGGGTCAGAATTCTAGCTTATAGACAGGTGTTCAAAAACTTATTTGCAGCTGTATCATACAAATAAATAGTTTAAAAAATAATATATTGTGATTTCTGGATTTTTTTTTTTTAGATGTCTCTCACAGTGCACATACGATGACAATTTCAGACCCCTCCATGATTTCCAAGTGGGAGAACTTACAAAATAGCAGGGTGTTCAAATACTTATTTTCCTCACTGTATATATATATATATATATATATTGTGACGGGGTGAAGAAGCACACGACATGAGGATGCAGGTGAGTTCCCCGAAGGGTGGATTTTATTTAAGGTGGAAGTGCAAAGAAGTAGGTTAGAGTGCTGGTGCTCGGCGTCTCATCTTCAATCCTCCTAGTGTCTTGCAGTGCAGTGTGGGTCCGTGCTCTTCTCCCGTGAAGTGGCTGGCGGTCACATGCTGCTGTCTGTAGGAAATAGCAGAGGATAAGGTTAGCCGAGTCTTGTGGAGACAACTCTCACCTCTCTGGTCGTCTCTCAGGCTTATATAGCCGGTGCTTGATGATCCGCAGGTGTGACCACTCAGCCCGTGATGAGCTGGTGCAGGTGTGGCTGTTCTGTTTCCAGGGCAACGCTGATGGCGGCTTGGGATATATATATATATATATATATATATATATATATATATATATATATATATATATATATAATTATACACACACCGATCAGGCATAACATTATGACCATTTATGCATTTGGCAGACGCTGTAAGATGAAGTGAATAACATTGATTATCTCTTCATCACGCAACATGTTAGTGGGTGGGATATATTAGGCAGAAAGTGAATATTTTGTCCTCAAAGTTGAAGCGTAAGGATTTGAGTGAGTTTGACAAAGGCAAAATTGTTATGGCTAGACGTTCCCAGTCTGCAGTGGTCAGTATCTATCAAAAGTGGTCCAAGGAAGGAACAGTGGTGAACCGGCGACAGGGTCATGAGTGGACAAGGCTCAATGATGCACGTGGGGAGCGAAGGCTGGCCCATGTGGTCCAATCAAACAGACAAGCTACTGTAGCTCAAGAAGTTAATGCTGGTTCTGATAGAAAGGTGTCAGAATACACAGCGCATTGCAGTTTGTTGCGTATGGGGCTGCATAGCCACAGACCAGTCAGGGTGTCCATGCTGACCCCTGTCCACTGCCAAAAGCGCAAACAGTGGACATCAGAACTGGACAACAGAGCAATGAAAGAAGGTGGCCTGGTCTGATGAATCCCATTTTCTTTTAAATCATGTGGATGGCCGAGTGTGTGTGTGTGTCACTTACCTGGGGAATACATGGCACCAGTGTAGCGACTGAGGCAAATCAGACACATAATCGCCTGTTACATTTACCAAATATGTTTGAAATGCTTTGTGCTTGGTAACAGACCTTCCCCCAACACAACAGAGAAATGGCCTCAGTTACCCTGGATACTAACTGATAAGACGTTTATGGCCCAAAAAAATGTGGCCACATAGTTAAAGCCCATAGTTAAAGAAACAAAGCCTGTAAAACACATGCTTTTGCCTCAAGTTATAGACAAACCGTCTATAAATGAACATGCACCCCAGGACATTATATGTACGCATATAACTGTCTTGTAAAGTGTCCCTTGTATGTTATTTTGTTTATGCATGTCTTATGAACAACTTACTATTTCATGTTACCTCATATATGTCTTGTCTCCTATCAAATTAATGCTCGTTTCACGACTTACACTTTCATGTATGTCCCTTATTCAGAGGATGCAGTGTGTGTTTGTTGCATTAATTAGAGTATAAATGAGCACAGACCCATTGATTCATGCTTGAAACAAAGAGCCATAAAATCTCCAGAGGAATTTCCCGTTTGGAAATCCCAACAATCTCATTGGTCAAGTCTACCTCAGGAGGGTGAGACTACTCCCAGACCTTAAAAGAGAGACGCTCAGATTCCCTCCCGTTCTTCTTCTCTTATCCCTCGCGCCTACAACGGACATGCTGTGCCTGTGGGCTTCCGCCCAGCAGGTGGGACCAACCATGGTGGGCCTACACACACAGAGCCAAATGATTGTGTGGGACAGGAAACCCGTTGACATCACACGGCCATGGGCCAGCAGGCCCATACTCTGCACGCCATGTGCAACTTCCTTAACCTTGATGGAGTCGAAACATCCAAGTTCACCGTCGTTCCTGCGCTCAACACGGAACGGAACGATCGCAACTGCAAAACCATCGGACGGAAATATCAAGACATTCTAGGCGCATACAAAGGAAATACAAATGAAGAATATTTTTTTCTGTGGGCATGAAAAATATCAATATTAATTAATAATCACTACTGAACGTTCATAGGATGAACTGATTGATTGATTGATTGTAATGTTAATGTAGCTACATCAAGTTAATCTATTTAACTGATTCAAATATTCATAATTAATCATAATGAATAATCATAATGAGTTATGAATAATTATTAATATTTCCCCTTTAAGCTAATTCGCTACACCAGTATGCTCTATGGGAAGAAGGCAAGCCGGTGGAGGCAGTGTGATGCTTTGGGCAATGTTCTGCTGGAAAACCTTGGGTCCTTCCATCCATTTGAGTGTTACTTTGACACGTACCACCTACCTAAGCATTTTTTGTAGAACATGTACACCCTTTAATGGAAACGGTATTCCCAGGTGGCTGTGGCCTCTTTCAGAAGGATAATCAGCCCTGCCACAAAGCAAAAATGGTTCAGGAATGGTTTAAGGAGCACAACAAGTTTGAGGTGTTGACTTGGCCTCCAAATTCCCCAGATCTCATCACGATCATCTGTGGGATGTGCTGACAAAAAAAAGCCAGATCCATGGAGGCCCCACCTCGCAACTTACAGGACTTAAATTATCTGCTGCTAACATCTTTGTGCCAGAAACCACAGCACACCTTCAGGGGTCTAGTGGAGTCTATGCCTTGATGGGTAGGTTTGGCAGCAAAGGGGGAACCAACACAATATTAGGGATGTGGTCATAATGCTATACATGATTGGTGTATATATAGAAAAAAATAAACAGTACCTTGTTTTAATAGTGCATATTAGTATATATATACATAATATTGTGTGCAACCTAGGCTTGCAACCCGTTTCGTGAAATATGGAATCATCCCATATTAGCAGGCAAAATGACGCGTCCCTGTATCAAATCAATATGCGGGGCACGATTTGTCCCGTATTTTTCATAGGTCCACACATAGTTCAATAAACACATAATAATTTTGCAGTGTGATACGGAAGTCCTAAACGGCCATGGATTACTACTTTTTTCTATCTTGTTTTCTCGTGATCACGACTTATTTTCTTATGATCTCGAGATACAGTAACAAGTTGTTTTCTTGTGATCACAACTTAATTTTCTCATGATCTCGAGATAACAAAAGTTGTTTTCTCGTGATTACAACTTATTTTTCTCATGATTGTTTCATTCTGAAACACTGCACTGCACCCGGAGTCTACTGTTGCTATAGCAACGAACGTCTCGGTTACGTATGTAACCCTCGTTCCCTGAGGAGGGAACGGAGACGTACGTTAGTGACTAACGAATGGGGGTTTCGCTTAGAGACCAATTACCTTCGAGAATTCAACAGCACCCAATGCCATGGGCATGCGGAATTTGCATGCGTAACTCCGCCCCACCTCGTGAGTATATAAGGAAGTACGCTGGCAACATCGCATTATGTTACTGCTGCAGGAGCCAAGACTGAACTCCGCGTTCCAGGCAGCACAGCTGACGTGGCAGAGGAAACGTACGTCTCCGTTCCCTCCTCAGGGAACGAGGGTTACATACGTAACAGAGACATTCCTACATACTACGATGTACGTTAGTGACTAACGAATGGGGGTTCCAATACAACAATGCCACTCAGCTGTCATCCAGTGCCCTGCGTAAGTGTGAGTACCCTGTCGTAAGACTAGTACGGACGAAGGACTCCCACTTATCACAGGAATACCAAGGTACACTGGGAAGCATATCCCAGTGAGGGAATGCCAAGATGCCTACCCGTGGGGAGGACTTAGAGAATACACATATGACCCGCTAAGGGCTGCATATGGAAGAACTCTAGGGTACCAGCCGAAGGTGGATTTTTAACCCTAGGGGCAGCAGGGACTTGCCAAGGGAAAGACACCTGCTCGCTGAGGAGGCTTACGGTGGAAATACTCATGTGGGGGTCGCCGGAGGGGAACCATGCACACGGAGCACCTGGCCGGACATGAGGGTCTGGGCTCGAAAGGGCAGACTGAACTGATGTCGGTGTCAGCAGTGCTGGAGGAGCTCAGGGCTCTCGGGGAGCTCACCTGAGGAAAATATTGCACGTATCCAGTCCATGGAGTGGAATGGCGAGCAAGCGAAGACACCCCGAGCCTGGCCCATTACCGGCCACCCGTAGGGGCGAGTACATAGTCGGACACTGGCTCCACTCGGAGATTGTAGAATCTGGCGAATGTGTTAGGTGTCGCCCAGCCTGCAGCTCTGCAGATGTCTGTTAGCGAGGCGCCATGCGCTAAATCCCAAGAGGAGGCTACACTTCGGGTGGAGTGTGCCCTAACCCCAAGGGGACATGGTCAACCTTGCTGCTGGTAAGCCAAAACAATGGTGTCCACTATCCAGTGAGACAACCTCTGCTTTGAGAGAGCTCTTCCCTTCCGCTCTCCACCATAACAGACAAAGAGCTGGTCTGAGGTCCTGAAACATTGCGTGCTGTCTACATAGGCGCGGAGAGCGCGTACTGGACAGAGCAATGCCAAGGCTGGGTCTGCCTCCTCCAAAGGCAGCGCTTGCAGGTTCACCACCTGGTCTCGGAACGGAGTGGTGGGAACCTTGGGCATATATCCTCAGGATCACGTGAGAGTTAGCCGGCCCGAACTCCAGGCACGCTTCGTCAACCGAAAATGCCTGCAGGTCCCCAACCCTCTTAAGAGAGACCAAGTACGGGCTGTAGAACCCATAGTTCATCTCGGCTGGAGGGACAGGTTCGATCGCACCCTTCGCCAGTAGGGTGGCAATCTTCGCTCGCATGACTGGGGCATTTGCCCCGATCACAGTGGAACGGACTCCCCGGAAGCAGGGAGGAACCTGCGCAAACTGAATCGCGTAGCCGCGCCTGACGGTCCTCGCGACCCAACGGGACAGCCCTGGACTGCACCAGCGGGGTCATTCGGACCACAGATGTACCCGGTGTGGGGCAGCGAGACAGCGTTACCGGCCCGGACATGGGAGGCTGTGGGGCGTCCCGGTGTGGGGGCACTGTTAACTGCTGCGTCCTGACAGAGGAGACCAGGGAAGGACGCACGTTCCACTGGGGTCTGCTCTGCCAGGAGGCTGGCGACAGAGAGGGATGCGAGTGGCGGGACCCGAGGGTGGCGTGCACCGTCATCACCGATCTCTGGGGGCTCAGGGATGGGAGTTTTAATTCTTTCTTTGACCAAAATAGGGTGCTAGAACAAAGGATTCTCCCCCGGCCCTCCACCTCCATCTCCTGCAAATAATTTCCCATCCTTGAGCCGTCCGTCTCAGGAGCGCCGCTTGGCCTGGCGTTTAGCGGGGCGTGGGGCGGTGTGAGCGGACTGTGACGCCTTCCTATGGCGACCTCTGCCACCCGGCCCGGGTGAAGGCTGCTGCTTGGGCCGGGTGGGAGGGGCGGGAGCCTTAGGAGGGCGTCCTCAGCGTGGAGCAGACTGAGGCGACTGTGCCGGCGGCTGGGTGGAGCTGCTGGCCGCCGGAGCAGTACGTGTTTGATAGCCTTAGTCTGCTTCTGGGCGATTGAAAACTGTTGGGCGTCGGGGGTTTGTTCCACACCGTAACCCTCAGGTCACCCTGACCACCAGCCGAAGTACTGGGCCTCTGGGACTCAGTAGATCGGGGTGTGGTAGAGGGGACTCTCACTTCATTACAAAGTTCATCGAGTCTTGACCGCAACACTGCGATGGTCATGTTCCCGCAGTGGGAACATGACGCATCCACAAACGCTGCCTGGGCATGCTGAAAGCCCAAACATACCAGACAGTGTTTGTGCCATCAAAAGAAGACAACGACCGGCCACACCCAGAAGTACATGGACGAGACATCCTGAAAAGGACGCGTCACGTGCAAGCTCTTTTTGTGAGAGGAAGCTAGCAGACCACTGCGCAGATCAGCAGGCAGGCAGTATGCAATCACTGGAACGCGCCGTAACACCAACGCCTCTGGAAAGCTGCTCGTCTCGAAGGCTGACAAAGACTCAGATCAGGCTTGAAGGAGTGAAGAGATCCTCTTGGCTCCAAAGCAGAAACATAATGCGATGTTGCCAGCGTACTTCCTTATATGCCCACGAGGTGGGGCGGAGTTACACATGCAAATTCCGCATGCCCATGGCATTGGCACTACCATTGGGCGCTGTTGAATTCTCAAAGGTAATTGGCTTCTAAGCGAAACCCCCATTAGTTAGTCACTAACGTACGTCGTAGTGACTGAACGAAAGGGAACACAACTTTCACACGCATCTGATCAACAGATAAACTGTGCGCTCTTGTATGTTGTGGATCTTTCAGCAAACTTTTTGCTTAGCTTAATAAACATTTTATTTGTGTAATTAACATGTTTAAATTATCAACAGAGCATTCAACAGCTCAAACGCAGGCGGAGTGCCTTCAGAAGGATCGCAGATTATTCTGTAACTATTTTAAAAATCGTTTAGAGCTACTTGGATTCAACCCACTTTATTTTTCTCATTCGTCTGAAATAAAATTACATCACATAATTTGTTTGTTATTATAGTATCCTACTATCATGTAGGATAGGCTGTGACTGGTATCATGTGCGTTCCTTCTAGCCATGCTATTCCATTAAAAAGAGGTGCAATACTTCAGATTTCTAAAAAACAAACGTTTAATCCAGTTGATATAGACTAAAAACAATCTTGTGATGTGTTTATGTATATATATATATATATATATATATATGGTTTGCTACCAAGAAATGTACAAAATACAATAGTTTTAGTTACACAGTATCACTGAATTAAATTATAGGCTGCTACACATCTTTACATAGGCTATAAATCATATTTCTTATCAATAGGCTATACATTTAGTGACACAATGTAGTAAACTAACAGTTCCTTAGACTGATTAAAATGGCGTCTAAAAGATGCACAATAAGGTGAAAACAGAATACAGTGAAATCAATATTAATTAAACAGTAAGTTTAGTTTCACACTGAACTCTATTGTGGTAGTGAAGCTGTGATGAGTCGTGCATCTATTGCAGTGAAACGTCACAATAATACAGATATACTTTCAAGCAAACTAATCACATTCAACCATTTAACATTAATTAAATTACTTAATGCACATAATGCTGCACAGATTATAGCGATCACGAAAGGTCTTCAACGTGTTCAATCTGTGTCAATATGAACAGTCTAACACAGTAAGGTGGATATGCTATACCGCACCCCATCAGTTATTTGGTTATATACCTTCCCCTGTTGGCGCAGTTGTGTAACTTAGAGAAGATTAAGTCGTGATCATGAGAAAACAACTTTTGTTATCTCGAGATCATGAGAAAATAGAAAAGTCGTGATCACAAGAAAACAACTTTTGTTATCTCGAGATTTTTCGAGACAGAAAAAAAATATTATCCATGGCCGTTTAGGGCTTCTGTAGTGTGGAGAATACTAATAGAAAATATAAAGAAATCAATTTCACAGTAAGTTGTACAGAACTTAATTTGCGCATGATTGCGTTATAGTGGCTTTGTTGCCATAGCGATGGAGTCTCGAGAACATGCGCTGTAAACTTTTAGCGTTTTTTTTTAAAACATGTCGAGCTCGCGTCCACCATTTGAACGCAAGAGAATCTCCAGATATAGGTGGGAATAGAAAAAGGTATCAATGGGTCTGTCCATTAATGCATAATGAAGGCGGACTGCACACTTTGCAGAGAAGCATTTCAGGTACTCAGACTGTCTGACTTAAAGCAGCATGCGGTGACAGACACATCCGTGCTTCTAAAGGTTTTTATGGATAATATATTAATATAATATTCCATATATTATCAGAGCTTGGCAGACAGAATTATTATATTTTTTAGACATTAGACAGTGTTGTGAATTTCCTTTTCCTCGTTTGAAGAAGAGACCAGGAGACGTTGGGATATCTTTAAAGCAGACGTTACTCGTTTATTGTGAACCATGCTGTTCTTCGGCTGAGGTTCCAACAAGTCTAACTAAAACATTATACATTGTAGTTATATACATTCCAAGGGGGAGGGATTACATAGAGGCAGAAAATCTGAATAAAGCATGCAAATGAAGTGGGAACACACCCTACTCTGAGAGCACTACCAGTCCCATTGAATCAGCATAACTATTCACATGCTGATACTGGCCAGGAACTCCAATTCCAAGAGCCATTAAAGACAAAAGGTGAAAGTCAATCAACCTAACGATTCAACGTCTGGGCTCCGAAAGGTGAGAATCTCAGTGATCTGATTAAAACAGGTCTGGCAGGAAAAGAGACTCTTGCTGGAGACTCCAATAATCATCTGATATCATAATTTTTTACCTTAAATGCTAAATACAATGTACTTTCTTAAATTTGTAATCTTACAACAGGTTAAGACAGACAGACAGAAATATTTGTAAAAAAAATAACCAGGCTGCATTAATGTGTTGGCAGTGTGAGATAAAACAACCCAAGTTAATGGTGCCTCTTCGTCGCTGCTATTAATTGAGCCCACAAGATCCCACGATCAGTGTCATCTTCATGCATGTACTTTGGTGTCCTCACAGGTTCAGGAAAGAAGATAAGAGATATCCTTTAAGATAAGTGTCTTTCCAAAACCTGATAACACAGGCTGTGGTCGAAATGGCACTCTAACCAACTATTTACTGCTTACTGCACACACAGTGCATACTGCCCAGGGGCAGACTGGGGCTAATAAGTGGCCCTGGACTTTCTGGCACAGAGTGGCCCACCACACACCTCCGCAGCACACCTCACCATAAACCCAGCAGCTCATTATGCACAGAGCAGTTTTTAACTTGCTAACATGAAAATATAACAGAAATAGAAATGCTATTTAGGGCCCGGTTTTACATACAAAAAAATGTCACGCAGCTCAGCTTCTGGCTTCTGTGAACAGTAAATCCCGCCTTCTTCGATTTGATTGACTATCTCAAACATTTTGACATTGACGAGCACTTTTAAAGAACTGGGCCATGCGGGCCATTCATCTGGGCTGACGGAAGGATAGGTTATGTAAATTTACTTTAATTCAGATGGCCAGTCCTCCCCTGATAATGCCTACTATTTTTTTAAGAATAGTATGTAAAATAAAATATAATTTGCAACAAATAATGTTTCAGAGTAGTATGCTACAGTGCTGTCACATGACAAACATTGAACATTAATTCAGCTCAGCTGTCCAGGTCATTACCTTACAAATAAATGTGCTAACCATTCCTTTTTATGTGCAAACATTTCGACAGTCCTCACCAATGGTCTTGATCTAACCCATAACAATTACAGTAGCCTATGTTATGTTTTAAACATCACATCGAGCACTTTGCATTGTGTGAAACAGTATTCCATGCAGTGTCCTCAAATGCATACATCAGATTTCAGTCAATGTTGGCTAGTAGGTAATCCAGGAATCCATGCATATAGAAAATTCACATACTATTTACAGTATACACATTGCACACTGCAATATAGTAGGAGTTGTATGGTAGTATGCTATTTCTGTAAAGATCCAATCTCCAGGATGCTGTTCCACTCCTAGCCTGCAGGGGCCTTAAGCGTCCATGTCATGCTCCCTCCAGGTCTCCAGATGGCACTTTAACCCCATGCTCAGTGCTCTCCACTCATGCTGATGGTGCCAGTGTGTTTAATGGTTACTCAGAACTCTCCTCATTAGCTCTGATTCCCTTCACCTGTGTCTTGCCCTTTATAAGTGTGCTTGTTCCTTGCCATTATGTTCAGTCTTGAACCTATGTTCTCCTGTCTCCAGATCTCAAGATAAGTTTTGTGCCTTTATTGTACATTTTTTGACCCTTGTGTCTATTTTTGTTTCTCTGTTTTATGGAAGCTCTGCTTTCCTAGTTCATTTGTACTTTGTGCTTTGGGTTCTCAAGTAAAGACTATTTTTATTTTTTGGAAGACTCAAGTCTCTTGACTCTTTACTCTTCTGCTCTTGGGTTCCATTGTCTGGGAGTTAGCTCAGTGGAGAACACACCACACTTAGAACACCAGAGACCCGGGTTCAAGTCCAGCCAAGGGCGACTGAACCATGGAAGGGAGCCCAGCAGAAGGACCTTCACCACCCTCTAATGTGGACCGTATTTTGGCAGCCCTCTCAGATCAAGCAACAACCATACAGCGACATGACCAGGCGCTGTCAGAGATCCTCCAGATTTTGAGTCTCCAGTCTCAAGCCTCTTCATCCCAAGAACTTCAGTCACCCCCTGGTCCTCCAGACAGATCCATGTTCCCACTCCCATCAGAGCCCAAGTTACCAGCACCAGAGAGGTTCGATGGCAGTCCCGAGAGATGCAGAGGGTTTATTACCCAGTGTACCCTGGCCTTCCAGCTTCAACCCAGCAGCTTTCCTACAGAGAATAGTAAGGTGGCCTACATTATTACACTCCTAACGGGTAAAGCTTTGGACTGGGCCTCTGCTTTGTGGGACCAGAGTTCTCCAGTAACAACTAACTGCCATACATTCATTTCTGAGATGAAAAGAGTTTTTCACCATCCAGCCAGCAGGGGGGATGTTGATCACCGCCTGCTACACCTCTCTCAAGGTACTCGAAGTGCAGCAGAGTTCGCTATAGAGTTTCGCACTCTTGCCACAGAGAGTGGGTGGGATCAACGGGCCTTGAGGGCTACCTTTCACCATGCTTTGTCTCCTGATATCAAGGATGAGTTAGCCTTCCGAGACCCTGCGCCTGACCTCGAGTCCCTCATTGACGTGGCTATCTGGGTAGATTATCGGCTCAGGGAACGCCAGCAGGAGCGACAACAGGAGACTAGATTTTTCGAGTCAGCCAGCGCTGTTAAGCTGCCTTCATCTCCTAGTGCCCCCGAGGAGCCCATCCAGCTGGGCGGAACCAGAATTTCCCAAACCGAGCGCAACCGACGGATAAGGGAGAGATGCTGTCTCTACTGTGGCAAGCCCGGTCACTTTCGATTTGCCTGTCCTGAGTTGTCGGGAAAAGCCAACTCTCGCCCAGGAGGAGGGGGCCAGGGCGAGAATAGAAACATTCCCCTGCTCAGCAACCTCAGGTCTGACAATCCAAGCTACTGTCACCCAGGGTAACCAACATCACCAAGTATGTGCCTTTGTTGACTCTGGGGCTGCTGGGAGTTTTATGGACTATGGGATGGCTAAGAGACTCACTATCCAGCCAGCGACTCTCCAGAAACCCCTTAACATCACAGCAGTGGATGGCAGTCCTCTGGGTTCAGGAGAAGTTAATCAATGTACTCCACCTCTCCAGCTACAGGTGGGCCAACATCAGGAATGGATACAGTTCTTCCTGATTCATTCTCCTAAACTTCCTCTAATCCTCGGCTTCCCTTGGTTGACTTTACACAACCCACACATTGACTGGTCCCAAGGGGTCGTTAGGACCTGGGGATCTGACTGCCAAATTTTAGATAATGCCTTCTGTCATTCTTCCAAGCTATTAGAGACATTTTCAGAACCCTCACTAGACATCTCCAGGGGGAGATCTGCATTTATTTCTGAGACACAATCCACAGAAGTCATGGCCGTTCCTGAAATGAAGCCAACTGCTACCAAGTCTCTTGCTCATTATCCTGAGTTATCCCGAGTCCCCCAGGAGTATGCAGACCTCAAGGAAGTCTTCAGTAAGTCCCAAGCTGCTACACTACCACCTCATATATCTTATGACTGCACTATTGAATTAGTTCCTGGTACTTGCCCACCACGTGGAAGGCTCTATTCCCTCTCTGGCCCTGAGAGATTAGCCATGGACCAATATCTCAAAGAAGCCTTGGACAGTGGATTCATCCGTCCATCCACCTCACCTGCAGGGGCCGGGTTTTTTTTGTTGAAAAGAAGGACGGGGGTCTCCAACCCTGCATAGACTATCGGGGTTTAAACCATATAACCATCAAGAACCGATACCCTCTCCCTCTTATGTCCACAACTTTTGAAATTCTGCAAGGGGCTACCATCTTTACGAAACTTGACCTTCGTAATGCATACCATCTAGTTAGGATCCGTGAGGGGGATGAGTGGAAGACGGCATTCAACACCCCGACAGGCCACTACGAATACCAGGTAATGCCGTTTGGCCTGGTCAATGCACCAGCTGTCTTCCAAGCCTTTATTAATGATGTTCTCAGAGAAATGCTGAATATATTTGTTTTTGTATATCTGGATGATATTTTGATTTTCTCCCGAAATTACGAAGAGCATGTTCAGCAGGTCAAACAGGTCCTGGCCCAGCTACTGAAACATAAGCTTTATGTAAAGTTGGAAAAGAGTGAATTTCATGTTCCAGAAGTTTCCTTCCTCGGCTTCACAGTATCAAAAGGCAGCCTTCAGATTGATCCAGGCAAGATTCAAGCAGTTTTGGATTGGCCACGACCAACTTCAGTGAAGCAGGTACAGCGCTTTCTGGGCTTTTCCAATTTTTATAGAAGATTCATTAGAAACTTTAGTTCTGTTGCCGAGCCTCTTTCCGCATTGACCAGGAATTCAACTAGGCCATTTGTGTGGACCAGCAGAGCAGATCATGCCTTCAACAGACTAAAACAGCTCTTTACATTTGCCCCAATCTTAACCCTCCCTGATCCAGAGCTACCTTTTGTGTTGGAGGTGGACGCCTCTGACGTAGGAGTAGGCGCTGTCTTGTCACAGAGAAGTAAGTGCGATAACAAGCTTCACCCGTGCGCTTTCTTCTCTCGTCAGCTTACCTCAACACAGAGGAATTATGATATTGGGAACCGGGAGCTGCTGGCTGTCAAGATGGCTTTAGAGGAGTGGAGGCACTGGCTGGAGGGGGCTAAACAGCCATTCCTCATCTGGACGGACCATAAGAATCTCACTTACATCCAGCAGGCAAAGAGATTGAATGCCCGACAAGCCCGATGGGCCCTCTTTTTTAATCGGTTTAACTTTACTCTCTCCTATCGCCCAGGTTCTAAGAATCTCAAGCCAGACGCACTCTCAAGGCAGTTTGAACCACCAGAAGTGGAGTGTTGTCCAGAACCCATTCTCCCCACTTCCAGAGTGGTAGCTCCCATTCAATGGGATATTGAAACGGCAGTCAAGAGGGCTCAACGGCAGCAGCCAGGTCCAGGTAATGGCCCTCCAGAACCCTCTTTGTTCCTAACCTTCTACGTTCTCATGCTTCCCTCCCTTCTGGACACCCTGGGATCACAAAGACATGCAAGCACATCCAGAGGAAGTTCTGGTGGCCTGGATTGCAGAGGGACGTCCGGGCTTTTGTTGCCGCTTGATCCATCTGTGCTCAGAACAAGGAGCCAAGGACCCATCCTCATGGCCTGCTGCGCCCGCTGCCCATTCCAAGACGCCCATGGTCCCACATTTCCTTGGACTTCATTACAGGCTTGCCACAGTCTCAAGGAAACACGGTAATCCTTGTAGTGGTAGACAGATTTTCTAAGACTTGTCACCTCCTACCTTTGTCCAAGCTCCCCACAGCTAGCCAAACTGCGGAACTATTGATGAAGCATGTGTTCAGAATCCACGGCTTTCCCCAGGATATGGTTTCTGATCGGGGACCGCAGTTTACTTCCCGGTTCTGGAAGGCGTTTGGCCGACTCATCGGATCTTCCATCAGCCTGTCCTCCGGCTTCCACCCCCAGTCAAATGGCCAAACTGAGAGGGTAAATCAAGAAATTGAAAAGACACTGAGGTGCCTGGTTGCAGACAACCAATCCACATGGAGCTCTCATTTAATATGGGCTGAATTTGCACATAATACCCTTTACCATTCCTCACTAGGTATGTCCCCTTTTGAGTGTCAGTATGGTTTCCCTCCCCCTCTATTTCCCGGACAGGAGCCAGAGGATGATGTTCCAGCTGCCACACAGCTTTTCCGCCGGTGCCGGCGTTCCTGGCAAAGAGCACGCGTTGCCTTATTGAGGGCTGCCCGACAACAGCGGAGGCAGGCAAACCGACACCAAAGGGTAGGACCCTCGCTTCGCCTGGGACAAAGGGTATGGCTCTCAACCAGAGACCTTCCGTTGCGGGTGGAGTCCCGCAAGCTAGCCCCACGATACATTGGTCCTTTCAAGATCCTTAAGAAGATTAACCCAGTTTCCTATCGACTTCTTCTGCCCAGGTCCATGAAGATTCATCCCACTTTTCATGTTTCCCGTTTAAAACCCGTTGTTTGTTCTACTCTGTCTCCAGCTAAAAAACCCGCCCCAGCACCTCGCATCATTGATGGCCAGCCAGCTTACACGGTCCGCAGGCTGATGGATTCTCGCATGGTTCGTGGGAAAGTTCAATATCTGGTGGATTGGGAAGGCTTTGGCCCAGAGGAGCGGTCCTGGATTCCTGCTCGAGATATTTTAGACCCGACTCTCATCTCAGAGTTTCGCCAAGCCAAAGGGAAACGTTAGAAGAACGTCAGGTGCCGTTCCTAGGGAAGGGGCTCCTGTAAAGATCCAATCTCCAGGATGCTGTTCCACTCCTAGCCTGCAGGGGGCGCCCTCCTTAAGCGTCCATGTCATGCTCCCTCCAGGTCTCCAGGTGGCACTTTAACCCCATGCTCAGTGCTCTCCACTCATGCTGATGGTGCCAGTGTGTTTAATGGTTACTCAGAACTCTCCTCATTAGCTCTGATTCCCTTCACCTGTGTCTTGCCCTTTATAAGTGTGCTTGTTCCTTGCCATTATGTTCAGTCTTGAACCTATGTTCTCCTGTCTCCAGATCTCAAGATAAGTTGTGTGCCTTTTATTGTACATTTTTTGACCCTTGTGTCTATTTTTGTTTCTCTGCTTTCCTAGTTCATTTGTGCTTTGGGTTCTCAAGTAAAGACTATTTTTATTTTTTGGAAGACTCAAGTCTCTTGACTCTTTACTCTTCTGCTCTTGGGTTCCATTGTCTGGGAGTTAGCTCAGTGGAGAACACACCACATAACACCAGAGACCCGGGTTCAAGTCCAGCCAAGGGCGACATCCTTACAATTTCGAACACAGCTTCCATACAGTGTTCTTGAGTTGTATTTGATTGTGAAAATGTGATTACCATGCACAGTATACTGCAGAAATAGTAAGAGTAGTGTGATAGTATGCCATTTCGATCACAGCCACACTCACTGTGTAACAATAACAAATGCAGACTTTTGTGAAGTCTGTTGGGATGCATGTTTTGAGTTCTACATTACAGAAGATTACATTTTTAAGTAAGTCCTCGGTTTAATTGCTGTCTCAGCTGATGGTTTTCTTGCTTGCTCACAGGCTTCACCTTGAGAGATGATGCCTGACTAAGCAGCTGAAATCAGCATTCAATATATGCAGGTACATATTCTATATTCATTTTCTCATCTAGAGCCACCCTCACTAGAGACCCTGTGCATGATCAGAATTCATTGTCAGAGTTGGGAAATGAATATATTAACACAATCTTTTGCTAAATTAAACTCTCTTAGCAATCACTGCAACCATTGAGGAGTAATATTTATAGGGATTTTAGCACCACTTACCCATGCACATGTTCATTGGAGAGGCTAACTGCAATGATAGGCCAATGCCATTATTTCCCCACATTTTTTATTGTTATGATACTCTCTCGCATGTATTACCACTCACAGAGTTTAACTTACAATCTTTGGTTAAGTCATAATGAGACTCAGAAAGTAATGCTTAAAGCTTGGAAAATGAGCTCTGGGACAAAGTGTTAGCAAGGGTAGCAATGTTGCTGACAAAAACATGACAATGAAGGTATAGTTCAAATGCAGAGTTTAATACTAATCCAACAGGCAAATAACAGAAGGTAATAGCAACACACTTTCACAAACGAGACTGGACAAACACTGAGTGAAGACGAGGAATTAAAATACACAATATGCAGATTTTGAAAAGGACAAAACAGGAGCAGGAGAAATTGTATAATTTCATTCATTCTATTGAAACCCCCAACCTACAAACAATATACTGTATATTCAGTTCATTAATATCAGTAGTGTAATATTTAAAACACATGGAAATTGATAAATTAATAAAATATTAATAAAAATAGCCTTTAGATGAAGAGCTACCATAACAAACACACATAGCAACAGCCACAAAAACTGCAAACGAGCTGTCCCTGTTGTTGTATGTACATCTATAACTGAATCTAATTCGCTGACGGGGTTTCATCATCTAATCTGTTGTTGTTTACTTTCTTTATGCAAGTGACAGCTGTTGTCGTCTTTTCTGTGAATGTTTATGAGCTGATTTCGGCATTGTCTTTTCTCTTAGGCAGAGAATATACAAGGCAATGTGAGAACCAATCACGTAGTTGGAAATTTACATCGACCAACCAGATGTGGTTTTCGGCTGTAGATTCCCTGCAAAGTTTCGCGGTTGGTTATTTATGGAGAGCTTTACAATGATACCAGGTATGACATGTTTCGCGTTAGAAATTAGAATGCTAACTTTTGGTGGTTTCCGAAAGGCGTAAGTTGACCAAATATAATGAAATTACACTGGGAAAAATGACTCTGTGGGGTTGTAATTGTAACAAAAATAAATTCTATATTTTCAACAAATAAATCTATGTTTGGTACTTTACTTAATATTTAACTTATTTAATATAATGTTGTTGTAAACACATGTTTTTTACAATTAAATGGTGCGTGTATTATCTTGAATAATGTTTACTAGGCTTTTTAGATGTGTGCCTTTTCAAGATACTTTTTAAGTAAAATTAATTTGAAAGTCTAAACAAGTGGATTTGGCTGTTGCAAAAACACAAATGTTCATGACAGACGGCATTTTGATGGGTGACAGGACTGAATTTGCACTGCTGGCAACCCAACGACACTAAAAAAGGTAAGAATGACATTAAATATGAACTGTTCAATGGTTTGATATTTAAATATAGCAAGGATAAAGCTAAATGTTTATATTGATAAAAACTTAAATTTGCCTTGAATTACACGGCTTGCTAACGCTAACAGGCTAAAGCTAAATTGCTGAATAAAGTCGTTATTTTTGTTTGTTTTTGCACACAAAAAATATTCTCGTGGCTTCATAACATTAAGTTTGAAGTACTGGAGTCACATGGACTATTTTAATTATGTCTTTCCTATACTTTAGGGCCTTTCCTATACTTTAGGAAAGTGTTCATCACATTGTTGTCTATGGAGGGATCAGAGAGCTCTGGGATTTCATCAAAAATATCTTCATTTGTGTCTGAAGAACAAATGTTTGGAACGACATGAGGGTGAATAATTAATGACAGAATTTACATTTTGGGGTGAACTAAACCTTTAAATTGGTGTTCACTTTTCTCAGTGATTTTTTTATCAGCTGATGTAATAATTATGATGTATTTGAATTTTATGTTTTTAACATTGTTCGAAACATTGTTTTAATTAGATGACTGAATTACTGTTCTCAGTGGGTTAAACAGACCAATGCTCATTGAAAAAACTGTTATATGAAAATTAAATACTGTTGCTACCTCTTGCAGTACATAAAGTTTTTTTTTTTTTTACTTGAAGTCAGCTTTATGTAAAGGTGAAAAAATAAGCTACTGTGTTTTGCACTGTTGCATTGTCATTTTAAAGTGAATAAATGTTTTGTATTGAGATGCTGGTTTACTGTTTCATGGTACTTTAAAAAAATAAATATAATTATAAATAAATATAAATACAAATAATTAAATTTATATTTTTTTTAAAGTAGCTTGGAAAAAAGTAACAATGTGTGGCTTACAAGGAGACATTTGTAAATATTACTTAATATATTATATTGGATATACTTAAAACTATAATTTTCTAAATTGATAAAATTGAGTTGAAAACATGCAAAGTCTAATAGGATAAACACAAATAAAATGAGTTTAAAATACTCAAAAAGCTGATGCAAATAGTTGCCTCAATTATGTGTACCACCTTAATGTGTAATATTGATATATTTTTTTATTTTGACATGAAAGCTTACATCTTAAAGGAGCAGACTGGCCCAAAATCTATGTTCCCTTTCGTTCAGTCACTACGACGTACGTTAGTGACTAACGAATGGGGGTTTCGCTTAGAAGCCTATCATCTTCGAGAATTCAACAGCGCCCAATGGCAGTGCCAATGCCATGGGCATGCGGAATTTGCATGCGTAACTCCGCCCCACCCTGTGGGTATATAAGGAAGTACGCTGGCAACATCGCATTATGTTTCTGCTTTGGAGCCAAGAGCATCTCTTCACTCCTACAAGCCTGAATTCTGAAGTCTTCTCTTCAGTCTTCGAGACGAGTGGTTCTCCAGGGTGTTGGTGTGACGGCGCATTCCAGCGATCTCGCATTGCCTGCCTGCTGATCTGTGCAGTGATCTGCAACAGCTGTGTGTGTTTTCCCTGGGCGCTTCGGCACTCTGCAGAGCTTTCCTCTCACAAAAAGAGCTTGCGCGTGGCACGTCTTTTTCAAGACGGTTCGCCCGTGCACTTCCGGGTGCGATCGATCTCCGTTGCTGTCTATGGGCACATTCACTGCTCGACGTGTTTGGGCTTCAGCACGTTCGGGCAGTGATTGTGGATGTGTCATGTTCCCACTGCGGGAACGTGACCATCGCGATGTCGCGGTCGAGACTCAATGATCTCCGCGAGGAGAGAGAGTCCCCTCTGCCACACCCCAAACTACCGTCTCTGAGAGAGGTGGTACTTTGGCTGGTGGCCAGGGTGACCTGAGGGCGGAGCGTGGTATAAGAACCCCGACGATCATTCCTCGGGCCACGCCCCCCTCTCGCACATCGCTTCCCGCGAGTGCTGGACTGAAACAGCGGCCCGTCTCTGACGCCTCGTTCGTTTCGTTCACACTCCAGATAGCGGCGAGATGTCGATCGCCGCATCCCAAGGTGGGCTAGATCCTTTGGGGATGACGATTAGGTTGTGCTCCGCCTCCAGGTGTGTCAGCACTGCCTGGTCTGACCTAGAGTTGATAGCCATGTTATCTCGGGCAGCCGCGAGCCTCGCGCTGGTGTGGAACTCCGCCCAGTCGCGAGTGCTCGTGGTTGCGCGATCGGTTTTTGTGGGCGGCACCCGACAGCTGTTGGGCCCCGCCCCCAATGCCTTTCGCTCCCGAGGTGCATGAGGAGATCACGCGGTCCTGGAAGTCCCCGTGCTTCCCGTGACCGTTTGGTGGCCTCCTCCGCCTTCTCTGCCGTTGATGGGGCCGCGGCCTAGGGTACACTGGGGCCCCCCCCCCACTGTTAAACAACTCTGTTGCGCACTACGGTGTCCACGGAAGGCTTTGACGTGGTGTGGCTGTCCTAAGCACCCTCCCTAAGCCTGTGGGCTCGTCTACTTCGGTGGCGTGGTGTGGAGTGCTATGGGGTAGGCCGCCGCCCCTTTGCACATGCACAAGGGTGGAGCTGACCCAGGGCTCTTTGTTGAGCTGCGTGCCGCCACTGATCCCGCCCTCTGGGTGGTGAAGGTGGCCACACGCTCCCTCGGTCGGGCGATGTCCACAGCTGTGGTCCGGGAGGTTGTCACCCTACTGGCGAAGGGTGCGATCGAGCCGGTCCCTCCAGCCGAAGTGAAGTCCGGCTTCTCAGCCCTTGCTTCATTGTACCCTAGGAAACCGGTGGGTAATGGCCAATCCTGGATCTGCCCGTCTTGAACCGATCCTTTACAGGCTTCCGTTCAGGATGTCGGTAGCGAACGCCTCTTTGGACGCGTTCGTCTGGTAGATTGGTTGCAGCGATCGACCTGAAGGACGCTTACTTCATGTCTCCTTCCTCGACGCGGACCGTTCCTACGGTTTGCTTCGAGGGGCGGACATTCAGTACGCAGTCCCCCCATTCGGGCAGCTCTGTCCCCTCGTGACTCTACATAGTCTATCGAGGCAGCCCTTGCGCCACTCGGCAGCACGGGGTTCGCATCCTGAACTACTTCGATGACTGGCTCATACTGGGTCACTCTCGTAAGCAGGTCTGCGGACACAGAGTCCAAGTGCTCCAGCACTTAGCCCGTCTGGGCCTTCGGGTCGACTGGGAGAAGAGCGACTCTGCCCCGTGCAGAGGATCTCCTTTCTCAGTCTGGTTTCCAACTCGGTCGCAGGTGCGTGCTGCTTACCAGCGAGCGCGCACATAGTCTCTGCTGACTTGCCTTCGTCAAATCGAGGGCGAGAGTGCGGTCCCACTGAAGCTATTTCAGAGGCTCCTGGGGCATATGGCATCTGCAGCCGCGGTGACGCCGCTCGGATTGCTACATATGAGACGGCTTCAGCACTGGCTACGTGATCGAGTCCCGAGATGGGCATGGCGGTCTGGCACGCACCGGGTACAAGTGTCTCGGGCCTGCTTACAGACTCTCACCCCGTGGTCGAACCTCAAGTTTCTACGGACCGGAGTGTCCTTAGAACGAGTTTCCAGGCATCTTGTTGTGTCAACAGATGCATCATCCACGGGCTGGGGACGGGCCATGTGCAATGGACAAGCAGCCACGGGCTCCTGGACAGGACCCCAGCGCCTTCTGCATGTCAATTGCCTCGAGTTACTGGCAGTACGGTTCGCCCTGCACCGCTTCCGAGCATTGCTGAGGGCTCAACATGTACTAGTCAGGACAGACAACACGGCCGTAGTAGCGTACATCAACGGTCTACTCGCCCGCCATCTCGTTTTATGGAGTCAGAAGCATCTGAGGTCCCTTCATGCTGTCCACATTCCGGGAGTCCTGAACCGTGCAGCCGACGAGCTCTCACGGCTTCAGCCACTTCCTGGAGAATGGAGACTCCATCCCCAGACGGTCCAGCTGATATGGGAACGGTTCGGCGACGCACAGGTAGACCTGTTGCCTCCCAGGACTCTTCCCATTGCTCCCTGTATTATTCCCTGACCTATGGTCGGCACGGATGCACTGGCGCACAGCTGGCTGTCGGGGCTACGCAAGTATGCGTTTCCCCCAGTGAGCCTTCTCGCACAGGTACTGTGCAAGATCAGGGAGGACAAGGAGCAGGTCATGTTGGTCGCCCCGTTGGCACGGCCAGACCTGGTTCTCAGAACTGCTACTCCTTGCGACAGCCCCTCCCTGGCCTATTCCTCTGAGTCAAGACCTTCTCACTCAGAGACGGGGCACCCTTTGGCACCCTTCCACCTGCGGTGGTCGCTACCATCACTTCCGCTAGAGCAGAGTCTACACGACACCTCTATGCGTTGAAGTGGAACCTCTTCGTCACATGGTGCTCTTCCCGCCAAGAAGACCCCTGGAAATGCCCGATTGGGTCCGTGCTATCGTTTCTCCAGGAGGGGGTGGAAAGAAGGCTGTCTCCTTCCACCCTTAAAGTGTATGTGGCCGCAATATCTGCCTACCACGATCTCCTGGGAGACAAAAAGGTAAGTCAGCACGACCTGATCATCAGGTTCCTGAGGGGGGCGAGGAGACTGAATCCTCCTCGCTCTCCTCTCGTTCCCTCTTGGGACCTCTCAGTAGTCTTAAGTGCTCTGCAGAGGCCTCCCTTGAGCCTTTGCGGTCGGTTGAGATTAAGTTCTTGTCTATGAAGACGGCTCTGCTGACCGCATTGGCCTCTCTTAAGAGGGTCGGGGACCTGCAAGCATTTTCGGTTGACGAAGCGTGCCTTGAGTTCGGGCCGGCTAACTCTCACGTGATCCTGAGACCCCGGCCTGGATATGTGCCCAAGGTTCCTACCACTCCGTTCCGAGATCAGGTGGTGAACCTGCAAGCGCTGCCTTTGGAGGAGGCAGACCCAGCCTTGGCATTGCTCTGTCCAGTACGCGCTCTCCGCGCTTATGTAGACAGTATGCGATGTTTCAGGACCTCAGACCAGCTCTTTGTCTGTTATGGTGGAGAGCGAAAGGGAAGTGCTCTCTCAAAGCTGAGGTTGTCTCACTGGTTAGTGGACACCATTGTTTTGGCTTACCAGCAGCAAGGTCGATCATGTCCCCTTGGGGTTAGGGCACACTCCACCTGGAGTGTGGCCTCCTCTTGGGCTTGGCGCCTCGCTAACAGACATCTGCAGAGCTGCAGGCTGGGCGACACCTAACACATTCGCCAGATTCTACAATCTCCGGGTGGAGCCAGTGTCCGACTATGTACTCGCCCCTACGGGTGGCCGGTAATGGGCCAGGCTCAGGTGTCTTCGCTTGCTCGCCATTCCACTCCAAGGACTGGATACGTGCGATATTTTCCCTCAGGTGAGCTCCCCGAGAGCCCTGAGCTCCTCCAGCACTGCGGACGCCGACATCAGTTCAGTCTGCCCTTTCGAGCCCAGACCCTCATGTCTGGCCAGGTGCTCCGTGTGCATGGTTCCCCTCCGGCGATCCCCACACGAGTATTTCCACCGTAAGCCTCCTCAGCGAGCAGGTGTCTTTCCCTTGGCAAGTCCCTGCCTCCCCTAGGGTTAAAAATCCAACTTCGGCTGGTACCCTAGAGATCTTCCTTATGCAGCCCTTAGCGGGTCATATATGTATTCTTAAGTCCTCCCTACGGGTAGGCATCTTGGCATTCCCTCACTGGGATATGCTTCCCAGTGTACCTTGGTAATCCTGTGATAAGTGGGAGTCCTTCGTCCGTACTAGTCTTACGACAGGGTACTGGCACTTACGCAGGGCACTGGATGACAGCTGAGTGGCGTTGTTGTATTGGAACCCCCATTCGTTAGACACTAACGTACGTCGTAGTGACTGAACGAAAGGGAACGTCTCGGTTACGTATGTAACCCTCGTTCCCTGAGGAGGGAACGGAGACGTACGTTCCTTTGCCACGTCAGCGGTGTTGCTGGTATGCGGAGTTCAGTCTTGGCTCCTGCAGCAGTATCATAATGCGATGTTGCCAGCGTACTTCCTTATATACCCACAGGGTGGGGCGGAGTTACGCATGCAAATTCCGCATGCCCATGGCATTGGCACTGCCATTGGGCGCTGTTGAATTCTCGAAGATGATAGGCTTCTAAGCGAAACCCCCATTCGTTAGTCACTAACGTACGTCTCCGTTCCCTCCTCAGGGAACGAGGGTTACATACGTAACCGAGACGTTTTTCCCTGCCGTGTCTCGCCTTAAACAATTTACCGTAATCGCTTTCCTAAAATAATTGAAGTAACTATATAGTTATTAAGACTTAAGTTGTTAAGTTAGATTTGTTACCTGAATTCAAAATGAATGAATACAATAAACATAAAATCTTTAAGTTCAGTTTACTCTAATGATTGACCTACAACAACACTAAAATATAAGTTCATTTAATGCAATGTATATGAGCTTACAGTACTCATACTTAATGGTTTTAAAACTTAAATGGTTTACCGCAATTGGTTTCTTCAAATGTTTTGAGTTACCGTAACTGATCGGGTTTAACAGTGTATTTACCATTAACAATGAAGCTAAGTTTCATTAGTTATGCGCAGAGGTGGGTAGTAATGAATTACATTTACTTTGTTACATTTACTTGAGTAAATTTACTTTTAGAGTATATTTAAAGATGGGTACTTTTACTCTTACTCAAGTAAATTTCTTGTGAAAAACTGTACTTTTACTTAGTTACATGCGGTGGCATTCCTCCGCTACTGTCAAATGGTAATAATTATATGATATATTTTAAAATAAGTTAATATGACTTTCGCAAGTCTCGCGAAACGTTGGAGAGGCTGCTTCGCGAGAGGTGGCTACTCATCATCCGCTTATAATTAGCGCACGTTTAGTCGGAAGATGATGGCCAAAGCAGAGGAAGATGTGTGTGAGCTACGGGAGGCAGATCACCCGTGGCCTCAAGTTCAGTCTATGTTTTCACTCCAAGATGTCAAAAAGAATAGTTTCATAATGCGATGCATGCTGTGTGCACCAAAACGAACTGACATCTCAGCATACAAGAATTCCACCCTGAAAAGAACATGTAGCGGTAAGTGTCACAATGATGCCTATATTTGAACACTATTAATGGTCATTTGGTAACTATGGGACATTTTCCCTTATTGTAATACTATTTCACACACTGTCCGAGTGTTTTCCTCATAAGCGCTCTGCAAGCAATGAAAAATCGTTTGAATCCTCCAAACAACACACGTCCACGAAAAAACGTTCACATCACACACACACACACACACACACACACACACACACACACACACACACACACACACACACACACACACACACACACACACACACACACACACACACACACACACACACACACACGTATATATATATATATATATATATATATATATATATATATATATATATATATATATATATATATATACTCAAAAAAAAAAAAGGTTCTATATGGCACCAAAAATGGTTCTTGTAATCATAGGATAACCTTTTTTAGTGCTATATAGCACCAATTTTGGTGCTTCAGTGGTTCATCAGCGGTTCTTCACCGGTTCTTTGACTAAGGTGCTATATAGCACCTTTGAAGAACCGCTGAAGAACCACTGAAGCACCAAAATTGGTGCTATATAGCACTAAAAAAGGTTCCCCTATGATTACGAGCCAAGAACCATTTTTGGTGCCATATAGAACCTTTTTTTTTTAGAGTATATATATATATATATATATATATATATATATATATATATATATATATATATATATATATATATATATATATATATATATAAGGTTCATTAGCTTTCATTAGTTAACATGAACTAATGATGAACTGCACTTTTAAAGCATTTACAAGGCATCACTATTGTTATCCACCATACTTATTATTATTATTCCACACAACATTTCGCCGCGCTACTCCTCCCACAGCTTTTGTCACAGACCCATGAATGAGGCGTCAAAACGTGGGGTCGGGGGTACGGTTTTCGACCCAGGGGCGAAAAAGTAGCGAAAAAAATCCCATAGACTAAACATTGCAAAAAAAAATTAACGAGTCATAACTCTGAGCGAGGATTTCGTAGAAACTTGTGTGTCACCACATTTGAAGAGGCTGATAGGCCCTGTAAGATGACACATCACAATGATAAGTTGTATCCCTGGGGTGCTAGAGCTCCCCACATTTCCCCATTGACTTATAATGGGGAGGGACGTCCCATTAAACTCATGTGTTTCTCTTACTGTGGGAAATTGCATAGGGATTTTGTATTGACCAAAGCTCTGACTCACAGTGTCCTCTATCTCTGCATCAGAACATCATAGAGACATGGGGATTGGTTTATATCGTTCATACTGACAAGCAGTATCATCATTGGATGCTGCCAAGCCCCTCCATAGCAACCAAACAGAGTACCCTAGCAACCGTTTACCAAGAACTATATCTCTGCATCAGAACATCATAGAGACATGGGGGTTGGTTTATATCATTCATACTGACAAGCAGCCTTTGGAGTATCATGATTGGTAGCTGCCAAGCCACTCCATAGCAACCAAAAAGAGTACCCTAGCAACCGTTTACCAAGACCTATATATCTGCCTCAGAACATCATAGAGACAAGGGGGTTGGTTTATATCATTCATACTGACAAGCAGCCTTTGTAGTATCATGATTGGATGCTGCCAAGCCACTCCATAGCAACCAAACAGAGTACCCTAACAACCATTTCCCAAGACCTATATCTCTGTCTCAGAACATCATAGAGACATGGGGATTGGTTTATATCATTCATACTGACAAGCAGCCTTTGGACTATCGTCATTGGCAGCTGCTATGCCACTCCATAGCAACAAAACAGAGTACCTTAGCAACCGTACAAACACATGAATAAGCCATATCTCAGCCCCAGAACATCCTACAGACATGTTGCTTGGCTTTTTTGCATCCCAGTAGCATCCGGGTGGCAAGTTTTGCCACGGCAAGCATCACTCACATTTTCTTCAGGAAATGTACATTCTAGTTTATCTGTGTTAATGTTAATTTCAACATGTACTAATATTGTTAACATTAGTTAATGCACTGTTAACTAACATGAATAAACCATGAACAGCTGTATTTTTATGAATTTACATTAACAAAGATTAACTAATGCTGAACAGAGGTGTTGTTCATGGTTAGATCATGTTAACGAATACATTAACTAATGTTAACTAATACAACCTTATTGTAAAGTGTTACCGAGAGGTGTGTGAAAGCTCTCCGAGTAGTCTGGAATTCAGGGTTTTCGCTTCTTATCAATCAGATCGAAAGTAACTAGTAACTAACTTGAGTAGTTTTTTTCATCAAATACTTTTTTACTCTTACTCAAGTAAATATTACGATTGTTACTTTTACTTTTACTTGAGTAAATATTTCCGTAAGTACTTGTACTTTTACTTGAGTACAGATTTTGGCTACTCTACCCACTTCTGGTTATGCGGTACGAGAATATGTAGCCCCATATTTTCGTTGTTTTAAATGTCATAAGCACATAGGACATACTGCTGCTGTCTGCAAGGAAAAATGTAATGTGCATAGCATTTCATTTGGTAGCAACCAAAATTGTTTATCAAAAATGTATAGTCTAAACTTAGGGGCCGTTTACACTACACTGTTTTCAGACAAAAACTGAAAACTTTGAATGTGCTTTTGCCGTTCATTTACACGACAGCAGCGTTCCTGAAAACACAAACATTTGAAAAAGGGTTTCAAAGTGCAAGTTTTTGAAAATGAGACTGTTACAACAAAAAACGCAAATATGTGAAAACCTGGAAAACCTGGAAAAAGCTTTTCCGTTTTTAGTACATTGTTGCTGTGTAAACGTACCCTTTATTTCACTGTGTGCAATCCTTTTAAATTTGTGAAACAGAATGAGCTGAATTTGGGCAGCAGCTTTCTATCTTGCTTTCCCCACATGATTTGCCTTTGCACAGGATTAGGAGATTAGGAGATTTTATAGATTAGGAGATCTGTAAGGAGATCTGTTATTTTTTTAATATTCTGTTAAATTGAATTAAGGGGGTTTCTTTATATTGGTGTTTTTGGGCTTACCATTGTGCTATGGATTGAGCTTGTGGTTAGGTTGAGGATGTGTTCAAAGATATGAAGCATATGTCTGTTGTATTTATGTAAAGCAATAATTGTACACATAGTTCTTTATTATATGTCTATGTCTGTAATAATCCATACAAAAAACAAACAAAAAACAGGCATTTGATTCGAAATGGTTTTTTTTTTTTGTTTTTTTTCATTGCTCCTCCACACTGACACATTTGGAAATGCTTAAATCACCTTATTGTACATGTGTCAAACCTCATGAAAGCTGATACAGAGAGACCAGACATATAATAAAGTTATCATGTAATTATTCTAGCATAGTCATTTTGCACTAGTGTGTCCAGGCAACTGTCCTCATGTTTTGCTGCAGGATAGCAATTGTGAGTACATTTTTTGTTATCTTTGCTAGAATTCAGAAAATTTAAAGTTACATTCATTTTAAAGTCACAATGAAATGAAAATTAACAGTTTTTTTTTTTTTGAATATTGCAGTATTTATATTAATAATATAATATATTAATAATATATCCATGCACAATCTTCTCTGAAGACGTGTTTACTGGTGCGAGGGCGGGACAAATCTGTCAGTCACAAGAGATTGCAGCAATAGCGAACAACAACAATTCAGAGATCCAATCAAAATCAAAGAGCTGTCTTAAAATTTCATGTACTGCCCAGGTACCACCCTACATTTCACTCGGATATATACGTCACAATAGGGAAGAAAAGACTATCACAACTTCTGTTTGATGCCGACTTTACCAACACTTATTTTTGCTTAAATCGATCACATGACTCAATTCAAGTTTATTTGTATAGCACTTTTAACAGCACATTGTTTCAATTAATCTTTACAAATGCTTGTTTTAGTGTTAGAATTAGGAAGCATTCTGTTATAAGTGTGTCAAAGTAATGTCTATATGGCAGTGATATACAACTATAATATAACACAAGTTATGTGGTTATAGTTAACATCATGTATTCAGAGGCAATGAACATGTTAGGCAGCAATTACTAATTGTGTTTGTAATGGTTACAATGTTTTACCTTTGTTTCTTTCACAGTCCGTACTTAAATGCAAAAATAGACCGAAAAATATAGACCATTTCCATGTAAAAGTGTAGGGGTGAACTTCCGGGAAGTAATAGTTGCAGAACCCCTGTCTATCAGAGAGCTGAAGGATGGCAATGGCATCACTGTGTAAGTAATCCTAACGTACAGCACAGTCTTTCTTTTTTCCTTTCTCTCTCATCCATTGCCTGCCTTTGTTCTATCCTCTCTCCTACACTGTCACTTAGTCTTGTTTTCATTCTCTTTGTCTTTTTGCACCTCTAGTTTTTGCTTATTTCTCGTTTTGTCAGCAATATTGAGGCTGTGCCTGCTCTATAATGATTAATGGAATTTTCTGCAGCACATAAAAGGCTTGTGTCTTGTCAGTGAACCACCCATCAATGAGGCTCTCTGTCAGAAAGGTGCAATTACAGGGCTTTTAACAGACCCTTTTTCTCAAACACATTTACTAGCTTTTTTCAGCATGTCACGGAACCCTGAGAACAAGCTCACTGTTTGCTTAGACAGAGTATTTAGTGTGGTAACATCAATGTTCAAATGGTTCATGTATTCCCTCTATGTACTGTATATAACTGCTCTGAATACTGAGCGGGTTGAAAACATGAGACAAGAGTTTCCAGATTAAAATAAAACATAGTGTCATATAAAACTAACCTGTTTGATATAAAGACACATACAATAATTGGAGTTTTATGGCTTATAGTACATGTCCGATTGTGTACTGTACTGATTTGGATGGATGTTTTACCTAAAAAATAGCACTGTCTAGACACACCTTTTTACAAATGCAAACAAAATACAAAAATGTATTTTGCAAACATACTGAAAAGAAGTCAATTTATGTATGTGAAAAATAGCAATAGATCAATATACGTTTCCTTTGTCTTTCAGGGCATTAACTGTGTAAACTTCCATCAGATAGTGATCAAAATATATGATGGCAAGTCAACCCAAATTTAACCATTTTCATTTTATCCAAACTTTATTTTAATCTTTATTGAGCGGTTAAAGCAGCAAATACTCTGATGATGAGAAGGCTGTTTCTTCAGGCTTTAAGGAAGAATCACATTTATCATTCATGAATAAGTCAAACACCATTATTTGGGCCAAAAATATATGAAGATGGCGGTCAAGATTACACTTGTGCTACACTGTAAAACAAAAGTGTGAACTTTTTATAATTAATATTCCTTACTTTTAGTTGCATTACTTTCATAGTGATTCACAGTAGTTTTATTTCATTAAATAAAAATACCATATATTGTGATGAGGAAATGACTGTGATATAGCAGCATTGTGCTGTAAAATCATAATAATTAACTGTTCATATTACAACGATTTAGTATGATCATTGACATCTTTGCAACAGCTGTTAACAGCTAATGCTGTCACAGTACACAAGAAAATATATTTTAAAATTAGCAACTACACTCTACAGTTCCAAGCAACATGCAGTAATCGTATTTTTGAACAAATGAGTGTTTTTGAATATATTATTTAAGTCAATGACTCACATGTAGAGACAAGGAGGAGAAAAAAAAGAACATCAATGTCCTAGTGAAAGGGAACACTAATCACCAAAACTGAAGCATCCATTTTTTTCACATTTTGTTACGTTAACCTCTGGTGCTTTTCATTTAGGGGTTGCATTGGTTGTTTTCCCCGTCATAAGTGACCGGACACCTAAAAATTAAACTTCCTCCACCCCAGTAAAACCAATGCAATTTATTTTTCTTCAATAATATTTTTTCTTTTTAATTTTGTATTTTGAGATGATTTGATGATATTTTTTAATATTTATGCAATTATTATGGTCTATTTTTGCCATTGAAAATTATCCCCCCAAAATTTTTTGTTGTAATTTTTATTTTTTAATATTTTTAATTTTTATTATTGCAGTATTTCAGGTTAAAATAGAGACTAAACCTTAAAAATAAAAAAATTTGTGAAGGCAGATTAGCGCCCTCTTTTGGAATTATTTAAGAAATCATGCAACCATGAGTGTAATCACTAGAGGTCTCTATGGAGAATTCCCTAGTTCTGTTTTGAACACATTTAATGATTTTTTTAATGGATTTGAATATATATTTTAAAAATCTCAAAGACTATTTATTATGAAGTTTTAGATTTTTTTTTTTTTTTGTTAGAAATATAGATTTTTTTTCTGTGAATATGTGTTTTTGCAGATTTCCCATTCATTTCCTAAGGTGTCATTTTTGACCGAAGAGCACAAGTGGGAGTATTTTTTTATGACCACTTAGCATGCTCGAATCATGCCCTTTTTTGTTTGTTTACATACCTAATGCTAGAAAAGTCACCAAGTTTCATATCATTCCGATGAAGCTGTGATTTTTTAAAATTCCAAATGTGGTTCATAGGTTCAGTTTTTCATAGGTGTGTGTGTGTGTGTGTGTGTTTGTGTGTGTGTGTGTGTGTGTGTGTGTGTGTGTGTGTGTGTGTGTGTGTGTGTGTGTGTATAAGTGTGCATGTGTGTGTGAGTGGATGTGTAAATATCACACTCTTGATGTTTTAGAGTGTCACCCCTTTACTGCTGTGTACTTTATTCAGCATTCTGGTCGATTTGTAGATTGTACACACACAAATTCTGTGAAATTTTGTGTTTTTGCAGATTTCCCATTCATTTCCTATGGGGATCATTTTTGACCGAAGAGCACAAGTGGGAGTATTTTTTTACGACCACTTAGCATGCTCGAATCATGCCCTCAATTTTTGTGTGTGTTTGTATACCTAATGTTTTTCCGATGAAGCTGTGATTTAAAACATTTCTAAATGTGGTTCATAGGCTCAGTTTTTCATAGGTGTGTGTGTGTGTGTGTGTGTGTGTGTGTGTGTGTGCGCACTCAGTAGTCCCACTTCACGAGACCTCCTTCGACAGCTCCTCGCTGATAACCTCAAAGAGATCCCGGAGGAATCAGCTGATTGGCCAACGCTGCGCCAAGCCATCCACAGTGCAGCTTCAGAGGCATTGGGCCAGCCGAGGAAACATCATCAGGATCAATTCGGCTGAGATACAGACACGCCTCAAAATAAAACATGATGCCCATAAATCTCTCCTGTCCTGCCCTGGATCTCCGACCTTGAAAGCCACCTTTAATGCAGCGAGATCTGCAACCCAGTGTGCCCTCCGGATCATGGAGGACACTTGGTGGGTAAAGAAGGCAGAAGAGATACAGCGTATGGCAGACTGCAACAACTCACAGGGCTTCTATGATGCCATCAAAACTCTCTACGGCCCCAGGAAGAGAGCGATTGCTCCAGTTCGTTCAGCTGATGGCTCGACGCTCCTCAAGGACCGCCATGAGATCCTCACCCGCTGGGCAAACCACTTTGAGACTCTCCTCAACCTCAATAACCCTGTTGACATTTCTATCCTGGATAACATCCCCGACCTATCACTAGTCACACACCTCAACAATCCCCCTCAGTTTCTGGAGACACGCCAAGCCATTGTGAGTCTTAAAAACAATAAAAGTGCTGGGCCGGATGGCATTCTCAGCAGAGGTCTTCAAACATGGAGGGTACCTCCTTACACGCCGCCTGCACCTCCTCATCTGTCATATTTGGGAATTTGAGACCCTCCCACAAGACTGGAAGGATGCCGATATCGTGGTCATCTATAAACAAAAAGGGGACAGAGCTGTGTGTGGAAACAGCCGTGGAATCTCCCTCCTCTCCATTGCAGGGAAAGTTCTGGCAAAAATCATGCTCAATAGGCTAGTTAAGTACATCTCAGAAGCTGCACTCCCGGAAACGCAATGTGGCTTCCGGAAGAATAGATCCACCACCGACATGATTTTTGTCTTAAGGCAGTTGCTAGAAAAAAGCAGAGAGCAGCGCACAGACCTTTACATAGCCTTCATTGACCTCAGTAATGCATTTGACACTATCAACCGTGAGATGCTCTGGAAACAACTTTCCAAACTTGGGGTACCACCCAAGTTCCTCACCATTCTACAGCAGCTGCACAATGGGATGCAAGCCAGAGTCACCACAGGAGAACTTCAGTCAGAGTTCTTTGATGTAAATGTTGGGGTGAAGCAGGGCTGTGTCTTGGCTCCAGTCCTTTTTAACCTCCTTCTCTCTGCCGTCACGCACCTTTTTCATTGTGCGTTAGGACACAAGGACGGTGTTCTCCTTGAATACCGCCTTTATGGAAGCCTCTTTAACATCCGGAGGTTGCAGGCCTACACAAAGACCAAATCCTGCTGCATAGGTGAACTACAATATGCTGATGACTGCGCTATTCTAGCACATAGTCCAGAATCCATGCAGCACGCCCTCAACACAATAACCTGTCTCTACCAATCCTTTGGTCTTCAGGTTAACATAAAAAAACTGAAGTTATTTCCCAAATCTTCTCTCAAACCTCTTCACCCCCCAGCTTCCATATAAACGGCATTCCACTTAAAAATGTAGATCAGTTCACCTACCTCGGTTCAACTCTGTCCTCTTGCTGCTCCCTTGATATGGAAATCCACACCCGTATCAAAAAAGCCTCCTCATCATTCGGCCGCCTTCGTAGTAGGGTTTTTGAAAACCGAAATCTGAGGGTCAGCACCAAGGTTGCTTTTTATAATGCTGTGTGTGTCTCCACCCTGCTTTATGGGGCGGAAACATGGACTCCATACAGCCGACACATCACCCTCTTGCAATCCTTCCACATCCGCTGCCTTCAGAAGATCCTCGGCCTCTCCTGGATGGACCGAGTCCAACATGCGGAAATCCTACAGAGCACCAATTCTATCTGCATGGAAGCCGCAGTGGCTAAGAAACACCTACGATGGATAGGGCATACCATCCGTATGCCGGACCACCGCTTGCCCCGCCAAATTCTCTACGGTCAAGTACAAGGCGCCAAACGAGTGGCTGGTGGACAAAAGAAGCGCTATAAGGACTACACCAAGGGACTTTTAAAGCATTCCAACATCAGTCCCATGCATCTTGAAGCTCTGGCACAGGACAGATCAGCCTGGCAGGTTACCTGCGCCCGAGTAGTTTCACAAATCCACGAAAAAAAACCAACAGCGGAGAGCCGCGAGACGCAGACAAAGACACCAGAGGGCAACTGGAGCTCCTCTATCCTTTGGTTTCCCCTGCTCCACCTGTGGACGAGTGTGCGGGTCAAGGATCGGCCTCAACGCCCACGAGAAGTGGCACCAGCGGCAATGTCGTTGATCCCCTCCCCAACCCCGAAGCAAGCGTCATCATCGGAAACGATGGACAGCTATGATGTGTGTGTGTGTGTGTGTGTGTGTGTGTGTGTGTGTGTGTGTGTGTGTGTGTGTGTGTGTGTGTGTGTGTGTATAAGTGTGCGTGTGTGTGTGTGAGTGGATGTGTCAATATCACACTCTTGATGTTTTAGAGTGTCACCTCTTTACTGCTGTGTACTTTTTTTTCAGCATCATGGCCAGTTTGTAGATTGTACACACAAATATTCAGTGAATTTTTGTGTTTTTGCTGATTTCCCATTCATTTCCAATGGTCAGTCAATGGTCATAATTTTTTTTTTACAACCAGTTAGCATGCTCGAATCATCCCCTCAATTTTTTTGTGTGTTTACATACCTAATGCTAGAAAAGGCACCAAGTTTCATATCATTCTGATGAAGCTGTGATTTGTAACATTTCAAAACAGAAAATTTTCCGGTCAGAAATGACCGAAGAGCACCAGAGGGTTAAATCCTTATGCTAAAATGTTTTACTTTTTTTCAATAGTTACTTACACACCAAATGGCGAAAACCTTCTTAACGTTACGTCATTCTTAAGTTATACCTTAAGGTGTACCTTATTGTTAATATATGTTTCCCGAATAAATCTTAGCTAAGTATACCTTCTAATATTAGTTAAGTCATACTTTCGTAAGGTTGGTCTGGACCACTCTTAGCTATACCTTATCACTGGTGACAGTTCATTCCACTAGTAGCTACCACTGTGCAAAAACATTCTTTATATCTCAGTCTATATAAATATAATTCTGACGTTGTAATATACACCCAGTGTTCAATTAGGCTAATTGAAGTATTTTTTTATGCAAATAATAAAATTGGCATTACACTGATGGTTGTTAGCTTTTTAATTATATTATCCAAAGGTACATCAGCTGGCAAACCATTAGACAGTAAAGGCTTAGGAGCCTATTTAAAGGGAATGATTGTGGTGGGGAGTTTGGTCAAACTATGGCAGCGATACAGCGAATAGTTGTGCTAAATCAAAGATGGCACCGCCTGCTGAGCCATTTAGTATATGTGCACTATTTCATACGTGAAAGCTTTAGTCCCATGTCAGAAGCAGCTATTCAAAATAAATTTTGCTTGCCACGCCAGGAAATTCAGCAGCTTTTAGATCTTGTTGGTCCAACTTTGTCGAGACAAACTGGACGGAGCTACCCCCTCAGCCCTGAAATCCAGCTGCTCTCTGTTTTTATGCAGTGGGTAGTTTTCTGGAGGTGGTTGTTGACGGATATGGGCTGAGTAACACCTCGGTGTGGCGGAGCGTTCATTCAGTAACAAACATCCTGCTCCATCATGCCACAGATTATATCTGCATGCCTTCCGCCAGGCACAAAGTGGAGGTTGCATCAAGGCCATTGCTGGTATCCTGTAAGTAATAGGCCTTGTAGACGTGACACTTATACCCATCGCCAACCCTTCAGTGCTAGACAAGGCCTTCATTTGTCCTAAGGGCTTCGCGGCCATCAATGTCCAGGTGGTGGTGGAACACAGGAGGATGTTTGCAGACATGGTGGCAAAGTGGTCTGGTAGCACACACAACGTTTTGTGTGGGCCAATTCAGCGATGGGTAAAGATGCAGAATAGGGGTTTTTGGGCAGGGCATTTTCTTTTAGGAATGCACTTCTAACGTATGGCCGGGATCAGCTCTTATTCATTAAGTCACCGGTTGACGTGGTGCTGATGTCTAGCTGTAGAGGAGAAGACCGCGGTCCTCCCCCCTTCCTGGCTAATGTTCCCAGCTATCAAAAAACGCTCACAAAAAACGCAGCCAGAAAAGAGGTTGTCGCAGTGGCATTGCTGTCAAAGTTAAGATGTCGCTGGGAACGTCCCAGACCTGTTTTCCCTGTTTCCTCAGTCCGAATGCAGTCAGAACTCTACTGAGCAATATAATCACGCTTACCTTGACATGGGATTATGATTGGAACAGAAACTTGAAATTGAAATTTTGCATTCAGACAAAGCATATTGCTTCTCCAGAATTCTCCAAAAGCTTCACCTTTTTCACCTCCGGCATCGAGGTGAAAAGGTTATTGGCTTCTTGTAACCCCTGCTCGATCCCCCGCAACACTTCCAGCTTCTCGTTTTTGAGCTTCACCAGCTCTTCACTGTCATCGGACAGAACGCCTCCTGGGGCCACTCCCGGATTGCTGGTGCTGGGCGACCTCAGTGGAGGCCGATGAAGGTGCAGACAGGCATGGTGACACCGGTGCCGGAGAAGCCCTGCCACTGCTGGTGGAGGAAGAGGGCATGAGGGTGCGAGGGGGCAAGGATGGACTGTTCTGAGAGCATGTAGTGGTATCCACACCTGCTCACAGATCTATACCCCCCGAGATACCCTGTGAGGCAGCTTCATTAATGATTGCCAGGGCCTTTTCCTCATTAGGGCTGAGTGCAGTTACTGAGCTGGGCCCACCACCTGTTTTTGCCTGGTCTCTCTGGAACAAATCCCGATAGGGGTGGGTGGGTGGTGGGGGCGGACATACATTCCTGTTCCCTTGGCCATGTTTGTAGTTTTCATGTTGATTAGTCTCCCCAGGTTTCCTCGTTACTTTTGTTAAGCTTGTTTGCCCATGTGTATAGCCCTTGTGTTGCATTTGCTCTCTGTCACTTGTTGAATGTGATGGTCCCTGTTTTCTGTTATCTTTTGTTGCTTGTACTCTGTTTCCTTTCATTTGTATAGTTGTTTCTTTATTAAACCCCTGCACTTAGATCAATGCCTCATTCTGCTTTCTCCGGACGTGACAGTACATATGAAGACTTGAGATGCAAAAACTGCTAGTGTCAAAAATTAGATAACGAAATTGAGTGAATTCTCTCCGCACATAGTATATGTAGATTAAATACTTTTGATTCAAATCCACTAAATCACAGCCTCAGCCCATTCAGAAATACCAGTTTGTTGACAGAAACCTGTCACAAGAGGTTTCAATGATTTATGAGAGAGATGATATAAGTGCAGCAGTCAAAGACTGTGGAACAGCGGCCATCTTGGCTGAAGACTCATGTGTGAGGTGGGGTTGGATGTTGGTGATGGTGTCTTCCTCTGCTCTGCCAATGATGAACAGAACCCAACTATTCATAGCACGTAGTTGATGTACTTCTCCAGCATCCAGGATGGGTCTCCTTGTGGCATCATAAAGCGGGTCTCCTTGTCCAGTCAGTGCCAAAATCCCTCCATCAGGGTGGGGTCATTGCAAGTGGCTTGGTGGCTGATGGTCACGAACTTCGTGACATATTCCTCCAGGCTTCTGCCATTCTGGAAAATAAAAACAGTTGCATCCTCCATGAGTTTCATGCCATTCAAGGGGCAACATTAATAAAGCGACTTCCATGCTTCTCATCTCCAAATTGATGAGATCCAAATTTTGGTCTGTTATTCCTTCACAAGAGGTTGCAATGGTGGATGAGAGAGAGGATCAAAGTGCAGCAGTCAAAGGTTTATTTAACAAATAACTCAGAAACATTGAACATGGGACAGAACAACCACTTTAAATGCAACAATAACCTTGGTTGCCTTGGTTATCAACCCTCTTTGTTTCCTCCCCTGGCTGTCGAGGCCACAGTTCCCTCAGTCCAGGCTTTTATCCAGCGCTGTCATTGTACCTGGAGGAGGGCCAGGGGAGCATTGGTCCGGTCTGAGTGGCGCACTAAAAGAGCTGCTGACTGCCAACAGACTTTGGCATCCAGGTATGTCTGTGGGCAAAAAGTGTTGGTCTCTACCAAAGATCTGCCGCTTCGGGTCCCGGCCCATAAGCTGTCACCCAAATTTATAGGGCCATATCCTATTGCCAAGGTTGTCAGTCAGGGATTTTAAACTCTCACTCTGGACTCTTACTCATATCCATGGCTCTCTTTCCTACTCTGTTTGCTTGCCTGGACTAATCACCTTTAATGATTTTGTAGTCTCTGACAACTATATTGGAATCACTCTTCAATGTGCAGCCGCTTGCCTGGTACTTTACCACTGCCTGGACTTTCTCTCCATTGTGTCCTTTGATTGTGCTGTTCCCCTTTTCACTGAATAAAGTTTTTGTTTGAGCTTCTTATTGCATTTTAATCCTTCATTTCAATGAATCCTGACAATTTCTGCAGTATATGTATACTGTGCATAGTATGCACATATTCAATATGCATGGAATACCCAGATGATCTTCTATATTTGCCAACATTTGCCATTTGTAGTAATGTTCAGGGCAAGGAAGACAACATGATTTTATTAGATTCTTTCAAAATGAAACAAAACATTCCATAAGCATTCTCTTTAGATGAACAAAGTAACAGCAGTTCACAGTAGTTCACATCTTGAAACAGACGGCCCACGCTCAAGTCCTCAGTCCAGTCTCTCTCAGCAACTTCCCATTTCCCGGTTGCTTTTATCCGGTCTCTCCAAGTCAATTACTGCGACAAGACACAGGTGTTTGTCAATTTGCACTTGACTTACTCGTCTCCTGACTCTTTCTCCCGCTGCAGACCTCGCTGAACCATGCCCTCCTCGCAGCACTATACAACCAAAAGAGATGGTTTTATTATTGGGAGATACAAGGGTCTGCTGCTCTACCATTGGAAAAAGCTGATCGGCTAACTTGGATCATGTGTGTCTTGATAACCAATCACATTACAGCCTTGATGTCATAGAATTTTGCAGTATGCAATGTGTATACTGTGAATAGTTGTGCATTTTCTGTATGCTGGAATTCCCGGATTACCTACTACATATGCTGCAGTCTCATGTATGCATCTGAGGACACTGCATGGTGTACTGTTTGCCACAACGCAACGTGTTCCACATGATGTTTCATCTATGTGAAGAGCGCGGTATGAGTGAAATGGAGGTGGGGAATAATGATAAATGTAACACTTTTATAAGTACACATATACATGTTACTGTAAAATACAAACTAGCTGTGTTTCCAAAAACACCATCGTTAGTAGCACATATTGATCTTTAATCTTTAAGGCACATTTCCAATCAAGTCACCTTTATTTATATAGCACTTTATACAAAGCAGCTTTACAGTGATAAAGAGCAAAATAATGATTCAGTAATGCAACGCTTCAACGGAGTTCTATAAAGAAAATAGTGTAATTTCTTTGGCTGAAGTCCACTTAGTGTTAATTCAATTTCTTTCAATAACTGTGTAAAGCCAATAAAGTTCAAGAAAATAAGTTCAATTTAGCTATAAATCTTCATTGTTTAGTTGTACAATTGGTAACACTTTACAATAACAGGACATGAATAATCATGTACTAATACCTGAATTAATAGTTACTTCAACATGAACTGATGATTAGTGACGATATAAACTAATCATGAACCACTGAAGTAGTGATGGGAAGTCCGGTTCCTTTCCGCGAACCAGTTCTTTCGGACAGTTAATTTCAATGAATTGGTTCAATAAACTGGTTCACCTGTTCTTTTACGTCATCGCGTAATGACGTAAATTCTATCATACTGGTGGATGAAAATTACATTCAAATAAAGTTTGTAATCAAATTATTATTATAATAATCATCATCATCTAAGTTTCTTTCATTTACATTTTGCAAACACACCCAATACAGCCACTGACGTGCAAATGCAGATGTTTTACACAGATTAAATGCATTTAAATTCACCCCTCATATATAAGTCCTCGGTTCGCCCGGCTGTCCTGTCCGAGAGAAACAGTTTGGTTCAGAAGGTGCTATCACGCATGCTCAGTATCTCAGCTCATCAGTTCTCAGTATCAAACATGTCCAAAAGAAACCATTCTCGATTCTGTACTGGTGATTCGAGAACTGCCGCAACCCGTTCTTGACTCGAGAACCGCTGTAGCGGTGTGTGCTGAGCTGAGAACTGCTGCAACTTGAATATACAGTCGACAAAACTAAAAATTCAAAGCATGTTTCCAGTATGTTCAATGCATTTCTACAGTTTTGATTAATACGTTTTAGTTTACGTCAAGATTTAAATAAACATATTTAGAAATTAAATAAGCTGTTCCTGAAAATATCATGCATTTGTCACAATGTAGAAAGGACCCAAAAGCGAAAGCAGGCTACAGTTATTTATTGAACAGCAGGAAAAGGACAAACTAGGTGCAGAAGAGCTGACTTGTAGGCAGAAGATCACAGGGTGAAATCCTCGTCTACCACAGACACACACACGGCAAAACAGCACTAGATGAGCAGACAATGAATGACCAAACAATAACCCGACAAAGAGGAGAGAAGACCATGAGAACTAAATAGCAAGATGATCAGGGCAAAGGAGGAACAGGTGTGAGACAGGTGAACAGAGTGACCGCTGATTAAGATAGCGGACAGCTGTGTGAAAGCATACATGCAGTTCGGAGAGAAGGAAAACAAGAGGAATCAAACCAAACTCCTGACAGTACCCCCTCCCCGATGGGCACCCCCTGGTGCCCCCGAGGAAGACTGACGGGAGCGGAGGAAGTCCTCGATAAGCGAGCGGTCCAGCACATCCCTTCCCGGTACCCAGCTTCTCTCCTCTGGACCGTATCCCTCCCAATCGACAAGATACTGATGGCCCTGACCATGGGGTTGGACATCAAGCAGCCTCTTAAGCCTAAAGACAGGGGAGTTAGCGAGAAGAGCAGGAGGAGGAGATGGAGGGGAACCAGAGCAAACCGCAGGCTTAATGCATGAGACATGGAAAACAGGATGGACGCGCTTAAGGAAATGTGGCAACCTGAGCCATACTACACACATACCTGGGAGCTTTAGACCGATGACGGTTTGCAGCACGACGGGTGCGTTCCCTTGCAAAGAGCCGATTTCACTCTTCTCCAAGTGCGTCAACAGCGCTGTATGAAAGCCTGGACCGAGGGAACAACAGCCTCGGTCTCCTGAGAGGGAAACAGAGGCGGCTGGTAGCCCAAGCAACAGGAAAACGGGGACAGGCCAGTGGACGACGATGGCAACGAATTATGAGAGTATTCTGCCCAAGTAAATTGCTCGCACCAGGAGGAGGGGTTATGAGCTGCCAAGCAGTGACGTATCCGACTAAGGTCCTGATTAGCGCGTTCGGCTTGGCCATTGGTCTGTGGGTGAAACCCTGATGACAGACTGGCAGTAGCCCCAATCTGTCAGCAGAATTCCCTCCAAAAGTTAGAGACAAACCGGGGCCCCCTGTCCGAAACCACATCAGTAGGAAGCCTGTGAATCTTAACCCTCTAGGCGCCACGGTCAAGTTTACTCGACAAGATGCGGCACTGAATAAAAAGGCCGATTTTGTCAAATAGGGTGTCAAATTTCATTTGACCTCCCCTCCACTGGATGTCAGACATGTCATACTTCATCCCCGACTCAAAAAAAATTAATGCTTCTATACAAAATCTTCGAGCAAGAGCGCATTGAATCAGTGCGAACAAACGCGAAGCTAGTGTGAGAGTGAGCCATTTATATCAGAGTAATATTGTCAATGTCAGCGAGTATTTGCATTAGATTATTATTATTATTATTATTTTCTAATGGCATCAATAAAGCTTACCCGCAATGAAGTGTTGGATCTTCTATTCGTGGACCCTGATTCTGAAGGGAAATATCTGCCGTGATTCTGAAAGTGAAAGTATAGCCCTACACCAAGCACAAACGGTGAATCCTTTGCCCAATGTAGATGGTCCTTTGCCCAATGTCAGTGGTGGGAACAGAGTGGTGTTTCCCGTGGTCAGAGTGTTCATGGCGAAGTTAGCAGGCGAAGTTAGCAGGCGTGTTACGCCGGCTTCACACCGCACATGCAAGCAGTGCATTGGCAGGGCAGGAGTGGTGCATATGGAGAGCGGGAGCGGCGCGTGCCCGTTTTGCATTCATACTGGCAGCGTTTGTCTCCAAAGCTGAACCGCGGCTCGTGTATTGCAAATACAGTTAGGGGGCAATGTGGAGGCAGGGTGGGGAGTCACAATGACAGTAGTCCGATCTGTGCACACTCGGCGAGTGCAGCGTTTGTCTCCAAAGCTGATCCGCGGCTCGTGTATTGCAAATACAGTTAGGGGGCAACGTGGAGGCAGGGTGGGGAGTCACAATGACAGTAGTCCGAACTGTGCACACTCGGCGAGTGCGCGTCTGTCTCTCGTCTCTCTCTCGTCTTGTCTCATCATCTCACTCATGATCTTTGCCTTGCCGTGGTGAGTGATCTTTTGAACTAAACAGGTCTTGTCTACTTGTGTTTGTGTGTCATATGAATAATATATATGTGCCTCATACATGGAATCAGAGTGCCTACTGTATGTAGTAAATGGAAGTCTCTACAGCAAAAGGCCAACCGTTACATGCATTTGGTTTGTTTCTACCATTTATTAGTAACGATTTACACAGTTTGTTTACTATTTACTATTTACCTGAGCATTCAGTATTGTGCAATGTAGCATACAGAAGGTGAGGGACATTTTGGTGGAAAGAAGTGCTGCATTTATCATTTAAACATGTGACTTTTCATGATAATTCTATAATCCAAGGTGACCACCACCATATGACATCATAATATGCAAATTAGATGGGAAAATGTAATCCCTACATAAACTTTGGGTCATCCTTAATATTTCTCTAATTTACAGAAAGTCTCTATCTTTTATCACTTTTAAGATATAACCTTTTCAAATTAAGATGTCAAAATCGAACGTTTTAGGAAAAAACCTCTGGCGCCTAAAGGGTTAAAGATGTGGTCCACGACCGTATGTGCAGTCTCTTTGGCCGACGGAAGCTTGGGGAGGGACGAAAATGAACAGCCTACGGTAGGATGGTCTCTGTGGTAGAACTGCCCTTAGAGGAAGAGAACTGGCGAGAAAGAGTGTCAGGCATAACGTTTTTGGACCCAGGTCTAAAAGGGATTGTGAAATTGAAACGTCTGAAAAAAAGAGCCTAGCAAGCCTGCCTAGAGTTAAGTCTCTTGGCAGAGCGACTATACTCTAAATTTCGATGATCAGTCCAGACGATAAACGGAGTGGAGGCTCCCTCCAGCCAATGGCGCCACGCCTCCAAGGCCAGCCGAATGGCTAGGAGTTCCCGATTACCCACGTCATAGTTGTGTTCAGCAGACGCGAGCCAGCGCGAAAAAAAAGCACATGGGTGAACCTAATGATCAAGGGCGGAGTGCTGTGAAAGCACAGCTCCCACCATGACGTCAGAAGCGTCAACCTCAATGATAAATTGGCTCTCCGGATCAGGTGAAATCAGAATGAGAGCAGATGTAAACAATCTCTTAAGATGCTCAAAAGCGTGTTGAGCATTCCCGCACCAGACAAAATGGGACTTAGCAGATGAGAGGGAAGAGGAGTCAGGGGAGCGGCAATCTGACTGAAATTGCGAATGAAGCGGCAATAAAAGTTCCAAGCGAGACTAAGGAACGGGCCAATCAGTGACTGCCTGAACCTTGGAGGGGTCTATGCTTATGCCCTTAGCAGACATGACCAAACCAAGGCAGGTAACCGACTGGACATGGAACATGCATTTCTCGGCTTTGACGTAGAGACGATTCTCTAATAATCGCTGTAATATGCGACGCACGTGTTGGTTGTGTACCTGGAGAGAAGGGGAGAAAATGAGGAAGTCATCCAGGTACACAAAGACAAAAATGTTGAGCATGTCTCTCAACACATCATTCACGAGTGCTTGAAAAACGGCTGGGGCGTTTACCAGCCATCTCTCAACACATCGTTCACGAGTGCTTGACCGGTAGGACGCGGTATTCAAAATGCCCTAACGGGGTAACGCAGTCTTCCACTCGCCCCCCTCCTTAATGCACATGGCGATCTAACTTCGTGAAAATCCTTGCCCCCTGCAGGATCTCGAAGGCTGATGACATCAGTGGTAAAGGATACCGGTTCTTAAAAGTGATGTTATCACCAAAGTCATCACCAAAGTCAATAAGGGCAGAACAGGCGACGGAAGAGTTACCCCAGCGAAGAATGGCTGAAATCACGGTATGAGACTTGAAGGATGGGGATAGAGGAGTTGCGCTCACCAATACTCCCCGATCTACTGGCTCTCTCTCTCTTTTACTGTACATGTGGCAGCAAAATGTCCAGTGCCACCACAGTACAGGCACCTGGATGCGGCGTTGACATTCAGCAGAGGAAAAATGTATTCTACCCAGCGGCATGGGCTCAGGCTCTGGGCGTGCTCCAGTCGACGCCGAGGGTGTGAATGGGGAACCCTGGAATCCTGTGACGTCAGCACGAGTGCATCGGCACAGATCAAAACGCTTGTCTAAACGAATGGCTAATTCCACCAACTCATCCAGGTGCGAGGGAAACTCACAAGCAAATATGTCATCCTTCAGCTCATCATTCAAGCCCTCCAAAAAGCGTGCAGTGAGTGTAGCCTCATTACATTCACAGGTGGCAGATAAAGTTTTAAAGTCAATCACATAGTCGGCAGTGGAACGCCTTCTTTGATGAAGACCCGCCAGCTGGCTTGAAGCCTCGCGACCAAAGACAGAACGATCAAACACTTTCAACATCTCCTCTTTAAATGAAGTGTACCAATTACAGCCATCAGCCCCTACCTCCCAGACTGCCGCTCCCCAATCCCAGGCTCGGCTCATGAGAAGGGAAACCACATATGCAACCTTGGCACGGTCCACTGCATACGTGACGGGCTGAAGGGAAAACACCACCTCACACTGGGTAAGAAATGCCCAGCACTCGGAAGGCTCACCGGAACAACAGGGAGGATTGTTGCATCCCAGAAGATGAGGGCTGGTCTTGACGCAGGTAGTGTAGCTGGCTGGGCAGTGAGTGCATCCACGGCGTGCTTGGCGGCTGATAATTCCTTGCCATGTCTGCCCAGCATAGCTCCCTGCAGCTCGACTGCAGAGCGGATGGTGGTCTCATTCCCTGGGTCCATCGTGGTCAGGCTGTCTGCTGGTCACCGGCCGTCTAAGCGGACGCAGATCAGGAGATGGTAACTTAAAGGGACCAGACATCAAACAGGCGGGATGCCAGGTGCAGGGAGCTGCTGTCAGAGAGTGCACCCTGAAAATGTCGAACACTCACTTCACTTGGCAGACACGGCAGTGCAAAAGAGCTGACTTGTGGGCAGAAGATCACAGGGTGAAATCTTCGTCTGCCACACACACACGGCGAAACAGAACTCTCTAACTATATTACCAACTTTATTCCACTCCTTGAAATAAACAATGACCGTATTTCTTTATAGGCTACTTAAAGGGTTAGTTCACCCAAAAATTAAAATTAGACCATGATTTACTCACCCTCAAGTCATCCTAGGTGTATATGATATTTTTCTTTCAGACAAATACAATTTTAATATAAAATAAAAAGTTATATTAAAAATGTCCTGGCTCTTCAAAGCTTTATAATGGCAGTGAAGGGTTGTGTTGTTTGTAGTAGTTCATAAAAGTGCATCTATCCATCATATAACTGCTCAACACGGGGGTTAACAAAGGCCTTCTGAAGCGAAGTGGCGCATTTGTGTAAGAAAAATATCCATATTTAAAACTTTATAGACTAAAACAACTAGCTTCCGGCGGTTAGCAGTACGCAAATCGACTTGCGCTAAAAGAGTAACCCTTGACCCTTGATGCATGCGTATTGACGAACGCAGAAGTGCAGAGGATAGAGCAAAAAAACACCGGCCATGAAGTCTAAAACTGTGAATTTTTAAAGAGTAATGGTGGAGGATTTTGATATAAGAGAAGTTTGTTGCACAGCCCTATCCGCAAGAGGCATCAAAGCTTGCCATGCTCCTGTACATCATGTCAGGGATTACTCGTTTAGTGCAAGTCAATTTGCGTACCGCTGACCACCAGAAACTAGTTATTTTATTGCCGTGCTTCTCAGTGTAACACATACAGAGCCATCATGAGGCTCACACACAGAAAACCTTCTGGTTCAGCTGGGACTTCTTGATGCGAGATGATGGCGTTACCCACTGAGCCACAGTGCCGCCTAAATAAAATTCTGATTATTATTAAAAAAAAACAGGATTTTTCTACATGTGCAGCCCTTAAACATGAATAATTTATGTATGGTAAGACAGTGCATTGGAGCCTAATGAGGACACCTACAGTGTTCTATTTAGTAAAATTGTGAATGTTGTGCATGAAAGATTTTGTGATCATCCTGTGTGAAAATTGTCATTTAGCATGTACAGTAATACACTTAGCATGATTGATTTATGTTTATTATTTGGAACAATTCTGTAATTTCAATTGACAGCTAATTTTCAAAAAACTATTTGATAAAAAAAAAAACTGGTAGGTTAAACTGGTTTAAACAATCATTGATGGTGAAATTTTTTAACTCAAACATCTGAGGGGTATTCCAGAAAGCAGGTTATGTGACATACCTGGGTATGTTTAAGAGTAAGTAATAAGTGGGTTATGTTTCAGGGTTAGTTTGCTTAAGAAGTATTCAAATGCGTATTATACAATTAATATACGTATATTAATATAACTAAATGTGTTATATAGTTATAGTTATATAATACACAATATTATATATTAATTCTAAAGTACAATTATAACAATGTTTAAATGTTAATTCAATTCAAATATATTTATTATTTATTTTGTCATCTCACTCATGGATTTGCATTCAATTTAATAGCATCAAACAAACAATATAATCCTTATTCTCAGTGAATATGGATTACTTAATAAACGAAAAGATTGAAAAAAATGATTGCATAACCATCAAATAGGTGGCGATGTGCACTAAGTAGGTTCTGAAAATCGTCATTAAACAAAAGAAGGAGGAAGAAGAATGGCACACTTTTTCTTAGCGTGTTGCCATTGTGAATCATTGATTCGTTGCTCTGTTGAGAATGTCTTGCATGTTAACCATGAACATACTCTGGGTTAATCAACTGAGATTTCAAGGTATATGTGATGGCAAGTTAAGCTTACTTTCTGGAATACCCCCTGACCTTGAAAAGAGACTGTTTTGAGTCATATCCTTAAACGTATCACTTGTGGGTTTGATGTTCTCTGCCACGTGATTTGCTGTCACAAAAGAGTTTTGTACAGATGCAATAACGCCTGATCAAAAGACATTTCAGAGGATCAAACTTCAGAGTTGTTGAAATTTATCTCAGCTGTAGGGTTGTTAAGCTGTCATAAGGCTTTATAAAAAAAAAAGCCTTCATCAGTCTACAGTCAAACCTACCAAACAGGGACACCCTTGAAGTAGTGACAAAGAACCCCAATGTGACAGCTGTGGATCTGCAGACATGCCTTAACAGCCGATAACTCACTTTAGCCTTAGCCCTGAACTCAGAACGTTGAATCAGAGGTTCATAACAGTTGTCAACCCTTTTTGTTCTTCTGCTGAGGACCAGGGAGTATTTCAGAAAGCAAGGTTATCTTACTGTCAACCATACCCTGAACTCTTGGTTGATTAAATCAAACCTTGCTTACTCATGGTATGCTGGTTCTTCTTCTGACCTTACCTCTTGTCAAGTATGTTTTGTGTATGTATGTTTTATGTTAGTTTAAGTTTATTTTTAGTCTTGTCCACGCTTTAGTTAAATAAGTTTGTGCACAATATATGTTTGGTCCTGACTCCCTGCCTGCAAACAAATTGTCCCTTAATTGATCGATCTTGTTATGCGCTCTAGACGCTTATGTAAATACAAAGGAAGAATACTTTTTCTGTGGCCATGAAAAATATCCTTTTCTAAGAATTAATTGATAATCAATACTGAACGTCCATAGGACAAACTGATTTAATGATTGTAATGTTAATGTAGCTACATTAAGTTAATTTATTTAACTCATTCAAATATTCATAATTAATCATAATGAATAATCATAATGAGTTATGAATAATTATTAATATTTTCCCTCAGAGCTAATTCGCTACAACCGTGACAACCTGCTGGCACAGGGAGTGTGCTGGGTAGACACATATACACATAATTACAGTATTTCAAAATATCTGTCTTGGCAAATATGCAATATTTTCAGATATTATCTGTTATGTCTTAAATTAACATTTGGTTAACTGTTGGGGAAAAACATCTGATGTGTAGTATTATTTTATATCCATGTGGTACACTAGGTCGTAATATATCGTTTGTCTCTTTCATGACTGCCATTTTACCAGCACGGGTAACATATATAGAACATTCTTTAATAAGTAATTACTTACCTACTTGAGAGTATGTGATTTCGGATGCAGCCCAATACTTCCGATTTCGAGAAGTAAAATCAGTTAGGAACAGGGGTTTCATATTGACTTTAAACATCATTCCTAGCAACAGACAAACTAGAAACCTCCTGCTGGAATATGCCAAGGGCTTTCGTGTTATGCATGTCCGAATAGGTCTTTTGAAAGAGCAAACATACAAGAATCTGTTATGAAATCTGGGTATATAAAAACATAATTCTTCAGTAAAACAATCACGGCCCAAAACTAATGAGACAAAAGGAGGATCCCAAGGGAGATGGACATTGTCAGCTGCAAGATATGAGAGTCTGCATTTTAAAACCACCTTGTTGTTTTGTCTTTTCCTCTGAAAAAGATAACATCTTCCACTTAATAATAATAAAATAAATAATTCATTAAACAAACCTTCCACTTAACTTGGTGTCTATTTAGAAGGCAATAATGTCAACATTGCATAGATATTTTGATGATAAAGAAATGTTACTTATGTTCTAATCAACATAAAATGAATTTCAATCACACCCTGCCTCTGGGCAACATAATGAGAGATGTCAGCTGACTATATTGGAGAATGAATTACTGTTTTCATATGTATGCCATTCATAGTACATAACAGCAAATAAATATGTTTTTCCCTCTGTTCCAGACTCAGTGATTGCTTACATTAAAAAATAGATGACCTTGCAAAATGTATGCACACTTTAGTGGTTTTAACACCCTAGTGTGTTTCTTTAGCGATAAAGATGCAAATCAGCGACTCAAAAATACATTTACTGTATATACTGCTGCCAGGAGACAATAAAAACATTAACTCTCTCTGCATAAGGGCCATGCACTGTTGACTCCCACAATATAGCTAAAAATCAGCAGTTGAACTGACTCAATGTAATGTAAAACAAGTACTTTAGGCCTTTGAGGCCCCCCTAAAAAATTCAACCTGCACCTCATCATGGTCAAGTAAGGGATTGCTCATTGAGGCTATGTCATCAGTGAAGAAGGCTTCGGCCGAAGTATCACCGTGGGCATTACGTGAGGTGGGCAGGCTCAATTGAGAACCCTGAAAACGGTGCCCATCTCAGGGGATGTTCCACCAGTCGTCCCGGGTTCTCCTATGCCACCAGACTAATGCCAAGGTAGTGGACCAAGAATCGCGCAACCTTCAGATCTCATGGGTGAGATGCTCAGGATGGAACTGGAAGTCTCCAGTTCATAATCTGCACGCAGGCGGCTCTGGTCAGATAAATAGCAATGCATCGTCTTCGTCAGAATTGAGTAATTCCAAGAGAGAGAGATTTGAGTTTAAATTTAATTTCACTCGCAGTACAAATTCCCACAATTAATCCCTCAAGTGTAATGATGTACAATTAACCCCCATGTTTCACAGATATTAAGCCTAATCAAGATTAAAATGTATAAGCCTAGTCAAGACTAAAATGTATGTTTGAACTGAAAGCAACTTGCACAGACATATCTTTAAATATGTCACTGCCATTGTTTCAAGATGCACACCAGTAATGTTTTTTTCTTTTTTTCTAGGGCATAAAAGCTACTTAAATGCCCTAACTGAACTAAGGCCTAATCTTGTTTTAATTTAAGCCCTGTCTGCAGGCCCAGACTAGCCATCGGGAGCCAGGTGAATTCCCGGTGGCCTGACAACTTATTTGGCCTGCTGCCCTCTCCCTTTCTTTTTAACAAATTATTTTAACTATATACTATTGCCTTTTTAATTCTATATAATTATCCCGATGTACTAAATCTCGAATTCGGCATTCGATAATATGTTGATAATAAATCATGAAACGGTTAGTCTGGACTTGCAACACTACGTTTTGGCTCATGTGCGCTCTGCGTGTCCACCAAGTGCAAGGGACTCGAGGAAGCGGCCAGGTGGAGCATTTAGGAAAAGATCTAAAGCCCACATTGTCACTGTATGATAATTGAAATGAGATAGATGACATCACCGTATTCTTATACGGCTGTATAACATTCTGTAGCAATTTTTACTAAAATAGAATTTAGCTAAAATAAATTTAGATTTGGTGCAAACAAATTACAATGAGGTGTTTTTTTGTTTAATTTTTTTGTAACAACCTTGAGACAGTTCTGTTCATAACAGTAGACCTGCTGAAGAAGCAGTGACAGGTAGCCTACAAAAAAAGTGCATGCATACACGGGAGAGAGTTGAGACAGAGAGATATCAGGGAAAATGAAGAGAATGAAAAGGAAAAGGGAAGTGAAGGTGCAGTTCAATAATTATTTTGCACGGCCCCAGCCTAAGGATTTACATCTTTATATGTGATAGCCATACAAAACTATATTGTTCCAAAATGTGTTGTGGGTTTATGGGATGGGCCTGAATGTTAATTTGAAGAACACAAAAGAAGATTAACTGCTTTTGTTTATAAAACAAAAGTTAAAAGTCCAAAACAACATTAGACACCATTTTTAAAATATCTTTCAAAATATCATGTTTCACAGAAGAAACTATGGAAGCCCATTTCCGCCACTAAGTAAAAAAATAAAAAGAGTAATATAAAGTCAGAATTCTGAGATATAAAGTCACAATTGCGTGATATAAAGTCAGAATTCTGATATATAAAGTCACAATTGCATGATATAAAGTCAAAATTCTGAGATATAAAGTCACAATTGCGTGATATAAAGTCAGAATTCTGAGATATAAAGTCGCAATTTCGAGTTATAAAGTCAGAATACTGAGATATAAACTCGCAATTGCGTGATATAAAGTCACAATTGCGTGATATAAAGTCACAAATGCATGATATCAAGTCAGAATTTTGAGATAAAAAGTCGCAAATTGAACATATTCTGATGTGTTATTATGGAAATATGATCCCCAGAACTCCACCACCCTCAGAATGTGCTGTAATTCACGATGTCCTTAGAGAACAAGTGTGTCCAGTAATGATACGTCCAGTATGATCTGTCGCTACATACAGTCACCTGAGGGTGGCGCTGTTCTGGGATCATATTTCATTAATAACGCATCAGAATATGCTGTAATGTAGGATTTCGAGAATTAATAGAGTAAGGCATGGAGCTTAAATACAAAGAGGTACTCTAGTTGAATTTGTCACGTGCGCCATTTTATTAAAACATATAAGATCATTTTTTTTACAGGCTATTACTGTTTAATGAAAACTCCTCCATCTCAACCTCATATTTCTGTTGCAACTGTTCGGCAGCAGAACTCACTGTACAGAACTCACCTACATCAATTATTATTTTATATTAATATAATATTAATATTATTTTAAATATTATCAAAACCGAGCACATGGAGGTCGATAAAATTCATTCTCAAACGAAATCTTGCATTACAGCATATTCTGACGTGTTATTCATTAAATGTTATTAATGAAATATGTTATTAATGATACGTTATTAATGTAATATGATCCCAGAACAGCGCCACCCTCAGGTGACTATATGTAGCGACAGATCATACTGGACGATTCATTACTGGACACACTCGTTCTCTAAGGACATCGTGAGTTACAGCACATTCTGAGGGTGGTGGAGTTCTGGGGATCATATTTCCATAATAACACATCAGAATATGTTCAATGAACGTTGCCACCTCACATCCGTTCTGTTTCTGCGCCAATTGCTTGCGCTTAAAATCCCCTCAAGAGCGCGTTTGCTCAGAGATATTAATGCCGTTCAGATAATGTACAATCATTCCATCATTAGCAGGTAAAACTACAGTTAAAATGCTCATTAATGTGTTCACAACTCATCATGTGTCGGGTCGCGGCAGATCAATGACTTTATAACTCGCAATTGCGACTTTTTATCTTAGAATTCTGACTTTTTATCACAATTGTGAGAAAAAAAGTCAGAATTCTGAGATAAAAAGTCGCAATTACTCTTTTTATTTTTTTACTTAGTGGCGGAAACGGGCTTCCATAAGAAACAAACCCATACAAAATAAAAAAAACTGCAGATGCAAATAAGAGATTCACTGCAAATGTTCAGGAGTGACGTCTGCATTCAAATGCGGCAATTAATACAGTGAAGTTTAAAATGCTGCTTGGTGAATTATTAAAATTACAATAATAGTTAGTTGGACTTTTGGACCACCACTGGTTAACATTTTAATATTTGTATTTTCAGATAAATGTTTTGCTTGTAAATTGCAGACTGTTTGTCTTTTATTTGTGTTTTTCTTCTTTTTTGTAAATTTTAGTAGTTCGGAATTCTCTAAAGATTCCAGTAAGAAGAAATTTGCCCTCGGGCCTGACATTAACAACTGAACAGAAACACTGTGGTCCAAACATTCTCCCACACTGTTAAAGGTCAGCCAGCCAAGTGGAAGACTGACTCTTAAGAAAAGGTCAGATATGCTGGTTGTATGTTGAAAATCTAATGTGGGTCCTTGTAAACAATGGCAGGGCTGGCCAGCTGTTAACTGTCCTTTGTGTGTCAACACAGAAATGTTCTCTAGTGCTCTGTCTACTGCATATAAATGCTTGAGACATATGAGATGCATCAAAATCTTAATAGGTTTATCCATCATTACACATGCTTTGAAAGCGTTGTTTTTCAGCCTGTATCATGCTGTTTTCCATATTTTTATCTGGAAAAAAAATAAATAAATAATACATCACTTTCTTCAGCCAGCTATGAAACTAACCACTCATACTTAAAGGAGTCCCAAAATGCCTGGCCTATGGAAATGTTAGTGGTGTGGTGCTCTTTAGAAAAATGGAAGATCATTATTGTAGTCTGCAGTGTATTTAAAGCTAAGTTTGTACCTTTTTGAAAGACCCCATTAAAAGACCCCATAAAAAGGTTTGTCCATTTTTCATGAGTAGAACTCAAAGATCTAAGACTTTTTCTATGACACAAAAGGCCTATTTATCTCAAATATTGTTCACAAATCTGTCTAAATCTTTGTTAGTGAGCACTTCTCCTTTGCCGAGATAATCCATCCATCTCACAGGTGTGTCATATCAAGATGCTGATTAGACAGCATGATTATTGTACAGGTGTCCCTTAGGCTGGCCACAATAAAAGGCCACTCTAAAATGTGCAGTTTTACTGTATTGTGGGAGGGGGGGTCTTGGGGCCACTTGATCCTCAACGTTGACATCAGCAAACCGCTCACCCACACGACACCTTACACGCTGTCTGCAATCTGCCCTGTACAGTGAAAACCGGGATTCATCCATGAAGAGAACACTTCTCCAAAGTGCCAGACGCCATCGAATGTGAACATTTGCCCACTCAAGTCATTTACGATGACAAACTGCAGTCAGTCGAGACCCAGATGAGGACGACGACACATGCAGATGAGCTTCCCTGTTTCCTTCTGGCAGTTTGTGCAGAAATTCTTTGGTTATGCAAACCAATTGTTGCAGCAGCTGTCCGGGTGGCTGGTCTCAGACAATCTTGGAGGTGAAGATGCTGGATGTGGAGATCCTGAGCTGGTGTGGTTACATGTGGTCTGCGGTTGTGAGGCCGGTTGGATGTACTGCCAAATTCTCTGAAATACCTTTGGAGACGGCTTATGGTAAAGAAATTAACATTCAATTCACGGGCAACCGCTCTGGTGGACATTCCTGCAGTCAGCATGCCCATTGCACGCTCCCTCAAAACTTGCGACATCTGTGGCATTGTGCTGTGTGATAAAACTGCACATTTTAGAGTGGCATTTTATTTATACGTTCACACCAAGCACGAATAGAGCGTCTGGCGTGAGTGATTTCAATGTTAAGTCAATGGAAAGGCGCGTTGACGCGCGTCTGGAGGTCCCGCAACGCGAAGGACGCGAATCCGCGATATGCGCGTTACACGTGAGTGGTACTTTTGTGCATTCACGCGTTTGAAGAATTCGCGTCTGACGCCGAGTTGAAAAATATTGAACTTTGGCGGCAAGTCGCGCCACGTTAACCAATCAGGAGCTTGCTCGCTGCGGTCACGTGGTAAAGTGACATGATGAGAAACCCTGCATAATTTAAAAATACTACTATTGTGTCACAAAATGTTTTTTAAGACTTTTTCAGGTGATAATGTAGTTGTTTAAAGCTCAAATCTGTGGTTTATTTATAAAGAGAGCGCCTATTTAAAAAAAATAATCTTGTGTTGTGAGATCCAGTCGATCACCGGGCAATCACCGCTCATAACCCCGGCGAGAGCAGCCTTTCCTCGGCTAGTCCTTCTGACGTTTGCCGCTGGCTCTGATGTGCTGTAGTGGTGCATCTTGTGTAGATCTAACGGGCGATCTTTGGTGTCATGAATCTATAATTTTTCAAATCAAATCAAAAATCAAATCAAATCACTTTATTGTCACTCAACCATATACACAAGTGCAACAGCAGGTGAAATTCTTAGGTGCAGTTCCGAGCAACATAGCAGTCATGACATGACATGTACAACATTTAGAGCAACATCAGATTACATCATCTGATGCACCCACAATTACTCACAGCACAGTAAACTCTACAATAAACAATAAATAATTTACACAATGTGAGTGTAGTTCTCACAGCTTTAAACAATATACACATACTTACAATATACATATACTTTAAACAATATACACTAAAAATACATTAAACAATATACATTACGCTATAATAATAATAATATACAATGTACAGTATACAATATTATTCACAATAGAAATCCAATGTACAATAGATGCTATATGATAAATAAATGTGTATATAATGTGTGTGTATTTACAGTGGGTTGTGCTGAGTGATATTCTGTCCAGTGTGTGTTATGATCCTGATGGATCAGGAGTTAAGGAGTCTAATTGCTTGTGGGAAGAAGCTGTTCTGGAGTCGGCTGGTGCGTGTTCTGATGCTGCGGTACCGCCTGCCTGATGGCAGCAGTGAGAGCAGCCCATGGCTCGGGTGGCTAGAGTCTCTGATGATCCTCTGAGCTCTCTTCACACACCGCCTGGCATAAATGTCCTGGAGGGAGGGAAGCTCACCTCCGATGATGCAGCTGGCCGTGCGCACTACCCTTTGCAGGGCTTTGCGGCTGCGGGCGGTACTGTTGCCGTACCAGGTGGTGATGCAGCCAGTCAGCAGGCTCTCTATGGTGCTGGTGTAGAAGTGTGTGAGGATGTGGCGGTTCATTCCAAACCTCCTCAGTCGTCGCAGGAAGAAAAGGCGCTGATGAGCCTTCTTCACAACGGCCTCGGTGTGGACAGACCATGAGAGTTCCTCTGTGATGTGGACACCGAGGAACTTGAAGCTGCTGACTCTCTCCACCGGTGCTCCATTGATGGTGATGGGGCGGTGTTCTCTCTCATTCCTCCTGAAGTCGACCACCAGCTCCTTGGTCTTGCTGACGTTGAGGGAGAGGTTGTGCTCCTGACACCATCGTGTCAGAGTGTGCACCTCCTCTCTGTAGGCCGTTTCATCATTGTCAGTGATGAGACCTACCACCGTCGTATCGTCAGCAAACTTGATGATGGTGTTGGAGCTGTGGGCTGCCACACAGTCATGTGTGTACAAGGAGTACAGGAGTGGGCTGAGAACACAGCCCTGAGGGGCTCCAGTGTTGAGAGTCAGTGATGAGGAGATGTTGCTGCCCATTCTGACCACCTGGCGTCTGTTTGACAGGAAGTCCAGGATCCAGCTGCATAGCAAGCTGTTTAAGCCTGGAGCCCGGAGTTTCCCATCAAGTATGGAGGGCACAATGGTGTTGAATGCTGAGCTGTAGTCTACATACAGCATTCTCACATATGTGTTCCTCTTTTCCAGGTGGGAGAGAGCAGTGTGTATTGTTGATGAAATGGCATCATCAGTGGAGCGGTTTTTGCGGTATGCAAACTGCAGTGGGTCCAGTGAGGGGGGGAGAACAGAGCAGATGTGGTTTCTGATTATTCTCTCAAAGCATTTACTGATGATGGGGGTCAGAGCAACAGGACGCCAGTCGTTTAAGCAGATGATTTTTGACTGCTTCGGTACAGGCACAATGGTGGACGTTTTGAAGCATGTGGGGACCACATACAGGGAGAGGGACAGGTTAAAAAATGTCCATGAAAACTCCAGCCAGTTGGTTTGTGTACGCTCTGATGACGCGGCCCGGAATGCCGTCTGGACCCGTGGCTTTACGGATGTTCACCCGCTGGAAGGATCGGGTTACATCCGCTATAGATACAGAGAGTGAACTAACCTCTGCATCTTCAGCCACGAGCTCTCTCTCCGCGAGGGCGGTGTTAGTTCCCTCAAAGCGAGCATAAAAGGTGTTTAGCTCGTCCGGGAGAGAGGCAGCGGTGTTCACGGTGGAGTTTGTGTTCCCTTTATAGTCCGTGATGGTGTTAATTCCCCGCCACATGCTTCTAGAGTCGGTGGTGTTGAACTGTCCTTCAGTCTTGTCCCTGTACTGGCGTTTTGCTGCTCTGATGGTTTTCCGGAGGGCATAACTTGCTTGTTTATGCTCCTCCGCATTACCGGAGTTAAAAGTGAAGGTCCGCGCATTGAGTGCCGCGCGAACATCCCCATTTAGCCACGCTTCTGGTTAGGGTACAGCCGAATTGTTTTGGTCGGAACAACGTCTTCTACGCACTTCCTGATGAAACACGTTACGCTATCAGCGTAGACCTCGATGTCGTCATCAGAGGCCGACCGGAACATCTCCCAGTCCGCGTGATCAAAACATTTTGTTGTCAAATTGTTTTGACTGAGGGCAAAGAGAAGTTTCATAACTTTTTTTTTTAAGGATATTTAAATATACATGCAGTGAAGATAATGTAGGAGTTGCCTGGACCATATTTGTGTGGCTATTAATGCTTAATATATATTTTTAATGAAAATTAAAAGAGGCAGAGTGGTGTTTTATGACTTATTTCTCCTGGAGCGCTTGAACGCGCGTCTATTTCGCTTCAAACGCTCGATTTCTATGCACGTCCAATTCGATGCGCGAATGGATTAAAAATGTTCACGCGTCAAACTAGACACGGTAGACACAAATTTGACTCTCTATTCGCGTTTGGTGTGAACGCAGCATAAGGCACACCTCTGCAATAATCTCGCTGTCTAATCAGCATTTTGATATGCCACACCTGTGAGGTGGATGGATTATCTCGGCAAAGGAGAAGTGCTCACTAACACAGATTTAGACAGATTTGTGAACAATATTTAAGAGAAATAGGCCTTTTGTGTACATAGAAAAAGCTCATATATATATATATATATATTCAGCTCATATATATATATATATATATAAAATATTATTCGGTGTGTAGATTCAATCAATGAGAAAAAACTAAAAAAGGAATCCGAACACCAAATAAATGCAAAGTTCAAAGTCCTTTGAACAATATTTTTACTAAAGATTTACATAAAAAGTGAATAAAAACATATCAAAGTGCACCAACAAAAATGTGACAGTGCACGCACAATAAAAAGCAAATGTTTCAGTCCATCTTGGACTATCTAAAGATTTTAACAATGGTTAACAGCATTTAAAAAAAGGTCAAGAAAAAAGCTCTGTTAACTAATACTCAATAATGGATAATCAATTGAAAATGCAGTGACTATTTAGCAAATTACCATCCACATGGGGGGGGGGGGGGGGGCAGAATTGCAAACAATGCTGAAAAAAAAGAACAATAAAACTGAACAGTCTCTATAGAAAGAAAGAAAGGTTCAAAGTTTCATTGAGTCCAAAAGGTTGTTCAGATTTAACCTGAAAAATTCAACGGCTTTCACATTATACTAATCTTTGATCAATGTTGGAGTACCTGCAAGCAAGAATTCTGTAAATACCACAAACAGGTATGGATAGCGTATTTAGCATCTTTGAAAGATGGGGTCTCAAACTCAAATTGGCTGGGGGCCATTGCTGTGATTGTCATCTCATAGGAGGGCCATTTTAACATTCAAGCATAACAAGAAAGCACACTATTTCTGGAAATGTACTTTATTTGCTGTGATGTTAGCTCTCATTTACTTAAGTATGAAAAAAAATAGTAATAGAATGTAATAAAAAATGTAAACAGTAGCATATATATTTTTGAACAGTTAGTGCAAATCTTTTTCCCTTACTTTATTTTTATTCAAACTTAAATAACTTGTCAAAACCTTGCACAGAACTAACAACCTTGCAGTGAACACGTGTGACAGAGTGACCTGTCCCTATGCCCGTTGGTCGATGCAGCACTCACACTCACACACACACACACACACACACGACCATCCCCTGCTTACTTCGTTCTCCGTTCCTGCTGAGGCGGGCGGGTGCACACGCACACCGATAGCACGCTGGTCTGGTCATCATACACGCATACATATCCACTCCATTTCCATCTCCAACCGTATTCACACTGCCCCTAACATACATACACATACACATTATCTTTGTCTTTCGTTTTATTGTTTTGTCCTGTTGTTGTGTTTATACCTCCTATTCGTGAGTGTTTGTCAGGATCTGTGTTGCCGGTATTTCGCTTTGCTTCTCCACCATCGGCCGGTCGAACCCGAGCGCCACCCCACGGCCTGGATAAGTAGTGCTGGGTCCGCTATGGGTGGGCGTGTCGGCGTGAGCGATCTTATTGTCTGTTTTGAAGTAGTTGGCGTGTATATATTAATATTTTCTTTTCTTTGTTCTTTTGCACAGTTTTTGTTTCTTTGTTACTTTTGTATATAGCATTGGGTCTGTTTTCACTTCTCAAGCACTGTAAAATAAACATCACTTTTACATCTTTTGCGAGTATTGGCATCATTTTTTTGGAGTATTTTTTGGGGGGCAAAACCAGTTTCGCCTGACAACGGGCCTGCGAAGACCCGTTGTCTCACATTTGGTGTCAGAAGTGGGATGGCTACTCGCAAGTCTGTGCTGAGAGGTAGAAAGCCTAGAGTGGGGCTTCGCTCACAGAGCAAGGCTATTGCCGAGTCTGATGTGGCCTGGGACACGGCTGAGTCTATGGAGGAGGAGAGAGATTTTCTACCAGTGCGTCCCAAGTCCACGTCACCCCAACGACCCGATTCACCTGCGCCAACATCTAGAGGTGAGATGTATGCTGTGATGCGTGACTTCTTGAACACACAGGAGCAGAGGGAGAAACGCTATGTGAAGGAGATACAGAGTCTACAAGAGTCGATTCTGCAAGCTGTACAGCCAGCTGAGGAGTTGAGTGAGGGCGAAAGTCCACGGATGGAGCTCCCTACACCAGCCCAGCTGAGGAGATTGTCATGTCAGAGAGACTCACCGTCTGACACAAGGTCAGCCAGCCGACACCAGGAACGGAGCAGAGGTTGCCAGTCTTCCAACAAAGGGAGGACGTGGAGAGCAAGCGCTAGAAGCCTACCTGGCTATGGATGAGGACAGAGCAGAGATTTATGCCGAGCTGAAGAATGTGCTGTTGGAAAAATTCAACATTTCGCCGGAGACTTACCACCAGCGGTTCCAAGCCACGTCATCTCCAGCTGGAGAATCGTTAACAGAGACCTACAACAGACTGAGGAACTTGTACCATCGCTGGGTGAGACCTGAGCTGCACACAAAGGAGGAGATCGGTGAGACAGTGGTCCTGGAGCAGTTTCTGCGGGTCCTACCCTACGAGATTCAGGTATGGGTCAAGGAACATGAGCCAGCAACTGGACTGGATGCGGCTAAACTGGTGCAGCAGTATCTCAACGCTCACCATGGTCGTCAGCGCTCTCAACTCGTAAAAAGTAACTTTAAAAACACTTCCAATAGGTCTGGGGAATCTAACAATGACTTTAATGCTACTCAGGCACAGAAAGAGGCGCCTGAGAAAAGACTTGTGTGTTTTTACTGCCAACAACTGGGTCACAAGGCATCAGTGTGTCCAGTTCGTAAGGCAAAATTGACTGGCTTTTGTTATGTCCCAAGGGAGGAGGACAATATGAACAATGTGCCCAAAACACAGAATGTGCAAATGACTGTGAACGGACTGTCCGAAATGTCTGAATGCTTTATTGGACACTGGCAGCTCCTTGTCATTGCTAAAGAAATGTTATATGTCACATGTTCCCTTTGCTCAGTTGGTCAGTGTACAGTGTTTTCACGGGGATGTTAAAGGTCCCATGGCATGGCATTTTTCTATTATTTTATAATGTTTCCTGAGATGTCCTTATATTTTTAGTATGATTTTTACATCAAAAAAGGTCATAATTTATAAATAAAAGGCATTTTTTCTATACTGTTATTAGCCCTCTGGCTTGAATGCTCTGTTTGAAGGGGCGCGTCTGCTGTGAGACTTCAGTGAAAACGCCCACTGTTGTGATTGGCTGACATCTTTGCATTTGAAATGGGTTTTAGATTATGTTGCGGAGGGGGCGTGGTTTAGCGAGGCACTGCACGCACGCACGCAATGCATGCATGAGAGAGAGAGACTGACTGGGCACTCGTGAACCACGGAGAGCTGGAGGAAGTTTTATTGTAACAGACTTCATTGTAATATATCTTATTTGTTTTTGTGTACATTTTTGACATTTCTGTGCATTTAAATACACTCACTTAAAGGATTATTAGGAACACCATACTAATACTGTGTTTGACCCCATTTCGCCTTCAGAACTGCCTTAATTCTACGTGGCATTGATTCAACAAGGTGCTGAAAGCATTCTTTAGAAATGTTGGCCCATATTGATAGGATAGCATCTTGCAGTTGATGGAGATTTGTGGATGCACATCCAGGGCACGAAGCTCCCATTCCACCACATCCCAAAGATGCTCTATTGGGTTGAGATCTGGTGACTGTGGGGGCCATTTTAGTACAGTGAACTCATTGTCATGTTCAAGAAACCAATTTGAAATGATTCAAGCTTTGGGACATTATCCTGCTGGAAGTAGCCATCAGAGGATGGGTACATGATGGTCATAAAGGGATGGACATGGTCAGAAACAATGCTCAGGTAGGCCGTGGCATTTAAACAATGCCCAATTGGCACTAAGGGGCCTAAAGTGTGCCAAGAAAACATCCCCCACACCATTAAACCACCACCACCAGCAGCCTGCACAGTGGTACCAAGGCATGATGGATCCATGTTCTCATTCTGTTTACGCCAAATTCTGACTCTACCATCTGAATGTCTCAACAGAAATCGAGACTCATCAGACCAGGCAACATTTTTCCAGTCTTCAACTGTCCAACAATTTTGGTGAGCTCGTGCAAATTGTAGCCTCTTTTTCCTATTTGTAGTGGAGATGAGTGGTACCCGGTGGGGTCTTCTGTTGTTGTAGCCCACACCCGCAGGTGAGATAGGACCGCACCCCTAAATGCATTGAAGCAACTGTCATGTGATTGGTTGATTAGATAATTGCATTAATGAGAAATTGAACAGGTGTTCCTAATAATCCTTTAAGTGAGTGTAGGTTTTATGCTGCCTTCACGTGCTATCGGAATTATCGTAAATACGAGTTTCCTAGGTAAAAATTGTACATGAACGCCCTCTGATGTCGTGTTTACCACTGGGAAGTTCGGAAATAATTTTGATACCCCAATTCCCAAGATGGGCGTGTCATAAGCTTTAAACATGGTGGCGGAGAGAACTACTGCTGTGGCAGGTGTGGTTTTATTGTTTTTTTTTTCCCAAAACAGCTTGGTTGTCTTGTCTTGACATTAATGTAGTATATATTTACATGTAAGAGTAATCATATGAAGTGTATTGTATGTTTGGTACACAGTGAAAATAGCCTGCATTTGACTGAAATTACAGAATCAGCAGAAAGCGGACTATCTGGAATGTTTAGGTTGTCGGTGCATGGGAGACTACAAATGATGATGGTTTTAATAAGATTTTCCCAATAAATAGGCAAGAATAACCTGGTGTCCACCATGATTCCTGTTCACTCCGACAACAAAGCACTTGAATGCAACAAGCTCGTAATCACGACTTCTAAAGTGGGAATTAGGAAATTTCTGATAGCACGTGAAGGCAGCATTAGGTCTGTATTATCGGTGTAAATAAGTAGGGACTTTTATTTTGATGGGTGTTGCAGTCTACGGAGCCATTTGAAAAAAGAGGGAGCGCTCGTGAGAGCTTGCAGTTCATCATTCAGTGGGTTTAAGCAGATTTAAAGTTTACAGTTTGTTTAGCACCCCCCGAAAATCCAATAGGTGTTTATGTGCTTGTTTACTGTCATTTGTAATGAGTATGTTTGTGTATTTCGCTGTATTGTTTGTTATTGATAATGCTATGGAGAGAGAGTTTGTGTACGAGGTGTTTATGCGCACTTCTTTGATTTTTGTTCAGCTCTTACAGTGATTTTTGGAGATAAACGGTTTCAATAAACTCCTGAAACACCAGTAAAGTCTAGCCATCATTCGGACGGGGTCCGCTACATTTATTGTACTGAGTTGTTGAGAGCGCTGTGCTGTTAGCGCGAGCTTATTTGTATCTGAGAGTTCTGAATAAACAGTCCCAGTCACGTCGACTCTCTGTCTTCCACCTTTGTAACACATGTAATATACCATTACAGCCGTCAAGATGAACACATCGTCAAAGTGTGGATTATAGCATTATTTTATGATCTATTCCTATCACATGGAAGGCTGCAGTGATGAGCATTGAGTACAGACAGTCTGTTGATCGCGTGAATGCAGTGATCTTGTCATTGCAACGCGTTTTCTCTCACAAAATGCTTTCACCACAACTACCAGCAAACACGACATGGACATGAATACAGTAAGAGCTTTGTGCAGCATAACAGCGTCATTCCTTATAACGGCAGTTTGGGCAAGTGTGCAGATTATCCGAACATTATAAAGAGTGTTCTTTGATCGCTTTCTGTTGTTTAATCGCTTAAAAAACGGATTTGTTTCATGCTACTAACAGAAATGATCGTTTTAGTCACTGGCTTGATTCACTGATGCACTACGCTTAGGGCATCAAGACGGCGATCATTAACCTCTTAACCTGCGCCCCTATTTTTGAGAATTTTTTTAAAACGACATACCCAAGTGAACTTGTCTGCAGCTCTTAAACCCTATGGCCTATATTCATAAATCTGGTCTTATTTTAAACTAGACACTTGCAATGTTGCTACCCAACAGTCATAATAACTTAAAGTAATATCGGAACAGAGTAATATACATGTAAATATACATGTAAGTGCCTCACTTTTTTTTTTCACTTAGGGAAAAAAATATGAGAATTTAATGTTAAGAGCCTGAAAATAACTTAAATATAAAGCTGAATGTCTAATCATGTCATGATTCAAATATGAGGATGATTCTCTCAGTAATGTAGCTTCTGTAAGCTTTTATGTCAAGAAAAGTCTAGACGTCCTTTCTAAAAGGCCATTTATTTCAGAACATTTGCAATTATTTGAATGTAGTTTTTCATTCAAATAAATCTGCAATAAAACTGCTTATTATAATAGATAAACAGTTACTGAAAAACTAAAGCAACTATTTACAGAAATTACAAAGTGTAAAAAACAAATTTAGTTGATAAGAAGTGTCAGTCAGAGTCTGCGCGCTCTGAAGGAATTGAAAATAATCAAAGATATTTGATATTTGAAATCCAACAAAGAGATTTGCTTTACTGTTGTGTCCGCCATTTGCTTATCACAAGGACCATCTGGAAGACAATAGAGAGGCCTGCAGGCCACATGGGGTCCCACCTTTATAGTGGGGGAAGTTTGGTTTAAATGTCATGTTTGAGTTTGGTCTGATTGGTCAGTTTAAATAGCTCACATTTGGTTTCAGTCACATGGTCAGAGAAAGGGATAAAAGGAGATTGGAATTATTGCTCTTGCTCTTTTTTCCTCTGGGTCTCTTACTCTCTGGCTCTTGAGGTCATTGGGGCTTCTATTCTTTGCTCTCTTCTTCTCTCTCTCCCCCACTCACTCTCTCTCCCTCGCTCTTCTCTATCTCTATCCCTCAGGTAACCTTTTATTCATGCTGTGTACGATTAATGGTATAAGTTTATCATCTCATACATCCATTTTGAAGCTATTTTAGCTATAGTTTAACCATAACCAGATTTTGTCATTAAATCCTTTCTATTACAAATACTGTGCTAACTAGTTTTGATTTGGTATTGACTTTGAAGTGCTCCCTATTGCAATACAATATAGTCACATTATAGCAACGCTCTCCCACATATTTTGCTATTGTAACTGTACTTATCTCCGTCGTTGGTATAAGTTGCAGTGGGTGGAAATAGACGAGAAATGTACAGTTTTCTTCCATCTTTCTGATAACGTTTATTTAGTCTTCTGGCAACCCTGCAGATTGAACCATCTGCAGGAGTCCACTCTTACAGCTCCACTGCAGTTTCTGCCCTAATCACTGGCAGGTGCCATGGCAGGCGCGTGCCGGTGTTATGAAAGCGTAAGCACTAGTAGTATTCACCAAATCCTACTTAAATAAACTGCGCAAGATATTGCCTTTTGATTGGTTACTAAGTCCATCAATCAAACCTTTTGTTGGAAAGGCATTGGCTAGGCACCGAGTGCCTTTATCCAGCGAAAACCATGGGCGCAATGATTGACAGCTCACCAAGCCTGTAAGGCGCTTCCTCTAAATGATGCATCACAGGAGAGACTCTGATTGAAGGAGAGAGACGAGGGAGGGTTTATTTTATGGAGAACAGACTATTCTTGCAGGGGGAGTTTGCCAGAAACGGATTAGAATCGATATTTCATTAAAAATGGACATGATTGATTACGCTAACTCAAAACTCTCTTGCAAACAACGGAGGATTTTTAATTTTTTCCCTATTTTTCCATTGTTTTGGATTAAAAAGTGGGATGAATTTTGAAGACTGGACCCTTACACTGAGATGTATGCAGGTGTTTATTGGATTCGTCTGATCTGATCTGAACGACAGGAGATGAAAGATGAGTACCGCTAATATTATGCTAATGTTTACATTGGCGGTCCTTTAGCATTTCATTAACCCTTTCCTCTCTGGTGTATTTATTGCAAAAACAAGTTCAGAACATGAATCTTGAGTGTTTTAGCTTTCAAATGATGCATAGTTTGTGATAGTTGATTGAATATTTTGTATAAAACAAAAGTAAATAAAAGTACAGACACGCCCACTCACGTCACCCACGAGCCAGTGCATAGATAAGAGGTTAAACAATCTAGAAAGAAAGTCTGTGTGAACTTGAATGATTAGCTACACATCAGAAATCACTGATCAGGCATTAATGAACACTGTTACTCACTGTTTGTCACGGTGCTGTCAAACCCATATCGTAAAGTCTGTTTGTAAAGCCTGTGCTGACATAAACTGAATCCATTTTCTCCGAATGCTCTGGGCGGGCAAAGCAGAGGAAGGGGAGGTAACCTTTCCTGGTATGACGTCATAACAGGAAAATTCCAGATCAGCTCATCTGGGCTGTCATTTTCTCAAAGGCAGAGAAAGACAGCCAGAACTCGGTTTACACCCATCAAAATTTCTAACCACTTGGGGACCATATACAGGCTAGGGGAACTCCTATTAATGTTAAAAAACCTCATAAAATGACATTTTCATGCCACACGACCTTTAAGCAGTATCCCCAAACTGAGGTGAATGTATGTGTGCAGATCAAACTTACCTGTTAAACGTGGCAATTGTAGATGACTTACCTGCTGACATGATTTTAGGGAGAGACTTACCAGTGCTAACTGAACTACTGCATTCGGTTGAACCGTGCATACCTACCTCTAATGCTGTCAATGTTTCTTGTCCAGTAATGAAACGGGTGCAGGTTAAAACCGGTCTGAAGCCCTTGCCAGACTTACAACCATGTTGCAGGGCGGGACTAAAGGCCCCAAAAAGTCACGTCGCCAACGGCAACTGGAAAAAGGTTTAGGTACACCAGCTCCCATGATCCAAACTGAAGGGCTGGGAATTCATGACTGGCAGGTCCCAGAGAACATTGCAGAGGTGCAAAAAGCAGATGAGTAATTGAAACCACTGTTTACCAGGGTGTTAGCGGGGAAACAAGCTGACTTGTGTGGGGAAAGGTATGTTGTTATCAATGAGATATTGTACATGCAAAACCATGAATATACCCGTCTGGTAATGTTATAGTCAAGACCACCTCAATTGAAGCTCACCACCATGCTTGGAAAGGATACCTTTCTGCAGAGTGACAGAGTGTCAGGACTTCGAGTCAGAGCATATAAGTCCGGTAATTATATTGACTTGCCACCTACATATACCAAGGACTGCATACCAGTTAATCGTAACCACATTCCTACTTGTGATGACGCTAAAAAGTGGAATCATCTTACAGTCATTGTGGACAAGATGACACCGTTGCAAGACTGTGATGTTGCTCTTTTAATAGGCTACAATTGTTCAAGGTCAATGACTCCCCGAGAAGTAATAACAGGAGGAGATGATGATCCCTATGCCATTCGGACAGACTTGGAATGGAGCATAGTCGGTTGTTCTTCACCACATTCCAATCTGCCTGAAATCAGTGGATTGTGTCATCACACTATGGTTAAGGAGCTCCCTTCTATCACACCAGGTGATGTGATTCGCATCCTCGAGAGTGAGTTTAAAGACACTGAAGAAGAGAGTGCAAAGGTGTCTCAGGATGACATTCTTTTTCTCGAGAAATTAAAGGAAGGTATATGGAAGAATGTTCATGGCCATTATCAAATGCCACTTCCATTTAAGGTGAGACCCAATTTGCCAAGCAACAAACAATGCGCTATGGTTAGACTCAATCATCTCAAAAGAAAGATGCTAAAGGATGATTTGTATAAAGAACGTTACAGTGAGTTCATGAATGAGATCTTTCAGAAAGGAGATACTGAGGAAGTGCACATCAGTGGCAAGGAAGGAGAAACATGGTACTTACCTCATCATGGTGTCTTCCATCCAAAGAAGGTTGACAAGCTGCGTGTAGTCTTCGATTGTTCTGCAAGGTATGAAGGCTATTCCTTGATCATCTACTACAAGGTCCTGATTTGATAAACAATCTTAATGGCATCTTAATTCGTTTTCGTCAACATCCCATTGCTCTTATGTGTGACATAGAGAAGATGTATCATCAGTTTCATGTAGACGAGTCTGACCGAGACTTCTTTCTTAACCAACCCGCCAATGAGTTTCATATGAAAGTTAATCTCAGGGTGTGCAAATTATGGCTTGAAACATCTTGCAACTGAAAACAGGGATTTGTATCCCTTTGGTTCACAGTTTATGATCAAAAACTTTTATGTAGATGATGGAGTAATCAGTGTGGAGAATGCAGAAGAAGCCATTAAGGTTGCAGATGAGGCAAGGAAGCTCTGTGCTATGGGTGGCCTACGGCTCCACAAAGTTAGGGTGTATAAGAAAGCTTGGTATTGTTATTATGTGTTTATTATTTTTATGTTTATCTTTTCTGTTTATTATTTGACTGCATTTTGGTTTATATAAATCTTTTGTTATTATATGTGTGTATATATTGATATTGTGTTGTGTAAATGTATATATACTTACCTGTTTACTCTGTTATTAATGGTTTTAATTGTAAAGGGCCAGGGCTTGGCCTACAAAAAGGAGCCCCACAGAAAGATCTGGGTCAGTTTACCTGGCTAGCAAGCGTGCAAATGTGGTGCTGTGAGCGATCTTATTGTCTTTCTCGAAGTAGTTGCCGTGTATATATATATATATATATATATATATATATATATATATATATATATATATATATATATATATATATATATATATATATATATATATATATATATTCTTTTCTTTGTTCTTTTGCACAGTTTTTTTGTTTCTTTGTTACTTTTGTATATAGCGTTGGGTCTGTTTTCACTTCTCGAGCACTGTAAAATAAACAAACCTATTTTATTTTTCTGCACACTATTTTATTTCATGCCAGACACTTGGCAGCGTTTCTGCTCACACAACTGAGCCACGTTTGCCCTGATTGAGGTCACAGTTGAAACCCTAAGTACAGCTTCAAGATGGGCATCACTAAGCCTGGACCTGTTCTTGCATTTATTGAAGTTCATAGTTGAGAAAAGTTTCTCACAGAGATATGTGCTTCCAAAAAGGCACATTACCCGACTGAACACTTTGGACAGCTCTGGGAAGCATGGAAGTAATTCTTTCAGAAACTGTCCCGTCTTGTCTGCTTTTCCCTGTGCCTCTCTGAATTTATTTTTAGCTCACTGTTGCACTGCAATTCAATAAGTTCCATTTTTCCAGTTACTACAAACTTGGGACACTCTCCACATCAGCTGAGAAGGGATCTGCGAACAGCTGGAAAGTGTCACGGTGTGCCTTGAAGTCAGTAAAACGCTGATCAAATTCCTGCAGTAGGTTTTCAATAGCGGAGGCATATTCATCAGCACTGAATGATGTGCCCTCCTCCACAAGAGATCTGCATGTTGTGAAATGACTGAGGTTTTTTGCAGAAAGCTGAGTTTTCCACAATCTCAGTTTTGTGGAGAAGGCTTTCACACTTTCATATGCTGCTGTGATAAGCTGACCAGGACCCTGGAGCTTTAGGTTAAGGATGTTCAGCTCCTGTATTATGTCCACTAGTAATGCAAGAGCCATGACCCATTTAGTATTATCAAATTCAGGAACATCCATTCTGCCATCTTCCATGAATCTCTTCACCTGCGCTCTTCAGGACATTCCCCCTGCTGAGCCAGCGCACCTCAGTGAAGTAAAGTACATCGCCATATGTTGACTCAATTTCTTCTAAAAAGGCCGAAATTGGTGGTGCTGTAAACTCCTTGACCTGATATAATTGATACATTTAAGGACAACAGACATGACATGCTCATATTTCAAGCATTTGCTGCACAGTGCCTGTTGGTGTATAATGCAGTGCAGAACAGCTGCTGCATCTGCATTTTCCTCATCTAGCTTTCTTGGTACCAGCGCTACCAGTCAATTTTTATTGCCTGTCATAGACGGGGCACCATCATTGGTAATGCCTACCAGTCTGTTCCAAACCAGCATGCTCAATTGCGTTGCACAGCTGCTGAAATATATCTTTGTCTGTAGTACGGCCGTGCATTGGACACAAACTCAGCAACTCCTCCGTCACTTCAAATTGGTCATTAATACCCCTGATGAAAATGGCTAGCTGTGCAATGTCTGTTTTGTCTGTGCTTTCGTCAAGCGCCACGGAGTATGCAGTGAAATCTCTAGCTTTGGCAACTGGTCATAAATGTCACTTGACAACTCGCTTATCTGCTCTGCCGCTGTGTTTGCTGATAGAGGGAGATTGTTGAACAAGCTCTTCTTTTCTGGACATAAAATATCAGTGACTTTCAGCATGCAGTCCTTCATAAACTGCCCTTCAGTGAATGGCTTTCCTGCTTCTGCAATCAACTCACCACATAACGTGCTTCAACGGCAGCATCAGCATCCTTTTTGGCATTATGGAAAAGGCTTTGCTGGGACTTTAGCTCTCTCTGCAACTGCGTGGCTCTTTTTTTCCTCTCGTCTTCTTGGTACTTGTCATACTGTTTGCCATGTTTAGTCGAGTAATGATGCTTGAGATTGTATTCCTTTAGAACGGCGATCAGACAGGTAGCATTACCATTAAACTCCACAAAAAATACTGCAGTTTCCATCTTTCTTGAAACTGTCTGTGTTCACCATCCACTTTCCTTTTTGCTTTAGAAAGAGACATTTTCGTTTTCGTTTGCAGCCAAACAACAAACTCTCCTCTCATCAAATCTGCCAGTATGCACTGTATTTTTTATAAAACCGCATTTTGTTTCAGTTTAGGTATGAAGCAACTAGAAAAACTAATTTAAAATAATAATAATTTTTTTAAATATTGCAGGCCGCATTATGATATAATTTTTTTTACATCAGTTGCGTGCCGGAGGGAGGAGGGGCGCCGTAAATGGCCCGCGGGCCGGCAGTTTGAGACCCCTGGTCTAGATACTGGAGGTTTTAAATCACCTCTATAAACAGAACTACGATGTTCATTAATACGAATGTGAAATTGTCTGTTTGTCTTACCAATGTATTGTAGCCCACATGGACAAGTCAGGAGTTGAACAACATTACCAGAACTGCAAGTAATAAAGCAAGTTATTCCATGTTTTCTTTTCGTAGCAAAACTAACAAACCAATCAGGCGTTTAAGAATTACAACAAGAAATATAGCTGCAAGCAGCAATGACGGGGCCCAAACCCCGGTGGCTTCAGGGTTGCCATCCGTCCCATGAAATTGTCCCGTATTTACAGGCAAATTGATGCATCCCATATCAAATCAACACGGGGTGCAATTTGTCCCGTACTTTACATATGTCCACACATAGTTGAATAAACAAAAGGATTTTACAGTGTGGAGAATACTAATAGCAAATATAAAGAAATCAATTTAACAACAATTAGAAGGGAAGCTTATTTATGCGTGATTGCATTTTAATGGCTTTGTTTCCATAGTGATTAAGTCTGTAACACATGCTGTAAACCTGCATGTTTTTTTAAAAAAAACATGTCTGCCATTTGAACACAAGAGGCTCTCTAGATATAGGGCTGAATATAAAAAAATTGAATCAATGGGTCTGTCCAGTAACTAATGATCCTAATAAACCTAAGGCGAACTGCACACTTTACAGAGAAGCATTTCAGTTGCTCAGACTGTCTGACTTAAAGCAGCATGCGTTGACAGACATATACATGCTTCTATAAGCATAGGTCTATTGTTTTTTTTTGTTTTTTTATTGATAATATATGAATATAACATTCCATACATTATCAGAGCTTGACAGACATAATTATTATAATTTTACATTTACATTTACATTTATGCATTTGGCTTTTATCCAAAGCGACTTACATTGCATTCAAGGTACACATTTGACATTTTTGTCAGTTCTTGCTTTCCCTGGGAATCAAACCCATGACCTTGGCGTTGCTAGCGCCATGCTCTACTGTTTGAGCTACAGGAAAGCTTTTAGACATTAGACAGATTAATTGATATATTAAAGTCTAATTAATGTTATTCTTAATTTATCAATTAGCTAGGCTATATAAATCATATGAAATAAATAAAAGCTGAACTTATTCCGTTTGCACCATGAATCGTTATTTCCTGTCTATCACTGCCAGCTTCTTGAATCCATGCTGTATAAAGTGCTATACAAACAAAGCAACCTGACTTGATAGGTTAAAGCACAGTATGTTGCAGTGACAAGCAAGCAAAAATTCATCCTGCAATCTAAAGTAATTCTTAGTAACAACCATTTGTACCATTTCAACCAATAAATCAGAAAGGTAACCAGAAAAAAAATCAGAAAAAAAACTCTTGTTTTTGTTTTGTTTTTTTAGAGTCTGTAAACTCATAAAAACTAGGAATCTTGGTAGTGATTGGATTAGCCTTTGGCTTGACTGTTATTTAAAAGATAATAATGTGTTACTATTGTAAACAAACCATGTTGCATTTCGCTAGTCTCATAGCTATCTTCTAAAAATCAGTATCCCTGTAAATAATGTTAGGAAAAGCCCTGCCTGCACATTGATGGGACTGGTTATGACGTTTTGTGACATAGGTGGTTTGAAATCAAGTTAAGACTATTGTACACTGCCGTTTTAAGAAGAATATACTCTGCAATGGTGTTGACTGAAGAATTTGCACATGGCTTGTCTTAAAGCATATTAAAAACACCACATAGACATAAACAACATTAAAAACTTGATTTTCACCCCAGGTGGTTTTTAATATTACATTAAAAAATACTAAATTGCTAATTCAACATTACAAATGTGAAATTGCTAATATTGTAATAACTAGGGATGGCTGACGCAAAACTGACGTTTTAGTCCTTTGCCTAGATCCCGAAGCGCAATATTTCGAACTGTGATTCGAAACACCCATGTCACGTGACTATGGCTAAATGAAGCTTCAAGTGTTTCATCAGGTGGCGCCTGTCGAAACTGCATTTGATTGAAAGGGGCAGGAACAAACCACACAGTCACACATCTGAACCTAATTCCACACAGTTTAAAAGTGAAGTTAATCCATCTTCACCTGCAGTGATTTTCCCTCATTTGTATGTACTTGCTAAAAATTATTTGTGCATACCAGCAACAACTGTCCCTTGTGAGAGGATTTTTACAAAGGCTGGAGAAATTATATGTAAAAAAAAAAAAAAAAAAAAAGAAGTCGGCTAAGTCCTTCAACAGCAGAGCAAATAATATTTTTGAATAAAAATGCTATGTAACAAATGTGACACATTGTGTGGGTTTTATTTATTGTATTAATGTTTATTTTTCAAGACCAAAAAAAAAACTATAGTTCTTCACAATGAGGAGGCTACAGGTTACAAAACCAAGATCATGTAGCTGTCAGACAGATGTTACAAACTTTTTTTTTTCTCCATGGATCATTGTCAAGGTTAATTTCAGATCAACACATGCAAGTGACCACTAGGTGTCGCCATAGAGACAGGTGTCAGATTGATTCGAAGCTCCGTAACAATATGGCACATTTGCTTCAACTGTTTCAGTGCTTCACAAAGCCTCTGTCTGCCCATCACTAGTAATAACAGTCCACTGAAGGCGAGATGAATTTGAACCCATACAGTTTATTGAAAAAAAATCCAAAGTGAGCAAAACAAAGACTTGAGTAGACATGAGCACCAATATAAACAACTCACCAACAGTAGGATGACAGAAGCAAAACTAGACAAGAGACAATGGTAACATGAGGGCTATATAAACACAAAGACTAATGATTTAACAAGACACACCTGAAAGCAATGAACAAATGACAAACAGACCTGACCAAAACAACCAATCAGAATATGACACATATTTCCCCCTCAGGCAGCTCCAGATGCGCCTAGCTAAACCCCCAATACAGTTCAGGAGGGTGGTGGATTGGAGGAGGTCCAATGAAGTGGAAGAGGGCCTGGATCATGGCCTGGACCATGAAGCAGTGGGGGACCTGGGACGTGGAGCAGTGACAGACCTTTCATGGTCAAGTCAGAGCAGACAAAGACAGACTCCATGGCATGGTGCACAGTTAGTTTGTAACCGACCACTGTGGACGTGACATGATGGGCAGAGAGTTCATTAACTGCCTCCGTGGTCGTAGCATGGGGCTTAGACAGTTCACAGGTGGTCACCAACTACATCTGGAGGAGCAAAACACATCTAAATGTGCAGGAGAAGGGACAATTTAAGTAGCGAACACAAACAAGGTAATTGACTTAACACAGCTGACACATTAACTAATAATGATGGTAACCAAGAAGACAGATGAGTGGCAGGAATATAAAATATTTTAAAATATATATATATATTTTTTTTTTTTGCTGTCTGCAAATAGCAATTAAATCAATTATTGCTTTGACACCATACTTGTTGCATTATATTGTGTCTAATACTGTACAAATGTGTCTCTTTCCTGTACACGCGCTTAGAAAATGTGCTGCACGTAACGGAGCACTCTGATGTGCTTCTTTTTTTATGTTACTCCAGTCACTGAGTGGCTTAAGAATTATGTCGCCGGATGAGAAAAGTATGCAGGCCACACAGAGCAGGCCATCCTGTGATATGCTGAATCTCAATGTTGGATATAAATTCTTGTTGAAAAACGAATCAGGGATCTTGCTTTGTTTCCCAAAAATGGATCTTGATGGAGCGAACCAGTCTCTGGGTGGTCTGAATCTACTTTAGAGCGCACTGAGTTTAACATAATCAGTGGCTGATTTAAGCTCAACTGCTTTAAATTTGCCAATATCTGATAATGTCTGTAGAAGAATAATGTGACTAGTGACAGACAGGTGCACCTGTCAGAGGAGATCTGGCTTCTGAATTCAAATTGCAAGCTCTTGTTTCAATTTGTTTCTCGATTTGATTAAATAAATAAATATAGATTTAATACAAAATCCAATATTCATAAAAATTAACAATGAACATCAGTTTACAAATGGTGAACTGATAAAAATAGTTTATTGTAGAGGTTTGTGGCTCTTAATATATTTTTATTTTAGGTACACTTGGCTACATTACAACAGAACTCTATATAAACTCTACAAACTTACAGTTAACAATAATGTAATCTGGAGTCACATTCACACAATAGATAGTACTATGTTTTTTTTTTTTAACATACCCAAGCCTCAAGTTGTCCTGCACGGCAGATTTGAGTCCCCAAGGAGCTGTGCATGCAATGGTGCAATAATAGAGAGGGTAGCGGAGTTCTACCAAGACATCACCAGAGTTACACTCTTCATCGGCTGAAGAGCTTTCACAATGTCCTCTGCCACAGTTATATCTTCTTTTGTCAGAGTGCAAAGATTATTTTCGCTCCGACGGACTTCAGGAGAAAGAAGTGCAGCTGAGATTGCCAGTTGCTGTTCCAAAAATCTATTGAGCATGTCCAGCATGCTGTTCCACCTGGTCACCACGTCAATTTTAGGTTTGTGACATGGCAAGTTCAGTAGCATTTGTTACTCTTTGAAAACATTGTTAGCGTTAACGCTCCTGTGAAAAATCTTTGAAAACATTGTTAGCGTTAGCACTCCTGTGAAAGAATGTCACTATGTGCTTAACTCGACCAAGCAACCGAGAGATGGCTGGAAGTTTCAGCGCTGCTTGCACACTATATCTGGTGATGTAAGCTAAGCAGATTGCTAGGGTTGATGGTCACAATGACCAGGTCTTTCTTAGTGAGCCCCCAAATCTTCCAACACCTCTGAAAGCAATGCACATATATTTGCCCCTGTGTGACTAGCCTGCATAGCTCTGGTCAGCAACACATTTGAAATGAGAACCAAGTCATCATGCAAATTGCGGCAAGTAATTGTGACATAGGTGACTTGATTAATTGACGTCCCACCATCGCACGTGATGGCCACTCAGTCTACTGACTATTGGTAATTTTTCTTTTCACTTAATTTTACAGTCTCGGGATAATCTCTTTGCTAGGAATAGAATAACGAGGCTCCAGCACATTCAACATGTAACAATTTTGATGCTGTATGGCCTTATATCTTTGTAAATAAAAATTGCAATTGACTCAGTGATGTTTTGTGCACAAGGTGAATTGTGAAGAATTTAGCTTTTAAATGCATTTAAAATGTTTGGTTATCCTTTTGGCTGTGGGGATGTTGAAACCTGCACGTCTGGGTGATATCTTGTCAAATGGTGCCACAGATTTATAGTATTACTACAGCATTTCATCTCAGCATTGCAAATCATGCATATTGCTTTATTCAACAGTATCTTCATCATTGTGCTTACCAAATCTAAAATGCTTCCATACCTCTGCTTTTTTATGTGAAGGTGGGTTTAACGTAGACTGAGCACCCCTATCCGCCATGTTGAGCACTGAATGAATGACAGGCTCCTTGTAACATTGCACTAAGTAAATAAGAAGATGAAATCTAGTGGAGAAAACTAGTAATAAGATTCACGTTAATCAGATCTTATGTTCAATGTATGTGGAAATAAATATGGACAAAATCGATTCACGGCTTTTGAGAATCAATATCGAATTGATCCCATTTAAAAAAAAAAAAAAAAAAAAAAAAACATTAAACGAAAAATTGATTTTTATGCCCAGCCCTAATCGACAGCTGTACATAATCATAAAAATGCCTCTATGTGCACATGTGGAAGATAAACAGCACTATTCTGTCCCTGCTGCAAATAGCCCTTACAAAAAATAACCATGGTTTTATTATAGTAAAAGTGTAGTAACCATGGTTTTTTGGCTAATTGATTACCATTTATATAACCACAGTTTTACCACAAATACCATGGTTAAACTATGGTTAGAGTAGGAAAACCATGGTTAATTTGTGGTTACCATGGTTTAACTACAATAACCATGTTTTTTTGGTTTTATTTGTAGTAAAACCATGGTTCATTTTCGTAAGGGAGGTTGCACCTCGACAGATAGCTAAAAAGGACGAGGGTTGAAGAAAAAGTCGAAACCAAAGAAGTTGCTTTTCTGTGTTTTACTTTGAAATCTTCAGTCCCACAACGTCAATTTTGTGAAACTATAATTCAAACACAAAACGTACATTAAGTATTAAGTATGAATAAAAGTACATTTTAATAAACAAAAACAATCTAGCCTTAATATATGAAAAAGATAACGATAATCATCTTAGATAAATGTACAGCAAATGGGTTGTCAAATGCCATGAAATACTCCTATTTTAACATAGATGATATTAAATTAACAAACTTACAGACGATGGCCTCTTTGGCATGAAATAGCAGAAGAATATAACTTTTATCCGAGAGACATCTGCTGCTGCATCACTACTGTTGTGAAGTGAAAACTAAGATGGCCACCACGACCTCTAACCTAAGTCACATGATGCATCCTAACCGATGAAATACAATCTAAATTAAATGACTACATAAATAATAAGAACAAGCACACTCATTGTTGGAATCGTCTTGACATTGGCTAAAAATTTAGAAAAATCTGTCACCAAATGCGATGGCACTGCTTGGATATTAAAAGTAAAACTACCGCCCTGTTTTGAAAAATAAACTTTGGAGGCCGGCTCATTTGTTTGTGAGAGTCTAATGTAAACAACAATATACAGTTTTACAACATAAACTGGTCGGATAATTTCTTGAAGAACGATAATGGAGAGCAGATCGTTCAGGCGAAATCTGATGTAAACAATGGAAAATATATCAATATTTCACAGATTTAATGCTTTTGTGGACAAAAAGTGCTGTTGGATGTTTTTCAATGGATGCTTGTCATGGACGTTTTACCCAAGTGCGACGGATTGGATTGCTCTCGTGAGTGCCATTATGGCTCGTTTTGATTTTGCATGTTGTCATTTGCCCAAAAACATTACATTCTGTTAGCACTTAAAATTACCCTAAAAAATGCTAAAGTGTACTTTTTCTCAAGGGTAGGCAGAGTCTTAAAAGTTAAGCCTGATCAGTACCTGATGGGAGACCTGGTAAGGTCAGTATCAGGTGGCTGCTGGAAGCGGTGTTAGTGCTCACCCTGTGGTCTGTAGGTCCTAATGCTCAATTATATTTATTTGAACGCTATACTATAGGTGTTTTAAGATTTCTGAGGTCATTAAAAATTCTAGCGGTTGAAAACTTAGTTTCAAGTAAGGTTGTAAAAAACATACAACTTAAAGATATTCTAACTCAGCCATGATTGTAACGGGGAAAAAGTTATAGAAGTAAAATGTTAACTATTTCACTATTGCATACCAATTATTATGAGTTGTCATGAGACTGTCTCCCTACTTAAAAACATCCTACACTAAATAACACAAACCCATACGTTAAAGTAGCATATGTAATACAATATTAATACTGACAAATGCAAATCATTTGCATTTAAGTATTCTTTCCAATTTATATTTGTTTAGTACATACAACGGAATTGTGGCTTCTTCTTTCTTGTCAAGAAGAAGGAAGTTCTCATTCTAGAGCATATATACTTTTCTTTGTTTCTAAAGAGAAGAGTTGTCTACAAGAATTTTACAAGTGTATGGTCCTAATTGGTCAATATTTATTTTATCAACTTGAGTAAATTATAATAAATGAACCCAGAGCCAAAAGAATTGGACTAAAAGCAAATTTTAGCTCTGTGAGTTTCAGGAAACTCATGGTGATTCATCATTTATGGCTTAAATTGTAAAAAGATTCAATGTTTCTTTCGGAATTTACAGAGCATGAGCAAGTAGATTGGATACTTTCTATGATTTACTTTTTTTATTTTTAGTTTCATTATGTAGTTTTGTCACTGTCTCACTGCTGGCTTCCGTCAAATCTGTATTATGATATGCCAACATGCTATTGAGACCAGCACAATGCCCTCTGTCATATACCTACCATCAGGCAGCACTGGAAAAGAAATACAAATGGTTATACAGAAAATATAAGGAATCAGAAACAAAATGTGATTGTGATACAATTAAATTAATGAGGGCTGACTATTTCAAGATAAGCCGGCATTTCTGTTTTATAACAATGCATACTCACAATATATTTGACTTTTGACTCATTCATCTGATCTCTATATAGTTTTAAGAATTTCAGTTTAGGAATTTATATGTTAAAGTTTAATGTTATTAAATCGCAATTCATTGATTAAAAGTTCTAATTGTTTTAAGCCAAATCAATAGTGTGCTTATTAAATTATAAACGTACTGTATATCAATTTATAAACGATTCCGATTCCGACCCCGACTCCTGGCTCCAGAATCGATGGAGTCGATTCCACACTGTTGTTTTCGATTCTTGTTTTTTTAATGAAATTGATGGAGGAACCTAGTCCTGGAGTGACTGCAGGATATAAGGATATAGAAAGTATCCATCTCTGAAACTTTATTTGTAAAATGAAGATACATTTCAATAACTCTGAAATGGCCCATAGCCAAGCAGTCAGTATTGACAGTAATCTGTTCCAATGGCATATAGGAACCGTCAGATTGACAGTGCTCCTAATTGTGTTGGGGTAGCAATCATATTTTAGGTTGGCTGTGACACCCTTTACACACACCCCTGCTAAAATGTAGTGCCAGATATGCATCCCCTCCAGCTGATGGCACCCTGGGCGACCGCCTAGTTTGCCTATGCCTAAAAACGGCCCAGCAGCCCACCTTAACTCAGTACTTAGTTGAAACACCTTTGGCAGCATTACAGCCTCAAGTCTTTTTGGTATGATGCAACAAGCTTTGCTCCTCCATGAACTGCCACCTTAACGTGGTGGAGGGGTTTGAGTACCCGAATGACCATAGGAGCTACGTTGTCCGGGGCTATATGCCCCTGGTAGGGTCTCCCAACAGGTGCTAGGTGACGGGTCAGACTAAGAGCAGTTCAAAAACCCTTATGATGACAAAAAAAAAGGAGGACCGTGACGTCGCCCGGTACGGCACAGCCGGGGCCCCACCCTGGAGCCAGGCCTGGGGTTGGGGCCTTCCCCCACGGGGTCCGGCCGGGCTCAGCCCAAAGGAGCGACGTGGGGACACCTTCCCGTGGGCCCACCACTCACGGGGGGGGGGGGGGGCGGGGGGGGGGGGGGGGGGGACCGTAAGGGGCCGGTGCAAAGCGAATCGGGCAGCAGTCGAAGGCGGGGGCCTAGACGACCCGATCCCTGGACACGGAAACTGGCTCTTGGGACATGGAATGTCACCTCGCTGGTGGGGAAAGAGCCTGAGACTGTGCGTGAGGTTGAGAGGTTCCGACTAGAGATAGTCGGAATCACCTCCACGCACGGCTTGGGCTCTGGAACCACACTCCTCGAGAGGGGATGGACTCTTCACCACTCTGGAGTTGCCCATGGTGAGAGGCGGCGGGCTGGTGTGGGTTTGCTTATAGCCCCCCAGCTCTGCCGCCATGTGTTGGAATTTACCCCGGTGAACGAGAGGGTCGTTTCCCTGCGCCTTCGGCTCGGGGATAGGTCTCTCACTGTTGTGTGTGCCTACGGGCCGAACAGCAGTGCAGAGTACCCAACCTTCTTGGTGTCCCTGGGAGGGGTGCTGGAGAGTGCTCCGACTGGGGACTCCGTCGTTCTACTGGGGGACTTCAACGCCCACGTGGGCAATGACAGTGAAACCTGGAGGGGCGTGATTGGGAGGAACGGCCCCCCTGATCTGAACCCGAGTGGTGTTCAGTTATTGGACTTCTGTGCTAGTTACAGTTTGTCCATAACGAACACCATTGTGGCGAGCAGCGAGGCCGAGGGACCGTGAGGGCGGGACGAGGCGGCGCTCATCAGGGATGATGAGCGCCAGTTGTGAGTCGCAGCGATCTCGGCCCTCGCGGAGGAGTGAGGGACTATAAAGGAGGAGCGACGACAGTGAGGGACGAGAGAGGACCAGGCCTGGATTTTGTGTTGTGTTTTATTTATGTTTTGGTATATGTTCGCTGCAGTCGACCGTGAGGGGCTGCAGCTTTTTATTTTCATTTTGTATTTGTTTGTGTATAGGCGGCAGTCGGCCGCGAGGGGCTGTCGCCGACATTTTATTTTGTGTTTCATTTTGATTAAACTTCTTTAATGTTCGCCGGTTCCCGCCTCCTTCTTCCCGTACAAACAAACTTTACTACAGTGGTGCCGAAACCCGGGAGGAAGGAGGGACACGCTGTCGGGGAGCCCTCGCAGCTGAGGGGGATCGCGGTGCCGCGGAGTTCGGGCAGCGCGGAGGAGAGAAGTCCGCGAGCGGCTGCCCGAAGCGGTGGTGCTGGAGCGGATGAAGGTCGGTGGGACGGAGAGCTCGCTGCCGTGCCCTGGGTCGAGGTGAGGTGGCTGCCATCCTAGAGGGAGCGCGGAGGAGTCACCGGCGTTCGCCGTGGGCCGGAGCCTGTATCCCTCCACCGTGTAGGGGAGGGGCAGGGAGCGCGCGGGACTCGCTGCCGGCTGCCCTCGACAGGAGGAGCCACCGCCGGCCGCCAGGGGGCTGAGGAGCGTCGAGCCGTCCACCGGCCATCCAGTACCACCGCATGGCACCGCGAGGAAGAGCCTCTCGGCTGGCTGAGGACCAAGCGGCAGTGTGTCTGGGAACCGGACCAGAATTTTTTTTTTTTTTTCTCCTCTCTCCACTCTCTCGTCTCTGTCGCTCCTCATGCTCCCCGCTCCGTTCTCTCACCTCGCTGTTCTTACCCCCAAGTCCCGCGGCCGCCGTGATCGGTCCCCCCGGGGAGGGGGGGGGGGGGGGAGTAGAGCGCAGTCTCGGGAGTACCCCCCGGCCTGCGAAGGGCGTTGGGGGTATGTGGCGAGCAGCGAGGCCGAGGGACCGTGAGGGCGGGACGAGGCGGCGCTCATCAGGGATGATGAGCGCCAGCTGTGAGTCGCAGCGATCTCGGCCCTCGCGGAGGAGTGAGGGACTATAAAGGAGGAGCGACAACAGTGAGGGACGAGAGAGGACCAGGCCTGGATTTTGTGTTGTGTTTTATTTATGTTTTGGTATATGTTCGCTGCAGTCGACCGTGAGGGGCTGCAGCTTTTTATTTTCATTTTGTATTTGTTTGTGTATAGGCGGCAGTCGGCCGCGAGGGGCTGTCGCTGACATTTTATTTTGTGTTTCATTTTGATTAAACTTGTTTAATGTTCGCCGGTTCCTGCCTCCTTCTTCCCGTACAAACAAACTTTACTACAACCATGTTCAAGCATAAGGGTGTCCATCAGTGCACATGGCACCAGGACACCCTAGGTCGTAGGTCAATGATCGACTTTGTGGTCGTTTCATCTGACCTGCGGCCGTATGTCTTGGACACTCGGGTGAAGAGAGGGGCGGAGCTGTCAACTGATCACCACCTGGTAGTGAGTTGGATCCGATGGCGGGGGAGGAAGCTGGATAGACTCGGTAGACCCAAACGTACTGTGAGGGTCTGCTGGGAACGTTTGGCCGAGTCTCCTGTCAGAGAGATCTTCAACTCCTGCCTCCGGCAGAGCTTCAACCGGATCCCGAGGGAGGCTGGAGATATTGAGTCCGAGTGGACCATGTTCTCCACCTCCATTGTCAAAGCGGCTACTCGGAGCTGTGGACGCAAGGTCTCTGGTGCCTGTCGAGGCGGCAATCCCCAAACCCGGTGGTGGACACCGGAAGTAAGGGATGCCGTCAAGCTGAAGAAGGAGTCCTATCGGGCCTGGCTGGCTTGTGGGACTCCTGAGGCAGCTGACAGGTACCAGCAGGCTAAACGGACTGCAGCCCGGGTGGTTGTGGAGGCAAAAACTCGGGCCTGGGAGGAGTTCGGTGAGGCCATGGAAAAGGACTATCGGCTGGCCTCGAAGAGATTCTGGCAAACCGCCCGGCGCCTCAGGAGGGGGAAGCAGTGCCCTACCAACGCTGTTTACAGTGGCGATGGGCGGCTGTTGACCTCAACTGGGGATGTTGTCAGACGGTGGAAGGAATGCTTCGAGGATCTCCTCAATCCCACCGTCACGTCTTCCATTGAGGAAGCAGAGGCTGGGGGCTCAGAGGAGGACTCGTCCATCACCCAAGCTGAAGTCACCAAGGTGGTCAAGAAGCTCCTCGGTGGCAAGGCACCGGGGGTGGATGAGATCCGCCCTGAGTACCTCAAGTCTCTGGATGTTGTGGGGCTGTCTTGGCTGACACGCCTCTGCAGCATCGCGTGGCGGTCAGGGACAGTGCCTCTGGGATGGCAGACCGGGGTGGTGGTCCCTCTTTTTAAGAAGGGGGACCGGAGGGTGTGTTCCAACTATAGGGGGAATCACACTTCTCAGCCTCCCCGGGAAAGTCTATGCCAGGGTCCTGGAGAGGAGAATTCGGCCGATAGTGGAACCTCGGATTCAGGAGGAACAGTGTGGTTTTCGTCCTGGTCGTGGAACACTGGAGCAGCTCTATACCCTCTACAGGGTGCTGGAGGGTTCATGGGAGTTTGCCCAACCAGTCCACATTTGTTTTGTGGATTTGGAGAAGGCATTCGACTGTGTCCCTCGCGGCGCCCTGTGCTTCTTTTTCCAGCTTATTAATGGTCATACACTCAAAAATGTCTCAATGCCCATCTTGGTGAGTTTTAACGTAAACACAGTCGTAACCAGCTCACAGGAACAGTGTTTGGATATGCATGCGTCAGGTCTTAAAGGGACAGAAGTTATTTATTATTCAAACTACAAAAAGACAAACGATCACTTACGAGCACACATATTCTGAATGCTTTCGGCAGAATTCAAATGAGCCACTTTAATCTAGATTAATTTTGGAATTAATCTAGATAAAAAATTTTTTATCTATGCCCACCACTAATATTTATGTATTTTCCTATAGGAAACCTGAACAGGATTTCATTTAGAATTTCTATCATATTTTGGAACCATTCTTATAGGATTCCGTTAGAAGTGGTCTTATAGGATATCTTGTCTTTTCCTATAAGATTTTCATCTGATTCCTATTGGATTCTGTGGGAATTGTGTTATAAGACAATACATACATATCCTGTAGGATAATTTCTATAGGATTTTAAAGGGATTGGGTCTCCGCACACACACACACACACACACACACAAAACCTACCCATCACAAAAAAGCATTCTGCATTTAAAAAATGTTAACAAATAATTTTTTTGTATGTTTTAAAGCTATTTTTATAATGAGGACACAGGAAATGTCCTCATAAACCACGTTTATGTCGTAATACCAGTGTAATGTGTCATTATACACATTTGTGTCCTCATAAATCACATAAACAAGCACACATACACACACAATGTTACTCTAAAAAAATGTAAGGGATAGTTCAAGCTGAAATGAAAATAAAGTAATCTTTTACTCACCCTGCTGATGCTCTGTGTCCTTCTATCTTTTTTGAAATTTTGAAAAACGTCCTGCACGTGCTCCTTCCTATAATGGCAGTAAATGGTGACCAGGCTAAAACTTTACAAAAAGGATACAAAAGTATCACGCAATGATACAGGGAGACGCGAGCCATATATGGAAAGTGTTCAGGAGACATACTATAAAGTTTTGCGAGAAAGAAACCATATTATTCAGTCAAAATACTGAGCTCGGCCGTAACTCTGTGCACATTCCTGAGTGTGTGCGCAAGCTGTCAGTGCTCACGCAATGTTGACAATGAGCTGTAGCGAGGTGTGTGCTTAAATGGATGAGATAATGCAGACGAGGTGCAGCTGTGCGTGATCATGAAGTGCATGCAGGTGAGAGCCAGGTAGGATGCTGGGAAGTGTATTGCAGAAGTGACAGGTGACTGAGCTAGCTGGTAAACTTAGCACTAATTCAACATTGTTTAAATGCCCCAGCCTACCTGAATATTGTTGCTGACTACGTCCTTCCCTTTATGACCACAGTGTACCCTCTAGCAGGATAACAGCCATGTCACAACACTCAAATCTTCTCTTACTAGTTTCTGGCACTTACTAGAACATGGCAATGAGTTCACTGTACTCAAATGGCCTCCACAGTCACCAGATCTCAATCCAATAGAGCACCTTTGGAATGTGGTGGAACTAAGATTTGCATAATGGATGTGCAGCCGGCAAATCTGCAGCAGATGAGTGATGCTATCATGTCAATATGGACCAAAATCTCTGAGGATTGTTTCCAGCACCTTGTTGAATCTATGCCACAAAATAAGTCAGTTCTGAAGGCAAAATGGAGTTCAACACAGTACTAGCAAGGTGTACCAACAGCAAAAAAAGTATATCTGCACATAAACGTAGCGTAATATACAATCGTAAAAATGTAGCGGGATATTCTGTGATATTGGCTGCTCAATGTCGACTTTTGTGATTGGCCAATACCATTGCTCCTCATAACCACTGAAAACGGGAAAAAAAATCTAACCCAAGATCGGGCCTCGCTCTACATTATCCCGCTTATTACATGGCTACCCGCCAAATAAATCAATAATTTGACACAAAATATTGATTTAAAAAGGAGTTTATTGATTTAAACACGATTGTGCTTCTGCTAAAGAAAATAGTCAGTTCCGTCTCTACGGTAAAATAGGCTCTTCTGCTGCCTGTATCAGTGGCAGTGTCCATAGCACGAAAGTATTGTAATTTATTGATGTAACCTGCAGTTCATAACAGCCACGGGTAACAGGTGCCATGGACCGCTCATGTTTGCATCAGTGGCATAACTTTAACCTTGAAATTACGGACCCCGGTGCACAAATATCATAACTATCTATAATAGGCCTACTGTAATATATTGTATGTTATACTGTAATACATATATTCTAGAAATGTATTAAAAAGAAAGACTCTTTCAGCCTTACTCAAAGGCCGCAGAAACAGACTTGGGTTCGTTACGCACGTCAATCCATTCCCGGCGTTCTTATTTTGCTTCTTATTATGGGAGCAGGTTTGTTTGGATGGCGTTGATGGAACTCAATGGTGAGCGTGGGGTCCAGTATATCTCTGGCGTTGACCCATGAATGTTCCTCTGGGCCAAACCCCTCCCAATCGACTAGGTACTGAAGTGTGCTACCCCGACGCCTGGAGTCCAGCAGCTGGTGCACTCGATAGGCCTCCTCGCCTTCCACCAGGATGGGTAGGGGGCTCGGTTCCTGGGACCTCTCCTCTGCTCCCTCAGTGGGAGCCACAGCCGGTTTCAGTAGACTTGAAGCTTCAAAAACATAGTTGATGTCTAAAAATAATAATTTCATGACTCTATACATTACTTTGTGAAGACAGTGGCATAATACAGGGACATGTTACGTTGTCTTACGCTGGCGGTTTTAAGTATACAGCGACCCCTGGCGGTTCTAGTGTTAAACCAATTTCTTTCATTGTATTAACTCAAATTTTTAATTTCAATGAACTAAAAATTAAGGCAACCAGGTTACTTTTTTGTTTTGTTTAAGTTAAACCAACAATATTTATTTTACAGTGTACAAGTTAATTTCAACTCTCTATATTACAATTTACATTCAACTGACTTACAATTTTGAGTTGAATCTTGTATAACCTAAATTAAAAAGTTGAAATTGCTTAACTTATTTTGATTTTGAGTTAAATTAACTTAAAAACATATGTTGTCATAACTTATTGATCCTATAATTTTTTACAGTTTACACAATGTATGTTTAATTTTACAATTTACAATATAATAATAAAACATAATAAAATGTATAAAAAATAATAATTTAAAGGAAACATAATAAATTTTATGTTATTATAGATTATAAAGGTTTTTGTAATTAAATACAAACCCCCAAAAAACAACCCTTTCCAAACTAGAGTCCGTCTAGTGATTTTCGGCCATTTCCACCACTGAGTATCGTGTATCGCCGATCTCACAGGCTGGTGATAGGACGATATGAAAATGGAGCATATCACCCAACGCTATAATTTACACAACATCTACTCAGAAGACAACTATAAAACTGTGTATACTTTCACTTAATTAATATAACTGTATTTTAGACTTTAAAGTCCATCATCCATCCATCCTCCAAACCAGAGATGCTGGATCCTATCATCTCGGGCCACAGACAGGGGAATCACCCTGGACAGATGGCCAGTCCATCACAAGGCTAACATACAGATTTGCACCTATAGACAATTTAGTGCATCTAATCTACCTATGCTGCATGTATTTTGACTGTAGGGGAAACCAGAGCACCAGGGGAGTATTCCAGAAAGGAAGGTTAACTTACCGACACATATACCTTGAACTCTCAGTTGATTAACCCAAACCTTCTTACTCGAGGTATGCTGGTTCCAAAAACGAGTACAGCAGTAAGTTCAGAGAACTCAGAGTATGTTCCCGGTTAACACACAAGACATTCTCAACAGAGCGTTGAATCGACGATTCACCATGGAAACAGACGCCAAGAAAAAGTGTGTTGTTCTTCTTTTGTTTAATGGCGATTTACATTTACATTACATTTACATTTACGCATTTGGCAGACGCTTTTATCCAAAGCGACTTACATTGCATTCAAGGTACACATTTTACATTTTGTCAGTTCTTGCTTTCCCTGGGAATCGAACCCATGACCTTGGCGTTGCTGGCACCATGCTCTACTGTTTGAGCTACAGGAAAGCTTACACAACTACTTAATGCACATCGCCACCTATTTGGTGGTTGTGCAATCATTTTTTCAATGCCTTCATTTTTTAAATAATCTGTATTCGCTGAGAATAAGGATTATATTTTTAGTTTGATGCTAATTAATTGAATGCAGATCCATGTGTGAGATGACCAGTCATCACTTAGAGTGAACCTACTCCATTAATTAATTACAACACTGCTTCAGTATATGGACTGTGGGTATTCCCTGGACTAAGACGCTATGAAGCTAATTCTAACACAGTCATTCTGGGATATTTTTTTGTTATTTGAAACCAAAAAGGAAACAACTAAGAGGAAAACATCAGTGAACATCAGAAATTGTCTGGCTGTTGACATGTAACTTGTTACTTTGATTTCACAGTAAACTTTACTTGACCTGAATGGCTTCAAAACAAGAGGTTCAATAGAGTCTGACGGAGTGTGTAATTTCTTCAAAGCCTTACGGATGCTGTGCGGGCCTACAAAACAGAGGACAAAAACCCAATGAGTTACGCTTGAATTCCCACCCTCCACCAGAACCAGCCATCCACACTGATGTCCTGTAATGGCTTCTGAAGGACCTTGAATGCCCCAAATGCAGATATTAGAGCCTACATAAGTCTACATCAAGTCAAATCACATAAGCCCACGACAGAGGTCTTCTGTAAGAATTTGAAATAAAGTGGAACGTTAAAATATAAATTTAATAGGTTAAATTACTACTCAATTGACTCATAACACTATTAAAGACTTGACTTTATATTCACCAACAACTTGAGACAACTCTCTTATTAACCCTTAAATGCGTGAATGTTTCACCAATCATTATTAAATATTCAGGTCTTTACCCGGATCTATATCTAACGCGGATGGATCTCTACCTGTCATGATGATATAAAACTCTCCTGATATTAGAGTAACAATTACAGAAGAATAAAATAAACCATATCATGTTACCTTTTTGAACTTGGAAGTGTTCAGTTTGAGCAGATGTTTTATACCATCATCACTGTCCTCATCAGAGTTCATTTTCCAGTGCATTCAGCATCTGGCTCAAATTCGCAATTTCAAACATATTCTCAAAACTATCAGTTTCAACATCTTCAAAATCAATATTTAGATCTCTGACAGCTTCTTCACCAGATCCACAGTCAAGTGACAGTGACACTAATATTTGATTTCGTTCAGTACTTGCTCTGCAGTAAATAACTGAGCCATTTCAAGTTTTTCTGATGATACTTATTTATGAAACTTCATCACTGTATATCAGATATTGCCACCTTGTGGAATAAAGGTTATTTAGGACTTATTTAGTCATCAAAGATTAAATCATTGTTGTGCAGAAAAATATTTTTACACTATTACACACCTCGGGTCGTTAGCGACCCTAAACAATTTTTTTATAAAAAAAATAATAATGGGAAAACAATCACACTTTTATTACTTTTTTGTTTTGTTTTTGTTTATAATGAGTTGATTTAGGAATACTAAGAATGTTGATGTCTAACTTTAAAAAATGAATAAGGAGGAGGGTAGTGAATGACACCCCGGGTCACTTAAGACCTGAGGGAAGAAACAAGTGATACTTTCCATCTCTGTTTAATATCCTTCAAGTCAAGTCAAGTCACCTTTATTCATATAGCACTTTATACAGTGCAGATTGTTTCAAAGCAGCTTTACAATGATAAAAAGGAAATTGAAGATTCAGTGATGTAAATAGACTTTTGCTGCAAAGCATGTCTAAAACGACAGTAGTTTCATTGGAATGGCATATTATAAGCATTTTAGGATTGTCACGGTTCATGAATTCACTATCTCACTCTCGTACGTTTTCACGTAGGTGCGTGGTTGAATGGGTGTGTGTGTGTTTGCGGTTGAATGATTGTGTGGGTGTGTGATTGGGTGTGCTGACGATTGGGTACACCTGCAGCGGTATCAGCGATCCAGCTGCGATTGATCAGCGCACCCTATTTATTGTCTCTGTTTGTCATGTCATTTGTCAGAGCGTTGTTGGATGTTTCCCGTTTTGTTCCTGCCTGCCCTCCTGTTCCTCTACCCGCTGTTCTCCGTGTTCCCTGGTCTTCGTGTTTCACCTGTTCCTGTTGCTGCTCACCACCACCACCGTCATCACCACTTCACTTCACGGGAAGTCCGGGTTGTCCTCAGAGTCCCTGTGCTGCCAAGTGTCTGTTCCCTGGAGGATCTTCGCTGTGTCCAGACTCTACGTTTCAGCTTCTAAATAAATACTTTTTACTTGCAATTGAATCCGACTCTGTCTTACGTTTCCTAACGTTACAAGGATGAAACAATTATACATTTCTCCTTATAATAAATGTATATATAAACATAGCATATGACTTCACAGCATGCGGTCTGTACTAGGTATGAAGCATCTCAATGGAGATGAGATAATTACTACTTATTTCTTGGCCTCTCACTCCACAAAGGATGGAGAATTCTTAGTAGAATAACTCAAAGTCCACCTGAGAATCATGCAGTGTTGAAGGGTCGAAGAGGGCACCACTGCTTATGTGGGTGGGCATTTGACTACTTGACACCCAAATTCACACACCTATGTAGAAGACATTTGTGACAATAGAACCTATATTGAAGACTTATTGAAAGATGTGTTCTGTTAACATGTTGCAATTAAAACCAGCCTGTTAGTTCAGAGAATACAGCATTTGAGCAGAAAATTTAGTTTTAGATGGATGTCAAAACCATATAGCACCTTTTGTTTTGCTCATCTCTTCTTCTTATTTTATGTCTTAATTAGTCAACAGCAGTTCCCTTTCAGTCGGTCACGTTCAACGTATGTCGGAACTGACCGACAAATTGGGATCTGGTTTCAGAAACCAATCTACTTTGAGTGTGTTAAAAATGAGCCAATGGAGATTGGGATGCGATCCAAGCATTCCACGCTCCACCCCGCGGTATGGGTGTAAATATGGAAGTGGAATGCTTGATCATTGCTTTCTACTTCATGCCGAACAGTGTTATTGCTGTGTCTACGAAGAGTGTTTTGAGTGTGGGTGTGGCGGCGAGTCTCAGCGGGTGGCCGCTTCAACGGAGATCGAGAGCAGTTGTTGGTTCGTGTCACAGGGTGTTTTGGTGACGGTTCATGTGAATTGTTCATGTTTTTAGTTTATCATGTTCACGGTTATGTTTGAGTGTGTCATGTTCACTGTCTTGTTTCCTGGTCTTGTCATGTGACTCCCATGCCCTTGTGTGATCTTGTGTCTTGTCCTGTCATTGGTTCATTGGTTAATTGTCTGATCATCGTTCACAGGTGTCCCTTGTCATGTCATCAGTCCATGTGTATTTAAGCCCTCATGTTTGCCATGTGTCTTCGTCTGTTATTGAATGTGTAATCCGCTGTGTTGGTGAGTGTAAGTCAAGTCAAGTCAAGTCAAGTCAAGTCAAGTCAAGTCAAGTCAAGTCAAGTCAAGTCAAGTCAAGTCAAGTCAAGTCAAGTCAAGTCAAGTCAAGTCAAGTCAAGTGTTTTGATTTATGTTAAGATTTAAGTTATAATAAACTGCACTTGTGTTCAGCAACTTGCCTTCCAGTGGATCAATCGTTACAGAATAACAGACCGACAAAATGGACCCAGCAGTTTCTTTACTGCGTTTACGCCAAGAGAATCGTCCTCTAGAGGATTATGTGGAGGAGTTTTGTGGACTTTGTTGTTGTGTGGATTTTAATGACGTGGCGCAAAAAGACATTTTTAGATTTGGGCTGAATGATCCGATCCCTTCACAGATGCCAGGGGGGAAGATCCATTTTCCCCTGGACCAATATATAGACCAGGCCCTTTTGTTGTGCGGCTCGGCATTTACTGTGGGAATGGCGGAAGAGCCATGCCATTCCACAGTACCCACCACACCAGAGGGCCTTCATTCCCCCATCGTCATGTCTGGGTTCGTCCACATTCAGAGTCAAGCCATGTCTCCGATCCACAGCCAAGCCACAGCTTCATGTCTCCATGCTCCAGCCCACGTCCATGCTCCAGCACATGCTCCAGCCCACGTCCATGCTCCACTCCACGAGCCCGCAGTCCTGCCCAAGAATTTTTTTTTGGGGGGCAAGGGGTACATGGAGACCATGAAGGCCACGCCTCTGTGGCCCCCTGAACCGCCGTTGCAGCCATGGCCCCTTGAACTGCCATTGCAGCCATGGCCCCTTGAACTGCTGTTGCAGCCATGGCCCCTTGAACTGCCGTTACCGCCATGGCCCCTTGAACTGCCGTTACCGCCATGGCCTTCCATGGCTCCAGATCCGCCATGTCCGTCCACGCCTGAGGGTCCAGGTCCTCCCACACCACAGGGTCCAGGTCCACCCATACCTGAGGGTCCAGGTCCGCCCACGCCTGAGGGTCCAGGTCCACCCACGCCTGAGGGTCCAGGTCCCTCTGTGTCCACGCCTGGGCCACCATCCCTCCCCCAAGACCGCCCCCAAGACTTTGGTTAAGACTTTTTGGTGTTTTGATTATGTTTGGGTGTCTCGGGACTCATAGAGGGGGAGATCTGTCACTGGGTGTTTTGGTGACGGTTCATGTTCATTGTTCATGTTTTTAGTTTATCATGTTCACGGTTATGTTTGAGTGTGTCATGTTCACTGTCTTGTTTCCTGGTCTTGTCATGTGATTCCCATGCCCTCATGTGATCTTGTGTCTTGTCCTGTCATTGGTTCATTGTCTGATCATCATTCACAGGTGTCCCTTGTCTTGTCATTAGTCCATGTGTATTTAAGCCCTCATGTTTGCTATGTCTTTGTCTGTTATTGAATGTGTAAACCGCTGTGTTGGTGAGTGTATGGCAAGTCTTTGTTTTGATTTATGTTAAGATTTAAGTTATAATAAACTGCACTTGGGTTCAGCAACTTGCCTCGTCAGTGGACTTGTGTTACAATTCGCTGGGTGTTTCCGTTTTGAGTGCTCACACAGGCTTGCACTATTGTACTGTGTGTGCCGCGGTCATCTCCCTGAGTGCTTCAATATGCTAAAAAGAGCAGTTTCCTTTCTAAAAGAGCAACACGATTTGACCCTGCATCTTTTTCAAGATGTCATTCAAACCATGTGTTTCTGGGTGCGGTCGATTATGTCCCCGACAGGTGGCGACCTGAGGGTTACTGTGAGTGTATCCCCGACGGGTCAAATGGCTCCTCGGGTCCCTCCCCCTCTCTGCTGTGCCGGTGGAGCTTCCTGAAGAGCATGCTGGCCCCTCTCGGGGGGGTTCCAGTCGTTACTTTTGGGGCTTCCGCTGAGGATATAATGTTGGTTGCAGCATCGGGGGACGAGCTAATGGGCTCTGAGGATGAAGATTCAGCTGCGCTGCCCCCTTCGGGTGTGATAGCGTTGCCGAGTCCGACCCACAGATTACGGCTATGCTTTCCCGGGCGGCCGCGAGTGTCGGGCTCAAGTGGAACCCTCCACCGTGTCCCGAACCCTTGCGGTTGTACGATTGGTTTCTCGGGACGACCCGTGCTGGTTAGCGTCCCGCCCAAGTGCCTTTCTTCCTGGAAGTGCATCAAGAGATCAAGTCGTGGGCAGCGCCTTACAACGCTCGACTGACTCCTCCGTCCTCACTACCCTCGATGGTGGTGTGGCTAGGGGTTACATGGGAGTCCCCCCAGTCGAGCGGTCTGTGGCGATGCAGCTGTGTCCCAAGACCGCTGTGGACTGGCGGAGTGCCCCGGGTCTCCCCTCCCGGGCATGTAAGTTCTTGTCCGGTCTAACAGGCAAGGCTTACACTGCCTGTGGGGAAGCCGCATCATCTCTGCATGCCATGGTGCTCCTGCAGGAATTGCATGAGGGTAGTTCCGACCAGGGTGTTATGCAGGAACTGCGTGCGGCGACGGACCTCGCCGTCTGGGTGACGAAAGTCACTGCACGCTCCCTGGATCAGGAACCAAAGCAGCAGCCTCCACCTGGAAAGCAGGGTGCCAGACGCAAGGGCAGGCAAGCGGCCCTGCGACGGGCAGCCCAGGTAGAACAGGAGCTGCTCCGAGGTAGATGATGTCCGCATCCCTCCCCCACCCCCCGGAGGTGGACCGGGGGGCCCCGTCTGGTGTAACATCTCTGCCGCAGGCTCTCTGAAGTCCATCGGTACCCATATTTTCGATGATAGAGCAGTTTCCTATCTCCCTGGGCTCCAAGAGGGCTAGGTTGGCAGTGTGTGACGCCCCCGGGCCTTGCCGCTTCTTTCCTCCCCTCCCCTCCCCTTGCCAAGGGGCAGCAGTGTGGGAACCGAGAACACCCCCGGGCCTTCTCACTCGAACTCTGCCCCACCCTGGAATAATCAGACAACACTCCGGGCCTCCCAAGTCGGGTCTGTCTATTCCACCTCACTGCCCCACCCCGGGTACGTCTGTGGTGCTGTTGATCCCACTTGTTCGGTCTCTGGGGGCTTGGCTACAGCTCCCCAGGCGGTCTCATTGGCTCATCCGTAGCATCAGACTAGGCTACGTGATTTATTTCGCTCACCGGTCTCCCAAGTACAAGGGCATCCTCTTCAACTCCGTGCAAAGCAGTGATGCTCAGGTCTTGCGGTCAGAGATCGATGTCCTACTGGTGAAGGACATTCTGACATACGTCGAACGTGACCGACTGAAAGGGAACGTCTCGGTTACGTATGTAACCCTCGTTCCCTGAAGGAGGGAACGGAGATGTACGTCCTGTCGCCAGGTGCTGTGCTTCCGCTAGGGGGCAGAGTCACTAGAAAAACAATGCTCAAGCATTCTACTTCCTTATTTAAAAATTCCAAACAAAGACAATACTGATAATAAACAGACACAATAATATACAAATATCTGGTGTTGTGAAGAGTACAGTATGTTTAATAGATTCAGGAAAGTTGGAAAATTACATTTCCAGCTTCGTCATTCAAATTATATTAGTAATACTCCATATTCAGAAAATACTAATTTATTAGATAAAGTAATCTTCTGTAGATTTAACACTTGTCAAATAGTGAAAGGAATTCAGGCAGACATATTCCTTACATCTAATGATAATTTCACTATGCAAAGGTGAAGATGCTTCGTAAAATAGACCCTTTTTACATTTTCGGGTTTCTCAGAGTGGAAGTTGTCATAGTTGGGTTAAATATTATAGCTGTGAATGAAAGAATACATAAAAAAATTTTGTGTGTGTATGCCCATTTGCATTTGAAAAGAGAGAAATATGTTAATTTTACCATCACTCCCATAGACGCTGTATTAGAAACACCCTCACAGCTGTAACTTTTTTTTTTTGTTATTTGATGCAAAAGTAATGTACATATATTTTTTTTTTAAATGAAAGTGCAAAAGATGTTGTACGGTTTACGATATTGATGATACCGTGTCATCACAGTTTGTGAAAAGGGTCTATTGCATTCAAATCAGTAATTATTATTTATCAGGAATATTTTATACTTTTTCACTATTTGCACTATTTTATTAATAAATACAGCTTATTATTTATTAATAAGTTATTTTGGGACAGTACTTGCTCTTTTACAGTGTGCTGCTTTTACAGTGTGCTGGAGGACTAAGGCAGAGCCGGATGGAAGGGGGAGCCCAAAGGAGCCATAGGGGTGGAGGGACAAGTCACAGACGAAGGACTGTATGTCCATGGCGATGGCAGACCGAAAACTGACCCTTAACCCTTGAACCTTGAACCTTTGACACATGCTTATTGACGAATGCAGAAGCGCAGAGGATAGAGCCAAACAAAACAAAGGTCATGAATTATAAGTCTAAAATTAGATTTTTTAAAGAGAAATAGCGGAGAAGAGAAAAGGGGCTCGAGTTTGTTGCCCAGCCCTATCTGCGAGAGGTGTCAAAATGTGCAATGCTCCTATACATCACGTCGTGTTTACTCTTTTAGCAAAAGTCGACTTGCATACAGCTGACCACCAGAAGCTATTTATTTTAGTCTATAAAGTTTTAAATATGGATATTTTTCTTACACAAACGTGCCACTTCATTTCAGAAGGCTTTTATTAACCCCCCAGAGCCGTGTGGAGCAGTTATATGATGGATATATGTACTTTTATGGACTTCAAAAATGACACAACCATTCACTGCCATTATAAAGCTTTGAAGAGCCAGGACATTTTTAATATAACTCCGATTTTATTTGTCTAAAAGAAGAATGTCACCTAGGATGACTTGAGGTTAAGTAAATCATGGTCTAATTTTCAATTTTGGGTGAACTAACCCTTTCAGCTCTACTGACTTCAGTGGCTCAAAGGGAGCTCCCAGGAGGGGATGATGATATGACCAGGTTGTGCTTTTCTAGCAACGTACGGTCAACTGCAACGTTTGTTTTTTTACATTTTTTTATTTAACCTTTATTTAACCAGAAAATACTCTCTGAGATTAAGAATCTCTTTCACAGGAGTGTCCTGGCCAAAATGGGCAGCAATACATCAGTTTCATTACAAAATATTACAACACAAACAGACTAAAAAACACTAAAAACAGTTACATATCGTTGAATCAGTGTCCATTTGTCGAATAACTGTTTTAAAATTATCCAATGACAGCAAATTTTGTAATTTCAATTTCGATGGCAGATGATTCCAGTCAGTAGGAGCTGCATACATAAAAGCTTTTTGGCTAATTCAGATCGAACAAAAGGAACAGGGAGAATAAAACAATTTTGTGAGCGAAGAAAGTATTTCTCAACAATTTTCTGTTTTATGAGACAGCAAAGATAAGATGATAACATCCCCAAAATGGCCTTATAAATAATTAAATACCAGTGCATTTTTCTTCTGTTAAGCAAAGAAGACCAACCTACTTTGTTATGCAGTATACAGTGATGAGTTGAGGATTTACAATCAGATATAAATCTCAAAGCACCATGATAAATGGCATTCTAAAGAGGATAGAAGATATGATGGGGCGAACTGATACACTACATCACCATGTCAAGCATGGGTAGAAAAGTAGCGGTAACCAATTTCTTTCGTACGTTGAATGAAAACCAAAACTTGTTCCTAAAATAAAACCCAAGCTTAATTTTCTATTTTTTCTTCAGTTGAGTAATGTGAGAGCTAAAAGATAGGACATCGTCAACAATAATGACAAGATATTTGTACTCTTTTACTAGTTCAATCACGGAACCTTGTTGGGTCTGAAGAGTGAATAACTTATTTTGAACCTGAGAATAACATATACTTGGTTTTATCAGCATTTATTACAAGTTTTAGATAGTAAATCTGTGACTGAATAACATCATAGGCTGACTGGAGTTTGTAAACGTCCAGAAGAAACACTACAATACATGACAGAGTCATCTGCATAGAAATGAAAGTTGGCATCCTGAATGTTGTAATCAAGACTGTGTATATAAATGGTGAATAAAAGGGGACCCAGCACAGATCCCTGGGGAACACCTTTGGCAATCACCAATGAATCAAGACAGTTTATCATCAGCTTGTACACACTGTGTTCTTTCACTTAAATAGTTCTTAAACCAGGGAATAACGTCACTTGATAAACCAAAACTCTTCAATCTATGCAGCAATATTTTATGATCCACTGTGTCAAAAGCCTTTGATAAGTCAATAAAAAGAGAAGCACAAAAATCACCATTATCAATCAAGCCCACAATTTCATTAGAACTTTCAATACAGCTGTTGTGGTACTGTGTTTTTCACGAAACCCAGATTGATTAATAGACAACACTTTGTTCATGTTCAGAAAACATGTCAACTGTTCACTGATAATGTTTTTTATATATTTGATAAAACACAGAGCTTTGAAATTGGTCTGTAATTATCTAATATAGTAGAATATCCCCCTTTTAATAGAGGGGGATTATTTGTTTTTCTTGGGATTATTTGCATTAAAAGTAGAATTTACAATAAAATAATCGGCCTTCACCTTTCTGATAGCGACTGTACATTTATTCCGAAGCTGCCTAAAGTAAATCCAGTCAGAGTTTAGGTCAGATTGTCTGGCTTTCGCCCAAGCAACATCACACTCACAAATAAGAGCAGATAGTGCTCCGGAGAACCATGGGTTATCCCAACCTTTAACATTTAATTTTTTTAAAAGGTGCATGCCTATTGATGATTGATATAAAACCATCATAGAAATATTTCCAGGCAGACCCAACGTCATGGATAAGAAAGATCCTATCCCAGTTGTAATGTGCTATGTCAAGAAGAAAACCTTGTTCATTAAAATGTCTCAAACATTGTCTAGTGATAATATGTGGTTTATGCTTAGGTAATTTGGTATCTCTGACTATTGCAATGACGCAGTCATCATTAACATCGTTAGCATGTACAGAAGCGGAAGAGTACTTATGGGGAGCATTACTAAAAATTAGATAAATTAATGTGGACTTTTTACAATCCTTCAAGTTAGGTCTCGTAGGTGTCTCAACTAACTGAAAAAGATTGAGAGCATCACAGATTGCTTTAAAACTATTAGATGCTGACTGCAGCCAATTCACATTAAAATCACCCAGAAGGACCAGGTCTTTGTAATTCAAGAAAGTGCATCATAGAAGAAATGGCATCATTACTAGCTGATGTAAGATGAAAGGTCTTGGAAACAATAAGGTTTAAAGCTAATAATTCATATTTATTTAACAACTGACTCAGAAAGTAACACCTTGACTTCAAATCTACTATTCTTAACGTAAACTGTATAACCATCAATACCTATGGCTTTATCTGGAACCAGTTTATTAAAGGGGTGGTGAATTGAGAAATCAACTTTCCTTTGAGCCTTTGGTATATAAAAGTTCATCGTGATATAAGAATATCCTGTAAGTTTCAGAGCTGAAAACGTCCTTGTTAGTCAAAGAAAAGCTTTTATAGATACCAGGCCCAGAAAACGAGAGCTCTCACAATATGTCGACCATTGACGTAATAGGACGCAGAAGCACCGCCTCAAACCCCCCCCACCGACTCATGGAGCTAAACGATGCGGAATCGATTGTAAACAAGATAGAGGTCGAGACCAGATTTGCAGACATATTGAGATTAAAACACAATGTTGTGCCTTCTATATTGGATCCGACAGGAACGGTGCAACACACTTATGTGAGTAAAACATTTTTTTTTATAAGTTTAGTATTGCATTCTTACAGATCGTTTGATATCTATTGATTACATACCTTAGCACGTTGCCACAGGCTGTAGAAGGTGTTATTGGTTCATTCGTGATCAGACTCTGACTTGTAACGGCAGCTTGTAAAGCCCAAAGTCCTGGGCATGGGCGTCAATAGACCCTTTTTAGGGGGGCTTCAGCCCCCCCTAAACTTCTGCCCAGCCCCCCTATTAATTTGTGATTAACCTTTATAACATGAAACTTGCGGGAGGCTTCAGCTTCGTCCCGTCTTTTAATCAGCGTGTTCTTCAATCCGCTGTGGCGGCGAAGAGAGCGCACGTCAGAAGCAGAGGTGTGTGCGTTGATCTGACCCGCATTGGTCTGTCAACACTCGTCAATGTCAAAATATTTGAGAAAACCAATCAAATCAGAGTAGGTGGGCTTTATGTTCACACAGATGCTGCTGAGGCTGAGCGCGAATTTTAGCAACACGACTCGACGTCAAGTACGAGGTATGTAAGTGTAATGAAGGGTCAACAGGCAGTGGATCCATTTGCAGTTTTATTAGAGATAGCAGAAGTACAGACAGGGATAAAGCAATACAGTAAACAGGGACAGGCAAGGATCGAGGCTGGCGGCGGGAATCAGAGTCGGGTCACAGGCAAGGATCAAGGCAGGCGGTTAACAATCACAGACCAGGGTACAGGCAAGGTTCAGGGCAGGCGGCAGAGGAACTCAGATAATAAACAGTCCAGGTAACAACAAAGTATCAGTCCACAGAAACCGCTCAGAAATGACAACCATAGCAAATCAAGACTTGTGGTGTGTGTGTGTGTCTTATATAGTGTGTATGATGCAGTGCAGGTGTGCGTGTGATCAGTCCCAGGAATGAGGGCCTATGGGAAATGGAGTCCGACTGATCGTGAATCAATATTCCGGTGATGGCTCCCTCCGGCGGTCCGGAGGATGAACCGGTGAAGCGCTATTCATGACAGTAAGTAACTAAACTAAACATTTTGTATTTGACAGCTGCTTCTTTAAGTCAGAAATGTTAAACAAATAACAAAAATATTCAGGCAAATTAATAAACTTTTGTCTAATTTTGCCATTTTTAATTGAAATAGGGCTATGTAATGTAATTTATAATATAATTAACAAACAAGAAATATTATTTTCTATTTAATATATATTTTATAACAAGAAAGTTATTTTCTTCAGATTAGGCATAAGATTAATTGTAATGAATGTGTGCATATTGTAAATTAATATAATTCCATTTATAGCATTCATTAAATAAAAAATCTCAGCTTTTTTCAGCCTGTATTGGGCATAAGATTAGTAATGCATATTTGCATATTGTGAATTAATTTAATACATTTAGTTACCTAGCTTTCCTGTTAGCCTTCAGTAAATTAACATGTCTACAAAAATGATTCATAAAACATATAAATATCAGTTAAACATATGTTTTATGTCTTCACTGACAAAAATGGAAAAAACTTATTTAGTAATATCTGCCCACTGACATGGTTTTCAAGTTATTGTTATCTAATTTTTTGGCGTTCAGAACATCTTAAAATGCACATATGTAGATCATGGAAGTCAAAATTTTCTCGGGGGAACCCCCCTGACTACCTCACATTTGGGATCTCAGTGATTATAAACCTGCCTACATTGTATGATTAAGGGATGTACAATATGGTCATGCAGAATAAGGCATTAATATTTGCTTTATAAGTAATATTAAAATCCTAATATGCATACTAATAAGCTACTAGTTAATAGTGAGAATTGGACCTAAACTAATGGGTTACCATTTTTTCCCCATACCCTCACTGGGGGCTGAGCGCCCGTAAAATGAAAATCCTAGAAACGCCCCTGGTCCTGGGGCTATGTGTTTTTCAGACGGGCTATCACTGGCCTGTCGACGTGTGTGTGTGTGTGTGTGTGTGTGTGTGTGTGTGTGTCTGTGTGTGTGTATGGTTTGCGGTTATATTCACTGAAGATCGGGCGAAATGATACAGAAATAACATTCCAATCAATCGCGGGTGGATGAATCATTGTGTTTGTTTGATAAAGACATTTTACGAGCCCTGGCTGTGGGCTGGGCGATTCATTCCGGTTGCCGGTTGCCACACGCTGTCACTGACAGGGGAGCAGAAGCTCATTAAATATGCAAATCTTATCCAATCCTAGCCATGGGCATTTACTTACAAGTCTTCAGACCTAAAACCCAGACCTAATCTTGATGTTAGATCGGCAGGAACTTTAAAAGATGAAGCAGTATCGTTATATGGACCAGGATTTGGTAAAACATTTCTTGATAACATTAAAGGGTTAGTTCACCCAAAAATGAAAATTCTGTCAGTAATTACTCACCCTCATGTTGTTCCAACCATGTAAGACCTTCGTTCATCTTCGGAACATAATTTAGTATATTTTTATAAAAACAACAAAAATAACGACTTTATCACACTATTATTGTTGTTCAATTTGAGTGCTACGACGCATGCGCGAGAACTGAGATTCTTCTTCTACTACTACTTGACTGGCTGCTCACTCTTTCGGAGTAGGGTTAATCTCAGTTCTCGCGCATGCGTCGTGGCACTCCCGCGAACTCTCGTCAGAGACTCAAATTGAACAACAATACTAGTGTGATAAAGTCGTTATTTTTGTTGTTTTTCCGCTCAAAAAGTATTTTTGTCGCATGATAGACTTAATACAGAGCCACTGTAGTCATTTGGACTCCTTAAATGACGTTTTTACTTACTATTCTGGGCCATCAAGTTTCATTCCCTCTGAAAGCCTATGGAGGCGTGAGACAGCTCTCAGATTTCATCAAAAATATACTAAATTATGTTCCGAAGATGAACGAAGGTCTTACATGGTTGGAACAACATGAAGGTGAGTAATTACTGACAGAATTTTCATTTTTGAAGTGAACTAACCCTTTAACATAAGAATTATAAAATTCTGTCGACTTACGGTTTCATTTACATTTCTAGCAGGTGAATTTAAACAAATGAAATGGTTAACTATGCTGGGTTCTTTTTTTGTTTGAGCAGATGTTATAGAGTCCTCATACAAAAAAATTGAAAACAGTAACTTCAATCTGCAATCTCAAAGAACATGAAAGTTTGTGTATACACCACTTGTCCAATTTGTTGATTTTAAAGTTACAGGAATATCATGATGTGGCTGGGAGAGTGAGTCATACCTGTAACGAGTGTTTCCCTGGTTGACGCCACGAAGCAGAAGAGAGAGCCACGCCGGCGCCGAAGAGAGAAAGCCAGCACAAAAGGATAACCATCAAAACATAGACCGATAACAAATTTCTCAAAATGCTAAGTGGGCACACTTGCGTTACGGTATAGAATAAACATTTTCCTTTGCAAATGAGGGCGTAATCCATTAAACCCAATGGGCCAGTGAAATCCCTTATTTGGTAGCGATATCAGAACCCAAACACGATCAGTAGTCGGCCAACGAACCAGGTCCCACGCTAAAGGGAGAAAGCCGACAGAAGAAAGTCACCATCAAACAACAAATAGTAATATGCCAAAGTGCTAGTGGACAAGGCCACTTGTGTTACAGTGTGAAGTAAGCACTTTCCTTTGAGAGAGGGGCTTAATCGTTTTAACTCAATGATCAGCGTCTTCCCTTTCAATATGTTGATCCACACGAGGTCAGCAAATAATCACAGGGAAGATCCACTCACAGATATAAAATTCTTCACTTCATTTATCACAAAACAACAAGTCCTGAAGTTCTGAAGTTAAAAGGAACAAACTAACATAAAGATCTAAAACGAGCTTACACACAGACATAGACGTGCCACCATCTTGGATATGGTGTGGCTGGTGTTTTGAGCCATGTGCAACCTGATGTGCCAACATACACCTTCAAGGTGGAGGGGGACAGCCTCTGCTTCAACCTCTCTTGTAGGAAGGAAAGCACAGATCCGATCAGGAATCTCCGGGGGTCTTCCCAACTGAAAGAGCACCACACAGTGAACAGATTTCACTTCAAAGCGTAAGCTTGCCGGGTAGAGGGAGCTCTGACTTGTGTGATAGAATTCACCACCACGGGTGGTAAGCCACTTAAGTCCTCAGCATTCCATCCAGAAGCCACATGTGGAGGTTCCAGAGGTGTGGACACAGGTGCCATATGGTCCCCCGTCCCTGAGAAAGAATGTCCCTGCACAGAGGGATCAGCCAGGAAGGGGGTGTCGCAAGGAGCATCAGGTCCGAGAACGAGGTCCGGGTGGGCCAGTAAGGCACAACCATCAAGACCTGTTCCTCATTCTCCCTGACCGTGCACAGTATCTGTGCAAGCAGGCTCACTGGGGGAAACGCATATTTGTGTAGGCACCGGGGCCGGCTGTGTCCTAACACGTCCATGCCAAGGGGTCAGGGAGTAAAAGAGTTGGCAGTGGGAGGACTCATGAGAGACAAACAGGTCTACCTGTGCATCCCCAAATCGACTCCAGATCATCGTCGGCCACGCAATTAAGCTCGCCCCAGAATGTAAATGGCATGGAGTGACCTGAGCTGCTGCTGACTCCAGAGGATGAAAAGGTGGGCGAGTTGAGACATAAGACATACAACCTTGGTGGTAGGTATACTCATCCGTCACTGTGTTGTCCATCTGGACTACAGACATGCTTGGCCTGAAGCAATGGCCACTGCTGTCAAGGTCCTGTCCAGGAGCTGCATGCCTGTTGCATTCAGTGCCCCAGTCCGTTCTGGAGGCATTTGTTGTCACAACAACGTACCTGGACACTTGTTCTAAGGGCACTCCGGCCAGTAGAAAAGCATGGTCTGACCAAGGGCTAAAAGATCAGTGACAGATCGGTGTGATAGTCACACAGAGTATGCTGTGGCACCATGCCCATCTCGTGTAGCCAGTGCTGTAGCGGTCTCATATGCATCAATCCAAGCAACGTGACTATGGCTGTGGATACCATATGCCCTAGGAGCAGCTTCTGGACTGTCGAGAACTGCTGGGTGAAGTCCTCAACAGTGTTGCCAAAGAGGCCACTGTTACGCCCCGTGGCTCAAAAGGGACGCAACACATTGCTCAATGGCACACAAAACACTAGTGGAGAGGGAAGTCTGTGGGGACTGCCCTGGTGGAAATGCTCCCACTGTAACCCTCAGGTCTCCCAGAGTGTCTACTATGTACACAGCTCTGCACTGAGCATAGGTAGCGGACTTGGTAACAATAGAGATGACTCTAGCCTTCACAAGGAAGGAGAGTTGCTACCACAGTGTCAACATGGTCATGTTCTCGCAGTGAGGACATGAACCATCCACAAACCATCCATCTCAGCATGCTTTCAACCCAGGGAGTTGTGGATGACCCCTCCAAGTGGCAGCACTTTGTTAGCATAAATGCACCGCAATTGCACAAAAGGAAAACTTTTGATTTTGGCACAAATTTGCCTCCACACTGCCAAAGATTTTTGTGTTCCTCTGGGAAGAAAGGCATGGGGGCGGGGCAAGACAATTTTCCCGATCTCTCAGAACGAGTCTGATGCAAGCGCAATTTTGTAACAAAAAGGCTGACTACATTAGTCCTTTCATATCAAAACATCATTTAGCACAGATCAGGCTTTAGAATGAACATGATTAGGTCTACTTACATGTTGTAGGATTGTGATAGTGTCCATCTTTCCCTAAAAGTGTGTTTACTTGTGTTTAATTGTGACATAAATAATTATGCCCAAATGACATGGTCAGGCACTTTGTTGAAAATAAACATTACTAAATAGTATATTACATAATAATAAATCTTAAATCTATACTTTATCCTATCACTGTGCATAGTTTACTTTAACTTAAAATTAATTTAAGCCAACTGTCTTAATTTAATGGAAGTTGGAGGTTGTGATAGTCTTTTCTTTCCTATTGTGAATTATATCCAAGTTAAACAGCTTCTCCAAAAAGAAAAAAACTGTACGGTGAGACTTGATTTTGATTTTAAATTGGGAATTGATTGGATTGTTGGATCAATGTAATTTACTATTGCTGTGATCGCATGTGAGTGACAGTTGTCCTGCCCTCACTCCAGTAAACACCTCATCAGAGAAGAGAAGTTATGTCGCTGCAAGATTGAGAGTAACTTAATTTGATTAAAGTTAAATTTAAGTTATCGAGTTTTAATGTTGTTTATGTTTATGTAGTGTTTCAACATGCTTTAAGACAGACCATGTGCAAATTCACAAGTCAACACCATTGCTGAGTATTTTCTCCTTAAAACTGCAGTGAAACAAAGATAGTCTCAAAAATTAGCCTGTGTTTCTTACGTCACAAACTACCTTGCAACCATTTACGTCAATGTATGGGCGTACTTTAGCATATCATTAACTGCTGCAAAGCAGGGGAGTCTCAAGAGAAACCAGGTTATCTCAGTATATTTTTCTGTTGATGTGACACGCTCACACGCCACACCTTGTATTTCTCACACTGAGAGGTAAGGGATAACTTGTCCCGTTATGTACAAATAGAGGACGAGGCGCAGGCAAATGGAGGTAAGTTCTCTGCCGAGTTCTTAGCTGTCTCGAGTTATACAAAGTTAAATGCCACCTACCAGCCAATCTGAAATTAGAATTTGTTGTTTCCGGGTATATTATGTGATCCCGCTGCACGCAAGCACGTTCGTTTAGCGTTGCCAGATTGGGCGGGTTCCCAATTTTTTTCAATTTTATAGTCTAATTGGTTAATAACAAACTCAAGTGTGCATGTACTCAATAAAATCAGTCATCATGACACACACTGGCCCAGCATTCAGCGTTGAGTCAGCTGGTGTTGGTGTTGACGTCACCGATGAGCACACACTGAGACGCACTCATTCATGACAGGTTTTCAGTGCAAAATTGTAGCTGGATATCAAGTGATCGCTATAATTTGTTATAATTTACTATAATTAAACTTTTCTAGGCACTCAAAGCACTTTTACATGGAAGGAGGGAATCTCATCAACCACAACCAATATGCAGCATCCACCTGGATGATGCGATGGCAGCCATATTGCGCCAGAATGCCCACCAATCATATATATATATATATATATATATATATATATATATATATATATATATATATATATATATATTTGGGGATGATTAGGAGGCAATGATGGACAGAGGCCAATGGGCAAATACTCTTTATTGAAGGACATCCTGGGATTTTTAATAACCACAGAGAGTCAGGACCTTAGTTTAACATCTCATCCAAAGGACGGTGCTTGTTACAGTATAGTGTGTCCCCATCACTATACTGGGGCGTTAGGACCCACACAGACCACAGGGTGAGCACCCCCTGCTGGCCTCACTAACACCTCTACCAGCAGCAACCTGGTTTTCCCAGGAGGTCTCCTATCCAGGTACTGACCAGGCTCAGACCTGCTTAGCTTCAGTGGGAAACCAGTCTTGGGCTACAGGGTGAAATGGCTGCTGCTGATATGCCAAAGTGGCATAAATATACAGTAAGTTATCTAAAGTAATGAGTAGGAGAGGGAACCAACTCGCAAAACCTGTGACTCAAATAATCTTTATAAATATAACTAACTCTAGAGCATAGTTGAATGACTTGTATTGATTTCGAATATTTGACTCCTGTCCATCATTGTGTGCACACTGGCCTGATAAGGACATCTGCACCTTTTAAACCGACTGCGATGTACTCGAAAGAGGTTTAAATCAACGATTAATCCATTTTGGCTGTGTTAAGTTCTGCGTTATGTTCTACAAATATGTACTTCACAAAAGACATAACATTACTGTAGTTCTATCTGAAGTTAAGCACAACACAAAGATAAACGCATTCTTGTTGTTCATTTTTTTGTTGTAGGACTATCGTACAGGCTATGTATGTATAAGCTTTATGTATCAGTGAATGACACATTTTGGCTGGTGCCAGTTAATTATGTTGTTTATTGCGATCACTTATATTGGGCACTTTTTGCACTTAAATTAGTTTTTTCTTACTGTTGACATTTGAAAATGATTGTCAGTTAATTTCGTGATTTTGACAGTTTCCACTTGGATATTTTAGTCATGCATGACTGTATTTGAATGAATTGCCCTGTTTTGATCCGTGTTTTGATTTTATTTTGTCATCATTATTTTGTTTTAAGGATATAAAATGGTGCTAATCAACCTTGATTGACATGGCAATAAAATTATATTACATTATTTTGGTAGTTCAAATTTTGGATGTTTTTTTCTTGGATTGGGTGGGTTTTAGTGAGCTTTTGGGCTGGAAATCGTCAACCCAATCTGGCAACACTACGTTCGTTACTAGGCAACATGAAATTTGAAGTCGGATGTTGGAAGAGCAAGATCTGATGAATGCAGTAGGTAACTCCATCATTTTTTTTCAACTGCTTTGCAACCAGAAGTTTAAGATGAACAATGAATAATTTCATTGTTTTATGTTAAATTAAATTAATTATTATAAATTAAATTATTATTTTTACTTTTTAGCTATGTTAAGACTACATCTCTTAAAGTTCTCTGGCTATCATTTCAGTAATGTTTTATATCCTGGCAATGCATACATTTCAGTAATGTTTTATATCCTGGCAATGCATACATTAATCATTGCTTTTGTGTGTTTCAAAGATACAGAGAGAGAGAGAGAGTCTCCATGGTGGGTTTGAACAAAACCAAAACTAGGAACAGTTTGGCTCTGGACGGAACGCTATCATCCATCATGATGGTGAAAATGGCTGGCCTTGAGCCACAGTGCTTTAAGTTGGAGCCCCCTACCCCTGTCATCAATGCATCAAAATGTGCAACAAACACTTACAACACAAAACACCATTCATAAACTGAAACGTGTCTCTCTCTCTCTCTCTCTCTCTCTCTCTCTCTCTCTCTCTCTCTCTCTCTCTCTCTCTCTCTCTCTCTCTCTCTCACACACACACACACACACACACATTTGTATTTTTGATATACATAACATAATTTATTTTATTGAATTTGTCTCTTTCGTCAGATTTACCAATTGTTATATTTTTTATTTGTGCTGGCCAATTAGGAACAATAGGTAAAATTGATCCGCTAGCAAAAACTTGGGGGGCCGAAGGGCTGCTGGTGCAAATATTTGAGTGGCTCCTCCCCTAACAGATGTAATCTCACTCCAAACTTTTGATAAAACTTGAGAGCCCTGTGTATAAGATGAATAAAATGATGTTATGATGAACTATAATAACCTGGTCTTACCAGACTCTCGTACATTTAATTTGTACATGAATAGTACAAATTAGTAACTGCAAAACTAAAATTACAAATTACAAATTAAAGTACAGCTAGTCTGGTCACTCTCCATTGACAAGCGTTTACTTCCTTGAAGGCGGGTACTGTTGAAGTTTAAACTATTGGATCTGCCCAGAGCCACTCTGGATATGCCATAACTAATCGCTAACGTTTGGTCAATTCAAATGTTTACGTGCTTTTCTTCTTTTTATTTTTTGAGCGGTGATGAAATATATTGCTCTTGTAAATACTTGCCAGCATTTAAAGAAATACAAGTCTAGAAATGCATTCCAAATTACAGCAAAGCACAAACGCACGGTGCTCTGCAGTGGTCAAAAAGGATAAAATGTATTCTTGAAAACTCAGAGATTCGGACAGCAATTAAATTACCACACGACCTTGGTGTTTGTCTAAAACAGTAGGCTAGGTAATTCGGCCAGGGTGGTGGGAGACGGACGGCAATAAAATCACACCCTATAAATGATGACAATACCTTCCGACCCCATGAGAAACAATTACCGTCCGAATAGGGCTTCAGCCAACTCCTTCACCACTAATGGAGCGAGCTGGAAAATAAAACTTTTCCCGAACCCTGTGGGGAGAAGGGCCACAACATCATGGCCACCAACAAAACTCAGCAAAGTTTGTTCTTGATCTGTCTTTAACTTCTGGATATTCGGCAGCGGTGCCACAATGGAATGAATAGCTTCGCTCACATCTTTCTCTGCCGCCATTACTGAACTATAACTCAAACTAGCGCACGACACGTCATCGTTCTCAGCCACTCCCTCTGTTCGCTGATTGGACCTTTCTCGACTGATGTTCTATGATGTTCAAAGCTTTTCTAAGGATGCATATTTGAAGAAGGCAGCAGTCTGACTCTGAGATCAAGCAAAAGGCTAATCATATGTGTGCCGTGCTGGCAAAAGGTGTCGGAATGGACACAGGATAATTTCGAACTACAGGCAAAACAAATGACAGAAAAATTTTGAAAAATTTAGATTATTAGGTTTTCACAAAAATTAGTTCATTACGCCATCATCTAGCGATCCAAATGCTACAAATAGTAATTCAACTTCTAAAAGTATCTTTATTTGTATGTTTTTAGAGAGGAGTACCATTCCTTTGTCCATGAAAACGATCTTACTCGTGCTGACTGACAGATCCGACGCGTGCGCACTAAGACGCCTCGGATAGCGTGCAATCCTGATATAGCTACACATATACAGAGAATTACAGTATTTCAAAATATCTGTCATGGCAAGTATTCACACAAACATTATCTGTTATGTCTTAAGTGAATGTTTGGTTAACGTTTGGTTTGGGAAAAAAAACATCTGATGTGATCTAAAACATTATTTTAGATCCGTTCGGTAGGTCTGTCTGTTTGACATTAATTAACATTAATAAAACAGACTATATAATTGTGGTATCATGAAAAATACCACAATTGAATATATATTTTTCCTATAGATATTTGGTTTTGACTTGGTGTCAAATTTGGTGAATTACCAAAGATTTTAAGGTACACTCTTAGCATAAAAGGTTCTTTGGAGTTGAGTAAAGAACCCTATGGTTCTATATAGAACCCCAATGAACCATTTTTTCTAAGAGTGTATGTTTGCTAGGTGATTTTGTTTTGGAACTTTCAGAAAACGTTAACTTGATTTTTGTCAAAACTGACTTTACTGACTCGATCCATTTAAAACATGCATAGCTCAGTATTTTTTTTGTCTGATTCCAACAAATCATATAATTTTGTAAATAACAATAAATCATTTTTGCAAATTTGCTCATTGAGACTCATTTTGCCAGCACGGGTCACATATTAATTACCGTTATGGGTCCGACGCTGTAAAGAACAATACCATTGTGCAGCGTTTACTACAGTAAAGTTGACCGAGTAGATCAGGTATTCTGAGCTGGTGTGAGTGTTTGGAGGCAGGACTAATTTGCATATTGATGGGTCTGTATACTAAATGAAGCAAGAGTGTTACATTCAAGCTATTTTAAGGCATGAAGAAGACAAATTGACAGGAAAAAAAGTTTAATTTTGGTGATCAAAGATGAGTTTTAACTAAGGGATAAAATGATTGACTACAGGGGGATTTTAAAGATTGCGAGGGCACACAAATAAAAATTAAATAATGTGCACAAAAAATTATTTATAATAAATATGGCAATATAAAAAAAAATGTAAAATTTGATTTAATGGTGACCAATCAAAATTGACGGTGCAAATATTTATAGGCCTAATGATGCCATCCTTGTGGATTCTGTTTTGAATTAACATATTTTTAATGTTAGTCTGAGATTTTTTTTTAATCTTTTTTTATAGTTTTAATATTACATTTCTTAAAATGTGTAAAGTTTACAAAAGCCAAAATTAAGGTTGAAATTAACAAAAAGTTTTAGAGAGGATAAACATGTGCTCTTATGGACCTATAAAATCATTCAGTGCGCATGACCAGGAATGCTCAATAAAAAACAATTGCATTTATAATTGGTAGAAGGGAATCACTTGGGGAAAAAAGTGTGACGATCTTCAAAATATCTGAACACATAGGCTCTCTCCTCTGAGCATGTAGTCTTTGTTTGAAGTTTGTGTGGCTGCATCCATTCAGCTGTCAGTAAGAGACAGGCAGCAGCACTAGAATCAGTCCACTCAGAGTGTGCCACTCGATACAGGCGGGCGATTCTTCATCTCTCCTTCAGTCCAGGATGGCAAAATAACACGGTGAAGGCGGTGAGATCAGCATCTGCGTATATGGGAGCCTGTTATTACAGCCAAGTTTAGTTTCCACTAGAGTTAAACACTCTAGGCATCTACGCTTGTAAATGCGTATTGGTAAAATGAAAGTGAAGAGATCGGAGATGTGGAGAGCCGGTGTCCTGCTGCTGTTCGCCGGCTGCGTCTGTACGAGTGTTCCGGAGGAGCCCGCGGACAGAGCGGCTCCATCTGACGGCTACTGCAGCTGGATAACGCGGGCTCAGCCGCACGGAGCTGGAGGCAGGAGAGAGGGCTTCAATGAGTTCAGACTGCGAGTGGAAGGAGACCCGGAGCATTATCATCCCGGCAGCACTTATCGAGGTACATGTCACTGTTTCAGCTGTTGTTAGGACAGAGACGCTTCACAGTGCGCGCGCTGGAGATATGTTGTCTCAAAAACTAGCTAGGCACATCAAATTGCCCAAATGATAGTGGAAACTGGGGTTTGTTGTCATGCGAGAAAGTTGTCTTGGTAAATATTAGGTTTTGAGTCAAAGGTTTAATTGTACAATGTTTGTGTGCTCTAGCATGGGTCATCTTTACTGGTGTGGACGCTTTGTGTCTCTTCCAAACTAATATAACTAACTAATAAGCTAATCATCATATATTTCTTATAGCTACATAAGCTGTTGGGTAAACAGGTATTCACAACACCACATGTTGTTAGATTTTAATTGTTTTCAGGACAGTGGTATATTTAATCAGTGTCAAGGCAAGTCGTCACATTCATATCAGTGTTACATATTTAATTTTAATTTAACTACTCTGTTATTTTTTGCAATTAACTTCTGTTTTGGTGGTTTTATAAATTGTTCAGTTTAAGTGCTGCTGGTTAGTTCATGTTAACTAATGCATTAACTTATGTTAACTAATACAACCTTATTATAAAGTGTTACCACTTTTACTAATAGCTCATTACCAAACATTATATAATCCTAGATCAGTAGTGCATATAGTTTCATGTATAATTTGACAATGCAAATCAACGTTTTATAATTTTTCTAAACATTTGTGCATTGACCAATGATCTGTGCATTTATGTGCATTATAATGTATGTGAAATATGTGAAATATTTTTCAAATATTTTGTAGATTAGATGTAGGTAAACCAGAGGAATATAGAAAGAATACAAAGTAAATACAGGTCATAGGGTTGTTAGAATTGTTTTTTAATACAAAAGAAGTGAAGTTCCTAAAGGAAATTTCTGGAGGAGTGAACCCGTAATCTTTCAATGAACTGCCAGAGCATATAAGCAGTGCACAGCTTGCTCTGGCATCAGCATCGCTTCACACCAGAGCTCAATTTGAAGCCTCTTTCTTGAGCCCCTCCACTGCAAACAGCTAGTAAAAGTTTAACCTCAATAGCTAAATATGATAGGGGCAAACACACTTGTGAAATGCAAAAAATTCTATATCAGATACCTGATATAATTGTATGTGTTTTATTGATTTTGATCACCTGTGAAATCAACCAGAAAGGTCATGCATCTGAATAATTATTGTGATTATTTCCAGTAACCCTGTATGCAGCCAACCCTGCGTACTTCAGAGGCTTTACTCTTATCGCTCTGAAGGAAGGGCACAATGGTGACCAAGAGGAGGATTATCCTGGAAATTTCCAGGTGAGATGCATGACGTGTCACACATACAGTATGTAATACAATATATGGCCCAGTGTTTGTTCCATATGGTAATTCAATTTTATTTTTAATTTAAAGGGATAGTTTATCAAAAAAAAAAAGTCATTATCACCCTTTTATGTCATAAATCACCGGGATGTTGTAGTTCTTTCTTTCGCTAGTCTAAATATAATTATCTGTATTACGACTACAAATGAGACTAACATGCAGCTTATATTGCAGCCAATCAGCTTTCGTCAAATAAAACGTATAAAAGCGATGTTAACCACAAACTCAATTTGGTACTGACACACAGGCCAATGTCAGACTGGCTGCAGATTCTGTGCACGCGTTTGCCGCCTGTCAGAACTCGCGCGAGTAGACTATACCGAATTTGTTCTATTTCTAGGCTTATTGCCCTTGAACGATCAAACACACACATAATTATGGCTATGTACATATTGGTCGAAATAAGTAGAGTAAACAAGATTGGGATGTGTGCCAGTATTGGATCTGCGCATTACTGTAGGTCTTAAAGTGAACGCAACATAATATAGCCTATACCCCAGTGGTCGGGAACCTATGGCTCGCGAGCCACACCTGGCTCTTTGACAAAAATAATGTGGCTCAGGTCTCTCACCCTTTACCAACAAATGATCGATAGAAAAAAAATGAGACACATCAACAGAGATCCGCTCTCTGCAGAAAAAAGCAGCCAATTACAATTCCCTTGTTGTACAGCCTACCGAAGTTAATGAAACGTATGATAATAGCTAATATTCAAGTTGTACCGGCCGCGCGTGTTCAGTGCTGTTCGCGAGTGTCACGAGTCGCGACAGCAATCAATACCCACTTACGTTTCTGTGGTAACAGCTTCTGCTCTGGGATTCAAGCAGCTGTGGCTTGTTAAAGGTAACCGAAAACCATTTTTAGAACAGCAGCGAAAATTTAAAAGTAGGCTATAAACGTTAATATATCCTTTTATTGAAACTGGTGGTCTGCTGTGAAAAGAGACATTTCGAAACATTTCACTCGCAGGTACTTTCGCTTTTGCCGTAGAGACCCTTGTGATAAATAAATGTGTATTTATGATAATCCACGCAGATTTCAGTTGACGGAAATAAATTATAAAAGCGTGATAAGTCGCGAAAGACAATTGAATTACTGACAGGATGCTGTGCACACGCTCCGAGTGCAACACGGACAAGCACAGCTTTGTCCTTGGCTGCACATCAAATTAATAGGCTACAGAAATATATCAAAATGCCAAGTCGAGTATTCACGTAAACACAGTAGATGTAAGCACTGTGTGCGTTCACAAACACTAAGAGGATTTATAACTCAACCTCACAAAGCCCTGCACAATTAATTCCATATTGCAACTTATTTATTGTTTGCTGCATATGTGTTTGTTTTTAGTTATGGACCTAATAATTACTATTGTTCAAATTTTATAGGGGAAAAAAGCATGTTTTTTAATAATAATTTAATATAATTTTTTTGGCTCTTTTGGAAAAATGCATTAACCAAAAATGAAAAAATGGCTCTTTGGTCAAAAAAGGTTCCCGACCCCTGCTATACCCGCTCCTGTCTGTGTCATTAATGTTAACCAAACAACAACAGCAACAACAACAACAACAACAGGAGGGAAAAACAGTACTTAAACTTAAAGCACTGTTTTTATCTGTATCTTTATGTTGTATTTATTCATTCTTATTTTATTACTGACCATTTACTTGATTACTTAATTACTTGAGAACTTTTTACTTATATTAAGAAATAGCTTATTGTTGTGGTTTATTTGTAAGATTTGTTCTTATTTCCCACCCTAAGCGATCGTGTTATTAAAGCTAGATAGCATACCACTGGATCAGCCTTTTATTTTGTAAGATACCAGGATTTATGCATTTTGTTTGTTTTATTGTCATGTGTGACTATTGTGCATCCAACACAATAATATGGTAAATATGGCATCCTAATTGCGAAAAAAAAAAAAAAATTCACCAAAAAAAAAAAAAAAAATTATATATATATATATATATATATATATATATATATATATATATATATATATATATATATATATTGTTGAAACCTGCAGATACCCTGATTCAAATGCAAGTACGGTTGAGCTTCCGTTTACCATATTAATTGAGCTCAATATATGTGCATTGATCAATTCTTATATGAATAAAAGCCTAAATTAAATCTGTTCATAATATAAAGCGATTGTGTCTCTTTAGAAGACTTTAATTAAACTGCACAATTCATATGGATTAAGTTTACAATGTCTTTGAGAACTTTTGAAGAGTCAAAGTTGCATGGACTTTCAATGAAGGGACAAAAATCTCTCAGGTTTAATTAAAAATATTTCCTTTTTTGATGATAAACTAAAGTCTCATGGGTTTGTAACGACATGAGGGTGAGTAAATGGAATTTTTTGATGAACTAACCCTTTAAAGGAAAATTTTATTATTTCTGCACTGTGTTGGGACTCTTGATGTCAAAAAAGCAATAATTAAGTATAAAACATTATAGATTTCACAGTTGCCTTTACAAGGATCTCATGAATATTAGGTACCTTATAGTCCTTCTGGGACAATGAATTAGAGAAGATTGCACAAATATAAAGCTGATGGTTTAGTTTGTATTAAGGCAGCCATCCTGATTGCCTGACTGTGGGATCTACTGTACTCCCTTTGTGTGCTGGAGCCAAGCTCAGATTCAGCCACACCTGGCAAAGCTCTTACATCAACACCATATGCTGCCTCTCCGCACGAGCTCTCATGCTATGCCAGAGAGTGGAAACGGAACAAAAAAGGCCCATTAAATGTCACATAAACCATAAATCTCAGCTCCCTGCAGAAATGCTCTGCTCAAACCTGCTCTTGCACAGAAGAGATTTCTTGTCTCGCTAGTGGGATGTACGTAGAACAGTGGTTCTTAAATGGTTTTGTTTCAGGTCCCAAATTAGACATTAGACATTTACAGTTACAATTGGCGATGAACATAATACAAAACCATACAAAAATGGTTCAGCATTAAAAAGTAAACAAAAAATTAATTGGAAATCAATTGGAATTTATATTACCAAGAATATTTATATGGACCAACAATATGAACAATTTGGATTGTTTCATGTTCTTGAAAGAGTGTGCTTAACCCTAATCATGTTTAACCTTATTGAAAGTAAACAAATTTTAATCTGGGCAGTATTTTCTATAACCCTGCATACTTTTGTTTGAGGATGAGGGCATGTCATGCAACCTGTCCATGTTGACATTTGTCTAAATATGTTAAATTCTACCAAATGGCAAATTAATTTGGGCCAAAATAGAGTTAGATTGAATACTTGGCAGTTGACAGAAACAGTATTTCTCTCTCTACAAGCTATTCATAATTATATGGTTACCCACTTTGGTAACATTTTACTTGAAGGGGTGTGCATAAGACTGACATGACACCTTCATAATCATGACATGACACATGTCATGAATATGAAGGAGTTTGTATGCATGCTTATGATAACTGTCATTAAATGTCAATCGCTCAATTATGTCATTTTTAATGCAAAGATGACATTATTTGAGATGTTTTTGTTATGACAACTTGACATCACCAAGACAACATAACCTGTCATAAATCTTTTTTTCAGTGGTACAAGTTGAATTTGTCATTAAAATGTCATTAAATGTTAATACTCTGTCAAATTATTTTATAACAGCGTCGTGAATATTTTTCAGTTCATAATGTTTTTTTTTTAAAAGTTTCCTAAACAGTTTATTACAGCATCCCACACATTTACATTTTCTTGAAATGCTTTTTTACATCATGGATAAGTCTAGCTAAGACACCATCATAATGGCGTACACCTGACCTGTGGTGCCACTCTATCATTTTGATGTGAGTTTTCAATGACTCAGTACGATTTCCTCTATGACACCATAGTTTAGGTCAAAGAAAATATTCATGACACTGTTATAAAATAATTTTACAGAGTATTAACACTTCATTTGGATAATATTTAATATTCAATACTCAAGTTTGAAAATGAATCTGCTATGTCATGTTTATGACAGGTTATGTTGTCTTGGTAATGTCAAGTTGTCATGACAAAGACACTGACAGGTTATGATGTATTAGTTTATGTCAAGTTGTCATAACAAAGACATCTCAAATAATGTCATCTTTGCATTAAAAATGACATAATTGAGCAAATGACACTTAAAGACATATGTCATGAACATGCATAAAAACTCCTTTGTATTCATGACATGTGTCATGTCATGATTATGAAGGTGTCAAGGTGTCATTATTTGCATTTTACACATGCTGCCCTACACTGGTGTATGCAACCCTACATCAGGAAGAAGAAGAAGAAAAGAAAAGAAGAAAAAACTATATGATATAAAGGGCATTGGATAAGTTCCATCTCACATATATTTGTTTTTTGCTCTGATGTTTTTTTTCTTATTTTTTTTCTGATGTCTGGATAATGGAATAATGGAATTATTATTCGGCTATGCTAGTTCAGTAGGTGCAGAGTGTTTTAGCAAGTCCAGTCTTCATTATACATACTGTATTATGTCTGTACAAATTTTTCAGTCTGAATATATTCTTTCTGATATTGCATATTCTGTTTTCATACCTGAAACTCTGCAATGCGAGGTAAATATATATTTTGTTGTACATATGCATTGTGTGTAGATGCATACTGCATGTGAAGAGTGTCAATTTATGTCTGTTACCATAGCAGTGAGAAGCTTATCAAAGAAAGCCAGTCATATGACTAAAGAAATTCACATATGTGTCAGAGCAACTCAGCATCACAGCCCTGTGCACAACTGGTGTGCTTCCTTTTCTAACGTACCTTGAATTTAAAACAAAAATAGCTACATGGTCATTCCTCCTCCAACAATTAATTATCTCTGAATCAGAGTGTTACAAAGATTGGTGGGAGAGAGTGCTGGACTGCACTGTGCATTCATGCAAGGTATTTTTGCTTGAGTAAACAGTCTCATTTAAAAGTTTCACTATTGATTACTAGATTATATATATTTTTATATACAGATTATAATACTTTTTTCAATAGTTTGTCAACTTCATCTAAACAGCAATGGTTCTTTGCTGCTTAGCTTCCGTAAGTGATTAGTATGGAAATACTCTCCCAAAAAGGCAAGGCCTATGGTGAGCACTTAGCATCACTTAACACTAACTTGCAAGAAAGTGGACAGGAGTGGAAGAGAATATTTGATTTGAATAGATAAAATAAGCTAAATGCTTCAGACTAGGGTTACTGGTAATGTGCTATGATGGAAAATTACACAAGGAGGCCAAAAAAAAAAAAAAAACAGCAAGGGATTTTTTGGCAGAGCAGCCTTTGTTTTCAGATTTTTTTTTTCCGTGAACACAGAGTTCTAGCTTAAATCTGTAATAAGATCTGCCAAAGACCTTGATGTATGACATAATATAGTGGCATAGACACAGGACATAACGTACTTGGAAATATCAAGTTGTACTGTATATGTTGCTTCTCCACTGCAAACAAAAATTTACCAAAAAGTTTTTGGCCCAACCAAGGCACGACCATTGTGCTATCATTGCCTTGGAATTATTGGGCTATAAGTGACCCCTCACAACATTATTAGCTAATTATATAATAGTTCAAGCCAGTTACTTATACATAGACGATGCATAAATGCATGTACATGAATTGCAGAAAAACACACAAGAATGTGGGGTAACACTTTTCTGTGATTAATTAATAACTACACACGAACAAATGAGTAATGCAATATTAACATTCTTATAAATACTATTAACTAACAAGAAACTGATGATGAATGAATTAGGATGTAATAGCGCTCAGTTGAATGAGGGAGTTATCAATATTATCTAATCAGTAACTACTATGTTTTTGTGCATATTTTTTCATACCTCCCAGAGGACTACTAAGAACTAGGGCTGTCAAAATGTCTGAAAAGCTAAATTCGAAATTCTTTCATAAATATTAGAAAATTTCGAATTATATTCAAATTCTAAAGGCAATTTTTAAATGTTAGATGGAAAATGTACTGTATTGTCTCCTATGGCCACAAGAGGGTGCAAGCGAGTGCAACAAGCAAATGTAAACCAAATCAAGCATCGCATATTTTATTGAAATTAAATGACATTCAGTTTTTTACAGTGCATTAACTTTTTTTAAACAATTGTTATTAAAAAATATATAATTTCATTAATGAGCATGTAAGGAAAATTAGGTAACAAAAGTGCATAAAACTGCAAGTGCATCAGTAACCTGAGAAGACACGCTTCAACAGGCAACGTAATGTGGAAAACAAAATAGCAAACGGACGTTCAGAAACAATCCATTTCCACTCACTAAACATCTACATATTGTTGGTGAAAAACACCAAACAGTCAACTTGACCTGCAGCGAGTGCTGAGCGTTTTTTGGCGAGGTATGATCAAGTATGTCTTTGCCAGCTGCGCAATATGTGGATACATATAACGCTATACCGCATGATTTTTGCCACCAACTGAGAGGATTTTCATCAGCAGGAAGCATATCTTCTCTTTCATTTATATCCATCTCATGCTCCAAAGCCCTGATTGCCTTCTTCTGCACTGCTCTGTGTCTGACTGAATACGCCGTTGAACAGGTTGCCCATTTTTTACGTCTTTTTACAGCCGCACCGCTGTACTGGATAGGGGTGGCACGGTTCACAAAACCCACGGTTCGGTTCGTATCACGGTTTTAGGGTCACGGTTTTCGGTTCTGTACGGTTCTTGTTGTTGTTGTTGTTTTTTTCGTTAACACTCCAGAAATTTACTTCAGCATATGGTATATATGGCTTAATGATCCACAATTTAGGATACAGTATTAAAAATTGTTATATCAAGTTGTTTCCTAACTGGCTGTCTACCGAGTCCGACACATTGGCGTAACATTTTTCATGTTAATCATATCAATTTTGATCAGAACAATGCACTGTGGCTTTAATTCAGCTGACCTGATTAACACATTTCACCATGAAGTGTCCCGTGTGTTTCACAATCACCATATGACATCCAGCGCTGTGAAAAAATAACATAAAAAAAACGAAAACACAACACTGCCAGAAGTTTTTGCCCAAACTTCAAAGGCATGTTTAAATTATTAGAACTAGAAGCATATCTTAACTTTTAAATGTAACATTTATCATGTGAACTACTTATATATGCATGTGTGTATGAGACAGAGGGTAACACGGTCGCATTTGCAACAGATATATGTTTCCCATCATAAATCAAAGCACGAGACAGACAGGGGTCGGAGGAGAACACCGGAAAATGTGACAGAATGGACTATATTTGCCTGTATTTGCAATCCACGAGCCGCTGGTGTGCTTCCTTTTCTAACATACCTTGAATTTGAAGAACTCGCGAGACAAACACTGCCAGTGTGTCTGCGCAACGGGCACGCGCGGTGCGGCTCCCGCTCTCCGCACTGCATCTGCCCTTCTATACGATGCTAGCGCATCCTCCAACTCCGGGCAGCCTTCCTTATCTCTCCCACTTTCATTTCTACATGTGACGTGACCTGCAGCACTCCACTTTTACTTTACTGTATGTCCACACACACCTCTTATTTCGCGCAAAAAGGACACCCACTGTCTGAGGTAACATACGGGCACGAGGATACATTGCGCATGCGCGAACCGTGCGACGCACACACTCCGAACCGAGACAAGCGAACCGAACGGTTCGTTTTTTTCCATGTACCGTGCCACCCCTAGTACTGGATAAACAAACCGCGTCAGTTACATCATCATCATGTCTCGCGTGCCTCTACCAAAAATTCTAATGCACAGTTTTTTCATTCGAATGTGCTTTTTTTTTGTAGATTTGGCAAATATTCGAAATTCGAATATTTTTTTGGACAGCCCTACTAAGAACCACTATTTACAGCTTCAAAATTAATGAGAGTAATGCTAAATGTATAATTAATTCTAAAGTAAAGATTATGTTAACCTACTAGTAATTACTCAGGTATAACCAAATCCTTCAGAAGGAATGACTAATTATTTAGAACAGTATTCTAAAATTAAAAGGATGATAACTCCGTAGTAATGACTGAAGGTAGTGTAAGCTTTTGAGGTTTTTGTAAGGTTTTGGATAGTAATTCATGTTACTACATACTGGCCATTTGGAACAGTATTCTAAACTGAATATCATGGTAACCAACTAGTAATGACTCAAGTGTCACTATTTCCTTCTAAAGGAATTTCAAATTATTTGAAACAGTACTCTAAAGTGAAGATCATGATAACCCACTAGTAATGACTCAAGTATTACCAAATCTGTCAAAAGCGAGTCAAAACCTTACAAAAAGTGACTTCAGTCATTACTAGTGGTTTACCATGATCTTCACTTTAGGATTAATTACTATGCATTATTTACATTAATTATGAACCCGTAGTTCTTAGCAGTCCTCTGGGAGGTGTGAAAAAAATTGTAGTTAGCATACTGATTAGCTAATAGTGAACTACTTGAACTTCTTGAACAGTGCGCTTTTACTTACTAATTAGTTAATCAGAGCTAATCAGTGTTTTTTTATAGTTAATAGTTACTAAAATGTTAAATTTGCTTTACTTCCTGTGAAATAATTAATTAATGATGGAACAATATTCTAAAGTGCAACCGAACGTGGATTGTTTTGAGGTTTTTTATTGGTCCAGTTGATACAGCATCAGAAGGTACAGAAGTTCCTCCTTCAATCTAAATCAATATGATTTTCTTTTTTCAATATTTTTTTTGGGCAGCTTTGCCTTTATTATATAGGATAGCTTTGGGTGCTGCGTGGGTGTGCTAAGCCTGAGACTGGGGGTTTGTCCGGATACCTAGCCTTAAGTATGAGCAACACTGATGCTGGTTCTTATGACTACCTTGTCCTGTAGTCATAAACATAATTTATTATGCCTATGTAATTAACTGAAATAGGATCAGCAATGACAGCTTTTTGTGTAATTACTCAGGCTAAAACATGCCCATGCAGGCAGCACTCCCAAAGGGATGTGAGCCGTGGAGGGCTGAAGGAAAGGTTGGCGTCTCGAGGTGACACCCTCACTGCACCTCTCTCCTTCCTCATCCCTGTTCTTTTTGCTCATTTCCCCAGAGAGCCCACCTTTGTGTCTCTGCCCTTAATAAGTGAGAGCACTGCCAATACTGACTCTTACAGTCAGAGCCGCCACACGGAGACTCACCTTTCACCCCTCTGCTGCGTTAACCCCTGTAGCTGGAAGAGACTAGTGTTAATACTGGGGGTCTAAAGTACTGTGGAAAAGTTTCATGAGGTGGGATCTGTTTTGAGACAAGAGGCTTAAATTATTTTTACACCATACTGTGTTGGGTTACTTTACACAAAATATAAAAACAAAAAAGTACCGAAAAGGCTACTACGTTTTTTTTTTTTTTGTAATATGTTTTTTGATATTGATTATTTATTTTTCGATAATATCCTGATAATTTTTGCATACCATGGATAGAATGGATAGAATAGAATAGAATGGTATATTTCATTGTACCATAGTAAAACCATCTAATAACAGTGGTATCGTCAATGATTTTCTAAGGGTACTCTGAAAAGAGTTCCTTCAGGAACCCCTAAGATTCATGACCACAAGTAGCGACCTCCCTATTAACCTCCAGAACCAACCTGGAGGCAAGTCGCATTTATTATTTCGTTTCTTATTATTCCCAGGAGCTGGCAGACACCCTCTCTTTTGTATGGGCTTTTATTTGCTGTTGAAATTGATTTTGTGCCATAGTTAATTAGTGCCAGCCTTGGGTTTCTTTGAATGGATGATGTGTGGTATGGCTCTGTGAGGGGAGACTGTCGAGGAAACACAGGAAGCATCGAGTCCGAACCGTTCAGTCAGTGATATGCTTCCTGGCCGTATTCAAATTCAAATATGATTAAGGCACTGTGAACATATTTCCGAATACCTGAATCCCACTGCAGTGACTGAATGACAAAGTGAGAAAAATGAATTGTTTTGCAGAATTTTTGCTCTGTGTGGTACTTTTGGAGGAATGACACGACAACAGATTTGGAGAGTGCTTCATGGCTCTGTTTCAAAACCTAGTAAATTGCCTTGCTGCCTACTGGTTAAGTAGCTGCCTTATCGTTTTTATTTCACATAGGGAAAATGCTTTATTACAGTTTTTCTTAATTGCTGTTCAATTCTCAAATGAGATTTTTCCCCTCAAAACAATAAGTTCAGATCTCTGAACAATTAGTTTATTGTTCACAACTGATTTTAATTTCTTATTAATTTCACTAAATTGCATTTTGGCACGTGTGCAAAAGATTAAGAACAATTATCTACAATTTGTGAAATAACTAAATACACATAGCTTACTGATCAAAACTGATGAGATGTTTCTCAGTGAAATTGTTTTAAACATTCTTTTATTGTGTGAGCCATCACATGCAAAACGATGCATTCAATTATAAAAATCTGTAGGACATACAGTATTTGTATTTAATAAATATCTATGACTTGGAATGGGTTAGATGTCTGCTAAATTGGCAAATGAACTGCCTGTCACGTTTTATCACAGGGATGAAGAAGGTGGGTGAAATATAATCAAATATAACTTGATTGATTAACCTTTCGCACGTACGATCACACCGGTGTGATTAGAATGTTCATTGAATCACATGATCAACTGCTAAATTTGACTGACACTGAGGCGGAAGTTGTTGATCTGAAAATTCAGCTTTGTCCCCGTTATGATTGAATCACAGGACCGGATACCAGTAATTTGCCAAGAGATCTCTTTATTTATTATTTTTATATGTCAGACATAGTAGAGACAATGAAAAGTTATTGTCTCATGCCAGCTGTATGTTTCTCCATTCCTCCATTTCTCTCCCCTCTCCCTTCTCCATCCTCCCCTGTCCCTCTCTCCCGTCTTCTATCTCTCTCTCTCGTCTCCCATCTTCCATCTCCCATCTGAGGCAGGACACTCAATTTGAATGTTATATACTATTAGCAGAGGATCTCACTAGGAGGAAACTTCCTTAGAAGGAAAAGAAACATGCGTCCTATGTTTAAAATAGAGCGTATACATCATGCTTACATATGTTGCACAATCCACTTTCCTTATAAAGAATCAGTTGACAATACATCATGGAACAGATGCATGCTACTGTGTGCATCAGTGGAAACATGTTCTGTAAGTATGCACATTCCTGTAACAAATATAGCTCATCCATGTCTCTCCTTGGGACACATGTTCAGAAACAGCCTGACTTTACATTTTACATTATACAAATAATTATGAAAAATAATAAAACATAATAATACCAAATAAAAATAACATTAAACAATAAAATTTCAATCTTCAAAGTCATATTCAGTGTTTACACCATTCAGTGTTTTTTAACTGTATAATGTTTATTTTAAGTTTCATACATTTAAATACACACAAGTACCAGCAAAATATTACATTTAGAGTTTGTAAAATACACAATGATGTCTATGGAAGCAGCAATAATAATCCTTTCCATTATAATTAGACAAGTTTTATTAATATCAGATACACATTGCGTAAGTAACTTTAAAGTTTACTTTATTCTTCTCCCAGTTCACCGGCCACTTACATTCATGTATTTCGGAAGAAGTGAATTAATTCACGTGTTGTAAATCCAATAGATCCACATTTATAAAGATCAGTGAATAGATCAGATTCTCTGAAATGCGGCGCCCATCACTCATATAGCGCAACTAATGCAATCATAATAAAGGTGTTTAAACATCTTTAAACTTAATTAATTTGCCCATATTTGACAATCATAATATCAGATATGTCATGCTATAGTTAATACATATGTGAATATTTTTAATAAAAGAGGAACAATTTAATAAAAGCAGATAATCAGTCATACAGCACTATTGTGACTGCAGTGTGTCATGTTACAAGCAATGACGTGTCACCAAAACAATAAAGTGACAAGTTCTAAGTAATGGTCCCACTATGGTCGCACTGGGACATACTAGACGATTTTCACATCTTATTTTAAAACTGTGGAAGTCTACAGACATAATGACAGTTTCAACTGATTTTTTGCATTGTAATCCTCTGAAAGCAAGTCAAGTCAAGTCAACTTTATTTATATAGCGCTTTTAACAATGGCGATTGCTTCAAAGCAGCTTTACAGTGTTAAACAGGAAAATAATGCAGCCTAATTTTATTCAGCTGTATAGCCATTTGATGTCATCAGTTCATTTCAATTTCCATACGGTGACAGTGTGGGCTTTAGATCAATAATTAGATCAGTAATTTAGTTTATATGGTTAAATTAGTTTATTAATTAGATTTATTTAGATTTTTAGTTGAAAAAATATAGTGTCCCCAACTGAGCACGCCAAGCCAGAGGCAACAGTGGCAAGGAAACCAAAACCCCATTAGGTGACCTAATGGAGAAAAATAAACCTTGGGAGAAACCAGGCTCAGTCGGGGTGCCAGTTCTCCTCTGGCCAATTAACAAACAGCGTATTATTATTATTATTCTGGCTGCTTTACAGGTCAGAGGTCATAATAGATCGGAATATTCAAAGGACCGGAGGCAACACGCTGGAGACGGGTTAATTGAGGATGATGTTGATTAAATAATTATTAAAGTGCAATATTCGAATGATCGGAGGCAACACGCTGGAGACGGGTTTATTGCGGATGACATATCGATTTAAGTATTATTTAATGGTAATATTCGAACAATCGGAGTCATCACACTGGTGACGGGTTTATTTAGATGCCGTGTCGATGAGGCAGTTGCAGGGGGAGGATAATTGACACGGTCTCTGCAGACACTTCGGGGTCTTGTGTTGGTCTTCTCTGGGCACAGGTCCACCATCTGATTTGGATACGGCCCGGATCTGGCTGACTGCAGTAAACCTAGGGATAAAACAGAGAGAATATCATTAGCGTAGATGCCATTCTTCTGATTTTGTAACGAGTACATCAGGTGTTATGGGAAGTGTTCCCGGTTCCGGCTGACCTAGTTAATGCAGCCTAACAATCAATTAATTGAAAAAGTGTTTTATGTGTATGCCACAGTAAAGAGATGTGTTTTTAGTCTAGATTTAAACTGACAGAGTGTGTCTGCTTCCCAGACAATGCTAGGAAGACTGTTACAGAGTTTAGGAGCTAAATAGGAAAAGGATCGACCGCCTGCAGTTGATTTGGATATTCTCGGTATTAACAACTGGCCAGAATTTAGAGATCGCCGTAGACGTGATGGAGTATAATATGTTAAGAGCTCGCTCAAGTATTGGGGAGCTAAACCATTTAGTGCTTTGTAAGTAATAAGCAAGATTTTAAAATGTATGCGATGTTTAATAGGTAGCCAGTGCAATGTTGACAGAACTGGGCTAATATGGTCATACTTCCTGGTTCTAGTAAGTACTCGAGCTGCTGCGTTTTGGACCAGCTGGAGTTTATTTATTAACCCCTTAAGCCCTGAAGGCATTTTTAGAGATTTTTTGTCTGAATGACATACACAGATTTAAAGACTCATAACTTCAAAACTACAACAAGGAGAGTCAAAAAGTATATATCATGTGTTAGCAAACTTTCTAAATTGTATTACATTTGGACAATCTATTGCTGAGAAACTGCTGATAAAAGACAAAAAAAAATTGTATTTTTTTTAATAATTTTTCATATTTTTCTTATTATGCAATAACTCAGGAAGACAATACGGTAGCAGGTTAATTCTTTTTTGGTGATGTCCCCCTATATGTGGTCTACATCTGGATCAAATTTTGTGGTGATAGCATAAAGTAGTCCAAAGTTACAGCATTTAGAACAAAGGTAGCCTTTTTGTTCAGACCTCGACTCCCGAAAGCATTTTTAAAACTGTTGTTTTCTGAGTGACATACACCACTTTAAGATGTAAAAGACGGATTATGGTATCATTGGTCTCTTTTTAATCGTGAGAGTCTGCTGTAAATAGGGATGTGTCATTTTTAACGATCGGGTCATGTTTCATGAAGTTATGAGTGAAAACGCCAAGTGTTAGCAACTGCTATTTCTTTTACTCCGCTCATTGGCTTGGTGCTGTTTTGTTTGTGTTCTACTTTAACGAGGGATATTTTAAGATCTAAGAGATGGATTATGGTGTCATTGGTCTCTTTTTAATCGTGAGAGTCTGCTGTAAATAACGATGTGCCATTTTCCACGTTTCATGAAGAGACGAGTGAAAAACGCCACGTGAATGCCGCATCAGTATATTATTTACATATGGGTCTTGCAGGACTTAACTGACAAAAACTCGCTGAAAATTCAGTCAAAGCCCAAAACAATTAGGCTTGTTGTGTTCTACTCAGTGAGACCTTTCAAATGACATATGACACATGACTATCTGAGCTGTATGATGTTTTTGACACATTGAAGTACATAATAATCCCCCCCCCCACCCCCCCCCACCCCATAAATTATGATTTTTTTTTTTTTCATTTTATCAGCAAATAACTCAACACTACTTTGGAGATAATCATAATGGCTACATTCATTTTAAAGTTTAGACTCTCAGCTTTCAAATGAAACACTCCGATTTAGATGAATAACTCAGCGCTCCTTTAGAGTATCCCAAAATGGATAGATGCATTGAAAAGCTGAGATTCTAAGCTTTAAAATGATACCTATTTTATGTTATTACATTCAGTAGTTGCTTAGTAACTTCGGGTTTAAGGGGTTAAGCGAGCAGGGCAACCACCCAGTAGAGCATTACAATAATCTAGCCATAGAAAGCACACACTAAGCCAGACCGTGAGACAACACACTTGTTGATTGTAGGAACGATTTCACAGTGACACAAGATCTCATGGAGACTCGCAAGATCAAACATCACTTGAGAAGAAAAATAAATGGATTGATTTGGACAAATGATTTGGGATCGTGCATGCTCTGATGCGATCGGGAGCAGTAAAATAGTCATATTGAGAGCACACAATTGAGGACAAAAAGTCGAAAAGCCTTGAATCGGGCTTAACATTTTCAAGTGTGTGGCCAGCCATTGCAAACAACCATTGACTTTTTACAGTAAACTTTATCTACTGTTGAAATCTTTATCTAAAAACCCTCAGTGTTAGACACAATAGCATACATCTAGACAAAACAGCTTGACATTCTTGTATAATATAGTAAGCAGTCGGTGTTAAAAAACAAAACTAAAGAACATCTAGGCCCGGTTTCACAGACAGGGCTTAGATTAAGCCAGGATTATGCATTAATTCAATTAGGACATTTCAGTAGCTTTTATAAAGGTCCTTAGAAAAAAAAAAAAAGCTTTACTGGAGTGCATCTGACCAAAACAATGGCACAGGCATATTGTATGATAAAAAAAGCTACAATATGCATTTTAGTCTGGGACTAGGCATATTGCAGGTTAGAGACCCCAGTGAGTCAATGTATATAAAAATAATGTAGGAACTAGATACTTTAAAATACGCTATTAAGGCTTTTGGAGTCGTTTTTGTGAGATAAGTTTACTTCCGCATCTAAAAATGCCAAATCCGTAAGTGACGTAACAAGAGGGAGTGCGGTAAATTTCAGCGATAGGAAAACAATGGATTGCAATGACAGTTCGGACGCTGAGGAAATGATAAATGTTTATTAATACTCATATGGTAGACTAAAGCCATACAATTATGACACACAATTAGAGACAGACCAGGATTAGACAGAACAACGATTAGAGGAGACAAATTGAGTATTTGTGTAAGGAAAAACAGTGGAGAACAGAGCAGGTGTCTAGGTGAGAGACCAGTGTTAGCTTATAGATAACGCTAGCTAAACGATATGTGTACACTGTGCTTAGATTACAATACTGTACAGATTATTATCATGTAACCGGCATTAAGGATAATTATATCTGCATTTATGTTCAAACTAGAGACTTTCAAACACCAAAATGTAATTTATTAATATGTATTCGTGTCAAAATGACAAAAACAGCTTTTCCGATATTCTATTTTATCTGGAAACAGGCGTCGGTTCTATTTCTAGCATGCACGCGTTTTCAGCAGGGCTCGAGCTGCGCATGAGACCCGCGTCACGCATGGCAGTACAAGCTCTAACCTGTTAACATGACAGCCGAAAAAAAAACGGACATGCCACGCAGCCAGTGGCTAGTGTTTCTACGAGCTGAATCTCTGACGGATCCGTGACCGTCATGCCGGCGACCGAACAACAGACAGTATAGTGTTATTGTATGCGTTTCATGTAATCCTTTATTCATTCATTCTGTATTATGGTTTTTGTGTCGATTCACCGATAGTGTGAGACTGTATGACGTGATGAGTATGTATTTGAGTGAACTTGAATGTACATACAGCATGCATTTGTTTTAAATGTACATACTGTGTATTCATCAATGTTCAAATTGATTCATGTAAACAACGGCAAAGAAGCATCAAGTGTGGATGTTTATTCATTTAATATCATCCTTTACATGAGTATTACCATGTTAAAAACATCATATTGCTGTGATGATAATTCTCCAGTCTAAAGTGAACGCTACACCTACACACACCACCACGTGTTTCCAAGCAGATGCAGAAGTGAAGTCCCGTCTCTTCAGCTGTACAAAACTCCACCATGCAGGTTTCCTCAACTTTTATTTTATAGGAAACCTGTGGACTCGATGTCCTGACAGGCTGGACACAATAATTTACCATGACAATGATACGGTTACAGGTGTATGGTGCAGCAGAGAAGAGCAGATTCTGGACTTCCACAAAGACAGGCTTTAATCAAATAAACATCAGACAGAACACCAAACAGCATAAACATAACGTAGACCGGACAAAGCCAGGGTGAACTAAATACAAACACTGATGACTGACTAACGAGGGGCACAGGTGACACCGATGAGGATAACCAAACACAGCTGAACAGAACTGGACTAACAAGGGAAACCATAGTAACAAACAGGAGGCGGGAAACTGAGACAAAGAAACATGTGATACATGAAAAGAAACACAACAGAAACAGACCGACATGTAACAGATACATTGGAATAGAAAATCTACCGAAAATACACGGATTCCAACTGAATACCAACCTATTCTGCACTGAGCCAACGCAGAGCTCGGCAAGCGACTCCCTCTCGTGACGTAATATGACGCGATGTTGAAAAAAAAAAGTTTTTTACAAGTGGCCAACGAAACGGCCTCTTTATCAACTCAATTTGTGCTCTTATATCTTTTTAAAACATTTTAAATCCTGCATTACCTTATCTTATGGTATTTTCATAGATGATTATATATTCATTTAGAAAAAAGTTTAACCTGCAATATGCCCTTTAAGCCTTGTCTGTGAAACTTGAGGCTAAACATTTTGACCAGTACGACTCACATGCTGGCATAAAGACTTTTCATTTTGGCATTGGCAAGTTTATTTTGCACAGTCATTTTTCACACTGGAGAGCTTCTTTATAGTGGAAATTTAAGTTGTAATTCTAACTAATAGTGTTACTGACACTGGTTTTTCATGTTTAATGTTTAGCTGCTTGCTTTAAAGCAATATATTGTACGAAGTGGTATATAAATAAACTGGAGTGACAATTGCATAGCTCGTACAAACAAATTGCACATCGCTATGATCAGATGCTTTCTTTACTGATGTTTTCTCATCACTGTCATATTTACATATTACATATTAAGCACCGCTCCCAACAGCGTGGGTGGTGTTGGGATTTTCGGAAACAGTATACCACTGCAAAGGTATTTCAAACTTATTTTTACCCCTAAACGAAAAGCGAAAAATAAAAGAACTTCACCGCGAGTATATCGGGGCCTTTACTCTGGAGACTCAAGCCTCTTTTCGCACTCATCTGGCTGGAGAGACAACCATTTCAAACCAGCCACCTCAGGAACAGCCTCCCTGGACCTGGTTGCTGGTTTAGATTAAGTGCCAGGCGTGAAAGTCACTTAGAACAGCCCTCTTTCTCTTTCTCACTTGTTCGTCAGCTTTCAAGGTTGATATGGTCTAATAAGGCCAGGCTTTTCTTTTTCTTTTTTTTCTTCTTTTTTTCTTTTTGCTGTGCCTCCAGAGAAACCTTTTGCATCTAGGGTTTTTTGAAGTGTGGCTTATTTAAAATCTGTGAGCATGCGCCTTCTTAGCAGTTTTTGAGACTGCTCTAAAAGCACTTTTTGTTGGGTTCTTCTGGGAGGTGGGCTGGCACTGGTGCTGACTGACTGACTGACTGACTGCTTTCCTTGGACTTGATAACAACATATGCTTTAAATAAAGCAAATAAGCCTATACATTTATTGCAGGTTGTGCATCTTGTTCTTATTAGGGTGAGTAATCATGCTGTGGTACCTACTGAAACAATAGGCCAGCTATGGTTTGAACTAAATATACTGTATTTAACTTCTTTAGAGGAGTCAAGGACATTTTTGAATGGGAGGGAATAATTGTAATTTCTTATATGGCATTCTTTTTACAACTATAATGTTAATTTCTTATATAATTAATAGGGCTGGGCAAATTAACGCGTTAACGCGGGTGATTCATTTTTTTTTTCAAAATATTTAAGGAAAATAACGCAGCGTCCGTTTTTATATCCATTTTTGCCTAGCGTTACATGATCACGCTCCTATTCATGTAAATGCTTCCAAGCGTGACAAGACACAAGAGAACACACTGTATGTCAATGTCCTGTCTGTGTGGCTGCGTCTCATGTCAGCTAATCGAGGGACACTCTGACACACACACACACACACACACACACTCGATGCACAGACAGACTCGCGTCAGTCTCCTGCTTACATCGAGTTCTCTTTTGCTCTTGAACAAACAATAACAACAACACAGAGAATTTTGAGTATTCTCATATTAGGAGTCTTAAATGAGTTAAATAACGTCTTAAATGAATTTAAATGAGATGCGCGGGACAGCGCGTCAGATCCGCCTTGTTCGTCAGCGGCCGTTCTTAAAGTGACAGGAGCACTGATGATGCCTGTCATTAATGTTCATCAATGAACAACGGGAACAGAGAAAATTGTAGCTTTAATGATGATTAATCTATATTTCATTTATTATTTATGCAGTTTAGAAAGGTGCTTAATAACTATTACATTTCTGTATATGTCTAACAGGGAAGGTCATGGGTAAATATAACATTTATTATTTTGGGTTTATGTAAAGATTGTTTTAAGTTCACTTAAATTAAAAGTTGTTTTTTTAAAGCCTAATAAATGTTGAAATTGGGAGCTTTCAGTTATACTGTAATGTAACGTCATTAATGTTTCATAGAGACATTAGTATCAGTGATACTGGCCTTCATTCATAAAAATATGCCTTTACAACACATATTTAAAATATGCTGTCTTTAAATTGTTTATACATTAATTTGGAGAGTAACTGAAATTATTACAATATCAAAATATAAAAAAACTTAAAATATTAAAAACTAAGTGCGATTAATCACGATTAATTACAGAAAAAAAATTGATTTAATTAGTTTGTTTTATTTTATCGATTCCCAGCACTAATAATTAATGGAGGAATTAATTACACTACTACTACAGTGGTCATTTTGACTTTGCAGTTTCCAGATCAGACTTTCTTTATTGTTTTAATTTTCTTTTTACATTATCTGGGATACCAGCAGTACTTGAACCACTAACTATGATCTTACCCAGAAAGCTGTATCAAAGCTCTAAATCCATAGTGAAGGGGTATGAGGCAGGAAAACAAGACATTTTGACCGTTAAGGTCAAAATAAATGAGTAACGTTGCAAGGAAAATAATATACCGCCATCAGAGACATTTCCTATTTTGGATGGTAATAGATACCAAGGTTGTGTGAGGAAAAAAACACAGACTTTGATTCTGTTGGGATTGCATAAATAAGTTGTTTATTCGGTAGTGGTTGTGCTCAGCTTTTTTCTCTAATGATTTAGTGATACATTATCAAAACTGCCTGTGTGTGATCAGTTAAGATTTTTGTACTAAGAGCTTTGAAAATGTACACCTTACTTGTGAAAATAGTACCAATAAAAAAAACCATTCCGTTTTAGGAACCAACATACCTTGAGTAAGCAATTGAGAGTTCAGGGTATGCTTTCAGGGAGGCAGTTTCCCGGAGAATATGTTTGTCTAGGGTTAATTCTGAAATTGGATACTTAAAGGAGAACTCCTGTGAATTTTTAAGTTAATCTTGATCGTTATACCTTTGTGAGTACTGTCTATAGAAAAAAAAAAAACGGATTGGTGCCTGCAACACGGAGATGTTACAGTTAATGCCCAGAGCTCCCACTCAGCTAACACGGCAGCTATGGGGGCACATACATAACGAGTGTCTTTGTGCCTCTTAACAGACACAAAATGCAATTAAAATGTCTGTCCAACATGAACAGGGCCCTTACATGACAACGAGATGCGTTTAGCAACTTAGCCATTGTTTAAACTCACCAAAATTTTGTTTTAGACTGCAAGCTGTAGTCTCGCGCTGAAGTCCCGTGGGAACTGTAGCAGGTAAAAATGTAAATAGTCCCATAGTCCATAGTAACTTATATGCCTATTTATTCATCAGTATTAGTCATATTCATACAATTGTATGTGTTTAAGTAGGCTAAAGTGGGACATTACTTGTGTGTGTGTCATCAATTTTTGTTAAATAAATTTGCTTGTTTTTAAAAAACAAACAAACATGGAACACAGAACCCTGCCCCCATAGCAAACAATACCGAACCGAACAGTGGCTCCAAAATGGTGATATGAACCAAACCGTGGCATTGGTGTATCGTTACACCCCTAATTAAGTCATTGAAAGCTTTTGAGGTGTTTGTAAGGTTTTGGAAAGTGCTTTTAATACAATGCATCTGGATAGTATTCACAGTGCTTCACTTTTTCCACATGTTGTTATGTTATAGCCTTAAAATGGATTAAATTAAGTATTTTCCTCAAAATTCTACAAACAATACCCCATAGTGACAATGTGAAAGAAGTTTGTTTGAAATATTTGCAAATTTATAAAAATAAAACAAAATCACATGTACAAGTATTCACAGCCTTTGCCATGACACTCAAAATTGAGCTCAGGTGCATCCTGTTTCCACTGATCATCCTTGAGATGTTTCTACAACTTGATTGGAGTCCACCTGTGGTAAATTCAGTTGATTGGACATGATTTGGAAAGGCACATACCTGTCTATATAAGGTCCCACAGTTAAAGGTGCTGAATGTAAGAATGGTTGAAATGGCTACTACAAAGCGACTTACAGTGCCCTTATTACAGGGACAATCCCCCTTGAGCAACGTGGAGTAAAGTGCCTTGCTCAAGGACACACTGGTGGTGACCGCTGGGATTGAACCAGCAACCTTCTGCATATCAGTTCAGTGGTTTAACCCACTGGACCACCATCACCATCTCCATTAGCTAATAACTACCACATTCAACTGAGCCTTTGCATATTTGTTAAGCAGAGATTACTGTTTGTTAATAGCAGTTACAAGAATGTTAATAGTACGTTACTCATTTGTTCCTGTGTAGTTATTCATTAATGATGGAACAGTATTCTAAAGTGTTACCTACAAACTATATAGATTCTATATAGATCTCTATATAGTTTCTCTCTTGATGCAGACAAGTTTGACTTAGTAGGAAAACCAGTTAAAACTTTAATTTCAGCCAGGATGAGGCATGCCAGTGGGCATTTCTTATTCAGTGTTCCGTTTCTTTCAGAAATGTCACAATATTGAAGGAATGTCGGTCAGAACTTCAGTTTCTCACAAACTTCAATGTCACTTTAAATTAATGGCATCATGCTCTGTTGCTCTAAAAGCATTTGACCGGTAAGGTTTGTTTGCCCTAAAGGTTCGTTTGGCAATACATTTCATTGCCTCAGCTGTGACAGCTTGCTCACCATCAGTCACCTAAATAGTGGAGGTCAGGGCAGTGGAGGTCAAAGGCCACTTAAACACTTTTCACAGTTGAATATATTATAGGATGCTCGTGAGGAGTCATAGAGACAGAAGCACATACGTACACAAATATGCGCTTATTTCCCACAGCTAATGTTAAGATTTTTGACAACCCTTTGGTTCTTTCCACAATGTGAGTGAATATTTTAAGAGAATATCTAATCGGTACATTCCTATGACCCTAGTCACACTAGAATGAAATGATGTCAGATGACAAAAAAGACAACAAAAAACAACAACTCACCTTCCATATTAAGATATAAACTATTGGATCTGACATCTGTTGATAGAGTTGGTTTCTGAACAGCCATAATGATTACAAAAAAGGAGCAACTGATTAGAAAAAGCAATAATTGACAATGACTTGATATCACCTTATATTTACTGTATATTGTACCCACGCACATATTTTATTTTGTTAAGTTGTATTCAAGTCAGGGTCAGTGAAAGGACACTCCTATTTATGATTTATTTTAAATTATGATTTATTTAGCAATAAATCACAATGCAATTCATACCTTTTATACAGTTGTTATCAGTGCTATGTGGAATACTTACAAGTTGTAGTCTATTACTGAATACAAATTACATGATAAAATTGTAGTTAGTAATGTAATCTATTACATTATACATTTTCCCCCAGGTTCACAGACAAGTCTTAAGCCTAGTCCCAGACTAAAATGCATGTTTGAGCTGTTTTAACTGAAAGCAACTTGCACCTACTTAAAATATGTCAGTTCCATTGTTTTGTCTCAAGATGCACACCAGTCATGTTTCTTTTTTTCTTTTCTAAGTCATGTTTATAAAAGCTTCTTAAATGTCCTAATTGAACAAAAGTCTAATCCTGGCTTAATCTAATTTCCGTCTGGGATTGCGGTATATTCTCAGGGTTTCTCCGGTCAAATTTTAACCGATCCAATCAGCGAACAGAGGGAGTGGCTGAGAACGATGGCGTTGATGTTGTGCGCTAGTTTGAGATGACATACGTCACGACCAAACGTTAGTGATTGGTTATGGCAGATCCAGAGTGGCTCTGGGCAGATCCAATTGTTTTAAAATTCAACAGAGTACTCTCCTTCAATGAAGTGAACGCTTGTCAATGGAGAGTGGCCAGACTCTCTGTACAAATGAAATGTACAAGAGTCTGGTTGGGCCAGACTAGGATTAATCGTGATTTATCGTAAATTTATCGTGCAATTAACCATATGCCATTTATCTTGTTTAACACATTCATGTTGTCATCATTTGCTATATCCAGCAAAGTAAACAATCAGATTAAATTCTGAATAATTTACCGCCATTTTGTGAATATTACGTAATAATATTATACATAATCCAGATTACATATTATCAGTTCCCTTTTGTTCAGTCACTACGACGTAACGTTAGTGACTAACGAATGGGGGTTTCGCTTAGAAGCCTATCATCTTCGAGATCTTAGAAAACACCCAATGGTGTGCCAATGCCATGGGCATGCGGAATTTGCATACGTAACTCCGCCTCACCGCGTGAGTATAAAAGGAAGTATGTGGCAATATCGCATTACGTTTCTGCTTCGGAGCCAAGAGTACCTACCTCTTCACTCCTCACAAGCCTTCTGAGACTCTGTCAGCTTCTTCGAGATGAACAGCTTTCCAGTCGGTGTTGGTGTGACGGCGCGTTCCAGTGATCACATACTTCCTTCCTGCTGATCTGTGCAGTGGTCTGCATCCAGCTGGTGTGTGTTCCCTGAGCGCTTCGGCATTGACTGCGAGGCTTCCTCTCATAAAAAGAGCTTACACGTGGCACGTCCTTTTCAGTGATGTCTCGCCCGTGTACTTCTGGGTGCGGTAGATTTCTCTTGCCCTCTGATGGGCACGCACGCTGTGTGACGTGTTTAGGCTTTCAGCATGCTCAGGCAGCGCTCGTGGATGATTCATGTTCCCACTGCGGGAACTGGGCAGAGGAACGCACGTCCTTCCCTGGTCTCCTCTGTCAGGACGCAGCCGTTAACCGTGCCCCCACACCGGGACACCCAAACGCCTCCCATGTCCGGGCCGGTAATGCTGCCTCGCTGCCCCACCCTGGGTACGTCTGTGGTCCGAATGACCCCGCTGGTGCAGTTCCTGGGAGCCTGGCTTCAGCTTCCGGGACTGTCCCGCTGGGTCGCGAGGACCATCAGGCTCAGCTACGCGATTCAGTTTGCGCAGGCTCCTCCCCGCTTCAGGGGAGTCCGCCTTACCATGGTCGGAGCCAACGCCCCCGTCATGCGTGCGGAGGTTGCCACCCTGCTGGCGAAGGGTGTGATCGAGCCTGTCCCTCCAGCCGAAATGAAGTCCGGGTTCTACAGCCCCTACTTCATTGTACCCAAGAAAACCGGTGGGTTACGACCAATCCTGGTCCTTCGCATCTTGAACCGAACCCTTCACCGGCTTCCTTTCAAGATGCTATCTGCGGAACGCCTTTTCGAATGCGTTCGTCCGGACGATTGGTTTGCAGCGATCGACCTGAAGGACGCCTACTTCCATGTCTCCATCCTTCCTCGACACAGACCGTTCCTACGGTTTGCTTTCGAGGGGCGGGCATATCAGGACGCGGTCCTCCCATTCGTGCTATCTTTGTCCCCTCGCGTCTTCACAAAGTTTGTCGAGGCAGCCCTTGCACCACTCAGGCAGCACGGAGTTCGCATACTGAACTACCTCGACGACTGGCTTATACTGGGCCCCTCTCGAGAGCAGGTTTGCGGACACAGAGATCTAGTGCTCCAACATTTAGCCCGTCTGGGCCTTCGGGTCAACTGGGAGAAGAGCAAACTTTTCCCAGCACAGAGGATCTCTTTTCTCTGTATGGACATCGACTCGGTCGCCATGTTCGCGCAGCTTTCGAGCAAGCGGGCACAGTCTCTGCTGACTTACCTCCGTCAAATCGAGAGCAAGAGTGCGGTTCCACTGAAACTATTACAGAGGCTCCTGGGGCATATGGCATCTGCAGCCGCGGTAACGCCGCTCGGTTTGCGTCATATGACACCGCTTCAGCATTGGCTTCGCGATCGAGTCCCGAGATGGCCATGGCAGTCTGGCACGCTCCGGGTACAAGTGTATGGTCTCAGCCACTTCCGGGAGAATGGAGACTCCATCCACAGACGGTCCAGCTGATTTGGGAACAGTTTGGCGACGCGCAGATAGATATGTTTGCCTCCCACGACTCTTCCCTTTGCAGCCTGTTCTATTCCCTGACCGAGGGCACGCTCGGCACGGATGCACTGGCGCACAGCTGGCCGCGGGGCCTACGCAAATATGCGTTCCCCCCAGTGAGCCTTCTCGCACAGCTCTTGTGCAATATCAGGGAGGACAAGGAGCAGGTCCTTCTGGTCGCCCCGTACTGGCACGGCCGGACCTGGCTCTCCGAACTCTTACTCCTTGCGACAGCCCCTCCCTGGCCTATTCCTCTGAGACCGGACCTCCTTACTCAGAGACGGGGCACCCTATGGCACCCGCGTCTCGATCTTTGGAACCTCCACGTGTAGCTCCTGGTTGGGATGCGGCAGGTTTGAGTACCCTACCACCTCCGGTGGTGGCTACCATCACTTCTGCTAGGGCAGAGTCCACTCGGCATGCCTATGCGTTGAAGTGGAACCTCTTCATCACCTGGTGTTCTTCTCGCCAAGAAGACCCTGGAAATGCCCGATCGGGTCTGTGCTCTCGTTCCTCCAAGAAGGGCTGGAGCGAAGGCTGTCTCCCTACACCCTTAAAGTATATGTGGCCGCAATATCTGCCCACCACGACCTCTTGGAGAACAAAAAGGTAAGTCAGCACGACCTGGTCATCAGGTTCCTGAGGGGAGCTAGGAGACTGAATCCTCCTCGCTCTCCTCTCGTACCCTCTTGGGACCTCTCAGTAGTTTTAGATGCTCTGCAGAGGCCTCCCTTTGAGCCTTTGCAGTCAGTCGATCTTAAGTTCCTTTCAATGAAGACAGCGATCCTGACTGCATTGGCCTCCACCAAGAGGGTTCGGGGACCTGCAGGCATTTTCGGTTGACGAAGCGTGCCTGGAGTTCGGGCCGGCTAACTCTCACGTGATCCTGAGACCCCGGTCTGGATATGTGCCCAAGGTTCCCACCACTCCTTTTAAAGACCAGGTGGTGAACCTGCAAGCGCTGCCCATGGAGGGGGCAGACCCAGCCTTGGCATTGCTCTGTCCAGTACGCGCTCTCCGCGCTTACGTAGACAGGACGCAATGTTTCAGGACCTCAGACCAGCTCTTTGTCTGTTATGGTGGAGAGCGGAAGGGAAGAGCTCTCTCAAAGCAAAGGCTGTCTCACTGGATAGTGGACACCATTGTTTTGGCTTACCAGCAGCAAGGTCGACCATGTCCCCTTGGGGTTCGGGCCCACTCCACTTGGAGTGTGGCCTCCTCTTGGGCTTTAGCTCATGGCGCCTCGCTAACAGACATCTGCAGGCTGGGTGACACCTAACACATTCGCCAGATTCTACAATCTTCGAGTGGAGCCAGTGCCCGACTATGTACTCGCCCCCCCGAGGGGCCGGTAATGGGCCAGGCTCAGGTGTCTTCGCTTGCTCACCATTCCACTCCACGGACTGGATACGTGCGATATTCTCCACAGGTGAGCTTCCCCGAAAGCCCTGAGTTCCTCCAGCCAGCCCAGACCCTCGTGTCCGGCCAGGTGCCCCGTGTGCATGGTTCCCCTCCGGCGACCCCCACACGTGTATTTCCACCGTAAGCCTCCCCAGTGAGCAGGTGTCTTTCCCTTGGCAAGTCCCTGCCACCCCTAGGGTACCCTAGAGTTTTCCCATATGCAGCCCTTAGCGGGTCATATGTGTCCTCCCTACGGGTAGGCATCTTTGCATACCTCCACTGGAATATGCTTCCCAGTGTACCTTGGTATTCCTGTGATAGGTGGGAGTCCTTCGTCCGCACTGGTTTTATGACAGGGTACTCACACCTACGCAGGGCACTGGAAGACAGCTGAGTGGCATGATTAAATTGGGACCCCCATTCGTTAGTCACTAATGTTATGTCGTAGTGACTGAACAAAAGGGAACGTATCGGTTACCGATGTAACCCTCGTTCCCTGAGGAGGGAACGGAGACGTAACGTCCCGTTGCCACATCAGCTGTGCTGCTGGAACGGCGGAGTTCAGTCTTGGCTCCTCAGCAGGTAACGTAATGCGATATGTAATGCGATATTGCCACGTACTTCCTTTTATACTCACACGGTGAGGCGGAGTTACGTATGCAAATTCCGCATGCCCATGGCATTGGCACGCCATTGGGCGTTTTCTAAGATCGCGAAGATGATAGGCTTCTAAGCGAAACCCCCATTCGTTAGTCACTAACGTTACGTCTTCGTTCCCTTCTCAGGGAGCGAGGGTTACATCCGTAACCGAGATGTTTCTACTCATTATTGGTTATTACATGTATGCTCATACTGTTATGAACTTTTTAATATATATATATATTTTTTTTTGTTTTTGTTGCTTTTTTATATTATGTTATGCTTTTTTATGTTAAAGTCATAATTTGACTTTATGACATGGTAAATTCATTTCAGGGACTTTTCTCTGCTTGTCTGGCATTCCAGACAATCTGGGACTCTGCATTAGTGGTGGGGATTTTCAGTGACAGTTTCTGCAGGTTACATCAGGTGGCAGCAATTGGCAACAAGTAAAAACACTTTATGAGTGAGTCACTGAATCATTCATTCACATTTGTTACAAAAAACACTGATTCATTCAGGAAAGAAAGAAGTGTATTTATTAATTAGTCATTGAATAATTTACTCAACTGATTGATTCAGCAATGAAACAATATTTCTGTGTTGCTCAAAATTTTTTTAGAAATTAGAAAAAAAAAAAAGATTTTGAAAAAAAATGTTGCTCTGATACTTTATTGTAGGGTAAGAGGTTTTGCTGATGACTACAAATCCATGACCTCTGTTACTGCTGTTTGGGTAATTCTGTGGAGGAATTGTGGATATTGTCTATCATTTTTATTTTTATGTTTCTTACATGAATAGACACAGAAGGTAAGTAACAGGAATGCAACCACATTTGCACATTTGTAATAATGAATATGGGTTTGTGCACTCTGCAGATAATCGATGAGGAAGAAACACAGTTTATGACAAACTGCCCTCCAGCAGTGACAGAAAGCACCCCTCGAAGGAGGACCAGGATACAGGTTTTCTGGACAGCGCCAACGTCAGGCAGTGGCTGTGTACTGCTAAAGTAAGTGGCACATCTAGTCTCACCTTATAACCAAGGGTTAAATTAGGGGGAAGCCTAGGATTTTATGGTGATTATGGTACAGCAAGTTCCCTTTCAGTCGGTCACGTTCCACGTACGTCGGACGTCACAGACGATTTGGGATCACTTCTGGGAGCCCCTATCAGCTTCGAGATATAGAGAACGGGCTAATGGGCCATTGGCGTGTGAGATTTGCATCTCGTGCTCCGGTCTGCGTCGCGGGTATAAACAGGAAGCAAGAGCAGCGCACTATTGTCATGCACTTCGGAGCCGAACGGCGTTATTCGAAGACGAGACTGCCTGCTATTCAGCAAGAGAAAAGTCGGAGAACTGATAGGGATACTCGTGTTGGCGATTACAGCACAAAACAGCGTGACCGCGTGCTCACCGCTGCACCAAACAAACTGCAAATTTGACGGTTCAGTGAAGGCGTTGCCGTTTGTTGAGAGCAGATACAGGCTGCACTATTTTCTGTATTCTGCTGCGGTCCTCCCTGGGTGCTTCAGCACTACTGAAAGAGCGTTTTCCTCACAAAAAGAGCAACACGGGTGTGACACTGCGTCTTTTTCAAGATGTCATTCCACCCGTGCGTTTCTGGATGCGGTCGATCCCTGTCGCCCGCTGATGGTCACAATCATTTTCTCACGTGCCTGGGCATTCAGCACGCTGAGGCAGCTTTTGTGTATAGTTCGTGTTTTCACTGTGGGAACATGACTATCTCGGCGCTTAGGTCGAGACTCGCCTACCTCCGGGATGGTGGAGTCCCCCTCCCTATACCTCGATCTAGAGCTATCTCTACCCAGCAAGATAGACCTACTTTGACGGATGGCCGGGGTGACCTAAGGATCACGTTCAGGGCAAACCTGCCGAGCGTACCTCCGCGGGCCCCTGATCCCTCACAAGCGCCGGTGCCGGTGGTGCTTCCGGAATAAACAGCTGGTCCCTCCCACGGGCGTCTGGCGGTGACCTTTGGGGCACCCGCGGACGAACAGATGTCGATAGCTGCATCGGAGGGTGACAAGTATCTGTTCCTGGACTCCCCCGTCTCCTTGGCCGGGTTGTTCGGCGACGCGGTCGAGAGCTTTGCCCAGCAGTTCTCGGCTGCCCAGAAGCTGACGGAGGCCATTAAACACATCCTGCCCCGGTGGTCAGCTGCTGCCTCCACCCCGCCGCCGGCTCCAGCACCTCCGCCTGCTCGTCGCCGAGGACATTCGCCCGCCACCACCCACGCCCTCGCTCCCGCCCCAGCTCAGCAGCAGCCTCCACCCGGGCGTAGGCGTGAAGCCAGCCGTGGGAAGGACGTCCAGCTTGCTCAGGCCACTGCCAAGCCAGGTGGCAAGCGCCGTCGTAAGAGATCCTGAGACAGACCACCCAGAGATGGAGGAAACTGCTCTTCAGGAGATGGCTGCAGCACCACTCCTTCTTCCGGAGGAGGGCCGGGAGAAAATCCTTTGTTTGAATTTAATATCTGTTCCACCCCAGTGCCAGCGGTACCCAAATTATCAATAAAAGAGCAGTTTCCAACATCTCTGGGTGCCAAGAGAGCGCGCTTGGCGGTGTTCGACGCTACCATGCCTTGTCACCCTCAGGCGCCTCTCCTATTGCCAGCAGGGGGCGCCGGCTGTCGGGATGCACACAAGCTGCCTCCCGACGTTTGCCCGCCCCCTTAGTGGAAGCAGGTATGTGTTGCACAGAACACTCAGAACCCACTTCGAGCTGCTCCCATGCCGTCCGCGTTGGGTCCCTGCACGCCGCTTCGCTGCCCCGCTGCGGATACGTCTGTGGTGCCGTTGGTCCCGCTTGCACGGTCGCTGAGAGCCTAGCTAGCGCCCGTCTCGCTGGCTCATCCGTACCATCAGACTCGGCTATGCGATTCAGTTCGCCCGAGTTAATCATAACTTAGTATAATAATAATTATCGTCATCATCATCGGATAAGTTCTTACATTTACATTTTGCAAAAGCACTCAATACAGCCACTGTCACAGGTGTTTACACAGATTAAATAAACTTACATTGACATAACATAAACTTACACAAGTCCTGCATTCCCCCATGCTCATATTATCAGCACAGCATCAGTTATCAGAGAGAAAAAGTTTGGTTCAGACGGTGCTATCACTCACTTTGCTCAGTCTCTCAGATCATCGGTCGAACATGTCCGAAAGAAACTGTTCTCGATTCTGTACTGGTGATCCGAGAACCGCTGCAACTCTTTCCTGACTCGAGAACTGCTGGATCAGTGGGTGAGTGTGCTGAGCTGAGAACTGTTGCAAGCTGAATATGTAGTCTGTATCAAAACTACTGTTTTGATTAATACATTTTATGAAATTTGCACTAGGTTATAAGGAATAATATGCAGACACTTAAAATGTATTGATCTGCAATTAAGAAAACACGTCGGATAGGGCAAAATGTGTTAATTTAAGAAGAACGCTGTGCAACTTAGACTGTCACAAAGTCCGCCATTTTGATGGACAGGATCAAAAAAATGATGTCATAATCTATTATTAGTCATCATTTTATTTTTTATATTTTAATGATAATAAGACATTTAATAGCATCTGCTTTCATCTCAATTTTAATTTTTATTCACACTTACAAGCATATAGGCTATGCATTTATTGAATGAACGATCATCCCTTCCTCTTTACTATCTTACAGAAAGAAATAAACTTGAATGAACATAAGAAAATATGTTGAAAGATACAGTATAACTTACCGACATCTGTATCATGTCTCATGTAATCGCTCAATGTCATGTAACATTATACCTCAGAAAAGCCATTTGTTGACCATAAAGTTGATAGTCAGCTAGAAAAATAAATCTAGAGAGGATCATTTTGCTAAATATATACAGACTGCACTCGTGCTCTGCTGCCACACATTTTTACCTTAAACCTACCACATTTAGACAGCGTGACAACATTCAAGCACTTAATACATTGAGCTAAAACACTTTTACAGCAGATTTATTTCCCAAACTATATATTTTCATTTACAATAATAAATCCTTTGTCATTAGTATCTTAATTTTAGTGGCATCGGTCGAGTGCACTGAAACTCTGAGGATCTCTCATTCTTGGCTCATTTTGAGTCTGACTTGAATTCAGTAAATTCTGGAGACTCACTCTGACCGGATCATTTGAATTAGTTGTTGACTCGAGAACAGATGCAAACAGATTAGACCTATTCACAAATGTATTGTTCAGTGTGATTTGCGCAGTTAAGGTTACAGGTTACAGTGTTTTCCACAGATTAGAAACCAATTTGTGGTGGCGGGCAGGGCCCCTAATAAAAAATATTAGGATGTAAGTTATTAATTTTTTTAAATTTCACATTTAAAGAAATCTAGTGTTTGATCATGTCTAAATATTTATCCAAATGCAAAACCTAAAAATAAGTAAGAAGATTTGATCTGCAAAACGTTTTTGAGCAACCAGACTAGATACATGTATACGTATTAAAGAGCCATACAAGCACCTAGTAGGTAAACCATGGCCTTACAAATGAAAATGATCATTTTTCCAGCCACAAAATGACTTCAATTTGCCTCTTTGCATTGGAATTCTCTATTTTAACCTTGATTACTGAATTAATTGTAATATAAATAATACAAACTATTTTAAGCGGTCATTAATTGACAATAATTATTGCACAAATAGTAGGCCTATTTAGTACCAAAAGATATCCTCAAAATATTCAATAAATATTATTAAACTAAAATATAGAACATTTATTTAATTTAAAAATAGTTAAGGTGTATGGTCACATTTGACCACCAATGAGGATGAGGAGTGTGACCAATTAGTAAGGAATACCTGAGGGCTAAATACAAGAAAACCGTTTACATTAATGTTAACAATGTTGCATCTCCATCACTCTCCATAATAAAAGGATCCTGTAAATATGGTTGACATAATAAAAAATTGCTGCAAATACCTGCATAGCAAAAGCCATTAAAATGCATTGACAGAGTGCTTGGTTGTTTAGAAGCTCCGTGAACCACGTGACCGCGGGCGCCGCCGGGAGATGAGAGCATGTTGCAACTCTGTTTTTCAACGCCTCTAACTTTAACTTTTATGCCACATTAGCGCCAAAATTATATTTATTGTTTGAATTTCGTATTAAATTTTAAAAGCGTAGACTTTCATACCAAAAGCAGGTTTGGCAGTTTGGCGTGATATTTAAAAAAGTTATTTAATAACAACGCGCAATATGTGGCTGCTGGTGTTGTTTCTGTGGCGCAGCGCCACAAATTAGTCTATGTGTGGGAAACGGCTCGGGTTACGTCTGTAACCCTTGTTCCCTGAGAAGGGAACGAGCACTGTGTCGGAACGACATTTTGGGGATACTCCCTAAGCATTAGCGAATCTGAAGTCCGTATAGAAACTAGCCCAATCTGATTGGCGTGCATGATGACGTCACTGTGACGGCGTACCCGGAAGTATAAAAGGGGAGCCGGCGCATTGAAACGGCAGCTTTTGCTCTGAAGCATGCGCTCCAGGCGTGCCGAGGTGTGGTGACGCGACACAGTGCTCGTTCCCTTCTCAGGGAACAAGGGTTACAGACGTAACCCGAGCCGTTCCCTTTCGAGGGAACTCTCACTGCGTCGGAACGACATTTTGGGGAACGAGTACCCACTAGCCCACACCGAGGGTAGCGCCTGCCCTAGTGTGAAGCCGGAGACCGGGCACAACTAGGACTTGAGTATCCTAGCACCAGGCACCGTAGGGAGATAGTTCTCCACCCTTTCCTTTTCCGCGCCCCAACTGGTGAGGGAGGCGTCTGTTGAAACGGTTCCCCGGCAACAGGACGCTCCCAACACCGGCCCCTGGGACAGAAACCAAGGTTTCTTCCATATAACTAGGGAACGAAGGCATCTGCGCGTTACCCTGATCATACGGAAAGGATTCCCACTGGGGGAACCCCTTGGTTTCCAACCACCACTGTAGAGGTCTCACGTGCAGCAGGTCAAAAGGTATCACCTTGGACGCTGCTGCCATGTCCCCCAGCACTCCTCAAAGTGCTTCGCAGTGAAGGTTCATCCGCCGTCATGTGAGGCGAAGGATGAAACACCCGCAGAACCAAAAGACCTGACCACCCTTGATGACACTACAGGCACCTAGCCCTGTCTAGGGTGAAGGATAGCCTTAACTCCCACGGGGGAACTCCAGGCAAGTCGGCGTTACCGCCGAGGCCTAAAGGTCCCCCACTCTCTTTCTTTTAGCGATGTAATCGCTAGGAGAAAGGCCACCTTAGGGTCAAGATTTTCAGTTCATCCGACTCCAATGGCTCAAAGGGGGCCTCAGCCAGCCTTCGAGAACCACTGCCAGATCCCAGGTTGGGAGTCTGGAACGAGCCACAGGTCTCATCCTCCGAACCCCACGGAGGAACTGTACATCCAGCTGGTGCCTACCCCAGACCCTCACCCAAAGGAGTGTGGAAAGCCCCATGGCAGCCACGGACACCTTGAGTGTGGACGGGGTTAGACCCGCAGAGAACCGATCTTGGAGGAACTCCAGCACTGAAGCCACTGGCCAGTTAACTGGGTCCACCTCACGCTCCCTGCACCAAGTGGGGGCTGTACAGCCTCCTTGAAGACGGAGCCCTGGAACTGAGTAAAGTCTCTATCACCTCTGCCGACAGGCCAGCCTCTAGGTACCTGACCCCCTCAAGGGCCAGACCCAAAGGTTCCAAACCTCAGGCCGGGGGTGAAATATTGTTCCCCCTGCCTGAGATAGGAGATCCCTCCTCAGAGGAATCTGCCATGGAGGACCTGCCAGCAGCGCTATGATATTCGAGAACCAAACTCGCGTCGGCCAACGGGGTGCTACCAAAAGTAGGCTGACCCCCTGTTGGCGGACCCTCTCCAGGACTCCTGGGAGCAGAGCAATCGGGGGAAATGCGTACAGACGCAGCCTCGGCCACGTCTGAACCATGGCATCCAACCCCAGCGGGGCTGGATGCGTGAGGGAAAACGACAATGGACAGTGGGACGTCTCGTGAGACGCAAACAGGTCCACTTCCACTGGGCCGAACCTCTCACACATGGCATCCAACACCTCCGGGTGGAGTCGCCACTCCCCGGGCCTCAGCCCCTGCCTCGACAGGATGTCTGCTCCCTGATTTTGGACCCCCGGGACATATATTGCCCTAATGGACAACATTTTCCCTTGGGACCACAGGAGAATTTGATGCGCCAGTCTACATAGAGGGCGCGACCTCAAACCCCCCTGATGATTAAGGTACGTTACAACAGACGTATTGTCTGTTCGTACCAGGACATGTTGGCCGCAGAGGTCCGGGAGAAAGCTCCTGAGAGCTTTGTAGACCGCCATCATCTCCAGGCAATTTATGTGCCAGGAGGAATGACGGCCCTCCCACGGGCCCCTCACTAAGCCCCAACCAGTGAGGGAAGCTTCTGTTGAAACGGATTTCCGGCAACAGGACGCTCCCAACACTGGCCCCTGGGACAGAAACCAAGGTTTCTTCCATATGACTAGGGAACGAAGGCATCTGCGCGTTACCCTGATCATACGGAAAGGATTCCCTCTGGGGGAAAACCCCTTGGTTTTCAGCCACCACTGTAGGGGTCTCATGTGCAGCAGGCCAAAAGGTATCACGTTGGACGCTGCTGCCATGTGCCCCAGCACTCTCTGAAAGTGCTTCACAGTGATTCTGTGGCCTAGCCTTATTCCTGAGACCATCGCCTGTACGTTCTCGACTCGCGTGGGAGACAATTGTGCCCGCATCGTCGTCGAGTCCCATACGATCCCTAGGAACGTAGTCCTCTGGGACGGCGTCAACACACTCTTTGTTGTGTTGAGTCTCAGCCCCAAGCACCTTATATGGGCCAGAACGACATCTCGATGCCGAACTGCCATATCGTACGACTGGGCCAATATGAGCCAGTCGTCGATATAATTCAGCACACGGATGCCCTGGAGTCTCAATGGAGCCAGAGCTGCATCCATGCACTTTGTGAATGTGCGTGGGGAAAGAGCTAGACCGAAGGGAAGCACTCGATATTGGTACGCCTCGCCCCCGAAAGCGAACCTCAAGAACTTCCTGTGACATGGAAGGATGGAAGTATGCGTCCTTTAAATCTATCGTGACAAACCAGTCCTCGAACTGGATCTGACTCACGATGATGGGAACCGTGAGCATTTTGAATCTGAACCTCCTCAGTGACCGATTCAAATACCTCAGGTCTATAATCGGACGCAACCCTCCATCCTTTTTGGGAACTATAAAGTACCGGCTGTAGAACCCGGACTCCCTCTCCAGCGGAGGAACACGCTCTATGGCTTCCTTCGCCAGCAAGGATTTTACTTCTAGTTCCATTACCCGAACCTGCTCTGGTACCACTGCAGTCCAGTTCAACCCCCTGAAACTTGGAGGAGGGTGACCGAACTGCAGTCTGTAACCTTTCTCTACAGTATGCAGGACCCATGTAGAAATATTCGGAAGGCATTTCCATGCGCCGAGATAATCTACTAAGGGAACCAGCCTCTCGAGGCTGGCCTCGGGTATTACATGAGCCTCGTCCCCAACCCCCTGAAGCGGATGACCGGCAGGAAGTAGTTGGGAACGATTCTCTGTGTGCGAAAGATAACTCGCTAGAGCCTCCTCCACCCGAGGCATCGTCCCATACCCTGCCTCGCGGGCCCCCAGAACGTTAGAATAATCCAACACTGGGGGATTGGAAACCCGCAAGGAGAAGGGTTTCTTCCAGGATCTACACACCTCGGTGTGTAGATCCGGGAAGAATGGCAAGCCCCAGCGAGGTGCTTGAACCCGGCGAGAAAGGAACCGGTCGTCCAGCCTACTTGGTGGCTGGACTTCCGGCACCTCCTGTGGCCAATCGATGTTCAATCTGGCCACTGCACGAGTCAACACCTCGACCAGCTCCTCTTCGGCGGGTGGATGAAGCGAGGACATACTTCCGGCTTCTCCACCCGCCCCGATGCCACTCTAATCCGGCTCCTCAGAACCAGAGAGGATCAGCATCGGATCCTCCACCCCGGGGAAAGAAGCCGCAGCGCGGGCTTCCACACGGGGAGGAAGATCATCGGAACTGTCAGAGGAGGATTGGGAAAGTGCCGCAGCAGTCCCAAAACCCTCTGACAAGTCCCGTTGTGAACCCCATGATCTGCGACGCTGCGCTGCCTCAGCAATCGCGGGTCCAGAACCATGAGGTTCACGAGGCTGGCCGCCCTCATCAAATACGGCCAGCCGAGAGCGGAGCAGTCTGAGCGGGTACAGCTCACAATACTGACAGGCGGCTCCCTCGAGAGCCGCCCGAGTATGCTCCATGCCCAAACAATGCACACAAAGCAGGTGTGCATCCGAGCCAGATATAAAGCGTGGGCAAGGATGCACACACTGCCTGTAATCTCTCTCACTCATATCCTTTTCTTTTTTCTCTTTCACTTTCACACACACACTCTCTGGGACAGACAACAATAAATAGACAGACTTGAACACAGAGCGCAATGCTGAAGAGCAATAACTGCCGTTTCAATGCGCCAGCTCCCCTTTTATACTTCTGGGTACGCCGTCACAGTGACGTCATCACGCACGCCAATCAGATTGGGCTAGTTTCTATACGGATTTCAGATTCGCTAATGCTTAGGGAGTATCCCCAACATGTCGTTCTGACGCAGTGAGAGTTCCCTCGAAAGGGAACACTGGGTTAATTGAAAAGATCCAGCTCATTTACTAATTGGACACTGCCAAACCTTCTCTGAGCGGGTAACAATTTATTCAGTTCAAAATAACGAGGAACGACATGTTTTTATGAGATGTACTGGAGTAAAAATTATGATATTATTTTGAAATATAGTGAAGTAAAAGTTTCCCAAAATAAAATGTCTTGATAAAAGTACAGATACTTGACAAAACTTAAGTACAGTAACAAAGTTAAAAAAAAATACTTTGTTACTGTCCACCAATGTTCAGAAGATGATGTTTTATTGGCTGCCATTTGCCAAAGTATTTTAAACTGATTAATTATTAATAATAATAATAAAAAAAACTAACCTGCTCACTTTTGGGAATTTGACATACTGTTTCAAAGTTGGATGAAGAGCCTTAAAATGTCACCTCTGTGAGAGTCAAGTCAAGTAACCTTTATTTATATAGCGCTTTTTCACAATGCTGATTGTTTCAAAGCAGCTTCACAGTGTTAAACAGGAAAATAATGCAACAGAATTTTTTTCGGCTGTACAGCCGCTCTGGAGAAAACAGTGATGTCATCCAGCTCAGTTAAATTATCATATAGTGACAAAGCAGTAATATAGTTGAATATTTAGTTTCCCCAACTAAGCAAGCCAAAAGTCAAAGGCAACAGAGGCGACGGCGGCAAGGAACCAAAACTGCATCAGAATGGATAAAAAAAACCTTGGGAGAAACCAGGCTCAGTTGGGGTGCAGGTTCTCCTCTGGCCAACGAACAAACAGTGTATGATTATGGTTCAGGCAATATTTCAAGTCAGAAATCATATTAGATTGGAATATTCAGAATATTTGTCCAGTTCCATCTGATTGAAGACCGAGAGAGAGAGAGAGAGAGAGAGAGAGAGAGAGAGAGAGAGAGAGAGAGAGAGCACCCAACCCAAGCACCCAACTTGAGCATTTTTGCCAGTGATGTGCGTGCTTTTGTCCCGTTTGCAGACTGTTTCATGCAGTTTTGCTTGCAGACATGCAGACTGTTTCAGAGTAAAATTTTAGCAGTTGTTTGTTTTGTATTAGATTTCATTTTTTCTACCCACCAGGCTCTGGCATGTGCTGATATTTTATCATGCTCGTTGGGTCACCCTTGTTTACATGGAGAAGTAGATGAGAGTTGTGACATTCCCACTCTAGATGAGTGTCACTTAAAAAAATATATATTTAAAGATGGTGGGAATCCATTAGTTAGTTCTGGCCCATATACATCATAAACAATATGTGATTTGTTATTGTTGATGGGTTTTGTTATCAGTCTTAGACCATGTGTGGACAGTCTTAGTCAATCCATGCAAAATTAGACAGTGTGGATCATCGGTGGACGTTAATGACAGGGTACAGGTATGTAGGCTGGTTGTGAATCTCATAACTTTATATGGTTCACTGCCTGTAATGGAGGGGATTGGGACTGAGCTCCAGCTCAAAGTTCCTCCTTTGGACATAAACTATGAAAAAATAAAGAAGAGTGTTTCAGTGGTTGGCAAATAAAAAAATGCAGCATGAGAAAAGACAGGCAGAGTGTCGAGGACTTATCAAAAAAAGTGCAATATCAAAAAATGTAAGACATGGAAGCATCAAACCAGCATGAGCGATGGAGAGGGCGCGCTTGAGGCAGACAGGATATGGAGAGGTGGGGAGTAGGGCAAAAGATGTGGAGTGTGGGTAATGAGTAGAGATCCATGGTGGGGTTGCTGAACTCGACTTTTTGCTATCTGTGAGTGAATTCTAGAGGCGATGCTGGGAGCAGAAATGCTCCATGAAATCAAAAGTTTCTCTTTCTCCTATTTACTCCAAACATTCTCTCAAGTAAAAACAAAGGAGTGAAAAACTAGCTTGACATTGCAAAATTTAAAGAGAGCAAGAAACTTTCTGTGGTGTATCAAATAGATTCTTCATGCCCTCCAAACCTCCCCTGCAGTGGAGATCTCATGATTAAAATCTTCATCTAAAAAAGACAAATTAACTTGTGAAGCCACTGGTTAAAGAGTCAACATTTTGCTTGTTTATGATTTGACCCTTTCACATTCAAGTCGAGTCCCTGGTGTGAGTTTAGCTTTTCCATATTTCCATTTTATTCAGCATATTCAAAATATTTTATTTATTATTCATGTCTTTTTAACTATATTCTCAAATCCATGTAAGTAAATGTATTTTGCCATTTAAACACCTTTACAATGATCATAATAGTTGATCTATAATGGGTAATGGGCGTTGCCATGTTAGTTTGCGCTGCAACTGTCAGATTTACAAAACTAAATGTCATCCACTTCTCTGTCCTAAAAAAAAGTAAACAGCTGTTCTAGTGTAGGTATAAGAAACCCTGAATTCAATCAACATAAATTATTTTATACTATTATAAGGGAGCTGTTCATTGATTGGTCATGTTAGTTCACAAATACAACATTTGATTTTAATAATGTATTAGTAAATGTTGAAATTAACATTAATTATCTTGTTCTGGCATGAAACACATGATTGCGTAGGCTGATTTCAACTTATTTGGTAGCGATTACATTATTATCTACATAGCTGATTGATTGCTGTTGCATCAGCGGCCAATGAGCTGCGGCTCAACATTCAAACAAATACCTAGGGTTGGGTATCGTTTGAATTTTAACGATTCCGATTCTGATTCTGCTTATCGATTCTGATTCTTATCGATTCCTAATTTCGATTCCAATAGGGTAAAAAACTAATTTATTATTAGTCTATTATTGCAAAACATTTCAATGTGGCTGAATACCATGAACAAAAATCAACAGGCTAGCAACCTATTATTAAAGACAGGTAAACACTCAGTAATTACAAAAAAAACTAAAACAAATTAGCAATTGCACAAATTAATACAATTAAACAAAGATGATTGAAATAAACATGTTCAGGTATTCAGGCACAGAAAATGTAATCAAAAGTAAAATATCACTGCACTTTATTAATAAAATATAGGCTATACATTACAAGTATAGTTACAAGTTATTCTGTCTAGAACAGTAAGTGAATTTTCTCCTCTTTCTTTACGATCACTGGAGACACAGTAATGCACGTTACATTCCGGTTTTCTCAGCTCACCCAAAGATCCTTAAATCAGGTGTAAAGAAGGCCAATGTCAAACCGTGCTTAACATTTCTCTTTTGGTATTGATAAAGTATGATTTGGTCAAATTGTGTGTGTGTGTGTGTGTGTGTGTGTGTGTGTGTGTGCACGCGTGGGTTTGTGTAAGTGCATAAAGGCCGTCAACGACATAACCGACTGTGTTTATGAGAGTATTTTGGCATTTTGTGTGTGTTTGTTACCAGTCTGTAGCGTGCTTTCAGAAACCCCCTACATTCCCCAGGTCCACCTGTATAGATCTGCTACGCGGGTTATTTCATGTATGTTACATGTGCAGCAGCAGCATGTCTTACATGCTCACAGCAATGTCTGTGAATGTATTAGCAGTAGCAAGTCCCGGCACTTATTCTGCAGCTGCAGCAGAATAGCAGATCTATTTCTCGCAGACCAAATACATTAACATTGCCATATCCATTACCATTCTGATCTCTATTACCATACCAATTTCCTGAGAGTTGTCATGACAGAATTAAGATTAATAAATGCTGTAGAATTATTGTTCATTCTTAATTCATGTTAACTAAAGTAGATAACCAATTTTAACTAATGAAACCTTATTTTAAAGTGTTACAAATATTTTTTTTCTCTTGGAAAATGCCACGTTATGGAGGTAAAATTAGTTGTAAATTTTGTTTCATGTTCACTTTAATAGTGCTTTCACACCATTTTGCTTGGTCTATACCAAAGTTCGATTGCTCCCCTATGGGATGATTTTAGTCTCAAAATTATTAATAAATGCACACACAATTATCCATGAACTTGATACATTTTGCTGATATTTTTTACTATCCACAAACAAGTGTGTGCAAAATACAGAATTACATGAATGTGCAGCGATTTGTACAAATTTTTGTGAATAATATTTGTTTATTTTGCATTAGTGTATCATAATTTATGCATGCAACAAAGAAGATGCGCATTTGTGAATCATGTGACTTATTGGCGTCTTTTCTGAGTCGATCTCATTTGATTTATTTGGATTTTGAGACTTAATGTAGGCCTATGCACAAATACCAAATGTGCATTATTACATTTAAACTAATAATTTACAACTTGTGTGTAAATACAGATTTACATGAATGTGCAGCATTTTCATAATTTTGAATGCAAAACTTTGATTTGTTGTTAGTCATAATTTGTGCGTGCAACGAGTAAGATGTGCATTTGTGGATCCGGTAATGCGCATGCATTCATTGACTCGTTTCCCCGTCGATCCCATTTGATTCATTTCGATTTTGAGACTTTCATTTCGCCGGTTTGGCCTTGAACGATCCACACACACAGCTGTCTTAAGAAAACCTGCTACCACTAGATGGCAGTATCCTGCCAAAACAGACACCGGCACCATAAGCGTTCTTCTGCCTATAAGACGCCTAATGTTTTCTCGTTATAAAGACAAGGAAAACGCTTAACAGTAGGCTAGCATTAAAAAGTAATTAATAACGCATACTTTGTATAGGCAAGCAGATGAAATCAGGTTGTGAACACAACATTGTTCATCACAACATGTTTCTCCCATAGAAAACTGCTCGGGTTACGACTGTAACCCTTGTTCCCTGAGTAGGGAACGAGCACTGCGTCTGGTTAGACACTTGGGGGATACTCCCTAAGCACTAGCGAATCTGAAGTCCGTATAGCCACTAAACCAATCTGATTGGCGTGCGTGATGACGTCATCGTGACGGCGTACCCGGAAGTATAAAGCGGGAGCCGGCGCACAGAAACGGCAGCTATTGCTCTGAAGCATGCGCTCCAGGCGTGCCGAGGTGTGGTGACGAGACGCAGTGCTCGTTCCCTACTCAGGGAACAAGGGTTACAGTCGTAACCCGAGCAGTTCCCTTTCGAGGGAACTCTCACTGCGTCTGGTTAGACACTTGGGGAACGAGTACCCACTAGCCCACACCGAGGGTAGCGCCTGCCCTAGTGTGAAACCGGAGACCGGGCACAACTAGGACTTGAGTACCCTAGCGCCAGCAATGTAGGGAGATACTTCTCCACTCCTTTTCCTTCCGTGCCCCAGCCGATGAAGGGAGGCGTCTGCTGAAACGGTTTCCCGGCAACAAGACGCTCCCAACACTGGCCCTTGGGACCTTTACCGAGGGTAGTGCCTGCCCTAGTGTGAAGCCGGAGACCGGGCACAACTAGGACTAGGGAAACCCAAGCGCCTTCGGCGCCCCAGCCAATGAGGGAGACGTCTGTTGAAACGGTTTCCCGGCAACAGGACGCTCCAACACTGACCCTTGGGACCTACCGAGGGTCGTGCCTGCCCTAGTGTGAAGCCGGAGACCGGGCACAACTAGGACTAGGGAAACCCAAGCGCCTTCGGCGCCCCGGCCAATGAGGGAGACGTCTGTTGAAACGGTTTCCCGGCAACAGGACGCTCCCAACACTGACCCCTGGGACAGAAACCAAGGTTTCTTCCATATAACTAGGGAACGAAAGCATACGCGCGTTACCCTGATCATACGAATAAAGATTCCCTCTGGGGGAAACCCCTCGGTTTCCAACCACCACTGCCAAGGTGCACTCACGTGCAGCAGGTCAAAAGGTCTCCCTTGGACGCTGCTGTACTGAGCCCCAGCACTCAAAAGTGCTTCACAGTGAGGTCTCTTACTCCGCCGTCACGTGAGGCGGGGGATGTAATGCCTGCCATTCTTTCTTTTCATTCACACACTTTTGCAACTGTGACAAACAACAGTAAATAGACAGACAATTTCAACAGAGAGCGCTATGCTGAAGAGCAATAACTGCCGTTTCTGTGCGCCGGCTCCCGCTTTATACTTCCGGGTACGCCGTCACGATGACGTCATCACGCACGCCAATCAGATTGGTTTAGTGGCTATACGGACTTCAGATTCGCTAGTGCTTAGGGAGTATCCCCCAAGTGTCTAACCAGACGCAGGGAGAGTTCCCTCGAAAGGGAACCATTATTAAATGCATAATATTGTCACCTTCCTAAAATAATTGCCCAAGTCATCAAATGACTTTTTCTAGGCTTCTTTTTAACTGCTATATTTAATATAGGCCTACGGAGTTTGATCTAATATCACTGTCTTTTTATTAGTTTAAACGTAGTAATGCACATTTGGTATTTGTGCATACATTAATAACTAGCACCAAGCATATTCACTAGTAGTTGTTTGTGTGTGGGTTGTGAAATGCTTGAAAACGTGAAAAGAAAGTCTCAAAATCCAAATGAATCAAATGAGATCGACCCAGAAAAGACGGCAATAAATTCACGCGTCACATGATCCACAAATGCGCATCTTCTTTGTTGCATGCGCAAATTATGATACACTAATGCAAAATAAAATAAAAATGTATTCACAATTGTATTCACTGTATTTTGCACACACAAGTTGAAAGGCATTTGTTTGTGGATAGTAAAAAATATCTGCAAAATTTATCAAGTTCATGGATAAGTGTGCGTGCATTTATTAATAATTTTGATTACTAAATTCATCCCATAGCTACTCCCTCTGGTTTTGTTTTCTAAGCGTCAACAGAATTTGCGGTCTGCCGGGAATTAACTGCAAAGGTTCTGAAGAACATTGGAGTTAATTCCCGCTGGAGGCGAGCAGAAATTATGTATACATTTCTCTCTCCTTGCAGTGCATCAGTCCCACTTATCAGGAAAGTGAGCACTCACACACACCCACGTGCGCACACACACACACACACACACACACACACACACACACACACAATTTGACCAATTCTACTTCATCAATACCAAAAGAGAAATGTTAAGCACGGTTTGACATTGACCTTCTTTACACCTGATTTAAGGATCTCTGGGTGAGCTGAGAAAACCTGAATGTAATGTGCATTACTGTGTCTCCTGTGATCGTAAAGAAATGGTCTTTGATTTTGTAGCTGCAACCATTACTCACTTCATGTGTTGATGAAGGACAAAATTAAATATTATTAAATAAAATAAGAAAGCTTGAGAAAAATGGGCTGACTAAATGTTTTGGTCTCCATTTAAACTGTATTTAGTAGTTGGATCACCTGAGACTAAAAATCTGAAAAGCAAGAGATGTCAGCAAAAGTTATAATTTTATTTTCAATCAGTTGCAGGTTATGAGAAATAAATTTAACTTGTGAATTATTTTTCTTATGGGTGTTACTTAAAATAAAAATATGATATCTGTGAAATCAGCTAATGCCCTTGCTTGGTTCAGACTGATGCACAAATAAGATAAATATAAGCATTTTCTGTTCAAGCTGCTCTCAAACACTGATTTTTCCCTTAGAAATGTTTGAAGTAAAAGCAAGGTGAAGCACTGAATGAAAAATAGATGTTTTTGAGGCAAGTGAAGGCTCATTAAAGACCTTGCGCAAAAAGCAATTTTGCTAAAAGCCAAGACGAATAATCCAGTTTAACAGCCACAGGGTTAAATAATTACAGTATAATTATATGCCACTTTTTTTTTTTGGTTTCCAGGTTCACAGTGTATAAATACAAATGTAACCTGCATTTGTGTGTCAGTGGCACAAATATCACTGCCGGTGGTTTTCTGGGTTGATGCAGGCCCTTGAATTTGCATTGCATAGCCTTGAGCACTGGCCTGAGAAGATCTCTCTCACAGACACACACATTGGGAAAGGCGATTAGCATCAGCTGTGTAAAAGCAGGAAAGTGAGTCTGCCCTTAATAACATCTCATTGATAGAATTTAAATTGGATGTTAAATAACCATTACCGCAGCTGATTGCCTGGCCAGCCCTGGAAAGTGAGGAGGCTTTCTGCCAAAGCCACTCTTCTTCAGATATGTGAAATTGGGGTGAGATTGAATTAGAGCATGGACAATTAGAGTAGTACCATCAGTACTTTAACATAAAAGGCGGCGTGGGTGGGTTTGAGTGTATTAGAGTCCTTCAGTGTCTTTCTCATTCCGTGTACGGTCTGTTGACCCATATTTGTCACCCACTATCTCTCTAAATGAATGTTGCTGATGGTGAATTGTGATTGAGACAGTGGTGTAGGTTTAATTTGAACACCAAAAGACATGATCTATGGAAGGGATAAAGTTGGAGTGGGATACACATGTGGCTCAACTCTCTGCTGTCTGCCTCAAAAGCAAAGCAATCAAAATAAACAGAGTTTGAAGCAGTAAATAGAAGAGCTGCCAGTTTGCTCCTCACATCATCAAAGATAATGTGGTTGAGGGAAGAGTAACTCTGGTCATGGCCACCTGTAGCACAATGCAATCCAATTAGACAACTGAAATAATTGAATGCTTCAATGTTTTTCCTCTTTCCTTCCATTATCTATTTAAAGTTGTCATGAAATCAAAATCATATTTTTTATACATTCCATTCCCTGGAATGATAAAGCAAAACTGATTTGTGATAACTCTGCAAATTTATTAAAAAGAAAAAGGAAAACACCAAAATGATTCAGACCCTTGCTGTTGGGAAATTATTGCACAGGTGATTCCTGGTTTCCTCCAGACATGATGCTAGGAATTAAAGTTCATCAGACCAGGTAATATTGTTTCTTATTATCCTTTAGGTGCTTTTTTTGTGGCAAATTCCGAGCATGTTTTTATTTTTGTCTGCCATAAAGCCCAGATTGGTGAAGTGTTGCAGTGAGGGTTGACTTTCTGCAAGCTTCTCCCATCTCCACACATCATATCTGGTGCTCATCCAGAGTGACCACCGGTTTGGTCTGGCCAAACTTCTTCCATTTAAATGTGGGATAAACCAAAGCAAACCCACACAACCCAAGGAGAACATACAAAGTCCACACAGAAAAGCCTCCAGGACTTGAACCAAGGACCTTCTTGCTGGAAGGCAACTGTGCTACCCCCTGAGCTGCCTGTGATATTTCATTTTTACCTTTGCCTTTGTCATTATAGGGGAATGGAGTGTAGAAAAAAAATAAGATTAATAATTTAATGGATGCAACAAAATGTGAAAAAAAAATTAAGGGGTATAAATTAGGACTCATGATATCAGATTTGTCAATACACGATTATCGTGGCCAAAATAATTCACAATAGATCCTTTTCACAGACTGTGATGACGCGTTTTAACGGTCATCAATATCCTGCAAATGTATGTATATTTATAACACTAATACTTTGTATTATATTACTTTTGCATCAAATTACAAAAACAAGTTACCAGTGTTAATTTTGACAGCAAATTTTGATTTAGTTTTAGTCATAGTCTTTTGACTAAAATGCCATTTAGTTTTAGTCATATTTTAGTCACCTGAATTGTTTTTAGTTTTAGTCTAGTTTTAGTCGGCTAAATCTACAGTAGATTTAGTCTCCTAAAATTCAATGAGTTTAGTTCAATTGTAATACATTAAGTATTTAAGCATTACATAACGACTGTCACTTGAACTGACATTTTGACATAATTTTGTTTTTGACATTAAAAATACACGAAAGAGAGCTCAATTCAGTTTGTTTTTTAAAAAACATCTATATAGTTTTAGAACTTTGTATTTCTGTTTTAGTTAGTAGGCCATATCAGGTTAAGCTAAAGCTTCAAATAAGTTTGTTTATTTATTTTTTATTTTCAGTTAACATTTATTTAATTTCAAGTAATGAAGATTTTTTTAATGATTTTAGTGAACTATTATAACCCTGATACTTTATTGAATATGTGTAAAAAAACTGGTCTTTCCTCCTCACTATGAATTAAATGGGAATGAAATTAAATATAGTTTATTGTGTAAGCAAAAACAAATATATAATGCGTGACTTTTAATTATAAACAAGCTCGAAACACACATTGACTCTTATTTTGAAATGTCTAAATGTCTGCCCCTTACTATTGCAGTTGCAGAATGCTTCAAGTTCAGATGAGGGAGCTAAAATATGCAGTTACAACAGTCTAAAACATATTACTACATAAACATGGTAAAGTAAACATTGTCATTACTCATCAGCATTAGTTCATAAGCAATTGCCTGGCATAAATGTGCGCTATTCATTGATTGTGAGCCGCGCTGTATTGGGGATGCGTGAGCCTGTAGAACAGGGGTCTTCAACTAAAATTGCTTGAGGTCCAGTAAATGAACCCTCCTCACCGGCCGAGGTCCAGACAATTATATACCTAAAAACAATCATTTATGTTTATTGCCAGACTAAAGAAATTAGTGTAGTGTAGCATTTGTTCTTAACTGAACAAAATATAATATGTTCTCATATGGACAAAACATGTCTGTTCATATTGTTAAAGCAAACATAGGTATCCTTCACAAAATGTATCTCATTTTGTTGTTGTTCTGTTTTGTCCTTTAAGTTGCTTTGGTACAAAATATCTCAATTCAACCAGTAACCATGTCTGACAAAAATATGATGAACTAAAAATGCCTTCATCTCTAAATCTGCACTGAAAATACATTCATTTCAACATCACTAGAACTAAAGTGCTTTTTCCCTGCTGAACTTAAATAATAACAAATAATAACAGTCAATGAACGCTAACCCCCCTGGATCAGAAAATCTGAAATCTCATAACACATTTTATGTTTATTCATATGTATAGTCTCTATACTTAACTAAATTTCTCTAATCTTGAACACTGCTCTCTTCTGTGCTTCAAATTGCTCTGGTAAAATATCATTAGCAATATCATTCAGAACCACAAACAGTGTTTAAAAAAATAAAGGCAAAAATAAAGTGCCACCAGTGTTGGAAAATGTTTAAAGTGCAAGAAACATTTTATTTAATGTTTCTACTTCTGACAACCGCAACAGAATCAGAGCAAATGAGACACACAGGCCTCGTACAGGATGCAGGAAGAATAAATGTAAAAAAAAATTCACCCATTCATCTCGGAAAACTCGGTTTTCAGCTTCAACTTTCCTAATTTTCGAAAATGCCATTGTTTTTGCGCGCTGCTTCTGCTCTGATGGTGCGTTCACACCAGACGCGAATGAAGCGTTTTGTGCGGGTAATTTAAGTCAATGCCGAGAAGTGAATAGACATTCTGTGGCGCGATTCGCGTGAATTAAGCGGCGTGCACGATGCGTCATTCGCATCCGGTGTGTATGGCGAGCCGATCATGCCACGGATAACCTACCGAAGTAGACAGTCGTGTACTTTTACGTGAGAGAAGGGGTACGTCGCCACAACAGACGCTTGACACCAACGTCGCTGAGAAGTACGTCGCCACAACAATAAAGTATCTTATCCTTGTTTTTTCTAGCTTTTCTATCATCAAAGTTTCCATTTTATTGTTGAAGAAAATCTTGAATGAAATGAAAGAAAATTAAGGGCTTTAGCGTCCAAGTAAAAAAAAAGAATGCCTTTAATGTTCATAAAATTTTTAATTGGCTGTACTTCACTTCAACACTAGTATATATGCACATTAAATAAACGTATAAGTAGAATACACTATTGCCACTTTTTGGGAAAGTTAACTAAATAGCCTATAACAAATACATCTAGGCTATTAATGCAACATTTTAAATGGTTTTGAAGGCGACATAGGCCTATGGAAACAATGTATTTATCAGGTGTTTTAATTGGAAAATAAACACATTTACATAGGCATTGAAAAAACAATATTAACAATTTACAATAGCCTACTCAAAAGTCAAAACAGCAATTAAGTCTCGAATTAAGTCTCGAATCAAGGAATTACAAAAATTAAATTAAGAAAATAAAATAAAATAAAATACACAGTAAGGAGCTATATTGCACTTAGCTTATTAAAAAAACTGGCTACTGTAGAAGCCTTTTCACTTGAAAGGGTACAAAGTGAAGCAGCTAAAGCTTTAAGTTCATTAGTAAAATGAGGAAAGGAGGGGTTTTCTGCAAAAATCTGCAAATATGAATAAAGTATTTAGCAAGTTCAAATAGGTTATTAATCAATTGTGAGCAATCTTTCTTAAGTAAACCAAATTTAATTTGTTTGTATTCAATGAGATTTACACATATAATAATATATGACAGTTTACTGAACAATTGAGACCAAGGCAATTTGGAGTAATAATAGCTAATAATAATATAAAAAAAGATATGCTCAGTGGTTTCCATATTAGTTCCAAAAAATTGACAAGAGTTTTCTCCAATATCAAATTTAGATTTGATAATTTAGATAGGCATGCCATTTATTATATTGAAATAAAGTTATTTCATTTTAGGGAGAGTTGGAAAGGTAAGACAATTAATTATCTGTATCAGGCGTATTGTAAGGCGACAACGTTTGTATCAGGCGTCTTATAAGGCGACGTGCCTAGTTCAGACGTACTAAAATTTAGTCAATTTCTCACATACGCCGTCGCCACATCGCCGTAGGTATTCGTTCCTACATGACTTCGCCGCCGGTCTGTTGTCTACCGTCTCTATAAATCCCATTCAAAAAAAGACACGGACTGACGGCGACGGAAGGGTAGACTGCTGCTTCTCCTTCTTCGGGGTAGTATGTGAAAAGTCACTTTTCGCTCGCCATAGGTGTGAATGCACCATCAGTCTCTTCTTCACTGCATGCGTGACCGCACGTCTGAACGCAGCAACAGTGAGCAGAGTAACGTTAACTGTCATCGCAACCCGTGGCGACATAGGACCCAAACGGTTCTACTGAGCTGCCTGATATAAATGTGATTTTTTTTTTAATGACATGTGGCATATTTATTTCATTACGTCAAAAGGCTTTGCGGTCCGGATGGACGCATCTCGCGGTCCGGATTCGGACCGGAGTCCGCTAGTTGGCGACCCCTGCTGTAGAACGTGAACAGCGCCATGTTTTCCAGCGGTTGTTAGATCAGCACGTTCAAATCAAATGTGTGCATCTGTAACACAGGATATCAGTTCTGACTGGATCTCTTCCTTAATCGTCCCTCCCTAACATTTTCGTCTCGTTTTTATTTGTTGACGAAAATGACAGTAAGTTTCGTCATAGTTTTTGTCATCCAACACTAGTTTTGATTTAGTTATCGTCTCGTTTTCATCAGTGAAAAAAGGTTGTTGACGAAAATTATGACGAAAATTATTCGTCAACGAAATTATCACTGCAAGTTACCGCTGCTGTAAGGGTGTTTCTAATATAGCGTCTATGGGAGTGATGGTAAAAATTTACATCTTTCTCTCTTTTCACTGCTGTTATCAATCTCACTCTATTTTTTCCCTCTTTTTGAAAATTGTGAAATCACGATTGTAGAGTTTTTATTTTGCTATCTGAGCAAATAGGGACACAAAAATATATTTAATGTATACACTCTATATACACTCTATATACTTAAAGGATTAGTTCACTTTTAAATAAACATTTGCTGATAATTTACTCACCCCCATGTTATCCAAGATGTCCATGTCTTTCTTTCTGCAGTCGAAAATAAATTAAGGTTTTGGATGAAAACAGTCTAGCTCCATACAGTTCAAGGTCCAAATGACAGTTTCAGTGCAGCTTCAAAGGGCTTTAAACGACACCAGACGATGAGTAAGGGTCTTATCTAGCAAAACGATCAGTTTCTGTGAGAAACCAAGCAGTATTTATGCTATTATTTTACCTCTTATCAGACGAACGTGATAATCTCTGAGCACAGCCAGTACTTCCGCTAAGTGAGGTCAAATTACGATCGTGGTCATAGATATATCGATCGTAGATGCCTCATTCTACTGATCCGTGCAAGTGCTAATGAGGTATCTACGTATACATCGATGACCACGATCTATTTTGACCTCACTTAGCGGAAGTAATGGCTGAGCTCAGAGATGATCACGTTCGTCTGAAAAGAGGTAAAATAATAGCATAAATACTGTTCGGTTTCTCACAGAAACTGATCGTTTCGCTAGATAAGACCTTTATTCATCGTCTGGTATTGTTTGGTATCGTTTAAAGCCCTTTGAAGCTGCACTGACACTGTCATTTGGACCTTGAACCGTTTGGAGCCCATTGAAGTCCATTATATGGAGAAAAACCCTGGACTGTTTTCATCCAAAACCTTAATTTCTTTTCGACTGCAGAAAGAAAGACATGGACATCTTGGATGGCATGGGGGTGAGTAAAGTATCAGCAAAAGTTTATTTAAAAGTGAACTAATCCTTTAATGTATACCGCTATAAAGGTTAACCCACCTATGATGACTTCCGCTCTGAGAAACTCGGAAATGTGAAAAGGGTCTAACAATATATTGCAATATATACTGAACAAAATTATAAACACAAACCGATTGTTGCAGCAGCTGTCCGGGTGGCTGGTCTCAGATGATATTGGAGGTGAAGATGCTGGATGTGGAGGTCCTGGGCTGGTGTGGTTACAAGTGGTCTGCGGTTGTGGGGCCGGTTGGATGTACTGCCAAATTCTCTGAAATGCCTTTGGAGATGGCTTATGGCTTATGAGAAATGAACATTCAATTCACAAGCAACAGCTCTGGTGGACTTTCCTGCAGTCAGCATACTCCCTCAAAACTTGCGACATCTGTGGCATTGTGCTGTGTGATAAAACTGCACATTTTAGAGTGGCCTTTTATTGTGCCAGCCAGCCTAACACCTGTGCAATAATAATGCTGTCTAATCAGCATCTTGATATGCCACACCTCTGAGGTGGATGGATTATCTCGGCAAAGGAGAAGTGCTCACTAACACAGATTTAAACAGATTTGTGAACAATATTTGAGAGAAATAGGCCTTTTGTGTACATAGAAAAAGTCTTAAATCTTTGAGTTCAGCTCATGAAAAATGGGGGCAAAAACTAAAGTGTTGCGTTTATAAATTTGTTCAGTGTAGAAATCTTGAAAAACAAAACCAAAAAATAATGCTATCAGTCAAACTAATATTTTCTTTGTTTATTTATTTATTTATTCATTTATTTATTTATTTGCATTCAAAAGGAACAATTACACTTAATGGCAAACCAATTTGAAATAACTTCCTTCTGTGAACTCATGTGGCAGAAATTATATTATATAATAGTATTCTCTACAGTGATACACGCTATATCAATTGGCATTGCATTATAATATACATTAGCTTTATGAAAATAGATGGCTTAAAGAAATACATATAAACCAAATATTGTCCCATGGTGTGTTAACATAAAAGCGTCAGCAGTTAGTTAATGTAACATGTCCTGTTTTAGAACTACTAAAATATTTGCATCTTACAGTGGCCAAATCTGCAAGATAAGGTGGGTGAACAGGTTGGTGGTATTGCCCCCTTTTGATCGGCAAGTCCTGCAGACTGGGGTGATTAACAAGTAATTTTCACGGATTGCAGGTAGAGTGTCTCGCCTGTCATAGCGACATGCTATTACGCGGCAGTAGTCTGCTTGCGTTTTATGATAGGTTGCAAGCAGTTAAGGTGCAATATTGACACCTACTGTAAGTTGTGATGTCAACCAGATACTGGCGCTGCATTATTTTCTTGTCATATTATCATATATGTACTATTCATTTAAATATTAAATTGAAAATCTTTATTGTCCACACATGTGGAAATTCATCTTTAGTCTCATATACAAACATATACAGTTGACCACAATAAAGTACAACAAACATACCTAAAATGCAAAAGTTACATGCTCCATACATTACAAACACATAAAACACAATACATATAAAAACGTATTATACTAAGACCATAAATGCAATTACTAGGAATATTACAAAAAATAAGCACCCTTAGTTTCATAATACACAGACATGAGTCATGTATTTAATAAAATAATAGCAGATGGTATGAAGGATTTCTTAAAAATATTTATTTTTGCTGTGGGTACCCTATATCGTCTGCCTGATGCAAGCTTTTTCAAATTCATAATGGAGAGGGTGAGTAGGCTCCTTTATTTGTAGAGCTTTCCTCTTGGACTGATTTGTGCAGATTTCCCCAAGTTGCCTCTGGGGGTGCAAGATAATCTTATTGGCTATATTAATAATCTTTGTGAGCTTGCTTTTACTTCTAGCCCCCAAGTTTCCACACCAGCAAGTAATGCTATATTAAATAATACTTTCCAGCAAACTGGTATAGACCCAAGATTTTCTTACTCACATTAAAACTGTTTAATTTCCTTAAAAGAGACAATCTTTAGAGTGCTTTTTTATAGATGTAGTCTGTATGCTCAATACAAGTAAGACTACAATCTAGGATGATCCCTAAATATTTGAAGCTATTAACAGTCTCAACATGTTGGCCCCCAATTATAACCGGCTGATGTGTAAATGGTCCTTCCCTAGTATTAACAATCATTTCTTTAGTTTTACTAGCATTTAATAACAAAGCAATCTCCTCGCACCATATTACCAGACGGGCTATATGGTCAAAATAGGCCCTCTCTAAGTCCCCATTTCCTTTGTCCATACGACCAACCATAGCCATGTCATCAGCATACTTAAGTAACATAAAGTTACTTTCACAAACCTGCATTTCATTTATAGACAAGGAAAATAATGCAGGTGATAACACGCAACCTTGAGGGACTCCAGTATTCAAAATAACCTCATCAGACATGGTATCGTGTACAGAAACTCTTTGAGGATGGTCAGTTAAAAAATCCTTGATCCATAACACAAATTGTCCATTGGTATTAAGGTTTACTAATCGATCGAATAAAATATCAGTCCAAACAGTATTAAAAACTGAGCTAAAATCAATAAATAAAATTCTGGCAAAAGCGCCAGGATACTGAACATGCTTGCTAATCGCATGGAGCAGAGTTAAAATGGCATCCTCTGTGTGTCACAGACACGTCAGGTTCCACCCTCCACCAATCACAGCGCACTCCTTCCCCAGAGTACTGATCACCATCACCTGCACCTCATCACCACACTCATCACCAGCACTACAAGACTCACAACCACACAGCACTCCACGTCCGGTCTCGTTCGCATATACTTCAGGCTATGCTTACCTCAAGGACTCTACTACTGATACTTACCTGTCGCCAGCGTGTCTCCTTCCTTCCGTGTTCCTTGTCTGCTGTGTGGGTGTGTTCCTGTCCGTCCCTCAGTACTCCAGCGATCTACAGTCTCCAACGATCTCCAGTCTCCAGCAACCTCCAGGCTCCAGCATCCTTCCATCTACAAAACAAAAGACAGTAACTCTCTCTCTCTCTCGTATCACCTTCTAATCTATCAACAACCGGTTTACTCACCTGCTCCACAACACCTGCTCTACTGTGGTCTAATAAACTACCCGTACCTGTTAACATCTGTGTCTGCCTCCTGTGTACTTGTAACAGAAGACCGGACCTTACCGAAGACCCAGTATGAGCCAACCGGATCCATTCCAGGAATTGGTTGATGCGCTTCGGCGTACATTTCCTCCACAACCCACTCCAGTTACTGTTCATTCACCTGCACCAGCGAACACTAACCCATCTGTCAACAACCCTCCTTCACTACCTCCGTATGCTAGTCCCATGGCCAAACCGGCGCCCTACTCAGGATCGGCGGAGAATTGCAGCAGCTTCCTGCTGCAATGCACACTGGTCCTGGAGATGCAGCCGCACTTGTACCCGAGCGACACTTCCAAGATCGCCTTCATTATCTCTCAGCTCAGCGGCAAGGCTTTAATGTGGGCCGATTCCATCTGGTCACAACAGGGTGCGGTAACGCAATCATACGCAGCGTTTATTTCCCACTTCCGGGAAGTGTTTGGAAAACCGATCACAGATTCTTCAGCTGGTGAGAAACTTTATAATTTAAAACAGGGATCCATGTCTATTTACGATTATGCTTTGCAATTCAGAACGCTTGCAGCAGTCAGCGGATGGAATGAACAGGCGCTGATAACAACATTTCGGCAAGGATTGGAACCTCGGGTACGGCTGCATCTCGCTGCATGCGAGGACTCCATCGGCCTTGAGAAGTTCATCCAGCATTCCATTCGCTGCGCCACTCGCATGCAGGCGTGCATCCAAGAGCACCAGGACCAGTATCCCTTCAACGTGCCCTTCCGCCGATCCGAACCCGTCAGCACCCCAGAACCAGCCCATGAACCCATGGAGTTAGAGAACTCCCGACTAACCCCTGAAGAACGCCGCCGTCGGCTGACCCAACGTCTCTGCCTGTATTGTGGTGAGCCTGGGCATGTCATAGCTGCATGCCCCACACGACCTCCGCGACCCATGGTGAGTGCCATTATTCCTGCTGATCATAAAATGAAACCACTCACCACTGTCGTCACCCTTACTGCCGCTAATGTCTCCCTTTCAGTGGTCGCGCTCCTCGACTCGGGGTCAGCCGGCAACTTCCTCTCCGGTGCCATCAGCCGCCAGTTACGCCTCAAGACCACTCCGTCTCCGACCACCTACAGGATCAGCTCAATAACCGGAAGACCCCTCAGTCGCAAGCACGTCCGTACCGTGGCTGGACCAGTCACTCTCCAAGTAGGGCTTTTACACCGGGAAGAGGCTCACATGCTGGTTCTGGAGGATTCGACTGCTGACGTGGTTCTGGGGCGCCCCTGGTTGGAGCAGCACAACCCTACCATCTCCTGGAAGATGGGCGAAATCCTGAAGTGGGGCGACACTTGCTTCTCACAATGTCTAACTGAACTTCCTCTTCCATCCTCGTCTCTGCCTGATCTGACTCTCTGTGCCACATCCATCGAAAGTCCAGTTGAACAACGCTCTGTCGATGTCCCCAAGTGTTACGCCCCCTTCAGCGACGTCTTCTGCCCGCAACGGGCTTCCAAGCTGCCTCCACACCGGCCATGGGACTGTGCCATCGACCTGCTTCCGGGTGAACCAGTACCAAGGGGTAAGATATACCCACTATCCATCCCGGAGGAGAAGGCCATGGAGGAATACATCCAGGAAGCCCTCGCCCAAGGTTACATCAGGCCGTCTACTTCCCCTGCTGCATCCAGCTTCTTCTTTGTGGCAAAAAAGGACGGAGGCTTGCGGCCATGCAGCGATTATCGTTCCCCTTAACAAAATCACTGTTAAGTTACGGTATCCCCTTCCTCTCGTCCCAGCAGCCCTCGAACATCTCCGTGGTGCCACTGTGTTCACCAAGTTGGACCTCCGCAGCGCGTACAATCTCATCCGGATACGTGAGGGGGACGAGTGGAAGACTGCCTTTATTACCCCTACTGGACACTATGAATACCTCGTCATGCCGTATGGATTGGTAAACGCCCCCTCCGTATTCCAGGATTTCATCCATGAGGTGCTCCGGGAGTTTCTCCATCGATTCGTCCTAGTCTACATCGACGACATCCTCATCTACTCCCGGAGCCAGGCCGAACATCGCCAACACGTTGCGGAGGTCCTCAACCGTCTACGTCAGTTCCATCTGTTCCTCAAGGCCGAAAAGTGTTCTTTCCACCAAGCATCCGTTTTCTTCCTGGGATACCACATAGATCACAGTGGCATCCGGATGGACGAGAGGAAGGTGGAGTCCATCACAACCTGGCCAGAACCCACTACCATAAAAGAACTCCAACGCTTCCTAGGTTTCTCCAATTTCTACAGAGGATTCATCAAAGGTTACAGCTCTATCACTCATCCACTCACCAGTATGTTACGCAATAAGCCCAAGTCTCTGTCCTGGACCCCGGCAGCCACCAACGCTTTCAGCCAACTCAAGAAAGCCTTCACCACCGCTCCCCTACTAGTCCATCCAGACCCGGAAAGGCCCTTCGTCGTGGAGGTGGATGCTTCCACAACCGGAGTGGGAGCAGTGTTATCGCAGCAGCAGGGGACGCCCAGTAGACTCCATCCATGCGCCTTCTTCTCCCGCAAGCTCAGCCCGGCGGAAGTCAACTACTCCATCGGTGACAGGGAACTCCTTGCAGTCAAGCTTGCCTTGGAAGAGTGGAGGCATTGGTTGGAGGGAGCCAAACATGCATTCCTGGTGCTAACAGATCACAAAAACCTTGAGTATCTTCGATCAGCCAAGAGACTAAACCCCAGACAAGCCCGTTGGGCTATGTTTTTCTCCCGTTTCAATTACACCATCTCCTATCGTCCCGGTACCAAGAATCTTAAAGCTGATGCTCTCTCCCGTCTGCATGCTCCTGACGAACAGACCGAAGAACCAGAACCCATTATTCCAAGCTCCCTCATCGTAAGTCCTATTACCTGGTCTGAAGAAACCATCCCCTCCTCCAATGCCTCCACGAACCCTCCGCCGGGCTGTCCACCTGGCTTGCTGTACCTCACTCGGACACGACGCACTCCCACCATTCACTCGGCTCACACGTCACTTGGTACTGGTCACCCGGGGGTCAATGAAACCCTCTCGTTGCTAAAAGAACGCTTCTGGTGGCCAGGGATGGCTAAGGATGTCAGAAGGTACGTGCAGGGCTGTAGGGAGTGTGCCATTTCCAAGTCTCCGCGTCATCTTCCAGCTGGTAAACTCCTTCCTCTGCCCGTTCCAGAACGCCCATGGTCACACCTGCCGGTCTCAGACGGTAATACCACCATTCTAGTAGTGGTAGATCGTTTCTCTAAATCTTGTCGTCTGATCCCACTCCCAGGTCTGCCTTGCAAAAAGCTGAGTCCCAGGTTCATTGGCCCATTCCCCATCACCAAGCAGGTCAATCCAGTCACCTATCAACTCCGTCTGCCACAAGGGTATCGTATACATCCCACTTTCCATGTCTCACTGCTGAAAGCTCGTCACCCCTCTGTTTCTCCCACAGGACCTGACGTAGTTCCCACCGAACCCCCCCTTCCACTTATCCTGGAGGACGGTACAGCCTACAAGGTCAATGAGATCTTGAACTCCCGACGTCGTGGTGGTCAGCTGGAATAGCTAGTGGATTGGGAAGGATATGGTCCCGAGGAACGCTCCTGGGTCCCAAGGAACGACATTTTAGATCCCAGTTTACTCCAGACCTTTCACGACAGTCATCCTGAGAAGCCAGCTCCGCGGGGTAGAGGACGTCCACCACGGCGTCGGGGTTCTCGGCCCTCTGGAGCGGGCCGTGGAGGGGGGGGGGGTACTGTCACAGACACGTCAGGTTCCACCCTCCACCAATCACAGCGCACTCCTTCCCCAGAGTACTGATCACCTGCACCTCATCACCACACTCATCACCAGCACTACAAGACTCACAACCACACAGCACTCCACGTCCGGTCTCGTTCGCATATACTTCAGGCTATGCTTACCTCAAGGACTCTACTACTGATACTTGCATGTCTCCTTCCTTCCGTGTTCCTTGTCTGCTGTGTGGGTGTGTTCCTGTCCGTCCCTCAGTACTCCAGCGATCTACAGTCTCCAACGATCTCCAGGCTCCAGCGTCCTTCCATCTACAAAACAAAAGACAGTAACTCTTTCTCTCGTATCACCTTCTAATCTATCAACAACCGGTTTACTCGCCTGCTCCACAACACCTGCTCTACTGTGGTCTAATAAACTACCCGTACCTGTTAACATCTGTGTCTGCCTCCTGTGTACTTGTAACACTGTGCCTCTCTGTGCTTTATATGCAAACTGTAGTTGATCTGACAAATGGGTGTTTGGCAGATGCCTTAACAATACCCTTTCCTTGCATTTGCATAAAATGCTGGTAAGGGCAATAGGTCAAATCATTAGATGATACAGGCTTGCTGTTTTTTTGGGACAGGGATGATTGTAGTTTTTTTTTTTCCAAGACAGTGGGACGGTATGTGTGTCAAGCAGGAATTGGAATAATCTAGTTAAAACACCTATTAGTTGGTAAATGCACCCTACTATTGCCCTCCCTCTAAGACCGTCTGGGCCAGGTGCTTTTAGGGGGTTCACCCTTGCCAAACAGCCAGCTATCTCCTCCTTCGTGAGTAAGTGTATTCCTAACATAGCTAGTCACTTGGCTTGTTCTATCGGGATATATGGTTTTATGAAACCTACTGTAAAATTGATTTAACTCATTCACAGATAGACCAGTGTTTGTATATAGGCTGTGTGTTCTCTGGGTGTCTCTGCCCATCATATTATTCAAACTGCTCCATGCTTTACGAGCATCCCCAGTAACAAACTGTTTCTCCATTTTATCTTTATATTGTTGTCTAGATTTCCTAATGATAGCTCTAAGTTCTCTTCTTTAACCTTAAAAAGTGCCATGTTACCTTGAACAAAAGCAAGCTTTTCTCACTTAGACATTTCTTTATCTCATATGAAACCCAAACCTTATTATTAGGATATATCTTAACGATTTTTGTTTGCACTACATTATTCTCACAGAAGCTAATATAAGATGTTATTGTTCCTGTTAGCTCATTTGCATTATCACAATTATTAAAGAAAATGTCCCAATTTGTATCATCAAAACAGTATCTCAGTCTCTCTTTACAGTCCTCAGACCACACCACCACTTCTTTTACAGTAGGCTTTTCTTGTTTCAGTTTGGCTTTATATGTAGGCAGCAAATGAATAACATTATGGTCTGACTTGCCCAATGGTGGGTGGGACACTGCCTTATAAGCGTTAGGTATATTACCGTAACACTGATCTAGAGTTCATTAAAGCCGTGTAGGACAGTGAACCATATTATGGTTATTGCCAATACCGGTATATTGCGACACCCCCTAATTACCACTACACCTATTTCATTTTTAAATATCGTTATCACCATCAACACTGGTATATCACAACACCCCTATTATGAATACTTTCTGAATGCATTAAATAGTATGCTGCATACAGCATGTGCTATGATTTGCATTAAAGGTCCCGTTCTTCGTGTTTTTTTGAAGCTTTGAACATTGCACGGTTCCTGTGTTGTGATTCGACAGCAGCTTAGCGCAAGTTGCACGGAAAGGTCACGCCTCTTAACGGGGAGATGTATGCGCTCAATGATCTCTAAGTACAGCGTCCCTGTGAAAGCCAAACAAAGGTCTCTTTATAGATGCTGTTCCCCTTGCATTGAAGTCAGCTTCTTAGATTGCAGTGGGAGTGATGTACAGTAGTTTAGTTGTATTGCATTGTATGCAGTGTAATCAAAGTCACATACATTACACTGTATAGATCAGCGATGGGCAACTTTGGTTCTGGATGACCACTGTCACTGTCAGTTTAGATCTATCCCTAATCAAAACACTTGCCTGCAATTTTCAGATATTCCTGAGGACTTTGGTTAGATTTTACACATGTGTTTGATTAGGGATGGAACTCCCTTTAGCTCCATTATCAACTACTAATGTATGGAATGTTACATGGTACTCTTGAGTCTTTACACTAAGAAAATCCTGTCATGTGACATGTGGAGGAGACAGGAGAGTTAATTATTTTCAACCCCAAAATCATTATAGTTGAGCTGTTAGTGAAGGTTTGGAATGGAGTTTTTGCCTTTCACACGCTTTTTTTTCCTTTCTTTTTTATAACCAACAGCATCTTTCATCTTTCAATGGATAATGACCAGTCCAGTGAGTGAAAACTACCGGTTCATAAATATTCCTTGTCATTTGGATGAGGACCACCTGGACTGGTCCCAGCGCTCAGTACAATAATGCCAGGCCTGTTCCTCAGATGAGAGCTTCAGTGTGTGAGGAAGGACTTTTTGTTTACTCTGAGATTTTTCTAGGCTGTATAAAGACCTCCATGGCTGCCACAAGTATATGAGATGGCACCATGTAAACAGGTTTCACCAACTCTATTGTAACCCAGAGCTTAAGCTATGTTCAAAATCACTTATCCGATTTTAATTACAACTACTTGACCAAAGTCTCTCTCTTTCTCTCTTGTTTACATTCTCTGTATTCTTGGACTATGCTACCAGGTTCATTTACATCTTTAAATCAGCTGTTTACTCTGCTAAAAAAAAGACCATATTTGACCAACATTAAATTGCCATAATGATCCAAGCTGGTTTAGTGATGGTTTAGCTTCTGGGCCAGCATAGTTATCATATTTACTAGCAATACTCTGGTTGACTAAAATTATTATTATGGTGAAGCTGATTGACCAAGCTTTGCTGGTATATTAAAATTTCTGGTGGGATGACCAGCACACCAGTATCCAAAATCCAACTGGAGACCCGCTATTGGCCCACATTTAGATCCATATAGACATGTTTCTTTTTTCTCCTATTGTACAGTACATGATGATCAGCCTGCTAAAATGGCAACTTGTGTTCTAGTTAGAAATGTCATTAGTATGTAACTTTTTTTAAGTTCCAGCAGAAACGCATAAATATGCTTCACATCTGCTGGCTTGTGATATCGATATTCTAATGGCATTTGCCTCTTTTTGTGGATTACAATCACTCCATGTGGGTTCATGATTGCTGCCTTTTCAAAGTGCTGATTTGCAAGTTATACTTTCCTCTCTTTTCTTTTCTTTTCTTTTCTTTTCTTTTCTTTTCTGATTCCCCTTCATTACCTTGTTCTCTCATCTCTCAATCTCTAGGGCTAGTATTGTTCAGAGGAAGATCATCTCATTCCAGGATGAGGGCTCGCTCACGAAGCGGATGTGTGAGAGAGGTGAGTCTTTCATTAATCCTAGCTAGATGATTTTAGCACATTACAAGCAGTTATTCTATGAGATGTTATTTTACAGTGTATAGTGCTTTTCCTATTTTCTCTCTTATCCCCCCAATTTGCCTCCTCATATAGCTGTTTCTATCTGAGCTTTGGTTGTTTTGCAGGCTTGATTGTTACAGGAAAAAAACAAAAATTTTAAAATATACAGTATATATTCCTGCACTTTCCTGTAGAGTTTAGCTCCAACATCCTGCCTGGAAGTTTCTAGCAGAGATGTTCTTTTTATTATGGGAAGGGTTTAATAGTAACATTGTGGCTCATTTGCCTTGATAACCAATCACATTATAACCTTGATGTCACTGAGTTGCTGTCAGTGCCAAATACTATTTGTCTGACTTCTCTTAAACATAACTTTTTCAGTGTAAACTCCAAAAATAGATAAATCCAAATCAAATGTTTAATGGCAAAGTTGTTGAAGATTAGCTTATAGGCTGTTGATTCATTAGGTAATAAGCTGCTTCCTCACAAAAGCAGTTCACACATTGAATACTTTCTTCCATTGACATGTATTAATAAAAAACAGCCACCTGTCTCTTATCCGGTGTACCGCTATATAATGATAAAGGTGTTTTTCAAAGCATAAACATAAAAGCACATCCAAACAAAACAAACAAACCAAACAATATAACAAGTACAATATACATAATACAGACACAACATGAGTCAACAACATAGCCCAAAGTGATCCAACCAGCCCAAACAAAATGAGTGAAACAAAACATGTCCAAATAGTCCCTGCTGAAACAATGAAACAAACATCCAGTACAATAGGTATCAGTATAAAGTCAAAAGCCACTGGTACTGGGATGAAAAATAAAGCAGCTATGTACAAGTGAAAAAACAAAAACAACAACAACACCAACACACATTTATGTTAAATTTGTTTAGGACAAAACAGCTCCCCTGGGGACCAGTGTTCAAAACAAAACATAGCAACAGGGACATCTTGCATGTTTCAATACTTTACATTTTTGACATTGTATGTCACTAGGACTCAACAAAAGTCTGTGTAAATGCGTGTGATTAAGCTGTTGTGCAGTTCAGATATACAGTGAGGAAAATAAGTATTTGAACACCGTGCTATTTTGCAAGTTCTCCCACTTTTGCAAGTTCTCCCACTTATTTATTTCTATGATACAGCTGCAAATAAGTATTTGAACACCTGAGAAAATCAATGTTAATATTTGGTACAGTAGCCTTTGTTTGCAATTACAGAGGTCAAACGTTTCCTGTAGTTTTTCACCAGGTTTGCACACACTGCAGGAGGGATTTTGGCCCACTCCTCCACACAGATCTTCTCTAGATCAGTCAGGTTTCTGGCCTGTCGCTGAGAAACACGGAGTTTGAGCTCCCTCCAAAGATTCTCTATTGGGTTTAGGTCTGGAGACTGGCTAGGGCACGCCAGAACCTTGATATGCTTCTTACAGAGCCACTCCTTGGTTATCCTGGCTGTGAGCTTTGGGTCATTGTCATGTTGGAAGACCCAGCCTCGACCCATCTTCAATGCTCTAACTGAGGGAAGGAGGTTGTTCCCCAAAATCTGGCAATACATGGCCCCGGTCATCCTCTCCTTAAAGGGGTGGTAAAGCACACTCTTTCGAAGGCTTGATTGTGTTTGTGGGGTGCCCTATAACATGTGTTCATGCTTCGTTTTTAAAAAAAATGCAGTATTTTTCATATATTTGACCTTTATTCTACACTGCTCTGTCCCTCCTTGTAAAAACGGTCTGATGGTTTCCGGATTCTGTGAAGCCAGTCCCTCAAAAATACGCAATGGGCTCTGATTGGTTAGCTGGCCCAGTGTGCTGTGATTCGCTAACCGCCTAGTGCACGTTTCTCGAAAGCGTCACGCCCCTTACCTCTACAGGTAGCCTCAGGCTTTGTGTACGCTAGCGTCAATAAAACCATACCAAGAGCCCGAATCAGACCCAGACAATTTTAGTGAAGATGATCGAGCAGAACCTGTTCAGTCCTCAAGAGTAAAGACTGCGGATCTATAGTGATCGCTACTGAATGGCACTGTTACTTTTGTATTTTTAGAACGATTTGCCAAATATCTGTCGCAAGAACGGACACTAAACATTGCTAGTAGCCAAATCAAACACAGAACCATGTTTAGCATGCCTGTAGATAAACAATACATAAAAGCTCTAATCAAAGAATCATTTACACTAATGACAAGTTCGCTGTTGAGATTTTAAACAGTTTGTAGCGTTAGGTGTTTGTCGGATAACGTTAAGTATGACTGAGCATTTAACAAACTGGTTTGCAGAGCCAAACAGCGCTGTCATGTCTACTTCATTGCTACAACGTAGGCTACAATTAACAACACAAACTATTACAGGAAAACACATCGACGAAAAATAAATCACACTTACAGGTTGTGGCCCGTACTCGCGAAGATTGTGGAAGCTTTCCTCCGCGAGATGTGCCGCGATAGCCGCGCGTGCCCGCCTGTCTCGTGCAGCTTAACTCGTGCAGCTGAAGGTTCATGTATTGCAAATACAGATGAATATAGTCCATTATGTCACATTTTCCGATCTTCTCCTCCGACCCCTGTCTGTCTCGTGCTTTGATTTGTGATGGGCAGTATATATCCGATGCAAATGCGATTGTGTTCCCCTCTGTCTCTTACACACATGAATATGACGTTGTATGTTAAACGCACTGCAACGCTGCCCCGTCCCTAGGAAGGCTGAACAAAGTGGACCTGCAATCCGGATGAAAATAACAGCGTTTCGTCGGCATTGTCAACAGCACTCCAGCCTACTAACCACAACAACTATTCCCCGAGGCGATACAAAATGGCCCCCCCCTTATTTCATATTCTCGGAGGAGGGGTTTATGTAAATATTGGGACTGGTGATGTCAGCACACCCTGGAGGAATGTGTAGTAGTCCCTACTGGCCGTTTGCTGTAGTCCTTAGAAATCGATTTATTTAAAAGCAAATATCTCCCTTTGCTTTAAACTTTGAACGTTGTAACTTTGAAGATGTTGTTTATGCTCAAACAGCAACATTACACACTAGCTAAAGTTAGAAAAGTGAAATCGTGGTTTACCACCCCTTTAATACAGTGCAGTCGCCCTGTCCCATGTGTAGAAAAACACCCCCAAACATGATGCTACCACCCCCATGCTTCACAGTAGGGATGGTGTTCTTGGGATGGTACTCATCATTCTTCTTCCTCCAAACACGTTTAGTGGAATTATGACCAAAAAGTTCTATTTTTGGTCTCATCTGACCACATTACTTTCTCCCATGACTCCTCTGGATCATCCAAATGGTCATTGGCAAACTTAAGGCCTTGACATGTGCTGGTTTAAGCAGGGAAATGCATGATTTCAAACCATGACGTCTTAGTGTATTACCAACAGTAATCTTGGAAACGGTGGTTCCAGCTCTTTTCAGGTCATTGACCAGCTCCTCCCGTGTAGTTCTGGGCTGATTTCTCACCTTTCTTAGGATCATTGAGACCCCACGTGGTGAGATCTTGCATGGAGCCCCAGTCCGAGGGAGATTGACAGTCATGTTTAGCTTCTTCCATTTTCTAATGATTGCTCCAACAGTGGACCTTTTTTCACCAAGCTGCTTGGCAAATTCCCCGTAGCCCTTTCCAGCCTTGTGGAGGTGTACAATTTTGTCTCTAGCGTCTTTGGACAGCTCTTTGGTCTTGGCCATATTAGTAGTTGGATTCTTACTGATTGTATGGGGTGGACAGGTGTCTTTATGCAGCTAACGACCTCAAACAGGTGCATCTAATTTAGGATAATAAATGGAGTGGAGGTGGACATTTTAAATGCAGACTAACATGTCTTTGAGGGTCAGAATTCTAGCTGATAGACAGGTGTTCAAATACTTATTTGCAGCTGTATCATACAAATAAATAGTAAAAAAAATTTTTTTTTTGATTATGTCTCTCACAGTGGACATGCACCTACGATGACAATTTCAGATCCCTCCATGATTTCCAAGTGGGAGAACTTGCAAAATAGCAGGGTGTTCAAATACTTATTTTCCTCACTGTACATAATTAGACATAATTATAATTTTGTAGGCATAATAATTGTATAGATCAATAAGTAATACATAAATAATGTATAATTTATTATCTATGTATTATAAATAATAGGTAATTTATCTATAAATTTGGATATACATAATTGTAATAATACAGCCATTCTCTCTTGTCCTTTAGAACTGCTGTATGGAGAGTCCACTGACAAACCGCTGCTGGACTGCTGTGCCTGTGGAACTGCCAAATACAGAGTCACCTTCTACGGGAACTGGTCAGAGAAATTGCACCCTAAAGACTACCCAAGTAAGACACTATGTCCTCAATGACGTGAGGTGTGTAATTTTTTCAATGTTAAAAAAACGTTCTCCTATACCAGTTAAAATGGCAGAGACACCAATTGATTTGAAATTTGAATACTTAGGCACAAGTGATACCTTACATCATGCAACCCTCATGAGGAGAGTTTTTCTGTTGCTTTTCTTAATGAACAAGTGTAGATGGAATCAAGCCATGGCAAGGGAGCAGAATATCATAGAGCAGTTCTTATGGAAAACACACAGTGTTACTGGACTCTGAAAAAATATAGTATAACATTTTATTTAAATGGGAATTTTATATTATTCCATATTTTATTTGTGATATACTTTTTATTTGTCTATTTACAAGTTTAACATGTAACATGACCCACTACAGAGGGTCACACTAGAGAGGGTCACTCACATAGCTTTCCAGTAAAGTACATTATGTCCTAAATTGTTAAAGGGAATAGTCACGAGCTCACTAGTGCTCCTGCACTAATTATTGTAAACTTGGCATTGAAAAAGGTCACATGTGACCGAAATATTTGCCTTTTATCTCGCATCCAATGATTTTTTCTTGGTAGAGTGTGTGGAGTGCTCTTCTAAATTGTAAATATACATACTGACTTAACTCTTGGCTAGAAGACTGTGTATAGACATTTTTAACACTCTTACTAATTTTTTTTTAATTAAATTATAAATACTAAATTATTATTATTTTTGCTTCATTGGAATGGGATGACACTTGGTGACCTTTGTCACATTAGCTATGTGAACACACAAAAACACACTTGGCTCCTTCACAGTCAAAAATAACCAACATAGGAAATAAATGGGAAATACAAATGTAACGCAGTTCGATGTTATGGGAAAAAGGAGGCGGGGACCGGCGAACATTTAAAGACTAAACTAAGAGACTAAAAGAGAGTTAGAGAACCTATACAGGGGCTTAATGGATTCTTTGTATGGCAGTGGTGTTATATAGTACCTCATACACACAAAATAACCACTGAAGAACCATACTGGGCTTAACAGGTTCTTTATACGGTAAAAGTGCTATATAGCACCTCAACCACCCCAAAGAACCGCTGAAGAAGCATACTGGGCTTAACAGGTTCTTTGTATGGTAACGGTGCTATATAGCACCTCAACCACTCCAAAGAACCGTTGAAGAACCAATTTTGTGTGTAGCAACTGCACAACAATGGCTGGTCCCTCATAAGCACAATTGTATACTACTGCAAGTTGTGCAGTAGCAAGCAGCGCTAGAAGTCTCTTGCCTCAGTATATTTTATGCTCACAATATGTCTATATGGTTGTTGAATTTATATGTTTATGTATGTCTGTATGTATTTTCTATAGCACCTATCCTCTCTTCTAGTCTTTTGTGGTTGGTGTGGATAACCTTGAGAGTCTCTCATTGGGAGTAAATTAAGCCTGGGGATTAGAGTCACTCGCCACTTGAGCTTCTGCAGCTCAGATCAATACTCTGATTAGAATGTACTTTGGGAGCTAGATGAACCTGATAAAGAAAGTGTGGTGCCCTCATTTTTGGGCTTAGGAAACAGTGAAAGACATACGGGTAAACAGACACACACACTTGTACAGTAGATAACACATGGGATTTAAGATTGTCACATGTGCGGAAAACATTCCCATGTGCCGGTGCATTTACATGTATCCTAAAGCATTTGCATAACAGAAAACACACAAGCTTGCTGCTGTGGACATCAGGAATATGTGCAGTCGTTATTATTTCATTTTGACGTATTTGCATAAATTAATTGATAAACAAATAAACTTTAATTAATAATAGCCAAAAGCACATATTGTAATTTATTCCCATGCCACTTTCATCAAATGATTGAGGCACATCAACCAGTCATATTCTTGGCTTTGTTCCTCAAATAAAAACATTTATGAGTGTGACTGTCCAGTCTGTCCACCCCAAACTCTCACTATTGGCTGATAAAGAAAATTACATGTTGGATACTTGCATGGGTTGTAATATTGCAATGTTGTCTTTGCAAATAAAGTGCATTGTATTATAAGCATATTTTGCATTGAATTGAGGTGTGTTTGCACAGAAAAAAATGACAGTGATTCAAATGTGAGTGTTAGAATGAGATAAGATGAAGTATAACTATTTTATGTTTTGGCAAATTGATAGCAAATTTTGATTAATTTAAACATTTTGATTTGTACAAAAATGCATGGTTTTTAGGGGAAACAAATAAGCATCAAGCTCCATTCCTAAACCTAACCATAAGTGAAGTGTAAGCAGATCATATGAAAACAAATCAATGAAATGAATGATACAAACTCGTATGATTTTGCCACCAATAAAATAATTACCTGATTGCAATTAGAGTGTTTTGAATGTCACGGTTTATTTCGCCCCACTGTCTTTACATTCTTGTGAAAATCAACCAATCAAAATGGCTTACTTGTAGATGTCATTATATACTAAACTGGCATTTGAGAAAGTATTTTAACATAAAAAAACATTACACATATCACCTTGAAGCTTAATTTCAAAACAACTATCTTGGCAACCCAGTAGATCAAGGGCATTTCTGCAGGAAAATACATATACATATTTTTGAAGGAGATAGAGAGGAGAAATGGAGAGATACTGTGTTTGGCAGGACATATGAAAAAAGGCATTGGAACATCAGAGTGCATCAGTAAGATTTGATACAGGTCTGACGGATTGAGCGGATTAGCGGCACAGATAGGATGTGGTAAGCAGTTCTTCAGAGAGCCAGTGTGAACACTCTGTCATGCCTGTGGAAAAGCTTAAATTGGTGAGTAGAAATTAGATTGAGGGCTTTAAAGGTCCAGATTGGGAGATCTGGGACTTAATACATCAGGTTAGAGATTTTCATACAAGGCGACTATATTGTCAAAGCAGGACATTATAAAGTTAGAAGAGAAGTGTGAAGTAATTTCATAACTTTTTTTACAGATAGGATGTGTCATTTATGACAGACACTGTCTGTCATAATGCCAGCATAATGTTGCACAATAATCTAATACATTTGTATTAAGTGCAGAATCTTTTTTGTGGTAAGGTGGAACTTGCCATTGAAGGACTTGGCTAAGGGTACAAATTGAGGACAAACACTCAAAAAAGCCCTGGGTAGAGCTATTCTAGTGTTTTTTGGCCGAGCCCTGTGGGAGAACCCCATTTTGTGGGAGGTGGAAATCATTTATATGACATTTGTGGAAGCCATCATGGAGTAGTTGTACTCACAAAGATTCTCTAAAGTTTCACACTGCTTCTGCACATTGGAGGGATGCTTCATCTCCATCAGAAATCCAAGATTATTGTTTTAATGACCAGAGTTATGTAGACTTAAGGCAAGTTTTCTCAACAAATACTGGTATATGCAATCAGTTATGCTTAATTAAAGGGTTAGTTTACCCAAAAATGAAAATTATACCATAATTTACTCACCCTGATGCCATGCTACGTGTATATGTATACGACTTTCTTATTTCAGCCAAACACAGAGTTATTTTTTTTTAAAAAGTGTTATTTCTGAATGCGGAAGCACAGAGGATAGAGCAAAACAAAACACTGGTCACAAATTATTAGATTAGAAGTCTAAAACAATAATTTTAAAGAGAAATGTCAGAGGAGCTTGAGTTTGTTGCCTAGACCTAATTTTTTGAACTGCATTTTTCTTACAACAACACATCAGAAGGCCTTTCAGAAGGCCTTTATTAACCCCCTGGAGCTATATTAATTACTTTTATGATGGATGGATGGATGCGCTTTTTGGGCTTCAAAAAACAAGGTACCATTCACTCCCATTATAAAGCTTGGAATAGCCAGGATATTTTCTTAATATATGATTGTGTTTGGCTGAAAGAAGAAAGTCATATACACCTAGGATGGCTTGAGGGTGAGTATGGTGTAATTTTGTTCTGCATACCATTTAATTCAAGACTTAATTCAACTACATCAGCCTCATCGATACAAGGCACACCTGCCAGGTTATGGTCCTCAGTGGATTTTTTTTGCATATGTGGATTGGTGTTTAACATCTGCTCCGTTGAGGAGGACATCACCAGCCCCACTCTGGACCCTGAGCTTGACCCAGAGCCCTATGCCAGAGCCCAACGCAGACGCCCGAGTCTGCCACAATGACTACGCCAGAGCTGAGCCCAACAAAGAGTCTGACCAGGTGCTTAAGCCGGCAACATAATCTGTCCCAGTGGGTGTGCTTGTGGAGTTCGAGGGAATGGAGCCCCACCCACAATACCACCGCTGAGGGTGAGCTGCATATGGCCTTTCAGAGATGTATTGAGGATTTGGTAGAGGATAATCCCTGTGGTCTCCTGTCTCCGCTGGTCCTGCCTGGCTACAAGTATCCTGTGTCTCTGTTAGTCCCACCCAGCTCCAAGTCGCGAGCCCATCACTCCACCTCAGCTTGTTGACCAGTCAGCTCCACCATGGCTCCTCGTCCCTTGTCTTCATCTGGGGCCATCATCGTTATGGCTCCACCAGACTCCATTGTCCCTCCAGATCTGCTTTGGTCAGTTGTCGCTCTGCCTGCATTACAGATTTCTTGGCCTTCAGCTGCGCCTTCTTTCTGGCCTCACCTTAGTCCTTAGTCCCACCGGCTCTGCCACAGCCCTCTGGCACCCTGGCTCCACCTCAGATGCCCGTAGCTCTTGGTCTCATCAGCTCTTTTGGCTCCGCCTGGATCGCTACCTGCATCATCTCCATCTCAGTCTGTCGTCCCCCTGTGTCTGCTTTCCAAGTCTCGACCATGGCTCCTCCATTACTCGACTCATCTCCTACCTGCCTCCTTCCACTGTTATCACCTCTCTGGTTTCCGACGCTGTCATCTACTCCTGAAATGTTACATGATCACTGTGTCTGTTTTATTTTGTCATAATGACTGGTCGATTGTACATCCTTTACACATGTCTCTGTAGTTCAATTTAGCACAAACTATGTCAAAGGTTTGGTTCTCAGGGAGCACATCAATAAATATACTCATGTGTATCCCCAATGTACTATGCATATAATTATCTGGAAAATGCATACAGTAAATGTATATGTGTATTTCACTAATGATCAGAAACACATGGAAATTGGTTTATTTAGTAAGTAATTATTTAAGTAGTTTTATAATTCCTTATTTTAAGATATTTTAACTTATGTACCTTAACAGGAAGAGCCAATCACTGGTCGGCCCTCATTGGAGCTTCACATTCGAAGAACTATATCTTGTGGGAGTATGGAGGTTATGCCAGTGAAGGGGTCAAACAGGTCTCTGAACTGGGCTCACCAGTCAAGATGGAGGAGGAGATTCGTCAAAAGGTAAGGATGCAGAGTTGTTGTGTACCCAAACTGTTAATTTATTCAGCTACCAAATGCTAATCCAGAGTCAGTCATGACATAAAAAAATGGTGATATTAAGCTATAGTGTTATATTATTCTATATATTGCGTTCTAAATTCTGCCTGGACAGGTTTTTTTTATTATCTAGAATTAATGTCTTTACACAACTTGAAATGGCCCATGTATTTTTAGACAAACTCAACTTGAAAACCCACAGCTGCAAACACATAATGGTTTAATCATAAGTCAGCTGGGTGGGCATTATCCTTCTTGTCCTTGAAGAACTTTGATAAGAACAACAATATGAATTATAAGCTGTGTCTATGGAAATGCAATGATAACATAGAGCTGAAATGGATCAGGTTGATCATTACATTAGTTCTCCACTGGAGAATCATAATTACCTGCTGTTGAGGTCATTTGTGAGGAGCATTGAGAAAAGACCTTTGCAATTGACAAGCTTGCTGCCTATTCTCTAAGTTCAGTAGAGCGTGCAGATGCTCTTGGAGATCTGTGAAAGGCTCAGATGTTTGGTTCCCAGTACGCACAATGCATTTCCATTTGCAAAGCTCAACTGATAATTGACATGGAAAGGATAAAGGTAAGAGGATGAGGGAGATGATTAAACTTAGTTCTGTTTCAATAATCATGTCTCTTACACTGCCTCATATTTCTTACAAAAGTAAAGGTACAATAGAATAATATAACAGTTTAGTAGTGATTTTGTATATAATACATCTGTGAAGCTTATGACTTATTCTACACCGTTAGCAAGCAACAGTTATGACATCACCAGAGTGATTTTTTTTCCTGATTAAAATAGGATTGATCTGGCTTTGTCACACTTGTTGCATGTAAAAATAATACTTTTTTATTTTATTTTACTTTCACACTTTAGATTAGAGTCCAATTGAAGACTTCTGATGCAAAAGTCTGTCTGACGTTTTTCTTTAAAATAAGCATTTTTGTCAGGCTTCTATGTATAGGTTTCTACCTAAGTACCGGCATTTCTGAATGGGCTGAGGCTGGGATTTAATGGGTTTGAAGTGAAAGTATTTTAGGAACCTTTACTATATGCGGAGAGCATTCACTAAGTATCATTATTTCATTTTTGACCGAAGTGGCTTTTATAGGCTTTTGCATCTGAACTCTTCAATTCTCAATAAACTTATAAAATTAATAAACACAATAAACAATTCTCAATAAACTTTTGCCTCAATAAACTCCTTACTGCTGCTTAAAAATTTAACTGGGCAAAATTGAAATAAAGCAAAATACTACTTATCAAAATTATGGTCGACCCCCTGAGTATTAGTTCTTTGTTTATTTTATTTTCTTATGTTTATTTTTCCCCATCCCACTGTTGCTTTTGACTAACTGTGGATTGGAAGGCACCATTCTTTGTACTAAAAGCTTTACTAACACATTCAACTGGACTGAAAAAAGTTAAATTACATTGTCCCTTTAGACCAATGAATTTCAGGCATCCAAATGGCATTGGCTGATATGTTTGGAAATGTCACTTTGATAATTAAGTCTTCAAGTCAGTGCACCAAAGATACTTCAACTCATCTGAGCAAGTGCTAGAAACCCTGAAGGAGGTACTGTATCAGAGTGTGGCAGCTCTCCAGTAGATCTGTTATGTGAGCCATATCGCTGTGTGTTGCATTGGCTCTTGAGTATGTTGTAAGCAGGACTGTTTACAGTTGGTTGGACTGATAATTATTCTCTCTGGGTTTTTACGGTTCAGATAGCAAACAAATCCTACTGGAGGCTAGAGAGCTGGAGAGATCCATGTTGTGATATGGGTCTTGGCAGAAACGTGTTTGGGCAGCGACTGGAAAGTATGTTCACACTGACATTTACACTTTTACACAGGTCAAATCAGATCAAAAATCAAAAGACAATCACAGTTTATAGTAACAGCGGTGTCCAAATCGGAGACACTACTGAAAATGGCGGTTTTATCTAGAAAGAAATGTGGGGTTTCACTTTATTTTGAAGGTCCCTTTAGCACATTCTGTTGTAACGTTGCACGTTGTAATGTTATTTTTCAACTAACTCTCATTAGAGTATTAGTAGACTGCCTGCTTAATATCTGTTAACACATTATTGTGTTGGTCCCCCAACAGACATTGTACTGACTATAAGTAACTTTGCAACTACATGTCTTAACTTATTCTAAAAAATAATTCTACTAATACGCAACAAACACTCTAATGAGAGACATGTAGGTGCAACGTTACTTATAGTCAACAGAATGTTCAAAAGGGACCATCAAAATTAAGTGTTACCAAATTCGGTAACACTTGACATATTCACTTTACAGCCTTTACATATAATGCATTATCAAAATATATTGAATGCATTAATTATGCCTTGTAATGCACCTTATAATGATGCATGGTATGATCTCATGAATAGTTTTAACCATATAGAAAGTATAATACATTAAAACACACGGCAAAGATGTAACAAGGAATCTGCAAATATTAAAATCGTTTTAACTTTGTTTATATTATTATGTATGAAAAGATATAATGCATTTATAACATACATTATTAATACCTTTATAATGCATTATACTTAAAGGCTTTAAGTAAATTGTTACCATAAATTCTTCCTCAATTCAACTTGTTTATCAAATTGTTATGTTTAAATTTTGGTGCCAATTAGGTGTATTACTGTGTATTTACATTTTCTAATTAGGCATTTGATAAACTGTACTACAGTTTAGGGTCCTGAAATAATTTAAGTGAAACCAAACAATGAACTTTGAGTTGCATTTTGAAAGAAATTGGCCAAAATGTGTTTTGAAGTTCGATCCGGTGGTTTGAAACTTTCTGTAAAACCTTGTGCAATCTGTTAAACACCTTCAAACTGCCATTGATCCATAATGTTTAGGTGGTTGTGCTTCAGATCTCCACCTTCTTTGACATGAAAATATTGTCAGGTTAATTTGTCCGTTGAGGTCCAAAACAAATAAAAGTATGAGTACACTAGAGTGCCGAATTGCAGAGGTGCACACATCTCCACATCTCTCTGATCAGATGCTTGTGTGTTTGTTGTGTTATTAAGAATTTTTTTTAAATATAATATTTAAATACAGCTCCCTGCAGTGTGGATGTTGTCTGAATATTTTTTAATTTATTAAATTTATTTATTTATTTATCGTTGCTCAGATAAGATATTTAGAACTTCCATTTTCCCCCTGAGCGATGAGGGAATAAGAACTTTGCAGACAGAATGTCAGGGAGTTTAGGGGCAAGGCCAACAATGTAATTACAATTAAATGTATACTTGCATATACTTTATAATAGGGGTGCACCGATCCGACTTTTTCAGTCCCGATACCGATACCGATGCCTGGGCTTTGTGTATCTGTCGATACCCGATACCGATCCGATACTATTGTTGAATTAATAATAAACTGTATATCTTCCACCTTATACCTTCCTTGAAGAGACTAAAGGCACCAGACTTTACTAACTAAACATAACTAAGACAAAATAACAGATGAATGTAAAGTGTTGAATTCTTATTTATTTAAAAAACAATTGTGCATTCAAATCTAAAATAGAATGTAATCAAACTTCTTTAAATAAATAAAATGTAGCAGTGGAAACAAAAAACAGTGAATTGGTCAAACATACAATAGTAATCTGACAGTTACCAAACATTTTTTACACTACAGATAATTGTTTTGATATATAATCATATCAATATTAAAAAGTAGCATTACAAATTAACAAATAGTCTTAATTTTCTGCCATATGCAATTTAATAAAAATTATCAGCTAGCTAATAACAACTTTGTTCTGGTTTCACCTCACTCCAGTCTAAACGATTGTAGGCTAGGCCTATTTATTTTACTACACATTGTCAACAGAAATAAGCTGAAATACTGTTGATAATTAAAAATAATTCTTACTACCCACTCTTGCTTAATTGGGTAAGCACACTTGTGTTCTCATTTCAGATGCGTTCTGAGTAAATTAATAAACTGATTCATGAGTTCAGTGTTGGACAGATCAGTTGTTCTAACCAGTCGTTAAAATGACTCGGTTCAAAGGAGTCATTAGGTCGCGAATCGGACATTAGCAGACGCGTTGTGTGCGAATCCCGTCTGTTAGAACATCGAGAAAGATGTCAACACAAAGAAAACACTTCATAACTGAATATAATTTGTCTCCCGTTTATTGAAAGTATGCTTTATGTCAGCTGGTCAGAGAAGAGTCAACATTTTTTGAGCGCAATTCACACCCAGCGGTAATTCAAGGACAAAATTGTCCGAATGTGTCACGTGCAACATGGTTTCGGTCTTCCGACCTTTTGATTTGGAATTGGATTAATATGTGAAATATGAGAGAGCTAACACTGATTATTTTGAAGACCCAGAGAGCGTGCGGGGGGGGAGGAGCTCTCTGTCACTCAGTCACAAGCGCAGCATCTGTTCTACATCACTCGTAAATCACAATAACTCATCAAATTTGGCTTTGGCGGCCGTCAAAAAATTTTCAATGCAGGAAAAACCCTGACTTTGCAGTAATATCACCTCCCCTCGAAACATTTAAGTTACTTTGCAGACATTGGAAACAACTGACGAACTAGTTGGCATGGCAAGCATGAAATATCTCCTCCACACCGGATTCTCTGGCTCGCTCTATGTTGCTTCTAGCAAGCATGCGACACACGTGAAGCTGACGAATGACGTATGGTTCTGCTGCGACGGAAAAAAACCACCTGGATCGGCTTGTGGATCTGTTCATTTTTCCGATCCCCGATCCAGCTATTTTGTCAGTATCGCGGCCGATATCCGATCCTAATATCGGATCGGTGCACCCCTACTTTATAACATAGCAGCACATATGTGCACAGTAAGTACTTTTGATAAACTTTTTTCCATGTAAATGTAAAATGCACAGGAAATATAGCTCTATGCATGTATTCAACAGTGTCTAGTCAAGTCATATTTGTATAGTGCTTTTAACAGTACATATTGTTTTAGCGTGTTATCAGTTAAACTCAAACCCCACCCTGCAGCTGATTTCATTGGTCCACTCAATTACAAAGTCACCTTTTAAGAAAAGTTCAGACTTCATGTATTTAGCTTAAACAAATCATGCATGGATCCGATTGTGAAAAACAGTAATGCTATCTATCAGGATGTGCTACCAATTCTATACTAAGGTTAAAGTTAGGGGTTATTTGTTTTAATGTTGTGTAGGAAATTAGCACTGTGATTGACATTACCAGTGAACTGGGTCTATGCTTAAATTGATTGGAAATCAGCTTTACAGAAAATGCTAGTTTCAATGTTACGGTTGTGACGGGAGGTGCAAACGACAAACTGAGGGCTGAAAAATTGTTTGTGTGCTTTGGGTCACCTATGAAGGGTTACCCTGCATCTAAGCAGAGAATGAGTTAGTGGGTGGTCGAGGCCATCTCACTTGCTTATGAGGCGGCCGAACAGCCATCTCCTTTGGCTGTTCTGGCGCATTCTACTAGGGGTATGGCTGCTCCAAAAGCTTTATTGTCGGGGGTTTCCCTCCAAGATGTCTGTGATGTGGCGGGTTGGTCCTCGCCGCATACCTTTGTCAGGTTTTACAACCTTGATGTTGGCTCCACTCATGGGGTTCAGGTGGTTCGTAGTAGTGTGTGCTGAGGTTTCACATCTTGAAAGGGAACGTCTCGGTTACGTATGTAACCTTAGTTCCCTGAAGAAGGAATGAGATGCTGCGTCGCCTTGCTATACTCCCTATGTGCCTGTGATCGGCTTACTTCAGGCTTTAAGAAGCTGTTATCTGTTTGCCTTTGCGGGTGCTTTCTATTACATCACCCGCGGGTGACGTTCCGTCTTGCCATTGGACTGATTTCACATGTGCTTCATGACGCAATCACGCAGAGCGTTCTCACAGCGTTTCGACGCAGTGTCTCGTTCCCTCTTCAGGGAACTAAGGTTACATACGTCAGGGAGAACAACTATTGTGTGAGTACTGTATTCATTTTCCTCATTTGATCTGTAGTTCAGCTGTTATTTAGAACGTTGTCTATGTGGTGTAGTGCTGTTTGTTTGTTAACAAGCTGATCCCTTGACCACGTGCAAGCTAACGCGTTTCGCTGGGCGTGGCCATAAGCCAGGTGGTATATAGTGCGTTCATTGTTTACACTAAGTCAGAGAGAAGCGATCGAACATCAGGGAGAACAACTATTGTGTGAGTACTGTATTCATTTTCCTCATTTGATCTGTAGTTCAGCTGTTATTTAGAACGTTGTCTATGTGGTGTAGTGCTGTTTGTTTGTTAACAAGCTGATCCCTTGACCACGTGCAAGCTAACGCGTTTCGCTGGGCGTGGCCAGCTGTATTCACTGACGACACTTATTGTGAGAATAAATTGAGTAGTGCTCCGCGGCAGCGGAAGCGGCAGCCCTCGTGTGAAGCCCTCCTCGTGTGAAGACCGAAGAGTGTAAAGACATCGACTCTACTCTGCGCGACTCCACTCGAGCAGGGACACCGACAAGGCACTTGAGTATAGCTTTCCTTCTACTTTGTCCACTTTTGTGGTTTGCTTGTTTTCATCTGTTTATTTGTCTGACCTGTATTCACTATGTGCTTCCAAATCTCTACTATTATCACACACACCCGTAAATCACGCTCCGTACATTCTAGACGCCGTAATACTAATAATCTGCGTAGTGTACCTATTTCCTCTGCTACATTAATGTCCATTCCAATTGGTCTCTGGAATTGCCAGTCTGCTGTAAACAAAGCAGACTTTATTGCATCGTTCTCCACTCATTCACATCTCAGTCTCATGGCTCTAACTGAAACCTGGATCAAACCAGAAGACACTGCCACTCCTGCGGCCCTCTCAAATAATTTCTCTTTTTCACACACCTCTCGCCCGATTGGGAGGGGCGGAGGTACTGGTCTGCTCATCTCAAAGGATTGGAAATTTGACCCCATTCCTTCTTTATCTGGCAACGACTCATTTGAATCACACTCAATCACTATCACTCACCCTGCTAAAATCCATGTTGTAGTTATTTATCGCCCTCCAGGTCAACTGGGTAACTTCTTGGAGGAATTGGATATTTTACTATCTCACTTCCCCGAGGATGGCACCCCTCTGGTACTCCTCGGTGACTTCAACATTCACCTTGACAAACCACAGGCTGCAGACTTCACCACTCTTCTGACCTCATTTGACCTTAAGCGAGTATCTACTACAGCTACTCACAAATCAGGTAACCATCTGGACCTTATCTACACACGCTACTGCTCCACAGAAGACCCTTTAGTTACTCCATTGCACACCTCAGATCACTTTCTCATCACTCTAAACCTCCTACTGACTCCTGACACAACACACACTCCTCCGCTGATCACCTTTCGGCGTAATCTACGCTCACTCTCTCCCTCCCGTCTATCCACTATGGTTTCCTCCTCACTCCCTCCACCTGCTCAGTTCTCAGCTCTGGACACTAACAGTGCTACTGACACTCTTTGCTCCACTCTAACATCTTGCTTAGACAACTTCTGTCCCGTTTCAACCAGGCCAGCTCGCACCACTCCCTCTGCCCCCTGGCTGTCTGATGTTCTCCGCGAACATCGCTCTGGGCTCCGGGTGGCAGAGAGGAAGTGGCGCAAAACTAAAAACACTACTGACCTGACCCTGTATCAGTCTCTCCTCACTTCTTTCTCTGCTAATGTCTCCACTGCTAAAACTAAATACTACCACAACAAAATCAACAACTGCTCTGACTCTCGTGCACTTTTCAGAACGTTCTCTTCCCTCCTTTGTCCTCCTCCCCCCCCTCCTTCATCAACTCTTACAGCTGATGACTTTGCATCATTTTTCACAAATAAAATCTCCTCCATCAGCAGCCAATTCTCCACACCACAAACCGACACACACATCTCAACAACCATCACACATACGCTCCCCTCTTTTTCTCTGCTCTCTGAAGCTGAACTCTCCAAACTCATCCTCTCCAACCACCCCACTACCTGTCCGCTTGACCCTATCCCCACTCACCTCCTTCAGGCCATTTCTTCTTCTGTTACTCCTGCACTCACTCACATTGTCAACACCTCTCTTCACACCGGGACCTTCCCCACAGCATTCAAGCAGGCTCGGGTAACCCCACTGCTTAAGAAACCCTCTCTGAACCCAGCACTTTTAGAAAACTACAGACCGGTATCCCTTCTGCCTTTCATTGCAAAGACACTCGAGCGAGTTGTTTTTAACCAGCTCTCTACGTTTCTTGAACAGAACAACCTCCTGGACATCAACCAATCCGGCTTCAAAAGTGGCCACTCAACTGAGACTGCCCTGCTCTCGGTTACGGAGGCACTGAGACAGGCAAGAGCGGCTTCCAAATCCACAGTACTTATCTTACTGGATCTGTCTGCTGCTTTTGACACAGTTAACCACCAGATCCTCCTGTCAACTCTCATGAAGATGGGCATCTCGGGTACTGCTCTCCAGTGGCTCAAGTCTTACCTCTCAGGTAGGTCCTTCAGGGTGTCATGGAGAGGTGAAGTGTCTAAGTCACTTCATCTAGCCACTGGAGTTCCACAGGGCTCAGTGCTTGGACCACTTCTCTTCTCCATCTACATGTCATCACTGGGATCTGTCATTCAGAAACATGGCTTTTCCTATCATTGCTATGCCGACGACACTCAACTCTACTTCTTATTTCAACCAGATGATCCCACGGTTGGTGTTCGTATTGCTGCCTGCCTAACAGACATTTCTGCCTGGATGAAGGAGCATCACCTGCAACTCAACCTTGCAAAGACAGAACTGCTCGTGGTCTCAGCCAACCCAGCACTTCATCATAATCTCTCCATTCAGCTCGGATCATCAACCATAACTCCGTCCAGGACAGCCAGGAACCTTGGAGTTGTGATTGATGATCAGCTAAAATTCACTGACCACATCACTGCAACATCCCGGTCCTGCAGATTTGCATTATACAACATTAGGAAGATTAGACCCTTCCTATCAGAGCAGGCCACACAACTCTTGGTCCAAGCTCTTGTTCTCTCCAGACTGGACTACTGTAATGCTCTTCTAGCAGGCCTTCCGGCATGCACTATCAAACCCTTGCAACTGATCCAGAATGCAGCGGCGAGGGTGATCTTTAACGAGCCGAAGAGGGCACACGTCACACCTCTCTTCATCAATCTCCACTGGCTGCCAATAGCCGCTCGCATCAAATTCAAGACACTGGTACTCGCCTTCAAAGTAACCACTGGCTCTGCACCAATATACCTAAACTCGCTTGTTCAGACTTACACACCCTCCAGGAGCTTACGTTCTGCCAGTGAACGACGCCTTGTGGTGCCATACCAAAGAGGCATGAAATCACTCTCACGGACCTTTTCCTGGACCGCCCCCATCTGGTGGAATGACCTGCCTATCGCAATTCGAGCAGCCGAGTCTGTAGCCATTTTCAAAAAACGGCTAAAGACACGTCTTTTCCAGCAGCACCTGATCAATCAAGAATAGCACTTATCACTCTATTCATTCTCTGTCTGTCTAATTTATTTAAAAAAAAAAAAAAAAAAAAAAAAAGTCCTGTGTGTTCTGTGTTAGATTAACTGAGACTTGTTACAGCACTTGCATATTGTTGCCCTTGACTGTTCTAGTTGCTTCTATTGCTCTCATTTGTACGTCGCTTTGGATAAAAGCGTCTGCTAAATGACTAAATGTAAATGTAAATGTAAATACGTAACCGAAACATTTATCCTAATTTATGTCCTCATTTGCCCAAACTAATTTAAAGGATATTTCAATAGCTGTGAATGACGAATGCAGACTCAAAGTGACTTCAGTTCATTCAGTTCATTTATTTTGAAAAACACACAAAAACGAACAATAAAACACACCCAAATTATTAAACAAAAACATAGGACATACAGCGTAAAATGAATGAAAGCATTCAAGATGCTCTGTGCTCAGCATTATAAACATAACGTACAGGATATATGCTATGCTATGCTAGCGTACCATTTGCTAGTTGACATTTCAAATGATTAAGGAAAGATACCATAGAGGTATAAATATTAACAAAAATACTTAAAGTAGACTGTAGGTAATGTTACTTAACCAATCTGACGTTGTTGAACTTTTTTTTAGATAAATGGCGATAAAACAGAGAGAAATGTCGACGCTGCCCTCTCCAGCTGTTTGTGTTGACGGTTGCCATGACAACTCTCAATGGCCACTAGGCAAATGCTCATTCAGCATTTACTACTGTTAGATGAGATGTAGACAGGCCATGTCTGTCATTAGTCAAACATTTTCTATGAAATATTATGCAATAAAAAGTTTAACATCCCAGGAAAATTACCTATTGTTAACAATAATAATATTGATAATAATATTGCCTATTTTGTGCGCGTAGTGTGGTTTGTGACGTCAGTCTTGTGTCTGATGTTTAATTACACATTTTAAAAAGCAAATTCTGATAATCAGAACATAAAGAACCTGCAAATGATGGTAATGAAATTACGAGCAGGTGACGTTGCATTTATGTTGTCAGTAAGTCATGGAATTACCAATATATTATGAATTTAGTAAATATCTGGGACGTCCTTGGTTATCTAATGTTAGGAGATTGTATACTGGCGACGTTGTGTGTTGGTAATTTGATGGTAGTGATATTACAGGCATGCAACGTTGTAGTTACGTTATCAGTGAGTCATAAAATTAACAAAATTTTATGTGTGGAGTACGTATCTGGAATGTTGTTGGTCATCTTGTAACGTTCATAGAATGTACTGACAACGTTGTGAGGTCATTTTATGGTAAGGAAATTACAGGCATGTGACGTCGACCAGTCTCCTGAGGAGAGGCGTGCTTGGCAGTTAACTGGGACGGTGATCATGATATTCAGGTGTGCCTCATCACTCGCTGCCATTTCACGTAATTTCAGTGCCCCTCCTCTCTCTCTCACTCACACTAGTCAGTAACCTGGTAAAGGGCGACAATTTCAGGGACAGGGTGGCGCTTATAATAAAGGAGAGGCAGCCGTTCCGTTACACAGTGTACAAGGTCATATTTAATGGTGACACCTGTTGGTTCTATAGCAAAGATTCCACCTGGTCTTACTGGTCTCAGACTTCAATGTCAAAGTCAATGTTGTTTGCTCAGTTCACAGTAAATATTACTATTATTTCAATCTACAGAGTTCATGAATGCTCAGTTAGAATTCATATTGACCTTCAAGAACAATTTGAATGCAACAGGCTCCATATACAGAAATCAGATAGTTCTTACTATTCAGAGTCAGTACACTTGCCATTCTCCAAGCTACAGTCAACACTCTGACAATAGCAGTGCTTAAATCGAGGAATCATTATGCGTTGTTACCACCTAGATCGAAATGAAGCAGTTGGTCGAAGCCCAGAATTAGATGATATGAATGTGGGGGTCTTTGGCACAATGAGCCAGCGGGTGGGAACTCCACAATGTGACATTTTTCCTTCTCTCTAGCAGAATAGAAGCACCATCTGTCTGTGATATCTTAATTTATGTTCATATCTATCCAATGACTGTGCTTTCAACTTTCAAGTGGCTTTTAAAATATGGAATATGGAATTGTGAATTACCTTTCATTGAAAATAAGCCTCACCTATTGCCAGAGGACAATTTTCTACCATCCATTCTCCAAATTGGTTGTCCTCAGTAGGGTGTGTGGATGTTGGAGCTTATCCCAGTGACTGGATGGTCAGTCCATCACAGCGTGATTAAAGAGAGTTTCCTTTAAATTCTTTAGAATTAAAAATTAGGTCAATTAACTAAATAGTTCAGTGCAAAAGACCACCTGCAGTTCAGTTTAGCCAGCTTTAATCAAGAGCACTTTCTGAATTTTAAAGAGTTGAGTTAGATGCCTAAATCACAGTGGTCGTAAGTATGCCAGGTTGTGGTAGTCTGCTGCATCCATCACAACATAGATAATTGCGCTGTGCCAGTTGCATTCAGCACAGATTTTTTGGACATGTTTCCACGGTTACCTGACTTGCATAATTGTGTATTGAGTAGTAAAGTGCATGCAAATAAACAACCATATGCATTATAATTTACTAACAATTGCAGAGCATTAAATATATTATAACTTTTAATTTAAAACAATTTTCACATAAACCGATGATAAGAAATGTCACATTTAGCTTTGTAGCTCTTATGTAGTGTTTGGTGATGTTTCTGTCGGCAATACTCAGTCATCTTTGTTTGAACTGTTAGCTTAAAAGTTTGTTTTGCACTTTAATTTTCCCGATAAATATGTAATCAAATTAATAGGTAAATAATTTGTGAGAATCACTGCAAATAATTTTTTTCCACTTTAAGCGTTTTTTTTGTACATTCATTTTCATGACAAATAAGTAATAAAATTAATAGTTAAAACATTTGCTATCAATATTTTAATGCAAGAATCAGTCTTCTCAATACTATGTCAGTATTGCATGTATTTATACTCATTTCCGCACTTACACCCGTGTGTCTTAATCACATCAAGCACATTAATGACAGGATCTCAAACAGGTAGCCAGACAGACACCGGTAGACAGTGTTCTACACACCGTTTGCACACAGGAGTGAGCACAGCTTGGTACATGCGGACCATCCTCAGTTTGCCTCTCTCTCTCGCTTCGCGGAGCTGGTGAGCAGTGCACAGATAACGTGACCATATACTGTAATTCTAGCCAAAGAATGTGGGGAAAAAACATTAGCATAGCTACTTCAGGAATTTAAAAAATGGATGCTGTGTTTATTGCAAATATTAATTGCAGTAATGAACATTTTCTACAGCCCTATATTTTACACAATTCACCTGAGAAAAACCTGAATACCTTTAAAATATTACAAATGTCCATTATTTGTTTAAGACATTCAACAATATTGTATTATTTAAAAAAAAATGCATGACAATGTTACAACCACTCTTCTTCTCTCAGGTCTATATCAGGTTTTTCTTTATTCTTTATCAATAATAATAATTTTGTGCTCATCAGGTGGATGAATGTGGATGGCACACATACAGTATTATTTGGTTAGAAAGGTCCATTTTGAGATTTCTGACTTTTGATTGCTGACTTTGGTATTAGACATTTATAGAAGCTTGTTTCCATCACTGAATGAAAAAAAAGGTAACTGACACACTCAAAATTCAGACTTTTTTTCCTTGCAATTTGCATCTAACAAATCGGACTTCTTTTCTCAGAATTGCCTGATATAAACTCACAATTGTGCGATATAAATTCTGAATTGTGACTTATAAAGTCAGAATGGCGTGTTGTTTTTTCCCTCAAAATGTGGACTTTATAACTCGAAATTGCGAGTTTATATCTCACAATTCTGAAAAAAGTAGTGAGAATTGCGAGATATAAACTCGCAATTGCAAGAAAAAAAGTCCGAATTGCAAGAATAAGGGTTCCAGAAGCTTGTTTCCATCACGGAATAAAATAATTTAAAAGATAATTGTGACTCTCATAATTCTGACTTTATTTCTTACAATTGCAAGATATAAATTCGCAATTGCGAGTTATAAAGTCAGAATTGTGATTTAAATAAACTTTCAACAATTCTGACTTAATCTCTCACAATTGCGACTTTATATCCTGCATTTCTGAAAAAAAGTCAGAATTGTGAGATAAAAGTCACAATCATCTTTTAACCCTCTAGGCGCCACGGTCGAGTTTACTCAACAAGATGCGGCACTGAATAAAACGTCTCGGGTTATGACTATAACCCTTGTTCCCCGAGAAGGGGAACGAGACACTGCGTCATCATGACGACACTTTGGGGAACGCCCCTAGCATAACGCGTCTGAAGAATGAATGGAATCAGCCCAATCCTGATTGGTGTTGCATCATGACGTAGTATGTGACGCCATACCCGGAAGATACAAAGAGACATCTGAACACAACAGAGATAGCGTTCTGCGATGAAGCGAGCGCTCTGTCTGATTGGGCGGACACGAGACGCAGTCTCGACAGGCCCTCTCCTAGGTACTGGGCCCCCTCAAGGGCCAGACCCAGAGACCCCACACCTCTGGCCTGAGATAGCAGGTCTCTCCTCAGAGGAGGCCATGGGGGACCGTCCAGCAGGTAGATGATGTCGGAGAACCATACTCGAGTTGGCCACCGGGGTGCTACTAAGAGAAAGCTGATGCCCTCCTGGCGGACACGCTCCAGAACACCCGGGAGCAGAGTAATCGGGGGAAAAGTGTACAGACGCAGCCTCGGCCACGTCTGTGCCATGGCATCCAGCCCCAGTGGGGCCGGATGGGTGAAGGAGAACCACAGTGGGCAATGGGACGTCTCTCAAGACGAAAGAGATCCACTTCCACCAGGCCAAACCTCTCGCACATGGCCTCCACAACCTCGGGGTGGAGTCGCCATTCCCCAGGCCTCAGCCCCTGCCTCGACAGGATGTCTGCTCCCTGGTTTTGGTCGCCGGGAATGTACATCTCCCTGAGGGATGACAACCTCCCCTGGGACCACAGGAGAACCTGGTGTGCCAGTCTGTAAAGAGGGTGCGACCTCAGGCCCCCCTGGTGGTTTAGATACGATACAGCCGACATGTTGTCGGATCGTATCAGGATATGGTGGCCACGGAGGTCCGGGAGAAAGATCCTCAGAGCCTTGTAGACCGCCAGCATTTCCAGGCAGTTGATGTGCCAGGAAGAATGCCGGGTCTCCCACAGACCTCTTGCAAAGCGGCCGTCCATGACCACGTCCCAACCAGTGAGGGAGGCATCAGTTGAAACGGTTTTCCGGCAACATGATGCTCCCAGCACTGGCCCCCGGGACAGAAACCAAGGTCTCTTCCATATGACAAGGGAACGAAGGCATCTACACGTTACCCTGATCATACAGAATGGTTTTCCCCTCGAGGAAAACCCCCTGGTTCCCAGCCACCACTGTAGGGGTCTCGTGCAGCAGGCAAAGATATATTCTGTTGGACGCAGCTGCCATAAGTCCCAGCAGTCCTAAACTGCTACACAGTGATGCTGCGGCCTAGCTTCATTTTGGAGACCATCGCCTGTATGGACTCGATACGCGCAGGGGACAGTTGTGCCCACAACGTAGAGAATCCCATACGGCTCCCAGGAACACGGTTCTCTGAGAAGGCGTCAACACGCTACTGTGTGTAGAGTCTCAACCCTAAGCACTGAGAGCAGCCAAGGATGACATCTCAATGCCGAACTGCTGCTACTCGCAAGGGAAAAAAGCCAGGCTGAATGGAGGAACCCGATAATGATACGCTTCGCCCCCGAAAGCGAACCTCAGGAATCTCCCGTGACACAGAAGGATGGATACATGGAAGTATGCGTCCTCTTTAGATCCACCTTGACAGGCCAGTCCTCAGACTGGATCTGAATCACGACAAGGAAATGCTCAAGCATCTTGAATCTGAATCTCCTCAGAGAACGATCCAAGATCCAATCTAAAGTTGGACGCAACTGGCCATCCTTCTTAGGAACTATGAAGTAACGGCTGTAGAACCCGGACTCCCTGACTGGCGGAGGAATACGTTCAAAAGCCTCCTTAACCAACAGGGAGTGTACTTCCTGTTCCATAACCCACACCTGCTCTGGGCCGACCACAGTCCAGACCACCCCGTTGAACTTCGGGGGAGGAGATCTGAACCGCGGCCTGTAACCCCGTTCTACAGTACGCAGGGCCCATGCAGATATATTCGGAGGCATAACCATGCGCCGAGATAATCTGCTAAGGGAACCAGCCTCTTGAGGCCGGTCTCGGGTGTCAACCGAGCCTCCTCCCCAACCCCCTGAAACGGCTAACCGGCAGGGCGAAATCAAGGAAGATTTTCGGTGTGCGTATGCGTTTGCTGGACCGCCGCAGGTCTTGCTAGAGGTGGCTGGTGCAGCGCGCGTGTGCGGAGAAACGATGTGGCCCGAAGCGTACTAGACGGTGGGAGCACAGCATCGATTCCTAAAAGCTCCACAGGGGAGGCGACCTCGATCGCTCCTACCCGGGAGAGGGGGTTGGCCAGCAGTGGCCTCATCTAAGGGAGCAGCTCGACAGGGAAGAGAAGATGCCTCAGCACTCTCAGGTTCCCTTGACAGACCCATCTGCGAGTCCCATGATTGATCAGCCGTGCTGCCTCAACAGGCACGGTACCAGTTCGCGAGCTATGAGAAAATGCTTGTGAAAACAACGTTGGTAGACAAGCAACACGAAATAAGACTGACAAACACAGAACGCTAACGCTGAAGAGCAAAAAGCTATCTCTGTTGTGTTCAGACGTCTCTTTGTATCTTCCGGGTGCAGTTTCTACAGAGCGGCTGCACCAGACTGCACAGACTCTGATGATGACAGCTGTTCCACGAATGGCCAGATTCACCGCATGACAGCGATCACTTGTGTTTCGTGTTTATTCTAAAACCTTCAGTTCCACTAATGCTCACAAATCTGTTTTTTTATAACGGTAAAACCTCCTTTCATGTAGTCGCAATGTTATATTGTCATGTTTATCAAAATAAAACTGATCAAAACGTAGACCCCACTTCATTGATAGTGTAGGCTTATATGTTGATCTTTATTCTTGTACAAACACACGCTGTATTAAAGGTCCCGTTCTTCGTGATCCCACTGTTCAAACTTTAGTTAGTGTGTAATGTTGCTGTTAGAGCATAAATAATACCTGTAAAATTATAAAGCTCAAAGTTCAATGCCAAGCGAGATATTTTATTTAACAGAAGTTCCCTTTCAAAGCCTACAGCGAACGGCTGGCTTGGACTACATCCTGGTACTTCCTTCATAAATGACGGAAATCTCAATAAATTAGCATATTTCATCCGACCAATAAAAGAAAAGTGTTTTTAATATAAAAAAGTCAACCTTCAAATAATTATGTTCAGTTATGCACTCAATACTTGGTCGGGAATCCTTTTGCAGAAATGACTGCTTCAATGCGGCGTGGCATGGAGGCAATCAGCCTGTGGCACTGCTGAGGTGTTATGGAGGCCCAGGATGCTTCGATAGCGGCCTTAAGCTCATCCAGAGTGTTGGCTCTTGCGTCTCTCAACTTTCTCTTCACAATATCCCACAGATTCTCTATGGGGTTCAGGTCAGGAGAGTTGGCAGGCCAATTGAGCACAGTAATACCATGGTCAGTAAACCATTTACCAGTAGTTTTGGCACTGTGAGCAGGTGCCAGGTCGTGCTGAACAATGAAATCATCTCCATAAAGCTTTTCAGCAGATGGAAGCATGAAGTGCTCCAAAATCTCCTGATAGCTAGCTGCATTGACCCTGCCCTTGATAAAACACAGTGGACTAACACCAGCAGCTGACATGGCACCCCAGACCATCACTGACTGTGGGTACTTGACACTGGACTTCAGGCATTTTGGCATTTCCTTCTCCCCAGTCTTCCTCCAGACTCTGACACCTTGATTTCCGAATGACATGCAAAATTTGCTTTCATCCGAAAAAAGTACTTTGGACCACTGAGCAACAGTCCAGTGCTGCTTCTCTGTAGCCCAGGTCAGGCGCTCCTGACGCTGTTTCTGGGTCAAAAGTGGCTTGACCTGAGGAATGCGGCACCTGTAGCCCATTTCCTTCACACGCCTGTGCACGGTGGCTCTGGATGTTTCTACTCCAGACTCAGTCCACTGCTTCCGCAGGTCCCCCAAGGTCTGGAATCGGTCCATCTCCACAATTTTCCTCAGGGTCCGGTCACCTCTTCTCGTTGTGCAGCGTTTTTTGCCACACTTTTTCCTTCCCACAGACTTCCCACTGAGGTGTCTTGATACAGCACTCTGGGAACAGCCTATTCGTTCAGAAATTTCTTTCTGTGTCTTACCCTCTTGCTTGAGGGTGTCAATGATGGCCTTCTGGACAGCAGTCAGGTCGGCAGTCTTACCCATGATTGCGGTTTTGAGTAATGAACCAGGCTGGGAGTTTTTAAAAGGCTCAGGAATCTTTTGCAGGTGTAATTAGTTGATTCAGATTAGGTTAATAGCTAATTTATTGAGATAGGAATTTTGGGTTTTCATGAGCTGTATGCCAAAATCATCAGTATTAAAACAATAAAAGACCTGAAATATTTCAGTTGGTGTGCAATGAATCTAAAATATATGAAAGTTTAATTTTTATCATTACATTATGGAAAATAATGAACTTTATCACAATATGCTAATTTTTTTAGAAGGACCTGTATATATATACAGACCGATCAGGCATTATGACCACTGACAGGTGAAGCGAATAACACTAATTATCTCGTCATCACAGCACCTGTTAGCGGGTGGGATGTATTAGGCAGCAAGTGAACATTTTGTCCTCAAAGTTGATGTGTTAGAAGCAGGAAAAATGGGAAAACGTAAGGATTTGAGTGAGTTTGACAAGGGCCAAATTGTGATGGCTAGATTACTGGGTCAGAGCTTCTCCAAAATGTTCCCAGTCTGCAGTGGTCAGTATCTATCAAAAGTGGTCCAAGAAAAAAAAAGTGGTGAACCAGCGACAGGGTCATTGGGTGGCCAAGGCTCATTGATGCACGTGAGGAGCGAAGGCTGGCCCGTGTGGTCCGATCATACAGATGAGCTACTGTAGCTCATATTGCTCAATAAGTTAATACTGGTTCTGATAGAAAGGTGTCCAGTCAGGGTGACCAGTCAGAGTGCCCATGCTGACCCCTGTTCACCACCGAAAGCGCCAACAGTGGGCACGTGAGCATCAGAACTGGACCATGGAGCAATGGAAGAAGGTGACCTGGTCTGATGAATCACGCTTTCTTTTACATCATGTAGATGGCTGAGTGTGTGTGTGTGTGTCGCTTACCTAGGGAACAAATGGTACCAGGATGAACTATGTGAAGAAGGCAAGCCGACGGAGGCAGCGTGATGCTTTGGAAAATGTTCTGCTGGGAAAACTTGGGTCTTGCCATCCATCTGGATGATACTTTTGTGTACTTTTATGTACCACCTACCTAAGCATTTTGTGGCCCCCTTCTTGACATCAATGTTTAGTGTTAGTGCGGCCCACGCGTTGCTCTGAAAAGCACCTTTTTGCTGAGTCGTTGCGTGTGCAGCGCTTGCCGCACTTGCTGCCTCCTTTGTGTGTGTGTGTGTGTGTGTGTGCGAGAGAGAGAGAGTTGGCTCGCCCCTCCCTCGTGCAGTATAATTGGTTGACACCGCTTTATTGACAGACGAACGAAGCTGATTAGACAGTCGAAATGAATATGGTCTAACTGCGCTCGTCAATGTCAAAATGATTGAGATGGCCAATCAAATCAAAGTATGCGGGGCTTACATTCTCTTTTGGCTTCACACACAGACGAGCGTGTCAATCTATCGCTTAATGCCGTTGCTGAGAGAGACTCTATTCTTTCCGGTGAAATCACAAAACAAAGTGCAAACATGTCCATGGCCTTATTATACAATCATTGATGAACATCGTTGATTTTAATGAAGAAAAAACTACATGAGAGCGGATTAGAACCCGGAACCTTTGACACGGTTGACAATTCTACCACCAGACCACTAGAGAATTCAAAAGTTGATCGCGGATCTATGTATTTATTCACTCACTCATGCGAGGACTAATCGTGACTAATAATATATTTGACACAAATTAATGCAAATATTGTTTACAAATAGTCCCAAAAAGATTATTTCCCAACTAGAATTAGACCTAGAATTTCGTTCACTGTTCTGTTTGACCTGGTTACGGCCTTGCTGTGAAATAGTGTATTATTTAAAATAAAATTAAAATAATTAATTATTTCATATTACATGATTTAATTTATATAGGCTATATTTAGTTCAAATTCAGAGGAACAGTTCATGTTCAGAAGAAACATTCATGTTGAAGAACTGTTAATAATAAAGATTGTGAAGATTGGATCAGTTGTGCTACTTTTTTTTTGGAATACTTGAAACACTTTTTATGTGGAATACTTGATGTGGCCCAGCCTGACCCAGAGTCTACCTTAGGCAGCCCCCAGGTAAAAGGAGTTTGAGACCCTTGATGTACACCCTTTCATGGAAACGGTATTCCCTGCCTGTACAACTACGAGTTTGAGGTGTTGACGTGGCCTTGCTAACATCTTGGTGCCCCTTTTCTGCAGCAAAAGAGGGACCAACACTATTAGAAAGGTGGTCATAAAGTTATGCCTGATTGGTGTATATAATATTTTCCCCCACCATTCGTGTTGTTGGTTCCAGTATTTTTCATAATATTTCAGTTGCTTCTTTACTGTCTTGTCCTGGCAGAGTTGACTCATCAGCTATGATGGATTTGAACTCTGAAGCAAGAAATGCTTTCTTGTGAATGCTGACCTGCACAGAAACAGTCTCCTGTATGTTTTTGCAGTAAAAAATCAGTCAGGGCTTAGTGTGTGTGGGGAAAAAAATGAGGGGCTAGAGTCTTTGTGTGGAAATTTTCCAGACAAACAGGTGTGGCTGTTAGGGTCCCGTGAAATACGGAATCGTCCCGTATTTACAAGCAAAATGACGCGTCCCGTAGCCTACCAAACCAATACGGGACGCGATTTGTCCCGTATTTTACATAGGTCCACACATAGTTCAATAAACACATAAGGATTTTGCAGTGTGGGAAATACTGATAGCAAATATAAAGAAATCAATTTCACAATAATAGTAGAGACGTTAATTTGCGCGTGGTTGCGTTTTAGCGGCTTTGTTGCCATAGCGCGGAGTCTCGAGAACATGCGCTGTAAACTTGCGCGGTTTTTTAAAAACATATCGTGCTCGCGTCGCGTCCACCGTTTGAACACAAGAGGATCTCCAGATATAGAGCTGAATAGAAAAAAAGGTATCGGGGTCTGTCCAGTAACTCGTGATGAACCTCAGGCGAACTGCACACTTTATGAGAAGCATTCCAGTGTCTCAGTCTGTCTGACTTAAAGCAACAGCGCTGACAGACCGGTCTGTGTGACACACACACATATTGTTTTTTTTTTTTTAATGGATAATATATTTATATAACATTCCATATATTATCAGAGCTTGGCAGACAGAATCATTATATATTTTTAGACAGGTTAATTAATAGATTATAGCCTAATTAATGTTATTATTAATGTATCATTTTAATCATACATAATAAATAATCCTGCCATATAAAGTTTGACATTTATCAAAATAATATTTAGATAAAAATGAGACAAATAATTACATAATAATATAGTCATAATTTAAGTAAATTAATAAAAAAAATAAACATTTTTGAATTTCAGAATTGTCAAAAAAGTGATTACTGGTTCAGAATGACTGCTTAAAGGGATAGTTCACCCAAAAATGAAAATTCTGTCATCATTTACTCTCCCTCATGATGTTCCAAACATGTATACATTTCTTTGTTATGTTGAACACATTGGAAAAATATCTAATTTTGTGTTCAGCTGAACAAAGAAACTCATACAGGTTTGGAACATCATGAGGGAGAGTAAATTATGACAGAATTTTCATTTTTGGGTGAACTATCCCTTTAAAGTGCACCAAATAGGCTACTAAAGAGTTCTTTAGAAATAAATTAAATAATCAAATGTAAAATAATATAAAATTTTATATTGTCGTGAATGGGTGTTCCTTATTTTGCCACACTGAAGGTGGCAACCCTAGTGGCTGTAGAGATGGCTTGTAAATGATGGCTTTATTTTGAGTAGCGCAGACCATTTCAGCATCTTAGACAAGTTTTATATCTGTGTTCCCATCTGTCCAACCTTCTGTCTGGTTTGTATTGTTTTCTCAATTTTTGATAAAGAGCCATATCCTGTTGATAAATAAGCAGTCTTTCTTCTCAATTTCCTGCACTGCAGCTCATCATGATGTGTCTTCCCCTCTAGAGGCCATTGCTAGTCATCGTTGTGTGCTAAAATGTTTTTCATAAATTTTCAGGTCATTGTTGACGCACTGTGGGGGAGTAAATGGAAAATAAAATCTCCACGCTTGGGTGGATCCATCTCATTCAGCTCAGATAACACTAATGTTTTCTCCAAAACCTTTATGCTTCTGCTATTTCTAAAGAGTCCCAGGTTCCACGCGACAATGAGAGTGTGATTGTTTGTGTTCTCACCCGTGTAATTCCCTACCCAAATGCCACATGGCCATATATTAGTGCTGTATGTTTGCATATCTTGTAAGGCATTTCTTTATTTTTGTAAGATTGGTTATATTTTATACTTGACACTGGAAAGATGTTCTTGTCACTTTTAAAGTCAGTTTGAAACATTTTTAGCCATTTTATTCTCGTAATGTGAAATAGAATATTCAATCAAAATCTATTGAAGAAAAATGATCTCTATATTACAGGAGGAAGAAAAATTATAGTGGTGATGTCTGCCAAAAAGGGAAGTTGTTTCAGGGGCGAAGCAAGTATTTTGATGTAAGGTTGCAAAGAAGGAGTGTGTTTAGAAAAAAGCGAAAAATCATCAATTCCTTTCAACACATAACAGTGAAGCTATATCATTACAAACTTAAACGTGTATCTAGAGGGAAAATCAAAGGCTGTTTAAAAAGCCCTGCATGAAGTCTGGTATGTGTACACTGTAAATAACTGCATGGGCTTTTTTTGAGATTTACTTTCTCCCAAAAATGTAGATAACTTTTATTATTATTTTGGCAATTCAAATACTTTGGACAAATCAATTGGACAAACACAATCAATTAAAAGAGTATAAAGATTCAAAGATTATTATATAATTTAAAGATTAAAAGTGTAATTACCCATGTTTAGTCCAGTCGAATACCTCATGGAATAGTTACATTTGTTGGAAATCGAGTGACCAGATTGCAAAGCAGAACACAAAGCCGACGTATAGCTTGATCTCTTAATTTATGGGTTCACTTACCGCCCTCATTCAGCACAAATTCAAATGTTTCTATTTTCACAATGTAACATTTGGTTGCTAACCTATTATTTCTTTCGTAAACAAAGCTTTGTACTTAACTCGTGTCCACATGCCATACTAACAAGAAACTATGCTTCTAACCACAGGTTGAGAGCTGTAGTTTCAATCACAAAAGTTTGCAATGCTGTTTGCAAATGTTTGTTGAAAATATGGTATCAGGAAAGCAAAAAAAATGTTTTTGTGCGGTGTATGCCAGGCGATCTGTGACAGGTCTGTATGCATATTAACGGAACCTGAGACTAGACGAGCAAAAACCAGAAAGATTTTGTTGAGGTCACTAAAATATCTCTTTTCCTGATGTTATCTCAGGAAAAGAGATGAGAAGAGAAAAGAGATGTACACTACAGACCTGAATAATAATATGGCCTTAGCAGCTGATGTCATTGTATTGCCACACCATTTTTTTCTTACTTCTCACCCAGTTGGTAATTTGTGTATGCAGCTGGCTGCTACCTCAGCTCAGTGTGGTGCTAATGAGAAGACTGCTGTTGTGGTGCTTTTAATGGCTGCCTTGTCTCTGACTCAGGTTCTGCTGGCACAGGCCACCAGAGGATCTCAGATGGATTGTAAAATTCTCCATTTCCTGACTGAACAACTGCTGTTCTCTCCCCACATGGACAAAAATAAGGTTCCACCTGAGATAAAGATGATAGTAGTCAGCTCTACTATTGCGGTCTACATGAGACACTGGGCATTTCCACTCTTTTTTTTCTCTCTTTTACTGTTTTTATATGTGCTATTTTTTCTTACTTAAAATCCTAAACTTAAGTCTTCATGTTTTTTTGGTTTTTGTTTTGTAACTATTAGGTTTAAAAACATCTCTTCTGTACTGGTCATACATATGCCAAATGTCCAAACCAAAGCAAGACAGCACTCTAAAGCTATATGTAATCTCTAAAGACAAAAGCCATCATTCTTACACATCATCACCATGTTTGAAACGAACACACGCCAACCGAAATGGGGGTGAAATCAGAGGTATGCTGATTCTCATCTGGTGTTTGACTGAATCCCTTTTGGAGACGAGGACACGTTTTTTATATAGATGTCAATAGAAGAGTGGCTTCAATACGCTGAAATCAGTACACTGACTTTTGTGAGGAAACAGCTGACAACTTTATGAATTGACAGCATGCTAATTTTTAACGTTTACCATTAAATAATACGTTTAGAGTGTGCTATATTTGGAAATTACAACAAAACAAATGCTATTTTATAAGAAAAGTCTTTTTTTTTATTATTTCATTATTTCTATTTTATAAATGTTTTCTGGTATCGCTTTGCCTTTTTGCTTGCAAACTCTTTTTAGTTTGAGGTTCAGTTGTTGTGCTTCAAGTTCTTGTTTATTTCTGATATTTTTGTTTTGGCTAGTAGAAGTTCTGAATGGCTGGTAACTTTAAATAATGTAGTAAGCAAATTGGCTGATGAGCGAAAAAGTTAAAGGGGGGGTCTAATTAGACTGAGTAAACCCAGCCTGATCTGCCAGCGATTTGATTTCGCCCTGCAACTCAGTCTGGAAACCTGTACATTCATTTCTACTACTTCTGTTACACTTTTGCGGGAACCAATCACAGACTGGCTTATCCACCTGGCGCACTATTGGCGGGTTTAACACGATGACGGATAGAGAAGCGATGGGTTGTTGCCCGTTGATCATGCCTCTTGTGGTTTGATTGGTTTAAGGACTATCGAATTGCATACAGAGTCATTTGAATTATGCTTGTTTATCACGCCTCTTGTGGTCTGATTGGTTGAAGGACTATCCAATTGCGTACAGAGTTATTTAATTTATGCTCGTTTATCACTCCTCTTGTGCAGTAGAAAATGCGTAGCAGACTCCCTAGACCAATGTTCAATCTTAAATTGAGCTTGGTCTGGTGATAGCCAGACAAGGGTCTAATGCTATTTCATGCATTCTGTGGTTTTTACACTGTTAAATAGTTGGATTCTAAAACATGCTAAACATGGCCAAAGTAAAAAAAAAAAAATGAGTTGGACGTATGACAGAGAATTTCTGTGCCAATTTTTTTTTTTTTTTTTTCAAGTATGGCCCTGTATGAAGTCATAAAGGGTGGAAAATCCTTGTACACTTCTCCCGGAAAAGCACGCGCACACACCAACCAGAGCAGAAGCGAGAGCATGTCCATCATTCAGGTAACGCAAGTCGAGAAGGATTTTTTTTAACAATGTCACCAAAAAAGTGCGTTTTTGGTTGTGAGGGAAAGATAACCTTGTTCAGCTTCCCAAAGAACCCAGCGTTAAGGGAACAATGGATGCAGCTTGTTTTTTAAGTGTGTTCCTGGCATTTTCGGTGACAAATGTTTTATAAGCAAGGCCCGTTGGATTTGCAGATTGTTGCAGGCGGTGAGTGAAACTGCATCAAATATCTGCGTTTTGTTGGCAATCGGCTCGTAAGTGCATACAATGTAAACAACACAAACGTGTAGTGAATCAAAAGTTATCCGTAATGCGATGCGGTGGCGTAACTTTGTTTTATAAAGAGGGTGAGTGGGGGAAGTCATGAGAAGTCATGTTTAACGTGATAGTTTCATCCTTAACGTTACATCTCCTAACTATAGCATAATACAATATTGTCAGTCCCGAGATTCCTCACATAGATTCACGGTTCAGCGGTAGAGCGTTTGGTTCTGGGTTAAAATCCACCATCGTATAGTTTTTTTCTTTTTCTCATTAAAACTAGGGCTAGTCCAAATACACAATTTTGAGCTTAGAAGCTTCGGTAGTAATCAACACAGAATATTCAAAACTTCGGAGGGAGGGGGCTGAACATTTTCTTCTCTCTAATAAAGGCAGGAATCTCGAAATTCTCAGCGGTCGAGATTCTCAAAGGAATAAGTGCGGGCCTCATCTAAGTCAGTAAACACATCTACACCAGCAATGTTTTTCTTCTTACATACTGGATAAGAACCTCAAGATCTACTAAAGGCTGCCCAAATTGATGATTTATGGCATGTAATCATCCATCCTGATGGCAAATATTTCCAACGAACATGTATCGATCGAGCGGCATCCACGGAAATGGTCGAGCACCTATGGAAAAACCAATAAAAAACTTCAACTTTCAGACTCAACTTTCTTCTCACGTTAATAGTTCATTTAAGTTGGTTTCTGTGGCGTCATTACAATGACAAATGTCAAAAGTGCATAATTGTAATGCGAGAGCACATCAAATGCGCAAGCGGGAGTCTCTCCGCTCACAGGCGCGTCACACAAAACTGGATGCGCGCACTCTCTCTTGCTCAGATATTACATGTGCATGCTCAAACTTTTTCTTTCTGCATGTGCAATCGTGAATGTAGAATTGCCTTCTCTAGGATTTAATGTTGCCAGAAGTGCAGCATTATAGTTTGGGCACCCACCAGCAGAAACATTCATCGGCGCATATGCCAAGTTTGCCAACGAATGTAAATCAATATTTACAAAGCATAATTGTAGTAAATTCAACTCAAGTTACTCAAGATTAACATGAGATTGGCTGAAAGTGTGTGTTAGCGCACAACCCCTATTAAAGCAGTGGGCATCCATGCTGTTAGAGGTTCTAGGAAAACTTGAGTTGGTTGAGAGACCGTATAATTTTAGAATTTTGAGAAATATTTCACTTCTGTGGATATAACAGTTTATTTGTGTCATTGTCATGTTTCAACACTTAGAAACTGTGGATTCATTTAGTTTATTTATAGCTAATACTGTCTTCACTCTGCCAGCATAACTTCCCAGCTTTAGCACTTGACATCAGAGCAGAAGAGTAGCGTAGGTGAGAGAGAGGAAATAATTTGCTCTACAGCAAAAGAGCCTTGACTAACAGACGTAAAGGACTGTCTTGATGTTTGACACTGTGACAGAATTGACATGAAACAATGTTCAGTCAGCACCCCGCTGGAGGTATTTTCTCTTCCATTTGATGAGGAAGTGTTACATTCTCTCTCGTCTGTTTTCCTCCCCTGCCTTCACAACTCAGGGTACAATAACCAAATAATCATTCTCCAAAGCTTTGACACAGTCTGCCTTAAACAATAGTCAAAACTTTTAATTAATACAGGGTGTGAAGAGACTTTCTGTCAGGATGTTCAAAGATGACTGCAATATCGATCTTCCTTTTTATGTTAAATGCAAAAACATGAAACAATCTGAAAGAAGGATTGTTTGTGCCTGCTGAGATGAAGAATGGGGAAGGTGGGAAATTCACACTACAGGAATTTTCAAATGTGAAACCCACACAGGCACTTCAGCACAATATGCAAAACTGCAGCACTATGTCGGTTTTCTTTTTTGGGGTGTGGGGGCAGGGGTGTGTTGTACATGTTTGGTGTTTTTTACAACAACAAAAATAAATCTATATTTTGGCATTTAAGGAAGTCTTTCTGTATGGCAACAGACATTTTATTAACTATGAAACTTTAAATGATTAATATAAATTATAAATCAGCCGTGAAAAAAAATCTGTCAACCACTACATTCAATCCTGTCAGTTCTTAAAATTCCTTTAACTATAAAAATCCAGTATGTTGATAGATAAAGTAATTTTAAAGACAGACAGGATTGAAAGTAGTGGTCGACAGATTGTCATGACAGAACTTTAAACATCTCTTCTACACTGTTCATACATATGCCAAACATCCGACCACAGAGATGCTCTTTTAATAGCTCTAAAGGCAAAAGCCATCATTCATAAACAACATAACCTGGGTTTGAAATTAGTACATGCCAACCCAAATGTCACTGCCGCTTTTCGTTCGGTGTTTGACTGAAGCCCTGTTGGAGACCTATGGGGTTACCTGTTAGTATGCAGACAGCCTATGACTAAAAATCATTAGAAAGGATTTATTGTAAAAAGGTTTTTTTTTTCTTATTTTCTACCCAAAAGTTTAATTCATACTGGAGGCCAGAGGGCGGCCTCAAGCAGAAACGGCACATTTGCACCAGAGAAGTAATGGTTCATTTGTTTTCAGGAAATCCCTATGGGAAATCCCTAATGTGAAGCTCTCGCTGTATGGTTAATAAAACAAAGATAGAAACGCTTTGACTGATTAAACATGAAGATAATACTTCTGCGATAAGATATGGTGAGTTCTTCAAGCCTTCTCGGGTATTTTCATAATAATAAAGTATGCAGTGCTGATTGACATTCTGTTATAAGAAGCCACATCAGCTCGAGTGACTATATCAAGTGAGTTAAAACCGGTTATTAAACGTTGTATTTGGTTGGACAACAGGTTTATGAAGCATTACTAATTTGTGAAGATGTTTTACACATGTTGCTCAAACTCCTAGTGCTTTCAGATGGAGCAGCGTTTACTACTTCCTTTACGCTGTTTACTACAGCGTTACTAACTTCCTCAGCAGAGTGAGTGAACCGGAGTGAACATAATAAGTAACCTGCCAAATTGGCCAGTTATTTGACAGCGTTACCCACCACAGCTGATTTTTACCTGCATTTGGCGGATTGATGGGTGTTAATTTCAAACCCTGTATATATATATATATATATATATATATATATATATATATTTCAATATATATATATATATATATATATATATATATATATATATATACAGGGTTTGAAATATATATAAAAACATATATATATATATATATATATATATATTGAAATATATATATATATATATATATACCCATCCATTTTATATATATATATATATATATATATATATATATATATATATATATATATATATATATATTAAACATTGTGAGTTCATATGTTACTCATTACATTGTATCTATAAATTGAGGACATGAAAATATCTTGTTGCCGGTGTGTGTATCCTTGTTTGTATTTCCTGCTGTTGCATGTGTATAATAAATTACAGAAAGCTATTCTGAGTATAAATAGTACCCATTAAACAGCATCCATGCCTGGGTGGGCAGACAAGCTGTGAGTTTTTTTTCTTCTTCATCTTGTAATCTCTTTGTCGCTCTTGTGAGAGAGCCCCTGTGATGAGTCTGTCAGAGAATCGACTGCCCAGATCTTTTCTAATGGATGACATGCTGACAATGACCAGTGTTCTACCCTGCCCCACTGTTCCTCAAATCAATCCATCACAGAGATCTTTATGAAATACTTCTTTATCTCCAAACACACCTCTTTCCCTCATCATTACGCCAGACTTAATAGCATATGACAGAATAAACACATACTTGCGTGCAAGTCTCAATGTCAGCCACAGTTCACCGACTCCCTGATGCATATTGCATAAATGGCATAGACTGACACAAATTGACAGCTCCAATCATCGGCGTTCACACGAAACGAGTATTACTGTCTTCTCCGTTGGGTCTACTTGTGGGTCTTCAGATGGCTGTAGAGACCGATCTGCGATCCACATACTTTGGTGCAGTGTGGGCAGGGAAGAGTAGTGATCATTGGTGGTGGTTGAGGATTTCTGTCTTTCTCCTTGCAAAACTTTTATGGTTGACTGGGTAGCTGGCTGGTTGGGTGGAGATTGATATAGGTGTTTAATTGTTTATGTTTAATTTTAGGCCCAGGGCTCTGTATGCCTTGAGACTATAAGAGTGTCCCTGAGCTCTGAGGGAAGTTCTTCTTTTTCCCAGACATTAAGTAGTAGGGCATGGATGTGCTACAGGAGCTCTGATCCACCTTCCTTTAAGATCTCAGCTAGGAACCCATCTGAACCAGCAGCCTTGTTGTTCTTAAGGCTACAGACAATTCCTTGGACTTCATGGCTTGGTTTGTGCTCTGACATGCACTGTTAACTGTGGGACCTTATATAGACAGGTGTGTGCCTTTCCAAATCATGTCCAATCGACTGAATTTATCACAGATGGACTCCAATTAAGTTGTAGAGACATCTCTATTACCCCTTTTCCACCAAAGCAGTGCTAGAGCTAGATCGGAGCTAGAGCCTAGTTTCAAATCGGTTCTATGTGTTTCCACACCCAAAGCCCCAGCTCCGAGCCAGGAAAAGTGGTTCTTAAGTTGCTGGGCTAGAACAGGGCTAGAAGTAAGAACCGATTACGTCAGGCACTGGGGGCGGGGTCAACAAGACGAACACAGACTTGAGATCCGCCATTGTTGAAATAGCAGCTAATGGAGCTAACAGCTGCTGCTCGTTTGTAATCTCTGTCTATACAAATTACGGCAAACTGCATGAATGCATTGGATTCACTGTGTTTTCGTTGTGTTTTGATGCCGATGTAGGATTGTAAAGCCATGTGAATCAATAGTAACGCAACGTTTGCAGTGTTAGCTCTGGCTCCGATCTAGCTCTAGCACTGCCTTGGTGGAAAAGGGGTAAATGATGATCAGTGGAAACAGAATGCACCTGAGCTCAATTTTGAGTGTCATGGCAAAGGCTATGAATACTTATGTACATGCAATTTTTAATTATATATATATCCAGTGAGGAAAATATATCTAGTATATATATATATATATATATATATATATATATATATATATATATAAGGCAGTTCTGAAGGCGAAAGGGGGTTAAACACAGTATTAGTATGGTGTTCCTAATAATCCTTTAGGTGAGTGTATATATATATGGGGTGGCACGGTTCACAAAACCCACGGTTCGGTTCATATCACGGTTTTAGCGTCACGGTTTTCGGTTCTGTACGGTTCTTGTTGTTGTTTTTACTTTTATTCGTAAATACTCCAGAAATTTACTTCAGCATATGATATTTAGCTTAATTATCCACAATTTAGGAAACAGTATTAAAAAAATTGTTATATCATGTAATCATGCACAAACTGAATTTGACTTGACTTTAAGCACATTATTGGCACCATCTCTGAGGAAAGCTATGTGAGATTTTGATACAGCAAGAGAGAAGACATTTTCTTTTATTTGGCTTTTCATTTATTTGGCAAAAAAGGAGAATGTGTATTGCTATCTCTACAGGATCATATTTGCCTTTTAAGCACACAAAGATTGAACTGAAGAATTAACTTGCAGTTATTAAACTGCCAACTTCAGTGTAGCTCTTACAAAAGTTGTATATTTTAAAAGAAAAAGAGAGGAACTCTCAAACTCTGTCTTTTAAACAAGTCAAAATACATTAAACATAATTGCCTATAATTAGGCCATAACAATAGCAAAGGCCATAATCATAAAGTGAAGCATAAGTTCAACCAGCTCAACACAAAAACAGTATCAACAATGCTTCTCCCTGAGAGTGAACATTTTTTTCCACTTGAAATTAAAGTGCAGTATTTGGAAACATATGACTGGAGTTCTTATCTAAACTTAAAGTGCCACTGTATACATTTAAATATTAAAAACAAAAATGCTGGCTATCAATATAAAATGTTGCATAAACTGCAAAAAAACTGCACTGTTTACTTAATTTTCATATTCTTCTGCAAAAAGTTTGTCCACATTTTCTGCCAAGAGGCGAGACCTACTTGCAGTGACTATGTCCCCTGCCGTTGAGAAAACACGTTCACTTGGCACAGATGTATCTTGGACAGAGAGGTTACGTTGGGCCAACTTAGCAATATGAGGATACTTATGCTCATTGCTCTTCCACCATGCAAGTGGGTCTTCATCCACAGAGATGCAGCCTGTGGCCTTGTATGAGGTGACCTCTTCATGAATGATGTCTGACAAAGGCTTTGTGCTTCTTTCCTCTGTTGTAAAATAATCTGCAAATACCATTGCCATGGCAGATTTTTTCTGGGGAGGAGAGGTCTCTGATGGCCCTGGCTCCACTCCTGAGGATGAACTGGCCGCTTGGACTTCACTGCGTTGACCCTGATGAGTATATGACAAAATAGACATTTTGGAAATGTTTATAACAAATAGCTCTCATGGCAGCAAACAATTATTCTCTACTGGGCAGTGAGGAATAGAAAAATATTACAAAGGCACACATAGATGAAATATGCTTAGCTTAGTCAAAAAAAGAAAAGAAAACAGCAATTATCATTAGGATAATTTAATTGATGATACATTCAATTTAAGTAAAAAAAAAACAAAAAAAAACACAATACCTGCTTTTCAATGTCCACAATGTCCGTGGTGAGATCATCATAGATTTTCTGAACACAGGCTTCTTCCAGGTAAGGCAGGGACTTGAACCTTGGATCCAGTGCTGTGGCTCTGTGCAGATAATCCTGAACACCAGGGTCATTGTATCTGCCTTTAAGGTCTTTAGTGATGGCTGCCTTAGCTTCTCTGATGGTGGTACTGTCCTCTGCACTTGGTGTCATGGATTTGAGTATCATCTTCTGCAGTGGGATAATCATTGAAACTGAGGGGGATGTTTCTGTGCTCATAAGTGTGATTACATTCTTCAGAGGTTTGAGAATATTAATGAGGCCCTCTGCCAGTTTTGTCTCACTTTCAGTTAACAAGGCAATGTCCTTGACTTTCTTCTTCATATCCTTGTCCATCAGGGCAGAGTAGATGGCAGCCTGTTGCTCCACATAACGTTCCAACATGTCATATGTGGAGTTCCAACGAGTTGTTACATCGTGTATTAGTTTGTGAACAGGCAATTCCAGCATATCCTGCTTGGTTTTCAGGGCATGGGCAGCTGTTGTGCTTCGGTGAAAGAAGCTAACCACTTTCCTAACCTTCCCCAGGAGTCGGGATACTTGGTTAAGTGAGATTGCACTCTTGGCTGCAAGGTTAACTGTGTGTGCGAAGCACCCGATCTGTGGCCCAAGTCCCTCTGCTAAATCGATAGCATTCACTATATTTTTAGCATTATCTGTAGTAACAGGAATCATGCTATTGGCCCTCTCCAGTTTCCATTCCGCCACCGCGTCTGTCAGCATTTCAGAGAGATGCTCACTGGTATGACTTTCATAAATGGGGCGTGTTTGCAAAACGCAGCTTCTCATTTCCCACTCCGAAGTAATATAGTGAGCGGTCACCGTGAGGAAACTTTCAGTGGCCCTGGACGTCCATCCATCTGTAGTAAGAGCTACGTGGGCTGTGTTGGACAATTCTTTGTCAATTTCTCCTCGTGTCGCGTCATACAGTTGTGGAATTACAGTGGTGCCGAAGTGTCGGCGGGATGGAATATTATACCGCGGCTCGAGTACTTTCATCAGCTGACGAAATCCTTCACACTCAATCACGCTGTACGGTTGCATATCTTTTGCTATAAACATCCCCAATGCTTTAGTTATGGCTATTGCCCTGTCCGACGTGTCACTGAGAGGTTGCTTAAAGGTCCCGTTCTTCTTGTTTTTTTTAAGCTTTGATTGTGTTTACAGTGTGCAATATAACATGTGTTCATGTTTCGCGTGTAAAAAAAAACAGTATTTTTAACACAATTTACTTATCTGTATACCGCTGTTTTCACTGTCCTAAAAACGGCTGATGACTTCCTTTTTGGAGATTTGGGGGATGCACATCCAGTGCACGAAGCTCCCGTTCCACCACATCTCAAAGATGCTCTATTGGGTTGAGATCTGGTGACTGTTGGGGCCTTTTTAGTACAGTGAACTCATTGTCATGTTCAAGAAACCAATTTGAAATGATTGGAGCTTTGTGACATGGTGCATTATCCCGCTGGAAGTAGCCATCAGAGGATGGGTACATGGTGGTCATAAAGGGATGGACATGGTCAGAAACAATGCTCAGGTAGGCCGTAGAGCCCTCACACCATTACACCACCAGCAGCCTGCACAGTGGTAACAAGGCATGATGGATCCATCTTCTTATTCTGTTCACGCCAAATTCTGACTCTACCATCTGAATTTCTCAACAGAAATCGAGACTCATCAGACCAGGCAACATTTTTCCAGTCATCAACATCCAATTTTGGGGAGCTCGTGCAAATTGTAGCCTCTTTTTCCTATTTGTAGTGGAGATAAGTGGTCCCCGGTGGGGTCTTCTGCTGTTGTAGCCCATCCGCCTCAAGGTTGTGCGTGTTGTGGCTTCACAAATGCTTTGCTGCATACCTCGGTTGCAACGAGTGGTTATTTCAGTCAAAGTTGCTCTTCTATCAGCTTGAATCAGTCGGGCCATTCTCCTCTGACCTCTAGCATCAACAAGGCATTTTCGCCCACAGGACTGCCACATACTGGATGTTTTTTCCCTTTTCACACCATTCTTTGTTAACCCTAGAAATGGTTGTGCGTGAAAATCCCAGTAACTGAGCAGATTGTGAAATACTCAGACCGGCCCGTCTGGCACCAACAACCATGCCACGCTCAAAATTGCTTAAATCACCTTTCTTTCCCATTCTGACATTCAGTTTGGAGTTCAGGAGATTGTCTTGACCAGGACCACACCCCTAAATGCATTGAAGCAACTTCCATGTGATTGGTTGATTAGATAATTGCATTAATGAGAAATTGAACAGGTGTTCCTAATAATCCTTTAGGTGAGTGTATATATATATATATATATATATATATATATATATATATATATATATATATATATATATATATATATATATATATACAGTGAGGAAAATAAGTATTTGAACACCCTGCTATTTTGCAAGTTCTTCCACTTAGAAATCATGGAGGGGTCTGAAATTGTCATCGTAGGTGCATGTCCACTGTGAGAGACATAATAAAAAAAAAGAAATCACAATGTATGATTTTTTAAAACTATTTATTTGTATGATACAGCTGCAAATAAGTATTTTAACACCTGAGAAAATCAATGTTAATATTTGGTACAGTAGCCTTTGTTTGCAATTACAGAGGTCAAACGTTTACTGTAGTTTTTCACCAGGTTTGCACACACTGCTGGAGGGATTTTGGCCCACTCCTCCACACAGATCTTCTCTAGATCAGTCAGGTTTCTGGCCTGTCGCTGAGAAACACGGAGTTTGAGCTCCCTCCAAAGATTCTCTATTGGGTTTAGGTCTGGAGACTGGCTAGGCCACGCCAGAACCTTGATATGCTTCTTACAGAGCCACTCCTTGGTTATCCTGGCTGTGTGCTTCGAGTCATTGTCATGTTGGAAGACCCAGCCTCGACCCATCTTCAATGCTCTAACTGAGGGAAGGAGGTTGTTCCCCAAAATCTCACAATACATGGCCCCGGTCATCCTCTCCTTAATACAGTGTAGTCGCCCTGTCCCATGTGCAGAAAAATACCCCCAAAGCATGATGCTACCACTCCCATGCTTCACAGTAGGGATGGTGTTCTTGGGATGGTAATCATCATTCTTCTTCTTCCGAATACGTTTAGTGGAATTATGACCAAAAAGTTCTATTTTGGTCTCATCTGACCACATGACTTTCTCCCATGACTCCTCTGGATCAACCAAATGGTCATTGGCAAACTTAGGACGGGCCTTGACATGTGCTGGTTTAAGCAGGGGAACTTTCCGTGATTTCAAACCATGACGTCTTAGTGTATTACCAACAGTAACCTTGGAAACGGTGGTCCCAGCTCTTTTCAGGTCATTGACCAGCTCCTCCCGTGTAGTTCTGGGCTGATTTCTCACCTTTCTAACCCCCAATTTCCACCGGCTGCGTTACGGCTCCGTCACTGCGGGTTGGGGGTTTTGGGGGTTAGGATCATTGAGACCCCACAAGGTGAGATCTTGCATGAAGCCCCAGTCCGAGGGAGATTGACAGTCATGTTTAGCTTCTTCTATTTTCTAATGATTGCTCCAATAGTGGACCTTTTTTCACCAAGCTGCTTGGCAATTTCCCCGTAGCCCTTTCCAGCCTTGTGGAGGTGTACAATTTTGTCTCTAGTGTCTTTGGACAGCTCTTTGGTCTTGGCCATGTTAGTAGTTGGATTCTTACTGATTGTATGGGGTGGACAGGTGTCTTTATGCAGCTAACGACCTCAAACAGGTGCACCTAATTTAGGATAATAAATGGAGTGGAGGTGGACATTTTAAAGGCAGACTAACAGGTCTTTGAGGGTCAGAATTCTAGCTGATAGACAGGTGTTCAAATACTTATTTGCAGCTGTATCATACAAATAAATAGTTAAAAAATCATATATTGTGATTTCTGGATTTTTTTTTATTTTTTAGATTATGTCTCTCACAGTGGACATGCACCTACGATGACAATTTCAGACCCCTCCATGATTTCCAATTGGGAGAACTTGCAAAATAGCAGGGTGTTCAAATACTTATTTTCCTCACTGTATAATATATATATATATATATATATATATATATATATATATATATATATATATATATATATATAAAACCGATAACACATAACCGACTGTGTTTATGTTAACCTTGTGTGTATTTGACAGTATTAGCCCAGTAAGACTACTTAGTCCAGTAATCACGTGTTTGACAGGCTTTTAGTGTGCACGCTCGGAAAAGTGCATGTTAAAGCGCATGTGCATAAGCAAACAAATGAAATGTTTAACCGGCAAGGCTTTAAAACGCATTCAAATAATGAACTATAGTGTTCCATGAGTATAACTATACCGGTAACGTGTGATGTGAATGTATGTCGCGTTGTTCAGTATATTGGAATGGAGACATTTTAATCGTCCACGATCAAAAATAATGATAGCGCACACCCCACCCATACCACAGATTTGAAAGATGGTGGTGCGCACTGCAGCCTCACTTCACCGCTCTGTTAAAATGTGAAATCTGACACCAACAAGCTTGGCTAAACACTCCCTAACTTTAATGCATAATGATTGGAAATTTGCTCATATCAGCGCTTACGTGGCGTTCACACCGGACGCGATTTGCGCGAATAATTTGCGCTAATCGCGCGAAGGTGGACGCTTGAACATTTTGAGTTTGAAATTTGCGTGTGACAACTACACAACAGACGCGAATTCGCATCATGGGAGGCGCTTCTGCCCTATATGAGCCTATATGAGCCAGCTCGTCTCGGTCACTTGACGTCTTTTTTGTAAAAAATACTACTATTAATGTGTGACAAAACGTAGTTTAAAAACTTTTTCAGGCGATAATATAGTTGTTTAAAGCTCAAATCTGTGGTTAATTTATAAAAAGAGTGCCTATTTGAGCATTTTATCTGGCGTTTTCGGAGTTGTGAGATCCAGGCGATCAGTGACATTCCGCGCTCGTTTACCCGGCGAGACCCGCCTTTCCTCGGCTAGTCCTTCTCACATTTGCCGCTGGCTCTGGCTCTGGCTCTGGCTCTTTTTTTCTGCTCCAGTCTCGTTGTGAAATGGCTGACATAGATTTTGTTGAGAGGGTAACTCACTTTCTTCCAAGCAAGATAATTTTTATTACTGTTCCTGTAGTGATAGGATGATGTATCATACAGCTCCGGGTATCCACATATGGCCACGATTATCTTGTCCTCCATTGTTGTTCGGATTTCTGCCTCCGCTTGTAAATACGTCACTACTAGAGCAAGCTCGTGATTGGTGAACGCTAGGGGTGTAACGATTCGTTTTAATAACGATTCGATTCGTATCACGATTTGAGGTTGTCGATACGATTCAAGGACGATATTGGTTCATTTAGAACGATACGATCCGAAACGATTCAGTGACTTGAAATCGATTCAGTAACTTTTTAGCCAAAAATTGTGTGACTGAAATAAATATCTGGATACTGGTCAGTGCAGGTGAAGTTTCCTAGATTCCTGTTGTTTCTTGTAACGGAATCAGGTATCAATTAATTATGGATATAAACAAATAAGTAAACAACAATTAATGGCAAATGCATTCAAATTTTATTTGAATACAGTGCAACCAACAGTTTAGGTTGAATTAACAGGAAGTTAACCTTTTCTGCTCTCATTTTCAATATTCAATACATTTTCAATAAAAGCACAGTAAGTGCAACCAACATTTCAACAGTAGGTTAACCTGCTACTTCTGCTTTTGTTATCCAACATATTAATATTACAATATTAATATCAAAAATAAAGTGCAACTAACTTCTCTTCAGGTTTAATTAATAGTAGGTGTACCTGTTACTTTTGCTGTTGTTTTTCAACATTAAAATAATACAAATACAATATTAATATCAAAAATAAAGTGCAACCAACATTTCTTCAGGTTGAATAAACTGGCTGAACCTGCTACTACTCTCAGTTTAATAAACAAACAATATTTAACAAAAGATAAAATGTAACCAACTACTCTTCAATGACTCTACATATTTCTTTTTCAAAAATATCAACATCAGTGGCGGCTACTGGTCTGTCAGAGAGGGGAAGCTCATTTTCGGCCTACATCATAAAATTGTCTATTTATTTAAAAGTAAATTCTGCCCTACGTTCCTTTTCAAGAAAGTTTCACCCACGACGCTAGCCTAGCCTACTAACGTTATATGAATGAATGAATGAATGAATGAATGAATGAATGAATGAATGAATGAATGAATGAAGGAATGAATGAATGAACGATCTAAAAAAATATATATTAAACTCTGTAAAACTGAAACAAGGAATGTGGTGTATAATTCTGTGAAATGTATGATGAAAATCAAGCAATTTCGCCAAGCAAATATCAAAGAAATAGGTTGCAGCAGTTTTTATTTCGACTGAACTTGAGAAATCCGCGATGGGACTGAGCGCGAATAGCTTCAGTGATTCCTTATAGTACAGAATCGCTGTCAGTCAAAGGGAGATGCAGTCTTTCGACAGACCCTCCAATCATCACGCAGAAGCTCGGAGTCCGGGCCAGCCCACTCCCCATTCACCCCCAGAGACGCTGAGCGTCCGTGGGCGGGACATAATCGCAGCGTTTATCCAATGACCGTCTAGTTTCGAAGCGCTTAAAAAAAAGTTCACAGCAGCCCCATTGAAGTCAATGGACGCTGGGCTTCAATAGGGAAATGCCCTGTGACGCTGCGGGAATGTATGAGAAGGAAATCGAGTCAGCCGACCTGCTATATGTAACTGATTCTGAACAACCTCGTCTTTGAGATGAACGTTTTCTAACGCATTTTTAGTCAATAAAATGTTAATACAATAGTACATATTTGACCATTAATTTTGTGACATTATAAGGGAAGCCGAGCTTCCCTTGCAGTCTTAAAAAAATCGCCACTGATTCAACATGATCTGACCGCAGAACACTTCTCTGTACGTTCACTATGTCGCCAGCAGTACTACAAACTCGCTCTGCTGGCACACTGGTCCCAGGAATGCACAGGTAACATTTAGCAAGGGTTGAAAGTACAGGTAGCTCTTTCTCCTGGTGGCTTGATAATTTCTCGCTGGTTGGCTTCTCCTCTGCCATTTGCCGCTATGTTTTGTTTTCTTAGCGCTGCTGCTGGTGCGTGCGTTGCGATGATGTCACAGATAGGCAGAATGAATCGAGTAACGTTTAACGCCGTTATCATTAAAAGTGCTAAGAAAAAACATCCATTTAAAGTCTGACGTGCTTAAATCCAATGCGTTATTTCCTATGATCGATACAATCGATTGATTACCTTTTAAAACGATGTTAGATCGATATATGTCGTCCGGAAGGCTAACTTGCCGAGCACAGATCGATGTAGTTAGATCGTAGGAAAATAAATCGATACATCGATGTAGTAGATGAATCGTTACACCCCTAGTGAACGCGGCACGAAATATCCGCCAAAGTTAATTTGTTTCAACTTGAGCGTCTCTGAATTGACTTAACATGTAAATCACTCGCGCGAATCGCGCAACTCACGTCCAGTGTGAACACACCAATAGACTCACAGGCACATTCAAATAGAGCCAATTCGGAGATAAATAAAAATAGTTAATTAAATGCAAAACCGCAAGAAAACGCAATTCACAAGTGCATATTGAACCGTGAATGCCGTACCGAACGGTTCACTATTATATTGAGAATTGTAGCATCCCTAATATACACACTATATTGGCAAAAGTATTGGGACACCCCAAATCATTGAATGCAGGTGTTCCAATCATTTCTATTGCAGAAGGTGTATAAAATAAAGCACCAGGACATGCAGACTCCTTCTACAAACATTTGTGAAACATTGGGTCGCTCTCAGGAGCTTAGTGAATTAAAGTGTGGTACCGTGATATGTTGCCACCTATGCAATAAGTCCATTTGTTAAATGTCCTCACTACTAAATATTACAAGGTAAACCTTTTATATTAATAATAATAATATAGGTATTATAACAAAGTTGAAGCAATTGGGAACAACAGCAACTCAGCCACGAAGTGGTAGGCCACATAAAATCACTGTATAAAATCAATGGACAAGTCTGGGTTTGGACTGCGCACCAGTGCACAAAGCAAGGCCCATAAAGACATGGATGAGTGAGTTTGGTGTGGAGGAACTTGACTGGCCTACACAGAGTCCTGCCCTCAATCTGATAGAACACCTTTGGGATGAATTAGAGTGGAGACTGTGAGCCAGGCCTTCTCGTCCAACATCAGTGCCTGACCTCACAAATGCGCTTCTAGAAGAATGGTCAAAAATTCACATAAACACACTCCTAAACCTTGTGGAAAACCTTCCCAGAAGAGTTTAAGCTTTTATAGCTGCAAAGGGTGGGCCAACTCCATATTAAACCCTACAAATTAAGAATGGGATGTCATTAAGGTTCATGTGCATGTAAAGGCAGGCGTCCCACAACTTTTGGCAATATAGTGTGTGTATATACATATACACATCTCTGCATATACACATCTCTGCACATTCAATTTATATACACATCTCTGCATATACACATCTCTGCACATTCAATTTATAGGCACAGGAAACTGCCTGATTTAGTCAATGTTCTATCTGCATCTATAGACGTTGAAAAACTGTTAATTGAACTGAACATTATAAATTATTTGTTAAACTGCAGTTCTTGTACCTGGGTCTTTTTGTTTTTGTGTTTGTGAATTTCTTTGAGGGTAGTGTAGCCTTGAAAGGACTGCTGCATCCTCTCCATCCTGGTAATTAGAACCAATCCTCCAATGGTCATGTTTTCAACATTACCAGATTCATATTACTTTAATAAATTGGGTGCTAAAACAATGCAGGCAGTGTGTACACATAAACAACGCTGAGTGACTATAATTCCTTTTCCTTGTGTACTGCCTTGCATAAAGACTTTGTCATCAAACAACAAACTCCATAGAGACATACATATTCTGAAAGGGCAAGACATGGCTTAGCAACAAGATGGATATCCAGGTGGGCACGTTCTCTATCCGTCCCATCTATCAATTGTGTCTGTGTGTGAGTGGCCTCTCTACAATGCCGTACTTCAACCTTGGAAGCATCAGACTGAAGAGATTGCGGTCTTTGAACATCCTCTGATAAATGTGACCCCTGGTGTATAATCGCTCAGGCGAGATACAGATTCAGATAAAATAAATAAATAAAAATATCCTGTGCTAGCTGTAATACACAGCATATTAAACAAAGATGATAGATTAAATATGATTAGCCCCTGCTAATAGCATTCTCTCTTGCTGCATGGCTGTGACCTCTTCCATGGCTACTATGCCAAAGTCGGAGGTAGCTGCAGGAGAATGCAGTGACAAGAAACATTTCCTGATTTATTTTCGCAGACAGTCTTAAACCATCATAAATTTGAATGATTGCCACTGGGTTCTTTCTTGTTTTCACTTTCTCTCTCACCGTCCATGCATTACATCCCTGTGTGAGTGCCTCTCTCAGGACCTTGTGCCTTCTCAGGCTTCTGTATTGTTTGAAAAACGCCATCCTGCATAATGCTGTTGATGATTGTTTAATTTCAGTCAACTGGCAGATTTTTGGGTGCTTGTCAAGTCAACTATAACACTGGGCAGAGCTGTTGCCTTTCAGGAAAACAAAGAGCGTTTTCAAATAGAACAGCTAAAAATTATCTGTTTTTTGGCAGGCAAAACTGTTATTATGATTCAACATCCTGCAATACTAAGCATAGGCAAGTAGGACTTAAAACGCTGTATTAAATTATGATTGTATGTGTCTGTGTGTGTGTGAATTTTTTTTATAGTGATGATTCCAGTCTTGCATATTGAAAGCTCCAAATTAAAGATGAGCAATTAAACGTCTCGGTTATGTATGTCCTGAAGGAGGGAACAGAGATGTACGTCGGAACTGACCGACGAATTGGGATCTATCTTCAGAGACCAATCTACTTTGAGTGTATTAGAAACGAGCCAATCCATATTGGCATGCGGTCCACGCACCGCCCCGCACCGCAGGTATAAATACAGAAGTGGAATACCGCATTTTTTTTTTTCAACTGAGGAGCCGAAGAAGTGACTCGGCCCTTCAGCGGAAGCACAGCACCTGGCGACGGGACGTACGTCTCCGTTCCCTCCTTCAGGGAGGTTACATACATAACCGAGACGTTCCCTTTCAGTCGGTCACATTCAACGTACGTCGGAACTGACCAACAAATTGGGAACCCTACCAACACGCCAGAGATGCTGGCCCTTCCAGCGCCCTGGTTGAGCTTACTGGAGTGCTCCAGCTGGAGCGGGAGTCAGGGCTGAAGCAGGGAAGGTCCGACACTGCTGTTTTCTGCAAGACCCACTCAGTGTTACTATTGGATAACGCTGGTAAAGCGTGCCCGTCTCAGGGAGATGGAACGCTGCGGAGCCACGTCCTCCAAGGGACTAACCTAGCAGGGTAGTGCAACATATGGAAGTCTCTGGGGTGGATCCAACCTGATCCCAGGGGGGAAAGAACACACCCAGAGATGACAGAGCGGGGCTCTGTCAAGGGAAAGACACGAGGCTAGCCGAGTAGGGTAGCAGGTACCATGGAGAATACACATATGGGGTCCCAATGAGGGAACCAACGCATATGGAACCCAGCCTACACATACGTTCCACAAGCATGGGTGCATGCAGTACCGTCGCAAGGGCTGTGCCAAGTGTGCGACCGCACAGGGTCTCGCGCCTCTAGAGGGCCTCGCGCCTAGCCTGCATTTTATGAAGTTAATGTCTATTTTTTATTACAGTTTTTCCACTCAACATCGATAATAAATACAATTCCTACTGTCTCTCAATAATGCATAATCAAGGCCACGTGAAAAAAAAAAATCAGCAAATTATTATTGTTATTTTTCAAATTTCGATATGACGTTCTGCGTGGTCGCACCACTGAGCCGCTCACTCTGAGGAAAAAATGTCGGGTGCTGCACGAGAGCGCGACCGATTTCGTAAACACGAGTCGGTTGGTGAGAAAAGGAAAAGAATTAAAAAGAAAGAAGAATTTCAGAAGTTACTGAGAGGATCGCTGGATAGTAAATTTGTCAATGCCAATATAGCGACTACAAGCAGCACAACCAACACAATCACAGAGACTAATCAGGCTGCCGGGTTGCAACAACAAGATGAAGTTCAAGGTGAGGCATAAATATAACAAGTTGTCGTGGACTAAAACTATATATATATATATATATATATATATATATATAATCCGGCTTATGGGGTGAGCGATATGACGGTAGACACGATTGGTGTAGAACAGTAGAAATGTCAACTGGTAATTATTTTGGACTAACGTTAATATGTCTCTATTGCAGTTACGCTCATGTGACGTGTCGGGCTGTGCTGCGCGGTCACGAAAGCTTGTGGTTTTCATGCGTTTTTTTTGCATTGTAGTTTAAACACAGTTGATGTTAAAGTGTTAAAGCACAGTAAGCAGAGACAGCCAACTCTGCGCGCTGTCAGAGAGACTGTTTCTGAGAGCTGAGAGACGAGCTCCGTACAGTCGGTCTTAAAGTGGCAGCATCTAAATTTACTCGCTATCATTATTAATGTTAATCAAACAACAACAACAACAACAACAACAAAAGAGTGACATTTATCTCTATTATCTCTATGACTGAATCACTTTTGTAACTATAATAAGAATAAATGTATATAAATTCTAATTGCAGCATCTGAAATAGGTCAAACCATTTTCGATCAGATATGCGAAAGTTCGGTTCGTTACTATAGCAATACCCGGCCGCATACACGCGCGCAAATCAATTGTATAGAGGGCCTCGCATGTCAACTTCGCACAGGGCCTCGCACCCCCCTTGCGACAGCCCTGGGTGCATGCCTGGCGTCAGACGGCCGCAACGTCTGACACTGAAGGGGTGACAGAGGAGCTCGACAGGGTTCACCATTTCTGGGGAACACAACTGGAGAATATAACGCATGTATCCGGCCATAGGCGGGAGTGGCGTAGCAAGCCGACACAGGAATGTGTACTTCGCGTCTACCGGCCGTTGGAGGCGAGTACACGGGAAGAAACCGGCTCCACACGGAGGCTATAGAATCTAGCGAACGTGTTAGGTGTCACCCAGCCCACAGCTCTACAGATGTCTGTCAGCGAGGCGTCTTGAGCCAGCTCCCAGGAGGAAGCTACACTCCTAGTGGAGTGCGCTCAAAACCCGAACAGGCAAGGCACGTCTTGCGATTGGTACACTAAGACGATAGCATCCACTATCCAGTGGGCTAACCTCTGCTTGGAGACAGCCTTTTCCTTCTGCTGGCCTCCGTAACAGACGAAGAGCTGCTCTGAGGTCCTAAAGCTTTGAGTCTGGTCTATGTAAGTGCAAAGCGCGGATGGGACATAACAAAGCCAGGGCTGGGTCTGCCTCCTCCGAGGGCAGCGCTTGCAGGTTCACTACCTGGTCCCGGAAGGGAGTGGTAGGAACCTTGGGCACGTATCCGGGCTGGGGTCTCAGGACGATTTGAGAATCAGCCGGCCCGAATTCTAGGCACGATTCGTTGACCGAAAGTGCATGCAGGTCCCCTACCCTCATGATTGAGGCCAATGCAATCAGGAGCACTGTCTTCATGGACAGGATGTTTAGCTCTGCAGACTGCAAAGGCTTGAATGGAGGACCCTGAAGTGCTCTGAGCACCAGGGCTAAGTCCCAAGAGGGTACAGAGGATGAACGAGGAGGATTTAGTCTCCTCGCACCTCTAAGGAATCTGACAATTAAGTCGTGCTTACCGATGGACTTACCAGCTACTGCATCGTGATGCGCCGCTATCACTGTGACGTACACTTTGAGGGTGGAGGGAGACAGCCTTCGCTCCAACCCATCCTGCAGGAAAGAAAGCACAACGTTAATCGAACACCTTCAGGTGTCTTCGCGGCGGGAAGAACACCTGTCAACGAACAGGTTCCACTTCAAAGCATAGAGGTGCCTCGTAGAGGGGGCTCTAGCCGAAGTGATGGTGTCTACCACTGCTTGTGGTAGGCCACCTAGAACCTCCGCATCCCGTCCAGGGACCAGACATGGAGTTTCCAGAGGTCTGGACGCGGGTGCCAGAGGGTGCCCCGTCCCTGAGAAAGAAGGTCCTTCCTCAGGGGAATCAGCCAGGGAGGGGTTGTCGAGAGGAGTGTGAGTTCGGCGAACCAGGTCTGGGTGGGCCAGTAGGGCGCAACTAGCAAGACCTGCTCCTCGTCCTCCCTGACCTTGCACAGAGTCTGTGCTAGAAGGCTCACTGGGGGAAACGCATATTTGTGTAGGTCCCGGGGCCAGCTGTGCACCATTGCATCTGTGCCGAGGGTGCTCCCGGTCAGGGAATAGTATAACTGGCAATGGGTCGAGTCCAGAGAGGTGAACAGGTCTACCTGCGCAGCTCCGAAAAGGACCCATATCAGCTGGACGCACCGGGGGTGGAGTCGCCACTCTACTGGAAGTGTGGACTGACGAGAGAGCTCGTCAGCTGTCTGGTTCAGCACACCAGGGATGTGAATGGCCCGAAGCGACCTCAGATGCTTCTGACTCCACAGGTGCAGATGGCAGGTGATCCGGAGCATGCAACGGGAGCGTAGACAACCCTGTTGGTTGATGTACGCAACGGCCGCAGTGCTGGACCAGTACGTGTTGGCCCTGAAGCGGCTTCTGGAGCCAGGCCAGGGCAAGACGTAACGCCTGAAGCTCGAGGCAATTGATATGCCAATGCCGCTGGGGCCCTGTCCACAGACCCGAAACTGCATGACCGTTGTACGTGCCCCCCAGCCCGTGGACGAGGCATCCGTGAAGACCACGGCATGCCTGGACACTTCTTCTAAGGGCACTCCCACCCATAGAAACGAAGGGTCTGACCACGGGCTGAAAGTTTGGCAACAGTACGGGGTAACTGAGAACCGGCACTTGCCGCTCTGCCACGCCAATCTGGGGACTGGGGTCGTGTAGCCAGCATTGAAGCGGTATCATATGAAGCAATCCGAGCGGCGTTACCGCGGCTGCAGATGCCATATGCCCCAGGAGCCTCTGAAAGAAAAAGCAGCCACCATCCTGCCCTTAAACGTATTCAAGCAGTTCAACACTGACTGGACTCGTTCCTCTGTGAGGCGCGCAGTCCGGTTGACTGAATCCAGCTCCATGCCGAGATAAGAGATCCTCTGCGTGGGACAGAGTTTGCTCTTCTCTCGGTTGACCCGAAGGCCCAACAGGCTGAGGTGACTGAGCACCAGGTCCCTGTGTTCGCACAACTGCTCTCGAGACTGGGCGAGTATAAGCCCGTTGTCGAGATAGTTGAGGATGCGAATGCCGCGTTCTCGGAGTGGAACAATGGCTGCCTCCGCGACTTTCGTGAAGACGCGGGGCGACCGGGACAGCCCGAAGGGCAAGACTTTGTACTGAAATGCCTTCCCCTTGAACGCAAAGCGTAGGAACGGTCTGTGTCGAGGGAGAATAGAGACATGAAAGTACGAGTCCTTCAGGTCGACCGCTGCAAACCAATCTTGGGGACGGATGCATTCGAAAATACGTTTCTGTGTTAACATTCTGAACGGAAGCTTGTGCAGGGCCCGATTCAGAACATGCAGGTCCAAGATTGGCCGTAACCCACCGCCTTTCTTGGGTACAATGAAGTAGGGGCTGTAGAACCCCGACTTCATATCGGCTGGAGGAACCGGCTCGACCGCGTCCTTCGCCAGTAGGACTTCGATCTCTGACCGCAAGACATGGGCATCGCTGCTCCGCACGGAGGTGAAGAGGATTCCCTTGTACTTGGGAGGCCGGTACGCGAACTTAATCATGTAGCCGAGTCTGATGGTACGAAGAGTGGAGTGGACGAACACTCCGTAGAAAACAGTTTCTCATAACCGTTTGGCTCCGAAGTTGAAAGCAATATGCGGTATTCCACTTCCGTATTTATACCCGCGGGGCGGTGCGTGGACCGCATGCCAATATGGATTGGCTCGTTTCTAATACACTCAAAGTAGATTGGTCTCTGAAGACAGATCCCAATTCGTCGGTCAGTTCCGGCGTACGTCGAACGTGACCGTCTGAAAGGGAACTCTCTCAAAATGTGATTGCGATAAAATGTATGTTGTTAAGCTATCACACAGCAGAAATAACCATGACAACAACCAGTCCAACACACTCAACTATGTGACAAAATTATGGCTAATTCGTATTAATTCATACAGTCCCATTCAAATGTTTTCGTGTAATCTGTTTACGCCCCACTGATGGTTAGGTTTAGGGATGGGGTTGAATAGACCTTAATGCTTATGTTTTTTTCTAAAACTATATTGCACGTTTCCATTCAAATCATGGATTGATTGAAAAATTGCCCACGTGTTTTCTCATTAGATCGGAATTTGGGAAGGAAAAAAATAGACATGGTCACTAAAAGATGTGTATGATAAAAATCTTCATGAAGATCCTTTGAAAATAATTTTGTCTTCCATGAAAAGATTTTGGGCTTGGAATATGTAAATACAGTTTAACCCTTAAATGCATGACTGTTTCGCCAATCATTCTTACATATTCAGGTCTTTAGCGACCCGGATCTATATCTAACACAGATTGCGATAATATGAAACTCTCCTGAAATTACAATTACTGAACACATATTTTGTTGCCTTTTGTTGCTTGGAAGGGTTCAGTTTGAGCAGATGTTTTATACCATCATCACTGTCCTCATCAGAGATCATTTCCCAGTACATTTAGCAAATGATCGTTTTTGAGAATAAGTTTGAGAATATGTTTCGCAAATATGAGCCCATTCGCAATCTCAAACATATTCTCAAAACTATAATTTTCAACATCTTCAAAATCAATAGTTTTATCACTGACAGCTTCTTCACCAGATCCACCATCAAGTGACAGTGACAGTGTTATATTTGATTGCGTTCAGTACTTACTTGAGTACTTGATAACTCCGGGCCGTATCCTAATCAGATGGTGGACCAGAGAAGACCAACACAGGACCCCGAAGTGTCTGCAGAGACCGTGTCAATTATCCTCCCGCTGCAACTGCCTCATCGACACGGCATCTAAATAAACCCGTCACCAGTGTGATAACTCCGATTGTTCGAATATTACCATTAAATAATACTTAAATCGATATGTCATCCGCAATAAACCCGTCTCCAGCGTGTTGCCTCCGATCATTCGAATATTGCACTTTAATAATTATTTAATCAACATCATCCTCAATAAACCCGTCTCCAGCGTGTTGCCTCCGGTCCTTTGAATATACCGATCTATTATGACCTCTGACCTGTAAAGCAGCCAGAATAATAATAATAATACGTTGTTTGTAAATTGGCCAGAGGAGAACTGGCACCCCGACTGAGCCTGGTTTCTCCCAAGGTTTATTTTTCTCCATTAGGTCACCTAATGGGGTTTTGGTTTCCTTGCCACTGTTGCCTCTGGCTTGGCGTGCTCAGTTGGGGACACTATATTTTTCAACTAAACATCAAAATAAATCTAATTAATAAACTAATTTAACCATGTAAACTAAATTACTGATCTAATTATTGATCTAAAGCCCACACTGTCACCGTATGGAAATTGAAATGAACTGATGACATCAAATGGCTATACAGCTGAATAAAATTAGGCTGCATTATTTTGCTGTTTAACACTGTAAAGCTGCTTTGAAACAATCTACATTGTTAAAAGCGCTATATAAATAAAGTTGACTTGACTTGACTTGACTTGCTCTGCTGTAAATCACTGAGCCATTTCAAGTTTTGCAGATTATACTATTCTTTCGTTTTCTGTTTATGAGTGAAACTGCACTTCATCATTGTGTATCAGACATTGCCACCTTGTGGAATAAATATGAATTGCACTTTTTCCGTCATTAAAGATTCAATTATTGTTGTGCAGAAAAAATACACGTACACTCTTGCACACCTCGGGCCGTTAGCGACGCTATACAAATTTGACAAAGAAAAATATATGGAAAAACAGGCATTCTTTTATAATTTTTGTGAATGACGTCCCGGGTCGATAAAGATCCGAGGTATGCATTTAAGGGTTAAAATAAATTGTGTTTATTTTTTAGATGATCTGTCCTTTTTAGTTGCTTAATTTTGTGCAGCAGAATATAGATTGGTTGTGTTAATAACAATGTTGATATGAGTTGAAACTGCTGAGGTCATGTGCTTATTTTTTGGAGGGCATTGCTGAATATTTCAGGCCTGGCTGGTGTAGCTTGGAGCTGGACTATTTGTCTTTTCCAAAACAAACCTTTAGACACAATAAAGTAAGTCTGTCCTTGGAAAATAATCAACATCTTGGTTTGCTGTAAGAGACGGTATGCTATTTGCTGTAGAAAAATACAAACAATAAAGTGAAATGGCAGTGCTGCTTATGAAGGTATGGTTGTTGTATTTTACACATTCCATCAGGTTCCAAGTTAAATGTGATATTGCATGTGTTTGTTGGTCTTGAAACAACATTCCTGTAAAATAAACATAAATACACATTAACAACACCTAACACTTAACATTAACAAGACCTAAAATTAAAATCTTGTCAAAGCCCCAATTCCAGCCCTAAGCCTAATCATACATACAATGTGATCCTGATCCTGGAACTGGATGTTCTGCACCCTGCTGAATGCTGGTCCAGGTTTATGCTGATTAGTGCATATTAGGTCTCATTCACTAATAATTACGTGGATTATTTGTATTATATGCACACAAGATAACTTATCACGAACAATTTCTGCCTAATTCACAACACGTGCGTACGCACATAGATTTTGTTCTTAACATCGTTCTTATGGTAATGAATTTGAAGTATACTAAATGAGCAACTGTTTTTTGCATAAAATATTCCCAAACCATGTCCATATAAGGGACATGCACACCCTTTTCTTTAGTCACTCTCAGCAAACATGATGCTCTCTGGGATGCGCTCTAACCTGAGAGCACACGCAGCAAGATCCTCGAGTGTGCCATCCTCCAAACAAGTTCAAACACAATAAACACCTTTTAATACAGACCCAGATTGCAGACATCTGATTAACCAACTGTACATATGTGTATCTTTATGCAGAGGAAACTCACAGCTCGAGCTATAATATAATGATATATAATATAATGTATATATAATGATGAAATATTTATATATAAAATTTAATCTTAACACGTTTAAAAGACTAGCATTCTCTTTTTTTTCTCTAGAAGAGATTTTTGCGTACGCGTGGTTTCGGTTGTTCCTACATTTTTTTTCATAATGTAGAATTACATTTAGAACAAAAGTTATTGATGAATCATGATTTGTTCCTGTAAATGTTTGTAGGCTACGCAGATGTCACGCACAAATCCATGCATACGCATGGTTAGTGAATGAAACAAGGGATGCTCCGATCCGATACTCAGGTCGGGTATAGGTCAGGGGGAGACTGATCCAAATCTGATATTGTGCAAATATTCTGTGTTATTGTTAAGCTCCACAAAAGGCACAAAAACATTCAAAAGTACCATGAAGTTTTCATGCACTATATATTCCAAGTTTTCTGAAGCTTTTCCATAGTTTAATGTGAGGTACAGATTAATATTTAAGTCATTAAATTCACGTGAATGCTTCCCTCGGCTGCAGCTGTCAGTCATTCTCCATTCAGCTTTCAGACTGTGTAGCGTTCGGTTACGATAGTCAACACGATAAAACTCTCTCCAAGATGATTCAATGTTCCAATTATTATACTTGAACTGTAGATAAAAGGTATATGGTTTGCATAAAAGGACTTTATCTTGCTGACGTTTATTGCGGTTTCTAATTCATGTTACTTTCTCCCGGGTGTCTGTTAGATCACACCCAACACTTGAGTAAAGAGAGCTATAATTGTTCTTCATGCGCACAGTAAATTAAATGTAAAACTATTAAAAGAAAAGGCTCAATAAACTACTGCATATACACTCACCTAAAGGATTATTAGGAACACCATACTAATACTGTGTTTGACCCTTTCGCCTTCAGAACTGCCTTAATTCTATGTGGCATTGATTCAACAAGGTGCTGAAAGCATTCTTTAGAAATGTTGGCCCATATTGATAGAATAGCATCTTGCAGTTAATGGAGATTTGTGGGATGCACATCCAGGGCACGAAGCTCCCGTTCCACCACATCCCAAAGATGCTCTATTGGGTTGAGATCTGGTGACTGTGGGGGCCATTTTAGTACAGTGAACTCATTGTCATGTTCAAGAAACCAATTTGAAATGATTCGAGCTTTGTTACATGGTGTATTATCCAGCTGGAAGTAGCCATCAAAGGATGGTTACATGGTGGTCATAAAGGGATGGACATGGTCAGAAACAATGCTCAGGTAGGCCGTGGCATTTAAACGATGCCCAATTGGCACTAAGGGGCCTAAAGTGTGCCAAAAAAACATCCCCCCACTCCATTACACCACCACCACCACCACCAGCCTGCACAGTGGTAACAAGGCATGATGGATCCATGTTCTCATTCTGTTTACGCCAAATTCTGACTCTGCCATCTGAATGTCTCAACAGAAATCGAGACTCATCAGACCAGGCAACATTTTTCCAGTCTTCAACTGTCCAATTTTGGTGAGCTTGTGCAAATTGTAACCTCTTTTTCCTATTTGTAGTGGAGATGAGTGGTACCCGGTGGAGTCTTCTGCTGTTGTAGCCCATCCACCTCAAGGTTGTGCGTGTTGTGGCTTCACAAATGCTTTGCTGCATACCTCGGTTGTAACGAGTGGTTATTTCAGTCAAAGTTGCTCTTCTATCAGCTTGAATCAGTCGGCCCATTCTCCTCTGACCTCTAGCATCAACAAGGCATTTTCGTCCACAGGACTGCCGCATACTGGATGTTTTTCCCTTTTCACACCATTCTTTGTAAACCCTAGAAATGGTTGTGCGTGAAAATCCCAGTAACTGAGCAGATTGTGAAATACTCAGACCGGCCCGTCTGGCACCAACAACCATGCCACGCTCAAAATTGCTTAAATCACCTTTCTTTCCCATTCTGACATTTAGTTTGGAGTTCAGGAGATTGTCTTGACCAGGACCACACCCCTAAATGCATTGAAGCAACTGCCATGTGATTGGTTGATTAGATAAACCTAGTAAGTTCCTAATAATTCTTTAGGTGAGTGTATACAGTATATTACATTACACATCAATATCTTTCCCTTTGTGTTTTGAACTTCAATGCAGATGGAGCTCTGCACGCTGTGACTCCATGTTGCTTCAAGCACATCATCCTGCACACGGGATGCGCATAAGCGCTTTGTGCCGCTCTGTATTGGAGCCTTGAATACATTTGTGCAATATTATTAATAGCCTTTCTTGTTCTGTCCTATCTATCATATGTTGCTACCTCTTTAAAAAAGTTGTGCTATACATTTTAAAGAATTGTATTTTAATTGTATAATATATATTTATCTATAAATAGCCTATATTTACTTGCTTTTCATGAATACATGACATAAAGTCATGAGTCATGGATGAAGGAGTTAGCCTGACTCCTGTTTTATTTTATCTAGTAAAGCTATTAATGCACTGGTGCACAATTATTTAATAAATAATTCACTAAATTTGTGTTTGTTTGTAATTTTATTTTACAAAGTTAAGAAAGTAATGTTTGTCAAGCCTGCCTGATACCATTCACAAAAGATTGATCCCAGTCTCTTCCACACAGCGAGGCATACTGTTTATTAGGTAATTCAGCATTTTTTTTTTGTGTCGGATCGGTGATCGGTATCGGCCGATAATGAATCCCAGATATCGGTATCGGAGGCAAAAAATGCTGATCGGAGCATCCCTAAATGAAACCCATTATTTTCTCCAGGAAAGCATGTTGGTGAACCTTGGCTAGCACGTTTGGTAATGTTGCGCTGGTTGATTAAACTAGTTTTGTTGGTTAAGTTAGTTTAGCATCCTGATACCATCTCGTAAGCCAGGCAACTCCACACCACAGTTTTATGAAACAACATGGACCATTAAATGACCAAACCCCTTTAGAGGTTTTCAAAATCCACAGGTGGCTAGGGGGGCTGGGAAGCAGGGCCTGCTGCTGAGCTACATATGCAAATTTTTCATTCATTTAGCAGTCCATTACACCTCAGCATTCAGTGCTCCTGGGGCAAGAGAGAGGGTCCTGATGCCTGAATACTGCCGCTTGACAAACTCAGCTCCTGTGCCTCCATGCCCATGGCCACATTACAGACCACTGGTTTGGTCATGCTGGTGACATATTCTCTCCGTTTTCCTAAGCCTCCAAAGACTTGTGGCCATTTTACTGCATAAAAAATAGTTATAAAGCATGAGCTGCTTTGAGCTGCACATGTAGTGATATTTATAGCTTTATTTATTGATTTTAAAGCTGATTTGTGTGACCTTTATATAGGCTATTTATATTATTTTAACTAAGTGCCTATTAATGATTGGTTAACTAAAATGATACATGTGTAATTGAGTAAGGGAATAATAATTACATAAATGATATCTTAATAATTAAAAATTATTATTATTATAAATAAACATTGTTAAAAGCCAGACACTTTAGTTTTTAAAAACCCATTTGCTGTGTAGTGACCTTTAATTTGGAGTAGAAACAGGGGGAGTGACTTTATTGCATCAGAGGTGTGTCACTTTGCTCACAGCTGATTGGTCCAATTTCAGTTTGAGCTCTCTTATCCAGAACATAACCTGCCTTGGAGCAGGTTAGCAGTCGAGCGCAAGTTACTATGGAGATCCAAACATAATGCCAAACCACTTTAATGGTACCTAAAACCCAGGATTGGCACAAACTAATCTTAAACATATCTGGTTAACCAGGTAAACTGGTTTCATGGTATTGGCCACTGCTTAGTTTCAGACAAAATATTCTGCTTTGGGGAACGAAAGTGTCACGTGTGAGCAGGGATGAAGCAGAGTGAGAATCCAAATGCAGCACGGATATTTAAGAACAAACAACATAAACAGAAATTCCAAGAACAAGAGTATCTACAAAGAACAGGCAAGAGCACAACAACAGTCACACACATACAGGAGAAATGACTGACAAACAACAACTGAACCACTATGGTATTTATACACAAAGGGAAACAAAGTTAACAAGATAACAAGGGGGAGTGGCTAATATGCAACAACTGGGGAAAACTAATCATTATGAAGACTACAAAGAACTACAAAACATGGCACAAGACAGGGGATAACAAAAGTCCGCACACAAGACAGGGGAACACAGGCTAGGATCATGACAGATAGTGATGGCCATGGTGCAATGTATTTTGACTGGCTAAATAACTGTGGCCCACTCTGACTCCTTTTTTTTTTGTTGTTGCTGTGGTTCTCAAACAAGGGGCCGGGGTTCAAGTTCACAAAGTTCCAAAGGAGCATTAAGTTGACTTCAAATAATTTAACATAAGACTAAGCATGCACTAAAATAAGCTGAATCAACTAAAAATCTATATATTTCCAATTTTAATTCACTCAAAATGTTGTATATGCGTTACATTTTAAAAGTGTGATTTCTATATCTGGAAAAGTCATATAAATGAAATCAAATTAAATCCATTATACTTTTTAGGTAACACTTTTCAATAAGGTTTCATTAGTTAACATTAGTTTACTACATTATTTAACATTAACTAATAATGAACTGCACTTCTACAGCATTTATTTTGTTAATGTTAATTTCAACATTTACTAATACATTATAAAAATCAAAAGTTATATTTGTTAACATTAGTTAATGCACTGTGAACTAACATTAACAAAAAAGGAATAACTATATTTATATTAACTAACATTAACAAAGATTAACAAATACACAAATACAATAACAACTGTATTTATCATGGTTAGTTAATGTACACTGTTAGACATTTTATTGTATTTTTGCGGAAACTTACTGGCAGCACTATTGCCAGTAAGTTACTGTAATTGCCCCTTTACAGTAGCTTACCTGTAAATGTGTTTTACAGTATGATGCCCTTACCATAATTTCATTTTACAGTATGATGCCCTTACTGCAACTTATTTTTACAGTATAATAATTTTACAGTAATATTACTGTAATTTATTTTACTTTTTATTTTACATAATCTTTATTTTGAATATTTTACACAAATGCTATAGAATAAATACATTTAATAAATTCCAAATAAGCGACTTGAGTCCATGTACATCATATTTTTTATTCACTGTCACTATCAGTTACAAACAAAAAATAAATAGAGAACTGAATTCATAACAACAAATCAAAGCAGAGATCATGATGATATGGCAACAAAAAGTATGAACAAAATATCCCAGTTGGTCTTGGCTGGCCTCCATACTGGTAAACTACTGATGGCTGATCTGAAACAAAACCGAGGGAAAATGTGTGAGAAATGGTCATGAGTTTCTCTCATCTAAATTTGTTCATGGACAGATGAGGTAATAACTTGTGCAACAGCAGTTATTCATAGATATACTTATTAGATAAATCTATTTATTTATCTATCTATCCCGAGGACAAGCATGTGCGCTCTGGAGATTATCACGTGAAATGAAACAATACCCAATCAGAAAGCAAGCTACCGATGGAAGACACCTCCAGCTCACGCTGTAACATGTAAAGGTCATGTTCACACTGTCTCCATGACTTCATCTAAACATTTTCCTTTTCACCCGCAAATTTTCTGTAAAAAGCATTCCATACACTATAAGCGCAATTTCATGATATGATATACTTCATATCACCTGTGGTGTGGTAGGCAAACGTCACCTCCTACTCAACTGACATCTTATGCTGCCTTCACGTGCTATCGGAATTACTGAACTAGTTTCCTAGTAAAAAAAAAAATTGGACATGAACGGCCTCTCAAGTCAAAATCTGAATGTGATGAACTTATAATTACAACTTCAGAAGTGGGAAGTAGGAAATTTCCAATAGCACATGAAGGCAGCATAAGACGAGGTTGGCTGAAAATAAAAAAATAAAAGTCTCTCAGAAATTGCAAATAATTAAATACTTGCACCTGTACATACTTGCATGATTAGTTTTTAGTTCAGGTTTTAGTTCTAGTCCAGCTTTGTCCATTTCTCCGTCTATTCCTCAGTATCACTGTTTTCTGGTCACTGGTTGGATATGATCTGCATATAAAATAATGTATACATATTTTTAAGTGCATGCAATGAATCATTTTTAATTACTCTGTCATGTTATGCAGTGGCATATATCCCACATGAGACTAAACAGTCACAACAAGATAACAAATAGAAGCCAAGTAGGAAATGTAGGCAACAAATATTGTTGAAATAATAAAATGTTATGCATTAAAAGATGTTAATCACATAATGTTAGTCAAAATATATACTTACAAAGCCAAAGATGCTCAGTGCTGTGGCTCTTTGGGGTGCAGTTAGCTCCTGTTGACAAAAGAGAGAAAAAGAAATAATTTTCAATGTTTATTGACTAATGATGACTAAATGTTAAGAACATGATAATTCACGGATATAGGATGACTGTTAGATTGACCACTTACACAATCAAATGCCTATCAACACTGAAAAAAGAGAGAAGACAATATAGCCTTCAGTGGCATGTAAAAATGTATTGATATAAAATAATATAATAAATAAGAAGCCACAATGAACATTCTTGAATTAATTATTATTTTACTTGAATATATATTAATCCTCTGGTGTATACACTGGCGATATACAGAGTATATCAGAGTATACAGAGCGAGAGAGAGTGTGCGAGCGCGGTGGCACACCAGACAGCCTTTAAGACACTGTTCTGGCGCTAACGTTACTTCAAATGGCGTCACACACATTTAACTGTCAACGAAAATATGTAACTATAACTTGGCGTAAAAAGACGGAAACCATTGTTTGCGTAAATACTAGATTTGGTACATATAATGTAAAATGCAGGTAGTGTAACAAATTTATCCACTGACGAGGCAAGTTGAAGGACCCATGTGCAGTTCTTTATTAACAAAACATAAAACAAAGTCAGGGCATGGCATAAACTAACACTCACCAACAGCAGGTTACAACATTCAATACTTGACAAAGACACATGGCAAACATGAGGGCTTAAATACACACAGACTAATGACAAGACAAGTGACACCTGTGAACAGTGATGAGACAAAGAACCAATGACAGGACAAGACACAAGATCACATGAGGGCATGGGAATCACATGACAATGCAACACATGACAAAACCAGGAAACTGAAAGGACAAGACAAACTAGAAACATGACAGTAAAACATAAGAACATGATAACCTTAAAAACATGAACAGGGAACAATGAACATGAACCAACACCAAAACACCCTGTGACAGATCCCCCCCTCTATGGGCGGCCCCTGACGCCCAAACTATAGGTGTGTTCGACATCGGCTGCGCCGGATTCAACTGATCGCCGAGAGTAGCCGCGTGCAGGCGGGGAGGAGCTGCAAACGGAGACGTGAAGTCGGACACTTTCTGCTTCCCGTAGTGACGCTCGCGCTGTGTTTGCATACTTTATCAGCTGAAGTGAAATAAATGCAATATTTGGCAATACACAGATGTTTCAGAGACATTATTGTCATGTAATACTTTATGTACTGCTTAATACAGCGTGTGTATGTGCAAGAATAAAGTTCAACATATAAGCCTACACTATTAATGAAGTGGGGTTTACGTTTTTAATCAGTTTTATTTTGATAAACATGACAATATAACATCGCGACTACATGAAAGGAGGTTTTACTGTTATAAAAAACAGATTTGTGTGCATTAGTGGAGCTGAAGGTTTCAGAATAAACACGAAACACACGTGATCGCTGTCATGCGGTGAATCCAGCCAATTGAGGAACAGCTGTGTCGTCATCAGAGTCCGTGCAGCCTCCTGCAGCTGCTCTGTAGAAACTGCACCGGCTGTATCAGCCGACTGCTCTCGAATCGCTCTCGCGGCACTTTGTTGACATACGTCACTGTCACGTGGCGTCGGCGCTGCCTCAAGTCGGACAAAATTTCTAACCGGCATGCACTGCTTCAAGTCAGCCGCCGATCGGTCTGCGCATCGCTGGGTGAAGTCGAACAAGCCTAATACCATAACACCAACACATCAATAGCATAACAAAGAGTCTTAACAAAAAGTCTTGGGGGGCGGTCTTGGGGGAGGGATGGTGGGCCAGGCCCGTGCAGGGGCACCGGACCCAGACATGACCTGGACGGGCCTGGGAGCGTGGGCGGACCTGGACCCTGTGGCGTGGGCGGACCTGGACCCTGTGGCGTGGGCGGACCTGGACCCTGTGGCGTGGGCGGACCTGGACCCTGTGGCGTGGGCGGACCTGGACCCTGTGGCGTGGGCGGACCTGGACCCTGTGGCGTGGGCGGACCTGGACCCTGTGGCGTGGGAGGACCTGGACCCTGTGGCGTGGGAGGACCTGGACCCTGTGGCGTGGGAGGACCTGGACCCTGTGGCGTGGGAGGACCTGGACCCTGTGGCGTGGGAGGACCTGGACCCTGTGGCGTGGGAGGACCTGGACCCTCAGGCGTGGGAGGACCTGGACCCTCAGGCGTGGGAGGACCTGGACCCTCAGGCGTGGGAGGACCTGGACCCTCAGGCGTGGGAGGACCTGGACCCTCAGGCGTGGGAGGACCTGGACCCTCAGGCGTGGGAGGACCTGGACCCTCAGGCGTGGGAGGCCATGGCGGCAACGGCAGTTCACCAGGCCATGGCGGTAACGGCAGTTCATCAGGCCATGGCGGTAATGGCGGTTCAGGGGGCCACAGAGGCGTGGCCTTCATGGCCTCCATGTACCCCCTGCCCCCCCCCCCCAAATTTTCTTGGGCGGGACAGTGGGGCCGTGGGCTGGAGCCTGGACGGGGCCGTGGGCTGGAGCCTGGACGTGGGCTGGAGCAGATGACTCTGGCTGGGTTGTGGTGGAGAGTACTGTGGGGTTGTGGGGCCCCTCCTCCACAGTCCCCACTGTAAAAGAAGACCCAGCCAGCAGAAGAGCAAAGTCAATATATTCTGCTAGAGTCCCCGGGGAGTTGCTTTCGGGCATCAAATAGCTTACACAGCCGTTGAGTCCATTAAGAAAGATCCCCTTAAGGGCAGCATCATTAAAATCCACTTGGTACGAAAGTCCACAGAACTCCTGAACATAATTTTCCAGGGGACGATTCCCCTGGCGTAAACGCAGCAGAGCAACTGCTGGGTCCATTTTGTTGGTCAAGTATTCTGTAACAAATTTATCCACTGACGAGGCAAGTTGAAGGACCCATGTGCAGTTCTTTATTAACAAAACATAAAACAAAGTCAGGGCATGGCATAAACTAACACTCACCAACAGCAGGTTACAACATTCAATACTTGACAAAGACACATGGCAAACATGAGGGCTTAAATACACACAGACTAATGACAAGACAAGTGACACCTGTGAACAGTGATGAGACAAAAGGCTTGTTCGACTTCACCCAGCGATGCGCAGACCGATCGGCGGCTGACTTGAAGCAGTGCATGCCGGTAAGAAATTTTGTCCGACTTGAGGCAGCGCTGACGCCACGTGACAGTGACGTATGTCAACAAAGCCCCGCGAGAGCGATTCGAGAGCAGTCGGCTGATACAGCCGGTGCAGTTTCTACAGAGCAGCTGCAGGAGGCTGCACGGACTCTGATGACGACACAGCTGTTCCTCGATTGGCTGGATTCACCGCATGACAGCGATCACGTGTGTTTCGTGTTTATTCTGAAACCTTCAGCTCCACTAATGCGCACAAATCTGTTTTTTATAACAGTAAAACCTCCTTTCATGTAGTCGCGATGTTATATTGTCATGTTTATCAAAATAAAACTGATTAAAAACGCAAACCCCACTTCATTGATAGTGTAGACTTATATGTTGAACTTTATTCTTGTACAAACACACACTGTATTAAGCAGTACATAAAGTATTACATGACAATAATGTCTCTGAAACATCTGTGCATTGCCAAATATTGCATTTATTTCACTTCAGCTGATAAAGTATGCAAACACAGCGCGAGCGTCACTACGGGAAGCAGAAAGTGTCCGACTTCACGTCTCCGTTTGCAGCTCCTCCCCGCCTGCACGCGGCTACTCTCACCGATCAGTTGAATCCGGCCGCAGCCGATGTCGAACACACCTAAAGAACCAATGACAGGACAAGACACAAGATCACATGAGGGCATGGGAATCACATGACAATGCAACACATGACAAAACCAGGAAACTGAAAGGACAAGACAAACTAGAAACATGACAGTAAAACATAAGAACATGATAACCTTAAAAACATGAACAGGGAACAATGAACATGAACCAACACCAAAACACCCTGTGACAGGTAGTCAATTTTATGAAAATGTAATGGGTTATAAAAGCAGTTCTTGAGGAAAACGAACAGTTCACCGATAATGTCATAGTAATAGAAATTCTATATTATTATTTACTTTCTTCATATATTTAGCTATATTTAATTGATATTGGTTTACGTTTTAAAAGTAACAAAGAAATTTGTGACAAATATGTTAAGTAAAAACTTCTTACCTCAGGAAAGCTTGCAGCTGGTGTCTGGCGATCCGATCCACATGCAGGTACGTCCGTAATGCGTGCACTCGACACAAACCTCATTTGCGTGAGCTTTGCACGCGAGTAACAATTTAAATTGTGTGAGGTGTAAGCAAAGTTTGTATCAATTTTTGTTTATCATTTAACAATTACATTTATATCACCACACTTGTACTGTTATTACTCTGGCATTAAAATAATAATAAATAAAATAGAATGACTGATCCTTGTAGACTGTGATGACTCATTTTAACGGTCATCAATATTGTAAATCCAAATATTCACACCTGACATTTTGTTTAGAATCAGAATCAGAAAGAGCTTTATTGCCAAGTGTGCTTGCACACACAAGGAATTTTTCTTTTTCTTTTTAGCAGCATTTTAAGGCATGTTTCTTTATAAAGCATGCAGAAAGCATTCAGAAACACACCTGGTATAAGGGAAGAGTCCTTTCTAGTAAATTTCGTAAACAGAGGAAAGCACTTTAATGCCGTGCTTATAATCACGGCTGGCTGATAACACACAGTGACAAGCACCCAAAGGCTCTTGAGCAGAGGTGCAGATATGCCCACCCATCAACACACACACACACGCACACACTTGTACGGAAGCGTGCAAAGGATGCATGCATCTCCAAAGATGAAAGTCAGAAATGCTGAAGCATTTGCTTGCGTTAAACAACGCACGCTGCACTGCTCATTCCAGCTATTTCAGCCACAGGTGTAGTTTGGTTTTAACATTGGTAGGGATATTTTGAAGTCAGAGTAAACAGATGCACATCTACAGAAATGCATATCTGCAGTCTGTATATACAGTATGTGGGTTCTCATTGTATAACAATAAGTCACAACTATGATGGATAGACATATTGATATAGATTATTTATTAAAATAATACAGTCTGATTCTTAAATGAATCATCTAGTTCACAAAACCAGTCTAAATTATTTGTTCCTAAAATGGACTTATCTGCTTCTCAAGTTTGCTTCCCACACACACACACACACACACACACACACACACACACACACACACACACACACACACACACACACACACACACACACACACACACACACACACACACACACACACACACAAATCTTTACTTCATTTGACACTCTTTATGCATGTTTCTATGTCTTTAAACCCTTCTGTCAACACCATCAATTTGAATCATGTGTTCTGTCTCATCTTTAATTCATGTGCCTCTCTTCATAAATCTGTTTACTGTAATAGTCTATACCTGGCCTGTTTTATGTATGTAAATAAGCCCTCTACTCTGAGAGATTTTATAGCAGCGTGATATGCATGTGATTTGTACAGAGCCTATGAAGTGACCTGTAAGAGAAAAAACAACAACAAAAAACAAGACCCACAAATCCATTAGGGCTGGTCCGAATTTTTGAGTTTCGAAGCTTTGGTAGTAATCAACATCGGATATTCAAAGCTTCGGAGGGAAGGGGCTGAGCATATTCTTCTCTCTAATAAAGGCCGGAATCTGGAGAAGTGGCACGCCTCATGCAGGCAGGGCTTAAATGCTCCGAGAACGGACACTGCACTAGTGAGACAAAACACACAGGTCTGTTACGTCCCAGTTTTGATATATTATAGTAGTAAACATAATTTTGTTCAGTTAGAGTAACAGATTAACTAAAATTACAGTTTTTTTACAATCGCTATGACATTTTATTCAATACTTTTAACTAATTTTCTAAACTCTTAACTCACCAACACACCTACATAACGCAATTGCCAAAACGGTTAATTTCATGTTTAAAATCACACATTGTAAACTAAACTCCAAAACTAATATCTCAAAATACAATAATTCACTAACACAATACACTATGGCTACCAAAACCCTAACACATGTTCTCTTTCAACAGGAGCATTTAGTCAATCATAGCACAATGTTATAAAAACACTAACACTAGATGGAATTACAGAAATGGCATTATTTTTTGTTTCAGGTCTGCCCATATACAATAGACAGTATATTTTATTGATCATAGATTGTGTGTCTTTTGAAGAATCTCCACATTTTTGTTTTGTTGGGTTTAGTAAATGCATGCATTTTGTTTATTTTGCTGTAGAAATTCAATACCAAAAATGAATGACCCATCTCTGAATATGAATGATGTCATATTCTCGCGCATGCGTCGTGGTGCTTCGTGAGTTTCAAGGCAGAGGCCGACAAGGAAGACAAGAACTTGTAGAATAAAGTCGTTATTTTGATTTTTTTTTCGCACAAAAACTATTATCGTCGCTTCGTAAAATTATTGTAGAGCCACTGTAGTGAGATGGACTTTATAACGACGTTTTTAGTGCCTTTTATTGGTCTTGTGAGTGTAAATGTACTGAATGTCAATGGAGGCCTTTCTCAGCCATCAACTTTCAACAAAAATATCTTCATTTGTGTTCCGAAGATGAACGAATGTCATACGGGTGTCGAATGACATGAGGGTGAGTAATTAATGACATAATTTTAACTTTTGGGTGAACTAACCCTTTAAAGCTAAGAATCACTCTTACTCTCCCAGTTATTAAGTTCGAGATGTCTCTCAAGTGGTTAGGAGTTGCCAGTAGGGGCAACGTGCACAAATCTTTCAGGAGAGGAAGAATGTTTTTGAAATGTTTGACGACGAGCAGTTAATCAAACGGTATCGTTTGGACAGAGCAGGCATCATCTTTGTTAGCACTGGTTAATGTTGGGCTGAACTTGTCTTTTATAACATGTTTCTGCTGTAATTCAGAAAGCAGCAGTGCTAATCCTCCCACCAGTTCAGTTTTCTTTTGGAATTCATGGTGGCTGATTATATTATAAAATCTAGTCTATATATAGGCTGGTCCAGTTAATATTTCATCAATATTTGAAAAAAACCTGACATCTGCAAAGATAGAATTTTGTACATTTTAGCTGTGTTAACCCTGCTTGGTTAAATAAACCTGATTGCTTGACACCAACTGCTCAGCGCAGCTGATGATGGAGGGCTTATCAAAAGAAACATGCTGCTGAGGAAAGGAAAGCTGTGGCTTTCTGTGAACCACTGGCATTGCATTTGCCTGAGGAGATTATAAGGACAGGAGGTGACAAAGTCAGCCTGGACACATTCTAACAATAAACAACTGTAATGTTCAAACAGTATAGCCACAAATAAGCAGTTATCCTAATTTTCTTTGTTATTCAATATTGCACTGGTGGGCTTTAGGTCTTTTTTTTATAATTAAGGTTGTCAATCATCCATAGCCACCTGCATAAAAAAGGTATTTTAAATTTATCAGATTGTGCTTCTTTCAGTCACCTTTAGAATTTTTTAACTATTTAGCTTTTTAGTAAATGAACACAGAGTTTGAGCTCCCTCCAAATATTCTCTATTGGGTTTAGGTCTGGAGACTGGCTAGGCCACGCCAGAACCTTGATATGCTTCTTACAGAGCCACTCCTTAGTTATCCTGGCTGTGTGCTTCGGGTCATTGTCATGTTGGAAGACCAAGCCTTGACCCATCTTCAATGCTCTAACTGAGGGAAGGAGGTTGTTCCCCAAAATCTCGCAATGCATGGCCCCGGTCATCCTCTCCTTAATACAATGCAGTCGCCCTGTCCCATGTGCACAATAGGGATGGTGTTCTTGGGATGGTACTCATCATTCTTCTTCTTCCAAACACGTTTAGTGGAATTATGACCAACAAGTTCTATTTTGGTCTCATCTGACCACATGACTTTCTCCCATGACTCCTCTGGATCATCCAAATGGTCATTGGCAAACTTAAGACGGGCCTTGACATGTGCTGGTTTAGGCAGGGGAACCTTCCGTGCCATGCATGATTTCAAACCATGACGTCTTAGTGTATTACCAACAGTAACCTTGGAAACGGTGGTCCCAGCTCTTTTCAGGTCATTGACCAGCTCCTCCCGTGTAGTGCTGGGCTGATTTCTCACCTTTCTTAGGATCATTGAGACCCCACGAGGTGAGATCTTGCATGGAGCCCCAGTCCGGGGGAGAATGACAGTCATGTTTGGCTTCTTCCATTTTCTAATGATTGCTCCAACAGTGGACCTTTTTTCACCAAGCTGCTTGGCAATTTTCCCGTAGCCCTTTCCAGCCTTGTGAAGGTGTACAATTTTGTCTCTAGTGTCTTTGGACAGCTCTTTGGTCTTGGCCATGTTAGTAGTTGGATTCTTACTGATTGTATGGGGTGGACAGGTGTCTTTATGCAGCTAACGACCTCAAACAGGTGCATCTAATTTAGGATAATAAATGGAGTGGAGGTGGACATTTTAAAGGCAGACTAACAGGTCTTTGAGGGTCAGAATTCTAGCTGATAGACAGGTGTTCAAATACTTATTTGCAGCTGTATCATACAAATAAATAGTTAAAAAAAATTATATATTGTGATTTCTGGATTTTCAGACCCCTCCATGATTTCCAAGTGGGAGAACTTGCAAAATAACAGGGTGTTCTAAATACTTATTTTCCTCACTGTATATTTATATATATATATAGGTGCTGGTCATATAATTAGAATATCATCAAAAAGTTTATTTATTTCACTAATTCCATTCAAAAAGTGGACTATTGTTGTCATTGATATAAGTATTTTAAATTAACATGATTTCTTAGTGTCTAGTGCAGTGGTTCTTAACCTGGGTTTCTTTCTTAATATTTTAATCCCTTCATACTATCTATGTCGAGCAAAAAAAGAAAGTGGTCGGACGAATATGTACAATATGGATTCACATGTATAACGGAACGTGATGGGAGTCAGCGTCCTAACTGCATGATTTGCAATGCCAAGTTGAGCAATTCTAGTCTAGCACCGGCAAAACTAAGAGAACACTTCCTTAAGCTGCATGGAGATGGAAAATACAAGAACACAACGCCGCTGAATTCAAGGTGAAGAGAGCCAGATTCGATGAAAAGGCAACTCTGCCTGTTCTCGGCTTTGTACCCATCAACAAACCGATCCTCACAGCATCGTATGAAGTTGCTTACCTGATCGCAAAGCAGGGCAAATCACACACCATTGGTGAAACACTCATAAAATCAGCTGTGTTGAAGATGGCGAATATCATGCTGGGAAAAGCGGCTGAAGTTCAGTTATCCCAAATTCCTCTTTCAAATGACACCATCAGCGACAGAATAGAGGACATGAGCAAAGACATCTTGGCTCAAGTAATTGCAGATCTGATTTCAAGCCCGGCAAAATTCAGCCTTCAACTCGACGAGACCACAGACGTTTCCAATCTAAGCCAGCTTGCTGTATTCGTGCGCTATGTGAAAGACATAGCTTTATTTTGTAAGCCTCTTACAACAACAACTAAGGCAGCCGATGTGAAGAAACTTGTGGATGACTTCTTCAAAGACAACAATCTTTCGTGGGATATGGTTTCTGCAGTTTGTTCGGACGGAGCTCCAGTCATGTTGGGAAGAAAGTCTGGTTTTGGTGCGCTAGTGAAAGCCGATGCACCACACATCATTGTTATGCACTGTATTCTGCACAGGCATGCGTTGGCAATAAAAACCTTGCCTCCAAAACTGGCAGAAGTATTAAAAATTGTAGTGGAATGCATGAACTATGTGCGAAATAGTGCTCTGAGGCACCGCATCTTCAGTGAGCTGTGTAAAGAAATGGGCTCTGAATTCGAGGTACTTCTGTACCATTCTAATGTTCGGTGGTTATCCCGGGGACAGGTGCTGAATCGTGTTTTTGCCGTGCGTGTGGAATTAGACCTGTTTTTGCAAGAGCACCAACATTGTCATGCAGGTTGCTTCAAAAATTCTGAGTTAATTCTCATGTTAGCGTACATGGTTGATATCTTCACAGCTCTCAATCATCTCACTTAACGGATGCAGGGCGGTGGAGTCAACATCATCGAAGCGGAAGAAAACCTTAAGGCTTTTCAAAAAAAGCTAATGTTATGGAAACGACGAACAGAGAACGATAACTTCGCAAACTTTCCCCTGCTAGACGACTGTGTAAGTAAGATCGAAGATGTATCTGGAATCGGAGACATTTCTGTACCTGTGGAACTGAAGCAAGCAATTGCCACGCACTTAGATGAGCTTGCAAAGTCTCTCGACGGATACTTCCCTACAAGAGAGTCATATCCAGCATGGGTGAGACAGCCGTTCACGTTTAGTGTTGAGACAACAGATGTCAATGATGAATACCTTGATGAAATCATTGAAATTCAGCAGAGCCAGGTTCAACAGCAACTCTTCAGAACAACAACGCTCTCAACGTTTTGGTGTCAACAAATGGTAACGTACCCTGTTATTGCTAAGAAAGCTCTGGAGATTTTCATACCGTTTGTTACAACATATCTTTGCGAGCAATCCTTTTCGAGGATGCTGGACATAAAAACGAAGAAAAGGAACAGACTTTGTTGCGAAAATGACATGAGAGTGGCACTTGCCAAGGTGAAGCCGCGCATTTCTGAACTGGTCTCTGAAAGGCAACAGCAGAAGTCACACTGATTTGCAGTAAATATTCATTATTATGTTTTTGTTTTTGTGTGAAAATCAAATTGAACACAGTGATGTTGATGCACGGTTCATTTTGTGCACCAGTAAAATATATACCTATTAGGGGTGGCACGGTACATGGAAAAAAACCGAACCGTTCGGTTCGCTTGTCTCGGTTCGGTGTGTGTGCGTCGCACGGTTCGCGCATGCGCAATGTATCCTTGTGCCCGTATGTTACCTCAGAGAGTGGATGTCCTTTTCGTGCGAAATAAGAGGTTTGTGTGGACATACAGTAAAGTAAAAGTGGAGTGCTGCAGGTCACATCACATGTAGAAATGAAAGTGGGAGAGATAAGGAAGGCTGCCCGGAGTTGGAGGATGCGCATCATATAGCAGGGCAGATGCAGTGCGAGAGCGGGTGCCGCGCCGCGCGTGCCCGTTGAGCAGACATACACTGGCAGGTTTGTCTCGCGAGTCGCGCATCTAAACCACGACTCGTGTATTGCAAATACAGGCAAATATTGTCCATTCTGTCACATTTTCCGGTGTTCTCCTCCGACCCCTGTCTGTCTCGTGCTTTGATTTATGATGGAAAACATATATATAAATATATATGTATATATATATGTATATATATATATATATATATATATATATATATATATATATATATATATATATATATATATATATATATATATATATATATATATATATATATATATATATCTGCTGCAAGACCGTGTTCCCCTCTGTCTCATACACACATTCATATGTTGTATATAAGTAATTCACATGATAAATATAACATTTAAAAGTTAAGATATGCTTCTAGTTTTAATAATTTAAACATGCCTTTGAAGTTTGGGCAAAAACTTCTGGCAGTGTTGCGTTTTCGTGTATTTTATGTTATTTTTTCACAGCGCTGGATGTCATATGGTGATTGTGAAACACACGGGACACTTCATGGTGAAATTTGTTAATCAGGTCAGCTGAATTAAAGCCACAGTGCATTGTTCTGATCAAAATTGACATGATTAACATGAAAAATGTTACACCAATGTGTCGAACTCGGTAGACAGCCAGTTAGGAAACAACTTGATATAACAATTTTTAATACTGTATCCTAATTAGATTAGATTAGATTAGATTAAACTTTATTGTCATTACACAAGTACAAGTACAAGGCAACGAAATGCAGTTTAGGTCTAACCAGAAGTGCAATAGCAGCAAGTGCAGGACATGGAAATGTACTGAATATATAAATATGTATAAATAGAGAGACGGTTATTACTATAAACAGAATTGTGGATGATTAAGCTATATATCATATCGTCGCTGTCCGATGAAACTCACGTATGTCCAAAACGCTTACTTTTCAGGAAGTGAAAAAAACACTGTATTTCAAAAGCAGTTGAATGTAGCGTTGTCATACTTGGTACAGCATCTTTACATGTAACCATATTCTTGACAGTGTAATGATATAATCCACATTTGACCAAAATTGAGTTTAAATGGACATACGTGCATATTTTACAGTAACAGTGGTCGATACGCGTTCTTCCGATCATTAATTAGAATGGCAAAGTCGCGTTTCAGCAGAGGAATACGTGAGGAATACAGAGGAATACATGCTGGATATTCTCAGCCTCTGGCAAGCGGTGATCGCAGTATGAGTGAGGCATGTTCTAGTGACAATCATGACAGTAGCATTACAGGCTATAATTTGATCAGTTTGACTGAGAAAAAAAAGGCTGAATCTTATCAAAGAGACCGAGTTTATTTACATACTAGCAAGCAAACTAATCTGTGAAGAACTAGATTAGAACTAAACTGTGGAGAGCTTCAATGTCGTACTTTCGGCTATCCAGTGCTGAGCTTCGATGAAACAACTTCACGATACCAGCGAGACCGGCGAGATGCTTCCACAGGGCGGGAGATACGCGGCGTGATTGACAGCTTTGACACCAAATGGATATACGTGAAAATCAGATGACATGTTTTCACAACTTTTCATTGGCCATTTAGATATGTGACGCATACTGTATACGGAAATGAACCTGGACATTCAATCCGTCGAAAAATCTCAAAATCGGCAAAATGGACATACGTGGTTTTCATCGGACAGCGACGATATGCTGAAGTAAATAAAAAACAACAACAACAAGAACCGTACAGAACCGAAAACCGTGACCCTAAAACCGTGATACGAACCGAACCGTGGGTTTTGTGAACCGTGCCACCCCTAATACCTATGTTTTGAATTTGAAAAAAATCATATTTTATTTTTCCTATTAGGAAGGGTTCGGTGAATACGCATATGAAACTGGTGGGGTTCAGTACCTCCAACAAGGTTAAGAACCACTGGTCTAGTGACATATCAGCGCGATTTTATGATTCATTGAAATACATTTCTTACATACAGTTCCTTTAATGTTAGTTAAAACATGAAATCATAGGTTAAATTGCTTAAGCTAATAGAGAGCAGATTTTTCAGCACCACTGTGTTTAACCAGCTTCTTCAAAATAACCGTGTTACTGTTACCTGAAAGTAATATACAGATTTTGTCTGATGTGTGTAACGGGGTCTTTGAGCTTTAATAACCAGTAGGAGCAATCCATCAATAATTTTACTGCTTCACTGCTACTGCAAGAAGTAATTTCCAAAAACCAGTGAACTGCACTCACCAGAGCCATTCTCTGGAATATGGCAGAACAACAATTAGATGATTGAGCAAGAACTGAAACGTAGTCACTCTAAGGAAAGGAAAATACTTACTTTGTGTGACTTACTACTGATAAGATTAACATGATGTTTTTATATTCCAGATAAATAATAATTATTATATATTATATTATTTAATGATATTCCAAAATAATATTTAAATATGAAATTCAAATAACATGATTTCTCTGATTTCTTTTTCTTCCTGCAGAATATGTCATTATCCCTCAATTCTGAGACATACAATGGCATCTGCTATATATGCTGGTGGTTTAAGAAAAAATAAAAGTGAATATGTGGCACATACTCTATATGGCATAAATGGCACTGTTTTCAGATTATGAAAATCTGCCTTTAAATGTGAGTTAAATATAAATAGGTTTATCAGTAACCATTTTCACTTGATATGGAACAAAGATGTCACAGCTTGCACTAAACACCAAATGAAAACCTTACAGAACCTATACTGTAGAGGGGGTAGTGCAGAGAAATAGATAGATAGTTCCAATTAGGTCAGAATAAACTGAGAGTTACCATCCACTCCTTCTCCTTGGTCTTTCTATTGTATCTTTGTCCACCCTGATAAATGACAGTATCATGCTTTACAAGCACACATGGTGTCCGCATATTTGTTCTGTCCACAGTGGATGGCCACAGTTTGTTAATCAATTTGAAATCTTACCGGAGAGAATTGAGGTGTTCTTCTATAACGTATCACCTTAAAGTGGGGAAGCATTCGATTTGACCATCATCACCAAACTGGCCTACAAGATCCAAATAGAACCTTTCACCAAAGATTTATGAGCTGTTTTATCCCTACTGTACCAGAAGTGTTAAGGCAGGCATACACTGTGCTATTTCTGTGCGATTTCAGCGATGTTACCTACTCACACTGTAGTAGATTGCATGCGATGTAAAGCCAAAGCTCAGGATTTATGTGCTCACACTGTGCGGTCCGATTGACGAGCTCGACTTCACTGCTTACACTATACGTGAAATATATGCATGATAAACCCCCGTGCCAGGTTGATATGGTGTATACAGAGATAGCTATATGGTCAAACGCATCAGATATCGATATCAAGAGTATTTAGCATTTCCAATGTATGTATTAAATTATTAATTATTATTATTAGGGTAGGCCTACTTTTATTATAAATTTATATTACATTTAATTTGCTCTCGCAACAATTTCATAACACCTGCATAACCGACACGTTGCATAATAAAAGATTTGATAGATTAGCTTACTCCTAATTAAAATGTAATTATTTAAAAACATTTAGGCTGATTATACAATGAATTATAGGCCTATAATTAAAATGATTAACAGTCTATATAATATGTCAGAACGCTGCAATAATCAGTCATCAATGAAAAGAGCAGCTTTATTCCAAAAACAACTTGTTTAACACGAAATGGGCCTACTTCTCTTCTCTTTTTTTTTTCACTAGGCTATTTGGGCCACAAGAGAAATATAAAAAAAATCAATTAAGACAGTTATAGGCTACGTTTTCAGCATATGTTGAAGTAGATTTATGTCTCAATGTATCTGTGAGAATATGCGCCGAAAGTTCGTCAGATTTTACTTTCACTTTCTGTAGTGAATAATTGAGTGGGTTTGAGACTTCACCGACATAACTCTCGTGCACATTGCGTTTGCACATTTAAGTTTGCACATTGCGTGATATCCACTGACTCACCTTCATGATTAAAAAAAATAATAATAATTTCGGTTGACATTTTTCTTTATCACCAATTGTCAAATGATGGACAACCAATCACATTTCCCATGATAAGAAAATGAAGTAAATATTAAATAATATTAAATAAAAGTAAATAAATAGTAAATAAAGTGTTAAAGTGAAACAATTAAATGAATGATCAAGTAGCTAAATGAATAACAGATGTGGTGGATAGGCTATGGTGGTTTGGAAGACTTGGGTTATCCATTTTACAACACGAGGAGGCATACAACAGTTTGCTAAATTGCTGCTAGCTTGATAGCTGCCTACAAAGCAAGATCTCCCTCTTTTTGTTTTCTTTCTTGCTGCATTAAAGATGAAATGGCTATCAGTTCGTAGCTCTGCTTCAGCTGTGGGATACCCTCACAAGGGGGGCGACCAGAATTTCTGACATGCCGGAAATTTATCCGACCATCTGATTGCCGATCGGGGGAGGTTTATCGCCTCTCGTTTTCCCTCTGTAGACTGCATAAACACCTAACAACAAGTGACGCACGACAAAGCTGAAAAACGTCCCGACACAGTCGCACGAGTCAGAATTCATCTTAAAATTGGACAAAAATCTGACAGAGTATGCACAGCTTTACTTCTAAATTAATTCCTGACAACGATAGCAGTAGCACAGTTACCAGTGTCCAAGTGTAAATGGTTAGTATTATATTTACTTGTTGCTAATACTCTCTTTGTGTGTGCTGACACAATGAAGAAAATGGTTGTGACATCAGAAAACCAATGTACTGGAGATGACTTCTCCCAGTGCCTAAGGCAAGAAGATAAATCCAAGACAATTCTTTTAGCATTATCTGGACTTTGCAAGCTCCCTGGTTTTCACTGCTGGTGATATGACAACTATGGCATTTTTGGAGATTGACTTCTTGACTTCTTCTTTTTAGTACATTCACATTATAAAGGACAGAATCACCACTTTTTCACCACTTCAGAAAAATGAACAAATATAATATGAAATTCATGTACATCGTGTTTAAAAAAAAAAAAAAAATTAAAGCTTGCCTCTAAACATTAAAGGAAGGTATTTGCATGCTAATTAGCACTAATGATCTTTTTAGCACAATGATTAACTCCAGGGTGTTCAGCTGGGATTGAGTGCCATGGGGAGACTACAGAGCCAGCTGCTGATGCCAGCATGGACTGTTCTTGAATGCTTCTATGCATTTACCATAAACTGCAAATACATTAAAGATAGCAGTAGTTGGGCGTATATGCCTTATCTTTGCCAAATTGGTGTTATATTCACAAAACTAATAGTCTGCGTGCAAACACATACACTTTGTGCAGTTTTCAGTAATAGCTGAAACCTAAAATAAACCTTTTGTGGTTGAAAATAGTTGTGGTATGTGACAAGAGCTGAGTGCATCCGTATCTGGCTCAGTGGCAGATAAGCGTGTGAAAGCATCTTTGAATTTAGCATCACGTGACGCACTGAACGTTCTAATCACACCGGTGTGACCTTATGCTCCAGGGACCAACCAAGACTGATCACACTGGTGTGATCGTATGTGTCAAAGGGTTAACCCTTGTGTGTGAATTCAAAAGTTACTCTGAGGTCCTTAGAGGACAAAAATGTCAGTGTAAAAAAACTGTCATAAAAAAAAAAAGCTTTGGAGTTAACATTTTAAAGAAGACCCTTGGAAGATTATTGTTGAAGTGAAAAAGGTAGAATGAAAGCCTATTAAAAAAGAATGCATACTGTGATAGTTAAATGGCCCAGGGATTAAAAATGGCTGTTTTAATGGGTTTCAATGGGGACAGTTTTTCCTTAGGTCCTAAGTGTAAATATTTTGTTTACCAAGTGCAAAATAGATTTATTAAAGCAAGTGAGAAAGAATACAATAAAGATACATACTTCTGCCAAAATTTATGAAGTTGGTATTAACACAGGCAAAATTATCAAAATAACGAAACTGAAAAAAATAAAAATGTCCTCTAGAATGCACAAGTATATTTGTTTGAAACATATTATTTCTGTAAGTTTTTATTATTTGAGCTGGAATTTACTTGTCACACTTTTATGTAGTTATCTAGGGGCAGTGTGACAATTGCAATTAAGGAGTGTTTCTCTGCAAAATTGATCTAATAAATAAGGTGATGTTTTACTCTTATGTAACACAAAAAAACAATTATGTTATTCCACTATGTCCTATCCTTACAAACAATTGACTTGTCAAACAGAACTTGAGCTATTATTTGTGCCTCATCAACTCATCAACAAGATGGTCATGCAATCTGCCAGAAAAAGCTTGTTAGCCCACTCAGGCTTGCTATGTTATGACAGTTATTATGGGATGGAGTAATTGTTTTGGTCTTAAAATTGTGTTAGAGATGGCTGAGGATGTCTGATTAGCAGAATGAGTGGGAAACATCTTTACTTACTTCAGCTCCTCTCTGCAGCTGCATTTTAATAGGTTAACATTCTGGCTTTTTCAGTATGCCATTCACAGAATTCATCACATTTGGGTTAAACTACTTTTCTTCCTTAACCCTTAAATGCATTCCTCGGGTCTTTAGAAACCTGAGACGTCATATAAGAAAAAATTAATATAATTAAAATTGAATGCCTGTTTTTCCACTAGTTTTTTGTCAAAATTGTATAGGGTCGCTAATGACCCGAGGTGTGTAAGATTGTACTTTTTTTTCCTGCACAATAATACATTAATATATAATGACAAAATAAGTGCAATTCACCTTAATTCCACAAGGTGGCAATGTCTGATACACAATAATGAAGTGACATTTCACTCGTAGTTACCTCAGACAGAAAAACAAAACAATAATAATTATAATCTGCAAAACTTGAAATGGCTCAGCGATTTACTGTAGAGCAAGTACTGAACACATTCAAATATCAGTGTCACTGTCACTTGATGATGGATCTGGTGAAGGAAGCTGTCAGTGATCAAAATATGTATTTTGAAGACGTTGAAAATGAGTTTTGAGAATATTCGTGAGATTGCGAATATGAACCAGATGCTAAATGTACTGGGAAATGAGTTCTGACGAGGACAGTGATGATGGTATAAAACATCTGCTCAAACTGAACCCTTCCAAGATCCAAAAGGTGTTTTATTTCATTCTTCTGTAATTGTTACTCTAATTTCAGGAGTTTTATATATTATCGCGACAGGTATAGATCTATCCATGTTTAGCTAAAGTAGCTAAAGACCCGAATATTTAAGAATGTTTTGCGAAACAGTCATGCATTTAAAGGTTAACATGGAATTATTTCTGCTAATGTAAATTGAACATCTCAAATAATGTTTCAATGCACTTGTGTCAAATTATGCTACATAAATGCACTGGTCTTCAAAAAGATAATTTGCAACTATTTAAAAACCTCTGAAGTGGCTTTGTTTTTCTTCATAGATTTGTTTTCCCCCACCTTTCAGACTTCTGAAATAGCAATGCTTGCTTATGTCCTTATGGCTTATATGCTGCCTACCGGAATTATCGTAAATTCTAATTTCCTAGTTAAAAATTGGACATGAATGCCCTCTCAAGTCACAATTTGAATTCAATGAGCTCGTAATCACAACTTCAGAAGTGGGAAGTAGGACATTTCCAATAGCATGTGAAGGCAGCATTAGTGTCCAAAAACTTTGGAGCCACTGTATGAGCCCTTTAAACAGCATTTTTGCATCATGATTACATTTAAACAACTCACCTTGGAATTCTTGAGAACACTGTTAACCAGGACTCAACTGCAGTCCAGGGTCCTGGGCACGTATTTATCAAGCCTCTGAGAATTTTTCAAAAAGAACACTGCTAAGAATTGACTTAAGTGTAAAAAAACAAAAATCTTGGCTCAAAGCTGTGCATAAAAGTTAGTTATCAAGCATCTCAGTCATACTTTAAGTGAAGTGTAGGACAAAATCTTAAGTGTCAGTCAGATGATTTACAACACTTTGCTGTGCCGCAAACAAGATTTTGGATGACGACATAGGCATGGACCAATCACTGAATAGATTTACTTATTTAAGAATATTCTCAGATAAATTCACATTGAATGGTGGAATTAAGGGGAGTTTATATTCAACACACAATAAAGAATTTCCAAGAGAATACATTATGATATTCACCCTGGAAATTAAAGATAAACACGTTTTCCACCATGTCTTACAGATTACACATTTTAAACCGGTGTTCTGTTAACTGACCTGCCTATATACACTCACCTAAAGGATTATTAGGAACACCTGTTTAATTTCTCATTAATGCAATTATCTAATCAGCCAATCACATGGCAGTTGCTTCAATGCATTTAGGGGTGTGGTCCTGGTCAAGACAATCTCCTGAACTCCAAACTGAATGTCAGAATGGGAAAGAAAGGTGATTTAAGCAATTTTGAGCGTGGCATGGTTGTTGGTGCCAGACGGGCTGGTCTGAGTATTTCACAATCTGCTCAGTTACTGGGATTTTCACGCACAACCATTTCTAGGGTTTACAAAGAATGGTGTGAAAAGGGAAAAACATCCAGTATGTGGCAGTCCTGTGGGCGAAAATGCCTTGTTGATGCTAGAGGTCAGAGGAGAATGGGCCGACTGATTCAAGCCGATAGAAGAGCAACTTTGACTGAAATAACCACTCGTTACAACCGAGGTATGCTGCAAAGCATTTGTGAAGCCAAAAACACGCACAACCTTGAGGCGGATGGGCTACAACAGCAGAAGACCCCACCGGGTACCACTCATCTCCACTACAAATAGGAAAAAGAGGCTACAATTTGCATGAGCTCACCAAAATTGGACAGTTGAAGACTGGAAAAATGTTGCCTGGTCTGATGAGTCTCGATTTCTGTTGAGACATTCAGATGGTAGAGTCAGAATTTGGCGTAAACAGAATGAGAACATGGATCCATCATGCCTTGTTACCACTGTGCAGGCTGCTGGTGGTGTAATGGTGAGAGGGATCTACGGCCTACCTGAGCATTGTTTCTGACCATGTCCATCCCTTTATGACCACCATGTACCCATCCTTTGATGGCTACTTCCAGCTGGATAATACACCATGTCACAAAGCTCCAATCATTTCAAATTGGTTTCTTGAACATGACAATGAGTTCACTGTACTAAAATGGCCCCCACAGTCACCAGATCTCAACCCAATAGAGCATCTTTGGGATGTGGTGGAACGGGAGTTTCATTCCCTGGATGTGCATCCCACAAATCTCCATCAACTGCAAGATGCTATCCTATCAATATGGGCCAACATTTCTAAAGAATGCTTTCAGCACCGTGTTTATTCAATGCCACGAAGAATTAAGTCAGTTCTGAAGGCGAAAGGGGGTCAAACACAGTATTAGTATGGTGTTCCTAATAATCCTTTAGGTGAGTGTATAGGCTAGATTTTTATGATATAATCCGAAAGAATACTGAATTGGTGGGAGGTAGAAGTGCTACTGCTTGCAGAATTATTCAAAAATTATTCTGAAAAAGATGATGCTTGCTCTGTCCAAAAGATACCGTTTGATTAACCGCTCGTTGTCAAATATTTCAAAAACATTCTTCCTCTCCTGAAAGATTTGCGCACGTCTCTATCTCCTCAGTGCCATCACAAGCCCCTACTGGCAACTCCTAACCACTTGAGAGACCTCTCGAGCTGTCTTAAATAACTGGTAGAGTAAGAGTGAATCTTAGCTTTAAGAAATTTGATAACTTGCTTTTATACTTAATGTAGCGAATTAGCTCTGAGGGGAAATATTAATAATTATTCATAACTCATTATGATTATTCATTATGTTTAATTATGAATATTTGAATCAGTTAAATAGATAATAGATAGTTAAATGTAGCTACATTAACATTACAATCATTCAATCAGTTCGTCCTAAGGACGTTCTGTGTTGATTATTAATTTAATTCTTAGAAAAGGATATTTTTTATGGCCACAGAAAAATAATTATTTCTTTTAATTTACATAAGCGCTTCGAGCACATAGCAAGATCGATCATTTAAGGGACAATATGTTTGCAGGCACGGAGTCAGGACCAACATATTGTGCACAAACTTTAATAACTAAATCACGGAACAAGACTTACAACTAGCAGAAGGCATGACATACACAATACATACATGACAAGAGGTAAGGTTAAAGTGGTTGGAGGGAAAAGGTTCAGAACAGATTGATGGAGCTATGCAGAAAGCCTAGAACCTTTGGGAAGAACCACCATTAATAAACTTCTTTGTCTGAACAAAGAGTTTACAGTTTTACTAACTACACAGTGATTTCTTTTTCGTACTTTACTTGCATTTAGCCTGAGCTGTAGAAGACCGTCCGAGGTGAAATCGCAGGAGAAAGTTTGTGGGTTCCGTCCGATGGCTTTGATGTGGCGATCAAGTTCTTCTGCATCGATTGAAGAAAAAATGATGAGCTTGCGTGGTTGTTTCAACTCCGTTGAGGTTGCACATGGTGTGCAGAGTCTGGGCCTTGGTCTTGTGAGGCCTTTGGCTCGGTGTGTGTGGAGGCCTGCCATGTCTGCACCCTGCTGGGTGGGATCCCACAGACACAACGTGTTGTGTCCACGAGGGAGAGGGAGAAGAGAGAGGACGAATTTTAGATCTCTCTTTTTATAGCTTGGGGGTGGTCACACCCTCCTGTGGTAGGCTTGAGCAATGAGATTGTTGGGATTTCCAAGTGGGAAAATCTCCTCTGGAGATGTATGGCTCTTTGTTTCAAACCTGATTCAATTGCAGAGGAAGGTGCTATTAAAGACTCTTGTAATACTAATATGTTGCACACGGATGGACATATCATATACACCATCAGTCAGATCTTTACAATTGTACAACTTCGTAGACACCAAACATGCCATACACATGATTTTCGTTAACCATAGTATGCAATTCTGAAACAAATCCAACAGAGATTGAATTAACACATAGATAAAACCCTAACTAATCATGAGATGGATATATGTTTATATATTTCTCAAGTAGTTATATATAGGATATATGAGTTTAAGATGGTGTATTAGACATTTTCAGAAAGACTGAGTCTCAGCTCTCTGCAAATTTCTCTCTCTGCAAATTCCTTTACGTCGTAAAAGTCTTATCTGATTGTTTCCAGGGCAACCAAGGATCCTTCTCTGTTGTGTTGGGGGAAAGTCTGTTACCAAGCACAAGCATTTAAAACATATTAGTAAATGTAACCGGCTAAATTTCATGAATTCTCAGCACTTAAGACTAAAATGGCATTTTGAGAAGCTTGATAAATACGGGCCCAGGGCTCCAACTCTAATCAAACACATCTGAACAAACTAATCAAAGTCTTCAAGGTTACTGGAAAATTACAGGCAGGTGTATTTGATTATGGTTTTAAATAAAGTCCATAGGACCGGAGCTGAATATTTCTGCTTTAAAACTTCTAGGAGGATCAAGCACTTGGAAACAGACAGCTTAATCACTTTAGTAAGTATTGACAGGCTTTACTTGTTTTCCACAATGTTCTAAAAGTAGAAACATATGTTTTGTTGTGCACCAGTTCCACTGGTGAATGCCAGTGGGATGGATGCTTTGCCCACACCCAAAACCATCTGCTGCTCTAAATAGTATTCATGGACACACACTGGCTTCATGTCAGTTCATGGGGTTCAAATTCAGTCATTGGAAATCTATAGACCTATCTATAGACCACATATTGTTTGTTGTTCTATTACACCCAATACGCAAAATAATGATATTTGAAAATAGCATCATACCATAAGGCAATATATATACAGGTCCTTCTCAAAAAGTTAGCATATTGTGATAAAGTTCATTATTTTCTATAATGTAATGATAAAAATTTTACTTTCATATATTTTAGATTCATTGCACACCAACTGAAATATTTCAGGTCTTTTATTGTTTTAATACTGATGATTTTGGCATACAGCTCATGAAAACGGCTCGGGTTACATCTGTAACCCTTGTTCCCTGAGAAGGGAACGAGCACTGCGTCGGAACGACACTTCAGGGGATACTCCCTAAGCACTAGCGAATCTGAAGTCCGTATAGAAACTAGCCCAATCTGATTGGTCGTGTGTGATGACGTCATCGTGACGGCGTACCCGGAAGTATAAAGGGCGAGCCGGCGCATTGAAACGGCAGCTATTGCTCTGAAGCATGCGCTCCAGGCGTGCCGAGGTGTGGTGACGCGACGCAGTGCTCGGTCCTTTCTCAGGGAACAAGGGTTACAGACGTAACCCGAGCCGTTCCCTTTCGAGGGAACTCTCACTGCGTCGGAACGACACTTCGGGGAACGAGTACCCACTAGCCCACACCGAGGGTAGCGCCTGCCCTAGTGTGAAACTGGAGACCGGGCACAACTAGGACTTGAGTACCCTAGCGCCAGCACCGAAGGGATAACTTCTCCACTCCTTTCCTTCCGTGCCCCAGCCGATGAAGGGAGGCGTCTGTTGAAACGGTTTCCCGGCAACAAGACGCTCCCAACACTGGCCCTTGGGACCTTACCGAGGGTAGTGCCTGCCCTAGTGTGAAGCCGGAGACCGGGCACAACTAGGACTAGGGAAACCCAAGCGCCTTCGGCACCCCAGCCAATGAGTGAGGCGTCTGTTGAAACGGTTTCCCGGCAACAGGACGCTCCCAACACTGACCCTTGGGACCTTACCGAGGGTAGTGCCTGCCCTAGTGTGAAGCCGGAGACCGGGCACAACTAGGACTGGAGAACCCAAGCGCCTTCTGCGCCCCAGCCAATGAGGGAGACGTCTGTTGAAACGGTTTCCCGCCAACACTGACCCCTGGGACAGAAACCAAGGTTTCTTCCATATAACTAGGGAACGAAGGCATCTGCGCGTTACCCTAATCGTACGAAAGAGATTACCTCTGGGGGAAACCCCTTGGTTTCCAACCACCACTGTCAAGGTCTCACGTGCAGCAGGTCAAAAGGTCTCACCTTGGACGCTGCTGCACTGAGCCCCAGCACTCAAAAGTCGAGGCTTCACAGTGAAGGTCTCTTACTCCGCCGTCACGTGAGGCGGGGGATGTAATGCCTGAAGAACCAAGGAACTGACCAATCCTATGTTCCCTGGTTCATTCGACTCCAATGGTCCGAAGGGGGCCTCACCCAGCCTTCGAAACCACTGCCAGATCCCAGGCTGGGTGTTCTGGAACGAGCCACAGGCCGCATCCTCCGAGCTCCACAGGGGAACTGTACAACAGATGGTGTCTACCCAAGCCCATCACCCAAAGGAGTGTGGAAAGCCTTATGGCAGCCACGGACACCCTGAGTGTGAACGGGGTTAGACCCGCAGAGAAGCGATCTTGGAGGAACTCCAGCACTGAAGCCACCGGCCAGTTAACTGGGTCCACCTCACGCTCCCTGCACCAAGTGGCTCACCACTTGGGGCTGTACAGCCTCCTGAAGACCGAGCTCTGGAACTGAGTAAAGTCTCTATCACCTCTGCCGACAGGCCAGCCTCCAGGTACCTGGCCCCCTCAGGTTCCAAACCTCTGGCTGGGGGAGGAATATCGTCCCCCCCGCCTGAGACAGGAGATCCCTCCTCAGAGAGATCTGCTATGGAGGACCTGCCAGCAGCGCTATGATATCCGAGAACCAAACTCACGTCGGCCAACGGGGTGCTACTAAAAGTAGGCTGACCCCCTGTTGGCGGACCCTCTCCAGAACTCCCGGGAGCAGAGCAATCGGGGGAATGCGTACAGACGCAGCCTCGGCCACGTCTGAACCATGGCATCCAACCCCAGTGGGGCTGGATGCGTGAGGGAGCACTACAATGGACAGTGGGACGTCTCTCGAGACGCGAAAAAGTCCACTTCCACTGGGCCGAACCTCTTACACATGGCTTCCACCACCTCTGGATGGAGACGCCACTCCCCGGGCCTCAGCCCCTGCCTCGACAGGATGTCTGCTCTTCTACAGTACGCAGGACCCATCTAGAAATATTCGGAAGGCATTCCATGCGCCGAGATAATCTACTGAGGGAACCAGCCTCTCGAGGCTTGCCTCGGGTGTTACACGAGCCTCCTCCCCAACCCCCTGAAGCGGATGACCGGCAGGAAGCTGCCCAGAGCTGCCCAGCCGCAGGTCTTACCAGAGGCGGCTGGAGGAGCATGCGTTCGCTGAAAATCGATGTGGCCCGAAGCGTCATAGACGGCGGGTTCCACATTGATTTCCCCGAAGCGCCGCAGAGGAAGCAACCTCGGTTGCCCCTCTACGGGGGGAACCGCTCTCGGAAGTCCAGCCAAAGCTAGGACTTTCCCCCCAAAGCGGCCGTCCATGACCGCGCCCCAGCCAGTGAGGAAGGCATCTGTTGAAGCGGATTTCCGGCAACAGGACGCTCCCAACACTGGCCCCTGGGACAGAAACCAAGGTTTCTTCCATATGACTAGGGAACGAAGGCATCTGTGCGTTACCCTGATCATACGGAACGGATTCCCTCTAGGGAAAACCCCTTGGTTTTCAGCCACCACCGTAGGGGTCTCATGTGCAGCAGGCCAAAGGTCTCACGTTGGATGCTGCTGCCATGTGCCCCTAGCCCCCACTCTACAGTACGCAGGACCCATGTAGAAATATTCGGAAGGCATTCCCATGCGCTGAGATAATCTACTAAGGGAACCAGCCTCTCGAGGCTGGCGTTGGGTGTTACACGAGCCTCGTCCCCAACCCCCTGAAGCGCATACCCGGCAGGAAGTAGTTGGGAACGATTCTCTGTGTGCGAACACACGCGCTGCCCAGCCGCAGGTCTTTCTAGAGGCAGCTGGAGCAGCATGCGTTCGCGGGAAATCGATGTGGCCTGAAGCAAGGAACCGGTCGTCCAGCCTACTAGTTGGCTGAACTTCCGGCGCCTCCTGTGGCCAACTGATGTTTAGTTTGGCCACCGCACGGGTCAAAACCTCGACCAGCTCCTCTTGGGCAGGTGGAAGAAGCACTAATAAACTTTCTGCTTCTCCACCTGCCGCGATGCCACCCTCATCCGGCTCCTCAGAACCAGAGAGGATCAGCATCGGATCCTCCACCCCGGGGGAAGAAGCCACAGCGCGGGCTTCCACACTGGGAGGAAGATCATCGGCACTGTCAGAGGAGGATTGGGAAAGTGCCGCAGCAGTCCCAAAACCCTCTGACAAGTCCCGCTGTGAACCCCATGATCTGTGACGCCGCGCTGCCTCAACAGCCGGGGGATCCAGAACCACGAGGTTCACGAGGCTGGCCGCCCTCATCAAATACGGCCAGCCGAGAGCGAAGCAGTCTGAGCGGGAGCTTCTCACAATGCTGACAGGCGGCTCCCTCGAGAGCACCACACCCAAACAATGCACACAAAGCATGGGTGCATCCGAGCCAGAGATGTAACGTGGGCACGGATGCACACACTGCCTATAGTTCTCACGCATCTTTTTTATTTTTTTTACTAAAAAACTCTTTCACACACACACTTCTTGGACAGACAACAGTAAATAGACAGACTTGTCACATAGAGCGCTATGCTGAAGAGCAATAACTGCTGTTTCAATGCGCCGGCTCGCCCTTTATACTTCCGGGTACGCCGTCACGATGACGTCATCACGCACGACCAATCAGATTGGGCTAGTTTCTATACGGACTTCAGATTCGCTAGTGCTTATGGAGTATCCCCCGAAGTGTCGTTCCGACGCAGTGAGAGTTCCCTCGAAAGGGAACCCAAAATTCCTATCTCAAAAAATTAGCATATCATGAAAAGGTTCTCTAAACGAGCTATTAACTATCATCTGAATCAACTAATTACACCTGCAAAAGATTCCTGAGGCTTTTAAAAACTCCCAGCCTGGTTCATTACTCAAAACCGCAATCATGGGTAAGACTGCCGACCTGACTGCTGTCCAGAAGACCATCATTGACACCCTCAAGCAAGAGGGTAAGACACAGAAAGAAATTTCTGAACGAATAGGCTGTTCCCAGAGTGCTGTATCAAGGCACCTCAGTGGGAAGTCTGTGGGAAGGAAAAAGTGTGGCAAAAAACGCTGCACAACGAGAAGAGGTGACTGGACCCTGAGGAAGATTGTGGAGAAGGACCGATTCCAGACCTTGGGGGACCTGCGGAAGCAGTGGACTGAGTCTGGTGTAGAAACATCCAGAGCCACCGTGCACAGGTGTGTGAAGGAAATGGGCTACAGGTGCCGCATTCCCCAGGTCAAACCACTTTTGAACCAGAAACAGCGGCAGAAGCGCCTGACCTGGGCTACAGAGAAGCAGCACTGGACTGTTGCTCAGTGGTCCAAAGTACTTTTTTCGGATGAAAGCAAATTTTGCATGTCATTCGGAAATCAAGGTGTCAGAGTCTGGAGGAAGACTGGGGAGAAGGAAATGCCAAAATGCCTGAAGTCCAGTGTCAAGTACCCACAGTCAGTGATGGTCTGGGGTGCCATGTCAGCTGCTGGTGTTGGTCCACTGTGTTTTATCAAGGGCAGGGTCAATGCAGCTAGCTATCAGGAGATTTTGGAGCACTTCCATCTGCTGAAAAGCTTTATGGAGATGAAGATTTCATTTTTCAGCACGACCTGGCACATGCCCACAGTGCCAAAACCACTGGTAAATGTTTTACTGACCATGGTATTACTGTGCTCAATTGGCCTGCCAACTCTCCTGACCTGAACCCCATAGAGAATCTGTGGGATATTGTGAAGAGAAAGTTGAGAGACGCAAGACCCAACACTCTGGATGAGCTTAAGGCCACTATCGAAGCATCCTGGGCCTCCATAACACCTCAGCAGTGCCACAGGCTGATTACCTCCATGCCACGCCGCATTGAAGCAGTAATTTCTGCAAAAGGATTCCCGACCAAGTATTGAGTGCATAACTGAACATAATTATTTGAAGGTTGATTTTTTTTTGTATTAAAAACACTTTTCTTTTATTGGTCGGATGAAATATGCTATTTTTTTGAGATAGGAATTTTGGGTTTTCATGAGCTGTATGCCAAAATCATCAGTATTAAAAGAATAAAAGACCTGAAATATTTCAGTTGGTGTGCAATGAATCTAAAATATATGAAAGTTTAATTTTCATCATTACATTAAGGAAAATAATGAACTTTATCACAATATGCAATTTTTTGGAGAAGGACCTGTATATTCAATTCAATTCAATTCAAATGTATTTGTATAGCGCTTTTCACAATACACATTGTTTCAAAGCAGCTTTACAGAAAGTAACAAAAATGTTAGAAACACAATGTTAAAGAACAATGTTCTAAAAAGATAATCAGTCGTGTATTAATTTAGGCCATAACAACGCTGGCGTTGAGTCGTCTCTTCACAGGCGTGGAGTCGTCTCATCACAGGTGTTGGGGCATCCGAAGTCTTCATGAGAGGCTGGATACAAACTGGAGTTGACGAACTATTTACCTCGGGACTAGTGTCCCGAGATAACAACAGAAAAGCAGATGGGAAATAATTAGCGTAGCTGCTGTTCAGAATATTATATAATATATAATATTATATTATATTATATAATATTATATTATATTATATAATATATAATATTAATGCTGTTGTTCCCATTTAACTGTAGTATAAAAGGTAATTATAATGTGAATGCTTGGCTAAAGAGATGTGTCTTTAATCTAGTTTTAAACTGGGACAGCGAGTCTGAACCTCGAACAATATCAGGAAGACTATTCCAGAGTTTAGGAGCCAAATGTGAAAAAGCCCTCCCTCCTTTAGTGGACTTGGATATCCTAGGAATGACCAGAAGCCTAGAGTTTAGTGACCTTAAAGAGCGCGATGGGTTGTAGGGCGATAGAAGATCCGTTAGATACACTGGAGCTAAACCATTTAGGCTTTATAGGTCAGTAGCAATATTTTCTTGACCTAGTAAGAACTCTAGAAGCTGCGTTTTGGACTAACTGTAGTTTGTTTATTGAGGATGCAGGACAACCAGCTAATAAAGCATTACAGTAATCTAATCTCGAGGTCATGAATGCATGAACTAACTTTTCTGCATCAGGAATAGATAGCATGTTACGTAGCTTAGCAATGTTTCTAAGGTGGAAAAATCTATATATATATATATATATATATATATATATATATATATATATATATATATATATATATATATATATATATATATATTGCCTTAAAGGTGTCAAATGATGCTATTTTCAAATATCATTATTTTGCGTATTGGGTGTAATAGAACAACAAACAATATGTGTTACTCTGCACAAAAATCAGTGTGCATTTGAACAGTCAATAGCAAATACTTTCACAAATAGTAAAACATGATTCAGAAGTGCGAGATTGCCCTAGCCAAGTTGGAATTGCACCCATTTTTTAGAAATAGCCTTTGTGCATAGCCGGCCTTGTACTCTCCCAGGCTCAGAAAATTGTTCTCCGTAAAATGTGCTGCACACAGACATTTGGGTTGTACTGTTCTGGAACAGTGATGTAAAAAAAATAAAAAATATGAACCACTGATTCCTAAGTGTGTCCACTTTCGGAAGGGTAAATAAAGTGTTTTTGCTTTGGCATAGAAACACACAATGTCTCCAAGACATGGTGGCGACAACACTACTACAATAACTGAAGTCCCAAGTGCATTTGGTTGGCATTATGCAAATATTTCCGCATAGAGATGTAGGTAGGTGAGGGAGAATTCTATTGAGGGATTTTAGGTAGGTCTGGATCTGACTTCTCTTTTAGATAGAATAAATCTGTTTGTGGGAGACTTTGAGCTTTGTAACTTAAAAGATCTTATACATAAACAAACAGCTACATAACACACAAACGCGCAAAGAAAGTGAAACATGTAAATGCATCATATGACCTGAAGTGTGGGTGTTCACAAGTTTGAAAAGTGTTTTTTTTTTCTTTCTTTTTTTTCAAATAAACATTAATAAACATTTGTTTGTCAGTTGAAGTTTTGTAGTTGGTTTCATTCTATGTTTGTATGACCGGGTCCGCCACTCATTAAGGAGAATGATAATAAATAATCTAACAAACTTTAAAGTTCCGGAGTAAACTGATAGTTACTGACTTCAGCAATTGAGAAGGGAGACCATATCATCACTTATTTGGAATGACTCTGACAACTGATTTAATTACTACTTTTTGGAAGGCTGAAATGAAAATCCAGGACAAAAATGGCAGTAAAATGATTCAACTCATATACATAATTAATATTTATTACAATAATAATTGCAATATTGTCATAACATATATATATACAGTCAAACCAAAATTTATTCAGACACCTTCAACATTTTCTCACATTATCACAGATCATTTGCTATAGTTTAGAAAATGGTAATAAAATATGACAAGAACTCAGAGTTAAACTGTGTTAGAACAAATGAATCTATAGTAATGTCTGATAACTTCGATATAAAGATATGTAATGTATTACAATCAACCAATCAGCTGTTAAATTTAAGTACACAATTAAAGGTGCCCTAGAATGAAAAATCGAATGAACCTTGCCATAGTTGAATAACAGGAGTTGAGTACATGTAAATCACATACAGTGAGTCTCAAACACCATTGCCTCCTCCTTCACATGTAAATCTCGTTTGTGAAAAACACCACGGAAAAATAGGCAAATCTCAACGTAACGCCAGCAGTGATGCAATACATGGGATCATTAATATGTACGCCCCCCAACATTTTCATAAGCAAGCACATGTTCAATATCTGGCGGAACTGCGCAGCCGCCGTATCAACTGGAGTTCTGCAGCAGTAAGCCTGACGCGAGGATAGCGAACATGACAGATCATGGAAACAAATGTTATGTTCCAGGCTGTGCAGGGGTTTCATACTCTTCCCACAGATAAAACATGTCAACAGGCATGGTTGATGTTTATTTATAATCGGATATCGCAACAATTTAATTCAAAGTTGATAGTTTGCTCAGCCCATTTGACCACGGAAGTTTTCAAACCTGGGACAATATCAATCCGGCTTCGCTCAGCGTCTGACACTGAAGAAAGGGGCAATTCCAACCATATACCTGCAAGCAGTAAGTGATTTTATCCACTTCTTGACTGTCTAAACCATTTCTGATTAAATCGAAAGTTTCTTAGAGAGACAACATTAACGATAATATCCCTGTTGTTGTCTATATCCAACGCAAGATGCTATACGGTAAGAATAGGATATTCCAAGTGGTTTACATAACTAAATAATATGTCTAATGACAGGTTAATATTATTTCATACCAGTGTTGTCATAAATTAGTAAATGAAACCATAGATACGTAACATACTATGTTAGTTTAGTTGCTTACACATAGCTCACTCGATCATTCTAGCTAACGTCCACCATTTAAGTTGAAACGATAGTAATTTGATATTTATTTATTTATATTTTTGACAACTGAAGTATGATTATATACTGATTGATATATATATAAGGTTGAATGCCTAATCTCTCCATCGACATGACAGTCAGTATAGACGTGCATGCTATCATTGAGCCGCGCAGTGAAACAGCCAATCAGAGCAGAACTCTGCATTAATATTCATGACCCTTCCAAATAAGGCAAAAACAGACCATTTCATCCTGGGGATGATTTCTAGAGTTGTAAATGGACCTGTAAAACCGTATCTGGACAATTCTTGACCTTAAATAAGCCATATACCCTCTATGTAGATACCAGAGAACAATTTAAAATGTTGTTTCAAATCATTCTAGGGCACCTTTAAACAATACCAATTTAGGTCAACCAATTACCAAGTAATGCTTAATTTCGTTCAGTCTGTGGTGTAAAAGTTCACATTAACAATTAAGGAATAAACACTTAAGCAAAACAGGGTCAGGTCGGGTGTCTGGCTAATTTTGGTCCCAAATTCTTATCGTTTTTTCTGGTAGTCCATTGTATGAAGATTTTTTGGGTATAATATATCACAGTTTACTTTATTTTGCTATCCTCACTTACATAAATGAACTATAGTGTCTTGCACCCACTAGTAAAAAAAAAAAAAAAAAAAAAAAAAAAAAAAAATATATATATATATATATATATATATATATATATATATATATATATATATATATATATATATATATATATATATATATATATATATATATATATATATATATATATATATATATATATATATATATATATAGGAAAATAAGTATTTGAACACCCTGCTATTTTGCAAGTTCTCCCACTTAGAAATCATGGAGGGGTCTGAAATTGTCATCGTAGGTGCATGTCCACTGTGAGAGACATAATCTAAATAAAAAAAATCCAGAAATAACAATGTATGATTTTTTAACTATTTATTTGTATGATACAGCTGCAAATAAGTATTTGAACACCTGAGAAAATCAATGTTAATATTTGGTACAGTAGCCTTTGTTTGCAATTACAGAGGTCAAATGTTTCCTGTAGTTTTTCACCAGGTTTGCACACACTGCAGGAGGGATTTTGTCCCACTCCTCCACACAGATCTTCTCTAGATCAGTCAGGTTTCTGGCCTGAGAAACACGGAGTTTGAGCTCCCTCCAAAGATTCTCTATTGGGTTTAGGTCTGGAGACTGGCTAGGCCACGCCAGAACCTTGATATGCTTCTTACAGAGCCACTCCTTGGTTATCCTGGCTGTGTGCTTAGGGTCATTGTCATGTTGGAAGACCCAGCCTCGACCCATCTTCAATGCTCTAACTGAGGGAAGGAGGTTGTTCCCCAAAATCTCGCAATACATGGCCCCGGTCATCCTCTCCTTAATACAGTGAAGTCGCCCTGTCCCATGTGCAGAAAAACACCCCCAAAGCATGATTCTTGGGATGGTACTCATCATTCTTCTTCCTCCAAACACGTTTAGTGGAATTATCACCAAAAAGTTCTATTTTGGTCTCATCTGACCACATGACTTTCTCCCATGACTCCTCTGGATCATCCAAATGGTCATTGGCAAACTTAAGACGGACCTTGACATGTGCTGGTTTAAGCAGGGGAACCTTCCGTGCCATGCATGATTTCAAACCATGACGTCTTAGTGTATTATCAACAGTAACCTTGGAAACGGTGGTCCCAGCTCTTTTCAGGTCATTGACCAGCTCCTCCTGTGTAGTTCTGGGCTGATTTCTCACCTTTCTTAGGATCATTGAGACCCCACGAGGTGAGATCTTGCATGGAGCCCCAGTCCGAGGGAGATTGACAGTCATGTTTAGCTTCTTCCATTTTCTAATGATTGCTCCAACAGTGGACCTTTTTTCACCAAGCTGCTTGGCAATTTCCCCGTAGCCCTTTCCAGCCTTGTGGAGGTGTACAATTTTGTCTCTAGCGTCTTTGGACAGCTCTTTCGTCTTGGCCATATTAGTAGTTGGATTCTTACTGATTGTATGGGGTGGACAGGTGTCTTTAAGGCTCACTGGAAAAATGTGTCTGTGGTGACATTTCTGCTAAATAATATTATTTAGCTTTTTGCATGTTTTAGCTCATTCAGTTTAATCTGAAACAGAAAAATGTGAATCTGGAAAAATTATATTATGTTGGTTGTTTTTCATATCACAGCAGTTAAGAAATTTAAATGTCCAGTGAGTGGCGCTAAAATTGCATTTGACAATAACATACCACCTACACGAAACCCTATCCTAAATCTAATTGATAGTATTAAAAAACGCAATGATTCGAAAAATTATATATCGAGTGAGCTACCAAGCAAGTTTACTATGTCAGTAAAGCCATACATATGGAGCTGATCATGTTGTGCAACAGTCGAATGAGAATCACTTACACTGTCTTTTATTTACAATCTAAAATGACTCAGGACACAGGAATACCTACGAGATAACACTAACCTGACTTAACGAGAACTGACAACTGAGCTGAACATAACAGAGGGTATAATAAGCAGGCGAACATAATGATAGATTATGTAAATGATATGTAATCATATGAACAGAACAAACAAGGATGCAATCAGTAACCAAAGAAACCGAAACTAAAGAGGGCGGGGAAACAGGAACTAAAGGAAACAAAACAGAATGTCAAAATAAGAGTCCAACGAGCTTTGACAGCACTGTGGTAAAAGTGTTTTAACATCAGAACATAGCAATGTGCAAAGAACTGCATGAAAATAAGTCTTTATTAATCGATAATCTGCATGTAATAATAATTTGTGGGACAAGGAATAAAATATGTTTGTGCTTTACTTCAACTACTATTCATTTTAGCTGCAGTGAAGGGTTAGGAACATTTAGAAAGTTTATTAGAGGCCTTTTTTTCCAATGAGCCTATGCTGAATTAATTAATAACTATTCTTATGCGGAAATTAAAATTACTACTGCTTTTATGATTTTCATTTATATTCTGCACATGGCTGATCCTCCTCATGTTCTGTCAGAAGGAATAACCATCTGCCCATCTGCCTGTCAAACCGCACTCATTCCTCTGTCCTCCACTTTAATGCACCCGTTCACTAGACATCATGTCCTGTGAGGCAGCCGTAAGCTCTGTCCAGCTGTTTCACACTTCTCTTCAGATTTCGGACAGCCTGTTCATGCTAATGTAAAGCCAGCATGTAGTCATGAGCAAAGCTAAGCTCCAGACATTATGTTCACAGGCACACTGACCTGATCAGCAACCACAACGATAAGTTCAGTGAATCTGTACTATTTTAGTGAACTTTTGCTGCTTTTTCCCTCTGGGCACTGTAAGCTTTCTCCGGCTTATTACAGGGTAAGAGAGGTGTCTCCAGAGAAACAGTGAAATATTCAGTCTCTCTAATGATGGAGGACAGCCAGAGGAACGTAATGCAGCTGCTGTCTCATCAAATTCACTGTCAATAGATTCTCCCAGCTGCCCTTCTGATGTACTAGACATCAATCAGCTCACCATTAAGGACTGAAATTGTCGACACTTTCACAAAAAGCTTTGCTCCATTTATCACAAAAGCTGACAGATATAAGAGATACCACTTTCACTGCTGTTCTTTACTTAAGGGTTAACACGGCAGGTGAAAATATAGTTTTTTCATGCAGCGGTCAATTTTGAGATTTTGGGCCAGTTTGCTGGCTTAACATGTAAGCTTTCATGTCAAAATAAATATGTAAACATTGCACATAAAGGTGGTTATTTCATTATATTTTGTCAACTTGTGTCTTTAGATTTTTTAGCGGAAATCATCAAAAGTTAGCATTCTAACACAAGCTCCCGTGCTGTGTCCATTCACAGAAACATGTAATGCCTGGTATCATTATAAAGTTCTCAGTCTCATACATAGCGCTGTCTAATCCAAATATGGGCATTTCCTTAGCAGAACTAACCAACTGCCAAAGTTTGCCTGGGAATCTACAGCCGAAAACCACATCTGATTGGTCGGTGTGAATTTCTGACTACGTGATACGCGTTGCCGCTTACTTGTTTATTCTCCACCTGAGCGAAAATGCAGACAACGACGAAATCAGCTCATAAACGCTCACAGAAAAGACGACAACAGCTGTCACTTGCAAGAGCTAGTAAAAAGAAAGTAAACAACAACAGATTAGACGATGAAACCCTGTCAGCGAATTAGATTCAGTTAGTTATAGATGAACATACAACAAACGGGGACAGTTTGTTTGCAGTTTTTGTGACTGTTGCTATGTCTGTTTGTTAAGGTAGTTTTTTCTCACACTCAGAGTCAGATATAAGTTATAAGCACTTCAGTAGCACCTACAAGCACCAACTTGTCAAGTCTTATAACTATATTCTGAAGGCTTCCACAAAGGGATTTGTTGATATATCATTCCTATCCTGAGTTATAGGTCATTTTACAAAATAAAATAAAAAACATGGCGAAAATGTATTGTCAGTATTCTCTAATTTACTAAAGCACAAAATAAGATATCCAGAATCCTCTCTGTAAAAGCCCTTTCATCTAATATGTCATAAATAGAACCAAGAATTTTAAACCTGGTCCCTTCCAATTTGCAGATTTTGTTTTTGGAAATGTATGCAAACGAGCGTATATTTAAGTATATAAGGCCTCATTTGCATATTAAAACACACATACACAAAACTTGTAGTAATTTTTTTCTTATGTTTATGCCAGAAATAAACTGGAGAAGTTTCACAGTGATATCTTCTAATTAATTTTTTTTTAAATCCCTATTCACCTGTAGTTGCTACATGTTTAGTGTGTCAGTTGTGTTTTTGGTTCTGTCACATGTTCCTTTGTTCCAGTTTCCGCCACTCCCTCATCATTGTCACTAGGAGTTAATTCTGTTCAGCTGTGTCTTGTTAATTACCTTGTTTGCCTCTGTATCTAGTCCGCTTTTTCCCCTCTGTGTTTGTTCGTCGACGTTCCTGTATACTTGTGTTTCTGAGTGTTCTATGTGAGTTCTGTCATTAAAGTTCCTGTTCCAAGTTCTCCTTCGTGAGTTGGATCAACACACTAGTTTGTAACAGATCGACGGACCAAAACTTTTTTTTCTTTTCTTTTTTTTCCATGGTCCTTCCCACTGTTCGTATTCTCTGCCTGGAGCAGGAAACCCATACACTGGACTTCCTGGACCTTGTGTGGCAGACACACTTCCCTGACCGCTCACTCTGTGTATTTTACTATGGTGGCCTGAGTGAGCGGTCAAAGGCACACGTTCCAGCAGGCGGTCCCAAGGAGGATTTTGCCGCATTTGTGGAATGGGTACGGGTATCCAATGACTCGCCATTCACCATCGGCCCTGCTGAGGAGGACAGCAGTACCAGTCCCACTCCACCACCGCCAGAGACCAGCCATCCACCACCGACCACAACCGGCACGATGGAGTTGCCTGTGCCCATCGCAGACCATGGAGACCGGCCTGCCGCGATTGACGAGCCCGAACCCAGGCAGAGGTTGAGAGGAGTCATCGCCCCGGAGCCCGGACCACAGCAAGGGCCTGACCAGGTGCGAGAGCCAGCAACATTATGCGTCGTGGGGGGAGTACTCGTGGAGCTTGAGGGCTGGGAATGTAGCCCCGCCCACCACGCCGCCGTGGTGGAAGCTACGAGGACCTCTGGCGGCTATCTGAGGTTAATTTAATGGACTTTTTTGGAGAGGTTATACCCAATCCCTCCGTATCTCCAGCGCCCCCTGTATTTCCAGTGCCCCCTGTATCTCCAGCATCCCCTGTAGCTCTTGTCTTCCCTGTTTCTCCAGAGTCTCCTTCCTCTGAATTCCCTCCCAGCCTCCCTCTCTCGCCTCCTCATTCAGCCAGTTCCTCAGCCCCACCATCACTGCTGTCTTTCAGCACCTCTGCTCTGCCCACATGCTGTGTGGACCCGCCCCGGTTCCTCAGTCCATCAGCTCCAGCTAGTGCAGATGATCCCCTGTTGTCGCCACCAGTCTCTGCACCCTGCACTCCACCCGTGTCCAGTAGACACTTTGGCTACGCCCTGGCTCCTCCCTCCCTCGGCTCCACTGGAAACCTGTGGCCATACGGCTTCTCCGGGCTCCCTCGTCTCTCCGACTCCACCTTGGTCAGTTGTCGACCTGTCTGCACCCCCGGCTTCATCTGGCTCCGCCTTTTCCACAGCGCCGCCTTCGTCCTCGGTCCCACCGGCTCAGTCTCTTACCTGCGGTCATCCGGCTCCACCTCGGATGCTCGTCGCCGCGGCTCCTCCTCTGTGTCCTGGGCCTCCGGTCTCACGCGGGCTCATCGACCCAGCAGCTCCTCCAGTGCCTGTTTCATCATCCGTCGTCCCCAGGGTGGTTTCCTCCACATCATTCACTCCATGACTCCTCCGACTCCGCCCTGGGGCTTCGTCCTGGCTGGCATATCACCTCCTCCCTCCTTCCACGCTCCCATGGACTGTTCTTTCCTTTGGACTTTGTGTTGTTTCTTGTGTTTTCTCGCCCTCCTCCAGAGCCCCCATCCTCCCTCCTCAGTTGTTCCCTTTACAGCGTGAGGACGCACCTACTCGGAGGGGGCGTTATGTTACATGTTTAGTCTGTGTCAGTTGTATTTTTGGTTCTGTCACATGTTCCAGTTTTCCCACCACTCCCTCATCATTGTCATTATGAGTTCATTCTGTTCATCTGTGTCTTGTTAATTACCTTGTTTGCCTCTGTGTATTTAGTCCGCTGTTTCCCCTCAGTGTTTGTCCGTCGACGTTCCCGTATACTGGGGTTTCTGAGTGTTCACTGTGAGTTCTGTCATGTTCTGTCAAGTTCCTGTTCCAAATTCTCTTTTGTGAGTTTGATCAACACACTAGTTTGTAACAGTTGTGTCCCACCAAGCATGCTTTTTATTTCTTAATAATCCAAGTTTAAAGAATAGGTTTTTAAGGAAAACCTGGAAAAGGAAAATTATGTCATCAATTTTGCTTTCATCCTTATGTTGTTCCAAACCTGAATGACTTTCTTTGTTCTAATGCAAAAGTACACTCTAAAACAAAAAAGGTTCTATATGGCACCAAAAAAGGTTCTTGGCTCGTAATCATAGGGGAACCTTTTTTAGTGCTATATAGCACCAATTTTGGTGCTTCAGTGGTTCTTCAGCGGTTCTTCAGAGGTTCTTCACCGGTTCTTTGACTAAGGTGCTATATAGCACCTCTGAAGAACCTCATATAGAACCTTTTTTTTTTAGAGTGTAGGTGTTTTGAAGATTATTCACAATTCTCTTTTACTTACAATGAAAGCTAAATTTTAAAACCTTAAAATTAATAACATTTCTGTACTCGTACCATCACATCATATATTTTGTGCGGAGGGACACAAAATATGTTTTCTCAAAATGCTGTCTCAAATTACCATAAAATACACCAAAAACATAACATGATCATAAAAGTAATCCATTTGTACACTACAATCCAAATCTTCAGAATCCATATGATTGCGTTTGGTGAGAAACTGACTCAAATTCAAGCCTTTATTCAGAAGTGTTTTGTGTTTTTGGTGATGCATGTAAATATTTGTGTCTTCATGGAATAATTTACAGCAATTAACTTAAATTCTGCTTTGTATCTCACACAAAGCTCACACTGTATATCACTAGAGAGGACTGTGAAACATAAAATACAGCTTTTTAATGATAAATTATGGTGATTACACTCATATGTTTTTCTTCATACAGTATTTATTTTTTAAGAAATGGTTAGGGTAAGGTTTAGCAGTAGAAGTGTGATTAGTGACTCTATTCAAGTATGGAAACTAAAATTGTCATTGTACAATTTTCTGGCCATTTATATATACACAGATCAGGCATAACATGAGGTGAAGTGAATAACATTGATTATCTGCATCACGGCACCCGTTAATGGGTGGGATATGTAAGACAGCAAGTGAACATTTTGTCCTCAAATTTGTTGTGTTAGAAAGCAGGAAAAATGGGCAAGCGTAAGGATTTGAGCGAGTTTGACATGGGCCAAATTGTGATGGTTAGACGACTGGGTCAGAGCATCTGCAGAACTGCAGCTCTGGTGGGGTGTTTCCGGTCTGCAGTGGTCAGTATCATTGATGCATGTGGGGAGCGATGACTGGCCCATGTGGTCCGATCAAACAGACAAGCTACTGTAGCTCAAACTGCTCAAGAAGTTAATGCTGGTTCAAATGTGTCAGAATACGCAGTGCATCGCAGTATGTTGCTTATGAGGCTGCATAGCCACAGACCAGTCAGGGTGCCCATGTTGGTCCCTGTCCACAGCCGAAAGTGCCAAAAGTGAACTGGACCACGGAGCAATGGAAGAAGGTGGCCTGGTCTGATGATTCACACGTTTTCTTTTTTTCTTTTACATCACGTGAATGGCTGGGTGCGTGTGTGCCACTCACCTTGGGAACACATGGCCCCAGGATGCACTATGGGAAGAAGGCAAGCTGGCGGAGGCAATGTGATGCTTTGGGCAATGTTCTGCTGGGAAACCTTGGGTCCTGCCAACCATGTAGATGTTACTTTGACACGTACCACCTAGGGCTGGGCGATAAAACGATAACGGTATGTATTGCGATAGACACGCAATCGATATCAATAAAAAATGTGTTCGATAAAACGTTCTATATTAATTTTTTTCTTTGTCAGAAGAAACCAGAGGTTGCGAAGCAAGTTTGGTTGCATGAACAAAGGCATTCACTCTCTGGTAACCTAACAACGTAGGGAGTGACACGTTAACAGCCAATCATGTAACAGTATCATTTTGGTTGCGCCATATCGTTGTCTCATGTTGGATTCTTCAGTAACAATGAGTGCCGCAGCGAGCGAGGAAATTGTTGATAAAACAGGAAAACAAGTCAGCTCACCAGTATGGCAGTTTATTGGATTTTATAAGTCTGACCGTAGTCAGACCGAACTTGTTTTACCACCTTAAGCCTTGTTTATACTTTCGTCTGGCTCTGCAGCGTGAGCCTCCGCTGACTGCGCACGCTCGCGCTTCGTCCGTTTGGGGAGGTGTTTACAGGGAGTGCAGAATTATTAGGCAAATTAGTATTTTGACCACATCATCCTCGTTATGCATGTTGTCTTACTCCAAGCTGTATAGGCTGGAAAGCCTACTACCAATTAAGCATATTAGGTGATGTGCATCTCTGTAATGAGAAGGGGTGTGGTCTAATGACATCAACACCCTATATCAGGTGTGCATAATTATTAGGCAACTTCCTTTCCTTTGGCAAAATGGGTCAAAAGAAGGACTTGACAGGCTCAGAAAAGTCAAAAATAGTGAGATATATTGCAGAGGGATGCAGCAGTCTTAAAATAGCCAAGCTTCTGAAGCGTGATCATCGAACAATCAAGCGTTTCATTCAAAATAGTCAACAGGGTCGCAAGAAGCGTGTGGAAAAACCAAGGCGCAAAATAACTGTCCGTGAACTGCGAAAAGTCAAGCGTGCAGCTGCCAAGATGCCACTTGCCACCAGTTTGGCCATATTTCAGAGCTGCAACATCACTGGAGTACCCAAAAGCACAAGGTGTGCAATACTCAGAGACATGGCCAAGGTAAGAAAGGCAGAAAGTCGACCACCACTGAACAAGACACACAAGCTGAAACGTCAAGACTGGGCCAAGAAATATCTCAAGACTGATTTTTCTAAGGTTTTATGGACTGATGAAATGAGAGTGAGTCTTGATGGGCCAGATGGATGAGCCCGTGGCTGGATTGGTAAAGGGCAGAGAGCTCCAGTCCGACTCAGACGCCAGCAAGGTGGAGGTGGAGTACTGGTTTGGGCTGGTATCATCAAAGATGAGCTTGTGGGGCCTTTTCGGGTTGAGGATGGAGTCAAGCTCAACTCCCAGTCCTACTGCCAGTTTCTGGAAGACACCTTCTTCAAGCAGTGGTACAGGAAGAAGTCTGCATCCTTCAAGAAAAACATGATTTTCATGCAGGACAATGCTCCATCACACGCGTCCAAGTACTCCACAGTGTGGCTGGCAAGAAAGGGTATAAAAGAAGAAAATCTAATGATATGGCCTCCTTGTTCACCTGATCTGAACCCCATTGAGAACCTGTGGTCCATCATCAAATGTGTGATTTACAAGGAGGGAAAACAGTACACCTCTCTGAACAGTGTCTGGGAGGCTGTGGTTGCTGCTGCACGCAATGTTGATGGTGAACAGATCAAAACACTGACAGAATCCATGGATGACAGGCTTTTGAGTGTCCTTGCAAAGAAAGGTGGCTATATTGGTCACTGATTTGTTTTTGTTTGGTTTTTGAATGTCAGAAATGTATATTTGTGAATGTTGAGATGTTATATTGGTTTCACTGGTAAAAATAAATAATTGAAATGGGTATAAATTTGTTTTTTGTTAAGTTGCCTAATAATTATGCACAGTAATAGTCACCTGCACACACAGATATCCCCCTAAAATAGCTAAAACTAAAAACCACTTCCAAAAATATTCAGCTTTGATATTAATGAGTTTTTTGTGTTCATTGACAACATGGTTGTTGTTTAATTATTAATGTTGTAAAATTAATCCTCAAACATACAACTTGCCTAATAATTCTGCACTCCCTGTATACTCGCCGCGCTCACCACTGTGCTATTCTTTGAAATGACATGGAGAGGTACTCTGCATCAGTGCCTTATGACAAAGCATCTAAACGGCACAAAGAAATAACGGAGGCACTGCACCTTAATGTTAAGAGATAATTGTTTTAGACTTATGAAACACTTATATCGTGATATAGTTTTCAGCCATATCGCCCAGCCCTAGTACCACCTACCTAAGCAGGTGTATTTTGAAATGCTTTAACTAATCATCTCGTAATGAATGTTATTTCAGTTCTACTTGTGAGAATGAATTATCATATGCATTGAAAGACAGCAATATACAAGCACTGTAACAAAAACTCAACTGACTGGCTTCTCTCCTGTATGATTTCACATTAGTCTCTTCAGACCTTACTGTACATGAATTATGAGCTTCCAAGAACTTCTGACTGAGGCTGTGTGTGACCACCTAGTTGAACTCATTTCCACAAATTGAACATAGAAAGAAAAACAGTATACATAACAAAAATAAATAAATATATATATTTTTTTTCTTGGTCTTATTAAATGCAAACAATATGTGCAATCATAGCTAATCAAAGTACTCTCTCAATATTCAAAGTGCAAACAGAGAACAGAGATAAGATGTGGTTACAACAGTACACAGCCCAGCATAAGACAAGTTTGAAATTCAGAGACTGGCTGTTGTATGTCGCCTAATTTACGAGAATCACAGAGCTTGTGTTTACTTTCGCTTTTGATACTAAAGCACTCTTTAGATAATAAGAAAAGGCACTCTTGTGCACAAATCTTTCGCCATGGTCCTGTCAATCATCTCACCTTACTCTCGTCACGTGATCAGTGAACTGTGATTCCTGCAGTTCAGACACAGTCACACACAGTGCAAAGCAAAGCAGACATATACAATAGTTAAACTTTTAATTGAAGTGACTGTTTTCCAACAGAATTAAAGGTTGTTGTTTTTTTTTCTATAAAAAAAGCAAAACGACAGTGGTTGAAATGGTAACGTAGCAGTGGCATATTCTATGCTAATTTCACCCTCACGCTCTGTCATGGCGATATCGCAAGACAGCTTTTCACTCGACAATAATTCCCGTCACATTTGAATCTCACAAGATCTTGTGGCACGAGATTTCGTCACACCCCTTATATATATATATATACACACTCACCTAAAGGATTATTAGGAACACCATACTAATACTGTGTTTGACCCCCTTTCGCTTTTAGAACTGCCTTAATTCTACGTGGCATTGATTCAACAAGGTGCTGAAAGCATTCTTTAGAAATGTTGGCCCATATTGATAGGATAGCATCTCGCAGTTGATGGAGATTTGTGGGATGCACCTCCAGGGAACGAAGCTCCCGTTCCACCACATCCCAAAGATGCTCTATTGGGTTGAGATCTGGTGACTGTGGGGGCCATTTTAGTACAGTGAACTCATTGTCATGTTCAAGAAACCAATTTGAAATGATTAGAGCTTTGTGACATGGTGCATTATCCTGCTGGAAGTAGCCATCAGAGGATGGGTACATGGTGGTCATAAAGGCATGGACATGGTCAGAAACAATGCTCAGGTAGGCCGTGGCATTTAAATGATGCCCAATTGGCACTAAGGGGCCTAAAGTGTGCCAAAAAAACATCCCCCACACCAATACACCACCACCACCAGCCTGCACAGTGGAGTGGTAACAAGGCATGATGGATCCTTGTTCTCATTCTGTTTACACCAAATTCTGACTCTACCAATTGTCTCAACAGAAATCGAGACTCATCAGACCAGGCAACATTTTTCCAGTCTTCAACTGTCCAATTTTGGTGAGCTTGTGCAAATTGTAGCCTCTTTTTCCTATTTGTAGTGGAGATGAGTGGTACCCGGTGGGGTCTTCTGCTGTTGTAGCCCATCCGCCTCAAGGTTGTGCGTGTTGTGGCTTCACAAATGCTTTGCTGCATACCTCTTTTGTAACGAATGGTTATTTCAGTCAAAGTTGCTCTTCTATCAGCTTGAATCAGTCGGCCCATTCTCCTCTGATCTCTAGCATCAACAAGGCATTTTCGCCCACAGGACTGCCGCATACTGGATGTTTTTCCCTTTTCACACCATTCTTTGTAAAGCCTAGAAATGGTTGTGCTTGAAAATCCCAGTAACTGAGCAGATTGTGAAATACTCAGACCGGCCCGTCTGGCACCAACAACCATGCCACGCTCAAAATTGCTTAAATCACAGCTATGGCACATGACACAACGCTAAGGTTATTGCTCTTACTACATAACAGCGTTTGTATCAGTTATTTTGTCTTTGGGTCGTTATATTTCTCACAGATTTCTACTTGTTCTGAATCAGATACAGATAAAGTAGCACAATAAAGATTACGTGTATGAAATTTTATGCATTATGAGAGCGATTACGTGTGAATTAATTCTACCTGCCAGCGTCTCTCTAATAGTGAAGCTATGAGTTTTAGTTACTAAGAAATATATGCTAGATCTTTTCAGTTTCTAAGCTATTTTATTGACAAATCACAGAACAGTGTTGGCAACACATTTCAGCGCTACTGAATGATTTTGTGTGAGGCACGCGCGATGTGCGAGCTGTGTGTGCGCGTTACAATGGATGCAACACGCATTAGTTTAGAACGGTGATCAACTTGCCTGTATAATAAGTGTGCATTCTCCCAATCAATTTTGAGCATCCAGATGGTATAATCAAACATCTTGTGGAGAGCTCTCTGAGTATGTATTTATTTGTCATTTTAACTGTTACAAACGTGCGTGTCAGGAAATGGCTTATCCTGTTGCGCCCGCCCTCTATAGCCCAGCGACTAGTCAAGGCAGAGCATTAAAATCGACTAGTCGACTAGTCTGTGCAACCCCTAGTGTGTGTGTGTGTGTGTTTAGATTTGGGGGTAGGGTTAAGGGATCTAAATCTATTTATATAACATTTTATAAAGAAAAAACTGTTTTAGATGTTGTTGATACAACTATATTGTAATTATGAATTTGAAACATAAAACAGATGAACTTGATTCTGGCAACGTTTTATTACATTGTTATTTGTACGTATCGCTGCAGTGCTAAATTAAAATGTCTGCTGAGAAATGTGGTGCTAAAAGGTTAAAGCTCCATCGTCTTTTAAAATAACGTACACCTACACTAAACCCTAAACTTACCAGATAGTGTTAACAAAAGCACATTTTACAAAAAAAAAAAACGCAATTGCTGATGCAAATATGCCATTTTTACTTGTTTCTTGAAGTCTTTGTACTTTTGCTGTAACTCTTGTTTCACGGGGCTCGTACCCGAGCTATCTGCATCTCAAGTACAATTATGTACCAGCCGAGCTACCGAGCAAGCTTAGTGTGTCAGAAAAGTTAAACACATGGAACTGGTTATATGATGCAAACTCCAAAATGTATTTGTTTACAAATCATGCACTATGGTAAAAAGTGTTTTGAGGTCATAATAGGTGCAAAGAGCCGCATGAAAAATATTTATTAATCCATAATCTGCCCCTGTAATCATAATTTTGTATGAAAAGGATTAAAAGTGCTTGCTGTTTATTTCTGTTGGAAACTTACAATTATATGTATATATTGGTATGTTTTTTGCGTTTTGCAGAAATGTTGTCACAGGCAAGTTTTTTTCATTGAGCCTGTGTTGAACACTCCAGGTGTGAGGGGATTTGAGACTTCACAATTTCCAAAATAAAAAGCTTGGCTTAAAAAACATGTCCACCCTGTCATGGTAGAGTAAATACATTTTCATTGCATAGTGATTATAAAATGTAGATTTAGAGAAAGATATTCAGTCCCTTTCTCAACAATACATTTTAGTTAATGCGAAATGTATTTTGATAATGATTCAATTACTGCAAAATATTTGTTTCCCTGTAAAATATGCAATAGCTGCACATTCCTTCATCTAAAAACAAAGATATCTGGTCAAACTTTTAAACAATACTAACTGACCCTCAGTTCTTTATAAAGAAATAACACAAAAGGTTGCTAACTTTTTTCATCAAAGACGAAGATGACAGGGTGGACAACAAGATGACCGGACCATGACATGATAGGGTGGACAAAGGCTTTAATGGGTGAAAAGAACAAGAACATTAGAGAAAAACCCTTAAGCATGATACTCTAAATATGAAACTAAAACTGCTCACTTGATACATTAAAAACCACAGATTCATTCAGTAACGAAACACCGCTGTGTGTTGCTCAGAGATGCACAATGGATATTTTTTACTGGTATATGCCCCATTATTTACCACCCTCCCCCCAAAAACAGACGCTAATTTGTGCTACACCTGTTAGATTTTGTTGGTCATTATGCAGATGATCCGTCTGCGTCTGTGTTCTTTAATTTGCATGACGTCAGTAGATCACGCACAGAACTTTTCATTCCCATCTGTGCTTTTTTGGAATTGCACTCTCAAGATAATTTGCCCTGTTTAGTAAATCTGGCCCTAAGTGTACTTGCAGCAGATGTTTTAACCTCCATCTTCAAGAAAGACCTTGGTCTTCAAGAAAGACCAATTGGGAAAGTCCATCAGTGGGTTTCTTAAAGGGGCTGTTACCCCATAATGACAGGGTGGACAGCAATTTCAGGGACTCATGCCAAATGTTTAATATTATTATGAAAATAGAATATAAATGAACAAATGAACTTGTTATATAAAATAACTTGTTTACAACAATAGGAATAGGAATTAATTTTGTGTAATATAACCACTTTTTACACTCACTGAAGTTGACATGCCAAAATCACATACATCCAATCAAAGAAAATTGTATAAACTGAGAAAAATACATTTAAAGAGACTTATCATTGTACTTATATGTGTGCAAATGTTTGATAATTTATCATAAAACCTCAGAATTTCATTATTTTGCATTATATCCATGATGACTGTGATTCTGATGAGGCCACCAAAGGCACTTTATAGTGATTTTGACCCACATAAGAGTTTGGAAGAACATGAAGGTTAGTAAACAATGGCATAATTTTGAGTGAGCTTTAATAAATATGTTTTACACGGCAAGCAATATGTTTAATATAAATGCTGACAGGTGTTCAATGTTTATTTTAATTGGCATCTTCCTCAAAAGCTTCAAGCATGAAGAAGGACACAGTGAAGGCCTGTGGGAGAAAATGCCACACCTGTTGTTTTGTTTGGCATGTGGTGACATGAGAGAGAGCTAGACCTAGGACAAATTACCAAGGATCCCTAATGGATTTCATGAATAATAAGATAAAGGCATGAATTAGCAATGGCTGGATGCTGCCGCTTGGATTGCCTTTTTTTCAGGAGAAGAAGATTAAAAGATTTTTGTTGTATAAGGATTGAACCTTAATTGGGCTACTTCCCAATAAGACGCTTTAACTGTGGAGAAATGTTAATTAATACAGCATTTTTTGTTGTGCAGCGGAGCTGTGCCTTAATAAGACATGTCTCTGATTTTTCATGTAGAAAACTAAATTATTGTGTGCATTGTTTTGTGGCCATCTGCAGAAGGCACTAATGAGGGTAGAAGTTAAGGTTTAGTTCCCCTTTGTATGCTTAAAAACAAGCTACAAAAAAAAATCACTGAGAGAATATGTTGATAAACTAACTGATTGACATTGTTTTTAACACACTAATGTCTCGTTAAATTTGACAAAAACAAATTAATGAAAATGCTAATGGTAATTTAAATGAAAATGCAAAGGTTTTATGGTACAAAATAGACACACTTTAATAACTACTTTAGTTATTTATATTTTCTTTGATGATTTTGAATATTTTCATAACAGTATACCTGAACAATACCCTCTAATCTATGAAATTTGCAGGGGTGTGGCTATGGGTAGGGCAAAAGTTTGTCTGCACACACAACTCCAGGCCAGCAATATCTGTGCAGAAATTTAGGTCATAGCCAATAATACTTAATAGATTTATGCCTTTTATTTGATCTTAGAGTTGCTTGCTTTTATTAGATTTAAAACTTGCTGTTTTGATTTTATTTATTTGGATTTATATCTAAAACCTTCCTGAAATACTACCAATTATTTCGTATTAATGATATTACACAGAGTATCTATAAAAAAGACACAAATAATGAGTCTGAATTAGTCATAGATGTTTAATTGCATACAATACAAAATAAATATTCAGTAAGAAATCCTTGTCGTCCTTGTAGTTCCTTGTGGTTACACTATACTTGTATAACCTGAGTAATTGAATGACCGAATGCACATCTATTCTTACCATAAACTGAGCTTGTATTAAATTGAGATAATACATAATTACAGTGTAGTGTTCATAATTTACATACTGGTTAACCAGTTTGATTATTTTCCATAAGTTCTACTATAGATTTGAATTATATTGAATTATATTACAGAACAAAATTTATGTAAACTCAAAGGGCTATATTTACTAACAGCTTGCGCCAGCGCAAACCCTCTTTGGCATTAAAAAAACTACTGTCAGGATTTACTAAAGCCGTGCAGTGATAAATTAGCGCTGAAAAGGCGTGGACACAGTTATTTTTGCGGCTGACCTTATTGCATATGTATTTATAGGAGTGTCCCTTTCAGGCGCAAAAATGTATGGGAGGAGAGTATTTCAATGAATCATGCAAGGTGATTTACAAAGGTTTGTGCTTGTAAATTTACTGGTGTTTGCATCATTATTTACCACCCCCAAAAAAGCATGTCTTAAAGGTGGGGTAAGTGTTATTTAAAAAATGCTTTATAAAAGTGTCTTTGGCCGAGGACCAAAACAAACTTGTAGCCAATCAGCATTAAGGGGCGTGTCTACGAATGATGGTTCAAAGAGAGGGCTCAGTGCACGTCATTATTCATAATACACGACACAGGACGGACATTAGCCGAGTGATGACAGACAGAGAGAGATGGCAGATAAAACCCACATGTGAAAAATGTCTATAGAACAAAAGAAGGCTTACGATCAGGCAAGAAGTATCAGCTTTCCAGTACTGGAGAGAACTCAAGGAGCACTAAGGCCTGCAATCGGACGCCGAGGTTGCTTTATTTCTTCTCGATAGGCGAGTAACATTGGTTTTGTTTTGTTTCACAGAACCAATATGTGCTAGCTTTTGCTTGAATATGCTTGTGTGTCATGTTCGCTTGTTTGTCCATTTGCAATCGTATCGTCGTTCACTTCAGCGATGATAAAGACCCATTTGTTTCCACGTTGTATAAGCCTGGAGCATCTACACCTCCTTACTCTCTGTTTCAAGTGTCAGCTCCCAAAGTGTGTGTGAAAAGTAAGATAATAAACTCCTAATGTATGTTTGTTTCCTTTGGTTCCTCTTTTCGTGATCAAAATTGCTCTCTAATCTCGTCATAATTGTAATATGTTCGTTAGTTGGACTGTCATGCTCGTGCTATTGAGTTGTTCATGATAACTGTGTTTGTGTTTTTGGGATGTAAGGGATAACTTTTTCATTAAACATTCAACCTGGATTACAGTAGTAACACGCATTGCTTTCACTTATTGATGGCATCATACCCTCGGCCGGCTGGTACAGCAGATTCCACCATAGCCGTTGCCTGTGTTGCGTACGTGCGTGGGGCGGAGCTATCAAAATAGGGACAAGACCCTTTTGGGGTAGGGGCGTGTTTGTTTTGGTGATTTCAAATATCAACATTGGTTAACAGAAAGCACCTACCCCACCTTTAACCTTTAACCCCTAGGAGTCTGAGCTGTTTTGGGACCCTTTAGAAGTTTTGACATGCTCTTACATTTGTGCTTTTTTCAGTTGCTTATAAACACATTAATGGCAAAAGTGTAATTACACTGTATTCAGCACAAACTGGGCTACCATAATATCTAAGCAACATGTATGTACATGCTTGTATTTTTGAGAGAAAAATGTTTATGCATGATTTTAAAAAATAAATGTTTTAAAATTAAGGCCTCAAAACACACAATAGATATGTGTTCACAAGACTTTTGACCAATGGGTGTTGTTGCCAAGAGTTTTTGCTTCAAACTGATGTGAGAATCATTGAGCCTACTCATTCACATAAAACAATACACTGATTTAAAATTTGTAAGACAGTTTTTCTTCACAAAGCTAGTATGCGAGGAGGCGTGATATCTAACGAATAATGATGAGTATCACCTGAGAGGACAAAAGAACATAATAGCCCGCACAATGAGCTGCATAATGACCTGCATAATGAATGAGCTTCATACCTGACTGAGAGAGCAAAAAAAATGCTCTTCTTATTTAGTTGAAATTGTACTTATCTAGTAAATGCATCTTGATTTAAGAATGTTTAAATATTTAGACTAGAAACAACACAAAAATTACTAAGAAGAGCATTTTTTCTACTTGTTTGTACTATTATTTTACATTTTTAAAAGTAGTCTCATGCTAAAAAAATTTAATAATAAAAAATTAAAATTAAGATACAATTTATACAAAACAAAATTCACTAAAGAAAGTAATTCTCTTTCTACAAAACAAGAAAAAAAAAACACTTTCTACAAAACAAAACTCCAGAATAATTTCTGACAAAAATTTGATATTAAATAAAACAAATACCATTATGCTGTAATATTTACACATCAATATGAAGAAAAATACATTTGACTGGTACTATATTTATAGCATCTGAGCAGACATTTGCGAATAAAAGCTTTATTGATGTGGCACTAGGCTCTTTTACAATTAACAGGTTAGGTAATAATCTGTCCAAAAGAAGCCACATAAATTTTGTCTAAACAGTCTTGTGTGTATGACATTTAATGTTGCAACAGGATTCATATTTAAACTGTCTTTTTGCATTTAATATTCACAGATGCTAACAGAATAAACTGATTTTCCAATCAGCGGAGTAATCCTTTGCTCTTAGAAATGAACAGCTTTTCATGAGGAGAATAAATCCAGGATTATTGTTCAACGTTTCTCAAAGCGATGTAGCTGAAGTAACGTTACAGCGCTTCACTAGATGCGTTTGTATGAGTTGATGTGTGGGCGTCGACTCTGGATTGTCAGTATTTGAATCTGAAAGAGCTTGTGCTCCATGTGCGTGGTTGCATTAGCGGATAATGAAGTGGCTCGGCGGTGAAGTGGCTCTATCGTTTTTCAAACAGATTACATAAACACAGAATATTTGTTTTCGATTTGGTTAACATTGTTTAAAATTAGACATTTCAGCATTTCTTTAGACATATGTCTCATGTTTTAGTATTCACTAAGCTATAGTTCCTTTTCTGAAGACTATCTGAATGAACATCTTTGACAGAGAAGCTGCAGATCGCGCATCATGTTTGTTTTCTTTATTTTGCAAAAAGCAAAACATTTTATTTTTACTGTGACTGTAAACAAAAAAAATAAAAACTTATATTATAATGATGTATAACACTTGCCTGAATGATAAAAAAACGACTTATTAATGATAAAAAAAATACGTTATTTGAGTCTCTTTGGCACTGATAAGAAAATAAGAGAGCTGATCGCGCCGGCGCGACCGCCGACTCGAGGGGGTTAAACCAGACGCTAACGGGTAGATAACTGGTCATTATTCAATTGATTCAGGCACGTCTGTGTTCATTAATTTGCGCTTCATCAGTAGATCACGCGCAGAACTGTCCACTCCCATCGGCACATTTAATGAATTGCACTCTCATGCTAATTTGCCGTTTAGTAAATCTGGCGCCAAGTACAAAGATCTAGTGTATATGTCAAACATGTTATAGAACACTCAGGCAGTCAAATTATTGAATGTTTCAACATCTCAATATGTGAGATTATCACGTGTCTTCTTAAGAGATAGAAATCTCTAAGAGTCAAGAAATTGACAAGAAAGTCTTCAATTGTACTTATTGCTCTCTAGAGGGAAACAACTGCAACAGTTTTTTTTTCTTTCTTATAGTTGTGTGAATAACTTTCTTATATGAACAATGTTCACATGAAAGGTTGTCTTACATTAATTATTAAAATGACCTTGTAGATACACAAACAAATTATACACACACACACACACACACACACACACACACACACACACACACACACACACACACACACACACACACACACACACACACACACACACACACACACACACACACACACACGCACACATACACACACACACACATATATATTACTTACTCCAGGGGGATTGCATGGAGATGATTAATAATTATCCTAGGACCTACATTTCTGCTTAGCTGTATGTTCATACAGTTTAAAGTTACTGACAATGTGCTTAATCAAAAAGATAATTTGTTAACTGGCATTGCTTATAATCATGCCACTTTGATCCTTAGTCCTGTCAGGTCTTCTTTCAGAATTAAAAAAAAAATAGCTGTAAAATTATAGTTAATAAAGACTAATTCAGCACATCAAATCTGAGACACTTTTCTAATGACAGAGAATTGAATGAAGGTCAAAACTACTGTAATTCTCTTAATGAAATGCATAGTCTGATCAGGGTGTGTTGTAGCTATTTCTTATCCAGTGCCAGTGCCACATGCCACAAGTTATTTTCAAACATTAAATTATTATTATTTTTTAATCTATGGCTTTGTCCTAAAAACTAGTGAAATGCCTTGCTGGATACTGCCTAAAATGGTAGCATCCTAACTATAATCTCATAAGTGTCTGATATGGGACATTCCACATTGGCAGCAACTCTGTATGCCATACAAACTGCATGCATCTGTAACAGTATCCATGGCATCATCCACTGCATAGACAGTTCATAAGTACTTGGTGCATAGTAAAAGTAGTGTATAGTAAATAATTTGTGTTGTAGCATAACTATGCTGCATGCTTTTTAGAACACCCTTAGCATCAAGTGTACTTACATAGGAACCTCACTGTGTTGCCTTATCATTCTGTTGAATAACAGAATACATAATATACAGAAATACGACCATCTTGACATTGTTGCCACACGTTTTGGTTGCTTCAGGGTGGCATGAAGCAGCACAATGTGTCATCACTCACAGCTCTGATGTGTTCCTCTAATTAATCATAGCAATCTACAGAGGATACACACACACACACACACACACACACACACACACACACACACACACACACACACACACACACACACACACACACACACACACACACACACACACACACACACACACACACACACACACACACACACACACACACACACTCAGTTGTCTGCCTGTGTCTAATGACGTCACAGAAGATAAGTGTAATTAGAGTTGAGCATGCACATGGTGCATCAACGCATACACACTTTTTCTTGTTTATTGGCACCTTTCTCTCTGTCTCTCTCTCTCTCCTCTTGTTTAAACATACCAGCGCAACACGCTGTCCTCTTCTTTTTCTCACACTATGTGTGCTCTCGCCTCTCACACATCCACATCAACCCACACACATACTACATGCTGTCTGCCCAATGCATTTCCATCCCTATGCTTGAGTCTGTAGTGATATCCACTGCATCTGTTATGCTATCTCACTGTGGCACGTCGTCATTTATAAATGACGCAAATAAAATTAGATTTAAAATACAATAATAATGTTCAACCAAAAAAATACAAATCATAATTTTAGTAAGAGTAAAAATTTAGTAAATGTAAAAAAAGTATTAATTTTAGACTAGAAAAACATCTAAAATATATATATATATATATATATATATATATATATATATATATATATATATATATATATATATATATATATATATATATATATATATATATATATATATATATATATATAATATGTCTTTAAGAGTAAGAAAATAAGAAGTTGAGGATCAAGGAGGATAGAAGCAGTAAGGGTGAGGGTAGAGGTGAAGAATATACGTTTTAGATTGTTGTGGAAGTAAGCCATTTGGGATCATTTTCCTATGCCAGTTTGGAAGATGTCATCTATACTACAACCAGAGGTCAGGAAAGATCCCACTGCCTATTGACCTCACTACACTGACAAGCAAATGCTTCAAAAATGATGACTAAATGGGTCAAAATTGTAACATGTGGAAAGTGTGGGGTACACTGATAAAAAAGAGTCTTGTTGATTTTCACTTGTGCTACAGTCATTGATTTGGAATTCCAAGAAAGAACGTCTCGGCTACATATGGTAATCCTCTTTCCCTGATGGAACTCTTCTTTCCCAATCACCTGAGAATATCAGAAAAGGACAATGAAATTGGTGTGCAGAATTTGCATGCCAGGCCACACTCGTACATACAGTGCACTTTAGTTTTGTTCTGAGTAAGAGGCTGCATCTCGGCAACTTCAACAGTCAGTACAGAGTTGTGGCCAGAGAGACACGCGTCTTTTTTCCCTCCATCAGGGAACAAGGGTTACTATATGTAATCGAGACATTCCCTTTCTGTCTGTCTTTTCGATGTGTGTCGAAACCAACATATGGGGTTCCTATACTAAACGCCACAACAACTGTACCATGTATATACAGTGAGGAAAATAAGTATTTGAACACCCTGCTATTTTGCAAGTTCTCCCACTTAGAAATCATGGAGGGGTCTGAAATTGTCATCGTAGGTGCATGTCCACTGTGAGAGACATAATCTAAAAAAAAAATCCAGAAATCACAATATATGATTTTTTAACTATTTATTTGTATGATACAGCTGCAAATAAGTATTTGAACACCTGAGAAAATCAATGTTAATATTTGGTACAGTAGCCTTTGTTTGCAATTACAGAGGTCAAACGTTTCCTGTAGTTTTTCACCAGGTTTGCACACACTGCAGGAGGGATTTTGGCCCATTCCTCCACACAGATCTTCTCTAGATCAGTCAGGTTTCTGGCCTGTCGCTGAGAAACACGGAGTTTGAGCTCCCTCCAAAGATTCTCTATTGGGTTTAGGTCTGGAGACTGGCTAGGCCACGCCAGAACCTTGATACGCTTCTTACATAGCCACTCCTTGGTTATCCTGGCTGTGTGCTTCGGGTCATTGTCATGTTGGAAGACCCAGCCTCGACCCATCTTCAATGCTCTAACTGAGGGAAGGAGGTTGTTCCCCAAAATCTCGCAATACATGGCCCCGGTCATCCTCTCCTTAATACAGTGCAGTCGCCCTGTCCCATGTCAGAAAAACACCCCCAAAGCATGATGCTACCATGCTTCACAGTAGGGATGGTGTTCTTGGGGTGTTCTTGGGATGGTACTCATCATTCTTCTTCCTCCAAACACGTTTAGTGGAATTATGACCAAAAAGTTCTATTTTGGTCTCATCTGACCACATGACTTTCTCCCATGACTCCTCTGGATCATCCAAATGGTCATTGGCAAACTTAAGACAGCCTTGACATGTGCTGGTTTAAGCAGGGGAACCTTCCGTGCCATGCATGATTTCAAACCATGACGTCTTAGTGTATTATCAACAGTAACCTTGGAAACGGTGGTCCCAGCTCTTTTCAGGTCATTGACCAGCTCCTCCCGTGTAGTTCTCACCTTTCTTAGGATCATTGAGACCCCACAAGGTGAGATCTTGCATGGAGCCCCAGTCCGAGGGAGATTGACAGTCATATTTAACTTCTTCCATTTTCTAATGATTGCTCCAACAGTGGACCTTTTTTCACCAAGCTGCTTGGCAATTTCCCCGTAGCCCTTTCCAGCCTTGTGGAGGTGTACAATTTTGTCTCTAGTGTCTTTGGACAGCTCTTTGGTCTTGGCCAAAGTGGTGGTGGACATTTTAAAGGCAGACTAACAGGTCTTTGAGGGTCAGAATTCTAGCTGATAGACAGGTGTTCAAATACTTATTTGCAGCTGTATCATAGTTAAAAAATCATATATTGTGATTTGGGGATTTTTTTTTTTTTTGATTATGTCTCTCACAGTGGACATACACCTACGATGACAATTTCAGACCCCTCCATGATTTCCAAGTGGGAGAACTTGCAAAATAGCTCATATAGTGACTGTAATTTGTTAATATGTGTCAGGAGTTATGAATATGAAAACCGCGTCGGTACCTTTGATTGTAATATGAGCGTCAGCTGATGTCATTCATAAAAATCTCCTCTATTCTCCTCATGAAGACTCAAGACAAAACAACATCCCTCAGGGCTTTTAGTTCAAAAGTGTGCAGATGAGGAGAAATATTGATAGATATTGATAGATGAAGTAAGTTTGGAGTAAAAACATGGTTTTAATCTCATTAGCTAATTGTTGTGTTTTAATAAATTGGTGTTATAAATCATAAATTATGGTTTAATAAATCATAAATTGTTGTGGCAGATAATACAGATAATATGTTTTAAGTTATCTGGTCTACCTTTATGAAGCAACTCTCCACTGTGCCCAAGCAGAATTTCCCCTTGGGGACTATAAAGTTAACTAACTAACTAAGCAAAAACTCACTTCATTTTAAATACAGTGTAATTACACTTTTCCATTAATGTGTTTATAAGCAACTGAAAAAAAACACAAATGTAAGAGCATGTCAAAACTTCTAAAGGGCCCCAAAAGAGCTCAGACTCCAGAGGGTTAAGTATGTGAATGCCCACTTCCCTAAATGGGGCAAGGGCAGGCCGAAAGGGAGGACCTCATAATAAAAAAACTGTCCTTTGAAGGCAAACCATAAAAATGGTCTGCTGAGGTAGAATCGTGACATGAAAGTACGGAAAGGTCCAGGTCTTTTGCCGCAGACCAACCCTGCTGAGGAACGCACATCAGAATGTGTTTCTGCAGGGCCATGGCACGCATGGTGGAGGCGACCTGTCCAACGTCACTGTAAGCCATTATCCCTAGGATGGAAGCAATCTTACAGGCTGTGAACAGGAGTTTGGACGATTCCATCGGGTGGCATGCTCACCTGGGGAACTTTTGTGTGCCCCCTGGCTGCCCCTCCATCGAGGTTAGTTAAAGAACTTTTGAAGTAGATTATGGCAGTGTCTGCCTTCCATACATCGTGTACATTGTGAGCTCTTCATGCACTTCTGGGAAGAGAGACACCAGTTTGGGACGTGACAACTCAGCTCTGTTGCTGCTATCGACAGCTCGTCCATTTTGCTTTTTTGCCAACTGATTTGCTAACCAGCCAAACCTTGACTTCTTGGTCTGATCAAATGTATAACAAAGGCATGTTAAAGATCAAGGCTGATATAGCATACAGATCATTTGTCACACTGTAAATAAAAGGTCAAGTTGATTGTGGCATTGGTTGTGTGATAAAGTATTCCAAGCAGTGCTGTTGTGTACTTTTGGATACCGATGTATGTATGTATTTATATGTATGCATGTATGTGTGTATTTATCTATCTATGCTTATTTATTGTTTTATTTCAGTTTATAATAATTACCTTGCGGTTTCCTATAATTAATGTAATTTTGTCATAATTTTAACATAATTTTTGTCATTTTTACATAATTTTGTCTGAAACTGAGCCAGACAAGGTTTACTTCTTTGTTATTGGAATAAAACACTCAAATTGTGACCAGACATAAAACCCATTTGTTTGCAGGGACTTTAAAGGGGCACTTAAGCGCTGGGAAGATGAATGTATATTTAAACTGTCATTTATGTAGTAGAAATGTTAAATTATTTTTTGAATTTGGTGCCTTCTAGACAGAAAATTTATTTTTGTCTCATGTGGATGAAAGACAACAACTCCCAGAATGCACTTGGTTCACTGCCCTACGAAGCCACTCCCTACACCGCCACCAGCATCGTTTTGATCTTCATAATAATACAATAATTTTGTTCAGTTAGAGAATAAACACTACAATTAAAAACTGAACGTGTCTTTTCAATAAAGTGTGAGTGAGCCGAACGAAAGTCACAGGACAAATGCAGCAGGAGCACGAGAGGGAAGTAAGAGCTGAGAAGAGCTGAGGTAACATCAAGTGCGGCTGTCATTCCCAGTGCGTGTCCAGTCTGGTGCGTTTTCTGATCGCATATGGAAGCTAAACTTTCATAGGAATTAATTGAAAAGTTGAAACACTCACTTTGCTCTGCACTGCTCTGTTACGAATTCCCGAGGCCGAGCCGAGCGCATTTACATTCTGTGCGTGAGATCTCTCCCCTGTGGGCAGGTTGAAAACATGCGCAACAGCACCTTCTACTGGCTGTAGTTTTTAGCCTCTGGCCAAAAAATTCTCAGATGATGCAAAATGACGATATTTGCATCATCGGAGGATTTTTTCCAGAAATAAAATGCATAATTCTCTCGTCTCAGGGGGATATGAGGGGTGAAAGTACCATAATTCAAATATACTACAGGGTTTCTACTGATACAAAGCTTAATGCTAAATCACTGAAGTTACCCATTATTTTTTTTTTTTTACATAATTCACTTTATTTAATGTCCTTACAAATACCATACAAATTCATATATATCATCTCTGGGGGGAAAATTGTATTAAATGGGTTAAAATGTAAAAAAAACAAAAACAAAAAAAAACAACCACACTTACTCAGACCAAACCTTATGACCACAGCAGCAATTTTTAAAGCACAGTTCATTTTTAGTTTTAATCTGCCTTGAACTAATTTCATGGCTGATCTGCTCAGCTTTCCAACACGACAGGCCAATTCTTCCTAGACAAGAGAACCCTGCTCTGAGTGCCCACAAAGAGAGACTTGGGGTTTCAGCCGGTATTGTCCCCATTTAACGGGTCAAGAGCAAATTAGAAAATGCAGTAAGCCTTTCACGCATCCACTAATTAAAACTTAATATAGGTTTTAATATTTATAAGCGTCCTTAGAAGTGATTCTGTAGGTAAATGCAGGCTTAAAAACGTATTCACTCCAATGACATTACGCAAAGGCACAGACACTGACTCACACATGGATATGCTGGGAAGGGCAGGGAAGCATTATATTTTGAGGTGAGGGATCATGACTCAGGGTTGGTATCAAAACCCCCCGAGTACAATACGAAATAGAGTGGCTGCTGCTACATTTAAACTCACTGAGATGGAGACAGTTCTTTTGACAATATCTCCACTTGTTGTTTTTGTTGCATGGATTAAGTCATTTTAGAAATATTTTCTTCAGTAGCCATCTGGCAAAGGATACTGCAGTAATACTAATCACATCAGCATTTACAATGGGTCTTATCATATATATGATATATGATTTAATTCCTGTGATTGCAAATTACTACAGTGCATCCAGACAGTATTCACAGCGCTTCACTTTTTCTACATTTTGTTATGTAACAGCCTTATTCCAAAATGGTTTCGATTCCTTATTTTCCTCAAAATTCTACAAACAATACCCCATAATGACAACATGAAAGAGGTTTGTTTGAAATCTTTGCAAATGTATTACAAAAAATACATAAATTAATTAAATTAAATAAAGATCACATGTACATAAGTATTCACAGCCTTTGATCAATACTTTGTTGAAGCACCTTTGGTGCCAATTATAGCCTCAAATCTTTTTGAGTATGATGCTACAAGCTTGACACACCGATTTTTTTGGGCAGTTCTTTGCAGGACCTCTCAAGCTCCATCAGGTTGGATGGAGAGCGATGGTGTGCAGCCATTTTCAGATCTCTCCAGAGATGTTCAATTGGGTTCAAGTTTGGGCTTTGACTGGGGCACTCAATGACTCAATGAAAGAGTCCTGGTGGTTCCAAACTTCTTCCATTTATGGATGATGGAGGCCACTGTGCTCATTGGGACCTTCAATGCTGCAGAATTATTTCTATACCCTTCCCCAGATCTGTGCCTTGATAACAATTCTGTCTGGGAGGTCTGCAGGCAATTCCTTGGACTTCATGGCTTGGTTTGTGCTCTGACATGCACTGTTAACTATGGGACCTTATATAGACATGTGTGTCCCTTTCCAAATCATGTCCAATCAACTGAATTTACCACAAGTGGACTCAATCAAGTTGTAGAACCATCTCAAGGATGATCAGTGGAAACAGGATGCATTTGAGCTCAAATTTGAACGTCAAGGCAAAGGCTGTGAATACTTTTGTACATGTGATTTTTTATTTATTTATTTTTATATTAATTAGCAAATATTCTTTCACGTTGTCATTATGGGGTATTGTTTGTACAATTTTGCTGAAAAGAATGAATTTAATCCATTTTGGAATAAGGCTGTAACATAACAAAATGGGGTGAAAGTGAAGTGCTGTGAATATTTTCTGTATGCACTGTATAGACTCATTGTTTAAAACAGCTAAACAGTTCAGTTCAGTTCTACTCTGCAGTCATGTCTGTCCTCTGCACTTATTTTATTGTCTGGTTCAGCTCGGCTACCAAATCAGACCTCAGAAGACAGCGGAGAGTTCGGACTGCTGGGAGAATCATTGTTACACCCCTTCCCATTTTCCAAGAATTGTACTCATCCAGAGTGAGTAAAAGGGCTGGCAAAATCACTCTGGACCCCTCACATCCAAGCCAATTCCTCTTTGAAATGTTGCCGTCTGGTCGGCACTACAGAGAACTGAGCACCTGAACAGCCAGGCACAAGAAAAGTTTCTTTCCTCAGGCCATCTACCTCATGAACAGTTTAATGCCCCCACTGTGCAATGAACATGTGCAATACACAACACTATTTATATTCATATTTATTCAGCATACCATACCTCTTATTCACATTTGCTTGCATTGTATATAACAGTGGTATTCAAATGGTGGTTCTATCCGGACTGTAGGATATAATTGCGCCATTTACCGTTTCTACAGATTAAAGCACCACGTCAAAACAACAAACCACAAGTCGTTTATTGTAATGATCTTTCGGCACTATATATTTATATATTTTAACCTAGAGCCAAACGCCCTTTCCACTCTGTGTGTGTTGCTTTTCTGTCCTACTGTAAAAGATGTAAAGCGGCACATTAAGAGCTTTATATGACGCAGTTTTTTTAACAACAGTAGCAGAAACACAGTGAGCAGCACAATAGATACTTTTGATAGAACTCTGCAGAAAACGAGGATTGAGCAAATGCAATAATTTTTATTTGTCATACAGATGACAACTGTTTAACTAAACCAGGTTTGTGACAAGTTTTTTCCCCATACATTTTGCATTATTAATCAGCATATAGAGCATTTAATAATAAACAATGCTATAATTTAAATCTTTAATGAGTATTTTGAATGTTTTGGATTGTTTTTTTTGGAAGTATTACGGCTGCCCAATGGAAATGTATAACTGTTCCAAGAAATGATTGTCTGGACCTCCACTGGGAAGGAAATATAGAGACTTGACCCCTTGGAACTTTAATTGAATACTCCTGGTATACCGGTACATGCATATATTGACTATTGTCTATTTTGTATATTGTGTATTTATTTGATTTTTATTACCTGTCTTTTTGCTGTCATTCCCTAACCCATTCCCACTGGAACCTTCTGTCACTAAGACAAATTCTTTGTATGTGTTAGCATGCTTGGCAATAAAGCTCTTTCTGACAACAACACAACAACAACAACCATAACCTTTTATAAGGTATATATTTAAAGGGGTGGTTGATCAGCGTTTTTTGAAGGTTTGATTGTGTTTATGGGGTGCACTGTAACATGGGTTCATGCTTCAGTTTAAAAAAAAAAACCACATTATTTTTCACATATTTTACCTTTATTCTACGCCGCTGTGTCCCTTCTTGTAAAAATGGCCAGATAGCTTCCTGGTTCTATGAAGCCTGTCCCTCAGAAATACCCAATGGGCTCAGATTGTTTAGCTGGCCCTGTGAGTTGTGATTCGCTAACCACCTAGTGCACATTGTCCGGAAACGTCATGTCCCTTACCATTACGGGTAGTTGCATATGCTCAGGTGTACTGTAATAAACAATGGTGTCAATATTGCCTTATCAATTTGAGCACAAATCAGACCCAGAGAATATTAGTGAAATGGATCGATCAGAACCTGTGCAAGAACAGCTGTTACAGGATGTTTCAGAATGGTATGTTTTTTGTTTGTAGTTGTCTCATACTTTGTAGATACACTGTTATTTGTAAATGCTACTAATGTTAGCTTTTGATATATTAAAGCTTTAGTACAGCAGAATACACGATTGCCTTGTAGCCTTTTTCATATAATCGTTCTAACAAATGATCCTATAGTTATAGTTATAGTTATTTGATTACAGACTGTAGATCTATAGTGATTGCTACTGACTGTATTGCACTGTTAGTTTTGTCTTTATACAACGAGTGTAGCCAAATATCTGTCGCCAGAACAATGAGACCATTACGAAGATTAATCATGGATTTATTGCAGTGGCCATATCAAACACAGAACCATGTTTAGCGTGCCTGAAACTTCGAAGTTCCCTTGTGGGATTAAAAAGACGTTTGTAGGTGTTTGTTGGATAAATTTGAATTAGCAATTAAGTAACTGGCTAGCGGAGCCAAACAGCGTTTGCCTTTGTTTACATCCTTGCTACAGCATAAAATTAACAATAGGAACTATTAATGGGAAACACATCAACAAAGAATAAAACATGCTTACAGGTTGTGGCCCATAAACAAAAGCTTCTGCTTTTTAAGTGGGAACTGCTGGATTATAATGTTCAGGAAAGTTCAGCGTTTTGATGACATGGCAACAACACTACTCACACTTCCAACATGGCCTTTGTTGCATGTTCCCGGGGGCAGGGTTTATGTACATTTTAGGGTTAATGATGTCACTAACCCACTAGAAGCTTGTTGACGTCCTTAAAAAGCAATTTCTTTAAAATAAAATATCTCCCTTTTCTTTGAACTTTGAGCGTTGTAACTAACTACAGATGTTATTTATGCTCAAACAGCAACATTACACACTAACTAAAGTAAAAAAAAAAAGCAAAATCATAATAAACCACCCCTTTAAAGGAAATAATTGAACAAACAAAACAATGTTGCTTGCTGGACAAAACATGCTCATTGTATGTGTGTAGAACTTACAAAATGTGTAAAGAAGTCAAAAACATTCTAGGAATCCCTCTGTTACACACAGAAATGAAGATCTGCTGCAAGGAGACTAGGTTCCAACACCTGTACTGAACTGTAATGGGCAACATTGCTCCTATAATGAGAACAAACCAACCTGGTCTCACAGAATTCCGTGAAATGAACACGGGCCCCTTAACTCAAAATCCGTGGCAGTTTCACGGAATCGCCGAACACACTCATTCATATCTCATTCAAATAATAAACACGACTCTTTAGCGTTATGCAATCTGTCACGAGACACGAGAGCCAATGGCATTGTACAATCAAAGCCGACGTAATGACGCAATTGGTCACGAGACATACGACAGCCAATGCTGTCAAAGCCGATGTAATGACACAATTGGTCACGAGACATACGACAGCCAATGCTGTCAAAGCTGACGTAACGTTTCTTCCGGTGGTAAAATTTGAAATTTGTTTTTGATCTTTGACGGATGGACTCGACGCTGCTGATCGCTTTTGGGGATTTTCTTCACACAAATTAATCGTTTGGCCTCGGAACACTTGGAATATTTGTACGTTTTGAATAAATTGTGCCTGCAGTCGTATCTGCCTGTTATATCCTGTTTTTATAATACACAAATGGGTAGGTTTAGGGAAGGGATTGGGTTACGTGTTCAAAACGTGTCTAAATACTGTAAATAAATAAAAAATGAAAATAATTATAAATAAAATTATGCTGGCTGATTAAATCGAGAATCACACTCCATGTCATAATGGCAAAAATCATAGTTTCATGATGAAAACCATGCCCAACGCGTCTGTATACTGTCATTGACTTACATAGGCATCACTTCCGTGGACCCATCACGGAATTTTCTGTGATTCCGTGAAACTGCCACGGATTTTGAGTTAAGGGGCCCGTGTTCATTTCACGGAATTCTGTGAGATCAGGTTGGTATGATTGAGCATTCTGCCCTTTTTAGGGTTGCATCTTGTGATATCATGCCCTGTTTTTGGTTAGTTTAGATGTCTTTGGTCTGTTACATTCATTTTTCAGCCGCACTGCACCAGAGTTTGTTTGGGAGCTGACAGAAACCTACATTTTCAGGCTTGTTTGGTGTGCACCAAAGTTTGAATAGCAGTGTTCATACTTTTATTCAAATGTATTGCACTAACAGTAAGAGTTCTTAATTGAACCAATCCTGTCAAGTATGAATATGCCCTGAGATGGCTTTAAGGGACGTTATTGAAAGTAAAATGGTAATTTCTAACTTTGAAATTCTTCAGAGATGTGGGTACTATTCATATAGTAGGTTAAAATTATGTGGTTTTGTTCTACTTTCAAATGTATATATATTTTTAAATATATATACTGTATATATATAGTTTTTGTTTTGTTTTGGGAATCTAATCCAGCCAACACGCTAACATTGAGCAGTGCCATTAAAGCAGAAGGATCTGTTTTTCCAAGCATAGAGAGATGGCCAGATCATTTGGGAAACCTTTTGGAATAGTCATTACATTTTGCAATTCCATCTGCTGCCACTAGTGGTGCAGCAATTATACACTTTACCTTTAAAAATAGACTTGATTTTCTCTAAACCTCACTTGAATCTGTTTCAGTCCAGGTGTCATATGCCTTTGAAGCTGATCTGTATTGAAGTTCTTTCAGATGTGCCTTCACAGCTACAAACATCAAGTAATTATGTTGTGCTTGAGTACTTTTCAAAATGTATTTCACATATCCCATCCTTTCCTAATGTCATGTTAAATCTGATGGTCTATGTTTAGTCTTGAATAATTTGTCCTTTATTTTTGATTAATTATCATGAATTATGGTTTGATCACAATTTGCATTTTAATGCACAGGTAATTGAATATAAGTGCAGAATGAGGGAATGACACTTTTGGCATTAATCAACGTATATTCATTTTATGTATGCAGAGCTCCATGCAGACAATTAAGAGCGGCAGCTGTTGTGTTATGGAATGGCACATTGAAAACCCAAACTGATGAAGCTCTTGAAGATTTGGTTCAATTATTTTGTATATGATGGCATTGATTAATGAGGATCAGGAAACATTGTATAACATTCTTAAGACTTCTTTGCAGAATTGAAAAGTAAAATCCATATAGGCATTGGACCAAGTTTAATCAGGGTTAAACATATCTTTCCGGGGTAATTTTTTAAACTTATTGTTCTCCAGAGTTCTCCTACTTTATTTTTTTGCCAAGAACTCTTAGCGTATGCATAAGAGTGAATAAAAAGGATTCAAAAACAACAACGACTTGAGACAGGCATAGTGCTAATTCTAAAGTGAATTAACATGCATTTATTCAATGTGTGGTGCATACAGAGAGAGGGAACATGGCTCTGTGTCTATGAACTAATATATATATATATATACAGGGAGTGCAGAATTATTAGGCAAGTGGTATTTTTGAGGATTCATTTTACAACATTAATAATTAAACAACAACCATGTTGTCAATGAACACAAAAAACTCATTAATATCAAAGCTGAATATTTTTGGAAGTAGTTTTTAGTTTTAGCTATTTTAGGGGGATATCTGTGTGTGCAGGTGACTATTACTGTGCATAATTATTAGGCAACTTAACAAAAAAACAAATTTATACCCATTTCAATTATTTATTTTTACCAGTGAAACCAATATAACATCTCAACATTCACAAATATACATTTCTGACATTCAAAAACCAAACAAAAACAAATCAGTGACCAATATAGCCACCTTTCTTTGCAAGGACACTCAAAAGCCTGCCATCCATGGATTCTGTCAGTGTTTTGATCTGTTCACCATCAACATTGCGTGCAGCAGCAACCACAGCCTCCCAGACACTGTTCAGAGAGGTGTACTGTTTTCCCTCCTTGTAAATCGCACATTTGATGATGGACCACAGGTTCTCAATGGGGTTCAGATCAGGTGAACAAGGAGGCCATATCATTAGATTTTCTTCTTTTATACCCTTTCTTGCCAGCCACGCTGTGGAGTACTTGGACGCGTGTGATGGAGCATTGTCCTGCATGAAAATCATGTTTTTCTTGAAGGATGCAGACTTCTTCCTGTACCACTGCTTGAAGAAGGTGTCTTCCAGAAACTGGCAGTAGGACTGGGAGTTGAGCTTGACTCCATCCTCAACCCGAAAAGGCCCCACAAGCTCATCTTTGATGATACCAGCCCAAACCAGTACTCCACCTCCACCTTGCTGGCGTCTGAGTCGGACTGGAGCTCTCTGCCCTTTACCAATCCAGCCACGGGCCCATCCATCTGGCCCATCAAGACTCACTCTCATTTCATCAGTCCATAAAACCTTAGAAAAATCAGTCTTGAGATATTTCTTGGCCCAGTCTTGACGTTTCAGCTTGTGTGTCTTGTTCAGTGGTGGTCGACTTTCTGCCTTTCTTACCTTGGCCATGTCTCTGAGTATTGCACACCTTGTGCTTTTGGGCACTCCAGTGATGTTGCAGCTCTGAAATATGGCCAAACTGGTGGCAAGTGGCATCTTGGCAGCTGCACGCTTGACTTTTCTCAGTTCACGGGCAGTTATTTTGCGCCTTGGTTTTTCCACACGCTTCTTGCGACCCTGATGACTATTTTGAATGAAACGCTTGATTGTTCGATGATCACGCTTCAGAAGCTTGGCTATTTTAAGACTGCTGCATCCCTCTGCAATATATCTCACTATTTTTGACTTTTCTGAGCCTGTCAAGTCCTTCTTTTGACCCATTTTGCCAAAGGAAAGGAAGTTGCCTAATAATTATGCACACCTGATATAGGGTGTTGATGTCATTAGACCACACCCCTTCTCATTACAGAGATGCACATCACCTAATATGCTTAATTGGTAGTAGGCTTTCCAGCCTATATACAGCTTGGAGTAAGACAACATGCATAACGAGGATGATGTGGTCAAAACACTCATTTGCCTAATTATTCTGCACTCCCTGTGTATATATATATATATATATATATATATATATATATATATATATATATATATATATATATATATATATATATATATATATATATATATATATATATATATATATATATATATTAGATTAGATTAGATTAGATTCAACTTTATTGTCATTACACAAGTACAGGTACAAGGCAACGAGATGCAGTTTAGGTCTAACCAGAAGATAGCAGCAAGTGCAGGATATACAACGGTTGCATAAGTGCATTATATACAATGGATGAATAAGTGCAGGACATGGATATGTACTGAATATATATATATTGAGATGGTTATTACTATAAACAGAATTTATAGGTGAATATGTACAATGGATAAATATACAGATGGCTATTAATATAAACAGAATTTACAGGTGAATATGTTCTATGCGTATTATATATAATATACAGATGGCTATTACTATAAACAGAATTTTACAGATAGAGGTATACAATATGTTAGGCTAAGATGAGGAATATAGCAGTGGATTAAGGTAGTGCAATGAAGTATGGACAGAAGCTATCTGAAAAAAAGTGTAAAGTGCAGTGGAAGTGATTGCATATTACAGTTAGAAGTACGGTGCAAAATGCAAATGTAAACAGTTGGTACTGTGAATACAGTCGGCAGTGCAAATGAGCATAATCCAATTAAGGTATGGTAGTGCAAGTTGCATAAATAAACAGTTTTTCCAGTAGTGCAAATAAAAAGTGAAGGCAGATGTGAGGTAGGAGAGTTGGCAGTATATGAGGGGAGTGGATCAGCGAGGGTTAGAGTTCAATAAAGAGACAGCTCTGGGGAAAAAAATGTTCTTTAGTCTGCTGGTCCTGGTCCGGAGGCACCTGAGACACCTGCTGGAGGACAGGAGAGAAAACAGTCTGTGGGCTGGGTGAGAGGAGTCCTTAAGGATTCTGTGAGCTCAATGCAGACAGCGTTTCCTCTGGATGTGCTCGATGGCAGGTAGTGGAGTCCCTGTGATGCGCTGGGCAGTTTTCACCACCCGCTGCAGTGCCTTGCGCTCCGCAACAGAGCAGCTCCCATACCATACTGCGACACAGTTGGTCAGGATGCTTTCTATTGCGCAGCGATAGAAGTTCACCAGGATAGCCGAGGAGAGCTGATTCTTCCTCAGTGTCCTCAGGAAGAAAAGGTGCTGGTGAGCCTTCTTGACCAGGCTGGAGGTGTTGGTTGTCCACGACATGTCCGCCGAGATGTGGATCCCCAGGAACTTGAAACTGGAGACACGCTCAACAGCCATTCCATTGATGTGGATGGTGTCGTGTGTGCCTCTTGACTCTTTCCTGAAGTCCACGATGAGCTTCTTCGTTTTGGTGGTGTTTAGGAGCAGGTTATTATCATAGCACCATGTGGCCAGGTGCTGGATCTCCTCCCTATAGGCAGTCTCATCGTTGTTGCTGATGAGTCCAATCACCGTAGTGTCGTCTGCAAACTTGACGATGGAATTAGATCCATACACAGGCTTGCAGTCGGAGGTGAAGAGGGAGTAGAGAAACAGACTTAGCACACAGCCCTGTGGTACACCAGTGTTAAGTGTGATGGACGTGGAGCAGGTGAATCCTGATCGAACATTCTGGGGTCTGTCAGTTAGGAAGTCCAAAATCCAGTTACACATAGAGGTGTTGATGCCCAGGTCTCCAAGTTTGGCTATTAACTTGGTTGGGATGACAGTGTTGAATGCTGAGTTGAAGTCAACAAACAGCATGCGTGCATAGGTGTTCTTATTGTCCAGATGAGTGAGCACAGAGTCATGGAAACTGCATCCTCTGTGCTCCTATTGCTGCGGTAGGCAAACTGGTGTGAGTCCAATGTGGATGGTAGAGAGTCTTTTAGGTGTTCCAGGACCAGCTGCTCAAAGCACTTCATAAAGATGGGTGTGAGTGCTACAGGGCGGTAGTCATTAGGGCACCTCGGGCTAGAGTGTTTCGGCACTGGCACAATGGAAGTACGTTTAAAGCATGTTGGTACAGCTGCTTGGGCAAGAGACAGGTTGAAAATGTCTGTAAAAACCCCAGCGAGCTGCTCCGCACATGCCCTGAGAACACGTCCAGGGATGTTGTCTGGTCCAGCAGCCTTGTGCGCGCTGATACGGCTCAGTGCCTTGCAGACATCTGTGGAGGAGAGTGTGATTGGTGGGTGGTCATCTGAGGGTTTGAGCTTGGTGGCAGTTTCTCTGTTGTCTCTTTCAAAGCGAGCATAAAAGTAATTTAGCTCGTTCAGGAAGTTGACATTGAAAAACTACAGGATTCGTTTGACCTCTGTAATTGCAAACAAAGGCTACTGTACCAAATATTAACATTGATTTTCTCAGGTGTTCAAATACTTATTTGCAGTTGTATCATACACATAAATAGTTAAAAAATCATACATTGTGATTTCTGGATTTTTTTTTTTGATTATGTCTCTCACAGTGGACATGCACCTACGATGACAATTTCAGACCCCTCCATGATTTCTAAGTGGTAGAACTTGCAAAATAGCAGGGTGTTCAAATACTTATTTTCCTCACTGTATATTGATGCGCATAAGAGGCTTCTTTCAAAAACATTAAAAATAGTAATGTTTCCAAACTTTTTACTGTATATATTTACTATTGTTTTCTATTAAATTAGTCAACAAGAGGAAATGTCACTATTTCTCAACAGCTAATTAGCAGATTTCCCCTACAGGAAGAACAAGCCCATGTGTCCTGCTCTTTTAGTGGAGTGGTGTCCTGCTGTCTGTCATGCCTCCAGTGTATATCGTCTTCCTGTTTGATTAGTTTTCAATTTATGCAGGTTCAAGCTGTTTGAGTAACAATTATTTTGAGTGTATGTGATTTCTATTTTCATTTCATGCAGTCCCCGAGACAACAACAGAAATATGTCAGCTGTCTGAAAGTTACTTGTATATAATATTTAATTTCAGAAGCACATCCAGAAATACACTTCACAAATGTAGAAATGTAGACACAAGCACGTCAGTAGCTGACACTATGGGGAAAACCTTTTCTTTGAGAATACTAAAGTCCTATGATATCTCGCTGGTCAGAATTTGCCTGCCAATGGTGTACAAGTGTGCAAAATATAGGCAGTTAATTTGGTACATATACCACCAAATGTATCAGTATCTTTGTAAAATGGCACAGCTTTTTAAATACCTGAATATACAAGCTTAACATCAGTCAGCATTAGACTATTATGATATTATGATAATCAAGCACTATATAATGATAGAACTTTAGTAATTAGAACTAAAACTGTTGGAATGCATGTATTAATGCATATTTGTCATTTAACTGAACTTTGGACTGGTGGTGGTGCTTAAGATATTGTTGGTGTTTGTGTAAAACAATAGATAATAGTAATTATATTATATTATTCAAAGATAATAATACTACTACTAATTCTACTACTAATAACAATATACAACGCACTAAGGATTGATGAGCTGCTGGGTTCATGAATATTAATCACATTGACAGCATTCGCTCAAACTGATTTGCTGAAATCAAAACAGGGACAGGAAAATATGAGCACCAGCCAATGAGATTGCCGTTTGCACATTAGTTCCGCCCACTACCGGAATAAACGGCATATCTTCTGCTTGTTCTTAAAAGCTGAATAATTCCAAATTAACTCTGTTATTTTGACAGGAAAATACAACAAAGTGTTCGCGAGTAAAAATATATTTATGCTAAACTTATTCTTAGCATCAAACACACACACTGGCGAGTAAAATCTGATAATTTATTAGCCAATGACTAATGATAGATATTATTTAATCGCCCAGAGTGACAAGTGTTTTACTCCCATTGTAGAGGGTTGACAGTATGAGTTGGTCATGTAGAGTTGGTCATGTAGAAGGACGAGAGGGGATCGGCTTTTTTGTGCCATTCGAAGGTCTTATTGCCAGGACATTCTGCCGGGAGATTATAAATATGATGGTAAGCAAGCTGTTGGTGGCTATATACTTAAAGCATGGAGGGCATACAGTCAATGACCAAGTACTCTTGCTTAAAAGACAAGGTGTATGACACAGAGCGAATCACCAGGCCTTTGTCTTATGATCTACTCCACATTCAGTAGCCTGCTACACTTCTGTATAATGTGACAGAAGCTAAAGCACTTTGTGCCTAAAACAAGGCAACTCGATGGCAGGGAGCTGCTATACTAGAGTGAGGAAGAGCTGAAGGAGGAGCTCTAATTCTGATGCGCTTTGTGTGTGTATTAGAGGTTGCGCAGACTAGTTGACTTAAACATTCTGCTATGACGCTTTAAAGATTCAGTGTGTAGTATTTATGAGGATCTATTGACAGAAATGCAGTATAATATACATAACTATGCTTTCAGTGGTGCATAAAGACCTTACATGTTTTTATTACCTTAGAATGAGCCATTTCTATCTACATACAATGTGGGTCCCCTTACAATGAAGTTTCTACAGTAGCCCTAAACGGACAAACTGCTCTACAGAGCGCTAGCTGCTCTCTGCTGTCTCAGACGACATCTTTGTCCTGTGATGGTCATTGTAGCTTCTATATGTGCTTCGAAAGGGAGGAGTGAGCAGTAGGTGGTTGCAATTCGCAACCTCACCACTAGATGTCGCTAAAATTTACACAGTGCACCTTTAAGCTTGACATTGTCTACTCCAGTGGTTTTCAACCTGTCCTGGAGGCATCCCATCCCTGCACATTTTGTGTGTCTCCCTTATTTATCACACCTGATTCAACTCATCAGCTCGTTAGTAGAGACAGCAAGAACTAAATCGGGTGTGTCTGATAAGGGAGACATATAAAATGTGCGGGCTGGGGTGCCTCCAGGACAGGTTTTAAAACCACTGGATCATGGCCTGCACACCAGGATAAGAAATCTTTGAAGTCCACTTTTATGCTCCGTTAAATGAACAGTTAAAATGACAAATAAATGCATACTCTGAGAGTGCATCACTGTTCTAAACGAATGCGCTGCTCTGAGAAATATAACAACCCAAAGACAGAAGAACTGATAAAAAATAAGCTGTTATAAAGGGGCAATAGCCTTGTGGGCAGCGCTGTGTCATATGTCATAGCTGTGCACTGGCATGGCATTGGCAACCCGCATCCGAGTCTCAGCTCGAGGTTAATGCTAATTTGTTCATCAGCGACTAGTCGACTTCGACTCAACTTTAATCACATAAATGTCGACTTTAAAAAAACCCTAGTGTGTGTGTGTGTGTGTGTGTGTGTGTATATATATATATATATATATACGTATATATATATATATTGACTTAATACATTGTACAGCAGGACAGTCAGAACACAAAGGCAACCACTGTTCCTGATTTCCCGTTGCCCGCCACAAACGTGATAAACCGACATAAGAGAGCTGACAGTTTTGCTATCATCATATAATGCACTCGTAACACTGGGGGCATTTTAGAGCTTGCACGACAGACATTATAAACGTGGTATTCTTCGAAAGAACTGTATCTTGTAGCCGGTCTTATTGTTTCTAGAACTTACTCTGGAGTCCCTTACGACAGGGGTTGCAGCACTTTGTGCTTTTTATTTGTAAATCGCCGCTTTAAGGCAGGGGGTTACTTGTACAGGAGAAAACAGTTCTGATATAAAAGCACCTTCTGTATTCTGCAAAGCACCATCCTCTGGCGAGGGTACCTCGACGGCGAGCTGCAGATGGCTTCTTGAAGACAGTGTAGATTTTGTCATTTTGTGACCAACTATGTTGGATTCATCCTCAGCACAAACCCAGAGAGCAACCTCAAGTTGGCTGTGAGCAGTTTCTCTGTTGGCCAACTACCATCCACCCTCTGAACTCACTATAAATGGGACAAATTGGTGACCAATTGCAGACACAAACTGCAAAAAATGCTTTTCTTACTTAGTATTTTTGTCTTGTTTTCAGTCCAAATGTCTAAAAAATATTACATTAAGAAGCATTTACTAGACAAGCAAAAGTTTTTGTCATTTTTTGGGGGAAAAGTAACTCAAAATTAAGTGAGTAATATATGTAATCTAAGTATAAGAGTATAAGAGTAATAGAGAAAAATAATCTTGTTTTCTGTTTGAATTAAGATTATTTTGCTTACCCCATTGGCAGATTATTTTTCTTATTTTAAGCAAAAACTCCCTTAATTTTGAGTTATTTTCCACCAAAACAAGACAAAAACTATTGCTTGTCTAGTAAATGCTTCTTAATGTAAGATTTTTTTGATATTTGGACTGAAAACAAGACAAAAATACTAAGTAAGAAAAGCATTTTTTGCAGTTGCTGTTGCTTTGCTGATTCATAAATACAGATAAAAGATACAGTTAGACTAAAAGCCACAGACACACACACATGCACACTGATTACTCATTATGCCCGTACCTTCCATTTCTAAATTTGTAAATCGCCAATGTGTTAGTGTACTGGCAGATAAACATTGAACTCAGTGAACTTATATCACATGCTTACCACATCCACACATCATTATTATCATGATGTTTACTAAATCCACAGATCGACTCTTAAAGCCCCTCTACTGATTGGATAGATTGAATTTTAAGAAATATTTCCTGTTTTGACTATTTTCTTGCTAGTTAAAAGGCAATTGTTATAGAGTTGATGGATCTGAGATGTATCCACTTTATCTCTCACAAAGACTCACACTATATATTACTCTTTATTACTATATTATTATTAACTGGTTTATAATAGGATTCAAAATTCACACTAATTCCTCATGAAATGCAAATAAATGCAAATGGATAGCATACCTTATATAAAGTGATACAAAATAACTGTGTTCTCATTAAGTCTCTGATTTTTTTACTAGATACTTTGATATTGGCCAATTTAATTACAGTTTTAACCATCTTTGAAACTCTAGAGGAGATATGTGTGAGATTAATGTTTGTTTGTTTGTTTTTGATTTTAATCCGGGGAAATCTAAGAATCAGAAGTCAATCTTCCAAATCTCTGTCAAATGATCTCCATCAAAAGTCTCCATCATGATATGCAAATTGTCTACTCTCTTAATAATAGGCACCATGAGAACTGATCTTCATTTCAGTCCTACTTCACAAGTATAACTTTTGGAGAGCAGGAGAGCAGTGTTCAAGTCACAACAATTTACCACAGCAGGGCCTCAGGGTTCGCTGCTTGCCCCTCATCTTTTCTATACACAAACTTATTGGAATTTGTTACAAAGGAACTTTTTGTACACACACAGAGAGGCATATATGTTCTAAAACTAATCATGAAATCAAATTGATTCAATACCAATAGTAAGGAACAAATGTGGATAATTTAATCTGGGAAGTGTATCTTTATTTTGTAGGGGTCCTGGAGTATGTTCCCACAGGAAAAAAAAAAAAGATTAACTTTGAGAGAAGCATTTCTATGCGTTGTGTTCACATACTGTAACTATTGGCTAACAGAGACCCAAGTCTAACCCTGGTCTAACCAAATGCATTCTTGTGCTAAAAACACAGGACACAGTGCAGCAGGTCACCAGAGCAGAACAAAACAGAACACTCTACAGAAACAATTGAGATATTACATTTGTGATTTTTCTTTCTTATGGGCAAGTTGTTCACAAGTCCTGTACCACACATTATGTTCTTACAGTAAGCTCAACATTGTTGTGCAAATTCAGCAGTCAATATACGTTCTCTGAAGTATCTTTTCTGAAATGTGTTCATTAGGTTATGAAACAAGCAAAGCATTAAATGTCATAATGTCAGCTATAGCTGTTTATAGCATGATAAGCTGATTAATGGTCTGTGGTATATTGTGCCATTAAGCCAATAAATCCTGCTGATGCTTTTCATTAGCTGTAATAGCAGAGAAGTTGCAGAGAAGAATGGTTTCAACAGATTATGTACATTCTTTTAGTGACTGTAAAGTGGTTACATCAAAGGAAAGGGATGCCCCTGGTCCTGAACTGAAGAACTTATATTTGAGAGCAATGCAGTTTGACCTATTAAGACTTGTTTTGATCTACTAGTTATGTTATTTTCAAAAAGGGGCACATGAGGACTGGTTCCAGTATTTAAACACTGCAGCTATATGGTGCTATAAAACTATTTAAATATATAAAATACTGTTGTCAATTAAATACTGTATATAAAGTATATCAAATACTGTTGTTAATTTCATTACACAGGAGGTGGAGTAATAAATTCTGCTAATTTATTTGCTTTGCGATTGAATAATTTCATGTAAATAACAAACATGGCATCTGAGAACTATTTTGCTATTTGTATTTACCATTTGTTTATCTTTATTTACTGATGTTTGATTCAAATGCAGATTGCCTACTATGTCACTCTATTTTGCTTGCAAATGTTCATTGGAACTATGGTTTTGGAAAACATTGAATCTCTGAGAACAGGGAACAAGACACTGCATCCTGAGACGCTATTGGGGAACGTCTCAGCGTGACAGGTATCTGAAGCAACTGTCAAATCACGGCAATCATATTGGCTGGTGACAGCCTATGACATCACAACATGTGCGACCAGGAAGTATATAAGGAGCGCCTAGAGAACGTCCTCCATTTATTGTCTGAAGGGACTGGGCAGGCCGCCCGGAAGCATGGCAAGGAGATGCAGTGTCTCATTCCTTGTTCTCAGGAAACCAGTGTTACAGTCATAACCCGAGACGTTCCCTTTCGAAAGGGAACTTGCACTGCGTCCTGAGACGCTATTGGGGAACGAAATACCCACGTCGGCATGCTGAGGGGAGTGCATACCAAGAAATGGCTGTGACTAGGCATAAACATGGCAGTTTCAGCAGAAATGCCCAAAAATCACTCACCCCTTCTGGTCACACACTAGGCTGTTAGTGACAGTACTCCCTGCTGCCACTGCCCAAGCTACACGCCTAAATGAGGAAGTGCCTTTGTATAGTCAAGTCAACTTTATTTATATAGCGCTTTTTACAATGCAGATTGTTTCAAAGCAGCGTCACAGTGTTAAACAGGAAACTAATGCAACAGAATTTTATTCAGCCGTATACCGTTCTGGAGAAAACGGTGATGTCATCAGCTCATTTCAATTATCATATGACAATGTGGGAATTAGATTAGTAATTAGACCAGTAATTCATTTATATGGTTAATTTAGTTTACTAATGATTTTAGAAGGATTTGCCAAAGGCTGCTCGAATGCTTGGAGCCAGCAACTTCATAGGGAAGGGGTTCCTTTAAGGGAATATGTCCAGGGACCGAAAGGAGCCCTGGCCAGTCACTTTCAGATTGACATTGTGTCAGTCACCTGGGAGGCTGACCCGGTCTGACTTGTGATCAAGTCTAGCCAACAACCAACAATCTGTTGCCTAAACAGAGCCTCTTACCATACTTGCCTCAAAAGAGGTAACCTAATGAGAGGGACTGCAGAAGAGGCAGTAACCAGCTCACACCGGACAGAGACGGGCATCCTGGGGAGCAGGACTCAGCATAGCACTTTCAAAACCCTTGCAAATGAGGGGAGTTATTCTTCTCGACCCTGGATCTAGAGAGCAATTCATTTTCAAAGCACTATGGATGCTGGGTACCTCCACATAGGGTTTCTATTGAAAGTAGTACATCCAGCTCTAACAGGAGCTGATCTACCAAGGGGGTTAGCACTCTTAAAGGACCCTAAACAAGTGATGTTAATATCAGCTTGACCCAAGACAAAGCTCAAGGGTGGAGGCCCAAACAAATAATGACTCTTGCTCAAAGACAGGTCCCTGTCTGAGATAAGCTCTGGAGGAGTAAAGGCCTCAACAAGATGAAATTCTATGAAAGTGGCCAAGGACACTCAAACCCCATGACTTGATGGTCCCAATCAAGGAGCCTTATGGAGAGCCTGTTCTAGAAGGCCACAAGCTAGATAATGCTAGTAACCAAAGTTCTAGATAGCGGAGGCTTCAGCATAGTGCTTTTTACTCTCTGTGTGAGAAGAAGCCTAACAAAACCCAGAGGACATCCACAGGGGAGGCTTTCTCGGAAATAGCCTGCAACACCTGGCTATTTGTCAGTGCCTAACACCACTAGGAAACTGTAGCTATCAAGCCTCTCTCCTTCTCCATGACCTACTCCTCGGAGGAGAGGTCCGGGAGGCAAGGCTAGCCCCTACGGTCCTCGAACTGAGATGGGGCAGGGCCCCCTGGATGCCTGGGTGCAGTCTCGGACCGGCACGGTATGCATGATTTAAACGCAGTCGAGCGCACCCTTGCCTCCCTGAATTTTCCAACCACCACCTCTACGGAGGTGCCGAAAAGTTCAGACAGCAAGACCGGGGCATCAAGAAAGCCCTTCTCTTTCTCCCCGATGTCTGCCAAGTTCACCCACAGATGCCTTTCCATTGCCACCATCCCCGCCATCGATCTGCCAACAGCGGCAGCAATCTTTTCGCTGGCCCGGAGAGCCAGATGGTGTGGTGTGGCGCAGCTTGGATACCACTTCAGGAGAAAGACCCTGACCCTGGTTCAAGTCTTTCAGCAAATTAGCCTGGTACGCTAGAAGCACTACCATGGTGTGCAGTGAAGCACCAGCCTGACCTGCTGCCGTGTGTGCCCTGCTGTTCAAGTGCAAGGTGGTTTTGAGAGGCTTTGTAGGCAGGGCCAGAGCTTTGAGGGTCGATGTATCCATGCTCGTGCACAACCTCGACATTTGCATAGTTTGCATGTCAGTGGATGTAGGCAGAATATGGATTCTTCCATGTCTCTTGATCTCAGTGTGGAGGTCGGGAAGGAATGGAAGGCTCTCAGGAGCCGGAAGGTTATAGCCGGAAATAAACCGTTTGTCTAGTATCCCACAAGCGGTCTCTTACCTAACACGCTTCCACGACAGTTTAAGCCTGTCTGAAGTGCATTTCATAACCTCCAACAGCTCGTCATAGGTGGGGCAGGGTGGCTTCGAGGGCTCAGATGTCTTGCCTTCTTCCCCCTCAACATCCATCTCCTGCTCTTCCCAGCATGGTGCCAGTAGAGCACTGTCTGCTGAACCAGAGGATTCTGGACACTGCATCCTTGTCCAGCAGAATGCTCTAGTCAGCTGAAGCGTGTGAAAGATTAACTCCTCTCTCAAACTCTTGAGCTAGCTTCATCTGTGATCCCCCAAGTGATCATCTCTTCGCCTCAGCGTGAGAGGGACCCGAGCCACCAGACACAGACACCTGTCCCTCTTCCCTCGTGAAGATAGACAGATGAGAGCGGAGCATCGTCAACAGGAAACACTTGCAGTGCACGCAAACAGCTCCCTCAAGAACTGAGCGTGCATGCTTTTTGCCCAGACAGTGAATGCACAAGTCATGTGTCTTCAGGTGTCAGAAATTTTAGACACGGGTCAGCACACTGCTTGAAATGTTTCTCAGACATTTTGTTATTTATCTGATTGAAAAGCACTTCAAACAAAACGATCTCTGAAGACAAAAAGAGGATGACATGTTCTCTAGGAGCTCCTTATATACTTCCTGGTCACACTAGTAGTGATGTCATAGGCTGTCGCTGAGGCGTTCCCCAATAGCGTCTCAGGACGCAGTGCAAGTTCCCTTTCGAAAGGGAACCCATTTGAAAATGTCAGTATTTTTGCAATTCTGTTTAGTGACACTAGTGGTGCAATAAATTATACACCACCCTTCAATCTTAAAAAAGAAAACTGTAATATATTACAGTTTTAAATAATTAAACTTTTAAATTATTAAATTCAATTATGTATTTATTTATTTGTAGTGAACGCAGTAATTCTATAGTAATACGGTGTAATATGACTTATTTAAAAGAAACTGTTTATCTATGTCTATGTTGAAAACACTATTAGTAATATCTGAATGTCCCGATGTAGTGAGACTGATTGAGGTCATTTAAGATTTCCCCATTTCCATCTTTAAAACCTAGAGAGCTATACAAAGAGAGGCGACCACAGGGGTTCTACCAGAGTTCCAAATAGAAGACACTCTAAATGAAATTGACACTATTGGAGGTTTGCTCTAACGCACAGATGGTGTCTGGGGGCCTTCTTGTATGATTAAATGGGTTGTTGATTGAATCTAGAGTGGGGAAAAGAGCCCACTTTCACTTGCGGTGAAAACATCTAAGTATGGAACATTATAATTGTAGATTGCCTTTCAATGGATTCTAAAGTGTATAGGGTTAGCAGCAGGATGCAACTTTAGCTTTCAGATGACAATGCATAATGTAATAAATTCAGCAACCTGTTTTTTTAAAAGGCTTGCTAATGAACTGATTATACATTTTAGGAGAGGAATATAACCTGCAGAAACAAACTAGAAAAAAAAAAACTTCAATAAATACATCACATTTTCTCTCACAATAAGTAGAATTTCACAATGTACATTAGTTAAGCTCAAGGAATTTGAATGTTTTTGTGGCAAAGAAGATTTAAAAACAGAGAATACTTTGACATTGCCTAAATTTAAGTTAAATTAAAATTTAGTTACTATTTATTTTTAGATATAATAATCAACACTCAAATAACACATTATTTGAGTGGCGGCAGTGGCTCAGTGGTTCATGTAGGTTGTCTACAAACCGGAAGGTTGGTGGTTCAATCCCCGGTTCCACCTGACCAAGTGTCGAGGTGTCCATGAGCAAGACACCTAACCCCAGCTCCTCACCTAGCCCAATTTCTGCTCCCGACGAGCTGGGTGGCGCCTTGCATGGCTGACACCGCTGTCGGTGTGTGAATGAGTGTATGAATGGGTGAATGTGAGGCAATATGTAAAGCGCTTTGGATGGCCATGGGTCTGTTAAAAGCGCTATATAAATGCAGTCCATTTACATTGTATGCAAACATGTAAACTTCACATAAGGCAGTTTTTGCATTAACTTCCTAATCTAATTATAAAATTATGTTTTTTTTTACAATTCGTTGTTGAAATATAATTATTTTTACACAGTAGCTGTCATTTTTATGACAGATTTATTTAAACATACATTAATTAATAAAGACATCACTAACAGGTTAAGTAGAATATAATGAATATATAGCAGTGCCACGGCTCCCACCAAGGGAGCTAGGGCACCAAGTGCTGAGGGGGGGCACCACAAGAAAATTAAGTAGCATAAATAAATAAAATAAAATAAAATAATATGTCAAGGTTCAGAAAGAGGAGGATTCAATTTGCAGGGTAATACAGTTTATTGGGAAAACAGGAGAAGAAACTAACAGAAGCTTGAGCTAGGTCCACAGTAAATGACGGCCTCGGGTAGAAAGTCCATATAGCGGTAACGCTCAACCAAGAGCAGCCTGCACAGAAGGTCCGGGATGGTGGATGAGACAGGGGGAGCAATGGGCAGTGATGGCAGGTGAGGCAGGGAGAAAGAATGGACACTCCTCTATCGCATCGCAAGCATGCTGAGACTGTGTTTGTGGGTGATTCATGGTCTCTCATGAGAGCATGACCACGTCGGCACGTTGTTCGTCTTGCCTTTTTCATAAGGGCTTGAGTGTTCAGCATGCCGTGTGCCATCTGACGGCCACGCTCACTGTCTCACATGCCTGCTGGTAGCTTACAGATGGGATTGCTGGTTCTTAAAAAAAAGGTGACCTAGTGTTTCATCTGGGGCTCTAGCAGAGGACAGATGTCAATCGCTGCATCGGATCGGCAGAGGGATGTTATGAGCTGGAAATGAAGATGATGCTGAGATTCACACTATAATGGTGTGTGCTCATGATGAATCAGATTCAGACTTGACTGCCATGCTTTCCAGGGTGGCTGAGGCATAGTGCAACGCATAAATCGCCTTGCCCGCCCCCTTACCTTTTCCCTTTTCCCCGGATGTGCATTGGAAAACTTTGGCAGTATGGGATTATTTGGTGCCAAAATATGGAACACCAAAAGGGCCATAATCTGTATAAAGTTTTCCCCTCTCTCACTACCCTCATCGGTGGGGTGGCAGTGTCACTGGCAGACCACCTCTGCCTTGCACTCTTAGTGCACAAGGGTAGTTCTGAGCAAATGTTGAGCTGTGCACAGTGACTGATTTATATTTAAAGTCACAGCACTGGCCCTCGGCCAGATGATGTCCACCCTGGTCCAGAAACACCCTTGGGCTAACCTTGCAGGGGTGTGAGATGTCGCCAAAGTACACATTTTCTATGCTCCCATCTTACAAGGTGACCCTTTTCGGCGACACTGTCAGTGACTGTGCCCAGCAGTCCTCCACAGTGCAAAGCAGATAGAACCCCTCAGTCTGCTCATCGTCATGGGCATCGGTCCCACGATGCCACCTGTCTCAGCTGCCAGTGACCCGGACTTGGTCGGAGCTGCTCTTCTCCCGGAGGAGGGCCGGTTGGAGAATCATTGGTAAATTCTGTTTCGCCACTGGTGTTACAGCCAGTGATACCCAAATTCTTAAGAGCAGTTCCAATACCTCTGGGTCCCGGGAGCACAGGAATCGCAGTGTGTGGCGCTACGAAGCCTTGTCGCTCTTTTTCCCCTCCCCACAAGAGGGCGAGAATGACAGTGTGTGACGCCAGGGAGCCTCACCACTTTTGTTCCCCTCTTCTCAGCGGTGCGAGGACAACAGTGCGTGGCGCTATGCCTCGCCGCTCTCGTTCCCTGCTGAAGAAGGAGGTGAGGAAGACAGTGTGTGATGCCACAAAGCCTTGCCGCTCTCAGCCTCTCCTTCAGTTGCCAGCGGACAGCACTGTATGGTTTGAAAACGCTACCACGCCTTCTCTCGTACCTTCTGTCCAACCATGGGGGCAGGTAGGTGCTGCTTTGTGCACTCAGACCCCACTTCAGGACATTATGCCTCTTGGGTCGGGTCCCTGCCCTCCACTTTGCTGCCCTACCGCGGGTACGTTTGTGGTGCGGGTGGGTTCTACTGAAATTATTTCAGAGGCTCCTGGGGCATATGACATCTGCAGCCGCGGTAACACCGCTCAGATTGCTTCATATGAGACCGCTTCAGCACTGGCTTCACGGCCGAGTCCAGAGATGTCCATGGCCGAGTGGGTTCCTGTTACCCCGTACTGTCACCAAACCTTCAGCCGTGGTCAGACCCTTCATTTCAACGGGCAGGTGTTCCCCTAGAACAAGTGTCCAGGCATGCTGTGGTCTCCACGCATGCCTCTGCCACCAGCTGGGGGGCCACGTACAACGGGCTTGCAGTTTCGGGTCTGTGGACAGGGCCTCAACTGCAATGGCACATCAATTGCCTCAAGTTGTTAGCAGTATGTCTTGCACTGGGCCGCCTCAAGGGCCGCTACGAGGCAAGCACGTTCTGGTCCATACGGACAGCACTGCGACTGTTGCGTATGTCAACAAACAGGGTGGTCTATGCTCCCGTCGCATGTTACAACTCGCCCGCCATCTCCTCCTCTGAAGTCAGAAGCATCTGAGGTCGCTTCGTGCCACTTACATTCCGGGCCTGCTCAATTGTGTAGCCGATGAGCTCACAACAGCCAGTGCTTCCAGGAGAGTGGAGACTCCATCCCCAGGTGTCCATCTTATCTGGAGACGCTTTGGGACCTCACAGGTAGATCTTTAAAGAACACTGCCAGTTGTTTAATTCCCTGACGAGGAAACCCTCGGCTCGGATGTGCTGGCACACAGCTGGCCCCAGGGTCTATGCAAATATGCATTTCCCCCAGTGAGCCTACTTGCACAGACACTGTGCAAAGTCAGGGAGGATGAGGAGTATCTTTATTAATACTATAATTTCAAAATGGATATGAATTAAACATTCATACATCAGATAGATAGATAGATAGATAGATAGATAGATAGATAGATAGATAGATAGATAGATAGATAGATAGATAGATAGATAGATAGATAGATAGATAGATAGATAGATAGATAGATAGATAGATAGATAGATAGATATTATTTAAAAATATGAATTATATATTGATAAAAACCTATTGTGTGAAAGAGAGAGAGAGAGAGAGAGAGAGAGAGAGAGAGAGAGAGAGAGAGAGAGAGAGAGAGAGAGAGAGAGAGAGATTTTATAGTGCATACTGTAATGCAGTCCTAACTGGTTTACTTGTGCCTTTATTTTTCCTGTCTCTTTTGGTACACGATGCAAATGTAAACGGGAAAAACAAACCCAACTCACAAATAGGCACCGGAGGCTGTCAGATCTACCCCACATCTCAAATAACAATGGTCACATTTTGTTAACATGAACTGAATTAGCATAATCTCAGTGTCATGTTTGGAGATCAGTATGCAGGAAACCAGAGGCACTGACAGTTCTGTCATGACATCCATATTAAAACTATGATATATTTCAAGAACTATGGGCTTCTAGCTTTCCCTTAGATAAACAGGATTGTAGCTTTCTTTCCCCATATATTGCAAATCATACCAGAACATCCTATAACTTTTGATGGACTACTTTGATAGGCTAGTGGTTTAGATGGATTGTGAATTTACTTTTGTCATCCTATTTTACAATCATTAGAATATGTGTAAATATTTGGTGCAATGTTTTCAATGGTTATAAACCTCAGAATTTCATAGTAAAACCACATTTGGTCAGACTGGTAGGTCGGCTTTGACTCCGGGACAGATGTAGCTGCAGGCTTTGGCTCCGTTGACGACATGCTCAGGGTCTGCGATGGGATCTGGCTCAATTTACACAGTGGGCTCACTTAATCCTATTTCTGTCTTTAGGGTCAATATGACCCCACATTGAAAATGAATGGGAAAAGCGAAAATAAATGTTTTTTTTATTTTTCATTTTTCCAAAAAAATGGGCAAATAAAAACAATAATTCCTGCATAAATCTAAAAACTTTGACATGTAAATGAAGGCCTGGTACTGGTACGAACTTGATCACACACATTGAATTGCGTCGGTTTTGCATTTAATTAATTATTTTTCTACAAATTCTATAATTTTCCTCTATCCCAATATACTGAACAATGCGACATACATTCAGATCACACGTTAGTGGTATAGTTATACTCACGGAACACGGAACACTATAGTTATTCACAATCACGAATGTTCATTATTTGCATGCGTTTTAAAGCCTTGGCGGTTAAACATTACACATTCGAGTGCTTAGGCACATTCGAGTGCTTAGGCACGGTTTTAACATGCGCTTTTCCAAGCGTGCACACACTAAGCGCCTGTCAAACACGTGATTACTGGACTAAGTAGTTGTCTTACTGCGCTAATACTGTCAAATACACACAAGGTCAACATAAACACAGTCGGTTATGTCTAAAGTGAAAGTAAAATTGGCGTGTCTGTATATTATATGTACGCAACAGTCTTAAATTGACAGCAGTGCAGCCTAGTGAACACGCTGTCCTTAAAGGGACAGATCACCTCTAAAATTATGTCATTATTTACTCACTCTAATATTGTTCCAAGCCTGTATTCATTTCTCGATGACAGAATTTTCATTTGAGTGAACTATCCCTTTAATGTTAATATAACAAAAGACAAAGAGAACATCACTCACTGCTCTTGATTGAAAAACTAATACAGTAGCTAAGAATCAATGTATATTTTATAGTGAAGTCTATTTATTGTTTTATTTTTACATTTATTCATTCAATTTCATACTTAAATGCTGCTGTACTGCTCTGAGCTGCCAGTGTAAATATAGAATAGCAAAAAACTGATGTGACAAGCCATCAGAACGAACTGAACCGAAAACCGTGGTTAAAAACCGAGGTATGTATTGAACCGTGGACTAACTGTATTGTTGCATCCCTAATATATATATATATTCACATAATATTCATCACAAAAGCCGTTATAAGAGCAGTTGGAATGGGTCTATATGGGGCCTCTGCTGGAGAGATATGGTAATTACACTTTCTTTCTAAAACTGTATTATCTGCAAAACAAAGTATAACCAGCAGATGGCATAATTCAGCCTCTAACACCTAGATCAATATCCAGAAACAACTCGTATTTAATTATAATCATCATTAAGGTTTTTTTTTTTTTTTTCATAAGAATGTATTATTTCATATGCATGCTAACGGTGTGGTTGCGGAATTTTGCAGTAAATAGGTAAATAAAAGTACTTCATATCCCTCAAAACACAGCATAAACCTATAGATGAGAAATAAACTAATGATATATAATTTGTATTATTAAAATGTATATTTCTTTGTACAATTGCTCAATAAATGTTTAGGGTCATATTAAACCCCAAAGACAAGGAACGTAAACAGGAAATGAGGAGCATATGAGGGTTAATGGCTGGATGGGCTGGACTGTGGGTGGGCAAAGCCCTCCTCTCTTTCGTCAATAGTGAAAGAGGCAAGAGGCACACACGACACCATCCACATCAATGGAATGGCTGTTGAGCATGTCTCCAGTTTCAAGTTCCTGGGGATCCACATCTCGGCAGACATGTCGTGGACAACCAACACCTCCAGCCTGGTCAAGAAGACTCACCAGCGCCTTTTCTTCCTGAGGACACTTGAGGAAGAATCAGCTCTCCTCGACTATCCTGGTGAACTTCTATCGCTACGCAATAGAAAGCATCCTGACCAACTGTGTCGCAGTATGGTATGGGAGCTGCTCTGTTGCGGAGCGCAAGGCACTGCAGCGGGTGGTGAAAACTGCCCAGCGCATCACAGGGACTCCACTACCTGCCATCGAGCACATCCAGAGGTAACGCTGTCTGCATCGAGCTCGCAACATCCTTAAGGACTCCTCTCACCCAGCCCACAGACTGTTTTCTCTCCTGCCCTCCGGCAGGCGTCTCAGGTGCCTCCGGACCAGGACCAGCAGACTAAAGAACAGTTTTTTCCCCAGAGCTGTCTCTTTATTGAACTCTAACCCTCGCTGATCCACTCCCCTCATATACTGCCAACTCTCCTACCTCACATCTGCCTTCACTTTTTATTTGCACTACTGGAAAAAACTGTTTACTTATGCATCTTGCACTACCATACCTTAATTGGATTATGCTCATTTGCACTGCCGACTGTTATTTACAGTACCACTGTTTACATTTGCATTTTGCACCGTACTTCTAACTGTAATATGCAATCACTTCCACTGCACTTTACACTTTTTTTCGGATAGCTTCTGTCCATACTTCATTACACTACCTTAATCCACTGCTATATTCCTCATCTTGCCTAACATATCATTGTATACCTCTATCTGTAAAATTCTGTTTATAGTAATTAGGGATGGCGAAAATTAAACATTTTCTTGACCGACCACCGAGCCTCATTAGCCGGTTGAAACCAGTTAAACCGATTAGTTAAAAAAATATGCTGCGCTATTTGAAATAACAGCCGCAACTTGCGAGCCGCGCCTGCAATTTCGCAACTCTGTCGCATCTCTCTGCCGCTCTGCCTCCCGCTCTCACACACACACACACACACGCACGCACACACACACACACTGTCCAGGCGCCGCCGCCTGCCTTCCACTCACGTCAATTTTTTAAAATCCCCTACAGCGCGAAACATGAGTCCCGCAAACGCGGCGCTGAGGAGCTTGTTTGTAATCGGAGGACAAATGGCTCCTTTTCGAAATGGTTTGGGCACAAGGTGATCGCGTTGAAAATAAAGGCTATTGTCTAGCGTTAGAAGCTCATTTGAAACATTGCCGCGACTCATTTAAGATAATGACAGCTCCGAAGAGACGCCGCTTTAGTTCGAGGTAGTGCTAACAATAATAAAGAAAGATGATGATCAACACCTTATGTGTTACCACTGAAATGTAGATGTAATATATTTAGATGATGTGCTACTACTGTATTTAAGCACTGTATCACACAAGTTGCAACTTACATCTGTGTCGTTCTTTTTGGTGAAATGGTCCCACACACTACTTTTCTTTGCACGCTTCATTCTGCCGTCTAACCTCGAGTGTTTTATTTAGCCTGTTTACTTTTTGCAAACCTTGTGAGCGCGCAAACCCAAACGCTGTGACTTCGCGCCAAATGTTTTTATTGGTTTATTAAGTACAAACAGGCGAGTTATGATAAATTGAGTGTGAGGGATTTGTTCACTTCACACAAAAAGATTTTGGAATGAGATGGCTAACTGTAGTAGCGTTTAGTCCACTGTCTATAATAGCCTAATTTAGAGATCACTTTTTTTTTTTTTTTTAACCGACAACCGACAACTTTGATCGGTTAACGTTGATACGGTCAACCATCGGTCAAACGGTCATCGGTTAACATCCCTAATAGTAATAGCCATCTGTATATTATATTATATTCATAGTACATATTCACCTGTAAATTCTGTTTATAGTAATAGCCATCTGTATATTTATTCATTGTACATATTCACCTGTAAATTCTGTTTATAGTAATAACCATATATATATATATATATATATATATATATATATATATATATATATATATATATATATATATATATATATATATATATATATATATATATATATATATATATATATATATATTATCAGTACATATCCATGTCCTGCACTTATGCAACCGTTGTATATCCTGTGCTTACTGCTATTGCGCTTCTGGTTAGACCTAAACTGCATTTTGTTTACTTGTACTTGTGTAATGACAATAAAGTTGAATCTAATCTAATCTAATCTAGTGAAGGTAGATCCACATTAGAGAATGACCCAGTCCACATATTCCATGAATGTCCCTTGAGGAGCTCAAAAAACATAGATGCTGTCATCATTATAATGAGCTAGATGAGCAAGGTCTAAAAATGTGTGTGTGTGCTCAGCAAGGGTCCAATCCCCCTGGTAGAGGCGAAGGAGTTGAAATGTCATGGCGTGGTTGCAGCAAAAATAAAAGAACATGATCTGATTGCAACAGTCTATATTCACAAACTCAAAAATAACAAAGATACAAAGAATTCTCACATATCAAAAAAACAAGAACAGAACAACCAGCTGAATGCAACGAAGGTTGAACAAAGTGTAAGGGATATTCGGATCAAATAACTCTTTGGGGGAATTGATTCACAATTAAAAGAACTGAATCACCTATATGAATAATTCAGAATTCCTTTTTAAAACCTCATTGACTATTCGTCCAGCGATACGTCGATATTAGAGTTATCAATTCTGGTCAGAATATTACTTCCTGGCCATCAGAAATAATATCATTAATTTTATCTCCAGGGGCCCCCTGGAGATAATAGATAATCAATAGATAATCCTACAAAAGACAAAAAAAAAAAAAAATCAGGCTAAAGAAACAGGTGTGGTGCATTAATAAAACAATGAATAACCATGGTAACAAAATAAATAGAACAGGAAACAGAATACAGTTCAAACAAAACTCAAACTCAGATCAAATGTACTACACTACTTTTTTGAATTATTATTATACATTATTGAGCATTATATATGCAAAATTATAAAGAGTGATTGCTTGGCAACCTAAAATACAACTTAAAAATGATTCATAATGTAATTCCATCACCAAAATTCCTCATCTTCTGACAGTAACAGTCAATGTTCCTTTTATTTATTTACCTTTCTGCCAATAAGCATTTTGTTGGCTGTCAGAATGCACTTAGCACTCTAAGTTAAATGGTCTGTACTTCCCACAGAGGTGTGTGGATGCTGGCTTTATTGTTGTTGATAAGTGCCTTTAAAGTCCCAGTCTGGGGCCTAAATGTCACCCATCATAGTTTGTCCATCACATGATTAGTGGACAGAAGCAAGACTTGTGCTTTTACAATACTGCCAATTAAGGGTGTGAGCATGAGATTGTAGATTAAATTTTACTATTAAATGTTATTTTTTATTATTAGTATTCATAATCAGTTTATATTATGCATTTGTATTATTATTCTTTATTAATACTCACTATCATTTGTTTTAATCATTATTATTTATTGTGCATTTGTATTAATATTATTTACTAATATTCATTATCATTTGTGTTGTATCATTCATAATTATTATTATTTGTATTGCATTATTATTTAGTCAGAGTAAGTCTGAGCACATGAAGTGTGAGAGACATGGAGAGACAGGAATAAGTAGCATAAGTTTTCAAATTATGTACATGTGACTGAAGTTTTCTGTAAGGAAGTATTGTTGTTGTTTTCCTACCAATGCATATGACATGTCACAAGTTCAATTTAAAGGTCCCGTTCTTCGTGTTTTTTGAAGCTTTGATTGTGTTTACAGTGTGCAATATAACATGTGTTCATGTTTCTTCTGTAAAAAAAAAAACAGTATTTTTAACAATTTACTTATCTGTATACCGCTGTTTTCACTGTCCTAAAAACGGGTTGATGAGATCCTTGTTCTATGAAGTCCCTCCTTCAGAAATACGTAACGAGTTCTGATTGTGCCAGCGGTTCCCGTGTTGGGATTTGACCGTACCTTAGCGAACGTGTCACGGTTCCTGTGTTGTGATTCGACAGCAGCTTAGCGCTCGTGGAAAGGTCACGCCTCTTAACGGGGTGATGTATGCGCTCAATGATCTCTACAGCGTCCCTGGGAAAGCCAAACAAAGGTGATTTGACTCCGGGATGAAAATAACAGTGTCTCGACGACATGGCGACAAACGCACTCAAACGCAACACTTCCTTTTCTCCACGCGACACGTCCTCTTCTCCACGTGGGTCAGCAACAAGACCACGCCCCCTTTTTGCGAGTATTCTTGTGGGCGGAGGTTAGTCTGTTCTACTGTTCTATCGACGTCATTTATGAAGGAAGTACCAGGATGTAGTCCAAGCCAGCCGTTCGCTGTAGGCTTTGAAAGGGAACTTCTGTTAAATAAAATATCTCGCTTGGCATTGAACTTTGAGCTTTATAATTTTACAGGTATTATTTATGCTCTAACAGCAACATTACACACTAACTAAAGTTTGAACAGTGGGATCACGAAGAACGGGACCTTTAAGACATATTTTGAACAATGAACAACAAGTTTCTCTATGCATATGTTCAAGGGTATATTGTGCCACGTGAAAGCACAAGGTATAGCGTAAACAACCTGTTTTTCTGGTTAACAATTAATTCACTGTTTAAGCAACCTATAAAATCCAACTGGGTGTCCAGGAAGACTGAGAGAGAAAGCTGGAATGAAGACCATCCCTCAGAATTTGTGACCACGCTCATTTGTGGCAAGCTTTGTGACATGGTGCATTATCCTGCTGGAAGTAGCTATCAGAGGATGGGTACATGGTGGTCATAAAGGGATGGAGATGGTCAGAAACAATGCTCAGGTAGGCCGTGGCATTTAAACGATGCCCAATTGGCACAAAGGGGCCTAAAGTGTGCCAAGAAAACATCCCCCACACCATTACACCACCACCACCAGCCTGCACAGTGGTAACAAGGCATGATGGATCCATTTTCTCAATCTGTTTACGCCAAATTCTGACTCTACCATCTGAATGTCTCAACAGAAATCGAGACTCATCAGACCAGGCAACATTTTTCCAGTCTTCAACTGTCCAATTTTGGTGAGCTCGTGCAAATTGTAGCCTCTTTTTCCTATTTGTAGTGGAGATGAGTGGTACCCGGTGGGGTCTTCTGCTGTTGTAGCCCATCTGCCTCAAGGTTGTGTGTGTTGTGGCTTCACAAATGCTTTGTTGCATACCTCGGTTCGGTTGTAACGAGTGGTTATTTCAGTCAAAGTTGCTCTTCTATCAGCTTGAATCAGTCGGCCCATTCTCCTCTGACCTCTAGCATCAACAAGGCTTTTTCGCCCATAGGACTGACGCATACTGGATGTTTTTCCCATTTCACACCATTCTTTGTAAACCCTAGAAATGGTTGTGCGTGAAAATCCCAGTAACTGAGCAGATTGTAAAATACTCAGACCGGCCGGTCTGGCACCAACAATTATGCCACCTTCAAAATTGCTTAAATCACCTTTCTTTCCCATTCTGACATTCAGTTTGGAGTTCAGGAGATTGTCTTGACCAGGACCACACCCCTAAATGCATTGAAGCAACTGCCATGTGATTGGTTGATTAGATAATTGTATTAATGAGAAATTGAACAGGTGTTCCTAATAATCCTTTAGGTGAGTGTATATAGCACATTTCAAACACAATGGTAATTCCAAATGATTTACGTGAAAAGGAAAGAATAATAAAAAGAGGGTGCATAAAAGATTTACATAAAATGCTTTAAAAATTAGAAATAAAGGCCACACGAATTGAAAGGCCACAAGACCGAAAGTGCATATGAAGTGTGCCATTTAGGACAGGGCTGTATTAATTATCATCAGAATTATAAATAAGAAACACAATAATATGATTGTCACAAGTGCACCAGTCCTCCTTTACTGCAACATTCCCTCACTCACACCCTGGACTAAACTTTCCAGAATCCCTCCTGGTTCTCACCTGCCCTCATTCAGCCATCACCCACACCTTCCACTGATCATCACCTCATCAGGACGCACATGTGAGCACACACATCTCACTCCATCATTATCTAGTCTACAACAAGGAATATAGACTACTTACTTGAACGCTTACTTCTAGTGATTCTCAGACAAATTCCTACCTGCTACTTAAGTCTCCATTTTTCCAGGGATCCTTCTTCCTCATCTCCTTGAATCTTCTACAGAAGTGTGTGCTGTATGAGGCGTTTTTGTGCGCACAATTGCTTTTTTTACGTCAGCATGAGTCTGAAAATCACATTTCATTGGTTCAGACATCGGTGCCATCGAGAATTCGCTATGAATATTTTAAAAGTTGGAATGCTGCGTTGAGGAGCGAGCAGAGAAAAACACATTTTTCATGGACAAAGGAAAGGTACTCCTCTCAGAAAATGTTTAATTGCTATTTGGGGCATTAGGATCTAACAAATTTTTGTGACAACCTCAAATTCGACCAAAATTGACATGTTCCACTTATTTTGCCTGTAGCTCGTAATTATCCTGTGTGCAATCAAATAAAGATGTTACAAATATGCCTGGAAGAAGATGTGTTTAAATTGTCCAAATGAACAGTGAGGAGGAGAGTTTGAGGTGCCAAAGACTCTCCATGGATCACAGCCGGAGAATTGCAGAGATTAGTTGAGTCTTGGGGTCAGAACGCCAAAAAAAATATCAAACAGCACCTACATCATCACAAGTTGTTTTGAAGGATTTCAAGAAAAATCCTCCTTGTACATCCAAAAACAAACTACAGCATATTCAGTTGTCAGACATGGCATATTCTGGAACTTCAAAAGGGACCTGGTTCAATGGTCTGATTAAACTATTAAAAGAAGAGCTTTTTGGCAGGAAACCCACCAGATGGGTTTGGTGCAAACAAGGAATGTCACGGTTAAATATACTGCTGGATCTTTAATGTTGTGGGACGTTTTTTTTTTTTTTTTTGGAGGTCCTGGATATCTTCATTCAGATACATGGTACTGTGGATTCTAGCAAATCCCAGCAGATAAAATAAATAAAATAATCTGACCACTTCTGCTAGAAATCCTAGAATGGGTCATGATTGGATCTTCAGCTGGGAATCTGAAGGATCTGGAGAGATTCTGTATGAAGAAATGCTTTCTGACCTCTTCTCAGGTGTTCTTCAAACTCATCAGGCATTATAGAAGGACGTTGCAGTAATTGGGTGCCAATAATTGTAGCCAACGTGAACTAGATAATAACAAATAAAAAATACATATTAATAATAATAATTTTAAAAGCTTTAATAACATGACAAAATTATTAAAGCTCAACATGAGATATGTTTATTTTTACCTCTCAGGCAGGAGATTTTGAAGTTATCCTCCCATGTACTGCCCTTTCCCATTTCCCTTTTTATCTTCTCTGTAACATTGATTGTCTTCATGCCACTTTATTATTGATTTTTCAATACCATATTGCAGGGGCTGATATGGCACTTTTCCAAGTGCTTCCTGCCAAGGGATGGGGGAATTTAATGCTCTTGTCTTGTGGCTTGTAAATGATTTAATATGTTTTCAGTAATGCTGGCCAATAAACCTCGATGATCGCACAGTTGACGTCAGAAAAGGGTAGCCCTTTACCCCTCTTACAACAAATAACCCTGCAAGGAAGATGACTTTAAGTTCTGTGCTCAGCACTGTAATGGTATTGATGCCATGTGATACTGAAGCAAAATTACATTCTTCTAATGAATTCTAAAAACTCAGCAACCTGCATGTTCTAGAATTTTAAGTTTTAATTCATGTTGCTGAGTGAGTAATTGCACATATGCAGTTATTCTAAAACTTCCCGCAAGTAGCTTCCAATTAGAGCTAGAGTTTAGTTTGAGCTCCTCATCAAAGGTTTCATTAAGGATTAAAATGAGCTGATTGTTGAAGCTGTTTCCTAAGAGATACATGCTCAACCCCTCATACAATTAAAATTATATATAGTATATTCATTCACACTTGAGAACAGGGACATGTGTGAAGACATCATATGCACAGTGCAGGGCTCCTAATGCAGTATGATTCAGTGACTCTCATTAAAGCAATAGTTCACCCAAAAGTGAAAATGATGTCATTATTTTCTCACCTTCATGCCATTACACATTTGCCAAGCTCCATAAAAACACCAAAATAAGCTTGTTCTATATTTCATATAAATGTAGAATTATATATAATATAAACACACATTTTAGGTTGATTATATCAATAACATAACATGAAGATTATCTGTGAATAACTCTGAAATATCTTTTTGACTGTTCCTCATACAAGCTATTGTGTCACGTTCAAAGACTTGGAATATGCTGCTAACTATAACTATTACGTTTTAATAATTGTTTGGTAACACTTTAGCTTAGGGTCCAATTCTCACTATTAACTAGTTGCTTATTAGCATGCATATTACTAGGATATTGGCTGTTTATTACTTATAGAGCGCATATTAAAGCCTTATTCCGCATGAACATATTCTACATCCCTTAAAGGATTAGTTCACCCAAAAATGAAAATAATGTCATTTATTACTCACCCTCATGCCTTTCCACACCCGTAAGACCTTCGTTCATCTTCGCAAATTAAGATAATTTTGTTGAAATCCGATGGCTCAGTGAGGCCTGCATAGCCAGCAATGACATTTTCCGATGATCCGATGACTCAAGATCCATTAATGTACTAAAAACATATTAATATTATAAAACGACGAGAATATTTTTGGTGCGGCAAAAAAAACGAAATAATGATTTCCAAACACTGCTTCATGAAGTTTCGAACCGTTATGAATCAGTGTATCAAATCAGCGGATCGGAGAGCCAAAGTCACGTGATTTCAACAGTTTGGCGGTTTGACACGCGATCCGAACCACTGATTCGATACACTGATTCATAACGGTTCGAAACTTGTACATTAATGGATCTTGAGAGAGGAAATGTCATTGCTGGCTATGCAGGCCTCACTGAGCCATCAGATTTCAACATAAATATCTTAATTTGCGTTCCGAAGATAAACGGGTCTTACGGGTGTGGAACGGCATGAGGGTGAATAATAAATTACATTATTTTCATTTTTGGGTGAACTAACCCTTTAATGCTACCGAATACCTAAACTTAACAACTACCTTACTAACTATTAATAAGCTGTAATTAGGAGTTTATTGAGGCAAAAGTCGTAGTTAATAGTTAGTAAATAGTGAGAATTGGACAATAAAAAAAGTGTGACCAATCATTCTGTATGAGAATAGTGAAGTCCATGCCACATCTATACGACTAATGACACAGGGAAACAATATAGTTGGAATTACTTTCTGAACATTTTTTTTCCAGCTAATGAACAATAATTACAATAATTATTGACAGTCAATCAGAACTGAATTCTTTTTAAAAGAGCTTGAGCATTTAGAAGTAGGCAACATAATTGCAGCATTCACTTATAATCAACAGAAAGTTATCATCTGTTGGTGTGGACACTAGTATAGTTATTATAACTCCCCTTTCATAGGTGGACTCAATGCTGCATCAGCTGCTGATACTATGGGAACACCATTCAGGTGTGCCAAATGTCTGAAGGCCACATATAATTACAGTGTCACCTGTGCCTCAAAAGGATGCCCGCACCACCATTCCTCAGATTTCTCTTTTTCACTGACTGATCCCTTAAGGGATTTGAGAAAAATGATCTACTGCCCGTGGTCAATTTTGTTATTCTAGGCATTATCAGTCTTTCAGAATTTTGCTGGAAATGTGGCAGATTGCTATCAAAAAAGTTTTCTAACTGACAACGAACACTTGACAGATCTGCCTATCAAGAGTTAGACAGTATTCTATTATTTTAGTCCAATTCCAATTTTGTTCTGAATTTAGTAGTAGAAAGTTACTAGTCATCCAATTTGATATATCTTGCATTCCATCAGTTTTGTGAATTGGTATGTTTCGTCGAGCCACAAGGGAATATAGAGCTGAACATTATCAGCATAACAGTGATAATTCATGGACATGTTTATTATGCACAGGGTGAAAAGCAACGGCCCTAGTACTAAGTCTTGTGGTACTCCATACTGAACTTGTGATCAATATGACACCTTTTCATTTACTGATACAAACTGATAAAGGTGAGATAAATAAATAACAGTCAGATATTCTGCCTAACTAAACTACTTTGTACTGCTGCATCTTCATTCAGAATAATCTGTGAAGTGAATAACTTTGAGGTCTATCTTTGTTTTGTCATGACTGTGTGGGGTTCATGCAGAAATAGATAATTCAGGAAAGTTCAGGTAAGGCCTATTCGCAATGCAGCACAAAAAAGCAAGGTCTAGGCAGAAAAGGTTTGCCGAGATGGAGGAACTACACAGAGCCCTGATCTTAAAGCTGTAGTCTACGATGTTGAAAATCAGTCGAGAAAGCCTGAATTTTTAAACTCATCCCGCCCCTCCACGCACACACCCCTCCCCTCTGTGCTACCTGATCCCTCCCACCGGGAAACGACCTGAACAACGTCACTCAGTCAAACAGGAGTAAACATCGGAACAGAGGTGTACCATGTGTACCACATAAAGCCCTGAAGTAATGAACACTTACAATTATGACTGTTTGACCTCATTTACTTTCACAACATTGCTTCAATCTAATGACCTCGCTAATGACACATCATATGTAAAGTTGACTTTCGACACTTGAACTTAGTTGCTTCATCAACAATTCAATGTCACCATTGTCGTAACAAAATAGCTCAGAGGCACACGTTTGAGTTCACGCCCACGCAAGATTAGCAACACATGCAATGTTCTATCGGCTCGAACAGAAAACCGCTAACGTTAGGCCTATTGAAATAGTCAAGCACTTCAAGAAATATAATTACTTTGACCCGTGATAGGCGATGCTAAACGGCTAACATTCCAATGCCGACCGGCAGCATGATCATGTTGTCAGACTGATAAAAAGCTATTTATGGAATACACCACACCATAAAAGTATAAATAAATGCTTACCTGCTCAACAAAAAGTCAGCTATGTCAGCGTCGGTTTTAAGTCCAAGGTTTCTCTGAAGCTTCCTCCAACGGGCAATGGTGGACCCTATATTGATTCGGCTTTGAGTCCGGCGGCGTTCTTCACATTTTTTTTAAATCTCTGCTCTTTCCTCAATTGACTTTCTCTTTCTTCCAACCTTGACTGTTGGGGCGAGCAGGGGCCGCTTGCTGTTGTCTGTTTGTTGTTCTCCATTGCTGAGTTGATGCTGCCTACTTGCCCACGAAATTTCATGTCGCAGTGTGGGGTGCGATGGTTGGAGACGCGAGTGGAGCAGGGGATTGGATGAGAGCAGTTAACCAATGTAAGCTGTCCGGCCGGACAGCTTACATTGGTCAATTTCTCTGCGGGTGTACACCCAATAGAGTGAATGGATTTTTTTCATTCTTTTTTCTCTTCATATTGTTAGGATTGTACTGTAGAACCATAACCAGCATCTAAACGAGGTTATTAATAATTAACAATCTTTGAAATCGTAGACCATAGCTTTAAAGCTATTATACACCTTAGACTGTGAGCTGGGTCACATCGTCCAACATCAGTAGCTACCACCAGAATGTTCCTGAGGCTGAATGAAAGTGAATCCCCATCATGAAGTAATTCATGATTTAAGGGATTGAAACCATTCTTATATTAATTGTTACATTTAATTATTTGTGCCAATGTACGCAGGAATGTTTTTTTTTTTACAAATATTTACTCAGAAAGTATGCTTGTATTGCATGATTGCACCCCTGATCAGGTAACTTGTTACTTGTGCATGCCTTTGTGTATAATTACTACATCAGTATACAATGTAGTATAACACAAACGCAAATGAACATAATGTAGTATAAAAAACAAGTTTCTGCGTGTAATATTTTATTCAAATGTAGTAACCCCTAAAACAACCTTCCTTTTCTGCTAACATCACAGATCTATCTTATTTTTCAACCCTTGCAAACCAAGAAGCTGGCTCTATTCTGGTATGCAACAGTTTTATTATCAAGCTATACCTGCAAACAACCTAAAACTGTGCAATTGTACTTTGGAAAAAGCTGTTTTAAAGCAAATAGTGATCACACAAAATATTGCTTTGATTGAACAAATGGAAGTTCATTGATATACCATTCATGACATTCTGTAATTCTCACATTTAAAACTGTCACATGTCTGTCCTGTCTCGTTGGTCACATGTGGGGTTTTGTTGTTTTGAACATGTGCCCTTGTCCTTGTCTGACTCCACCCCTCTTGTTATCCAATCATTGATTATTTGCCCCACCTGTTGTTCCTCATCACCTGCCTTGTTTGTCCCTTATTTAAACTCTTTGTATTCTCTGTCCTGTGCTGTTATGTTGTTCAATGTTACGTCTCCTGTTCCCTGTGTTCCTGGTATTTATGTTGCAAGTTGGTTTTCTGCTATGTTATGTTTGATTATTTCCCCCCTTGTGGGTTTTTGTTTTGTGTTTATGTTTATTTTGTAATAAATACCCTTTGTTCCTGCACTTGAGTCCTTGCACCAGTTTTTCCTGTTTTGGTCGTGACAAAAACATTCTTACCTTACAGCTTTTTTTTTTCTTTTTACAAGTTCCCAAACTTTTCACAGTACTGTAGTTTGCTTGTAGAACATTGGAAACATTTTCAAGCAGTTGTCACAGGTCTTAGATGGATTTGGTTATCTCAATAGCTATTGTCTTTTCATGTAATTCCAGACTAGCTTAATTATGGTGATATCAAAGCTCCAGTGTGGACCATACCATATGTTGTATAGAACTCCATTTATGTATTTATTTATTTCCACCCTCTTCATATGCAATCCTTTAGGTGCCCAGTTGCTTAATGTGATATCTCAGGGTACTTAGAGATATTACCATTTTGATCTGAAAATGTAATATCTCCATTTAAAAGTACCTCCAAAATCCACATTGTCTGCAATCTTGCTGGGATCCTTTTGTGGTTGTGCCCACTGACGACTCCTAAAAGAGGATTTCTAATCCATTACATATGAGTGAACATAAGACTTTCTTTCTCTGCTGAGCAGAGAGAAGTCATGTGTTCCCTAAATTAAATCAAATGGATTTTTAAATGACTCCGGCCAGGACTGCAGAAGTTCTCAAAAGAGGTTAGCAGTTCAAAGTGCATTGCAGTGCTCAGTGTTGTGAAGGTAAGAGACATTTCAGGGCCAGATTCCACACTAAGCTTTAGTTAATGGCTTTTTCTTTAATCTTTCTTTATCCTAAATGATTGCTTACAGTGCAGTGTAAGAAAAGTGCTTGTATGCATTGGCCAATCGCAGTGTTGCTGCACAAACTGCATAGTTGGTAAACAGGAGAGCCAAATCTGGTTATCTGGATTCATCAAATCTGGATTTAGTATATGTTAACATGTGGACAAAAAATAACGAAAGAAACTGCTGTAACGTTTACAAGATTTCCTTGGTAACCTTGGTTTATACATTAACTCGTATTTAGTGTAGTACACTTACACATGAGTTCATCTAACTAAAAAATAACTCTATAGATGATTTTAAATTACTTTAGATTTGCTCTTGATTTAGAACAAATCAATTTATCTTAACGTGATTTCCCTATCTGTTAGTTGTTTTGACGTGAATGACACTAGGGGTTGCTCTTGGGAGCTCTAATCACCTCTGACATAGTCAGAAAAGGCCAGTAAAAATTTGTGAGTGGAATTTGCATGTCTGGACATACGGGTATAAAAGTAAGATGGCATGCTCCACTCATTTAGCTTTGTTCTTCTGAGCCAAAGCACCACGTCTCTTATGGTAAAAAGAGAAGGGATTTTATATTCACCTCCCTACACTGCTGGATCCATGAGCACATTTCAGCGTTCTCTGTATGCACAGATAAGTGCAGGGAGTTCCCCTGTGTGCATCAGTGGCGATCTAAAAGCAAATTCCTCTAAAAGAGCTACATGGCGGATCGAGTCTTTTTAAAGATGCCTTTCCGTCCATGTCTTTCCGGGTGCGGGCAATTTCTCTCTCCATTGGATGGCCATGATCACTGTTTTGAAGGCCTTTATTAACCCCCCCAGAGCCGCGTGGAGCACATTATTTGACGGACAGATGCATTTTTTTATGGACTTAAAGGGTTAGTTCACCCAAAAATGAAAATTCTGTCAGTAATTACTCACCCTCATGTTGTTCCAACCATGTAAGACCTTCGTTCATCTTCGGAACATAATTTAGTATATTTTTGATGAAATCTGAGAGCTGTCTCACTCCTCCATAGGCTTTCAGAGGGACTGAAACTTGATGGCCCAGAATAGTAAGTAAAAACGTCATTTAAGGAGTCCAAATGACTACAGTGGCTCTGTATTAAGTCTATCATGCGACGAAAATACTTTTTGAGCGGAAAAACAACAAAAATAACGACTTTATCACACTATTATTGTTGTTCAATTTGAGCCTCTGACGAGAGTTCGCGGGAGCGCCACGACGCATGCGCGAGAACTGAGATTACGGCGTTCTTCTTCTTCTTCTTGTTACTGGCTGCTCACTCTTACATCACATACATACATACATACATACATACATACATACATACATACATACATACATACATACATACATACATACATATATATATATATATATATATATATATAATTAGCCACATGCAAATAAAATCAAATAATTAAAATCATGTATCGTTACTTTAACAACCACTACATGCCGATTCCACTTATTACCTTGTTGTGTAGAAACAAGTTGGGCACAGCTGTTGATTTCAGTAATCGTCTTGTGTTTTGTTGAACTGGTTTGAAGTCGTCTGTTGAAAAATGTTCACTGCACAACCTCATGTTCTTAACGACTTTAAGCGGTAAATTAACATCCCGCTGCACTGCCAGCAGCCATAGCTTCATTCGCTCACGATCATTTATTGGGAAAGTGTGTAAGGTAAGCCGTTCATTTGGCAGAATTGGTAAGGCACTCTTACGTTTTCTTTTCTTTTTCTCACGATTCTTACATCCAGGAAATGCACACTTTTTAACCATTGTAAAAATCTAAATCGAGACCTAAATCACAATCAGTGTCGAATTCAATAGCTTGCATACAGCGCGCGTCTTCCTCTGCTTGTAAACAGACCTTGTTGCGCTTCCGGCAATGTCGAGACATCATCTCGTACAGTAGATGGCGGTACTACTCCGAAAGAGTGAGCAGCCAGTAACAAGTAGTAGTAGAAGAAGAACGCCGTAATCTCAGTTCTCGCGCATGCGTCGTGGCACTCCCGCGAACTCTCGTCAGAGGCTCAAATTGAACAACAATAATAGTGTGATAAAGTCGTTATTTTTGTTGTTTTTCCGCTCAAAAAGTATTTTCGTCGCATGATAGACTGAGTACAGAGCTAGAATTATAGAATACAGAGCCACTGTAGTCATTTGGACTCCTTAAATGACGTTTTTACTTACTATTCTGGGCCATCAAGTTTCAGTCCCTCTGAAAGCCTATGGAGGAGTGAGACAGCTCTCAGATTTCATCAAAAATATACTAAATTATGTTCCGAAGATGAACGAAGGTCTTACATGGTTGGAACAACATGAGGGTGAGTAATTACTGACAGAATTTTCATTTTTGGGTGAACTAACCCTTTAAAAAACAGAGCAACAATTACTGCCATTATAATGCTTGGATTAGCCTGGACTTTTTTAATATAACTCAGATTTTATTCGTCTGAACGAAGAATGTCATATACAACTAGGATGACTTGAGGGTGAGTAAATCATGGGCTAATTTTCATTTTTGGGTGAACTATCCCTTTAAGTGGAGACAGCATTTGTCGATGGTTCATGCACTCACTGCGAGAGCATGGCCATGGGAACGTTGCAGTAGCGACTCTTGTACTTTTTCAAAAGGTCAAGAGTCACCTCTTCCCATTCTGGTCCTTTTACCTCCGGGTACGAGACCTCGGCGGCGGGCACTAAGGGTGATTTCGGGGTTAGGGAGAGATTCCACTGGTTGAATCCCCGTGGGACTCTTTTTCCTCAGCATGCTCGTGTCTCTCGGTTTCTGAAGTTTCTGGATGAATTAGGCAGTTCACGCAAGGGTTAACTTAACCCTCTGAGGTCCGAGGGGGTTCCCTTTCAAGGGATTCACGCTTACCCTGATGGAACGCCTCAGCTCTCGAAGGGGCTGACTGCATGCATTATGAGCAGCTACCATTAAGAACGCTCCACTCTTTGAGGAGGCCGCCCAGGCTCGCATTCCTCGCGGCTCTGGTCCCGCTGCTACCGAGGCAGAGCAGTGACTCAGGTCATGGGGTTCGCAAATGAATCTGGCAGAGGGGTTAGAGATGGGCTCTACCTTTTCTTAGCCCTCACCTGCCGGATCTAATGCCTTATCTCTTACGTTTCCTGACATCCAGATCACAACCTCCTCATTTGGGCCTGCTGATTTTTCCCAATCTCCACACCGATTTGTCGAGATTGTGGAAGAAACCAGTTTCATATTTTGTCTTCAGCTCCCAAACTTAGAATTATTCTTCCATCATGGGGCTGAAGGAACATTGATATGGGGGGATGCCTAAGGTGGAAGAAATGCTAGTTAGCTATCTCTCCCCTGAGCCATTTGTTACCCAACGAGCAGGTCAGAACAACTTCAGGATGGTGAGTAGAGTGTATTTGGCAGAAGGTAAGGCCATGGCATGTTTGCGCACTGTCTATTCTGCAGACATACCAGGCTGACCTGCTCAGAGACCTGGATGAGAGTGAAAGTGTGAGCCCGGGCGCAATAAGAGAGCTGTGCTTGGCCACAGATTCTAGGCCACCAAAGGTGCCACCAAGGCAGCTCTGGTAGCCATAGAGAGGCAATTATGGTTAAACTTGTTAGGCATGAAAGACAAAGATAAGAACTTCCTCATGAACGCCCCGCTTTCCCCTCCTGGCCTCTTTGGCGACACTGTCACATCAGTTGTCGAGAGGACAATATATATATATTCCTTTTGGCTTTGTGTTGCATAATTAATAACCTGTTTTTTCTCTTTGGCTTAACAGCAAATAATGTTTGTTAAGAGATGAATTAATAATGTGTTGCATTTCATACCTCATTAAACTGACAATGTTCATAATGTAAGATTTTAAAAATTATTTTTTTTAAATAAGAGTCTCAATTTAACAATAACAATCTCAATTTTTTCAACTGACAACACTCGCGTGAGTGTTGTCAGTTGAAAAAATTGAGATTGTTATTTTGATATAAAGATTGCAAGGGTTAAGATTATTTGGTAATCCCAACAGTGACCAATAAAATGTACTTTACTGTGCTCTTAACTGGAGTACATTTTCCAGTAACACTTTATTTTAGGGTTTAATTCTCGCTATTAACTAGTTGCTTATTATCATGCATATTACTAAGATATGGAATGTTTATTAGTACTCATAAAACATATATTAATGTCTTATTCTGCATGACCTTATTCTACATCCCTTAATTGTACCCAATGCCTAAGTTTAAACGCTACAAAAACCATCCTACTAACTATTAATAAGCAGTAAATTAGAAGAAGTTTATTGAGGCAAAAGTTGTAGTTAATAGTGAATATGTGTCCCCCATACTAAAGTGTTACCCATTTCCCATACAATAACAGAAATAGCTGCTTAACCAATGTAGTATGATGTATCATTAGTGAAATTAACTTGCTAAGGATGAACTTTTGTAACATGTTTGCACATTCATTGCTTGCGCCACATGGATTTAACAATATAGGACTTTTGTTAATGAAGTCACATGCAGATGGACATACACAGATGGTGGAGATAACTTCTGCTAATTAATCTATTTGAGAATGCAATTAATGTCTTTTTAATATATTAAATTGGTGTTTAAGACAGCTGGAGCAATACTGTATGTGAAGCTCAAAGTGTGAAACAAAGTGTCATGTCTTTGCATGATAAAGAATGATGGCTTTTAACCCCAGCAGTAAAATCTTCCCCTTGACAGTCTTCAGTGATGCCCTTCCCATGAACTCCTGATATGGTTTGAGTGGGAGAGAGCCATACACACACTGCTGGCCTGTGTGCCATGAGCGATTGATGAAATATTTATACAGCTTTTATGAGACTCTGATGTGATCACTCCATCAGCAGAAAGAATAGAAAGCTTCATACATTACTTCCTGTCAAGACAAACAAAGGGAGAGAAAGAGAAAGAGAGAAAGAACGAAACACTCTTTTTTTTTTACAGTGATTTTACCATGGCTAAAGGGAGTTCTTAAGCATTTAAGTATGTAATATATATTGATTTACTTTTTTTGTGTTTTATCACACAGGGTGACGACATCTTGACCGTCATAAAGATGAAGGCCCAATGGCCAGCCTGGCAGCCCCTCAATGTGTGAGTAACTGTCATCTAATCAGTTTGTGTGTGTATGTGTGTGTGCTGGTGTTATATCTTTCCTCTATAATTTTTCATTAAAATACAAATTAAAGTGTTAAAGGTGAAATATTCCAGGGGCTATTAAAGGCCTTCTGAAGCGGATCGATGGGGTTTTGTAAGAAAAATATCCATATTTAAAACTTAAGTAAATATCACCTTCCGTATTTAACTTACGCAGAAAGTGTAACACCTTTCACGTTTTTTTCTTAAGTTGAATACGGAAGGTGGTCTGGCGCTGTAAGGCAAAATGGTTTGAAAATTAACTGTGGAGAGCCTGAAGTGTCTTCAACCTCTAAATGATAAATTGGTACTGGTATTGTGCCTATGTGTGAAGCACACATAAGGACCCTAAATTGACTGAGTAGCAGGGAAAGTTCATTCTACAGGTAGAACTCTGCAACTCTGCACCACTCACTGTGAATACAAAGTTTCGGACATGTGATACACAGTCTGCTGTTGTCCGAGGTGCATGTTGCACCAGAATTAACATAACAGACTTCTGAGGGCAACAAGGAGAAAGGCAAACTTTTCCTGACTAAAAGGTCATGGACAGCTTTACTAAGCCGAAGGCCAGAAAAACTTGATCGCTAACCAAAGGTCAGTGTGCCTTTGTGAGCACCAGTGTGCTGTTGCACGCACAGAAAAGGTACAAAAGCTGTCACTGAGGTGGTACCCTTTCTAAAGGTACTAATATGTTCCATTTAGGTACTAGTTGTAATGTCTAGTGTTTTGGTTTTGTTTAATCTTCTTCTTCTTCTGGTGTTTAATGGCGAATTGGCAAGCCAACGTAAATTATGCATTACCGCCACCTTCTGATCTGGAGTGTGGGATGTACATAGCTTTGGAAGAAATGACAAGAATAAAAAAAAAAAAAAGTGTGTCTTGTTAGTCATTAGTCTTTGTGTATTTAAGCCCTCATGTTTGCCTTGTTCCCTTGTCGAGTATTGATGTTGTAACCCCCGCTGTGTTGGTGAGTTTTATGTTTAGCCACGCCAAGTCTTTGTTTCTAGTATTGCCAAGCCAAGTCTTTGTTTTGTTTTTGATATTTTTATTAAACTGCACTTGGGTACAGCAAACTTTTCTTCAGTGGACTAATCATTACAGAATACTCGACCGCATTATGACCCATCAGTTTGCCATCTCCTGCGCCTCCACCAGGGCCAGCATCCCATTGAGGATTATGTTGTGGACTTTTGTGAACTGTGTGATTTAGTTGGTTTTAACGACGTGGCACTAAAATACATTTTTAGAAATGGGTTAAACGAGCCCTTGCGCTCTGGACTACCAGGGGGAAAAATTCACTATATATCGACCATGCCCTTCTGCTGAGTGGCTCTGCATTTACTGTGGGAATGGCGGAGGAGGAGTCACGCCATTCCACAGTACCCACCACACCACAGTGCCTCCATGCCACCACTGTCATGTCTGGATTAGTTCACGTCATGCCTGCCACACCTCATTTCATTCACGTCATGCCTGCCACGCCTGATCTCATTCATGTCATGCCTGCCCTGCCACAGCCTGTCCAGAGTCCAGTGACAGTTCCAGCCACTGACCAGCGTCCAGAGACGGTTCCAGACCCGGACCAGCACCTAGAAACAGCTCAAGATCATGACCCCATAGCTCCGCCCAAGAAAAAAAATGATGAGGCCACGAAGGCCGCGCCTCTGTGGACCCCTGAACTGCCTGTACCGCCATGGCCCCCTGTAATGTCTAGTGTTTTGTTTCATGTTCATGTTCACTGTCTTGTTTCCTGGTTTGTCATGTGATTCCATTGTACCCTCATGTGATCATGTCATGTGCTTACCTAGTCTAATGTGTTATGTTCTCATTGGTTGTTTTAGTCATGTGTTCTTAGTTCAGTTCTGTCATTGGTTCATTGTCTTTATTGTTCACAGGTGTGTCTTGTTAGTCATTAGTCTTTGTGTATTTAAGCCCTCATGTTTGCCTTGTTCCCTTGTCGAGTATTGCTGTTGTAACCTGCTGTCTTGGTGAGTTTTATGTTTAGCCACGCCACGCCAAGTCAAGTATTTGTTTTTAGCATTGCCAAGTCTTTTTTTTAATGTTTTTGATATTTTGATTAAACTACAGCAAACTTTCTGTAAAAAAAGGGACACATGTTTATTTTGGAAAGATGCTGCCACAGTGACAGCTATTTATATTTCATAAATACATTCCATATTAAATATGAAAATATTAATTGTAAAAAGTCATAGTGGCAGTTAGAAGCAAGGTAGAATTTTTCTGCCTCAAATGTTTTTTCAGAACTGAGAATCAGTGATCAAACTGAGCATGCCCAAACGCCATTATAAGTACTCACTATTTATAAAAAGTTGCTTGCGCTAAATTAGTTGACTTTACCCTTTTTTTTTTTTTTACTTTTTATATGTTAGATAGTAAGTATATCATACATTAGAATATTTTTATTGTATGACAAAGAATAATAAGACATGCTGTATGTCCAGAATCTTGGAATTTGAATCTGTTCAAATGAGAAACGTGTTGATTGATTAGAACTGGGTCATATAACTCCCCCTCTCTCATCTGATCACATTACTGCACAGATATTGGAAAAGGTGTGAGCGAGAGCAAAAAATAAAAAAGTGAGATGCTTAGAAATTTCTTCTTTTATTTCTGAGTAGGTAATAAGAACTTTAAACACCTTTAATATGTTTATAATATTTTTTGTCAGTGGAAATATTCACATTTGTACCTAAACTAAAAAAAAGATTATTGTTTTTATGTATAATTTATTATAAATGTATACATTAGAAGCCATTAATTTACCCCCATGTTGTTCCAAATCCATATCTCTCTTCCGTTCAACATAAGAGGAAAATAGAATGAACTTTGAAGTAGAGGTCTGCATTCAGCTCTGTTTTCTTGCTGCGCGGGAGTACATTTCCAAATCAAAGACAGTTGCGGTCGGTAACTCTGGGCGGTCTGACAATAGCCCGGCCACTCCTGACATCCTTTGACAACAGCATATCCGCACTTGAATTTGAAGTGGACACAACTTTCTGCAATGGTGGCGTACACACAGTTCTCAGTTCCCTGCCCTGAACCTGGAAATATATGTTCTTTGCATCCCATCCACGAGAGCACCATCAGAGAAAACATTCAGCCTTTGTGGTCAGATTTTGGAGGAGAGATGTTCGGTAGGCTAATGAAACTGTCGTTAGTCAGTGACATTCTCTTCTTGCATGAATGTTAAAAAAAAATTCATTTTGCAGTAGCTATAGCTAGTAAGCCAGCAGTTTTTGTTTATTTGTATTTTTGGCTTACCATTTTGAGTGACAGATGTCGTATTTGATTTAGCCTATTTTTCTCTATGACAATTTTTTACAGTGTTGACAGTATCATGATACTGATAACAAAAACAATTATTGTATAGCCAACATTTTATATTTGTTATCCCAGTCACTCTCTTTCTTTAGGAGGTTTAAACGAGGTCTAAATTTAGCGGGATCGGTTGGGTCGGGAAGAAAATCATTCTAAATGGTAAGCAAATTTTAAATGGGAGCAATTGGGTGCGGTATAGAACCTAGTGGGAGCGGGCAGAAGTGAGACAGAAAAAAAAAGTTGTCTAAGGCCATAGCTTCATGTGATATTCCCCTCTGCAGTAGCTCTCAAATCTTATTTACATTATTACATTCAAATATGATTCATCAAGATGTGTCAAGGCAGTTTCATTGTCAATTATGATTTTACATGGAACCAGATTTGATTTCACTGACATCAAACCCAGAGCAACATATCTTTAAAACTGCAGTGCGGAACTTTTGCATCTCACCATCTTTGTTTGAAACTGTATGAAATGTATGAAATTATTTTTATGAAATTGTAGATTTTATTTTTTTACGTGGGTTGTGCTTCGGCACTTCTCCTCTTCGCTGACTAGTCTGTGATCACATCAGAGTGGATCTGTCACTGTGGATGCTGTACATTGACATGCCAATAATTACTATGTCCTCCTAGGCATATATCCAAACAATGTCATCTGAACAATTAATATATCTGCAACTTTTGTTCTGACCAAATGAAAATGTATATGTTTAAAAAATATTAATCACATTACTGATGTTTAGATCTAACAATTGCTCAGTCAGATCAGATTCCACATTGCAAGTTTGCTTGCTACCTTTGAGCCACTAAAATATATTACCTGTTCAGCAGGTAATAAACATCTCTGTGTCAGTCTTCAATCCCTTCAGATCTTGGATTTGTCACCTCCTCCCAAAAGCCAATGCTGGTATTTACTCTCATTTTAGCACAAGCTCTATCACTTTCCCTTTTTTACTGCAGGTTTGAGGTTTCTTGGTTTTGACAACAGTTGATTCCTAGGATGTCAGCGATGATTGCTGTTTAAACCTTTCTGGATTAAAAACAGCCATCTTGATGACAAGTTAACATTTTCAGCACACACCATATACTAGCCGGGTCTTCTATCTGTTAACAGACGTGCCGTTGAAACTTACATTTCCTGCAAAATGTAACCCAACAGCTAAAACTATAAATCATTATTTATAGTTTTAAGTTATAGTCATTATTTATAGTTGTATAGAACATTTAAATTCACCATTCCCTGCTGGTGGAATGATCTTCCCACCTCCATCCGAATTGCAGAATCACTGACAACATTCAAAAGACAGCTGAAAACTCACCTCTTCCGTGAGCACTTAGCCTCATCTTGAGAAAAAAACCAAAAAACAAAACAATTGTCCTTCTATTTTCCTCTACTCCTTTCCTGCCCTAGCGTGTGTTCCTCTGGGTAATGTCCAAAACCTAGTACTTCAGGCACTTTTTATGTTTCGATTGCCTCTTCATGACGGATTGCTTCTTGTACTCCTCAGTTGTAATTTGCTTTGGATAAAAGCGTCTGCTAAATGCATAAATGTAAAAGATCGTTTTAAACACTGATGTCTTATGTAGTTGCTCATTAACTGATTTGTATTATTTAATACACCCCCCAAAAAAAACATTACTTAAGGCAGAAGTGCCAGGTTTGAATATACCCAAGCATTGAGATATGAAAGCTGCAGAAGATCAAGATTTTTAGCCTCAAGATTTGAGTTTTTGTTCTTGTTATTAAGATGTTTTACTGAAATTAATCTCTCAAATCTTCTTCTTCATAGCAGTATTTGACATATCATTCATGTTGGCTTACTTTCAATTAAAATATCTTATATATTGCAGGTAGTTTGATGTCCCAGATATCAGTCACAGAACCAGTTGTTTAATACCTTTTTTATGATGTTTGACGTTTAGAACAGCATGAACATTCTGCTAAATTTCTCCTTTTATGTTACATGGATGGAAGAAAATGTTAGAAATTTGGAACATAGAGTAAATGGTGAATGAATAAAATAATGTACAAAATAATTAAATAATAAGTAAATAATAATTAATGTACATGCAATAAGGTCAGCAGCAACTGTCCACGCTTTTTCATTGCTAATTTTTCCCTGTGTGTCTTTAGTAAATCCTGGCAGATTTTCAACTCCAAAAAGACAGTTTGCACTGATGCAAGCTGTTAGTAAATCTGGCCCTTAATATTTTTTTTTATATATATATTTTTTGTTCATGGACATCAGTCACAGAACCAATTATGTTTGATGTTGACAACAGCATGAACATTCTACTAAATCTCATTTTGTCTTACATGAAATAAATAAAATTGTACAAATTTGGAACACATGAGGGAAAATTATAATGAATGATTATGTAATTGTTGTAATTATGTAATGATTATGTAATTGTACTGTAAACTTTAGTAAATCCTGACAGATTTTTAACTACAAAAGATGGTTTGCACTGATGCAAGCTGTTAGTAAATCTGGCCCTTAAAATATTTATTTTTTATTTTCTTTTGAAATGTAGCATCTATATTTTCTTTCTTCGTTTTTTTTTTTTGAAGATTAAAATAATTAGATAATTATAATTAAAACAATTTGAATATACATACCCAGAATTCTCTGTGTGACAGCTCATTTTGGATTAGATCTACTAAACAGGGCAAATTAGCATGAGACAGCAATCCCATACAAGTGCAGATGTGCAGAAAGTTCTGCTGGTGATCTACTGACAATGCACAAATTTAAGAACACAGACGCATCTGGCTGATTACCATAATGAACAAAATCTACCAAGAGCAGCGCATATTAGCGGAGGGTTGCAAACAAGCAGAGCCGATTGATAATCAGACAATATACTAACAACACATGCACGGCAAATTCTAAATTTTGTCTTTCTGTTTTCTGAAGTGTCTCATTCTAGAAGCAACCATATCAAGCACAAAATGGAATTAGAGATGCTTTTTTAGGGGTGGGGGGTACCAGTATATTGACTACCACAAACCTTAGTAAATCACTCTGCATGGTTTTTAAAAATTATACCATGTCAATATATTATGTCCACGACTTTTCATTGCTAATTTTTTACTGGGTGCCTTTCGTAAATCCAGACAGATTTTCATTGTCAAAAGACAGTTTGCACTGATGCAAGCCTTTAGTAAACCTGGCCCTTAGTATTTTTTTTTTTTCATTGAAATAATATTTAATAATGTTTATTTTTATTTATATACATTAGGGTTTATGTTAAATATTATGGTGTCATTTTTATTGCATTATTTTAGTGTCACTTGTGTTACCATGATGGTGTTTGATGACGGAAAAAATGTCAGAAAGAAATTTTGTTGATGATGTGCATGAAAACACTCCTCACAACGCGGAAAAAAAGTTATCGCACGAGTAAACTAGAGCAAGTAACGCAATGCGAATATTCGCTTCACTTTTGGTGTGCACACACTATAAAAGATTCCATTCACAAACCCTGTAAAGATGGTAAATCTCACAAAATCTCATTCATCAGACGTGACTTTAAAGTAAACAAACATGGCGGATGACTGGCAAGAAGGAATGGCGGTTGTAGTGTATGGACTGCTTTTTAAAGAAAAATTAGCGGGAGGAAAAAGGAAAATGTTTAGATTAAGTCATGGAGACGGGGTGAACATGGGCGTTACATGTTACAGCACAAGCTGGAGGTGAGTCTTCCATAAACTGGTTCCCCCCCACACAACAGAATTTCTGATTGTAAATATACATGTTGAATATTTACGATTTGATATTGGGACAGCTTCAACGTTCTTCCAGGCAGATTCAGTTACCCTTAACACACCTCACACCACAGGAAAATCTGATAAAATAATCTGTAGAACCATCAAGATAATCGGGACCTTACCCTAGGATTGTCGGAAGGGGAGAAATTGGCCCAAAATCGCCCTGATTATCTTATGGTGTGTACCCAGCTTCAGGGTATGTTTACACAACAACGGTGTACTAAAAACAGAAACGTTTTTCCTATGCGTTTTTCAGGTACAGACGACAACATTGTCAAAATTATCTCTTTTCACACGGATCTGGACAAATGACTAAAAACAGTCAAAACGCATAAAAGTTTAGTTGAAAATGTGTTGTGCAAACTGCCTTACTTGCACTATTTTCTACTTGTTTATCATTTTAAGTGATCTAAATTGATTAGTGCTCCTAGAATCCCCCAAGCACAGAGAATTTCAAATTTATAATGCTGTTTTCACCTGATCGAGTATATTTGGGTGAATTAGAACTTTAGAGCAGACTGGAAATTGCTTTTGAATTGACTCAGAGTGCCATGAAACGCTTAGTATGAAGCAAGACATGCTTGAGACCAGAGCTATTAATGTCTTTTACTCACACTGTACAATAATTTGACTTCATAACGGCAGTTAATGTCCAAAAACACTAAATGTTCTTTCTTTATTTCTCTCTCTACTCTTGTTGTCTTCTCATCTTCTCTAAAGATCTGTTTAGTAGCTGTATATTTAGAATAGCAGCTAATGCATACTCTGCTGTTTCTTTCCAGAAACCTTGAAAAGCTTGAGTTGAGTTGATTAGCAGTGCGCTGACAAGCAGACAGTGAAATAATAGGTTGTCAATGCAAGTCTCTAATTAGCTGCCTGGTTTGTTTTGTGTTTGTGTGTGTCTGTGTGTTTATTTTAAAGGGTGGAGTTGGATGATTTCATTTTCCTTAAAAGGGTGAATAAAGATATGGCTTTAAAACAGACTTTGCTTTATTGTTAAGCAATAATGACACAAATGTATGCTGACTTTTGCAGCACTGTCATAAAGCATATGTTTGTGCATGTGCATACAATTATGTATGACAGATATTCAGTGCTATTTTAAGATAACTGTTTAGGCATACGTGCACATTAAGCATAGTCACATGCAACCCGTTCTCACTCCCAAAGCGTCGAAAAACGAAGCATGGTCAAGTGCTTTCCGCGTCACAATAAAGACGCTAAAGGCACCCCTAGGCGTCACTATATCGACGCTCTGAGTGCTCCATTCATTTCAATGAGAAACCTTCGGCGTCAGACACAGATGCGTTGGGCATGGGAAAAAAACGAAGCATGGTCAAGTGCTTTCCGCGTCACACTAAAGACGCTAAAGGCACCCCTAGGCGTCACTATATCGACGCTCTGAGTTGTTAAGCAATTATTACTATCCGATTATTATTATTATCCGAGACGCTTTATTGTTAAGCAATAATGACACAAATTTATGCTGACTTTTGCAGCACTGTCATAAAGCATATGTTTGTGCATGTGCATACAATTATGTATGACAGATATTCAGTGCTATTTTAAGATAACTGTTTAGGCATACGTGCACATTAAGCATAGTCACATGCAACCCGTTCTCACTCCCAAAGCGTCGAAAAACGAAGCATGGTCAAGTGCTTTCCGCGTCACAATAAAGACGCTAAAGGCACCCCTAGGCGTCACTATATCGACGCTCTGAGTGCTCCATTCATTTCAATGAGAAACCTTCGGCGTCAGACACAGATGCGTTGGGCATGGGAAAAAAACGAAGCATGGTCAAGTGCTTTCCGCGTCACACTAAAGACGCTAAAGGCACCCCTAGGCGTCACTATATCGACGCTCTGAGTTGTTAAGCAATTATTACTATCCGATTATTATTATTATCCGAGACGCTTTATTGTTAAGCAATAATGACACAAATTTATGCTGACTTTTGCAGCACTGTCATAAAGCATATGTTTGTGCATGTGCATACAATTATGTATGACAGATATTCAGTGCTATTTTAAGATAACTGTTTAGGCATACGTGCACATTAAGCATAGTCACATGCAACCCGTTCTCACTCCCAAAGCGTCGAAAAACGAAGCATGGTCAAGTGCTTTCCGCGTCACAATAAAGACGCTAAAGGCACCCCTAGGCGTCACTATATCGACGCTCTGAGTGCTCCATTCATTTCAATGAGAAACCTTCGGCGTCAGACACAGATGCGTTGGGCATGGGAACGTTATCGTCATGCTGATCATATATTGGGTTATGATTTTGCCATTATGACATGTTGGACTGTGATTCTCAATTTAATCAGCCAGCATCATTTTATTTACGCTATCTAGACACGTTTTAACATGTAACCCAACCCCATTCCAACCCTAAACCTACCCATTTGTGTGGTATAAAACGCAGATATAACAGGCAGAGTCGACTGCATGCACAATTTATAAAAAAAAATACAAATATTCCGAGGCCAAGCGATTGATTTGTGTGAAGGAAATCCCCAAAAGCGATCAGCGTCTCCATCCGCAGAAGATCACGAACACATACAATTTCAAATATTGCCGCCCGTTACGTCAGTTTTCATAGTGACATTTCATTGGCTCTCGTATGTCTTGTGACTAATTGCGTCATTACGTCAGCTTTGATTGTAAAATTTCATTGGTTCTCGTGTGTCTTGTGACCGAATGCGTCATGCTAAAGAGGCGTGTGTATTATTTGAATGAGATATGAATGAGTGCGTTAACGGCGCGGCGGGATCATCATCTCAGCGATTAAAACATTAAGATCAACTCTGTTCTTTACATGAAGACATCGTGTGACTTCAGAAGACTTGGAATGCAACATGAGTTAATACTTTTATACTGTTGTTGGTAAGTTTTTGCAATAAATACCTGTGACTGTATACTTGTATTTGCCTGTTGTGTGTTTTATATCGTTTAGGAGTGGGTAGGTTTAGGGTAGGAGTTGGGTTAGCTGCTCCAAAATATAAAAGTAACCTTTAAATATGAATAAAATCATGTATGCTTTTACAAATGCAAAGAATAAAATGCGTCTTGATCTGACGCATTGGGTAAACAACTGAAATGAATGGAGCACCCAACGCGTCAAAATACTGACGCCTAGGGGTGCCTATAGCGTCTTCGTTGCGACGCGGAAGGCACTTGACCATGCGTCGTTTATCGACGCCCTGGGAGTGAGAACGGGTTGTCACATTTGTTAGGCTGTGTAATTCATGGCACAGAGTGTGTTTTTATGTATGTCTATTAGGGATGCACTGATATTGATTTCAGCCCAATACTGTGCTTGTGTACTGATTCTTATTCAAATGCTCCGATAACAAAACCAGATACTACACAGCATGTGTACAGTGTTTGTGTCCAGACAAAGAAACTCAGACAACAGAGCAAACAGAGAGCATAATGAAGAAATCAAGAGTGTCTATGAAATAAATCAAATTAACAGAATATTAAACAAATCAAATATTCATGCATACATAGCTGCTGTTCGTGAGTTGATAAGTGAAACACGCAGAGTGGATTGAGCACACAGCATTACTGAAAATGTGTAGTTCGATTGGATATGTCAATAGCAAAGAAAGTAAAACAAGGAACATATTACTAACATTAACTGACGGAGAGAGAGAGCGCACACACTTATGTGCAACATAGTCGGTTTATGCCTTAAGTAAACACAAAAAGATGAGAGATAACGCACAGCATGTGTAACCTACTGCTGTCTTTGTCCTTAATGCTCATCTAACAACAAAAGACAAAAAGAAATTCACCTACTGCTGTTGATAATTTTCCACACGTTCAAACTGATATATAATCAGAGACACTCACCTAAGGGATTATTAGGAACACCTGTTCAATTTCTCATTAATGCATTTATCTAATCAACCAATCACATGGCAGTTGCTTCAATGCATTTAGGGGTGTGGTCCTGGTCAAGACAATCTCCTGAACTCCAAACTGAATGTCAGAATGGGAAAGAAAGGTGATTTAAGCAATTTTGAGCGTGGCATGGTTGTTGGTGCCAGACGGGCCGGTCTGAGTATTTCACAATCTGCTGTTACTGGGATTTTCAACGCACAACCATTTCTAGGGTTTGCAAAGAATGGTGTGAAAAGGGAAAAACATCCAGTATGCGGCAGTCCTGTGGGCGAAAATGCCTTGTTGATGCTAGAGGTCAGAGGAGAATGGGCCGACTGATTCAAGTTGATAGAAGAGCAACTTTGACTGAAATAACCACTCGTTACAACCGAGGTATGCAGCAAAGCATTTGTGAAGCCACAACACGCACAACCTTGAGGCAGATGGGCTACAGCAGAAGACCCCACCGGGTACCACTCATCTCCACTACAAATAGGAAAAAGAGGCTACAATTTGCACAAGCTCACCAAAATTGGACAGTTGAAGACTGGAAAAATGTTGCCTGGTCTGATGAGTCTCGATTTCTGTTGAGACATTCAGATGGTAGAGTCAGAATTTGACGTAAACAGAATGAGAACATGGATCCATCATGCCTTGTAACCACTGTGCAGGCTGCTGGTGGTGCAATGGTGTGGGGGATGTTTTCTTGGCACACTTAGGCCCCTTGGTGCCAATTGGGCATCGTTTAAATGCCACGGCCTACCTGAGCATTGTTTCTGACCATGTCCATCCCTTTATGACCACCATGTACCCATCCTCTGATGGCTACTTCCAGCAGGATAATGCACCATGTCACAAAGCTCGAATCATTTCAAATTGGTTTCTTGAACATGACAATGAGTTCACTGTACTAAAATGGCCCCCACAGTCACCAGATCTCAACCCAATAGAGAATCTTTGGGATGTGGTGGAATGGGAGCTTCCTGCCCTGGATGTGCATCCCACAAATCTCCATCAACTGCAAGATGCTATCCTATCAATATGGGCCAACATTTCTAAAGAATGCTTTCAGCACCTTGTTGAATCAATGCCACATAGAATTAAGGCAGTTCTAAAGGCGAAAGGGGGTCAAACACAGTATTAGTATGGTGTTCCTAATAATCCTTTTGGTGAGTGTATATCAAAATAATCTGCTGTTTCAATGCATTGTATGCTCATCAAAACACAAAACGGAATGTAGCTTTTGGTCGCGCTACACCGCTACTTGATGGAAAAAGTTGTTAACTACTGGAAAAGCTATATTGTTTTAAAAGTAACTGAGCTACTGACAAGCTACTTAAAAATGTAGTTAAGTTAGTAGCGTCGCTACTTGTACTTAACTACTCCCCAACACTGATATCAAGGTAAAGACAATTGCAGTGATGTACAGTAAGCATCCGTGAGTCCGTTATATTGATGCTTAAACCATTTATGTGCGTGCTCAACGCACTGATCACATTTGTTTCCGGACACATTCAGGCACACAGGTTTTGTGTATGTATTTTTTTTTTTCTCCATGTGGTCCTGTTCAGTATCACAACTTGACATGTCTAAAACGTAAAGAAGCTCTTTGCTATTGCACTGTACACATACTGATATTTTACTTTGCTGGATATAGAGGAATTATATAGGGGTAAATTTGACCCGCTGGCGCTTGTAGGTATAAATGCCACGTTTTTAAATCTGGTTTTATCTAAACATTTTTTAACAACAGGGGATTGTAAATAACACAGTTTTAGTTAGTGACTGGGAGACTTGGGTATTTTATTGGAAATCTGTTATGTACATTTGAAAAACAGCCATGGGTAAATTTTACCCTGTGGCGGTTCTAGTGTTAAAGAATCCTGAAAAAAAGTATTCCACCACAGTTTCCACAGTTTCCACCAAAATAGTAAGGAGCACAACCTTTTTCAAATGAAATAATAATCAGACAATGTGAAAGTCAATTAAAAGTTGTAATTGATTGACAGTCCTGGTTTAAATGCATCCATACATTTTATTTGATATGGTTAGAGAGCTGGTGACTAGTTCATCCCCTGAGGACACAATCAATTCCAAGCAAGCCCCACACTCTGTATGTACAAATGTTTGACCATCTACCTGGTGGTCCACCCCCTACTGCGTGAGCTTGCTACGCTTCTCTCTTTTAACTGAGGGGTGAACTTTATCTCTGACAGCCATATTGAGCCAATACAATGGAAATATATATGTCTGGAAATGGAGGGAAATGGGTGTTACAGAGACCAGCAGACAGAAATGCAACCAATGTGAGCATTGTAGTCGTCTTCATGTGTAAGTGTAATATGTATGTATTTGTCTGTATGGGGGAAATGGCTATGGAACTTTTTTGGTTATGAAAATAGAGATCTTTTTATAAATTATTTTGTGTATAAGGGAGTTAGGACTGTCATTCCATCAAAGACTACATCTCCCATAATCCTTTGCCCAGACTCACTATATAAGCCTGGTTATCTTTATCATTCATTGCGAAGTCTTGTTTGTTGTATAACTGCATTTCTGAGTGTTTTCCCTGGTTGCTTGTCTCTTGGTTTTGGATTTCTTGCCCGTTCTGTGGATTACCCTTTTGCGTGTCTCTCCTGTCTTATTTGCCTGTTTGGACTGCTTGCCAGTAGAATATCCTAGACACTGTGTCAGAAATGTTGATTATGGCTTTATTTATGGACATAATTATGTCCACGTGTCACTCAAACTGACAGGTCAGTGGCTGTCAATGGATGTATTTATTGGTGAATTTATGAGGGGCGTCAGCCTGATTGGCTGGTCACGAGTGTCAATCAGATATAGGGTCAGTTGGATTTATAGTTTGATATATGGGCATATTTATGGGGGTTACATATCACCCCAGATTGGCGTTTTTACAACATTTGTTGAACCCTAGCTCTCTGGCTCCTTTCAGTCTGTTGGAAACTGTTTGTGATTGTGTTTCCTTTGATTGTTGGAGGGTGAAAGTCACACAAGCAAGTTTTTAACTTTATGTTGACATCTCAGCAGGATCAGCAGTGTTTGATAGGGTATATGTTAATTGTGTCATGACATACAGGAATACCATTACCCCTATGCAGCACTGGCTATATCCATTAAAATAACATGGGCATGATCTACAGTATATAGATCAACTGTGTGTGTATTGCCACCACATCAGTATCTGAACTATAGGTTAATGTTAGTGTTTAAGACAAAGAATCAGAAATAATCATCAAGCCAAAGAGTCCTCATACCCATCCTATTTTCTTCTCAACAATGTTGAAAACTTATTAGAACATCTGAATCTGTGTTTCCAGACACAATGATAGGATCTATGTTAAAAATACAAAAATAATTAAAAACAATTATTTAACTCAAAATGAAGGTGTTTGCGAGTCGATCTGGTGGGGGAAGAGAGCATGTGTGAATGAATTTACGACAGTTGCTTTTGTAGTGGGATGTACTGTGGCCCTGTAATTAAACTAATGTGCTTGGGGTAGTGCAGGTCCAATCACGAACAGGTTGGGACGGTATAAAAATAGCACGAAAACCACTCCTTGCGTGTGCTTACCATTTGAGTGTCGCGTCGTTGCCCGTGGGACCGCCCCTTGTTCCCGTAACACTTCCGCTCTGAGTTCGGGATAGTTCGCGGCTGTTGGCGGCTCCAGATCTCATCACATGTCTTGCTTGCGGTCCCGTGTCTCATGATGCTTTGAGCTTGCAGTGTGAGCTTTTTCGTGCCCCTCTCGCATTCCCGTGCTTTGGGGGAGGTTGTGTCCTGTGTATGCGTGGTGTGGATGGGCGACGGGTTCATGAGTTAAAGATTCTGGTAGAAGGCCAGTGAAGGAGCCGAGGCTTTAGGGCGGGCCACCAGTGAGCCCTTACGCGGTGGAGGGCTTGTCACAGAGTGCTGCGTGGTTATTTCTTGAGGTTATTGCGGTGTGTGTGCTGACATTTGTACACAGGGGCTGAGAGTGATATAGAAGCCTTGCGCTTACTAAGTTTGTGCATCTGCCGTTAAGCCTCGGCTCCCTTTATCTCATGGTCTCCGCTTTTTATTGTGAATATTGATGACCCAGTTTTTGATACTCTTTTAAAAGCAATCATTGTGAGTAATTAAATAAATATTTGATGATTGGCCTCCACGTCTCTAGCCCTTCTTGACAATTTCGTTCCTGTGTGTCTTGTGTAAAATCTTAGATCCATAGTATTAATGTTTCCCTGGTAACCAGGGTGGCGTAGTCACGTTTAAGCTAGAGGTAGTATCCCTGTAATCGCTCCTCATGTAGGACAGGGGGCTCCGCTACATTCTGGCGTAGTCGGCAGGGTGTCCAGTGCTTTTCGTTGGGCTGAAGACGTGGATGCTTGTTATCTGGGTAACTGTGTGAAGGTGTACATTGTATGAATGTATTAGTGTTTTCTTTTTTTTTCTCAAGTCTAGTGTTGGAGATAAAGCAGCAGCGTCATTTCAAAGGATTGGGGGCATTCCAGCAGCTGTTTTCCGTATCCGTGCGATTTACTTAGAGGTTGCTCGGATAAGTTTTATAAAAAAATAAATAAAAAAATTATGGAGGAAATTCAGGAATTGAGGGATCTTGTTGCTCAGCTGAGGGCAGATAATGAGAAATTGCGTCAAGACCAGAGCCGAGCTGCTCCTTTGAGTCCAATAGCTGGCCCCTCTAGAGAATCTTCAGTGCCCTCTGCTGATCAATCAGTAAGTGGTAGTGCCACATTAACTGAGCGGCTTGTGTTTATTCCAAGGGATCGAAAATGTCCAATATTTGATGGTAGGCCGGGTATTGGCATAAATGATTGGATAGAGGAGGCGAAAGCCTGTATAAGAACACGTCATCTGTCTGTGGCTGATCAAGCGTTTTTTTTGTTTGATCATCTAACAGGAGAGGCACGTGAGGTGATTCGGCATCGCCCTGTAGCTGAGCGGGGAGATCCAGAGAGAATTTATTTAATTTTGCAAGAGCTGTACGGTTGTTCCCAGTCTTATGTTGCCCTACAGGAGGCCTTTTTCTCTAGGAGACAGAGGGATGGGGAGACTTTGCTGGAATTTTCCCTGGCCCTGATGGGTCTCCTAGAGAGGGTCAAGCAGAAGTCCCCTACTGCCATGCCAAATGCGGAAATTCTATTGAGAGATCAATTTGTAGAATACGTTTGTGACGTTTCCCTTCGCCGTGAACTGAAACAGTTAGTTCGCCGTCAGCCCTCTCTCACTCTCCTAGAGGTGCGGAGTCAAGCAATCCGATGGGAGCGGGAGGGAATGCCGGGTGGGGCCAGGGGTCGAAGTCTTTCCGTCCCTGTGGCACATGGGTTTCAGTACGAAGTGCAGGGAGGTGGTAGCTCGCCTAAAAACTCTGAAATGAGAGAGCTGAGAGAAATGTTAAAGTTACAACAGGAACAGTTGAATCAGCTCACCCAGAGTTTTGCCCGGTTGCAGGGCCCTCATCCTCGCGCTCAACCTTTTCGTGGTGGGCCCGTTATCTGTAGGCGGTGTCAAAAACCAGGCCACTTTGCACGGGAATGCGAGGGGGAACGTGTTATTTTTCGATCGCCTGCGCGTCCTCACTCTGATCCGGTAGCAGAGGAAGGTAGACGCATACAACCTAATAATGCGTCGGAAAACTAATTCCCGCCGTGCTGAAGAGTCACAGCTCGGTTGGGGAAAAGGTCGACTCCGACGGTAAGAAGTTTAACTCTAGTCCAAGTTTAATGTCCGCTTGCCCGCATTTGGATGTTTCAATTGGGGGTGTGTTGGTCCCTTGTCTAATTGATACGGGTTCAATGGTATCAACCATTACGGAAAGTTGCTTCGTTCAGCATTTTGAGTCACGGGGTCCAGAGCAATTGAGGTCATGTTCATGGTTGCAGCTGAGGGCCGCCAACGGTCTTTCCATCCCATATATTGGTTATATGGAGTTGGACGTCGAGCTCTGTGGTAGGATAGTGAACCGATGTGGGGTGTTGGTGGTCAGGGATCCTCCTGGTGGCCTGCGCTCTCGAGTCCCTGGTGTGTTGGGGATGAATGTACTCGGGCGATGCTATCGGGAGCTCTTTGGACACCATGGCCCTGCTTTGTTTAATTTCCCCCCGGTTTCGTGTGCACCACTTTCAGTTTTCCAAGCTTTGCAACACTGTCACCAAGGTAGTGAGCAACCATCGGTTGATTCGACTAGGGTAAGGGTGCGCGGTCCCCGGGCATGTCGCATCACGGGCGGTACCATTAAGTTTGTTGTGGCAACTTGTGCAATCAACTGGCCGGTAGTACAGTCCTGTTTGAGCCCTCCGAGTCGGGGTTACCTGAGGGGTTGTTAGCCTCCCCCGCTTTGGTGTGAGTTATTGGAGGCTCAGTTTACGTACCAGTGGTCAATATAGGCACTTCCGATGTCCTGCTTTTCCGCCGCCGAGTATTGGGTACCCTCGTTAGAGTACATGTTGTTAGTTTACCTACGGGCGTTACGGAAGTTAGGCCTATCACAGTTAGTGCCCATTCACAAGGTACTCAGGTAGTTCCAGAGCAGATTGCAGCGCTGAATTTATCTGTCTTGTCAGAGTCAGAACAGGATAAGGTCAGGACCTGCTTGGTAAATATCAGATGGTGTTTTCTGAACATGATGGTGATCTGGGTTGTACTAGTCTCATCTCGCACGATATCCCAGTGTTGGATGACGTTCCCGTACGGCAGCGACATCGTCGTGTACCTCCCTCTGAGTACGAGGTTGTTAGGGCCCACATTAATCAGCTGTTGGAGTCTCAATTAATCAGGGAGAGTTGTAGCCCGTATGCCTCCCCAATTGTGTTGGTGAAAAAAAAGGACGGTAGTCTTCGCCTGTGCGTAGACTACCGTCAGTTAAATGCCAAGACTAGACGCATTTCCCTTACCCCGTATCGAGGAGTCGCTGGATGCGTTGACGGGGGCCTGTTGGTTCTCTACTATGGATTTAGCTAGTGGGTACAATCAGGTCCCGGTCACAGAGGGGGACAAGCCTAAGACCGCTTTTTGCACACCATTTGGCTTATTTGAATGGAACCGTATGCCATTCGGTTTGTGCAATGCCCCCTCTACCTTCCAGCGACTTATGGAGAGGATATTTGGGGATCAACAGTGCCAGTCGTTACTTCTATATCTAGACGATATCGTAGTGTTTTCCACCTCTATTGCTTAGCATTTAGAGAGGTTGGAGGTAGTCTTAAACCGGCTGGAGCGGGAAGGTCTAAAGGCTAGGTTGGAGAAGTGTGCTTTTCTCCAGCAGGAAGTGAGATATCTGGGTCACGTTATTTCCTCCAGGGGTGTAGCAACTGATCCAAGCAAGATAGAGGCTGTGGCCCAGTGGCCCCGTCCCTCTAGTGTCACAGAGTTACGGTCGTTCCTGGGGTTTTCCAGTTATTACCGGCGGTTTGTAGAGGGGTTTGCCAAGTTGGCTGCCCCTCTGCATAAGCTGGTTGGAGAGTTTGCCGGTGTAAAGGGTAAATTTACGGGAAGGAACTTTGAGAATGCTTGGAGTGAAGGGTGCCAGGCAAGCTTTGAGGGATTAAAAGAGAAGTTTACTACCACTCCAGTCCTTGCGTACGCGGATTTCGCTAAGCCTTTCATCTTGGAGGTGGATGCCAGCTACCAAGGATTGGGGGCAGTCCTCTCTCAGGAATTTGAGGGTAAGGTAAGACCGGTGGCGTATGCCAGCCGTAGTCTACGGCCCACTGAGCGCAACATGTCCAATTATAGCTCTATGAAGCTGGAGTTTGTTGCGCTCAAGTGGGCCATGACAGAGAAATTCCGCGAGTACTTGTTGGGTAATAAGTGTGTGGTCTTTACAGATAATAACCCCCTTAGCCACCTGACCTCTGCTAAGCTCGGTGCAACTGAGCAGCGATGGGCTTCTCAGCTGGCGGCCTTTGATTTTGACATTAAGTACCGTTCAGGTAAGAGTAATAGAAACGCAGATGCACTGTCCCGGTGTGACCCTTTGGATCCTGGGGTGTTGGATGGGTTGGCTCCAGGTTCGGAAGTTCCTGAGTCCCTGCGGTCATTGGTCAGGTTCGATCCAGATGGAGTGGTGACCCAATGTGTTGTCTCTACGTTTCCTGGGTACTCAGTTGGCGAGTTGGGTTCGTTGCAAGCAGTGGATTCTGTTATTCAGGAGGTGCTGCAATTCTGGAAACGAGGTACTCGCCCACGCTCTGACGAACGGAAGCGATTGACTAGGGCAGCCCTAACGTTGCTCAAGCAATGGGACCGTCTGGTTGAGCAAGATGGTATGCTTTATCGCCGGGTTCACTGCTCTGAGGGTAAGGAAGAGATGTTGCAATTAGTATTGCCCGCGGCCCTGAAGTCCGAGGTGCTAAGACAGTTACATCAGCAACACGGACATCAGGGCAGAGAGCGTACCCTTGAGATGGTGAGACAGAGGTGCTATTGGCCGGGATTATCCGCTGATGTGGCGAGTTGGTGTCAGGAATGTGACCGGTGCCAGGCAGCCAAGGACACCCAGCCACTCGCTCAGGGGTTTATGGGCCGGCTATTGTCATCTAGGCCAAATGACATCCTCGCTGTGGATTTCACTGTTTTGGAGCCCACACGTTCTGGCATTGAAAACGTCTTGGTCATGACCGACGTTTTTAGTAAGTATACCTTGGCTGTTTCGACTAGGGATCAGAGAGCCGAGACAGTGGCCCAAGTCCTGGTAACAGAATGGTTTTTTCGGTTCGGTGTTCCGGGCCGGCTCCATTCTGACCAGGGTCGAAACTTTGAGTCCTTGTTGATCCGTCAGCTGTGTGAGTTATATGGTGTGGAGAAGTCTCGTACGACCCCGTACCACCCGGCTGGAAACGGCCAGTGTGAACGTTTTAATCGCACGTTACACAATCTGTTGCGCACACTGCCAGTTTCCAGGAAACGGGATTGGGTGGCTTGTCTCCCCCAGGTGGTGTTCAGCTATAATAGCACTCCCCATCAGGCCACCGGAGAATCACCACATTTCTTAATGTTCGGTCAAGAGCCGCGATTACCCGTGGATTTTTTGTTAGGTAGAGACCCCCAGCCGAGAGAGGGTAGTGTGCATGACTGGGTCGTGGAGCATCAGACCAAGCTGCAGGTAGCTTTTGCAGGTGCACGGGAGCGGTTGCAGGTGATGGCCGACAGGCGCAAGGCCCATCACGATCAGCAGGTCCGAGATGAACCACTGGTGGAGGGTCAGCTGGTGTACCTCCGGGATTATGGGGTAAGGGGCCGTCATAAAATCCAGGACCTGTGGAGCCCAGTGGTTTATCAAGTGACGAGGGCACCCAAAGAGGGTGGTGTGGTATACACGATTGCGCCTGTAGGTGACCTGTAGGGACATTGCGGGGGTAGATCGTGGTAGTCCCTTGCATGACCGGATTGTGGACACAGCATCATTGAGTGAAGACGAGGATGAGGTGGATCTGCTGGCTGTGGTACGGGAGCGGGATCATGTCACTGATGCGGAACCGAGAGGACTGGTGCCGGAGATGGAACCAGGTCCTCAGGAGTGGATACATACTCCGGGACCAGGTCCGGTGATTGGGACAGGACAGCTGGGTCCAGAAGGAGGTATGGTCAGTGCTCCTGGACCCCAGCCTGGGGGCCTGCCCGCGGTTGATGAGGTTGGGGTGCGTAGAACGAGACGTACAACTGCAGGGCAGCACCCAAACCAATATCACCTTCCCCGAGCAGTGGGTGCGAGGGGCGGAGTCGTTCTTCAGCAAATACAAGGTGTAACTGGCATTTTTAGACCCTGGGATTAAATAGCTGTGATTTGGGGATCGTCGGGGCAACGATCCAAGTGTGGGGGGGTAGACTGTAGTGGGATGTACTGTGGCCCTGTAATTAAACTAATGTGCTTGGGGTAGTGCGGGTCCAATCACGAACAGGTTGGGACGGTATAAAAATAGCACGAAAACCACTCCTTGCGTGTGCTTACCATTTGAGTGTCGCGTCGTTGCCCGTGGGACCGCCCCTTGTTCCCGCAACACTTCCGCTCTGAGTTCGGGATAGTTCGCTGCTGTTGGCGGCTCCAGATCTCATCACATGTCTCGCTTGCGGTCCCGTGTCTCATGATGCTTTGAGCTTGCAGTGTGAGCTTTTTCGTGCCCCTCTCGCATTCCCGTGCTTTGGGGGAGGTTGTGTCCTGTGTATGCGTGGTGTGGATGGGCGACGGGTTCATGAGTTAAAGATTCTGGTAGAAGGCCAGTGAAGGAGCCGAGGCTTTAGGGCGGGCCACCAGTGAGCCCTTACGCGGTGGAGGGCTTGTCACAGAGTGCTGCGTGGTTATTTCTTGAGGTTATTGCGGTGTGTGTGCTGACATTTGTACACAGGGGCTGAGAGTGATATAGAAGCCTTGCGCTTACTAAGTTTGTGCATCTGCCGTTAAGCCTCGGCTCCCTTTATCTCATGGTCTCCGCTTTTTATTGTGAATATTGATGACCCAGTTTTTGATACTCTTTTAAAAGCAATCATTGTGAGTAATTAAATAAATATTTGATGATTGGCCTCCACGTCTCTAGCCCTTCTTGACAATTTCGTTCCTGTGTGTCTTGTGTAAAATCTTAGATCCATAGTATTAATGTTTCCCTGGTAACCAGGGTGGCGTAGTCACGTTTAAGCTAGAGGTAGTATCCCTGTAATCGCTCCTCGTGTAGGACAGGGGGCTCCGCTACACTTTGTCTAGATGTTTAACAAAGTTTAAAGACATTTTATCAAAACCTTTCTGGTGATTCTGGGATCTTATATGGATTTAGTGCACATACTTTTTTATAGTTTCTTTATTTTTGTTATTTAAGAATTTGTTTTTAAATAAATGTTTTAGCTTTTAATCCAACCATACACTGTGTGTGTGTGTGTGTGTGTGTGTGTGTGTGTGTGTGTGTGTGTGTGTGTGTGTGTGTGTGTGTGTGTGTGTGTGTGTGTGTGTGTGTGTGTGTGTGTGTGTGTGTGTGTGTGTGTGTTGCAAAAGAACAAATACACTTTTGACTTCTGAATAAAATAAGACATACAAGATAAAAAAATATATATAGTTACTTTGCCACAAAAGCAAAGCATGTTGTCTATTTTCTTTTAATAAAACTTTGACTTTTACTATTTTTATTCTTTAAATTCTTATAAAACAGTCTGGTGACATGTATTTTTTCTTCAGGAGTGGTTAAAGTAAAGTCGAGTAAAAACTCTTTGGATGTGTTTTTGGCAAACACATCATTTTCACTTAGAAAACGTTTGGACTGAACCTTTTTCTTTTGACAAACTTATATTTCAGATTTATTTACCTGAGGTGTTTAACAACCACAAGGGATACATGATGATCTCTATGTTTCAGGTAGTGCAAACATTTGATGTTCAAGAATGCTAATCTTGGTTTAATCTTTGTCTTTGTGAGGCCAGAACACAAAATTTTGTGTTGGGTGATCCAGACAAAAGTTCACTAAAAGTTAATGAGTTTGTTTGCCCATATAATCTTAAGATATTAGGTTAAACCTATTTGGCTTGCTGTCCACTGATGAGGGTGGTCGATGAAACGGCTTCAACTCGAGCTCTGATATACCCCCACAGTGACTAAATATAGGATGTGATTATGTAGGGCAAGGTACCTAAGATGTCTGTTGATTGGAAGATTAGATGGGCTTGCTCCTCCCTAAATTATGTTTAGGAACTTCACAACGTTAAAGATTATACTAGGATAGCATAATAATATAATGTACATGTCTCAAGTGATGACGATGGTTTAAAACCATAATTTTATTAAAGCAAACAAATTCACAGGAACAATGTTGTATATGAACAAAGAGAAGACGATAACAGAGTTCCCTAACATTACAGCAGATTCTACGAAACACTGTTGTTGTTTTGCAAAGTGTAAGGAAAACAGACACACACACACACACACACACACACACACACACACACACACACACACACACACACACACAGAAAATCAGTGTGTTTCAGGAGAAATGCAAACAAAATAAAAGAATGCATAAAAACACAAATGTCTCCATATGGTTACATGCTAATATTTTGTCTGTTTCAGAGTCAGATGACCGCTAAGAAAGACCTTGTGACTTATGTGAACTTTGATGAGGGCCAAGAACACTAACACTGTTAAACGGTACAATAACAAATGTTCAATATAAATTAGAATCTAACTTTGATGTGACTGATTTTGTTTCACATATAACTGTAAATGATCTCAGCTAGCAAATGCAACAGAACTATTGAACTAACTATTTATTACTACATATTTACAGTATGTTAAAACATTTTGGTATAACAAAATATTGAGACACAACGTCTGTTTTCTGCATCAGATCTATAAGACAGACATCACTGCTGTCAAAGTATTGGTGTGAACAGAATAAAAAAAAGGCAAGAATCATCTCACCTTTCACTTAAAATTACTACTTAACTGTATTACATTTACTTAACGCTTTTTTAGAGACATACACAAAATAACTGTATCTGTGACTGCGCCATGAAATTCACAGATTTAAATGCAATAGTTTAAAGTGTAATAGTTGTACAGGTAGAAAATAGGAAGACTCATTTTTCATGTCGATGTTTCAGACTACCCTGAAAGATGACTTCAAATAAAAATAATTTGTTTAGTCTTAAACAGTGTCATGTAGAAGGACTGTCACCTATGCTGTATTTGTTCATGCTTTCATTACCTATGAACATGTTTGACCACACTCAGAGAGTAGTCTTTACAAACCGTACAAAAACAAAGAAACAAAAATGTAAACAGCGTCATCGACTAGTGGAACATTTTTATTTACAAAATAAACATCAACTTTCACAAAAGATCAGAAGAAAGGATTTCTGTATTCTTTATAGCTAAATGTCTCTTTTCCTATATGCCTTACACACATTCCTAATAAAGTGACCTCTTGAATTTACTTTTGTGCAAAATGAATACTTGTATAAAGATGATGTTTGAATTTATCCATAGCCTTTACAACTTTATAGTTCTTAATGTGTTTGCATTACAACAGTGTGGCATAGTTCTGTTAGAAGAGCAAAACATGTTCAAATATTTTAGCACATGTAGTAGCTTTATTTGAGTCAAAGAAGATGGTGATAATAGCTGAAAACATACTATAATCTTTAATGTCAAGCGGGGGTGTTGAAAGAAATGATTCTGCAAATGTTGAACACCTTAGGAAAATCATTTGAAATGTTGGTTTGTCAAAAGAGAATGTTTAGACAAAAAAACTTTTCGTAAATTAAAGTTCTGTGTTCATCACACACACTTTCCAATGTGAGAATTATGATCTTACTCTGATTTGATCATGTTTTGTTGACAACATTCAAAGAGGCGTCTTCACCTAAAATGAAACAGCCCAACAGAAGAATAAACATGAAAAATGTAATCTGCTATCTGAACAAGATGACTAAATCTAGTAATGGAGTAATAGAAGAATAAAAGTAAAATGTAAAAACTTGTAACAAACTTACAAATTGCACATAAAGGTCTGTGTTCATCACACACACTTTCCAATGTAAGATATAAAAACATAACTTACAAAACCAAATTTACAAACTTTCACAATTGCTCACAAATGTATTTTTGTATTTATTATAAATTATACTTTTCAGTGTATGTTGTCTTTTCTTGGTAAGGTCATTCTTGGTCTTTTGAATTTGACATAGGTGTTTTGGACACATAATTCCTATATAAAGATTATGTTTGAAAGTTATCCATAGCCTTTACAAGAGTGTGGAACTTTGCATAACAGCGGTGTGACATAACCCCTGAAAAAATATAAATATAAAAATGCACACAAAGATGTTTAGCACTACTACTACAACAACACACACACACACACACACACACACACACACACACACACACACACACACACACACACACACACACACACACACACACACACACACACACACACACACACACACACACACACACACACACACACACACACACACACACACACACACACACACACACACACACACACACACACACACACACACACACACACACACACACACACACACACACACACACACACACACACACCAAGAAAAAATATCTAACTGTGTATTGTGTCGCATTGATAAAACATCCCATTATCTGTTTATTTGGGGGTCAAAGAAAATGGTAATATCCTAAGAAGATGAAACATCCTAAGCTCATCTCTTTCATTTTCTGCTGGATGTAAATAAAAAAAATAAAAAAAAATAAAAAACTTTAAAGCAACATGAAACCATCATATGCAATATATTGTATATTTACATGTTGAAGCATACTCACGGAGTGAAAATGATTTCCAGAATATTTTGTGAAGTTCCTAAACGTAATTTAGGGAGGAGCAAGCCCATCTAATCTTCCAATCAACAGACATCTTAGGTACCTTGCCCTACATAATCACATCCTATATTTAGTCACTGTGGGGGTATATCAGAGCTCGAGTTGAAGCCGTTTCATCGACCACCCTCATCAGTGGACAGCAAGCCAAATAGGTTTAACCTAATATCTTAAGATTATATGGGCAAACAAACTCATTAACTTTTAGTGAACTTTTGTCTGGATCACCCAACACAAAATTTTGTGTTCTGGCCTCACAAAGACAAAGATTAAACCAAGATTAGCATTCTTGAACATCAAATGTTTGCACTACCTGAAACATAGAGATCATCATGTATCCCTTGTGGTTGTTAAACACCTCAGGTAAATAAATTTGAAATATAAGTTTGTCAAAAGAAAAAGGTTCAGTCCAAACGTTTTCTAAGTGAAAATGATGTGTTTGCCAAAAACACATCCAGAGTTTTTACTCGACTTTACTTTAACCACTCCTGAAGAAAAAATACATGTCACCAGACTGTTTTATAAGAATTTAAAGAATAAAAATAGTAAAAGTCAAAGTTTTATTAAAAGAAAATAGACAACATGCTTTGCTTTTGTGGCAAAGTAACTATATATATATTTAAATCTTGTATGTCTTATTTTATTCAGAAGTCAAAAGTGTATTTGTTCTTTTGCCACACACACACACACACACACACACACACACACACACACACACACACACACACACACACACACACACACACACACACACACACACACACACACACACACACACACACACACACACACACACACACACACACACACACACACACACACACACACACACACACACACACACACACACACACACACACACACACACAGTGTATGGTTGGATTAAAAGCTAAAACATTTATTTAAAAACAAAAATTCTTAAATAACAAAAATAAAGAAACTATAAAAAAGTATGTGCACTAAATCCATATAAGATCCCAGAATCACCAGAAAGGTTTTGATAAAATGTCTTTAAACTTTGTTAAACATCTAGACAAAGCAACTGTCGTAAATTCATTCACACATGCTCTCTTCCCCCACCAGATCGACTCGCAAACACCTTCATTTTGAGTTAAATAATTGTTTTTAATTATTTTTGTATTTTTAACATAGATCCTATCATTGTGTCTGGAAACACAGATTCAGATGTTCTAATAAGTTTTCAACATTGTTGAGAAGAAAATAGGATGGGTATGAGGACTCTTTGGCTTGATGATTATTTCTGATTCTTTGTCTTAAACACTAACATTATCCTATAGTTCAGATACTGATGTGGTGGCAATACACACACAGTTGATCTATATACTGTAGATCATGCCCATGTTATTTTAATGGATATAGCCAGTGCTGCATAGGGGTAATGGTATTCCTGTATGTCATGACACAATTAACATATACCCTATCAAACACTGCTGATCCTGCTGAGATGTCAACATAAAGTTAAAAACTTGCTTGTGTGACTTTCACCCTCCAACAATCAAAGGAAACACAATCACAAACAGTTTCCAACAGACTGAAAGGAGCCAGAGAGCTAGGGTTCAACAAATGTTGTAAAAACGCCAATCTGGGGTGATATGTAACCCCCATAAATATGCCCATATATCTAACTATAAATCCAACTGACCCTATATCTGATTGACACTCGTGACCAGCCAATCAGGGTGACGCCCCTCATAAATTCACCAATAAATACATCCATTGACAGCCACTGACCTGTAAGTTTGGGTGACACGTGGACATAATTATGGCCATAAATAAAGCCATAAATCAACATTTCTGACGCAGTGTCTAGGAAATTCTACTCTTGCTGGTCTCTCCTGTCTTGTTTGCCTGTTTGGACTGCTTGCATGTGTATATTGATTGATTGATTGATTGATTGATTGATTTCAATTAGTTAAACAAGGTGTACCCATTCAGAAAATATAAACAAAAATAAAAGGAATCACTTGGAGTTATAATAAACTCACTTGTAAAATAAAATAATTCAAACATTTTAAATATCAGTGTTTAACCTGATAACCTGCGTCAGGTTTTACAAAATTACTGTCAGATGTAAGTAATTACCTTGACAAACTATACATCATTAAGAAGATATAAGACTCAAGATTCAATTTTTTGACCTTTTTATTCTCAAAGTCTTATAGTGACCGTAATGTGTCAGGAGTTATGAATATGAAAACCAGCGTCGGTACCTTTTGATTGTAATATGAGTGTCAGCTGCTCTCATTTATAAAAAACTCCTCTATGCTCGTCATGAAGACTCGCGACAAAACAACATCCCTCAGGGCTTTTAGTTCAAAAGTGTGCAGATGTTGAGAAATATTAACAGATTCTCATATGTCTGTGTCAAATTTATATACAGAGATGTCTTATTTATTCAATCTTTCCCCAAAATGTGCAGATGTAATCATTATGAGCGCTGGATACTCTGACGTGTTGTTTTTTTAGTTCATACTGGCAGCTGGAGGGCGCATGTATGGCACAGACGAGGAATAGATAGACTGTGTGACATTCCAGGAACTCCCTGACATAAACAAAGCTTCCAGAGATCGCTATAACATGCAGATATTCACGTTTGAAGACAAAAAACACACAATAGCGACAATTTATGGTTTATCCGTGTTCTTTATATCATGATGGGTGTATTCATAATAGATTTTATTTATAATGCAATGCTATTCGACATAGATTTTATAATTATGAAGAATATTGTACAATATATTTTTTGTCTTGATTTTTTTATCCGAAGCCACATGAGATCACAGAAGGTTACTTAAAACACTCAACTTGTGATATAAAGTAAGTTTGGAGTAAAAACATGGCTTATTATAAACATATTCTCATGACAATAATACATTTTTACTTTACAGTAAACTGCCAATCTGTTTTCAAATGAGACCATACTTATGCTTTTAGTGCAAAGGGTTCATGAACTGTATCTGTTTTAGTTCCTGTATGCCATTTCTTGGGATTTCTCAAAATTGGGGGTGCAGCCTAACAGGTTAATGTCCATTTATCCATTTATTTATGTTGCAAGTAGTCATGTAATAAGTAAGGAATAATTGACGACGGGCCGTTCAATTATTAGAATAAAAGAGTGCTTGTGTGAATTAGGCTACCTCTGTGCGTCTCTAAACAGCGCTGTTATTACCTCGCTAGTGAAAAAATATCACGTGTAGCCTTTAAGTTGCTCCACTATATAGGCTAACTGATCAAATTGTCAGGGCAGCGCTGACACCTTTTTGTGCAAACTGTAGTGCGTGTGCGAGCATGTGTGATTTCAGTAATGAGACAGAAAAGCTTGCCTTTGATCTGGTTTTCATCTGGACTATCTAATACTGCTGCTGCCCAGTTGTTGAACGTTTTATATTCACCGTAAATATTAAGATTTACTTTAGGAAAATCGGTCATATTGTTGTTTTTTAGTCCTGTAATTTCCATTATTACAGTTAACTATGCGAAGTGATATGGAACTGTAATGCGGTCAAGAGAGCTGCCTGGAACTACGTTCGCTGTGCGTCTCACAGAAAATAATTGCACACCTCAGAACGTTCATCAGCCAATCAGATTCAAGCATTCAACGGCACCGTAGTATAACTGAATATAATCTACAGTCTGTATACATTTTTTGCTTAGCGACTTGATTTATAAAAGTGATAATGTACTGTCAGCCAGAAAAGAAAACCTTTTTTTAGTTTGGATTTTGTTCCTTTATATCACTCTTCCTGTCTGCCGTTTCCTCTAGACCTGTTTCTAGTTAGTTGTCATTTCTCTTGTGTATATACAGTACTTTGTTTCTGTAGTTGTACTAATAGCCAGTTATTGGTTTAAATTTAATGTTATAATGGTGTGTGTTTTCTTTTTCTGTGCACCATATTTTTCCTATCATTTTCCATCATACTTTGGATTATCAAATGGTTTTGGTTGATACCAAAGGATGGATCTAGCTGTTGTCCCACTACATGACAATGTCCTCATTTCATAATTTTGAGCAGGCTTATGAGCCTATGATGTTAACCCTTAAACGCATACCTCAGGTCTTTAGTGACCCAGGACACACAGTAATTCACTACCCTCCTTGTCATACTTTTTTTGTTTTTTAAGTTAGACATCAACCTTCTTAGGTACTCTCCTCTTCTCAATCAATGTATTCTAAACAATATAACAAGAAAGTAAAAAAAAAGAATACCTGTTTTCCCATTATTTTTTTTAAACAATTGTATAGGGTCACTAATGACCCGAGGTGTGTAACAGTGTAAGTATATTTTTTCTGCACAACAATAATTGAATCTTTGACTGTCAATGTCTGACGATCCCTGATCAATGTCTGATACACAATAATGAAGTGATATTTCACTGCCGCAGACAGACAACAAAACAGTGTTACTGTCACTTGATGGTGAATCTGGTGAAGAAGCTGTGAGCGATATTGATTTTGAAGATGATGAAAATTATAGTTATAATTAACTATAATTATAATGTTTGAGATTGCAAATATGATGCTTAATGTAATGAGCTCTGACGAGGACAGTGAAAATGGTATAAAATATCTGCTCAATCTGAACCTATCCAAGCTCTAAAAGATAACAAAATATGCTTTATTGTATTCTTCTGCAATTGTTACTCTAAGCAGAGTTTTATATTATCACGAGAGGTAGAGGTCGGTTGAGGGATGGGGAGGGGGTGCTTTATTGTCATTAAAATAATATCCTAATACAAAATAATTTTGATGATAATGAAACAACGAGAATTGTATTCAAACAAACAGTAAAACTTTAATTTGGGGTCCAATTCTCACTATTAATATTACTTGGATATTGGTTGTTTATTGGTACCTATAAAGCAAATATTAATACCTTATTCTGCATGACCATATTCTACATCCCTTAATCCTACATTACTAACTATTAATAAGCAGTGATCAGGAGTTTATTAGTGCAAAAGTTGTAGTTAATAGTTAGTTAATAGGGATAATTGTACCCTAAAGTAAAGTGTGACAAAACAAACATATTTGTTAGTTTTTCTCTTTTCTGATTTCTCTCTTTACCTCAGTCGAGCAGCTCCCTCAGCCGAGTTCTCAGTGGACCGTACACGTCACCTGACGTCCTTTTTGACGATGCTGGGTCCCAGTCCTGACTGGAACGTGGGTCTGTCATCAGAAGACCTTTGCACCAAAGAATGTGGCTGGGTCCAGAAGGTGGTTCAGGACCTCATCCCATGGGATGCAGGAACAGACAGCGGGGTCACTTATGAGGTGAGCACTCATAGAAAGAGATACAATGGGGTCCAAATGTCTGAAAGCCTTTCTATTTTGCAATTTGTCTTATTTACTATAGAATTTGTCATCACAAGTTACATTATCGGTTACATTATCGTTGAAGTGAAGGTGAACATGAATTTCAGAATTTCAGAGTTTTTGGTACAGATACTGTATGTTCAAATTTTACAAAATGTATTGGAAGCAGGGAAATCACACGCACGTGCACTGCAAAAAAGGGGGGCCTGAAATCTATGAAAATTTCTTTTCTGAGGTATTATTTTTAATAATTCTTAAAAAAAATATTTTCCGTGTGGCCTCATACTTTTGTTTCACACTGTGGAGAATTTAGACTGATTGTTTAGATGTGAAGTCAATTAAACACGACAGTGAATCAGGGGCTTTTGAGATCAACGTCAATCAAAACGAAGAAGGCGGGATTTATTGTTCACAGAATTCGAGCAGTGCGGCACCTTTTAACGCTTGAAGAATGCGAGGTAAGATGTAAGCAACTGAACATGGCGAGACAATACAGCTATATTTGCCAAATGTTTACGATAAAAACATTAAACGACCAACGTTAATTTCCAGGGATGCGAACTACTACTGACCTTTTTGAATTTCTCAGATTTGAATGCCATTTACGTTATTCGACACACAATGTACAAAGAAGCTTTAACGTAGCAGTTATCAGCATTTTTGACAGAAGATAAGAGTGAATGTTTGTATATCTGTTTTCAGGCTTTCTTCAGTACCTTCACTTGTCTATGGAAATTCAGCTAAAACTTGCATTGTAAACCTGACGACTTTCACGTTCAAGTCCTTTGATTGTGAAAGTGTCATATATTAAAATAAAAATATAATTTTTAGTTCACATGCATTATTTTATACATAGCTATACACACTGGCGGGCGGTAAAGACTATTGAAAAATGTTTTTGAAAGAAGAATGCTGAATTTATTTGATTAAAAAATACAATAAAACACTAATATTATTAAATATTACATTTTAAAATAACTGTTTTGCATTTTAAACTATTTTAAAATTGTATTTATTTCTGTGATCAAATCTGAATTTTCAGCATTATTACTCCAGTCTTCAGTGTGATCCTTCAGAAATCACTCTAATGTTCTGATTCATTATTACCAGTTATTAACCTTTGTGCTCAATTATTGATAATGTTTCTTAGTATTATCAATGCTGAAAACTGTTTGTGTATTAATATGTTTGTGGTAACTGTGATATAGGATTATTCAATGAATAGAAAGTTCAAAAGTGCAGCATTTATTTGAAATATAAATAATTTGAAAATAATTAAAAATGTATTCACTTAAATTAATTTAATGCATCTTGTTGAATAAATGTATTAATTTCTAATTTAGACTTTAGAATGATAGCATATCATGTTTTCCACAAAAATATGAAACAGAACATCTGTTTTCAACATTGATGAATTGAATATATATATATATATATATATATATATTATATTATTTATATATATATATATATATAATAAGAATTTGTACACTCTTTCCACAATTGGAGCTCTATTCCATGAAATCACAGGAGATGTCAAGCTCCTGAAAGGACAAATGCTATAACCACTAGAAAGGCACCATAAAAACAGTCCACATTCAACACCATTCCAAGTCTTCTAGACCATACCAGAGCATTGTGTTATATGGACTGATTGTATGGTAGGTATTGAACTTTAGTGATATTAAACTGTCCCTCAATGTAAAAGAGCTGTGTAAAATTCTTCAAAATTATTTACTGTTTGCAATGTACACCAGGAAAGACAATTGTAAAGAAGCATGCCAGTCAAATTCATTAATGATAACCATTTCAATTATATAATTTAAATAGCATTTATATTTCTGTATTGTTATATATTTTTTTATGTTAGCAAGGGGTGTTAAAAATTGCTCTGTGCATTCTGAGATGGTGGGTTTATGGTGTGGAGGGCCGCTTTGTGCCAGAAAGTCCAGGGCCACTTTTTAGCCCCAGTCCGCCTCTGCAGTTCAGTCTTTGGATAATAAAGGTTGTGACTAGTATAGCATGCTCAAGGCAAACGGCACTAAATGAGTTCTCTCTGAATTAATAACACAACAAAATAAAAACAGGAAAAAATATGACTTAATTTTAAAAAAGCAATTTGCCAGCTGAAATGGTCCACCGGAGACCATACAGTCATGACCATAGCTTGATTCTGCCATCTACTGGTGTGTGTCAGTCTATGTGTGTCAGTTTTGAACAAAAAAAAAAAAACACTGACACAAAACTAAACTGCTTAAATTGACATTCCGATGGATAACGATAAAATGTTTGTTTGTTTGTTTGTTTTATTTACATATTGAGAGGTTAAGATTTTTGGAGTGGTTTGGTGGTTAAAGGAATATTTTGGATTAAATATAAATTCATTTCTTTTAATAGCATATTTAAGATGTAACCATTCACCTCAGAAAAGTATTTATTTTTATTTTCTTTTTCCCTCCAACTTGTCTCAGATGATGTCAATAAAGCTCATGTTGTATTGAACCAGGAACATTCTTTTAAATGTACCCGCTCCTAACACAACCTTGGATTTCTCGCTTTTACCCTCCATATCATTGGGGAGTGGGTCTGTGTATATAATTTGTATTGCTCCCCTGGCTGAGCATGTTATGTTCGACCCCTCTCAGCGACTTTGTCTTTGGTTTGTCTTTGTTGTGTGATTTTATTTTAAACTGTAAAAATATGGAATAGCAATGTACAGTCAAACCAAAAATTATTCTGACACCAGATATAATTTTTACTAGTGGGTGCAGGACACTATAGTTCATTTATGCAAGTGAGGATAGCAAAATAAAGTAAACTGTGACATATTATACCCAACAATTCTTCATACAATGGACTACCAGTAAAATTGTTAACAATTTGGGACCAAAATTATTCAGACACTTTGACCTAGCCATGTTTTGCTTAAAGGTCCCGTTCTTCGTGATCCCACTGTTCAAACTTTAGTTAGTGTGTAATGTTGCTGTTAGAGCATAAATAATACCTGTAAAATTATAAAGCTCAAAGTTCAATGCCAAGCGAGATATTTTATTTAACAGAAGTTCCCTTTCAAAGCCTACAGCGAACGGCTGGCTTGGACTACATCCTGGTACTTCCTACATAAATGACGTCAGTAGAACAGTAGAACAGACTAACCTCCGCCCACAAGACTACGCGAAAAAAGGGGGCGTGGTCTTGTTGCTGTCCCACGTGGAGAAGAGGACGTGTCGCGTGGAGAAAAGGAAGTGCTGCGTTTCAGTGTGTTTGTCGCCATGTCGTCGAGACGCTGCTATTTTCATCCCGGAGTCAAATCAACTTTGTTTGGCTTTCCCAGGGACGCTGTAGAGATCATTAAGTGCATAAATCTCCCGTTAAGAGGCGTGACCTTTCCACGTGCGCTAAGCTGCTGTCGAATCACAACACAGGAACCGGGCCACGTTCGCTAAGCTGCGGTCAAATCACAACACGGGAACCGCTGGCACAATCAGAACTCGTTACGTATTTCTGAAGGAGGGACTTCATAGAATAAAGGAAGTCATCAGCCATTTTCAGGACAGTGAATACAGCGGTATACAGATAAGTAAATTGTGTTAAAAATACTGGGGTTTTTTTACACGTGAAACATGAACACGTTATATTGCACAATTGTGTAAACATAATCAAAGCTTCAAAAAGACACGAAGAACGGGACCTTTAAGTGTTTTTTCTTGAATTGCTACTGTGAACTTTTACACCACAGACTGAACAAAATTAAGCATTGCTTGGTATTTGGTTGACCTAAATTGGTATTATGTAATTGTTAGGGGTGTAACGATATATCGTGGTACGATTTATCGCGATGCAAAAATGTCACGATATGTATCGTAGAGTTATGTCGATATTATATATATATATATATATATATATATATTTTTTTTTTTTTTTACGATTTGACGTCCGTTTTATCCTATTGGTTGAGCTACCGCACCCGCATCATACTTGCATCCACTGCATTCACGCTCAAATTAATACATATAACATCTGTTTTGTCCTATTGGTTGAGCTACCGCACCCGCGTCATACGTCACGCTTGCATGCAGGCTCAAATGAATCGCTTGAACTGTGAGCAGTGCTGAGAGTGTGGCGATAACAACTGACGGATGGACTTCGAGGGCTGTTCAGAGTTACATCACAGTCACAGCGCATGTTATTACCACAGAGTGGGAAATGAAAAGTGTTGTGCTTCAGACTCGCCCGCTTTTCGAGTCGCACACTGGTACAAACATAGCTGATGTTTTAAAAGCGACCATACAAGAGTGGGAGCTTGAAAGATCTGCTCATAGCATTGCTGTCGTTACAGACAACGCACGCAACATGGTTGTGGCAGTGAGGGAAGCAGGGATGTCACCGCATATTAAGTGTTTTGCACACACGTTGAATCTTGCTTCGCAAGCAGGATTGAATGTTCCCCGCGTCAGTCGCTTGCTTGGTCGCGTGAGGAAAGTCGTGGCTTTCTTTCACTCAGTTCCAGCAACCTCTGTTCCTAGTGAACGTGTTTTTTCGACAGCAGGGGACATTGTAAATGCGCAAAGATCCCAGCTACTGCCAGAAAATGTAGATATGCTAGTTTTCTTGCAAAAAAAAACTGTAAGTAACCTAAAAAAAAAAAAAGCTGTTTGTGTTGAAATTACTTTAACAGGACACTACTTGATGTGTTTTTTGTTGCACTTTTACTGCTCAAACTGCGTTAACTACCGATGCAGACGATGCTAGTGAAGCAGCAGCGCAAGAGAACTGACCTACCGGTAATCTATCTGCGTCCGCGGCAACCACTTGCGTGTCAGGGTTTGAAAGTGCGTCTCATGTATGAAACTTATCTGTACACATGATGGGCGGCAATAATATCGCAAGAAAAGCCTGACGTGTACTGACAACTGCATTATTTAATCGCATTTTCTTCAATACAATGTTAAAGCATGTGTCAAGTGAGTTTCATTCATAATGTTTCTACCTCATGTAACATGCCAGTTCATACTGGAGTGAAGTCGTTCTCTGGGGGAAACATCTGAGGGCGTGGTGAGCTCGTGCTAGGGGCGCGGATAGTGAGCCGTTGGAGGTACCATCCTACGTCACGATGTACCACAACGTCCAATAGGAAAATTCAACTGCAGTAGCCACCGTTCAACCTTAAGAGGGCAGCACTTTGGCGGTTTTACACCATGTTTTATAGAATTAAAACACTTTATACTCAAATGTCAAAACATTTACTTGAATCAATGAACAGCATTAATAAAGCCCCAGTATTACAGATCATTAACTAAAAAAAGTTGGTTTAGGGTTTAGTTACCCTTTAAAGAAGTTCTCTCGGGCTATCCTAATTTTAATTTCATGATACAATTCAGTTTTATTGGTCAGTGACACCTATCATTGTTAATTTACGTACAGAAGGTTGAACTAAATCTTGATTTATATTGAAGTATTGCATATTCTTTAAGTTGCATGTATAACAAGACAGTTATTGAACACTAGTGTTAATGTTAAATAAATCTGTTATTTGATTTTCAGTTGAATTTTTTAATTTTGTTCAAAATATCGTGATGCATATCGTATCGTGAACCCAGTATCGTGATACGTATCGAATCGTGAGCTGAGTGTATCGTTACACCCCTAGTAATTGTGTATTTAATTAAATTTAACAGCTGATTGGTTGATTTTGTAATCCATTACGTGTAATCCATTACATGTAATCCATTAAAAGTTATCTGCCATTCAAGATGAATTTGTTCTGACACAGTTTAACTCTGAGTTTGTGACATATTTTATTACCATGTTCTAAACTATAAAGAATAAACTGTGATAATGTCTTTTGGATACATTTTGGGTTAACTGTATAATAACCATCCCTTTGGATGTTTAATTATGTTTTGTTGTATTTTAATTAATGTTGCATATCTTAAAGGAACAATTCACACATTATTTTTATTTTTTATTTGGTTGCGTAAATGACAGAATTTTTGTTAGAACCATTCCTTTAATTCATACAACTGATATTGGTTTAATATGATTTTCATGTGGTTATTTATATAGTCCTAAATTACTTTTATTTATTTAATGTGCCTTAGTCTCCCAACAAGCCTACAACACCTCAGGAGAAAATTCGTCCCCTCACAAGTTTAGACCATCCACAGAGCCCTTTCTACGACCCAGAGGGTGGCGCAATCACTCCCGTGGCCAGAATTGTTGTGGAGAGAATTGCCCGCAAGGTCTGTTTCTTTACTTGTCTTAGAAAAATTTCAAAAGTTTCAAAAGAAAATGTACTTAGCTGTTGCATTTTTTGTTTGTATTGTTGTGCAAAACATCTCTGCATTATTCATGTCATAAAAGTCTATAAACTGAGAGCTAAAATAACTAAACAACAACAACAGATTATACATATTTATGAAGCCAGTGCCCTGAAAGCATTGAAAGTCATGCATCCTTTTTTGGGAGGGCATTAGATTACTGTATGAGAATTAGGACAAACACAAGGAAAAGTATAACCTGTCTTTTTTTTTTTTTTTTTTTTTTGCGGCTTTCAATCAGATAGCAATAGTGAATTCAATGACATCACTGTGTAGAAGAATATGATTGAATGTGGGAAACCATTTACACTCGTTTGAAAGTTTAAGTTGTTTCCTGATGTCTGCAGGGTGAGCAGTGCAACATTGTGCCTGATAATGTGGATGACATTGTGGCTGACATTGCCCAGGAGGAAAAAGAAGAAGGTTTGCATCTCTTTATCTTTTCGTCGAGAGAGAGAGAGAAAATATATATATATATATATAATCAAATTTTTCTATGAACAATTACATTTCTTTATTTTTCCCCCTCATCAACACATTAGACAATTTTTAGATTAATAGATTAAAGCTTCCATTCTATAAAAGCATACTCTACTTTTTTTTTCTAGAACACCAAATCGCCAACTTCACCATTCCACAAACAAAATTAAGAATAATTACTTTTCATGTTTTCTACAGAGTACTTTGGGCCATAAATAAACAATGAAACATTAAACAAACACATTAACTTCAACAAAATTAAGAATAATTACTTTTCATGTTTTCTACAGAGTACTTTGGGCCATAAATAAACAATGAAACATTAAACAAACCCATTAACTTCAGACTCCACTCCTTCACTAACTCAATCAAAGTTTTTAGGTGATAGCATACAAATATGTAACAACAATAAGTTCTGGGGAATAATTAATTCAAATGGTATGCATATTCATGAGTTTATGAATATTATTAGCTTGTTGTACAGAAAAATTAACGTATAACGGAACCTTTAATCATTTAAAAGTAACCTTTATCCAAATTGATTTCTTCATCAATTATCAATCTTACAAACCTTAAGAAACATTGATTTGTTTGATCAGGACAAATAATATCTCTTATGTTTGCACAATTTATATTACTAAAGTAGTAATACATGAAAATCAAGCTTTAATGGGTAGCTTAGATCTTACGCTTCAGTGACTTCGAGATTTGTGAGCAAAACAATACGGATTCAATTTAATGCAATTATTGGGTTTTAATAAAACAACTACAAAATACAAAGCTACGAATCACACGGGGGTAAATATGCATATATATATAGGAGAAACAAAATGATATGGTACAAACAAGGAAAGATCAAACTTAATAGAATAAAATCAAAAGGAAAAGAATGATGGAAAGAGAGAATTCACGAGAGAGAGAGAGAGAGAGAGAGAGAGAGAGAGAGAGAGAGAGAGAGAGAGAGAGAGAGAGAGAGAGAGAGAGAGAGAGAGAGAGAGAGAGAGAGAGAGAGAGAGAGAGAGAGAGAGAGAGAGAGAGAGAGAGAGAGAGAGAGAGAGAGAGAGAGAGAGAGGCAGACAGTTCAATCACTTCACCAAAACCCTTCAGACATTTATGATTTCGTGAATCAGGATTAATTAAGACTACCTTGTACAAGCAGTTAAAGGTGAAATATAATACTTGCATTAGGCTCTCTCGTGTACGTGTCTGAGTTCGAATCGTCGTGGAAGTTCGCTAAGGAGGTGAGTCCGGAGAATTTCTGTGAAGTTCAGGAAAGTCGCTCCAGAAGTTGCAAGTCTCTCACTCTTGGCTGGGTGCCAAAGGAATCCCTCTCTCAATGGCAAGAAATGCCCAGGGCCTCTCTCAATGGCAAGGAATGCCGTGTCTCTCTCAATGGCAAGGAAGCGCAGAGTTAACGGTCAGTTCCCGTTTTTATGAACACAATGACCAACGCCCTGATCCTGGAGTGATCCAATCGCGCAGGAGAGACCAAAGGCGCGAGTTTTTCATTGTTCTTTGTTCTTTGCTGGGACCCCCTCCTCTGAGTTAATCAGTAGGGTGGAAATTCTAAAGCCTCTATTTCTTTAGAAAGCTGGTATTTCTGAAATTATGCATCAAAATCTGATTTCTGAGCAAGATTTGGCCTAGTCATATTTTTGCGATAACAGAGATACTAAGAACGATCCTTCTGCGATTTGTGCGTCCAGATGTACAAGATTATCACAGTTACTGGCAGACAAAATAAATTGTACATACAGTAAACATCCTAGCTATTCTAATCCATCGTATGAAGACATTACCACAACAAAATATATATCTTTAAACGTTATTGAGGCCGTTTGGGGAAAAAGTCCATTCATGGCTGAATGGATGTGTGTGTGTGCGTGTTTCGAAACTTCACGTGGTCATCTGTGTGTGTGTATTGTTTGCCTATTGCACACAGGATATGTGTGTTCGTTTGAGGAGTCACATGACTGCCTAAGGCTGTGAAGTCTGTGAAGAACTATTCAACTCTTGAGCCGTTCATTAACTCTAGCTAGCCAGTCAAATAAAGAGCCTCTGTTTAGTATGATCTGATTAGCAGAGTCAGGGATATTGATGATTTGTTCAAGATTGGACATCCTGCCATCTGGCTTGAGTGAATCAATACTGTTACAGTCCCCCTTTTTGTCGGATGATGTCCGATGGACATGGAGATACATAGCGCAGTGTCAGCGGCGGTCCAGGTTTGGACAACAGGTGAGGTATTCAGGATAGGCAATCGAGACAATGCTTGGAGGGCTGTGTCGAGGGGAACAATGTCAATGAGCTGAGGCCCCCCTTTTTCAATCCACCGTTCTAGTTCTGGAGCTAGGGTGAAGTTGTGGTCCTTGAAAAAGGCTGGGATTTCTAGCTCTGACTGATACTCTTCACTTGGGAGATAGTACAAAGCCAAATCGTCCAGGTGGAGGATGGCCCCTCGTGGTACTTGGATCCACATGCTCTGGTCCAGCAAGTTGATGCGGGTGGCGGTGTCATGCTGGTCGTAGATCAGCATAGCGGTACGCACCGGAGTGTTGACGAGCCACCTGTCACCTACGATCTCTGCCTGCGTCTCGGTGACTTGGGTACGAGGCGTGGCATCGGTAGGGCAGCGGGTGTTGCTGATCATCGGTTGCAGTCCGCAGATTCCTTCGGTGTTGTCTCTGAGGAAGGGCTTGCTAGGGCAGAGGTAGTGAATGTCTTTAGTCAGGGTACACATGTGCAGGTTTGGGGCCAAGTACAGCTGTGTATCGCTGTCGTGGTAGGCGACCACCTCAGGAGTGCGCACCTTAAGGTGTGTGTTACCCTTCCAAAAGCCCACATTGACAATGTCTTTGAGTCGGTAGATTCGGCTCGACTCGATGATGGGTAAGTTAAGAAGGAAACCCATCTCCTTCTGCTCGGGGTCCACATAAAGGGGAATGGCGCTACCCAGAGAGTAGGCCAGGTGTACCTGCAGAGGGTCGGCGGGTGTGTTGATAGCAGACGCCAGCACACTTTGCACCAGGCTTAAGGGTATGAGGTATGGTGGTATTCTACCCATGGCTAAGCTGTCGATGGAGGAGCTTATTTCCCGTAGCATGTCAGTCATTAAGGCTGTGACCAGCTGCGTTTGAGCAAAGTCATTCTGGAAGACTGTAAACAGCTGTTTCATGGAGTTCACGGTCTGGTTCAACAGGACACTGTGGGTGTTCAGAATTACCACCGTTCCTCTTAATGTCTGGCCGACGGTTTGTAAAGCTGCACTCTGTGTGGTGAGTTGCTCTTTTAGCTGTGGGAGTTCTGTCTGAATTTCAGCCACATGCCGTCTTATCGTGGCTACGTTTACTGCGTTGACACTGGACATGCCAATGTTAAACAGAGTTCCAACGGCGGCGGCGGCTCCGAGCAACGCTCCCAGGAACCGTTTGGAGCGGCGGTTGTGTCCGCCTAACTCCGCTTGGGTGACTGTCATCTTCTCCAGTTGGTTGAGCATGTGTTTGACATCGGCCTCGGCATGGAGGAGAGAGTCTTCTGTCCATCGGGCACCGGCCCAGCTGTACTGGGCTACTGCTTTGGGGTAGTGTGCTCTGTAGACGTTGCGAGGGTCGAGTCGAACGTACACTTTCTGGGTGTGCGTCCGGCAATTGGTGATCAGGAGCCCCGGTTGTTCTCTCAATACAATGCCCGAGGCGGGGCCTGGTGTGATGAGGTCGGGTGGCGGCTGGCCTCTGGTTGACAGGAGGCACAGGAGGGTGATCCACAGCCGCATCCTATTACAGGCAGGAGAGTGAGAGAGGTAGGGAGGAGCAGGGGAGAGAGAAAAGGAACAGGTCAGCAAGGTTTGTCCCGGGTTGGATGGGACAGTCTTTTCGCTTCGGTGACGGCGGTTGAGTTTTAGCTTGGATTGGCCCCTCCCTGTCTTTCTCTGCTAGTGGCCACATGTCTCTTAATCTGGATCCGGTGGACCCATTTGAGAACTGGTTCTCTGTGTCCCCGGTTTAGCTGGATTTGGTACGCTACTGGGGAGAGTTTGTTCATAACCTCATGGGGTCCCGTCCAGTGAGGCAGAAATTTCTTCGACAGCCGCCGGGGGCCTGTCAAAGGTGGCGGATTGAAGCTGTAGTACAAGACCTTTTCGCCCACATCCAGTTCCTGGTGTGATGCTTTCCGGTCGTAGTATGCTTTCTGACCTTCAGCGCTTTTCTGCAGGTGTTGCTGGGCAAACGCGAAGGTTGCTTTTAAGTGTCTATGGAGCTCCTCGAGGTACTGGAATGTGGTGTACGCGGTGACAAGATTGGAGTCTCCGGGTTGGTACAGCAAGTGAAGTGGCAGAGTCATCTGCCGCCCAGTCATGAGCTCGAAGGGGGACACCCTTGTCGATTCCTGTGGGGTCGCTCTGAGAGCCATCAGAACGAGGGGGAGTTTCATATCCCAGTCTTTCTGGTTAGCAGACACATACTTTTTCAACATGGCGACCACCGTTCGGTTGGATCTTTCGACCTGGCCGGACGAGATTGGATGGTGGCTGATGTGAAGTCTAGCCCGTACCCCTAGGTTTTTCCAGATCTGTTGCATGATCTCGGCCGTGAAATGGGTGCCTCTGTCTGAGTTGACTTTCAGTGGCAATCCAAACCGGGAGAAGATGTGGTTCATCAGGAGGTATGCTGTGGTTTGGGCGGTGTCATTGGGTGCTGGCAGGCACTCTACCCATTTGGTAAACTGGCACACCACCGTGAGGAAGTACTTGTTGCCTCTTGCGGACCTGGGCAGGGGTCCCACCCAGTCGATTTGTAGGTCTGACCACGGGAACGTGATCCCTCTGCGTTGCAGTGGGGCTCTGTGGTTCGGGTTTGCTGGTTGGAACTGGCAGCAAACCAGGCATTCTCTGACGTACTCTGCCACATCTTGTTGCATCCCGGGCCAATATGCCACCTGTTTCAGTGTGTCATACGTGGCTCTGGTGCCGTGGTGTCCAGCACATGGTGTGTCGTGGGCATACATTAGCATGACCCCCCTTTGCGACCGTGGCACCACAAGCCTTGGCGCTGTGCTGTCATCGGGCGCAAACCACAGAATGTTGTCCTGTATACGCAACATGTGTCTGGAGTTATGTAGATGTCTGAGGCTTGAGTCATCAGTGAGCTCAGAGTCAGTGATAGGGTGGTAGGAGGGGTCAGAGAGGTGGTCAAGAATTGTCTTTATTGCAGTGTCAGAGGCTTGCATATCCGCGATGTCGTTGTTGGAAATCTGTGGAGTTAGCGATAGCGGCTGCGAGGCGGGCATTGTAGCCGGTGTCGGTCGCTTGCTGCGGGTTAGCACTGCAACGTTGGGGCTGGATGTGGGGTTTGGGGGTACCCACATATCGCCGTGTAGTGCGCCCGTCTTGGCGAGGGCGTCAGTTTGAGTCTTTGTCGAGACCCTGTAGATTCGAGTGTGCTTTTACCTTCTTCCAGTACACTGTCAGGTCATGTGTTCTTGTGATGTTGTCACATTCCTGGAACAGGTGTTGGTGTTTGACTGGCTTGTTGTTAGCGGTCTTGAAACCATTCTGTTTCCAGCTTGGAAGGTGGCACACGAAACTGAGTCTGGCATAGTTAGAGTCTGAGCAGATGAGCAGTTCTCTGATGTCATTGGCTGATGCGATCTGTAGGGCTATGAGAATAGCTGCTATCTCTGCATATTGCGATGACTGGGGGCCCAACTTGAAGTGTTGTGGTGGGCACGGCTGATCGTTCACCCACAGCACTCTTGCACCTGCCTTGAGGATGCCGTCATGGTTGTAGGAGCACCCATCGACGTAGGCCGTGGGCATGTCCTGGCACGCATTCGGTTCGAAGTATCTGTGGCAGGTCAGTTGTTGTTGTTGGGGTTCTTGTGCATCCGCTGCAGCAGCAGGCGTGTTATCAGAGCAGTTTTGGCATGCAGCTAGGCCATTGCCCAGTGCAGACTTGTGATTCTGTGCGTACCGTGCCTCAACGTTGCGTCCCTGGAGGGCCATCAACCACGTGGCTATACGTGAATTAGTGACGACGCCATCTCGGATGCGTTGGCTGTTGAGGAACATAACGGGCTGGTGGCAAGTCTCAATGATAACTTTCTGTGCCCCAATGTAGTTGGAGAATCGCTGAATGGCCCACACCGTGCAGAACAGAGCTTTTTCACAGTCTGAGAACTTGCACTCTGGTGGGAGAAGCGTTTTGCTGGCATATGCGACCACCTTTTTGTCTTGGTCATGTCGTTGATATAGGCCAGCACTGAGACATTGGTCGGAAAACCCGGCTTCCAGGTAGAATTCCTTCTGTGGATCGGGGTAAGCAAGGCATGGAGCTGTGCATAAATGTCTTTTAAGTGCCGTCATGGCGTATTCTTGAGCGTCTGACCAGACGAAAGGACAGTCTTTCTTCAGCAGGGCTGTTAGAGGTCTAGCAATGTCTGAGTAGTTTTCGATGAACTGTCGGGAGTAATTGCATACCCCTAGAAAACTGCGCAGCTCAGAGACGTTTGTAGGAGGCTTGATGTTTTGAATGGCATGAATACGGTTTGATTGAGGTTCAATGCCTTGGGATCCGATGAGCAGGCCCACGTAGTTGACCTTGGTCCGGCACCACTGTCCTTTGTGGAGGGCGATCTTGGCACCGGCTGCGGACAGTTGGTTCAAAACATAGTCTATTTCATTCAGGTGGTCGGCCACCATTGTGCTCTTCATGAGAACGTCGTCTACATAGATCAGGTTGCCTCTTACTCTGGCGTCTGGGCAGGCTTTGTTCAGAAAGATGTTGAACTCAGCTGGTGAGTTGGCATAGCCGAACGGACACCTGTTGAAGGTGTATTGTCGGTTGCCGAATGTGAATGCTAGCTTGTGTTGGTCTTCTGGGTGCACCGGAAAGTCCAGAATCCAGAGGCCACATCAAGTGTAGAGAAGATTGTGGCTCCCCTGATTCGGGGTATTTCTTGTTCTAGTTGGGTCATAGGCCATCTTGACAACGGTACCTGTTGATTCAATTTCCGATAGTCGATCGTGGGTCTCCAGGCTCCGCTGGGTTTCATCACAGGCCACAAGGGACTTGAAAAGGTACTGTTGAAAGGACGGATGACACCTTTTTCAAGCATGGATTCGATGATCTCCTGCACTGGTTCGTGTGAGGCGATGGGAATCTTGTATTGCTTGACAAAAGTGGGAGGCGCATCAGGGTGCGTTGGGATGCGCACCGTGTGGAGGTTGGTGAGACCGCAGTCTAAAGAGTCTTTGGCAAAGGATTCTTTGAACTTATAAAGGACTTGTTTGAGTCTTTGACGGTCTGTCTCGCTCTGGAGCGCGTCAGCGTCTCGTAGAATTTGCTGCACTTGAGACTCAAAACCTGGGTACGGTTCCTCCGTATGCGTGTCATCAGTCAGGTTGATCTTGGGAGGTGTGGCAGGGTCATCAGTCTCACTGACAGGCTGGTGGGAGACTGTGTATACCGCGAGGTGACTGTCCTCAGTCAGCTCCGTTCGGCACACCTGGTCTTTGGTCATTGGCATGACAGACGTGATGGCAATGAATTTGAAGGGTGCGGTGAACAGTGTGTTATCTGTGCTCCCTTCGGGTATCAGTGCAGGTGGAATGGGCCCAATGATGGGTAGTACAAGTTCAAAGTCATGAAAGTCATGGCTCACTAGCCATCCCAGCCGGTAGGCCTTGGGAATGTTGATGTCAGTTGCTGTGCAGTTGTTGAAGAGGATGTAGACTACACGAGATGACACTTCAGTGAGGGGTGTGGCTTCAAGTGTGAGTCCGAGTTCCACACATTCAGGTGAGGGTTGGAAGAAGCCCAGCGTGTGGTTTAAGGTTTGACCACATCGCATGTTGAGCCGAACAGCGACCCCTTTGGTGTATGCTGGTACCACCGTTCCCTGTTCGTTGACTAGGGTGCAGACCTCAGGGATGGTCTGTCCTGACATGAGGTTGTCATGGCTGATGGAAACATGTGGCTGTAAAGTCAATGGGGCCCATACCACTTCGTTAAACGTGTCCACATGAGCCCGGAGGAGAACCAAAATGTCTGCTCCGATGTAAACATCGTGGGGCGGGTCCGGAAGGACCAGGAAGTAATGGGTCAGGCACCGATGATTCCATGTCAAGCGCAGCGCACAGATTCCTCTGGTGGACACCATAGAGGAGGGGTGTGAGTTCAAAGGGAAACGGGTGCGCTTGCTGGCATAAGGCGGGTCTGGTGCGTGTTCCCTGAGTGCATTGAACAGTGAGAGACTAATGGCTGAGTTGTCTGCCCATAATGCTAGAATAGTGTTCGTTGTGGTGATATCATTCAGCTGCAGGTCAGTCATGACCTTGGGGCTGTAGGTATCAGAGTCTATGGTGAGCTGAAATGTGCAGAGTAGCGAACTTGAAGTTTGCTCTGGGTCTGAGACTGTGTTCTCACGGCTGGCTGCAGGAGTTCCCGTGACCTTTGTGACTTGACAGTCTGGTTCTGTTGGGGTTGCCGTGACCTCTGTGACCTGACCGTCTTGCTCAGAAGACCTGTGTGTCTGGAGGGGAAGAGGTTCTCGCACTTGTGCCCAGAATTTCAGCTGTTTGAAGTCCAGTAAAGGTTCGAAACGGTCCAGCAGGTCTTTGCCGATGAGAAACGGATAAGTGTTCATAGGTGACACATAGACAGGATGTACAAGACTCATAGGCCCAACTGTCAGGTGAATGGGAGCTATGGTTTTGAGCTGGATGTCGTCTTGGCTGTACGACTGCACATTCAGCTTACACGTGTGAAGGTTAAGAGTGCGATTCTGTCTCTGTGCTTCAAATTTGAGTTTGTCAAAAAGTTGAACGGATATCAACGTTAGGTCGGAGCCGGTGTCGACCAGGGCTTCGAGCCTCAGTTCCTTTTCCAAGGTGATGGTTAGGTAGAGTTTTCGAGCCATTCCCTTCTCGATCAGGTTCCCCAAGAGTCTGGGTGTTGGGGCCTGTGTGTTGAACGGTAGGCAGTCGGGATATGTCTCTTGTGTCTCACTGTGAGTGCATATAACCAGGACAGCACTTTCATGTACCTTGGTTCGCGGAGTGACACTGTCTCGGTCAGGAAGTGTTGCCGTCAGCTGGAGTGAGTGGGTGTTGCTGACGTGTGGGGGTGCAACAGTTAGTTCGAGAGTCTGTGGTTGGGAAACAGTGTTCTGTGTGTTAGGTTCAGTTGCAGAAAGGTCAGGAAGGTTGATTTCAGGCGTCCGGTCCAGTCATGCGGTGTCTGGTTCATCCTTCTTGTCTGTCTTGCGGGGTTTCTTTTGTAGCAACTCCTTCAGTACCTTCAGCAGTTCTGCAGCTTCGGACTCGACCGTACTTTTCTTGTTAGCCATGGGCTCCGATCCGCGCTTACCAGTACCACGTCGAGAGTGGTCCCTCCGTCGGTTTTCTGGGCTTGGTGTTCTGGGAGAGAGGGTTCGGCTCCTTCTGGGTTGCCGGCCGGCTTCCCATGTGCCCCTCCCCTTTTGGTTGTGGAGGGGGCGAGGCCGGTCCCAGGATCCTCCAGAGCGATCGTTCTGGCACCTTGGATGGGCATTACCACGATCATGCTGCCCTCTGCTGGCTTGGAACGGTGTAGACTCTCTGTTGACGGGTCCGTAACTGTGGTTCTGTTGGGCGCCCTCTAGGGTCAGCTCTGGGCGATGCTCAGAAACAGGGCAAATGGTTGGGTGTTTTACAGTCTTTTCAGAAATAGCCTTTTGCTTGGTGTAAGCCTTGTGAGCTAAGTCTCTTAACTGTTGGGTGGACATGCTGCGTGGACAAACCAGAAGGGTGGAGGTTTCGGAGGAACAGGGTTCTGAAGCTGAGGTCCTCCTCCATACCTGGTTCGTTTCGTGCGCCGAAGTAGGTATGTCGCAGTCGATTATAAAAGTTCTGTGGGGTTTCAAGTCGGCCTTGCCGGAGGTCCACAGCAGCGATGAGCCCCTGGACTGATTCTGGATCAGAGTATTCACGAATTAAAGCTCGTCGTAGCTGCCCGTAGTCTGCTTTGACAGCCTCTGGTTGACGGTCTAGAAAGCTACGTACGTCCCGGTTAGACGTGATTCTGAGTAGGTACAATCTGTCCCAGGTGTTCGCGTTAGCGACGGTCTGCAGGTGAAAGTCGATGTCTTGCAAGTAGGAGTGAACGTCGTGTCCTCCTGCAGGGTCTGGGCTGAATGTAGGGATATTCCTGGCCAGCTTGTCAAGGTCTTTATGAGCTACGTGGCTGCTGACCCTGACTTCCTGGAAGGGCGTCCCTTCCTCCGCTGCTGGCGGGGATTCGTGGAGGCTCGTGGGTGACAGTCTGAGTGGTGGGCTGTCACCCCCCTTTCTAGCTCTTGGTTCTTGGCTAAAAGGTGCGGACCAGCTGGTCGGGGGAAACTCTGTGTGGTGTGTTTCCCCTTCCCGGTCACTTTGCAGTTTATATGCATGTTTCAGTTCTTTGTGAACAAGGTCAAGTTCATCTTTGAGATCATGTCTTTGCTGGACAAGCTCGTTGATCTCGGCTCGGGCAGCCTGCAAGTGTTTTTCGGAGGCTTTGGCTCTAGCATCTTTGTCTTTAAGTGCAGTGTTGGCTCTCTCTAGGAGAGCTTTGCCTTGCCGGAGCTGTTCGTTGAGTTCTTCCCTGGTGTCTTTCTCTGACTGCTCTCTGCGGTCTGTGTCTAGACGCAGATTTTCCAGGGTCTTTCGAAGTCTTTCTACTTCTTTCTCACGTTCTGTGTCCGTTTCACCCTCTTTCTCGGTCTCTAGAAGTAGTTGATCTAGATGACGCTGGGTGAGGGCCTGGTTTCTCCGGGCCTCCTCGGCTTGGAGCTTTAGTGTTGCCGCTTCCTGTTCCAGGTCGGTGTGGCTCTTTTCTCTTAGCCGTGCCTGGGCGACAAGGTTGTGGGCGAGGCTCCCGAGGATCTTGGCCAGTTGTTTGTGAGAGTAACTCTGCGTCGGGTCGTGTGCCGTCAGCTTGTCTAGCTCTGTGTCCAGTTCCTCCTGGTTCAGCTGTTGCAGATCACTGGTGTCCTCAGGCGGACCAGTGCTCGTCATCGCTTCCAGCCATCCCGCTAGGCGATCCCAAGGGACAGCGGGACTGGATGAACGGGACATACTGGTTCACTGTGGGCGAGAGAAACACAGCACACACACACAAAGAGGCCAATGCAAGTTTGTTCTAAGGTTTACGAGCTCTTGTACGGACTATGCCGTCGACAAGAATTTTGGCTAGTTAGGCAATTAGGCGGGCCAATTTTTGGATCGGCCTGAAATAGAGGCTTTGACGGGCGGTAGCCCTGTGGGTCACCTGGTGACGCCTGCTGCTTGGTTGTCACTCTATTAATTTGCTTTCCTTGGGGTCTCTTGGTGAACTGAAAGAAACAAGATTACGACAGTCCGGACAGTGAAGGTAGGAAAGAGCACAGTGAAAACAAACACAAAATGAATTGGTCTGCAATAACAAGGAGAATAAGCGCGAACGCTGGGAGTGTTAGAGAACTACTAAAAGGGTTAAGCCTGCTACCTTTCGTAAGAGTTTCTGATAGGGCCTACAGCATGTGTGGCTATCGGGGTAGGAAACCTAGGAAAAGGGTGCGGCTTAGAGAGGAAAAGTGGGCCAAACACTTAGGCTATACTCGGGGGAGTATCTAATATTTGGCTTATAATGTGGGTTTTAACACATTTCGTTTATCCGGGGTGATTTGAGGTCGCTCAGGTGGAAACCAGTGGCGCAGTCGGCCTTCCGGGCTTTCCCAGACACCCAACTGCCGTGTCCTCGGTCCTTGTTACTCTGTCGCGTTACGCGCACTCAAACAGTTTAGACTTTAAACACGACCTGACAGCACCCACCCGTCAACCGCCAGCCAGCACAGCAAAATCGGCACGTTCCCTAGAACCCTCTTTTTCAAGAGTGGCCCACGTAGGTCCCGGTTTAGGTAGTGGTCCCAGAAATTGCCTTGTGTGTGTCAGCTGAACTGGTTGACCGGCTTTGGAGTGTCAGATTGCTGATGTCGCCACTGCGTGCCGCAACGGCGGACAGAGGTAAAAGAAACCGAGATTCACACACAGCCGGTGCAGGTCACGTTGGTTGGACAACCTTGCTCGTGGAGACCACGTTGAGACGATTCTCAGTTCACCACAGATGCTTGTGAGCCTTACAATAAATACACAAAAGAGGGTAAACAGGCGAACTCCAAATTAATTAAGACTCTATTGTTTACCGGATCAAGTGATTCATGGTTGCAGGCGAAAAGGGAATGCAAAATCCTATATCGAGAGTGATTTAGAGAAAGGCAAAGGTTTCTATCAAATAATGATAAAACAAAAGGCAATTTTGATAATGTTGGTAACTATCAAAATGAACCTAACCCAAATGAGAGGAAGAAAATAAATAAATAAAAATTTAAAAATGTAATACAATTAAATTGAATAGAAAATTAAAATTAAAATTAAACAAGACAAACTTAATTCAAATTAAATTCAAAACAAGTTTAAAATTTAAATTTAAATAAGCCTGTAGGGAGAATGTAAATAAAAGAAAGCAAGTCCAAATAATATCCTATAACAATTTAATGCTAAGTTGGAGTATCCTTAATAACCAAAAAAAATTATGTACATGTACAAATTATGTACAAAAAAAATGTAATACAATTAAATTGAATAGAAAATTAAAATTAAAATTAAACAAGACAAACTTAATTCAAATTAAATTCAAAACAAGTTTAAAATTTAAATTTAAATAAGCCTGTAGGGAGAATGTAAATAAAAGAAAGCAAGTCCAAATAATATCCTATAACAATTTAATGCTAAGTTGGAGTATCCTTAATAACCAAAAAAAAATTAATAATCAGCAAGGGAAACAGGAATAAGCACTTCACACAGAATTGGAAGAAAGTGGAAAAGAGAGAGAGAGCTGTAAGCTGACTTAGCAGGGTATGGCCACACGGTGGCGTCCTTCCTTCCAAGCGGACTGTCAGTGATTTGAAGAGATCTAATCTCAATTTAAGTTAAAGGAAATTCATTTTTCCTTTTAAACTCAAATTCAAATAAGTGTGTTTAATCAGCGAGAACGGAGACCTGGTTGCTGCCTAATGCTAGTAGAATTGCATAAATGAAAACGTTTCTAACAGTAATCAATAAACAATTCACATGCTCTACTTAGGAAGGAAATTTTGTTAAGACAAAATTAATAGCGGAGAGAACTATCTGTAATCCTCCACGCGATGGCGCAGTCGAGTCCACCCAACTAGAGTTAGTTAGGAGGACTGCTCACCAGATGGCGCTGTTGCGCCCGTTCGGGATAAAGTTATGGTGAAGTGTTACTCGAGAGCTGTCAGGTTGCCCTCTGGTGTCTAGCACGCAGGGTTGCACCTGCTTATGTGACCAAAATCGAATAATGGTTGCACATATATTTAAAACACAAATCACCATTTACCCTTCAGACCGCGGCGGGTCTCTTTGTGCAGTATTTTGCACAGAAAGAAAATGTGGATACAGGGTTTTTACATCTGCTTACTTCACATTTAACAGAACTCCAATAGACATTTATTAAACTGGCTGATCGTTCAGCATGTATGAGTTAAATGTTTTAGGTCAAGATTAAATTGGTTAGCTAGGCCAATGTTCGACCAGGAGTTATCGTTTATCTTAACGATATAATATTATATTAGGCCTATTATTGAAAAGAGGAAACTCGCACAATTTCAATCTTCCGCTTGCAAGAACATTTCGTCGTTCAAGTCAAGCGGGACAAAACAATATTACTGCACGGACTGTGCAGAGATTTCCTTATCTTTGCCAGACGTATAATATTGTCAATTTAGCATCTCTTAATATGCTTAAACTGAGCTCGGCGTTGTGCCTCGTCAGTGAGTGAGTTCGCGATGTCTCACAGTTCAATCAAATGAACGGGAACGCGCGTGCATAATATTAATACCCAAAAATACACATGAATATTAATATTGCTCACAAAAACAAAGTTTGAAACTGCTCGAATAATCTCCACCACTGTAACAACAATAAGTTCTGGGGAATAATTAATTCAAATGGTATGAATATTCATGAGTTTATGAATATTATTAGCTTGTTGTACAGAAAAATTAACGTATAACGGAACCTTTAATCATTTAAAAGTAACCTTTATCCAAATTGATTTCTTCATCAATTATCAATCTTACAAACCTTAAGAAACATTGATTTGTTTGATCAGGACAAATAATATCTCTTATGTTTGCACAATTTATATTACTAAAGTAGTAATACATGAAAATCAAGCTTAAATGGGTAGCTTAGATCTTACGCTTCAGTGACTTCGAGATTTGTGAGCAAAACAATACGGATTCAAGTTAATGCAATATTTGGGTTTTAATAAAACAACTACAAAATACAAAGCTACGAATCACACGGGGGTAAATATGCATATATATATATAGGAGAAACAAAATGATATGGTACAAACAAGGAAAGATCAAACTTAATAGAATAAAATCAAAAGGAAAAGAATGATGGAAAGAGAGAATTCACGAGGGAGAGAGAGAGAGAGAGAGAGAGAGAGAGAGAGAGAGAGAGAGAGGCAGACAGTTCAATCACTTCACCAAAACCCTTCAGACATTTATGATTTCGTGAATCAGGATTAATTAAGACAACCTCGTACAAGCAGTTAAAGGTGAAATATAATACTTGCATTAGGCTCTCTCGTGTACGTGTCTGAGTTCGAATCGTCGTGGAAGTTCGCTAAGGAGGTGAGTCCGGAGAATTTCTGTGAAGTTCAGGAAAGTCGCTCCAGAAGTTGCAAGTCTCTCACTCTTGGCTGGGTGCCAAAGGAATCCCTCTCTCAATGGCAAGAAATGCCCAGGGCCTCTCTCAATGGCAAGGAATGCTGTGTCTCTCTCAATGGCAAGGAAGCGCAGAGTTAACGGTCAGTTCCCGTTTTTATGAACACAATGACCAACGCCCTGATCCTGGAGTGATCCAATCGCGCAGGAGAGACCAAAGGCGCGAGTTTTTCATTGTTCTTTGTTCTTTGCTTTTCTCTGAGTTAATCAGTAGGGTGGAAATTCTAAAGCCTCTATTTCTTTAGAAAGCTGGTATTTCTGAAATTATGCATCAAAATCTGATTTCTGAGCAAGATTTGGCCTAGTCATATTTTTGCGATAACAGAGATACTAAGAACGATCCTTCTGCGATTTGTGCGTCCAGATGTACAAGATTATCACAGTTACTGGCAGACAAAATAAATTGTACATACAGTAAACATCCTAGCTATTCTAATCCATCGTATGAAGACATTACCACAACAAAATATATATCTTTAAACGTTATTGAGGCCGTTTGGGGAAAAAGTCCATTCATGGCTGAATGGATGTGTGTGTGTGCGTGTTTCGAAACTTCACGTGGTCATCTGTGTGTGTGTATTGTTTGCCTATTGCACACAGGATATGTGTGTTCGTTTGAGGAGTCACATGACTGCCTAAGGCTGTGAAGTCTGTGAAGAACTATTCAACTCTTGAGCCGTTCATTAACTCTAGCTAGCCAGTCAAATAAAGAGCCTCTGTTTAGTATGATCTGATTAGCAGAGTCAGGGATATTGATGATTTGTTCAAGATTGGACATCCTGCCATCTGGCTTGAGTGAATCAATACTGTTACAAATAGGACAACCCTTCCCAACTAAAGGATCCAGTCGTGCTATGTGTGATCTCCCACTCTCTTCTTAATGGGTATTTTTTGTACAAGGACTGCCAGCTACTTTTCAGGGAAGAGCCTAACCCCAACACTAAAGTCCATTTGCTTTCTGTTAGATCTTTAAGGTCTTGATAGTTCATAGTTTTGACACATGCAGTATAATGTTAATTTGATAAATTATTGAACAACCCCATTTCTGGAGCATTCAAAGATAGCAATTTTGCAGGATCTTCTTCTTGATAATCTTTTATTCATCAACAAAATACATTCTGGAAAAGAAAATGGCTCTGTATTATCTCCTGTACAAGTCTCTTTGAGAAATTATTTAGCTGAAAAGGGAAGTGCAGCTTATAGGTCCTCTAGCACTCGTTTGGCGAGATGGACTAAAATACAGAGATTGATTAGCAGCCACAGACCTAGTTGACCACTCCCTTGAAGCAGAAAACAATTGCCATGAAGCCAAAATATTGAGGTAAAAAAGGTTAAGGTTAACTATCTAAAGAGTTCTCTTTAGGGTCATGGTGAATAGCTGTTTGTCTAGACCCATTCATCCAGCTTTGCGTAAAAGAGCACACATTAGTTCCATCTATCCATGATGTTGGTGATATAGAAACTGCTGAATAGCCTGCAGTCAAAATTCATTCTAGCTCGAATATCTATCAGTCCTTGTACCCCTTCTTGAACAGGAAGATAGAGAACAGCAGCTCTTAGCCAATGCTGACCAGACCAAAAAAATGCTAAGTATCCTTTAAATATCTTGGATTAACATCAATGGTGGATCCACAACCATCAATGTATGGCAAAGCACTGAGGCAATGAGATTGTTGGCAATCACTACTTTCCCCCTAAATGATAACTGTGGTAGTCACCCTTTCCAACTAGACAAGCTCGCACAGACCTTCTCCACTAAACTCTCCCAATGTTTCTTTTTATATTCCTCTTGACCTATAAATACTCCTAGATATTTAAAACCAGGTGTACCCCACTGAATATTAGGAAGATTTGGTAACAAAATATTCATGTTTTCCACACAGCTTGTTTTATCCCAGTTAAGTCTCAGAGACAAAGCTCTTTCATAGACTTCTAAAGCCCCCTTTAAATTCTGTACATCTTCCTGCTGTTGAACTATTACAGTAATATCATAAGCATATGCAGACAATGACTCTTTTCTTCAACTACCATTTATAGTTAAACTTTTTAGTTTATGCCTAAGCAAACACAATAAGGGTTGTGACAAACACAACTGTACAGTTGGCCAGACACTGGGCAGCCTTGTCTGATTCCTTTTCGTATTTTAACTGGTACACTTAACCCACTCCCTATTTTATCATACTCAAGGATCCTTTGTACAACAATTTTATCCATGATATTAACTTATCACCAAAACCAAAACACTTTATAACATGAAACAAATACTGATGATCCACACAATCAAATGCTTTTTCTTGGTCGCAAGATATTAGAACAACTCTAACATTGTACATTCTTAAGTATTCTAAAAGATCTCTCATTAAAAAACAAATTATCATGAATACATCTTTTTGGAAAACAATAAGACTGATCTGCATGAACCAAGGAACCTGAGGGTATTTTTACACTGGCAGTTCGGAACGAGCATGGTTCGCATGAAAAATTACTAATGTGAAAGCTGTCATGCTGACTTGGGAGTGCGCTGAGGTACCGAATCTTAGACTGGTTTGCACTCGAACTGTGCCACAATTTGTGTGAATGAGAAAGCAACATGGACTCATGGAATTGTTCAGAAAGTAAAGTAAGCTATGCATGCGTTTTAGCCAATTACGATGTATTTAGTTCAATAAAACACATGTAAGGGATGATAGTGTTCATGATTTACCTTGGATACGAGCGAGAGTGAGCCTGCAGTGTAATCGCGCATAGCTAGTGCAATCAGAGCAATAAATGAATGGCAAGCTGCTGTCTCCACAAAAGAGTCTGTTTGCAAGCAGCAGAAATCTGCCTTATGCAATGCACATACAGTAAACCCAAGTGTAATTTACTCTGCTGTGCAAAATAGCACGCGCTCTGTTTTCTTTCATGCAGCGTGCATGTTTGTGATGACGTAAGATGCGCTCAAGTATACCGGGGTTCGATAGAATTGAGTGTGAAACCAGACCAACACTGCGGGGGGCGCCGGGAACAATCACGCTCAGACTCGGATTACAGCAAACTTCCCAATGTAAAAACACCCTAAAATGGTCTTGGTTTGCAATACATTTAGACAATATCTTGTAATCAGAATTAAGAACAGCAACATATCTCCTTTCTTTGGAAGAAGAGAAAGGACTGCCCTCTGACAACTTTTGGACAGTACCTTCAATTTATAACACTTGGAATGTGAACACAAAAAAAATTGAGGGTATGATTCGAACAGGCTAAGTGGTCATAAAAGAAATAGTCACACTCATAGTCTTCGGTCAAAAATAACCGACCATAGGAAATGAATGGGAAATATACGAATATACTGAGAATACGAAAATACTGAGAATTTTTATGTGCACAATCTACAAATCAGCACAATCTACACAATCTAGAAATAAACACACCCATCCCCAAAAACTCCCCCACCAAAAACTCAAGTAAGAGCAAGTAGGTGACTTTTCACTACCATGTCTCAAAACATGATCTCCCTCCCACCACATCCTCCAATCAGTTTCATTATCTTTGTTATTATGTGTTTCTTGTAAAAACATAACTTGTTTCTTTCAAATTTAAACATTCTTTTAATAATGGCCATTTACTTCTGTCCCTTGCCCCATTTACATTGAAGTATCATACTCTAAGAACATCCATAGTAAACAGGGGAAAGGAAAAAGAAAAGAAAAGGAAAGAAAGAGACTCAGAAAAACCCAGATACCCATGTACACTTATTTAGAGTTAGTTCTAGTAGACCTATGTTTACCCTAATTCTTTTAAATTTTTTGTCTGACTGCTGTCAAATATTTATTTAATCTACACCTTTTTTTCTGCAACAAAACCTCAACGCTACATTATTTTTGAGTTAATAAATTTTTCTTGGTTAGGAAAAATGTATTCACTAACAGCATTCATCCCCTTAGTTTCATGTAGGAAATTATTTATCTGTTCAACAGAATACAAATCTCCATATCTACCGACATCTAAATCAATGCTTGAATCATAATTTCTAACACTCTTGTCTTTGGACTCTTTTTTCGCTTCATCATTTGAACCTGTAATGCCTTCTTGCATTAGATAACAATACAGCTATTCGTTGAAACTTCTTAATTTCTACCCTTATTACTTTCAGGCATGTTTACACTCACCTCTACTCCATCACCAGCTTCATTCTCTCCTTTTGCTTCTCCTTCTTCTCTTTGAGTACTTGCATTACTCAACAGCCTTTCCACGACTGTCACTCCACTATTCTCAACTGACAAACTGACTATGTCCCTGTTTCTTCCTCTGCCTGTTGTTTATGAGAGTAGGAAAATGTGGCCGATATCTCCACACTCAAAACAACATAAATTATCAGTACTCACGTAAGCCATATAGGAGCTCTCTCCACATGTCACTTGAAACAAAACATCCAGTGATTTAGTAGGAGATGAAAATGTGTAATCTAAAAGACAATGCAAGCTTAAATTCAGCAGATTTGCAACCCAAAGGAATCATTTTACAGGACTAGCCATCTTTCAAAAAAAAAACTTAATTCTCGTACGATCGCATCATCCTTGACAAAAAGGGGCACATTGGAAATTGTCACTTTTGTTGCTGGAGCATAAAGAGGTGTAACAGGTAAACGTTTATTTCACCCAAATGCCACTTTCAATTAGCCTGATCACCAGTTAGTTAGTTTAAAAAAAAAAAAAGACAACTGCTTTGTTCATAAGAGATGCAGAAATAATGTTTTCATGACCTACCTGTTCTCCTGTTGCTAACAGCACCTCCTCAATATGTGTACCTAACTCTGTAACACACCTGAAACCATTGCGAAGCATCAGGGCTGGCTCTTCCCCTGCAGAGGTAGTGGCACATGTCTAGTCTGTCTCTAGGTGTGTTCGACATCGGCTGCGGCCGGATTCAACTGATCGGCGAGAGTAGCCGCGTGCAGACGGGGAGGAGCTGCAAACGGAGACGTGAAGTCGGACACTTTCTGCTTCCCGTAGTGACGCTCGCGCTGTGTTTACCTACTTTATCAGCTGAAGTGAAATAAATGCAATATTTGGCAATACACAGATGTTTCAGAGACATTATTGTCATGTAATACTTTATGTACTGCTTAATACAGCGTGTGTATGTACAAGAATAAAGTTCAACATATAAGCCTACACTATTAATGAAGTGGGGTTTACGTTTTTAATCAGTTTTATTTTGATAAACATGACAATATAACATCGCGACTACATGAAAGGAGGTTTTACTGTTATAAAAAACAGATTTGTGCGCATTAGTGGAGCTGAAGGTTTCAGAATAAACACGAAACACACGTGATTGCTGTCATGCGGTGAATCCAGCCAATCGAGGAACAGCTGTGTCGTCATCAGAATCCGTGCAGCCTCTTGCAGCTGCTCTGGAGAAACTGCACCGGCTGTATCAGCCGACTGCTCTCGAATCGCTCTCGCGCACTTTGTTGACATACGTCACTGTCACGTGGCGTCGGCGCTGCCTCAAGTCGGACAAAATTTCTAACCGGCATGCACTGCTTCAAGTCAGCCGCCGATCGGTCTGCGCATCGCTGGGTGAAGTCGAACAAGCCTTCTGTTGTATTTTGTTGCATATACTTCCTGGTTTCATTTGTCACATGTTCCTTTGTCTGAGTTTCCCGCCACTCCTGTGTTTCCTTGGTTACCCATTCTGTTCAGCTGTGTTTAGTTATCATCATCTGTGTCACCTGTTTCCCTCGTTATTCAGTGTTTGAATAACGAGGGAATGTGTTTGTATTTAAGTTCCTCTTTGTTCATTCATTCTTGGTCTGGTCGACGTTTGAGATGCTCCTCTGCCTCTCCTTGTCTTCCTGCATGAGCCAAACCTTAACAGGTAGACACCATCCTGAAAAAAAGTTAATATAAGAAAAAAAGAAAAATAGTTTTACCTATAAAGAAAGTTGAAACATTTGGTATATTTACATTAAAGTGCCCCTATTATGCTAATTTAAAAGTTCCTTGTTTTGGAAGTCACCTACAAATAGGTTTTCATTAATCCAAGGTCAAAACTTTAATTTTCTCATAACAAACATTGCACAACTTTTCGTGAGCCTACTCTGCTCTGATTGGTCAGACGGCCCAGTCCAGGGGTTACGTTACAAGTTATCTGTGGCTATAAATGAAAATACCCTTAACATAAAAATACCATTACTTTCAGTAACTCTCAAAGTAAGGGTAATTTTATGTATGTATATTTATAGCCTGACATCACTTCAACATTTTGCATAATTTAATAAAACATTTAATTCATATAACTTTCTTGCTCACTGCTTGGAGCTACGGGTTATCTTGCACTACATTCTTCAGCCACCCTGAATTCTAGCACAGATCATTTAGCCAGTAGCGGTCACGTTGTAGTTCTATATCACTTTGGAATATAGTTCAATTTTAAAACCTCAAGAATACTTGTTTTCTTTCCTCCAGTTCAACATAAAATGTAAGGCCTAAGAGCTGGAACTAAAATTCTACTCTAATCTGTCGGTCTTCTATAAAATTATTTAATAATGTCTCTTACATATATAACGTTGGTCCCTGTAAAATTATCTCTGACAAGAACATAAATAATCAGAGAGCTCCACCAGCAGAATATCCACTATGTATTCCTGCACTCTCCTTAGAACCACTGGAAGCAGACTTATCTGAGAGAAAGCATACAAGCAGGGTATCAGATCCACCACTTCCCTGCCAAATCAGACCCATGGTTCAAAGATGCAATTGCCATTCTCCAGGCCTCAACCCATGCCTTGAGAGAAGATCTGCTCCCATATTTAACCAATCTGAGATATGCACTGCCCTTATTGACATAAACTTGTTCTGCACCTAAAAAAGAATCAAACCATATGACAGTCCAGAATGTCTGGAAGGAAATAGCTGAAAACTAGACAAAAACATAATCATTTCCAGGTAATTTATGTGACGCAAATATTTTGCCCTTTCAGACTCCATAGGCTGTGCGACCTTCGTAAGCTGCTTTACCCAAAGGAAAAGGCAGAGTCAAAAACTGCCATTATTTCCAATGTAACTGATAGCATTTGCTCCCAACACATATTGTGTGGTGAGAAATTGTTAATCCACCACTGAAACGGTCTCATATGAAGCAGGTCCACTGGTGAAGCTGCTGCCATGAGACCCATAAGCCTGCGAACAGACCTACAGGAATGTCTTGCCCTGCTCTGAATCAATTCAGAGGCAAAATTAAAGGCTGTAGACAATCACTCTTGCATCATGCATGAGTTGAGTTCAACCCTTAGGAATACGGTCTGTTGCCTCAGCAACAAAACTTATTTTTCTTCTTCTGAAGGTTTATTCTCAGATCTAGCCTCTGTAGGTGATCAAGAACAGGTGAGTCACTGAAACAAAATAAAACAATGAAGATAATATGGACAAAAATATCTTCTTCCTGAAGAATAGTAACCTTTGGTCTGATAGCACATTCTTTTGAGTTACTGGTGACACATGTGGAGGGTGTTCTCTTAGCATCAGCTACTGATATAAAGTCAAGTTAACCTATGAAAGCAGACATCTTTTTTGTGGCAATTAACAAAAGCATATGTTGAAGCGGGCCTCATCATGACTTAATTTATGTTTGTGGTTATCTCAGATAATATGGTCTTTGGAGAATTTAACGTTAAAGAGTTCATATTGAAGTCTCTAATGTTTTTTATTGTAGACTTTAGCATTTTAGCAAATCTCAGTGAGCACATTTTTCCTTTAAACTACACAGGAGACGTGAGATTATTTTAGTATCTTTTCTCTGTAAAAATTGGAGAGATTTAAGCAACGTTTTCTCTCCATTTAATCTCACTGAAATTTAGTAGAAACAAAGGAAATATTTTTTGAGATCTCAAGGGCACTCTCTTTATGAGCTTTCAAAATGTTAACAAACTAAAATGTTCTTATTACCAAACTTCTTTATTTATCTGTTTGGTCAGATGACACTCCAGAGACATGTATCTACTCCAACTGGTCTCCATGGTCTGCGTGCAGCTCCTCGACGTGTGAGAAGGGGAAGAGGATGAGGCAGAGAATGTTGAAGGCACAGCTGGACCTCAGCGTGCCCTGTCCACATACACAAGACTTTGAGCCCTGCATGGGGCCTGGCTGCAGTGATGAGGGTAAGAATCAAACACACACAAAATCAGAGTTTCATTCCCCAGATGTAAATGAACATGGAAGATATTGTCAATCATATTCAAAGCTCTGTTTAAAACCATAGTGATGAGCCTTCCCGTCTACATAAAAACTCCATAAATATAAAAAACTTGCGATTAATTACGGAAAACAATGCAATTAATTAGTAAAAAAAAAAATTCATCGATTCCCAGCACTAATAATAATATTTTTTTTTTTTTTATGATTTGAGAGTTCAGAGTCGACAGTCTTGAATCTCCACTGATACTGTAAGTTATGGTTTGATGAAACAGCTTAGAAAAATAGAACAATAGTATTACAGCTCTCATTTGTCATTCACATTAGGATAAAAGCTAAAAATCTGTATGAGTGATATTTAAATAACATGTTAGCATGTGTACCAAAGATAATACATATCAGTTTTCAACTTAATTGATCACACTTTTTTGCAGTTATAGTAAGTTTATAGTAAGCTGTTTTTGCCTCTCAGGCACCAACAAAACATTGACAGCAATCAGCTCAGATCTATCAATCCTTTTCAAGCTCAACCTATGGCAAGAGTTTAGGCTGTGGCTACTGTATCAGGCTGAGGTGTCAGGTCAAGTCACCTTTATTTGCATAGTGCTTTATTCTATACAGGTTGTTTAAAAGCAGTTTTACAGTGATCAACAGGAAAACAATGATTCAGTGATGCAAACAGAGTTCAATTCGGCTGTGAAGCAGTTCTAAAAAGATAAAGATTTCAATGTTCAGCTGAAATCAGTTCAGTGTTGATTCAGTTCAGTTGCAAAGATCATCAATTGATAAATTAGTTAAATTCAGATCAATTCAATTAAAGCAGCTCTGCAGAAAACCGTTGTCATTGTCCAGTTTCATTCTCATCAAATAATGTTAGGGCAGTCAGATCTAGTTGGTGTGGGACCATGGCTGACACAATACATGGGAAAAGACATTTAGCTTCATTGACAGAAGTTCAAGACAAATTTTGCTGCATTTAGATGAATGGTGAACGGGGCATTGTAAGGCAACAAGCTAAAATACACAGTTAACCTACTCAACTGCTAATTGAAAGTAGTCTTTTTTTGACTGCTGAGACATGCCTTTAAAATCACCCATAAGAGCTTATTAGTATTTGTGACGTTTGAGTCAGTGGAAAATATGCAAAATATGCTTTATTGTTGTAATTCTGCTAGGTGACACTAAATCAAAATATTTAAGCTGATTGTGGCATTTAATCAATTTTCTCGACATTGGCCACTAGATATGGAGTCGGTATCGGACATCACAGCTAAATCTGATACAACCCCTCCTATAAAATCCCCACAAACGATGAGCTATTAGAGCTCATAATTTGTGCCACAGCCTGGCAAAGTTTTAATTGATCCGGCCATAGCCGATTAGATGAGAGATATGAGAGAATGACGACTGAGCTGGGGAAAAAAAGCCTCTTGTCCCTCTCTTTCCTTTCCTGGTTCCTTTAGTTTTTGAGACTGGGTGAGTGGATAGAGAGTTATAATTTTAGTGTTTGGTAGTAGTGTCTAGTTTGATACTAGTACTAGTTTGGTACTAGTTTTAGCGTCTCTGTTCTTGCACTCTCTGGGGTGAGAACTGGGCAGATGTAGTTGGGTTTTAGAGTGGGTATTATTGTTCTTAGTATCCTAGCTATTGTTGACCTGCTACAAACTAAGCTGTGGCTGATGTGCGAGGTGAAGTGTCAGTGAAAACCTGAGGTAGTGAAGAGAATCTGGGAAATATTTTATGAAGCAGAGGTGGACCTCTTCACCTCCCAACAGACAGCACAATGTCCCCTCTACTTCAGTCTGTGTTGCTAGGGCTCATTCTCAGTGTAGGGCTCCGTCAACTAGAAGTTATGCTAATAAATGGGGTGTCTTTGAAAAGTGGTGCACTGCATGTAATGCAGATCCAGTTAACTGCCAGTTTGCTTCAGTTCTGGACTTCCTGCAGGATAATTATCAGCAGGCAAATGCCCCGCCACTCTCAAGGTTTATGTGGCCGCTTTATCAGCTTGCCATGCCTTGATTGATGGGGTGTCACTGGGGAAACGTCCTCTGCTCACTCACTTCATTCATGGGGCCAGACCACTGAGGCCTCCCCCTAGAACCAAGATCCCGTCATGGGACTTAGCTATAGTCCTTAAGGGTCTGGTTGAGACCCCCCTTTGAACCCCTATAGTCAGTGCCTGACAAGCTGACTCTAAAAATGTTTTTTTGTTTTTTTTGTTTATGGCTATCACTTCTTTAAAAATAATCTGAGATTTGCAGGCTCTGTCTGTTTCACCATTCAGCTTAGAGGGGTAAAGGCGATTTTGCAACCTAAGGTGCCTTTCTCGACCTTTTGAAAGGGAACGTCCCGGGTTACTTGACTGTAACCCTGTTCCCTGAAAAAGTGGGAACAAGACGATATGCTTCATGCTATGGGGAACTGAAACTGCACTGAACATTTCATAGGACTGCTCTTCAGACAAAACATACCTGTCGATGCACCTGTGGCACATCTAATTATAGCATCTGACAGGCATGTATTCTGATGACGTGCCAAGGCTATAAAGTTCAAAGTCAATTGCATTGATGTGTTGCACACATAATCACAGCTGGTCACACCAAAAGGCGTTTCCTCATAGCGCTCAGCGCATCATCTCATTCCCGCTTTTTCAGGGAACAGGGTTACAGTCAGGTAACCGAATTTGAATATGAACAGAATATGAAAGACAGAGGCATTGTTATGCACTGAAACAGTTGAAGCAAATGTGCTATATTGTTTCGAAGCTTCGAAACAATCCAACACCCGTCTCTACAGCGACTCCTAGTGGTCACTTGCATGTGTTGATCTGAAACAACCTTGTTAAAAAATATATGTTTTAACATCTGTCTGACAACTACATGATCTTGGTTTTGTAACCTGTAGCATCTTCATTGTGAATAACTATAGGTTTTTTTTGGTCATGAAAAATGAAGATTAATAAAATAAATAAAGCTACAATGTGTCACATTTGTTACATAACATTTTTATTCAAAAATATTAATTGCTCTGCTGTTGAAGGACTTTTTTTTACATATAATTTCTCCAGCCTTTGAAAAAATCCTCCCACAAGGGACACTTGTTGCTGGCATGCACACATCTTTTTTAGCAAGTTCATACAATTCATGTGTTCTGGTTAAAAACGCATCTTTGAGGTACTTTTTCACTTATACTGTTGTTTCAGCTGTAGCACTGTGTATCGTCTGGGTTTCACGGATACGACTATCAAACAGTTCCCATAAACTGTCCTGGGTCTCTGCTGGTGTTGTTGATGATGATGATGATGATGATGATGATGATGATGATGATGATGATGATGATGATGATGATGATGATGATGATGATGGGCCTGATGTTGACATTTGTGGCTCTGAATGAGAATTAAAACAACAATTAGTTACAAAGCATAAACTGACAGCATATATGAAGTATAATTTTCATAATTATTCAGATGACCCATCTCCATAAAGTTAGATGAAGACTGAAACTGCTCACCATGAGTTGCTGTGTTTGATCGCATCAGCGAAGCGCACTCCATTTTGATGTTTTTTCAAGACTCAGAAGATCAGAAGATAAAGATAAAAAAATAAAACCTACTTTCAGAAAGATACATTGAAAAAAATAGAGAAATAGAGTTATGTGTGGTAAAGTTTATGCTCAGACAGAGACAGATCAAACTGAATTTAGAACTACAACAATTAGGAAAACCAAACTGATGTCTTCACTGGCTGTCAATTGGTTAATCATATGTAGCCCTATATAAATGTTTTTCATTTAATACAGTGGCTAAGTTTGTGAAGTGTTATATTTAAATATTCACAGTGAAGCCGTGTTTAACACGATTGGGAGTTGTGATTGGGATGTTAGTTTTTTAGGGGTGGTTGACCTATTTAAAACTAGACTTTCTAAACAGTGTCCCAACACTTTGTGATTTTACCTGAATTATATTTCAAACAATGCATGCATTGCTTAGACGGCCCTGCAGTATCAGTAGCAGGCCTAGGTACAGGGGGAATGTTACCATCCTCTGCACCCTCCAAAATGGCAGGATGAGTGCTCCTCAAATGGCGCATCATGGAGGATGTATTGTTGCAGAAGGCTAGCTGCCTATCACAAGACACACATCTCACTGTATTTGGTGTTTCCAAATGGAAATGCTCCCACACCACAGATGTACGGCATCTCTTACATTGAGCCTCCATTTTTATCTATTCTATTAATATATCTATCTATATATCACCTATGAATAATTCTATATCCCTAACTTATGCTGTGCTATCTGTCACTATCTAACTTATATATAACCTATATGAATGTGTCACTATATCTATTCTAACTATCTGTCACTTTCTATACCTATCAGCAGGGCCGTCGCAAGGGGGGTGCGAGGCCCTGTGCGAAGTTGACATGCGAGGCCCTCTATACAATTGATTTGCTCGCGTGTATGCGGCCGGGTATTGCTATAGTAACAAACCGAACTTTCGCTTATCTGATCAAAAGTGGTTTGACCTATTTCAGATGCTGCAATTAGAATTTAAAATGGACTGAGTAAAACTCTATACAATCTTGACGTGTGTGTGATAGGCTATTGTGCTCACTGACATGCAGCATGCACGGCCACTCACACGCTCATAACAATTGTAAGATCTACTGCATAATGATAACCTAAGAACAACAACAACAATAATAATAAAGCAATTAAAGGATTAAAAGCGATCTAAGGGAATAACTAGCCTAAATATGAACGGTATGAAGAAACGTGCAAACATTCACTCTTATTCGTCTAATAGTGAAAATGCAAACGTTTCTTGTCACATTCATTTATGATTTACATGACTTATAATGCATAATTTCATTTCAAGACGGCTAAATTTCATAGAAAGTTGAGTAGTTTGCATCACTAGATAGTCTATTACTGTTGGTCGCTGAACATTTCTATCGTAAAACAGTTGTCAGCTCAGCTGTACAGTACAAGCATCTCTCCACGAACTCTCGCTGTTGTGGTTATGACTGACAGCAAGGCCCGCCTTCTTTGATTTGATTGGCCACCTCACTCATTCTGTCACTGACGAGCGCTGTTAGAACGGTGAAGCAGACTAGACTAAAACTTTTTAGTCATTCTAACAAACAGATTTACTCATTCAACACTAAAATGATAAAATTGGACAACAATGACTGTTTAATCGTGTCTACCGTCATATCGCTCACCCCATAAACCAGATTATATATATATATATTATATTTATATTATATTATATTATTATATATATAGTTTTAGTCCACGACCACTTGTTATATTTATGCCTCACCTTGAACTTCATCTTGTTGTTGCAACCCGGCAGCCTGATTATTCTCTGTGATTGTGTTGGTTGTGCTGCTTGTAGTCGCAATATTGGCATTGACAAATTTATCCAGCGATCCTCTCAGTGACTTATGAAATTCTTCTTTTTAATTATTTTCCTTTTCTCACCACCCGACTCGTGTTTACGAAATCGGTCGCGCTCTCGTGCAGCACCCGACATTTTTTCCTCAGAGTGAGCGGCTCACAGTGGCGCGACCACGCAGAACGTCATATCGAAATTTGAAAAATAACAATAATAATTTGCTGATTTTTTTTTTTCACGTGGCCTTGATTATGCATTATTGAGAGACAGTAGGAATTGTATTTATTATCGATGTTGGGTGGAAAAACTGTAATAAAAAATAGACATAAACTTCATAAATTGCAGGCCAGGCGCGAGGCCCTCTAGAGGCGCGAGGCCCTGTGCGGTTGCACACTTGGCACGGCCCTTGCGACGGTACTGCCTATCAGTCAATATATATCTAATTTAAATATTGCCTAAATATAACTAACCAAAGTGCATTATAAGTGAAGTTATTAAACATAATTTCGGGAGGAGTACGCCCATCTAATCTTCCAATTAATACCAAGGTATAAAACCAGCAGCTTACCTCTTCCCATTTTTAGTTCCTGCAGCATCCCTCCTCCTCCCCTGCTCCTCCTTTTGTACAATTTTGCCTGTTATAGGGGGGAAATCGAAGCTTGGGTAGAATATCCTCTCCGAGCCCCTCTATAGCAGACAGCAAGCCAAATCTGTTTACCACTTTCACTAAGATTATATGGGCACACAAACTTGTGAAATCTCACTTATATCACAAAATCACTATCACAAAATCTCTTTCCTCTCACAAAAACCTACGAGGTGAAGATAGATTAACTTCACTTTTAAAATGTGGGGAATTAGGTTCATACAGATGTGTGACTGTGTGGTTTGTTCCCGCCCCTTTCAATCAAACGCTACAGACAGACAGACAGACAGACAGACAGACAGACAGACAGACAGACAGACAGACAGACAGACAGACAGACAGATAGATAGATAGATAGATAGATAGATAGATAGATAGATAGATAGATAGATAGATAGATAGATAGATAGATAGATAGATAGATAGATAGATTGATAGATTGATAGATTGATAGATTGATTGATTGATTTTTGGATGTCTCTTTCCTAACACACACACAAAACCCGCCGTCTAATGCAAACCACAGATTAGTGGGTGCAGGTCGGGTTTTCCTTAGTGTTTAATGAGGTGGTAACATCCATTATCGATTGTTTATCATGTGATGGAGATGATATACTGTATAAGTGACATCCAGGGTCCCCTGTTTACTCATGGTTTTGTTAATGATTCAATAAGCCACATTTTATCAAGCAGAACAAATGCCAGTAATTTGAGAAATGAGGGAAGTCCAGGCTTTAAAGCATAGACTTTTCGTCTTGACCATCTAACTATAACTGATTAAGTAATATTAGCAATTATAGATGTTTTTGATCAAATTTCACAGTTGAGTGAGCATTGTTAATGAATGCATATCAATGTAATATGGTTTAGAAAGGCTAAATTGGTTTAAGAAAAAAGTTAAAAAGATCTCATGTCCTGCTGGTAAATATTGAAGGTGATATCTGTATTTTAGAACAAGTAACTAGACCATGAATAAATTGGCTACCATACTTAAAAAATCCTTTTGCCCTCCTTAAAGCCACAGTATGTAACTTTTCCGTCCACTAGAGGTCGCCTGTTCAAAACAAAGGCGTAGTTTGATGACGCCACGTTAGAGCGCAGAATCTTGGGACATGTGGTCTTCACCTCACAGCCGGTGGAAAAGAGTCAGGATAGGATTCGGGCAGAAATCATGTTCATAGATGCGATTATTAACATTACTGTAATATGAAGCAGAGTAGGACCGAGTGTTGTGGAGCTGAGCAAGGCCACAGGAGTGATTGAAGAGCGGGACTGTTATTTTGGCATAGTTGTCGGCAGGACTTTTATTATGACACGGTCGCCGGCGCCACTTCCTCTTTTCCAGTCATGAGTATGAGGTAACGCAACTCTGTTTATCGTATTAGATATATCTGAGTGTGTTGAAAAGGAAGTTATGACGTTCGCTTGGCGGCTGCTATGACTTGTTCACACTGCAGTGAGAGTACAGCGTTTCTGCAAAATAAAACCGGTAACCGAGGGTAACGCAGATATGATGCAATTGACAGGCGACTCCCTCTAACGCATAGCTCACACGTCCCGGTTCCTTGGTTAAAATAGCAATTTCTCACGATTTGCAAATAGTTGGAAACATTTGGGATATTGCAAGTATTCAACTGAACAAAATATATAACACTGGCCTAGTGGTTTTTGGATATTTTTCTGAAAATCTTACATAGTTCACCTTTAAGCTAGTTGGCTATGAAGTGATTGTGTAGGGCTCTTGACCAAGATGTTCTACCAGCTTTGCCAGGCCCCAGATTTTCCTAAACCAGCTAGAAACCAGCTAACACTTCAAGCTAAATGTATTTGGTTTTTCCAGCAGGTCTGATGGTTGAATGTGAAAAGATTTTTGAATAAGGACATGAATAACAAAGTGATCCTTGACTTTTACAGATGCTTCGACATGCATGATGTCCGAATGGATCACATGGTCACCATGCAGTGTGTCATGTGGTGCAGGTGTGCGCTCTAGGGAGCGCTATGTAAAACAGTTTCCTGAGGATGGCTTTCCTTGCACCCTTCCCACTGAAGAGACAGAGCCATGCACAGTCAATGAGGACTGCTGTGAGTATTACTGTTGGCACACGTGCCAGATTCATTGAAAAACTTTACACATTACAGATATTTAGTTTAGCTATAATTCTCAAAGGTCCTGACAAATCATGTAAATATTTTACAACTTCATAAAACAATGCACTTCAACTAATCTAATGAAGACTAATATACTCTGCCTGAAAGGAGCTTTCTGTTAACCCTTAAAGGGATAGTTCACCCAAAAATGAAAGTTTGATGTTTATCTGCTTACCCCCAAGGCATCCAAGATATAGGTGACTTTGTTTCTTCAGTAGAACACAAATTAAGATTTTTAACTCCAACCGTTGCAGTCTGTCAGAGTATGAGAACTATGCGTCAGATTGTGTCCTGACCTCACTTACCGGAAGTCATCGTGCACAGAACGCTGTTGGGCATAGTGGCGTATTAGAGGTAAAAAATGATATAAATACTGTTCGGTCTCTCTCACAATCTGATCGTTTCGTGACTTAAGACATCAATATGTCGTCACGAGCCGCAGGGTTTAATATTAGTATGTGCATGTTTTTTTTACTCTCATAGTTCTCATACTCTCATGTGTTACCATTCACATGCATTATACGACTGACAGACTGCAACGGTTGGAGTTAAACATCTTCATTTGTGTTCTACTGAAGAAACAAAGTCACCTATATCTTGGATGCCCTGGGGGTAAGTAGATAAACATCAAATTTAAAATTTTCGGTGAACTATCCCCTTAAATGCATGAATGTTTTGCCGATCATTATTTAGTGACCCAGATCTATGTCTAGCACGGATTGATCTCTACCTGAGACGATAATATAAAACTCTCCTGATATTAAAGTAACAATTACAGAATAATAATAAAAAAAGTGTTTTGTTACCTTTTTAGAGCTTGGAAGGGTTCAGTTTGAGCAGATGTTTTATATCATCATCTGTGTTCTCGTAAGAGCTCATTACATTAAGCATCTGGCTCATATTATCTTAAACATAATCTCAAAACTATAATTTTCATAATCTTCAAAATCAATATTTTGATCGCTGACAGCTTCTTCACCAGATCCACCGTCAAGTGACAGTGACACTATATATATATTGCTTGTTATATTGTTTATAATGAATTGTTTGAGGAAGGTTGATGTCTAACTTAAAAAAAATTAATGAGGAGGTTAGTGAATGGCATCCCTGGTCACTAAGTGTTTAAGAGTTAACATTCTTATCCATCTGGTTGTTGCATTCAACCACAGAATAATGACCCAAATGTTGTCACTTCTGCTTTATGTGTGCAGACATATTTTAGTCATTCTGAGTCATAACTGCCATGTGACTGGCCATAAAGGCCATCCCCTTATGTGAACTCCCTGCTACTTACAGAGGGGAAAAAAACACCTCCCTAAAACTAGTTTATGTAAATCACAATAATAACCTTAATTTACGTGTATAATAATTTAGCATTTTTAGGCCTAACTGTCTAGACTAACCAGAACCCATGACCTTGGCGTTGCTAGCGCCATGCTCTACTGTTTGAGCAACAGGAAAGCATATGTAAAATGATATGTATATGTTTCTACTGGTGTAGCTCCAAGCAGTTGCCTGGTAACTGAATGGGGTGAATGGGATATATGCAGTGCCACCTGTGGGCTTGGCATGAAAAGACGGGAACGGATGGTGAAAATGCCCCCGTCTGATGGCTCCATTTGTGGGGCTGAGGTGGTGGAAGCGGAGAAGTGTATGATGCCAGAATGCCGTAAGTGCCAATACTCACATGCATGCTGACATAATTATGCACAACCATGTACGCCCAGTTTAACATATTCACACACATTCACAGGCATATTAACAGATTTCCATGCATGTACGTGAATGTTTATGTGGACATTTATTTAATATATTAATATACATACATGGCCACATTTGTCCAGTTGTTGTCCACAATTACATATACACCGATCAGGCATAGCATTATGACCACTGACAGGTGAAGGGAATAATACTGAATACTCTTCATTACGGTAGCCTACCTGTTAGTGGGTGGGATATATTAGGCAGCAAGTGGACATGTTTTCCTCAAAGTTGGTGTTAGAAGCAGGAAAAATGGGCAGACATAAGGATTTGAGCGAGTTTGACAAGGGCCATATTGTGATGGCTAGACGACATCAGAGCATCTCCAAAACTGCACTGATCAGTATCTATTAAAAGTGGTCCAGGGAATAAACAGTGGTGAACTGGCGACAGGGTGATAGGTGGCCAATGCTCATTGATGCGCGTGAGGAGCGAAGGCTGGCCCGTGTGGTCCTATCAAACAGACAAGCTACTGTAGCTCAAACTGCTCAAGAAGTTAATGCTGGATCTGATAGAAAGGTGTCAGAATACACAGTGCATCGCAGTTTGGTGCGTATTGGGCTGTATAGCCGCAGACCTGTCAGGGTGACCATGCTGACCCCTGTCAACTGCTGAAAGTGCCAACAGTGGGCGCGTGAGTTTCAGAACTGGACCACGGAGCAATGGAAGAAGGTGGCCTGGTCTGATGAATCACGTTTTATTTTACATCATGTGGATGACCGGGTGCATGTGTGTCACTTACCTGGGGAACACATGGCACCAGGATGCACTATGGGAAGAAGGCAAGCCGGCGGAGGCAGTGTGATGGTTTGGGTAATGTTCTGCTAGGAAACCTTGGTTCCTGCCATCCATGTGGATGTTACTTTGACACGTACCACCTATATAAGCATTGGTGCAGACCAGGTAAACCCTTTCATGGAAACGGTATTCCCTGGTGGCTGTGGCCTGCATCCCTATAACATGCAGGAACTGCCCATGCATGATTGCTCCCATCTTAGATGAATATCCAGACATGTCAAACACGCTTGGGCGACAGGCTGATTAAAAGTAACTTATCAAAGTCAGATAACATGACACTCAATTCCTCAGAATTAAATGTCATCATAATCACCCAACCCGTGCAACCTGGTCTGAATGATAGGCTGAGTAAAAATACATCTAACTCCTCAAAGTCAGATAATATTTTAATTTAATTCCTAAATAAGACTGACAAACACAGAGCGCTAACGCTGAAGAGGAGAAAACTATCTCTGCTGTGTTCAGACGTCTCTTTGTATTTTCTGAGTATGCCGTCACATACTACATCATGACGCAACACCAATCAGGATTGGGCTGATTCCATTCATTCTTCAGACACTTTACGCTAGGGTCGTTCCCCCAAAGTGTCGTCACGATGACGCAGTTCGAGTTCCCTCAAAGGGGAACAGTGTATGATTATGATTCAGGCAACATTACAAGTGAAGTTATTAAACGTAATTTCGGGAGGAGCACGCCCAACTAATCTTCCAATTAATACCAAGGTATAAAACCAGCAGCTTACCTCTTACCGTTGTTAGTTCTTGCAGCATCCCTGCTCCTCCTTTTTTGTACAATTTTGCCTGTTATAGGGGGGCAGTCGGAGCTCGGGTAGAATATCCTCTCCAAGCCCCTCTATAGCAGACAGCAAGCCAAATCTGTTTACCACTTTCACTAAGATTATATGGGCACACAAACTCGTGAAATCAGAAGTCATATTAGATCCGAACAGTCCAGTTCCATCCTGCTGAAGATTGGTCATCACGCAGGAGACAGACTTGTTCATGTCGATGAGGCCTTCACAGGGAAGAGTCTCTGCTGACACTTCAGGGCAGCGTTTGTCGCGTCTAGGTGCAGGTCCAACATCTGATCTGGATACGGCCCGGATTCGGCTGACAACAGTAAACCGTGGGATAAACAGAGAGGCTAATATTTGCATAGATGCCATTCTTTTTATGATGTAATGAGTACATCAGGTGTCATGGGAAGTGTTCCTGGTTCTGGCTGACCTAATTAATGCAGCCTAAAACAATAATTTAACTGATTTGAATAATATAAATTGATCATGTTCTATGTGTATGCCATAGTAAAGAGATGTGTTTTTAGTCTAGATTTAAACAGACAGAGTGTGTCTTACTTCCCAAACAATGCTACAATGCTAGGAAGAATGTTCCAGAGTTTGGGTGCTAAATAGGAAAAGGATCAACCTCCAGCAGATGATTTTGATATTCTAGGTATTATCAACTGGCCAGAACTTTGTGACCGCAATAGACGTTATGGAATATAATGTGTTAAGAGCTTGATCAAGTACGGGGGAGCTAAACCATTTAGTGCTTTATAAATAATTAGCAATATTTTAAAATTGATACGATGTTTAATATGGAGCAAGTGCAGTGTTGACAGAACCGGGCTAATACGGTCATACTTCCTGGTTCTAGTATGAACTCGAGCTGCTGCGTTTTGGACCAGCTGGAGTTTGTTTATTAAGCGAGTAGGGAAACCACCCAGTAGAGCATAACAATGATCTAGCCTTGAGGTCATGAACGCATTAACTAACTGTTCAGCATTTTGCATTCAAAGCATGTGTCATAATTAAGATATATTTTTAAGGTGGAATAGATGAAAAAATGCTGTTTTACAGATGCTAGAAACATGGCTTTCAAATTAGAGATTGGTATCAAAGAGCACACCCAGGTTCCTAACTGACATACATACATGTGAATATTAATAAAACATACATAAACATTCACATTACAATATTCACATGTATTCAAACATTAGCATATTCAAGCAGAATACATGGCCATTTATACAGAATACACATCCTCATGCCTCCAGTCCTCAGTGTTATGATGCTGCATTTTGTTTGTGTATAGATACTATCCCATGTTTACTGTCCCCGTGGTCGGACTGGAGTGACTGCAGTGTGACATGTGGTAAAGGCACACGGACACGTCAGCGCTTGCTAAAATCACCTGCAGAGTTGGGAGAATGCAGTGAGGATCTGGAACAGTTGGAGAAATGCATGCTGCCAGAGTGTCGTAAGTTGCACATACTCTTTCTCTATCACACACAAACACACATTCTTGAATATGTGGTTTGTAATGGCTTTTATACTGTTTAAACTGTATATTCTACCCCCCTACACTAAACCTACCCCTAAAGGTGGTGCTACTAAACACTGTTTAGTATGTTTTTAAGGCATTTGTTTTATGAGGACACATGTCAACCATGTTTATAGTTGTTTTTATTAATTTATGTAGTTTTGAATTTACTAAATATCATGAATCCTCCTCCAAAGCAAATATTAAGTGGCACTATTAGCTATTGGAGTATGCATGGATCTACACTTTGAAAATTCACCCAAAATAGCAGACCATCCAAGTATCTGTGGGATACTCACTTCAACATGCTATGATTTTGGACACAAAATCATAATCTCTAATTATAATCACTATTGTAATCTCTGACACAATTTAGGACAGATAATATGCAAATTGGGATGCAGAGTGTATCTCCAGGAACAGGGCTAAAGATTCTTGCGATACACAGTCAACTTGTTTATTGAACTGTTGTATAAATGCAATATCACACTCTCAATCATGCTGTTGTTCTGAATTCTTACTTGTCTGAGTGAAGAATCCTTTAGAAACATACACAACCAAAACATATACATATTATTTTACTCGAATACTGAGTTGTCTCTTTTTGAGATAATGAGATCTTGGTAACACTTATTAACACAACATTAGTTAAAGGGTTAGTGCATCCAAAAATTAAAATTCTGTCATTAATTAATCACCCTCATGTCGTTCCCTAACCTTCGGTCATCTTCGGAACACAAATTAAGATATTTTTGATGAAATTCGAGAGCTCTCAGGTCCCTCCATTGACAGAAATGTAATTAACACTTCCAAGGTCCAGAAAGGTAGTAAAAACATTTTTAAATTGTCCATATGAATTGTCTATATTTTGTTGTATGAATATCTGAGCATGCAATATATCAAAAGAAAGAGCAGACCCCTGCTTTTAAACAAAAACAACAACAACAAAAGTTTTATTCTAGCTTCATGCATTCCTTTTTTTTTTTATCAACACTTAAATATGAGTAAGGTTCATAAAAAAAAAAATTGAACAAAAAGCTGAGAAAATCAAGTTTTTGTCAAAGACTACATCCAGATCAGATTCAGAGCAATGATCAAACACAGATGGAGTAGATCGAGTCCATCGACACCCCCTACTGCTTGCACAGTCCTATAGTTTGTTCTGGGTCGACATTTCATTCAGTAACATTAGACAGTTTTGATTTAAATGTTTAATGTTGATGATCACGTTATTTTACATATGCATCTGTTTACATATGATCGTGGGTTTTTTTTTTTGCGACTTCTTCGCCTGTGTTTTGATCAGGAGATTATGTACTCAGAAGATGCGTAATAGTGTCCCCTAGCGTATACAGTGAAAACACGGAAACACTGAAAATTCAGTGTTTGGCAGGGAAGCGTTTTCTCACAAATAACGGAAAATCTTGTGTTTGGTGGGGAAAGAGTTAAGGCAACCATTATTTTAGAATGCATCACCTTATTGTCACATGAAACACAACAGCCACAATAGTGCTTTATGACAGATGTATTGCTTTTATTTAGTTTTTGCTTTTTTATTCAAAATATTTACAAATTTGGTAACTATATCATGAATTATCTGATATTCCGATTCAAATATGTTTGCGTGAAAGTGTTTTGTCGTTTAAAACCCTTTATAATGATCATGTTTTTTTATTTATAATGTGCAATGGGCTACGGCGTGTTAGTTTGCACTGTAATTCAGAGAATTGGATCTGTCAGATTTACATAAATTAAATTCCCCCACTTCCCCCACTACCAAAATACATGAAAGTAAGTGACCGGTGAACTGGGCGAAGAATAGAGTAAACTATATAGTTACCTATACAATGTGTATCTGATTATTATTGCTGCTTCCATAGACATCAGTGTGTATTTTATATAACTATAAATGTATTGTCTTAAAGGGGTGGTAAAGCACACTCTTTCGAAGGCTTGATTGTGTTTGTGGGGTGCACTGTAACATGTGTTCATGCTTCGTTTTTAAAAAATGGCATTATTTTTCATATATTTGACCTTTATTCTACACTGCTCTGTCCCTCCTTGTAAAAACGGTCTGATGGTTTCCGGATTCTATGAAGCCAGTCCCTCAAAAATACGCAATGGGCTCTGATTGGTTAGCTGGCCCAGTGTGTTGTGATTGGCTAACCGCCTAGAGTTTATCAGAACGTCACGCCCCTTACCTTCGCCGGTAGCCTCAGGCTACTAGCCTGAGCTTTGTGTACAATGGCGTCAATAAAACCATACCAATTTGAGCCCGAATCAGACCCAGACAATTTTAGTGAAGATGATCAAGCAGAACCTGTTCAGTCCTCAAGAGTAAAGACTGCGGATCTATAGTGATCGCTCCTGAATGGCACTGTTACTTTTGTATTTTTAGAACGATTTGCCAAATATCTGTTGCAAGATCGGACACTAAACATTGGCTTTACTATAGTAGCCAAATCAAACACAGAACCATGTTTAGCAGGCCTGTAGATAAACAATACATAAAAGCTCTAATCAAAGAATCATTTACACTAATGCCAAGTTCGCTGTTGAGATTTTAAAAACAGTTTGTAACGTGAGGTGTTTGTCAGATAACGTTAAGTATGAATGAGCATTTAACAAACTGGTTTGCAGAGCAGCGTTGTCATCTGTGTACTTCCTTGCTACAACGTACAATTAACAATACGAACTATTACAGGAAAACATATCGACGAAAAATAAATCATACTTACAGGTTGTGGCCCGTAAACAGCTTCTGTTTTTAATCCATCTTTCAGGACAAGCCGTTGTGCGAATCCCGCTTTCATAGCGCTCGTGAAGATTGTGGAAGCTTTCCTCCGTGAAATGTGCAGCGGGAGCCGCGCGTGCCCGTCTCATGTGGCGTTCACGCCGGACGTGAATAAATCGCGCTATTCGCGCGAAGGTGGACGCTTGAACATTTTGAGTTTACTCGCTTCATTCGCGCGTGACATTCACTGCACAACAGACGCGAGTTCTCGTCATAGGAGGGGCTTCAGCCAGCGGCTCGTCTCGGTGAGAAATGACTGACATGGGCTGTGTTTACGTCTTTTTTTGTTAAAATCTACTGTTAATGTGTGACAAAACGGAGTTTTAAGACTTTTTCAGTCGATAATGTAGTTGTTTAAAGCTCAGATCTGTGGTTTATTTATATAATGTGTATATATTATTTATATATTAGTGCCTAATAGTACATTTTATCTGGCGTTTTCGGAGTTGTGAGCTCCAGCGGATCAGCGGCGCTTACACTGGCTGGTTTGTCTCGCGCAGCTGAATTGCGGCTCCTGTAGTGCAAATACAGACGAATATAGTCCATTATGTCACATTTCCCGGTCTTCTCCTCCGACCCCTGTCTGTCTCGTGCTTTGATTTCGTCGGCATTGGCAACAACACTCCAGCCTACTAACTATACCACAACAACGCTTCCCCGCAGCGATACAACATGGCCTCGCTCCCCTTATTTCATATTCCCCGGAGGAGGGGTTTATGTAAATATTGGGACTGCTGATGTCAGCAAACCCTGGGTGAATGTGTAGTAGTCCCTACCGGCCGTTTGCTGTAGTCCTTAGAAATCGATTTCTTTAAAAGCAAATATCTCCCTTTGCTTTAAACTTTGAACGTTGTAACTTTGCAGATGTTGTTTATGCTCAAACAGCAACATTACCCACTAGCTAAAGTTAGAAAAGTGAAATCGTGGTTTACCACCCCTTTAAATTTGTAATGAATGCAAACATTCATGTTATTTGTAATTAAGGTTACACATTTCATAGGACATAAACTCAGTCAGTAGACACGTTTTAATTAAATACAGAAATATCTACTTAATCAATGTGTGTGAATGAGCAGTGACTAACGAACAAAATATACAAACACAAAATGATAAACAGCCTTTGAAACCATTCATTTTCAATTACATTTTCTCCTTGTGCTTGAATATTGTCTCTTTTAATTTGTCTTTCTCTCTAGCGATGGACTGTATGATGTCACAGTGGTCTGAGTGGTCAGAGTGCAGTAAGTCCTGCGGGAAGGGTCACTTGATCCGCACACGCATGATCACCATGGAGCCTCAATTTGGAGGAGATCCATGCCCTGAGACCATACAGAGAAAAGCATGCAAGATCAAGAAGTGTAATCAAGGAGGTTTAAACAGTGAAGAGAGGAAAAGACGCAAAGAAGACCGTAAGAAGAGGAGGAACAAACAGGGAAGGGAAGAGAGCACAGATGAGCTCGCAGGTGAACATGCACTCTGTTAAAGCAATACTCCACTCAAAACTGAACAGTCTCTCATCATTTATTCACTCTCATGCCATCCCAGATGTATATTACTTTCTTTCTTTTATGGAACACAAACTGAGTCCATAAATAAAAGTGCCTCAAAGTTGATGCTATAGGCAAAGTGAACATTGCGGTAAATCAAATGACCTCAGTAGATGGTAGGGAGAATGGAAGATAGAAATGTTCCAGTAATCCTCTCTGCAGTTCTTACAATACATTGCAGGGCCTTGTGGTCTGAAGCATTGCAACTGCCAAACCAGACAGTGATGCATGTAGTTAATATGCTATCAATGGTTCCTTTGTAAAACATGGTAAGGATGGATGAGGTTTGCCCATGAGGTGGCACTGAGGGATGAATTTGGATAGGCTGTGGTGTGTAGACCTTGTCTGGCTATCACCAGACCAAGCTCAATTTAAAATTGAATATTGGTCTGGAGAATCTGCTATGTATTTTCTACTGCACAAAAAGCATGATAAATTAGCATAAATTAAATTACTCTGTACGCAATTGAATAGTCCTTCAACCAATCAGACCACAAGAGGCGTGATAAACGAGCATAATTCAAATGACTCTGTATGCAATTGGATAGTCCTTCAACCAATCAGACCACAAGAGGTGTGATCAACGGGCAACGACCCATCGCTTCTCAATCCGTCATCGTGTTAAACCCGCCAATAGCGAGCCAGGTGGATAAGCCAGTCTGTGATTGGTTCCCGCAAAAGTGTAACAGAAGCAGTAGAAATGAATGTACAGTTCTCTTTCAAGGGAACTTGCGCTGCGTCAAAGCGCTGCGGGAACGCCTCTATGTGATTGTGTCATGAAGCACACATGTAATCAGTCCAATGGCGTGACGGGACGCCGTAGGCGGGTGACGTCATTGACCAGGAAACTATAAAGCACCCCTGAACCAGACAATGTCAGCTTCTGTGTCTTCACAAGCGCTCTGTGTTGAAATCGTTTGTCCAAATATTGTGTGTGTGTGTCACATATAAAAAAAGAAAGATAATGGCGGATCAGTTCAGACAATGTGTGCCTCCCTGTCCTCGTTACATCACGGGTGGGGACACACATTTGCTCTGTTTAATGTGTTTGGGATTGGAGCATGCCCAGGCAGCCCTCGAGGGGGCTGGCTACGAGCACTGCGAGAAACTGGCGATGAGAACGCTCCAATCCTGCCCGAGCACTCTTTGAGGAGGGTGCTTCGGCTTGCGTTCCCCAGGGCTTGGGTCCCGCTGCTGCCGAGGCACAGCGAAGGCTCACACTCGCGCTGTAGCCAGGTTACAAATAGATTGGCTAGCTGAGAAGCAAGAGACTCGTCAGTCAAGTAAATTAGACGAGCACTTTCTGCCAGCCAGATCACAACCTCCAAAGTGGGGCTTGCCGTTTTTTCCTGATCTTCAAACCGAGGTGTCGAAGTCATGGAATAAACCGGCTTCATGTAGAGTTTTCAGTCCAGCGACGTCAGCATATTCAAATATAACTGGACTGAAACAGCACGGTTATGTGGCGGTGCCGCCGGTTGAAGAGACGCTCGCGAGCTGTCTCTTTCCTGAGTCTGCATTGTCGCTGAAAGCCCCGCAGCTACCCACTAAGCCAGTGAGAGCAACATCAGCGTTAGTGGGTAAGGGTGTATTTGGCGGCAGGTCAGGCGGCAGGTCTAATGGCAGTCCCCTCCGGGGGGAGGCGGTGTTCACCACATTACACGGTGCCTGTCTCCTCTCGGTGCCATCAGGGAGCCGTTCTGCCAACCTCGTGTGGCAGGAAACGTAGCGGCACGGGGAAGCTCGCACCCTCCGAGGAGGGCTCAAAAAGGGTACTCTGGTATTTGTTGAGGGGTCAGCACCGGCAGGGAGCAACCGAACTGACCGCTCAACAAATACCAGAGTCCAGCCTCGAGAGGCTGGTTCCCTTAGTAAATTTTCTGTCAGCGTGGAAACTTCTGCCAAATATCTCTGATTGGGTCCTGCATAGAAAACGGGTACAGAATTCAGTTCGGCTCACGCCCGCCAAGGTTCAACGGGGTGGTATCCACAGTGGTCATCCCCGAGCAGGCTTTGGTTATGGAACAAGAAGTACAGACTCTTTTGCGAAAAGAGGCTATAGAGAGGGTCCCTCCCCACAGCAGAGAGTCGGGTTTTACAGCCGGTACTTTATAGTTCCAAAGAAGGATGGAGGGCTGCGTCCCATTCTAGATCTGAGTCAGTTAAATCGCACCGTAAAGAAACTAAAGTTCAAGATGTTCACACTGAAACAGATCATGTGTCAAATCAGATGTGTTGAATCCAGTTAACTGCCCAATTGGTTCAGTTCTTGAGTTTCTCCAGGATAAATTCTCTTCGGGGTTAACCCCTTCTACCTTGAAGGTATATGTGGCGGTCATTCGCAATTGCATGTTATAAAGTCAGAATTGTGACTTTTTCCAATTGCTGTTTACATGAATTGCCCATTACAGTTTACATTAATGTTTAAGAGACTTAAACTACACTCTCTGTTAGTAAATTAGCATAACAAAACATTGACTCTTCGAATTCAGACATTCCCCATTAGTAATTCTGTATCATTACATTAACACTGTGGATACTGGGGCTCTTTATGCTTCTTTTTTTTTGCCTGTCAGAGTCATATCATTGTCATTAAATTCGTAATTGAGACTACAGATGCCAACATCACCACTGCAGATGCATTGCAGATGCATTCAATTAATTGATCTTACTGCCACTAACAACAGTTGTATCCGGTCTAATTTCTTCCAAAAGGATGCAAAATGAAGCCGTGGTCTGGATGGACTGACTGTACCAAGCTGTGTGGTGGAGGAATCCAGGAGCGGTTAATGACGGCCAAGAAGAGATTCAAAAATGCACAACTAAATAGCTGTAAAGACCGAAAGGAGATACGGGCCTGCAATGTCCACCCCTGCTAGGGCTGTACTGAGTGGGCTTGTGGGATGGGACCCAATCTATATTATGAACAGACTGTGACACAATGTCTTGCAGTAATTTAATGCACTCTGTTCGGAGGTTGGAAAGCTGCAACAGGTAGTCTGTTATTTTGACTTTTGTTTTCTAGAATTTATAGTGACCCAGGCCTTGTCTAGCCTGTAAACGGATGAGAAAACAAGAGAGAGGGTGCTCAGAGTTGCAATGTACTGTACAATTCAGATGTATTAATATGCATTAATATTTAAAAGTAACAGCCCTTTGCTTTGAAGTTGTTTTAAAGATTGATTTTTCACAAGCAGGACCATGGCATTAATGTGTTCTGACATGAAATTTAAGAAAATGTCTTCTTTTATACTCTGTGATCCAAACACACACAAACACACATACAGAAAAAAGCATCCTTCAAAAAAAAAAAAAAGGACTTTTAAAATCACAGTCACAAGAGTCAGTGGTTCAAAGACATCATGGTTTATATATATATAATTACCATATATGTCCAGTTTTTTTATTTTTGTTTGAATGCTATTTAAACATTAACACATAGCTATTAGCTTGTAACATTTAAACAAAAGGTACAGAAATGTAAAAAAAACTTTTTGTACATATGGATAGATACTTCTAATATGGAATTATTGACAGCATCTAAATAATGTAAACATTATTATGTATTTACAGCTATAGAAATGTAAAATATAAAAATTATATTTAATGTCATAAATATATGTATAATTATATGTTTACCAATTTATAGACATTAGATCCCTTGCCTCTTCCACCAAACAATAATCACTTTTATAGATTATAAAACAAATATATAAAACATAGCAGGCAGGAAGAAATGTATAATGAGAATTTAGTTTCAATATACCATTAAATAGATATGTAATGCTAATTACTAATTGTTGCTGCAATTATAACAAACTCTGTTGCAGTCCTCTCTGCCTTTTTTGTATATTTTATTGTCATTTTGAGTCACAGCGTATTGAAAAAAAAATATTTTGTGTACCACAGCAAAACAAAATAACATGACAAGTAATGGTTAAATTATTATAAAAATTTTATTCATTTTAAGGTTTTGAAAAGTAGTCTTGTATAACCTTATGTAATCCTTTGAAACACGTTGGAACCATAAGTCACACAGAACATAATTAATTGTTATAATTTCAAATTAGTTAAATGAGTCATCTGTGTTAAATGCATTTGAAAACAGTCTCATTGATCATAAATACAAAATCAAACAATTAATTCCAAGATTTGAATATTTATAAATAAGGATTTGTAATGTGTGTCTATAAAGCTGTTTATACTAAAATAATTTACATTTTAGATGCTGTTGATGTTGTACTTTTTATTGTCTATTCAAATGAAGGTAAATTGTAAAACCACACTTAATATACAGAAGAGGTAAGATGAGATCACAAGATCATTTTGATGCACAATTTCTATCAAAATAGTTTATTTGCATCTAAAGACTACTATTTTGTTAGTTTTGACTATTATTTTTATTAGCTCCTCAATATACAATGGCCCAAAAAGAGCTTTGATACTTAGTCTCACTTTTTAAATTTTTTTTTAACTGGAAGATAAATTGTCAAACCAAAGGGCATCCTCAAACAAATGATGTTAGACCTTCTCTTAGAGCTTACTTCAATTTGAACCTTGTTTAATTGACTTCTACCCAGCTGGTATCACACAAGTGTCCTAGCAAAGTACAAGTGTACAAGTTTATCACTTTAACTGGTTCAACTATACATAATATAAATATAAATAAATACATAAAATAAATGTTCCACTGACAACCAGAAAGTGTGCAAATACAAAATAATGTCTTTATTTTGAACATTACATCTATTGTTTAATCATTTAAATAATAAGAGACATGTTGAAAAGTGTTCAATGATTTACAATGTACAATGTTTAAAATAAATAGTTAATGGTTTTATATATTTTGTCTAATGCAATAACATTCATACAGTTTAGTTATGTTTTCAGTGTCTTCATATTTTGTGGAAACATTACAACACTAAATATTACTTTCAAACAAAAAGTAGAAAAATATTAGTCACATTATTGTTGAGTTGTTGGAAGCATATCTTTGTTTTTCACAGACAAATCCCTTCCATTATAAACATTTGCCACTCAAAAAAATAAGACTTAATTCAATTAATGCCTATAGGACGTACAGTACAGGTAACATCTGCAGTTAAACAGTCAGTCGTTGGGGGAAAAAAATTTGTCAAGACCAAGTCAATTTGCCCATATAGTTGCCCTTTTGTAATGAAGCCCTAGATCTGGTAATATGTTTGATTTTAACATGTTCTCTGCCCAGAAGTATTGCCATGTATGCAAATCAGCTGTACTTACTTTTGCAAGATTACTGTAAAATTGTTGTGGGAAAATATACTATTCTTGCGTAATTATAATGGCTATACGCCTATTCCTATTCAAATAAGTAATGGAACTGTTGTCTCCTGTGATTAATTTTTGGTGTGTAATTTTCCTGAACTAAAGCACATATAACCAGCCATTCCAGGATTTTCTATGTCTCATGTTTGAAATGAGTGCTGTCTAGGACCCACTGATCTGTTATTATTTTGTTTCCCACTGTAAGACATGTAGATACCTTTAAACTGAAATGTTAATTTCTTGGATTTTGGTTTTATCAGCCCTTCTGATAACTCCAATTTTTTTATAAGAAATTATTCTTACCAAAGTCTTGCGTAGATGTTTTGTAGTTGTCTCTCTTCCTTGTTGGTCCTCTGACATGATTCATACTTTTTGAATATTTCCTCTTTACAATAAAAGGAAATGTAACAAAGTGCCTAATTCATTTCCTGATTATTTAACGGTTTTTATATAATTCCATTAATCATATAATCCCCAAAACAGTTCAAATGCATCAAAATAACACATTTGTTTTGCCACTGCTTGGTCTTGGGCCCTTTGTTCTGCCACTAACTTTAAAAAAAAAAATTTAACTGGAAGATAAATTGTCAAACCAAAGGGCATCCTCAAACAAATGATGTTAGACCTTCTCTTAGAGCTTACTTCAATTTGAACCTTGTTTAATTGACTTCTACCCAGCTGGTATCACACAAGTGTCCTAGCAAAGTACAAGTGTACAAGTTTATCACTTTAACTGGTTCAACTATACATAATATAAATATAAATAAATACATAAAATAAATGTTCCACTGACAACCAGAAAGTGTGCAAATACAAAATAATGTCTTTATTTTGAACATTACATCTATTGTTTAATAATTTAAATAATAAGAGACATGTTGAAAAGTGTTCAATGATTTACAATGTACAATGTTTAAAATAAATAGTTAATGGGTTTTATATATTTTGAGGAATATCTGTAAGTGATCTCTTTAGATATTATCATCAACAAACCAGCTGTCATCTGCATAAAAATGAAAAATAATGCAACGTTTCCTTTTGAAAAGAAACTTTGACGTTGCATGATGGTATTGACGCTATGAGAACGCTTCCAAGTGAACCCAGCTCGAGGGAGCCGACTATTGAGAGAAGTTCAGCATTCGCAAGCTCTGATCCTGCTGGGCTCTCTTCTTGAGGAATGAATGAGAGTCAAACGAGAAGCTCATGCTGTCCGTATCTGATTCTGAGGGATGTGAGCATGTTTTGGGCAGAACAGTCTTCTCAAACTTCCACATTTGAGCAACTGCTCAAGATTGTTACTCATGTTGCAATTTAAATCTGGATTAGCCCACTGAACAGAGAGTGGTTGTTCATTCCAAGCTTGACGACCGCTTTCTTACATCATGAAGAGAACAACCTCCCTGCCGTCTTTTCCTGCTCTTACCCGATCTCCACACTGAGAATCCATACTCTGTTAAAGCAGCACTAGGTAACTTTTGCTCTCTGTGTCCCCCTACAGTTGGGAAACAGTATTATCCTCTACTACTGTCGTAAACTCTGTCATCCTACCCAGGGGATGCATCTCACGTGCATTTGTTGAGATGACAGCTATGATAGCCCTGAACCCTGCAGTTGTTCACATGCAGGTGTTCTGCTCCTGTGAAATGTCTTCATCCCAGGTACAGTGGCATATGTTTCAGCATGTCATATGAATATAATTTCATGGGTTTAATTTTTTTTTCAAACGCCAAATGATCGCGATGCTCACGTTTACAAGCCAGCGTCATTATAGTAGTCTAGTCTATTGGTTACCGTTTTACAGAATCTATATGATACTTCAATTCAATGTTTGAGTGGTAGGTAATAACATATATCGTCAATATAATATCAAGCTACCATAGATGAATCTTCACATTTGAAAAGTCGATTTGCATTATAGCTTGAGGCAAGACAAATAAACAAATATCACAGACATGTTAGGTATTGTAACGAGTAGGAAAATAGTGTGGCCTCTTTAAGTGCGTTCGCCCCGGTTGGGCGACACACACACAGAACGTGTGTGTGTGTGTGTGTGTGTGTGTGTGTGCACTGCGCCTCGAGCTCCCATGTGTGCGGATTATTTTCTGTCTTCTGTTGCTAACATTAATTTATTTTTGTTTTGTTGGGTAATGCTGTGGACGGAAGTGGAGTTTGTGCCGGACTCTTGTGGGTGTTCCGCGGGAAATAAAGTGCGGGCTGTTTGATGTCAATCGCCTCCGTGTTTGCATCGACTCCAGTTGCGTTGAGTGAGCTATCCGTATTTTTCACCCGGACACACGCGTTACAGTATCCTAAAATATGATTTTGTACGTCTTATGTATTTACTTGCGAGAATGTAGCCCCTACCAAACTTGTACACGGCGTTTAGACATAGGCTTACATAGGTTAACCCTAACCCTCGCACGTCCGAATTTAAGGAAGTGACGTATATGCCGTAAAGCAGTCGAATTTTGTAGTTCTTTTTTTTCTCGGGTTACTACCCGAAACCCGAAGTTTAAAAGTACGATTAAAAACGATACAGACCCCGTCAGGCTATGGCAGACGTGTCATTCAACCTATTGTAAGTCGATGTATCATCACAAGAGTTTTGAAAATATATTATGAAGGTTGAAAAGTTACCTAGTGCTGCTTTAATGTACATAGGCTACCCATGCGACATTAACTCAACATTAATTAATGACATTAATTAATGGTCGTTGGTATGCTCAAGCAAAGATCTGGGTGATGCCGAAGGTGGAAGAGACATTTGCGCACTATATTTCCCCTTTAGCCGCATTGTCATGGAGTAGAGTAACATCGAATCTAGTGGGCAAGACGTAAGCGGCAGCAGGTTAGGCTGGTCCATTGTCAGGTACCAGGAAGCTAAGTGACAGTTGATGGCATTCAAGGAGTTAATTAAATCCTAAGAAGAGTGTGCTATCTCCCAGTGAGTCACCTTTATTTATATAGCAATTTAGATTGTTTCAAAACAGCAATACAGAGATAAAAAGGAAAGTGATGATTCAATGAGGCAAACAGAGTTATAAATTGTTTTATTAACAAGACTTGGGAGGAACACGTTCAAATTATCTATTCAATCAGTCCGAGAGTAGGCCTATATATAATGACAGTTGACAGTTTTTTGCATCCCTCCAACAGCCCAACTCCTTACTCTTGGCTGGTTACTTTCCCAGCCTGGGTTACAGGGGGAGTATTCTCGGTTCTTGCCAAATTCCAATTTTTCCAACTTTATTATAAGGTTTCAGTGTTACACTGTAATTATACATTAAGTACTGAGTAATAATAATAATAACTACATGTACTTACTATATGGTTAGGATGAGGGTTTGGTTTAGGTGTAACAATGACATTGTAAAATAAAGTGTTACCAAAAAAAGTGATGTCATCATCAAGCTCAGTTTAGTTCTCATTCAATAGTGTCAGTACAGTCAAATAATATTGCTAAATATTACGTGTCCCCAACTAAGCAAGCCAGAGGCGACGGTGACAAGGAACCCAAACTTCATCTGTGACAGAAATGGAGAAAAAACCCTTGGGAGAATCCAGGCTTAATCTGGGGACTAGTTCTACTCTGGCCAAACAAACCAACATTGTGTGTTTATAATTCAATGCTGCATCAAAAATCAGATTGTGGATTTGTATCATTCACAATTTTTCATCCAGTTCCTTGTGCTTGAAGATTGGGCACATCATGCTGGCATATCGTGGGGAGGAGTATCCGGTTCTTGTGGTCTTTGCTGAAGATCTGTTCCGATTGCTGTCATGTCGACAAGGTCTTCACATGAGATCTAAATGTAATTAAGTTCATTGAACAAACAATTTTTTGAGTGCACACTCTCTCAGTTATAAATATAATCACATTGGTTTTAGCATGCTTAGAATCATGTTCCCTATCCATCAGTCACTTCGACGTTGTGTCAAGACTGACACTAGGGGTCACTCTTGGGAGCCCCAAACACTTCTGACGTATTCAGAAAAGGCCAAGGAAATTGACGAGTGTAATTTGCATGCCAGCCACTCCCCCGGACATACGGGTATATGAGTGTTCCATTCATTCATCTTTGTTCTTTGGAGCCGAAGCATTGTGTTTCTTATTATAGAGTACTATGTATACAGTATTTGCTGGATTAAAAGCACATTTTTTGTGGTCTCTCAGTGTTACAGTCACATGGTCACCTGTAACTTCTGCACCTCACTTCCCAGCATCCTCCTTGTCTCTCATCTGCATACACTTCATTATCACACACACCTGCACCTCGTCTGCACCTTCATCAGCACTCCTACATAAGCACACACCTCACCTCAGTGAGTTGTCCGATCTCGTTTATGCAACACGGACTACCCACCTGTTTCTCCAGCGATTACCCCTGTGTCCTGTTCTCCAGCGATTACCTTCAAGTCTTACCTTCACTCTCCATGTTCATCAGTCAGAGGCAAGAGGTGTGTGTATTCAACCTGGTTTCCTCTTCATCGTATTCCACGAGTCCCTGCACCTGTAAAGAAAAAAAACATTCCATCATTCTCACATCCAAAGAATGTCAAGTCTCCATTGGGTGTATACTCACCTGTTGTTATTGCCTGTTGCTCTGTGCTGTCTCGAATAAACTCTGTTCACCAATCCTCCTTGTGTTATATTCTGTAACACTCAGGTGCACAGATAAGTGCAAGGAGTTCCCCATGGTACTTAACCTATAGAAGTCTGAGCTGTTTTGGGGCCCTTTAAAAGTTGACACACTCTGACATTTGTGCTTTTTTCAGTTGCTTATAAACATATTAATGGCAAAATCGTAATTACACTGTATTCAGCACAAACTGGGCTACCATAATATGTAAGCAACATGTATGTACATGCTTGTATTTTTTGAGAGAATAATGTTTGAAAAAACGAAGGCCTCAAAACACAATAGATATGTGTCCACAAGACCTTTGACTAATGGGTGTTGTTGCCTAAAGTTTTTGCTTCAAACTGATGTGAGAATCATTGAGGCTACTTATTCACATAAAATAATATATTAATTTAAATTTTGTAAGACACTTTTTCTTTACAAAGGAAGAATGCGAGGAGGCGTGAACGTTAATGAAATATGCTAGGTATCACACCTGAGAGAACAAAACAATGCTAAATGGGCCGCATAATGACCTGCATAATGAATGAGCTTCAGGTATGTGACTGTGAGGGAGCTAAGCAACAGGACAAAGGAAATGTATTTTGTTGTAGTTTATATAGAATGTAGTCAACAAAGGCCTATTAAAAGATTTGACTTCACTGCAAAAAAAATGCTCTTCTTATTTAGTATTTTTTCTTGTTTCCAGTCCAAATATCTAAAAATTCTTAAATCAAGATTAATTTACTAGATAAGTAAAATTTTCTGGGGGGAAAATCAAAATTAAATGAGTTTTTGCTTAACACAAGCTAAATGATCTGCCAAAACAAGAAACAAAGATTTCAATCCAATTCCAAATGTTTTTGAAAGAAGTCACGATAATATATAAAACTCCTGATATTAGAACAACAATTACAGAAGAATAAAATAAAACATATTTCGTTACCTTTTGGAGCTTGGAAGGGTTCGGTTTGAGCAGATGTTTTATACCATCACCACTGTCCTCGTCGGAACTAATTTCCCAGTACATTCTGCATCTGGATCATATTCGCGATCTCACGCATATTCTCAAAACTCATTTTCAACATTTTGAAAATATATATTTTGATCACTGACAGCTTCCTTCACCAGATCCATCATCAAGTGACAGTGACACTAATATTTGATTGTGTTCAGTACTTGCTCTGCAGTAAATCTGAGCCATTTTAAATTGAGCAGATTATAATTATTGTTTCGTTTTTTGTCTGAGGTCACTATGAGTGAAACGACACTTCATCATTGTGTAGTTGACATTGCCACCTTGTGGAATAAAGGTGAATTGCAGTTATTTCATCATTATAGATTAATTTATTATTGTGCAGGAAAAAAATACATACAATCTTACACACCTCGGGTCGTTAACGACCCTATACAATTTTGACAAAAAACTAGTGGAAAAACAGGCATTCAATTATAATTTTATAATTTTTTTCTTATATTGTTTAAAATGGATTGATTGCGGAATACTAAGAAGGTTGATGTCTAACTTTAAAAATTGAATGAGGAGGAGGGTAGTGAATGACGTCTTGGGTCGAGGTATGCATTTAAGGGTTAAATAAGAAGCAAATATATTAAAAACATTGATTAAAATTAAGATAAAATTTATACAAAACAAAATAAATTCCCTTTAAAGAAAGGCTTTCTACAAAACAAAACTCCAGAATAATTTCTGATAAACTTTTATATTAAATTAAAAACATAATAATAACATTAGGCTATAATATTTAAACATCAATATGAAGCAAAATACGTTTTAATGGCTACTGAACACAAAACGTTTGACTGGTACTATATTTACAGCATCTGAGCAGACATTTGCGAATAAAAGCTTTATTGATATAACACTAGGCTCTTTTACAATAAACATGTTATAATCTGTCCAAAACAGGCCAAATAAATCTTGTCTAAACAGTCTTGCGTGTATGACATTTTATGTTGCAGCAGGATTCATATTTAAACAGTCTTTTGCATTTAATATTCACAGATGCTAACAGAATAAACTTAGCCTACCACAATCAGTGGCTGAATCCGTTGCTCTGAACAGAACATGAACAGCTTTTCAGGAGGAGAATTATTCCAGGATTATTCCTCAACGTCAAAGTGCTTTAAGTGGGCCGGTGCACGCCGGTACTCAGTACCGCCACTTCCAAATATAGCTCTTGAGCGTACCGCCACCTCTACGTGCGCCCAGAACGTGCTTTTAGCTTACCGGTACACTCATTTGCACATCTGTTTTAATCCTTTGGCTGCGCTGCCGCTTTTCAGAGCGACCTTTACAAAACACGCTTCCTAATGCGTCCCACCGAGAGCAGAGACTACATTACCCATACACCCTTGAGTTTTACAAGTGAAAAGCGTCAGTGTCAACAACTCAACGTGGTCCGGAGAGGGTGTGTGAAACGCAACCATAGCTGCTCGGTTAAAATACGCTCTCCTGGCTTCAAACTCTGAGTAGTAAAACAACAAGGTCAGAATCAGAGGACTCGCTGGCTGACACCCCACCAAGCCAGAATGATATTGCTGCAGGTCAGACACAAGCTAATGAAAGCAGCACTTGTGCTGCGGTCGCGGTCACAAGTGGTGACAAGGACGCGAGTGACACCACTTCTACCGATGACAACAGCCGCGTTAGCGAGCATGAGTGGCCAGAATGTTGGTCCCAAGCACAAGTCCAGTATTTCTCCACAAATTACAAGTGGCTGATCAGCAGAAATCAAAAGTTGGGTTGTAGTGTGTGTAGTCAAGTTTGTGCTCGTGTGAACATGCAGCAAGGGTAGAGAGTGTCGCAGGAGTGGAGTGGGTGCTTAATCTCGTCTTTTGGAAGGGACAAGGCTGCACAACAAAACTCACTGCGAAAGAAAATAAAAGAGCACAGAGTCAGAGACTCAATTTATCACAAGAAAGCAGCTGAAATAAAAGAGAAGGCAACACAAAATACAATGCAAAAACATATTGAAGATATGAGAAAGGCTGACTACGCTTCAACTTGCAATGTGTTTAGAACAGCTTATAAGATTGGAAAGCATGGACGTCCCTTTACAGACATGCCAATAGATGTCCAGTTGCAAGTCTTAACCCTTTAGGTGCCAGAGGTTTTTTCCTAAAACGTTTGATTTTGACATCTTAATTTGAAAAGGCTATATCTTAAAAGTGATAAAAGATAGAGACTTTCTGTAAATTAGAGAAATATTAAGGATGACCCAAAGTGTATGTAGGGATTTTCCAATCTAATTAGCATATTATGATGTCATATGGTGGTGGTCACCTTGGATTATAGAATTTTCATGAAAAGTCACATGTTTAAATGATAAATGCAGCACTTCTTTCCCCCCAAAATGTCCATCACCTTCTGTATGCTATATTGCACAATACTGAATGCTCAGGTAAATAGTAAACAAACTGTGTAAATCGTTACTAATAAATGGTAGAAACAAACCAAATGCATGTAACGGTTGGCCTTTTGCTGTAGAGACTTTCCATTTACTACATACAGTAGGCACTCTGATTCCATGTATGGGGCACATATATATTATTTATATGACACACAAACACAAGTAGACAAGACCTGTTAAGTTCAAAAGATCACTTGCCACGGCAAGGCAGAGATCATGAGTGAGATGACGAGACAAGACAAGTCTACTGTCATTGTGACTCCCCACCCTGGTTCCACGTTGCCCCCTAACTGTATTTGCAATACACAAGCCGCGGTTCAGCTGTGTGAGACAAACGCTGCCAGTGTGAATGCAACACGGGCGCGCGCGGCTCCCGCTCTCCATATGCACCACTCCTGCTCTGCCAACGCACTGCTTGCGCATGCAGTGTGAAGCCGGCGTAACACGCCTGCTAACTTCGCGATGAACACTCCGACACCGGGAAACACCACTGTGTTCCCACCACTGACATTGGGCAAAGGACCATCAACATTGGGCAAAGGATTCACCATTTGTGTTTGGTTTCAGTGCCGCATCTTGTCGAGATGAGATCACACCGTGGCGCTTAGAGGGTTAAAAGGTGTTAAGATGGGCAGAGTTTTGCACTCTAATAACTCATGTGCAAATATACTGGATCACATTGCAGCTGAAATAAAAAAGAAGGTAGTCAATGACATAGTGATGAATGAAAGAAAATTGTGTGTGCTCATTGATGAATCCACTACAATAAGTGAAATGTCTGTGCTTGTCGTGTGCATGCGGTCAGCTATTTCCAGTGAAAAGCCAGACACAATATATTTTTAAATGATTGAGCTGCAGGGAACCACAGCAAAGGACATCACTGAAGCACTGTTAGGATGTCTTCATAATAATGGCTTTGACCCTCACTACCTACAGGAACATTTGCTTGTGATGGAGCCTCAGTGATGCTTGGGAGGAAAGCAGGAGTTGCTGCGCAGCTTTGTTCCAAATTCCCTTACCTGTTTGTCTGGCATTGTTCCAATCACAGACTGGAACTGGCAGTTTGTGATGTTTTGAAGGAGGTAGGAGGAATTAACCACTTTAAAATATTTTAAGATCAGCTTTACTCCCTCTACCATGCATCCCCCAAAAAAACAAAGGGAGTTAACCGAGAGTGCTCACAATGTTGGACAGCGTCTCCTTGTGATAGGCCGTGTTTTATCAGTGAGTTGGGTTGCTTCAAGTGAGAGAACAGTGAAAGCAGTGTGGGAGAACTACCAAGCTCTGCAGGTACACTTTACAAGTGCTGCTGCTGATACCAGCAGGGACTCAAGAGAGAGAGAGTAAAATACAAAGGACTCAATGATGTTCTCGCTACTGTTTCTTTTGTGGTCAATCTTGGCATCATGTATGACGCTCTCACAGAACTAAGTGACCTCTCAAGAATGCTCCAGAGATGAGACATGACTTTGGATCAAGCCGACAGGCAGCTGGACCGACAAATCCGGGTGTGTGAGTCAATGGTATCCACACCTGGTCCCTACACACAAACTGCCATTGAAGCTGAAAAGAAGAAAATCTTCAGAAATGTATCACAGCATGAAAATCAGAGAGTTATAAAAAACCCTGGGCAATTTTTCCGTAGCCTGGCTGAAAATGTTAAGTGCAGGATGACTCCAACATCTTCCTCACATGTCAGTAGAACCTCATCTGAAAAGACAGATAGCCACCTCCAAGGTCCTCCAGTCGGACTCCTGGCCTGCATCTCTAGATATTCAATATGGGGATGCAGCGGTCAGACGTTTATGTCAGAGATTCAGAGTTGGGGAGAGGGAAAGTGTCCTAGAATTTAGGGAGTATAAAGACCTTAAAGCTTACAAGACACCAGCAGCCCTGAAGCCTCTTCTTAAAACTGTCCACACCATTGCAGTATCAACAAGTGAATGCGAGCAAGCTTTCAGCTCAATGAATGATACTTTCATTGATAAGAGCTACATGGCAGATTATGTCTTTTTAAAGATGCCATTCTGCCCGTTTCTTTCTGTGTGCAAGCAATTTCTCTCTGCCTCGGTTAACCACAATCGCTGCCTTGAATACCTTGGCTGTGCTCACACTGAGACAGCATTTGTGAATGGTTCATGCTCTCACTGTGAGAGCATGGCCATGAGTACATTACAGTTGTGACTCTTTTTCAAAAGGATGATGAGTTGTCAATCTAAGCATTGGAGGACGGGATTATGCTTTCCAAGGCAGATGACTTACCTGGGCTTCCACCCACTGACCAGTCTTAGGCAGCCGTGCTTACCTGGTTGGCAGTGAGCATCATGCTTGACCGGACACCTCCACCCAGCCCTGAGTGCTTGTGGTTGGACGTTTGGTTTCTGGGGTTGGAGCACTCTTCCCTGGTTCCATTCTTCCAAGAAGTGCATGAGGAGATCACAAAGTCATGGACTGCACCTTTTTCAGCCAGAATGTGTCGTGCATTTATGCCCGCAAAACGGCGCCACCTGGAGGAATCATCTGAGGCTCCGTCCAGGTCATGTAAGTTTATCACGTCTCTGACGACAAGGGCTTACAATGCCAATGGACAGACTGCCTTCACCTTGCATGTAAATGCTGTCCTGCAAGTCTATGAGGCCAAAGCTTTGAGAGATCTGCACAAGGGTAGTTCCGATCCAGAGATAAGGCAGGAACTGTGCTCGTTAACCTACTACGCCCTACTGGCCACAAAGGTCACAGCATAGGCTCTCTGTCGGACCTCTAGACCCCGAAGGTCTCTAGCCCCACCTGCTCTTTGTGAAGGATGGCCCCCGCGAAGGCTGCTCCGGCCTTACTAACGCCTGGACCGGCAGATAGACCCCCACAACAATCCTCTTGCAGGAAGGTGGCTAGCTGAAGTCGCTGCAAGGCACTCACATCCCAGGCACTCACATGACCGAAATCATGCAGCAGACTCTCTCTTGCAACAGGTTACACTCCATAGTTTCGTCTGATGGCATTGAAGTGGCAGTCAAGTTCTTCTGCATCGATTGAAGAATAAATTATGAGCTTGCGTGGTTGCTTCGACTCAGTTGAGGAAGTTTCACATGGCATGCAGAGTTTGGGCCTGCTGGCCAGTGTGGTGGCATCGGGTTTCCTGTCCCACACACACAGGTTGTGTGTGGAGGCCTTATCTGGCCGGTAGGCCGGCTGGCTGAGATGAGGTGTTGTTTCTGCCAGGAAGAAGAGAAGAGAGAGCGGGAGGAGAGAGTGCATCGCTCCTTAAAAGGTCTGCAGGAGGTCACCGCCTCCTGCGGTAGACTTGACCATTGAGATTGTTGGGATTTCCAAGCAGGAAATTTCTTTGGAGATTTTATGGCTCTTTGTTTCAAGCATGAAATCTAAGGGTCTGTGCCCATTTATACTCAAATTAAAGTCCCTGTAAAGTCAAAACTAAACATGTGTTCTGAGTTTCTCACACCACAGATAAATGTGTTATTAACCACCCAGCCAAATTTGAATCATAAAAAAATCCGGGAAGTATATAAAATAGCTTATCTAAAACCTGAAAAAATGAGCAGCATTCTCTGCTCTCAAACGCTGGGGGTGTGTCCGCTGTCGGCGCCGAAACCACGCCCACTCGCGGGAAAGCGGCAGTAGCACACAAGACAACACTCACTGATCACGAGCGTCTATGATCACGACGCACCAGATGTCGGTGGGACGGGAGGATGACGGCCTGGGCGGGGGATAGTCGGTTCTGCAGCGGATTATCAGTGAATCCCAGTTGTCTCCGGTGAAAGTTTGTAAAACGATCCGGTGTAAAGTCACTGCAGAGGTAGGTGTCGGTGATGATCCTCAGCTCTCTCCATCAAGGGTGCTGTTCACAAAATTAATCCACCTCTTCATCGTTTTTGTTTTGTAAGCTGTTATGCAAGTTGTTGACTATAGTAACTAACAGTACTAACAGTAACTCGCGATCGAACTGATGCGAATGTGCTCTAGTTATGATCGTGTTAGGGGAGGAGTCAGGCTCGGTGGCTCCAGTGCGTCATCGAGCCACCGTTTTAGCCCCGCCCAGAAAATCCTGAACACAGCAACGGTGAAAAACTGTTTAACGGTCTAACTTCTGAATTCAGTACTTCATAGTTCACAGTCTTTGTAATGTGTTTCAGCAATACATTTCTAACATTTATAATGTGTTTAGAAACAAATCTCAGAATTGCCTTTACAGGGACTTTAATGCAACAAACAAATATTGCCTCCTACGAGGACGTGACATACATGAAAGTGTAAGTCGTGAAGCGAGCATTAATTTGATAGGATACACGACATATTTGAGGTTACATGATATAGTAAGTTGTTCATAAGACATGCATAAATTACATACAATGCAACGGACACTTTACAAGACAGTTATGTGTGTACATACAATGTCCTGGTGAGCATTTTCATTTATAGATGGTTTGTCTATAACTTGAGGCAAAAGCGTGTGTTTTACAGGCTTTGTGTCTTTAACTGTGGACTTTCCATGGCCACATTCTTTCATCAGTTGGTAACTGAGGATCTTTCTCTGTTGTGTTGGGGGAGGGTCTGTTACTAAGCACGCATTTTAAAACATATTAGTAAATGTAACCGGCGATTATGTGTCTGATTTCGCCTCAGTCGCTACAGTATTGAGCACTGAAATTATTCTCCAACTTCGAGTTTTGCTTCATGACCCAGTATGAAGTTTAAAAGACATTTTTGTGGCGAGGTGGGCGTGGTTTCGCGATGTCTGCGGGCGGAGAGCCCTGTCTTCTTCCTTCCTTGACCAAACGAACCTCCATCACACTGGTGCCGAAACCAGGGAAGGGAGAAGAACGCCGCCGCCATGCAATCCCCATCAGGTGTGCCGTTTGCAGAGATCATCCAGCCGCTGGCCGGTCTTCATCAGGAACAACACCAGCAACTACTGGCCATGAGGGAGGAGCAGGACAAGAAGTTCGAAGTGCTCCTCGAGGCTCAGTATGAAAACCGCCAGCTGTTCCGGAGCTGGATAGACCGGGATAGGTAAGGCCGCCCCCCCCATTGGTTAATTGCCACGTGGTTATGGTGTGATGTGTGCACTGGGAGGTGGTGAATTATCCACTGCTGCCGGTTCAAATTCATTTCAGGGGACAAAAGCATAGCGTCAAGGTTGCAGTTAACCCGCACCTCCGGCATCCGATTATCTTGGGGACCAATTGGCCAGCCTTTAATAAATTGTTGGGTTTTTTATGTACGGATGCCACTTGGGGAAAGAGGGACCAAGGCAGGGCCGCGGTGGTTCAGGTAGGAGAAGCCCAGCCCGGGACCTCGGCGGCTTGAGTCAGGGGAAACGAGCGCTCTCCAGAGAGCTGTCCTCTCGGAGCGCGATGACTTTCCCTTGGAGCAGTCCCGCGATGAGACGCTGAAACACGCGTTTGACCAGGTCCGCTCCATCGACGGCTGACTTCTCCATCCTGAACAGCCGCTCTCCTACCCTTATTTTACGGTCATAAAAGATAAGTTGTATCGGGTAACCCAAGATGCCCAGTCTAAACAAGATACAATTCAGTTGTTAGTTCCTAAGAGCAGTCGGGAAATGCTTTTCCAGGCGGCTCATTCTAATCCAATGGCTGGACATTTAGGTCAGACAGCAACACTAAACCGTCTAATGGCCTGTTTCTTTTGGCCGGGCATTCACGAGAACGTGCGCAGGTGGTGTGCGTTGTGTCGTGAATGCCAGTTGGTGAATCCACCGGCCACTCCAAAAGCACCATTGTGCCCACTTCCCTTAATGCAGGTCCCCTTCGTGAGAATTGGTATGGACCTCATAGGGCCATTGGTCACCGCTTTGCGTTGGTCCTCATGGATTACGCAACGCGGTACCCTGAAGCAATTCCCCAGCATACTATTTCCGCTAAGAGCGTCGCAGCGGCACTGTTTCAGTTGATCTCCCCGTTGGGAATCCCGAAAGAGATTCTCACCGATCAAGGCACGGCGTTTATGTTACCGACAATTCGCGAACTGTACGAATTATTGGGCATTAAGTCGATCCGCACGAGTGTCTATCACCCACAAACGGACGGTCTGGTGGAACGATTTAATCACCCCACGTCTAGTTCTAAATTACTCGCGAAGTGGCAAGGGCCCTTTGAGGTCACACGGCGAGTTGGGGATCTCAACTATGAGGTTCTCCGAACGGATAGGGACGGGGCACGTCAGATTTACAACCTTAAACTCCTTAAAAAGTGGTCTGAGGCGGAGTCGGTGTTGCTGGCGACGGTAGTGAGCGGGGAGGAGGATCCCGGCCCAGAGGCGCTCCCAAACTCTAAATCCACTGCCCTGGCCCTTGGTGGGGATCACCTCTCACCCTCACAGCTCACCGACTTGAAAAGGTTGCAGGCAGATTTTGCCGAGGTGTTCTCGCCCCTACCCAGACAAACGAACCTCATCCATCACCATGTTGAGACTGAACCGGGTGTGGTCGTTCGTAGCCGCCCGTATCGCTTATCCGAACATAAAAAAAGGTAGTTCAAAGCGAATTGGAGGCAATGCTAGACATGGGGGTAATAGAAGAGTCCAACAGTGACTGGGCGAGCCCGATTGTTTTGGTTCCAAAACCTGACGGCTCAGTGCGGTTCTGTGTGGACTATAGAAAAGTCAATGCGGTGTCTAAATTCGATGCTTATCCAATGCCTAGGGTTGACGAACTGCTTGACCGGCTCGGTGCTGCTCGATTTTATTCGACACTGGACTTAACTAAGGGCTATTGGCAGATCCCCTTATCTCCTTTGTCCAAGGAAAAGACAGCTTTCACCATGCCGTTCGGGTTACACCAATTTGTCACCCTTCCTTTCGGCTTGTTCGGGGCTCCAGCGACCTTTCAGCTTCTGATGGACAGAATTCTCCGGCCGCATTCTGCATATGCCGCTGCCTACTGGATGATATTATCATTTACAGTGGGGATTGGCAGCGTCATATGCAGCATTTGCGGGCTGTCCTGAAGTCGCTGAGGAGGGCTGGGCTCACGGCCAACCCGAAGAAGTGTGCAATTGGGCGGGTGGAGGTAAGGTATCTGGGCTTCCACTTGGGTCACGGGCAGGTGCGTCCCCAAATTGATAAGACAGCAGCAATTGCGACCTGTCTGAGGCCCAAGACCAAAAAGGAAGTTAGACAGTTCCTGGGGCTGGTGGGATACTACAGGAAGTTTGTACCTAACTATTCGGACCTCGCCAGCCCGCTGACTGATCTAACGAAAAAGGAAGTACCAGATACGGTTCAGTGGACGGAGCAGTGCCAGCAGGCTTTCACCAAAATAAAGGCTGCTCTGTGTGGCGGACGGCTCTTAAAGGCTCCTGACTTTTCTCTCCATTTTGTCCTGCAGACTGATGCATCGGACCGAGGGCTGGGCGCTGTCCTGTCTCAGGAGGTGGAGGGTGAAGAGCGGCCGGTGCTGTACATCAGTTGAAAGCTCTCTTAGAGAGAGACGATGTGCAGCACCATAGAGAAGGAGTGTTTGGCCATCAGGTGGGCCGTTCTTACCCTCCGCTACTACCTCCTGGGACGGGAGTTCACCCTCTGTTTGGACCACACACCCTTGCAGTGGCTCCACCGCATAAAAGATACCAACATGTGGATCACCCGGTGGTATCTGGCTCTTCAGCCCTTTAAGTTTCAGGTGGTCCACAGGCCGGGTGCTCAGATGGCTGTGGCCGACTTCCTCTCCAGGAACGGGGGGGCTGAGTCTGAGTCCACGGCCTGAGTCGAGCGGTGGGGGTATGTGGCGAGGTGGGTGTGGTTTCGCGAGGTCTGCGGGCGGAGAGAGGGAAAGGAACCGAGCGGTGAGTAAGTACGCATAAAGCCAGTGCGAGAGAGAGACAGAGAGAGAGAGAGCCTGAACTGGGACTGCGCGCACACTGCCATTGCTGCTGACAACAAGAGAAACTGAGAGTCTAATCTGAAAAGAGCAAAGTGAAACCTGTTTTGAGTTTATGCGCCCACGTACGTTTTTCTGTTTGTGTGAATAAAGAAATCTGAGAAATAAAGCCGCCAGTCCCAGTTACGCCGACCCCTGTCTTCTTCCTTCCTTGACCAAATGAACCTCCATCACAATTTTGTATAATCACGAGTTCATGCATTCATTGGTTTCATGAGTTGAGTTTTCATGTGTTTTCGTTTACCATATAATTATCTAATGGTAGCCAATAGTTTTATTTTCCTCATGTCTTATATGTCTAAAATAATAGGTAATAAGTAAATTAAGTCATTTGTGTGATATGCGCCATTCGACCGTTGAACACGGTGCCGTTAGATTGCGTTTGGTTTCGGCCTCTTTCAGGGATTAAGTTATTGCCTTTTAATATCAAACACGTCAAGCTGATTTTCTTATTCGTCCATTCATTCGTCTCATCCTCATTATATAATGAATTAACTTCTGTTCTGTCACTGTGATGCAGTGGATCTTTATCATTAATGTTTATGTTTTTAGTCATTTTTGTCTTTTGCAACAGTGAGAAATAAACAATTGTTACTACAATTTAAAATATTTAATTGGACCAACCTCACAGTTTCAGTGAAAAACATTTCTCCAATTTAAAATGTTCTAGTGACTGGTCACATCTAATTTTTTTAGTTGGCCAAATTGAATTTCTATTAATTAAATTGTATCAATTCACAGAAATTCAATTTGGCAAACTGACAAATTTAGATGTGACCAGTCACTAAAAATTTTTAAATTGGAGAGGCCTGAATATTTTTTTTACAGTGTTAGTAAATTAAATTTTTTCATTGGCTCAACATATTATTTCTAATTGAGCCCATGTTAACAGACTGTTGCCACAATGGATAAAATTCAATTCACAGAAATTCAATTTGGCCAATTGAAAAATGTATCAAATTGATCAGTCACTAGATTGGAGGATTGAATTGGAGAGGCCTTAAATTTTTTACAGTGTAGTGGAAGTAATCCAAGTATACAGAATACGTATTCTGTAATGAAATACATTTTGAAAGTATCCTTCCCAACACTGTCCTTAAAATTGCTTTACAATCAGGGTGGTTTCGCCCTGAAATAACTGTATTCATTCATCTGGATTTGTTCAAATTGGAAGTATAAGGCCCTTACAATTGGTACAGTAAAAGATCGATTCACTTCAGATTGTCTTTTTTAACCCCCTAGAGCCGTATGGATTACTTTTATAATGAATGGATGCACTTTTTGGGCTGCCATTCACTGCCATTATAATGATTGGATTAGCCAGGACATTTTTTTAAATAACTCCGATTGTATTTGTCTGAAAGAATAATGTCATATACACCTAGGTTGGCTTGAGGGTGAGTAAATTATGGGATAATTTTCATTTTTGGAAAAAAACTATCACTGCAGCAATTTATAATGTAATAACTGCACATAATGTAATAAGTATTACATTATTGTTGTAATAAAATTTTCATAATGTAATTATTATAAACGTAATACAATCTTGAGCTCATAATGTAATACAAATTTTACATTATGAGAAATTTATGACATTATAAACTCACCAAAAACATGTCATATTTTATTATTGTAATAGCTATTAAAACATAAAAAAATATTAGTATTCCATTACAGTCGATTTTTAAAAATATAAATCAAGTCTCAAACTACATGCAAAATGCAACAGATTTAAATATCCATGCAATTATTATAATTATTTTGAATTATTAATTTATATAAAAATCTAAATCCAGTCTTAACTTGCCTACAAAATCCACCAGATTACTGCTACTGTTACTACTACTACTACTAGCAGTAGTAGTAGTTGTTTAAAGGTCCCGTTCTTCGTGTTTTTTGAAGCTTTGATTGTGTTTACAGTGTGCAATATAACATGTGTTCATGTTTCGTGTGTAAAAAAAAACAGTATTTTAACACAATTTACTTATCTGTATACCGCTGTTTCCACTGTCCTAAAAACGGCTGATGACTTCCTTGTTCTATGAAGTCCCTCCTTCAGAAATACGTAACGAGTTCTGATTGTGCCAGCGGTTCCCGTGTTGGGATTTGACCGCAGTTTAGCGAACGGGTCACGGTTCCTGTGTTGTGATTCGACAACAGCTTAGTGCACGTGGAAAGGTCACGCCTCTTAACGGGGTGATGTATGCGCTCAATGATCTCTACAGCGTCCCTGGGAAAGCCAAACAAAGGTGATTTGACTCCGGGATGAAAATAACAGCGTCTCGACGACATGGCGACAAACACAGTCAAACGCAACACTTCCTTTTCTCCACGCGACACGTCCTCTTTTCCACGCGGGACAGCAACAAGACCACGCCCCCTTTTTGTGCGTATTCTTGTGGGCGGAGGTTAGTCTGTTCTACTGTTCTATCGACGTCATTTATGAAGGAAGTACCAGGATGTAGTCCAAGCCAGCCGTTCGCTGTAGGCTTTGAAAGGGAACTTCTGTTAAATAAAATATCTCGTTTGGCATTGAACTTTGAGCTTTATAATTTTACAGGTATTATTTATGCTCTAACAGCAACATTACACACTAACTAAAGTTTGAACAGTGGGATCACGAAGAACGGGACCTTTAAAGGTGTAAAGGTTATTTAACTTTCCTTTTACAAAAAGAAAAACAATCATAAAACCCAACAGTTTTAGCAGGGGTGTGTTGTAATTTTTCAACTCACACATAAATACACACACACACACACACACACACACACACACACACACACACACACACACACACACACTCTTGGATATGCTGTTCACAGCGACTCTCCATAGGTGTAAGAATTTTTATACTGTACAATTCGTATCTTCTATCCCCCTACCCGACCCCTAAACCTACCCCTCACACAACACTTGTTTGTTGTTTTAAGCCATTTGGTTTACAAGGACCCAGAAAGTGTGCTTATAAACCATGTTTATGACGTAATATCCATGTCATTATATTTTTATCATTATATTGTGTACACACAAACACACACAGTACTCTGCAATAAAAAAATATTTAGGGAATTTTTTTTTTTTTTTTTTAATTCCTCTTCAGTTGTGTCTCTTGTGTTTGGCCACTAGATGGAGGTATCAAGACATGGAATGTTCACAGTTTGGACCATGTAGGTAAAGATTTGCTTCTCTGCTTAACCACATCTATGCTTAACCACATTGACTATGATCCAGTTATCACTGTCTGATCAAGCATATAAATGGATGTGCCACAACCGTCCCTGTAAAAGTTCACGCTCAGATGTGCCTGCAAACTATGTTTGATTTTGCAATTACTTAGTTTCCATTTGCTAATTCCACACTTATTTCCACAATGAAAAACTTCATGAGTTTATGTAGAGAATGTTTATGGCACTTGTACAGAACAATTGGGGAAAGGCCTTAAACCTGTTTACATGAGTTGACATGTCACCAGGAAATCAAATTTGAAAATTCTTACATTTTTAAGGAACATTGCATTCAATTTTGCATTGATTCATGCACATCGTTTAGGGGCTAAAGGCAAACAAATTGCTTTTCACCATTCCCGTGGTGTATGTTTTCAGAAAAAAAAAAAAAAAAATGTTTTGAATAATTATGGAGCAACAGATTTTGTGTGATGAATAAAGAGTTTAAAAATCTTCTAAATGTATGATGTGGCAAGGTTGGCCTTTTACCCCACACATGAAGTAAAAGGCTCAGCATGGGGCAAAAGTATAAAAAAAATAATTTTTAATGTCTGAGTTAATAATCACAAAGTTTGTTTATTTTGATAAATAAAATAATACATTTTTGTTTAATAAATACATATTGTTATTAAAATATGTTCATTTTAAAAATACAGAAACAAAATTATTTAAAAAATGAAAGATTCTGAAACCATTGAATGAGATCCCATAATAATATAAAGGGCTAGTTCACCCAAAAATGATAATGATCCCATAATTTACTCACCCTCAAGCCATTTTAGGTATATACATATTTATTAGGGCCGGGATTAGGGAAAAAAATTAATCTAATTAATTAGAGGCTTTGTAATTAATTAATCTAAATTAATCACATTTTAATTGCATATAATTATTTGACCTCAGAACAGTGAGAAGTATTTTTTTTCACATGGATTTTTAGTATACCATTGAATAATGACTGAATACATAAGCTTAATTAATCAACAAAATATTGTTTATTTATTTCAGTCCAGCAGACCAGAGACTTAGTTACCCTGGTCTTGAAACCAGTCATCTGGTGGAGTGTGGGTTGGGTGTGGGTCCTTGTAACTTTACTCGGAGTCGGGCTAACGTCCACGCTAACTCCTATGTGTTTTGCGTTGAGGTGATATTTGAGGCTCGATGTGATACGCAAATTCCTTGTTGCATAGCTTGCACACAACCATGCTCTTGTCGACGCTTCCATCCTTTCGTTTTTTAAAACAAAATTTCCCATCCACGGGGCCAAGCAAAGCGGTCTCGTCAGCTTCTTCGTTCATGTTCACTGTGGTTTGTTGTTGTCGGAAGTCAAGAACGCTAGTTGGTGCTCCAGTATAATCGGTCTGTCGAAACTCATTCATTGAAAAACGTTCCGCGGTGCAAAAATAAGTGTGGTTAAAATTGTTATTTATTTTTTGCGTAATTAATCTTAATTAACGCGTTAAGTAAGGAATAATTGACTACGGGCCGTTACACCTCGGGTGTGCATTATTGTTCTAATAATTGAACGCCCCGGAGTCAATTATTCCGCTTATACTACGGTTACCACACCTCAAGACATCGATCCGAAGATATATTTAAAGGGATTCGTCCGGTTTTTGTACTTAAATCACTATTGTGAGTAGGACTATTTCTTCCGCGTCTCATCCAACGGCTCTTTTGTTAGTTCTGAAACGTCATTTTAAAACTGTTAACGAAGGCTTGAGCCGTTGATAGCATTCTACTGCAGTTATTAATAAAGTTATTAGAGAGAGAGAGAGCGAGCGAGCAAGAGAGAGCGAGAGAGAGAGAGAGAGAGAGAGAGAGAGAGAGAGAGAGAGAGAGAGAGAGAGAGAGAGAGTGCTTGTGTGAATTAGGCTACCTCTGTGCGTCTCTAAACAGCGCTGTTATTACCTCACTAGTGAAAAAATGTCACGTGTAGCCTTTAAGTTGCTCCACTATATAGGCTAACTGATCAAATCGTCAGGGCAGCGCTGACACCTTTTTGTGCAAACTGTAGTGCGTGTGTGATCATGTGTGATTTCAGTAATGAGACCAGTTGTTGAACGTTTTATATTCACCGTAAATATTAAGATTTACTTTAGGAAAATCGTCGGTCATATTGTTGTTTTTTAGTCCTGTAATGTCCGTTATTACAGTTAACTATGCGAAGTGATATGAAACTGTAATGCGGTCAAGAGCTGCCTGGAACTACGTTCGCTGTGCATCTCCCAGAAAATAATTGCACACCTCAGAACGTTCACCAGCCAATCAGATTCAAGCATTCAACGGCCCCGTAGTATAAAGTCCCGTAATTAATTGTAATTAATTAATCTTAATTAACGCGTTAAAGTCCCGGCCCTAATTATATATATATATATATATATATATATATATATATATATATATATATATATATATACACTCACCTAAAGGATTATTAGGAACACCATATTAATAATGTGTTTGACCCCCTTTCGCCTTCAGAACTGCCTTAATTCTACGTGGCATTGATACAACAAGGTGCTGAAAGCATTCTTTAGAAATGTTGGCCCATATTGATAGGATAGCATCTTGCAGTTGATGGAGATTTGTGGGATGCACATCCAGGGCACGAAGCTCCCGTTCCACCACATTCCAAAGATGCTCTATTGGGTTGAGATCTGGTGACTATGGGGGCCATTTTAGTACAGTGAACTCATTGTCATGTTCAAGAAACTAATTTGAAATGATTGGAGCTTTGTGACATGGTGCATTATCCTGCTGGAAGTAGCCATCAGAAGATGGGTACATGGTGGTCATAAAGGGATGGACATAGTCAGAAATAATGCTCAGGTAGGCCGTGTCATTTAAACAATGCCCAATTGGCACTAAGGGGCCTAAAGTGTGCCAATAAAACATCCCCCACACCATTACACCACCACCAGCAGCCTGCACAGTGGTAACAAGGCATGATGGATCCATGTTCTCATTCTGTTTATGCCAAATTCTGACTCTGCCATCTGAATGTCTCAACAGAAATCGAGACTCATCAGACCAGGCAACATTTTTCCAGTCTTCAACTGTCCAATTTTGGTGAGCTCGTGCAAATTGTAGCCTCTTTTTCCTATTTGTAGTGGAGATGAGTGGTACCCGGTGGGGTCTTATGCTGTTTCTAGCCCATCCGCCTCAAGGTTGTGCGTGTTGTGGCTTGACAAATGCTTTGCTGCATACCTCGGTTGTAATGAGTGGTTATTTCAGTCAAAGTTGCTCTTCTATCAGCTTGAATCAGTCGGCCCATTCTCCTCTGACCTCTAGCATCAACAAGGCATTTTCGCCCACAGGGCTGCCGCAGACGGGATGTTTTTCCCTTTTCACACCATTCTTTGTAAACCCTAGAAATGGTTGTGTGTGAAAATCCCAGTAACTGAGCAGATTGTGAAATACTCAGACCGGCCCGTCTGGCACCAACAACCATGCCACGCTCAAAATCGAGTCGAGTCAAGATGGCGCCGAGCCCAGACCGGCCCGTCTGGCACCAACAACCATGCCACGCTCAAAATCGAGTCGAGTCAAGATGGCCCAAGGCCCTGCAAAGGGTAGTGCGCACGGCCAGCTGCATCATCGGAGGTGAGCTTCCCTCCCTCCAGGACATTTACGCCAGGCGGTGTGTGAAGAGAGCTCAGAGGATCATCAGAGACTCTAGCCACCCGAACCATGGGCTGCTCTCACTGCTGCCATCAGGCAGACGGTACCGCAGCATCAGAACACGCACCAGCCGACTCCAGAACAGCTTCTTCCCACAAGCAATCAGACTACTTAACTCTTGATCCATCAGGATCATAACACACACTGGACAGAATATCACTCAGCACAACCCACTGTAGATACACACACATTATATACACATTTATTTATCATACAGCATCTATTGCACTTTGGATTTCAATTTGTGAACATATTGTATACTGTACATTGTATATTATTACTATAGTTTAATGTATACTGTTATTGTTTAATGTATGTTTAGTGTATATTGGTTTAAGTATATGTATATTGTAAGTATGTGTATATTGTTTAAAGCTGTGAGAACTACACTCACATTGTGTAAATTATTTATTGTTTATTGTAGTGTATACTGTGCTGTGAGTAATTGTGTGCGCATCAGATGTGTAATCTGTTGTTGCTTAAATGTTGTACATGTCATGTCATGACTGCTATGTTGCTCGGAACTGCACCTAAGAATTTCACCTACTGTTGCACTTGTGCATATGGTAGAGTGACAATAAAGTGATTTGATTTTGATTTGATTTGAAAATTGCTTAAATCACCTTTCTTTCCCATTCTGACATTCAGTTTGGAGTTCAGGAGATTGTCTTGACCAGGACCACACCCCTAAATGCATTGAAGCAACTGCCATGTGATTGGTTGATTAGATAATTGCATTAATGAGAAATTGAACAGGTGTTCCTAATAATCATTTAGGTGAGTGTATATATATATATATATATGTATATATATATATATATATATATATATATATATATATATATATATATATATATATATATATATATATATGCCCTAACTCTTCCAAGCTTTATAATGGGATTTTTTTTTTTTTTTTGAAACCACAAAAACCTATCCATAATCCATATGTCTCCAGGGGGTTAATAAAAGCCTTCTAAAGTGAAGCGATGCATTTTTGTAAGAAACATATAAATATTTATAACTTTATAAACTATAACAATAAAGATAAGGGACAAAACATGCTTTAGAAGTTTTCTTCTTCTTTTATTATTTAATAATACATTAATTATAAACTGATATACAGTGGGGAGAACAAGTATTTGATACACTGCCGATTTTGCAGGTTTGCCCACTTACAAAGCTTGTAGAAGTCTGTAATTGCAGAACTTAATATTTGGTACAGAAACCTTTGTTTGCAATTACAGAGATCATACGTTTCCTGTAGTTCTTGACCAGGTTTGCCATACAGACCTTCTCCAGATCCTTCGGGTTTCAGGGCTGTCGCTTGGCAATACGGACTTTCAGCTCCCTCCAAAGATTTTCTATTGGGTTCAGGTCTGGAGACTAGGCCACACCAGGACCTGGAGATGCTTCTTATGGAGCCACTCCTTAGTTGCCCTGGCTGTGTGTTTCGGGTCGTTGTCATGCTGGAAGACCCAGCCACGACGCATCTTCAATGCTCTTACTGAGGGAAGGAGGTTGTTGGCCAAGATCTCGCGATACATGGCCTCATCCATCCTCCCTCAATACAGTGCAGTCGTCCTGTCCCCTTTGCAGAAAAGCATCCCCAAAAAATGTTTCCACCTCCATGCTTCACGGTTGGGTTGGTGTTCTTGGGCTTGTACTCATCCTTCTTCTTCCTCAAAACACGGCGAGTGGAGTTTAGAAGAAGAAGAAGAAGAAGAATTTTTATTTATATAGCGCCTTTCCATAGCTCAAGGTCGCTTTACATTGCACATTACAATACATTTAGACACCCACATATACATCTATATATACATCACATGACATATAATTGCATTATCCGAAATGCTTGTTGAATAGATATGTTTTATACTGGGACTTGAATGCACCCACAGATGAGGTATTTCGTAGTGTAAGAGGTAGCGAATTCCATAATTGAGGAGCATTTATACTAAATGACCTTCCACCTACAGTGGACAAACAGAAACGAGGGACGGACAACAAACCAAGTTCAGCTGATCTAAGGGATCGGGCAGGGCGGTAAGGGTAAATTAAGTCAGACAGATATTGGGTACCAATACAATTTAATGCTTTGAACGTTAGAAGCAATACCTTAAAGTGTATACGTGATGCCACAGGTTGCCAGTGAAGGTCATGAAGCAGAGGAGTAGTGTGAGCAGAGCGTCTAATGGAAGTGAGAACTCTTGCTGCTGAGTTTTGAACATACTGTAATCTTGCGATAAGTTTTTTGGGAAGACCAAGAAATAAGGCATTGCAATAGTCCAGACGTGAAGTGATTAATGCGTGAATTAAGGTTTCAGCATCAGCTATAGTGAGAGAAGATCGGAGACGAGCAATATTACGGAGGTGGAAAAAAGAGTTTTTAACAAGAGAAGAAATGTGAGGACCAAAAGATAGATTTGAATCTAATAAGACACCAAGGTTACGAATCAATGACGAAGGCTTAATGTGAGTTCCTTTTGACTGAGGCAGTAGAACCAATCAATAATATCTCAGTTTTCTTATAATTCAATTTAAGGAAATTCCGGGACATCCAATGCTTGATGTCCCTGATACATGCAGTGAGTGAGTCAGGCAGAGATGGCCTATCAGAGCTTGTGGTGAGGTAGATTTGAATAGCATCAGCATAGCAGTGGAACTGAAGTCCATGCCTGCATATGATGTCACAGAGTGGATATATGTAGATGATGAATAATAGTGGGCCAAGAAACGAACCTTGAGGAACATCCTGTGTACGTGAATCAGTAGCAGATCTAAACCCTTGTATAGTGATATAATACTTTCTGTCACTAATGTAAGAAATGAGCCAAGAAAGTGCAGAGCCAGTGATGCCAGTGTCAGATGCCATGGCAGACTGTGTCAAAAGCAGTGCTTAAATCAAGAAGCAGCAAGATGTTTATCAGCCCTGTATCCATGGACAGAAGAATGTTGTTAACCACCTGGAGAAGAGCCATTTCAGTGCTGTGTGATGGGCGAAAACCAGACTGAAAAGGTTCAAAAAGGCCATTTATATCCAAATGTGTTCGCAATTGCGAAGCAACAACCCTTTCAAGGACTTTGCTTATGAATGGTAAGTTGGATATTGGTCTGTAATTGTCCATGTTTAGGTGGTCTAGGCCTGGTTTTTTAAGAATGGCCGTCACTGCAGCCATTTTTAAATCTGCTGGAACAACGCCGAACGCCTAACTACAGTTAATCATATGTGTTATGAAGGGTGCAACCTCAGGGACACACAATTTAAGCAGAACAGTATGTGTAGGATCAAGTTGGCAGGATGTGGAATTTAACTTCGCAATTAAATCGCGTATGGCAATTGGAGTAGTTAGAGTGAAAGCAGAGAGAGAGTTTGTAGAATGAGCTGAATCAGCAAACATTAAGTGAACATCTGAATCACTTGCATGAGGAGTGTTTTTGGCAATGGATGCAGTGATTGACTTTAATTTGTTAGAGAAGAATTGTGAAAAGCTATTTACAAGCCCCACAGAACCCAACATAAGTTGTGGTGGATTTGTGAGTTTGCTAACCATAGCAAAGAGCGATTTGGGCCTGCACTTGGAATTCCTAATGGTAGAGGTAAAATAAGAGGATCTTGCATCGTTAAGGGCAGTATGGTACTTAAGCAAGTGTTCTTTAACCCTTTAGGTGCCAGAGTTTTTTTCCTAAAACGTTCGATTTTGGCATCTTAATTTGAAAAGGCTATATCTTAAAAGTGATCAAAGATAGAGACTTTCTGTAAATTAGAGAAATATTAAGGATGACCCAAAGTTTATGTAGGGATTCAATTTTTTCATCTAATTTGTATATTATGACGTCATATGGTGGTGGTCACCTTGGATTATAGAATTTTCATGAGAAGTCACATGATTAAATGATAAATGCAGCACTTCTTTCCCCCCAAAATGTCCCTCATATTATACCTTCTGTATGCTATATTGCACAATACTGAATGCTATATTGCACAATACTGAACTATAGAAACAAACCAAATGCATGTAACGGTTGGCCTTTTGCTGTAGAGACTTTCCATTTACTGCATACAGTAGGCACTCTGATTCCATGTATGGGGCACATATATATTATTCATATGACACACAAACACAAGTAGACAAGACCTGTTCGCCCGCCGATTGTGACTCCCCACCCTGCCTCCACGTTGCCCCTTAACTGTATTTACAATACATGAGCCACGGTTCAGCTGCACGAGACAAATGTTGCCAGTGTGAATGCAAAACGCGGCTCCCGCTCTCCATACGCACCACTCCTGCCCTGCCAACGCACTGCTTGCGCGTGCGGTGTGAAGCCGGAGTAACACGCCTGCTAACTTCGCGATGAACACTCCGACCCCACGAAACACCACTGTGTTCCCACCACTGACATTGGGCAAAGGACCATACATTGGGCAAAGGATTCACCATTTGTGCTTGGTGTAGGGCTATACTTTCACTTTCAGAATCACGGCAGATATTCCCCTTCAGAATCAGGGTCCGTGAATAAAAGACCCAACACTTCATTGCGGGTAAGCTTTATTGATGCCATTAGAAAATAATAATCTAATGAAATACTACCTGACAATGACTATATTGCACTGATAAAATGGCTCACTCACCCACTAGCTCCGCGTTTGTTCGCACTGATTCAATGCGCTCTTGCTCGAAGATTTTGTATAGAAGCATGACGTTTTTTTGAGTCGGGGATGAAGTATGACATGTCTGACATCTAGTGGAGGGGAGGTCAAACGAAATTTGACACCCTATTTGACAAAATCGGCCGTTTTATGCAGTGCCACATCTTGTCGAGTAAACTCGACCGTGGCGCCTAGAGGGTTAAAAGCCAAAGAGTGTACAATAAGTCCAGTTTTCCTGTATAGCCTTTCTTGGTGCGACCCTCAGTTTTTATTGTTCGTAGTTCAGGAGTGAACCAGGGTGAGGCACGAGTAGATGGAACCAGTCTAGTTTTAACAGGAGCATGCCTCTCAAGTATTTGAGACAAAGCATTATTGTATATACAGCAGATTTCTGATGGACAGTTAGATGGTAGACATTTTGACAAGGTAGAAGCCCTTTTTGAATCAGAGAAAGAAGATGGATTATGATGATAGGTCAGTATTTTCTTCAGTGGTGATATAGATATTGGAAAACTACAACTGAAGTTTATGAATTTATGATCTGAAAAAGCAAAATCAGAGCCACTAACAAGAATATTATTTAAGCCAGATGTACATATGAGATCCAGTATATGACCCCTGGAGTGAGTAGCAAAAGTTACATGTTGGGTTAGGTTAAAGCAGTCCAGTACAGGCATCAATTCATTGCATTGAGCAGTGTTTTCATGTATATTAAAATCACCAAGCAGAATAACAGATGAATAAGTACCACAGACAAGAGTTAGTAATGCACTGATCTCAGAGAAGAAATCAGAGTGACATTTTGGAGGTCGGTAAATCAAGATTACAGCCAGTGACGATTTGCCAGACATTTTCTGCTCGAGATATTCAAATGATGTAACGTCATGTAACTCTATCTTTGAAATCTTAATAGTCTCACGGCAAACTACAGCCAGCCCACCACCTCGACAATGAAGACGTGGCTGAGCGAAGTAGTACCCAGGGGGAGTTAAGAGGTTCAGGTTGAAAAGGCCATTAGGCATCTGCCAGGTTTCAGTCAGAAGTAGCATGTCCAGGTTTGTGTCAGTGATTGTGTCGTGCAACACTGAAGCTTTAGTAGTCAGAGAGCGAGTGTTCAGCAGTGCACATCGCAGGTCTGAAGATGAGCCTCTGCAATTTCGGAGGTCAGGATCAAAACGCACGGGTGTTGGTAGAGACAACCGGAATATTATTGGAGGACGAGTGTTGATAAGTCAGTTTTTTCCGTGAGCGATGTATAGCGCGGTCGGCGTAAAATTCCAAGTTGTTCACACCATTTATAGGTGTCCAGAGCCAATCAAAACGACCCTTTAAAGGTTCTGAGATGAGCTGCAGAGAATTGTAAAGCCATCTCGGGGAAACTAATTTGATTAACGTCATTCGATGATAGCACAAACCAAAAAAGACCAAAAAACAGAGCCTGCAAATTGATACGTGACGACATGACCGGAGATGTGCAACGCAACCTGCAACAACAATTTATCGGTTTAAACTACGTTAGCCAGAACCATATCAGATCCAAAATCCACAGAAACCACAGAAGGGAAGGCTACCCAACCATACCAAGGATTGACGCCACAAAATGATAGAGAGAGGGGAGACTCACAGTGTCAGATGTCGCGAGGGATATGAGGATAGAAATGGAGAGGGCTCGTAGCCGATCTGTGTGACAGGATCACGAAAACAGCCAGGTCAGCTATCCAGAAACTTTTTAAGCGTGTAAATAGTCCAGGAGTTGTTTCGATGGTGTACAATAGTCCAGTGAATTAATCCAAGAAGGTTGATCCAAAAAACATATCCAAAAAAAGCAGACGTGACAACAGCAGACAAATAGGTACCAGCGTGAAGTGACAGCACAGGTGCGCCTAGCGTTCTCACACCGGAAGTGACTTTCAGACCAAATTTTTTTTTTGGTTTAGACCAAAAAGCTCTATTTTTGTCTCATCAGACCACATGACCTTCTCCCATTCCTCCTCTGGATCATCCAGATGGTCATTGGCAAATTTCAGACGGGTCTGGACATGCGCTGGCTTGAGCAGGGGGACCTTGCATATGCTGCAGGTCCCCCTGACGGCGTAGTGTGTTACTAAAGGTTTTCTTTGAGTCATTGACCAGGTCCTGCCGTGTAGTTCTGGGCTGATCCCTCACCTCCCTCACCTTCCTCATGATCATTGATGCCCCATGAGGTGAGATCTTGCATGGTGCCCCAGAAGAGGGAGATTGACCTTCATCTTGAACTTCTTCCATTTTCTAATAATTGCGCCAACAGTTGTTGCGTTCTCACCAAGCTGCTTGCCTATTGTCCTGTAGCCCATCCCAGCCTTGTGCAGGTCTACAATTCTATCCCTGATGTCCTTACACAGCTCTCTGGTCTTGGCCATTGTGGAGAGGTTGGAGTCTGTTTGATTGAGAGTGTGGACAGATGTCTTTTATACAGGTAATGAGTTCAAACAGGTGCAGTTAATACAGGTAATGAGTGGAGAACAGGAGGGCTTCTTAAAAAAAAAAAATGAACAGGTCTGTGAGAGCCGGAATTCTTACTGGTTGGTAGGTGATCAAATACTTATGTCATGCACTAAAATGCAAATTAATTATTTAAAAATCATACAATGTGATTTTCTGGATTTTTGTTTTAGATTCCGTCTCTCACAGTTGAAGTGTACCTATGATAAAAATTACAGACCTATACATGCTTTATAAGTAGGAAAACCTGCAAAATCGGCAGTGTATCAAATACTTGTTCTCCCCACTGTATCTGTAGACAGAGATCTCAGCTAATGAGATCTTTTTCTGAAAATATTTCATTTTTCTACAAATTTACATTTATTCACTCCATATCCAGTTCCTAAAACACCATCCTTTTTAATATTAAACATATATAACAAAATGTTCATTAGACATAATATCATGTAGTTCAGTTGATGTTTTAATATTTTAACACAATAAATGGAAAAAAAGAATAAAATATTTCTTTCAAAATTAACAGAAACCTTCATCTGACGGTGTTAAATACTGATGGAGTTGACAAAAACTGATGGAAATGACAAAAGTCCACCTGAAGGTTATAACAACTGATTGACAAGACAAATTAAGACAACTAACTAATTGTTAAACTAATATTTAAAGGGGTACTTCAGGCTACTGGTTATCGCTTGCCCACCATGACACCGCCCCCACCGTTGTTTTGATTTTCATACTAATACAATCAAAATCGTTCATTTAGAGAATAGACACTACAATTGAAAACTGAACGTGTATTTTCAATAAAGTGTGAGTGAGCTGAACGAAAGGCATGGCACAGACGCAGCAGGAGTCAGATTTTATTCATCACGAGAGCGAAGAGCTGAGCAGAGCTGAGGTAAGCGTGGCAGTCATTCTCGGCGCATGTCTTGTCTGGCGCATTTTCAGATCATGCCTATGGAAGCTAAATTGCATAGGAATTCATTGAAAAGTTGAAACACTCACTTTGCTCCGCACCACCCCATTATTAATGCCCGAGCCGAGCGGCCATGCGCATTTACATTCTGTGAGTGAGATCCCTCCCCTGTGGGCGGGTTGATAACATGCGGAAATAGCTCCTGTAGTCGCTAGCCTCTGGCCAAAAAATCCTCAGATGGCGCAAAATGACGATATTTGCGTCATCTGAGGATTTTTCCCAGAAATAAAATGCATAATTATCTCGTCTCTGGAGGATATGAGAGAGAAAAGTACAAATAATTTGTTACTTTAAGTATATTTTTTGTACTTTACTCAAGTAGAATCAATAGTGCATACTTTTGACTTTTACTTCGTTACATTTTGCAGCAAGTATTATACTGTCTACTCTACTACATTTCTACCACGTTCCATTACATTTTCGTAAAATTTTCTGATCAGTTTCAGGGCTCAGTCGCTGCGACTCCCTGTTGGAACTTACAGACTCTGTGCTAGCCTTGGCATCGCTCGTCTGCGACCCCGCTACCTGCATCTCCCGTCGCGAGGTCCTCCTAACGACTCCATCGCCTGGTGCCATTCCTACCATCATCTCGGCGGTGTCCTCCCGCTCATCGACCAGGCGTCGATGGCATGATAAGACTGCACCTCGGAATCTTCTCCAACTCTCCCCAACCCCACGGTCTGTGTCTGCAACACCTACTGCGCTCATCCCGGTGCATTGGTCTCCTTGCCCCGCGACTGCCAGGTCTCGCCTGACGTGTGGAGTGAAGACAACCTTTCTCCGTCCACTGAAGTATCAGGGATTTACGCCGTCTACCTCGTCCGAGCTACTGACACCTGTTAAATTTGCCCTGTTTAATGCCCGGTCGTTAGTAAATAAGGCTGTTATCCTAAATTACATTTTCACGACTAGGAAACTTGATATACTTTTCATAACAGAAACGTGGCTTAATATCAATGATCTCACTCCACTTGGAGAGCTATGCCCTCCCAACTGTGGTTTTCTAAACACACCTAGGGCCTCTGGTCGTGGAGGTGGCCTGGTCACAATATTCAATAACACATTTAAAGCAGCACTAGGTAACTTTTCAACCTTCATAATATATGTTCAAAACTCTTGTGATGATACATCGACTTACAATAGGTTGAATGGCACGTCTGCCATAGCCTGACGGGGTCTGTATCGTTTTTAATCGTACTTTTAAACTTCGGGTTTCGGGTAGTAACCCGAGAAAAAAAAAGAACTACAACATTTGACTGCTTTACGGCATATACGTCACTTCCACCATCACCCCCACTTCCTTAAAGGGTTAGTTCACCCAAAAATTAAAATTATGTAATTAATTACTCTAATGTCGTTCGACACCCGTAAGACCTCCGTTCATCTTCGGAACACAAATGAAGATATTTTTGTTGAAAGCTGATGGCTGAGAAAGGCCTCAGCAAGCCCTCCATAGGGATTCAGTACATTTACACTCACAAGACCCATAAAAGGCAATAAAAACGTCATTACAAAGTCCATCTCACTACAGTGGCTCTACAATAATTTTACAAAGCGACGACAATAGTTTTTGTGCGCAAAAAAAAATCAAAATAACGACTTTATTCAACACAAACTTTGGCCTCTGCCATGAAACTCATGAAGCACCGTGACGCATGCGTGAGAATATTACGCAGATGCGGCGTTCGGACACATAACCCAGAAGCGAGGAGGAGATGTTTACAAGCAGAGGAAGATGCGCTGTATCTAAGCTGTTGAATTCTACATTGATCGTGCTTTAGGTCTCGGCGTAGTGCTCAAAATGGAACTAATGTGTGCATTTCATGGATTCCCGAACGCGGCGCTACGTCATATTCTCGCGCATGCGTCATGCGCAACAAATGCACGTGCGATGCATCCCCTGATGCAGGATGACAGAGTTTACAACAGTAGTAGAGGACAATACTGTTTCCCAACTGTAGGGGGACCCCGAGAGCAAAACCTACCTAGTGCTGCTTTAAATGTCGTTTTTTGCCCACAATTGCCTACTCCAAGTGCAACTTGTTTAATTGTTTAATGTCCATATGCCTATATTATGTGCTTTGGTATACAGACCTCCTAAAACTACCGGTAGCCTATTTATTCAGGAGTTCACTGATCTTCTCTCCTCTATGGCTGCCCGATCAGATAAACTGTTGATTGTTGGTGATTTTAACATCCATATATGCTGTCCCACTAAACCAATAGTCAATGAGTTCATAAATGTTTTAGAGTCTTTTAACCTAATCCAGTAAGTGTCTGGTCCAACCCATCAAAGAGGCCATACCTTAGACCTTGTTCTTTCCTCTGGTTTTGATGTGACCAATCTTACCATCTCAGATATTGCTGTATCTGATTATCACATGATTGAGTTTCAGTCCACTCTTGTATGCCCCCCACCTACCACCACTCAGCCCCCCACCTCTTTCACGGATCTTAAACCCAGCCACAGCGCCAAAATTCTCTTATTATTTTAATTTGGTTCATCTGTTAAATCTCTCTGTTGCTTTCCCCACCTGTTCAAACACTGATGACTTAGCCGCTCTTTTTAACTTGGCCTGCACTGATACTTTGAATCAAGTTGCTCCTCTGAAGCCTAGAAAAGCCAGGGCAGTTTTACCCTGGCTAAATGACACCACCCGTGCTCTCCGGCGTGTCTGCAGACAAGCAGAACGCAGATGGAAGAAGGACAAGCTCCAAATCTCATACGATCTTTTGCGTGATAGCCTAAACCGCTATCAACTTGCTGTTAAAAAGTCAAAAGCTGAATATTACACTGAGATAATTAATAAGCATGCCCACAGACACAAAATGCTTTTTAAAACCATTAACTCAATCTTAAACCCTGCTGCCCACACTCTTGAAAGCTCCACTGAAGCTTGTGAACATTTTCTAATTTATTTTATTCAAAAAATTGACTCAATAAGAGTCAATATCCCTAATTCTACTCATGATCCTGTTGAGCCTCATCCCCCCATTAGCAGTCATCTCCGGCACTTTGTACCAGTTTCTTCCTCTGAGCTGTCTCAGGTTGTCTCACGGATGAAGCTCACTCACTGCCCCTCAGATGTAATTCCCTCTCAGCTCTTCAGAGATATCTTTTCAGTTATCTGTCCTTTCATTCTGGCAATAGTAAACTGCTCACTAGCCACTGGTATTGTCCCATCCACTTTCAAGCATGCTACTGTGCAAACTCTCCTAAAAAAGGCTTCCCTTGATTCAAGCGACTTGAAAAATTATAGACCGATCTCAAAATTGCCTTTTATCTCCAAGATTTTAGAAAAAGTGTTTTTTCTACAGCTCACAGCATATTTAAACAGTTTTAATTTATTAGACAAATTCCAATCTGGTTTTAGAGCTATCCGCTGAATCTGCCCTACTGAAAGTGTACAATGACATTCTGCTCTGCACTGACTCTGGTTCCTGTGCCATCTTAGTTTTATTAGATCTCAGTGCTGCATTTGACACCATTGACCATGAAATCTTGCTGCACAGGCTGGAACATCGAGTTGGTCTGCAGGGCACTGTACTAAGCTGGTTCACCTCATATCTCAAAGATAGGACTTTTTCAGTTAAATTGGGAAATCATTCATCTTCATCTGCTACTATGAAATGTGGGGTCCCCCAAGGTTCAATCATTGGCCCCCTCCTCTTCACTTTATACATGTTGCCCCTCAGTTCCATCCTTAATAAATATGGCATCCAATACCACTGTTGCGCTGATGATACTCAGATTTATCTCCCAGTTGCTCCTCAGACCCCATGTTTATTAAACAAACTTCACAGCTGCATTAATGACATTAAATCCTGGATGGCCTGCAATTTTTTACAACTCAACGACAGCAAAACCGAAGTAATCATATTTGGCCCCCCCTCCTCTGTCACCAGTCTCAGCATTACTCTTGGTTCACTCTCAAACAATGTGCACTCCGTGGTCAGAAATCTTGGTGTCATGCTGGATAGCTCTCTAGATTTTAATAAACAAATCAATAGTGTGGTCAGAAGTGTTTTTTTTTTCAACTTAGAGTAATAGCTAATCTCAAGTCCTTTTTATCCCAAATGATCTTGAAATTCTTATACATGCTTTTATTACTTCCAGACTCGATTATTGCAATATTTTATACACAGGTCTGACCCAATCCAACATTCATAAATTACAGATGGTTCAGAATGCAGCAGCCAGATTGCTTACTGGTACTAAAAAGAGAGAGCACATCACACCAGTCCTGGCTCAGCTGCACTGGCTTCCTGTTAAATTCAGAATTGATTATAAGATCCTACTTTTTGTTTTTAAAGCTCTTAATGGCTTAACACCCCCTTACATTGCTGAAATGCTTTCCCCACACTCCACCCCTAGGTCGACCCGGTCATCTTCAAAACAGCTCTTATCTGTCCCCCGCACGTCTAAAAACTAAAGGTGACCGGGCTTTCTCTGTTGCTGGCCCAAATTTAGGAATCCCCTTCCTCTTCACATTAAATCCTCTACCACCCTTGCCAGTTTTAAGTCTAATTTAAAAACATACCATTTCTCTCTTGCTTTTAACAACTCTTAAAGGTGCCCTAGAATGAAAAATTGAATGAACCTTGCCATAGTTAAATAACAGGAGTTCAGTACATGTAAATCACATACAGTGAGTCTCAAACACCATTGCCTCCTCTTTCATATGTAAATCTCGTTTGTGAAAAACACCACGGAAAAATAGGCAAATCTCAACGTAACACCGAGAGTGATGCAATACATGGGATCATTAATATGTACGCCCCCAACATTTTCATAAGCAAGCACATGTTCACTATCTGGCGAAACTGCGCAGCCGTATCACAAGCGTCACGCGAGGACAGCGAACATGGCAGATCATGGAAACAAATGTTATGTTCCAGGCTGTGCAGGGGATGTGAAGACGTTTCATACTCTTCCCACAAATAAAACATGTCAACAGGCATGGTTGATGTTTATTTATAATCGGATACCGCAACAATTTATTTCAAATTTGTTAGTTTGCTCAGCCCATTTCATCACGGACAGTTTTCAAACCTGGGATAATATCAATCCGGCTTTGCTCAGCATCTGACACTGAAGAAAGGGGCAATTCCAACCATATACCTGCAACCAGTAAGTGATTTTATCCACTTCTTGACTGTCTAAACCATTTCTGATTAAATCGAAAGTTTCTTAGAGAGACAACATTAACGATAATATTCCTGTTGTTGTCTATATCCAATGCAAGATGCTATACGGTAAAAATAGGATAATCCAGTGGTTTACATAACTAAATAGTATGTCTAATGACAAAGGTTAATATTATTTCATGCCAGTGTTGTCATAAATTAGTAAATGCAACCATAGATACGTAACATACTATGTTAGTTTAGTTGCTTACACATAGCTCACTCGATCCTTCTAGCTAACGTCAACACCTCCACCATTTAAGTTGAAACGATAGTAATTTGATATTTATTTATTTATATTTTTGACAACTGAAGTATGATTATATACTGATTGATATATATAAGGTTGAATGCCTAATCTCTCCATGGTCAAGACGGTCAGTAAAGTTGTGCCTGCTATCATTGAGCCGCGCAGTGAAACAGCCAATCAGAGCAGAACTCTGCATTAATATTCATGACCCTTCCAAATAAGGCAAAAACAGACCATTTCATCCTGGGGAAGATTTCTAGAGTTGTAAATGGACCTGTAAAACCGTAGCTGGACAATTATTGACCTTAAATAAGCCATATACCCTCTATGTAGATACCAGAGAACAATTTAAAATGTTGTTTCAAATCATTCTAGGGCACCTTTAATACCTATTTTAATGACTATATCCTTGTTGAATTGTATTGCCTCCTAATTATTTTTCTTTTTTATACATTATTTTAGTCAGTCCTATGTATCCCTGGGCCACTTTTTATGTTTTAACTGTTTAGCCCAACTCTTATTTTTATTTGTCATGTACAGTACTTTGGGTCAACACCTGTTGTTTTTAAATGTGCTATATAAATAAAAGTGACTTGACTTGACTTGACAGTTGTTATTTTTTCAGTGTAAATTATTTAATTTGTTGGTAACAGCCCTATAGTGTCTTATTCTAATTTAATGTATTAATCAAATGTAAGAATATAAAAGGAAAACTGAAGCATAGCCTATAGAGGCTTTATAAAATGTAAAAATATCATAAATATGCTATTTAAATACGTCAAAGCTGATCACTGAACACAGTGGTGAGAATATTGCTTCAGAATACTGATATTTAACTCTGCAGATCACCCTGATTGATAACCAGAATTGTAAGTCAGAATGTAAACTGGGCCACAGATGGTAAGCACAATTACATTAACCCAAAACTATCTTAATTAAAATGCCACCCTTTGGGGGGGCAAGGGGTACATAGAGGCCATGAAGGTCACGCCTCTGTGACCCCCTGCTGCTTAGTGGCTCTTCCTTTACTGTGGGAATGGTGGATGAGGAGCTCCACTGTCCCACAGTACCCTCGACACTAGTGAGCCCAGCCCACGTCCATGCTCCAGCACACGTCCAGGCTCCAAGCCAACATCCAGGCTCCAGTCCACAAGCCCGCTCCAGCCCACGACCCCATAATCCTGCCCAAGAATTGTTTTTGGGGGGGCAAGGAGTACATTGAGGCCATGAAGGCCACGCCTCTGTGGCCCCCTGAACTGCCGTTACTGCCATGGCCCCTTGAACTGCCGTTACCACGTTGTTGCGCCTGGGTCTGCGTCCGATGCGCCTGCATGGGCCTGGCCCACCATCCCTCCCCCAAGACTGTTTTTGGTGGTTTGGTTATGTTTGGGCGTCAGGGGGATCTGTCACAGGGTGTTTTGGTGTCAGTTCATGTTCATGTTTCATGTTTTTAGTTTATCATGTTCAATGTCATGTTTACTGTCATGTTTCTCAGTTTGTCATGTTCTGTCAGGTTTCCTGCTTGTCATGTGACTCCCATGCCCTCATGTGTTCTTGTGTCATGTCATTGGTTCATTGTTTAATCAGTGTTCACAGGTGTCCCTTGTCTTGTAATTAGTTTCTGTGTATTTAAGCTCTCATGTTTGCCATGTGTCTTCGTCTGATAATGAATGTTGTAACAGTAGTATAGTTGTACAGTAGTGTACATTTAGAAAGCTAGAAAGTCTAAACTTTGTACTTGTTGTTACGTCTTGCGGGATACTATGAAAAGAGAGGCTGAAATCCAGAGTTTTATTAAACCAAAAAGAAAAGGAAAATCAGAGTCAGATAATGTGGGAGTGGAAGGTGCAGATAAGACATATAAGGTATACGTACAAATTAAGTTGTGGAAGGCAGAAGAGGAGAAGATGGAGTGGTGGAAGAAAGAAATATAGAAATGTATGACAAAGACCTAGATAGAGGATGTTGAGACAGAAGAAATACAGCATGAAGTGAGTGAAGAGGGCTAAGGGAGGAAGAGAACTCGGACATTGAAAGAGAAGAGAGAGAGAGAAATCTTGAAACACCAGCCCCCTGTGTGTCAGGTGCCCATGGTATGTTGTGTTCAGTCTTCCTTTTCAAATATTTTTTTACATTAACATACAATATTTTTATAACCTATACGTTCTGATTTAAAGGACCATATGTCAATATGTTTACCTTGTAAACCATATATTATGGTTACAATCAGTGCTTTTGTTATTAGATACAGGTGAGACAAGATATTTTATGACTTTAGATGGGCATTGTGTTGCTTTTGTTGCACTAAAACCTGTGATTTTATTTTAATTTTTTGTTGAAAATAATTGTTGGTGATTGAATGCACCACATCTTAATCTAGATGCACAACAACTTGTGGTTTATATGCATTTGCTATGTGTTGGTGATTAAAGGGTAACTTCAGTGATTAAGCATTAAGCTTTGTATCTAAACTGGGTCATTTATGCAGTAGAAATGTGAAATTATTTTTGAATTTGGTGCCTTCTAGACTGAGAAAAGACAGAAAATGTATTTTTGTCTCATGTGGATGAAAGACAACAACTCCCAGAATGCACTTGCTTCGCTGCCCTACCAGGCCACTCTGTGCACCGTCATTTTGATCTTCATAGTGATACATAATTAGTTCAAGAATAAACACTACAATTAAAAACTGAACGTGTCTTTTCAATAAAGTGTGAGTGAGCCGAACGAAAGTCACGGCACAGCAGCAGTGTCAGATTTCATTCCTCGCGAAGAGCTGAGAAGAACGTCCCTGAAGGAGGGAACGGAGATGTATGTCGGACGTCACCAACGAATTTGGATCACTTCAGAGAGCCCCTATCAGCTTCGAGATATGGAGAACAGGCCAATGGCCACTGGCGTGCAAGATTTGCATCTCGCGCTCCGCCCCACACTGCGGGTATAAAGCGGATGCGAGAGCAACACGCAGCTGTTTTTCACTGAGGAGCCGAACTAGTGACTCGACCATGCAGTGATGGTACAGCAACTGTGGCGACTGGACGTACGTCTCCGTTCCCTCCTTCAGGGAACGAGGGTTACCATACGTAACCGAGATGTTCCCTTTCAGTCGGTCATGTTCGACGTACGTTGGACGTCACCGACGAATTGGGATCCCTTTGGAAAACGCCAGAGTTACTACCACTTCCAGCACCCAGCGAAGAGCCCCTTGGACCCCGTCTGTTCCGGGTGGGAAAGCTCATGCAGGGAGAGTCACACTGCTGTTCCACAAGACCCATTCAGCAGACCTTTATTGGATAACGCTGGGAAAGCGTGCCCGGAAGGGCCACTGCGGAAGCCACATCATGCCCGGAGGGAGTTACCATGTGGAGAATACACGTATGGACTGGCCTTGGGCAGTGCAACATATGAAAGTACCAGCCAATTACGGCAGGAGAACAACACCGTACTGGGGCGGCAGAGGAGCTCTGCCGAGGGAAAGACACAAACTCGCCGTAGGGAGCTGTACCATGAAAGAATACACATATGGGACCGCCGTGGGGGTCACAACATATGGAACCCAGCCTAACACAAGTTTCACCAATGCATACGAGTGTTAAACCTGGTGTCGGATGCTCCACCACATCCGACTGCCGCGGGTTGCGGAGGACTCGACAGGGTTCGCCTAACCTTAGGGGAACTCGACTGGAGCAGATAAGCGCATGTATCCGTTCCATGGGGAAGGAAATGGTGCAGCAAGCCGACACTAGAAAGGGCACTCCGGTGTTACTGACTATGGGAAGCGAGCACACGGGAAGCTACCGGCTCTACACGCAGGCTATAGAATCTAGCAAACGTGTTAGGTATCGCCCAGCCTTCAGCTCTACAAATATCTGTCAGTGAGGTGCCATGAGCCAACGTCCAGGAAGAAGCTACACCCCTAGTGGAGTGGGCTCTTAACCTGAGCGGGCAGGGCACGTCTTGCGTTTCATACCCCAAGATGATGGCATCCCCTATCCAGTGGGCCATCCTCTGCTTGGAGACAGCCTTTCCCTTCTGCTGTACTCCGTAACAGACGAAGAGCTGCTCTGAGGTTCTGAAGCTTTGCGTTCTGTCCACATATGCCCGCAGTGCGCAGACGGGACAGAGAAAAGCCAGGGCTGGGTCTGCCTCCTCCGAAGGCAGCACTTGCAGGCTCATCACCTGGTCCCTGAAGGGAGTGGTGGGAACCTTGGGCACATATCCAGGCTGGGGTCTCAGGATTACATGAGAGTTCCCAGGCCCGAACTCCAGGCACGATTCGTTGACCGAAAATGCCTTCAGGTCCCCTACCCGCTTGATTGAGGCCAATGCAGTCAGGAGTACTGTCTTTAGGGACAGGATTTTCAACTCTGCTGACTGCAAAGGCTCAAAGGGCGCTCTCTGTAGTGCGGTTAGCACCAGAGTTAAGTCCCAAGAGGGTATAGCGGGAGGGCGAGGCGGATTTAGTCTCCTCGCCCCCCTCAGGAACCTGACGATCAGATCATGCTTCCCAACAGACTTCCCATCTACCATGTCATGGTTTGCGGCGATAGCGGCAACATAAACTTTGATGGTGGAGGGAGACAGCCTTCACTCCAACCCATCTTTTAGGAAGGAAAGCACTGAACCAATCGAGCATCTCCGGGGGTCTTCTCGGTGAGAGGTCCGAACGCGGGTGCCAGAGGGTGCCCCGTCTCTGAGTCAGGAGGTCCTTCCTCAGAGGAATGGGCCAAGGAGGTGCTGTCACGAGGAGCACTAGTTCCGGGAACCAAGTCCTGTTGGGCCAGTAAGGAGCGACCAACAGGACTTGCTCCTCGTCCTCCCTGACTTTGCACAGTGTCTGTGCGAGAAGGCTCACTGGGGGAAACGCATATTTGCGCAGGTCCCGGGGCCAGCTGTGTGCCAGGGCATCCGAGCCGAGGGTCCCCTCGGTCAGGGAATAGAACAACTGGCAATGGGTCGAGTCCGGGGCGGCAAACAGGTCTACCTGTGCGGCCCCGAAGTGACTCCAGATCAGCTGGACCGCCTGGGGATGGAGTCTCCACTCTCCCGGGAGCCCTGGTAACTGCGACAGCTCGTCGGCCGCACAGTTGATCAGGCCCGGAATGTGAATGGCCCGAAGTGACCTCAGATGCTTCTGACTCCATAAGAGGAGATGGCGGGCGAGTTGTGACATGCGACGGGAGAGTAGAACACCCTGTTTGTTGATGTACGCAACGGCCGCAGTGTTGTCCGTATGGACCAGAACGTGCTTGTCTCTGAGTGGCTCCTTGAAGCGGCTGAGTGCAAGGCGAACTGCTAACAACTCTAGGCAATTGATATGCCACTGCAGTTGAAGCAGTTCTGAACAGTAGCCTGTTAAGGGACCGGTTCAAGAACCGCAGGTCCAAGATCGGTCATAACCTGCCACCTTTCTTGGGCACAATGAAGCACGGGCCCTGACTTCATATCGGCTGGAGGGACCAGCTCTATCGTGTCCTTCGCCAGCAGGACAGCGATCTCCGCCCATAGGACAGGGGCATCCGCCTTCGCCACGGAGGTGTATTGGATGCCTCTGAACTTTGGGGGACACTGGGCGAACTGAATCGCGTAGCCGAGTCTGATGGTACAGATGAGCCAGTGAAGCGGGCTGGGGAGTGCTAGCCAGGCCCCCAGAGACCACGCAAGCGGGATCATCGGACCACCAATGTACCCGGGGCGGGGCAGCGTAGCAGCGTGCAGGGACCTGACTCGGACGGCATGGGAGGGGCCCGAAGTGAGGTCTGAGTGTGCTGCGCAACACTTACCTGCTTCCGCTGAGGGGATGTGCGAGTGTGGGAAGGCCGCTTGTGAGCGTTTCCACAGCCGGCATCCCCTGCTGGCGATTGGAGAGGCGCTTGAGGGTGACAAGGCATGGGAGCGTCGAACACCGCCAAGCGCGCTCTCTTGGTACCCAGAAACTGCTCTTTTATTGAGAATTTGGGTGCCGCTGGCACTGGGGCCAGCAGCGGAACAGAAACAAAATGAGAATTCAGGATTCTCCCCCGACCCTCCCCCGGGGGAAGGAGTGGAGCTGCGGCCATCTCCTGTAGAGCAGTTTCCTCCATCTCTGGGTGGCCCATCTCAGGGTTGCTTGCGACAGTGCTTGCTTGCGACGGCGCTTGCCACCTGGCTTGGCAGCGGCCTGAACGGGCTGGATGTCCTTCCCACGACCGGCTCCACGCCGACACCCCGAGTGGAGGCTGCTGGGTGGACGTCCTTTGCCCAGCAGGCCGCCGGGGCAGGATGTGTTTAATCGCCTCCGTCTACTTCTGGGAGGCCGAGAACTGCTGGGCAAAGCTCTCGACCGAGTCGCCGATATTTATCGGTCTCCCTCATGTCGGCCAGGTTGAGCCAGAGATGCCGTTCCTGGACCACGAGCGTGGACATCACCTGACCAAAGGAACGGGCGGTGACTTTCGTCGCCCGTAGGGTGAGGTCCGTCGCCGTCTGGAGCTCCCAGAGGAGTGCACCTGAAGCAGTGACATGGCATGCAAGGCAGACGCGTCCTGTCCACAAGATCTGTAAGCCTTCGCGGTCAGACCGGAAGAGAACTTAAAAAAATGTGAAATCTGAAATCTGAAAAAAAAAACATTAAAAAAATGTGTGCCCCTGTGTATATACACTGAATATGTATTTTATTACTTGAATCCACAAGAACCATGCAAGGATGCTTGCTTCAGTGTTGCCACCCCTCATAGTTCTCATGCCACCCCATTAAAAAATATCTAGATCTGCCCCTGCTGGGATGTGAAGGTTGATGCGGCAGTACTGCCTGGGTGGCGGCTCAATCTAAAAAAATTGGAAATATATGTGCATGGGATATGTATTGGAGAATAGGATATGTGGGAACATGTGTCACATGCTTCATCATTTTGACCCCAAAACATAGAACATTTTTATTTTGAAGGCTGTATACTGGTTCAAATTGATGATGGAGCAGGTCACCTTTGTACCTAGTAGAGGTCATGTATTTACAATAGGGGTGTAACAATACACCAATGCCACGGTTCGGTTCACATCACGGTTTTGGAGCTATGGTTCGGTTCTGTTTGCTGTGGGTCAGGGTTCATGGCAGGGCACCAGCAATAATAACACTAGATTCACTTTTAACCTAATAACAACAACAATAATTTAACTTATTAACTTTATCTTTATTAACTTTATACATTGGCTTCACGTTTTCTTTAGAGCAGTTAGCAAACCTGAGTAAACTAAAATGAAATAAATTCCTCCACTGTAGACTAGGGCGGCAGTGGCTCAGTGGTTCATTTAGGTTGTCTACAAACCAGAAGTTTGGTGGTTCGATCCCTGGTTCCACCTGACCAAGTGTCGAGGTGTCCATGAGCAAGACACCTAACCCCAGCTGATCCTGATGAGCTGGATGGCGCCTTACATGGCAGACACCGCCGTCGGTGTGTGAATGGGTTAATGTGAGGCAATGTGTAAAGCGCTTTGGATGGCCATTGGTCTGTTAAAAGCGCTATATAAATGCAGTCCATTTACTAGTCTAGACTAGTGAAAAAACCCCCCCAAAAAACAAGCAAGTTTATTCCACAAAAATGTATGACCACACACAAGTAATGTCCCACTTTAGCCTACTGAAACACAAAAATTATATGAATATGACTAATACTGATGATGAATAAATAGGCCTATAAGTTAAAGCTATTAAATAGCAGTTTTTGTAACACAATAAAGTACCCACCACACTAATTTCAATTTACAAAATAATTTATAATTTATTTACAAAATAAAGTGAAGTTATGGAAACAACAGTTACCATGGCAAATACACAATACCAACATGAACTGTTAATGAATCATATGATTGCTCCTGATTAGCACAGAATGCATGCAAATCCTTACCAGCTAACACACGGCGTACCTGTTACGTGATTTATTGGTACTTTACATTTATGTCATGACTTATGTTGCATGATCGTAGTTTCTCTTGAGCTTAATATACACTCACCTAAAGGATTATTAGGAACATCTGTTCAATTTTTCATTAATGGAATTATCTAATCAACCAATCACATGGCAGTTGCTTCAATGCATTTAGGGGTGTGGTCCTGGTCAAGACAATCTCCTGAACTCCAAACTGAATGTCAGAATGGGAAAGAAAGGTGATTAAAGCAATTTTGAGCGTGGCATGGTTTTTGGTGCCAGACGGGCCGGTCTGAGTATTTCACAATCTGCTCAGTTACTGGGATTTTCACACACAACCAATTCTAGGGTTTACAAAGAATGGTGTGAAAAGGGTAAAACATCCAGTATGCGGCAGTCCTGTGGGCGAAAATGCCTTGTTGATGCTAGAGGTCAGAGGAGAATGGGCCGACTGATTCAAGCTGATAGAAGAGCAACTTTGACTGAAATAACCACTCGTTACAACCGAGGTATGCAGCAAAGCATTTGTGAAGCCACAACACGCACAACCTTGAGACGGATGGGCTACAACAGCAGAAGACCCCACCGGGTACTGCTCATCTCCACTACAAATAGGAAAATGAGGCTACAATTTGCACAAGCTCACCAAAATTGGACAGTTGAAGACTGGAAAAATGTTGCCTGGTCTGATGAGTCTCGATTTCTGTTGAGATATTCAGATGGTAGAGTCAGAATTTGGCGTAAACAGAATGAGAACATGGATCCATCATGCCTTGTTACCACTGTGCAGGCTGGTGCTGGTGGTGGTGGTGTAATGGTGTGGGGGATGTTTTCTTGGAACACTTTAGGTCCCTTAGTGCCAATTGGGCATTGTTTAAATGCCACGGCCTACCTGAGCATTGTTTCTGACCATGTCCATCCCTTTATGACCACCATGTATCCATCCTCTGATGGCTACTTCCAGCAGGATAATGTCACAAAGCTTGAATCATTTCAAATTGGTTTCTTGAACATGACAATGAGTTCACTGTACTAAAATGCCCCCCACAGTCAACAGATCTCAACCCAATAGAGCATCTTTGGGATGTGGTGGAACGGGAGCTTCGTGCCCTGGATGTGCATCCCACAAATCTCCATCAACTGCAAGATTCTATCCTATCAAAATGGGCCAACATTTCTAAAGAATGCTTTCAGCACCTTGTTGAATCAATGCCATGTAGAATTAAGGCAGTTCTGAAGGCGAAAGGGGGTCAAACACAGTATTAGTATGGTGTTCCTAATAATCCTTTAAGTGAGTGTATAAAGTGATATACAGCATGCACTGCCGCGTTCGCGCATTTGCGCATGCATTTGAAGTGTGTGCGCTACGAGCACAGTATAACGGATGACAGGACATAAAAGTTCGGTTTTCTAAGGTGAAAGAGAAATATAGTCTTACAAACATATCATCTGACCGCAGATACTGAATCGGGACAACGCATTTTTCTCAGGCACTCTGCGACCCACTCAGAACAATGGGTCTTCTTGTGGTGCCCCCCTCAGCACTTGGTGCCCTACGCGAAGTGTGTGGTGTGAGCGGCGGCACTGAGCTTGAGCCATCACCCAAGTCACGTGACATGCACTTAGTTAGTGTATATTTAGTAAATAATATTATTATAATAATATTTAATAAAATATCTTGTTAGTTGTTAAAAGTGTACTTATTACTATTTAATCAAATATCAAGGAAGAAAAAAATAATGTGGCATAAGATGAAGTGAGAGCTGGGCTAGGGCAGTAGGGGGCGGGGCATGTTCGGTTCGACATGAGAGGACCGCGGTTCGAACCGTGGGTGGTGTATCGAGGTTTTTCGGTTCGGTTTGAATATCGTTACACCCCTAATGTACAACTATTAAATATTAGGCTATATGCTGTAATGGAATAAGCTATATATAGTAGCTTACTATATAGTATACAACATAGTATATATTATTATAGTCTAGTATAAAATGTTTACATAAAAATATATTACGTTTTTATTTTTAAATTAAATACTTAAATCTTCTTACATTTCCCTTTCCCAGTAAGTTCAGTGCCACACAAGTAGAGAGCGCTATAGGGTTAACTTTAAGCTTGTTGACTTACAAGCTGTTGACCATTGCATAAGAGAATACGACGTCTCAGTTGTTGAATGAAAAGTTCTTAATTTCGTTGTTCTCTCAGCTCTATAATTTGAAGAACAATGGAAGATAATATTTCATAAAAGCATGACATCGTGATGCAGCAGTTGTTCTCTGAGAAAAAAATCTGGCAGGAATACTCATACAGGTAAGCACTGCACATGACACAAAGCAATCAACCACACTGTAAGCATTTTTTATTTTTACTTTATTTTAACAAACAAGCAAAGCTCAAACAAAACGGCATCCCCTCCGGCGTCTTCGGTGTCAGAATTCGCTCACTCATTTTCATTCACTCCTTGTTGAGTAATCGGGAATGAGGGTAGACGGGGGAATCGGACAGCGGTAATTCATCCAGCGCGCGACTGTCACAGTGCTTTGAGAGCATAGTTTATGGTTGAGAGGGAGAGTGATTCAAAAGTCGTTTGCTCTCGAGTCATACGCCGATCGGTCTGCACAGCGCTGGTGCATCAAACCAGCATCTTCTCCAGCTCGTACTACATAGGCTGTACACTCGTTATTGCGGTGCATTGTGGGCAGAGGTGGGTAGTAACGAATTACATTTACTTCGTTACATTTACTTGAGTAAATTTTTTGGGTAACTTGTACTTTTAGAGTAGATTTAAAGATGGGTACTTTTACTCTTACTCAAGTAAATTTCTTGTGAAAAAACTGTACTTTTACTTAGTTACATTCGGTGGCGTTCCTCCGTTACTGTCAAATGGTAATAATTATATTATATATATTAAAATAAGTTAATATGACTTTCGCAAGTCTCGCGAAACGTTGGAGAGGCTGTTTCGCGAGAGGTTGCTACGCATCACCCGCTTATATTAGCGCGCGTTTAGTCGGAAGATGATGGCCGAAGCAGAGGAAGATGTGTGTGAGCTACGGGAGGCAGATTGCTCGTGGCTTCAAGTTCAGTCTATGTTTTCACTCCAAGATGTCAAAAAGAATAGTTTCATAATGCGATGCATGTTGTGTGCACCCAAACGAACTGACTTCTCTCAGCATACAAGAATTCCACCCTGAAAAGAACATGTAGCGGTAAGTGTCACAATGATGCCTATATTTGAACACTATTAACGGTCATTTGGTAACTATGGGAAATTTTCCCTTATTATAATACTATTTCACACACTGTCCGAGTGTTTTCCTCATATGCGCTCTTGTGCAAGCAATGACAAATCGTTTGAATCCTCCAAACAACACACGTCCACGAACAAACGTTCACATCTGCACATTTACATATCCTTTTCTTCACAAAACGAAACAAATTGAATAGCCTAATGTGACGTCTTGCATTTATACACAAATCCGGACAGACACCTGTCTGAAGTGTAGAAAATACATACAAATAAAAACGGTATTGTATTTTATTCCTACCTAAAGAATAGCCTATATACTTATAAAAATATAAGAACAAAGTATGTTTTAAGAAGAGACACATCATTAATTTACACTGTTTAACCATTAATCACACACACACACACACACACACACACACACACACACACACACACACACACACACACACACACACACACACAAGGTTCATTAGCTTACATTAGTTAACATGAACTAATAATGAACTGCACTTATAAAGCACTTATTTATCTTTATGTTAATTTAAACATTTACTAATGCATTATTCAAGTATTGTTAACATTAGTCAATGCACTGTGAATGAATAAACTATGAACAGCTGGATTTTTATGAACTAACGTTGACAAAGATGAACTAATGCTGAACAGAGGTGTTGTTCATGGTTAGTTCATGTTAACTAATACAACCTTCTTGTAAAGTGTTACCGAGGGGTGTGTGAAAGCTCTCCAAGTAGCCAGAAATTCAGGGTTTTCGCTTCTTATCAATCAGATCGAAAGTAACTAGTAACTAACTACTTGAGTAGTTTTCTCATCGAATACTTTTTTACTCTTACTCAAGTAAATATTACGATTGTTACTTTTACTTTTACTTGAGTAAATATTTCCGTAAGTACTTGTACTTTTACTTGAGTACAGATTTTGGCTACTCTACCCACCTCTGATTGTGGGATTGAATGAGTGCACTCAAAAACATCCCCTGTGGTTTCGGGCACCACTACAAATGGATGTTCACTCAAATAGTGCCCTATTTAAGGGTTTAGGGGGCGAACACAGCCTTTGTCTGGTCTTGTCTCAGTACACGCTGATTCTACAGACCCCTTACCTCTCTACTTACCCATGATCATCCTGTCCCGTCTCCTGTCTTCCATCCGTCAGTCTGGTTACCGATCTTCACTCATTCTCCATCACCTGTTCTCCATCACTTGCAAGATCCCACACTCTGAGTCTACACCAGCTAAGTCAACATTCCCCTTCAACAATCACCATCTACTTCCATTGCCTGATTCACGCTACTTCAAACCCACTCTACACTTAATAAAGAACACTTATACTTACCTGCTTGTCTGTGCCCTTCTGTTCCGTGACAGAAGACCAGACCACCAATGCAGAGTCCGGTTGAACCCAGCGAGGAACATCATCCCAATCCCTTTATGGAACCCATCAACCCTGCATCTACCGCTTCTTCTCCACCTGCCTCTGCCTGCCCCATGGCCCGACCAGCGGCATTCACTGGTGAGGTGGAGGATTGCAGTGGATTTATTCTCCAGTGTTCGCTATACTTTGAGCTGCAACCACAGCTTTTCCCCACCGAACAGGCGCATTGCTTTCATGATTTCCCTGTTATCTGGACGAGCTCTCTATTGGGCACAATCCATCTGGCAGTCCGGTGGCCCGGTTACGAGCACAATAACAACCTTCACCAGCCATTTAAAGCAGCACTAGGTAACTTTTCAACCTTCATAATATATTTTCAAGACTCTTGTGATGATACATTGACTTACAATAGGTTGAATGACACGTCTGCCATAGCCTGACGGGGTCTGTATCGTTTTTAATCGTACTTTTAAACTTCGGGTTTCGGGTAGTAACCCGAGAAAAAAAAGAACTACAAAATTCGACTGCTTTACGGCATATATGTCACTTCCACCATCACCCCCACTTCCTTAAATTTGGATGTGCATATGTGTAAACGGCGTGTACAAGTTTGGTAGGGGCTACATTCTCGCAAGTAAATACATAAGACGTACAAAATCATATTTTAGGATACTGTAACGCGTGTGTCCGGGTGAAAAATACGGATAGCTCACTCAACGCAACTGGAGTCGATGCAAACACGGAGGCGATTGACATCAAACAGCCCGCACTTTATTCCCCAGCACAAACTCCACTTCCGTCCACAGCATTACCCAACAAAACAAAAATAAATTAATGTTTGCAACAGAAGACAGAAAATAATTCGCACACATGGGAGCTTGAGGCGCAGTGTTCACACACACACACACACACACACACACACACACACAGAACGCAGGCGCTCCAACCGGGGCGAACGCTCTTAAAGGGGCCACACTATTTTCCTACTCGTTACAATACCTAACATGTCTGTGATATTTGTTTATTTGTCTTGCCTCAAGCTATAATGCAAATCGACTTTTCAAATTTGAAGATGCATCTATGGTAGCTTGATATTATATTGACGATATATGTTATTACCTACCACTCAAACATTGAATTGAAGTATCATATAGATCTGTAAAACATAAACCAATAGACTAGACTACTATAATGACGCTGGCTTGTAAACGTGAGAATCGCGATCATTTGGCGTTTGAAAAAAAAAAAAATCCATGAAATGATACTCATATGACATGCTGAAACATATGCCACTGTACCAGGGATGAAGACATTTCACACGGGACGCAAGCAGAACACCTGCATGTGAACTCCTGCAGTGTTCAGGGCTATCATAGTTGTCATGTCAACAAATGCACGTGCTATATGCATCCCCTAATGTAGGATGACAGAGTTTACGACAGTAGTGGAGGACAATACTGTTTCCCAACTGTAGGGGGAGCCCGAGAGCAAAAGTTACCTAGTGCTGCTTTAAAGGAAGTTTTCGGCCAAACTGCATCCATCTTGTCTGTTCGTGATCAATTATTCAACCTTCATCAAGGTAATTTGTCTATCCACACCTATTATCTACAGTTCCGCATGCTGAGTGCTTCAAGTGGCTGAAATGAAACAGCTCTACTCACCCCTTTTATGCCAAGGACTAAATCCAGAGGTACATCACAAGATGGTCACCTACGACGACACCGTCAGCCTGGAGAGCTTCATTCAAACATCTCAAATGTCTATCTGCCTGTGCTCTGGATCCACCTGCATCGCATCCTCCGCCCTCCGATCCATCTGTCGCTCTTCCAGCACCAGAAACCATGCAGGTAGATTACGATAATCTGTCCCCCGTGGAGCGACAAAGAAGACTACTCAACCGCCTGTCTCTATTGTGGGGGAGAAGAGCATATGATCATGAACTGCTCGATATGATCACCAAACCCAGCAGTGATTTACTCTTCAATGTCTACCTCAAGTTGCACCTCTTACTTGGACTCTTGTCCAACTTATAACCCCTAAACTTCTTTCAGCGCAAGCGCTCATCATCTCTGTCTCTGCTGGGAATTTCATCTCGCATCAACTTCTCCAAAGACTCAATCTCCAGAGGAAACGCTGTCCACAAGAGTTAACCATCCACACCTCGGTAAGCCACTGGGTCGTGGTCGTGGTCGTGTTCGTTACTTCTCCCCCACTGTCACGTTCTGAGTTGGCTGCCTGCATGAGGAGAATTTCGTTCATGGCGCTGGAAGGTTCAACCCCCGACATCATCCTGGGTGACTCAACACGAACCCACCATCAATTGGAACTCTGGAGAGATTCTACAATGGAGTGATGCCTACTTTCGAAACTGAAACCTCCAGTTCGAAAGAACTACCATCTACCAACTACCAAGAACTACTGCCAGTTCCTCCTGTCTGCCTTTGGACTCCACCTCCGTTGAGAGCCACATGACGCAGGTCCTTCAGAAGCTAAAGAACCACCTGTACCTCAAGTTGGAGAAATGCGAGTTCCACACCCCATCTGTCAAGTTCCTTGGATGTGTCATCGACCACCGAGGTATCCAAATGGACCAGAGGAAGGTGGATGCCATCCACAACTGGCCCCAACCTGGAACTGTCAAGGAACTCCAACGTTTCCTAGGATTCTCCAACTTTTACCGTCGATTCGTCCAGAATTACAGTCTCCTCAGCTCACCTCTAACCTTACTCCTCCAAAACCGTCCCAAGTCTCTGTCCTGGAACCCTTTGGCCAACAAAGCCTTCCAACATCTCAACGAATGTACCATCCACCTGCTGTCTGTCCCTCATGGACTCAGCACATACATCTCCAGGCTCTGGACACCCAGGCAGCCAGCGAACCCTCTCGACAACATGACCCAGGAGATCTCCCGATATGTCAAGGGGTGCTCAGTCTGTGCCATTTCCAGCACTTCACGGAAACTCCCAGAGGGTAAACTGGTACCCCTACCGATAGCCTGACATCCATGGTCCCATCTGGGAGTTGATTTCAATACTGACCTCCCTCCCAACCATCATACCTGCATATTTGTCATCATTGACCAATTCTTGAGAGCCTGCAAGATCCCTATCAAAGGCTTACCCACCACATTCAAAGCTGCAGAACTTCTATTCAACAAAATATATCCGCCATTATGGCTTCCTAGAAGACATTATCTCTGATAGGGGTCACCAGTTCATATCCCGTGTTTGGAGAGCCTTCTTCCAGCTTCTGAGCTTAAAGTGAGCTTATTATCCAGGTACCATCAACAAACCAACGGCCAAACTGAGCGCAAGATCCAGGAGATTGGTACCTTCCCTGGGCAGAGTATGCCCAGAACTCCCTATGACAGACCACCACTGGGCTTACTCCATTCCAGTGTATCCTCGGCTATCAACCTCCTCTTTTCCCCTGGTCCAGAGAGCCATCAGAGGTTCCAGCTGTCAATCACTGATTTGAGGAGAGCAAGAGGGTATGGGACTCAACACACATGCATCTCCAGTGGGCAGTGCGGAGACACCAACGCCAGGCAGATGTCCGACGAGCTGAAGCCACCCAATATCAACCAGGACCAAAGGATCTCCATCTGTGACATCCGTCTTCGCCTGCCCTGCCGTAAGCTGAGTCCCCGCTACATAGGTCCTTTCTCTGTGCAGATGCAGGTCAACGAAGTCACCTACCGACTCAACCTTCCAGCGCACTACCCGATCTCACCTTCATTTCATGTTTCTTTACTTAAACCCTTCACTGAACCTGTCACTTTCTACCACAGAACCCACAACGGACAAAGTACCTCCTCCTCCAGAAGTCGCTGACGAGGACCTAGTATACCGAGTCTACACCATCCTAGGCTCACGGTGGCGGGGCGGTAACCTTGAGTATCTTATTGACTGGGAGGGGTACTGTCCCAAAGAACGCTCATGGGTATCCTGAAACAACGTTCTGGGTCCATTATTACTCACCCAGTTCCACAAAGATCATCCAAATCATCCAGCCCCCTGAGGTCGTGGCCGTCCCCGTCACCAGGTCCGGCAGCCATCAGGAGTTGGCCGTGGAAAAGGGGGTACTGTCACAGAGTCAGTCACACAGTGACAGCCCCAATCATCACCTTATCACCAGGACTCATTCACATTCACCAGAATACTGATTCGCTGCACCTGCACCTCATCATAGACTATCACTATATATGCACTCTTTGTGTGGTCTTGTCTCAGTACACGCTGATTCTACAGACCCATTACCTCCCTACTTACCCATCATCACCCCGTCTTGTCTCATGTCTTCCATCCGACAGTCTGGTTACCGATCTTCACTCATTGAGTTCTCTATCACCTGCAAGATACCACACTCTACACCAGCTAAGTCATCATTACCATTCTACAAGTCACCATCTACTTCCATTGCCTGGTTCATGCTACTTCTTATGTTTGAAATATATCAGATCTCTGCCTTTCAATTTAAATGCATATTTTTGAATTTGCTACATTTTTAAAAACGTTATTTGGCAGTTTAACATCATGCTAAGGACAGGTTAAATTACATGTATTTTCCAAGTATAGAGCATGTATTTAAAATAATTAGTAGTGTTGGGAGTAACGGCGTTTAAGTATAACGGCGTTACTAACGGCGTTAATTTTTCAGTAACGGAGTAATCTAATTAATTACTTTTCCCAATGTTGCAACGCCGTTAGCGTTACTGAGAAAAAAAAAATGCGGCGTTACTATAATTGAGCTCACTGAAGCGGTTTTCATCCGAACAGGCTCTCTGTCAGTCGGACCTGCAACGTGCGTGTGTGTGTGTGCGCGCGTGGTACACATAACTGATGATGATTGGTGGGTGGGAGACAAGGTTGAGGTTGATAGGTTGAGTCCACACACACACACACACACACACACACACCTATGACGCACAGTCGCACACGCATATGCACAGTCAGCGATGGCAAGTCCAACGACTTCAAAGGTAGCTTTCGCAAACTGGAAGTATAAGCGCTACTCTTCCCTCGTTGAGGTGAAAGGTAAGAATGTTTATGTGACGTGCAACTTATGCCCAGGAAGAAAGAGTCTCTCCACGTCGGTGGCCAGTTATTCTAATCTAATGAAGCCTCACATCATCACAGCCACAAAATGAGCGGCTAAAAACCCAGGCGATAACGTGAGCTCCACTACCAAAGGAGTAGTAAAGTACTGATAATATTTACACTATAGTAGGTCTACTGATAATATTTACAATATATTGAATTTGATAGGTGTCTCTCACATTGTCCCACAGCAACATTACAATAGTGTACATTAATGTACAATGTTTAGTGTCTAATTCATTCATTTAACATATTTAAATTGGGGGCATCCAAGTTATTTGACATATTTGAACTTTTGACAAAAAAAAAGTAACGCAGTAATTACTTTCCCTGGTAATTAGTTACTTGTATAATGATGTAACTCAGTTACTAACTCAGTTACTATTTGTAAGAAGTAACTAGTAACTATAACTAATTACTTTTTTAAATTAACGTGCCCAACAATGATAATTAGTGCTGTCAATCATTTAAAAATAACTAATTAATCACACCTTTTTTCTGTAATAAATCACGATTAATCTCGAATTAATTAATTAATGAATGAATAAAAAATATATATATTTTACACATCATAATGTTCATAAAACAAAACTGAACGTCTAAGAGAGAAAAAAAGAGTATCTTCAGTATAGCTTGATTGAAGACGTTTAGTTGCAAAAACCTTTATCTTATTATGCCTGTATGTTTCTTCGGTGGAACCTACAAAGTCATACAAATAAATGACAGAATGTATTTTTTTTTTTTTGATGCAGTGTACCTAGAAGTTCCTGTGTCTGAATCTTGAAATGTATTTCACACTCTTACCACTCAGGGGCAACAAAAGACTATGGTGTGAAGTAGATAATGGTGAATGGGGGAGGGCATGAATGGAAATAGAAAACCCATCAAGTGCAGTTCAGAACCGCAGTCTTTATTACTAACCTGATTACCATGAGCCTGCAATAGTTTGTGATGAACCTTTTGAATGCGGTTGCCATGGGAATGTTAGTGATGGTCTTAGCCCTCAGAAGCTGCAGTCTCTTTGACAAATTCTATTGCCTGAGCTCATGCTGCGCTGTACTCTACCATAGCAAACACAAACAGGCAAACAAACCACATGTACTGTCTCTTATTGTTTACATATGGACACATAATTACACAACAATATCAGTGCTCAGGTTCTCCTGAGATACAAATTTTAAAAAATGTAAGAGCATATGAGATAATTGTGTGTGTGTGTGTGTGTGTGTGTGTGTGTGTGTGTCTGTCTCTCTCTCTCTCTCTCTCTCTCTCTCTCTCTATCTCTCTCTCTCTCTCTCTCTCTCTCTCTCTCTCTCTCTCTCTCTCTCTGTGTGTTTGTACTTTGTGATTTATGAGGACACAAATTTGTATAATTACACTGGTATTACAACGTAAACATGAGATATGAGGACATTTCATATGTCCTCATATTAATAATAGCTTTAAAAACATACTAAACAATGTTTTATTAAAAATGTAAAAATGCAGAATGTTTCCTGTGATGGGTAGGTTTAGGGGTAGGGGTAGTGTATAGGGGGATATAATTAACAGTATAAAAAACATTACGCCTATGGAATGTCCTCACTTAGATAGCGAAACAAACCTGTGTGTGTGTGTGTGATTAAATTATTCAGTATGCACATTAAACATTATAAATTGTTGTCGCTATGGTAACACTGTTACGCCTCTTAGCAGGGGCTCTGTTAGAATTTTTCATAGTGATGTCTGTTGACATTTGTGTTAAACATTTATAGAAATTGCTTTGGACTACAAGATGGTAACATGGTTTGAGAATTGCCTAATCATTTTATCTCTTGCTCATACAGATTTGTTTTTCTCTTGTGAATATAGTGTGTTTGACAGCAGGTGTTTTCTCATAATCATTGACATTGACTGGGCTAAATGGAGGATCTCTTGCCTGCATTCACTGCAGCTAGAAAGTGTCAGTATAGGAAGCCTTTAGACAGTTCTCAGTTTCACATTAAATAAGGAGGTTATGTCTAGATATTTTCATCTTCTGTGTTTCTATTAATATAATGTTAATTATATTATATAATAAAATAATAAAAGTATTGACAATAGTGATGGTAGTGCACCAAAAAATAAGGTTGTAGTAAGAAAGGAAGACGTTTAAGATCGAGGATAGAAGGGTGATGACAAATCCAAGTCAGGCATTTTGGTACATTATCCTATGCAAATTTGGAAGTTGTGATCCATACTACAACCAGAGCTCAGGAAAGATGCCACTACACTGACAAGCAAATGCCCCCAAAATGATGACTAAACAGATCAAAATTGAGTTACGTGTGGAACGTATGGAGTAAACTGAAAAAGAAGAGTCTTGTTTATTCTCACCTGTGCTACAATCATTGATTTGTAATTCCAAGAAAGAAACTATGTTAAATATGTTTTTTTAAACACTAAGACATGGTTTCACTACTGTCCAGGCAGTGAAGTTGCATCTGAATTTGTGACAGGTTTTGAAAAGTTCCAAATGAAATATTGTACCACAAGATTAAGTAGAATGTTATTAAAGCTTTTAATGTTTTTGAAACAATAAGACCTTTTCACTACATCTCAGATAGTGAAAATGCATTTGAATGAGTGTGAAATTTCTGAAAATTTGCTAAAAATAATTGACCCTAATAGGGAAAAGTCAGTAATAAAGCCCTAAGCAAAAAGGTAAAATGCCAGATGTAGAAAACTAATTTTTGAAAATGATTTTAGCCTTAAATATATGTAAAATATAAAGTCTTTTTTGTTTTAGTTTTTTTTTTTCATAATTAGTCCCATAGAGGTAGGGTCAACGGGATGCTGCATTATATAATATTAGTGTACTAGAAAAAAAAAAAAGGTAGTGTGAATAGAGTTAAGCGTACTTGTCCAAAAAAATACTTGAGTAAAAATGTCATGGCATGCGGACTCAGACAAAGAGAAATGACGTTAACGGTGATGTTTATTAACAGCACAGAGCAGTATGGAGACAGAATAGACTCATTAATAATTCACGCAAAAAACAAGATGCACACATGTGTAACCAATTTCACATGCATGAAACCAAATTCACGTGCACAAAAAACAATTCACGTGTGCAAAATAAAATTATATATTCATAAAATACATTTCACAAATGCAAAACACAACTCGTAGATTTACAACTGTGCACAAAAACTTTTGAATGTTTAAAATTTACACATTCATCCTGTAATGCGAATGTGCAAATCGTCATTCACGTGTGTGAATTGCCTTGGATGTGTGTGTGTGTGTTTTTGAGACTTTCCTGGCAGCGCAATCCTCCCTACACAGAGGAGTCGTACTCTTTAGCCAATCAGATTTAGGCTCATCAATCGGCCAATCATAACCGCGTGAGGGCGGGCCCGCCTGAATGTTACGTCATCAGCGTTCGACCGCAGTTAGAGATCATGGCTAAGCAGCAGAGGTGTGTGAGGTTTGATCGGTTCATTTCTGTGTTTACTGAAACTAAGAACTTAGCAGTTTAGAAACTATCACTTCAACTGATCTCTGTGTGAAAATAAACATTTAGTAGTTGATAGGTTTTTATGTACATCTCAGCATTAACTCTTTAGTTAATCACCCACATTATCCTCATCATTTTAATCTACATCACATTCATATAAGTATGGCCTTTTTGATAGATTTCTATCAGTAGTATTGATGGATTCTTATGTTTACTTCATAAAGAATTATGCATATGCACACCATACAAATGTAGGATTTTAGATTCATAAACTCCATAGAAAGCATAACAATGGTTTGAATGATGAGAGATAGTGTATATAAATAGACGAATTAGATAAATAGATATTTTTCACGTGGTCTTTTATTTAACTATTATTTAATTAGGAAAGAGCAGTCACAACAGTGTTTGTACCTGCATGTCATGTCCACCACACATTCAACTGATGATAATAATTTATGTAATGAAGTGCATACCGGTACATTGGAGACCATTTATATTTAATCTATGCTTTGTTTTAACTTTAAGCTGCACATATATGCAGTTTTATTGTTTCAGATTTCCCAGACAGATGATGTATGAAGTTGCAGAGACCAGTACCGTTACCTTACCATTCCTACTGTAACTCTTTCAAAACAGTCATGTTGCATCCCTTCATTTTGACTGTTGTTTCAACAAGAGGCTGAAAGTCATGCATTGTTACTGTATTAATGTACACACTCAAGGAATAAAGCCCTGCTATGCATTATTAAATGTTCTTGTTTTATGTCAGAATTAAAAGATTCAAAGATATTTGCTACAGTTGATGTATACGGTTTATTAATTTGAAAGTTTCTGAATCCTTTGGGAATAAAACCTATATGAAATGACTTGGCCATGATTAAAGAGAGTTTACCCAAAACATTTTTTTTTATTAATTTACTCACCCTCAAGTTGTTCCAAACCTATATGAATTTCTGTTCTGCTGAACACAAAGGAAGATATTTGTAAGAATGTTTGTAACAAAGCACATCTCTGCAGCCATTGACTAACATAGTAGGGAGAAAAATACTATGTTAGTCAATGGCGTCAGAGATTTGCTTTGTTACATTCTTCTAAATAACTTCCTTTGTGTTCAGCAGAACAAAGAAAACTCAGTACAGGTTTGGAACAACTTGAGGGTGAGTAAATGATGAAGAAGCACAACATGTAGTACAGAGAAATATATATATATATATATATATATATATATATATATATATATATATATATATATAACATTGTATATAAATATATTCTGTAGTTGTGAGATTGGCTGATTAACAGATTGAAGCTGGGTTAGTTCTTCAGCGACAGGGCACTGGAAGCACAATGTCATTGCATGGCTGGTCAGGGATGTTGGTAGTGTTCCAGTCAGTGTCTTCTTTTCTTTTAAAGTAGATAAATGTTTATCTCCAAATGATACATTTAAGTGCAATACATCAGGGGCCCGTTTCAGAAAGGAGGTTAAGTGAAAACTCTGAGTATGTTAACCCTGAAAAAAGGGAAACTCTGGGTTTTCTGTTTCAGAATGGGAGGTATGTCAAACCCGAGAAAGCAGGGTAAGCCAAGCCCGTTTCTAAAAGAGAGGTAACTTATACTCAGAGTCAGTTACCAGGGTAACTTACTCTGTGAACCTAACCTGGTCAGGAGCAGGTTTTCTTTGGTAAACCCAGAGTTTCTTTCGCTCTCCTCCCCCCTTTTTAAAGCACCAGCGGTGTTTAAATACTTAATTCATTCATTCAAATGCCACAAATGCTTTTCTTACTGAGTATTTTGGTCGTATTTCAAGTATAAATATAAAAAAATTATAAATTTACTCTAAATCTAAAGTAAGCAAAGTTTACTTAAAACAAATTCAATTTTCTGCCACTTGACAAAAATACAAAAGTAAGAAAAGCATTCTTTGCAGGAACATTCATTGCTCATATTTTCATCATGATCATAATCATAATTCATCATAATCCTCTAGAAGTATCCCTGATAATTAGAGTTTTCTTTAGGATTTCCAGTGGTTGGACGCATTTATGACACTCATATACCCATCATCACACTTTCTGAAAACGGATTACTGTATGGAATGGAAGGATGCTGCCAGATGGTAGTACGAGATATATGCCATAACCACCACCATGGCACAGCTGTTAATTTATTTACATTTTTTATAGTCATCTTTATTTCCTACAAATACTTTATTCTTTTTTCTGTTGGATGTTAATATTCTTCCTCCATCTCCTCTTCAGCTGTCAGTGGTGCTGGAGTTTGGCTGACCTGAGTAGAAGTTAAATGTTAATTTCATTCCCCTGATTAATAAATGTAACAGGTGGGATCAGAGAACATTTCATTATGTGAAAAGAGCATAGACCCTTTTCACATTTCTGGGTTTCCGAAGCTGAAGTCGTCATAGTTGGGTTAACTCTTATAGCGGTGAATGAGAGAATACATTAAATATATATTTTTGTGTCTCCATTTGCTCAAATAGCAAAAGAAAAACTCCACAATAGTGATTTCACAACTTTCAAAAAGATGGAAAAATTAGAGTGAGATTGATAACTGAAGTGAAAAGAGAGAAAGATGTTAATTTTAACTATCACTCCCATAGACGCTGTATTAGAAACACTCTCACAGCAGCGGTAACTTGATTTTTGTAATTTGATGCAAAAGTAATATAATACAAAGTATTAGTGTTATAAATGTACATACATAATAAAAAATACAAAAAACTTTGCAGGATTTACGATATTGATGAGCATTAAAGCACGTCATCACAGTCTGTGAAAAGGGTCTAGTGGGAAAAGCTGCTGCACATTGGACACTAAATGATATTTATTTAATATGTCAAATGTTTGTAAAGTCATTAAACATACACCCATGAACATTTTATGCTTAAAGCTTTTCCTGATTGAATTATGTTTTTTTTATTTTTTATTTTTAGCTGCTTCTACATTCTTTGTTTGCCTTTTGGATACCATGAAAATTAAACTTAATTAAAATAATTAAGAATTAAACTTGTGTATTGACCCGGAAGTATGCGGACGTCTTTTTGTTGGGTGCTGTTGCCATGGTGAATCGTAATTTCGGAGCTCTATTGATCGTGGCTTTTCATAGTTGGAGTGAATGAGCTTAACTCAGAGTCAGTCTACTCAGAGTTGATTGAACTACCTCAATTCAGCTGTTCTGAAACCCAAAACTCAGAGTTTCCCATCTCAGAGTAAGTCAACTCAGAGTTCAGGCTTAAACTCAGAGTTGGTTGAACCTCCTTTCTGAAACGGGCCCCAAGTGAAAGTTAACAAATGAAATGTGTTCAATCTAGCCGCCACTAGCCCTTTCTCTGTCAGAACACGTCAGATTTTGGTTTGATATTTACAGCAGTCAGCACGTAGTACAAGAGCTGCAGACAGAGGAAGAGCAGGAAGCAGGACATGAAGTGATGGTAATATCATTTAATATAGTTTACTGAGTAATCTTAGTAGTATGATGTTAATTGCATCTTTGTCTGATCAGCATAAAAATGCTTCACAACATTGTCCTGTGACATTAAAAACCTTGAGATGACAATACAGCACAGAACATGAAAGTACATGTGTACTGAATAGATTAAGACATTAATACAAATTATAAAAGAGAATAAGGAAACATGAATTTAGATGTTTGTGACTGCTATCCAGATGTCACGCCAAAGGTGCACTGTAACGGATTTTTGTAATTTGAACAGTATTTTACTGTAATATGTACAGTATAATACTGTTAAATGTACCAACAGTATAATACTGTTAATAGCAAAGGATTATGGGAAAATATATGTTTACTACTGTAATTATTCTCTACTGTAAATCGATTTACAGTAGCGACAATGCCCGCGAAAGTCTGACCAATGACAATGGAGACTTCTTTTCAAGTTTTTTTTTTCGGTTGGGCAACTGAGGAAAGACTCAACGAAAAGGTTAGTATTATTTCTCATTATTTTATGTAAAACTGAGATATTTTCAAATGCATTCACTTACGGTATTAACAACAACCTAACATGAACCAGTGCTTCAAATTGAGTGAGTTAAGCAAATTCCTGTCAAGAGCCTTTTTTTTCTGCCTGTTTGCCAAGGCGGGTGGTTACGTGACTGCCGTCATCCTTGTGATTTAACGTTACTTCAACGGGGTGAATAAAGTTTACATTGACTAATAGTTAGTGAAACGGGGGGAAAAAAAGCTATTTTAATGTTCCTCTACCACTTTAATGTAAATTAGCTAAGCAGGAGGACTTTCGTTAACAGCAAACTATCTTAAAATACCGAAAAGTGAGGCAACACTAAATATGGAGGTTGTAATAACAGTATTTTGAAATGAATCTTTTGTTTTTGTTTAAAGTTTGCTGTTAAAACCGCCATTTGGAATGTCGGAGGTGTTCTGGAGTTATTTTCTGGCGGTGACCGTCATCTGAGGAAACTGGTAAGCAGAAGCTGGTGATTATATGACGTTATATGACTCTTATATTAAAACGTTAACCTTATATTGTTAGCAGATGGTTTAAAAAAGCAACAGTCAAGATGGTTGCGAAGTTTGTGTGCAAACACTGCAAGTTATCTGTGCGAACTAGTGATGTGTCGTTCATGAACGATTCGTTCATTTTGAATGAATCTTTAATATGACTCGGGACTACCGAGTTGTCTCAGAGAGTGATTCGTTCATTTTGTGTTGACCGCGCATGCGCATTACGCTGAATCTGTACTGGAAAGAACAAAAATCATTAGTTCATCATCTTTCGAGTCTCGAGTTCGGGTTTGAGTATTTCGTTCTTCCTGTCAGTCCCATAGATTCTATGCTGTCAGTAGCGGAAACAGAAAAGATTCGTTCTTACGAGTCTTTCGGGTTTGACGTTTGAGTCGTTCGTTCTTTTGACACGTGACTTGTCACCGTATTGAACACTAGTTCACAACCTTTTTACTAACAAGCACGTAGTTATTTTTTTATTTTATTTTTATTTTTTTATATATAATTCTCAGTTAATATCAGACATATACAAATATGGGAAATATATCGACTATTCAAGTCTAACATCACAAAATCAAGTCAATTAGACTATTACTCATTTTGAATCAACTGTATTTTATTTTTCTCTATTAGGTTATATTATTTTTTGTCCTTGTGTTATTAATGAATAAAAATCAGTTTAAAAATGTTACCTAAACCTATAGCTTATAGGCCTCACCTATACAAAAACATATTACACACACACACACACTATATATATATATATATATATATATGTATATATGTATATGTGTGTGTGTTTGCGCTATATGATTCAAAATGAGTAATAGTCTAATTGACTTGAATTTGTGATGTTAGACTTGAATAGTCAATATATTTCCCATATTTGTTTATGTCTGATATTAACTGAGAATATGACAGGAAGAACGAAAGACTCAAACCCGAACTCGAGACTCAGATGAACTAATCATTCTGTTCCCGGACCTGTGTCACATGGCCCGGCCCAGCCCCAGATCAGAGTCAGACACAGACGAGTCAACAACTAACGTCTCGAGGAGTTCGAAGACACGAGAGGTGGAGAACAAACGTGATAAATATGAAGTTGCAAAAGAAAGAATGTCTCGGATCAGGAGGTGAGGTGAACTAACAGAGTTAGACTGCAATAGCCTGACCCAACAACTAATCAATTAATTAAACGTTTCAGTTTCTTATCATTTGGCTTTGGTTGCAGTACCCTATAGTTTATTTTTATTTAGTTTTACAAATGTAATCAACATTTTCATAAGTACTAGATGGGTTGGGCTATTTAACATGTCATTTTAATTATATTTTTCTGAAATGAACGAAATGACTCGAAAAAAGATTAGTTCATTTTGCTGAACGAGACTCAAAGATCCGAGTCAGTAAAATGATCCGAACTTCCCACTACTAGCGTGCATATGCTACGCAGTTTTTTGCGTGCATATGATACGCTTTTGGGTAGGGTGGGGGGTTCTTACGTATAATACGCCATAAGGTGCGTATCATATGCACGCCAACACTCCTTTTGGCGTATACATTCCATGAGATTCTCCCAATTTGTATAGCTTGTTTTCTTTCTTCTTGCTGATGTAAGTATTAATGCTATTTGAACAGCTGATTCTAGAGAATACTGATTGTAATTAGTGTCATAGTTTCTTAAACAAGACATTTCTAAATTACTATTACTGTTTTTGTATTTATGTGTCATGCATTTGAAGTTCAATTTCATTTTCATAATCATTTATCATCAAACTTCTATTTTGCAAGATAGGCAGACATACTTGGTTGGTCAAGGGGTTGTATCACAAGATATCACAAAGTGACATATAAGCATAAACTTGATTGGAGAGCACATTGAGAAGTATTTTAAAACAAGATGCAAGTATGTTCTCTATATATGAAATTCATTTCTCCAAACCTTTTGTTAATTGCTCTACTTTTAGGTCACTGCAACTCCAGCAGATGTAGAGGGAAGCCTCTCTCTGCCCAGTACCCCAAGACTGATTGCACTTGGTAAGTCTATTAAAATGCTTTTTTTAATTGATATGCTGAGATTAAAGTTGGCCAAGTCCAACATCTACCAGCAGACCGACACACAAGAGCTGAACGTCTGCTCTTGCGTCAACACAGATTATTATGGATATGTATCAGGTATGATACATGGAACATTTTCTTAAAGGGTTAGTTAACCCAAAAATGAAAATTCTGTCATTAATTACTCACCCTCATGTCGTTCGACACCCGTCAGACCTCCGTTCATATTCGGAACACAAATGAAGATATTTTTGTTGAAAGCTGATGGCTGAGAAAGGCTTCAGATAGGCCTCCATTGGCATTCAGTACATTCACACTCACAAGACCCATAAAAGGCACTTAAAACGTCGTTACAAAGTCCATCTCACTACAGTGGCTCTACAATAATTTTACGATGCGACGACAATAATTTTAGTGCGCAAAAAAAAATCAAAATAACACCTTTATCCAACTTGTTCTTGTCTTCCGTGTATGCCTCCACGACGCATGCGCGAGAATATGACGTAGCGGCAGCGTTCGGGAAACCATGAAATACACACTTAAGCCCCATTTGAGCACTACGGCGAGACCTAAAGCACGATCAATGTAGAATTCAACGGCTTAGATACGCGCGTCTTCCTCTGCTTGTAAACAGTGTTTCAGTGAGTCGAATCATGATTCGGCTCACTGATTCATAACGCTTCGAAGCTTCATGATGCCGTGTTTTGAAATCGTCATCACTATGTAAGTCGTTATTTAGGGTTTTTTTGCGCACAAAAACTATTATCGCCGGTTCATAAAGTTATTGTAGAACCACTGTAGTGAGATGGACTTTGTAACGACGTCTTTAGTGCCTTTTAAGGGTCTTGATAGTGAACCGTGCCATTGTGCCAATGGAGGCCTTTCAGAGCCATCAGATTTCAACTAAAATATCTTCATTTGTGTTCCGAAGATGAACGGAGGTCCAACGACATGAGGGTAACTAATTAATGACAGAATTTTCATTTTTGGGTGAACTAAACCTTTAACTGAAAACAGGATGACTAATCGATTCTTGGGATTTAAGAATCAATATTGTTTTGTAAAAGTGAGAATCTATTAAAATCGAGAAATCAATATTTTTTACCCAGCCCTATTCATCAGTCATCTCCATCTCCGACTGCTGTGGTTACAGTAGGCTATACTGACCGGTGTGGTTCCCTAAACATAACTCGTGGCCATGAGAAATAGATGTCGTTCTCTCAAAATATGAAGTCGAGGCCACGACATCATGATGTCGTCAACTCAACAAAATTATCTCGTGGCCACGATTAATTATCACGTTCCCACGACTTAATATGACATTCCCACAAATTAATATCTCGTGGCAACCACATATTATCACGTTCCCACAAGTTTATATGTTGTGGCCACGACAAAACTAACTGAACTGAACAACTGACCCTCCCGGTCACCGTACTGAATCACATAAGTGTTTCCCGATAAATTATCTTCATTCACCAACCACTGTTAATTTTAACAGAAAATCAAGCTTAGGCTACTGGATGTTTGAGTTGGCATGGCAGAGAGCACGCAAAGAGCTGTCCCTTTATAATCACTAAAAATGTGTCCCTCGTTTTAATTGCAATCTCGCAAAGTTCCATTATAATCTGTCTACACTGTACAATTAATTATTTATTTATATAGTACATATTGCTTTTATTAACATCAAAGTGCATACAGCACCATGTTATGACTGTTGGGAAAGCATTGGTTTGATAAATGTCTTTTTTCTTGTGCTTGCAGGTTCATTCTGAGAATAAACCCTGATGGCACCAAATGCCAATCAAAATCACAGATCAGCCGGACATCTGGAAAAAGGGTCCAGAGAAAAATCGCCAGCCTAAATCCCCTTGTGGCATCTTTAATCAGAGAGCTTGTTGACTTCGATTGGCAAAATTATTGAAGGCTTGTTCTGATTTTCAGCATGTTTACATTTTTAGCCATGTTAAATACACGGGATGAATTCAAACACATTTGTAAAATGTACTTTTTAAAGTAAATGTTAAACAATTAAACAGCATATTTTAATGCCAAATGTTCATGAGGACTCATTAATTTTTGGGGGGTAAAAAACATAGTTTACAGTGCTGAAGTGGTTTTTCATTATTTAATCATCAGTTACACCTGTTGTTAATTTCATTAATTGCTTTGTCTTTTTAAACTCTGTGTCTGGTTTGGTTGTTTTGTTCCTTTGTTTTCTGAGAATTTTGAGTTCTGTGTTAAATAAAACTGACCGCTGTGATTAGATCCGTTTCATCAACTTTATTGCAACCTTACCTATGGCATGTCGATTAAAATCAAATTAATTTTGTTTAAAGTAAATTAAGCTAAACTCAAATCGTAAAAAAAATTATAATTCTGTAATAGGAAATCAATTCTAATACTGTAAATAAAAATACAGTATTCATACTGTAAATAAAATATACAGTATTATTACTGTAAATGAAAATACGGTACTTGTACTGTAAATAAAAATACAGTATTCATACTGTAAATATCAATACAGTATACATTATTATTACTGTAAATTGAATTAAAGTAATGATACTGTAAAGACTTTTACAGTAACTTACTGGCATCCAGCTGCCAGTAAGTTACTGTAAAATTTACAGCAACCTTTTTACAGTGTGTGTAATCCTGAAAAATACACATGAACAATACGTGTGTAATAACAATTTAACACTGTATACTGTTGCACAAATGGCAAAATATCTTCATCACTAAATAATGAGTGCTCATAAAAAAAATTGTACATAGTGAAAAAATATCTTGATGAGGCCAGTGCTAAATGGGAGCTATTGGCCACCCAGATTATTGTTAACTGAGAGAGATGTCTGTCTCTGTACCTGCAGCTAAAATACAACAAAACAAGCATCATTTCCTCTTCATATGAGACATCTGATTACCACATCAGTTGCTTACATCTGTTAATATTTAATAAACTATCACTTCAACTGATCTCTAAGTTCTTAGTTTCAGTAAACACAGAAATGAACCGATCAAACCTCACACACCTCTGCTGCTTAGCCATGATCTCTAACTGCGGTCGAACGCTGATGACGTAACATTCAGGCGGGCCCGCCCTCACGCGGTTATGATTGGCCGATTGATGAGCCTAAATCTGATTGGCTAAAGAGTACGACTCCTCTGTGTAGGGAGGATTGCGCTGCCAGGAAAGTCTCAAAAACACACACACACACATCCAAGGCAATTCACACACGTGAATGACGATTTGCACATTCGCATTACAGGATGAATGTGTAAATTTTAAACATTCAAAAGTTTTTGTGCACAGTTGTAAATCTACGAGTTGTGTTTTGCATTTGTGAAATGTATTTTATGAATATATAATTTTATTTTGCACACGTGAATTGTTTTTTGTGCACGTGAATTTGGTTTCATGCATGTGAAATTGGTTACACATGTGTGCATCTTGTTTTTTGCGTGAATTATTAATGAGTCTATTCTGTCTCCATAGAGCAGAACAGGCAATTACTGGTGAGTATACAGTTCAGATAGGCTTAGGATAGTGGATATGGTGATGTAACATACCTTTCCTTTATCTTACAGGTAGTAATGTTACGTATGACACTGAAGCTTCGATGCGCGTATCGCGCATGCAAGACAATTTCTAGTGAAGCTCCGTTTCGAGGTGTGTATTGGTTTCCCAGAGTCACGTGATCGATGACAAATGAAGCCTCACTTTCTGTTGTTGTGTAATATTCTGTTCCTGTGAAAAACTGTTCCAATGGGCGGCGCATACATGCATATTCATGAACATTCGCCCAGCTGTGGGCCTGGCTTTGAAACACAAACAAACGAAGATCACAACATGTTGGAATGATTATTTCGATAAGGCAATACAGCTGAATGGACACGCGCCACATTTACAAGGCCAACAATTGTTTAAAATGTTTACATAAAATGCCAAACTGATCGGCTTTGTGCGTTTATCAGAACGCTTTTTATTCATGGTTTTGTCGTCTTTTTTTGCTGTGTAGCCTATGGAACCTTAGGGATAAAAAGCATAACGAGCATATATATATATATATATATATAAAATATTTTAACATGCAGTAAAAATAAATTCTTAGTTTAATTTCAGTCATTCTTTTGAAAATTACAATGCTGAAAAATAAACAACAAATAAGGATACGTTTAGCCTACAACTTTTGTAGTTCTTGTAATGGTGTAAAAACATGATAAAATGTTTCTTACTTTTACAGCACTACATTCATAGAATGAATCCTGAGTAAATAAAATAAATATAAAACAAATAAAATAAAAAAACTATATAAGTGTTAATAGCCAAATCATTTGGATAACTTAATAACCAAAGTAGCCTATGAGTATTGTGTCAATATATGACCCAACAAGTGGTTGAAAACTGACAAGAGTAAACACAAAAAAAGTCAGAGAACAAATCTTTATTAAAACTTGCATTTGAATTTTATTTTTCATTTCAGTCAGATCTGCAAAATAAATAACTATAAGGACATCGTTTACAACTTCAAAATGATGTGGAAAAACAACTAGGAAAAACAGAAATGTGTATATATATATATATATATATATATATATATATATATATATATATATATATATATATATATTAAAATTATGAGTAATTAGCTAAATAATTAGCTAAATGAATCCAGTTGGATAGACATCCATTGAATGATATGGTGTTGAGTTGAATAACTAACGAGCCTCTAATAAATAAACCTCACCATCTACCCAAAAATCTGTCTGTTTGATTGCAAAAAAATGGATGAAATAACTTTCCAGTTGTTGTATGGTTTGAAAACATCTGGAACATTACCTGATGGTCTGTCAAAAAACTAAAAATATGTTATTTTAAGAAAAGCAAAGAACTAGGTGATCAAAGGTGAGTGGGATATATTTGATGATATAGAACTAAGAATACCTCAGCTGGTTGAGTCTTAAGGTCTGTTAAGATATCTTAATGAACACAACATACTACTTTTAGATGAAGTGTTATACTACAAAAGAAGACGTGGAGAGGGTGGTTTGGCCAAGGTGCTAGGTTGTAGAGAGGAGGCCAAACAAGTTTTTGCAGAATTCCACACCAATCCGATTGGTGCACACTGTGGAATTGTAAAAACAACTGATGCCATCAGCCAACGATTTTATTGGCCTTCCATGACTGTCGATATCAGAAATTCGGTGAGTAAAAATTAATGAGTACTTTTTCATGTATTAATAAATTCTAGCAGTACTACTAAACTAACTGTCTGTTAGGTCATGCACTGTGCTGCCTGTCAGTCCAAGAAAACTGATATCAAGAACAAAGCAGATTATATACCTATTGAGGTAAAATGAGATAGCTGTATAATTGTCTATTTATGTTAAGCAACCCCATTAAACATGTCACTTTTTCTTGCTGCAGGTGTCTGAGCCATGGGAAATAGTTGGCATGGATTTAGTGGGAAAACTCACACCAACCAAAGAAGGTTATCAGTATATCTGCTTTATGGCAGATTATTTCACAAAGTGGTGTGAAGCTTTCCCACTAAAATCTAAAAGTGCAGAGGAGGTCACTGGCTGTACTGTAAAGTTATTTTACAGATTTGGCGCCTCTAAAAGGTTACTAACTGACCAAGGCACAGAATTTGTGAACAAGGTTGGGTTATATTTCTTGTTTTGTTTGTTTTTAATTGGTTTGTTTTATATATTGTAAACATTTTATAATTCCCATTCTTCATATATAGATCAATATAGGTGTTTGTAACCTACTTGGAATCAAGAGAAGTTTATGTGCACCATACCACCCACAGACCAATGGGTTGGTTGAAAGACTTAACGACACAATTCAGAGGAATAAAACTGACAATTCCTAATAAACATGAATTAAACTATAAACAATTGTGTAGATGAAGAATACCTCTTCTCTTGTCTCCCACATTCACATTTAGCAGATGGATTTGTCATAATTGCCACATAAATAGATAATCTTTCACTGTTGATGACTCTTCTCTTCTCTTAAGGTGTTTGAGCAAACGGGTGGATAAGCAGCCACAAAACAGGGCTGATTATTTGGAGGCCACAATGTTTGGTCTCCGCACAAAAAAACTAATGACCACAAAATACTTGCCTTACTTTCTGATGTTTGGCCGAGAAGCAAGGTATCCGTGTGAGGTACCTGACAATTACGAGGTTAGTATTTTCAGTGCTACTTTATTTTTCTTTTGCAATCCAAAGTTAAATGCAACTATGTAACATTTTCCTGCATAGATCAATGAAAGCATTGAGAACATTGTGGCAGAGGAGTGTGTCACAGAATGCATCAAAAGGCAGGACAGGATTTTTAAAACTGTGCAGGAGAACATTAGTGTAGTTCAGCGCAAAATAAAACAAAAGATTAGGATTATTAGGATTAGGAAGGATTATTAGTTGAGTTTAAATTTGGAGACAAAGTACTGCGGCAGAACATCCGAAGCAGGCAGAGAAAGGGGAGCAAACTGGACCCAGACTATATTGGTCCATACACCATTATTAATGTGGATGGAAAATCTATTGATTTAAAGGACAACAAAGGACTTACATCTCCAAAAATTAACAAAGACCATTTAGTTCATTTTTTGGAGGACTGCCCCTCAAAATTTCCCAAACCCAGCAATTAATTGTTTCCTGTCACAGTGTCCTCAGCTCTCCCTAACCCACCTGGCTACACCCCTGTTCTGCAACCCCCTCTTATTTTTTTGCATTCTGTTACACTCCCACATACAACACAGCTTTCCACCCAAAAAGAAATGCTTCCTTTCAATGTTCCCTTTATACTTGTCCCTCACCCCATAACCCACATTCAACTTCGTCCAACTTCGTCCAACTTCGTCAAGTTCGTCCTACCACTCAGCCTCTTTCCCATGCTGCCACCTACCAGCCTCTTGCCCGTGCTGCCACCTCCCAGCCTCTTGCCCGTGCTGCCACCTCCCAGCCTCTTGCCTGTGCTGCCACCACCCAGCCTCTTGCCCGTGCTGCCACCTACCAGCCTCTTGCCCGTGCTGCCACCTACCAGCCTCTTGCCCGTGCTGCCACCACCCAGCCTCTTGCCCATGCTGCCACCTACCAGCCTCTTGCCCGTGCTGCCACCTACAAGCCCCTTGCCTGTGCTGCCACCACCCAGCCTCTTGCCCGTGCTGCCACCTCCCAGCCTCTTGCCTGTGCTGCCACCTGTGCTGCAAGAAAAAAAGATGGGACACTCTGCAGTAAAATTGGCCCATTCAAGTTATTTACATGGGATATTGAACGCCTCAGACCTGGGGTACAGCTTGAAAGTGAGGTAGGTAATGCAGCTTATTCATAAATTTGCAAACAGTGTTATGGCTTTTCTAAAATCTATTAAATCACCTGTGTTCTCTAGGCATAAAGCCATACTTTGTAAGGGGTAGAACTGTGTAAACTACTTGTTTTTTTATTTTAGGTTATCAATGCATACTTGACCTACCTCACTAAAAACTATACAGGCAAGGCCTTTGTTATTGATTTATTTCAGGCAGAACGCATTTGGAAAGGCACTGGTTGTTTGATGAAAAATGTAAAAATGTTTTCATGTTATTTTCAAATGTTTTCATGTTATTGGAGAACTTGTGAATATAATCATGTATCTCTACTGTAGATGGATCCAATGGCATATGATGTGCTTATAGGGACAGTAAACAAGAATAACCACTGGACACTCATGGTCTGTTTTTTTTCTTCCTTCATTTTTACCATACTCCCCATGTTCTTTAAACTACGATGGTTTAAATTCAGAGCAATATTCATTCATAATCTTTTTTACAGGTGATATATCCTAATGAATGGAAAATTGTGTACCTCAATTCTTTTGGCGAAAACCAAAGAAAACTTGTTCACTGTAAAGAGGCTGTAAGGTCAGGAAAAATATATGCCCTTCATATCCCCTTTTATTAATTGTTAGTCTGATTAACTTGTATTAGCATTTTAAATATTTTAATCCAAACAAAGCAAGTTTATGGCCAAAAAAGAAATAGTCAGAAAATGGGAATGTGGTACTTTACCACATTGTTTATAGCAGGATGGCGATTCATGTGGGGTGTTTGTGTGTAAAGTAAGTGTTTTTTTTTTATAATTTTTTTTGTTTTGTTATTTATGTCATCATTATGCACATTCAATAATATAAAAAAGTGAATCTATGCCTTTTTTTCATGACTTCATTTTGTAGTTTGCAGAAGCAGTCCTAACAGGGGGTAGTTTGATAACATCGATCTGATTCGCCAAGACAGGTCTGTGCCTGCTTCAAGCAACAGGTGCTTGTATAAAACATCCTTGCGTGTGAGTGTGTATATATGTATATGTATATGTATATGTGTATGTATCGATACCTTTATTTCCACAGAGGACCTCTCTGACCTCTGCTTAGCATGTGGGGACAAATATCCGGACACTGAGGACACAGAGGACACTTGGGTCTGCAAATTGTTCTTTGGATTTTCACTTATGCTTTAAACATGCCCATGCTTTAAAACATGTTGTAATGTCACTGTCTCTTTCAGATTCAGTGTGACTGCTGCAATGGATGGTATCACTATGAATGTGTTAACAGACCTAATTTGAGAGGATATTTTGTTTGTTATGGATGCCAAGGCCCTTAATTTTGTTAAGCTTTTGTTGTTGATTTATGTCTTGTTTGTGCATCTTCAGAGAATATGCATTCTGCTCAAGCGTGAAATGCATTGTTTTGGTGTTTATTCAATGAATAAAATTAAGGATAAAAAAAATGTCTGTTTAAAGTACTGGTACTATCTTCTGGTTTCTCTTGATTTGCAGGAAAATATCTGTAAAGAAAATAACTCAGCTCAGAACAATGAATATTTTGTGTGAATAGCTACTTGTTAAAATGTTTCTTACTTTTACAGCACTACATTCATAGAACGAATCCTGAGTAAATAAAATAAATATACAAAAAAATAATAATAAAAAAAACAATATAAGTGTTAATAGCCAAATCATTTGGATAACTTGAACTACCAAAGTAGCCTAAGAGTATTGTGTCAATATATGACCCAACAAGTGGTTGAAAACTGACAAGAGTAAACACAAAAAAAGTCAGAGAACAAATTTTTAATAAAACTTGCATTTTAATTTTATTTTTCATTTCAGTCAGATCTGCAAAATAAATAACTATAAGGACACCGTTTACAACGTCAAAACGATGTGAAAAACAACTAGTAAAAACAAATGTGTGCTCGATTAGCTGTGCTTTTTATCCCTAAGGTTACATAGGCTACACAGCAAAAAAAGACGACAAAACCATGTATAAAAAGCTTTTTGATAAACGCACAAAGCCGATCATTTTGGCATTTTATGTAAAGATTTTAAACAGTTGTTGGCCTTGTAAATGTGGCGCGTGTCCATTCGGCTGTATTGCCTTATCGAAATAATCATTCCAACATGTTGTGATCCCATGATAAAACAACATCTTTCAATCCATTCGTTTGTTTGTGTTTCAAAGCCGTGCGCGTTTTGCTTTGCGTGTCAGAAGGTTCGAACCCCAGAGTCCTTGTAGGCTCAGTCAGTCTGGTTGATGGGTTTGTGAGGAGAGTGCTGTACTTTGAAAGTTAATCAATACATTACATTTATCCATCCATCCATCCATCTTCTTCCGCTTATCCGGGGCCGGGTCGCGGGGGCAGCAGTCTAAGCAGAGATGCCCAGACTTCCCTCTCCCTAGACACTTCCTCTAGCTCTTCCGGGAGGACACCGAGGCGTTCCCAGGCCAGCTGGGAGACATAGTCCCTCCAGCGTGTCCTCGGTCTTCCCCAGGGCCTCCTCCCGGTTGGACATGCCTGAAACACCTTCCCGGGAAAGCGCTCAGGAGGCATCCGGAACAGATGCCCGAGCCACCTCAGCTGTCCCCTCTCGATGTGGAGGAGCAGCGGCTCTACTCCGAGTTCCCCCCGAGTGACTGAGCTTCTCACCCTATCTCTAAGGGAGCGCCCAGCCACCCGGCGGAGAAAGCTCATTTCGGCCGCCTGTACCCAAAGCTCATGACCATAGGTGAGAGTAGGAACGTAGATTGACCGGTAAATTCGCCTTACGGCTTGGCTCTTTCTTCACCACGACAGACCGGTACATCGACCGCATTACTGCAGAAGCTGCACCGATCCGTCTGTCAATCTCCCGTTCCATCCTCCCCTCACTCGTGAACAAGACCCCTAGATACTTGAACTCCTCCACTTGAGGCAGGAACTCTCCACCAACCTGAAGTGGGCAAGCCACCCTTTTCCGACTGAGGACCATGGCCTCAGATTTGGAGGTGCTGATCCCCATCCCAGCCGCTTCACACTCGGCTGCAAACCGTCCCAGTGCATGCTGAAGGTCCTGGTTAGAAGGGGCCAACACGACAACGTCATCCGCAAAGAGCTGAGACGAAACCGTGTGGTCCCCAAACCTGACACCCTCCGGCCCTTGGCTGCGCCTAGAAATTCTGTCCATAAAAATTATGAACAAAACCGGCGACAGGAATTACCATCTGCTACTGAGACAGCTGAAGCCTTGTTCCACCATGTCTTCTGTAACTTTGGGTTACCTGAGGACATTGTGTTAAATCAAGGACCACATTTCATTTCCTGGGTGTGGAAAGCAGAGGTGTAAAGTACTTGAGTAATTTTACTTGATTACTGTACCTAAGTATTATTTTTTGGGATTTTTACTTCACTTGAGTACAATTAAAAATCAATCCTTTTTCTTTTACTTAATTACATTTTTAAAGAAACTTTTTTACTTTTTACTCCTTACAATTTAATTTACAGTCAAAAAGTACTTCTTTTTTGGAGATCACTTCATTCTATTTTCCCTTGCTATTACCAAACCAATTGAATTGCGCTGATGCCCAGTTTAATTTAAATGTTTAATTTAAATGTATTTATTCTGCCAATGAGATTCATTTTCACATTCCATGAAATTGGTCAGACATGTTAATTGGTCCTTTGGAAGTGATGTCATGACGCATCAATTACCACAATGCAGCACCTTGACCTGGGCTGCATTTCCCAAAACCATTGTAAGCCTAAGTTGATCGTAGAGACCATTGGTGGCAATTGTTCTACGATCAACTTAAGTTTACGATGGTTTTCACTGCATGAAAAGTGAGATTTTCGACCCCGTAAACGCCTGTATACTCCCGGAAATCTCCCTAATTTTCGGCAGTTTTCGACAATTTACAGGCAGCGAACGTCGCGTTCGTCTGTGCCACAAATTGTCGTAAACGAACCATGACGTAGGTGGAGAGCCCCCCGCTGAGAGACCGCGCGGAGGTGCGACGCCTCTAATTTGCATATGAATAGCAGCGAAACCAGAGAGTCAACGGCCAGACTTGAATTTACTCACTCACTATTGGCTGAAGCCACTACATTTAAAAAAGAAAAATCCCTCGTGATTGGTTGGCAGATCACAGCAAACCAATCATTATTGGTCCCCATGGCTCATTATAAATGTAAACCCCAATAATATAAATAAATATATAATTTATGTTGTAATAATTTGTTTTATATTAATGTTATTGTGCTATGAAGTATTCATACCATCAAGGAATATATGGGAAAATTATACGGACCGTGCCGTTTATTTAAAGAAAGGGCATTTATAAGCATACAGCTGTTCATTCAAAGAAAGGGCTTCATTTATAAAACACAGCTGTTTATTCAAAGAAAGAGCTTTATTGTTAAACACACAACTATGTACAGTGCAGCAGTAATGTAATGTAATGTAAAGTTCAGCGTGCTCCAGGCTGCGAGAGCGGTGGCCCCGTCAACAATGCGTCTTCCTCGTCCAACATGAGTTCAATGGTCGCGGACTTCCACATGTCCACCTCATCCAGCACACTCTCGCTTCCAGCAACTGTAATACAATCCATAAAGACAATAAGCAACCTGAAAAATACTCACATTGACAAAAAACGGATCTAATATAATAAATCTTACCCTTTTTCTTCTTGATCGACTCTAAACTTCGAGCTAAACTTCGCAGTTTCCGCCTGCTATGTAAAGTTCAGGTTGTTTGTATCTGAAGCTGCGGCGTGTCGATTCATAATACATCTTACAGGCAGCTGGAAAACAATTACATGAGACTGGTATTAATAAAAACAGTCACGGTAAGATTAAACTAGGAATGAGAAACACATTAGAAGTTACTTACACACAATTTCGTCGTGATCAGCGGTTAAATCTGGACTCTTGGAAATCGTTCCAAGCAGATAAGAGCTCACGGCTTCGTTATGAGGCGAGGATAGTCTGTGTAAACAAAATGTGCAGTTTTAAGCTCGGATCTATTAACGCACCCATTTCCTTATACAGCTGAATAAAAGCATATTCTTTAAATCGTAACGTTACATTACCCATGCTCTGGTTCATAGCGCCTGCAGAGCTGTGAAGACGAAGACAGCCTCCTGAAAATGAGTCGAAAAAGTTGGTCGCGTCCAGGAGTTGAAGACGGCGTCCTGTCATTGTTGATCACGAAAAAGGAAAGCAGCAAAAAAAAAAAGGTCTTCTCGTCTTCTACGCGTCATGGCCATGACCTCGACCTCACATGTCATTGGACTAGGGCTCTACTATGGAACGCGCCCGGGGCCAAATCTCTTTATACGAAACGCGTGACTTATGACTGTTTCAACACGCACTGTTTGTCCGCGTCACGTCAACGCAGCAATTTTTTACGTGTTTCTTTTGTATGTGTAGACACGCACATGCTGGTCATGTAACAGGCATACACACACAGTCGACGCACAGTTTTAACATGTTAAGAAGACACATTTGAACGTGTTTCTTAACGCGCACATTCTGTACATGTCGAAGTGTAATATATATATATTTTTTTAAAGCAGACTTACCTTTAGATGTAGCCTAGGCTACATACATATTAATATAAGATATTAATTAATTGCTTAACTGACTACTGTGCTAGAGTAAAGTAGCCTGATGTTACAATGTATATTAAGTAAATGCTTAATATTATACAATTATTATAATTTAGCTATATATAATTTCTAAAAGTATATATAGGCTAATTTACACAGCACATATTTATAACTGAAAACACACACACACAACTTTATTCACTTTCACATAATAATGTTTTTGTAATTTGGTGTTTAGTTTGTTTATACTGTTCTGTCTCTGTTTTGTTTCCAGGAACATCTGATGAGTGCTATAATAAAATGACTTCATTATATTTAAAATATGTTTTGATATACATTTTATTTATATTATTAATATTTTATTTACCCATAACGTGTCTTTAGGAAGCCATAAGTTATAGAGACAAGAATAACTTTTGCCATTTAAATGCCACATTAATTTACTGAGGACCCATACAGCCAATGATCATGTGTGAAAACACTTATACATAAATTGATCACTTAGAAATCAAAACTAAGGTTTGAGAAAGAAAGAATATGCATACAACAAAATATATTGTTTCATAGCAGCTTCAGTAACAAGTTCAAAACAAATTCTGCTGTAAACCGGCTCTAACAAGCCAATATAGTGTCAATATTCAGCTCAAGTGACTTCAGTGTTGATTCAGTTCAGTTGATTTCAGTTCAACTGATTTCAGTTCAACTGTAAATTCCTCAGTTGTGCATATTTGTGTGTAGTTAGATATATGCAAAAACAACATTTTTGGAAGAGTTAAAATAGTTTTGCACAAAGTGTTGCTTTTGCAAGCGATGTCTGATGTTTTGCATGTTGTGTGTTTTGTGTGTAGAGTTACAAGAAATGGAGCCATATTTTCAGAAATTGTGTGTAAGCAATTAGATAAAACTGTAAATGAATCCAGTTTATTTTAGTTCAGGACTCATAGTCCAGGTGTTAGTAATCTGTGCTTAATCTTTGTTCCAGGCAACTATTTTTTAACTCGCGATTTACTAGATTAGGCCTACTCTTGGCATAATTTAAACCCTGTCCAGGAAACCACCTCTTGAAAATCTGCATTGATAATTCATAAAATGTGGTGTGAGCTCAATTTAAATGACAATTACAGAAAAACACAATCTGACTTAACTATAAACACACAAACTTGTACTTTTCACATTTATGATTAATAGCCATTTAAAAAATCATTCACAGTGCAGGGTGGAAAAATTAATTTTGGTTTGTAAACTGTATGCTTTACTTGATTTATTTGTGTGCTTTGGTTCATTGTCTTGTTGCATCACATAACCTCTCTAAAGGTTGAAGACATGAACTGCTGTCCTGTATATATATTTTTTTACATAACATTGGTCATTGCTAATGACATACAGAGTAATTAATCTACACTGTGAGCCCGGACAAGTTGAATCTACTTAAAAAATTGGAGCAAACTGGTTGCCCTAAAAATTTAGTAATGTGAACTAAAACGAGTACATTTAACTTAAATTTAAGTTAACATTTTAACTTAAACTTTAAACTTGTTTTAGTTAAAAAAATTCAGAACCTAGATAAAACTCCCCCTGCTGCTACTCTGATTTGCATTTGTGTAGCTCACAGCATGTTCATTTACATGATAAAGCCTCCCCTAGAATTAAGGGGAGGGGGGGTCATGGGGGGACAACTGCCAAGCAAGGCCCACGTCAATTTCCGTCAATTTACGGCAGTTTTCGGAGTTGCCTGCAAATTGCCGTGCACAGTCGTAAACCTGAAGTTTCACGGCAATCTACAGTGCCACATACTGACGAAAATCCCACTTTTCATGCAGTGTTTGGGAAACGCAGCCCTGGAAATTAGAGTGAGAGGCTTTTCAGCACTCCAAGATAGCTTTTCAGCCCCAAAAGATGCTTGACACTCACAATTTTGAAAATCAGCTTCTGCTTAAAGGGATAGTTCACCCAAAAATGAAAATGTGATGTTTATCTACTTTCACTGTCACAAGCACGCCAGTAGACACTGTCCACCCCCTCGCAGTACCAGCGCACGCTATCACCCGAGTTCTGATCACACACAACTGCTGCTCATCATCACCTCATCACTGCCTGCACTTAAGCCCCACGCACTCTCACAGTCACTGTCCGGTTTCGTTTGCACATGCTACGGCTCCTGCACACTCTTGGACTCACCTGTATACTTACCTGTCTCCTTTGTCTCCTCGTCCAGTCTCCAACGTCTCCTCGTCCAGTCTCCAGCATCTCCTCGTCCTATCTCCAGTGTTTCCTCGACCCCTTGCAACGAACACAGACTGACATCTCCCTGTGCACTTCCTGATTACCAAGTATCACCTGCTTTGCACTTACCTGCCACGCTCATTCTGGTTGTCAATAAACTCTCTCGCCAGCACTTGGTTCCCGTGTCTGTCTGTTTGTAACATACATGTAGGTGTCTTTGTTTCTTCAGTAGAACACAAATTAAGATTTTTAACTCCATCCATTGTAGTCTATCAGTCGTGTAATGCATGTGAATGGTACATGACTACTAGCATCATCTATGAGAGTAAAAAAAAACCTGCACAGACAAATCCATATTAAACTCCGCAGCTCGTGACAACACACTGATGTCCTAAGACATGAAACAATCGGTTACCACCCCTACTTACCATCCAACACAGAAGGTCCATCAGGACATTTGCCTCAGGTTGCCCTGTTGCAAGCAGAGTCCCTGCTACTTTGGACCATTCACCTGCAAAACCAAGAACTCTTGAATTAAGTCTGCCATACATTGCATGCCATCTGCTTACCCTGTTAAATAAACATCCGTTACCTGCATTCCTGTTGTCTGCCTCTCTGTTACATGACAATATGGGATTTAGAAAGTAATTTGTAATAAGTAATGCAGTACATTTTAGAGAGAGTAATTAATATAGTAATCTAATTACACTGTTGAAGATGTAATTAGAAGCTAGTATTTTTCACTGGCACTGAAATAGGCACAGATGAGCTAACACATATTACATTGTAATTCCATATAGTTTACAATGTCAACATTGCATAAATCCCAGCAGCCCAATCCTATCAGGAATAAACAGGAGTTAACCCCTAGAAGTCTGAGCTGTTTTGGGGCCCTTTAGAAGTTTTGACATGCTCTGACATTTGTGCTTTTTTCAGTTGCTTATAAACATATTTATGGCAAAAGTGTAATTACTTTTTTTACACCATAAAGTGCGTATCATATGCACGCGAAAAACGGCGTACCATATGCACATACATTCCACAAGATATCTCGTATTATTTATACGCATTTTCGTGAGATCGGGCTCTTGAAGCAGTAAAGCAACCTGTGTATTTCAGGGTTTACAATAGAGTGGGGCAGGTGTGACATCACTTTGTAGGCCAAAACACGGAAGCAAGTTAGCATTTTGCACTTCTGGTTCTCTTGTACCAAAGTCAATGTGTTTTTTGAATGCGATTTTGTTTAAATGGCTGAAAAAAGGTCTGTGGTGAACACAAGCTCAAGAAACGTTCACGTTTTATTCTATGACATAAAACACATCAGTAGTACCCCTGTGCCACTTTATTGTGGTTTATTTTAACCTATATTTCCCATGAATGTGTCTTGTGGTCATGATAACATGCACTCTGCACCTCTGTTGCAGATATATAAGGAAATTAGAAGTAGTGCAAAATGACCAGGACGACTATGACAAGTGACCTGCGGCTTTACCAAAAAACAAAAACATTTAAATAACAGACAGATTTTTACATGAATGATTCAAAGCACAGAAATGAGCCATTTGGAGCCAGTTGTGATATCATTTTCCTATCAAGACTGACCGAATCACCCTCCATTTGGCATGATTCAAAATCTCTACAACAGAGGTGATACGAGATTAAATCATACTTACTTCTCTCTTCTTTGCTTGTCTCTGTCTTTTAAGAATGACGTGAGTACAATGAATGTACCTGGTGGGTAATATAACCAAAACCCTTCACAGCCTCAGCAGTTTCAGATGTACACTCTCTTATAAGCAACCCTTTTAACAATTTAATCTTTGTACTTATCTGTAATTAAAAATATATTTTAGAAAATAAACAAAAAGGCAGGTTGTCAAGCTTGAACAAATATAAACACCAATTAACGTTGCCATAGTTGGCTGGTCAGCTCAAGAAAAAGTAAATTTATGTTCATATAACATGGTTATTTCAAACTTAGTAACACTTTATAATAAGGTTCATTAGTTAACATTAGTTATATACATTAGTTAACATGAACTATTAAACTGCACGTATAAAGCATTTATTTATCTTTGTTAATGTTAATTTCAACATTTACTAATGCATTATTAAAATCTTGTTAACATTAGTTATTAGTATATTACTCTGTTCCCATATTACTTTGAGTTATTTTGACTCTTGGGTAGCAACATTTCAAGTGTCTAGTTTAAAATAAGACCAGATTTATGAATATAGACCATAAGGTTTAAGAGATGCAGACATTTTCCTTTGTGTATGTCGTTTTCAAAAAATTCTCAAAAATAGGGGCAGGTCAATGTTAGCTAATACAACCTTATTGTAAAGTGTTACCTCAAACTTTTCAAAGATCATTTACCTCATTACCACAAAGCCAAATTTTTCAGGAAATCTGAAATAAATACACAACTACATTTTGCAAATAAAAATAATGTTAATGTAATGTTGTACATGAGAAAATTACTAATTATGTTTTCTGCCGATGCATTGGACAATGTTTTATAGTTGTTTTAAGACAGACAAATGTCACCAGATTGATTTTAAACAGATTCATCTTTAGAAAGGGACTTTAGATATGACTATAGTGCTGAAGTTGCTAGATATCTAAAATTAGCTGGTGTCAGTATCATGGTACAGCAGTATTCTACTGTTAGCTAGATATCTAAAATTAGCTGGTGTCAATAAAAAAGACAAGTCGCCAAAACTGTTCACGTTTCAAAATGCTCATCGCAAAAAAAACAACAAAAAACCATCGCCAAAGTAATCCATATGAATCACATGGTTTCCTCCAAGTCCTCTGAAGAGACACGATCGCTCTATATGATTTACAGTTTAAATTTAGATTTATAATCGCATTCAAGCAACATATACACGCACAGCATCAGGTAAACGTAATCTGAGGTACGAGTCCGAGCTCATTATTATCATGAGAACCAATCAGAGCCGCATTTAAACACAAGTAAAAACAGGGATTTTTATTAAAGATTTATGATCACGGATCTCTATATAGATCAGTGTTTATGATGCATTTCAAATAATATGATGTTAAAATCCTTATGGGAATTTCATTAGTAGCCTATTACAAATGGATCATGTAATGGACAACAGCCTTTTAAGATGTAAAAGTGAACAACATATTAATAAGTATGCATATTGCAATGCTTAAGGTCCGTTTGGGCCCCACTTTATATTAGGTGGCCTTAAGTACTATGTACTTACATCAAAAAATAAATACAATGTACTTACTGTGTTCAAATTGTATTGCAAAACACCTTTGCTGATATTGAGGTGGGATATGGGTAGGGTTAGGGACAGGTGTGGTGGTCTGGGTAAGTTTAAGGGTAGGGTTAGGTGTAAGGGAAGTGTCAACTGTGTAATTACAAATGTAACTACATAAATTAATTACAGACGTAATTACATGCAGGTATTTTTTAAAATGTAAGTATAATGTAAAAACATGTATGTACACAATAAGTGCATTGTATCAAATGATTAATTAAAATGTTAGTACATAGTAGTTAAGGCCACCTAATATAAAGTGGGTCCATAGTTTGTAAATGTTTATAATACATTATAATTTGGTACATTTTATATGTTTTTTTAAAATATCTTTTGAAAATATTTAAAAAGATAAATGCATAAATATTTTATATATATTTCATTATATTGCATAAATATATTGCATATGTAAATACACAAAAAGTATTTTACTCATATATTTATTACCAAAGTACTTCTAGTATACTTTTTAGAAATATATTAAAAGTACGCTTGTGTTTAGCATATTTCTTAAAAGTATAATTAAGCATATGTTTATTACCAAAGTATTTCTAGTATACTTTTTAGAAATATATTAAAAGAACGCTTGTGTTTAGCATATTTCTTTAAAGTATAATTAAGAATATATTTATTACCAAAGTATTTCTAGTATACTTTTTAGAAATATATTAAAAATATGCTTGTGTTTAGCATATTTCTTAAAAGTATAATTAAGTATATATTTATTACCAAATTACTTCTAATATACTTTTTAGAAATATATTAAAATGCAATTCAATATATTTTTAATGCACTTCAAATAAGCATGTTGGGAATACAAATGTATTATAAGCATACTACTTGAATTTAATAGTACGACTTTTTCACCTGGGATGAACAGCTTTCCATGAGGAGAATTATTCCTCAGCACATCTCAAAACGATGTAGCTGAAGTGTGGCGCTTAACTTGAAGTGTTTGTTTGGGTTGATGTGTGCATGTTGACGTATGGTATTTGAATCTCAAAGAACGCGCGTTCCGTGGGTGTGGTCGTATTAATGAAGTGACTCACAAAAGACAAAAGACTGACATCTCTCTGTTTTCAAACAGATTACATAAACACAGAATATTTGTTTTCGATTTGATTTACATTATTTAAAACCTGACATTTTATCGTTTCTTTAGACATATGTCTCATGTTTGTGTGATAAGTTTTCACTAACCTACAGGTCATTTTCTGAAGACAATCAGATTAGACCTCATTTACAGAGAGGCTGCAGATTGTTCATCATGTTTGTTTTCTTTATTTAGCAAAAAACACAACAATTATTTTTTATTGTGACTGTACACAAAAAAAAAAGAAACTTAACAGATTATGATGTATAACACTTGCCTGAATGATAAAAAATGACAGAGTTATTTGAGTCTTTGAGAAAAAAAGCGTGTCAATTGCACCGGCAACTCGAGGGGGTTAACTGGGATTTCAGAGGTGGGTGAACCACCTTTTAGAATTATTATAGAAATATTTAGAATAAATAATAATTTTTTCCTTGCATTTGTATTATTAGTATTAGCATTAAAACATCCCTTGAAATAAAATATTGGTATCTAAACATATCTAATATATCTAAACAACAGTCAATTAAAGTAAGTAGATTCTCACTCTCAGTGGCAAGAGGGTGGCCAGGACTCATTTCCATACACTCGTAATCCATGAGGGCTCCCACAGCGATGGATGGGGCAGCCGGCTCGCACACCTGGTCAGACGTGGCTAGCTCAGGCTCCAGGGTGATGTCCTGCTCGATCGCTCCTCTTGGTGTGGGCTCAAACATTGCAGCCGAGGCGGGGTCTTGGTCTCCGGTGGGCTTGTGCCGTCACACCTCGCAACGGGATGGTCTCTGGGCACTGGGCTAATCCATCAGATGGATGACAAATGGTGCCCATTGCCTGGGACTCCCTGAAGTGGGACTGGCCACCCTGGAGCCTGTAAAGAGCTTCATTAGCTCCAGGAAACATGACCGGTAGGGCCATTTTGTTGCAACTAAATCTTAATCTCCTGCTCCACCCTGACATTGTTCAGTAGGGCTCTGACTGGAGGAAACGCATCTTTGCGCTTTCAGGGCCAGAGCCTCAACAGCGTGTCCCCTCCCAGGGGAGAGTGTGTTAAAGGAAAAGAACAGCAGGCAGTGTGTGTGTTCAGTGTGCCTCTGACGCAAACAAATTGATCTCAGTTTCCCCGAACAGGCTTCAAATTAGGTATACCATCTGGGGATGCACATACTCAGTGGGCTACACCCTTCCTGGACAGCATATCTGTGCCATAATTTAGGCGCCTGGGGACATGAACTGCCCGTATGAATTGTGTAAGACCCACACCACTAGAGATGTTCTGATACTCTTTTTCCCTTCCCGATACCGATTCCGATACCTGGGCTCAGGGTATCGGCCGATACAGAGTACTGATCCGATACCTGGGTGTGTATCTGTATATACAGCTGTATATACTACTAGCCGTGTATGAACTGCTAGAATTATTTTATGGTGTGCTTCAGACTTATCCCTTAATAAAACATGAACAAATACATACAGTGAACTACTGTATTTATTACAGTATTTTTATTATCTGACATGCATTTGATAGTAATATTATTTATTTTTCTTAAGCGAAAAAGAACTTCAAATGCAGCCACAACACTGCAAACTGAAAAAGGTATTTTAGTTGTACAATATAACTGTATAAAAAACAGTGCAGCAAATAAATGTAGGAATATAATATATATATATATATATATATATATATATATATATATATATATATATATATATATATATATATATATATATATATATATATATATATATATATATATATATATTAACCCTTTAGGCGCCAGAGGTTTTTTCCTAAAACGTTCGATTTTGACATCTTAATTTGAAAAGGCTATATCTTAAAAGTGATAAAAGATAGATACTTTCTGTAAAATAAAATGGAGCGCAGCTGGAAGAAAACAAAACTAGAGGTATTTCGTAATTCGTGGAAAGAGCACATGATCACATACAGAAAGGCCGTAAGAACTGCTAGATCTGCTTATTTCTCAACTCTCTTGGAAGAAAACAAACACAACCCAAGGTATTTATTCGATACAGTGGCTAAATTAACCAAAAATAAAGCTTCAACTTCTGATGATTGTAAACAGCACAGCAGTAATGACTTTATGAACTTCTTCACATGTAAGATTGATAATATTAGGAAGACAATTTTAACCATGCAGCTGTTTACTACAGTATCACATCAGACAGAGCATTGTAGTGTCACTGAGGAAAAATTACAATCATTCACTGCTATAGGAGAAGAAGAATTGGCTAAACTCGTTAAATCATCAAAATCAACAACATGTATGCTTGACCCTGTACCGACTAGGCTATTAAAAGAGATGCTACCAGAGGTCATAAATCCTCTTCTTAATATCATTAATTCATCTTTGTCATTAGGATATGTACCGAAAACTTTTTAGTTGGCTATTATTAAACCACTTATTAACAAACCGCAACTTGATCCTACAGAATTAGTCAATTATAGACCAATCTCAAATATACCCTTTCTGTCAAAAATACTTGAAAAGGCAGTGTCTTCACAATTATGTTCCTTTTTAGAAAGAAATGGTATCTGTGAGGATTTCCAGTCAGGATTTAGACCGTATCATAGCACTGAGACTGCTCTCATCAGAGTTAAAAAATGATTTACTCTTATCATCCGATCGTGGCTGTATCTCTCTATTAGTGTTACTCGATCTTAGCGCTGTATTTGATACCATCGACCACAACATTCTTTTGAATAGACTCAAAAAATTATGTAGGTATTAGTGGAATTGCTTTATCATGGTTTAAATCATACCTATGCCACCGCTATCAGTTTGTAGCAGTAAATGAAGAGATGTCACACCAATCGCAAGTTCAGTATGGAGTACCACAAGGCTCAGTGCTAGGACCGCTACTCTTCACCCTGTACATGCTACCACTGGGAGATATTATTAGGAAGCATGGCGTTAGTTTTCATTGTTATGCTGACGATACTCAGCTCTATATTTCTTCACGCCCTGAAGAAACTTACCAATTCACACGATTAACGGAATGCATAGCTGATATAAAACATTGGATGACCGTTAATTTCCTGCAACTCAATTCAGAAAAAAATGAATTTTTAATTATTGGACAAAAAAGCTCCACAAGTAGTAACCTAGAATACTGTCTAACACTTGATAGCTGCTCTGTCAAGTCTTCGTCGTCAGTGAGGAACCTGGGTGTGCTCTTTGATACCAATCTTTCGTTTGAAAGCCACGTTTCTAGCATCTGCAAAATGCTGAACAGTTAGTTCATGCGTTCATGACCTCATGGTTAGATTATTGTAATGCTCTACTGGGTGGTTGCCCTGCTCACTTAATAAATAAACTCCAGCTGGTCCAAAACGCAGCAGCTCGAGTTCTTACTAGAACCAGGAAGTATAACCATATTAGCCCAGTTCTGTCAACATTGCACTGGCTGCCTATTAAACATTGCATACATTTTAAAATCTTGCTTATTACTTACAAAGCACTAAATGGTTTAGCTCCCCAATACTTGAGCGAGCTCTTAACATATAATACTCCATCACGTCTACTGCGGTCTCAAAATTCTGGCCAGTTGATAATACCGTGAATATCCAAATCAACTGCAGGCGGTCGATCCTTTTCCTATTTAGCTCCTAAACTCTGGAACAGTCTTCCTAACATTGTTCGGGAAGCAGACACACTCTGTCAGTTTAAATCTAGACTAAAAACACATCTCTTTACTGTGGCATACACATAAAACACTTTTTCAATGAAATGATTGCTAGGCTGCATTAACTAGGTCAGCCGGAACCGGGAACATTTCCCATAACACCTGATGTACTCGTTACATCATCAGAAGAATGGCATCTATGCTAATGATAGTCTCTCTGTTTTATCCCGAGGTTTACTGCAGTCAGCCAGATCCGGGCCGTATCCAGATCAGATGGTGGACCTGCCCAGAGAAGACCAACGCATGACCCTGAAGTGTCTGCAGAGACCGTGTCAATTAACCTCCCCCTGCAACTGCCTCATCGACACGGCATCTCAATAAACCCGTCTCCAGCGTGATGACTCCGATTGTTCGAATATTACAATTAAATAATACTTAAATCGATATGTCATCCGCAATAAACCCGTCTCCAGCGTGCTGCCCCCGATCATTCAAATATTGCACTTTAATAATTATTCAATCAACATCATCCTCAATAAACCCGTCTCTAGCGTGTTGCCTCCGGTCCTTCGAATATTCCGATTTATTATGACCTCTGACCTGTAAAGTTGCCAGAATAATAATAATAATAATAATAATAATAATAATAATATGCTGTTTGTTAATTGGCCAGAGGAGAACTGGCACCCCAACTGAGCCTGGTTTCTCCAAAGGTTTATTTTTCTCCATTAGGTCACCTAATGGGGTTTTGGTTTCCTTGCCACTGTTGCCTCTGGCTTGGCGTGCTCAGTTGGGGACACTAAATTTTTCAACTAAACATTGAAATAAATCTAATTAATAAACTAAATTAACCATATAAACTAAATTACTGATCTAATTATTGATCTAAAGCCCACACTGTCACCGTATGGAAATTTAAATGAACTGATGACATCAAATGGCTATACAGCTTAATACAATTATGCTGCATTGTTTTCCTGTTTAACACTGTAAAGCTGCTTTGAAACAATCTACATTGTTAAAAGCGCTATATAAATAAAGTTGACTTGACTTGACTTGACTAGAGAAATATTAAGGATGACCCAAAGTTTATGTAGGGATTACATTTTCCCATCTAATTTGCATATTATGACGTCATATGGTGGTGGTCACCTTGCACGCGCGCCCGAGAAGTGTGCACAGTTCAGACTACTCTCATTGTCATTGTGACTCCACACCCTGCCTCCACGTTGCCCAATATCTGTATTTGCAATACACGAGCCGCGGTTCAGCTGCGTGAGACAAACACTGCCAGTGTGAATGCAAAACGGGCACACGCGGCTCCCGCTTTCCATACGCACCACTCCTGCCCTGCCAACGCACTTCTTGCGCGTGTGGTGTGAAGCCGGCGTAACACACCTGCTAACTTCGCAATGAACACTCCGACCCCGCGAAACACCACTGTGTTCCCACCACTGACATTGGGCAAAGGACCATCTAGATTGGGCAAAGATTCACCGTTTGTACTTGGTGTAGGGCTATTTTTTCACTTTCAGAATCACGTCATATTCTGAAGGCAGATATTCCCCTTCAGAATCAGGATCCGTGAATAGAAGACCCAACACTTCATTGTGGGTAAGCTTTATTGATGCCATTAGAAAATAATAATCTAATGCAAATACTCGCTGACATTGACAATATTGCTCTGATAAAATGGCTCACTCGCACACTAGCTTCGCGTTTGTTCGCACTGATTCAATGCGCTCTGGCTCGAAGATTTTGTATAGAAGCATGACTTTTTTTGAGTCGGGGATGAAGTATGATATGTCTGACATCTAGTGGAGGGGAGGTCAAACGAAATTTGACACCCTATTTGACAAAATCGGCCGTTTTATTCAGTGCCGCATCTTGTCGAGTAAACTCGACCGTGGCGCCTAGATAGTTAATCAGAAAATAATCTCTACAACAAAACAAGTGAAAAATAAGCAACCATCTAGGCATTATTATTATTAGTAGAGACGTATTATTATTACATAGATACGTAGCTAAATCTACTGTACAGCAGTAGCCTAATATATTCTGTCAATTTAAAATGTTATAAACTTTTATTTTGACGGGTTGTCGTGAAGATATTTCAGTATCTGTATTCCTTATATGACAGTTTTCCCAAATGAAATGGTAACTTCTCATGAAGTGACAGTTTATGCGTTTGTGTCCTCATATAGTGACCATAGACTGTGAAAATGGACGTAGGGGAGGTTGCCGCTTGATAGTGACACACGGCAGAGATTACAAAGACAGCGAGCGAGTGTCACGCCCGCCATCCACACAGAGATGAAATACTGCTAAACAGCCAGTAAACAGCGGACATAGCCTACTGCTAACGCGTTTTCATATCTTCTTCGCTGCTCTAAACAGTGGTTCCTTATGGCAAAACAGCACAACTTCCTGTGTTTGCAGTGCATTTGGAGCACCGAAGAAGAACTGCCCAGTAGTTAGGCAAAGCTCGCGGTCAGAACTAGGTCTTGTTTAAGAACATGGTATCAGATCGGTACATGGGTTCAAGTACTCGCCGATACCAATGCCAGAATTTTTTGTGGTATCGGTGATATTTCCGATAGTATCGGAATCGGAACAACTCTACACACCAACTTGGTGATTGATCTAAGCCACCGCTGCATTGTCTGTATGGATGAGAACGTGGCAGTCATGAACATACAGAAAAAAACAGCGCATGGCTAGATGATGATGATTCTGTTGTGACCTCCATCCTTCTTAACCACTCTGCCCATTGAGACTCCCCAGTCGTGCATCACACTGTCAAACCTGGGGGATAGAGTGCTCGTGCAGTCCCAATTCATGTCACATCTTTCAGCCACATCTTAAGTGGTCTCATGTATAGCAGACCAAGGTGACAAACAGCTGAGGCCACTGCTATCAACCACAGCATTTTGTGCAAATGCTTCTGCAGCAAGGAACTCACTGGCTTGAATAAAGGTGACCTGTAGTCCTTTGAACTGATCAACCACGGGTTTTTTTAAGGCAAACCTCAGAAAGCACAAGTGATATCTGTATATGACTGTATATGACTATCTGCCATCCTTTTTTGGGACCAGAAAAAATTGACTGTAAAACCTGCTCTTCTTTTAACTCGGGGCATACCACCGCTATTGCTTGCTTTGCAAGCAGTGTATGTATCTCCAGCACCAGCGCCTCCTGGTCCAACATCACCACACAGGTAAAGTGGGGTTGGCCTGCGTGCAAACTGAGGCATATAGACTTTTTCTATTATGCTATGTTGTTGCATAGGGAACACCAGCTCATGGCTCGCGCTGTGCTCCTCCTTTCCTCTGGCCATAACCCCTTAACCCCCTCATTTAAAATCTGAGGCTATGTCAAAAACAATGAATTTTATGAAACATTTTCTAAGACCACGTGATGTAAGTTTTTAGAGAAGATGCTATCAAATATGTTGTTGGCCTGAAAACGTCTCGGTTACGGGTGTAACCCTCGTTCCCTGAGGGGGGAACGGAGACGTACGTTAGTGACTAACGAATGGGGGTTTCGCTTACAGTAGAAGCCTATCATCTTCGAGATCTTATAAAACGCCCAACGGCGTGCCAATGCCATGGGCATGCGGAATTTGCATATGTAACTCCGCCTCACCGCGTGAGTATAAAAGGAAGTACGTGGAAATATCGCATTATGTTACCTGCTGAGGAGCCAAGACTGAATTCCTGCATTCCAGGTAGCACAGCTGAAGTGGCAACGTGATGTACGTCTCCGTTCCCTCCTCAGGGAACGAGGGTTACATCCGTAACCGAGATGTTCCCTTTCGTTCAGTCACTACGACGTACGTTAGTGACTAACGAATGGGGGTCCCAATATAATCACGCCACTCAGCTGTCTTCCAGTGCCCTGCGTAAGTGCGAGTTCCCTGTCGTAAGACTAGTACGGACGAGGGACTCCCACTTATCACAGGAATACCAAGGTACACTGGGGGGCATATTCCAGTGGAGGTATGCAAAGATGCCTGCCCATAGGGAGGACTTAGAAAGTACACATATGACCCGCTGAGGGTTGACACCTGAGCCTGGCCCATTACCGGCCCCTCGGGGGGACGAGTAAATAGTCGGACACTGGCTCCACTCGGAGATTGTAGAATCTGGCGAATGTGTTCGGTGTCGCCCAGCTCTGCAGATGTCTGTTAGCGAGGCGCCATGCGCTAGAGCCCAAGAGGAGGCCACACTCCTAGTGGAGTGTGCCCTAACCCCAAGGGTCGACCTTGCTGCTGGTAAGCCAAAACAATGGTGTCCACTATCCAGTGAGACAGCCTTTGCTTTGAGAGAGCTCTTCCCTTCCGCTCTCCACCATAACAGACAAAGAGCTGGTCTGAGGTCCTGAAACATTGCGTCCTGTCTACGTAAGCGCGTACTGGACAGAGCAATGCCAAGGCCCCTCCATGGGCAGTGCTTGCAGGTTCAAATCAAATCAAATCAAATCACTTTATTTGTCACACAGCCATATACACAAGTGCAACAGCAGGTGAAATTCTTAGGTGCAGTTCCGAGCAACATAGTAGTCACGACATGACATGTACAACATTTAAGCAACATCAGATTACACATCTGATGCGCCCACAATCACTCACAGCACGGTAAACTCTACAATAAACAATAAATAATTTACACAATGTGAGTGTAGTTCTCACAGCTTTAAACAATATACACATACTTACAATATACATATACTTTAAACAATATACACTAAACATACATTAAACAGTATACATTAAGCTATAATAATAATAATATACAATGTACAGTATACATTATTATTCACAGTAGAGATCCAATGTACAATAGGTGCTATATGATAAATGATAAATAATAAATGATAAATAAATGTGTATATAGTGTGTGTGTATCTACAGTGGGTTGTGCTGAGTGATATTCTGTCAGTGTGTGTTATGATCCTGATGGATCAAGAGTTAAGGAGTCTAATTGCTTGTGGGAAAAAAGCTGTTCTGGAGTCGGCTGGTGCATGTTCTGATGCTGCGGTACCGTCTGCCTGATGGCAGCAGTGAGAGCAGCCCATGGTTCGGGTGGCTAGAGTCTCTGATGATCCTCTGAGCTCTCTTCACACACCGCCTGGCGTAAATGTCCTGGAGGGAGGGAAGCTCACCTCCGATGATGCAGCTGGCCGTGCGCACTACCCTTTGCAGGGCTTTGCAGCTGCGGGCGGTACTGTTGCCGTACCAGGTGGTGATGCAGCCAGTCAGCAGGCTCTCTATGGTGCTGCTGTAGAAGCGTGTGAGGATGTGGCGGTTCATTCCAAACCTCCTCAGCCGTCGCAGGAAGAAAAGGCGCTGATGAGCCTTCTTCACAATGGCCTCAGTGTGGACGGACCATGAGAGTTCCTCTGTGATGTGGACACCGAGGAACTTGAAGCTGCTGACTCTCTCCACCGGTGCTCCATCGATGGTGATGGGGCGGTGTTCTCTCTCATTCCTCCTGAAGTCGACCACCAGCTCCTTGGTCTTGCTGACGTTGAGGGAGAGGTTGTGCTCCTGACACCACCGTGTCAGAGTGTGCACCTCCTCTCTGTAGGCCGTTTCATCATTGTCAGTGATGAGACCTACCACCGTCGTATCGTCAGCAAACTTGATGATGGTATTGGAGCTGTAGGTTGCCACACAGTCATGTGTACAGGAGTGGGCTGAGAACACAGCCCTGAGGGGCTCCAGTGTTGAGAGTCAGTGATGAGGAGATGTTACTGCCCATTCTGACCACCTGGCGTCTGTTTGACAGGAAGTCCAGGATCCAGCTGCATAACAAGCTGTTTAAGCCTAGAGCCCGGAGTTTCACGTCAAGTATGGAGGGCACAATGGTGTTGAATGCTGAGCTGTAGTCTACAAACAGCATTCTCACATACGTGTTCCTCTTTTCCAGGTGGGAGAGAGCAGTGTGAATTGTAGATGAAATGGCATCATCAGTGGAGCGGTTTGTGCGGTATGCAAACTGCAGTGGGTCCAGTGAGGGAGGGAGAACAGAGCAGATGTGGTTTCTGATTATTATCTCAAAGCATTTGCTGATGATGGGGGTCAGAGCAACAGGACGCCAGTCGTTTAAGCATGTGATTTTAGATTGCTTAGGTACAGGCACAATGGTGGACGTTTTGAAGCATGTGGGGACCACAGACAGGGAGAGGGCCAGGTTAAAAATGTCAGTGAAAACTCCTGCCAGTTGGTTTGCGCACGCTCTGATGACGCGGCCCGGAATGCCGTCTGGACCCGCGGCTTTACGGATGTTCACCCGCCGGAAGGAGCGGGTTACATCCGCTAAAGATACAGAGAGTGAACTAACCTCTGCATCTTCAGCCACGAGCTCTCTCTCCGCGAGGGTGGTGTTAGTTCCCTCAAAGCGAGCATAGAAGGTGTTGAGCTCGTCCGGGAGAGAGGCAGCAGTATTCACGGTGGAGTTTGTGTTCCCTTTATAGTCCGTGATGGGGTTAATTCCCCGCCACATGCTTCTAGAGTCGGTGGTGTTGAACTGTCCTTCAATCTTGTCCCTGTACTGCCGTTTTGCTGCTCTGATGGTTTTCCGGAGGGCATAACTTGTTTATTTTCATCACTTCCTGATGAAACACGTTACACTATTAGCGTAGACCTCGATGTCGTCATCAGAGGCCGACCGGAACATCTCCCAGTCCGCGTGATCAAATCAGTCCTGTAGCATAGAGTCCGATTGGTCCGACCAGCACTGGATGGTTCTGAGGGCGGGTGCTTCCTGTTTCAGTCTCTGCCTGTAAGCGGGCAGAAGGAGAATGGAAGCGTGATCCGATTTGCCAAATGGTGGGCGCGGGAGGGACTTGTAACCATCCCGGAAGGGAGAGTAACAGTGGTCTAAAACACGGTTCCCTCGTGTGTTGAAGTTAACATGTTGGTGGTATTTAGGTGCAATGCGTTTGAAGTTGGCTTTGTTAAAGTCCCCAGTCACAATAAACGCAGCCTCAGGATGCACGATTTCCTGCTCACTCACTGTCCTATACAGTTCCTTTAGTGCCCGGTCTGTGTCGGCTTGTGGGGGAATATACACAGCTGTGATGATGACCGCTGTGAATTCCCTCGGTAGCCAGAATGGTCGGCACAGAACCATGAGAAGTTCCAGATCAGGAGAACAGAAAGACTTGATAGAATGTACGTTCCTCTGATCACACCAGGATCTGTTGATCATAAAACATACACCCCCGCCTTTGCTTTTCCCTGAGAGATCTTTTTCTCTGTCCATTCGGTGCACGGAGAACCCCGTGGTTTCGATGGCCGAATCTGGAATCTCAGCGGACATCCAAGTTTCTGTAAGGCAGATAATGCAGCAGTCCCTCGTCTCTCGTTGGAAAGAGATCCGTGCTCTCAGCTCTCAGAGTTTATTGTCCAGAGACTGAACATTAGCCAGTAAAATACTGGGAAGCAGGGGTCGGTTTGCGCGGCGTCTTACTCTGATGAGCACGCCGGCTCTACATCCCCTTCTCTGGCGGCATTTTCGCGGTTCGCACACTGCACAGACAAAGGGCTTCGCTGCCGTGTTTGTAAGCAGCGGGTCGTCGTTGAAGAATTTAAAGTCCGGTTTTCGGTGTGCGATTGCCGAACCAATGTCCAAAAGTGTCTGTCTGCGTACGTAGTAAGGCAGACAACATCCAAGACAAAAAACACAAAAACTATGACCAGAACAAACAAAAAACTACGATGTTGTAACGGAGCTCGCAACGCATCAGCCATCCTCGGCGCATCTTGAGTCCAGGTTCACCACCTGGTCTTTGAACGGAGTGGTGGGAACCTTGGGTACATATCCAGGCTGGGGTCTCAGGATCACGTGAGAGTAGGCCGGCCCGAATTCCTGGCACGCTTCGTCAACCGAAAATGCCTGCAGGTCCCCGACCCTCTTGAAGGAGGCCAATGCAGTCAGGATCGCTGTCTTCATTGACAAATATTTAAGATCCACTGACTGCAAAGGCTCAAAGGGAGGCCTCTGCAGAGCATCTAAAACTACTGAGAGGTCCCAAGAGGGTACGAGAGGAGAGCGAGGAGGATTCAGTCTCCTCGCCCCCCTCAGGAACCTGATGATCAGGTTGTGCTGACTTACCTTTTTGTTCTCCAAGAGATCGTGGTGGACAGATATTGCGGCCACATAAACCTTAAGGGTGGAGGAAGACAGCCTTCGCTCCAACCCCTCTTGGTGGAACGAGAGCACAGACCCGATCGGGGCATTTCCAGGGGTCTTCTTGGCGAGAAGAGCACCAGGTGACGAAGAGGTTCCACTTCAACGCATAGGCATGCCGAGTGGACTCTGCCCTAGCGGAAGTGATAGTAGCGACCACCGCAGGTGGCAGGCTACTCAAACCTGCCCCGTCCCATCCAGGAGCCACACGTGGAGGTTCCACAGATTGGGACGCGGGTGCCATAGGGTGCCCCATCTGTGAGTGAGGAGGTCTCAGAGGAATAGGCCAGGGAGGGGCTGTCGCAAGGAGTACTAGTTCGGGGAACCGGGTCCGGCCATGCCAATACGGGGCGACCAGAAGGACCTGCTCCTTGACCTCCCTGATCTTGCACAAAAGCTGTGCGAGTAGGCTCACTGGGGGAAACGCATATTTGCGTAGGCCCCGCGTCCAGCTGTGCGCCAGAGCATCCGTGCCGAGCGTGCCCTCGGACAGGGAATAGAACAGGCTGCAGTGGGAAGAGTCGTGGGAGGCAACATATCTATCTGCGTGTCCAAGAACTGTTCCCAAATCAGCTGGACCGACTGGGGATGGAGTCTCCATTCTCCCGGATGTGGCTGAAACCATGAGCTCATCGGCTGCACGGTTCAGGACTCCCGGAATATGGACAGCACGAAGGGACCTCAGGCGCTTTTGACTCCATAGAAAGAGATGGCGGGCGAGTTAAGACATATGGAAGGAGCGTAGGCCGCCCTGGTGGTTGATGTACGCTACAACGGCCGTCTTGTCGGTCCTGACTAGTACATGTTGACCCTTCAGCAACGCCCGGAAGCGGTGCAGGGCGAACCGTACTGCCAGCAACTCGAGGCAATTGACATGCAGGAGATGCTGGGGTCCTGTCCAGGAGCCCGCGGCTGCTTGACCATTGCACATGGCACCCCAGCCCGTGGCAGAAGCATCCGTCGATACGACAACATGCCTGGAAACTCGTTCTAAGGGCATACCGGCCCGTAGAAAACTGAGGTTCGACCACGGGGTGAGAGTCTGCCGGCAGGCCTGAGTCACTTGTACCCGGAGCGTGCCAGACTGCCATGCCCATCTCGGGACTCGATCGCGAAGCCAAAGCTGAAGCGGTCTCATATGAAGCAATCCGAGTGGCGCTAACGTGGCTGCAGATGCCATATGCCCCAGGAGCCTCTGAAAAAACATCAGTGGGACCGCACTCTTGCAACCGAGTCGGAAACCGACGAGAGCGGCGCGGCCCGGGGGGCGGCACACACTGCCAGCCCGGGGGCCAGCAGCAGAAGGATTTTCCCCCGGGGGAAGGAGAGGCTCTGCTACCATCCCCTGGAAAGAACTGGGGAACTGGGTTGTCCGCCTCGAGCCCGGCTGGGGAGCAGGCTTGGCGATATCCTGCAACCACCTCCACGGCGCGGCCCGGTGAGGGCTGCTGCTGGGGCCGGGCGGGAGGAGGGAGGATGCCCTCGGCGGTGAGCGGACTGAGGCGACTGAGTCGGCGGCTGGGTGCAGCAGCTAGCTGCCGGGGCAGTACGTGTTACAGCCTCAGTCTGCTCTGGGGCGGCCGAGAACCATTGGGCGCAGTTCTCAGCCACGCCGCCGAAGAGGCCAGCCTGGGATATGGGCGAGTTGAGGAGGCGGGCTCACTCAACCCCCCCCACATCACCAGGTAAGGCCAGGTGATTCTCCCGGACCACAGCTGTGGACATCGGCCGACCGAGGGAGCGTGTGGCCACCTTCACCACCCAGAGGGCGGGATCAGTGGCGGCACGCAGCTCATAGAAGAGCCCTGGGTCAGCTCCACCCTTGTGCATGTGCAAAGCACCACCCTCAGGTCACCCTGGCCACCAGCCAAAGTACCACCTCTCTCAGAGACGGTAGATTGGGGTGTGGCAAAGGGGACTCTCTCTCCTCGCGGAGATCACTGAGTCTCGACCGCGACATCGCAATGGTCACGTTCCCGCAGTGGGAACATGACACATCCACAATCACTGCCCGAACATGCTGAAGCCCAAACACGTCGAGCAGTGAATGTGCCCATAGACAGCAACGGAGATCGATCGCACCCGGAAGTGCACGGGCGAACCGTCTTGAAAAAGACGTGCCACGCGTAAGCTCTTTTTGTGTGAGGAAGCCTCGCAGTCGATGCCGAAGCACCCAGGGAAACACACAACAGCCGTCTAGCAGACCACTGCGCAGATCAGCAGGCAGGAAGTATGCGATTACTGGAACGCGCCGTCACACCAACACCGACTGGAAAGCTGCTCGTCTCGAAGAAGCTGACAGAGTCTCAGAAGGCTTGTGAGGAGGTAGGTACTCTTGGCTCCGAAAGCAGAAACATAATGCGATATTGCCACGTACTTCCTTTTATACTCACGCGGTGAGGCGGAGTTACGTATGCAAATTCCGCATGCCCATGGCATTGGCACGCCATTGGGCGTTTTCTAAGTGCTCGAAGATGATAGGCTTCTAAGCGAAACCCCCATTCGTTAGTCACTAACGTACGTCGTAATGACTGAACGAAAGGGAACACCCATTTGTAGTCTTTTGTCTAATGTCTGGCGAGGAGAACAGCTCAATTAATGCTACAATGTCCTCACTCAACGATCATTTTACACCTCTGAGAGTATGAGACTTCATCCTCATTATTCTTTTATTGTTATTCTTTTGTTTTTATTCAGCCATTATAGTCTTTATTCTGGCTGAAGGCCGTGTTTTTATTAGCTTCTTAGTTCACGCGTAGAAATGTAGAATTGGTAGAATCTTCACAGAGACAGAATGAGGAAGTGTACACACAGAACAGCGTCATGCAGGAGGGCAATATTGAGTCACGTAAGATGATTGACAGCTCCAGATGACGCATAAGTGCGTGATGACTCATATCTGACGCAAATCAGGAAGAGGAGAGGCAGAGCTTGCTGTGAACACTATTTCAGCTTTTCAAATCGGATAATTCAGTGGGAAATTAATAGAAATGGTATTCTGTATGATGAAATATTTTGCAAACGTGATAATAAATCAATATTTCAACTTCACATCGTTTCTGTTAGTAGCATGAAACAAATCTGTTATTTCAATTTTGATTAGAGCACAATCTCTTTATAAAGTTCGGATCTGTCAAACACATGTCGCGAGTGTATTTTCACACTTGCCCAAACTGCTGTTATAATGAATGACGCTGTTAAGCTGCACAACAAAGCTCTTACTGTATTCCTGTCGATGTTGTGTTTGCTGTTAGTTGTGGTGAAAGCATTTTGTGAGAGAAAACGCGCTGCAATGACAAGATCATTGCATTCATGCGACACAGACTGTCATCTACTCAATGCTCATCACTGCAGCTTTTCATGTGATGGGAAAAGATCTAAAAATAATGCTATAATCAACAATTTTATGATTCGTTCATCTCGGCAGCTGTAATGGTAAAAAAAACGTAGTAAAAGTATTCGAGAGGGTTCCACATGTTACAAAGTTCGTAGAATGAGGAAGACGTCAGGGTCATCATGATTGGGACTCGTGTTAATTCAGAACTCTCAGATACAAACAAAATAAACTTTCTCAACAACTCGGTACAATAAAACTTTCTCAGCAATCTTTCTCCTCCAGCTCTAAGTCTGTCTCTGGTCCACAAGCAGTCCGTCTCTCTCTCTCTGGCAGTGCTTGCAGACCTCGCTAAACCATGCCCCCTCCACCACATAATCTAATACTAATTTCAAATGCAAAGATGTCAGCCAATCACAACAGTGGGCGTTCTCAGACCAGACAAGCCCCATCAAACAGAGCATTCAAGCCAGAGGGCTAAAATCAATATAGAATAAAATGCCTTTTATTTCTAAATTATGACATTTTTTGATGTAAAAACCATACTAACAATATAAGTACACCTCTGGAAACATTATAAAATAATTAAAAAAATCCATGCCATGGGACCTTAAGGGTTAAAACGTATTTTTGACAGACAAAATCTATTTAAAATAATTGTTTTCTATTTTAATATACTGTAAAATATAATTTATGTATGTGATGTAAAGCAAAATTTTCATCAGCCATTACTTCATTTATTCACCCAAGAATCCTGAAAAAAGTATCACAGGTTATAAAAAATATTAAGAAGCACAGCAGTTTCCAACATTGATAATAAATCAGCATATAAGAATGATTTCTAAAGGATCATGTGACACTGAAGACTGGAGTAATGGCTGATGAAAATTCAGTTTTACATCACCAAAATAAATTAGATTTTAAAGTATATTAAAATAGAAAACTATTATTTTAAATTGTAATAATATTTCACAATATTAATGTTTTTTTCCTGTATTTGTGATCAAATAAATGCAGGCTTGATGACCATGACACTTCTTTCAAAAACATTCAAAATAGTAATGTGTCCAATCGTTTGACCAGTACTCTATATAATTTAAATATAATAGGCCTATACAACATTTTGTTCACATGCTGTGCAACATCAGCAATCATGTTTTCTGTTACGAGTGGACATTATATTAAGGTTAATACAATAGTTGATCCTGTTATCAGTATCCTCACATATCATTTAGTTTTTTTCTTTTATCTCACAGATTTGAGAATCATAGTGACCTGATACTGGCCCACATAGGACATTTTGCCTTTGGCTCTGACTTTATTTTGTTGACTATATAATTTAAATCAATATATTGTTTTATGTGAATGAGCAGGCACAGTGATTCTCACATCAGTTTGAAGCAAAAACTCTTGGCAACAACACCCATTAGTCAAAAGTCTTGTGGACACATATCTATTGTGTGTTTTGTGCCCTTAATTCAGTGACTTTTGCACATGTTTTCTCTCATGATTCTCTCAAAAATACAAGCATGCACATACATGTTTGCTAACATATTACGGTAGCCAATTTTGTGCTGAATTCAGTGTAATGGCAATTTTGCCATTAATGTGTTTATAAGCAGCTGAAAAAAGCACAAACGTCAGAGCATGTCAAAACTTCTAAAGGGCCCCAAAACTGTGCAGACCTGTAATGCCGGCTTCACACCACACGCGCAAGCAGACAAATATTGTCCATTATGTCACATTTTCCGGTCTTCTCCTCCGACCCTTGTCTGTCTCATGCTTTGATTTATGATGGGCAGTGCATATCTGCTGCAAATGCGACCGTGTTCCCCTCTGTCTTATATACACATGCATATAACATGCTGTATATAAGTAGTTCACATGATAAATGTAACATTAAAGTGAAGATATGCTTCTAGTTTTAATAATTTAAACAGGCTTTTGAAGTTTGGGCAAAAACTTCTGGCAGTGTTGTGTTTTCGTGTATTTTATTTTATTTTTTCACAGAGCTGGATGTCATATGGTGATCGTGAAACACACGGGACACTTCACTACATGATTTCATGGTGAAGTTTGTTATTTTCCATGTTAATTAGGTCAGTTTTGATCAAGAACAATCCACTGTGGCTTTAATTCAGTGTGAGCAGCGGGGCAAAAATAGACTCTGCGCCGAAGCGATTGTAGCACTGCTGCTTCTGCTCTGCTCCTGCTACGTGCCTCTGTGTGCTGTGTGGATGCTCTAATCTGTTAACATGGGCGCCGAAAAAAATACGTGCTGCTTACGCCCTGCTAACGCGTGCAGTGTGAAATTGGCCTAAGAGTTAATGCGTGGGCTTCCATTAGCTGAAGCCTAAAACTTTTGCCTGCTCAGTCTCAGTGGTGGGGTATTGAACTTTGGTGAAACTTCACTGTATGGAAAAGATTTCAAAATATATTCTAAATTATTTATGTCATTCATTAATGTTAATGATAAGCATTTCAATTAAAAAATAGCATTTATATTTTTGTATAATAGCATCTATATTTTTATGTTTAAAATTGCTTTAATGAGCATAATGAGCTGGTGAGTTTATGGTGAGATGTGTTGCAGACCGGTTGTTTTGGGCCGCTTTGTGCCAGAAAGTCCAGGGCCACTTTTTTGCCCCAGTCCACCCCTGCCTCCTGTTATCATTAGTATAGCAACAGTAGACGTAAACATTTTGTACCGTATCAGCATTTCATCTACACAGATCCGGCGTTTTGGGAGCATGAAACCAAATTTTTTTTAAACCGGATCCCAGAGTGGATAAATCTGAAAACGACACCCTTGCGTTTTCGTGTGTACAGCCAATGCGTATATTTTGTGAAATGGTGATGTCATTACACCACATCCCTCACGGGAAAGACTAGAAAGGGATATTTATTACAAGTGGATATTATTTTAAATTTGCATTCAAGTCTATACTGTGATTAATGCTGCTAAGTTATGACTTCAAACCACGACTCGCAACTTGGTAGTGTTCCAGGCAAATTCACGCCAAACTGAACATTTTTGTCAATGGTGGGGAAACATTGTCTCACAAATGATGGACATTTCTATCAATGGCAGGGAAAGAGTTAAAACACCAGAAAAACTTACTAAATTATTTATTTATTTGAAATTAAATAATAAAACAAACAATATAATGTAATCATTTATTACATATGTATTATGTGAATGTCCTGATTATCCTAAAACAAAACCAGTTAAAAACCTCTGCATTACATTATTTCAGACCACACAAATGCTATGGCTCTATCTCCCACACCTACAATCTCAGCTGTGTTTCAAACAGAATTTCATTTGCATACATCACCCACATTGAATTCCAAAACACAAGCATGCCAGCAGTGCTACACATTACCCATAATGCTCATATTACTAATCAGTGTTCTGATTTGAATACAAACATTCCTTTTACAGCAAACTCAAATAGATTTTATTGTCTATATATTTTTAAACAACCACATATGTGACCCTGAACCACAAAACCAGTCATAAGTCACACAGGTATATTTGTGGCAATAGACAACAATCCATTGTATGTGTCAAAATTATTGGTTTTCCTTTTATGCCAAACATCATTAGGATATTAAGTAAAGATCATGTTCCATGAAGATATTTTGTAAAGGTATTACCGTAAGTATATAAAAAACATAATTATTAGTAATATGCATGGCTAAGGACTTAATTTGGACAACTTTAACCCTCTAAACCCTGAGCTGTTTTCTGGGCCCTGGAAGTTTTGACATGCCCTGACATTTGTGCTTATTTCTGTCTACATTTTCATGGCTAAACACTGATTACACTATATTCAGCACAAACTCTGCTACAATAATATGTGAGTGTCACAGGTCGGGGCGGGCCAAACCAGACTGCACCCACCCCTGAAAAACCCGGGAACCACCTCGAGGAACGTGTCAAGGACCAGACAGACAAGGGAATAAAATAATACAGTTTATTTATTATATTAAAAGATCAATGAATTGGATAGGTCCTAATTAAAATCTTCTTGCCGCCAGGACAGTTCAAGTGTCTCTAGACCTCCCGGGACGGGAGGGGAGGGACGATCGTGACGGACCGGAGGCTCGTCGGAGGGGAATCAGGGGGGAATCCCCGCGCCGTCCAGGTAGGTCACTGGGTAAGTACTCCTCTACGGGACTCAAGAGGGGAGGCCGTGGTCATACGAACCCCATTCAGACTGGAACCAGGTAAGTATGCAGATGCGGGGGCGAAGCGAGTCACTGGGGTTACTCCGGAGGGGGGTACTCAGGTGGGGGCAAGCGAGCCACTGGAACGTTACAGCAAGGTTTAACTGTCCAACAATATGTGGGACATTCGACTGGATTACCTCTCTTCTTCTTCTGAGCAGGGTAAAAGGCTTCCAATAAGGGCGTGTGGGGACCACCAGGCGGGAGGACACTTGGAGCGGGGCTCTCACGTCAGCTGAACACTGGGACAGACACAGCACAGTTTCGACGGTTCAACAGTATGTGAAGCTTTTCAACTGATATACCTTCTCTCCTTTTGAACAGGGTCAAGGCTTCCAATAGGGGCGTGTGGAGACCACCAGGCGGGGAGGACACTTTGGGCGGCACGCTCCACTTCAGCTGAGCACTGGAACAGTACAGCAAGGTCTCAACGGTTCAACAGTAAGTGAAGCTTTTCAACTGATATACCTTCTCTCCTTTTGAACAGGGTCAAGGCTTCCAATAGGGGCGTGTGGAGACCACCAGGCGGGGAGGACACTTTGGGCGGCACGCTCCACTTCAGCTGAGCACTGGAACAGTACAGCAAGGTCTCAATGGTTCAACAGTATGTGAAGCTTTTCAACTGATATACCTTCTCTCCTTTTGAACAGGGTAAAGGCTTCCAATAGGGGCGTGTGGAGACCACCAGGCGGGGAGGACACTTTGGGCGGAACGCTCCACTTCAGCTGAGCACTGGAACAGTACAGCAAGGTCTCAACGGTTCAACAGTATGTGAAGCTTCTCAACTGATATACCTTCTCTCCTTTGAACAGGATCAAGGCTTCCAATAAGGGCATGTGGAGACCACCAGGCGGGGAGGACACTTTGAGCGGGGCGCTCACGTCGGCTGAACACTGGGACAGACACAGCACAGTTTCAACGGTTCAACAGTACATGAAGCTTTGCAACTGATATACCTTCTCTTCTTCTGAACAGGGTAAAGGCTTCCAATAGGGGCGTGTGGAGACCACCAGGCGGGACGCTCACTTCGGCTGAGCACTAGAACAGACACAGCACAGTTTCAATAGTACATGATATATGAAGCACTCAGCATTAACGGGGCCGGGTCTTTTCAAAGCAGGAAGTTGGGCGGTTGCTTTATCAAACCCCTTCGTTAGAGACAGCGGGTGGAAGACTGTAGGAGACGAGTGCACAGCAGACTTCTATTACTTCTCCACACACCAATTTCACTTCACAGCACAAACCGTGTAAATCGTCACTTCAGGCACTGCAATTCCACTCGCACACCGTGCATTCGGGCCAGCACTCACCCACCGGTCTTTTCTCCCACCAGATCGGATCTAGTCCTCGATCAGGGCTTGACTTCGCTCCGGGAAAGCAGAAGAACGATGCAGCGATCATCACATTCGGCACGGAGAGGACAGAAGTTGGAGACAGATCATTAATTCACTCGGTGTCATAGTTCACTCGTGCCAAACATTTTCCAAACTCTCCACACCACTTCAGTGTTAGTGCATATAAACAACGGATCAAATACTCATCACTTGCGTCTTTCTCACTACTGACGATATTCCTCAAGTCTTCGCTGACAAATACTTCACTCCTTCCTTCCTCCTCCACGGCTTCAATCTTCCCCACTCCACAGCCCAGCCTCAATAAAAAGAACAACCCGCTGGCAAACACAGCATCACACGGGAGGAGATCCACCCCACAGTCTGTTTTCTCTCTGTTTTTAAAGCCTCATCTGAATAGGTGTCCCTCTCACAGCGTCCTCTGTAATTGCCCCACACCTGCTGTCACTCAGGCAATCAGCCCCGCTGCCATGGCAACAGATTCGCAGGGCATAGAACGGACGTTCACTGGAAAATCCTGAATAACTGCATTCACCAGGATCTTAGTCCCGTTTGGTTTTTGTCACCCCGTGACATGAGCAGCAGTTTGTAGTTTTGAGAAAATTACGCTTATGCATGGTTTGTGAAAAAACAAAATTAAGTCACTGAAATAAAGCCATGAAACCCATACTGAATATTTGTTCACAAGACTTTTGATAACTGGATCGTGTAGGCTAGAATTGTTGCTTCAAGACAATGTAAAAATCACTTTGGCCAATAATTCACATAAAGCAATATACTGATTTAAAATTTGTAAGACATGTTTTGTGTCAGGAAGGCTTATGCGGGGAGGGCGTGAATCATCATGAATATTGATGCTTTTCACACCTGAGAAAGACAAAGACCCCTCCCCTAATCCTAATGGCCCTATATCAGCTGAATGACTGTGGAGGAACTAGAACAAATAATATGAACAGATTAAAGAATGGCTTTTTGAATTGTTTGCATTTATTTACAACACAACATAACAAAGGACAAAAAGTGGGACAAAAATAAGGGATAATCGTGGTTCTTTATAAGGGACACTCAAAATGTTTGTATTGTAGCTACCACACTGTGTATGTCATTTCAGTGTCTGCAGTTAAGTGTGTGTATAAAAGGCTCTCAGATATAAACACATTTGTTTTGCTCAACCTATTAATGCACAATTTAATCCTAAAAATAATTTTAACATCATATAAATGAATGTCAATTGTTACACACAAACCAACCAAAGCTTTTGTAGCATTATACACTACAGTTCAAAAGTTTGGGGTCAGTAAGAAATTGTTTTAAATTAATAGTTTTATTCAGCAAGAATGCATTACATGTGTGAAAAGTTACAAAAGTGTTTTATTTTTATTTTAGATAATGCTGTTTTTTTACTTTCTATTCGTCAAAGAATCCTGAAATAAATTTACATAACTGTTTTCAACATGGATTTCTCATTGCAGTATCACCGTGAATGTCATAATGATTTGTTATGTAAATGTAAATGTAATCTACAAATGCATACACAGAGGTTCCTGCCATGTCTGACGTTGCTAAGCTTTTTCATCTCGCTGCGCATAGACGTGCCTGGGAACCTGGGAATGCGTCTACATTTAAAATAACAAACTTGAGCGTGCAAAAAACGCAACATATGTGAACGGCTTAGTCAGTGGTTACATCAGTGTAGCAGTCAATAAACGGGACAGTCATGTACGGGACATTTAGGCCCAATAAACGGGACATCCCAGCTAATACGGGACAGTTGGCAACCCTACTTATATTTCATGCTATGTTTAATATTATAGAGCATAAAAATATCCCCATGTCTTATGTGTATCTTTATTTAGCATTGAAAGGTTGCCTACCTATTTCATTTTCAACATGTTTCCGTTGATTTCATTAGTCTGGCAATAGTTCAACTAGTAACCTACAATATGAAGTGTTTTCATCAATAACGCTAATATAAATGAGAAGAAATGTTTACCTTAAAAATTCTCATGTTAAAATCACGTTCTGTTTCTGTTTCTGAAGTAAATCCAAGGTAAACTCAGCGTGTCTTCCAAACTCTGTGAAAATGATGAAGCTGATTCTTTGTTTTGAGGTGATGGGGGCGTAAGTATTGTTACAAAAATACAGATTTGTTAATGAAACGTAAGCACGAAACACATGATCGTTGTCGTGCAGTGAATCTGGTCAAGTGTGGAACAGCTGTGTCTTCATCAGATCTTGTGCAGCTGCTCTTGAGTCTACTCTCGAATACTCTTTATACTTTTGCGGTACTTTGATGCCATACGTCAGAGTGACATGGCATCTGCACTGACTGAAGTCGAAATGCACTGCTTCAAGTCAGTCACCGATCAGTCTGCACAGTGCTGCGTGAAGTCGAACAAGCCTCTTGTCTAGTTCTCGTTGTCCTGATTGTGTTCACCTGTTCTTTGTGTGCTCTGCTCCCTTTCTATTGTGCTCCTTTCCCTCATGTCTTTGCCGGTTTGTTGCATTCATTGTGTGTGAGCACTTACTTCTCAGTCAGTGTCACATTTAGTTTTACCTTTCAGTAATAGCTTTGTATTTTTTCCTTTTAAAAGAAACATTCTAGTTCCCCCAAGCCTTACTTTTGTTTGATTTTGTAATCTAGTATTTTTTCTCTCTCTCCAGTTCCCTGCAAGGTTGCAGTCTTTTTCTTTCTTTTTTTTTCTTTGCTATCTTAATTTAGTTTTAGTTATTTTTCTTTAGTTATAGTTTTGCCTGTTTTTATTTTGCTCGTTTCTTTCTTTTTTTTCTTTTTTGATATTTCTTGTTGTCTTGTCTTGAATCCTTTCTCTTGTGTGTTGGTTCCTGCTCTGCCCTGCTTCATGTGTCTTCCCTGGTCACTGACTCCTGATCTGGCAGCCAGTCTGGTGCTTCATTAAGTATTGAGCCTCTGGTTTCCTGAGTCACTGCCTTGTCTCCATCTGTGCCTTAGCATCTGGAGCTGCCTCATCCCCGACCAGCCTGTTCTCCTGTTGTGTGCCCTGCCCTTTTGTTTGGACTGTGTTCCTGCCTCACCTATCTTGTGATATGCCTTTTGTTGTTAATAAATATCAGACAATTTTGTCAATATTGTGACACCAGAACCATCATCAAACATCTCATTCATAGGCCCTGGCTGTTTTCTCAGGTCATTGCCTGCAAAGCTGCTTTCATATCTAGGGATAGGGATGCTAAATCCATAGCATTTTAGTTTACCGATGAGTAGATTGTGATCTATGACATCAAATGCTGCACTAAAATCAAGTAATACTGCACCAGTCATCTGTAAATTATCCATTTCCTTGAGCCAGTCATCTGTCATTACTGTAAGGGCGGAACAAGTTGAATGGTTATGTCTATAATCATGTATTCAAGCCATTACATTCAAAGTATTCCTGTATTTGTGAGTGAACTATTCTCTCCATCAGCTTACTACTAGGTCTACTGAATAGGTCTACTGTTCTTCCCAGTGAGTGCTAGTCTGCCATCTTTAGGTAAGGGAATTATTTTACCTTCTTTCCAGATAGTGGGAAAAACACCTTTCATTAAGCATGCATTTAAAATTTGACATAAGGGACCACCAACATAGTCAGCTCTCAAGCCAAGTACTTTACTGTCCAGCATGTCAGTACCCACTGAGCTGTGTTCGGGTAGGGACTAAAACAACTTCCTTACTTCCCACTTCTCCACACTATTAAACTAGAAAGTACAACTCTTATCTAACATCACATTATTTTTAATGAGCTTCAGGTAACTAGAACAAGTATTGTCCATATTCTGCCTTAGTGCATGGACCCTATTTATGAAAAAATCATTAAAATAATTCACTATATCAGATGGTTTGGTCAGAAACTTGCCTTCTGATTCCACAGAAAGAGCCCCTCCGTTTGTCCGTCTCCCCATTATTTCATTAAGGGTTTTCCAGAGGTCTTTACCATCTTGCTTTACAGCATTTATTCACTGCATGTAATATTCTTTTTTCATCGATCTATTCAGTTTTGTAACCTGATTTCTCAGTTGACAGTACTTGAATCTGTCCTCCACTAATGCAGTCTTTACTAATATAGATTTGGCTTCATCTCTTTCTTTCTTGAGGCTCTTTATAGTCTCATTCAGCATAGGGCTGGTCTTGCTTTTACAATACACTTTCTCATAGGGGCATGCCTATCAACAATCTTCATGAAACTCTCCATAAAGATATTTAAGGAGACCTCAGGCTCCTCAGCAGCATACACATCAGCCCAATCAATATAAATATCTGCCAAAAAATCCTTTTATGTACTATATTTACCTTACATTTAGGAATTTTACATTAGGAAGTTTTCCTGGTAATTGTTATGATATTATGGTCACTAAAACCCACAGATCGAGAAACTGGTTTAGTGCAGCATTCAGGAATATTTGTATAAATATGGTCTATGCAAGTGGCAGAAGTATGGCCAGCACTGTTAGTAAAGACTCTGGTTGGTTGAGAAATCATCTGAGATAGATTACAAGCATTGATCAATGAAACTATCTTTTGTTTCACTGGACATTGATTCGCAAACCAGTCTATCTTTATATCCCCAGTTAGAAAAATATCACCATTCACATCTGTAACTCTGTGAATTAACACACATAATTCATTCAGACATTGCACATCAGTCCTGGGAGGTCTATAGCAGCAGCCGATCAGCACTGGCTTAAGGTAAGGAAGATGCACTTTAACCCATAAAGATTCTAAACCATCTGAGATAAACTCAGAGCACAGTGTTCCTGGAAAGTTATCTCTAATATATAATGCTATGCCACCCCCATGCTTGTCCCTTCTATAAATATTATAGCCATCAATGGAAATCTCTGTGTCTAGAACAGTAGCATCCAGATGGGTCTCCAAAACTGCCAAGATATTAATGGTGTTTTCTTTAATCAGATAATTAAGTTCAAGTACCTTATTTCTGATGCTGCAGACATTAAAATGGGCCATAACAAGACCCTTTGAAACAAGGATCCTACTATTCAGTGGGCTAACCTCTGCTTGGATACAGCCTTTCTGCTGGCCTCTGTAACAGATGAAGAGCTGATCTGAGGACCTGAAGCTTTGCGGACGGGACAGGGGCAGCTGTCCCTCCTCCAGGGGCAGCGCTTTCAGGTTCACCACCCGATCCCTGCAGGGAGTGGTAGGAACCTTGGGAACATATCCGAGCCGGGTTCTCAGGATGATGTGAGAATCAGCCGGCCCAAATTCCAGTCACAATTTGTCGACCGAAAATGCTTGCAGGTCCCCTACCCTCTTGATGGAAGCCAGTGCAGGCGCAACCTCTCTCTCTTGCTGATTGACATCTCTCTTTGAAGGCACAACACTATACAGAGCTGTTAAAACAGCGGATTTTGAGCTCTAGTAGGGCTCGCAACCACCGCTGACCACCCTGTCACTCCAACACCATCACACAAGAGACTCTTTTTAGAAATTACTCACTAAGAACTGCAAAGCTGAATGCATACTGTGACAAATCTCCCGAGCTCTCGTCAGCGTCGCCCTGGCAACGAACACCGATCACCTGCCAGCACTCAGCACGGACCGGATTGGCACAGCTGCAGGCGATCACCATACCACATAAAGCACCGCACATGGGAACACCAGTCTGAGCACAAACACTCCATGAAGCAGCGCACTAACCTTTCTCTCTCTCTCAGACAGCAGCCTGTGACACTCCGGCCACCCAGTCCCTCTGACGTCACCGCGAGTCACCACTGCACTACCGGGAAGAAGGAAGCACCGCGCACCAAAGACTTCACTACCTCACTGTTCGTTCACTTGACCACAATAAACCCACCCTCCGGGGGCTTTTCACCTAGCACTGTGTTGTGTGATTCTTCACCCTTCCACAGTGGTGGAGACTGCGGGCAAGAGCGTGAAGAATCACCAAGCCTCTCGAAGGCAAAGAACATCGCCAAGGAACTCTTCCTCCTCTGCACCCGAGTCGGCATCCCAGCGGAGATACTGACGGACCAAGGAACTCCCTTCATGTCCCGGCTAATGGCTGACCTCTGCCGGCTGCTGAAGGTGAAGCAGATCCGGACCACAGTATACCATCCGCAGACAGACGGCTTAGTAGAGCGCTTCAATCAACCCTCAAGCAGATGCTCCGGCGAGTGGCCGCCGAAGATAAGCGAGACTGGGACCTGATGCTTCCCTACGTCCTGTTCGGAGTCCGAGAAGTTCCCCAAGCCTCCTTGGGTTTCACCCCATTCGAGCTACTCTTCGGCCGTCAGCCACGAGGGCTCCTGGATGTGGCCCGGGAAGCCTGGGAACAGCAGCAGCCGGCACCTCTCCGCTCCGCCATCGAACACGTGAGGGAAATGCGTGAGCGGATCGAGAGGGTCATGCCATTAGTCCGGGAACACCTGACGAAGGCCCAGCAGAGCCAACGGCAGCTGTACGACCGGGCGGCTCAACCCCGCGAATTCCAGCCCGGCGACAGGGTCATGGTGTTGGTCCCCACCTCCGCCTGCAAGTTTCTGGCGACCTGGCAGGGTCCGTTCACGGTCATAGAGCGAGTGGGTCCCGTCAACTACCGGCTGCGCCAGCCGGGCCGGAGGCGTGAAGAGCAGCTATATCATATTAACCTGCTGAAGAGGTGGGTGGGGACCAGAGACCAACTCACCGCACTGGCCTCTGTCGAGCCCCCGGTCGTGGACGTGGGAACACAGCTGTCGGCCCCCCAGAAGACGGAGCTGGATCATCTGGTCCGTCAGTTCTCTGTGTTCTCCACACGTCCCGGGCAGACCAAAGTCATCCAGCACGACATCCGCACACCACGCGGCGTCATTGTGCGGCAGCGGCCCTACCGGGTCCCCGAGGCTCGGAGACAGGCCATCGAGGACGAGGTCGGTGAGATGCTGAAGTCGGGGGTAATCGAGCCATCACGCAGCGCCTGGTCCAGCCCCATCGTCATGGTCCCGAAGCCGGATGGCACCCTCCGCTTCTGTAATGACTTCCGCCGGCTCAACGAGGTCTCGGAGTTCGATGGCTACCCGATGCCCCGAGTGGACGAGCTACTGGAGCGCCTGGGGAGGGCTCGGTATATTTCGACGCTCGACCTCACAAAAGGTTACTGGCAAGTTCCCCTCACCGACTCCGCCAAGGAGAAGACGGCGTTCTCCTCACCCAGTGGGCACTGGCAATACCGAGTCCTCCCCTTCGGCCTGCACGGGGCTCCCGCTACGTTCCAGAGGATGATGGACATTCTTCTACGTCCCCACCAAGCGTACGCGGCGGCGTACCTCGACGATGTAGTCATCCACTCCGAGACCTGGCAGGACCACCTGGAGCGGTTGCGGAGGGTGCTCCTGGAACTCCGGCGGGCTGGACTAACCGCCAACCCCCAGAAATGCCATCTCGCCCTCACCGAGGCTCAGTACCTGGGTTTCCGGGTGGGTAGAGGACTGATCCAGCCCCAGCAGAAGAAAATAGACGCCATCCTGTCGACGCCCCGCCCGGAGACCAAAACCCAGGTACGAGCCTTTTTGGGGTTGGCGGGGTACTATCGCTGTTTTATCCCCGACTTCTCCACCCTAGCATCTCCCCTGACAGACCTGACCAGGAAGGGGCAGCCGGAGAAGGTGCAGTGGGACAGCAGCCTGGACAGGACCTTCCGGAAGATCAAGACCGCCCTGACCACGGAGCCGGTCTTGCGGGCGCCCGACTTTAACTGCCCCTTCCTGCTGCAGACGGATGCCTCGGACACGGGCCTGGGGGCGGTCCTTTCCCAGGTCCGCAAAGGTGAAGAGCATCCGGTCACGTACATCAGCCGTAAGCTGACCCCAGCCGAAACCAGGTATGAGGCGGTGGAGAAGGAAGCCCTGGCCATAAAGTGGGCAGTCCTGGAGCTCCGCTACTACCTGCTTGGACGCCGCTTCACCCTGATGACGGACCACGCCCCGCTGCAGTGGATGGCCCGAGCCAAGGACACCAACGCCAGGGTGACGCGGTGGTTCCTGGCGCTCCAGGACTTCCACTTTACGGTGGTGCATCGGGCCGGGACGGCCAACTCCAACACGGACGGACTCTCCAGGCTGTGGTCGGCTTACGCAGGTCTGTCAGGGCGCACTCCCCGCCCACCCCTATGTTCCCCAATGTGTGTGTCTAACTATCGTTACAGGACCAGAGCGACGCTTAGTGGGGGGGAGTGTGACAAGTCTCCCAAGCTCTCGTCAGCGTCCCCCTGGCAACGAACACCGATCACCTGCCAGCACTCAGCACGGACCGGATTGGCACAGCTGCAGGCGATCACCATACCACATAAAGCACCGCACATGGGAACACCAGTCTGAGCACGAACACTCCATGAAGCAGCGCACTAACCTTTCTCTCTCTCTCAGACAGCAGCCTGTGACACTCCGGCCACCCAGTCCCTCTGACGTCACTGCGAGTCACCACTGCACTACCGGGAAGAAGGAAGCACCGCGCACCAAAGACTTCACTACCTCACTGTTCGTTCACTTGACCACAATAAACCCACCCTCCGGGGGCTTTTCACCTAGCACTGTGTTGTGTGATTCTTCACCCTGCCACAATACAAACTGCTCGGCTCCGAAGCGATATATCCGCTTACATATTTATACCCACTTTCTGCAAGGCGGGGCGTCAGATGCAAAGTTTGCATGCTAATGTCCATTGGCTCGTTTAGTTACACTCGAAGTGGATTGGTTTCTCAAATTGTGATGTTGAGAGTGACCGACTGGGGAAACATTGATACCAGTGATTAGTCACTGGAGCTATTTTATTCAATCTCTCTCTCTCTCTTGTTTATTTTGTACCTAGGGTATGCATGACACTGTACACTCGTGTTTTCATTCTAAAATGTTTTCCATATATCTAATAAATATTGATTTTACACACACACACACACACACACACACACACACACACAAAACACAGTTTTAAAGTTTGGTGTATTTTGCTGCAGCACATCTTAATGAAGGTAAAAGTGTGATAAAATGGCTAATATTCAAATAAATCAAGGTTTTTGAAGAGTCTAAGTCCAAACGGCTCTATCAGTGAATTAAAGAGACAATTTTATTATTGTGGGTTTCTTCTGTCATCTTTAAAGGGGTCATGCATTGAGAAATCAACTTTCCCTTGAGCTTTTGATATATAAAAGGTCATTATAAAATAAATATATCCTGTAAGTTTCAGAGCTGAAAACTTCCTTTTTAGTTAAATAAAAGCTTGACAGCTGGCTCAGCAAACGATCAATCTGTGAATTTGCTTCCCTATGACATCAGAGAGCAGTGAAACTCCTCCTCAACCGAAGAAGAAAAACGTCTAATTATGTAGCCCCGCCCACCAACTCTCGCATGACATGTTATAGATAAACAACATATGCCTATGTGGAGCTAAACCGGATCGAACTTCCAAGCAATAAACATGCCATTGAATTATGCACAGTCGCTGCATAAGCTTCCTTCGGTTATTAGGAATGCGGTTGAACTTTATTTTTAATGAAGATCCAGCTCACGTGGGTAAGACATTGAGTGTTTGTTCACTTAATTTCACTGTGGATTCGTTTGTAATCAAGAGACTGGATTTATAGACAGAATGAGATTAAAAAAATGATGTTGTGCCTTCTATATTGGATCCGACAAGAATGGTACAACACACTTATGTGAGTAAAAATGTATTTTATATGTAATAGTATTGCATTGTTACATATTTGATATCTACTGATGTATGTCTAACTAAACATAACTTACCACACTGTCACAGGCTGGAGTATCCTTTGTATTTGAGGTGTTGTTGATTCATTGTCCTGCGATTCGTGATCAGACTCAAACATTTATGGGCCAGGGCTCGCAAAGCCGTCATCCCGGGGCTAATGTGTTTTCCAGTTGGGCTACTAAAATGTATCACCGGTCTGCCTGACGAGCTATCTTAAAGGGCATATTGCAGGTTACATTTTTTTTCACAATGAATATATAACCTTGTATGAAAATACCATATTAAAAGGTAATGCAGGATTTAAAATGTTTTAATCCCTGAAGCCCTGAAGGTATTTTTAGAGGGTTTTTTTTCTGAGTGACATACACAAATTTAAAGACTCATAACTCCAAAACTTTAGCAAGGAGAGTCAAATGGTAGGTATCAATTGTAAGAAAACTTTTGATATTTTTAGAAAATATACATTTTTATTACATTTAGACAACCTAATGCTGAGAAACTGCTGATAAAAGGCAAACATATTATGTATTAATTAAAGGTGCCCTAGAATGAGTTTTAAATTGTTCTCTGATATCTACATAGAGGGTATGTGAGTTATTTAAGGGTAAACATTTTTCAGTTTACAGGTCCATTTACAACCCCAGAAATAGTCTCTAGAATGAAATGGTCTGTTTTTGCCCTTATTTGGAAGGGTCATGAATATTAATGTAGAGTTCTGCTCTGATTGGCTGTTTCATTACGTGGCTGATTTCAGTAGCTTCAGTGACAACAAACTGATCTACACTGTCTGTCATGAAAATGGAGAAATTATGCATCCCGCCTTATATATTTGATCCTGTTTCTGACGTTTTGAGGAACAGCCAAATTGTTTTGAGATTGGAAATGGACGCTTCTGAGTGGTAAGTTTAGTTTTTATTTTCAGTAAGAACCTGCAAAACGAAACATCAGTACTATAACTTCAGCCTAAATGTGAACTAGCATATATCATTAACTTTACACGTCAACTCATAACGCCAGCAGTCACAACTTTGTTTTTAGCATTGTGAAAATATTTTAATCATTGTAATGCGTCACCGTATGATTTTACAATAATAGCTTCTTCACTTTCAGTCAGTAGTATCCAGCTGCAGCCCCGCAGCACACCAGTTTCAGAACACCAGTTTCAGAACTGGAAGTGAGGGGCGGGGCTTAAACAGTCATAGTTGCGCTATCCATATATGTAATGTTCTTTTGTTAAATATAAGCTGTTTTCACATGGATTTTGGATCGATGTCTACAATATTTAACAACAATACTTTTAAATAAAGTCACTTTTCTGTTCATATAATGCATGTCATAATGTACAATGATCAACATTTTAAAACATATAGCCTATTGATCATGCTTAAATCAATGAATACAAAGACAGTAGTTTATACTTCATGGAAACAGGCTAAAACTATACACAGTTTTTATTTAAAAAATATTAATAAATGTATAACATTTTGTAAAGTGTTTCCCATTTGACTATAGAATTATACTATATTAGTATTATTTTGTTCACATTCATGTTGTTACAAATAATACTAACAGAAAATAGCCTATGAGAAAGGGACACAAACACTGTAGTTTATTTTTACTTTAACAATACTACAACTTTTTATTATTATTTTTTTTTTTATATATTAGGCCGAATATATTTGTATCATGTTATAATGTGTTTCCCATTTGACTCTACATTCAATCGTATTATTTCGATTGAAAATAATAGACAGAGAAGAGACATTTCTATTTTTACAATGTCAAATAAAAATAACCATTTAATACAAGGCCTTAAAGTGAAACGTGTTCCCTTTCGTTCAGTCACTACGACGTACGTTAGTGACTAACGAATGGGGGTTTCGCCTAGAAGCCTATCATCTTCGAGCATATAGAAAACGCCCAATGGCGTGCCAATGCCATGGGGCATGCAAAATTTGCATACGTAACTCCGCCTCACCGCGTGAGTATATAAGGAAGTACGTGGCAATACAGCATTATGTTTCTGCTTTCGTGGGCCAAGAGTACCTCTCTTCACTCCTACAGCCTTCTGAGATTCGTCAGCTTCTTCGAGACGAGCAGCTTTCCGGTTGGTGTTGGTGTTACGCCGCGTTCCAGTGATCACATACTTCCTGCCTGCTGATCTGCGCAGTGGTCCATCTGACAGCTGGTGTGTGTTTCCTCTCACAAAAGAGCTTGCGTCCTTTTCAGGATGTCTCGTCCGTGCACTTCTGGGTGCGGTGGATTTCTCGCGTCTTCTGATGGGCACGAGCGCTGTGTGACGTGTTTGGGCTTTCAGCACGCTCAGGCAGCGCTCGTGGATGACTCATGTTCCCACTGCAGGAACATGGTCATCTCGGTGTTACGATCGAGACTCCGTGAGCTTCGTGCTGATGCCGGAGCGAGAGTCCCCTCTGCCACACCCCAATCTGCGGTCTCCAAGTGAGGCTGCACTTTGGCTGGTGGCCAGGGTGATCTGAGGGTGATGGAGTGGAATGATGCGCCGACGCTCATGCCTCGGCCCACACCCCCCTCTCAAGCACCTGACCCGCTCCGCGTTCAAGCGTCTACATCGGGGCCGGCTCCTGCTGTCCCGACTGTGGCGTTTGGCGCGGCGGAGGACGAGGAAATGTCCATCGCCGCATCACAAGGTGGGCTGGAGTCATCCGAGGATGATGATTCGGCTGTGCTGCCGCCTTCGGGCGTTCCAGCATTGCCCGAGTCAGACCCGGAATTGACAGCCATGCTATCTCGGGCCGCCGCAGCGCTTGGGTTGGAGTGGAACCCTCCACCCTGACCTGAGCGTTCGCGGTTGGATGATTGGTTTTTGGGGGAGCGTCTGGACACCCGTCCGGCCACTCCTCCAATTCCTTTCTTTCCCGAGGTGCATGAAGAGATTGCGCGGTCCTGGAAGAACCCGTTGTCTTCCCGTGACCGTTTGGCGAGCTCTTCCGCCTTCTCCACCCTTGATGGAGCAGTGGCTAAAGGGTACACTGGGGTCCCCCCGGTTGAACGCTCTGTTGCAATGCAACTGTGTCTGCAGAGTGCTTCGACCTGGCGCGGCGATCCTAAGCACCCCTCCAAGGCCTGTAGGTTTTCGTCGTCTCTGGTGGCGAAGATGTATAGAGCTGCGGGGCAGGCTGCTGCTTCGCTGCATGCCATGGCAACTCTTCAGGCCTACCAGGCCAAGTTGCTGTGCGACATGCACGAGGGTGGAGCTGATCCAGGACTCAGCAATGAGTTGCGTGCCACCACCGACCTCGAAGGCGTCCCCGTCCGTTGCAGCCCCGCAGCCCGCGAAGAAACGCCAGGCTAAGCGGCGCTCCTGACACGGACAGCTCAGGGATGGGCAGTTCTTTCCGGGAGACGGCAGCAGGGCCGCTCCTTCCCCCGGTGGAGGGCCGGGGGAGAATCTTTTGTTCAGCTGCTGGCCCCCGGGTCAACAGCACCCTAATGTGGTTAAAGAAAGAACTGACAATCCCATCCCTGAGCACCCAGAGATCGCTGATGACGGTGCGCGCCACCCTCGGGTCCCGCCACTCGCATCCCTCTCTGTCGCCAGCCTCCCCTCAGAGCAGACCCCAGTGGAACGTGCGTCCTTCCCTGGTCTCCACTGTCGGGACGCAGCAGTTAACCGTGCCCCCACACCGGGACGCCCAACAGCCTCCCTTGTCCGGGCCGGTAACGCTGCCTCGCTGCCCCACCCTGGGTACTTCTGTGCTCCGCATGACCCCGTTGGTGCAGTCTCTGGAAGCATGGCTACAGCTTCCGGGGCTGTCCCGCTGGGTCGCACGGACCATCAGGCTCGGCTACACGATTCAGTTCGCGCAGGCTCCTCCCCGTTTCAGGGGTGTCTGCTATACCGAGATCGGGGCCAACGCCCCCGTCATGCGTGCGGAGATTGCCACCCTGCTGGCGAAGGGTGCGATCGAGCCTGTCCCTCCAGCCGCAATGAAGTCGGGGTTCTACAGCCCCTACTTCATTGTACCCAAGAAAACCGGTGGGTTACGGCCAATCCTGGACCTTCGCATCTTGAACCGAACCCTACACAGGCTTCCGTTCAAGATGTTGACTGCGAAACGCCTTTTTGAATGCGTTCGTCCGGACGATTGGTTTGCAGCGATTGACCTGAAGGACGCCTACTTCCATGTATCCATCCTTCCTCGACACGGACCGTTCCTACGGTTTGCTTTCGAGGGGCGGGCATATCAGTATGCGGTCCTCCCATTCGGGCTGTCTCTGTCCCCTCGCGTCTTTACGAAGATTGCAGAGGCCGCCCTTGCGCCCCTTCGGCAGCACGGGGTCCGCATTCTGAATTACCTCAATGACTGGCTCATACTGGGCCACTCTCGGGAGCAGGTTTGTGGACACAGAGATCGGGTGCTCCATCACCTAGCCCGTCTGGGCCTTCGGGTCAACTGGGAGAAGAGCAAACTCTGCCCAGCGCAGAGGATCTCTTTTCTCGGTATGGACATCTACTCGGTTGCCATGTGCGCGCAGCTTTCGAGCGAGCGCGCGCAGTCTCTGCTGACTTGCCTCCGTCAAATCGAGAGCAAGAGTGCGGTTCCACTGAAACTATTTCAGAGGCTCCTGGGGCATATGGCATCTGCAGCCGCGGTGACGCCGCTCGGATTGCTACATATGAGACCGCTTCAGCACTGGCTGAGTGGCCCTTCTGTCAATGAAGACGGCTCTGCTGACCGCATTGGCCTCGATCAAGAGGGTCGGGGACCTGCAGGCTTTTTCGGTTGACGAAGCATGCCTGGAATTCGGGCCGGCTAACTCTCACGTGATCCTGAGACCCCGGCCTGGATATGTGCCCAAGGTTCCCACCACTCCGTTCAAAGACCAGGTGGTGAACCTGCAAGCGCTGCCTTTGGAGGAGACAGACCCAGCCTTGGCATTGCTCTGTCCAGTACGCGCCCTTCGCGCCTATGTAGACAGTACGCAGTGTTTCAGGACCTCAGACCAGCTCTTTGTCTGTTATGGTGGAGAGCGGAAGGGAAGAGCTCTCTCAAAGCAAAGGCTGTCTCACTGGATAGTGGACACCATTGTTTTGGCTTACCAGCAGCAAGGTCGACCATGTCCCCTTGGGGTCAGGGCACACTCCACTCGGAGTGTGGCCTCCTCTTGGGCTTTAGCGCATGGCGCCTCGCTAACAGACATCTGCAGAGCTGCAGGCTGGGCGACACCATACACATTCGCCAGATTCTACAATCTCCTAGTGGAGCCAGTGTCCAGCTATGTACTCGCCCCCCCGAGGGGCCGGTAATGGGCCAGGCTCAGGTGTCATCGCTTGCTCGCCATTCCACTCCACGGACTGGATACGTGCAATATTTTCCTCAGGTGAGTTCCCCGAGAGCCCTGAGTTCCTCCAGCACCGCTTACGCCGATACCTGTGTGTCTGCCCTCTCGCGAGCAGGTGTCTTTCCCTTGGCAAGTCCCTGCCACCCCTAGGGTTAAAAATTCCACCTGCGGCTGGTACCCTAGAGTTTTTCCATATGCAGCCCTTAGCGGGTCATATGTGTACTCTTAAGTCCTCCCTACGGGCAGGCATCTTGGCATTCCTTCACTGGGATATGCTTCCCAGTGTACCTTGGTATTCCTGTGTTAAGCGTGAGTCCTTCGTCCGTATTAGTCTTACGACAGGGAACTCACACTTACGCAGGACACTGGAAGACGCTGAAGTGGATTTTATTGAACCCCCATTCGTTAGTCACTAACGAACGTCGTAGTGACTGAACGAAAGGGAACATCTCGGTTACGGATGTAACCCTCGTTCCCTGAGGAGGGAACGGAGACGTACGTTCCGTTGCCACTTCAGCTGTGCTACCTGGAACGCAGGAGTTCAGTCTTGGCTCCTCAAGCAGGTAACATAATGCTGTATTGCCACGTACTTCCTTATATACTCACGCGGTGAGGCGGAGTTACGTATGCAAATTTCGCATGCCCCATGGCATTGGCATGCAATTGGGCGTTTTCTATATGCTCGAAGATGATAGGCTTCTAGGCGAAACCCCCATTCGTACTAACGTACGTCTCCGTTCCCTCCTCAGGGAACGAGGGTTACATCCGTAACCGAGACGTTTCTCTGAAAGAAAACAAATAGGACATATATAAAATATTTCTAAAATAATAGGTTTAAAACAAATTTAAACGGCACATAATAAAAAATAAAAACATGCAAAAAAAGTTATCTTAAAACACAAAAACTTGTGACTCTTAAGCCCATATCATGGCATTTCTGCAGAAATACTTGAAAAGATGAAAGTGTTTTCATCCCTGAAAATGAAATGAATATGTTTTATTAATTAATAATTATTTAATATTAAGACAAATAATATCTTTTGACAAATGCAAAAAAACTTAAATGATAAAACGTGAAAGACGTGAAAAGATGAATGTCTTTTCATCCCTGAAAACAAAATGAATGTTTTATTAATTAAGAATTATTTAATATTAAGACATATAATATCTTTTGACAAATGCAAAAAAAGCTTTAATGATAAAACGTGAAAGACGTGAACAGATTCAATATTCGTTTACCACCACATGTATCATGACAGGAATATCACACACAATCTCAACATATTCTCCTTCATGCTTCTATTCACATCTCACTGGCTTAAATGCATGTTTCTCTTGTTCAGGGATATGAATAGAAAAGTAAGTTTAAAATCCATATGAATATGGGTAGCGCCACTCACTTCCAGTTCTGTGGATGGGGTTCTGAAACTGGTGTTCTGAAACTGGTGTGCTGCGGGGCTGCAGCTGGATATATCTCCTTTGAGTCACAAACTCTAAACAGCGAACAGGGTAGCACGTAAATATGTTGTTTGTACAGTACAGTAAAGGTTTTCTTTTTACAAATTGATTAGATGCCTTGTCAAATGACTAACTTTCAATTTAAGTTGTGGAGAAGGTGACGTTAGCTAGAAGGATCGAGTGAGCTATAAGCATCTAAACTAACATTGTTAGCTCCTGAGTGTTGTTGATGAAATATAGGCTAAATTATAATTCTATCTGACAAAAGGGATTGCCATATATCTACGGTTGTATTTTGTAGATTTATATGACAACACTGGCAGGAAATAATATTAACCTTTGTCATTTGACATTTGTCATGTGTGCTACTTGGAGTTCCCTTTCAGTCGGTCACGTTCGACGTACGTCGGAACTGACCGACGAATTGGGATCTGATTTCAGAGACCAATCTACTTCGAGTGTTTAAAAACGAGCCAATGAAGATTGGCATGCGATTCACGCATTCCACGCTCCGCCCCGCAGCGCGGGTATAAATAAGGAAGTGGAATGCATGATCATTGCTTTCTACTTCGGAGCCGAACAGCGAATGTCTACTGCTTCCTGTTTCTACGAAGAGTGTTTGAAGAGGACTGTTCTTACCAGTGCGGGTGTGACGGCGCGTCAGCGAGTGACTGCTTCAGACGGAGTGCAAAGAGTTGGTTCGCTGGGCGTTTCCGGTTTGAGTGCACACACAGGCTTGCACTATTGTACTGTGTGGTGCCGCGGTCATCTCCCTGAGTGCTTCAGCACGTAAAAGAGCAGTTTCCTATCTAAAAGAGCAACACGGTTTGACCCAGCGTCTTTTTCAAGATGTCATTCAAACCGTGTGTTTCTGGGTGCGGGCGATTTCTATCTCCAGTTGACGGTCACGTTCGTTGTCTCACGTGTTTGGTAAGGGTGACGGTGAGGGCTTCCCCGACGGGCCAAATGGCTCCTCGGGCCCCTCCCCCACCCGCTGCGCCGGTGGAGCTTCCAGGAGAGCGTGCTGGCCCCTCCCACGGGGTTCCAGGCGTTACTTTTGGGGCTCCGGCTGAGGATATGTTGTCGCTTGCAGCATCGGGGGACGAGCTTATGGGCTCTGAGGATGAAGACTCGGCTGCGCTGCCCCCTTCGGGTGTGACAGCGTTGCCCGAGTCTGACCCAGAGCTCACGGCTATGCTTTCCCGGGCCGCCGCGAGTGTCGGGCTCGAGTGGAACCCTCCACCGTGTCCCGAACCCTCGCGGTTGGACGATTGGTATCTCGGGACGGCCCGTGCTGGTTCTCAGCGCCCCGCCCCAGTACCTTTCTTCCCGGAAGTGCATCAGGAGATCACGAAGTCGTGGATAGCGCCTTACAACGCTAGAAACCGATCGACTGACTCCTCCGTCCTCACTACCCTCGACGGTGGTGTGGCTAAGGGATACGTGGGAATCCCCCCAGTCGAGCGGTCTGTGGCGATGCAACTGTGTCCCAAGACCGCTGCGGACTGGCGGGGTGCCCCGCGTCTCCCCTCCCGGGCATGTAAGTTCTCGTCCGGGCTAACGGGCAAGGCTTACACTGCTTGCGGAGAGGCCGCATCATCTCTGCATGCCATGGCGCTCCTGCAGGTCCACCAGGCCAAGGCGCTCAAGGAATTGCACGAGGGTAGTTCCGACCAGGGTGTTATGCAGGAACTGCGTGCGGCGACGGACCTCGCTCTCCGAGCGACGAAAGTCACTGCACGCTCCCTGGGTCGGGCGATGTCCACCTTAGTGGTCCAGGAACGCCACCTGTGGCTGAACCTGGCAGACATGCGTGACTCGGACAAGGTTCGGTTTCTCAACGCCCCTGTCTGTCAGGCCGGCCTCTTCGGCGACGCCATCGAGAGCTTCGCCCAGCAGTTCTCGGTGGCCCAGAAGCAGACGGAGGCCATTAAGAACATCCTACCTCGACGACCCGCTGCTGCCTCCACCCCGTCGTCGCAGGTAGCACCTCCGCCTGCTCGTCGCCGAGGGCGTCCCCCTGCGTCTGCCTCCGCCCCTGCGAAACCCAAGCAGCAGCCTCCATCGGGGAAGCAGGGTGACGGACGTAAGGGTGGCGCCCAACCCGCTCAGGGAGCCGCTAAGCCTGGTGGCAAGCGTAAGGGTAAGCGGCCCTGAGACGGGCAGCCCAGGGAGGACGGGAGCTGCTCTCGGGGAGATGATGTCCGCATCCCTCCCCCACCCCCCGGAGGAGGACCGGGGGGCTTCTACTGGTATAACATCTCTGCCGCTAGCTCTCCGGAGTACAGCGGTACCCACCTTCTCAATAAAAGAGCAGTTTCTACCCTCTCTGGGCCCCAAGAGGGCCAGGTTGGAAGTGTGCGACGCCTCCGGGCCTCCCCACTTCTTTCCTCCCCTCCCCCCGCCACGGGACAGCAGTGTGGGCACCGAGAACGCCCCCGGGCCTTCTCACCCATACTCTGTCCCACCCTGGAATTCTCAGACAACACTCCGGGCCGCCTCCGGGCCTCCCGAGTCGGGTCTGTCTATTCCACCTCGCCAACCCACCCCGGGTACGTCTGTGGTGCCGTTGATCCCGCTTGCACGGTCCTTGGGAGCTTGGCTTCAGCTCCCTGGACCGTCTCGCTGGCTCATCCGTACCATCAGACTCGGCTACGCGATTCAGTTCGCTCGCCGGCCTCCCAAGTACAGGGGCATCCTCTTCACCTCCGTGCGAAGCAGCGATGCTCAGGTCTTGCGGTCAGAGATCGATGTCCTGCTGGCGAAGGACGCGGTCGAGCCGGTTCCTCCAGCCGATATGAAGAGGGGGTTCTACAACCCCTACTTCATTGTACCCAAGAAAGGGGGTGGGTTACGGCCAATCTTGGACCTGCGTATCCTGAATCGGGCCCTGCACAAGCTCCCGTTCCGGATGTTAACGCAGAAACGCATTTTCGAGTGCATCCGTCCCCAAGATTGGTTCGTGGCGATCGACCTGAAGGATGCGTACTTTCATGTCTCTATCCTTCCTCGACACAGACCGTTCCTACGCTTTGCGTTCGAGGGGACGGCATATCAGTACAAAGTCTTGCCCTTCGGGCTGTCCCTGTCGCCTCGCGTCTTCACGAAAGTCGTAGAGGCAGCCATTGTTCCGCTCAGAGAACACGGCGTTCGCATCCTCAACTATCTCGAAGACTGGCTCATCCTCGCCCAGTCTCGGGAACAGTTGTGCGAACACAGGGACATGGTGCTCAGTCACCTCAGCCTGTTGGGTCTTCGGGTCAACCGAGAGAAGAGCAAACTCTGTCCCACACAGAGGATCTCTTATCTCGGTATGGAGCTGGATTCGGTCAGCCAGACTGCGCGCCTTACGGAAGAGCGGGTCCAGTCGGTGTTGAACTGCTTGAATTCGTTCAAGAGCAGGACAGCGGTCCCACTGAAATCTTTTCAGAGGCTCCTGGGGCATATGGCATCTGCAGCCGCGGTAACGCCGCTCGGATTGCTTCATATGAGACCGCTTCAACACTGGCTCCATGGCCGAGTCCCGAGGTGGGCGTGGCACAGCGGCCAGTACCGGGTCCCAGTGACTCCTTACTGCCGTCGAACCTTCAGCCCGTGGACCGACGCTTCGTTTCTCCGGGCCGGTGTGCCCTTAGAACAAGTGTCCAGGCATTCTGTACTCTTCACGGATGCCTCCTCCACGGGCTGGGGGGCCACGTACAACGGGCATGCATTTGCAGGTCTTTGGACGGGACCTCAATTGCATTGGCATATCAATTGCCTCGAGTTGTTAGCGGTACACTTGGCACTGCGCCGCCTCAAGGGGCCGCTACGTGGCAAGCATGTACTGGTCCGTACGGACAGCACTGCAGCCGTTGCGTACATCAACCGTCAAGGTGGTCTACGCTCCCGTTGCATGCTCCAACTCGCCCGCCACCTCCTCCTTTGGAGTCAGAAGCATCTGAGGTCGCTTCGGGCCATTCATGTCCCAGGTGCGCTCAACCGGACAGCCGACGAGCTCTCACGGCAGCCTGCACCTCCGGGAGAGTGGCGACTCCATCCCCAGGCGGTCCAGCTGATATGGGACCTCTTCGGAGCCGCACAGGTAGACCTGTTTGCCTCTCCGGACTCGACCCATTGCCGGTGGTACTATTCCCTGACCGTGGGCACCCTCGGCACGGATGCACTGGCGCACAGCTGGCCCCGGGACCTGCGCAAATATGCGTTTCCCCCAGTGAGCCTTCTTGCACAGACCCTGTGCAAGGTCAGGGAGGACGAGGAGCAGGTCTTGTTAGTTGCGCCCTATTGGCCCAACCGGACCTGGTTCCCAGAACTAACTCTCCTCGCGACAGCCCCTCCCTGGCCTATTCCCCTGAGGAAGGACCTTCTTTCTCAGGGACGGGGCACTCTATGGCACCCGCGTCCAGACCTCTGGAAACTCCATGTCTGGTCCCTGGACGGGACGCGGAGGTTCTAGGTGGTCTACCACAGGCAGTGGTGGACACCATCTCTTCTGCAAGAGCCCCCTCTACGAGGCGCCTCTACGCGTTGAAGTGGAACCTGTTCGTTGAATGGTGCTCTTCCCACCGGGAAGACCCCCGAAGGTGTTCGGTTGGCGTCGTGCTTTCTTTTCTGCAAGATGGGCTGGAGCGAAGGCTGTCTCCCTCCACCCTCAAAGTGTACGTCGCTTCAATAGCGGCGTATCACGATGCAGTCGAAGGTAAGTCCTTAGGAAAGCACGACCTAATCGTCAGGTTCCTCAGAGGTGCGAGGAGGCTAAATCCTCCTCGTCCAAACTCGTTACCCTCTTGGGACTTGGCTCTAGTGCTCAGGGCACTTCAGAGCCCTCCCTTTGAGCCTTTGCAGTCTGTGGAGCTTAAAATCCTGTCAATGAAGACAGTGCTTCTGACGGCATTGGCCTCTATTAAGAGGGTAGGGGACCTGCATGCACTTTCGGTCAACGAATCGTGCCTAGAATTCGGGCCGGACAACTCTCACGTTGTCCTGAGACCCCGGCCTGGATATGTGCCCAAGGTTCCTACCACTCCCTTCCGGGACCAGGTAGTGAACCTGCAAGCGCTGCCTTCGGAGGAGGCAGACCCAGCCCTGGCTTTGTTATGTCCCGTCCGCGCTCTTCGCGCTTACGTTGACCAGACTCAAAGCTTTCGGACCTTAGAGCAACTCTTCGTCTGTTACGGAGGCCAGCAGAAGGGAAAGGCTGTCTCCAAGCAGAGGTTGGCCCACTGGATAGTGGATGCCATCGTCTTGGGTTTTCAGTCCCAAGACGTACCTTGCCCGTTCGGGGTGCGAGCACACTCAACAAGGAGTGTTGCTTCATCCTGGGCGCTGGCTCAAGGTGCCTCGCTGACAGATATTTGTAGAGCTGCGGGCTGGGCGACACCTAACACGTTCGCTAGATTCTATAGCCTCCGTGTAGAGCCGGTATCTTCCCGCATCCTCGCCTCCAGGGGCCAGTAGCGCTAAGTGCCCGTTCTAAGTGTCGGCTTGCAACGCCACTCCCGCCCTCTGGGCCGGATACGTGCGTCCATTTTTCTCCAGTTGTGTTCCCCGGAAACGGCTAACCCTGTCGAGCTCCTCCGTCACCCCCTGCGGTGCCAGACGTTGCGGCCGTCTGACGCCAGGCCTGCACCCGTATGCTTGTGTAACGTGTGTGTAGGCTGGGTTCCATATGTAGCGGTCCCCTAACGGCTACCCCATATGTGTATTCTTCCACGGTACCTGCTACCCTACTTGGCTAGCCCCGTGTCTTTGCCTTGACAGAGCCCGCTCTGTCGTCTCTGGGCGTGTTCTTTCTCCCCTGGAACCAGGCTGGAACCACCCCAGAGACTGCCATATGTTGCACTACCCTGCCAGGTTAGTCCTTATGTGTATTCCGCGACCAAGCCTTCTACTGAAGGACGTGGCTCCGCAGCGTACCGTCTCCAAGACGGGCACGCTTTCCCAGTGTTATCCAATAGTCACACTGGGTGGGTCTTGCAGAAACAGCAGTGACTGACCTCCCTGCTTGGAGCCCTGACTTCCGTACCATCTAAGACGGTCCAGTGCGCTCAAGCAGGACGCTGGAAGGGCCAGCGCCCTGGCGTTTTGGTAGAGATCCCAATTCGTCGGTCAGTTCCGACGTACGTCGAACGTGACCGACAGAAAGGGAACGTCTCGGTTACGTATGTAACCCTCGTTCCCTGAAGGAGGGAACGGAGACGTACGTCCCGTCGCCAGGTGCTGTGCTTCCGCTAGGAGGCCGAGTCACGAGTTCGGCTCCTCAGCAGAAAAAAGCAATGATCATGCATTCCACTTCCTTATTTATACCCGCGCTGCGGGGCGGAGCGTGGAATGCGTGAATCGCATGCCAATCTTCATTGGCTCGTTTTTAAACACTCGAAGTAGATTGGTCTCTGAAATCAGATCCCAATTTGTCGGTCAGTTCCGACGTACGTCTCCGTTCCCTCCTTCAGGGAACGAGGGTTACATACGTAACCGGGACGTTTTCTACTGTACTAGCATCTTGCGTTGATATTATCGTTATTGTCTCACTAAAAAACGTTCGATTTAATCAGAAATTGTTTAGACAGTCAATAAGTGGATAAAATCACTACTTGCTGCTTGCGGGAATATAGTTTGAATTGCCGCTTCTCCAGTATCAGACGCTGAACGAAGCCTCTTTGATATTTTCCCAGATTAGAAAAACTGTCCATGGTGAAATGGGCAGAGCAAACAAACAACTTTGAATTAAATTGTTGCTGTATCCGGTTATAGATAAACATCAACCATGCCTGTTGACAGTTTTGTTCTGTGGGAAGGGTATGAAAAGTCCTCACGTCCCCTGCATAGCCTGGAACATAACATTTATTTCCATGATCTGCCATTTCCTCTATCCTTGCGTGACGCGTGTTTACCTGCAGAACGCCCAATGATTCGGCTGTGCAGTTCCGCCTGGCCTTGAACATGTGCTGGCATATGCAAATGTTGGGGGCGTACATATTAATGATCCCGACGGTTGCGTCACACTCAGTGTTATGTTGAGATTTGCCTGTTTTTATGTGGTGTTTTTCACAAACAAGATTGACATATGAAGGAGGAAGCAATGGTGTTTGAGACTCACTGTATGTGATCTCCATGTACTGAACTCTTGTTTTTCAACTATGCCAAGGTTAATTCAATTTTAGTTAGCAAAAAGGAAACCAACTAAATGTGACAAATGTCCCTAATGCCCACAAAATAAGAAGTGAGGGTGACGACTGTGGGGATGAGATTTTGAGATAAAACATTCATGATCACAGTTCTATTTTCTTAGCTTATTTATTCTGTGATGGGAAGCATTTTCTGTGCTTTCATACTAATCCCAATTTCATCCTAAAGCAAAGCTCTTGTTTCTTTTAACACAATCCCATGTAAAATTAATGTGTTGTTTGTTGTCAAGTCCAGATGCTGGCTGCAACACAGTGCATGATTGTCTGGCTTTTCAGGATTACACACGCACACACATACACACACACGTCTGGTTCGCTATCTTTGTGGGGACAAAGCGTAATGGTTTTTATACTGTACACATTGTACAAAAAAAACACACTTTATATATAATTCCCAGTAGTTCTTTAATTGTTTTCTTTTCTATTGATTCATGCCTTAAAAATCTGTACATAAATCTATGCATTATTTATTTAAATAGATAATACATTTAAATAAAGTGTGAAAACGATTAGCAAGACGATGCATAGTATGTTTTCTTATGCTACAGAGATGCTTGAAGGAAAATAACTATTTTGTGAACAGCTGGCATTGTCATACTACAGAAACAAAAGAGAATAAAGTGAATTTAATAGCATCATGGCCTGTCTTGCTGGATTGGTTTTCCATTGTGAATTAATCATGAAGATGAAATTAACCCATGGGTCATAAATTCATTGGGTTCCTGCTATGTCAAGCTTAAATGGTCAAATATCAAGGATTATCCCTGAAACAATGAAGCTGATCCATATCTAGCAGTGTGACTGCCAGTGAATCGTAGCCATAACATGAATGTTCACATATGTTTGGCTGAACGCTATTAGAAAGAAGAGCTTGTCTGAGAGCAAAACATGCTTCATCATTTGCTAATGAATTGGAGCTTGTGGAATGAAGATGGAGAAAGATAGACAGTTCTCACAATAAACCAATTAAAAATAAGAGCTCACAATTGCGCTGCCATTCATCAAGCCTCACGTCACCATGACAACAACACGCAGCTCCAGCAGCTCATTTGTGGTCCACAGAGATGAGGAAAAGATGTCAATTCTACATATTAGAGTCAAATCAGAAATGTAACACCTTTGACAGCTTGGCAAAGCTACCTGTGACATGTCATGAATGGAATAAACAAGTTACAATCAGAAGATCAAATCAATCCAAAAATTAGCAGCAAGGTGAAATTGCTCCTCAGAGATAACAGCAGAATTCGCCACACATATCAGGACACTGTGAAATCTATTTCTGACTTAGTAAACTGCAGGCAAGCATATATATTTTTTTAGGCTTTGGCTGCATTGTTGCTCTGCGTGATCAAACATTATCGCCTGTGGCTCACATCAGTGTGTGTTTCTGTGGCAACAGCTTTCCTCAAACCGTGACAAGTGTTTGTGTGTTTGCCAGTGTGTTATAAATGTGTATGCATATATTCTCCAAGCGGGAAGTTGAAATCCCACACAGAAGAGGAGGAGGCGACCATCAATCTATTCTTCCAGAGATGAGCTGTGAGCTGGGAGGTGCAGTGGGGAGATCTCAGCATAGCTAACATCCCATCAGGTGACTCCCTTACGCTTATCAGGATTTGAATAGCATCTCAGCTCTCTAACAAGTCTCCACAGTCTCTACTGTCGAGAGAACAGAATGTAATAGTTATGCTCTACTGGGGAATCACTAAAGCTGCTCTAAAAAGAAGTGGAGTGCATTACGTCCATATAATATTTTATGCACTGCAATGGTATTACATCTTATGATTATACATTGCTCGAGTTAAAGGATTTTGACATTTTCTGTCCTAATTGTACTGTAAAACCATGCGTTGTTGGAGAAATTAAATCTATTGCGTGTTTTCAAGATTTAAATATGAATTTTTCCAACCCGATCACATTAGAATGTGTATCAACAGTACGAGTGTGCAATGTTGTGGAATGTATACGCCAAAATTAGTTTTGACGTGCGTATGGTACGCAGTTTTTCGCGTACATATGATACACATTTTATGGCGTGACACGCTCTTGGGTAGGATGGGGGTGTGGGGTTCATGCGTATAATATGCCATAAAGTGCGTATCATATGCACGCGAAAAACTGCGTACCATATGCATGACAAAACAGTTTTTGCCGTATACATTCCACGACATTGAACACTCGTATTATTTATCCGCATTTTCGTGTGATCGGGCTCACTTTTCCCAAGTATCTGTTTTGTCTCTTTTTTCCCCTCCTACAGAATTTTAGTAGAAATATCACTATATTTAAACATTTTAATGGTTATAATCAGGGCTTAAAAACGGAAAAAAATATCAATCGGTTCACTCCGAGCAGAATCGATATTATAGCGTTTCGGTTTTTGCGTTCCTCAATAAACATTACTGTTCCGAAAACGGTTTGATATGAAAAAATACTGGTTAATAATGTTATTTTAATTAAGCCTATACTTTAAACAAATATGTATAAATTTTAAACAAATATGTATAAATAGACTTATTTTCACTCAATAATAATATAACACATGGTAATTAAACTTGAATATTTATTTAATAACATTTTTAAAACCAGAAATACATGCATTAATTTACAAGGCATAAACAGCGGACCTGTTTTAATGGAGCGTTAGACAATCGAAAGTGGCCTCTAATGCCGAATTATTTTCAGAAGAGTGATAACATTCTTTGTACATAACTTTTTTTCAACACGACTTGTTTTAAAAAATGCATGAATAAAGAATAAATAAACTGGATAACCATTGCTCTTTTAATGCACCGTCAACTGCTAATTTCAAAGCAAACACTGCGCAACACGTTCTTGCATCACATAATCAAATTCAGTCAGCTAATAAAGCTTGCATTTAATGCAATATAACATACCATTTAATACGAAGCATCAACCGTCTATATAGAAAACATTGACCTGTCCTGTATTGGCAATCTGAAAGACTATAGGAAAAATGTTTGATAGATGCTATAGCCTACTTGGATAGGCTTAAACGGAATCCATAAACTATCCTAAATCAGTCTATTTGAGCTTAAAGTCCGTACTGCTTATTTAAACGTTCGAAAAGAATGTCCTCCAATACCTGCACATTCATTGTAGACCTCAGCGGGGAAAGAAATGTACTTGAGGCATGAAAATGTGCGCTCACACTGACTTGCGTTACCGGTAGATTCATAGATGATGGTGCGCGGGCATTTCACTCACGCTTGATCCGTCAACGTCACATGCTGTACTACTCATTTCATGATTGGTCACTGCCAAATTAAAATATTAAAGAGAACGATAAAATAACGTTATTAACCGGTTAATGGTCATTTCAAATTAACGTTTCTGTTCAGAACGATTCAAATTGATTTTGATTTCGTTTCCGTTTTTGTTCCTCTTAAAATTTCGTTCGTTTCCGGTTTTCGTTTTCGTTCCTTGAACTGGTTCAGAGCCCTGGTTATAATTAAAGGGATAGTAACCCAAAAATTAAAATGTTATCATTGTTTGCTCAACCCCAATTTGTTCCAAACCTTATAAATTACCTTCTTCTTTTGAACACAAAAGGAGATATTTTGAAGAATGTTGGCAACCAGACCATTGACGGTAGCCATTGGCTTCCATACAAAAACTAAACAAAAAAACAATACTAGGAAGACAATGGCCAATGTCAACTTTCTGGTTACCAACCTTCTTCAAAATGTATTTTGTGTTCAGAAGAAAGTTTGGAATTTTCATTTTTGGGTGAACTATCCCCTTTGCAACTACATAATAAACTATTCTGCTAACATGAACCCTAACACTTAATCCTAACCTAACAGTCTATTCAATCCGATCTCACGACAATTCGTACATATTTTACGAGGTGGCTAATTCGTACGAATTGGTATGATTTTTGCTAAATCGTACATATTTGATGAATTGGTAAATTCTTATGATTTCGTATGAATGATCTAACCTCAAACCCCACCCCTAAACCTACCCATCACTGCAGTATAGACAAATCATACCCATTCATACGAGTGAGGTTGTACGAATTTGTACAAATTAGCCACTTTGTACAAATACGTACGAATTGGTCGTGAGATAGCATTTGTCTATTAACAGTTTACTATTATCTACTAATACCCTAATGAGAGTTAGTTGACAGGTAGTTGCAAAGTTGCTCATAGTTAGTAGAATATCTAAAGTTCACACCGATCCACAAAAAAAAAAAAAAAAAATTATTATTATGCATGCCAGGCCAGCAGTGTCACTTAATGTACATTGTTTCAAATGGGTCTGATGCATCTTGTGGTCTGTACCAACTACCGCATATGATCCGTTATCTCTCTGGACCGGAGCAGACATAAGCATTCTTTTACAGAACAGACTTGCGCCAAACGCACACACCTTTAGTGTAAACTACACTCGCAATACTGATGCTCATGGCGACAACGTTTTCAATTTTCACAGATTTGCGATTTTGTTGTTTACACAGAGACAATAATGGTCTAGTTTCAAAAACTTGCACACGCCTTTTGGCAAACTCCAGACGGGCTGTCATGTGCCGTCTGGCCACTCTACGTCCCTTTTCCCCCGATCACTCAATTTGGCCGGGTGGCCAGCTCTAGGAAGAGTGCTGGTGATTCCAAACGTCTTGCATTTACGGATGATGGAGGCCACTGTGCTCATTGGGACCTTCAATGCTGCAGACATTTTTCTGTACCCTTCCCCAGATTTGTGTCTTGATACAATCCTGTCTCGAAGGTCTAAATCATGTCAAATCAACTCAGTTTACCACAGGTGGACTCCAATCAAGTTGTAGAAACATCTCAAGGATGATCAGTGTAAACAGGATGCACCTGAGCTAAATTTTGAGTGTCATGGCAAAGTCTGTGAATTTTTTTTTTTGTTGCAAAGATTTTAAACAAACATATTTAATGTTGTCATAATGGGGTATTGTTTGTAGAATTGAGGAAAAAAATATTAATTTAATAAATTTTGAAATAAGGCTGTAACAAAAAATGTGGAAAAAGTTAATCACTAGCCGCGTTTCCATTACAGATTTGCGCAAAACCTTTGCGATATTTTCTAAAAGTCGATAAAAAAATATTGCGAAATGACGGTGTTTCCATTAGCTGATGTTATGCGACTAAAACCATTTTTTTCCTCTCGTGATAAATCATTCCAAAAATCATGCTACCTATGTTGTTAGGTTTATGTGTATCCCAGCCACCACACGCCATTATTATTAATGAGACGCGTGTGTTATCCAAGCATTGATGGCAAGGAAAGCACCTTATAGTGAGCGGCACACATGAGGTGTAATGATAAATTGTGGCATTTTTTATTCTATTGTTTTTTATAAGTTTAATAAAGAACTCGTCTTCTGTCCAAACATACCATCATCTACAAAGAATGAGACTTTTACATACGCAGGTTAGTGTGACGCATTGCCACAGAGACGAGCGAAAAGTTTGAATTTGATGGTGTAACTCAAAGGTTTTTTTTACCTCTTCGTTATTTTGGCTCGGAATTTCGTTTGTTGTAAATATAAACTGAATTTAGAAATGCTTTTGAAATGAAAAACTTTTCGTTTAATAAAATTAATTTTGTTTTGCATAAATTGTATTTTAATTTTGATCAATGTTTAATCAACTATTTGGCTGTATATTTAATAAATAAGAAGCAAACCAAGATCGTCGGGAAAGGATTGACGTGCTGGCCTGTTTCCTCAGTCTTTGAGCAAAGCTGAAACTATAGCGTCTTTCTGTTTTAATACATTTCTTGAATATATGTCTTAATTACAGTAGGCCTATAGATAGTTATGATATTTGTGGATGCACCGGGGTCCGTCATTATAAAGTTACGCCACTGTCCTTATTAGGAGAAAATATATGTCGTTTTAACGACATAAGATCTCGTTATTAGACATACTTGAGTGGAAAAAAATTATATGTAGGCCCTATGTGGGAGCAATGCATGACCGTACCAGGTGACCTGTAAATGCGAAAAAACTGTTTCCATTGCAGTTTTGCGAAAATGTCCTTTTTCGAATTGCCTGAAAAACCACCTCATGCGAGCGTAAAAACCTTTTTGCGATATATGGGAGTTTTTGCGAAATTGACGCGTTTCCATTGGGCGTGTTTTCAATGCGCAATTTCAATTTGCGCAATTTGAAGGGTAATGGAAACGCGGCTACTGTGAATACTTTCTGGATGCACTCTATTTGTCTTATCCCATTGATAAGCAATTTTTTTTCTTGTTGCATGACATATATAGTGTAGATGTTAACTGTGGAAAATGCACAGTTGATTTGTTACAATGTTAGTGTGTCATCGTAAATTGTAACAAAAAGTCAATGCGTTACTGAATAAATGTAGGTGTGTGTATTTGTGGTCTACCACACATACAGTGGTTCTTAGTGGTCATTCAGAGATTAAATAATCATGAGATGAAATGGAGGGGAGTTTTACTGTCCTCTATCAGTAATTCCATTCAGTTTTTCTGTGCAGGCAGTGTACTTAAGCTCCCCCGGGATGAGCATGAGACGATGAGTAGAGGCAGTCTGTGTGGAACAGAGGAACACTGTGTGGAAATGATCCATTTACCCAAGTCAATCGCTGCCTTCTGCTGTTCAAGGCCACCTAATGGGTTTACTATGCTCACTCTCCAAAATGCACACACACACAAATGTTGCATCTCTCAAGCTCATTCACTTATGCAGTCAACAAAGGAAAGTACAGTACAGCATACACAGCGACAATAGATATCATTGTATGTTAAATTACTCATGTCTAAAGATAAGGTTGCACAAATAAATAGTTTCGGATAATTTAGTATATTGCTATTGTGGTTTGTTGCCATTATGACACACTATTCTTCATTAATTAATTATTAGGCATAAATGGATGGCGACTACTTTGAAAGTGTAATGAGACACAGAGAGTGTTGTCCAGACAGCGAATTCATCGATTTTACAGCCTCTGACTCAGAGCATCTGGGACCTATACATCTCAAGGATAGCTGTACAGCAGCACAGACAAGATATTGAGTATCACTATTGCATTTTATATTCTCACAATAAAGTTGATACATATCTTAAACGTTAGCATTTTAAAGCACATTCATTCTGTCAGATCTGAAATGCAGCCTACCAAATGGTCATATTAATGAGTTTTTACCCAATAGCTCAATTACTCAATTTTCTTTCTTTTTTTCCAAATCATAATTCTCATTAGTCACCCTTTATATTAGGTGTCATTTACTACTATGCACTGTAAGGGAAATTTAATTATGCAAGAAGATTAAAACATTATGCATGAAATGTTTATTGATTTACATATATTCATACAAAAGGGGACGGGGGGGGGGGGGGGGGGGGGGTGCAGGGGGGACAGGACCCCCCCAATCTGAGGGCTGTCCCCCCATAAAAACCTATTAAAGTATTGTAAATAATATAACAATATATACTTAAAATAAATGTTTAAGTAGTAAAACAATACAAACGCAAACGGGACAAAAAATGCGTTTTAAGTTTAGAAAAATTTTGAGTCCCCCCTCCCCCTTTGCCTCACATTGGTTTGATCCACCGTGCACCTCAACTAACATAACCCATAGAACGTAGAAAAACTACCACACAAGTTTGGGGAGAGAACAAGGCTCTTCAGACAGCAGTTGTGAAACACCAGTAAGTAGTTGTCAAGGCTATTTTATTCACTTTAAACGTCAGATGAAGTGATTCTTTTCTCTTTAATACAGATTAGGCAAAACACTGTTAACATCACTTGCCCACCGCCCGCTCCGCTGTACAGTAATAAAATCATTTAGTTCAGTTATAGAACTGACAAAACAATTCAAAACTGAACGTGTCTGCTAAATACAGCACCAGCCGAACGAGCAAACCGCTGACAGACAAGATTATCGAAGATTTGGTTTCAAAGCGTAAAAGCGCCTATTTAAGGGAGTGTGTCATTGTACTGTTTTGTTGTTGTGTTTTTCATTGCGAATAATAGGCTAATGAACCCAAAATTCAAGCAACCCGCCCCCAAATTCTAAAAATTGGCTAATTCTAAACCGAAAGTTCAGTCAGATCTGTGTAGGGTTTTGCTCAATATGATAATAAGTGGCAGATCAGAGGGCTTGCTGCAGTTGAATATCTAAATATCTGAATATCATAGTATAAAATACCATGTGGAGGACGCAAGATAATTTAATAATTATAATATGACTGCGTGGTGAACCTTAATCGTATTTAAACTACTATCGCTTTGTGTTGTTGGTCAGATAATTTTTCAGTACACCAAAACGTCAAATAAGTACGAAATGTTTTTTTATTTTTTTATTTTATTTTGGTACACACATCCTTACAAGTACAATTTTGGCTGTATTATTTGTGTCCCCTTCAAAAATTGCTCTTGAGAAATTTCATGTTTATTGTCCCCCCCAACTTTTAGATAAAATGTACGCCCCTGGTTATGATGCAGTCAATGCTCTGCAGACAATCAGGATGGCTGTACGACTGTTGACTCTTCTTTTGCAAAAGAATGAACCATTTTATTAAATTATTAAAGGTTGTCACTTTTTCAGATTTGATTAGAAAATTGCAGCAACAGCACTTACATAAAAAAGTGTGCAATGTACTGATTGTGTTCATATTGCAAAACACTTACTGCTATTGAGGTGGGATATGGGTAAAGTTGGGGACATCTTTGGTTGTATGTGTGGCAGGGTAAGTGACTTCTTATTGGCCTACCTGGGTATGGTTGGTAAACCAATGAGGTGCAAGCGGCTGTTGTATTTAAAGGGTTAGTTCACCCAAAAATGAATATTCTGTCATTAATTACTTACCCTCATGTCGTTCGACACCTGTAAGACCTTCGTTCATCTTCGGAACACAAATGAAGATATTTTAGTTGAAATCCGATGGCTCAGAAAGGTCTCCATTGGCACAATGCACTTTACACTCTCAAGACCTATAAAAGGTACTAAAGACGTCGTTACAAAGTCCATCTCACTACAGTGGTTCTACAATAACTTTATAAAGCGGCGAGAATAGTTTTTGTGCGCAAAAAAACCCCCTAAATAACGACTTATATTGTGATGACTGATTTCAAAACATTGCATCATGAAGCTTCGAAGCGTTATGAATCAGCGAGTCAAATCATGATTCAGATCGCGTGTCAAACTGCTGAAATCACGTGACTTTGGCGATCCAAACCGCTGAATCGACTCACTGATTCATAACGCTTCAAAGCTTCATGATGCAATGTTTTGCAATCGGTCATCACTATATAAGTCGTTATTTAGTTTTTTTGTATTTTTGTTTCTTTCTTTTTATTTGATTTACAGTTGTAGGGGATTCATCTATTTTCTGTTTGCAGTGTATTATACTTCGTGGTAATACCAGGTGTGTTTTTTTTTCTTTCCTAAATTCACTCTTCGCCCCGTCATTCTGGTGCCGTTTAGGCACTATCCCGCTGCTTTCACTGTATGTGTCGCCAGGGAGCCGGTGCATGGTGTCTGTAAACCTTTTGGTTTTCTTTTATTTAGTGTAATTTGTGTACATTTTCGGTTGTGATCTTTTGTTAATGTGTTTCTTTGAGCCGGTGTGGAACAGGGGAGGCTAGCTGCTTCATTCATGGTGTTTTCTGCACTATGTGCAGTGTGTGCTGACTCAACTTCCTTATGGTGTGTGTGTGCGTGGTGTCTGATTTGGTGTGAATTTGAGGTGGGTTTGAACGACCTCCTGAGTTGTAGCTGGCCTGCCTTGTTCCAGCGAATCCTGGCTCTGGAGAATTATTGTGATGTTGGACATGTCTCACGAGAGTTTTAATGCTTTTATAATAAAATATTTTTTTGTAACGGGGTATCGTTACAAAAATATATTTTATTATAAAAGCATTAAAACTAAAAATTAAAACTTCCTTTGCCTTCAATTGGTCGAACTTACCTGTGTCCTTATTTGGAGTATTTCCCTGGTCCTAATTTTAGATGTATTTACAGAAATTAATTGCAGATGTACTTGTTACAGTTACCTATCACTGTCAGGGTGCCGGTCTGATCAGCTTTAGGCTTGTTTGTGTTGTGTCCTTTGTTTGTCCGGACCACATGGCTGACACAGTGATTTGTGTTGCCATATGCTCTGTTGACTATTGTTACTCCGCCCCTCGTTACCTTATCTCATTATGACTCACACCTGTTTTAGTTTGTTAATTTGTCAACCTTTATATAGACGGTTTCAACGGCAACAACATAAACAAACGTTACTGCGCATGCGCGCTTTTGTGGCCCAAACTTAACTTCCGGTAGTCGTCCACAAAGAATCAATAACAACAGAGGTTGCGTTATCTTTTTTATGCGCTATCATCTTTCATTTTAATTGTGCAGCATTATCTTAATTTACATGTTTTTATTGTTTTAGCATGTTCATAATAAATAATCTACCATTTCTGTCTGCAATATAGAGTGGGGGAAACGCCCCCCTTAAAGGGTTAGTTCACCCCAAAATGTAAATTCATACATTAATTACTCACCCTCATGTCGACCCCAACCCGTAAGACCGTAGAGAAGAAGAAAAATATATTTAATTGTGTTCCGAAGATGAACGAAGGTCTTACAGGTTTGGAACGACACGAGGGAGAGTAATAATGACAGAATTAAAATTTTTGGGTGAACTAACCCTTTAAAGGGGTGGTAAACCACGATTTCACTTTTCTAACTTTAGCTAGTGTGTAATGTTGCTGTTTGAGCATAAACAACATCTTCAAAGTTACAACGTTCAAAGTTTAAAGCAAAGGGAGATATTTGCTTTTAAAGAAATCGATTTCTAAGGACTACAGCAAACGGCCGGTAGGGACTACTACACATTCACCCAGGGTTTGCTGACATCACCAGGCCCAATATTTACATAAACCCCTCCTCCGAGAATATGAAATAAGGGGGCCATTTTGTATCGCCGCGGGGAATAGTTGTTGTGGTATAGTTAGTAGGCTGGAGTGCTGTTGACAATGCCGACGAAACGCTGTTATTTTCATCCGGATTGCAGGTCCACTTTCTTCAGCCTTCCTAGGGACGGGGCAGCGTTGCAGTGCGTTTAACATACAACGTCATATTCATGTGTGTAAGAGACATGAGGGGAACACGATCGCATTTGCATCGGATATATGCTGCCCATCATAAATCAAAGCACGAGACAGACAGGGGTCGGAGGAGAAGATCGGAAAATGTGACATAATGGACAATATTCATCTGTATTTGCAATACATGAGCCTTCAGCTGCACGAGACAGGCGGCTACCGCGGCACATCTCGCAGAGGAAAGCTTCCACAATCTTCGCGAGTACGGGCTACAACCTGTAAGTGTGATTTATTTTTCGTCGATGTGTTTTCCTGTAATAGTTTGTGATGTTAATTGTAGCCTACGTTGTAGCAAGGAAGTAAACATGACAGCGCTGTTTGGCTCTGCAAACCAGTTTGTTAAATGCTCATTCATACTTAACGTTATCCGACAAACCCCTAACGTTACAAACTGTTTAAAATCTCAACAGCGAACTTGGCATTAGTGTAAATGATTCTTTGATTAGAGCTTTTATGTATTGTTTATCTACAGGCATGCTAAACATGGTTCTGTGTTTGATTTGGCTACTATGTTTAGTGTCCGTTCTTGCGACAGATATTTGGCAAATCGTTCTAAAAATACAAAAGTAACAGTGCCATTCAGGAGCGATCACTATAGATCCGCAGTCTTTACTCTTGAGGACTGAACAGGTTCTGCTCGATCATCTTCACTAAAATTGTCTGGGTCTGATTCGGGCCCTTGGTATGGTTTCATTGACGCTATTGTACACAAAGCTCAGGCTAGTAGCCTGAGGCTACCTGTAGAGGTAAGGGGCGTGACGCTTTCGAGAAATGTTCACTAGGCGGTTAGCGAATCACAACACACTGGGCCAGCTAACCAATCAGAGCCCATTGCGTATTTTTGAGGGACTGGCTTCACAGAATCCGGAAACCATCAGACCGTTTTTACAAGGAGGGACAGAGCAGTGTAGAATAAAGGTCAAATATATGAAAAATACTGCATTTTTTTAAAAACGAAGCATGAACACATGTTACAGTGCACCCCACAAACACAATCAAGCCTTCGAAAGAGTGTGCTTTACCACCCCTTTAAGGACCGTGTAATGCCGTTTTCTGTACAGTATCTATAAATGCTTGCGCGCTCGCCTTCAATCATGCAATGCATCGGAATATGTTTCTTTGTTTCATAACATAAGATTAATGTTGGGAAAGTTAACTTGTAGATAAAGTACCCTATTTGAGATTGATTGTATATGAATGCATCACAAAATATCCTGTGCTCTATTGCCATTAATAGAGGACAAAGCGAAAGTTGTTTTGCACTCCATGATAAAGGCACATTTAAATATTTTGCGGAAAACATAAATCAGATCAGTTATCCAGATGGCAACCACTTGATGTGAACAAATGTAAACTCGCCGTGTCCTGATTGACTGATGATCACGGTGATCACATGTTAATGCCAAGTGTAAACGCAGCCAGAATAAGTTACTTCTAGAGTAGATTATTTCTGATAACAAGCAAAATAAATAGCAAGTAAATTACATTAGACATACAGTCTAAATTACATTAGACGCTGCTCTCGTATGACTGGATATTTATGAGGCATTTAAGGCTTTTTGGTGAGTCGCACACACGGTTTTTGCGCTGGTGTCCTCTCTGCTTGATTGTTAATATTTATATCATGTTATCAAAGAATAGTACGTCAAAAATGTGATTCTACTGAGTAGTGCGCCATACTATCCCCTTGCCAGACCGATAAACAAACACAGACCGGAAGTTAACTTCGGGGCCAGGCGCATAACCGTGGCAACGCGCGTGCGTCCGATAAAACCTATTGCCCTTTTGTCTTCTGTCCTGTGCCAGATCGAATCTCTGCTCTGCTGAGTTACCTGGCTCTTGTCTGTGGTTACTGAGACTTTGTTCTTGCTTCTGCTACAGTTATAGTCTTAGTCAAGTCGTGTGTTCTTGGCTACTTTCTGCAGTTGTGGTTATTTATTTTTTATTTTTTTCCCTGTTTTCCTAAACTTGTTTTTTGAGCTCCCATCTGGCTAGTTTAGTTCATTTTTTCCCCTCTCCTTCTTTGCTCCCAGCTCACCTGTCTGCTTTGGCTCGAGGAGCCAGGCCTTCCTGTTATTCCATTTTGGATCCTGCCTGCCACAAAGGTTTTCAACCTCCACTCTCTAGTGTTCCAGTTTGGACCTGCTCTGCCATTCGCTCTGAGAAACCTTTCTCCAATGCCCCCAGTTGGGCTGACTTAGTACTCCCTTGTACCTGGCTGGCATCATCCCCGTTTCCCCTTCTGACAATGGACTCACTTTTCCTATTCCCGCAACTGGTTCCTCCACTTTTACCACTCTGACAGTCACTTCTGCACTTCGCTTCCCAGCATCCTCCTTGATTCTCACCTGCATGAACTTCATTATCACACACACCTCCACCTCGTCTGCACCTTCATCAGCACTCCTATTTAAGCACACCTCACCTAGGGCTGGGCTGATAAATCATATTGAATTGCGATATGATTCATGTCGATAACGATGATAAGCTCTGGACATTAATACCCTATAGATTACTGTAACACTCAATCACACAGCAGAAATAAATGCGACAACATCTAGTCAGAGCCAGTCAGCGTGCAGCTTTTACCATGCACATCAAAAGTACACCCTCTACTGGCAAAGAAAACTCAACACGAGAAGGAAAAAAATGAGTGGAAGCCGCGACGAACGTTAAATCAAAAGTAAAACTAACCTTGAGTCATCATCCAAAGATGATGAATTTGTTGATAAAAGGTAGCACGAATTGTTACTCATTTGAACCACGTCACAGACCATTAATCAGTTCAAATTCCAAACGGCAGCTCACTCACTCAGCGTGAACTCACTAGAAAAGATCTGTTTACTCTGATTGGTTACGCGAGCACTAAACAGCGCTGTGAGATCCAGTGAGAAGCACGTGCATTCAATGAAAAACACAAATGTCTCTGTGATTTAAACTAGTTTAAAGCCAGATAAAACAGCGCTGACAACAGCAGAAACACTGTGCACTGTAAAAAAAAATTGGGGGGAAAAATTGTGTAAATTGATCATTACATATTGGCCCAATAAATGACTTCCAAATAATTATCGCCATGCAAAAAGATGAATTGTACTAATCATATCTTAAGGTCTTCACTCAAAATTAAAATTGTATATTCACCGAACATATTTAATTGTGCTCAGTCAATCTATGAAGTCGAAGTGAAAAATCCATGTTGGCTGAACAAGTCCTCCGTCCGAAAAACGGTATACGCATGCGCAAAATGCGCTTGAAAAAAAACTTTGTGTGGAGATTTCAAATGCGGAGACGCGGGAGCGGCAGCGCGAGCGAAGCCGAACCAGCAGGTGCTGAAGACCGAAACAGACATTCCCAAGAGAATAGAGATATTCATCTCACAAAGACGTTGGTGAGTATTTAGCACTGTAATTATTCTCCAGAGTTTTGCTTTATGACCGGGTATGAAGTATGAAGACATTTTGTAGAATCACGAGTTCATGCATTCATTGGTTTCATGCGCGTGTTCTCGTTTACCACATAATTATCTAATGGTAGCCAATAGTTTTATTTTCCTCATGTCTTATATGTCTAAAACAATAGGTAATAAGGAAATTAAGTCATTTGTGTGATATGTGCGGCATGCGACTGTTGAACACGGTGCGTTTGGCGTCGGCCTCTTTCAGGGCTGAAGTTATTGCCTTTTAATATCAAACACGTCAAGCTCGTGATTTTCTTATGTCCATTCATTCGTCTCATCCTCATTATATAATGAAGAAACTTCTGTTCTGTCTCTTGCCAGATGTGATGCAGGGGAGCTTTGTCATTAATGTTAGTTTTTGTTTTTATTTGCAGGTTTTTAGCTTGCCGTGGCGTGTTTTCTTCACCACAACAAGACATCCTGTTATGCAGAAGACTTCTTGAATGTATTCAGAGTTTTTCCTTATTGAAAATAAGGTATTTTCACCCAAATATCCTGTGTTGGAATTTACTTGTTAATAAAGTAATGTGATAAAATGTCAACCCTGTTGTCTGTTTCTGTATTTTGCTTAATATATTTATGTTTTTAGTCATTTTTGTCTTTTGGGACAGTAACCACACAACAGAAACCACACAGTTTCGCTGTAAAACATTTCTCCAATTCAAAAATTTCTAGTGACTGATCACATCTAAATTTTTCAATTTGGCCAACTAAAAAATTTAGATGTGATCGGTCACTAGACAATTTTTAATTGGAGAGGTCTGACATTTTTTACAGTGTTGGTAAATTAAATTTTTCCATTAGCTCAACATATTTCTAATTGAGCCCATGTTAACAGGCTGTTGCCACAATGGATAAAATTCAATTCACAGAAATTCAATTTGGCTAATTGAAAATTTTAGATGTGACCAGTCACTAGAAAATTGAGTTGGGAAGATTATAAATTTTTTCCATTGGCTCAACATATTATTTCCAATTGAGCCCATGTTAACAGGCTCTTGCCACAATTGATAAAATTACATTTACAGAATTTCACTTGGGCCAATTGAAAACTTTAGATGTAAACAGTCACTAGAAAATTTTGAGTTGGGAAGATTATACATTTTTTACAGTGTGTGCAATGATACAGTGAGAAGGCTTTTTGATCTTATTCATAATATTACTGTTGTGACACTAACTGCACCGCATGGTACTGTGGCAGAAATGTGGGATATATTAATATATAATTGTTTTTTTTATTATTAATGTAGACATGTATTGAATGTATTAAAGGAGTAATGGAATATTACAGTATTTTTTTGTGATTGAGCTATAGAATTTGTTCATTTATACTAAATGTCTTTAGGCTAGGCTACTGTTTTTCATACAAATTCCATAGAAACCATATAGATACATTTTACCATGGTAGTGAAGAGCTATTTGCATGTTTTTAACTGTGGTTATCATGATGATACTATGGAAGACCAATGGTTAATTATAATAAAAACTAATAATATTTATATTTTACCATATAAAAATAAGGTTGTAACAATTTTTTTACATATATGTGTTTTTGTTGATGAACATAGATTTACATCTGCATCCTCCTAACTCAAGCTACTACCACTGTCAACTCACTGTCAAATGTGCATTTCTAAGAGACAAAACATGTAATATTATTAAGACTGCACTGCAAACTGTGCCGAAGATATATGCCAAAGTTGTTATGTTATATGTTCTGTGTCCTGGGAGAAAGAAGGGAGCAACAGAACATTCAACATTTTGCATGGAAACAGCTGCCCCCTGAATCACCAGAGGTGGTGGGGATGTTACAGTGGTTTCATGTGGGTGTCAGGAAGGAGTTGATTGATGCATTTTTACTCGCCCTGTACCGAGGGGGCACACCCCCACAGACCAGGGAACAAAAACCCTCTTTTCGTTTTTTTTTTTTAAACAAAAGTCCTGAGGTCAGGTCTATAATGAGACTGCTTTTGAGCCTCTCTTTCAGATATATATATATATATATATATATATATATATATATATATATATATATATATATATATATATATATATATATATATATATATATATATATATAAAATTAGATGAGTGTTTATCATTAAGCCGCTAACAGACGTGAAGTATATTTTTTATGAACGAGTTAACTCATCAAGGAGGCTAACTTTAAGCTTTTGGGGGTCTCTTGTTTCTGGGACCAGTGTAATCTGGCCACTGCATGAGTGACCGCGTGTGGGACCTTGTCATTTGGGAAGTCTCTTTTATTCGAAAAAAAATTATAATAAAAATAAGACAAATTCTTTTCATTCGTTCCTACTCTCGCCTATGGTCATGAGCTTTGGGTCATGACCGAAAGGACAAGATCCCGGATACAGGCGGCCGAAATGAGCTTTCTCCGCAGGGTGGCTGGGCGCTCCCTTAGAGATAGGGTGAGAAGCTCAGTCACTCGGGAGGAACTCGGAGTAGAGCCGCTGCTCCTCCACATCGAGAGGGGACAGCTGAGGTGGCTCGGGCATCTGTTCCGGATGCCTCCTGAATGCCTTCCCGGGAAGGTGTTTCGGGCATGTACAACCGGGAGGAGGCCCCGGGGAAGACCAAGGACACGCTGGAGGGACTATGTCTCCCGGCTGGCCTTGGAACGCCTCGGTGTACCCCCGGAAGAGCTAGAGGAAGTGTCTAGGGAGAGGGAAGTCTGGGCATCTCTGCTTAGACTGCTGCCCCCGCGACCCGGCCCCGGATAAAGCGGAAGAAGATGGATGGATGGATGGATTCTTTTCAAGGCTTAAATCCATTGTGATTTGTTACACCCCAGCAAACATACTCCTTTGGGGCCCATATGGGGCCATTGCGGGCAGCCCACTGTGGGCCCAGTTACCGGCATGAAATGCGCAGCACGTGTGGGCCCCAAAGTGTGGGCTGACCCACACTAAGCAGAGTGGACCCCCTTTGGGGTCATTTGTGGGCCCACAGCAAGCCCACACTGTGGGAAAAGTGTGGGTATTCTGTGGGTACACTGGAAAAAGTGTGGGCATACTGTGGGCAATGCATAGGTGTGTCAGAATATACCTGTGGCTTTAAACAACAAGATTAATTTGGTTCTACTTTGCATTTGCCACAATACACACACAATAAATTCACTTGTTGAAAATAGAAGAAATAAATCATATGTTTCAAATAATTTCATATATTCACAGCACAGTAATGTAAAAAGTGAAAATATACAATATATTACCATTCAAAAGTTTGGGGTCAGTAAGATTTTTAAAATGCTTTTGAAAGAAGTCCCTTCTGCTCATCAAGGCTGCATTTATTTGATAAAAAAAAAATACAATTGAGTGTGTAATATTATTACATCTTAAAATAACGGTTTTCTGTTTTAATATATTTTATTACTATGTAAAAAATGTTACTGTCACTGTTTACATGATCAATTCCATGCATCCTTGCTAATTTTTTAACTATTATTACAATGTTAACATAAAAAACAAAAACAAAAAACAAAGATTGTCCCAATTGTAATGTAATTGTAATAATTTGAGTTCCTGATTTAGGCTGTGTTGTGTTGAGGGGAAGATAAAGAGAGCAAACAAATTGAGGTCATGATGAACAGAGCATGAGAACGTCTCGGTTACGTATGGTAACCCTCGTTCCCTGAAGGAGGGAACGGAGACGTACGTCGGACGTACCGACGAATTGGGATCACTTCTGGGAGCCCCTATCAGCTTCGAGCTATCTAGAACCGGCCAATGAACAATTGGCGTGCGAGATTTGCATCTCGCGCTCCGCCCCGCGCCGCGGGTATAAACAGGAAGCGAGAGCGAATGCACGCTGTTTTTCACTGAGGAGCCACACGTAGTGGCTCGACCTGCAGTGATGGTACAGCAACTGTGGCGACGGGACGTACGTCTCCGTTCCCTCCTTCAGGGAACGAGGGTTACCATACGTAACCGAGGCGTTCCCATTCAGTCGGTCACGTTCGACGTACGTCGGACGTACCGACGAATTGGGATCCCCTATGGAAAACGCCATAGTTACTACCACTTCCAGCGCCCAGCGATGAGCCCCACGGACCCCGATCTGATGCGGGCGGGTAGGTTCACGCAGGGAGAGTCCAAGCTGCTGTTCCGCAAGACCCATTCAGCTGACTGTATTGGATAACGCTGGGAAAGCGTGCCTGTGAAGGCAGCTGCGGAGGCCACATCATGCCCAGAGGGAGTTAACATGTGGAGAATACACGTATGGGCTGGCCGTGGGCAGCACAACATACGGAAGTCCCAGGGGTGGCCCCGGCCAATTCGTGGAGGGGGACAACACATACCTGGGACGGCAGAGGACACTCTGCCGAGGGAAAGACACGGGCTCGCCGTAGGGAGCCGTACCGTGGAAGAATACACACATGGGACCGCCGTGGGGGTCACTACATATGGAACCCAGCCTAACACAAGTTCCACCAACGCATACGAGTGTTAGACCTGGCGTCGAACGCTCCGCCACGTCCGACTGCCGCGGGTTGCGGAGGACTCAACAGGGTTCGCCGTTCCGGGGAACTCGACTGGAGCAGAATAAACGCACGCATCCGTCTACCATAGGGGAGGGAATGGCGCAGCAAGCCGACACTAGAACAGGCATTTCGGTGTTACTGACTATGGGAAGTGAGCACACAGGAAGATACCGGCTCTACACGGAGGCTATAGAATCTAGCGAACGTGTTAGGTGTCGCCCAGCCCGCAGCTCTACAATATCTGTCAGCGAGGCGCCACGAGCCAGCGCCCAGGAAGAGGCAACACCCCTAGTGGAGTGGGCTCTTAACCCGAGCGGGCAGGGCACGTCTTGGGACTGATAAGCCAAGACGATGGCATCCACTATCCAGTGGGCCATCCTCTGCTTGGAGACAGCCTTTCCCTTCTGCTGTCCTCCGTAACAGACGAAGAGCTGCTCTGAGGTCCTGAAGCTTTGCGTTCTGTCCACGTAAGTCCGGAGAGCACGGACGGGACAGAGAAAAGCTAGGGCTGGGTCTGCCTCCTCCGAAGGCAGCGCTTGCAGGCTCACCACTTGGTCCCGGAAGGGAGTAGTGGGAACCTTGGGCACGTATCCAGGCCGGGGTCTCATGATCACATGAGAGTTACCGGGCCCGAATTCCAGGCACGATTCGTCGACCGAAAATGCCTGCAGGTCCCCTACCCTCTTGATGGAGGCCAACGCAATCAGGAGTATAGTCTTTAACGACAGGATTTTCAACTCAGCTGACTGCAGAGGCTCAAAGGGTTCTCTCTGTAGTGCAGTAAGCACCAGAGCTAAGTCCCAAGAGGGTATAGAGGGAGGACGAGGCGGATTTAATCTCCTCGCTCCCCTAAGGAACCTGACGATCAGATCGTGCTTACCTAGAGATTTCCCATCTACGAGCTCATGACATAGACCTTGAGGGTGGAGGGAGACAGCCTTCGCTCCAACCCATCCTGTAGAAAGGTAAGCACAGATGCGATCGAACATCTTCGGGGGTCTTCTCGGCGAGAAGAGCACCAATCGATGAACAGGTTCCACTTCAACGCAGAGAGGCGCCTCGTAGAGGGGGCTCTAGCAGAAGTGATGGTGTCAACTACCGCTTGCGGTAGGTCACCTAGAACCTCCGCGTCCCGTCCAGGGACCAGACATGGAGTTTCCAGAGGTCTGGACGCGGGTGCCATAGGGTGCCCCGTCTCTGAGTCAGGAGGTCCTGCCTCAGAGGAATGGGCCAGGGAGGTGCTGTCGCAAGGAGCACTAGTTCCGGGAACCAAGTCCGGTTGGGCCAGTACGGAGCGACCAACAGGACCTGCTCCTCATCCTCCCTGACTTTGCACAGTGTCTGCGCAAGAAGGCTCACTGGGGGAAACGCATACTTGCGTTCTTCCCGGGGCCAGCTGTGGGCCAGGGCAGCCCTCTCTCCGATGCAGCGATTGACATCTGTCCTCTGCTAGAACCCCAAATGAAATGCTAGGTCCCCTTTCAAGGACCAGCAATCCCATCTGTAAGCTACCAGCAGACACGTGAGACAGTGGGCGTGGCCGTGAGACGGCACACGGCGCGCTGAACACTCAAGCCCCTATGAAAAAGGCAAGACGAACAGCGCGCCGACGTGGCTATGCTCTCATGAGAGAGCATAGACCACCCACGAACACAGTCTCAACATGCTTGCGATGCGATAGAGGAGTGAGGGGCCCACAGAGATGTACGCGGCGGGGAAGCCTCACTGTAATCCTCAGGCCACCCAGGCTTATCAGCCAAAATAGTCCCCCCTCTGGTGCACCAGAAAAGAGACTAGATCGTGGTATAAGCGAAGGGACTCAACCCCGTTTGAGGCATCATAGTCTCGACCGCGCATCGGAGGCGCCGAGTGACGCGCGCAGAGTTGCCGTGGCAACCCGCGCTGTCACCAGGCAGCCAGACGGCACACGGCGCGCTGAACACTCAAACCCTCACGCGGAAGGTGAGATGACCAGCGCGTCGACGTGATCCCGTTCCCCTGAGAGAACATGGATCACCCACGACACAGTCTCAACATGTTTATGCGAGAGGGATCGTGGCCGTCAGGACAGGAAACAACCGCATCCAGAAACGCACGGGTGGAATGCCATCTTGAAAAAGACGCAGCGTCACCCGTGTACTCTTTTGTGAGGAAACGCTCTGTGCTGAAGCACTCAGGGGGAAACGCGACAGTGCACGGGATTGTAGTGCAGCCCGTGCCTGTACTCAATACAGGAAAACGCCCAAACCAGACCAACAGAAATTTGTTGCTGTGAAAACAGCAGTTTTCTCTGTAGCGCAGAGGCAGCTGATGAGTCTTCCGCGGTCCCGCTGGAATGTGCCGTCTCTCCAACACGCGTTTCTCCTCTTCTCCGTTTCTTTCAAACTCTTTAATGTCTTGCTGATAGCAGCGAACTCAATTTGAGTCGTCTTCATCTGCCGTGTGGCTCCGAAGTGAATGACAGCGTGCATTCGCTCTCGCTTCCTGTTTATACCCGCGGCGCGGGGCGGAGCGCGAGATGCAAATCTCGCACGCCAATTGTTCATTGGCCGGTTCTAGATAGCTCGAAGCTGATAGGGGCTCCCAGAAGTGATCCCAATTCGTCGGTACGTCCGACGTACGTCGAACGTGACCGACTGAATGGGAACAATATACTAAAATTGTCAGCACAATGTAAAAGAAATTGTCAACTTATACTCACCCTCATGTCAATCCAAACCTACACGATTTCTTCTGTGGAAGATGATATTTTGAAAAAAAATTTCAATAGAATAAAAGGTCAATGGGATCCAATGCTGTTTTAATTGTATGGACAAGACAGATGAAACATTCTTCAAAATATATTTTGCATTCAGCATGTAGCATTCAGCATGAATATTCTCAAGTCAGAGTTCTCAAGTCTGGTCGTCGAAGTGCACCATCTTGCAGAGTTTATGTCCAGACCTGATCAATCTCAGCTGCTTGTGACTGTCTAGTCAGTAAAACAAAAGAGCTTGATTAAGCGACACTACATTTTTCAACTAAATATCCCAAAAAATCTAATTATTAAAGCAAAACAACCATATAAACTAAATTACTGATCTAAAGCCCACACTGTCACTGTATGATAACTGAAATGAACTGATGACATCACTGCTTTCTCCGGAATGGCTATATGGCTGAATAAAATTCTGTTGCATTATTTGCCTGTTTAACACTGTGAAGCTGCTTTGAAACAATCTGCATTGTTAAAAGCGCTATAAAGTTGACTTGACTTGATTAGGATGTTCAGGTGTGTTGGACGAGGGTTGGTGTTAAAGTCTGCAGTACAGTGGTCCTCGAGGGCCAGAGCTGAGATCCTCTGCAATAATATGTTATAAACATGATTATTCCGAGATCCAGAATGACTGCTAGATCAGTCACTTACAACACTGGTGTCCAGTCCTGGTCATGGAGGACCGACGTCTTGCAGAGCGTAGCTCCAGCCTGCCCGTATTTTCCTGAAGACCTTGATCAACCGGTTCAGGTCTGCTTAACTGGGGTTTGAGCTCAATTCTGCAGTCAGTACTAGATGGCAATACATACTGGAAAGAGAGAGGACAAACAACATTTAATAATATAAAGCCAGTTTTTTTTTATGCATGTTGTTTTAACTTAGTATGTTAAGTGGGTGAGAATCATCTCATTAAAAAAAAAAAAGTGATACCCAAAATATTACCAAATAACATAAGCAAAATGTTTATGAAAATTTAAACAAGTTATATGGTGCAAAGAAAGTTTTATCTATGACAAATCTACAATGCAATAACTGGGAATGTGTCAAATAGAAGAATACTTACAGAGCAGAACCAATGATCTGACTACACACAAGGAAAAGAGAGAAAAGAAACAAGTATTAATATCTCAGTAAAATATTGCTCTGTATGAATGAACAGTATATATATTCAAGAGAAATTAGTACATTAATATTTAACACAAATATTATTTCATGGCCTAAATGTTTTACTTCCGTTATTACTAACGTTTCAAAAATTAATTCAATATTACATATGGCTGATTTCATTTGACAGTTATCAATCATGTTTTCAAATAAATATATAACTTATAACTCTCTTTCACTCTCTCTCACCATGCAAGTGCCGCCAGCTTGTATGTGTAACTGTTAACACAACAAATTTATAAATGTACAATCAGCTATTTTTAGGTCATGTTAACATGATAGTAATATGGCTGTAGCTTTGTAAAAATACAAAGCACATGTAACTTTAGGCTATGTAAATATATGGTTTGCAATTTGAACTGTCAGAGCGCAGTGTATATTTATAAATTATGACATTAATCAGTACCAAGGTTTAATAAGAGTGTGTAGCTTATATATTGTATTTACGCTGCCTAAATCCTTGTTTACGTCGCTGTAACGTTGTTGGTTCGTGTGGGTGTAGGAAGGAAGAAGACGGGGTCGGCTTACTGGGACTGCTCTCTCTTTATTAGTTTCACGTTTTCTCAAATTCACACGCACGATGGCGTTTTAACTCAAAACAGTCACACTGACAATCAACGTCAGTCTCAGACTCAGTCTCTCTCTTTGTGTCTCCGGCAGTGAGGTGTCTGCTCGCAGTCCCAGTCTCAATCTCTCTCCCCTCTCTCTCTACTGAGCGGCTTTTACGGTCTCTCCACGCCAATCACTGGAATCAGACACAGGTGTTAGTGATCTGCACTTGACCTACTTACTCACCGCTCGTCTCCGTCTTTCCTCGCTCCCGCTACAGACCTCGAAGAACCACGCCCCCTCCGCCACATACCCCCACCGCCCGCACCAGGCCGGGGAGCCATCCGGCCTGCAGCCCCCCCCCCCCCCCCCTCCTGGAGAGGAAGTCAGCCACAACCATCTGAGCACCCGGCCTGTGGATCACCTTGAATTTAAAAGGCTGTAAAGCTAGATACCAACGGGTAATCCGGGCGTTGGTATCTTTCATGCGGTGGAGCCACTGCAAGGGGGCGTGGTCCGAACAGAGGGTGAACTCCCGGCCCAGGAGGTAATAGCGGAGGGTGAGAACGGCCCACCTGATCGCCAGGCACTCCTTTTCAATGGTGCTGTACACCGCCTCTCTCTTAGAGAGCTTGCGGCTGATGTACAGCGCCGGCCACTCTTCGCCCTCCACCTCCTGGGTCAGGACTGCGCCCAGCCCCCTGTCCGAGGCGTCGGTCTGTAGAGAAAAAGGGAGAGAGAAATCAGGAGCTTGTAAGAGCGGCCCACCACACAGAGCCGCCTTTATCTGGGTGAAAGCCTGCTGGCACCGCTCCGTCCACTGAACTGTATCTGGTACCTCTTTTTTAGTTAGATCAGTCAGCGGGTTAGCGAGGTCCGAATACTTAGGTACAAACCTTCTATAATATCCCGCTAGCCCCAGGAACTGTCTAACCTCCTTTTTGGTCTTAGGCCGTGGGCAGGTTGCAATGGCTGCAGTCTTATCAATTTGGGGACGCACCTGTCCATGACCCAAGTGGAAGCCCAGATATCTTACTTCCACCCGCCCAACTGCACACTTCTTTGGGTTTGCCGTGAGCCCCGCCCTTCTCAGCGACTTCAGGACAGCGCGCAGGTGCTGCATATGCCGCTGCCAGTCCGCACTGTAGATGATAATATCATCCAAGTACGCAGCAGCATATGCAGCATGCGGCCGGAGAATCCTGTCCATCAGACGCTGGAAAGTCGCGGGAGCCCCGAACAAGCCGAAAGGAAGGGTGACAAATTGGTGCAATCCAAACGGCGTGGTGAAAGCGGTCTTTTCTTTGGACATTGGCGACAAGGGGATCTGCCAATATCCCTTGGTTAAGTCCAGCGTCGAGTAAAAACGAGCGGTTCCTAGCCGATCAAGCAATTCATCGATCCTTGGCATTGGGTACGCATCAAACTTCGACACCGCGTTCACTTTTCTATAGTCCACACAGAACCGAACCGAGCCGTCAGGTTTTGGGACCAAAACTATCGGGCTCGCCCAGTCGCTGTTGGACTCCTCTATTACCCCCATATCCATCATAGCCTCTAATTCGGCCTGAACAACTTTTTTCTTGTGCTCAGGTAAACGATAGGGCCGGCTGCGAACTACCACGCCCGGCTCTGTCTCAACATGGTGTTGAATGAGGTCCGTGCGACCAGGGAGGGGCGAGAACACGTCAGCAAACTCTGCTTGTATTGTTTTAACGTCAGTGAGCTGCGACGGCGAGAGATGATCCCCCCCCCGGGGCCAGAGCGAGTGATTGAGGCTTTTGAACCGCCTCCGGCCCGAGATCATCCTCTCCGCTCACCACCGTCGCAAGCAACACTGACTCCGCCTCCGACCATTTCTTTAAAAGGTTGAGGTGGTATATTTGACGTGCTCCGTCCCTATCTGAGCGTACTACCTCATAGTTGAGATCACCAACTCGCCGTGTGACCACAAACGGTCCTTGCCACTTTGCGAGTAATTTTGAAGTGGAAGTAGGGAGTAATACAAGCACCTTGTCTCCCGGTGCAAATTGACGAAGCCTAGCCCCTCTGTTGTACAGCTGTCTCTGTTTGTCCTGAGCCTGTAACAAATTCTCTATTGATAGCCGCCCCAAAGTGTGGAGTTTTGTTCTCAGTTCCAGGACATACTGGATTTCATTTTTACTCGCGGAAGGTCCGTCCTCCCAAGCCTCCTTAAGGACATCAAGCACCCCCCGAGGCTGACGTCCATAAAGAAGCTCGAAGGGGGAAAACCCCGTGGAGGCTTGCGGGACCTCGCGAACAGCAAACAACAGAGGTTCTAGCCACTTATCCCAATTTTTGGCGTCCTCGTGAACGAACTTACGAATCATGGATTTCAACGTGCGATTAAATCGTTCCACCAAACCATCTGTTTGTGGGTGATAAACGCTGGTGCGGATCGATTTAATGCCCAATAATTCATAAAGTTCGCGAATCGTTCATGACATGAACGCCGTGCCTTGATCGGTGAGAATCTCTTTCGGGATTCCCACCCGGGAGATCAAAGAAAACAGAGCACTCGCAACACTTTTCGCTGAAATAGTGCGGAGCGGGACTGCTTCCGGATATCGCGTTGCATAGTCCACCAAGACCAATGCAAAGCGATGCCCGCGTGCTGACCGTTCTAATGGCCCGATGAGGTCCATACCAATTCTCTCGAAGGGGACCTGCACTAGAGGGAGTGGGCACAATGGTGCTTTTGGGGTGGCCGGCGGGTTCACCAACTGACATTCACGACAAGACGCACACCATCTGCGTACATTCTCGTGAATGCCCGGCCAAAAGAAGCGGGCCATTAGACGGTTAAGGGTGGCCGTTTGCCCTAAATGTCCGGCCATTGGATTGGAATGAGCCGCCTGGAAAAGCATTTCCCGGCGGCTTTTAGGTATTAACAACTGGGTTGTATTCTGCTTTGTCTGGGCGTCTTGGGTCACCCGATACAACCTATCCTTTAAAATACAAAAATACGGATAAGAGATCGGCTGGTCAGGGTGGAGGAGGTGGCCGTCGATGGAACGGACCTGAGTGAACGCATTTTTGAGCGACTCATCCTGGGATTGTTCCAGGGGAAAATCATCGCGGTCTGTGAGAAGAGACAACTCAAGACCGCTCTGTTCCCCTGGAACAGTTCCCAGAGGCCCCGAATCCACCTCCCCGACCTGCACAACCGACTCTTTCCGGTTTACCTGTTTAGCCCAAGAAGCACCCGCACATAAATGACCCAACAATTCATTAAACGCTGTCCAATTGGTCCCTAAAATTAGCGGATGCCGGAGGTGCGGGTTAACTGCGACCTCCACACTATGCTTTTGCCCCCTAAATAGAAAATCCACGGGCAACAACGGATAATTCACCACTTCCCCGTGCACACACCTCACCGTAACCGTGCGGCCGGTACCCAATGCCTCAGGCCGAATCAGGCTTTGGTGGATAGAGGTCTGGTTACAACCCGAATCCACCAACGCCTGATACGTACCCCCCTTGATACTCACAGGAATTAGGTACAGCCCAGCTTGATCGAGGGCAGCTTGCGGAGCATCGGGGATCCGGACCATTGTCCCGACCTCCATGACGGGACAGCGGTCGATAAAATGTCCCGGATCCCCGCAGCGCCAGCAAGCCGGCCCAGGCTTCCCCGCCGCCCTAGTGGCTGGAAGTAGGTCCCATGATTGGCGCGGAGAGAGCGCTGAGCCAGAGGGAAAGGCTGAGGGCTCCGAGACGGTTGCCGCTTCCCTCTGGAGCGACCGGGGAAGGGATACTGGATCGCTGGAACCGCCCGTCCTCCATCTTGGAGCTGGTCTGGGCGGCAAGACCCCACGCGACCTGGGAAGGGGAACAGGTTTGGGGAGAGTGAGGGGAGAGACAACAGGAGAGAGAGAGAGAGAGGCGGATGGTAAGGGGTCGCCGACCCCGGGGCACGCCACCATGTGGTCCTCCGCCAACTGGATGGCCTGGGTTAACGACGTCGGGCGGTGGCACTGGACCCACTGCGCGGTCTTCTGCGGAAGCCGCGTGATGAACTGCTCCAGTACCACACGGTCGATGATTCCCTCGACGTCGTCACCGGCGGCCATCAGCCACTTGCGGCATGAGTCCCAGAGCTGGTGCGCGAAGGCGAAGGGTCGACCGGATTCGCCGAGGGTCAGGGTCCGGAACCGCTGTCGCTGTTCTTCTGGGCTCCGGCCGACCCGCTGTAGGACGGCGCGCTTCAGGTCTCCATAGTCCAGGAGATTCTGGACTGGCAGTTGGTGTGCGGCTACCTGCGCTTCTCCAGACAATAGCGGCAGGAGCCGCATTGACCAGTCCGACCGGGGCCACCCCCGGGACTCGGCGGACCTCTCGAAGAGGTCGATGAATGCCTCCGGATCATCCTCGGAGCCCATCTTCGAGAGGTGGATGGTGGCGGCCGAGTCGGTGGTAGGCGGGGGGGGTGGCCGGAATCTCCCGGACCATCCAGCTCCGGAACAGCTCGCGGTCTTCATGCTGGGCGCGAATGAGGGCCTCAAAACGCTTATCCTGTTCGGCCCTCACGGCTAGCAGATCTTGGTGGGTCTGTTGATGAAGACCAGCGAGCGATGCAACCAGATCCGCAAGCGGCGTCTTTGGCGGGGTCTGCATAGCGGCGGCACTCTTCTTCCTTCCCGGGTTTCGGCACCAGTGTAACGTTGTTGGTTCGTGTGGGTGTAGGAAGGAAGAAGACGGGGTCGGCTTACTGGGACTGCTCTCTCTTTATTAGTTTCACGTTTTCTCAAATTCACACGCACGATGGCGTTTTAACTCAAAACAGTCACACTGACAATCAACGTCAGTCTCAGACTCAGTCTCTCTCTTTGTGTCTCCGGCAGTGAGGTGTCTGCTCGCAGTCCCAGTCTCAATCTCTCTCCCCTCTCTCTCTACTGAGCGGCTTTTACGGTCTCTCCACGCCAATCACTGGAATCAGACACAGGTGTTAGTGATCTGCACTTGACCTACTTACTCACCGCTCGTCTCCGTCTTTCCTCGCTCCCGCTACAGACCTCGCAGAACCACGCCCCCTCCGCCACAGTCGCTATTTAAATCTTTAAAACAAATGACTGACTGGCCCAGCCATATGCCTAACAGTTAACGTTAGCTCTGTTGTAGTTCGCTTAAATAGCAACTGGAAAGAATAATAAATAAAATTAACACCAAAATGGACGTAAAACAATTCAAGGTAATTCATTCAGTTTTAAAGCATATAACGTTATTACCTCAGAGATGACCAGAAAATTTGCTAGTCTACTGTTATAAGTTAACCGTTTATCGTTTAAACTTTAAATGGCAGCAGAGTGTAACATGATCAGATAAACCACTAAAATGAGAGAGTGTAGTTTAATATCAATTAATTCATTCAGTACCATTTTGACCTGTTTCACTAATTTTTTATAGAAAACTCACATATTAATATGAAAAGCTTACCTGTTTGGAGCAGAGTTTGGAGGTACCAGTCGAATCCAGAATGACAGCTGAGCTCATTAGCGGTGCAGTTCCAGCAGTCTCATTGGTTAGAATTGATCACGTGATGACGCTATCTAGTGTATTACTAATCATATAATTTTTATTTTCTTTATTTGCCATTTCAGAAGTTCTGCATGTGCACAATCCTAAAACTTATCTGCCCCATATATCAGTAATTGTCTCTCTGCAAAGTCTGCATTACATTATGACAATTACTCAAAACAATTTATGAAGATCATCCTGAAGTGATCAGGCAAATTGTTTGTAAGGTGTGTGAAAGTATCCTATGTAGACATTACACATTTAAAATCTGGATTAATGATCTGCTTTAAAATGTTCTATCAGAGCCTTCACAAAGCAATCATCAATTATGTTTTAACAGCCAATAGTTTCCCAGGTGAATGATGTTTCATGTGTTTTGTTATTTGCACTAATTTGACTGATGAAGGCCTATAAAATACACTTATCTCCAACTACATATATGTTTGGATTTTTAGTTTCTGTGTGTAGGTTTGAGAAAGTAAATTTTGGGATTTTGAAGTGCTCAGAGGTTTTTTTGTCCACCATGGATCAAGGGTGGAAACCTGGAGTTTATTCATTCAATCTGTGTTTATGAATTATTCTCCATATAATTAATGTACATTGTTTAACATTTGTATATATTTGCTTGTAGGTTACCCTTGTTTGCAATCATCCTGCTTTTGAGTAATGCTTATTGTCTAATTCACAGGTGGTGCTTCATCAAATGCCCACCACCGGTGGGTCAACCTTCTGACTATGCTTTGTCACCTCTTGCAGTCCAGTCCTCTGTCTCAGAGTTCCCTGTGACTGGGATTTTACCTGAAGAAATGGGACCCCTGAAAAGGCAGAACTTACTCCAGTTTGTTAAGGGTAGTGTTTCCACATATTCAAGTGTAGCACTATCCTCAGCCCAAGATGCTGTCAGCCAGTCTGTTAAAGTCCAGAGTCCATGGAAGCAGTTTACCCCTAGCTATGACACCCAGTCAGGGTCCTCTACTCCCTTCAACCTGCAGGGTAGCACCACATATGGTGGATCACTCCAGCACCAAGGTACCACAAGTTAGTTAGCCTCTGGGTCGCCATCCTCATATCCAAGTGTAGCACTATCCTCACCCCAAGGGGCTGTCAGCGAGTCTGCTAAAGTCCTGAGTCCATGGAAGCAGTTTACCTCTACCTTCACCGGCAGCTCTGGCACCCAGGGAGGGTCCTCTACTCCCTTAAACCTGCAGGGTAGCACCACATATGGTGGATCACTCCAGCATCAAGGTACCACAAGTCAGTTTGCCTCTGGGTCTCCATCCTCATACCCAAGTGTAGCACTATCCTCACCCCAAGGGGCTGTCAGCCAGTCTGCTAGAGTCCATGGAAGCAGTTTACCTTTACCGGCAGCTCTGGCACCCAGAGAGGGTCCTCTACTCCCTTCAACCTGCAAGGCAGCACCACTTATGGTGGATCACTCCAACTTCAAAATACCACAAGTCAGTTAGCCTCTGGGTCTCCATCCTCATATCCAAGTGTAGCACTATCCTCACCCCAAGGTTCTGTCAGCCAGTCTGCTAAATTCCAGAGTCCATGGAAGCAGTTTACCTCTACCTTCACTGGCAGCTCTGGTACCCAGGGAGGGTCCTCTACTCCCTTCAATTTGCCAAACATTCTTACATATTCGGGTCTTTAGCGACCTGGTTCTATATCTAACATGGATAGATCTATACCTGTTGCGATAATATATAAAACTCCTGATATTACAGCAACAATTACAGAAGAATAAAATAAAACCTATTTCGTTAACTATTGGAGCTTGGAAGGGTTCAGTTTGAGCAGATGTTTTATACCATCACCACTGTCCTCATCAGAACTAATTTCCCAGTACATTTCCCAGTACATTCTGCATCTGGATCATATTCGCGATCTCACGCATATTCTCAAAACTCATTTTCAATATACAATTTTGACAAAAAACTAGTGGAAAAACAGGCATTCAATTATAATTTTATTTTTTTCTTATATTTTAGTCGTGGAGGCTAGTATTGGTATTGTGCATTTTATTTTGTTTTATTGTGAAAGTTACACGGTGGTGGTCCAGTGGGTTAAACCACTGAACTGATATGCAGAAGGTTGTTGGTTCGATCCCAGCGGTTACCACCAGTGTGTCCTTGAGCAAGGCACTTTACTCCATGTTGCTCCAGGGAGATTGTCCCTGTAATAAGGGTAAATGTGGTGGCAGTGCTGTTAGGCTGAAGACCTATCTTTCAAGGATTTAAGGAGCTTTATTGCCAAGTACATTTTTACACATACACAGAATTTGTTTTGGTGTTGTGCGAGTAACACCGAGTCGCCATTCTGCGGCGCCTTCTTTAGTTGGACAGAAAAATACAGCATAACATGAGGAGAGGTAAGGGGGGGTGTGGAGGTGAAAAAAAAACAACCCCCAGACTATGCTCCTTCCGGGAGCACAGTTTGGGAACAGTAAAAAAACATCTCAGCAACATGAGCGCATACACATTACAACATGAAACACGACTTGCAACAGGGGAGAGGAATGGGGGGTTGAGGTTTCCCAGCACAGCCAGGCGGCCCGTCCTGCAGCCATTTCAGGCGCTGGTCACAGTCCCGCTTGTCAGACTGGGGGTACAAAGCGGCGAAGGTGAGAGATGGGTGTGTGCATAAATGTGTGTGTGTCTGTAGAGTTCATGTGCATGTTTGTGCAGGCCTGGAGAGTCACGCCTGGCACCATAATCTCGGTGCGCCAGTCCGCAAGTTGCTATGGAGACAACCTTGATCAGATCCCAGTCCGAGTCAGCAGGTGATTGGGGGATGAATGCAAGAGTGTCTTCCTGCAGTGCTCTCAGGGGGAGTTGTTGTCCCAACAGCGGCCTTGGCCAAGGCCAGTGCTGGTAGAGGGAGCCGAAAGCAGATGAGATTGGAATTGTTTGGTCTGGGAGCGAGTAGCCACAATTTATGACTGCTCTCTTAGTTCGTTCTGGTCTCTGAAACGATCATTTTGCAAAGCCGTGAGCTTTTCCATGATGATATCCATATTGCGTTGCATCTTCATGATGTTATCCATATTGCGGTTAATAGTCCCAGTTTGAGAGATGACCGCTCTGCCCACTGCTTCAATCATGACGGGCAGCCTTGTGGAGCTTTGAACAGCTGTCACCACTTCCTGAATTCCTCGATATACCAGGGCAATGCCTGATCCAATCAGCAGAAACCCTGTTACCATGATTCCAAATAGGTAGATGTCTTCAATGTCCTCTACGGAAAGAGCCGCCAGACACACAACATGCCACCTCTCCCACGCGTCCATCATGTAGCCAGCAGCAAACGTTCCGGCAGGGCAGTTCGGTTCCCCCGAACCTAAGCTTCTCGTCGAGAAGATGGTGTCAATTGCGTTGAGAGACCAGTTGATCAAATCCATAATTTTTAGTTCGAGAGCAGTGCGTGGAGAGTCTCTCAAGTTTAAGACAGTAGACTAGACGAGACGAGAGAAGCAAGCAGGGGAGGAGGGAGGAGGGAGACGAGAGGGAGAGAGGAGAGAATGCGACCGCCTTCGCTGAGAGCCAGAGGGGAACAGCGAAGGGGAACATCTCGTTCTTCAGTCTGGTATGTGGCCTCTGGGACTGCAGGAGAGGTGTTCGTTCGACGACTATTCTGTTCGCTGGCGTTCCTTGGATTTATCATATGTGTGGAGTGAGCCCCTGGTCCCAGCCACGGTGACCTCTGGTGTATATGGCTCTCCCCGTATTTATCGTCGAGGAGTGTGCGTTAGCCATCTTCGCACTTTTCCGCAGGTGCAGCAGTCGGAGGAGCTGGTGGACAATCCGCTGCGGTTAAGGTTAAGGTCTACTAAATTCAAGATCGGTGGTAAATAAGACTTTTATTATAAATTACTTTTTTACTTCGCGTACGTTGGACTGCATATTTATTATAGAAACCTGGCTTACCATCGGTTACTCAAGCCCTTTCTCTGAACTTTTACCTTCAAACTGTGTTTTTAAATTCGCCCCACCTATCTATTTTTAAAGATACATTTTCTCACCACCAAATATTACAAAATGATTACAGAAGTTTTGAGCTGCAACTGTCTACACTTGAATTGAATAGCCCATTATTGATTGCTTTGTTACGTATATTGCCCTCCTAAATACAATGCAGACTTCTTAAACAAGTTTGTGGATTTTCTGGGTGAATTTGGACCAAAGTATGATAAATTATTCATTCATGTTGCACAACAGACTCATTAGCTAAAGAGTTTATTACGTTGATAAATGCTTTTGATCTAGATCATCATGTAAATGTTCCGACCCATCAGAGTGGACATACTCTTGATCTTGTACTATCATATGGTATTTCTCTGTATGATCTGGAGATAGTGGACAATGGGTTTTCTGACCATAAATGTGTTATGTTTTCTATTCCCACATCATCAAACTCTTTGAAATTCAAAAAGCGGATCCGTAAATCGCGATTAATTAACTCTACTAGTACAGTTTTTTCATCAGCTTTTTGCATGTCTATGCAAACTGTGGATGCAAACCGGTATGAATTAAGTGCTGAGGAACTTTTATTTAAGTTCAATGATACGTGTGGATGTCTTAAACACAGTGTAAACACCTTAAAACTTAATCCAAGAGCTGACCCATGGATTGATGACAACATACGTTCCTTGAGGCAGTCTTGCAGAAGGGCAGAGCTTAGATGGAAAAAAAATAAGCTTCATGTTTGTTTTTAAATATTAAGGGATTTGTTATTAAAATACCAAAAGGCTTTAAGAGCAGCAAAAATTAAACTCATTACAAAAAATTACCATAGACCTAGAACTCTTTTTACTGTGTTAAATTCTGTTATTAATCCACCTGTTTGTGAATATCCTGCTGTATCAAATACTGTGTGCGATGATTGTCTTACATTTTATGTGAATAAGATGAGTGACATTAGATTGGGGATATCGTGTCCCTCTTTTGACCCTTCTGTCCCGACGGCTTGTATGGCGGAGTTTAAACAATTTGAACCTATCTCTCTTTCTTTTCTTCGAGATACCATCCCTGCTTTTCTTTTGAAACAAGTTTTTGATGCAGTAGGGCCATATCTTTAAAAAATATATAAATTGATGTTTGGAAACATACAAGGTACCAGAAGGTACCTATAGGTTCCTATAGTTCGGCTGTTGTTAAAAAGAACAAATTTAGACGTGAATGTTTTGGAAAATTTTAGACCTGTTTCTAATATGCCTTTTATTTAAAAGATTTTAGAGAAGACAGTGTTGCAACAGTTTCCTGGATAATAATAAGGTATTCAAGCTTTTTCAATCAGGTTTTAAAAAATATCATTCGACAGAGACTGCTCTCCTGAAGGTTTTAAATTATGTGTTAATAGCTGCTGATTCTGGGTATTGTACGGTACATGTACTACTAGACCTGAGCGTGGCTTTCGATACGGTGGACCATTCGATTCTTTTTGCACCGGTGGACCATTCGATTCTTTTTGCACGTTTGGAGCTTTGTGTGGGTATCAAAGGAGATGTCCTTTGTGATGTATTGAATGCTTACAAGTTTTGCATTTGACACAGTAGAGATTCCGTAGCTAATGGGCGGGGCCTGGTTGACACGCTTGTGTTTGGAAGTTTGAGTCAGTAAAGAGTGACCAGAGAAATCAGCCATGCGGTCTCACAAGTGTTATTTCAAATATATACATCACATCCTTGAATGGTTTAAATCTTATCTTTCAAATAGGATGTTTAGGGTGGGTTGCATCAACAACGATTAATCTATAATTCGGTTGCACCAAACTTTTAACCTTGTTTAAAAATAAGCAGGTTTACATTTAAACCATAATTTTGATCCTGGATTTAATTTATATTTAAAATAGATTAACTTTAATCCCGTTGCTCCATAACTTTAAACTCAAGATATAAATCTCAATTATGGATTAATTTTAAATTTGCATGTGAGGAGGTTTAAATAAAATAAAGTGCACCTACAATTAAACTATGCGGATCATTGAACAGAAATAGAAACAGTGTGTGTGTGTCGTCAGGTCTCAGAGAGGTGTTTATTACGGTGGCCCAGTAGTGCACAACACAACGAAATTTAAAAAGCATACATAAGTTCACAACACAACAAAATAAATCCACAACACAACGAAATCAAGCCACAACACAACGAAAAATCCACAACACAACGAAAAGTCCACAACACAACGAAATAGCCACAACACAACGGAAAAGTCCACAACACAACGAAATAGCCACAACACAACGGAAAGTCCACAACACAACGAAATAGCCACAACACAACGGAAATGCTCCCGACCACTCGGAGCGCTGTAAAGTTGCCACTGTTCTATAGAGTCGGCAATCTTACAAATAAATCAATACCACAATTAGTTTTAATAGTAAGTAGGCTAACCATTGTTTATCTATATGAAATATTAATTTAAAATCACCTACATGCATTATAGCTGCATATTTATGCTCGAGAATGCTTTGACCCGATACCACAGCGCTAAGGGAACGTCTACCAATTCCACCAATTGGTTGAAACGTATAATTTGTATGAATTAAAATTACTTTTAACATTTAAAAACAGACATATTAAAATTCCACAGCTTGATTGTATTGGTAAAATTGACTTAATAATGCACAACACAACATTGGAATTTAAAAAAAAAAAAAAAAAAGTAATTTAATTCATACAAATTATGTTTCAACTTGGTGGAATTGGCAGACGCTCCCTTAGCGCCGAGGCAGCGGGTCAAAGCGTTCTTGAGTATAAATATGCAGCTATTATGCACGTAAGTGATTTTTAATTGATATTTCATGTCGATATACAACTGCACACTTAAAACTGATCGTAGAGTTTCAATATTTGTAAGATTGGCGAATCTATATAGAACAAGGCAAGGAAAACTAACTTTACCGCACTCCGAGAGTCCCCTAGAGGTCGGGAGCATTTCCGTTGTGTTGTGGCTATTTCGTTGTGTTGTGGACTTTTCGTTGTGTTGTGGATTTTTCGTTATGTTGTGGCTTGATTTCGTTGTGTTGTGGATTTTTCTTTGTGTTGTGGCTTGATTTCGTTGTGTTGCGGATTTTTCTTTGTGTTGTGGCTTGATTTCGTTGTGTTGCGGATTTTTCTTTGTGTTGTGGCTTGATTTCGTTGTGTTGTGTCTTGATTTCATTGTGTTGTGGTTTCATTCCGTTGTGTTGTGGATTTATTTCGTTGTGTTGTGAACTTATGTATGCTTTTTAAATTTCGTTGTGTTGTGCACTACTGGGCCACCGTAGTTTATCACTAATACAAATTAAAAATAAAGCAAATTGAGCCGTCAGAATGTGAGGGTCGTGGCGGCCCGTGATTTTACGCCTGCTATCGAGTCCGGGATGCGGATCCGTCACTCATCTCGGTGCACCTCGGTGTCGGACAAACAAAAGAAGAGAGGAGTATATTTAGCATTGATGACAGCGATAATAATGAGGTGATCGCCAGTGATCGCGGCCGCGCCTCGCATTTCTCATGCCCGCTCCACGCTGGCTGCTGCACGGCAATCAAATGGGATGGGCAGCGCTGTCAAGAGCGGAGATGGTCACTCCGCAAATCATGACAGTTGTTTTGTCATAAATTACGCTGCCACAATATACTCCATTATTGATTGATACTATAAATATATAATTACGCACGCGCGTTTTGCCTGCTTGATCAGTTACGGTCTCTCTATGTAGCGCTTTATAAAGACAATTGACAATTTCCTTTATTGGCAAAAGCTACTTATGTCAGAGAGAGTTTCTGGTGGTCAATAAAGAAGGAAATTGAATATAAGTATTGTTGCTGTCAATGCCGAATCCATCATGGAAATTAATCGTATATGGAGGTTTTAATCGCAGGTTAAATTCAAAACCCTGATTTGTTAATCTGGGTTTAAAATTAAGTGGTGCAACACAACTCGATTTAAAATTAAGTCTAGATCAACAAATCCTAGATTAGCTCTAAAGTGAGTTTAATTTAATCCTTGTTGGTGCAACCTACCCTTAGTGTTAATATTGGCGAATATTCGTCGGAGGCAGCTGTTTTGTCTGGTGGTGTTTCTCAAGGATCTATTTTAGCCCCAATTCTTTTTACATTATATATGCTACCTCTAGGGTCTAATTTCAGGAAACATGGGTTGTCGTTCCACTGTTATGCTGACACTCAAGTTTATTTACCCCTAAAACCAACGATTGATGGGCTGGAATCACTGAGGGCCTGCCTAATTGATGTGCAAGCATGGTTATCTTTAAATGTTCTTCATTTTAATGAAAGTAAAAATGAAATAATAGTTTTTGGCTCATCTGATCTTCGTCAAATGTCCCTACGAAATGTAACACTTTCTGCAAAGCCCTGGGTAAAAAACTTGGGTTTTGTTTTTGACAATGGTCTCAAATTTGACAAGCAGATAAACGCAGTGGTCAAATCCTGTTTTTTCCAGCTCCGTCTTTTAGCTAAAGTAAAACCTGTTTTAATTTAGTTTTTAATAACTTGAAAGAATAATTCATGCATTTTTTAACATCAAGGCTAGACTATTGTAATTCACTGTACTATGGGATCAGCCAATCAGCTTTATGCCAGTTACAGATGGTACAAAATGCGGCGGCAAGACTTCTGACTTGTACAAAAAAACGGGACCATATTACCCCAGTACTTCGCTCTCTGCACTGGTTACCTGTACGATACCATGTTGATTTAAAAATTTTGCTCTTGGTTTTTAAATCTTTAAATGGTTTGGCATCCCCGTACATTGCGGATTTACTGACAGAACATCGTCCAGTTATGTCTCTCCGGTCGTCAAATCAGAGATTGCTACGTATTCCGAAATCAAAGCTGAAAAGTAGAGGTGACCGTGCTTTTTCAGTGGCTGCTCCCCGACTGTGGAATGTGTTACCCTTAAGTATTAGATCTGCACCGTCCATATCTGTGTGGCGAGGTGGACGAGCGAGAGACATGGGAGGAGCGAGCGAGATCGGTGTGCGTGATTGGTGTGCGTGATTGAGGATGAACGTCACCTGCGAGGCACACCGGTCTCGAGTCCTCTCATGAGGGAGCACAGGGGCATATAAGGACAAGCGACTCCAGTGAAGGACAAGAGAGGACCAGGCCTGGGATTTTGCGTTGTGTTTTATTTACGTTTTGTTATGTGTGTGCGCGGCAGTCGTCCGCGAGGGGCTGCCGATTTTACTTTCATTTTGTGTTCATTTGTTTTATTAAACTTGTTGAATGTTCGCCGGTTCCTGCCTCCTTCTTCCCAAACGTACAAACGCTGTTACATTGGTGCCGAAACCCGGGTGGAAGGAGAGACATGCTGTCGAAGAGCCCTCGCTGCTGAGGGGGATCACGGTGCTGAGGAGTTCGGGCAGCGCGGATGAGAGAAGACTGCAAGGGGCTGCCCGAGGCGGTGGTGCTGGAGTGGATGAAGATCGGTGGGACGGAGAGCTCGCTGCCGTGCCCCTGGGTCGAGGTAGGGTGGCTGCTGTCCTAGAGGGAGCGGAGGAGTCGCCGGTGTTCGCCGTGGGTCGGAGCCTGCGTCCATCCGCCATGTAGGGGAGGAGCAGGGAGCGCGCTGGACTCGCTGCCGGCTGCCCTCGACAGGAGGAGCCGCTGCCGGCTGCCCTCGACAGGAGGAGCCACCGCCGGCCGCCAGGGGGCGGAGGAGGATCGAGCCGTCCACCGAGCGTCCAGTGCCATTGCATGGCACTGCAAGGAAGAGCCTCTCGGCGGGCTGAGGACCGAGCGGCAGTGTGTCAGGGAACTGGACTAATTTTTTTTTCTTTCTCCTCTCTTCACTCTCTCGTCCAGTAGCTCTGGGGGTCTCCGTCTCCCGTTCTCTCGTCTCGCCGGCTTCCCCGGGGGGTACTTCCTGGCCTACAAGGGGTGTTGGAGGTATGTGGCGAGGTGGACGAGCGACAGACATGGGAGGAGCGAGCGAGATCGGTGTACGTGATTGAGGATGAACGTCACCTGCGAGGCACACCGGTCCTCGTCTCGAGTCCTCTCATGAGGGAGCACGGAGGCATATAAGGACGAGCGACTCCAGTGAAGGACGAGAGAGGACCAGGCCTGGGATTTTGCGTTGTGTTTTATTTACGTTTTGTTATGTGTGTGCGCGGCAGTCGTCCGCGAGGGGCTGCCGCTTTTACTTTCATTTTGTGTTAATTTGTTTTATTAAACTTGTTGAATGTTCGCCGGTTCCCGCCTCCTTCTTCCCATACGAACAAACGCTGTTACAATCTGTTTTTAAATCTAGGCTAAAAACGTACCTTTTTGCACAAGCATATAGCCGATAATATATTGTATTGTATTATGTGATTATATTGTGTTTATATTTAGCATATACTGGGCTTTGTTCTTATACTATTATATAAAAAATATAATTGTTAATAGCATTGTTTTATTGTTACAAACAAGTTTATTTAATTGAATTTATTTAATTAACATTTTATTTAATAAATACGGTAAAAATATATAATCATGGACTTCATAGAAAGTGCTGTGGTTTATTGAGGTCTATTGGTCTAATGGTGTTTAAACTACTGTAATATGGTCTGTCTGACTTTATCTGTCTGGGAACAGATGCTATGGAGGGTTCCCTCATGGTGACCCCACAGTGGAAAACTACTGTGGGCCCTGCATGAGGAAAACCACTGGGGGGCCCGTGTGGGTTTTCGCTGGCCAAGCCCACAGTGGGTTGCCCACACTAAACCCTCATTGCAGCCCAAACAGGCAGAACTGCTATGGGCCCCGCATGGGCTAACCCACTGGGGGCCCATGTGGGTTGCCCACACTAAACTGTCATAGGGGCCCAAACAGGCAGAACTGCTATGGGCCCCGCATGGGCTAACCCACTGGGGGCCCATGTGGGTTGCCCACACTAAACTGTCATAGGGGCCCAAACGGGCAGAACCGCTATGGGCATGTTTGCTGGGACAAGGTTCTCAAAGCTAGCCATGATGTCTGAAGAATGTTATTCTAAAGTTCCAAATAATTCATACAATGTGATGTCAGTGTTCTTTGATGGTTATTTGGAGACAGTAAACAATGTGCAACTCATGTGGAAAGCAGATATGACTGTCATGTTACATTGCTCCAGGGGATACACAAACTACTTGACAATAGCTTTAATAATTCAGAAAGCTTGCCTGAGACAATGGAACCTGAACATCAACCCTCTTACAGGCACAAAGGATTCACAGTGCAAAAAATGGAGGCCATTTATATTGAGACATTTTTTTGTTTTGTTTGTCTCTCTGTGTTACAGACTAGAATAAACAATGCATGATGCAATAAGTAAATAATTTATTGGTAAAACTTGGTCTAATCATCTGCCAGAAATAACTACTGGCAGTGTTATGAGCATATGTTGCATGTGTGACCCCCTAAAGTATGTACACATTTTGGGTATTGTGATTTTGGAAGAAAAAGTTTATTTTCTATATACTATTTTTCATTTATGCTTATATTTTATATGTAAAATGTAACATGGAGCTGAAAAATGTAATGTATAAATCATCAGCTGTGAAAGCAAAAAGTGAAAGCTGCGCACTTCGAAGGCCGCAGACATCAAAGGCCAGGTGGTGCCTTCGAAGCCTTCGAAGTGCACGAAGGCTGAACCGAGGGACAGGGTTGCTAGGTCTGCACAACAAAACCCCTCCAATTGCTAATCAAAAGTAGCGGAATCACTTCCAAAATGCGGGGGGTGGGCGAAATAACTATTGCTAAAGTAAAGACAATTTAAACCTGTGGACTATAGGCTACAAACAACTATAGGCTACAAAAGCAACAGTGTAAAAGTAGGCCAATTCCAGATTTGGCAACACTGAACCGAGCGGCGTTTAATAGCCTATTGCAGGTGTGTGAGAACAGCCCATCCCGGTCCAGCAGCACCAGCATCTCCCGATCAGCTCAGTTAAAGGTCCCGTTCTTCGTGATCCCACTGTTCAAACTTTAGTTAGTGTGTAATGTTGCTGTTAGAGCATAAATAATACCTGTAAAATTATAAAGCTCAAAGTTCAATGCCAAGCGAGATATTTTATTTAAAAGAAGTTCCCTTTCAAAGCCTACAGCGAACGGCTGGCTTGGACTACATCCTGGTACTTCCTTCATAAATGACGTCAGTAGAACAGTAGAACAGACTAACCTCCGCCCACAAGAATACGCGAAAAAAGGGGGCGTGGTCTTGTTGCTGTCCCACGTGGAGAAGAGGACGTGTCGCGTGGAGAAAAGGAAGTGCTGCTTTTGAGTGTGTTTGTCGCCAATGTCGTCGAGACGCTGTTATTTTCATCCCGGTGTCAAATCACCTTTGTTTGGCTTTCCCAGGGACGCTGTAGAGATCATTGAGCGCATACATCACCCCGTTAAGAGGCGTGACCTTTCCACGTGCGCTAAGCTGCTGTCGAATCACAACACAGGAACCGTGACACGTTCGCTAAGCTGCGGTCAAATCCCAACACGGGAACCGCTGGCACAATCAGAACTCGTTACGTATTTCTGAAGGAGGGACTTCATAGAACAAGGAACTCGTCAACCCGTTTTTAGGACAGTGAAAACAGCAGTATACAGATAAGTAAATTGTGTTAAAAATACTGTTTTTTTTTTACACGCGAAACATGAACACGTTATATTGCACACTGTAAACACAATCAAAGCTTCAAAAAAACACGAAGAACGGGACCTTTAAAGTGTACAAACAAATGTTTTCTTTTTTAGCTGTTAATTTAAATTTCTTTTTTTTCTGATGTTAAACTTGTTATAATGTATAACAAGTTGTAAAAGTACTTTAAGTAATGTATATACTACCAATTAAATTTTCATTTGTACATTTTAATATACATGACAAAATAAATGTATTGAAGAATTTGTTTAATGTACAAATTATAACTTGCATTACAAAAATAAACAATGTACAGAACAATCACTTCTCTTATTTAGCCTACACATTTCATGTTACATAACGAAAATAAACGTATAGTTGCTATTACTTTGGTTAATTTACAAATAACTTACATTACAAAAATAAATATAGGCTATAGAACATTTTCATTTTTAACTTAGGCCTATATATTACAAAAAAAATAACAATGGAGTTTATTACATTTACAAATAACTTGCATTACAAAAACAATGATGTGTAGGCCAACGTTTAAAAAAAGAATATATAGAAAAATTGTTCTGTGCATCCTGGCCATGAGTTTAGATTAGGGATGCACCGAATCCAGATTTTTGGGGTTCGGCCGAATAACGAATCCACTGGTTAAAAGAACATGCCGACTTTTTGGGACTTTAGCTTATTCACCGTATCCCCCCAGAGTTAGATAAATCTATACATACCATTCTCATCTCCGTGCGTGCCGTCACTCTGGCACACCTGTGATCACACCTGGGTGTCTGACGCACCCACCGCTAACCTAGCTTAGCACAAAGACTGGAGGTAAATGGCTCCAGCTAGCCTACTGCTCAATAAGTGACAAAATAACGGCAACATTTTCCTATTTTCCTATCACATGACAGAGTTATGGCACGCACGGAGATGAGAATGGTATGTATGTACTTATCTAACTCTGGGGGATACAGTGAATAAGCTAAAGTCCCAAAAAGTTGGCATGTTCCTTTAAGATTCTGCCGAATCTGAATACTGAATCCTACTCCCATCCTCAGTCCATTATCACAGTTAACACATTAATGAAGTAAACAACGTCCACAGCAGTGTAGGGATCCTCATATTGACCGAAATAACTTTGATCGATTAATAGAATCAGTTAAATGGTTTAAATGTTTTTATTAAACTTTTTTGTTTGTTTGTTTGTTTGTTTGCTGCATGGTTAAAGAAAAATATGCTGTATTTGTTCACTCACAGAGCGCGTCAACACACCACATGTCTAACCAAACATATTTCGCAAAATGAAGCAATGGGAAAAAAGCCTACTGTGTGGGACCATTTCAACAGAAAGGGCGACAAAGTTACTTGCAAAATATGCTACACGGTATTAAAATACAGCAGTACTACAAGCTCCTGACTGGTGTAAAGCAAATGAAAGGCACTGGCCACTCTAGCGAGGCATTATCTCTGTATTCCTGGGGCACCAGTGCCATCTGAAGCCTTGTATAAGGCTTTTCGTAGTGTGGTTTTGGTCAAGTTTACTAAAGTAAGCATTGTCACATTCTCGTCACTGTTTCCTGAGGGTTTATAGAACAATTACCCCGAGTTGCCCTTTGTCGTTTCAAAGAACACAATGACGAGCGTAGAAGGCGCGCGCGTAGTCAATAGGCTCGCGCTGCGGAGAAAGACAAAAGTATAAACAAGGCTCAGAGGGTGTTTTCTGCCACGAGTTTAACTGTCAACAGGCTGTGCTCCAGACTAACCCACATCACTTAGACATGTTACTTAAAAAAAAAAAACATACAAGGTGTGGATTGAGGTAGGCCTGCTATTTTTATTTGACAAAAAAAAGGTTCTTCAAAGCTTCAAACGGATCTTAATTTGTTAATTATATAAGAAAAAAAGAAATATATTTTATTGATAAAGCTTTATTGGTTTACAATGTGAAGAAAAAAATATTGAATAAAACATTGCTGGGCATTATGTGCGACACACACGCATTCGCTCCTGTCACCTCATTTCTTTTCCTGTTTTCACAGGACTTTCTAATCTGCCAACACGGCCCTCTGCACGGGGCCTGTAACAGATTTGTGGGGGCTCTCTCCTAGGATTGACTCCTGATGCCAATGGAAGTCGATCCATAAAACCTGATCCTGAGGACCAAAAGAAAGCTGGTGACTGTGCGAGTGGCTCGAGGGACTGTGGAAAAGAGGTCACCATGGCTAATCGAGTTCGCAAAGGCCTGGTTTGGGACATCAGGAAAAGGTTACTCAACCTGTCCGCTGTTGAACTGTTCCAAGTTGCCAAAAGCATCGGTCCAATACCAGAAAGGGACTTCTCTGAACTTGACGCTGAAGATCAAGAGGGCTGTCTTGAATACATCAATGCCTTCATGTACAGGACTCACCTGTTAGAATCAGAGGACAGAGGTGTGATTTAATTTTTGGGTTTACAAGGGACTGTGGAGGCTGTTGTACAGAAGCATGGTGCTGCAGCGCCTTGTCATCGTTATGGTGAGGTTGAGAGTAATGTTGAAGTTGATGTATGCCCTGCACCTACTTCATATAAATGCACCTCTACAGGTCACATGATCACTACAGACACTAGGCATTTAGAATCGCCTAAAAGTGTATCTGATCTAGGGAAAGTTACAAGGTTATATACAAATCCTACCACCAATCCTACAGACAGACATTCAGATTATGAAGAGCTGAGCAGGAAACGCATTCAGTATCTTACACCACATACACAGCACTCCACTCCTAGCCCACCTGTGATACACAGTGACACGCCTATGAATAGTAATAATGTTGAACGTACCTCACAGGGGATCACGGAAAAATTTGTCTCGTTACGAGACCTCTCCTGCCTGCAACATCATGAATTTAAGACACAAGGTGGTCAAATTGATGACTATGCATCTGACATCACATACACCGATGTGTGCCGACAGATTGATGACGGAGTCAAAGAGAATTTCAGTGAAGCTGAACTAGTCCGAGGAATATTATGTGCAATCAAACCAGGTAACTTAAAATAAATGATTATGAATAAGGAAGATATGACAGTGGCAGAGCTTAAGAGATTCCTTCAGTCACACCTAGGGGACAAAAGCAGCACAGAGTTATTTCAGGAGCTAATGTGTGAAAAACATATTGAAACTCCTCAACAGTTCCTGTACAGGGTAGTAGGCCTTAAGCAGAAAATACTCTTTGGAACAGTCTAACACAGATGTGAGGTACAGCCAAGCCACAATCCGAGATGTGTTCCTCCATACTGTGTATCAGGGCCTGGGGCACAAGTATAAAGATGTCAGGAGTGAGCTTAAACCTCTGCTGGCTGACCACAGTATCACAGATGAGGCAAATGTGAGAAATGTGATGAAAATCACTAATGATGAAAACGAGCGAGTGTGAAGGTTGGGTCCAATAATTCCCAAGCAAAGCAATACAAGCTCTGCCCAACTTGAAAGTGAACCTGACAGAGGAGTAAAAAAGGCGTCTGGTCAGAAAATTAAAAACGTACTCATTGATGCACTCACTGGTATAGTTTCCATGCGCCAGTCAACATTGAGGCCACAGCCTGAACACATCTGTCGATGTTTCATAAGAGTTGCTGTAAAAACCAAACTCTCAGTGACACAGGGACATATCAGCGATTTGACGGTCCATCGCCACCCAGAACTAAAAAATAAACTAGTGTCAAATTGATAGGGAAGAAAGCACTGGCCCAGTGTAATCTCAATGGCCTCGCAGTGACCGCTTTGCTTGATACCGGGGCTCAAGTAAGCATGATCGATTGAATATGGAAAGACAAATACTTACCCACTGTAGAAGTAAGGTCTCTTGTGGAGCTAATGGGAATGACAGAGAAGTTAGAAGTTTATGCCATCAATGGACATCTAATACCCTTTTATGGGTGGGCTGTCATTACCGTCAACTTACATGGAAACGACAACCCCGACATCTCAATTAATGTTTCTTTTCTGGTAAGCCACATCCCAATCGAGAGACCGTTGCTAGGCTTTAATGTGGTGGAAGAGCTAATTCAGGGCCAACCAGAGCGTTTAGTTCCTAACTTAGTTTCATCGCTCTCCAGCACAATAGCAGTATCAAGTGAGGAAGCCCAGACCCTGGTTAGTTTTGTGCAGACTCCCGAGCACAGCAGACAGTTGGGGCGGTTGAGAGTAAACCGAGACAGCATTTTGATACTGGCAGGTCTGGTAGCATGGGTAAAGTACCATCCAAAATTGATTGCAGAGTACCATCCAAAATTGATCAGTCTTGCACAGTAGCCCTGTTTGAGCCAGATGAGGACAATGTGCAGTTGGAGCAGCTGGATATAGGTGAAGGACTTTTGGAATTCTAGAGTTCATACGTTGCGGTCCCTATCGGCAACCACTTGACATGTGACATTACCCTGCCTCGCAACACAATCCTAGGGTACGTTCACCCTGTTGAAACTGTGTGTGAAGCGGACTGGTCTAAGGAAACAACGGCCAGTGTGAAGGTTCATGGTGCATCTGTGGCAGGGATGGGTGAAAGCCCAACCTTGTGGCACCCACCTGTCAGTCTCAGCCATCTGAATGAGGATCAGCAAGCAGTGGTTAGGCAAATGCTGCATCCTTTGCCCAGGATGGAAATGATGTTGGCTGTATCACGAGTCTTCAAATGTCCATCAATCTTAAAGATGACATACCAGTTCAACATGCCTATTCCTCAATACCCAAGCCATTGTTCAAAGAGGTCAAGGACTACATCCAAGACCTTCTGGCAAAAGGGTGGTGTAACAATGTTCAAAGTGAGGTGAGGAAGAAGACGAGGGGTCGGCGTTCTGGGACTTGTGAGTACTCTTTATTTCCTTTTAAGTCAGTAACCAAAATGGTGTGAACTTCGCACCAAACATAAACATACAGCAAAACTCTTTCTTTGGTTCAATCGTCGGTTTGTGCAATTCCTCTCTGTGTGCATGCTTATCTTGAGTTCCAGGCTAGTGTTTCTCTCTCTTCCTGGTCTTTCTTTCATGCAGGCTTACAGTATGTGCAACTGCACTACATAAGCAGCACTACATAAACAGCACTTTCTCCAGTCGCAGACTCAGACTGTCCATGGTCTGCCTAGACCTCTCCTCGCCTCCTATCTCTGAACTATCCAACTAACTTTCTGAAGCCATTTTATAGGCCTGACTCCTCCTACTCTGGACCATACCACATGAAAGGTAACACGTTTCACATACATCACAGGAATACATAATGAAAACAACAAAAACAATAAATACAAATAAACATACATGCAAGACATCATATCTGCAAGTATACATAACATACATATTCAAAGGAAATAAATAACTTGAGAAACCCTTCTCCCTTACAGCTATGCGAATTGACTCTCCGGTGACATCACCCACATGCACAAGATGGTGGATGGTGTATCTCTTACACTGTATTCAATAAACTATGTAAATCAAATACTTGTGGTGGTGATTTATTTCTGTATATGAGAAAAGACAATTCTATCATGTTATCATATGCACTCGTGTTATGGTTACTAGTTCTCATAACTCAGGTAACACTACATACAGGACATCATACAAGTTTACCACAGTGACATTGAAGGTCCATGCATACACAAATATATGTCGGCTAACAGACATACCTGACGCTGGTGTGTATGCGTAACGTGCATGTGTATGTGTGTGTATAGTCCATGCATAGTCACAGGCTTACCCTGTGACAGTGCCCATGCATCAAAGCAACAAAAAAAAAACAGTGACTCATGTCCGAGCACCCATGGGGAGTATACCTTCCAGCTCGCCATTGGAACTTGTCTGCATCGATTATTTGCACCTGGAACAGAGTCAAGGAGGATATGAGTATATACTAGTTGTCGTTCCATAGCATCCATAGCTCACATCCATAGCTCAGTGTCACACATTGTAGATGAAAACAGAAACAGGTTCATAGCTGATAATGGAGAGAATTTTCTTTTCATCAAAAATCCTCTTTTTGTTTTTTTGTTTTCAGACCGTAATCTACGTGTTGCCTCGGCAAAGAGATTCGACCATTACATTCTCAGCAGACCATGATCTATGCGCTGCCTCTGCAAACCGCGAGATCAAAAAGCCACTATATTACAGACTGTATAATCTACGTGTTGCCTCATCCATTATATTCTTAGCAAACCGTGAAGGAACCGCAAGCGTGCTTCCAACCCTGAGATGAAACACTGGACCCGGCAGGTGAAGGCAGAGAAAGGGCGATGCCCATCTCTAACCCCTCTGCGATCCCCACGACTGAAGCCGCCGCTCTGCCTCGGCAGAAGGGACCTGAGCCTCGGGGAACGCAAGCCGAAGCGCCCTCCTCGGAGAGTGCCCAGTGGCTTAAACAAACAGTCAACACGCATAGAATATGCATCCCCACCCGTAATGAAACGAGGGAAGGGATGAACACATCCAGTGAATTGCTGTCACATTCGTTTTAATTTTATGTTTTTCTTTTTACAAGAACAAAGGTGGAAAACTCCTGCCTAACTTTTTCTAAAGACAGACAAAAACACCAGTTTTTACAGACAAGATTCACACAGAGCGCTTCTGAAGGCAAAGAAGCTAGTTTCTGTTTGTGTTCACGGGTGCTTTATAGTTTCCGGTCTATGACATCACCCGCCTATGACGTTCCGTCTGTCCATTGGACTGATTCCACAAGTGCTTCAAGGCGCATTCACGCAGAAGTGTTCTCACGGCGTTTCGACGTAGCGTGAGTTCCCTTGAAAGGGAACATTAGAACAGAGAGAGAGAGAGAGAGAGAGCAGAGACCCAATCCCATTAAAATCCTGTAGAAATGATCCTTCAGGATATTTATGTATTGTCTTATAAGAAAATTCCCACAGAATCCAATAGGAATCAGATAAGAATCTAAATATAATATAAGATAAATATCCTATAAGATCACTTCTAACGGAATCCTATAAGAACGGTTCCAAAATATGATAGAAATTCTAAATGGAATTCTATTGAGCTTTCCTATAGGAAAAGACATAAAGATCCTATAAGACCACTTCTAACGGAAACCTATAAGAACGGTTCCATAATATGATTTTTGGGTGAAAATTGTGAGGCAGCACAATTTGACCTCACCAGGAAAAGCATTTCATATGGACACAATTGCCATGACAGACATGTGGGAGGAAAAATATTGAAGGCTCAAGGTGTCCTGTAAATTGTAATGCTCCGTTATTGTGCATTTTATTACTGGTGCTAATATCCTGTGTGGGACTGTGTGGACATTAATTTGTGTCATTGGTGGCACATACTCAAGGCTTTAGTGAGTATATATATATATATATATATATATATATATATATATATATATATATATATATATATATATATATATATATATATATATATATATATATATATATATATATATATATATATATATATCATCTTGCAGTTGATGGAGATTTGTGGGATGCACATCCAGGGCACGAAGCTCCCATTCCACCACATCCCAAAGATGCTCTATTGGGTTGAGATCTGGTGACTGTGGGGGCCATTTTAGTACAGTAAACTCATTGTCATGTTCAAGAAACCAATTTGAAATGATTCAAGCTTTGTGACATGGTGCATTGTCCTGCTGGAAGTAGCCATCAGAGGATGGGTACATGGTGGTCATAAAGGCATGGACATGGTCATAAACAATGCTCAGGTAGGCCGTGGCATTTAAATGATGCCCAATTGGCACTAAGTGTGCCAAGAAAACATCCCCCACACCATTGCACCACCACCACCAGCCTGCACAGTGGTAACAAGGTATGATGGATCCATGTTCTCATTCTGTTTATGCCAAATTCTGACTCTACCATCTGAACAGAAATCGAGACTCATCAGACCAGACAACATTTTTCCAGTCTTCAACTGTCCAATTTTAGTGAGCTTGTGCAAATTGTAGCCTCTTTTTCCTATTTGTAGTGGAGATGAGTGGTACCCGGTGGGGTCTTCTGCTTTTGTAGCCCATCCCCCTCAAGGTTGTGCGTGTTGTGGCTTCACAAATGCTTTGCTGCATACTCTTCTATCAGCTTGAATCAGTCATTCTCCTCTGACCTCTAGCATCAACAAGGCATTTTCGCCCACAGGACTGCCGCATACTGGATGTTTTTCCCTTTTCACACCATTCTTTGTAAACCCTAGAAATTGTTGTGAAAATCCCAGTAACTGAGCAGATTGTGACATACTCAGACCGGCCCGTCTGGCACCAGCAACCATGCCACGCTCAAAATTGCTTAAATCACCTTTCTTTCCCATTCTGACATTTAGTTTTGAGTTCAGGAGATTGTCTTGACCAGGACCACACCCCTAAATGCATTGAAGCAACTGCCATGTGATTGGTTGATTAGATAATTGCATTAATGAGAAATTGAACAGTTGTTCCTAATAATCCTTTAGGTGAGTGTATACCCCATCCCCAAAAAAAAAAACATTCTGCTTGACTCAATTGGAGAGTCCAACACCAAGAAGAAAAAGTGTTTGGAGACAACAGGGTATTTTTCATGCACCACAGTCAGATGTAGTGTTATTGTAAAATGATGTATGCTTGAAAAAAAATCATACTATCTTGCTTGTAGAGCCCTGATGACAGAAAACAGTGTTTCAGTTTCACAATGGGTGATCACCCACTTCAGAGGGATGTTACATCCTGTGGTGTATTCGCTTTGAAGGTTGATTTATAGCAGAAAATAATGTTCTTTAAAAAGGGATGATAATTTGCAGTTAATGTATTGTTACTTCCTTTAGTTTGTAGAGCACATTCTGCACAATTCCAAAATTGACTCCAGTGAGCCACAAGACGTAACCCGATACAGAATGGAGATTGCGTTAACTTTGCTATACCAATCTAGTATGGCTTTATAAGCCCTAGTGCATTGATGTGCATCACTTTCCTTAGTGTTGTACTGTACCTCATAGATGACCTGAGTGACCTGTGCCACTTTTGTGGGGAGGCAGAAATCTTTGAAGATGAAGATGCAGAAGATTCAGATGTTCATTGGGTAACTATGGCAGCATTTTTGGTTGGTGTTGCATACACAAAGTAATAATAAATTGACCAATTCTTTAAAGTTTTTTGTTTGTTTTTAATAGCCTTTGTCAGGACTCGGGTTTGATCATTGCTCTTCCTGCTTTTTTCTCATTTATGTTTCTGTGTATTTTTCCACTGCACCACAGCTGTGCTCTATTCGTAATCAGCACCACTGCACACCACTCTCACCTGTCTCTCCATTTAAGTTTCCCGCATTTGATTTCTGTGGCAGCTGCGCTGCATTATGATCAGGGCTCTTGCACACCTCTCACCTGTTTCTCCTCTCATTTAATTTCTCTCACTATTTAGCTTCCTTCCTTACCTGCCTTCTCTGCCAGAGTGTTTTGTCTGTTTTTCTGTCGCGCTCTAGCCTTTGAATTGAGATTCTATTTTTGCCTTACCAAGTTTTGATCATATTCTGTTTTTTCCTAGTTTGATCCAGCCCTGCAGCTCAGTTTTCCCATCTCCTTTTTGATTTTGCATTTTGCTATTGACTCTGTGCCTGTGCCTGGACTGTTCTCTGCCCTGCACCTTGGACTGTCATTTCGCTGGTCCTGAGCCTGCCTGCCTGTTGCTGACTTTTGACTTTTGCCTGCCCTTGGATCACGTCTTCGGCTATTTCCCCTGGCTTGGCAGCTCGGCTACCCCATTTAAATATTGTTTCCTTTTACTTTGCTTTTTGTCCTAATAAATATAGTGTGAACTGATCTGCTCTTGGGTTCTCTGTTTTCCCGTCCAGCCCTCACATCACACTCTGGCCACGATGGACCCAGCAGATCAGTTACCTATGCGTACAGCGGTGGAGGCACAAGGTGCTATGCTTGGACGTCACCAGGAGGAGCTCACAGCAGCACATCATGCCGTTGACACCTTGATGCGCCAGGTCACCGAGCTTACGGATACTATCTCCCGGACGCAAAGGGGCCGCGACCTTGAGCGGCTTGCCACTGAACGTGTTCCTACCATCCACGAGCCGCGGATTAACAATCCACCTGTTTATTCTGGTGAGCCCACTATGTGCCGATCCTTCATCATCCAGTGTGAGGTGGTTTTTTCTCTACAACCCACCACTTATGCCTTGGATTCTAAGGTAGCTTTTGTTATCTCCCTCCTCACCGGACGGGCTCGGGAATGGGCCACGGCTGTATGGTCCAAGGAGGCTGATTGCTGCAAGGAGTTCTCATTGTTCAAGGCAGAAATGATGAAGGTGTTTGATCGGTCAGCTCTTGGCAAAGAAGCATCTCGGCTCCTGGCAGCCCTTCAGCAAGGTAGGCGTTCAGTGGCGGATTTTGCAGTAGAGTTCCGTACTCTGGCTGCATCAAGTGGGTGGAACGATGAGGCCCTGGCGGCCAGGTTCGCAGAGGGACTGGCAGAGGAAATGCGGGATGAGGTTTATGCACGTGAACTTCCTGAGGGTTTAGACAAGCTGGTGGAATTGGCTATACGATTGGACAATCGCCGGGACCTCCGTCGTAGAGTTCGTTCCTCCGTGCCCACACCTTTCCAGGATAGAGCTTCTGCCGGGATGGCTCCCGATGATCTGGTTCAACTACCTTCTCCTGAACCTATGCAGCTAGGCAGGTATCGTCTATCTGCCACAGAGAAGCAACAGCGCTTCGCCAAAGGGCTGTGCCTGTATTGTGGGAAGCCTGGGCACTTTGCAGCCACCTGTCCAGCAAAAGCCAGCGCTCGTCAGTAGTTAGAGGGGTACTGGCGAGCGCTACCACTACAACCCCATCTGCAGGTTCCCGGTCCATGCTACCTATCTCTGTAATGGTCCAAGGTGGTAAATTTCATCTATCTGCTCTCTTAGACTCAGGGGCTGAGGGAAATTTCATGGATTCCACCTGGGCTTCTAGGAGAGGCATTCCATTTCAGGCTCTTGTTCCTCCTCTCACAGCTCATGCTCTTGATGGCAGAGAACTCTCCACTATTTCTCATACCACTGCTCCTTTAGTCATTGTCACTTCTGGTAACCACAGGGAAGAATTGTTTTTTTTTATTTGTCATTCACCCCTTGCCCCTATTGTCTTAGGACATCCTTGGCTTACTACTCATAACCCGCATATTAATTGGTCAGAAAATTCTATTTTGTCATGGAGTTCTTATTGTCATGCCCATTGTCTTGTGTCTGCCTTGTCTCCTGTCTCTTCTCTTCCTATGTTACAGGAGGAGTCTGTGGATCTATCTCGAGTTCCTGAGGTCTATCATGATTTGCGGGCGGTCTTCAGTCGATCCCGGGCCACATCCCTTCCTCTGCACCGTCCTTACGATTGCGCCATCAATCTCCTCCCTGGCACTTCTCCGCCCAAGGGACGGTTATTCTCCCTGTCCGCTCCTGAACGGGCGGCCATGGAGAATTATCTGACTGAGTCTCTGGCAGCCGGTGTCATTCGTCCCTCTTCCTCGCCGGCAGGGGCGGGGTTCTTCTTTGTAAAGAAGAAAGATGGCTCTTTGCGTCCTTGCATAGACTATCGGGGGCTGAATGACATAACTATTAAGAACAGGTATCCTCTACCTTTGATGTCTTCAGCCTTCGAGGTTTTGCAGGGAGCAAAGTACTTTACGAAGTTGGACCTCCGCAACGCCTACCATTTGGTTCGGATCAGGAAGGGGGATGAATGGAAGACGGCATTTAACACTCCCACAGGGCATTTTGCATACTGGGTCCTTCCCTTCGGACTTACTAATGCCCCAGCCGTCTTCCAGGCTCTCATTAATGACGTGCTGAGAGACATGATCAACCAATTTGTCTTTGTGTATCTGGATGACATTTTGATATTTTCTCGTTCTTTCCAGGTACACATCCAGCACGTCAGGCAAGTGCTGCAGCGGCTGTTAGAGAACCAACTCTATGCTAAGGCGGAGAAGTGTTAATTTCATAAGCAGTCAGTTCCGTTCTTGGGTCATATCATCTCGGTGGAGGGGATCCGCATGGACCCTGCAAAGGTGAGGGCTGTCTCCGATTGGCCGACACCTGATAGCTGAAAGACATTGCAATGTTTTATCGGTTTTGCCAATTTTTATTGGAGGTTTATTCATAATTTCGGTCAGGTGGTGGCTCCTTTGACTGCATTGACCTCCACAAGAAAACCTTTTTGATGGTCTCCAGCAGCTCAGGCTGCTTTTAATGAACTAAAGAGACGTTTTTCTTCGGCGCCTATTCTAATTACTCCTGATCCTTCTCGACAGTTTCTTGTGGAGGTCGATGCATCAGAGGTAGGAGTCGGAGCAGTTCTCTCCCAAAGATCCCCTCATGATCACAAGTTACACCCTTGTGCATACTTTTCTCACCGGTTGTCACCCACAGAGCGGAACTACGACATCGGTAACCGTGAGTTGTTGGCCGTGCGCCTGGCATTGGGGGAGTGGCGCCACTGGTTGGAGGGGTCAGTGGAGCCATTCCTGGTCTGGACCGATCACCGGAACCTGGAGTACATTAGAACGGCTAAACGGCTGAACTCCAGGCAGGCCCGCTGGGCACTCTTTTTTTGGTCGCTTTAATTTTTGCCTGTCTTACCGGCCGGGTTCCAAGAATGGTAAGCCTGATGCGCTTTCACGTCAGTTCTCTGCCCCAGAGGACGTGGTGCCGCCGGATACTATCCTCCCTCCTGGTCGTGTGGTGGGGTCCGTCACCTGGGGCATCGAGGAGCGCGTCAGGCTGGCCCAGTTGGGAACAGAGGTGCCAAGGGGGTGTCCGGTGGGCAAATTGTTTGTTCCGGTATCGGGCCGGCCGGAAGTTCTGGAGTGGTGCCACTCATCCAGGTTAGTGTGTCACCCAGGGGTGAGAAGAACGCTGGCTGTGGTTCGCCAGCATTTTTGGTGGCGGGGCATGGGAGGGGACGTCCATCGGTTTGTGGTTTCTTGCTCTGTATGTGCGCAAAACAAGTCTGGTAATGCTGTGCCCGTTGGTCTGCTTCAACCTCTTCCTATTCCTTCCCGTCCTTGGTCCCACATTGCACTGGACTTCGTGTCAGGGTTACCGGAGTCCAGTGGCAATACCGTGGTTCTCACGGTCGTAGACCGTTTTTCTAAGGCGGTTCATTTCATTCCCCTTCCCAAACTCCCCTCTGCCAAAGAGACTGCGCGGGTGATCGTGGACCACGTCTTCCGGATTCATGGTCTTCCGGAAGATGTGGTCTCCGACAGGGGTCCCCAGTTTGTTTCTCACTTTTGGAGGGAATTCTGTCGGCAGATTGGTGCTACTGCTAGTCTGTCGTCGGGATTCCATCCACAGACCAACGGTCAGACAGAGCGGGCAAACCAGGATCTTGGGCGGATTCTCCGGTGTCTTGCTTCTCACAGCCCTTCATCCTGGAGCCAGCAACTCACCTGGGCTGAATACGCCCATAATTCCTTGCCGGTGTCGTCTACTGGATTGTCTCCTTTCTTGTGCTGTCTTGGTTATCAACCCCCTTTGTTTCCCTCACAGGGTCCCGAAGCTGCGGTTCCCTCGGTTCAGGCATTCATTGATCGGTGCCAGCGGACCTGGAAGCGGGCCAGGGAGGCGCTGCTGCGAACCAGGGAACGCACCAAGAGATTGGCGGATCGTCATCGGGCTGAAGCACCTAAGTACATCTGTGGGCAAAGGGTGTGGCTCTCCACTAGGGACCTGCCTCTTAGGGTGCCATCTAGGAAACTGCCACCGCGGTTCATTGGGCCATACCCTATTGTCAAGGTGATCAGCCTGGTGGTGGTGCGGCTTCGGCTCCCGCACCCCTTTCATCGTGTTCACCCTGTCTTCCATGTCTCCTGCATCAAACCCTTTATTCGTTCCTCTGTTTCCCCCTCTACTTCTGTTTCTTCCCCTCCCCCTCCCCTGATGGTTGACGGCACTCCTGCCTTCACTGTCAGGAAGATCCTTGATGGCAGGAGGCGGGGAAGGGGATTCCAGTATCTGGTTGATTGGGAGGGGTACGGTCCGGAGGAGAGATGTTGGGTCCTGACTCGGGACATTCTGGACCGCTCGCTGATCAATGATTTTCACCGTTCAGCCCCTCATCTCGGGACGCCTAGAGGCGTTCCTGGGGAGAGGGGTACTGTCAGGACTCGGGGTTTGATCATTGCTCTTCCTGCTTTTTTCTCATTTATGTTTCTGTGTATTTTTCCACTGCACCACAGCTGTGCTCTATTCGTAATCAGCACCACTGCACACCACTCTCACCTGTCTCTCCATTTAAGTTTCCCGCACTTGATTTCTGTGGCATCTGCGCTGCATTATGATCAAGGCTCTTGCACACCTCTCACCTGTTTCTCCTCTCATTTAATTTCTCTCACTATTTAGCTTCCTTCCTTACCTGCCTTCTCTGCCAGAGTGTTTGGTCTGTTTTTCTGTCGTGCTCTAGCCTTTGGAATGAGATTCTATTTTTGCCTTACCAAGTTTTGATCATATTCTGTTTTTTCCTAGTTTGATCCAGCCCTGCAGCTCAGTTTTCCCATCTCCTTTTTGATTTTGCATTTTGCTATTGACTCTGTGCCTGTGCCTGGACTGTTCTCTGCCCTGCACCTTGGACTGTCATTTCGCTGGTCCTGAGCCTGCCTGCCTGTTGCTGACTTTTGACTTTTGCCTGCCCTTGGATCACGTCTTCGGCTATTTCCCCTGGCTTGGCAGCTCGGCTACCCCATTTAAATATTGTTTCCTTTTACTTTGCTTTTTGTCCTAATAAATATAGTGTGAACTGATCTGCTCTTGGGTTCTCTGTTTTCCCGTCCAGCCCTCACAGCCTTAATAAACATTACATTGTCGGTAATACATTTTAAAGTTGACAAGAAATAAGCTGGATTGAATTGGCAGCTGTAAAACCTTGCTTCTAAAAACAAAGCAAAACAAAACAAAAAGTTTTCAAAAGTCAGTCATTTTTTTAACCTTTTGGCTTCCCGTACATCCAGTTGTGCTTCTTGCTCATGTTATTTCTGATGGTACGCATGGTAACTTAGCAACTACACAAGACTTTCAGTATGATTTCGTAAAGGGAAACAGACATTCCGAACAGAATTGACTGCTTCACCGGCGCACTCACAATTGCTGGGGATTATGTGTGACACACATGCACCTGTCTCCTCATTTATTTTCCTGTTTTCACAGGTATGACTTTCATGACAACAAAACTATATGCACATGAGTCATTTAATTACTGTGTGTATGTTTATGTTACGTATATATAAATGTTCTGATGTGTGAATATATTGAAAATCATCCGCCATTTTGTGGATTCTGTGAAATGCTTGCATGTGCTCGTGAAATGTATTTGATTCATACAGGCTCCAGTTACCAGGTTATTATGTTCATTATTTGTTTATCCATATTATATTTGTGTTTGGTTAATTAGAGTTAATGTGTGACACAAATATAAATGCACTTCTCCAGTTAAATGTTTTAAACAGACATTTTAGTACAAACAAATATAATGCAGATATTTCCTGCTATAATGCAGAAGGAAAAATGTATGTTAAAGTAACATGGTGGCAGATCTGATTATCAAAATCAGTTACTTAGATGTTAAATGTGTATGGTTTATGTATATTTACTGACATGTTCAGTCGTGTGATAGTTTTTATATGCATAATATACCTCTTGAATTGTTTGAGTAGATTTAAAGAAGCAAAATGAAAAGCTCAAATGTACATTTGTGAAAAAAGGGGGAAAACGTCAATGTGAAATGTGCATCGTTTTGACAGAGGAAAAAGAAAATTACATTTGTGCAAGAAAAAAAAATTGTTTTATTGATAAATCTTTATTGGTTTACAATGTGAAAATAAACATTGAATAAACAATTGCTGGGGATTATGTGCGACACACGCATTATGTGCGCACATTATGTGCGACACTCTCCTCATTTCTTTTCCTGTTTTCACAGGACCCTCTAATCTGCCAACACGGCCCTCTGCACAGGGCCTGTAACACATGTGTGCAACAGTGCAACACCGTCTCATAGGTAATTTACGTAACTCTGATATTACAAATGATTTACACAGAATTTCGTTATGCTTGTTTTTCATTAACCTATAAGGCCCACTGTTGTGATATTACAACATCTAGCTCTATTAAAATAAACCTGCAGATGTTTTTTTTTTTCTTTCTGAGATGAAGACCACACTTATACAACTAATAGGTCCTATTGTTCAGCCTTACAATGCTATTGGATAGAAAATGTTGTGAATAGGCTTGATTACCTGGCCATGAACTCACACAACCTGCGAACTTGACACATCATCATCATGTTTTACAGGACTGGATAAATCAACATTCAAGTAAGTAAAATCTCCAAAATACTTTTATGTGATTAGTAATATGTCTAGATCATGCTGATATTAAGGTACTGTTGAATGCTTTAATCAGATTTTGAGCTTGTAATGTCAATGTTGAAATTTTACAACACAGTGTGAAAGGGGTAGCATAATTTGCCTGTGCACCTTGCACATGACATGAATGAATTTTACTTTTCACCTGTTCCATGTGAAATAAATACTAATAGAAACAATGTTTTGTCTTCTTTGTTACAATTTTGAGTTTTAATCTAAATGTAAGTATTTAAACTATATCCACTATATCCAGACTGTATTGTGTGAATTATGTGGAATATGTGAATTCTTTGTATGTATGATTGGAATATGGAAAATAATTATTTATTAATTATTCAATATTTTTACATTTCAGAATTCCACCAGCCAGGGAAGTTGTATTATTTACAAAGTGCATGATGTCATTGATGCCATCCGGGCTCGGATGCACACCTGCTTTGTGTGCAGTGTCTGGGTGTGGAGTATGCTCGGGCGGCTCTCGAGGGTGTCAACATTGTGAGCTGCTCCCACTCAGGCTGCTCCACTCTCGGCTGGCCGTGTTTGATGAGGCTGGCCAGCCTCGTGAGCCCCATGGTTCTGGACCCGCGATCGCTTAGGCGGCTCGGCGTCGCAGATCATGGGGTTCACAAAGGGACTTGTCAGAAGGTTTTGGGACTGCTGCGGCACTTTCCCAATCCTCTTCTGACAGTTCCGAGGATCTTCCTCCCCGTGTGGAAGCCCGCGCTGCGGCTTCTTCCCCCGGGGTCGAGGATCCGATGCTCATTCTCTCCGGTTCCGAGGAGCCGGACGAGGGTGGCATCGGGGCGGGTGGAGAAGCAGGAAGTGTTTCATCGCTTCATCCACCCGCCCAAGAGGAGCTGGTTGAGGTGTTGACCCATGCGGTGGCCAAATTAAACATCGATTGGCCACAGGAAGTGCCGGAAGTTCAGCCACCCAGTAGGCTAGACGACCGGTTCCTTTCTCGCCGGGTTCAAACACCTCGCCGGGGCTTGCCATTCTTCCCGGATCTACACACCGAGGTGTGTAGATCCTGGAAGAAACCCTATTGCTCGCGTGTGTCCAATCCTCCAGTGTTGGATTATTCCAATGTTCTGGGGGCACGCGAGGCGGGATATGGGACGATACCTCGGGTGGAAGAAGCTCTCGCAAGCTATCTTTCGCCCGATTCTGCGTCGTCCCTCAAAGCCCCGGCGCTGCCCACCAAACCCTGTCGGGATACCTCATCTTTGTAGATGTACTGGAGTTGAGGAAGGCTGCAGATTTGTCTCTCCGCATCACCAGGGAGACGGCCCGTGCTATCAGCCGCTCCATGGCTTCCATGGTGACTGTGGAGAGACATCTCTGGCTGAATCTGTCGGGGATGAAGGAGCAGGATAAGTCCTTCCTCCTAGACTCCCCGATTTCGCCTTCTGGCTTATTTGGTGATGCGGTTGAGACCATTGTCGCCAAATACCAGGAGGCGAAAAGACAGTCAGCAGCTTTCCGCCAGTACGTCCCTCGCCGCTCAGAGCCGGGGAAGGTGGCCCCTAGGGGGCAGCCTCAGCCGTCTGCCAGCTCCTCGCACCGGCAGGTGCAAAGGGAGAGCGTTGCCTCTAGAGCCCCTCCTCCGGGAGCTTGGCAACAGAGGCGGCGTTCTCTCCAGCAAACTCACCAGCAGCCTTCCGTTCCTAGAGGCGATCTGAGGAGCGTACTCCAGGCGCGGAAGGCTGCTGGGAAGAAGTCCTAGCTTCGGCGGGACTTCTAAGAGGCTCTGGGGAAATCTATGTGGTAATCCCGCTGTCTATGATGCTTCGGGCCACATCGATTTCCCGCGAACGCATGCTGCTCCAGCCGCCTCTGGAAAGACCTGCGGCTGGGCAGCTTGCGCATCCACACACAGAGAATGGTTCCCAACCACTTCCTGCCGGTCATCCACTTCAGGGGGTTGTAGACGAGGCTCGTGTAACACCCGACGCCAGCCTTGAGCTGGTTCCCTTAGTAGATTATCTCGGCGCATGGAAATGCCTTCCGAATAGTTCTACATGGGTCCTGCGTACTGTAGAGAAAGGTTACAGACTGCAGTTCGGTCACCCTCCTCGAGGTTTCAGGGGGTTGAACTGGACCACAGTGGTACCAGAGCGGGTTCGGGTAATGGAACTAGAAGTAAAATCCTTGCTGGTGAAGGAAGCCATAGAGTGCGTTCCTCCGCCGGAGAGGGAGTCCGGGTTCTACAGCCAGTACTTTATAGTTCCCAAAAAGGATGGAGGGTTGTGTCCGATTATAGACCTAAGGTATTTGAATCGGTCTCTGAGGAGATTCAGATTCAAAATGCTCACGGTTCCCATCATCGTGAGTCAGATCCAGCCCGAGGACTGGTTCGTCACGATAGATCTAAAGGACGCATACTTCCATATCTCCATCCTTCCATGTCACAGGAAGTTCTTGAGGTTTGCTTTCGGGGGCGAGGCGTACCAATATCGAGTGCTTCCCTTCGGTCTAGCTCTTTCCCCATGCACATTCACGAAGTGCATGGATGCAGCTCTGGCTCCATTGAGACTTCAGGGCATCCGTGTGCTGAATTATATCGACGACTGGCTCATATTGGCCCAGTCGTACGAGATGACAGTTCGGCATTGAGATGTCGTTCTGGCCCACATAAGGTGCTTGGGGCTGAGACTCAACACAAAGAAGAGTGTGTTGACACCGTCCCAGAGGACTACGTTCCTAGGGATCGTATGGGACTCGACAACGATGCGGGCACAATTGTCTCCCGCGCGAGTTGAGACCATACTGGCGATGGTCTCAGGAATAAGGCTAGGCCACAGCATCACTGTGAAGCACTTTCAGAGAGTGCTGGGGCACATGGCAGCAGCATCCAACGTGATACCTTTTGGTCTGCTGCACATGAGACCCCTACAGTGGTGGCTGAAACCCAAGGGGTTTTCCCCCAGAGGGAATCCTTTCCGTATGATCAGGGTAACGCGCAGATGCCTTCGTTCCCTAGTCATATGGAAGAAACCTTGGTTTCTGTCCCAGGAGCCAGTGTTGGGAGCGTCCTGTTGCCGGAAATCCATTTCAACAGACGCCTCCCTCACTGGTTGGGGCACGGTCATGGACGGCTGCTTTGCGAGGGGCCCGTGGGAGGGCCGTCATTCCTCCTGGCACATAAACTGCCTGGAGATTATGGCGGTCTACAAAGCTCTCAGGAGCTTTTTCCCGGACCTCCGCGGCCAACATGTCCTGGTACGACCAGACAATACGGCTGTTGTAGCTTACCTCAATCATCAGGGGGGTTTGAGGTCGCGCCCTCTATGCAGACTGGCGCATCAAATTCTCCTGTGGTCCCAAGGGAAACTGTTGTCCATCAGGGCAATGTATGTCCCAGGGGTCCAGAATCAGGGAGCAGACATCCTGTCGAGGCAGGGGCTGAGGCCCGGGGAGTGGCGACTCCACCCAGAGGTGGTGGAGGCCATGTGCGAGAGGTTCGGCCCAGTGGAAGTGGACCTGTTTGCGTCTCGAGAGACTTCCACTGTCCACTGTGGTGTTCCCTCATGCATCCAGCCACGTTGGAGTTGGATGCCATGGTTCAGACGTGGCCGAGGCTGCGTCTGTATGCATTTCCCCCGATTGCTCTGCTCCCGGGAGTCCTGGAGAGGGTCCGTCAACAGGGGGCCAGCCTACTTCTAGTAGCACCCCGTTGGCCGACTCGAGTTTGGTTCTCAGATATCGTAGATCTGCTGGCAGGTCATCCATGGCAGATTCCTCTGAGGAGGGATCTCCTATCTCAGGCGGGGGGCACAATATTTCACCCCCGGCCGGAGGTTTGGAACCTTTGGGTCTGGCCCCTGAGGGGGTCAGGTACCTAGAGGCTGGCCTGTCTGCAGAGGTGATAGAGACCTTACTCAGTTCCAGGGCTCCATCTACGAGAAGACTGTACAGCCTCAAGTGGAATGTGTTTGCCTCTTGGTGCAGGGAGCGTGAGGTGGACCCAGTTAACTACCCGGTGGCTTCAGTGCTGGAGTTCCTCCAAGATCGCTTCTCTGCGGGTCTAACCCCGTCCACACTCAAGGTGTACGTGGCTGCCATTGGGGCTTTCCACACTCCTTTGGGTGATGGGCCTTTGGGTAGGCACCAGCTGGTTGTACAGTTCCTCCATGGGACTCGGAGGATGAGGCCTGCGGCTCATTCCAGAGTCCCAACCTGGGATCTGGCAGTGGTTCTCGAAGGTCTGGCTGAGGCCCCCTTTGAGCCATTGGAGTCGGCTGAACCAAAGAACCTGACCCTGAAGGTGGCTTTTCTCCTGGCAATTACATCGCTGAAAAGAGTGGTGGACCTCCAGGCCTTGGCGGTAACGCCGACTTGCCTGGAGTTTGCCCCCGGGGGAGTTAAAGCCATCCTTCACCCTAGACCGGGCTACGTGCCCAAGGTTCCATCAAGGGTGGCCAGGTCTTTGGTTCTTCAGGCACTTCATCCTCTGCCTTACGTGATGCGGAAGAAGGGAGACTTCACCTGCTCTGCCCAGTTAGGGCTCTCAGAGTGTATCTGGAGAAGTCTGCGCAGTGGAGGAGATCTCAACAGCTTTTGGTGTGTTTCGGTTCACCCAAGAAAGGGTTGCCTGCATCTACTCAGACAATCAGTAACTGGATTGTCCAGGCAATAACCATGGCTTATCAGGTGCGCAATTTGCCTTCACCTATGGCCGTGAGGGCTCATTCCACCAGAGGCATGGCCTCTTCGGTGGCCCTCCTTTCTGGGGTCCCCATGCAGTATATCTGCGAGGCGGCTGGGTGGGTACCCCACACACCTTTATCAAGTTTTATAGCCTGCATCTCCCTACTGCACCTGGTGCTAGGGTACTCCAGTCCTAGTTGTGCCCGGTCTCCGGCTTCACACTAGGGCAGGCGCTACCCTCGGTGTGGGCTAGTGGGTACTCATTCCCCAAAATGTCGTTCCGACGCAGTGAGAGTTCCCTCGAAAGGGAACGGCTCGGGTTATGTCTATAACCCTTGTTCCCTGAGAAGGGAACGAGCACTGCGTCGCGTCACCACACCTCGGGACGCCTGGAGCGCATGCTTCAGAGCAATAGCTGCCGTTTCAATGTGCCGGCTCCCCTTTTATACTTCCGGGTATGCCGTCACAGTGACGTCATCACGCACGCCAATCGGATTGGTTTAGTTTCTATTCAGACTTCAGATTCGCTGATGCTTAGGGAGCATCCCCAAAATGTCGTTCCGACGCAGTGCTCGTTCCCTTCTCAGGGAACAAGGGTTATAGACATAACCCGAGCCGTTATGTTTCCAACACATTTTTCAATGTAAACACCTCCAACACAAATTTCCCCTTCGGGGACAAAAAGTGTATTTAATTTTGTTTCATTCATGAACTGCACTTATTATTGCATTTAATAATATTTGTTAAAGTTAATTCACTAATGCATAATTTAAAACTAAAGTTGTATTTGTTAACATTAGTTAATACACTGTGAACTAACATGAACAAACATGTTATTAACTAAGGTAAAATTACTAAATACTGTAACAAATATATTGCTCATGGTTAGTTAATAAAAGAGAGTCACGTATGTTTCTATTTAGTCTGATTTCTCAAAATGGTGCGTGTGTTTAAACTGTCTTATCCGGGGTGCCATGACAACAGTGCGAGTTATAGTAATATGCTGAGGCACGCGCTCACAGGAACGTGCACAGAGTAACGGCCGAGCTCAGTTTTTTGACTGAATAATACGGTTTCCTTCTCACAAAAGAACCTTCCTGCTGCGTTCACACCGAACACGAATAGTGCATTTAGAGCGATTACCCTCCTGAACACTTTCATATATGGCGCACGTCTCCCTGTATCATTGCGTGATACTTTTATGTGTGTGTGCTTATCCTGGGTGCCATGACAACAGTGCGTTATAGTAATATGACGGCACGCGCTCACACCAAACGCGAATATAGAGCGTCTGGAGAGCGTGATTTCCCTCCTGAACACTTTAATATGGCGCGCGTCTCCCTGTATGAGTGCGTACTTTTGTATCACTTTTTTAAGTTTTAGCCTGGTTTTCACTGTCATTCACAGCCATAGAGAAGCACGTGCAGGACGTTTTTAAAATACAAATTATTTCTGAAATTATTTCTTATGAGGTCCGAAAATGATAGGACAAATGGGAACAGCAAGGTGACTTTATTTTCATTCCAGGGTGACTGTAAAAAGTAATTCATTAATTAATAATTTATTTATTATAATAAGTAATAATAAAAAATATCACAGTAAAGTGAAATTCCACAATGAAAAACATAATGTCCAATAAGATCCTACAGGACAAAGTGAAATTCCATTAAAATAAATCAGAATGTCCAATAAGATTCTAAGAATCCAATAAGATCCTATACAGGACAAAGTGAAATTCCATTAAAATAAATCAGAATGTCCAATAGGATTCTAAGAATCCAGTGAAATTCCAATAGGATTTTTTTGACAAGGGATAGGCTACCGCAAATGAGCCCTTAGATGTTCTCTACATTTGTGAGTGGAATCACTGATATTCTGCTACCCAACAGGCCTAATGTTGCAATATTACATTTCCCTAAAATCGTACTAAAATGTAAAAACCCATTTATTTCTGAAAATATTGTTGAATATTAATAGTCCCCAACTAAACAAGCCAGAGTTCTCCTCTGGACAACAAACAAACAGTTCATGATTATGATTCAGGCAGCATTACAGGTCAGAAGTCAGATTGGAATTGGAACATTACAAATATTTAAACCAGTTCCATCTAGTTAAAGATCGGATTCAACATGCGGGTATGGAGAAGGGTTTGTTGAGGATCTGTGCCACTGGCTATCATGTCGATTAAGCCTTCACATGGGAGAATCTGCTTGACACAGTTTCTGCTGACACTTCAGGGCTGCATTATGTCTAGGCGCAGGTCCTCTATCGGATCTGGATACGGCCCGGATCTGGCTGACTACAGTAAACCTCGGGATAAACAGAGAGACTAATATTAGCGTAGATGCTATTTTTCTTATGATGTAACGAATACATCAGGTGTTATGGAAAGTGTCCCCTGTTCCAGTTCTACCACCCAGTAGAGCATTGCAGTAATCTAGCCTTGAGGTCATGAACGCATTAACTAACCATTTCTGCATTTGTCATTTAGAGCATATGTTGAAATTTAGATATATTTTTAAGATGGAAGAATGTGGTTTTACAGATGCTAGAAATATGGCTTTCAAATGAAAGATTGGCTATGATCAAGTGCAGGCCCTTCTATTTACCAAGATAATTCTCAGTTATTGTTGTCCCTGTAGTTTACATTCCTCCAGACACTAATACCAAACTAGCTTTGGAAAAACGGCATGCAGCTATCAGCAAACAACAGTCTGCACATCCCAACGGAGCATTTATTGTTGCTGGAGACTTCAATCACTCCAGCTTAAAAACTGTACTCCCAAAAATTTACCAGAATATATCCTGCTCTACGAGAGGTGACTAACACACTGCTTCTTCCCTTCAACTATCACCCTATGGAACACTACATTACATCGCTAGGCACTGATGTTTTATTGTAATTATATCCAGTGGCGTACCGTGGGGTTTCAGTCAGGGCCTTTATTAAGGATCAACACACCCCACGCCGCTGCCATAACAATACCATACACACACACACACGCACACACACACCGATACATATACAATACAGTCATGCACTGGATGCACTACTGTTACAAACCCCGCTTTCAAAGTGCTCGTTGGGAAGGGGGCAAGCAACATAAAAGGACACGCGAGACAAAAAGGCAATTTAACTATTTATTGATAGCTACCACTGCACTCACGTGTCAACGTTTAGGCAACTGGTGAAATGAATCAAAATCAACTCACTGACATAAATACTCTTAAACAAACAAACAAAACCACAGAACAAAAAGGACATCAAAAGAGACACAGATAAATGCAGCTTGTCAGCTAACATTAACGGTTTGACATCAGGATGCACACAAAGCTTGTGCAGCCCGTCATCCGCAACGGCCATAGCTCATTTCACATAGCTCGCTCACATCCTGCGAAAAGTTCAAATGGCGGATGACATCAGCGGGGGGTAGCGCCCACACATCGCTGGGCCTTTGGGGCGTTTTATCACTACACCTCAACATTTGATTGGCTGATGACCCACGTCAGTCAAAGTTATGATCCGATGGAAAATGGCAGCTTCAACTGAAGGCTTGCTATTCTACTTGTGCTGGTCCACGGAGCTGTGATGCATTTAGATGATGAAAATACAGCTCAGCCTTACAAAAAATAACCACATTCTTTCTGGAAATATAATTGTAACGTACTGAAATAGAGAGCAATTGCATTTAGATACGTTCAGACACGCATTAATTTAATTATGAAAAATATACTGTATATATTTTTGATTTTGACAGGGCCAGCAGGGAAGGCCCTGATGGCCCTGACAGCCCACCACTGATTATATCCAAAGGTTATGACTACTTAGCATCTAAACTAATTTTTAATTTTCTCTCTTTGCTGCATATATTTACTATTCAGCTATTAATTTATTATTCAGCTATTTATTTATTACTATACATGTATATTTTTCAATAGCATTTTTATCTAATTGGACAATGCTATTATTTGCCCTTCTGGTTGATTCTAAACTGCATTTCATTGCTGAGTGCTTTTACTGTGCAACGACAATAAAGTTATATCGTATCATATCATTTCATATCAAAGAGCAGACCCATCCTAACTGACGACGACTTGACAGAGCAGCTATCAAATGTTAGACAGTATTTCAAAATTACCTAGTAGAAAATTATTAGTCATCCAAGTTTTTATATCAGCTATGCATTCTGTTAATTTTGTGAACTGTTAAGTTTCATTGGGGTGCAAAAAAAAAAAAAACATTGCCTAAAACATTAATGCCAACATAATTTTTGAGTCTATTCAAAACAATGTTGTGGTTGATAGTATCAAATGCAGCACTAAGATCCAGTAACATTAATAGAGAGATACAACCAAGGAATGAAAAAGGATGGGGGGTTGCATCCAATTTCAGATCTGTGCCTATTAAATCGCACTGTAGGGAAGCTCAAGTTCAAAATGCTTACTCTCAGGCAGATCATGTCACAAATCAGGTCCAAGGACTGGTTTGTCACGATTGATCTCAAGGACACATACTTCCATGTATCCATCCTTCCACAACATAGGATGTTTATGAGGTCCTCTTTCAGGGGCGAAGTATACCAATATCGAGTTCTTCCTTTCGGCCTAGCTTTGTTACCTCGCACTTTCACAAAATGTGTGGATGCGGCTCTGGCACCTCTGTGTCTGCAGGGCATCCGCATACTCAACTACATAGATGATTGGTTGATTCTGGCTCATTCAGAGCAGATGGCGGTTCGACAAAAGTGTCTGACCGCAAAAAGGGACTGACTTTATTGCATCAGACAAGTCACTTTGCTCACAGCTCTGAGCTGGACGATGACATCACTGTTTTCTCCAGCATGGCTGTACAGCCGAAACAAACTCTGTTGCATTATTTTCCTGCTATCACTGTAAAGCTGCTTTGAAACGATCTGTATTGTAAAAATCACTATATAAATAAAGGTGACTTGACAGCTGATTGGTCGAATTTTGGTTTGAGATTTCTTACCCAGAACATAACCTCACTCAGAGCAGGTTAGCTGTGGAGCTTAAGTTACTATGGTGATTCTGGCAAGCGAGGCCAAAGCAGGTGGTGTGATAATGAGTGCCAGCTGCGCACCGCACCAGTCTCGGTCTTGGGGGCATAAAAGGAGGAGCGACGACAGTGAAAGACGAGAGAGGACCAGGCCTGGAATTTACGCTGTGTTTTATTTACGTTTGGTTATATGTGTGCGCGGCAGTCATCTGTGAGGGGATGCCGCTTTTACTTTCAGTTTGTTTATTTTTGATTAAAGTTTTTTAAACGTTTGCTGGTTCCCGCCTCCTCCTTCCCTTACCTACAAACCCTGTTACAGTGATGAACACTGCTAAAAGCTGAGCCACTTTCATGGTGCCTAAAAATCATGGTTGGCGCAAACTAAACCGAAACATACCTAGCTATCTGCCTAAACTGGCTTCATGGTATAGGCCCCTGGACTGATGCCTGGTTATGGAAAAATGGTATGTTGGATTTCTACTCTTGGATTTCTAACTCTATTATTAAAATATTGGAATATTACAAAATGCTCTCCTCTTAACTGAACTACTTTGGATTGGTGAGAAATTTAATATATTTTTGCCTAAAACGGGTGGGGAATGTTGATCCTGGAGGGCCACTCTCATGCAGAGTTTAGCTCCAATCAAACACACCTGAAGCTAATCATGGTCTTCAGGATTATTAATGCTACATTCACACCAAATGCGAATAGAGCGTCAAAATCGCGTCTACCGCGTCTAGTTGGACGCTTGATCATTTTGAATTTATTCGCACGTCCAATTTGCTGCGGACACGCGAATGGATTTAAAATATTCAAGCATCCAACTATATATAACTGTATAAATTGAGCGTTTGAGGCAAAATAGACATGCATTCAAGGCGCTCCAGGAGAAATATGTCATAAAACACCACTCTGCCTCTTTTCATTTTCATTAAAAAAAATATTAACCATTAATATCCACACAAATATGGTTCAGGCAACACACTACCTGGATTATCTTCACTGCATGTATGTTTTAATATCCTAAAAAAAGTTATGAAACTTCTCTTTGCCCTCAGTCAAAACGATTTGGCAGGCAACAAATGATAGATTCATGAGACCAAAGATTGGCTGTTAGATCTACACAAGATTATTTATATCTCATGTTTAACCACTACAGACACACCAGAGCCAGCGGCAGACGTCAGAAGGACTAGCCGAGGTAAGGCTGCTCTCGCAGGGGTTAACGAGCACTGAGTGCCGCTGATCGACTGGATCTCACAATTCCAAAAACGCAAGATACAATTTTTAAAATAGGTACTCTCTTTATAAATAAACCACAGATTTGAGCTTTAAACAACTACATTATCATTATTAACACATTTTGTGACACAATAACAGTAGTATTTTTATATTATGCAGGGTTTCTCATCACTTCACTTTACCACGTAACAGCAGCAAGCAGGCTCCTCATTGGTTAACGCAGCGCGAATTGACGGCAAAGTTCTGATTTTTCAACTCGGGTGTCAGACGCGAATGCGCTTCAAACGGGTGAATGCACAAAAAGCACCACTCACACAAGACGCTCAATTTGTGTCATTCACTCAAACTGGACACGCAAATGAGGTGTATCGTGTCCACCGCGCCGTGTTAAATGCGTATATTGCGCAGCAGGACCTCCAGGAGCTCTATTCACGTTTGGTGTGGACGCAGCATAAAGTTACAGGCAGGTAACCCTGCAGATTCCCCACCCTTTCTCTAAAATAATGAAGTTGTGAATATTCTTTATCTTTTTGGATGTAATGTTTCGCTGACATTGTTGCACTTATATGTTTGTTTGGTTTATCTACTTTCAAAACATAAATACACTTAGCTCTGCTCTTGGATGAATGGGTCCCATTCATTTATATATGTGACCAAAATAAAAATAATACAACGTTACATTGTTTCTCTTAGTACATTTACATTTAGTCATTTAGCAGACGCTTTTATCCAAAGCGACTTACAAATGAGAGCAATAGAAGCAACTAGAACAGTCAAGGGCAACAGTATGCAAGTGCTGTAACAAGTGTCAGTTAATCTAGCACAGAACACACAAGACAGAACCTTTTTTTATTTTTTATAAATTAGACAGACAGAAAATAGATAGACAAATAGAAAATGAGTAGAATGGTAAGTGCTATTCTTGACTGGTCAGGTGCTGCTGGAAAAGATGTGTCTTTAGCTGTTTTTTGAAAATGGCTACAGACTCGGCTGCTCGAATTGAGATAGGCAGGTCATTCCACCAGGTGGGGGCGGTCCAGGAAAAGGTCCGTGAGAGGGATTTCATGCCTCTTTGGGATGGCACCACAAGACGTCGTTCACTTGCAGAATGTAAGCTTCTGGAGGGTGTGTAAGTCTGAACAAGCGAGTTTAGGTATATTGGTGCAGAGTCAGTGGTTGCTTTGAAGGCGAGCACCAGTGCCTTGAATTTGATGTGAGTGGCTATTGGTAGCCAGTGCAGACTGATGAAGAGAGGCAATTGTGCAAGGGTTTGATAGTGCATGCTGGAAGGCCCGCTAGAAGAGCATTACAGTAGTCCAGTCTGGAGAGAACAAGAGCTTGGACCAGGAGTTGTGTGGCCTGCTCTGATAGGAAGGATCTAATCTTCGTAATGTTGTATAGCGCAAATCTGCAGGACCGGGTTGTTGCAGTAATGTGGTCAGTGAATTTTAGCTGATCATCAATCACAACTCCAAGGTTCCTGGCTGTCCTGGACAGAGTAATGGTTGATGATCCTAGCTGAATGGAGAGATTGTGGTGAAGTGCTGTGTTGCCTGAGATCACAAGCAGTTCTGTCTTTGCAAGGTTTAGTTGCATGTTCCTTCTTCCAAGCAGAAATGTCTGTTAGGCAGGCAGCGATACGGACACCAACCGTGGGATCATCTGGTTGAAATGAGAAGTAGAGTTGAGTGTCGTCGGCATAGCAGTGATAGGAAAAGCCATGTTTCTGAATGACAGATCCTAGTGATGATATGTACAGTGAGGAAAATAAGAATTTGAACACCCTGCTATTTTGCAAGTTCTCCCACTTCTGAAATTGTCATCGTAGGTGCATGTCCACTGTGAAAGACATAATCTAAAAAAGAAAATCCAGAAATCACAATGTATGATTTTTGAACTATTTATTTGTATGATACAGCTGCAAATAAGTATTTGAACACCTGAGAAAATCAATGTTAATATTTGGTACAGTAGCCTTTGTTTGCAATTACAGAGGTAAAACGTCTCCTGTAGTTTTTCACCAGGTTTGCACACACTGCAGGAGGGATTTTGGCCCAGTCCTCCACACAGATCTTCTCTAGATCAGTCAGGTTTCTGGCCTGTTGCTGAGAAACACAGAGTTTGAGCTCCCTCCAAAGATTCTCTATAGGGTTTAGGTCTGGAGACTGGCTAGGCCACGCCAGAACCTTGATATGCTTCTTACAGAGCCACTCCTTGGTTATCCTGGCTGTGTGCTTCGGGTCATTGTCATGTTGGAAGACCCAGCCTTGACCCATCTTCAATGCTCTAACTGAGGGAAGGAGGTTGTTCCCCAAAATCTCGCAATACATGGCCCTGGTCATCCTCTCCTTAATACAGTGCAGTCGCCCTGTCCCATGTGCAGAAAAACACCCCCAAAGCATGATGCTACCACCCCCATGCTTCACAGTAGGGATGGTGTTCTTGGAATGGTACTCATCATTCTTCTTCCTCCAAACACGTTTAGTGGAATTATGACCAAAAAGTTGGTCTCATCTGACCACATGACTTTCTCCCATGGCTCATCTGGATCATCCAAATGGTCATTGGCAAACTTAAGGTCTTTGAGGGTCAGAATTCTAGCTGATAGACAGGTGTTTAAAATCTTATTTGCAGCTATATCATACAAATAAATAGTTAAAAAAATCATATATTGTGATTTCTGAATTTTTTTTTTTAGATTATGTCTCTCACAGTGGACATGCACCTGTGATGACAATTTCAGACCCCTCTATGATCTCCAAGTGGGAGAACTTGCAAAATAGCAGGGTGCTCAAATACTTATTTTCCTCACTGTAGATGGAGAAGAGAAGTGGTCCAAGCACTGAGCCCTGGGGAACGCCAGTGGATAGATGATGTGACTTAGACACTTCACCTCTCCATGACATCCTGAAGGACCTACCTGAGAGATAAGACTTGAACCACTGGACAGCAGTTCCTGAGATGCCCATCTTCATGAGAGTTGACAGGAGGATCTGGTGATTAACTGTGTCAAAAGCAGCAGACAGATCCAGTAAGATCTGTAAGATACAGTAAGATAGTAGTATGAAAATAATTTATTGTGATTGAATTATATACAGAAATCAATCAAAAAGCCTCCCTTTATAATCCGTGGAGCTGTCAAAAAGAGTGTGTTTATCAGCTCTCGCCAAAATCCCTGTTATAATCAATTAAATATATTTCTACACTCAATGCTCAATGAATCTCTTGTTTACACAGTGTTTGCACCGTTAGTCATAATGAAAGCATCCGTGAGAGTGCAGAAATCATCAAGATCACCTCATTCATGTCTGCCATTGGCCACAATGCTCATCACTGCAACCTTTCATGTGACGGGAGTAGATCTAAATATAATGCTGTAATCAACACTTTTCACAAATAATCTCAATAGCTGTAATAGTACAATATGCAAAGATATTAGCCAATCACAGCAGTGGGTGTTTACTTTGAAGTCTCACAGCAGACATGGCCCTTCCAATCAGAGGGCTAAAATCAAGGCAAAACAATTGCTTTTTATTTCTAATAATAACACAATGTTTTATGTAAAATCATACTAACATTATAAGTAATCAATCCGTTCTGATCATCAGCGTCAGTGGCGAGCGTCCGGTTCGTGAATTGACTTCGACATTTCATCCAATTTCATGATCAGACCAGACATACTGGGTGAATTTACTGGCAGATGTCTTACCAATCTTCCGATAGGTCAGGGCAATCCCAAGGCCGAAAAATAGGAACCCCGCTATCATAATGCCAATTATGAATAAATCCTCCACATCCTCCACGGACAGGACTTCCAGGCACATGACTTGCCAGTTGTTCCAGGCGTCCCGAGTGTAGCCCGCAGCGAAGGTCCCTTCCGGGCAGGTGGGTTCTCCCGGTGCACCCTTCCTTATTGAGAAAATCTTGACAATCGCCCTGAGAGACCAGTTAATTAATTCCATTTCAGTATTTTCAGGAGTCCAGCAAGCAGGGGGTCTGAAAAAAAGGCAGCGCTAAAGCAGAGCAGGGAGCAGATAGAAGACACGTCTGCTCTGTATGAGATCAGGAAGTGGAATTTTCAGGTGGTTATATGACTCATTGTCTGCACACAGCGGGTGCTACAACTGCAGATTCCTCCACTCCTGTCTCTACATTGAAGGCCATGAGGCGATGGTCTAATGAACGTAACCTCTGGCCCGATGCCCGAGCCATCCATAAGAAATGCTATGAGTGCTGCTCCCTGACCTGGGGCTTAAAAATGTAATATTATAGCTTCAGTAGCTGTTGAGCCTATTTACCTAAATATAAATGACTTATATCATTAGCTCTAGTTACATTCCTTATGCTAGTTTCACGTAGATCGATTGGCTCTTTACAATTAAATTCAGTTAGATTATCTTCCTGAAACGCTCTTTTGGATCCTCTGTTGGCTCTTCGATTTAGCAGGAAGAGCCAGGAAGGGTTGCCTGGTATGGTCTGTTGGGGGATTTACGGTACTCTCTAGTTTATAAAATAGAAGGATCATATCCAGAAGCTACTGCAGTTTCCTGTCTTGGCTTTTTATGGTGCTCATGATAAGTACGGGGAATTTAGAGCAAAGCCATATCGCCTGTTTACTATTTATTTACTTATATCATTAGCTCTAGTTACATTCCTCGTGCTAGCTTCACATAGATCTATTGGCTCTTTACAATTCAATTCAGTTAGATTGGCTTCCTGAAACGCTCTTTTGGATCCTCTGCTGTCTCTTCAATTAGCAGGAAGAGCTAGGGAAGATTGCCTGGTATGGTCTGTTGGGGGATTTACACTGCCCTCCCAGTTAAAAAAAATGGGAGGTTGTCCCCAGAAGCTGTTGCTGTTCCCAGTCTTGGCTTTTCATTGATAAAACGTAAAGGATGGGGAATTTACAGAGCCATATTGGCAAATGTAAATTTTTGCAAAATATGCCAATAAAAAAGTTGACTAAAAGTTTGTCTATGGGTTTTTGACTTAACTGAACACTCCACTTTTTTAAAAAATAGGCTCATTTTCCAACTCCCCTTGAGTTAAACAGTTGAGTTTTACCATTTTCGAATCCATTCAGCGATCTCTGGGTCTGGTGGTTGCACTTGTAGCATAGCTTAGCATAGATCATTAAATCTGATTATACCGTTAGCATCTCACTCTAAATTTTTCTTCTGTACTCTTAGACTCTTCTGTAGTTACATTGTGTACTAAGACCGACGGAAAATTAAAAGTTGCGATTTTCTAGGCCGATATAGCTAGGAACTATACTTTCATTCCTGCGTAATAATCAAGGAACTTTGCTGCCGTACCATGGGTGCAGCAGGCGCAATGATATTACGCAGCACCTGAAAATCTGTGCAAGCAATACTAATTTTGTATGACTATGTCCGTTCAAGTGATGCAGCACTGGCCCATTAACTGTCCTGAGTGTCGAATTTGTTCATGTTCTTACAACACTGGATTGTTAGAATTCATCAGAATGTTGCCGGCCAACTGGCAATTGACACAGTTTCATTTACCAGCCAACGCTGATTTTTACTCGCATTTGGCGCTTGGCGAGTGTTAATTTTAGGCCCTGACTGTAGTCATTGCTGAACATTTTCCTTTGCAATAAAAATCCACAGTTTCAGAGTGTTCAGACATTTTAAGAAAATGGAGCAACTTTCCATCCTGCCAAAATACTTTGTACAACAGTGAGTACAACAAGAGTTTTAAATAAGTGATGAACCATTTATGAATTATTCAATAATTTGTAAACATGGATGTTCCACTGCTATTTATATTTTTAAATGGATGGATATCAGCTCAAAAAATAGATGGGGCATATCTAAAATGGGTCCTACTTTTTTCATCATGGTATTGTCCAGGTCTTCACTTAGCACTCACATGAAATAACTTGTGACATCTACATGAGCTAAAGGGTTAGTCAACCAAAGCATTCTGCCATCATTCTCATCCTTATGCTGTTATAAGCCTGTAAGATTGTATGTCTTCTGTAGAACACAAAAAGAGAAATTTGGCAAACGTCAGTTATGTCGGATGTCATCGTCATTTACATCTAACCCTGTGGAAGGCACTATATTTGGAATAAGCGCTAACATGAATGTGATCATTGTTAGGGTACACACAGACACAGGAACGAGAGAGACAAAACTAGAGAACACAATGATAAGTTTAATTATGAAGGCCACAGGGTCAAGGCGATGCAGGTGAATAGTGACTTTGATGACAGATCGTTGCCCCCCGCAGCATTGGTCTGGTTTCACACTCAACTTGATTTTGTTGAACCCTGGTACATTTGCGTTCATTTTACATTTTACGTCTTCACAAATGTGCACGGGGTGCAGCAGTGAAAACAACACTTGGATTTACTCTGTGTGTGTTGCATGAAGGCTGCTTTTCTACTGCTTGCAAACAGACTCTTGAGGAAACAGTGGATTGCCATTCATTTGCTGCCCTGATTGCACTCGCTATGCTCAAAAACACTGCAGGCTCACTCTCGTTAGTATCTAAGGTAAATCATCAACACTATCATCCCTTACATGTGTTTTATTGAACTAAAGACATCGTAACTGGCTAAAACGCATGCAGGGGTCCTTTTCTTCCTGAACAAGTGTGTACCAGAATCCATGGTGCTTTCACATTCACATGAATCGCGACACAGTTCAAGTGCAACCGAACTCAGACCACCTCCTCCAGGTAGTCTCGGGTTCGGTATCCTCACATGACAGCTTTCACATTAACAATTTTTCATGCAAACTGTGCCCCATTTCGAACTAAACTGCCAGTGTAAAAAAAGTTTCCTTGCTATATACAGTGATAGATATAACCTTACATTTAATGTAATTTTACATTAAAATGTATAGTTTTTGGAAGTGAAAAAGGACGTCATTATGTAATTTACTGTGAAAAACTGTAAATTAACATTCTCAGAATTTAGTTAAACTATGTTTCCTCTTAGTTTTCTTTAATCAATTATGTCCATTAGGGTTTTATGTTACATCCAAGGTTGTTAAATGAATGTTTATTGCATTGTGTCACGTCGTGTTAGCATGATGCTGTTTAGTATTTTTGCTAACGAGACTCTGTGCACCCTCTATATATTAATATTTACCTTCTCAGTTTTTGGAAAAGCTGCTTTTGATTCATCATGTTACCTTCTCATCACCACCTGTTTTTAGTGGTTGCCAGTGTATTACAAAGGTACAAAACAGATATTAGTATAGGTTGGTATATTAATATGATATCAGTTAATCAAATTTTTTAACCGTAAATTTCTGGCAACCACAGCTAACATTTTTTACTATAAATTTCACAGATTATTATTATTATTATTATTTTGACAGTGTAAAGATGAACTTTAAAAGGAAAAAAATATGTCAATATTTACACACCCTCATGTTATTCTAAGCTGGTATGTGGTGGCTAATCAAGCACCAGAAATTATATGAAAAGTAGAACATGTGACTTGTGCACTATATTCCAAGTCTTCTGAAGTAGGCCTATGCAATAGCTTTTTGTGAGAAACAGACTGAAATTTGAGTCATTATGGAAAAACCATCCCCTGAAAATCTCATTCATGCTCATGTTCAGTTCAAACACATAAACGTCTGCCTCTACCAACAAATTTGCAAAACTTCAAAGACATACTGTACCTAAGATATTATATGACTTCAGGATACTAAAGAACTAAGAATACAGCACAGGTTTTCTGGACTTTTATGTTTTGAACATAACAGCCCTACTACATTTTAGCTATTGCTGTATGGAAAAGAGCAGCTTAACTCTTAACTCTGCAATCTTTGTTTGTATTCACAGAAGAATTAATGTTATTAAAATAATAACATGAGAATTAATAAATGATGGTGTTCATTTGTTCACGCCTTTAATGACACAAATCCACTAAAAATATGCATGTCAAAGCATGCCAAAGCGAGAGTTGAGAATGTATTTGCAGAAAACTTCATCGCGAACCAAAACAGCTCTTACAAACGTGCATAGGTGAGAACTTACAGAACTGAATTGAAAACATAGGTTTAAATACAGAGGAAATTAGATAATTAGCATGACATATGTGAATTGAATGGGATTAGGATCTAAACACAGTAAGGAAACACAACAGATGAGAATTATTATTTTTTTAAATCTCAGGGAACAGAGCTGTAACAATACAATAATGTCATACACTATGTCAGCAGAAATCAATAGCGTTAGTTCTGGCAGGTCACGTTAGTCAAACTCGCATCAGCTGACTGTCAGCTGATCACGTCTACCTATAGGAAGACGATGCCTATCACAGCATTCATATATACAGTAAGCTCCTTCAGTATTATCAGCTGCTATCGCGTTTCTCCGGAGCTAATTACTCTCCTCCATCCCCAGCTCCTCCTCTCGTCAGTCATGATTTGGCATTCTGATTCCCCCAGATTCAGACTAAATTCCCAAATTAGGTTGTGCATTTTAATATTGACACTAATGCTATCTGCAATACATCGTTGGTTCTGTTCGGTTTACCCTGGAGGGGTTTATCACTGCTCTCCCTGCTCTTATCCTTCATGAATGCGCAGGGAGTTCTTGCCCAGAACAGAACCATACCATATCTAAACGATACGCTAATTGTCTATCATCTTAGACGATAGTGGTCCTTTGACGATTGTGGTCCTCTCTCTTTTTCCCCCAATATGTCACTAAGCCACAAATCTTTGCATTGTCATTTGAGTGCTTTCACCAAGTCATTGACTTGATATTTTGTCTTCATCTGGTTCAATAAATATATTTACTAAGACACCTACACGGAAATGGTCAATACATTTTATCAATGACCAATAGAGAGCTCAAGCATTTAAATAAAATCTTTTTAAGTGGTTCAATAAAGGCTGTGATCTCTTCCCTCTGTTTTTCTTTAGGATTCTACCAAGACAGTCTTTGTTTTGCTACTTTGCTGAAAAGCTGTAGACAGATCCTATGACTTTTGAGCATAAATGTCTTTGTGAGTAGGAAGACAAACTGCACTTTATTAAATGTAATAATGTGGCATGTTGTGGCACTCAAGAGCTGCTCTGGTCTTTAAAGTCTGCGTTGCACAAACAGATTTTGTGTAGTGAGATATGTCTCAAGGCTAGGGATATATCTGAATGAGATAAAGCCTTTGCAAGCATTCATCAAGGCTAGAGTGATTGTTGCCATGAAACAAGTTGTCAGAGCCACTGGCATTGTCACATCACACAAACAGGCAGATGTGTGAGCATTCTCCCCAAAGAGTCTGGAGCAATGTTAACAGGTGCAGTAACCTACAACACTCAGGAGGTACCACCCCACTAACAGGGTTGGCAGCTCTGCTTCTGTCAGCCATCAGCAGAGAGTCTGGTGATGACATGCCTTGGGGAGGGCTACTCTGCACCCAGCTGAAGAGAAAGCAAGGATTTTCAAGAAAGAGTGTCCTCAAACTGTGCTTAGTGTTCAGATAACCAGATTATTAATGTAAATGTTCACCCTACAAAGAAAATTCTGTCAGTATTTACCCTCATGAACAGTAGCTCTAAACCGATGATAAGGAAAGTCATTATTCACCAATAATCATCCATTTGTGTACTTTTCTTGGCACTTTGTGAATGGCTATGAGACATGTGAGAACCAATAAAGTGTAGGACACAAATAATTCAGTCTAGTTATTTATTATTGTGATATTTACAAAGTTAATAAAGTCTGTGTACTATATTACTTAAGTGATTGTTTGAGTTGGATTTTTAAATATAAATTAGTAATTTACTTACAATTATTATGATTATTTTTAAGATATACTTCATATTTTTATTAAATTTCAATCACAATATTTGAGAACTGAGAAATTATACTGATCGGCTATAGGCTGGGAAGCACCCTGTGCCCATGGCCAATCCATTGCAGGCTATCAATCCTATATGTGTACAATAAATTATTTGGTTTGGCTGCAATTCATGAATATCTCTCTGGGTTTATACACCACACATTATGAATGAGACTATAATCCTTCCTCAGGGAAATGTGATTTGTAATCTTGCTTTTATCATGCATCTCTGAGTTTTTATTAAACAATATCGTACAAAGTTCACAGTGAAATTGGAAGAGATAATATTACCATGCCAATTAAGAATAAATTAAAGTCTATACATATTCATGAGCTGCAGAGTAACCTGGGATTTATCTGGGAGTAAAATTATGTAAGCAATATAAAAATACCATCAGAGATTTGTTTATAGCTCCCAGCCATTCACTGTCAGCCAAGAATGTATCAGTGTACAGCACATTGCATAGATTCGGCTTTTATGGATATATTAGTGTGATAAAATATTATTTCCCTTAAAGTAAAATCATTTTTAATTAAAAATACTTTTCTATCATCCTCTAATCATAATATGTGCAAGTTACCTCTGAACATGCATCGGTATTGTGAAATCAGGCCCTTTTGACAGGACTATTGCCTAAGGCAAGGGTAGACAACACAGGACACAGAGATAGTAGGCCTACCCAATAATTTATCACAAGTTACTTATTCACTATAAGTGACACTATTTATGTTTTGCTTCTTCAAAGTAGCCACCATTAGATACATAAAACAGTGGTATTGTTTGAGTTCCCCTGCATGCACAAACACTTGCATCTACACTCCTTTACACTAACTAATCCATCAAATAGTTTACTTTAGATAGTTTAAATAGTTTTGCAAAGAAAGAAGTATGTAAGCCATTTTGTAAAAGAATGGTATGTAATACGTATATTAGTAGCACTATTGAGTTACCCTAATGATTATTGTCACCTTTGTCTGGGGGGAAGCAAATGCGTTTGTGCAAGACAAATATCCATATTTAGGCTAAAACTTTACAAATTGTAATCTCTAACTATCAGAAGTTAGAGATTACAGTTTGTAAAGCTTTAAATATGGATATTTTTCTTACACAAACGCATTCGCTCCCTCCCTAGACACAGGTGACAATAATTATTAGGGTAGCTCAATACTGCTACTTTAAATATGGTTATTTTTCTTATTTTTGTTATCCACACAGGGTGAGTAAATCATGGGCTAATTTTCATTTTTGGGTGAACTATCCCTTTAACGCCACACTATTTGTAACAGAAAAATATAACTAAACCGAAATGGAAAAGGAATGTTTCCTCTGACTCCCCCGTGCAGGACTCATCGTCCAAGCCTGGAGTGTCCCGGACATCATTAGAGATCCTCCGCCATGTATCTGAGTTGAACGCTGGAGCCTGCCATGGATACTGGGCCCGAGCCATGCCTGCCACTGACCTCCTCCTACCATGGAGCCAGACCCTGCCAGTATCTTGTTCAACTCAACTTGGTCGGCCGCCAGGCTCCGTCTTGTCAGTTCTGCCATGGTGTTCCCCTCTACTGTTATCCTCCTGTTTCCTGTCCTTCGCCTGCCCCTCGTCCTCCATTACCACACCCCCCATTGCTACACCCCCCTGTGTATATATTCTCCCTGTTCTGTTCGGTTATACCAAGTTCACACTACAGGATTTTAAGCCTGATTTAAGCCTGATTTTCAAGTAAACAAGCTTGCTGACAGGTCGGGCTGTGATCGGGGCAAATTAGCAGGCAAATTGCCAACGCCTCACCAACAGCAGACAAATATCTAGCATGATAAATATCTGGAGTGTGTCGTGACTTGACATCCTGTGGTGTCAAGAGTCGTGACGAGCTACAGCCAATGAGAGAGCACGGCATGGCTTGAAGTCACCGGAAGAAAAAACGAGCAGGCAGCTACTTTTTCATAAACATGTTTTACTCACCTCCAACTCTCTGTAGCACAGAGAATCCCGGCCTGTGTTTTCTGATCCATTCTTTTACCCATATATATATATATATATATATATATATATATATATATATATATATATATATATATATATATATATATATATATATATATATATAATTTTTTTTTTTCTATTTCCAGAGTCGTTGGGTGACAGAGTTGTTGTCAGCTCACGGAGTGTGTGACCCCCTGTTGCGGATCATTTACATGTAGTGTTACGTAGTGTGAACACCACAACGACTTCAAGACTCCATATTACAGACAGCAAGTCATGTAGTCTGAGCAGCACAGCGATCTGCCGATGTTTAAAGTCATGTAGTCTGAACTAGGCATTAGTTGTTGGTATCATCATTGTTTAGTGTGGTTTATGTTATTATTCCAGTGTCCTTCTAGTTTATTAAAAGACTGTTTATTTTTATTGTTATTTGTGTGTGTCATGCATCTCCTTAACACCACGCTAACCGTGGCACAAATAACTTTAGGGAATTTTTTTTTTTTCATGTAAAGTTTATTTTATTTGAAGTAATTTTTTTTTTTAAATAGTTTTATTATTTATTTATGTTTTTATTTATTTGTATTTATTTTAGTTAACTAAAACAGCCCTGATTAGTCTGAATTGATGGATAGTGGGGGTGTATTTAATCCAGTGGTATTAGTGCTATTTATGAATAACAGAATAATAAATAATTCCCATATACTAATAATAATAATTGCAATACTCCTTAGCATAATATATATTCTTGGTAATTGTAAAATAATAAAAAAATCCATGAGAACATGGGCTCCAGCATAAACCTTTCACAATCTGTAAGAGCTTGCAGATCAAGGTAAATTCTTACTTTTGACACAACCTTATATACACATAAATCAATATGATGCAACATCAATGAATCAAAGAAAAAGTCTCGGGTTATGGCTATAACCCTTGTTCCCCGAGAAGGGAACGAGACACTGTGTCATCGAGTGATGACACTTTGGGAACGCCCCCAGCGTTAAGCATCTGAAGTATGAATGAAATCAAGCCAATCTGATTGGTGGTGCGTCATGACGTAGTAGATGACGGCATACCCGGAAGATACAAAGGGACGACGATGCTAACACACAGCAGCTTCTTGCGATGAAGCGAGCGCTCTGACCGTGATGGGTGTGGCGACGAGACGCAGTGTCTCGTTCCCTTCTCGGGAACAAGGGTTATAGCCATAACCCGAGATGTTCCCCTTTGAGGGAACTCGCACTGCGTCATCGAGTGATGACACTTTGGGAATGTTCATACCCACTAGGCCACACCGACATCACCCACGTCCTAGTGTGAAGCTGGAGACCAGGCACACTTAGGACGCCAGCACTCTAGCACCAGGCATCACCGGGAGGTGCAGACTATACAATCTAATGAAGGTGTGCGGGGTGGCCCACCCAGCCGCCTCGCAAACCTCTTGAAGCGAGACGCCAGAGAGGAGGGCCACTGAGGAGGCCATGCTCCTGGTGGAATGGGCCCTCACAGCCATGGGTGAAGGCAGATTGCGCACCCTATAAGCCGAGGCTATAGCCTGGACTATCCACTTACTGATCGTCTGAGTAGATGCATGCACTCTCTTGGGTGAGCCAAAACACACCAACAAATGGTCTGACTTTCTCCACTGGGAAGACCTCTCCAGATAGATTCTGAGGGCTCTGACAGGGCAGAGCAGGTGAAGTCTCCCCTCTTCCGCCATCAGGTAGGGAGGAGGATGGAAAGCCTGAAGAACCAGAGACAATGCCACCTGAGATGGCACCTTGGGTATTTAACCCGGTCTAGGGTGTAAGATGGCCTTTACTCCGCCCGGGGAACTCCCGGGAGCAGAGCGATCGGGGGAAATACGTACAGACGTAGCCTCGGCCACGTCTGCACCATGGCGTCCAGCTGTAACGGTATCAGGACATGGTGGCCGCGGAGTACCGGGTAAAAGCTCCTGAGAGCCTTGTAGACCGCCAGAATCTCTAGGCAGTTGATGTGCCACGAAGAATGCCGGGTCTCCCACAGAGCGGGAAAAGCGGCCGTCCATGACCGCGCCCCAACCAGTGAGGGAAGCATCTGTTGAAATGGGTCTCCGGCAACATGATGCTCCCAGTACTGGCCCCTGGGACAGGAACCAAGGTTTCCGCCATATGACGAGGGAACGAAGACATTTGCGCGTTACCCTGATCATACGAAACGGATTCCCCTTCGGGGAAAACCCCTTGGCCCTCAGCCACCACTGTAGGGGTCTCATGTGCAGCAGGCCAAAAGGTATCACATTAGCTGCTACTGCCATGAGCCCCAGCAGTCTCTGAAACTGCTTCACAGTGAGGCTGCGGCCTGGCTTCACTCTGGAGACCATCGCCAGTATGGACTCCACACGACCAGGGGAAATCTGTGCCCACATCGACGTGGAGTCCCATACAACCCCCAGGAACGTAGTCCGCTGGGAGGGTGTCAACACACTCTTCTTCGTGTTGAGTCTCAGCCCCAAGCACCTGATATGGGCCAGAATGGGTCGTCGATGTAATTGAGTATACGGATGCCCTGGAGTCTCAGAGGAGCCAATGCTGCATCCATACACTTCTTGAAGGTGCGAGGGGAGAGTGCCAGGCCGAAGGGAAGAACCCGATATTGGTACGCTTCGCCCCGAAAGCGAACCTCAGGAACTTCCTGTGACATGGAAGGATGGAAATATGGAAGTATGCGTCCTTTAGATCTATTGGGACAAACCAGTCCTCGGACTGGATCTGACTCACGATGGCTGGAATTGTGAGCATCTTGAACCTGAATCTCCTCAGAGACCGATTCAAGAGCCTGAGATCTATTATCGGACGCAACCCACCATCCTTCTTGGGAACTATGAAGTACCGGCTGTAGAACCCGGACGCCCTGTCTGCCAGAGGGACCCTTTCTGTGGCCTCCTTGGCTAACAGGGCTTGTACTTCCTGTTCCAGAACCCGAACCTGCTCGGGGTCGACCACTCTCCGGACCACCCCCTGAAACGTCGGGGGAGGGGAACCGAACTGAAGCCTGTAACCCCGCTCTACAGTCTGCAGGACCTACGTAGATACACTCGGAAGGCATGACCACGTGCCGAGATAATCTACTAAGGGAACCAGCCTCTCGAGGCTGGCCTCGGGTATTAACCGAGACTCGGTGGGTGCGCACGTTCACTGCCCAGTCGCAAGTCCTACTGGAGGCGACGAAGGCGGTGTGCGTGTGCGTGAAATCAGTGAGGCCCGAAGCGTCTTCGACGGCGGGAACACAGCACTGATTTCCCGAGAGCTCTGGGGGGAAAACCACCTCGGTCGCTCCGCCCCAGGGGGGACAGCTCTCAGCGATCCAGCCACAGCTAGGTCAGCTAGGTCCTCAGATCGACCTTAGGCTCGGAAGGCTTACCACAAGAGCGCTGCCTCTTTTGCCAAGCTCCCTCGGGAGGGGCGCGAGAAGCGACGCTCTCCTTTTGCACCTGCCGGTGCGAGGAGCTAGATGACGGCTGAGGCTGCCCCTTTGAGACAGCCTTCCCCGAGGAGCTGGGCCAACGAGGGAGGAACTGTTGGAAAGCCGCCGACTGCTTTTTCACCTCCTGGACCCTCTCGACGATGGTGTTAACCGCGCCGCCAAAAACACCAGAAGGTGAAATCGGGGAATCCAGGAGAAAGTGTTTATCTTTCTCCCACATCCCTGACAGATTTAACCAATTACTTCAAATAAAATAAATGTCTCTCCACACACACCATACCAGCCATGGAGCGGCCGATGGCACGGGCCGTCTCCTTGGTGATGCGGAGAGACAAGTTGGTGGCCTCATCGAGCTCCTTGAGGAGGTCGGCCTGGTAGGCCTGCAACACCGCCATAGTGTGCAGGCAACTACCAGCCCGCCTAGCCGCCATGTAAGCTCTACCCACCAGCGCTGCAGTATCGCGGCAGGGCTTGGTGGGTAGTACCGGGGCCTTAAGGGACGAAGCGGCCTCGGGAGAAAGATAGCTCGCGAGAGCCTCTTCCACCCGAGGCAGCGTCCCATAACCCCGCTCAGCCGCCCCCAGCACATTACCAAAATCAAGCACTGGGGGTTGGACAGACTGGCCTTGAAGGGTTTGTCCCAACTCATTGTGTAAGTCATGGAAGAATGGTAGGCCCCAGCGTGGAGGTTGAGGCCTGCACTTGAAGACCCATTCATCCAGCTTACTTGGCGGCTGGATTTCAGGTTCTTCCTGTGGCCAATCGATTCGCAACTTGGCCACAGCGCGGGTCAAAACCTCCACTAGCTCCTCTGTAGCGTGAAGCGGTGGCTCAGGCTCCACGTCACCCGCCTCGACGTTCAGCACATCCGACCCCTCGGAGCCGGATAGCTGAAGCATCGGGTTCTCTGCCCCGCGGGAAGAAGCAGCTTTGCGGGCTTCCGCACGGGGCGAGAGAACATCGGACTCCTCGACGAAGATAGGGAAAGTGCCTCAGCAGTCCCATATCCTGTCACGAGGTCCCGCTGCGATCCCCATGGGCCCAGATCCCTGGGGCTCGCGGGCTTGGCCGGCCTCATCAAACATGGCCAGCCATGAGCGCAACACTCTGAGCGGCAACTTACCACATTCGCTACAGGCGGCTCCCTCGAGAGCCACCCTACCGTGCTGCACTCCCAGACATTGCACACACATTAGGTGTGTGTCCGTGCCCGAAAGGAAATGCGGACACGGGTGCACACACCTCCTGAACTGCTGAGCCATCTTTGAGTTTAGATATTTCTCAAACAACACCAAATAGACTATAAAAAAAAAAACAGAACAAGAGTGAAGTTTTGAGTTTTGCTTTTTGATTAAGTTTAGTGTAAAGTAGTTTTGTATTTGCTTCTTTTAAACTGGCTGTGCACAGAGGTTGCCTAATTATTTATAAATAATGTTTACTATAGCACATGCCAGGGCAAAAAGTTTCAGTCACTTATGGATAGGTTTCTGCTTAGGGTCAACATTATGCAGACACTGGAATCAATGACATTCATTATTTAGTTTGTCCTTTTCTATGTTTATTGTTTCTTAATCCTCATTTTGCACTTTTTCACCTTTGTCTAAGATGACCTCAGTATAAAAAATTGTGTTTTCTCCTCTGAGAGAATGTGTGATGAAAGCTCAGGCAGTGTTCTCCAACAAGGTGCATGCATCTTCATTATTGGTGCTCGACAAGGTCTGTGCACTTCTGTACACATTGGGCATATACCCCGCTGTCTCTTTGAGACAGTCTCTCTTGGAAATCGTTGACTAAGTGTGATGAAAAATGAGGAAGTTTCACTTTGGTGCAGTATTGATAATGTCTCAAATATAACCTACAATAAGCTAAGAATTTCATGTGTGGTTTTCTTTGACTCTCAGATAAAAAGTAAGCTGAAAGTTAAATCTTAGTCATAAAAAAGAAAAATACACACCAATATTTAAAGCACAGCTTCCACAGATTAACAAATTGTTAATCATTTAGCTGCTTGTATTCTGCTTGTTATTAGAGATTACCATACACTGCTTTATAAGGTTCAGAATCAGAATTTGCTTTATTGCCAAGTATGTTACACACACACAAGAAATTTGTCTTGGTGACAGGAGCTTCCAGTGGTTCTATAAGATTCTAAAACGGATTAACTGACCATACTCATCTGTGAATCGGTGTCAGTTATCTGAAATATTCAATCTTTAAATAAGAAGTCAGATATGTAATCGACCTTACATTGTTCCACCCCTGTATGGCATAGGCTATATTAATATTGAATTAATTCCCATCAGACAAGCAACCAGATCACTGCAACAACCCGGTCCTGCAGATTTGCGTTATACAACATTAGGAAGATTAGACCCTTCCTATCAGAGCAGGCCACACAACTCCTGGTACAAGCTCTTGTTCTCTCCAGACTGGACTACTGTAATGCTCTTCTAACGGGCCTTCCGGCATGTCCTATCAAACCCTTGCAACTGATCCAGAATGCAGCGGCGAGGGTAATCTTTAACAAGCCGAAGAGAGCGCACGTCACGCCTCTCTTCATCAGTCTGCACTGGCTGCTCGCATCAAATTCAAGGCACTGGTGCTCGCCTTCAAAGCAACCACTGGCTCTGTACCAATATACCTAAACTCGCTTGTTCAGACTTACACACCCTCTAGGAGCTTATGTTCTGCCAGTGAACAACGCCTTGTGGTGCCATCCCAAAGAGGCATGAAATCCCTCTCACAGACCTTTTCCTGGACCGCCCCCACCTGGTGGAATGATCTGCCTATCTCAATTCAAGCAGCCGAGTCTGTAGCCATTTTCAAAAAACATCTAAAGACACATCTTTTCCAGCAGCACCTGACCAATCAAGAATAGCACTTAACATTCTATTCATTTTCTGTCCGTCTAATTTATAAAAAAAAAAAAAAAAAAAAAAGGTTCTGTCCTGTGTGTTCTGTGCTAGATTAACTGAGACTTGTTACAGCACTTGCATACTGTTGCCCTTGACTGTTCTAGTTGCTTTTATTGCTCTCATTTTTAAGTCGCTTTGGATAAAAGCATCTGCTAAATGACTAAATGTAAATGTTACCCAGCTTTAGCTGTTTTAAAAGATTGTTTAAATGGTAACACTTTAGAATAATGGTCCGTCATTAATAAGTAACTATGCAGAAAGTGCAGGACTAACGAGTAGTGTTACATTAACACTTCAGCTACTACTAATAGAAACAAGCTTAACTAATCAGTAAGTAGCCTAATATCAAATTTAGGATATAGTTCCTTGTTAAGTAATCAATTACTGAATGAGATTATCCTAATTGATAATTAACTGAAAAATTATAACGACCATAATTGTGTCTGAGAAGTAATCAGTCATCTTTTTTAATCTGAATAGTCATAAAATGGATCACTAATTACTCAAGTGCTACTAGTCAGAACTACTTGTGACCTGGACCATTATTTTAAAGTGAAAAAGCTGCTTTTCCATTTTAAAATAATGGTCCATTAGTTCCTGCAGAGTGAGGTAACACTTAATGACTAACTAGGAGTAAAAAGGACACGCTGAGAGTAAAAAAAGACGATTGCTCACATCTCAGAGGTTAATGTTGTGATTTGTAATTAATTATTAATTATTCTATAATTTGTCATAGTTAGTTCTTAGTGATGCCAATCTTCTTCAGTAATTATTGATTAATAAGGAACTATCTTAGTCCTAAAAAAAATACTTACTGATTAGTTAAGCTTAATTGTTTCAATATTATTTAATAGTAGTAGCTTAAGTGTTAATGTAGTAGCCTACTAGTCCTGCATTATATTTCCTGTATAGTTTCCTATTAATGACGGACCATTATTCTAAAGTGTTACCGTTTAAATGAGTAAAAGTAAGGTATTAGCATGCGCTACTAGGCTACTATAGCTTTGGACCAAGAAACAGCTGCTGCTCGTGCTGATGAGTAATTACGTGGCGATCAGGCTGTGAGCATGCGCACTGTCTTCAGCACCACGGCGAGCGTGGACATTGAGCTTCACACTTCAGTTCGCGCGTGTGTGTGAGGAGATTCAACCGGTGGCTTTTCTTTTCTCACTCCACTCGCGTCGCGACTGGGCTTCACATCACGAAAGAACTTCACCGTGTCGAGTTAATTCTTAAAGGGAATAATAATAAAAGACTCAGAAACATTTCCACGTTAAATAGAGCTTGGTTTGTCCGCGAGAGTGGGATGCCGTCCGTGAGATAATGTTTCTCTGTGAGGGGATTGCGCTTTAAGCTCCACAATCCAGAAGGATGCTGGTGGGAAATGCCTGTCGACAGAGAGGACGAGATTTGTCAAAAAGCACTAGAACTCTTATCGGATCTTTGTTCTAAGGGGGAGGTTCAGAACGAAAACTGTTTGGATTTCATTTATTATTTCCGAGACCTTGCCAGGCCGAGGTATCCGGACTCAGGTAGGCAATACTTCTCTACTAAACGGTTTCATGCGCTTTTTTCCCTTCAGCTGCACGAACAACGTTAATGCACTAACATCACAACTTCATATCCTGGCTATTTTTCCTTTTTCATTTGATTTAGTATTGACTTGTTGCTCAAAAATGTATTCCATAATAAATCCAGGTGTGATCACGCTGGAGGACTGTCGACCACATTCACTGTGATATCTTGTGTGTCGGTTGAATTTGGTGTAGCCTATAGACTCAAATACTTTTGTCAGAAATTCTAAAGAAATGCTAATGCAATTTTTCATAATTTGGAACGATTTCTAGTAACAATAATCAAATACTCCAATGAATAAACCGTATACATACATACATGCATGCATACATGCATGCATACATACATACATACATACATACATACATACATACATGCATACATAAACGGATATGCAGGACTTTCATTCATACCTGATCTTTTATGAATTCAGTGTTATAGCAATTCCAGTTTTTTTTTTTTTTTTTACACCAGTAGGCTATATCATTACTCTGTATAAAGGCTGTTCTGTATGACATGGATGGATCACTTGGATGCCAAAAGGTTGTAGGTTTGATCCATGAACTATCACAATTGAATCCTTAATTGAGACACCTAACTCGGCTTTCTCCAGTGTCCTCAAGGGTTGTCCCTCTAATAGAATTAGCTTTTTAACTAAATAATAATATTAGGCTAATAATAATGATACTAATAATTCTAAAGGAGTAAACATGCCAAAACAGAAATTGAGCAATAGTAGTAGTGAAAGATTATTGGAAATGAGGTGGTGACACAATTAACTTTTCACAGCTTCACACCAATCCTGTCCTTATTAAAATCCATTCTCTTAAAGGGTTAGTTCGCCCAAAAATGAAAATTCTGTCATTAATTACTTACCCATAAGACCTCTGTTCATCTTCGGAACAAAAATTAAGATATTTTAGTTGAAATCCGATGGCTTTTTGGATGGAAATTACAAAGTCCATCTCACTAGAGTGGTTCTACAATAACTTTATAAAGCGACGAGAATTATTTTTTTGTGCGCAAAAAAACCCCCTAAATAACAACTTATATAGTAATGACCGATTTCAAAACACAGCATCATAAAGCTTCGAAGCGCTATGAATTAGGGCTGTCAAAGCTGAAAAGCTAAATTTGAAATTCTTTCTTAAATATTATCAATGTCCCTGGGGATAGCCTGACCCATTACACATTTATCACCTTTCGTCATATTTTTTTATTTTTATAAATATTATTATTCTTTGGACACTATGGTATTGCTGAAGCCACATTGTTCAGGATGAGCATTGTTGCATTTGAATCAAATATGGCATCTGTTACTTCACATAATGTACTGTGTAGAGGAGCTTAGATTGAGACACAGTGCACAACCTATTCCAACAGCACAGGCCAACTTTAAAAAGTGCAGAATTGGAATCTGACTGCTTGGATTCAAAAGCTACAGCACCGGTTGAGCAAAAGGGCAGGAGTCTTTTGGGGATCTGGTAACCAGTGTTAAATCTACCTCAATTGCTTTTACAATGATTCATTTTGATGTCTGATGCAGTCATAGTTCCTAAACATCAAACATTATTTATTTGCCAGACATATATGTACCATATTATAATACTCTGTATAAGGGCAAAGCTTTTGGTATAGGCCATGACATTTTGGAAATACGTTTTAAATGCATGACTACACAGGATAAATTAGATCAGATCTAACAGTCATCAAGCTAATATGAAAGCCAAAATGTAACCCTATTCACCTCTCCCATCACACGTATGCACTGCATTGTCATGGTTGGTATTATCTGTTCATTGAGAGCCAATTGCCTGCACCATACCCCAATTCCCACTGTAATGCTGTAATAAAACGCTACAGCTGAGACATGTCATTTCATATTGGGTGAGTGGCATCACACATGAGTGTGACAATCTCTCTGAACTATTTTGTGTTTTTGAATATAGGTTTTCTCTGAAGGGAACTCCAAAAACGTAAACGTATAACACGTGTGTGTGTGTGTGTGTGTGTGTGTGTGTGTGTGTGTGTGTGTGTGTGTGTGTGTGTGTGTGTTTTTATAAAAATATAAAAAAATCAATTTACTCCTTTTCAAACAAATCATGATTACAGGGCAGATTGATTAATAAAGACTTGTGTTGTTCCTATAGCGCAAACTATGTTATGACCTCAAAACACTTTTACCAATAGAGGGTATGTATTGATTTCACTTTCCCGACGGAACACGCCCCCTCAGCCAGACTGAATGGCAAAAGAGCTGCTGATTGACTGGATTTAATGGTAGAAACTGTGAAAACACAAGTTAAACAAATGATTGTTAGTTCAAACTAAAGGTTGGACTTGATTTAAGTGTTCCTTACAAATTACCAAAGATCCAGTGATCCACTGATATTGACATGCAGCCAGGAATCATGTTTCCTGACATACATAAAGCAAATTTGCCTGTGAACGCTGTATATAGGCTAAACAATATAGGTAGGTATAAATAGGGGTGCACCGATCCGATATTAGGATCGGATATCAGCCGCGATACTGACAAAATAGCTGGATCGGGGATCGTAAAAATGAACAGATCCACAAGCCAGGTGTTTTTTTTCCGTAAAAAAACAGCAGAACCTACGTCATTCGTCAGCTTCACGTGTTGCATGCTAGAAGCAACATGGAGCGAGCCAGAGAGTCGGCTGTGTGGAGGAGATATTTCACGCTTGCCACGCCAACTAGTTCGTCAGCTGTTTGCAATGTCTGCAAAGTAACTTAAATGTTTTGAGGGGAGGTGGTATTACTGTAAAGTCAGGGTTTTTCCTGCATTGAACATTTTTTGACGGCCGCCAAAGCCTAATTTGATGAGTTATTGTGATTTACGAGTGATGTAGAACAGATGCTGCGCTTGTGACTGAGTGACAGAGAGCTCCTCCCCCCCGCGCGCTCTCTGGGTCTTCAAAATAATCAGTGTTGGCTCTCTCATATTTCACATATTAATCCAATTCCAAATCAAAAGGTCGGAAGACCGAAACCATGTTGCACGTGACACATTCGGACAATTTTGTCCTTGAATTACCGCTGGGTGTGAATTGCGCTCAAAAAATGTTGACTCTTCTCTGACCAGCTGACATAAAGCATACTTTCAATAAACGGGAGACAAATTATATTCAGTTATGAAGTGTTTTCTGTGTGTTGACATCTTTCGCGATGTTCTAACAGACGGGATTTGCACACAACGCGTCTGATAATGTCCGATTCGTGACCTAATGACTCCTTTGAACCGAATCATTTAAACGACTGGTTAGAACAACTGATCTGGGCTGCATTTCCCGATAACGTTGTCTCTTAGCGCGCTACGAAGACTCTAAAGGTATAACTTAACTAAAGGTATACCATTTCTAGGTGTGTTCCTCGAACTATATCTTAGGAGGTTGCTTAAGGTAAACCTTCTTAAGTGCGACGTTAGCAGGTGCTGTCCGTGGCGGCGGTGCTGAAGTGGCTTATATCGATGGCTCAAGAATCGATTATTTACTCTATGCAGGGGCTGTTTCACTGCTTTATGCGAAAAATAAAAGAAGCACTTCAGAAATAGTTGAACTTGCAAACTAAATTTTATATAATTCTGACATGAGTACGCGAACCAGCAATTTCATACTCAACCGCATCATGCGTCAACCCGCTACACTAACTGGCAGTATGCCTTCACTGGCATTTGAAAGAGTCATTGATTTATATTATTACAATATATTTTCCATAGTGTGTTAATTTACTCCACAATCAGGGATGATTGCCCAGCAGCTGCATTACATTATTGTGTAAATAACTAATTTTTGTTACTGAATGAACGCACCGCCACACCGAGGTGTTACTCAGCCCATATCCACCCCCAACCACCTCTAGAAAACTCCCTACGGCATAAAAACGGAGAGCCACCAGCAGCTGGATTTCAGGGTTGAGAGGGTAGCTCCGTCCAGTTTGTCTCGACAAAGTTGGACCGACAAGATCTAAAAGCTGCTCAATTTGCTGTCGTGGCAGGCAAAATTTATTTTGAATAGCGGCTTCTGACATGGTAGCCAGGGGACTGAAGTTTTCACATATGAAATAGAGCACATACACTAAATGGCTCCGCGGACGGCGCCGTATTTGATTTAGCACAACTATTCGCTGTCTCGCTGCCATAGTTTGACCAAACTCCCCTCCACAATCATTCCCTTTAAATAGGCTGCTCAGATTTTCCTGTCTAATGGTTTGCCAGCTGATGTACCTTTGGATAATATAATTAAAAATCTAACAACCATTAGTGTAATGACAATTGTAATCCTTTCATTAAAAAAAAAAAACCTGATTGAACATTGGGTGTATATTACAACTTCAGAATTATATTCGTATAGACGGACATGTAAATAAGCTTTTTGCACAGTGGTGGCCACTAGTGGAATGAACTGTCAATAGTGATAAGGTATAGCTAAGAGTGGTCCAGACCAACCTTACGAAAGTAATACTTAGGGCGTTTTCACACCTGAAAGTCCGCACCAAGGTCCGAACCGAAGTTCATGTTTTGATACTTTTTATACATTCGGTTAGTTTTGGTTTGGTTTCACATTGCAATCATGCGAGCGCACTAAAGAACTTAACATGACGCACTTGCGTCCACTCGTCATCATCCTTGTGGGCTGCATCTGGACATTGATTGGTTTGTAAACGGACGTGCGTCTGACGTCAGCGTCTTTGATAAGAATGAATGAACGGACGCATATCACCGCCACTATTGAACAGTGCGCAATGCGCATTGCTTGACTATTTTTTTATTCGTTACGTTTAAAAGTGGACATTTCAAGCTTTATATACACATATTTCTCATGTTTGTGAGATGAGTAGCCTGCTGAGTTTCGGTTTATTTGAGACCCGCTCCAGTTCATGTGTAAAGCATGATCGCTCCCACGATTATTGTCTGCTATTCTTTTTGCTTCTTATTTATTAAATCCAGGCAATTATCTGATTAAACGTTGATTAAAATCAAGATACAATTTATACAAAACGAAATTCCCATTAAAGAAATGCTTTCTAAGCAAAATCATACAAAATTTCGTTCAAAATTATTTCTGACTTTCTGTCTTCTGACATATTGCGCATATTTTCACTTTTCATAATCAATGTAGCCTAGATTGAATTTAAAAATAACATTATAATATTTAAACATAAACAGGAACTTCCTGTAAATGGTCTGAAAGTCCGAACCATACAGAAAATGCTTTCACACTAGAAACAAACCGAACCTTTGTTCAGTTTGATCCGGACCGAGACTACCTCTTTTCCTCGGACCAAATTTCGTCTGTTTGGTCCGGACCGTGGTACGGGGGAGGTTTCACACCTGTCATTTTGATTTGGACCAAACTGAAAAGTCCGAAAATCCGGACCAAACAAGGTAGGTGTGAAAACGCCCTTAGAGAAGGTATTCTTAACTAAGATAGTTTCGGGAAACACGTATTAACGTTAAGGTACACCTTAAGGTATAACTTAAGAACAACGTAGTGTTAAGAAGGTTTCGGGAAATCCAGCCCTGTCCAACACTGAACTCACGAATCAGTTTAATCATTTACTCTGAACGCATATGAAATGAGAACACAAGTGTGCTTACCCAATTAAGCAAGAGTGGGTAGTAAGAATTATTTTTAATTATCAACAGTATTTCAGCTTATTTCAGTTGACAATGTGTAGTAAAATTAAATAGGCCTAGCCTACAATCATTTAGACAGGAGTGAGGTGAAACAAAGTTGTTATTAGCTAGCTGATCATTTTTATTAAATTGCATATGGCAGAAAATTAAGACTATTTGTTAATTTGTAATGCTACTTTTTAATATTGATATGATTATATACCAAAACAATTATCTGTAGTGTAAAAAATGTTTGGTAACTGTCAGATTACTATTGTATGTTTGACCAATACATTGTTTTTTGTTTCCACTGCTACATTTTATTTATTTAAAGAAGTTTGATTACATTCTATTTTAGATTGCACAAATGTTTTTGGAATAAATAAGAATTCAACACTTTACATTCATCTGTTATTTTGTCTTAGTTATGTTTAGTTAGTAAAGTCTGGTGCCTTTAGTCTCTTCAAGGAAGGTATAAGGTGGAAGATATACAGTTTATTATTAATTCAACAATAGTATCAGATCGGTATCGACAGATACACAAAGCCCAGGCATCGGTATCGGGACTGAAAAAGTCGGATCGGTGCACCCCTAGGTATAAATCCCTGTGATCACTTATATCAATCGTCCAGCCCCCCAAACTTTTATAGTTTTTGTCAGAGTTTTTAAAAACATCCAATTATGCAGAATATAAGATGATAAATATTTAATTGATGAATTGTCAATGCAATATATAACAATACAATATAGGATATGATTTTACATATTTAGACAAAAATGATAACTGCAAATCCAGGTTTCACTGCCTGGGTCCAGTTGGCTTGTTAACTGCAGTGATCCATTTGCTTATCTTTTCTGTAGCTTTTGGCGGTCTGTAAAAATATACCTCTGATTTCAGAGACGGTCAATCTCAAAGCTCTTTCCCATTTTAGATGTGTTTTGTTTGTTTTTTGCACCATTTATGCTGAAAACCAATTCGGGCTGCACAATTAATCGAAATCAAACCGCAATCGCGATTTGGCTTATGTGCGATTATGAAAGCGTAAAGGCTGTGATTATTTTTTTTTTTTTAATGCCCAATGTGTTAGTGAAGAGTGGCTCTGTGATCAAGTAGTCAACGCTGCTCCGTCTGAAAGCACTGCGAGTTTGAGTCGCTTATAACGTGCATTTGAAAAAAACAAAAAAAAGACAACGTTTAAAAACATGTTTTAACTCACTTCATATCGTCAGTCGAGTGTTTGATATTTCCTTTTTGTGACCTGATGTGGCTTCTTATCACAGAATGAGGCAGACAATTAATTATTTTATAGTATTATACACTCACCTAAAGGATTATTAGGAACACCATACTAATACTGTATTTGACCCCCTTTCGCCTTCAGAACTGTCTTAATTCTACGTGGCATTGATTCAACAAGGTGTTGAAAGCATTCTTTAGAAATGTTGGCCCATATTGATAGGATAGCATCTTGCAGTTGATGGAGATTTGTGGGATGCACATACAGGGCACAAAGCTCCCGTTCCGCCACATCCCAAAGATGCTCTATTGGGTTGAGATCTGGTGACTGTGGGGGCCATTTTAGTACAGTGAACTCATTATGTTCAAGAAACCAATTTGAAATGATTCGAGCTTTGTGACATGGTGCATTATCCTGCTGGAAGTAGCCATCAGAGGATGGGTACATGGTGGTCATAAAGGGATGGACATGGTCAGAAACAATGCTCAGGTAGGCCGTGGCATTTAAACGATGCCCAATTGGCACTAAGGCGCCTAAAGTGTGCAAAGAAAACATCCCCCACACCATTACACCACCACCACCACCAGCCTGCACAGTGGTAACAAGGCATGATGGATCCATGTTCTCATTCTGTTTATGCCAAATTCTGACTCTACCATCTGAATGTCTCAACAGAAATCGAGACTCATCAGACCAGGCAACATTTTTCCAGTCTTCAACTGTCCAATTTTGGTGAGCTCTGCAAAGTGTAGCCTCTTTTTCCTATTTGTAGTGGAGATGAGTGGTACCTGGTGGGGTCTTCTGCTGTTGTAGTCCATCCACCTCAAGGTTGTGTGTTGTGGCTTCACAAATGCTTTGCTGCATACCTCGGTTGTAACGAGTGGTTATTTCAGTAAAAGTTGCTCTTCTATCAGCTTGAATCAGTCTGCCCATTCTTCTCTGACCTCTAGCATCAACAAGGCATTTTCGCCCACAGGACTGCCGCATACTGGATGTTTTTCCCTTTTCACACCATTCTTTGTAAACCCTAGAAATGGTTGTGCGTGAAAATACCAGTAACTGAGCAGATTGTGAAATACTCAGACCGGCCCGTCTGGCACCAACAACCATGCCACACTCAAAATAGATTAAATCACCTTTCTTTCCCATTATGACATTCAGTTTGGAATTCAGGAGATTGTCTTGACCAGGACCACACCTCTAAATGCATTGAAGCAACTGCCATGTGATTGGTTGATTAGATAATTGCATTAATGAGAAATTGAACAGGTGTTCCTAATAATCCTTTAGGTGAGTGTATTTAGAAACATCATTATATGTTTCTAAATATGCAAACTGTTCATAGCAATTTCAAAATAAAAGTCTAAATTCTCTCTCTGAGTTTTGATGTCCACATTTTCTTATTCAAAACATTACAGTTAATGTAGCATTTCTATTTTAAAGAAGTTGCCAAATATAAAAGATTGTTAACATTTTAATTTAAATGTCGTTTGGCCAATATTAAACCAGGATTTGATACAACTACTGATTGATTGTCTACATTATGCATATTAAATTGTGCATTGTAACAGTGTTTTTCTATAAAACTATAATATGATTACTTGATTTTGATACTTTACATTATTATACACTCACCTAAAGGATTATTAGGAACACCTGTTCAATTTCTCATTAATGCAATTATCTAATCAACCAATCACATGGCAGTTGCTTCAATGCATTTAGGGGTGTGGTCCTGGTCAAGACAATCTCCTGAACTCCAAACTGAATGTCAGAATGGGAAAGAAAGGTGATTTAAGCAATTTTGAGCGTGGCATCCCAGATAGCAAAAAATATCTGCACAGCTTATTTTGCCGCCGGCCCTAAGCTGTCGGCTATAGGTGCGTCCCGCTGGCGGTGATGAAACGTTTGCCACCAAATACGTCACTCCCATTTCTTGCGAGATGCCGCAGCCGACTAGCCGGCGGGCTGACTGCTTCGTTTTCTCTGGCGGTTGCCTAATGGACCGCGGCCAGCTGGTGGCAAGCCACTTTGAAATACAAGGATTTCTACTCTCGAAATCGACCAGTTTGGCATGTTGGGAAATAGAGTGGAACTGACAGCATTTTAACTAGTTTTCACATTTAAAGCGATTATAAAATCATAATAGCCTATATGTGAATAATATCAAATATTAATTTTTTTGCTCCAAAGCCATTACGGTTTATAACAGATTCTTGATTCCATGATTAGGTTTATGAAATTACATTTAAATTTTCACTTGATTATTTGCCTGTCGAGTGTGTTTAAACAGTGTTGGTCAATTTGACCCATAACGGATGTAATACTTTTTTTTTAGCATAATAGGAGGGTTAAGAAAGTTTGAAAGTTAATTTGAGAATATTGAACACTTTCATTTTTTTATTGCCCTTTTTCTATTTCTTTTTGGATTGACTTTAAAATAGACATGACAAAATTAGCCTACTCTTAACTTAGAACTTCATGACATTTTACTTTGTTTTCAAAGCCATAATTTTTCTGAAGAAAAAAAAAAAATTTATTAATTATTTAATTGTTTTGGAAAATTCTACATTCATAAGACAAGAATAACTAAAAAGAAGCCCTCATATATTACCTTTTATAAAGCTGATTTTTACAATATACTTTGAAACCCTTTCAAACATGAGGTCGCAAAACAAAAAGCTTACAGAAAAACAGAAACCTTAAAGCTTTTCAATTTCATGTGACTGCCTTAATATTATAAAGTATTTTCAATCTCAGAATTATTATTAGGGGTTCAAGCATGAAGCAGGGGTTCATCAAGCAGGGGTTCTCAGAACATGGCGAGGAAGCATGCAGAGTTTCATGGAGATCGGACCATAGGTGGCGCTATAACTGGCAAAAAGCCTTCATTCTTATTAGGGGTTCAAGCATGAAATGCTGAAACCCTATTGTAATTGTAAGGTTTCGTAAAACGCATCGTGCAGGCCAAACCGTAAGGCCTAGAGACATGAAACCTGGCCAGATGGTAGGCCTCAGTTTGGGGACAACCTATCAGAGTATGACCCCAAATGGCCCATAGGTGGCGCTACAGCAACCAAAAGTTCAAAATTGCTTATAACTCTTAGACTGTTTGTCCCAGGATCAAGTGTCTTATATCGTTGGAATCATCAAGGCGGACAAAATGACTATCTCTGATTTTGATTTAGGCAGGGAACATTTTCTGCTATGTCGAATTTTGTCCAAAACCTACTTTTGCGAACTAGTCTCTGGTTTTTTGCCCGATCGGAACCAAACCAGTCTAGGACAATTCTCTGGACTCTCTAGATTAATAATTATCAAAAAAAAGTTGAACTTTTGCATTTGGGTGGCTGTAACAGGGTCATTTAGAAAAGGGGTGTGGCAAAATACACTAAAAAGCCTATAAATCCCAAATTAAAACTCAGAACTCCACCAAAATTGATGAGCATATGTGTCAGAACATGGCGAGGAAGCATGCAGAGTTTCATGGAGATCGGACCATAGGTGGCGCTATAACTGGCAAAAAGCCTTCATTCTTATTAGGGGTTCAAGCATGAAATGCTGAAACCCTATTGTAATTGTAAGGTTTCGTAAAACGCATCGTGCAGGCCAAACCGTAAGGCCTAGAGACATGAAACCTGGCCAGATGGTAGGCCTCAGTTTGGGAAAAACCTATTTTTGCTGACTTCTCCTAGGTTTTTGGCCCGATTGGAACCAAACCACTGCAAGACTATTCTCTGGAGTCCATCAATCAATAATCATCCAAAAAATTCAAAATTTCAGTTAACGGTCGATAAGGGGAACCAAAATCTTTGATGGCACCAGGGCCATTTTTACTAAAATTATTATAAATTGTGAACGGAAAGAGATTTTTTTGCTAACCTTGGGACACATCTTTGTGAGCTCAATCTGAGATCACTTGAAAAAAATCGCAACAATTGGCCACTAGATGGCACTATAAAACGGTTATAACTTCTGAACGGAAAGAGTCATTTTCGCAAAACTTGGGACACATGTTCATGAGCTCATTTTGAGGTCACTTGAAAAAAATCATGACAATTGGCCACTTGGTGGCGCTATAAAATGGTTATAACTTGTGAATGGAAAGAGATATTTTCGCTAAACTTGGGACACATGTTCATAAGCTCAATCTGAGTTGACATGAAGAAAATCGTGACAATTGGCCACTTGGTGGCACTATAACAGTGAAAAAAATCATGAATCATAAATCATGAATCATAAGTGCACCCAACCGTTAGTCTACTGAAAATTGGCATGCAGTGTCTTTGTCGAGGGTGCCATGATAGTCTATGAGAACATTGGTGTATCTCAAAAAACTCAGTATACGTCATTGGCACAATGCCTTGAAGGAGCCTTAGAAGTTTCAAGCCCGTGTTTTTTTCACAGGAGTGACCTCCTAAGAATCCTTGCCGAGTCCAACAATACCAAACATGCCAGGTTTCGCCTTATGGTTTTTGTAAGTGTCATTTAGAGCTTTAAAAAATTGTGTTTATCTTCAAAGCCGTTAGTCAAATCGAGACAACAACAAAAAACTAAGGAAATTTGAAAACATAGGCAAATAGCTAAACAATAACGCCAAAATGTTAAAATTATGATAGGAACTGACAAAAAAATAAATTAAATACAATCAATTTCACCCATGGATCATTTTGATGCTCTCAGATGTTTGAAACGAACAATGATGGATTGTGATGAAATTTGTTTTGAATTGGGACTGGGGCCCGCCTTGATAATCCTACTTAAGGGCCCGGTGTTGGCTCGTTCGTTACGCCACTGAATATAATTGTCTAAACTCCTTATTAAAATTACATATTTACAACAAATCTGACACATATATACAGTATGGGAACACTTTGAGTACTACTAATAAAAGTGGTGGAGATCAGGCAAGACTATAAGAAGACTCAGGCAAAAGGTGCTATAACTGTAAAAACGCTTTAAAACCATATATTTCCTATGGTAAACAACCTGTATAGGCTGTAAATCGACTTTTTCATCTATGATGGCAGTTGTTAAATGCTTGCTAAATAAAACTTAATGTCTTTTGATGCTTGTGTGCTTAAAGGCCTTAAAGGCCTTAACTGCTTGAACCCCGATAAATGCTGCTTGCAGCTTTAATTTTTATTGTTATTATTTATTTTATATAGTTATATTTGTTGTTATTATTTTGTGTTCTACATATTCCGAACTGTACCACAATGCTTTATTATTTTTATTTTTCTCTCATAGTACATTTCTAGAAAAGTACAATACAAAAAGTACAAAGGTAAATAAAAATAAAATAAATAAAATAAAATAAAAACAAACAGAGAAGTACCTCCACCGGCCGAGAGGGGCACTATACCTAAAAAAGACGGAAGACAAACCGGAAGAAGTTACCGTGAGTTCACATATGAAGCAGCAACAGCAGCCGGCCACTCGTCACACGGTTTCAGTGTTTGAAGAGAGGATATCGGAAAATATCATCGACTACGAACGTTTAAGTAAGTACATGTTTCCTTTTTGTGTAACGCAATATTATGTTCATTTTTTGTACATAGTTTTTAGTTTATCTTTTTAAATTCTCTAGTCATCTATTTTCTAGCTAAAAGTAGCCTTGTTTACAAAGTTGGCTATTGTTAATGTTACTATTAACTTTCTGAAGAAGCTACATAGTTTCTTCCAGGCATGGAGTTTTTTTCCTTCTTCTAAGATACGTATGTTTATTCGAGTGTGAGTACAGTATGTGTTTTAAGTTAGTTTTGGTCGAATTAACTATGTAACAAGTTCCTGAACTTCTTGTATGGACAATGCTGCCGCCCATGTGGTAATGTAAACCCAGCAGTAGATAGCGAAATCTTTACGACAAGAAAGACTAATCAGTATAACTTGTTGTTTTCTAATTAAACAGAGATGTACAGGTCCTTCTCAAAAAATTAGCATATTGTGATAAAGGTCATTTTCCATAATGTAATGATAAAAATTAAACTTTCATATATTTTAGATTCATTGCACACCAACTGAAATATTTCAGGTCTTTTATTGTTTTAATACTGATGATTTTGGCATACAGCTCATGAAAACCCAAAATAAATTAATATCAATAAATCTCAATAAATTAGCATATTTCATCCGACCAATAAAAGAAAAGTGTTTTTAATACAAAAAAAGTCAACCTTCAAATAATTATGTTCAGTTATGCACTCAATACTTGGTCGGGAATCCTTTTGCAGAAATGACTGCTTCAATGCGGCGTGGCATGGAGGCAATCAGCCTGTGGCACTGCTGAGGTGTTATGGAGGCCCAGAATGCTTCGATAGCGGCCTTAAGCTCACCCAGAGTGTTGGCTCTTGCGTCTCTCAACTTTCTCTTCACAATATCCCACAGATTCTCTATGGGGTTCAGGTCAGGAGAGTTGGCAGGCCAATTGAGCACAGTAATACCATGGTCAGTAAACCATTTACCAGTGGTTTTGGCACTGTGAGCAGGTGCCAGGTCGTGCTGAACAATGAAATCATCTCCATAAAGCTTTTCAGCAGATGGAAGCATGAAGTGCTGCAATCTCCTGATAGCTAGCTGCATTGACCCTGCCCTTGATAAAACACAGTGGACCAACACCAGCAGCTGACATGGCACCCCAGACCATCACTGACTGTGGGTACTTGACACTGGACTTCAGGCATTTTGGCATTTCCTTCTCCCCAGTCTTCCTCCAGACTCTGACATCTTGATTTCCGAATGACATGCAAAATTTGCTTTCATCCGAAAAAAGTACTTTGGACCACTGAGCAACAGTCCAGTGCTGCTTCTCTGTAGCCCAGGTCAGGCGCTTCTGCCGCTGTTTCTGGTTCAAAAGTGGCTTGACCTGGGGAATGCGGCACCTGTAGCCCATTTCCTTCACACACCTGTGCACGGTGGCTCTGGATGTTTCTACTCCAGACTCAGTCCACTGCTTCCGCAGGTCCCCCAAGGTCTGGAATCGGTCCTTCTCCACAATCTTCCTCAGGGTCCGGTCACCTCTTCTCGTTGTGCAGCGTTTTTTGCCACACTTTTTCCTTCCCACAGACTTCCCACTGAGGTGCCTTGATACAGCACTCTGGGAACAGCCTATTCATTCAGAAATTTCTTTCTGCGTCTTACCCTCTTGCTTGAGGGTGTCAATGATGGCCTTCTGGACAGCAGTCAGGTCGGCAGTCTTACCCATGATTGCGGTTTTGAGTAATGAACCAGGCTGGGAGTTTTTAAAAGCCTCAGGAATCTTTTGCAGGTGTAATTAGTTGATTCAGATTAGGTTAATAGCTCGTTTAGAGAACCTTTTCATGATATGCTAATTTATTGAGATAGGAATTTTGGGTTTTCATGAGTTGTATGCCAAAATCATCAGTATTAAAACAATAAAAGACCTGAAATATTTCAGTTGGTGTGCAATGAATCTAAAATATATGAAAGTTAAATTTTTATCATTACATTATGGAAGATAATGAACTTTATCACAATATGCTAATTTTTTGAGAAGGACCTGTATATACCACGCTGCTAGTCTAGTGCACAATGCACATTGTTAGCTAACACGTGCTGTTTCGCCTTTTTTACACACTGAGTTCAAGCATGTTCTACATGTTAAAATGTATCTAGCAACTGTAGGTAAGTTAGCGAAAGCTTTACATCTAGAAAGACTTGTGTTTAACTTTTGGTGTTTTCTTATAAAAATAACATGCTGCTTGTCCAGTAGCTAGAGTGGCAAGCAAGTGTTATCTAACACACGCTGTTTTGCCTTTGTTAGAGTAATGTTACACACGGAGGTTAAGCAATGTCGGTAGTACATTTTAGAAATTTAACTAGCTACAGTAGGAAGCCAAAGCTTTACATCTAGAAAGACTAAGTATAACTTTTGGGGGTTTCTAACAAAACAGAATGATGTATATAGGTTATTTAAATGATTTTGTTAGTCCGAACAAGCATGCTGCTAGGTCAGTTCACAATGTAGTTACAGTGGCTAGCACGTGTTAGCTAACATGTGCTGTGTTGCTACTGTTCTTCTAGCATTTAAGGGGATTTATGAGTTATTTCTCTGAACTGCTGTACTTTTTATGTTTGAGGACAATGCTGTTCACTTGAATCACTACACTGAATGAGTACATTTTACTGTTCCACATTTGGCTGATCAGTTTTTTCCCCCACAGCATAGCTACTGTATATTCCTAACGTTAACAATGCGGTTTTGTTCACATTTTCTTGCAGATACCTTGACCAGAGCATAATCGGTTATCTTCACCCAAGAGACCTACTGTTGGACAATCGTTTTGGCTTTTAAGGTAAATGCATTGTTAGTCACAATGTCTAGTTACTGGGCTAAAAGGAGAAGAATATTGAAAGGAGTTGAGAGGGACAAACAGGAAATTGCAGCTGCAAACGATGCTCTACTTGCTATTATTCCTGACTTTGACCAAGTAAATCCTCCTGTTAATGAACATGGAATGGCTACAACAAGCCATGAACAAACAGGAGCCCCTGAAGCACAGGAAATAACTGTTGATGAGGTATATGAATCTGGTGAATTTTCCTCAAGCACAGAAGATAGTGAAGATGATTGCCTAAGGACACAACTGGCAGGGTGGGCTATTGAGAACATGATCCCTCATGTGGCACTTGGTAAGCTTTTAACCATTTTGTCCAAGGATCATCCAACCCTTCCTAAAGACCCAAGAACCCTTCTGAAAACAGTGACTTGTGTTAAAACAACAGAACCCTCAGGTGGTGTATACCATCACTCTGGAATTGAAAGTGGAATACTATTGCAGTTGTTAGTGTCTCCTGATTTGCAGAAGTTGACGTCAGTTTCAATGCAAGTTAATGTTGATGGACTTCCACTTTTCAAAAGCTCAAATGCCCAGTTCTGGCCAGTTCTTTGTTTAATTGAGAAATACGTGGGCAATGTCCAGCAAAACAAACTTCCATTTGTTATTGGTCTCTATTATGGGAAGAAGAAGCCAACCAGTCTTCACTTTTTGAATCCTTTTGTAGAAGAGGCACAGCGACTTGAAACGGAAGGAGTTCTGTTTGAAGGGAGAGCACTTCCTTTCAAAATATCAACATTCATCTGTGACGCCCCTGCTCATGCACTTGTTAGAAATGTGAAAGGTCACAGTGGATATTATGGGTGTGACAAGTGTGCTCAAAAGGGGGTCCACTACGAGAACAGGATGACCTTTCCTTAAACAGATGCTACTCTAAGATTAGGCAATGCAGTCTGTGACGAACTTTCTGATGACAGTCATCAGTGTGGAAAAAACGCCATTGGCATCGTTGTCTGTTGGTTTGGTCACCCAGTTCCCACTGGATTATATGCATCTGGTATGCCTTGGAGTGACAAGAAAGTTGTTGCATCTTTGGCTAAAGGGACGGCGGCTGACAAGATTTTCACCCAGCATGGTAAAAGAGCTCTCCAGAGTACTCCTGACCTTCACGCCTCATGTTCCATGCGAGTTCAACAGGAAGCAACGATCCATGGAAGATGTTGAGCGTTGGAAAGCTACAGAATTCAGGCAGTTCCTCTTGTACACTGGACCAGTCAGCTTAAAAGGCCTTGTACCAATTCAAGTGTACAACAACTTCATGCTACTTTCAGTAGGCATCACCATCCTACTGAATGTGTCCCTGTGTGCTGACCTAGCAGACTATGCACACAGAATATTGGTTCTCTTTGTTGATCACTGCAGCAAGCTTTATGGAAAAGAACATGTGACATACAACATGCATGGATTGGTGCACCTCAGCCAAGATGCCAAAAAGTATGGAGTCCTTGATAACATCTCATGCTTCCCATTTGAAAACTTCCTTGGGCACCTGAAGAAACTGTTGCGCAAGCCTACACAACCATTGGAGCAGGTTGTTCGCCGATTGTCGGAGAGAAGTCAGCACAGAAGAACTAACATCTCCAAAGAGAACACAACCATGGACCACTCCTCAACGGTCTTTCTGTGAAAAAGCAGTATGAGGAGTGTTACTTTCAAGACTTTGTTGTGAAACGTTCAGAGGGAGACAATTGTGTCCAGTTGGAAAATAAGGACATAGTTGTTATACAGAATGTCGTCGTTGATGAAATGGACAACACTTTTGTCATCTACAAGAGGTTCCGGAACATGGTCGATTTCTTTACTTACCCTGTGGAATCTTCCAAGCTAGGCATTTTTCATTTATCTGGCCTATCAGATACACTCTGCTTTACGCATACAGCAAATGTGCAGAAGAAATATTATCTTCTTCCTTGTACGGATGGAAAGGCTGGTTTTCCATTGATCCACTTGTAAAAATGACTGCTTTTTTGAAGGGGTGAGAATTGTAATGTTATTGATTTTGCCTGGAAATTAATCAAAATGTAGACTTTATGCAAAGTTTTCTTCTATTTTAGATGCTGTTTGCCATTGTTCAGTTTATTGATGAGGAGGATCTGCCATTTGCAGTGGTTCCGCAACTGTGGCTCAGTGAGGGCATGTGCTATCGGCCCCCATTTAACCTCCGCAAAAAAGAAAAGGGCAACAAAAAAACACACAGCACCTGGGAGAAACATAACTTTAAGTTCATGAAGGGAGCACGTAAATGGGTCTGACTTGTGCATTTGTTTTTCCTGCATTTCATCTGTGTAATTTCTTTGTCTGTTTATGGTGACTCTTTCATTCATTATTCCCTGCTCTAGAATCTTGGCAAGAGGCGATTAGATATTTGGTGCGCTTCCAAACAGGTTTCAGCATTGAAACGACAGACGATGACAAGAAGGGAAAGCGAAAGAGAATATCAAATTCCAAGTACAGACCCCAGGCCTCTTCTGATGAAGAGGAGTCTAGTCTTCCAGATGCACCAGCAGTGCTGTCGTTTCGGCAAGCTCTTTTGAGCTTTTAAAACATTGTTCCGAGTAACAAGGTTTCAGTGCTGCCCGACGCTCCAGAAGTTGCATCGATTTCAGAAAATTGAGCCATCTGTAGACTTCAGAGTTGGTATGTAGTATGTATTGCTGTGATGCTTGATTCGAGATCCTGCCACTAAACTATACCCTTTATTAGATTTTCAGATTTCTGTTTCCTCTTTCTCAGAACCAGGTTTCTCCCCAGTAACCCAGACTCCACTTCACAGAGACAAGAGTTTGAGTACAAGTAAGTGATGTTTTTTATCTTGGAAACTGTTGCTTGTATTTAAGATGAGGAATCCTTTTATCCATAATCTGTTTTTCATTAGGACACTTGATGGGTTACTCTCCGCAGCAGTATCTGGATGAAAGGTGTCGAGGTGTGTTGTACATTCCATTAGCTTTGCACAGTTCAGTTATTGTTTCATTACTAAATATGCAATACTCTGCAGTGAAATTAAAGCTGTTATGTTTGCTCCCCCAGCTCGTCAAGTACTAAGCTTTACACCCCCAGCAGCAAATTTACCCTGGCAGCATAAGGGTGAAAACGCTGGAGGTATGTAAAAATTTTAACTATATATATATATATATATATATATATATATATATATATATATATATATATATATAATTTTTTATTTTATGTAGATTTCCAGAGACTTCAGAATGAGAACCAAGCCCTGAGGGAAAGCAATGCACAAGCAGGTGAGAACATGCACTCTTTCTTAAATTTTACTTTTTTGACTGTGATGTAGGTCCAAAATTACCAAATGCCTTTCATTTTGTAGCTTCGGATGGCAGCGGCTCACTTCAAGAGCAGGTGAAGCAAGTTGGGACAATGTTGACGACGTTTGCTCGTACTGGGCAATCAGGTACAACTTGCAAACAACACCTGTGGTTGTTGGTTTAATTCCCACTGGGGCCACCTGTACATGTAGTAGACCTAGATGTAAATGTCATAGTTTAATAGTTGAGGGACCAGGACTGACTACTTTATTCTTTTATTCTTTTTTATACACTCACGTCAATTTTTGTTTATCACATATACAAGAGACACAGATATTTTTGCAGCACAGTGAAAATCAGGTATGCCCAGGTCCAAAATGGCCTATTCTTCTCCAGAGCTTTACTCGAAAATAATACCATTTATCCTATTGTTAGAAATGGCTTGTTAAATGTGATGTTATACCTCGATTTATTTGGTATCCTGCACATTCTTTGTTACCAAATATCCTCATTATTTGATATAAAGTTTAATGGTAATTATTTTCATCCCAGAGCTGACCTCTTTGTTATTAACAATTATTGTAAGTGTTATAATTTCCTTTTAAGGCTTTTTTTTTTTTTTTAAACAAAATTTAATTGGAAACCTGCAGGTTCTTTAGTAAAACATTTTGTTATTTATAGGCCTATTTAGTCTTATTTATTGTTCTGTTATTTATATTTCATCTTATTTATATTTCATTTATATTATCTTGTATCATTGACAGTTACTGTACTTTGAAATGTGGAATTAAAACGCCAAATGGGAATTTGTCTGGTTTGTTCAATCATTATCCTTTATAAATTGCATGTTACAAATATATAAATAATAAATGAATATTTATTTATTTATTACACAATAAACGGAGGCAGATCGCTCAAAAATAGCGTTTGCCTCCGACGGGCCACCTTTTGGTATAAAGGCGGCGGAACGGTGGTTTGCCTGCGGGCCGGTGGCGGAACTAAGGCGGTAGGAAGCCGGCGGAGCGCCGTCAAACATGTTTGTGATTTACGCAATTTTGACGCTTCTGCTGCCGGATCACCGCCGGCGGTCCGCCGACTTATTGCTATCTGGGATGGTTGTTGGTGCCAGACGGGCCGGTCTGAGTATTTCACAGTCTGCTCAGTTACTAGGATTTTCACACACAACCATTTCTAGGGTTTACAAAGAATGGTGTGAAAAGGGAAAAACATCCAGTATGCGGCAGTCCTGTGGGCGAAAATGCCTTGTTGATGCTAGAGGTCAGAGGAGAATGGGCCGACTGATTCAAGCTGATTCAAGCAACTTTGACTGAAATAACCACTCGTTACAACTGAGGTATGCGGCAAAGCATTTGTGAAGCCACAACACCCACAACCTTGAGGCGGATGGGCTACAACAGCAGAAGACCCCACCAGGTACCACTCATCTCCACTACAAATAGGAAAAAGAGGCTACAATTTGCACAGCTCCCCAAAATTGGACAATTGAAGACTGGAAAAATGTTGCCTGGTCTGATGAGTCTCGATTTCTGTTGTGACATTCAGATGGTAGAGTCAGAATTTGGCATAAACAGAATGAGAACGTGGATCCATCATGCCTTGTTACCACTGTGCAGGCTGCTGGTGGTGGTGTAATGGTGTGGGGGATATTTTCTTGGCACACTTTAGGCCCCTTAGTGCCAATTGGGCATTGTTTAAATGCCACGGCCTACCTGAGCATTGTTTCTGACCATGTCCATCCCTTTATGACCCCCATGTACCCATCCTCTGATGGCTACTTCCAGCAGGATAATGCACCATGTCACAAAGCTCGAATCATTTAAAATTGGTTTCTTGAACATGACAATGAGTTCATTGTACTAAAATGGCCTCCACAGTCACCAGATCTCAACCCAATAGAGCATCTTTGGGATGTGGTGGAACGGGAGCTTCATGCCCTGGATGTGCATCCCACAAATCTCCATCAACTGCAAGATGCCATCCTATCAATATGGGCCAACATTTCTAAAGAATGCTTTCAGCACCTTGTTGAATAAATGCCACGTAGAATTAAGGCAGTTCTGAAGGTGAAAGGGGGTCAAACACAGTATTAGTATGGTGTTCCTAATAATCCTTTAGGTGAGTGTATATGTATTTTAAGTAATTTTAAAGGCTATTATTTGCTTGGGTCTATTTTTATTACCACAAAAATTACTTGCATTTAGAAAAGTATTCCTTTTTATAAATAAAATGCTGTAAAGGTATTTTAATTAAAACAGCATTAAAATGAACAAGTTATTCAGTAGAGCGTTATTTGTGTGTGGAATGGGTGTTTTCCCACCACTTTTTGCCAAATTGCAATTTTTTCCATCACTTCTTGAAAGCCATTGATTTAATAGCTTGCAGAACCCACATACAACACACAGAAAATCATTTGATTTATACATTCATAAATTTATTTGCGCCGCGGATTAGTTTGGTAGTCGAACGGTTGGCTGGTTTATTATCAGATCCATTGACACAATAACGTACAACCACTGTGCGCTGTGAGTAATCAGCCAAATGACAAGTTGCTTCAGTAAAATTGTTATAATTTGTTTTATTTCGTTTTTGGTTTTGTTTATAGGTCAGTATAGTGCAGAGATGAAAGCAGGAGTGAGAGAGGAGGAGTGGGATCATGACCCTGGCCAGACAACAGCTTTTATATTCCCTGAGCATGTCCATAGCCCCCCTGTGAAAAAGCTCTGACAAGACTTTACTTAATTTATTTACCAAAAGATTGTTTCACAGTGCTCCCCTCATAGTTTCAGCAAAAATATAACTTAAATGCTTCTCCAATAGCTTGGATATTATTGAATAAGCAAATGAACACATTTGACCAGTCTTACAGCAAAAGTGTGTTTGCTCCATGGGAGATCAGGACATTCAGACCAAGTGGCTGTGTAAACTATAATTAAATAATCAGCAGCATGAAGCTAGAGTGAAAAGACAAAGGCAAAACGATCATTATCTAGCATCTCACTGTGCCGGAATGGTCGCCTTTCTGTGAATGCCATGGTAACATTGTTATTTACTTTGGAAAATCTTTTTATTTTTTTTGGAAAAGAGACTTGATTACACAAGGGCAATATTGAATACCAAGTGCAGTGCTTCTGTGATTTTTGCAATGATTCAGAATGTTTAGAGCTCACCTTCTTATGAAACTAAGGCATAACTAACATTTGGTATTCTTCAGCGTGGTTTTTGGTTTAGAGAAAGGGCTGCAGCATTAAAAACCACAGGCTGGAGTTTCATTGCTTTATTAACCTTCATTAAAACCTGTATTAACCTTTATTAACCTGCATTATTAAATGTAATCTTCTCATCCTACTTTGCAGAAAGCTGTGGAATGGGGTGAGAGGGTGTAGCATAACTACTCTGAGCATTGGCATGTAACTAGATACAAAGGGTGAATGACCGCCTAGTACTTTTAAATGTTGGTATTATACCTTTTAGGGGTCTATGAACATGTGCAATATTCCTGTTTGTGAAGGTAAATACAAAGATTTGCATTTTCCATATGTATGATGTTGCATGTGTTCCGTATGTCACAATTATGTTCTGTTTTTTCCCTTTTATGGACTTTTAGTTTGTTTATCGTCAGTTTTCTTTGTTCTAGTTTCTACTTTTAAAAAAAAGGGTAGGAGTCTTCCTGTTTCAGGGGAAATTACGTCAACATATTGAATAATGTACAATAATGTGCCATGAAGTTAATATGATTATTTAGTGTCTAAATGAAAAGTTTGTAATATACTTTAATTAAAAATTCTCATTAGTATTGTAAGAAAACACAAATTTTACCTGGTCAAAAACAGCTCTGTTTTCAGCAAGCCATTTCAGTGCATGTGACTTTAAATGATAATGAGCTTTGCTCACCCTGCCCCTCTGTTCTTTGGGGCATTTCAATTAAATTAAATTAAATTAAATTCAAATTTATTTGTATAGCGCTTTTCACAATACACATTGTTTCAAAGCAGCTTTACAGAAAGTGCATTTCATAGATGAACAGTATAAAAAATGTTAGAAACACAATGTTAAAGAACAATGTTCGAAAAAGATAATCAGTCGTGTATTAATTTAGGCCATAACAACGCTGGCGTTGAGTCGTCTCTTCACAGGCGTGGAGTCGTCTCATCACAGGTGTTGGGGCATCCGAAGTCTTCATGAGAGGCTGGATACAAACTGGAGCTGACAAACTATTTACCTCGGGACTAGTGTCCCGAGATAACAACAGAAAAGCAGATGGGAAATAATTAGCGTAGCTGCTGTTCAGAATATTATATTAATGCTGTTGTTCCCATTTAACTGTAGTATAAAAGGTAATTATAATGTGAATGCTTGGCTAAAGAGATGTGTCTTTAATCTAGTTTTAAACTGGGACAGCGAGTCTGAACCTCGGACAATATCAGGAAGACTATTCCAGAGTTTAGGAGCCAAATGTGAAAAAGCCCTCCCTCCTTTAGTGGACTTGGATATCCTAGGAATGACCAGAAGCCTAGAGTTTAGTGACCTTAAAGAGCGCGATGGGTTGTAGGGCGATAGAAGATCCGTTAGATACACTGGAGCTAAACCATTTAGGGCTTTATAGGTCAGTAGCAATACTTTGTAATTGATACGGAACTTAATAGGTAACCAGTGTAGAGATGATAAAATTGGTGTTATATGATCATATTTTCTTGACCTAGTAAGAACTCTAGCAGCTGCGTTTTGGACTAACTGTAGTTTTGACACAACACACGTGGAGTGTTGCCTTGACAACAGTTGAGGATATATTTTGGATTAAGAATGGCAACGGGAGTCTCTGAGTGCAACCGTATCAATTTGAACCGAGTCGGACGCGTATCTTGAATGTTAGATGAATCCAGTCTATGTTCATTAGAAATAATTTGATAATGCAGCAATAAACTAGCAACTAGTAGGCTTTTTTAACTTAGCTGATTTAAAACTTCTGATCAAAACACTCTCAAATAAGAGGGCAAGTGACACATATCAGTGTTGGTATCAGCCAATAATTTTGTTAAAATCGGTTTCGGCCCCAAAAAAGTCCTATAGGCGCATCCCTATAAATAATCCTTTGTTTTGAAACCTTTTTGATAATCTTTATCGAGACCAAAATGTGACAATTCTCATTCTTTACATCCTGGTTAGCCAAATCGGTCAAATATTGAACTAGTACAGTTTAAAATTAAAGCTACACTGTGTGATATTTTCCCCCATCTAGCGGTGAAAAGGTATACTGTATGACCATCCAGTAAATATTAGTTTCTGTTCCTCCCAATTCCGATTTCGTTTTAACTCCTACGGTGGCCGATTTAGTCCAAAATTAACATGGCTTCCAGTTCAATCCAGCAATCCCCCTCTTCACATTCGACACGGTGCCACCGAGTGTTAAAACGCGAAAGGTGAAGCTTGAATTTATGGGTATGTCCCTCTTTGGCTAATGTACTTTCAAGATGGAGGGGCAACATGGCGACCCCCATTCGAACCCCTTACCCGTATGTATTTTCAATGGCATATTATAGACTTACGAGAATACTTTATTACTTGAAAGAAGTAAATATACATTAATTAATGAGCACATATATTTTTGAAAGAACTAAGTGTTTTTAGCTAAGAATAAACTAAAAAAGTTACACAGTGTAGCTTTAACAGTATTGTCTTTGTGAGTTTGCAAAAAAAAAAAAAAAACCCACACAAATGCATTCGTACAGGCAGCTGCAACGCAGTGGGAATCTCAGCTACAAAGCTCTTTGAAGCTCTTTGTGTGTTGGAATGTTTCAATGGGTTACAAGATATGAGCCATTGTGGAGCTTTCACTTTGAAGTGTAACTGACACACTCAGTAGACTGAAAGTGGATTGCTTTAGAGGACTCTGCTCAACAGGGAGAGCAAATCAAATAGAGTTTGGCAGCTGCTGTCTCTGCTCAATGCTGGGGAGATGTAAAAGAAGAGGAAAGGGGGAAAAAACATTAACAGCCCAGGTGTAGTTATATCTAATTGCCATAAAAATGCCATGGTTTCATAATGCAACATTTGAATTGAGCTGAAATAGTTGAAAAATGCTACAGGTTCTTTATTATTATTATTATTATTATTATTATTATTATTATTATTATTATTTTTATTCTACATGGGTTCTTTGTGGAATATTATGTGGATAATGGCACGGAACACAACAAAGTACAATTATAGTTTAAATGTCTGTTACATGTTTATTACATGCAACTACCTTGCTACTCGAAAGGTATTATTTAAGTTGCCATGTATTAAAAAAAATCACAAACGAGCAAAATGCATTTGTATGTCACATAAAAATAATGGTCAAACATTAACTATGCAGTAGTAAGTAATGCAAGACAATTTGCACATCAGTTACTATTATTATATAAATATCTACTTAAAAATCAGTAAGTAATAGCACATTTAGGACTGGGGCTGTTCTGCATTAGGTAATAATTACTATTTGAGATAATTATTGAATGGGATCATATTCATTAACAACTAGTATAATAATAACTATGACCAATTATAAAGAATTACCAATTAACTGTTCACAACATTAAAGGGCATATTGCAGGTTAGAGACCCCAATGAGTCAATGTATAGAAAAATAATGTATGAACAAGATTTTCTTTAAAATATACATTAAAATACGCTATTAAGGCTTTTGGAGTCGTTTTTGTGAGAATTTTACTTCTGCATCTAAAAATGCCAAATCCGGAAGTGACGTAACGAGAGGGAGTGCGGTGAATTTCAACCATAGGAAAACAATGGATCGCAATGACATTTCGGACGCTGAGGAAATTATAAATGTTTATTAATACTCATATGGTAGACCAATGCCATACAATTATGACACACAATTAGAGACAGACCAGGATTAGACAGAACAACGATTAGAGGAGACTGATTGAGTCTAGGTGAGAGACCAGTGTTAGCTTATAGGTAACGCTAGCTAACCAATATGTGTACACTGTGCTCAGATTACAATACTGTACAGATCATGTATCAGGCAAAAGGGATAATTATGATTATATCTGCATTTATGCTAAAACCTAGAGACTTTCAAACATCAAAATGTAATTTATTAATATGTATTTGTGTCAAAATGACATATAAACAGATTTTCCTATATTCTATTTTGCCTGGAAACGCTTCCGACACGTTTGCATGTCGCGTGAAAAATAGGCGTCGGTTCTATTTCTAGCATGCACCCGTTTTCAGCGGAGCTCGAGCTGCGCGTGTCACGCATGGCAGTGTACAAGCTCTAACCTGTTAACATGAGAGCCGAAATAAAAACGGACATGCCACACAGCCAGTGTGTAGTGTTTCTACAAGCTCTGCTGAATCTCTGACGGATCCGTGACCGTCATGCTGACGACCGAACCACAGACAGTATTGTGTTACTGTATGCATTTCATGTTATTCATTAATTCTGTGTTATGGGTTTATTTTGTGTCGATAGTGTGAGACTGTATGGCGTTATGAGTATGTATTTGAGTGAACTTGAATGTACATACGGCATGAATACAATATTTACATTACCAGTACATAATTCCAAAAAATTTTAAAAGTGTGATACTGTATGCATTTGTGTTAAAGGGATAGTTCATCCAAAAATGAAAATTCTGTCATCATTTACTCACGCTCAAGTTGTTTCAAACTTGTATGAGTTTCTTTGTTCTGCTGAACACAAAAGAAGATATTTAGACGAATGTTTGTAAAACATTTACATTTAGTCATTTAGCAGACGCTTTTATCCAAAGCGACTTAAAAATGAGAGCAATAGAAGCAACTAGAACAGACAATGGCAACAGTATGCAAGTGCTGTAACAAGTCTCAGTTAATCTAGCACAGAACACACAGGACAGAACCTTTTTTTTATTATTATTATTATTTTTTTTTAAATAAAGTAGATGGACAGAAAATGAATAGAATGTTAAGTGCTATTCTTGATTGGTCAGGTGCTGCTGGAAAAGATGTGTCTTTTAGATGTTTTTTGAAAATGGCTACAGACTCGGCTGCTTGAATTGAGATAGGCAGGTCCAGGAAAAGGTCCGTGAGAGTGATTTCATGCCTCTTTGGTATGGCACCACAAGGCGTCGTTCACTGGCAGAACGTAAGCTCCTGGAGGGTGTGTAAGTCTGAACAAGCAAGTTTAGATATATTGGTGCAGAGCCAGTGGTTGCTTTGTAGGCGAGCACCAGTGCCTTGAATTTGATGCGAGCGGCTATTGGCAGCCAGTGCAGACTGATGAAGAGAGGCGTGACGTGTGCTCTCTTCGGCTCGTTAAAGACCACCCTCACCGCTGCATTCTGGATCAGTTGCAAGGGTTTGATAGTGTATGCCGGAAGGCCCGCTAGAAGAGCATTACAGTAGTCCAGTCTGGATAGAACAAGAGCTTGGACCAGGAGTTGTGTGGCCTGCTCTGATAGGAAGGGTCTAATCTTCCTAATGTTGTATAACTCAAATCTGCAGGACCGGGTTGTTGCAGTAATGTGGTCAGTGAATTATTCACAATTCCAAGGTTCCTGGCTGTCCTGGACGGAGTAATAATTGATGATCCTAGCTGAATGGAAAGATTGTGATGAAGTGCTGGGTTGGCTGAGACCACAAGCAGTTCTGTCTTTGCAAGGTTGAGTTGTAGGTGATGTTCCTTCATCCAGGCAGAAATGTCTGTTAGGCAGGAAGTGATACGAACACCATCTGGATCATCTGGTTCAAATGAGAAGTAGAGTTGTGTCGTCGGCATAGCAGTGATAGGAAAAGCCATGTTTCTGAATGACAGATCCCAGTGATGATGACATGTAGATGGAGAAGAGGAGTGGTCCAAGCACTGAGCCCTGGGAAACTCCAGTAGCTAGATGATGTGACTTAGACACTTCACCTCTCCATGACACCCTGAAGGACCTACCTGAGATATAAGACTTGAACCACTGGAGAGCAGTTCCTGAGATGCCCATCTTCATGAGAGTTGACAGGAGGATCTGGTGGTTAACTGTGTCAAAAGCAGCAGACAAATCCAGTAAGGTAAGTACTGTAGATTTGGAAGCTGCTCTTGCCTGTCTCAGTGCCTTCGTAACCGAGAGCAGGGCAGTCTCAGTTGAGTGGCCGCTTTTGAAGCCGGATTGGTTGTTGTCCAGGAGGTTGTTCTGTTCAAGAAACATAGAGAGCTGGTTAAACACAACTCGTTCAAGTGTCTTTGCAATGAAAGGCAGAAGGGATACCGGTCTGTAGTTATCTAAAAGTGCTGGGTTCAGAGAGGGTTTCTTAAGCAGTGGGGTTACTCGAGCCTGCTTAAATGCTGTGGGGAAGGTCCTGGTGTGAACAGAGGTGTTTATAATGTGAGTGAGTGCAGGAGTAACTGAAGAAGAAATGGCCTGGAGGAGGTGAGTGGGGATAGCGGACAGGTAGTGGGGTGGTTGGAAAGGATGAGTTTGGAGACATCTACTTCGGAGAGCAGAGAGAAGGAGGGGAGCGTGTGTGTGATGGTAGTTAAGATGTGCGTGTCTGTTTGTGGAGTGGAGAATTGGCTGCTGATGGAGGAGGTTTTGTTTGTAAAAAATGATGTAAAGTCATCAGCTGTAAGCGTTGATGAAGGAGGGGGGGGGGGGGGGACAAAGGAGTGGAGAGAATGTTTTGAAAAGTGCACAAGAGTCAGAGCAGTTGTTGATTTTGTTGTGGTAGTATGTAGTTTTAACAGTGGAGACATTAGCAGAGAAAGAAGCAAGAAGAGACTGATACAGGGTTAGGTCAGTAGCGTTTTTAGTTTTGCGCCACTTCCTCTCTGCCGCCCGGAGTCCAGAGCGATGTTCACAGAGAACATCAGACAGCCAGGGGGCAGAGGGGGTGGTGCGGGCTGGCCTGGATGAAATGGGACAGAAGTTGTCTAAGCAAGATGTTAGAGTGGAGCAAAGAGTGTCAGTAGAACTGTTAGTGTCCAGTGCTGAGAACTGAGCAGGTGGAGGGAGTGAGGATGAAACCATAGTGGATAGACGGGAGGGAGAAAGCGAGCGTAGATTACACCGAAAGGTGATCTGCGGAGGAGTGTGTGTTGTGTCAGGAGTCAGTAGGAGATTAAGAGTGATGCGAAAGTGATCTGAGGTTTGCAATGGAGTAACTAAAGTGTTGTCAATGGAGCAGTAGCGTGTGTAGATAAGGTCCAGATGGTTACCTGATTTGTGAGTAGCTGTAGTAGATACTCGCTTAAGGTTAAATGAGGTCAGAAGAGTGGTGAAGTCTGCAGCCTGGGGTTTATCAAGGTGAATGTTGAAGTCACCGAGCAGTACCAGAGGAGTGCCATCCTCAGGGAAATGAGAGAGTACAATATCCAATTCCTCCAAGAAGTTACCCAGTTGATCTGGAGGGCGATAAACAACTCTTATATGGATTTTAGCAGGGTGAGTGATAGTGATTGAGTGCGATTCAAATGAGCAGTTGCCAGATAGAGAAGGAATGGGCTCAAATTTCCAATCATTTGAGATGAGCAAACCAGTACCTCCACCCCTCCCAAATGGGCGAGGGGTGTGTGAAAAGTGAAATTATTTGAGAGGGCCGCAGGAGTGGCAGTGTCTTCTGGTTTGATCCAGGTTTCAGTTGGGGCCATGCGACTGAGATGTGAATGAGTGGAAATAGACGAAATAAAGTCTGCTTTGTTTAAAACTGACTGGCAATTCCAGAGACCAATTGGAATGGACATTAATGTAGTAGAGGAAATAGGTACATTACGCAGATTATTAGGATTACGGCGTCTAGAATGTACTGAACGTGACTTAAAGGTGTATGTGGTAATAGTAGAGATTTGAAAGCACATAGTGAATACGGGTCAGGGAAATAAACAGATGAAAACAAGCAAAACACAAAAGTGGACAAAGTAGAAGGAAAGCTATACTCAAGTGCCTTGTCTGTGTCCTTGCTCGAGTGGAGTTGTGCTGAGTCGAATGGTCTTTACACTCTTCGGTCTTCACACGAGGGCTTCCGCTGCCACGGAGTACCACTCTATTTATACATACTCTAGTAGGGATGTGCATTTCAAGCAAAAATAATATTCAAAGATCGCTGGGAATTATTCGATTTTTATTCAAAAATCGCAACTTCTCCCCCGCATACACACATGTAAAGGCTACACACATATAAACAGAGAGAGAGAGGGAGAGAGACCATTCACACTCTCAATCTGTATGATAACAAACTGTTTAATTCATTAGGGAATAGGCTATATTAACTCAAGCCATATAATTATTGTAATGTACTGAAACATATGACTGTTATTTGACATTGCCCCAAGTTACCGCAACCGCTATATGCCACAAGTCTACAGTGTGCGCGTGAGACACTCGGATGCGCACTTGTTCTGGAAGAAAAGTAACCAGCGCATGCGTTTTAGCCGATTACAATGTCATTAGTTCAATAACATAGACGTAAGTGATGATAGTGTTGATGATTTACCTGAGATGCGATCGCGAGAGCGAGCCTGCAGAGTATTCGCGCATAGAGTGCAATCAGGGCAGCAAATTAATGGCAAGTCACCGTCTCCTCAAAAGTGTCAGTTTGCAAGCAGCAAAGCCGCCTTCAAGCGACACACATACGGTTAACCCAAGTGTCGTTTACTCAGCTGCACATAATAGCACCAAATTAATAAAATATATATAATATATATATTTTACCCGCGTTCTGTTTTCTATCATTCTATCATCTTAAATAATGAGTATTTGATGTAAGATATTAATGGTAGGAAATCACCAGCCATCTTTTTTAATGGAAATTAGACAGACAGCATGATCTATGCCCCATTTTCTTGAACATTTGGAACCCATGATCAGATTTCCCAAGTTCCTCATGTACCAGACGCTCCAACCTACTAATAAATGTGGAACAAGAAGCAAGAGACCAAATAAAGACTATCATTTTATGCCACCAGTGAAACCACATTAAGTGGAGTATCTGTATCCCCACCAGAGCGGTATTTCAGAGAAAGGAGACTCACAGCTGCATTGGGCAAGTAAAGGTGTGAGAGGTGTTAAAATGTTAAGTTGATGTCCCTGCAATAACAGACCAGCTTGTGTCTATAGATTATTCATTCAAGAACGTCGTGCAAGTTTACTGCAACAATGGAGCTGCAAACTTCACATACTTTTGAAAACCTAGCGATCCTGGTAAGCGATCATTGTCAGTTGTAAACACGACGGCGTTCTTCTTCCACAAGGTAGTTTGGCATCACAGCATTTGTTTCCAGGCGGACCGTTAAATAATGCAACACACGTCTTGCGGACATCCTGTAGAATTAAACCGATCAAATGATGATTTCGAAACTCCTGAATTGTTTCCAGAAAAGTGTGCCATATGCATCAGACATTCAGCCAATGGACCGTGGGCGTGACATCTGAGGCTGAGACTAGATCATTGCTAATGGGGTGAAAACTGGGAAACTGTCTAGGCATCAACAGCACTGAGGCATGTAGCTGATACAGTATATTGATAATTAAGCAGATCTCTAGAATACTTGATTCTGATTGGTCAATCATGGATCTGGATAATGACCAAGAGCCCTCTGCTTTACATTAGTGTCCATATTCCCATGTCATGGTGTTTTCCCCCTGCATCTATTCTCTAACGTGCATTTTGACTTATGACAATTACACATATCTATATTGTTTATTGCTGTGTAATTCCTCTATTGCCTACTTTCAATAAAATTACAGAATCTTTTCCTCAGATTGTGTCGGTGTTGGGGCCTAGATACAAATATTTGGGCTTTCTACACCCCCAAATTTCCTCAAGATAATGATTAAGGGAGCTTTACTGTCCAATTGGTGATCCTGAAATCTGTCCAACCCATGGATACACCACTATGAGTTCAATTAAACCAGTTTTGTCCATCCTAAATAAACATGTCACATGCTTTAAGTGAACTGTGTGAGGGTTCCTTTTTTTACTGCTCACTGGTAATTAACATAGGCTACTGATTTTAATTAAAGTTCATGGATTTCATTAGAGTCACCGGTGGTTAAGGCCAATCATCACAGTGACAATATCAATGTTTCAAATGGCAGTGGCTTAGAATAGGCAGTCAGTTAGAAGTCTAGGGAATACAGTGTGCTCAACAGGGCTAATTTAATGCTGGAATTATTTTTTGAAAACCGGAACAGAAAAACTGTACAGACTGAAAGGCACTGCATATCAAAGTAAAACAGGTGCCACATGTTTAAAAGAAGATACTACAGTAGTGTCTACATGAGATGTTTGAGGAAAAGGTTGTAAATGTCATCTGACTCAAGATCTGTAGCCTCTAACTTGAGGTCCATTAAATGATCTGTTGAATTTTGAGTAGCTGCCCAAACATCTTTAGGCTGAATGGCTGTGAACAAATAAAATCAGTGTTACTGGTATATGCCATACACTCCCATTGAAGCCGGTTGGCTCTAAATCTTTCAAGGAATTCACAGAGATTCATATAGTTAAAAAATTCAACATCAATAGTGTGACAATGCTGTGTGATAATATTTACTAAATATTTTATTTGTTAAATATTGAAATGCACCAGACATGATATGTATTAGCCTATATGTTGGTAGTGACTAACAAATTTTCATTACATCTGAACATGTGTACAAAACTGAAATACTAGTAACTAAAGCAGTCTCTACCAGCCCTTACGTCTAAGTGTCTCATACATCATGTTCCAGAGAGCATTTGTGTAAAATGAACATACTTATGTGGTCTATATTTCTGCCTCACCCTCTTTTTCTATGCACTCAATTCTTTCTTCTTAGATATATCCATTAGCCTGCTGTCATTGGTGGTGACCGCTTGTGGCTTGGCCCTTTTTGGCGTCTCTCTCTTTGTTTCATGGAAATTATGCTGGATTCCATGGCGCGAGCGAGGCCTCTCTCCAAGCACCAAGGAGGGACATCCAGACCCACCTTATCCTCCTCCTCCACCCCTTCAACCCCAGCGTCCAGAGGTGGACACCACCCTCGACCGCCGGAATAATGCCCGATGTTCAGTGGTAAAAGAGACAACAGTGCCACCCACTCCAGTCTCTCCACCAGTTCCAGGATCTCCTCCTGCAGTGCCAGTGCCTGAGGCAGCCCTCAAAATAAGTCACACTTCACCTGATATTCCACTGGAGGTGGAGTCTAAGACTCAAGAAAATGGTGTCCATGGCAACACACGCATGCAGAGGCAAATCACGGATCCCTCCTCGACCTGTGTCAGGTAAGTCATCCTTCTATAATTACTTTAATGGATTCTGGTAAAAACATCAGTCTCTCAACAATAGAACTGGCCGAACTCTAAGTTAATCACTAAGTGTCTCTATAGTAGAGGACACTGACCTCATAAAAATGCAATTTTCACTTTAAAGTTGGACAATTTTAAGGCAGGCCCATAGGCTTGCAGTGTTTTTTGCACATTTTAACATTACAGTATAAAATGACAAGAACATTCCTGGATAAGGAAAGTAAAAATTCTCTTGAAGCAATCATGTTGATTTTGTAAAATAATTAAGCCACACCATGTTGACATGCACCCACATAATTAGTTAGTTATCAGATTGATACCAGTCAGACTGAAAATCCTTTATGTAAAACCGAATGACATTTAGAAGTGGTGTAGATCTGAAATAAACCAATCAATAGAAAAAAAATACTAAGCATGTAAATGCTTGAATAGGACTATTTACTTTAATAAAAAAACACCTTTGTGCACAGGCAGTGTCATGATGTATATGTTTCTAGAGCCCTATGTTTACATATGTTTCACGTCTTACGAACGTTAATTTACATATTACAAACTGCTCAGTGGAGGAGACTGCATATTTATTAAATATTTGCAAAAAAAAGCTTCTCTGACATATTTGTCAACGTTCCTTTTAGGTATGTCATCAAGGCAAAAATTACAATTTTACTCACAGTAGCTCCAGTGACATTATACAGTCAAACAAAAAATAATTCAGACACCTTCAACATTTGCTCACATTATCACAGTTTATTTGCTATAGTTTAGAAAATGGTTATACAATATGACAAGAACTCAGTTAAACTGTGTCAGAACAAACTCATCTTGATAATGTCAGATAACTTTGATAGAAAGGTATGTAATGGATTACAATCAACCAATCAGCTGTCAACTGTTAAATCTTTTACATTTTTACAAACATTTTTACAAATTAAATTTTACTTTTACTTTTAGTCCACTGTATGAAGATTTTTGGGGTATGGTATGTCACAGTTTACTTTATTTTGTTATCCTCACTTACATAAATTAACTATTAGTGTCTTGCAGCCACCAGTAAAAAAAATATATCTGGTGTCTGAATATTTTTTGATTTGACTATATATAAGTTTAGGGTTCAAACAAAACTTTCAGAATCTAAAATCGTATTGATTCATTGACGAAAATGAATGTATGTAAACATACCTATTGAGGTTGTGCAATAAAGGGAATATGGCCACGAGTAAAAGTGTTCCTAGCAAAAATAGCTGTTCCATCCACCTATTTTGATGTGCATTTTGGGATATCGCATCAAAAATTGCTGGATGGAAATGCTAAGATGCGCATCCTTTCTAAAAATGTGCATACAAATTTTATGCGCTCGTTTGAGTTGGATACATTTTTTATTCAGTAAGAAAACCTGCACATAAACTACGATGGAAACACATTTACAGAATAAATTCCTTAATGCACATAAAAAAAAACATGTGACTGCGCAATGGGATGACATAACTGGACTAACCAGCGGAACAATCTTTTTGCACAGCATCTGAAATGCTGTTTTGTTTGTTGTGAAATGCCTGAGCAAAGTCTGTCGTCAAAGTGGTTCGGTATAAATCCCTCCCAGAACTCCCTTACATTCTCTGACTGCATTCCCAAACAGCAGCATCTGCCTCCAAAAGCAAGATAGATAACATGTTTATTGCGTTTCACCTGCATGCTCTGAGATGCAAGTAATTCATATACAGTGGCTGCTCCTACTTTTCTTAATGATATTTAGCGTCAATTTTCTTCTCTTCGACTCACTGGATAGAAACGGTATGGAAGCTTGTTTCCACCACAGAATAAAAAAGGTAATTGCGACTTTTTCCTCACAATTCTGACTTTTTTCTCGCAATACTGACTTTTTTTCTCAGAATTGTGTGATGTAAAGTCGCAATTGTGAGTTATAAAATCACAATTGCATAATATAAAGTCTTAATTGCGAGTCAAATTCAAATCTCACAATTCTTATCTCACCTGACTTCTTTTATAAAGTCATAATTGTGAGTTATAAAGTTATAAAGAACAAGCGAGTTTATATCTCACAATTCTAACTTTATATCACACAATTGTGTATATCTTGTAATTCTGAGAAAAAAAGTCAGAATTGCGAGATGTAAACAATTGTGAGATAAAAAGTTGCAATTATCTTTTAAAATGTTTTATTCTGTGGCAGAAATAAGCTTCCATAAAATGGTACTTTATTTGCAAATGTGATATTCCAATTTTGCGCATAAGTTAAATTTGTAATTTTTGATGAAAACATAGCTAATGTGAAGCTGAGTTAATTCCTTTTTACTGTGGTAAAGTACCATTTATCGTAAAACAGATTCTGGCTTCTGATCTGTCAATTAGCTATTTTGTTTCTGTCTCACTGTCTTGGCATTTTCTTTCAAAACTGAAAATCATTTAATTAAAATTGAACAATCAACACATAGTTGTCAAAATGCCAGTAGTTTGTGTATTTATTTGTTGTTTGACTAACAATTGATTGATGACTATTTAGTCATTAGTCTGACTAAAAAGTCTTTAGTATATTTCTTTAGTATGAGACATTTAATTTATTTATTTGGCTCACCAAGTAAGCCTCATATCTAATACATTGTCTTTAACTCCAACTCTTTGTCAGCAGGCAAAGTTCAATTCGGCGTCAGATGAACCAGTCTAACCCTGACTTCACAGTAACCCAGTTCCAGAGGCAGGACTCTCTGACTGGCATGAGTCTGGGCCAGCTAAAACCAGAACTCTACAAACAACGATCCCTAGATGGCGAGGACAACCGAAGCAGTCGTGTGGGTAGCTGTGGACGCCTCCACTTTATTCTTAAATATGACTGTGACCTGGAGCAGCTCATTGTCAAGATCCACAGAGCCCAAGACCTCCCTGCCAAGGACTTTTCCGGAACCTCTGACCCATATGTTAAAATCTACCTACTCCCAGACCGCAAAACCAAGCACCAGACCAAGGTGCATCGTAAGACTTTAAACCCTGTGTTTGATGAGGTCTTCCTCTTCCCTGTGGCATATGCGGACCTGCCCACAAGGAAGCTGCACTTCAGTGTCTACGATTTTGATCGTTTTTCACGCCACGATATTATTGGGCAGGTGGTGGTTGACAACTTTCTGGATCTAGTGGACTTTCCCAGGGAGACCAAACTCTGCAGGGACATCCAGCATGTGTCTTCGGTGAGTAGATTTTCATGCTTCTGTTGAAAAGTATATTCTAAGAGATAAGGATACATTTGGACAAACAACATTTATAAAAACACTTGAGAGTCAGTTGGGATATTCAGAGACTATATAATGTATTTATCCTTTTTAAAAAGTGAATTTTTTTATATAACCATGCTGAATTTGCAGAAACAACTTAAGTAAGCTATGCATTGGTTGATTTCCATTCCACAGTACAAACTGTGGCTCAGTGGCACTCTAAAACAATTGCTGTTTATTCATCAAAACATTGCTCTTTGGTTGGGTAATTGGTGATGCTTGAAATCCAAATTACATATTGTGTTTATTTTCATTGCTGTAATACAAATGCAATCATGAGTCTTTAAACCTCTATGGCATGACTTTTAATTTTTTGGGGAAAAAAATATTTCAACCCATTTTTTGGGAGTTTGGGGGTCCCTGATAATATATCCATCATAAAATGTGTCGCCCCCCCACCCCTGAACCAGATATTGGTTTGTTGCCTCAGGGCAACAATGTGCTATAAGGGTACTAAAACTCCAAGGTTTTCTACATAGGTGGAATAGGGAAAACAAGCAATATGTGTATTAGATAAAGTTTTATTTTGACAAACATCAAACAATAAAAAAACCCTACTACTAAGTACAACTAGGGCTGGGCAATAAAACGATAACAATATGTAGTATATCGCGATAGACACGTAATCGATATCAATAAAAAAGGCGTTCAATAAAACGTTCGATAATTTTTTTTTTCTTCGTCGGAAGAAACCAGAGGTTGCGAAGCAAGTTTGGTTGCATGAACAAAGGCACTCGCACTCTGGTAACCAAGCAACGTAGTAGTGACAGGCTAACAGCCAATCAGATAACTGTATCGTTTTGGTTGCGCCATATCGTTGTCTCGTGTTGGATTCATTCTTCAGTAAACAGAACCGACGTGGAGTGATAAGTGGAAAGTGAGTGCCGCAGCGAGCGAAGAAATTGTTGATAAAACAGGAAAACAAGTCAGCTCGCCAGTATGGCAGTTTTTTGGATTTTATAAATCTGACCGTAGTCAGACCAATGTCGTCTGCAAATTATGCAAGACTGTCTTGTTTATACTTTCATCTGGCTCTGCAGCTCAAGCCTCCGCTGACAGCGCACGCACGCCTCGTTCGTTTGGGGAGGTGTTTATACTTGATGCGCTCGCCGTTGTGCTATTCTTGACTTTGGCTGAATCCGAAATCGCCCCTTAAACCCTCAATCACTATTTCCTGCTTTAATCTACTAATACAGTTCACTTGAAGGAGTGAATGAAAATAAGTGAGCGAATTCGGACAGCCGTTGTGTGTTCATCGGCTGTACACTCGTTATTGCGGTGCAAAGTGGGATAGAATGAGTGCACACAATAACGTCCACTATGGTTTCGGACAGCACTACAAATGGCTGTGCCCTCAAATAATGCCCTATTTAAGGGTATAGGGGGCGATTTCGGATTCAGCCTTTGAAACGACATGGAGAGGTACTCTGCATCAGTGGCTTATGACAAAGCATCTAAACGGTAACAGTTACAAAGAAATAACGGAGGCACTGCACCTTAATGTTGAGAGATAATTGTTAAGTGTTCACTGTGATTTTAGACTTGTGTTGAAAGTTTAATTATTTGAGTGTTTTCCATGGTTGTGTTGACATTTCTACCTTTATAACTGAGGGGATTATAATCAGAGGAAGGTTACGTTTAAAATAAAAATGTTTAAATGTAAAATATTTTTCTCCTGGTCTCCTGGTTTAAATAAGTCATAAAAATATCAATAATTATCGATATTGACCGATATGAAACACTTATATGCAGATAATGAAACACTTGATACAGTTTTCAGCCATATTGCCCAGCCCTAATTACAACTAACACCTCATGTATTATATTCATACACCAATCAGGCATAGCATTATGACCACTGACAGGTGAAGTGAATAACACTGATGATCTCTTCATCTGTTAGTGGGTGGGATATATTAGGCAGCAAGTGAACACTTTGTCCTCAAAGTCAATGTGTTAGAAGCAGGAAAAATGCGAGTTTGACAAGGGCCAAATTGAGACGGCTAGACGACTGTGTCAGAGCATCTCCAAAACGACAGCTCTTGTGGGGTGTTCCCGGTCTTCAGTGGTCAGTATCTATCAAAAGTGGTCCAAGGAAGCAACAGTGGTGAACCGGCCGACAGGGTCATGGGTGGCCAAGGCTCACTGAGACCTGTCAGGGTGCCCATGCTGACCCCTGTCCACCGCCAAATGCACCAACAGTGGCACGTGAGCATAAGAACTGGCCCACGGAGCAATGGAAGAAGGTGGCCTGGTCTGATGAATCACGTGTTCTTTTACATCATGTGGATGGCCGGGTGCGTGTGCGTGGCTTACCTGAGGAACACATGGCACCAGGATGCACTATGGGAAGAAGGAAAGCCAGCGGAGGCAGTGTGATGCTTTGGGCAATGTTCTGCTGGGAAATCTTGGGTTCTGCCATCCATGTGGATGTTACTTTGACACGTACCACCTACCTAAGCATTGTTGAGACCATGTACAGCCTTTCATGGAAATGGTATTCCCTGGTGGCTGTGGCTCTTTCAGCAGATAATGCGCCGCCACAAATCAAAAATGCTTCAGGAATGGTTTGAGGAGCACAACAACGAGTTTGAGGTGTTGACTTGGCCTCCAAATTCCCCAGATCTCAATCCAATCGAGCATCTGTGGGATGTGCTGAACAAACAAGTCCGATCCATGGAGGCCCAACACAATATTAGGGAGGTGGTCATGATGTTATGCCTGATCGGTGTTAAAAATAATAATAAAAAAACATAAATGACACGCATAATGCACATTCTTTGAGTTTTCTGAACTTTTAAAAACAAACTTCCCAGGAGGACTTGAATGCATCATATGGTCCTAACCCTATGATACTGCCTGAACAAAAGTGGTCTAAATGCACAGTTTTGCCCTGAGGCAACAAACAAAAAAAACAAACACAGTTTTAGACTTGTATATAATAGACTTTATATAAATAAAAACAAAATAAATATTTAATATAATAATATAATATAATAATTTAATAATATTTATCAAACATACTTCTTTACATACTGATGCACATGCATACATTTTTTTTATAAAGTTATTTAAATTTAAACATGTTAAAAAGTGATATTTATCTAACCAATTGATGACACTGTGTCCCATGTGGCTTTGCTTCATGAAAGGACTGCACCACCCCCAAACAAAAAGTCACACCCACTTCAGCCCCTCATTTTATTGAACAGATATGTCAGGTGATATTATATATTAAAAAAACTATTTAAAAAAGTTAAAGGGCGGCATGAGGTCCAAAAAGGTAGTTTGTTGCCTGAGGGCAACACCATGCCATAGAGCAGGGGTCTTCAACTAAAATAGCTTGAGGTCCAGTAAATGAACCCTCCTCACCGGCCGAGGTCCGGACAATTATATACCTAAAAACTATAATTTATGATTATTGCCAGACTAAAGAAATTAGTGTAGATAACATTTTTTCTTAATTGAACAAACTATAATATGTTCTCATATGGACAAAACATGTCAATTCATATTGTTAAAGCAAACATAGGTAATCCTTCACAAAATTGATCTCATTTTGATGTTGTTCTGTTATGTCCTTTAAAGGTGCTCTAAGTGGTACAAAATATCTAAATTCAACCAGTAACCATGTCTGACAAAAATATGATGAACTAAAAATACCTTCATCTCTAAATCTGCACTGAAAATACATTCATTTCAACATTACTAGCAACTAAAGTGCTTTTTCCCTGCTGAACTGAGATAAATAATAACAATCAATGAACGCAAACCCCCCTGCTTAAAAAAAAATAAAAAATCAGAAATCTCATAACACATTTTATGTTCATTCACATGTATAGTCTCTACTTAACTAAATGTATCTAATATTGAACATTGCTCTCTTCTGTGCTTCAAATTGCACTGGTAAAATATAATTAGCAATATAATTCAGAAACACAAGCAGGCAAAAATAAAGTGCCACCAGTGTTGGAAAAATGTAAAAGTGCAAGAAACATTTTATTTAATGTTTCCACTTTTGACAACCACAACAGAATCAGAGAAAATGAGACACACAAGCCTCATACAGGATGCAGGAAGAAGAAATGCAAAAAAAAAATTCCCCACCCATTCATCTCGGAAAACTCGGTTTTCAGCGTCAACTTTCCTAATTTTTGCAACAGTGAGCATAGTAGCGTTAACTGTCATCGCAACCGTGGTGACATAGGACCCAAATGGTTCTACTGAGCTGCCTGATATAAATGTGATTTGTTTTGTTTTTAATAGCATTTGGCATTTATTTATTTCATTACATCAAAAGGCTTCGCGGTCCGGATGGACGCATCTCGCGGTCCAGATTCGGACCGGAGTCCACTAGTTGGCGACCCCGGCCATAGAGGGTTAAAATATCCTGTATCATACATGCACAAGGTGAAGCATTTTGTTTGATTGTTGTGCATTACATGCAAAATATTCAGTGATTCAGATAATCCATTAGGCACTCTTTTGGTTTCTTGTGCATTTACCTGACCCATATCTTTTAGATTTATGGTGGTGTTGTTTCACACTCTCCTATTTCTATCCTACTTAGTAAACTACCACTAAGCAAAAAAAAAAAAAGTGACTAGTGGCTTTACAAAGTTACTAGCCGCGCAGCATTTTCACAGGCCACAGTTTTGACATTGATGCTACGTGAAACAAAACTGCAAATAGATATTTGGCAGCAGGTATATTTGGCTGCTGTCACTTTAAGACCTGACTCACGGATCCATCATACTGTTACCCATGTGTTTTCTTTCTCAAGTGTTTATAACTGACTGTGTTTACGTGAGTTGTATTTGACTGTTTAAGCCAGTGGTTTTCAAACCCTGGGTTGCGAGTCTTAAAAAATGGCTCGCCAGGACAATTTAAGGAAAATGGGAGTTACATAAAAAAAAAAAAATAAAATAAAAAAATTGTTTTCATAAAATCAGTCTATAGGCCTATATAAAAGGAATAAATATGTGAAATATATTTGACTTAAATAATTAACAGATTAACAAAAAGAAAGCAAAAAACTGTGCGACTGTGCTGCTGAGTTTGGTACATTTTTGTGAGGCGTGGTGCTCCACAAACAAGTTCACGGAATGGAAACCCAGACGACGGAAAGCACATCTTGTTTTCCTTATTTTACAATATCACAATGTAAGTAAAAACGTTGCAATTTTGAATGATGTCCTACTCTTATTTAGCCTGACGTCGTCATACTCAATTCTAGTCGAATATGAGTCTGATTCTGCTCCGTTGGGCTGTGATTATGGGGTGTGTTTCAACCGAACCAGGAAAGACCTCAATTGGATAGACCTACAACCAATCAGAGCAACGGAGCGACGCATAACGTTAGTTATCAAATGTCAACAGAACTCAACTGCACTGTGTTGCCATGTCCGCGGGTTGAAGCGACCCCAATTATGTGATATACAGACCCAGGAATGCGATTTTTAGCTGCCAGCCCTGCCAAAATAACACATATTTTACCCCCCAAATGCCTTTTTTTCCCGGAGAACCCCCTCTGGAAAGCTATTGGGCTTGTTTTTGGCTAGTTTTGAGGAACGTTAACAATTGGGCGGGTTTTGTTGTAAAAACTTGGCAACCCTGTACCTGCACGCACGCTTGAATAAGTAGCCTAACGTTAGAAGAAAAAGATGACTGTAAACCATCTTTGCCGGTGTTGTAAAAAAAAGGATACACAGAGTTTACTTACCAACACGATCATCATTTCTGAGAGAAATAGTAAAGGTGAACGCATATACGAACAAGTTCTCCGTTTAGGATTAGTACAAACTCAACCCAAGCGCCTTTGATGACGTGGATGATTACGTTACTGTTGATCATCTGTCCATCATCGTCTAAAGCCCGCCCTGACAATTTCATTGGTCCGAACAGTTTCTGTTCGGGGATAATTACTTCTCTACCGATCAAGTCCAGACCGAACTGCCCGTGTAAAAATGTTGTGGGCGGGGCTAAGTTCGGCTGGCATCCAGGCTAACTCTTATTATCTTTATGATCAAAATGACAGAGTATTTTATTTTTCCTCTGCTTGTTCAACATATTCCAGCATTGCAGTCAGTTCATTATCAAAATAAAATAGTCAACCTAACATATAAAAAGTTACACAGCTCAGTTTAAATAGTCAGTAGTAGCCTACAATTCATGCCATTCATTGTTAGCACCGCTCCACTTTGGTGTTTCCAAGTAGAGACCTGCGCAGGATGGATTTTTCAGTCCCGCTCCCGCAGGATTATGTTACCTTCTCCTGCTCCCACCTGCGACATTCATGTTTTGTCCCACTTCCATCCACATAAAAGTATAAATAGATTTTTTCTGTACGTCCATGACACTGTTTCAAGTAATTTAACGTAAAAGCAAGCGTGTGCATGGTTTGGCGTGGCAGAATGCACTCCAAATGCGCTCCCTTCATGTGGCGAGGTGGACGAGCGAGAGACATGGGAGGAGCGAGCGAGATCGGTGTGGGTGATTGAGAATGAACGTCACCTGTGAGGCACACCGGTTGTTTTGTTTTGTTATGTAACCTAACATATAAAAAGTTACACAGCTCAGTTTAAATAGTCAGTAGTAGCCTACAATTCATGCCATTCATTGTTAGCACCGCTCCACTTTGGTGTTTCCAAGTAGAGACCTGCGCAGGATGGATTTTTCAGTCCCGCTCCCGCAGGATTATGTTACCTTCTACTGCTCCCACCTGCGACATTCATGTTTTGTCCCACTTCCATCCACATAAAAGTATAAATAGATTTTTTCTGTACGTCCATGACACTGTTTCAAGTAATTTAACGTAAAAGCAAGCGTGTGCATGGTTTGGCGTGGCAGAATGCACTCCAAATGCGCTCCCTTCATGTGGCGAGGTGGACGAGCGAGAGACATGGGAGGAGCGAGCGAGATCGGTGTGGGTGATTGAGAATGAACGTCACCTGTGAGGCACACCGGTTGTTTTGTTTTGTTATGTAACCTAACATATAAAAAGTTACACAGCTCAGTTTAAATAGTCAGTAGTAGCCTACAATTCATGCCATTCATTGTTAGCACCGCTCCACTTTGGTGTTTCCAAGTAGAGACCTGCGCAGGATGGATTTTTCAGTCCCGCTCCCGCAGGATTATGTTACCTTCTCCTGCTCCCACCTGCGACATTCATGTTTTGTCCCACTTCCATCCACATAAAAGTATAAATAGATTTTTTCTGTACGTCCATGACACTGTTTCAAGTAATTTAACGTAAAAGCAAGCGTGTGCATGGTTTGGCGTGGCAGAATGCACTCCAAATGCGCTCCCTTCATGTGGCGAGGTGGACGAGCGAGAGACATGGGAGGAGCGAGCGAGATCGGTGTGGGTGATTGAGAATGAACGTCACCTGTGAGGCACACCGGTTGTTTTGTTTTGTTATGTGTGAGCGCGGCAGTCGTTCGTGAGGGGCTGCCGCTTTTACTTTCATTTTGTGTTCATTTGTTTTATTAAGGTTGTTGAATGTTTTATTTTTAGATATTACTATTTTGCGGGAGTCCCGTGAATAGTGTTATTCTCCCGCAACCCGCACACACGAGTACCTGACCGCCCGCGCCCGCACTCATCCATCAAATCTAGTCTCTATTTCCAAGCACATTTTTGCACATGTGAAGAGGATGATTTTTCCATCAATAGTGGGACGCGAGTGAAGTACAAAGCCTATAATAAATAATGGTTTAGCATAGGGCTGTAAAAGCAGAGAAAATCTTGGTTGACTGAAGTCCTGAAGTAGCTGCACACTGTGCGCAGTACTTGTTGGCCTTGTTGTCTGCCTAAATGAATTATAAATAAACATAAAAAAACTGGTAGGCTATTTACAGTATATTAAATCGTTTTTGACCTTATTATTTTGCACTGAAATAAGTCTGACACATGAGTCTGTCAGCTCTGACAGCGTTGCATCACGTGCACTTGCGCAATATCATAGCCTATGATTTACGAAAATATAGTACTATGTTGTCAACTAGTGATATCATCACAAGAACTTTTGAGGAATATGCAACATAATTTAGATAATTGTTTTTGTCATATGTATTATAATAACTGACAGACACTATCATTTCAGCCGCTCTGTGCAGCTCGAACATATAACGTTAGGAGCTCAGGTCAGCTTCGCGGCTGAGACACGAATAGACTATTTACTGAAGCTTTTACTCTTAAACACAGAAGGCACGTCCACTTTAATAAAAAAGGAATATTTATTAAACAAGCCAGATCAAGAGCAGAAACGAAAAAGGGCATAAACAAAAGAGCAGAAATGAAAAATAAAGCATAGGCTCAAAACTAATACAAACAGTGGGCACAGCATATTGCGCATTAGGCTCCAAATAAAAAATAAAATAATAAAGTGCCCAAATCCAATAAATAATACAAGAAATAAATTTGCAGTTTGCACAATAATAAAAGGGACGGGGCAACTCAAAACAGGTGGGGCAACTTAACGCAGACAAGTTAGCTTACCGTCTTTAGGCGATATGACATATTTGTCATCGAGCTGTGATATGCAAACTGTTGCTTGGAAAATTTGCATTCAACTTTTTTCCCATTTTCTATTTTTAAAAAATGCTGCCACACTGCCGATGTCTTTGTTGACATGGTAGAAGAGGACTGACTAGGAAAACGCTCTCACAATTAAATAAATAATATAACAGCAAAATAGCCTACTTCAATCTCTCTCGTCTCCAGTGGGTTGGGCTAATCCAAAATAAGTGAAAACAAGGGGGTGTTCTGAAGACAGACTGTTACCTGTGAAACAGGGGTGCTCTGAAAACACCCCCATTAGCAATTAGTGCTTTCCACCTGATATAATGAATGCGGCAAACCTGATGAAATGAACGCGGCAAAACTAATTAAATTAATTCGGCAAAAAATCGACCAATCAGAATGTTGATCGAGCCAGAATGTATCGACTAATCGACTGGGAGATTACAGCCCTAGTTTAGTATCCAAATACATCGCGAATATGGAAACATTTGGATTCAAATGAGAGAGTTAGGCTACGTGAGCCTAATGCTGGGTACTTTAAGTTTCTCATTAACCCATTTGTGCCCATTTTTTTTCTGAATGGTTTCATGCATAAAATCATGTTAATAGTGTCCTATGTGAACGTGTTCTGCATTTATTTTCACCAAGTTTTAGTTTTTTTTCTTGAAAATCGTATTTGAATGTGCGGCAACTATAGTTGCCGGTGGGCAAATATGTTGTATGCACCCCTTCATTGTCAAATTTGACTAGGAGGAGAACATTTGGCATCTAACTCAAAATAACGGCTTTCAACAGATCAATATTTACACAAACAATCACAAACAAATGCATAAAAGTCGAAGAACATTCGATGCAAACTCAAAGCTGCAACTATCTTATAATCTGTTGAATATGAAAATGCAACAAACAACAAATACATTTGTCTTAAAGTGGTGGAACATAGTGCAGAACAAAGTAACTAACAGGGCATTGTGATTCAAAAAGTTAAATGAAAATAAATTAATATAATGATGAAAAAATGACATCTATATAACATAAATAAATAAATAAATAAATAAATAAATAGTCCCATAGTATTCAATGGCTGACTGTAGAAGGTGATTTCATATAATAATGTAAATGTAAACTCATTACTTGTCTGAATTTCCACATTATAATTGAATCATAAGCTACTAGTCATAAAAAGAACGAGGGTCCTTGACCGATTAGAATGAAATGCAGCCATTCCAAACTGGATAAAGGGGCCTCAATATTTTGGCCCTTACAAGACATATCATAACATATTATATTTTTCCCTATCGAATTAAGGTCTACAGGGTAACTTTACACATAAGCAAAATAACATCTGTAATAGGCCTTAAGAATGTCTTAGCAGTACCACTCTTAGTGACTTTAAGTTCCAGTTTTCTGACTTTGCCATCTGAGCCAGAGATAGCTTTGGTGACCAGAGCCATTGGCCATTCGTTCCTTTTTACCTAATCATCTTTCATGAGGACCAGGTCTCCTTCTTTAATATTAGGCTTGTTGTCTAGCCATTTCTTATGAGCCTGAAGGGATGCAAGGTATTCTTTTCTCCACCTGCCCCAGAATATGCTGGCGAGATATTGCACTCTTTTCCACTGTTTCCTATATAGGTCGGCGCCCTCAAAGAGTCCTGGGGGTGCGTACGGGGTACACATCTTTTGGGTGAGGATCATTGCTGGATTGAGGAGAAGAGGCAACTCAGGGTCAGTTGAAATGGGTACAAGAGGTCTTGCATTGATAATGGCACACACTTCGGCCATTAGAGTTGACAGCATTTCATGAGTCAGATGTGAAGAGCTGATTTGAGGAAGCATGGAGTCCAGGATCCGTCTTGAAAGCCCAATCTTCCTCTCCCATGCTTCTCCCATGTGAGACGAATGAGGTGGGTTAAAGATCCATTTGCAACCTTCTTCACTGAGGTTTTTTGTCACGCTTGCATCTTTGGCTGAGACCACAAGCATATTCAGCTCTATGCATGCTCCTGTGAAATTAGTGCCACAGTTGGATCGTATGATCTTTGCCGGACCTCGTATGGTGAAGAAGCAGCAAAGTGCATTAATTAAACTTGATGTATCTATTGACTCTATCAATTTGATATGGATGGCTCGCACGGATAGACATGTGAATATTACTGGACTGTTCTAGTCTGCCTCCACTTCTTAAATCCATCCTCCAGAACAGGGTTCAGCCTCTTGAGGGAACTCCGCTTGGGAATGTCTTTCTCATTCTCCAAACAAGTGATTTCTGCTTTATAAGCCTCCCTTTGTGCATACCTGATGATGATGCCTTCAGCTCGAGTCAGTAACTCTGGTTTGTATGAATGCTAGCAGCGGTGCCAGCCACAACATGAGGTTTCTTTGTTTCTGAAAGACTGAGTGATGTGAATAAGAGAAGCTACGGCACTTCTTAAGGATCTCCAAGATGAAAATCATTCAAAGTGCTGAGAACCGAGGCTAGAATGAGGGTTTAAGCAGGTGGTAGCATGTGCTCGCACTTCCACGTCTGTATCTGGATCGATAAGATTATATGGATCTTCTACAGGAGTGGGTGCAGAATGCTGCATAAACGAAGGACCAGTGAGCCAGTTTGTTTCAGTTAGACGGCATGCAGGAACTGGTCTAGTAGCAACATCTGCAGGATTTTGTGAGGTTGGAATGTACAGCCACTGCTCTGGGAGAGTGAATTTCCTAATCCTTTGGACTGTTGTTGACATACACGTAGAAGCATCGATATACCCCAGTACGACTTTGCTGTCTATGTAGAACAGTAAGGTGCTGTGTTTGATGTCTAGTTCTTGGACGATTTGTTCTGCTATTTCAACTGCAAGGACGGCGTATACACAATTCAAGTCTGGGAACTGTATGCCCAGTCTGTGGGGCTAGCTTGGCTTTTCCCATAATGAATCCAACTTGACACATTTCATCGTGATCCGTTACCCTCAAGTATGCGACAGCAGATATGGTCTGGATGGATGCGTCTGAGAAGACTTGAATCTCCTTTTTTACTGAGTGTGAAATGGACTTGGAGTGTAGGTTCTGGGAATTTTGAGCTGCTCTAAGTCTTGCAACAAGTTTTTCCAGATTTTCCATTCCACTTCCTTTTTGGCTGCTAGGGGGGCATCCCTGTCTGAATTCCCTGTCGAAAGTTCACAGAGTAGCAGTTTCCCTTGGATGGTGATTGGTGCTACCATGCCGAGAGGGTCAAACAAGCTGTTTACAGTTGCCAGAACTCCTCTGCATGTGAATGGCTTGTCACTGATGTTGAAGTAGAATGTGAATGTACCATTCTGAAAATCTCAACTAAAGCCAAGTCTGCGCTGCAAAGGGGGTGAATCAGTGTCTATATTCAAATGCTTCAAGTCTTTGGCATAATCGGCTGGAGAGAATGCATGCATCACAGCTGGGCTGTTGGATGCTATTTTGTGGAGTCTTAGGTTAGAGATAGCAAGCATATCTTTGGTAGCCTTAAGCAAACTGATAGCTTCGTTGATGGAGGGAAGGGATTTCAGTCCATAATCAACATAGAAGTCTCTTTCGACAAAATGTCTCACTTTTGCAACAAACTCCGCATCACCGTACAAGGTAGCACGTCTGAGGCTGATGCCGAAGACGTGGACTTTCATGCGATATTCTATCATGCTTTCAGAGATGTTGTTCTTGAACCACAGAAAACAGAGGAAGTTCCTATGATCCTCTCTGGCAATAAAACTGTGGAACATTTGCTCTAGGTCCGCAGTTATGGCTATTGGTTTGTGCCTAAATTGTAGTAGGACTCCCAACAGAGTATTGTTTAGATCTGGACCCATTAGCAGCACATCGTTCAAAGATACGCCATGGAACTGGGCGCTGGAGTCGAACACTACACGAATTTGACCAGGCTTGCGTGGATGATACACACCAAAGGAGGGTAAGTACCAGCACTCCTCCACTGGGTTCACAGGAGGAGCTGGCTCGGCATGATTGTTATCAAAGATCTTCTGCATAAACTCTACAAAGTGCTCTCTCATCGCAGGTTTCTTAAGTTTCTTACTTAGGTTTCTTTTCTTGTGCGACAAAGAGAGTTAAAACGGCTGAGGGCTTGCTCTTCGTTGTTTGGAAGCCATTGTCTAGGTGCACGAAAAGGGAGGGGCGCTACCCAGCTGTTAGTGTCATCCATGAACATTTCTGTGTCCATTAACTGAATGAACTGTCTATCCTCAATTGAAGGAGCTATTTTTTAATCATCTTCTGATATTTTGAAGACTGAGGGAAGGAGAGCGGCTATAACACTTGGCTGTCCAGTTAATTTCTCCTTGAGGTAGAGTTTATTGGGACATGGGCTAAAATAAGATGGACACCCGTCTTCTAGAATGTTTTGAGAGTTTTGAATGTTTATGCTTGGTTTTTGAAAAAAATTAAAATTTAAATGAAGGCCTCAAAACACATAATAGATATGTGTCCACAATACTTTTGACTAATTGTTGTTGCTTAGAATTTTTGCTTCAAACTGATGTGAGAATCATTGATCCTACTTATTCACATAAAACAATACACTGATTTAAAATTTGTAAGACACTTTATCTTTACAAAGGCAGTATACGAGGAGGCGTGAAAGATCATGAATAATGATGGGTATCACACCTGAGAGACAAAAGATCTGCATAATAGGCTGCACAATGACCTGCATAATGAATGAGCCTCAGGTATGTGACTGAGGGAGCAACAGGAGCAAAGGAAATATATATATTTTTTGTAGTTTATTTAGAATGTAGTCAACAAAGGCCTATTATAATTTAAATGATCAAAAGATTTGACTACACTGCAAAAAATGTTCTTCTTATTTCGTTTTATTCTTCTTCTTGTTTCTAGTCCAAATATTTAAAATTCTTAAATCAAGATTAATTTACTAGATAAGTAAAATTTTCTGGGGGAAAAAATCAAAATGAAGTGAGTTTTTGCTTAAAACAAGCTGAATTATCTGCCACAACAATTTATGATTTATTAAACCATAATTTATGATTTATTAAACCAATTTATTAAAACACAAAAATTTATGAGATTAAAACCATGTTTTTACTCCAAAATTACTTTATATCACAAGTCAAATGTTTTAAATAAATTTCTGTGATCTCATTTGGCTTCGGATCAAAAAATCAAACAGAAAATATATAATTTTACAATATTCTGCATAATGATAAAAGCTATGTTGAATAGCATTGCATTATACATATAATCTATTATGAAAACACCCACCATAGTATAAAGAACACAGATGAACCATATATTGTCACAATTGTGTGTTTATTGTCTTCAAACGTGTCTATCTATATGTTATAGCAATCTCAGGAAGCTTTGTTTATGTCAGGGAGAATGTCACATGGTATATATCTTCTTTGTCTAGCCATATATGGACTACATGTGCACGGAGCGCCCTCCGGCTGCCAGTATGAACTGAAAACACAACCAGAGTATCCAGCGCTCATAATGATTACATCTGCGCATTTTGGGTAAAGATTGAATAAATAATACTTCTCTGTATAGAAATTTGACACAGACATATGCGAATCTATCAATATTTCTCCTCATCTGCACACTTTTGAACTAAAAGCCCAGAGGGATGTTGTTTTGTCGCGAGTCTTCATGACGAGCATAGGAGTTTTTTTATGAATGAGAGCAGCTGACACTCATATTACAATCAAAAGGTACGTGATGTATAACACTTGCCTGAATGATATAAAACAACAGAGTTATTTGAGTCTCTTTGGCACTGATAAAAAAAAAAAAAAGCATGAACGGTTCTTCAGGCGCAGGTCTCAACCTCCACGCCGGGGCCTACCATTTTTCCCGGACTTGCACAATGAGTTGTGCAAGTCCTGGGTTAAACCCTATTCAGCCAGGCTCTCACCCCCCCCAGCGCTCGATTTTGCTAATGTGCTGGGGACGGCTGAGCAGGGTTATGGGATGCTGCCTCGGGTGGAGGAAGCTCTCGCAAGCTATCTTTCTCCTGAGGTCGCTTCGTCCCTTAAGGCCCCGGTGCTGCCCACCAAGCCATGTCGTGACACATCATCGCTGGTGGGCAGGGCCTATATGGCGGCCGGCAATACCTCCCTCGTCAGTCCAGCTCCTCGGGGAAGGCTGCCTTAAAGGGGCCTTGAAGCCAATATCGGGTTCTTCCCTTCGGCCTGACACTCTCCCCTCGCACCTTCACCAAGTGTATGGATGCAGCACTGTCTCCGCTGAGACTCCAGGGCATCCGTATACTCAATTACATCGATGACTGGCTTATTCTAGCCAAGTCGCGTGAGATGGCGGTTCGGTGGGAGATGGACATCAGGTGCTTGGGGCTGAGACTCAACACGAAGAAGAGCGTGTTGACGCCCTCCCAGAGGACTATGTTCCTGGGATTGTATGGGACTCGACAACGATGCGGGCAAAAATGTCTCCCGCGCACGTAGAGTCCGTACTGGCGATGGTCTCCAGAGTGAAGCTAGGCCGCAGCCTCACTGTGAAGCAGTTTCAGAGACAGTTGGGGCTCATGGCAGCAGCGTCCAACGTTATACCTTTTGGCCTGCTGCACATGAGATCCCTATAGTGGTGGCTGAGAGCCAAGGGGTTTTCCCCGAGGGGAAATCAGTTCCGTATGATCAGGGTAACGCGCAACTGCCTTCGTTCCCTTGTCATATGGAGAAAACCTTGGTTCCTGGCCAGTGCTGGGAGCATCGTGTTGCCGGAAAGCCGTTTCAACAGATGCCTCCCTCACTGGCTGGGGCGCGGTCATGGACGGCCGCTTTGCGAGAGGACTGTGGGAGACCCAGCATTCTTCCTGGCACATCAACTGCCTGGAAATGCTGGCGGTCTACAAAGCTCTGAGGAGCTTTTTCCCGGACCTCCGGCCACCATGTCCTGATATGCTCAGAAAGCACCTCAGTTGTCACGTATCTCAATCATCAGGGGGGTCTGAGGTCGCGCCCTCTATGCAGACTGGCACACCAGATCCTCCTGTGGTCCCAGGGGAAACTGTCGTCTCTTAGAGCGACGTACGTCCCTGGGGACCAAAACCAGGGAGCAGACATCCTGTCGAGGCAGGGGCTGAGGCCCGGGGAGTGGCGACTCCACCCAGAGGTGGTGGAGGCCATGTGCGAGAGATTCGGCCCAGTGGAAGTGGACCTATTTGCGTCTCGAGAGACGTCCCACTGTCCACTGTGGTTTTCTCTCAGGCATCCAGCTCCGTTAGGGCTGGACGCCATGATGCAGACGTGGCCGAGGCAGTAGATCCAAAATCCTGGTTTGCCCATAATTCTTCAGAGTTCAAGGATGGTGGTTTCCTGTCCTATCTGCCGATTGAGTGTACATGACAGTGTTCTCAGATTACTCATTCCAAAGCTCCTTTACTTTTTATGACAAGCTTGATCTTAAAACTAGCTGACAGTAGGGATGGGCATTATGACCATATTATTCTACATACATGAGACATTTTATTTCACAATAACGATATCACAATATAGTTATTTTATAAATATTTTATTAAGAAATACTACAGAATGATACTGCTTAGTCTTCACTGTATGATATTCGATGCATTAATATCACTTGATTCTTAAAAACGCAGAAGGTCTTCTCTAGTCTTTTGTTGTTTGATTCAAATTATGAACCCCTTTAAGAACGGATGCACAATGACACGCATCCGGGTTTCCCCACGTTAACTTGAACTGTTTAACTCTAACGTTACTTCAAACATAACTGACTGTTTAAATCAAGTGAATACCTCACATGACAGGGATTTTGAGATAATTGTGTGCATTTTACCGAAAGGATAATTGATTTCGGGATCACATGCTGTCTGAGAGAGGCGGCTTAACGTTACTCTTTATTCTTCATTCATGCATGTTTCTTTATCAAAATGTCAATAACTGTTAATAACGTTAGTACAGTGCTACGCGGATATATTTCCATTCCGCGATATAAAAAGGTAACATAATTGCAAAATCTTTAATGATAGTCACTATCTTCGTCATAGCGCCCAGCCCTAGCTTAACAGTATTACAACATAACAAAACACAGAAACAGAATATGTAAGTTATTCGCAATTAGCATATCACTTCAATGCACTATATATTGATGTGACCGTATAAAAAATATAAAGGGATTTATTAACTTCTGCCGTCTGTTGTCCGCCATTTTTCGTTCTCAGTCAACATCCCACAATCAAAATTCGTCCAAAATAAGATTTTAACAGATGTAAAATGATCCATGTAATGCCATTAATGGACCGACGAAGCAGTCCTGTTGCAGATTAGAAGCCGCACCCGTGAGCACTCCAACGTCAACGGGTGTATCTTCAAACTTGATCGGTAGAAGGCGCGCATAGTTGTCATTGGACAGATTTCTAGATGACGCTCAGATTGACCAATCACGCTCAAGTGAACACGGAAAGACAGCAATTAACCTTGCAACTATAGAAATAACTTGTTTTAAACTACAGTTAGCAAATGTGTATATTTATTTTTATTTGCCGTTATATTTAATAAATTGGTCAAGTGGTGTTTTGTGGTGTGGGCAGAGGCTTGAAAGTTTCAACCTGGAGAGCAGTGCAGATTTGTACTCTTTAAAAACAGATTATTGTTTGATATTTAGTTTCCTATATAGTTCGTTATATGTATCCAGAATTACAGTTTGAATGTAAAAATAAAAAAATAATAATTAAAAAAGTCAAATGACTGGCAGCAACGGCTGCCAAACAAAAACATTAAAGTAAAATATCTTAATTTAAATAAGGAAAAATCTTTTTTTCTCTCAAAAGTTTTCTTTCAAACTTTTAATGTAAATTTACGTAAAGTTTTTGCACTTTATTTGAATTAAGATATTTTACTTTAATTTTACGTTTTTTGTTTGGCAGCCGTAGCTGCCAGTCATTTACCATTTTTTTACGATTTTATTTTTTACAGTGAAACTAATAAGATTTACTTTAAAATTACAAAGAATAATGTTAAATTGTTAGTATGGACATAAACCTTTAATATAATGAGCTAAATATTTTATTACAGATTAGTTCTGTAATTTTACATAAATTTGTATGTAATTTAAGAAAACAGAAACATACTGTATAAATAATACAGTCATTTCCCTGTATAAAAAATGAGAATGACTGTGATTTGTCATTAATGATAAAATAATGATCAAGTTGTTTATTTACAGATTTTCTTTTTTTATTTTACATGAATTTATATGTAATTTATGAAAACAGAAAAATACTGTATAAACAGTAATTTTCCTGTATAAAAATGAGAATTACTGTAATTTGTCATTAATGATATAATCCTTAAAATAACAGTCAAATTGTTTATTTACAGATATTGTTTGTAATTTTACATAGTTTTAAACATAATTCAAAATCACAGGAAAAAACTGTAAACAATTTAGTTATTTTCCATAAAATTTTGATTTTTTTTTCAGTGTAGAGCATTACTGTCTACTAGTCATAGGTGACTATGTGATATAGCTATGTTTTTTTTATTTGTATTATTTGATATGATTTTATATATTTTTATGATTTGAGCTTAAGAAGCACAAATTAGCAGTTGAACAGTAACTTAATGATCAAATAAATATTCCATTATATTCTGTTTTTATATTTTTATATCAGTTTTTATATTCTTTTATAATCGCCATCAAAACCATTTAAAATATTTAGCGAATATTCAGTATTACTAATTGCAAAAATTGGGAACAACTGTTCATTTTTTTTATTTGTACAATTATACAATAATTTTAGCTTCAGAAAGAACCCACAATTGGAGGCCAACCACTGATTTATCCAAAGCCACTCTGTTCTGCCAGATATCTCAGCAATAACAATCTGTAGTCTAGTAAACATAGCAGTTTTTTCAAGTGCATAAGCAATGAACTGTCTCTGATGGGCATTTTGAAATAAAACCACTGGTGACTGTCTGAAATTAACAGCATAAATGATGTGTTTTGATGTTCAAAGTCCTGTGCTTTCTTCTAATTCAAAAATAATAAGTAGAGCTTATTTAAGATATAACTCAAGCTAATTAGACAGATCTACCATGAGCTGTCATAATCCACACAAAAAAAGAGAGAAAATGAGAGGCTTGTCCCAAATGGCCTCATTCAAGTGTATTGTAGCTCAGTGCTCAGTAAACAGAATAGAATGAATTAGTGCAATTTCTCTTTCAGTGGAAATTTAAATTATGATTATTGGCTTATACACTGTGTCTGCTTTTGCAAAAAAGCAAGAAAGAAAAGCTCTTAGTAGCTTGTAAATTCTGATATGCCATTATAAAATACAGTCAGCCGGTCAACAATCATATACAGTTCATCACAATAAAAAATACAAAGGGGTGTTAAAGACATGTATAATAGGTATAATGTGTTTCCATTAGTTTTAATATGTTACATTTGTATAGACATGGCACAGCAATGACACACTGTCAATGCATGGACAGCTTTTACAGACTTTAAAGGTGTATGAATGTTCACAAATCATCTTTTTAAAGTAAGTTTTGTGGAAAATGTAGTTGATGAATCCTTTGCTGATGAGTTCAATTTGCAGACAAAATCCAGTGGCATGGCTCTCATAAAAAAACAAAAAATGGAGATGTTTTGCCTGAAAGTGGCTAATTGTAAATTGTAACGTTAATGTGTTTCACACAATGATTTGTGTGTCTGCAGTATGTTCTATACATACATTTTGATCTTATTTGCATTTGAATTTTGTATCAAAACATACCAGCTTTAGTAAAGCAGGAAAATTGTGTATGAAAATCATATAAAAGAGCAGCAGTTGCCCTTGTGCATTTGTTTACCCTTTCCAAATGGCAGGACCACTAGCTTCTCAGATCCTGTACAAAACTCATCACAGCACTAGAATGACCTTTTATTGTCAGAACCAACATGACCCCTGGTTATCTTCATCATGAGCCTCGGGCATACAATGGAATGTCAGATACGAACTCATAATATCTCAGTTACCCTGAACACCTCCTTTTCTGCACCCTGTATGCTGATTGTTCAGACATGATATGTAAATGCCATCATAGAGAAACAAATTTATAAAAATATAGTCTGATAGATAGTCATATAGTCTGATAGTCTCATGCTTGGATATCCCCAGTTCCAAAATCAAGAGTGAACAGACTGCTACAGTAAGCACTTTTGAGGAAATATGATTGCTAGATTTGCCATCAATTTGAAACCTACTCAAAGTTTTCTCATAGACACTTAGGTCTGAGCGCCTGATCTGAAGCACATGGCGCAGGTGCACTTTGGGCATGACAGAATCCACTTTTGCTAGTTTAACAAAGGAAAATGATCAGCGTGCCAGCCAGGTGCATGGTCCAAAGGGGTTGTACCTAGTCTCTTAATGAGTCATGGGTGTGTTTTAGGAGTAACGTGCAATAAACCAATCAGAGTTTCATCTCCCATTCCCTTTAAAAGCCAGTTGCACTTGCACCATGGTGGAATTTGCAAGTGGAAAGACTAGACGTTTCTCCAAAGAGGAATCCTTTTATTTTTAATATTTAAAAATGTTTGTGTGTTGCTGCACATCCCTGTGTGGGAAATAGGCGTAACAGTGTATGTGTTGTGCCACGTATTGCGCCGGATGTATGATAGGGCCCTTAGTTGCAATTAAGCTAAAAAAAAAATTATATAAAATATATATATACACACACATTAGATTAGATTAGATTCAACTTTATTGTCATTACACAAGTACAGGTACAAGGCAACGGAATGCAGTTTAGGTCTAACCAGAAGTGCAATAGCAGCAAGTGCAGGATATACAACGGTTGCATAAGTGCAGGATATACATTTATGCATTTTGCAGATGCTTTTATCCAAAGCGACTTACAGTGCCCTTATTATAGGGACAATCCCCCTGGAGCAACATGGAGTAAAGTGCCTTGTCAAGGACACACTGGTGGTCCGCTGGGATCGAACAAATGGTTGAATAAGTGCAGGACATGGATATGAACTGAATATATAGAGATAGAGAGATAGAGAGAGAGATAGAGATAGAGAAAGAGATAGTTATTACTATAAACAGAATTTACAGGTGAATATGTACAGTGAATAAATATACAGATGGCTATTACTATAAACAGAATTTTACAGAAAGAGGTATACAATGATATGTTAGGCTAAGATGAGGAGTATAGCAGTGGATTAAGGTAGTGCAATAAAGTATGGACAGAAGCTATCCGAAAAAAGTGTAAAAGTGCAGTGGAAAGTGATTGCATATTACAGTTAGAAGTACGGTGTAAAATGCATATGTAAACAGTTGGTACTGTAAATAACAGTCGGCAGTGCAAATGAGCATAATCCAATTAAGGTATGGTAGTGCAAGATGCATAAGTAAACAGTTGTTATTGTAATAAACAGTCGGTAGTGCAAATTGACATTCCAGTAGTGCTAATAACAAAGTGAGGCAGATGTGAGTTGGGAGAGGAGAGTTAGCAGTATATGAGGGAAGTGGATCAATGGGGGTTTGAGTTCAATAAAGAGACAGCTCTGGGGGAAAAAACTGTTCTTTAGTCTACTGGTCCTGGTCCGGAGGCACCTGAAAAGCCTGCCGGAGGGCAAGAGAGAAAACAGTCTGTGGGCTGGGTGAGAGGAGTCCTTAAGGATGTTGCGAGCTCGATGCAGACAGTGTTTCCTCTGGATGTGCTCGATGGCAGGTAGTGGAGTCCCTGTGATGCGCTGGGCAGTTTTCACCACCCGCTGCAGTGCCTTGAGCTCTGCAACAGTGCAGCTCCCATACCATACTGCCACACAGTTGGTCAGGATGCTTTCTATTGCGCAACGATAGAAGTTCACCAGGATAGCCGAGGAGAGCTGATTCTTCCTCAGTGTCCTCAGGAAGAAAAAGCACTGGTGAGTCTTCTTGACCTGGCAGGAGGTGTTGGTTGTCCAGTATATGTCAGCCGAGATGTGGATCCCCAGGAACTTGAAACTGGAGACATGCTCAACAGTCGTGTGTGCCTCTTGACTTTTTCCTGAAGTCCACGATGAGCTCCTTCGTTTTGGTGGTGTTGAGGAGCAGGTGATTTTCAGTGCACCATGTGGCCAGGTGCTGGATCTTCTCCCTATAGGCAGTCTCATCGTTGTTACTGATGAGACCAATAACCGTAGTTGACGATGGAATTAGATCCATACACAGGCTTGCAGTTGAGGTGAAGAGGGAGTAGAGAAACGGGCTTAGCACACAGCCCTGTGGTACACCAGTGTTGAGTGTGATGGACGTGGAGCAGGTGAATCCTGATCGAACATCTTGGGGTCTGTCGGTTAGGAAGTCCAAAATCCAGTTGCACATTGAGGTGTTGATGCCCAGGTCTCCGAGTTTGGCTATTAACTTGGTTGGGATGACAGTGTTGAATGCTGAGCTGAAGTCAACAAACAGCATATGTGCATAAGTGTTCTTATTGTCCAGATGAGTGAGCACAGAGTGCAGTGCCATGGAAACTGCATCCTATGTGCTCCTATTGCTGCGGTAGGCAAACTGGTGTGAGTCCAATGTGGATGGTAGAGAGTATTTTAGGTGTTCCAGGACCAGCCACTCAAAGCACTTCATAACGATGGGTGTGAGTGCTACAGGGCGGTAGTTATTAGGGCACCTCGGGCTAGAGTGTTTTGGCACTGGCACAATGGAAGTACATTTAAAGCATGTTGGTACAGCTGCTTGGGCAAGATACAGGTTGAAACTGTCTGTAAAAACCCCAGCGAGCTGCTCCGCACATGCCCTGAGAACACGTCCAGGGATGTTGTCTGGTCCAGCAGCCTTGTGTGCGCTGATCCGGCTCAGTGCCTTGCAGACATCTGTGGAGGAGAGTGTGATTGGCGGGTGGTCAGCTGAAGGTTTGAGCTTGGTGGCAGTTTCTCTGTTGTCTCTTTCAAAGTGAGCATAAAAGTAATTTAGCTTGTTTAGGAAGTTGACATCAGTGGCTGCGGGGGTGGAGTGGGTGGGTTTGTAGTCACTGATGGCCTGAATGCCCTGCCACGCGTCGAGGGTCAGAGTTGGAAAAGTGTCCCTCTATCTTTAGCTTGTAGCAGTGCTTGGCCTTTTTGATGCCCCTCTTCAGGTTTGCTCTGGATGTGTTGTAGGCTTGTGCATCTCCTGATCTGAAGACAGTGTTGCGTGACTTCAACAGGAGTCGCACTTCCTTGTTCATCCATGGCTTCTGATTTGGGTATGTGGTGATCTGTTGCTGGGTTGTAACACTGTCAATGGTGGTACTGATATGATCCAATACAGAGGAGGTCTAGCAGTCAATGTCCGTGTGAGCGCCACTGGTGTCTTGAGAAGCAAACATACTCCAGTCTGTGTGTAGAAACCTTTCCTGGAGTGTGGATCTGCCCCCGCAGGCCACACCTTGATGGTCTTCACTGAGAAAGGTGATCTGACTGTCCCAGATGGGGGAGGGGTGTCGCAATGTAAGCACCAGCCATATTTGTGTAAACATGGTCTAAGGTTTGAAACAAAGGTAGTCCAAGGCACTCGATGGGTGTGTTGAAAAAGTTAAAAAGCCTTTATTTTTTCATGGCTTAAACATTTAAAATTGGTGACAGGTACACCTACGCATTGCGGCTTTACATGCCTTCGTCAGGGTGTGTATAACAAACAACATCTCAAGCTCATTTTTAATCAGCCATTAATTGATCAAATTACAGACACATGGTCACTCAGTGTAAAGAGAGAGAGAGAGAGAGAGAGAGAGAGAGAGAGAGAGAGAGAGAGAGAGAGACTAAAAACACAACAGATTGAAATAACACTTCTCTGTATAGAAATTTGACACAGACATATGAGAATCTATCAATATTTCTCCTCATCTACACACTTTTGAACTAAAAGCCCTGAGGGATGTTGTTTTGCCGTGAGTCTTCATGAGGAGAATAGAGGAGTTTTTATGAATGACATCAGCTGACGCTCATATTACAATCTAAGGTACCGACGCGGTTTTCATATTCATAACTCCTGACACATATTAACAAATTACGGTCACTATATGACTTTGAGAATAAAACAGAGGTCAAAAATGGAAGCTTGAGTCTTAGATCTTTTAAATGATGTATAGTTTCTCAAAGTAATTACTTACATCTGACAGTAATTTTGAGCTAATTTAAACAAAGAAAGCTTCACTGCGTCCTCACGCAGGTTTTTGCGTTTAATATTCACAGATGCTTACAGAGTAAACTTTGCCTACTTACACACAGCGGTGGAATCCGTTTCTTTCAGAAATGAACAGCTTGTCATGGAGAATTATTCCAGGATTATTAAACGCGTCTCAAAGCGATGTAGTTGGAGTAGGAGTGCAGCACTTGATGTGTTAGTTTGAGATGATGTGTGTGTGGGCGTCGTCTCCGGAGCCTCAGTATTTGAATCTCAATAGAGCATGCGCTTCGTGGGCGTGGTCACATTAGTGATTATGAGCCGCTCAGGAACGACTAACATCTCTCTGCTTTCAACCAGATTACATACACACAGAATATGTGAGTGTTTTTGATTTGGTTTACAGTGTTTAAAACCTGACATTTCAGCGTTTCTTTAGACTAATGTCTCACTTTTGTGAGACAAGTATTCACTAAGCTAGAGGTCATTTTCTGAAGACTATGTGAATGAACGTCTTTGACGGAGAGGCTGCAGATCGCGCATAATGTTTGATTTCTTTATTTTGCAAAAAGCACAACAATTAGTTTTTTATTGTGACTGTACACAAAAAAAAAAAACTTAACAGATTATAATGATGTATAACACTTGCCTGAATGATAAGAAACGACAGTTATTTGAGTCTCTTTGGCACTGATAAGAAAAAAAGCAAGCCAATCACGCTGGCGCGACGGCCGACTCGAGAGGGTTAAGTTTGAGTGATTAAAGTCACCTGCAACAATAAAAGCAGCTTCCGGGTGATCAGTCTGTTGTTTACTGATGGCTGCGTGAAGTTCTTTCATAGCAAGCTTGGTATCAGCATCCGGGGGAATATAGGCTGCCGTTATAATGGTGGAAGTGAACTCCCTCCATTTTGTTCACTAGCGACCATACATTGGCAAGGAAAATGCTGGGTAAAGAGAGCCAGTGTGGTGTTAGCCTTAGCTTAGCTTAGCTTTGTTTACGATCTCAACACCGCCTGCGAGCACTTCCACCCCGCCAGGTAGAGTGCATAGCCTCCGGTGTCCTAGCGATCTCAGGAAAGAGTCGAAGATTGTCTGGAAATTCGCAAACCAATATCCAAAATCTCACAACGGGTGTACGATGTAAAGGCACAACTGTTCTGCACGAACAGACCCGAGATAAGCAAGAAAAATACTGTAAAATTGCAGAATCTGGAGAGACCCCGAGCCTTGCGATGTACTCGTGCCGCCATCTTGGGTATATATATATATATATATATATATATATATATATATATATATATATATATATATATATATATATACAGGTCCTTCTCAATAAATTAGCATATTGTGATGAAGTTCATTATTTTCCATAATGTAATGATAAAAATTAAACTTTCATATATTTTAGATTCATTGCACACCAACTGAAATATTTCAGGTCTTTTATTGTTTTAATACTGATGATTTTGGCATACAGCTCATGAAAACCCAAAATTCCTATCTCAATAAATTAGCATATTTTATCCGACCAATAAAAGAAAAGTGTTTTTAATACAAACAAAGTCAACCTTCAAATAATTATGTTCAGTTATGCACTCAATACTTGGTCGGGAATCCTTTTGCAGAAATGACTGCTTCAATGCGGCATGGCATGGAGGCGATCAGCCTGTGGCACTGCTGAGGTGTTATGGAGGCCCAGGATGCTTCGATAGCGGCCTTAAGCTCATCCAGAGTGTTGGGTCTTGCGTCTCTCAACTTTCTCTTCACAATATACCACAGATTCTCTATGGGGTTCAGGTCAGGAGAGTTGGCAGGCCAATTGAGCACAGTAATACCATGGTCAGTAAACCATTTACCAGTGGTTTTGGCACTGTGAGCAGGTGCCAGGTCGTGCTGAAAAATGAAATCATCTCCATAAAGCTTTTCAGCAGATGGAAGCATGAAGTGCTCCAAAATCTCCTGATAGCTAGCTGCATTGACCCTACCCTTGATAAAACACAGTGGACCAACACCAGCAGCTGACATGGCACCCCAGACCATCACTGACTGTGGGTACTTGACACTGGACTTCAGGCATTTTGGCATTTCCTTCTCCCCAGTCTTCCTCCAGACTCTGACACCTTGATTTCTGAATAACATGCAAAATTTGCTTTCATCCGAAAAAAGTACTTTGGACCACTGAGCAACAGTCCACTGCTGCTTCTCTGTAGCCCAGGTCAGACGCTTCTGCCGCTGTTTCTGGGTCAAAAGTGGCTTGACCTGGGGAATGCGGCACCTGTAGCCCATTTCCTTCACACGCCTGTGCACGGTGGCTCTGGATGTTTCTACTCCAGACTCAGTCCACTGCTTCCGCAGGTCCCCCAAGGTCTGGAATCGGTCCTTCTCCACAATCTTCCTCAGGGTCCGGTCACCTCTTCTCGTTGTGCAGCGTTTTTTGCCACACTTTTTCCTTCCCACAGACTTCCCACTGAGGTGCCTTGATACAGCACTCTGGGAACAGCCTATTCGTTCAGAAATTTCTTTCTGTGTCTTACCCTCTTGCTTGAGGGTGTCAATGATGGCCTTCTGGACAGCAGTCAGGTCGGCAGTCTTACCCATGATTGCGGTTTTGAGTAATGAACCAGGCTGGGAGTTTTTAAAAGCCTCAGGAATCTTTTGCAGGTGTAATTTTGATTCAGATGATTAGGTTAATAGCTCGTTTAGAGAACCTTTTCATGATATGCTAATTTATTGAGATAGGAATTTGGGGTTTTCATGAGCTGTATGCCAAAATCATCAATAAAAGTCAAAATCAAACAATAAAAGACCTGAAATATTTCAGTTGGTGTGCAATGAATCTAAAATATATGAAAGTTTAATTTTTATCATTACATTCTGGAAAATAATGAACTTTATCACAATATGCTAATTTATCTCACTAATCGAGAGTGAAGATGGCGCCGAGGATGGCCGCTACGTCGCGAGCTCTGCTGAAACATTGTAGTTTTTTGTTTGTTCTGTTTATAGTTTTTGTGTTTTTTGTCTTGGATGTTGTCTGCCTTACTACGTACGACAGACAGACACTTTTGGACATTGGTTCGGCAATCGCACACCGAAAACCGGACTTTAAATTCTTCAGTGACGAACCGCCGTTTACAAACACAGCAGCGGATCCCTTTGTCTGGACGGCCCGACCGCGCAAACGCGGCCGGAGAAGAGGGAAGAGAGCCGGCGTACTCATCAGAGTAAGACGCCGCGCAAACCGACCCCCGCTTCCCAGTATTTTACTGGCAAATGTTCAGTCTCTGGACAATAAACTCTGCGAGCTGAGAGCGCGGATCTCTTTCCAGCGAGACACGAGGGACTGCTGCATTATCTGCCTTACAGAAACTTGGATGTCCGCTGAGATTCCAGATTCGGCCATCGAAACCGCGGGGTTCTCCGTGCATCGAATGGACAGAGAAAAAGATCTCTCAGGGAAAAGCAAAGGCGGGGGTGTGTGTTTTATGATTAACCGATCCTGGTGTGATCAGAGGAACGTACATTCTATCAAGTCTTTCTGTTCTCCTGATCTGGAATTTCTCATGCTTCTGTGCCGACCATTCTGGCTACCGAGGGAATTCACAGCGGTCATCATCACAGCTGTGTATATTCCCCCACAAGCCGACACAGACCGGGCACTAAAGGAACTGTATAGGACAGTGAGTGAGCAGGAAACCGCGCATCCTGAGGCTGCGTTTATTGTGACCGGGGACTTTAACAAAGCCAACTTCAAGCGCATCGCACCTAAATACCACCAACATGTTAGCTTCAACACACGAGGGAACCGTGTCTTAGATCACTGCTACTCCCCCTTCAAGGATTGTTACAAGTCCCTCCCGCGCCCACCATTTGGCAAATCGGATCACGCTTCCATCCTACTTTTGCCCGCATATAGGCAAAGACTCAAACAGGAAGCACCCGCCCTCAGAACCATCCAGTGCTGGTCGGACCAATCAGATTCTATGCTACAGGACTGTTTTGATCACGCGGACTGGGAGATGTTCGACATCGAGGTTTACGCTGATAGCGTAACGTGTTTCATCAGTAAGTGCGTAGAAGACGTTGTTCCGACCAAAACAATTCGGCTGTACCCTAACCAGAAGTCGTGGCTAAATGGGGATGTTCGCGCGGCACTCAATGCGCGGACCTCCACTTTTAACTCCGGTAATGCGGAGGAGCATAAACAAGCAAATGCCCTCCGGAAAACCATCAGAGCAGCAAAACGCCAGTACAGGAACAAGATTGAAGGACAGTTCAACACCACCGACTCCAGAAGCATGTGGAGGGGAATTAACACCATCACGGACTATAAAGGGAACACAAACTCCACCGTGAACACCGCTGCCTCTCTCCCGGACGAGCTAAACACCTTCTATGCTCGCTTTGAGGGAACTAACACCGCCCTCGCGGAGAGAGAGCTTGCGGCTGAAGATACAGAGGTTAGTGCACTCTCCGTATCTGTCGCGGATGTAACCCGATCCTTCCGGCGGGTGAACGTCCGTAAAGCAGTGGGTCCAGACGGCATTCCCGGCCGCGTGATCAGAGCGTGCGCGCACCAACTGGCTGGAGTCTTCACGGACATTTTTAACCTGTCCCTCTCCCTGTCTCTGGTCCCCACATGCTTTAAAACGTCCACTATTGTTCCTGTACCTAAGCAGTCAAAAACCACCTGCTTAAACGACTGGCGTCCTGTTGCTCTGACCCCCATCATCAGTAAATGCTTTGAGAGACTAGTCAGAAACCACATCTGTTCTGTTCTCCCCCCCCCTCACTGGACCCACTGCAGTTTGCATACCGCACAAACCGCTCCACTGATGATGCCATTTCATCCACTATACACACTGCTCTCTCCCACCTGGAAAAGAGGAACACATATGTGAGAATGCTGTTTGTGGACTACAGCTCAGCATTCAACACCATTGTGCCCTCCATACTTGACATTAAACTCCGGGCTCTAGGCTTAAACAGCTTGTTATGCAGCTGGATCCTGGACTTCCTGTCAAACAGACGCCAGGTGGTCAGAATGGGCAGTAACATCTCCTCATCACTGACTCTCAACACTGGAGCCCCTCAGGGCTGCGTTCTCAGCCCACTCCTGTACTCCCTGTACACACATGACTGTGTGGCAACCCACAGCTCCAACACCATCATCAAGTTTGCTGACAATACGACGGTGGTAGGTCTTATCACCGACAATGATGAAATGGCCTACAGAGAGGAGGTGCACACTCTGACACGGTGGTGTCAGGAGCACAACCTCTCCCTCAACGTCAGCAAGACCAAGGAGCTGGTGGTCGACTTCAGGAGGAATGAGAGAGTACACCGCCCCATCACCATCGATGGAGCACCGGTGGAGAGAGTCAGCAGCTTCAAGTTCCTCGGTGTCCACATCACAGAGGAACTCTCATGGTCCGTCCACTCCGAGGCCGTTGTGAAGAAGGCTCATCAGCGCCTTTTCTTCCTGCGACGGCTGAGGAGGTTTGGAATGAACCGCCACATCCTCACACGCTTCTACACCTGCACCATAGAGAGCCTGCTGACTGGCTGCATCACCACCTGGTACGGCAACAGTACCGCCCGCAGCCGCAAGGCCCTGCAAAGGGTAGTGCGCACGGCCAGCTGCATCATCGGAGGTGAGCTTCCCTCCCTCCAGGACATTTACGCCAGGCGGTGTGTGAAGAGAGCTCAGAGGATCATCAGAGACTCTAGCCACCCGAACCATGGGCTGCTCTCACTGCTCCCATCAGGCAGACGGTACCGCAGCATCAGAACACGCACCAGCCGACTCCAGAACAGCTTCTTCCCACAAGCAATTAGACTACTTAACTCCTGATCCATCAGTATCATAACACACTCTGGACAGAATATCACTCAGCACAACCCACTGTAGATACACACACATTATATACACATTTATTTATCATACAGCATCTATTGCACTTTGGATTTCAATTTTTCAATCTGTGAATAATATTTTATACTATACATTGTATATTATTATTATTATTATTATTATTATTATTATTATAGCGTAATGTATATTGTTTAGTGTATGTTTAGTGTATATTGTTTAAAGTATGTATATTGTAAGTATGTGTATATTGTTTAAAGCTGTGAGAACTACACTCACATTGTGTAAATTATCTACTGTTTATTGTAGTGTATACTGTGCTGTGAGTAATTGTGTGCGCATCAGATGTGTAATCTGTTGTTGCTTAAATGTTGTACATGTCATGTCATGACTACTATGTTGCTCGGAACTGCACCTAAGAATTTCACCTACTGTTGCACTTGTGTATATGGTAGAGTGACAAATAAAGTGATTTGATTTGATTTGATATTGAGAAGGACCTGTATGTATGTGTATATATATATATATATATATATATATATATATATATATATATATATATATATATATATATATATATATATATATATATATATATATATATATATATATATATATATACAGGGAGTGCAGAATTATTAGGCAAATGAGTATTTTGACCACATCATCCTCGTTATGCATGTTGTCTTACTCCAAGCTGTATAGGCTGGAAAGCCTACTACCAGTTAAGCATATTAGGTGATGTGCATCTCTGTAACGAGAAGGGGTGTGGTCTAATGACTAGGGCTGTGACGGTGGCAGTTTTTTACCACCGCGGTGGTTATTGATCAACCACCGGCGGTGGCACGGTGTTTGTGGGGTTCGGGGTGGGGGATGAAACTGAAACTGAAACAATGAACTAAAATACTGCGCTATAGCCTACTTATCACACAAACATGAAACATATGTTTAAAGAAAGCTTGAATGTCTGCTTTTAAATAAAACAATTCACATTTAAAAATATATATATTGTGAGATTTAAAAAATGAGGCTCAAACATCGGTTAACAAACGTGCGTGTTTATTACAGCACTTGAGTGAAACACAGCCTGCTAACATTTAAATAAATATCAGAGATAATAAAGTGAAATAAACGGGTAAATAAGAAAGTTAAATATTAAACTATAAATCGTTGCAACTTTCAAACAGAATTCGTAACATGCAGGGGAATAAAAACTGCGCAGGCCTGCAAACAATTAGAACTCAGCTTTCTAATTAGTAAACATAAATGCTTTAAGCCTACCTTGGCTTTTCTATTTAGATTTTTAATTCTTTGACAAAAAAACTAACATGTTGACATTGTCCGGTTTAAGAGAGGACCGCATTGGTGTTACGATATTTCCAGCAGCACTAAATACGCGTTCAGATGGTGTGCTCGTGGCGCATATGCATAGATACTTTTTCGCAACCGCGGCCAAGAGAGGGTATCTTGCCTCATTGTTCCGCCACCAAACAAGTGGGTCATCATTGGCATCAATGGTCTCCTCTTGCAAATAGCGTGTTAACTCCTCGTCTGCACGCGCTCTCTTTGGAATAGGAATAGTGGCCTTCGCTTTTCTCTTCCCAAGTAGTTGTCCGAGATTCATTTTCTTGACAGTGGGTGGCGCGACGCTGGTTCCTTCCCCTGCATCCAATGCTTCCTCAGCTTGAGTGTTGTCTGGCATTTGCATCATCTCTTCGATAAGTTCGTCTCGAATCTCTTCCACGTCACAACTATTCCGGTATCTAGGATCCAAAGTAGTTGCTTTCGACAGCATTTTTTCCCCTTCTAGGTCTTTGTATTTATCTTCCAAGACAGCGATCATCTTTACTTTGAGTTTTTTTGTCAGCTCACTATCTTCTGGCGAAGGGTCCAGGAGATCATTGGTCAGCAGGCTTAGCACAGGTTTAACCGATGATGCAGTAACAACTTTCTCATTCGATAAAACATCTGTGAATTCTGCAACTGGCTTAAGTGCTGCGTTTATCGACTCAAGTACTGCAATGTCCTGCCATGTCAGGTTAAGGTGTTGATGTCGTCGGTCATCCAGTGCTCTTTTAATTGCGGGGGCTTGCTCCAAAATTCTCTGTATCATTTTTTGTTTGCTTCCCCATCGCGTGGGGCAGTCCTGTTGGCGTATATCGAAGGAACAAGAGATAACAAAATTACAAACCATTTTTTGTTACAAACCAAGTTCTTAATTTATTTTCCCTTTTGCCTTTTCTATCAAAATGTCTCACCATGAATTTAGAATTCCACGGTTTTCATAAAAAGCAAGTTTGTTTTATAATTAAAACGAAAACTTGTGTTTGTTTTATAATTAAAACAAACACATAGGCTAGGTATCTGTAAAGTACTAAATAATTAGCATAGCCTTAGCATAGAAATAAATCTAAATAAAAAATATAAAGCTTCGTTATTTTTTAAGCGTATACTTCAATTACCTACTTCACTTTATTGAAGTAGGCCTATTCAATCTCGCCCACCTCTAAATGACCATTTCACACGCTTCCACACGCAAAAAATAATTTTCTTCAACATTAAAAAAATTTATTGAATAATCCTTATGTAAAAAATGTAAGGATTAGGCTATTTAATTAAAATATGAAAAATATTATTCAATTACATTTGATGGAATTTTTCTAATTAAAATATGTAGGCCTAATTATTTAAGAATTCTATATTGTCATATCATAATTCTTTTAACTCACCAGTATCAAACTGTGCATTGGTAGGTTTAGGGCCTCTTGCTCTTCTCTAAGTTTTTTCTTTCTCTGCCAGCTGTGGGTGAATGCAGCCACCATATTTCGGCACAAACCTATGGCCCTGGCTGTCCTCTCCTTCTCGGCTGTCATTGCATTTGTGACGGCCAGGTTAAGATTGTGGCCGAAACAGTTCAGCCATGGCCATTGTCACTCTCTCGTTTGTATTTGGTCTGTTTGGCGAAAGCCTCTCCAATACCAACCTGACCACCAGCTGGGCGTTTGCGTTCACTGGACATAACTTGTACAAACGCCGATGGATGGCATGATTGGAGATGGCTCTTGAGATTTGATGTGTTCGCCCATTTAACACTTATTTTGTTTTTACAAATCCGGCAAATGGCTTCATCCTTATTTAAAGGTTCACCTTTTTCGTTAGGCACAAATCCAAAATTATCCCAGATCGGCGATGTAGTATTTGGTTTCCCAATCAGGTTCATTGCTCAACACGATATTAATTTGCGGAATGCAGAAGAAACTGGATTTTGATTCCATTCATTCAGCGCTCAAACTCGCTCATCTAAAGGAAACGCCATATATGGCGTGTGAAGGATTAATGAATTAGTTATTTTATACGCTAGTCTATAAAACTCATAGAGCTAAAAGGTACAGGTTATAAATAGCAACTGCTATTGCAAATGTTATATTCTATACAAAACTTTTTTTGCATTTCATACAGTGTGTCAGGTCACGTGCACACAACCGCCGGTGGCACCGCACCACCGCGGTGGCGATCCACCACCGCGGTGGCACGGTGGTCATGGCGACCGTCACAGCCCTACTAATGACATCAACACCCTATATCAGGTGTGCATAATTATTAGGCAACTTACTTTCCTTTGGCAAAATGGGTCAAAAGAAGGACTTGACAGGCTCAGAAAAGTCAAAAATAGTGAGATATATTGCAGATGGATGCAGCAGTCTTAAAATAGCCAAGCTTCTGAAAGCGTGATCATCGAACAATCAAGCGTTTCATTCAAAATAGTCAACAGGGTCGCAAGAAGCGTGTGGAAAAACCAAGGCGCAAAATAACTGCCCGTGAACTGAGAAAAGTCAAGCGTGCAGCTACCAAGATGCCACTTGCCACCAGTTTGGCCATATTTCAGAGCTGCAACATCACTGGAGTGCCCAAAAGCACAAGGTGTGCAATACTCAGAGACATGGCCAAGGTAAGAAAGGCAGAAAGTCGACCACCACTGAACAAGACACACAAGCTGAAACGTCAAGACTGGGCCAAGAAATATATATATATATATATGTGGGATGCACATCCAGGGCACGAAGCTCCCGTTCCACCACATCCCAAAGATGCTTTATTGGGTTTCGATCTGGTCACTGTGAGGGCCATTTTAGTACAGTGAACTCATTGTCATGTTTAAGAAACCAATTTGAAATGATTGGAGCTTTGTGACATGGTGCATTATCCTGCTGGAAGTAGCCATCAGAGGATGGGTACATGGTGGTCATTAAGGGATGGACATGGTCAGAAACAATGCTCAGGTAGGCTGTGGCATTTAAACGATGCCCAATTGGCACTAAGGGCCCTAAAGTGTGCAAAGAAAACATCCCCCACACCATTACACCACCACCACCAGCCTGCACAGTGGATCACATAAGAATCACCCATAGAATCACCAAGAGTCGGATACGACTGAAATGGTTAATGGATAAATGAATAGTCAGGTGTAGATGAAACTCATTAATGTGGCAGTGAGTTGTCAGTTAAATCCTCCCTTTTCCTCCTTTTTAAGTCATCATTGTGAAGTTCAGATGAATAGGTGTTATCTCACATTCTCTGCTAAGTTATTTCCAGAACAAGTGATAGCACGGCTGTTACTTTTTAATGCTGCTGACGTTAGTGTTGTTTCGATGATGCAAAGTGCAGTGAACAAATTCATGAGATGGAGCCCACTTCCTCTGTGAAGTTTTTCAGTGAATACATAAAGGCACAATATTTCAGATTTTTTACTCAAATATAAAAACAAAAACACTAGAATAATTTTATATATTTTGTTGACTTGTGTATTTACTAGTGCTGGGAATAATATATATATATATATATATATATATATATATATATATAAAATCACATTGTTTTCTGTAATTAATCATGATTAATCACAAGTTTTTAATAATTTTGGAGTTTTTAATATTTTGATATTGTAATAATTTCAGTTACTCTACAAATTAACGAAGAAACAATTTAAAGACAGCATATTTTAAATATTATCTTTTTATGAATGAAGGCCAGTATAACTGATACTAATGTCTCTATGAAACATTAATGACATTACATTACAGTATAAATGAAAGCTACTAATTTCAACATTTATTAGGCTTTAAAAAATAACTTTTAATTTAAGTGAACTTAAAACAATCTTTACATAAACCCATTATAGTAAATGTTATATTTATCTGTGGCCTTCCCTGTTAGACATATACAGAAATGTAGTTATATTAGTTATCAAACACCTTTCTTAACTGCATAAATAATAAATTAAATATAGATTAATAATCTTTTCTGTTACCTTTGTTCTTTGATGAACATTAATGACAGACATCATCAGTGCTGCTGTCACTTTAAGATCGGCACGCTGCCGAACATGACACAGATCTAACGCGCTGTCACGCACAACTCATTTTCTCACGTTCATTTAAGACTCCTATTATGAGAATACTCTACAAAACTGGCATTTTGGCAAAATCCTCTGTGTTGTTGTTATTGTTTGTTCAAGAGCGAAAGAGAACTCGTTGTGTGCACGAGACTGGTGCACGCTCGTGTACATGAATGTGCCCTGACTACTGAACATCTGATTAAAACGCAGCCTCACAGACAAGGCATTGGCATACAGCGTGTTCTCTTGTGTCTTGTCGTGCTTAGATGGTTTAAAAGCATTTACATGAATAAGAGCGTGATCATTAGGGGTGTAACGGTACACAAAACTGACGGTTCGGTACGTACCTCGGTTTTGAAGTCCCGGTTCGGTATGGATTCGGTACAGCAGGTTTACAAAATTGCTTTTTATTAATTTTTATTCAACAGTGGTTTAATGAAAAAAATTGTCTGTCCTTAAATGAATTAAATTATAACTAAAAGTTTCTTAAAGATAATGCTGTAAACTATATAGGGAGCCCTTACTTACTTTATTTATATAGCACTTTTAACAATGTAGCTACATCTTACATATAGCTATTAAAGATTAACAACAGAGCCCAAACTATTAGCCTAAATTCAGTTGCTATTTATTTTTAGATATAATAATCAACACTCATAAGATTCACATAAGGCAGTTTTTGCATTAACTTCTAAATCTTATTATTTGTATTCGTTGTTAAAATATAATCATTTAGTGGCTGTAATTTTCATGACAGGTGTATTTAAACATACATTAAATAAACAAGAAATCACTAACAGGCTAGTATATAATGAATATATATAGGCTAATATAATGAATATAACAGCTAATATAGTGCATGTATTCAGTGAAAGAGTTGATTTCTCTAGTGAGCTAACAGCTGTGGACACTGAATGACTTCTGAGTAAACGTGATTCTGCATGACATTGTTTACAAGCAGTTTTGTCTTTCTGCGGTTGAAACGCAGATGGAGCGATTACACGACATATGATACATTTCAGTAAGTTGTAATGTATCCTCAACATACCTTAAGATGTATTAATTTATGTTTATTCTTTAGGAAGAGATGATCGCATTGACTCGCGTGCGCTGCCGCTTTAAGTTGAACTGATACGCGTCTGTCACGTCACATTAAAGAGCGTTAAAACGGCATTTATCGTTTGAATTTCGTGATAAAATGGACTGAATACTTAATATGTTCGTGTGGGAACTCAGATTGATGTGTGTTCCGCGCTTACAACAAGCCGACTGTTAACTGTTAAAGATTACATTCATAACCGTTCGGTACACGCGTGCACCATACCCAAAGCCCTGTACCGAAACGGTTCAATACGAATTCGTGTACCGTTACACCCCTAGTGATCATATAATGTAACGCTAGACAAAAATGGATCTAAAAATGGACGCTGCGTTAATTGTGTTAAATATTTTTAATGCGTTAAAATGAAACAATTAATCGCCCGAGTTAACTCGTTAATTTGCCCAGCACTAGTATTTACATTATCCCAAATGTTTCCAACAATCTTTAAATCCAGAGAAATCAGCTATTTTAACCAGTGTAATGTCTCGTGTCATTGTGTCGCCTGTCAATGACGTTATATACGTGTTACCCTTGATTTACTTCTGTAAAAACCATGGAAACACCAAACACACTTTAATATATTATGTGTTTTATTAGACAGGTGAGCAACTGTTTGGATACCTTTATCGACAGAAAACATCTAGGGTTATCCAATGACCAAACACCTAGGGAGCCCACAGCATTATGGGCTCCCAGCATTATGGGAGTAAAATGTAAGCATTCAGTTAAAAAAAAGAGCTAGACGAGACATCAGGAGAGAGCACAACCTCTAAACCGTACACTCACCCAAAGCCCACACAAGAAAATAGAGGTGCTACTCTAGCACACTTACAACCTCCAAGGAGGGGGCACAATAAAATAGGGACCCTAGAATAAAATGCCCTCACTGCCAGACCCTAGGGAAGTACTCTACCTGACAAATCAGGTAAGCTAAGGATGAACCAGCCGACAAATCGTCAGGCTGCTACTTCTGGAATCAGAAGGGGCTACTGAGGAAGCATGGAACCTTAACAAGCTAAGGGCGTTCATCATAGACCGATTAATGGCATCAACCCCAGCTCATTGGAGGGGTAATTAAGGAAGAAACTTGCTACCTCAAAGCCAACCAACCATCCTCTAAATCACCCCAATCATACAGACTTAAATATAGACGCATGGCAAAAGGAGTGGGGGCATCAACACTCTTTCTTTTCACAGGAGAGATTCCATTTTCTAAATTCGTATGCATTTGGTATCAATGGTGCCTCTGAACCCTGCATAAATGTTCTTGACTAAGGAAGGGAAAAAACAACTTCCCTGCATATTTCCTCTGGAGAAAAAAAGAAAGAAAGAACAGCACTGTAAATAGAAGGTGGCTGTACATACCTCTAACTCATAAAAGGGCTGATAAAGAAAAGAAAGTGAAATGTTTCTCTTAATCTCCCATCTTCCTTGACCAAAGGAAATATATCATCCTAGTTCAACAAACTAAGGATAGCTTTGCTGACAAAGAAGTTATTCATTTTTTATTCTGCATTTTCTCTCAATACATCTCGCTTTAAGCGCTGTCACACATGAACTTTCCTGCTGGGGTGAGAAGTTAAAAAAAAGAGCGATATGTGAATAAATAGAAAATATCTAACTCTTTTTCACACTCCTACACCTATTTCTAGGGGATAGGGAGGATATACAGACCTCACATTGCATGTTTTCCAAATGTGAAATCATAAGGGAAGCGCACTCCCTTCTCCTCAACAAATCCCAGGGGCAGCTAAAGAGAAAAATGGGATGGCTATTGCGATAGCCATCAACTTTTCATTACGCTAGATATGCTAGGAAATAGACTTCTAGCTTTTCATCCCGAATTCGGAGGAAGTGCAGGTGAAATGAGGGGACGTGGTAAAGTGGCACCTAGCTATCCACCCGCAGTACAGAGTGATACACGAAACAATCACCTCACCACTACTATAGCACGCAAATTAGACTTAAAGTCACTTAACTCACATACTGGAGTAGGAAAGCACACATTCATGCGTCAAGGGCTTGCAACTAACAGGGCGGGGGCACTTAATGCGGCACCACTTTTATTTCAGAAAAAGCCCTTCACACCAACTCTCTCTTAGACTGTCTCAGAGGAGGGAAAAGGGAAAGAAAGAATATTTATATCCTTCCCTGTTTAGGTGTGATTTACGGGAAAACGCAATACACACAATTAAGAAAAGGGAGAGTGAGAACAAACAAAAAAATATAGCTATCAACCAAATGATGTGTTCCAAATTATTATGTAAGTGACATATCAGAAGGATTTAAGTTTTTCAAAGAAAATGTTTGTTTGTTTTATTTCTTTTTAGATAATTGGTATCAATCTCAGGTCTCAAATAGTTTGCCAGGTCTTCTTAGGTAAATGGAAAACCTACTTAAAAAGGTTGTTCCACATTATTAAGCAAGTCACATTTCTCATATAAAAATCTGATTTTGAGTGTGTGCTCGCACAGTATAATGGCTGACAGGACAGGAGAGTTCGGTTTTCTTGAGGTGAGAGAGACTTTCTTTTTTTCATAACAAGCTATGATAATAAAGTTAGAATAATGACACTGATGTGCACCTACCAGGGCATGCTGACAGTGGCACTGCAGAAGACGGATTAGGTACCAGAGTTTGTTTGGAACCGGACCGAGACCACCTCTTCAGCTGGGTCTCTGTACGGTTGTTTGGTCCGCACCCGAGTGCGATTACTGTATTCACACATGGCTAAAAGATCCACACCAAGGGCCGAAACGAACTTGAGTTTGATTCAGTCGAACCAAACAAGACAGGTGTGAATACACCCTAAGCCAAATCGCGATTTTGGTTTAATTTCAGTTAATCATGCAGCCCAAGATAACCTCACACAAGCACAAAAAAAATTCTCACCTCACACAAACAAGCTCTGTCTCGCATGCTAAACTGTATCACACACCTGCTATTGTTGTAAATGTATACATAGACATATGTACACATATACGCAACACAGTACAGCCCTGGTTAATACATATTTAATACATTTGCTCATCAATGAACACGGTTTGTCTGATTACATTCCATCATCTGTAGAGGTGAAGACGACAAGGATTCCATGCTCATTCATGTCATCAAGCTATGCTTCAGTTATTGTTTTTAATAAGCAACCTCTAGCAGCGAAACTTACATACTGTGTCTTCAAACAAAAACATGAATAAACTAAATCAAACAGTCATTATTTTGTACAGTACATAAATTGATGTGTTTACTGTACAGGTAGAATATCAAAAGAGAATAAATAAATCATATTTCTGTTTCCAGGACAATGTGGATCTGGGGGATTTGATGTTTTCTCTATGCTACCTGCCCACTGCCGGACGTCTGACCATCACCATGATCAAAGCTCGAAATCTGAAAGCTATGGACATCACTGGAGCTTCAGGTACGAGTTCACACAGATTACACAGTTTGAAATAATGTATATCACAACATTTTCCATTTTCTCCTTAAAGGGTAACTTCAGTGATTTAGCATGAAGCTTTGTATCAGTGTATACTACCCGGTAGTATATTTGAATTATGATACTTTTCCCCCTCATATCCCCCTGAGACGAGAAAATTGTGCATTTTATTTCTGGAAACAAATCCTCCGATGACACAAATATCGTCATTTTTGGCCAGAGCCTAGAGACTACAGGAGCTAGTTCTGCATGTTTTCAACCCGCCCACAGGGGTGGGATCTCATTCACAGAATGTAAATGCGCACGCCCGCTGCCGCTCGGCTCATTCATAACGGAGCGGTACGGAGCAAAGTGAGTGTTTCAACTTTTCAATTAATTCCTATGAAAGTTTAGCTTCCACATGCGATCTGATAACGCGCCAGACTGGATCCGCGCCGAGAATGACAGCCGCACTTACCTCACCTCAGCTCTGATCAGCTTGTGATGAATGAAATTCTCATGATGAATGAAATCGTACTCCTGCTGTGTCTGTGACGTGACTTTCGTTCAGTTCACACATACTTTATTGAGAAATGATGCGTTCAGTTTTTAATTGTAGTGTCTATTTTCTAACTGAACGAAATGATTTTATTACTATGAATATCAAAACGACGTTGGGGGCGGTGCCGCGGTGGGCAAGTGATAACCAATAGCCTTGGCTTTGGGAGTGGCCTCGTAGGGCAGCGAAGCAAGTGCATTCTGGGAGTTGTTGTCTTTCATCCACATGAGATAAAAATAAATGTTCTGTCTTTTCTCAGTCTAGAAGGCACCAAATTCAAAAATAATTTCACATTTCTACTACATAAATGAAGATTTACATTTTATTGTTTAATGTTATTTTTATTTAGTATTATTATGTTTTATTATTTTTCATAATTATTTGTATAATGTAGAATGTAAAGTCAGGCTGTTTCTGAACCTGCGTCCCAAGGAGAGACATGGATGAGGTATATTTGTTACAGGAATGTGCAAACTTATAGAACATGTTTCCACTGATGCATAAAGTAGCATGCCTCTGTTACATGATGTATTGTCAACTGATTCTTTATAAGGAAAGTGGATTGTGCAACATATGTAAGCATGAAGTATACGCTCTATTTTAAACATAGGACGCATGTTTCTCTTCCTTCTAAGGACGTTTCTTCCTAGTGAGATCCTTTGTTAATAGTATATAACATTCAAATTGAGTGTCCTGCCTCAGACGGGAGAGGGACAAGGGAGGATGGACAAGGGAGAGGGAGAGAAATGGAGGAATGGAGAAACATACAGCTGGCATGAGACAATAACTTTTCAATGTCTCTACTATGTCTGACATATAAAAATAATAAATAAGAGATCTCTTGACAAATTACTGGTATCCGGTCCTGTGATTCAATCATAATGGGGACAAAGCTGAATTTTCAGATCAACAGTAACTGAAGATTGAAATTTTATTGTTTAATGTTATTTTTATTTAGTATTATTATGTTTTATTATTTTTCATAATTATTTGTATAATGTACAATGTAAAGTCAGGCTGTTTCTGAACCTGCGTCCCAAGGAGAGACATGGATGAGGTATATTTGTTACAGGAATGTGCATACTTATAGAACATGTTTCCACTGATGCATACAGTAGCATGCATCTGTTCCATGATGTATTGTCAACTGATTCTTTATAAGGAAAGTGGATTGTGCAACATATGTAAGTGTGGCGGGGCGGGTGTTATAAGGTGGGGCGGAGCACTAAGTATACGCGTGCTCAGTAAACTCAAGTTGATATCACTTTCCGACTACGCCACCTTGGGAATTGCACCCAAGGAATTAAGTGCGCCCTCTAAAGGCACGCACAGGTTCGAATCACCATTGAGCCAGAGACATAAGGAATCATACAAAAGTATTTTATTCGGTACAAAAAGGGCATTAAAAGACAGCCACACTCATCTCATTAAAGGTTAGATTATCTTTGGCAAAGGAGCTGGGGCTTACCGACAGGGGCAGGCTCAGTTAGAATAATCACCCCTAAATCGTGAAAATCACTCAGATCAGTGCACACACACAAGCACACTCACACACCAACTTATGTCAGTGAAGAGCACGACACACTGTGAAGGATGCCACCACACAAAGAAGATCACTCGTCTGCCCCCGGTGCCCAGGTCCTGCCACCAACGAGAGAGAGAGAGATTAATAATAGAATAACAATATGCATGAGCAAAGCAATAATTTGACAATATAAGAAATAAACTCAAAAGCAGCTCCAGGCAAGACCAAACTACTCAGTTCCACCCGGGTCTGCACAAGTCAAAAATACAAATAACACAAAACACCCCAAACCATAAATAAACGCAAGTTAAATCACAGAAAATGAATATAAATCAAAAATACAAATTTGGAAATACAAAAACCGGTCGAAACCGATTTAAAGAAATAAACCAAAAAAAGAAACAAAAAGGGCACTTAAAGTATGTCACTAATGCACACACACAGCTCAAAAGCACAGCAATTCTCCATTTACAAACAATAACATAAACAGTACATAGGAAGCACTTCAGGCCCGTGCTAAACACAAAACAGTCCCGTATAGGAAACAGAACAGCAACTTTGAGGCACAGCGCATCGGAGACTACCGCACTCGACTAGAACGCAGCCATTGCCCTCATCACGCGCCTAAAAACAAACAGAAAATGTTACACTGCCATTCATTCTCCCTGGACTTCAGGCTCGAGCAGATATACTCACGATAGAACACACTGCACCGAGGTTAGAATCCCGAATTCCAACAATGCATGGAGCATGATATCCAGATAAGACTCGGTGGAGAATACAGATGAACTTTGGGCTATTTGAAAGATACAGGTTAGCACCCGCTCAGTTGACGCAACCCATAAACCCGCTATACTAACGTTGTCATACAAAAGGCTTTCTTACCGTCTCAAATGTCCACATTTGATCCCTCAGCCAGCACACACACCAGTAAAGCAGTAAAGTCAGTGGCCCAGAAGCTTCAGCGGTCTCTACGACCCGCACTCACATGTCAACACAAGCGGCGCATTGATGACGTCACGGCCCTCAAAAGTGACACACCCCTACAACTGGCCGTCCGTACTCTTATACACCCATAGTCACAGCCTATTGGCCAAACCTCAAATTACAGACAAAGTGTAGGGGAGGAGATAATAGCCCATCCTGCCACATCTATCCCTCCCTTTTGCATCGGCGCCCCGACGATGGACTCGATACGGAGCCACCAACGCCACTTATGACCACGGCCTAAACAAGACCGACATAGCAGCGGTTACCTCAGGGCCAGCTGCTACTCTGCTTCCCATCTCCCCTACCGTCCGGGGAAGATGGTGCAAGTTTGTATGACGGCCAGCACCAATTCGGCCTGTCCGCCGAGGGGCAACAACCCCATCACCTTGAGAGTTAGAAGACACTACGGGTTCCCTGTCCTGTTCACCCGAGTCTCCTCCAACTGCGCCTATAAAGGGAAGATCTGATGGCCACCGGTCCATACCAAACTTGGCTAGGGTCGGGTGACTGGTCCCTTGAGCAACACAAGGAGTCTCTGGTACAAGCATAACCAAGTCAACCTCATCTCCCTCCTCATCTACCTGGGGTTCCTCCTGATCTTTTACCCCAACACTAAACTGACCGTTCGGCAGGATCTCCTTCCGGCCACAAGCCTTCAACAACGAACGGTGAACACAGCGGACCTTGCTCAACTCATCCACAGGAGCGATAGTATACACCACACCTCCCGCCTCAGGAGGACGAACCACTTGGAACACCACCGGGCTCCATAAGTCTTTGATCTTATGACGCCCCCTAAACGAATGATCTCACAAATAAACAAGCTGACCTTCTGACAAGGGTAGGTCACGAACATGTAAATCATGTCGTTCCTTCCGACGATCCGCGGCTGCCTTCAGTCGGCCCCTTGCTCCCTCAAAGGCAACCTGTAACCGCCTTCGATGTTCTACGACCCAACTCTGCACACTACCTGCTGCTGGCTCTAACACATTACCAAGCAGAAAATCCACCGGCAGCCTAGGCTCTTGACCGAACATCAGGTAGTGCGGAGATTCTCCCGTCCCCTGGTGAGGTGTGGTGTTATAACAGAAGAGTACCTGTGATAAACATGAGGCCCAATCTCTCTTCCTTGGGCCAGGCAGTGTTCGCAACAAGGTGTACAATGTGCGATTAAATCGCTCGCACTGGCCATTTCCAGCTGGATGGTAAGGTGTAGTTCGGGACTTTTTAATTTGGTAAAGCTCACAGAGCTGCCGAATCAGAGCAGATTCAAAATTGCGACCCTGGTCGGAATGGATACGGCCCGGGACCCCAAACTTGAAAAACCACTCCTCAACCAGAACCCGAGCCACCGTCTCGGCTCGCTGGTCACGGGTAGGTATCGCCATGGAAAACTTGCTGAATACGTCGGTCATGACCAAAATGTTCTTGTGCCCTGACTGAGAAGGTTCGAGTACCGTGAAATCGATGGCAAGGACCTCATTAGGTCTAGAAGCAAGCAAATGGCCCATGTAACCCCGTGCCACTGGTTGACTCTCCTTAGCAAGCTGGCAACGTTCGCACTCCTTACACCAACGAGCAATATCTGCGAACATACTTGGCCAATAACACCGACGTCTAATCAACTCGCTAGTACGTTCGACTCCCTGGTGACCATGATGTTGATGCAGCTGCTCTAAGACTTCCTGCTTCATCAAATCGGGCAATACTAACTGATAACAATCTTCTCCCCCATCAGGGCGAAAGATTTGCCGATACAGTACTCCTTCCTTCTCCACCAATCGGTCCCACTGTTGCAGTAGGGTAAGAACTTGCTTGGACAGCTGACGCCGCTCGTTGGGCATGGGACGCTTACCCCGTCCCCAGAACTGCAACACCGGACCGATGATGGGATCAACCTCCTGCATAACGCGCAAGTCGGAGGCAGAATAACCAGGTAAGGCGCTCATCTCATTCGCCATAGCCTGGACAAAACCACCTGTACTCACGGCTTGCTGTAGCGACTCAGGTACCGAGCTGCCAGTGGCCAAACCCTCGATATCATCCAGAGAGGCGGGGTTCTGCTGGGACAGAGCGTCCGCATTACCATTACTCCTCCCTGACCTATATCTTACCTCGAAGTCAAAGGCAGCCAACTCAGCAGCCCAGCGCTGTTCGGTGGCCCCCAGCTTGGCCGTGGTTAAGTGACTCAGGGGGTTATTATCGGTAAACACGAGGCACTTATGTCCCAACAGATACTCCCTGAATTTTTCCACCATGGCCCACTTGAGTGCCAGAAACTCCAATTTCATGGAACTATAATTGTCCATGTTACGCTCAGTGGGTCTCAAGCTTCGGCTGGCATATGCTATTGGTCGCACCTTCCCATCGCACTCTTGGGAGAGTACCGCACCCAAGCCTCCATGACTAGCATCTACCTCCAAAATGAAGGTTCGAGAAAAATTGGCGTAAGCCAGTACAGGTGCAGAGATTAATTTATTCTTCAGTGCCTCAAATGCCTCATGACACTGTTGTGTCCACCCCTGATCTAAGCTCTGTCCCTTCCTTCGGCCTGACTTACCTCCAGCAACTTCAGCTACCAGTCTATGTAGAGGAGCTGCCAGCTTGGCGAAACCCTCGACAAAACGCCTGTAATAGCTTGCGAACCCCAAGAATGTCCTCAACTCAGAGACAGTTGTTGGGCAACGCCACTGTGCCACGGCCTCAATTTTGCCCGGATCGGTCGCCACCCCCTGTGTCGATATGACATGCCCTAAGTATCTTACCTCCTGCTTTAAAAAGGCGCATTTCTGCAATTTTACCTTGAGCCCTTCTCTCTCCAAACGGTCCAAGACCAGTTCTAACCGCTCTAAATGCTGGGCTACCGAAGCGGAGAACACAACGATGTCATCAAGATATAACAACAGTGACTGACATTGCTGGTCACCGAATAAGCGCTCCATCAACCTCTGGAACGTGCTTGGCGCGTTGCAGAGACCGAATGGCATACGGTTAAATTCGAATAGCCCAAAGGGCGTACAGAATGCAGTTTTTGACCTATCATGCTCTGACACTGGAACCTGCAGGTACCCACTGGCTAAATCCAACGTGGAGAACCAACGGGCCCCAGACAATGAATCTAAGGACTCCTCAATGCGGGGAAGGGGAAAGGCATCCTTCCTAGTTTTAGCGTTCAGGTGACGGTAGTCTACGCACATGCGTAGACTACCGTCCTTCTTCTTAACCAGCACGATAGGCGATGCATATGGACTACTGCTCTCACGAACTATGCCAGCCTCCAGTAATTGGTTAATATGGGCTTTTACTACCTCATATTCTGAAGGAGGAATACGCCTATATCGCTGGCGCACGGGGACATCATCCAGCACCGGTATATCATGGGAAATTAGACGAGTACAACCTAGATCTCCCTCATGACATGAAAACACTGCTTGATACTTCCGTAAAAAAACCCTAACCTGGTCCTGCTCTGCAGTAGGCAACACGGAAAGATCAAGAGAGTCAATCTGGTTAAGCAAGGGAAGCTCCCCCCCTACACTTTGGGACTGTACGGTGGCAACTGTTGCCTTAACTTCAACAACCCCTTGTGGCAGGCTAACCAAATAGACTTCTTTCACATTTCCCACCACCGTGGTAGGGCGGAGCATAACATTCGCTGTGCCAACGTTTACCACTGGCACATATACGGTACCCCGATCGACCTGTACCAAGGCCGGTGAGGCCAAAAGCCCGGCAGGAAGGCCTGCCTCAGGGGGCTCAAACAATACGGTTCTGCCCCCATATTGGGCTGAACAGGTTGTGGCCACCCACTTAATGGTGCCTCCGGGGATACGTTGCCCTCTGCGCCCACGCAGCCGCACTCCACCCACCTGTTTGGAGTGGTCCTTTACGCTCACGTGTTGGCAATATTGAAAAGCCCTCGATACATCTGGAAGTTGCATAACCATAGGGAGATTGAAGAGTGCGGCGCCGTGCTGGCCAAAGAGCTCCTGGTAACATCGGCTAAGTATATTCATCCCTAGCACTCCGGGAACATCTGCACTCAGACCACCAGGAGGATCCCTAACCACCAGGACACCACACCCAACAACCAACCTACCGCACAGTTCTACATCCAACTCCAAGTAACCGATATAAGGAATCGCCAGCCCATTAGCCGCTCGAAGCTGCAACCACTGACAGTCCTGCAACCGGTCCCGCCCCCAGGGCTCAAAATATTGCCGGAAACAGCTTTCTGTAATAGTCGACACCATTGATCCGGTGTCCACTAAACAGGGTACTGACGCTCCTCCTATAGAGACAATCAAATGTGGACAAGAAGAGATCAATCGGGAGAGTGGGTCATGCGTGTCTGCTGGACGGGAGCCAACTATCTCCCCACCTAGGTCGTGGCTCTGCGACCTGGCGGGAGCTAGTTTTCTCCCTGGACTTCAGGCTCGAGCAGATATACTCACGATAGAACACACTGCACCGAGGTTAGAATCCCGAATTCCAACAATGCATGGAGCATGATATCCAGATAAGACTCGGTGGAGAATACAGATGAACTTTGGGCTATTTGAAAGATACAGGTTAGCACCCGCTCAGTTGACGCAACCCATAAACCCGCTATACTAACGTTGTCATACAAAAGGCTTTCTTACCGTCTCAAATGTCCACATTTGATCCCTCAGCCAGCACACACACCAGTAAAGCAGTAAAGTCAGTGGCCCAGATGCTTCAGCGGTCTCTACGACCCGCACTCACATGTCAACACAAGCGGCGCATTGATGACGTCACGGCCCTCAAAAGTGACACACCCCTACAACTGGCCGTCCGTACTCTTATACACCCATAGTCACAGCCTATTGGCCAAACCTCAAATTACAGACAAAGTGTAGGGGAGGAGATAATAGCCCATCCTGCCACATCAGCATGAAGTATACGCTCTATTTTAAACATAGGACGCATGTTTCTCTTCCTTCTAAGGAAGTCTCTTCCTAGTGAGATCCTCTGTTAATAGTATATAACATTCAATATTGAGTGTCCTGCCTCAGACGGGAGAGAGAGACGGGAGACGAGAGAGAGAGACGGGAGAGGGACAAGGGAGGATGGACAAGGGAGAGGGAGAGAAATGGAGGAATGGAGAAACATACAGCTGGCATGATTATTATAAAAATAATAAATAAGAGATCTCTTGACAAATTACTGGTATCCGGTCCTGTGATTAAATCATAACGGGGACAAAGCTGAATTTTCAGATCAAAAATAAATGACCCAGTTTAAATACACATTCATCTTCCCAGCGCTGAAGTGCCCCATTAACAGAATAGTTATGAAGTATTTGCAACTTATGGTATGATAAGTAAGAGACTGGCTTATAGGTAAGGTTTAAATCTGGTGAGGAAAGAGTGTTTTAACACCCCACTGAAAAACACCATGACAAAAAAAAAGTTCACATTTGAATAAATGCATTTAATAACTTTGACTTCAATACATTTTTTTTAACAAATTCAAAGAAACCACAATTATGCTTGTAGTTTAAATGGTTACAACCATTTCAGTTTGGGTGCTTCTTTCCTTGGATTTGTGTACAAAAGGATTTGTGTACAAAAACAGTGGATAAACAGGTTATGGTCCTAAATGTAAATTATTATATATTTGGTCATATTTTTTATATAATTTAAATCATTTTCACTTTCTATTAAAATCTTTTCCTAGATCCTTATGTGAAAGTTTCTCTGATGTGTGATGGGCGAAGACTGAAGAAAAGAAAAACTTCCACCAAGAGGAACACATTAAACCCTGTGTACAATGAGGCCATAGTGTTTGATGTCCCTCCAGAGAACATTGACCAAATCAGCCTTCTCGTAGCTGTTATGGACTATGACCGGTGAGAGTCTCACAAATGTTTGTTGAATTATGTTCACATGTCCTTTCTGTCCAGCATAATTACGTGGTATAGAAGTTATTTGTTTGTTGCCATTTATTTAGTTAGTTATTTCAGGGGGGGTAGAGAGAGCATTTTCTTGTGGTGCCCCCATGAGCACTTGGTGCGCGTAATAGGAGCAGAAACACTGATTAAAAATATATTTTGAGGTGCTAATCCCACTCTTACCTCGAAACATACCCATAACCATTCCTTAAAAATATTTAGAGTTATAAAAAAAATAAAAAAAATAAAAAAACAGACAAGCGGAATCACAATAATTTATTTACTGCAAAAAATGTCAAAAGTTGTCAAAATGTGTTGCAGTCGCAGTCTTCTCTGGTGGTATATAATAGTTTGTATGACGTACAGAGCAGAATGTAAATTATTCATTGTTGAGATTCTTATCCCGATCCACTCTGTGAAGGCACACATTTCTCATTCAAATGCAGATCCCCCAAAACACAGCATGTCACAATCTGTGACGAAGCAGATGAAAGCCAATGATCGTTTGATATCACTACTGTTAAACATATTGTAAAGCTTCTTTACAGGCAAAGAAGCAGGCAGAGAAGAAGATCCATGTGCAGTTTGGTTTAATATTAATAATCCACAAGATAAATAAACATTGGGTAGCCAGAGTAAACCAGGAAACACAGGACAGGAACTTGTTACAGTAAAAACCAATGAATGACAACCAACCAGAGAAACACAAGGATATAAATGGTATGCGCGTGACGTCACAGCCGGCTGGAGTGACTGTGGTTGCGCCTACTGAGTTGCAAAAAGACCAGGTGGCAGCATTGGTTCAGCATGAATGCCGTGAAAAACAACACATCTAAAACGGGAAAGAGCTTTGAGATTGAATATTAATAGATTTGACAAGAAAGCTGAGGTATATTTTTACAGATCGACGAAAGCTACAGAAAAGAGAATCAAATGGATTGTTGCAAGTCACAGAAACAACTGGACTCCATGCAGCAAAAAGTGGATTTGCAGTTATCATTTTGTCCATATGTTGAATTTTGGGGTAAAATCATACTCTATATGTTTTGTTATATATTGTATTGACTACCAATCAATTAAATATTTACCATCGTATATATTCTTCATAATTGGATGTTTTTAAATAAACACTAACAAAAAAAACATACAAGTTTTAAGGCTGGACGATATATAACATTGATATAAGTGATCACCCAGATTTAGGTGATTTAGATTTACCTATATTGTATTTATATAAAGCGTTCACAGGCAAATTTGCTTCATGCAATGTTTGCCCGGCATCAAAATTAGGCACATAATTAATTCATGCACTCAGTCTGGCTCAGGGGACGTGTTCAGTTAGGAAAGTGACATCAATGCATACCCTCTATTTATGCACAAGATAACAAGGGGGCTGACTAGGGACAGGTGCAGATGATTAGTTACCATGGAAATTAACAATGGTGGCTATGGTAACAAACAAGGCAGGGGCACGTTCAAAGCTCAAACCGGTGCGCAACGTTTTGCTACGGTTTCCGGTTGAACGTCATGTTTCCTGGAAACGGTGTGCAACGTTGTGCAACAGGTTTGAGATGCGTTTTATCTCATTTGGTGGGTGTGTCAAAAATGTCAGCCCAATCAGCAGCAACATGTATATAAAACACGCAGTATTAAAGAGACAGCTCACACAATGGGTCCAAGTAAAGTTGTTTACAAATGTGTCCGCTGCAGCTCAGTATGTATACGCAACAATTGAAGATATTAGAAGACATGATTGTCGTAAAAAAAAAAAAACTATACAGTATATATATCAACATGATGATGTATTTATTTATATTTTTAGCTTCATTGCAAGGCAAATTTCATATATGGTAATTAAGTGCTTTACATAAAAATGAGAAAGAAAATTCAAGCTATTAAAATTTTTTAAAAATTAGAATTGATTACCAGGAGATAAAAAAGGTTCATTAAATTGGATTGGGACTGGACGGCAAGGGCATTGATTGCATGTATTTTGCAGTATTAAACACGTATTTATATCGATTTCATCAGGCTCCGAAAATTCCTCAAAAAGAACACAAAGAATGGCCTTCTCAGCTGCCATAGTTGCAACTCTTGCGTCATCAGAACAGGGTGTTCAACGCAGCACCGTTTCCGTTTAAAAAACGTTTTGTAACGTTTTTTTGGGGCTGGACGCAGCCCAGGCAAAACAGTGGAAACAGGAACTGAATACAGGAAGTGAAAACGCCTTGATACCCTGTTGAAAAAAACAGCATATGCTGATTAGGTATGTTTTTAAGCATGTGAGCTGGTTTGAGCTGGTTTATGCTGGTCCTAAGTTGGTAATGAGCTGGTTTAAGCTGCTCTTGAACTGGAGCTAGTTTCATAGGACAGAGCACTTGACCAGCTTAAATCAGCTGCCATGCAACAAGGCTATACATTCGTGTTGTGTACATTGTGATTGCCAACAAAACACAGACTTTTGATGCAGTTTCACTCACTGCCTGCGACGATCTGCAAACGATCGACGGGCCTTGCTTATAAAATATTCGTCACCAAAAATGCCAGGAACACACTTGAAAAACAAACTGCATCCACTGTTTCCTTAATGCTGGGTTCTTTGGGAAGTAGCATTACCCAAATTCAATTTGCCTGAATTTGAAAGCAAATTGATGATGACGTCATTAGTTCAACAAAACGTGTAGGGGATGACAGTGGTGATGATTTACCTTAGAAATGAGTGAGAGTGAGCGTGCATAATGAGTGCAATCTGAGTGGCAAATAAATGGCTCATAATCAGCAACATTTTACTAGCATTAGAAAGCTGCCTTAATACAACACACATAGAGTGTCGTTCATTCTCCTTCGCATAATACCACCAAATTAATATTAATAATAAAAAATCTTAATATATTGACCTGTATTATGTTTTGTATCATGCATCGTGCATGTTTGTGATAAACGTAAATTAGTATTCGATAAATTCTGATTTGGACCGCAGCAAACATGCCCACTAAGACAGACAATATTTCTGCAAGAATTAGTCTTACGAAGTTAACAGAGTGTTTTGCTATTTCTTTTCACAGTGTAGGTCACAATGAGGTCATCGGTGTGTGCCGAGTAGGTAATGATGCCGAGGGTTTGGGAAGAGAACACTGGAATGAAATGCTGACTTACCCACGCAAACCCATCGCACACTGGCATCCTCTCGTTGAGGTAAGAACACATGGACTTCCTCGTTCTGCTCATGCAGGTCAAATTTAGTACTTGCTTGTGCAACAGGCCTAATACATCAGGCATGTAACTGTATGTCCCAAATACAGCATATACTTTAAATATAAAATTATAAAAACTGTGATTTGTTTGATATTATATTTGAATCCCTTTTGTACTTTTACAAAGACAGCAGTACTTTTACAAAGACAGCAAGTCCAGTGTGTACTGTATAAAACTTTTTCACTGGCTCTATGGTTATTTGGGCCGGTCTGGGTCTGGCCGGTCTCAACTCCGGTCTGGGCCAATGCTGTGCACATTTTGCATGTCTCCCTTATCCGACACACTCAGTGTACGTTTACACAACAACAATTTTTTCCTTTGTGTTTTTCGCATACAGATGACAACGTTGTCAAAGCAATCCCCATTCACACGGATCCGCGAAAACGACTAAAATGTTGCATTATGCATGCTAGGCCAGTAGTTGGTGTCACTTTGTAACGAAACACTACACGCCTATAGGCTTTGTTTACACTTGCCATTAACATGCGATCACCATTAGCCCTATGTATCTATGTATCTGGATAACAGATCGGATTTCTGTCTTAGGCACTTGAAAGGCTGAAACTTCAAATGGCTTCGTAGCTTAAAATCAACTTTCACTTTAGCCTCTATAAATGGCAGTGCACACAGCACAGAATTTTTACAATCGCAAGCATTTATATTGTATGTGTAATAGCAGTAACACACTTGCAGAATCTGAACAAAGAATGCACATCACATTAAAGATCATTAATTAGAACTAAACAAGGGTAGCCTATAGGCTATAGCCTACGACAACCGATTAAGAGTAAAGATTATGCAAATTAAACAATGGCCCATTGTTTTCACTCACTTGCTTTACTCTCCGATGAAATCTTCAGTCTTAGATCAATTTAAGTTTAAATAAAGGAATACTTACAAAGTTGATCATACAAAAATAACTGAGTTGATCATATTAAAAAAGTCGCATCATCTGGGTTTATGGTAGGGTGCAATGACTATTTTGACAGTAATGTGAGATTAATAATATTGCTGAAAAAATAAAAATATAGGTACTTAAAGTGTATTCCGATTATTCCTCTGGCAAAGCAACATGCAGCTCTTCATTAAGATCGCATACCTGTGATTGTACATGTACATGCGATCGCCTCATTCAGATAATGTTGCGCAATTGAAATGAAAAAATTACCCACACTGTAGTGTCTAAATAAACTTTAAAGATTGACGTTTACTGTAAAGTTCAGATGCGTTTAATTTCTTGTCAAAACTGCGTCTGTCCATTATTTTCTGACATCCACACTGAGAGACTGGGCGGGGATTGATATGATGTTGCCCTCTGGCTGGATTGCGTTTTGCATTACACTGAGATCCGATCACAATGCATCCTTGACTACCAATATGGGGCGACCAAAAGAACCGGCTCCTTGTCCTCCCTGATTTTTCACAGTGTCTGTGCAAGAAGGCTCACTGGGGAAGGCCCCGCTGCCAGCTGTGCGCTAGTGCACACGTGCCGAGGGTTCCCTCGATCAGGGAGAAAAACAAGCGACATTGGGAAGAGTCGAGGGAGGCAACTGTCTGGGGATGGAGTGTCCATTCACCAGGAAGTGACTGAATCGTGAGAGCTCATTAGGTGCACGGTTCAGGTCTCTCAGGATGTAAATGGAACGAAACGACCTCAGAGGCTTCTGACTATGGCTGGGCGATATGGCTGAAAACTGTATCACGATATAAGCGTTTCATATCGGTCGATATCGATAATTATTTATATTTTTATGACCTATTTAAACCAGGAGACCAGGAGAAAAATATTTTACATTTAAACATTTTTATTTGAAACGTAACCTTCCTCTGATTATAATCCCCTCAGATATAAAGGTAGAAATGTCAACACAACCATGGAAAACAGTCAAATAATTAAACTTTCAACACAAGTCTAAAATCAGAGTGAACACTTAACAATTATCTCTCAACATTAAGGTGCAGTGCCTCCGTTATTTCTTTGTAACTGTTACCGTTTAGATGCTTTGTCATAAGGCACTGATGAAGACTACCTCTCCATTTCGTTTCAAAGGCTGAATCCGAAATCGCCCCTATACCCTTAAATAGGGCATTATTTGAGGGCACAGCCATTTGTAGTGCTGTCCGAAACCATAGTGGATGTTATTGAGTGCACTCATTCTATCCCACTTTGCACCGCAATAACGAGTGTACAGCCGATGAACACACAGCAGCTGTCCGAATATCGGATTCAGCCAAAGTCAAGAATAGCACAACGGCGAGCGCGTCGAGTATAACACCTCCCCAAACGAACGAGGCGCGCGTGCGCTGTCAGCGGAGGCTTGCACTGCGGAGCCAGATGAAAGTATAAACAAGACAGTCTTGCATAATTTGCAGGCGACATTGGTCTGACTATGGTCAGACTTATAAAATCCAAAAAACTGCCATACTGGCGAGCTGACTTGTTTTCCTGTTTTATCAACAGTGCCTTTGTACATGCAACCAAACTTGCTTCGCAACCTCTGGTTTCTTCCTACGAAGAAAAAAAAAAGATCAAATGTTTTATCGAACGCATTTTTAATTGATATCGATTACGTGTCTTTCGCACATTTCGTTATCGTTTTATCGCCCAGCCCTACTTCTGACTCCATATAAGGAGATGGCGGGTGAGTTGCGACATTTGGCGGGAGCGTAGGTCACCTTGTTGGTTGACGTATGCTACTGTTGCAGAGTTGTCTGTTTGGACTAATACATGTTAGACCTAGAGCAACACCTGGAAGTGGTGCAGAGCAAACTGTACTGCCAGCAACTCGAGGCAATTGACACGCCATAGGCGCTGGGGTCCCCTTCAGCAGCCCGCGGCAGCATGTCAATTGCGCATGGCACCCCAGCCCGTGACAGAAACATTTGTTGATACAACAAAATACCCAGAAACTCGTTCTAAGGGAACTCTGGCCCGTAGAAAGTGAGGTTTGCACGCGATGAAGGTAAGACGGCAGGCCCGAGCTACTGGGACCCAGAGCGTGCCTTGTTGCCATGCCCATCTTAGAAGCGGTGTCATATGAAGCAATCCGAGCTGCGTTACCGTGGCTACGGATATGCCCCAGGAGCCTCTGAAATGACTTCAGTGGAACCACATTCCTGCCCTCGAGTTGACAAAGGGAAGTCAGCACCGACTGCGCACGCTCGCATCCTCTACGCAGGGGAGATTTTGCTCTTTTCCCCAGATGACCCGGAGGCCCAAGCGGGTGAGGTGCCGAAGCACCAGGTCCCTGTGTTCACAAACCCGGTCCCAAGAGTGAGCTGGATCAGCCAGTCATCGAGAAAATTCGGGATGCAAACCCCGTGTGCCTGAGTGGCACAGGGGCTGCCTCAACGACTTCAGTGAAGCCGCGAGGTGACAGGGTACCCCGGATGGGAAAACTGCCTACTGGAATGCCCGTCCCCCGAAGGCAGACCGCGAGACGGTCTGGGTCAGGGGAGAAACGGAGACATGAGAGTACGAGTCCTTTAGGTCAACACTGCAGACCAATCTGGGACGAACGCATTTGTGGTGCATTTCGCTGCCAACATCTTGAATGGAAACCAAAGAAGGGTTCGGTTTAAGACGTGCAGGTCCAGAACTGGCCGTGATCCATTGCTTTTGCTAGGTACAATGAAGTCAGGTCAGTGAAGCCAAAATTCATCTCGGCTGGACTTCACCCTTCGCCAGTAGGGTGACGACCTCCACACGCATGACAGGGGTGTTGCCACCCACCATGGTAAACGGACTCCCCGAGAGCAGGGAGGAGATTGTGCGAACTGAATCGCATAGCCGAGCCTGTGGGCGAATCAGCTGGTTAGTTTGGGAGGCCGATCTGGCTCCCAGAACTGAACCAATGACCATGCGAGCCACAGACATACCCACGATGGGGCAGCAAAGTGGAATGACTGGCCCAAACATGGGGAGGCGTGGGAGCATTCCGAGGTGTGGGCGGGGTCGAATTCCGCGCCCTGACAGAAGAGACCAGGGAAGGACTAGCGTCTGCTCTGGGGTCTGCTCTGATAGGAGGCTGGCGCCAGAGCGGGACGAGAATGGCGAGGCCCTAGGGTGGCGCACACTGCCATCCACGGTCTCTTTACGGAGCGGTGATTGTGCCCATCAGACGGCAACGGAGATCAATTGCACCCAGAAGTGCACGGGCAAACCGTCTTTAAAAAGATGTGCCACGCGCAAGCTCTTTGTGAGAAGAAGCTCTGCAGAGTGCTGAAGCGCCCAGGGAAAACACACACAGCTGTTGCAGAGCACTGCACAGATCAGCAAGCAGGCAATGTGAGATCGCTGGAATACGCAGTCACACCAACACAGTGGAGATCCGCTCGTCTCGAGGAACTGAAGAGAGAACTCAGACTTCAGGCTTGCAGGAGTGAAGAGATACTCTTGGCTCCGAAGCAGAAACATAATGCGACATTGCCAGCGTACTTCCTTATATAACCACGAGGTGGGGCAGAGTTACGCTATGCAAATTCCGCAGGCCCATGGCATCGTTACTCGGAGTGACTGAACGAAAGGGAACCACTGTTATCCATCTTGTTTTTCAACTCGGAAGTAAGGTGTTTCCTGTGAGTGTGCGAGACTTCCAATTTATAAGAATATAACAAAGTGCAGTAAACTGTATAACTGTTTGTGCTATAAACCAGTGTGTTTATAATTAAGACAATACATTTAAATGGTAAGAAATATCAGTTTGCAATATCAAGCAACTTAAGCTGTTTTTTGCTAGTTTCAGCCTGGCTCAGTTATAATTTTCATGCCACGTTGTTTAAATACCAAATGCATTAGCGCCCATTTGTGTGCCCCATGGGCGTGCTGGTCTGAAAACGAGGTGTGTTCAGGCACATTGTTGGCGTGGTCTATTTAATTATTTGCAGGGTTAATCTGTCACTTGTGTGGCTGTAGTAAGCGCACAATGCAGGAAATTCAGAGAAATCTTTAATAAAAAATCCAGGGATAAAATCAGGAGAACGCAACAACGTTAAACCATAGACAATACCGGACCAGAAACTAAGGGCTTAAATACACAGGGAAAGACCTCTTAAAATAATTAACCAGAACAGAAACGGGTGCGGGATTAATCAGAAACTAATGACCAAAAATGGGAGCAGGGAAAATGAAATCAAAACATAATGGGCCTCATTTATCAATTTAACGTAAAACAAGCGCAGATCAGAGCGCAAAAATCATCTTATGACAGGGTTCACGTGTGATTCATGAAACAACAACATGCTGCTAATCCCATCATACGAATGATCGTACATTGATCATTTTGGCAGCTAAAAAAAATCATTTGAATATCACACCCCTAAAAATTCACGGCTATACAACATGGAGAAATGTAACCCGGTCAAGATGAGAAATTGATACTCCAAAAACAACCGTTAACATCGTAATTGCAAACAATTAATTTATATAAATATTATATAACAGTAAATAAAATGAAACGTTTACAAACCGCCTGGGCTATTTTAATTTGTCTTACTCCACAACAAATCCTACTAAAATCCAAATAAAACATAAGTAGCTATATGTTTATTTATATAATTATATACATAAATAAACATGAACTAAAAATTAGATTATAGTGTCATTCATTACAAACAACATACAAACGTCAATCCAAAATTAATTTATTTAAAGCGAAAATGAAACGGCATTGGGCTCACATAAGCTACCTCTCTTATTTGGCATGAATCCAAATGTTTGCATTTTCGCAATGTAACATTTGTTTTTTAAATTATATTTATTATTTAACTATATTCATTATGTAATTGAGGGTTAGGGTTAACCCCCTTTAATAGCTTATAGTAAAGTGCCTTTAGGCTGTCATATTGCGGTGCATGAGGAATTTGAATGTGGAAGTTGACATTTTGCTGACTGTAATGCTGAAACATCTGAATGATTCCCTGACATGCTGCTCATCCCTTGAGGCCATGCCAAACAAAACAAAATCCATTTTTAACTCTATTCAAAATTTGAGCCTTTGATGCCCAAGTCGTCACTCACTAAACTATTCACAAACTCATGTAATTGCAAACAAAAAAACTGTCCTGTTGGACAAACACATGTTGGTCTTATAAATGTTTAGAGAATAAACTGTTCAGGGGTTGAAATGCACACAAATCTGAGACATTATTTGAACAAAGAAATGAAATCTTCCAGAGAACATAAAAATACAGACTTTTATTTGGCCAAGACTTGGCAGGGAATCTAGCTCTCGTAATAAATGAAGTGTAAAAATGTAATACAATAAAAAACAAGTAAATAAATAAATAGGCAAACAGACTATACACATTCAAATCCTCAGTGTTAAAAGAACACGGCTCAGTGTTCATTTACACAATGTAGAAGCAATGTTGTAGGGCAATTCCGCGGAAAACTGTCCATCCATAACACCAACACAATGCCATGGTATTTGGTTGGCATTATGGATGTGACATTTTTGCGTGGAATTGCCCTGTAGTCAATTAACAAAGTAGTTAACAAATGGTGGTTGACCATTAATGACAAATCATTTATGTGTGTAATTGTTGTGTCTTCTCTGTTTTCTTTTTTCTGTTCTTGTTGTCTCTTCAGTGACAGCATGTGTCATCACTAATGGCATGGGCGTCGGAACCATTGTATGTGGGTGGGACAAGACCCACCCACTTTTTACGATCAATGATATTGGACCCACTCACTTTTATCGTCTCTAACATTCAGCACATGTCTGTTTATCTACCCCTAATCGATAAACACTTATTATTAAACACATATTAGATGCTTTATTTCCACTTTTCTAATATTTTCTTATTTTTTATTGAAAATAAATGCCTTTCCGATTTGATATGTGATGGGAAAACGGAGAAGATAGAGTTAAGCGAAAGCTGGACTCGAACTGCGGGTCGATTTGTGTCAGTATTAGATGCCGTGCCTTACCCCTACACTACTGCCACTCTCAATGATATGGTGATTCTCGTTATTTAGTCTTTCCGAACTATACGTTTAGCAAGTACAGCGGTAAATTTCTGAGGAACCATCCACATTTTTTTTGCTTCCGTGATCCGCGCCCATGACTAATGGTCATCTCTTGTAGAGTGAACCTACTTTATTAAATTACTACAATACTGCTTCAGTATTAGTTTTACTCTGGAGACATAAACCAAGAACTGTTAACTATGACGTTTGTCTCAGTAAACTACTAATTACTGTTTATTAATAGTTAGGTAGTTGTTAAGTTTAGGTATTGGATAGGATTAGGATAGGACAATATTTAATAATATTTTTTTTCAAAATTTGTATCTGTTAACAATACTTAATCCACTGTGAACTAACATGAACAAACAATGAACAATAGTATTTTGATTAACTAATATTAACAAAGATTAATACATGCTGTCCAAAACATTGATCGTTAGTTAATGCATTAACTGATGTTAACAAACAAGATGAGATTTGAAATCTGAAGCAAAGCTGATCTATTGTTAAGCAACATTTCCCTGGAGAATTGAGTCAAGGTTATAGTGGTCCTGCAGGAAAAATTCATACTCAAAATATCAAAAATACTCTTCATTTGTTATTCTTTTCTTTTCAGAAGAGATTCAAATTCACATGGGGAAAATAAAAGAATCAAACTCTTAGAAACATAACTGCCCTTAAAGAAAGGTCAGACTTTTTCAGATATTCTCTGAAAACTATCTAGAGACTTTACTTAAAGCAAAATATCCACTGTGTATATATAGCTCTGTCATTTGTGGCACTGCAGGGAGCTAGAACAATTTTTTTTTTCTAACAGCAGATGGTTTTGAAGGCCGAGGTGAAGAGTACTGTGAGTTTTTGTTTCGTTTTTGCCTATTAAAGGCCAACTTATTTTTAACACTGCACTCCCACTTAAAAACTTCAACTTTCTACTTTAGATCTCACATACTTCAGCATGAATTATTATTATTATGGGTATTATGATTAATAATAATAATAATAATTAATCAAAATTAGGTCTATTTAATTCTCATTTTTATTATAACTATTTTACTATTTTTAAATAGTCATTCTCATTCTAACTCTTTTTAAATATTTTTTTTTTATTATTACTTATTTAATTAATAATAAATTTGGTCCCATTTTGTATTTTCAGCTTCTGTGTACTAGCATATAAATTAATCTTATGGTACAATGCACTTATTGTGTACACACTGTACATGTTTTTACATGGTACTTGTATAAAAAATAAAAGCATGTATTTACAGATTAATTTCTGTAATAACATCTAGAATTACACTGTTGACCATTCTCTTATACCTTAACCCACCGTTAAACCACCTAGCCACAAAACATCTAACCTTACTGGTATCCCACCTCAATAGCAGTACATTGTACTAAACAAATATTAAAACTTTTTTAAATTTAAGTAAATAGTAGATAAAGACCCCTAATATAAAGTATGACCTTAAATTCTAATCATTTACAGGGAGTGCAGAATTATTAGGCAAGTTGTATTTTTGAGGATTAATTTTACAACATTAATAATTAAACAACAACCATGTTGTCAATGAACACAAAAAACTCATTAATATCAAAGCTGAATATTTTTGGAAGTGGTTTTTAGTTTTAGCTATTTTAGGTGGATATCTGTGTGTGCAGGTGACTATTACTGTGCATAATTATTAGGCAACTTAACAAAAAACAAATTTATACCCATTTCAATTATTTATTTTTACCAGTGAAACCAATATAACATCTCAACATTCACAAATATACATTTCTGACATTCAAAAACCAAACAAAAACAAATCAGTGACCAATATAGCCACCTTTCTTTGCAAGGACACTCAAAAGCCTGCCATCCATGGATTCTGTCAGTGTTTTGATCTGTTCACCATCAACATTGCGTGCAGCAGCAACCACAGCCTCCCAGACACTGTTCAGAGAGGTGTACTGTTTTCCCTCCTTGTAAATCGCACATTTGATGATGGACCACAGGTTCTCAATGGGGTTCAGATCAGGTGAACAAGGAGGCCATATCATTAGATTTTCTTCTTTTATACCCTTTCTTGCCAGCCACGCTGTGGAGTACTTGGACGCGTGTGATGGAGCATTGTCCTGCATGAAAATCATGTTTTTCTTGAAGGATGCAGACTTCTTCCTGTACCACTGCTTGAAGAAGGTGTCTTCCAGAAACTGGCAGTAGGACTGGGATTTGAGCTTGACTCCATCCTCAACCCGAAAAGGCCCCACAAGCTCATCTTTGATGATACCAGCCCAAACCAGTACTCCACCTCCACCTTGCTGGCGTCTGAGTCGGACTGGAGCTCTCTGCCCTTTACCAATCCAGCCACGGGCCCATCCATCTGGCCCATCAAGACTCACTCTCATTTCATCAGTCCATAAAACCTTAGAAAAATCAGTCTTGAGATATTTCTTGGCCCAGTCTTGACGTTTCAGCTTGTGTGTCTTGTTCAGTGGTGGTCGACTTTCTGCCTTTCTTACCTTGGCCATGTCTCTGAGTATTGCACACCTTGTGCTTTTGGGCACTCCAGTGATGTTGCAGCTCTGAAATATGGCCAAACTGGTGGCAAGTGGCATCTTGGCAGCTGCACGCTTGACTTTTCTCAGTTCACGGGCAGTTATTTTGCGCCTTGGTTTTTCCACACGCTTCTTGCGACCCTGTTGACTATTTTGAATGAAACGCTTGATTGTTCGATGATCACGCTTCAGAAGCTTGGCTATTTTAAGACTGCTGCATCCCTCTGCAATATATCTCACTATTTTTGACTTTTCTGAGCCTGTCAAGTCCTTCTTTTGACCAATTTTGCCAAAGGAAAGGAAGTTGCCTAATAATTATGCACACCTGATATAGGGTGTTGATGTCATTAGACCACACCCCTTCTCATTACAGAGATGCACATCACCTAATATGCTTAATTGGTAGTAGGCTTTCCAGCCTATACAGCTTGGAGTAAGACAACATGCATAAACGAGGATGATGTGGTCAAAATACTCATTTGCCTAATAATTCTGCACTGTCCTGTAAAGGAATAGTTCACCCAAAAATGTACTTTACCCACCCTCAAGCTATCCTAGGCATCTTCTTTCTGACAAATTCAATCTGAGTTATTTAAAAAAAAATGTCCTGGCTAATCCAAGAATTATAATGGCAGTGAATGGCAGCCCAAAATGTGGAGCCCAACAAGTGCATCCATCGATTATAGAAATAATCCATACGGCTCTGGGGGGTTAATAAAGGCCTTCTGAAGTGAATCGATGGGTTTGTGTAAGAAAAATATAGACCGCCTTTTCCCTATTCAATTTATGAAGAAAATGTAACGCCTCTCCCGGTTCAAAACGCTTACGCTACATCCGACTTCATCACCGCGCATTAAATGTGGACTACTTTTATAATGGATGGATACAATGGATGGGCTTCACATTTTGGGCTGCCATTTACAGACATTATAATGCTTGGAAGAGCCAGGACATTTTTTTTATTTTTATATAACTCCGATTGTATTCGTCTGAAAGAAGAATGTCATATACACCTAGGATGGCTTGAGGGGGAGTAAATCATGGAGTAATTTTCATTTTTGGATGACCTATCCCTTAAACCAGGGGTCGGGAACCTTTTTTGACCAAAGAGCCATTTTTTCATTTTTGGTTAATGCATTTTTCCAAAAGAGCCACAGTAAAAAATAATATTAAATTATTATTAAAAAACATGCTTTTTTTTCCCAATAAAATTTGAACAATAGTAATTATTAGGTCCATAACTAAAAACAAACACATATGCAGCAAACAATAAATAAGTTGCAATATGGAATTAATTGTGCAGGGCTTTGTGAGGTTGAGTTATAAATCCTCTTAGTGTTTGTGAATGCACACAGTGCTTACATCTACTGTGTTTACGTGAATACTCGGCTTGGCATTTTGATATATTTCTGTAGCCTATTAATTTGACGTGCAGCCGAGGACAAAGCTGTGCTTGTCCGTGTTGCACTCGGAGCATGTGCACAGCATCCTGTCAGTAACTTATCACGCTTTCGCGACTTATCACGCTTTTATAATTTATTTCCGTCAACTGAAATCTGCGTGGATTATCATAAATACACATTTATTTATCACAAGGGTCTCTACGGCAAAAGCGAAAGTACCTGCGAGTGAAATGTTTCGAAATGTCTCTTTTCACAGCAGACCACCAGTTTCAATAAAAGGATATATTAACGTTTATATAGCCTACTTTTACATTTTCGCTGCTGTTCTAAAAATGGTTTTCGGTTACCTTTAACAAGCCACAGCTGCTTGAATCCCAGAGCAGAAGCTGTTACCACAGAAACGTAAGTGGGTATTGATTGCTGTCGCGACTCGTGACAGTCGCGAACAGCACTGAACACGCGCGGCCGGTACAACTTGAATATTAACTATTATCATACGTTTCATTAACGGTAGGCTGTACAACAAGGGAATTGTAATTGGCTGCTTTTTTCTGCAGAGAGCGGATCTCTGTTGATGTGTCTCATTTTTTTTCTATCGATCATTTGTTGGTAAAGGGTGAGAGACCTGAGCCACATTATTTTTGTCAAAGAGCCAGGTGTGGCTCGCGAGCCATAGGTTCCCGACCACTGCCTTAAACCCTTGCTACCATGTTGTGAAATACTTGATCTGATTCCATTTTTAGGTGCATGATCTGTGAACCTTGAACTTAATGCACATGTCCAGTGCAGTAATGTAAAATCAGTGCAAGCATGGCCAATAAAGTTTTGAGTGAACCAAAATGACTATAGTGCTTTGTTCTCCTATGCTCTCTGCAGTATCACAGTACCGGAGGGGGAAGCCAGGGGGGTTCCTGTAATTCCTTGAAGGCTCCTCCATCACCATAGTTTGAGGTCCAAGTTCTCATCTTCAGGCCAACAAGAGAAGAGAATTCATGCACAAAATGTTCTGTCCTGGAATCCAGAAGTCCAAGATCAGAGAGCTCCAGTAGGCTGTTCCTGACATCAAAGGGAATGGCGTGCCATTTTCCTCTACCTGTGCTCCTGGAAGCCCTTCCACTGCATGGGGATACTTGATTGTTTCAGCTGCATGTTGAGTGGTAACATACTGTATGGTTATTTTGTGCTACTCATGGTGAATTGGAAAAGAAAATTTAGTGGAAAAAAGTGGAAAAGAGTATTTCTTATGTTGTTCTCAAAGTTTTGATTCCAAGTTAAAAAATAAGTCTCGGTATGTGTTTTTAAATGGAGTGTCAGTGTGTCACTCAATGCTCTTGAGGTTAGAATGTCAATTTCCCTTTTTAATTTATACCCTCCCACAGCGCATGAGTGTGTTTTGGTGTGGTAAAGTTCAAAATGTTCTCTGTTTCTTGTTTGAAATGCTCTGTGGATTTTGTCATCAAGCGTCATGGTGGTGAACTGTTTACAGACTTTGCAAGTAAAATGTTATTTCTCATGTTATTAAACATCTATTTCTTACAAAACTAAGCTTGTTGAAATGCATTGATTCTCAATTACTCTAATAACTGTGCAAGTATAAGGGTGTAATGGTTCAAGGTTTCTGATTTAGGCATCACAAATTGTTCTTTTCATGTAATCCTTGGCTGCCTTGATGAAAAAAGATAACCATCTTAAAGCGAATGTTTTAATGAAACATCCAATGTCCCTATTATACTGTACAAACTGTATATTCTATCCACTAACACTAAACCCACCCATTACAGAAAACTTTCTTTTTACATTTAAAAAAAAACATAATTTAGTCTGATTTATAAGCAGTTTTCCTCATGGGGACCAAGAAATGTCATTTTGTCCCCATACCCTTACCAGGAACACCCACCCACACACACAATTGGAACTGACAATGAATTTCAAACTACTGAAGACATATATTGAACCACAGTGGTAAAACCTCATCATTTCCATGCAATGACTCCAGAGACTATTGAGATTAGTTAATTTTCCTGTACTGAGTCTGACAGAAATTCTTTGCTCTCATACAGCTATAAACAAGCATGCTCATTATAACCAAAGCAACAGACGTATTGCAAGTGCTGTGTTAAGTGTCACAGAGATGGTGCAACTCATGTCAGATGGCTCTGATTCACAGAAATTGATTTAGGCATTCATCGATCTGTGTTTGCTTTGTCGCCAATCACACTCCATTTGTTCCTGTCAGAGTCCAGAGCACTTGCTTTCATCAGATACATCTGTTTCCTCCAGATATAGAACAGCTTTGGAGAATCTTTTGTCACAAAAAGAGCAGGATTAAACAAAAAACTATGCTTCTGCACATTATCTCTTATGTTGCATTACATTCAAAGTTAGATGTTAAATATTCCTATTTGATATCTCTATGATGGGTAACGCAAGTCAAGAAGGATTTTTCAACAATGTCACCAAAGAAGTGTTTTTGGTTGTGAGGGAAATATAACCTTGTTCAGCTTCCCAAAGAACCCATTGTTGTTTTTTCAAGTGTGTTCCTGGCATTTTCGGTGACAAATGTTTTATGAGCAAGGCCTGTTGGATTTGCAGATTGTTGCAGGCGGTGAGTGAAACTGCATCAAATGTCTGTGTTTTGTTGGCAATCACAATGTACACAAAACAAACGTATAGTGAATCAAAAGTTCCCTTTCAGTCGGTCACGTTCGGACTGGGATCACTTCAGAGAGCCCCTATCAGCTTCGAGATTTAGAGAACAGGCCAATGGGCCATTGGCGTGTGAGATTTGCATTTCGCGCTGCGCTCCGCCCCGCGCCGCGGGTATAAACAGGAAGCGAGAGCAACACACTGACGTCATTCACTTCGGAGCCGAAAGGCGTTGATGAAGCAAGACTGCTTTCCTGATTATTCAGTGAATTCACAGAGAGAGAACCAGAGAATGAAGAGGGACGCTGTGCTGGTGTGACGGCTTTATCCAGTGCGACCGCGAGACTCAGCTGCATTAAGAAACAACTGCTGTTCTCACAGCAAACCTGTTGGTTCTGTGGGCGTTTCCTATTGAGTGTAAACACAGGCTTCATTATTTCCTGTGTGTTGCCGCGGTCTTCCCTGGGTGCTTCAGCACTTCTGAAAAGAGCTTTTCCTCACAAAAAGAGCAACATGGGTGTAACACTGCGTCTTTTTCAAGATGTCATTCCACCCGTGAGTTTCTGGATGTGGTCGTTCCCTCTCGTCCGCTGACGGTCACAATCGCTGTGTCACATGCCTGGGCATACAGCACGCTGAGGCAGAGTTTGTGGATAGCTCATGTTCTCACTGCGGGAACATGACTATCTCAGCGCTTTGGTCGAGACTCGCCTACCTTCGGGAAGGTGGAGTCCCCCTCCCCATACCTCGATCTAGAGCTATCTCCCAAGATAGACCTACTTCGACAGATGGCCGGGGTGACCTGAGGATCACGAAAGTTGCTCACCCATTGCCATTGCTCCCATGAGAGAGCGTGGTGTTTGCCTTCTCAACTATCTCGACGACTGGCTGATCCTTGCCCAGTCGCGGGATCAGTTGTGCGAACACAGGGACATGGTGATTTGACACCTCAGCCAGTTGGGTCTTCGGGTCTACTGGGAGTTGAGCAAACTCTGTCCCGTAAAGAGGATCTCTTTTCTCGGGATGGAGATCAAGTCGGTCGCCATGACAGCGCGTCCAGTCAGTGTTGAACTGCTTGAATTCGTTCAAACGCAGCACAGCTGTACCACTGAAACAATTTCAGAGGCTCCTGGGGCATATGGCAGCCACAGTAACGCCGCTAGGGCTGCTCCATATGAGATCACTTCAACGCTGGCTAAACGATCGAGTCCCGAGATGGGCGTGGTACAGTGGGTCCCTCCGTGTCCAAGTGACGCCGAGATGCCCTCCGTCCAAGTGACGCCCTCCGTGCCCTCCGTGTCCAAGTGACGCCAAACCTTCAGCCCTTCGAACCCTTCATTTCTATGGGCAGGAGTGCCTCTAGAACAAGTGTCCAGGCATTCTGTTGTCTCCACGGATGCCTCATCCACCGGCTGGGGTGCCACGTACAACGGGCTTGCAGTTTCGGGTCTGTGGAAGGGGCCCCAACTGCAATGGCATATCAATTGCCTGGAGTACCTGGCAGTTCGTCTTGCTCTCAGCCGTTTCAAAACGCTGCTCAAAGACAAGCACGTTCTGGTCCGGACGGACAGTACTGCGGCCGTTGCGTACATCAACAAACAGGGTGGTCTACGCTCCCGCCGCATGTCCCAACTTGCCCGCCATCTCCTTCTGTGGAGTCAGAAGCATTGGAGGTCCCTTTGTGCCATTCACATTCCGGGCCCTCTCAATCGTGCGGCCGACGAGCTGTCATGGTTGCCGGTGCTCCCCGGAGAGTGGGGACTCCACCCCCAGGTGGTCCAGCTGATCTGGAGTCGCTTTGGGACCGCACAGATCGATCTGTTTGCTGCCCCCGACACGACCCACTGCCAGTTGTTTTATTCCCTGACTGAGGGAACCCTCGGCACGGATGCCCTGGCACACAGCTGGCCCCGGGGCCTACACAAATGTGCGTTTCCCCCAGTGATCCTTCTCGCACAGACACTGTGCAAGGTCAGTGAGAACGAGGAACAGCTCCTCTTGGTCGCTCCGTATTGGCCCAACAGGACTTGGTTCCCGGAACTAGAGCTCCTCGCGACAGCACCTCCTTGGCCCATTCCTCTGAGGAAAGACCTCCTGACTCAAGACCTCTGGAAACTCCATGACTGGTCCCTGGACGGGACACGGAGATTCTAGGTGACTTACCACAGGCTGTGGTAGACACCATCACTTTACGGCTGTATGCACTGAAGTGGAACTGGAACCTATTCGTCGATTGGTGCGGTCAGATCTGTGCTCTCTTTCCTTCAAGACGGGTTGGAACGAAGGCTGTCTCCCTCCACCCTCAAGGTGTACGTTGCCGCTATTGCTGCAAATCACGATATGGTTAATGGTGAGTCCTTAGGCAAGCACGATCTGATCGTCAGGTTCCTGAGGGGGGCGAGGAGACTAAATCCGCCTCGTCCTCCCTCTATACCCTCTTGGGACTTAACTCTGGTGCTGACCGCACTGCAGAGGGTGCTCTTCGAGCCAAACGTCAATATGTGACGAGTTGGATGTGAGAACGTGTTGAACAATGCTGTATTTGATACTTTGACATCAGAATTAACCCTGTGGCCATTGTTTTTTTTATATATATATAAATACAAAATAGAAAATGTATACATATCTGTTTAGATTATTTTGTTCAAAAGGCATGACTGTCATTTTTATCAACTTGATTCCCCTATATAAATCCCCCTGGGAATTTCATATTTTTTCCTTGACATTCCAAAATTGACAAAGACATGTAGACATCCACTGTGAAGAGTGACTCAATCTATGGCCACAGTCAATGGATATCTCTCCTCTTCAATTATACTGATCACATGCATGCAGTGATTTAAGTGGTGTTTAACCAGACATCAAGGGCTTCCTATAGCTGAATAGATTACATGACATTAAAAGTTATTTCATGACTAAATGTATTTATATTTTAAAGGCAAAATAAGAAAGACAAATGCCAAATGTGTTTCAACTTCATTTGTTAGCACTTCATACCATTTTTAAATTCAGATTCCCATGGTATGAATGTCCAAAAAATAAATAAACAAATACAATATTTCCATGGAACTATGGCAAAGTAGTTATGATAGCCAAACATCTGGTAGTTTTTATATAACTAATATAGATGCATTGTATTCACATATGTGTGTAATGGTAAGATATATATGTTTATACTTAACTAGTCAACATTTAAAGTGAATAACATTACAAGAACACACTCCTGAACACCTATTATAGCAACCTGATTTTGTCAATATAGCCGCCAATATAAAAGCTAATGCAATCTGTGCTCAAATGAAATAGAGCTACACCAGTGGAGTCACCAATGTAACTCAGCTTAAATGTTATTTATGTGTTTTGAAAGCTTTCTATATTTTAAAGCACAATTAGTCAAGGCTTGTCATGGGATTAACAGGTTGATCAGTACTCATACACTACAACCTGCAACTAGTGCCATTCCCACTGCAGCTCTCTGATCATGTCTGTGACATTAAATGGTCGTGGGCTAGAGATGTAAGTGCTGACCAGAGACTTGTTAAAGTGTCATTATAGTCTTGTTAAGGGTAGATAGAGTCATTAATGTGCTTTAGAAGTGTAGTGAGAGCTGCTTTTCTCCACACCAGTGTGTGTGCGTGTCTGTGTGATGCTCCACATGATTAAGAGTGTAAAATGAAAGAGGTTAAAATGAAATTAATTCACTGTCGAGCAACACTTGAATTCTAGCAAACACACTCATACCATGATGACTCATGCAGAATTAATGGTTTCATAGGGTGTGGATTTATAAACTATCAATTTTGAAATAATATTTTAAAATTACTACTTTCAATAAAACTGATTTAAAGTCACCACATTAGAGGTGTTTTTTTTTTTTGGGGGGGGGGGGGGGGGGTTGTTGTCTAATGCTATTTCATGCATTCTGATTTATTTACACTGTTAAAGATTTGGATTCTCATACTAAACAATTATGTTAAATTTCAATTATTAAATTTCAAAAAACTACTTGGACATTTCTGTGCCAAATACACTCCTTCAGGATTCAAATAAGTTTCGGAAAGTTTTTCTTTTTCGAGTATGACCCTGTATGACAGGGATGGGCAACTCCAGTCCTCGAGGGCCACTGTCCTGCAGAGTTTAGCTCCAACCCTAATCAAACACACCTGAACCAGCTAATCAATGTCTTCAGGATTACTAGAAGGCTACAGGCAGGTGAGTTTTATCAGGGTTGGAGCTAAACTTTGCAGGACAGTGGCCCTCGAGGACTGGAGTTGCCCATCCCTGCTGTATGACATCATAAAGGGTGGAATTCCTTGTATGTGCACTTCTCCGGGATGAGCGCGTGCGCACATCAACCAGAGTGAGAGTAAAGCACGGTCATGAACAAGCTTCATTCGGGTTGCAGAAGCCTTCGGCAGCGCTGTAATTTAGATCAACAATGTCACTAAAGAACTGTGTTTTTGGTTGTGAGGGAAAGAGCTTCCCAAATAACCGAGCATTAAGGTAACAGTCGATGCAGTTTGTTTTTCTGGAGCAGCAATGAGGTTCTGCAAGTGTTTTGTTGGCAATCGACACCTAAGTACATATAATGTAAACAACATGAATGTATAGTGAATTGAAAGTTAACCATGGATAATGCCATGATGTATTGTGTGTGTGTGTGTGTGTGGTGTGCGCTCAGGACTCTTTAGCCCCACCCACTGCACACCGTACAAGCTCGACTGTTTTTGGAAAGAATCGGTACGGCGTAACTATCTTTTATAAATGTAAAATAAAAAGTTTTTTTGTTTAAAAGCAGATGCTCTGTTCTTTCTTTTGATATATTGCATGTTCAGATATTCATACAACAAAATATTCTGGGGGCCATAAAGACTGGCAGTGACTGGCAAATGTAATAAAAAAAATAAAAAAAAACACTGGCGGGGAAAGACTTTTATCACCTACATGACCTAGGAACCCCAGGCCGTAATGATTTATTCAAGGCATGTTTTACTCATCAAGTAACCAAAAAATTATTTCATCACCAAGACAACCAATATGTGATTCAAATAATGTTTGGCTCTTTAATATTAGCAGACTGTTTAACGGAGCTTCAGCAATGTTCACTCCATCTCTTTTCTGAGTGACAAATATGGCAAAGGTACTATGGCAAAGTTGATGATATACATCTAGTGACAAACAAAGGCTATTTCAATTTATGAATTGAAAAATTTGCACACAATATTACAAGAATGTTCCTCTGTATCACGGCAACTCAATGTTTAAGTAAGAGCAACCATAAGACTGGAATCCTTGAATCGCATCTGCTCTCTAAATGTGCTAAGAGTAACAAGTATTACCCAGGAAGTATTTTTTAGTAATGTGCAATTTGTACTAAAGATAAAATAACAGCTTTTGCCAATATGGTTGTCTATTTGCATAGACACAGCCTTAATTAAAAAAGGTAGATTTTGACCTATATTTGACCTATAAGAGACCATAGAGATGCTTAAAGGTCCCGTTCTTCGTGATCCCATTGTTCAAACTTTAGTTAGTGTGTAAAATAATACCTGTAAAATTATAAAGCTCAAAGTTCAATGCCAAGCGAGATATTTTATTTAACAGAAGTTCCCTTTCAAAGCCTACAGCGGACGGCCGGCTTGGACTACATCCTGGTACTTCCTTCATAAATGACGTCAGTAGAACAGACTAACCTCCGCCCACAAGAATACGTGAAAAAAGGGGGCGTGGTCTTGTTGCTGTCCCACGTGGAGAAGAGGACGTGTCGCGTGGAGAAAAGGAATTGTTGCGTTTGAGTGCGTTTGTCGCCATGTCGTCGAGACGCTGTTATTTTCATCCCGGAGTCAAATCACCTTTGTTTGGCTTTCCCAGGGACGCTGTAGAGATCATTAAGTGCATAAATCTCCCGTTAAGACGCGTGACCTTTCCATGTGCGCTAAGCTGCTGTCGAATCACAACACAGGAACCGTGCCACGTTTGCTGAGCTGCGGTCAAATCACAACACGGGAACCGCTGGCACAATCAGAACTCGTTACGTATTTCTGAAGGAGGGACTTCATAGAATAAAGGAAGTCATCAGCCGTTTTTAGGACAGTGAAAACAGCGGTGTACAGATAAGTAAATTGTGTTAAAAATACTTTTTTTTTTTACACGCGAAACATGAACACATGTTATATTGCACACTGTAAACACAATCAAAGCTTCAAAAAAACACGAAGAACGGGACCTTTAAATCCTGTACAAAGATCTATACATTTTCTAAACATAACTTTATGAGCTTTCACATGTAGTTGGTGTCGATCTGCTGGTTATTGAGCCCTGCTGTTGACACTGTCATGATGGAGGTACATTCATTATCTTGCCTTGACTCACAGCTATCATCTTTATTGTGTGTGTGTCTGCGTATGTGTGTGAGGCATTGCACACTCAGCCTCTCTGTTGCCAGGAAACTGAAGACTGAGCCTGCAAGACACATGGGGGGAAGGGTAGAGAACACTGGTGGAACTGGTGGAATTTTTTTACTTACTGTATATACTGAAGAGGATAGTATGTTGAATCTCATGAAATGTGTCAATAAATGTCCAAGTCAAACTGTATTATTCCCCCAAATTAGAAAAAAAAAAGGTTGTTTTCAGAACAACTCTATTATAGGACTATTACGATTGTTGCATTGACACATTTAATGACAACTAAACAAGACCCAAACACCTCCTCACCCTATCCTCACTAAATAATCAACCATGATGTGAAATAAAATCTCATTCTCATTACATTAATGTGAAAAAATAATGATTTTCATATATTTATGCCTCATTGTAATGTCAGTTGCACTGCCTTTATGCCCATTTTTGGTACAAAAAAAAATTGTCAAATGAAACCTAAATGACAATACTATGATAATAATTGAGAACTATGATAAAGGCTGTCTAAATCTGAAACTGAGAGTATTCTGTTGGTCTGTTGTAGACAGTGGCGCAAAAATGGGGTATGCAGTATATGCAGTGAATAGGGACATTTAACTCCTCGTGACTAAACAAAGGGCGCCAATGTGAGTGTGCACACCGAAGTGTAAAACGTAAAACGAGGCGTAAAAGCATCATTTTTAAAAAACACCTTGGGTTCGTTTTTATATTTTGACGCGGCGAGTTAAAAACTGGCCGACCAATGAGATCAGCCCTTTTGTTCACATGCCTGGAGCTGCTGAAAAAACATGACTTGGTGGCGCTCAAGCACAGAATGGTCTTGCCGAGCACACAACAAAGAAGCTGGGCTGCTAATGCTGCTTGCCAGTTATCAAAAAGTGTGTGAATGGTTTTGGCATAACGTAAATACTGTCTCTCTTCTTCTTCTGTGTGACAAGCGAGTGTCAGAAGTGTAAAGTGCCACAGCACCACCTTGTGTACCGGGAGCGCCATCTACTGAATGTGCACGTTCACTCGCCGTATCGCCGGTGAAAATCGCAAAAAGTTATGGACTGCAGCTTTAAGATAGGATAATGGTTAAGATAATGTTAATATCAGTTCATTTCCGAATGTCTCTGGCGCTCACAAAATAAGTTGCGGTATGTTTGTGCATGGGCACTTGATTTACATTAGAGAGTGACTTTGGGAATCATTAAAAATGAGCCTCTCACCACCAAGCACAACCTAGTTACTGGGCTTTTCGCCTCATCTTCTGTTAATGCAGAGGAGCATGTTACTGTATGTCCAGGGCGGATTAATGCACAGGCTGAAGCCTGGGGTACTGGCTGCTCAAATATTTTTTAAATAATTATTTACTTTATCATTGGACATGAATAAGTCTTGTAAATTGGAACATTCAAGTGTTTCAAATTCAATTTAGTTGCACACTGTTTACTGAGCACTCAGAGACAGCCAAATCTCAGCACCAATTTGAGTGTCTTGCGCTTGAACACACACAATTGTCTCAATATGCCAGTCTTGCGAGTATTGGTATTGCCTGTTGGAGTTTTGGTTCCTTGCCACTGTCACCTTTGGCTTGGCTTGCTCAGTTGGAGACACTAAATTTTCAACTAAATATCCAAATAAATCTAATTAGTAAACTAAATTGACCATATAAACTAAATTACTGATCTGCCCACATTGTCACTGTGTGATAAATGAGCTGATGACATCACCGTTTTCTCCGGAGCGGCTGTAAGGCCGAATAAAATTCTGTTGCATAATTTTCCTGTTTAACACTGTGAAGCTGCTTTGAAACAATCTGTATTGTAAAACGTGCTATATAAATAAAGTTGACTTGACTATTCACGTAAATAGTCGTTTTTGTCTTAAGTGTTCAAAAACAGAAAGAAATCGGATGTGTGTCAATATATTGGATCTGCGCATTAGGTCTTAAAGAGATAGCAAAATGTTATTCAAACAACTGAAAAGAGAACGAAAAATCACTCACTGCGCCAGCACTGATCTTGCATACCTCTCAGGAAATGTACAGTTGCGCCTCTGGATAATCATCCAGAACACCCATGGCCCTACTTTAAATAGGATAAGCGGTATGGAAGATGGATTGGTTGATTTTTTTTTTCTTTCATTGTATAATACGTTTAAAATTACTTTTAGGAAGTAGGTTTTCTGCCAGGTTTTCAGACATAACACATTCTACTTGTGAGACACATAGACCCATATATTGACTTTAATTTTAGTGGTGTCAACAATAATCGATTCAGCGATGCATCGCAATGCGGGGCATGCACGATTCAGCATCGATGCGGCAAAGTGCCATAATCGATTATGTCACCGTTTATTTTCTGGCCTTGAGTTGAACAATAAAGTTGTGAAGTTTCAATTACTTCCAGGGTCATAACAACAACAATCAAGATTGCTGAGGCGGAGGGAGATGACCGCGATAGACGGGTAATTAAAAACGCACCCAAAGCTTGGAAAGCGGACATCTGCACATTTCGGATTCTGACGCCGGCTTCACACCGCACGCGTTAGCAGGGCAGGAGTGGTGGGTGTGGAGAGCGGGAGCCCGCGCCCCCATTGTGGATTCACACTGGCAGCGTTTGTCTCGCGCAGATATTGCAAATACAGACAAATATTGAACATTATGTCACATTTTCCTGTCTCGTGCTTTGATTTATGATGGGCAGCATATGCTGTGATTGTGAAACACACGGGGCACTTCACTACATGATTTCATGGTGAAATTTGTTATTTTCCATGTTAATCTGGTCAGTTTTGATCAAGAACAATCCACTGTGGCTTTAAATCAGCGTGAGCAGCGCGGCAAAAATAGACTCGGCGCCGAAACGATCGCGGCACTGCTGCTTCTGCTCCTGCTCCTGCAATGCGATGAGCTGCCGCGCCGCCTCTGCGTGCGATGTGAATGCTCTAATCTGTTAACATGGGCGCCGAAAAAAATATGCGCTGCTTACGCCCTGCTAACGCGCCTGCCACACTAAAATCAAGCACGAGAATTGACGAGTCCCTAGTGTCAACGTTACTGTGTGTGTTGCACTGAATATTTTTATTGCTGGGTGCCTGGGTGGTGGTTGTTGTTACAATAGTGTGACTGTAATTACGGATTAATATTTGCACAGGAGTTCATGAAGTGCCCTGTCTTAAGTGTTTTTTTTACACACAGTAAAAAGCTCTGTGTTCACTGCTGGAAAAAGTTGGCTTAGTTGGTTATTATTGCTCTATATAATTTCAAATGGTTCTAAAGCAGAGCGAAGAGAAACATTTCTCATTCAAAGCACTGAAAGCAGTGATTTATGTTTTCTTTTTCAGGTTTGAAAATGCCATATCCAATACCCTATACCATTCAATTTTATTTTATTTAATGACATTTATGTCAAAGATACAGGAGAGTGATAATACACACATAGCAGCCAATAAAATCTGTTGTTCAATATCTGACTCCTTGTATTGCCTCATGACTGATTAAAAATTTGCCTTGTTGTGTGCAGTAGAATTTTGATGCATCGCAATACATCGTAGAATCGAATTGAATCGAATCGTTACCTGGTGAATCGTAATCGAATCGAATTGTGAGGGCAGTGCCAATGCACACCCCTATTTAATTTAGAGTCAATTTAAAACCTCTAAAGTCTCTTTGATCAAACCATCTCTGTCTTGCTGTTCCTCAAACCCATCTGAAGTGCAAGGGTGGTTGTGATTTTTATGTTGCAGCTCCAAGAATGTGGAATGGCTTGTCATTGAAAATTAAATCCATGACTTGTGTTTTAATAAGCTGGATTTAATGATGAGTAAAATTGGGTAGTATGAGCCATAGAAGTCGTTATTAGTATGGTCTTTTTGTTTAAGGCTTCATGGAAATGTGATTTTTATTTTCCTCTGTACAGCACTTTGGTCTACATACCAGATAGTTTTATAATAAAGATTGAGTTAAGTTGAATTTACTTGTAGGTGAGCATGTAAACTGATTGAGAAGGAGCTATTGTATGTACCTGCTTTCGAACCTAAGAGATGAGAAGAACAGAAAACAGAAGAAAAGAGAGGCACAGGTGAGAGATAAATCGGTAATATAATGGATTTACTAAAACCTTAAATGCTTAGACTTATTAATAGTCCAACCATTTTAGAGACAGTGCAGCCTGATGGACATGAATGAAACCTTATCTACATCAACCTAATGATTCACAAGGCCCTCACTGGCCCATACCAGTGTTCTCAATAGGCACCCTAAAGGCCAATTTATACTTCTGCGTCGAGTGCACGCAGAGGGTACGGCGTACCCTACGCATAGACGCGTTGGTTACGCCGTACCCTACGCCGTACCCTGACGCGCACCTCTCCAAAAATGTAACAACGCGTCAATTCTACGCGGACCGCAAGCGCTGTGATTGGTCTGCCAGAACCCTTCCCTCAGGTCAATAAATAAATAAAAAATCTGCGATAGGAGTGTGTGTGTGTGTGTGTGTGTGTGTGTGTGTGTGTGTGTGTGTGTCCAGAAATGGGATGATAGTTCCTTACGTCTGCTATAACACAATATTTTGCAGTCCAGCGATTCTTTATGGTAGTAAATAAATACATAGATCCGCTGAGTATAGTTTATTTATTTTCTCATTAAAACCAAAGATGTTAATCAGTAATTGTATATCAAGAACAGGGACACATTTGGGTATATTTCGTGAATGAAGTCTCCGCAACAGCAATCGATTGCTCGAGCTACCGCTGCTGAAAACAGCGGCCACGAGCTCCGCATGATTTCACAAACACATTCCAGCGCCAGATCGCCTTATTTAACTTTACTAATCAACTAGAGATGCTTAATTTGCTTTAGATACAACAACTCAAGCTGCAAGAAAAGCCGCTCTCTCACTGCTGCTGATACTCCGACATGAATGTACAGATTCTCCACACGAAGCTGCTTCTTCTTCGGCTGTTCTCTTGATTACACCAACATGCCCGAGGACACTGCCTACTAGCGTCTGCATGTGGAATTGCACATTGACGCAGACAACAGCGCAGAAGTATAAATGCTCACGAGTGCGTCGGCTACGCGCGTAGCCTACGGCGTACACTACGGCGTACACTCGACGCAGAAGTATAAATTGGCCTTTAGACACCCTAAAATTGAGCAGAATTTTTTCTGTTTTTACTTTAGAATGTCCTTTATTTATACATTAACACAATTATTTAGATTAAACCATTCCACAAAAGTTTCTACATTTCAAACCACAAAACATATATAAAACACTAACTTACAAGTTTTCTCTAAAAATATTTACTTTAAACCCCCCCAAAAACATCAGGTTCACATAAAAACCCATCAATTCCCCAAAAAGGATAAAAATACATCACATTTTTGTAAGGTTATCAAAAGCATAATAAAAACCATATTCCAAAGAACAGGATCTGTTTCATCCCCATTTGCTTCCACTTTATTTTCCCTAGTACACCATATTGATAATTAGGTATTAGGTACTATACAAAAAGTAATACTATAAAATAATCACTTTATGCTTTTTAACAACAGAATATTTTGGACCATACATGAACAAATTGAGACTAAAGTAACCCAACAGCCTCAAACTCCCACGTTTCACAGACTCCGGAGTGTTTTTCGAGGAGCATAAACACATTAAAAATTGTCTCGGATTCACCACAAAATGGACACCCCTCCCGTATCAAGGTATCTAACCATGCTATGTGTCTGCATATACCATGAAGATCTCATATTCTTTTTTTATCCTATTCTATTGGTCCAACACTGAAGTCAATTTACTTACTTTCAAATCTTTAAAACGTTTATCATTTCCATTTTTTTCACACATATTCTTTACAAGATCTTTCTAGCTAGAGTTCTAAAAATAGCCCAACTCTGGGATTATCAATGACAACATATTTCCAGGAACTTCCTCCCAGTCTTTATCCTTTAAACAAATTGTGAAGTCAGGGAAACCATATGGCTCCTTACAGGTCTTAACGGCAATACAATCTCTCACTGATCATGGGAGTACTGATTCTAAATCACCAATTAAACGTTGAGTGATACGTACATATCTGAAACCCACTATGTCGACCAGTTATTTTTCCTCTATCCATCCACATCCTCTTCTAAGATCACATAACTTGGATATTCCAGCAACTCAGATAGCCTTGGGAGAGCCTACCAGGGGCATATAGCCCCGGACAACGTAGCTCCTAGGGTCATTCAGGTACTCAAACCCCTCCACCATGTTAAGGTGGCAGTTCATGGAGGAGAATATAATAATATAATACTGAAGATATTATTATAAATACAACAACCCCTCCCCCTTTACCTTTCAGACGCACGCGGCTCATGTTTATAACAATAATCTTGGGAGGTGGACTCACTTAAAGTAATGTAGTCATCAGGTTTTAGCCAGGTTTCTGTCAAACACAGCACATCTAGATTATTATCTGTAATGATATCATTAACAATAAGCGCTTTTGGGGAAAGGGATTGAATATTCAGCAACCCAAGCTTTATCAATTGTTCATCTGTATTATATCTGTTGTTTATTTGTTGGACATCAATTCCATTTTTACTGTTGAATGTTTTTGATGGTTTTTTTTGTATTTACTAATTTGGGGAACAGACACAGTCTCTATATGATAATATCTAGGTGAAAGAGTCTCTATGTGCTGGAATTTATCTGACTCCGGTGACGTGACCAACAGCCAACCAACAGAACCAGCTCTTTTTCTCCTCTGAAGCGGCCACCCGCTGAAACGCACCGTCACACCCGCACTGGAACAGCAGTAATTCTCACGAGACCCGAATAACACGCTTCGTAGAAACAGCGAAATGATGCACTGTTCGGCTCCGAAGTAAAAAGCAATGATGCGGCATTCCACTTCCTTATTTATTCCCGCGCTGCGGGGCGGTGAGTGGAATGCGTGAATCACATGCCAATCTTCATTGGCTCGTTTTTAAACACTCAAAGTAGATTGGTCTCTGAAAACAGATCCCAATTTGTACTGAAACGGAATCACTGTTTTCCTGAGGCCACCGGGTGGCCCTTTTATCGCTGCTTGCAGCTTTAATTGCTAGTGTTTGTTCTATTTGCATGTGTTTTCTTCAGTTGCAGCGCGTTGAGCTCTCTCGCCCACCGTAGAAATACCATTTGGAATTAATTGTGTGTTCACTAGCTGCTCTAGTACACATTGTTATCTTCATAATAAACCTAAACAAGCAGCACTAATCGTATTCTCGGTTACTCTAATCGAGGTATACTAGATTTACTCCTTCATTCTTCTCTCTCCAAATATCAACAAGTTCAGATTTTTTTATAGCAGTTTTAACCCTCAAGCCACCCTCGCATAACAGCCCTTAATCCTGCCCTCGTGGACACATTTGGGCACGAAGGTCACAAGTGTGATTCCAAAAATGTTTTTTTTTTTTTTTATGAATGTTATATCACCATCTTTGAAAAAATGAATTCTATCAATTTATGCCTTTTTTGTGATTTTTGGGGTATTAATGAATTTATTTACCTCTAAAAGTACCATATTTTTAATGTTTTTTTTATGGCTCATTTAATTATTTTGTTTGTGTATGTGTGAGTGACTGTTTTTTATTTCGTTATAGGCTCATTCAATGGCTTTCAATGCAATGCTTTTGTGGATATGTGTGTGTGTGTGTGTGTGTGTGTGTGTGTGTGTGTGTGTGTGTGTGTGTGTGTGTGTGTGTGTGTGTGTGTGTGTGTGTGTTTGCCACATTGAGAAAGTTGTATAGGCTCACTCCTTCATTTGTGTGTATGTATGATCTGCATTGTGTTTTATATATTGGACAAATAAAAAATATGCTCGGAATTACAGTTTTTTCCATTCATTCCTATTCACATTTGCGTTTATGCATTTGGCAGACGCTTTTATGAAGGTGGGATTAAGGACTATTTTTTTCTTTTCTTTTTTTAAGCACATTGTAGAATCGAGTCAATTTTTTTTGTGTGTGTTCAGGTGGCAAACTTAGGAAAAGAAGCCAAGTCTTGTACCACTCAGATTAAGGAAAGTATTAAAAAACGATTTTGCCCTCATTTGTCCAGAACATGGCTTTAGGGTTAAAAGAAAAAGCAGATAATGGGTGAGGCTGTTATCCATTCCTGTCACTAATAAAATATGTAGTGCAATTCCAATCTCCTCCCACAATTAAAAAATCATCTTGATCACAATCACAAAGATCATTCTTCAGCTCCTGAAAAAAAAAAACCTCCCTAGTTCCGACTGTAGGAGCATAAATATTAATACAAAAAACCCATATACTTTTAAAACAATGAGACATCCTTTTTCTGCTTCATGTTTACATAAAATATTGATCTTTATCTTTGATGTGAAAATAATTGCCACCCCTGCACTTACATTGTTGCCATGACTTAAAATACATTCCCCATCCCACCACAAACCTGTCTGTATTTTTTTTTTCATAGCTATGTGTTTCTTGTAGAAACATTACATTCCTTTATTTAGGTTAAATACATTTCTTCAACAAAGCCATCTTATTTCTATCTCTAGCCCAATTTGTGTTCAATGACCCTACTCTTAGGATATCTATAAAAAGAAAACAGGGTAAGAGATTAAACAAAAACAAAAAAGTAAAAAGAAGCAAAAACGGGACAAAGACACACATGTGCTTCCTATTTTAATTTGCCTCTTTTATTCCGACCTCTAGTCCAAACATTTCTTGAGCTTTGCCTTATTGCCAGTTAAGTATTTCTTTAACCTAAATCTTATCTGCTGTGACAGTACTTAGGCACTACACTCTCTACGTATTTGTATCACTGGTTCTACAAATTTATTCAGATCAGGAAAAAACTCAACAAGTTCTTACCTCAGTGTTGATCTCTTTCTGAATGCTCACCATATCAGATTTCACATTGACCGTCTCTGCCTGCAAACTATCTTCCATTGCTGTATTATTTTCCACAGCTCTCTGTAGGCCTTGACGTGTTATGCGGATAGGTGAAACGTTTGTCCAATGTCTCCACATTCAAAACAATATAAATGTTCTGTGCTTTCATACACCTTGTATGAGCTTTCTCCAAGAGACACATGGAAAGATACATCAAGCATTTTGTCAGGAGATGTTAAAAACATATAAACTTGCTTTCTAAAAGACAACACGTTTTAACAATGCGTTCTTACATCTAAGCGGAATCACTTTCACCCCACTACCTAAAACCGCCACCGGGTAAAATTTACCCATGCACGATTACTGTTTTGATATCGTAAGGCCCATCCAATCATCCCAACGATGGCTTATGATATGCAGATTAATGTTTCTGTGCGTTCGTTTTTAATTTAATTCCAATTTACTTTTATCTTATTCCATTTAATCATGACCTCGAACTTAGGTTAGAATGCCAATTGGTTATTAGGTCATTTGTATAACAGTTTAACTACACATTTGATTATTTTATTTAACTCTTTACTCTTAATGAACTTGTTCATTCAGTTCTCAGAGTCACACAGGGTCCTTGCACTGGCCGTTATGCGGGCCCAGGATCACAAACTCGCCAGTCCGATCATTAACCAGAGGTTATGGCTAAAGCTACTTAACAATGCCGCCCATGCTATTGTTAAAAAGTACCCATGTAGCCCCCTACAGACGCCTAGATAACAACTTAGTTAAAGCTGAAACACTAACCAGAGGTTATGACCAGTACCATACAATAATGCCATATTATTTTAGTAGTATTTTATCTGGCCCCCTATAGTGAATGCGACTGCATGAAAACTTAGTTAAAGTCGAGCAGTTAGTCAGAAATCTATAATCTCGGCAGATGTGCCCCATGCTCCATACAATCCGTGATCTAGTATGTACTTAACCCTGGTCGCAGTTCCCTTTCAGTCAGTCATGTTCAACATATGTCAGAAGTGAACCGACAAATTGGGATATCGCATAAGAACCCTATCACCTTCGAGTGTGTACTAAACGAGCCAATGAACATTGGCGTGCAAGATTTGCATGTCACACTCCGCCATGCAAGTGCATGCAAGCGCTCCTTGTCTTTCGTTTCGGAGCCGAGCAGAGTGTTGCTGTGTCTCTGAGAGTGTGACTCAAGCTAGTCAAGAAGGAGAAGAGGTTCTTTGTCTTGGCAAGAAAGCACTACAGCAGTGGCCGCAAGCTCACGTGTCTCTTCAGCTGTTCAGCAGGTTGCTGGTGTGAGAGAGTGAGAGCGCGCTGTTGCACTACACCCTACAGCAGCGAAGCGGCTGTTCCCCTGTGTGCTTCAGCACATTCTAAAAGAGTCTTTTCCCATTCCTAAAAGAGTATATGGGCGGACACTGCATCTTTTTCAAGATGTCATTCCACCTATGCGTTTCTGGATTCAGTCATTCCCCTGATAGTTCATGTTCTCACATGACACATGATAATATTCCAGGACGAGCCCTTAAAACCTGCACATGGATGCCAGCAGATGTCTTTGTGGACATATTCAATCTGTCCCTCTCACAAACCTCAGTTCCCACCTGCCTCAAGACAACTATCATCACTCCACTGCCAAAAAAGGATAGAGCAACCGGCCTCAACGATTATCGGCTCCTATAGTGATGAAATGTTTTGAGAGAATCGTCAGGAGTTATATCCTGACGATTGTACAAGACACTCTGAACCCTAGCCAGTTTGCGTACAGACCAAACAGGTCTATACAGGACGCCATCAGTACAACAATACACACAGCCCTCACACACCTAGAGAGAAGGGGCAGCTTTGTTCGACTGCTGTTCATCGATTTCAGTTCAGCGTTTAACACCGTGATACCATCTAAGCTCGTCAACAAGCTCTCCGCCCTTGGTGTGCCACCCACCCTTTGTAAACGGGTCTTGAACTTTCTGACAGGCAGACCTCAGTCTGTCAAAGTTGGCAACCACATATCCAGGACAATGATTGTAAACACAGGAACTCCGCAGGGCTGTGTACTAAGTCCCATGCTCTTCACACTTTACACCCATGACTGTGTTGCCTCCCAGACTAACACCAGCATCATCAAATTTGCTGATGATACCACAATCATCGGACTGATATCTGGAGGTGATGAGTCAGCATACAGGAGGGAGGTGGCTGGCCTAGTGGAGTGGTGTCAGGACAACAATATTTCCTTAAATATTAGTAAAACAAAGGAGTTGATAGTTGACCCATGGAGGAGGAGGCAGCAGCACCTACCAAATCAAATCAAATCAAAATCAAATCACTTTATTTGTCACTCTACATATGCACAAGTGCAACAGTAGGTGAAATTCTTAGGTGCAGTTCCGAGCAACATAGTAGTCATGACATGACATGTACAACATTTAAAGCAGCATCAGATTACACATCTGATGCGCACACAATTACTCACAGCACAGTAAACTCTACAATAAACAATAAATAATTTACACAATGTGAGTGTAGTTCTCACAGCTTTAAACAATATACACATACTTACAATATACATATACTTTAAACAATATACACTAAACATACACTAAACAATATACATTACGCTATAATAGTAATAATAATATACAATGTATAGTATAAAATATATTCACAGATTGAAAAATTGAAATCCAAAGTGCAATAGATGCTGTATGATAAATAAATGTGTATATAATGTGTGTGTATCTACAGTGGGTTGTGCTGAGTGATATTCTGTCCAGTGTGTGTTATGATCCTGATGGATCAGGAGTTAAGTAGTCTGATTGCTTGTGGGAAGAAGCTGTTCTGGAGTCGGCTGGTGCGTGTTCTGATGCTGCGGTACCGTCTGCCTGATGGCAGCAGTGAGAGCAGCCCATGGTTCGGGTGGCTAGAGTCTCTGATGATCCTCTGAGCTCTCTTCACACACCGCCTGGCGTAAATGTCCTGGAGGGAGGGAAGCTCACCTCCGATGATGCAGCTGTACATTGGAGCACAGGACATTGGAGATGTCCTGTGCTCATGTACTACATGTACATGTACCACTGTACATTGGAGAAAATGCGGTGAAGGAAGTGAGTACATTCAAATTCCTCTGAGTTCACATATCAAAGGATTTCTCCTGGACTCACAACATTACACATCTGGTAAGGAAATCCAGACTGACACTCCTCCGCAGATCACCTTTCAGCGTAACCTATGCTCACTCTCTCCCTATTGCCTATCCACTATGGTTTCATCCTCATTTCCTCCACCTGCTCTCAGCACTGGACACTAACAGTGCTACTGACACTCTTTGCTCCACTCTTGCTTAGACAACTTTTGCCCCCTTTCATCCAGACCTCTGCCCCCTGGCTCTGTGTGATCTGAGAGAGGTGTGATGCGCAGCTGGCGCTCATCATCAAATCACTCACCGGCCTTGCGTCGCTCACAGCTCTCGCTCGCCACAACAACATTAGGAAGATTAGACCCTTTCTATGAGAGCAGGCCACACAACTCCTGGTCCAAGCTCTTGTTTTTTTCCAGCAGCACCTGACCAATTATGACTAGAACTTAACTATTCTATTAGTTTTTTCTGTTTGTTTATTTAAAAAATAAAAAAACTATGTGTGCTACGCTAGACTAACTGAGACTTGTTACAGCACTTGCATGCTGTTCCACCTTGTTTGTCTGACTGCTTCTATTGCTCTCCTCATTTGTAAGTCACTTTGGATAAAAGTGTCTGCTAAATGATTAAATGTAAATGTAGCTCAAATTGCGAAAGAAGTTAATGCTGGTTCTCATAGAAAGGTGTCAGAATATACAGTTTGTTGCATATGGGGCTGCATAGCCACAGAGCAGTCAGGGTGCCCATGCTGACCCTTGTCCACGGCCGAAAGCGTCAACAGTGGGCATGTGAGCATCAGAACTGGACCACGAAGCAATGGAAGAAGGTGTCCTGGTCTGATGAATCATGTTTTCTTTTACATCACGTGGATGGCCGGGTGCGTGTGCGTTGCTTACCTGGGGAACACATGGCAACAGGATGTACTATGGGAAGAAGTCAAGATGGCGGAGGCAGTGTGATGCTTTGAGAAATATTCTGCTGGAAAACCTTGGGTCCTGCCATCCATGTGGATGTTACTTTGACACATACCAACTACCTAAGCATTGTTTCAGCCCATGTACACCCTTTCACGGAAACTGTATTCCCTGGTGGCTGTTGTCCCACAGTACTGCATCTGGCCCACAGCGGAGGCACCAAACGCGCCGCGAGATTAAGCAGAAGGGGGGTAAGCGTGAGGGTCTCCGGGCTAGGCTAGCCAGCTATCCCCACAATAAACTGGATTACATTCGATTACTGCTGTTGTGTCTTTGTTTGCGCTGTGTACTCAATGCGCGTCACTGACGCTTTTCATATGATAGGAAAATATCTAAAAATAATGCTATAATCAACACTTACTCGTAACTTGTTCATCTCCTGTAATGGTACATTACATGTGTTACAAAGTTGGTAATAAGGAGGAATACGGACTCGGCGTGACTGAGACTTGTGTTTATTCAGAACTCTCAGATACAAACAAAATAAATTTGCGCTGACAGCACTCTCACAACTCAGTACAATATCACTTTGTTAGCAATCTCTCCGTCTCTGGTCCATTGATGTCCGGTGTTGGTGTCTTTTTAGTGAACCGGTCAAACCAGTTCACCAAATCGGACTGAATCGTTCTAAACGGTTCGCGTCTTGAGTCAGCGCTGATCCATCATTTACTAAAGTTACTAACTTTCTGACATGAGTTACAGTCCCTCCGACTAGAAAAAAACTAATAACCTGAAGTATATGCTAGTAACTACAACAGTTCACTGAGAGAACTGATGAGAAGTGACATCTGTCCCTCTGGCACAGCCTTGTGCCTCATAGACCTCATTAAACCACGCCCCCTCCGCTCATTTCAAATGCAAAGATGTCAGCCAATCACAACAGTGGGTGTTTTTACTGAAGTCTCACAGCAGACACGCCCCTTGAACAGGGCATTCAGCCAGAGGGCAAACATCAGTATAGAAAAAATGCCTTTTATTTCTAAATTATGACATTTTATGATAAAAATCATACTAACAATATAAGTAGACCTCAGAATACATTATAAAATAAAATAAAAAATCCATGCCATGAGACCTTTAAATAAAATGCTATCACAACCTTTTCACCACATAATTAATATTATTATATTAATTTGTTTGTGTTTGATGGGAAGAAAGTTCGGAAAGAGATAAAATGTCAGTTCGGAAAGAAAATGTCAAAGATACAGGCAAGTATATTTTCATTTTTCAAGCTAATGTTTTTTCTTATCAAAAGAGATCCCGAGAGGATGGAACTGAACCCCTGGACAACTCTGCTAATACCATTCAGGATTGCAGGAGACATGATCAACAGAAGTTTGTAGTCAGAAATCGATGTGATGGAAGAGGCAACAACATTGTCTGTAAGAGAGAATATCACTTCAATGAAGTCATTTTGAAGAATGCATCAAGTGTATCCTTCATGTCTTTAAATCACCCACAATCCTTTGCACACATTCCAAATCATGGAAAAAGAAAGTTATGGAAAATGAGTGTGCAGCTTGTCTGAGTTCATTATTAAATGTAAGACAAAATTTTTTTAGCATGAGTATCATATGCTATATCATATCATATTAGCATTTAGTATCATATGCAAATACTAAAAATGTTGAGTGTAATATTACAATAATGTGATGTCATTTATCATTTACGTGTCATTCATTCTCCTCAATCTCCTATCCTACCCAGAGAAGAGTTGTTGTGTATTGTTATGGCAGTGGGTAGGACTTGACTTCCTATAACGGTCCTTGCTACAGCAGAGTTGTAGGAGTCTCCAGCTGAATACACTCTGCTGCCCGACCAGCATATTGTGCAGTGGATGTGAAGTGTTGTCCATGATGTTAAATAGTTTATGTAACATTCTTCTCTCCACAACCAACTCCAGGGGTTCCAGAGCAGACCCCAGCACAGAGGCAGCCTTCTTTATTAGTTTGTTCAGTCTTTTACTGTCACTGGCTCTGATGCTGCTGCCCCAGCAGATGGCTGCAAAGAAAATTGCACTTTTGACAACAGACTGATAGAACATATACATCATCCTGCTGCATACATTAAAAGACCTAAGCTTCCTCAAGAAGTAGAGTCTACTCTGTCCCTTCTTGAAGATTGCTTCAGTGTTGCACTACCAATCTAGTCTGTTGTCAAGGTACACACCTAGATATTTAAAATTCTCAACCACCTCCACCTCCTATCCCAGAAGGTGAATGGTGTTTAGTGTTGTTGTCCTGGTCCTCCTAAAGTACACCCAACAACTGCAGAGTCATCCGTTTATTTTTGGAGATGACAGGACTCTGAGTTGTGCTGGAAGTCTGAAGTGTACAACGTGAAGAGAAATGGTGAGAGAACAGTCCCCTGTGGTGCTCCTGTGCTGCTGACCACCTGTTCAGACACACCACCCCCCAGTCGAACAAACTGTGGTCTGTCTGTCAGGTAGTCCGTAATCCAGAAAATTGTGGAGGTGTCCGCCTGCATCTTCTGAAGCTTCTCCCGCAGCAGTAAAGGCTGGATTGTGTTAAAAGCACTGGAGAAATAAAAAAACATGATCCTCACCATGCTGCCTGCCTTATCCAGGAGTGAGTAAGCTCGATGAAGCAGGTACATGATAGAATCCTCGACACCAACCCCTGGGCGGTAGGCAAACTGCAGTGGATCAATGGAGGTGGTCACCTGTGGTCTCAGATGGGCCATAACCAGTCTCTCCAGAACCTTCATGATGTGAAATGTTAAGGCAACCGGTCTGTAGTCATTGAGGGCAGATGGAGAAGATTTTTTGGTACTGGGACAAGGCATGATGTTTTCCACAGCAGAGGGACCTTCTCCATTCTCAGACTGAGGTTGAACAGGTGTTGTAAAATAACTGGTAACCCACATAACTGGTTTGCGCAGACCTTCAGGACTCTGGGGCTGATACCATCCAGACCTGGAGCCTTGTTCTGGTGCAGTTTCTACAGCTGCCTCCTAACCTGACAGCTTGAGACAGACAGGGGGGCGGGGGAGGTAGAGGGGGGCACAGTGCTTCCTGCTGGGAAGAAAGATGTTGATGTTGAGGGGTGGGTGGTGGCACCATGTGTGTCACCAGTCATAATCATTGAGGAGGTGTGAGAGGGGAGAAGCTGAGGGGGCAGGGAGGGTGTGGGGCCTGTATGACAGGGGGCAGGGGAAGGTGCAGCTGAGCTGAACCTATTGAAAAACAAATTCAGCTCATTAGCCCTATCCAGGCCTCCCTCAGCCTGATTTCCATTCACCTTGAACCCTGTGATGGTCTTCATTCCCGACCACACGTCCCTTGTGTTGTTCTGCTGAAGCTTATTCTCCAGCTTCTTCCTATACACCTCCATGCTCTCTTTCATCCTCACTTTCAGCTCACTCTGCACAGTCATCAGTGCCTCTTTGTCCCCATCCCTAAAAGCTCTCTTCTTCCTGTTCAGCAGCTCCTTCAGGTCGCTGGTATCCATGGTTTATTGTTGGGAAAGCATCGCACTCTCCTAGTGGGTATAACAGCGTCTACACAGAAACTAATGTACCCCGTGATGCAGTCTGTCATGGAGTTTGTCATCTCCATGGGAATCACAGAGTACATCCCAGTCTGTGGATTCAAAGCGCCCCTGCAGAGCCTCATCCGCTTCCCGTGTCCATCTCCTCACAATCCTAGAGGTAACCGGTTGCCTCTGCACAATAGGTGTATATGTGGAGATAAGAAGTACCAAATTGTGATCTGATCTACCAAGAGGGGGAAGGGCTGCAGAGCTGTATGAATCCTTGACATTTGCATAAAATAAATCCAAAGTTTTATTGTCTCTGGTGGGGCAGTTAACATACTGCTGAAATGTTGGGAGAGTAGCAGAGAGAGACGTGTGATTAAAATCACCAGAAATTGCAAAAAAAGCATTCGGGTATTTTGTTTGTAGTCCAGCAGTAGCTGAATGAATGACATGAATGACGCATGTGGTCGGTAGCAGCTGATGGTGGGATGTAAACAGCCACAATAATTGTGCAAGTGAACTCCCTCGGCAGATAGTATGGATGCAAACTCACAGCTAACAGTTCAATATACGGCTACAGAAACGCTCCTTCACAGTAAAAAAATAAAAAATACGACACCTCTCCTGACTTATTGGATGTCCTGCACTGTCTCTCTCAGACAGTGTCGATGAGGCTTGTACACACAGGTATGTGTTTGAAAGTGCAGACAATATGGGGAGACTGCCCCGTTTCCCCCACCACCAGGCTACAAGGTCTTGTCCTAATGGGATTGAAGGCAGACCTGTGTAGATCTCAATCTCTTTCTGGACCTGTTTAGCTATAGAGGAGGTGAGGGCATCACTTTTAGTGACCGTTGCCTGAAGTAGCTCTCAGTCCTCATCCTCAAACAGTTCTTCTAGGGCTGACTTCTTGGCACTCCATCCCCCCTATTCCAAGATTATGAACTTGCATGTTCCTCTGCCTTGTCCTTCTCATGGACATCCAATTATTTTCCTTAATGTAGTGAAGACCCTCCATTGTAAGCTTCAGAAATAATTTTGCATATATATATAAATATATGCTTCCTCCTGGAGGAAGTTCTGAATGTCTTCATCCTGTAATAAAAACATGACAAACTATTTAGTGTCTAACAGTTAAAATTACGTGGTTTGCCTTCTTTTTTTAAAGCTCTTAATGGAAATGGAAATATCGTTTTTCCAGATCTCCCCAGATCTTCTCTTTCTTCTTCTTCAGCCACAGTGAAATGTGCCTTCAGCTTAGTCAGTATGGGGAGAATTTGGTCACAAGTGGGGGACTTTCCAGTGGATACACAGAGGGTTGAGGTGAACAGCAACTCCATGATTTTAATCAAATCCTCTGAAAAGATCTTCTCTTTCTTCTTTTCCTTATCCACCGTGAAATGTGTCTTCAGCTTAGTCAGTATGGGGAGAATTTGGTCACAAGTGGGGACTTTCCAGTGGATACACAGAGGTTTGAGGTGAATAGCAACTTCATGATTTTAATCAAATCCTCTGCTTTCTGGACGTCGTCATCTGTGAGCCTTTCCAGTCTGGGGGAAAAAAAGAAGATTTGAAGATAAGAATAAAATATCAACTATTATGTTGTTACTCATTGTTTCACAACTGATCTTATTGTCCATCACTTGTCTTTCTCCATTGGCTTCCTGAGTCGTTGGTCAAGTGATGCTACCTGGATGGCCGGGTACTGCTCCAAAAATCTATCCACCATCAGGAAAAGGTAGTTCCACTGTATTCTGACATTAAGAATCATGTTGTGTTCTGGCAGATCTGAAACACAAATGCACATTTTGAATTACAATCTACTGAAGCTGTTTGAAACAAACATAACTTTTTGAGATTTATAAGGCTATGCTACTTACTGAGAAGTTGCTGTTTCTCCTGCAGGACAATCTTAGCCATGGAGGACCTCTTCAGCCACACCACGATAGCTTGAAATCTGGCACACCACTTTGTAATTGCACTGCTGCTGTAAACTTTCTGTGCTGCCAGGTTTAGGCTATGGGCAAAGCACCCCACCTTTAAAAGCTTCAGATTCTTCAGTGCAACATCCATATTGCTGAGGTTGTTTACTGTGGCAGCTACAACTTTAGTGTTTAACTGGAATTCCTCCAGAATGCAATTTATCTCTTCTGCCACCAAGAGGCCTGTCTGTGACTCATTGGTGTTTAGCACCTTCTGCTTAATGTGGCCATCGCTGGTGGTAGTGCACAGTAACTGTTAAATAGTGGTCCTGTGCCACACTGGTCCACCCATCACATGTAATAGCAACCTTACACCCTTGTGCGAACTCCTGAATAACATTTTGTTTCTCAACAGAGTACCAGGCATTGGACAGATCATCCCTGGATGGGGGTTGGTAGCGAGGATTAAGGGCAGTGGTCATCTCTCTGTATTAACTAAAGGATTTTTAATAGAACAGTTTTTAAACACATCAAGTAAAGACATTTTCACATGACTTAAAGCTGCAATATGTAACATTTTTACAGTAAAATATCAAAAAACCACCAGGCCAGTGTTATATATTTTGTTCAGTTGAGTACTTACAATATCCCAAATGTTTCCAACTATTTGTAAATCGTGAGAAAATTGCTATTTTAACCGAGGACGTGTGAGGGAGTCGCCTATCAATTGCATCATATCTGTGTTACCCTCGTTTTCTTTTGTAGAAACACTTTACTCTTACTGCAGTGTGCAACAAGTGTCAAGCTACGCCTTTGTTTTGAATAGGCGACCTCTAGCGGATGGAAAAATGACATAGTGCACCTTTAATGTGAAATGTGTTTTTTTTTTTTTACCTGAACCATGGAGATTCCACAGTGGAAAAAGAATGCAGTCAATTGACCACAAATTTGGTCACAGCCCTGCAGAATTCCTCCACCTTCTCTTATGTCAAAGTAGCCTTCTTTGCCAAGGTGAAAGGGGTCACTGTACTACTAGTACTAGTACTACTAGCTGGAGAGCCAAAATTATAAACATAATTCATGTATATTCATATATATATTCAAATAGCTTGAACATTTTTGTTAGCATAAATGCAAGATTTGCAATCAGTTAAATTAGCCTACTACTAACCTGTGGGAAGGCTGCTGTCATCATCATAATCAATGGTCTCCACATTGTCAGGGATGCCCACACTGTTAGCTTTATGTGTCCTCAAATATTTCATTAGGTTTGACGTGTTACACGCAATTGTTATAAAACATTTGTTGCACACCGCTCTGTCAGAATCCTTTCTTGTAAAATACAGCCACACTTTAGAATGTTTAGATTTAGGCATTTCAATTTAAGTTTAATGTAGCTCTTAGTCTCAGCCAGACATCATGCCCACAGACCCTTGGCTGAACGTAGCTGGAAACACTTCAGGAGTTTCGAAGTCGTAATCTGATGGGTTGATGTAATGTACATGATTGTACGTGTGTGTTGCATTTTTTAATGGTCCGCCTGGAAACAAATGCCGTAAAGCCAAACTCCCACGTGGAAGAAGAACCATATTGGCACCGGATTTCGGTACCCAACCCTAATTTTAACTGCCAATTTTAATATCTGTTAACATATGCTTGCTAATGTTGGTTAGTGCTAGTGCTGTAAGTTTTCTAATAGCTAGTGCTATTTTTTTAATATTTGCTTTGGCAAGAATGAGAGAACAAGTGAGCAATATTAGACACATGGTTGATTCCTGTGCTAGGGTCGACCCCGACTCTAGAGCCATTCAAAGTCGACTGCCCATCACTATTTCCATCCATTAAAACCTTACGTTCCACTCTGTTCTTCACATAAAGATATCCAATGGCTTCAGAGGACTTGCATCACCAGTTTTTAGTATTTATTTATTTTTTGTCAGTTTTTGCAATAAATATCTATGACTGGACTTTTACTTGTCTGTTATGTTTTATATTGTTGAGAGGTGCTCCAAAATATCTATTAAAGTATACATATTTATAAAATTATTTATATTTTTACAAATGCATACAAAAAATTAAATGTGTTTTGATCTGACGCATAAGGCAAACAACTTAAATCAATTAAGTTAAATACCGCTAATGGGGTAAAGCGATAGGGATGTGAGAACGTGTTGAATTTTCTCAGCCCTACATTTGTGCTTTATTTAATTGTTTTTACTTTAAACTCAAAATGTCCAATGCTCCAATATGTTTTTTTTTTCTTTTTTCAGTTATGGTAACATAAGTCCTAAGCACAATCGCATTCTTCATCAAGAGCTAATACATTCAAGTGTTTTGACATCGGATACATCTAGACCTGGCTGCAAGTACAGTAGACTTTGTAATACACATAAATCATACTCATCTTAAAGCTACTACTGGTACAGTACATAGCCCCGCAGGATGAGACTGGTGCAAACTCGTATACTATATCCTTCAGTGGTGCAGCTCATTGATTTCTTGAGCTCTGTTGGGACTGCTTTAATGCACTGCACACAAAACGGGGAGAAGGTCAGTGACATCAGACTGACAAAGTACTACCATGAAGTAACAGAGACATGACACTCAAGAGACACAGAGGCCATTTTTCAGGTTCATTCAGCTAATTATCATAAAGGTTATATAGTAAACAAAACACTATCGGCTGTTTTCTGAAACACTATTTCATTTATCAAAAAGGTGATTGGCTTTTTAAAAGTTGAGGCAGCATGATGCCATATTTAGTGTTACAATTGTTCCCTTTACATATGTTTGATTGGTCCATCTCTGCAATAATTGGCATACAATCCAATCCTCTTTGCAGTTTTTTTTTTTTCTGCTATAGAACTTCCAACTTAAACATGAAGAACCTGTCTTACCACTATGTAAAGTAACCAATAAAATCAAACAGTGTAAACACACAGCGCTGGACTTGAAAACACTAACCTGGAAAACTTCAGCAAATCCAGTGATTAGTTCTTCCTCAAAAATTCTCAGTGTATTGGACTGTGGGTGGTCATGTTATTTGGAGGCTGAGGCTTATTAAATAAATAAATGAATTAATGACACTTATAATAATTATTTATTTATATAGCACAGTTCTTAGTCTCGATGTCACTACAAGACATGATTCTTCTTGGTGTTCTAAACTATCTAAACAAGATAGAAATGCTATAGAATAGAAGTTCTAAAACTGATTTCACATATGAAATTATATTTATTTTAGAATAAATAAGAGGTGTTATAGTGTATGGTAATCTTATCCCATCTGCCAGAAAAAGGCTTTAGAGTCATTCCGTTTTTGTATTATTAATGGATGCTATTATGACAAGAGTGAGTTTTCAGATGCTGATATAAAGGATCATTATCTCTTATTTTCTAAACTCCTACATAAGTTGCTACCTTATGTCACTACAAGACTTAAATAATGTTTCTTCTCTTATTTTACATCAAAATCAACAACAATGTTTGCAAAAAAATATTAGGAAGAAGGAACCTTTGGTTTGAAAAAGTTAATTCTTTACCAGGTAGGTCTAAAGAGCATTATGTTCTCATTATGTCTCAAAGCTCAGCATCTGTCTCCCTCTAGAGGAAAAAATATGCTCAATTTACTTGCAATGATCTACCTAAATCTAAGCATATATTGGTCATATATATTGTGACAGCATGAGAGGTTCAGGATATTTAACGTGTACAGTTTCCCAGTAAACACCACTTCAACAGTCTCTTCAGTATGCAGGAGTGGGTTTTTAATAATCAAACAAAAGGTTATCAACTTAAATCTCTTCAGCTCATAACAAACAACTTAGTGACAGTCAGTGTCTTTTCCCAGCCACACACCTTCACCATTCGCTCACACCTCCTATTAGATCATGCTCTAATAGGATTGCTCTGGTCTTATTAGCTGAAGCTGCTCTCAGGCAGGCTATGTTTTGTAGTCCTTAATAGCCATCTTGCCCCCCCAACTTCCACGCGTGGAGACCTGGGAATGGTAGTTCTTAACAAGATGCCCTCCAGCCATCTTAGAGCAATGTATCTGCCCTCTAGAACACACCCTCTTATGATGCCACAATATATACAGGTGCTGGTCATATAATTAGAATATCATCAAAAAGTTGATTTATTTCACTAATTCCATTCAAAAAGTGAATCTTGTATATTATATTAATTCATTTCACACAGACTGATACATTTCAAATGTTTATTTCTTTTCATTTTGATGGTTATGACTGACAACTAAGGAAAATCCCAAATTCAGTATCTCATAAAATTAGAATATTACTTAATACCAATACAAAGAAAGGATTTTTAGAAATATTGGCCAACTGAAAAGTATGAACATGAAAAATTTGAGCATGTACAGCACTCAATACTTAGTTGGGGCTCCTTTTGCCTGAATTACTGCAGCAATGCGGCGTGGGATGGAGTCGATCAGTCTGTGGCACTGCTCAGGTGTTTCACGAGTTCACACTTACAAATAAGTCAGATAGAAAGAATGGTATGCGTATTTGGCGTGCTGTCCGAGGAGAGGGCTCCGAGCTCGGTATTTGGCCCGAACCCAGAGTACTCCCCCAAAAATTGCAACTAACATGGGACAGCAGCCGGTAAATGATGTTGATACCCCCCAAAAGTTGCAGAGCATGAAACTGATGCTGTGCCAATCGAAGGCGAGGGTAAGTCACTGGATCGGGAGGTCTTGTCATCGTCTGAGGTTTTGATGGTCGTGGTATCAGAAAGTGAACCTCGTTGGTAGTCAGCTGGGGATGGAGATAGCACTGCTGTGGCAGTGGCAACGAACTCCTTCCTTTCCAACTTGTTTTCAAACTGTCTAATAAGCTGGTTGTATGGAAAATGTAGCTCCTGCCAGAGCAAAAGAGATGACTCTTCTGTGGCAGTGGAGCGAGTTTGAATGGAGTAACCGAGCTCCTGCGGGAGCGGATTTGACGACACTGCTGCGGCAGTGGAGACAAGTCATTTTTCACTTGCTTTCCAACAATCAAATGAGCCAGTTGTATGGAGAATTGAGCTCCAGCCAGAGCGGAAGAGATGACTCTTCTGTGGCAGTGGAGCGAGTTTGGATGGAATAACGGAGCTCCTGCGGGAGCGGAGGAGTTGACGACACTGCTGCGGCAGTGGAGACGAGCCGTTTCAAAACTTGCTTTCCAACTATCTAGTTGTACTGGGAATCGGGCTCTTGCGGGAGCGGAAAAGATGACACTGCTGTGGCAGTGGAGCGAGTTTGGAATGGAGTAACAGAGCTCCTGCGGGAGCGAAGTTGATGACGCTGCTGCGGCAGTGGAGACGAGCCGTTTCCAACTTGCTTTCCAACTATCCAGTGAGCCAGCTGTACGTGGAATCGGGCTCCTGCGGGAGCGGAAAAGATGACACTGCTGTGGCAGTGGAGCGAGTTTGGAATGGAGTAACAGAGCTCCTGCGGGAGCGGAGTTGATGACACTGCTGCGGCAGTGGAGCGAATTTGGAATGGAGTAACGGAGCTCCTGCGGGAGCGGAGTTGATGACACTGCTGCGGCAGTGGAGCGAGTTTGGAATGGAGTAACGGAGCTCCTGCGGGAGCGGAGTTGATGACACTGCTGCGGCAGTGGAGACGAACTGTTTCAAAGTTGCTTTCCAACTATCCAGTGAGCCAGTTGTACGGGGAATCGGGCTCCTGCGGGAGCGGAAAAGATGACACTGCTGTGGCAGTGGAGCGAGTTTGGATGGAGTAACAGAGCTCCTGCGGGAGCGGAGTTGACGACACTGCTGCGGCAGTGGAGACGAGCTGTTTCAAACTTGCTTTCCAACTATCCAGTGAGCCAGTTGTACGGGGAATCGGGCTCCTGCGGGAGCGGAAAAGATGACACTGCTGTGGCAGTGGAGCGAGTTTGGATGGAGTAACAGAGCTCCTGCGGGAGCGGAGTTGACGACACTGCTGCGGCAGTGGAGACGAGCTGTTTCAAACTTGCTTTCCAACTATCCAGTGAGCCAGTTGTACGGGGAATCGGGCTCCTGCGGGAGCGGAAAAGATGACACTGCTGCGGCAGTAGAGGCAAGTTGAACGGAAATGGAAACGGAACTGTTGCGGCAGTGGAGACCTTTTGGGCAGAGAACTGGACTTTGTTAGAATGAAAGAGATGACACTGCTTTGGCAGTAAAACCGGTTGGATGGAGAAACTGAGCTTCTGTTGGAGCGAAATTGATAACACTGCTGCGGCAGTGCTCCAGCGGGAGCGACTGGGGAGATGCTGCCCGGGGCAGTGAATGTATGATCGTTTCCCTTATTGGATTGATGATGTTGAAATCCACTTATTTAGCTGATTAGAGTCAGTTGGGCTTCTTTGATGTGGAAGCGATTAGAACGAATGTAGCTCTTGAAAGCTTCTGACGACCAGCGACCGAGTGCTTGGATCTGATGCTGGGAGAGGCCTTTTTTTAGCGGCTGTGGTTGCTGCACCTATGCGGAACGAATGGCTAGAAAAGTGGTCTGCTGGGATGCCGGATTGAATCAGTATGGACTTGAGGTGTTTTTGGAACCAAAAACGTGTGACAGGGCGGTTGGAATCGTCTGTGAAGAGTGGGTCAGAAGGGAATTTAGTCTGCAAGCTTCTGAAATGTAGGTAAGCTAAAAGGGATTGGTACGGCTGGATTGGTGATGGGAGGTTGAAAATGTAAATGAAATGGCCTTTTTTCATTTGATCCGTCTTACTTTGTTTGATGAAATAAGACATGGTTTCGTCATCTAGCGCTGATAGATCTGAAATTGTAGGATGGACCTTTGGGTTGAAGGTGGACGTGATGGTGAGTTCTGGGCTTCTGAGAAAACCGAAGAAGGCCAAAATGAACATTGCATCCAGGGTGCGGGAGGTATTGGTGGAGTGGTAGCCTCGGCGGAGGGTGGAGATACATTTACAGGTGCAGAATTATTAGGCAAATGAGTATTTTGACCACATCATCCTCGTTATGCATGTTGTCTTACTCCAAGCTGTATAGGCTGGAAAGCCTACTACCAATTAAGCATATTAGTTGATGTGCATCTCTGTAATGAGAAGGGGTGTGGTCTAATGACATCAACACCCTATATCAGGTGTGCATAATTATTAGGCAACTTCCTTTCCTTTGGCAAAATGGGTCAAAAGAAGGACTTGACAGGCTCAGAAAAGTCAAAAATAGTGAGATATATTGCAGAGGGATGCAGCAGTCTTAAAATAGCCAAGCTTCTGAAGCGTGATCATCGAACAATCAAGCATTTCATTCAAAATAGTCAACAGGGTCGCAAGAAGCGTGTGGAAAAACCAAGGCGCAAAATAACTGCCCGTGAACTGAGAAAAGTCAAGCGTGCAGCTGCCAAGATGCCACTTGCCACCAGTTTGGCCATATTTCAGAGCTGCAACATCACTGGAGTGCCCAAAAGCACAAGGTGTGCAATACTCAGAGACATGGCCAAGGTAAGAAAGGCAGAAAGTCGACCACCACTGAACAAGACACACAAGCTGAAACGTCAAGACTGGGCCAAGAAATATCTCAAGACTGATTTTTCTAAGGTTTTATGGACTGATGAAATGAGAGTGAGTCTTGATGGGCCAGATGGATGGGCCCGTGGCTGGATTGGTAAAGGGCAGAGAGCTCCAGTCCGACTCAGACGCCAGCAAGGTGGAGGTGGAGTACTGGTTTGGGCTGGTATCATCAAAGATGAGCTTGTGGGGCCTTTTCGGGTTGAGGATGGAGTCAAGCTCAACTCCCAGTCCTACTGCCAGTTTCTGGAAGACACCTTCTTCAAGCAGTGGTACAGGAAGAAGTCTGCATCCTTCAAGAAAAACATGATTTTCATGCAGGACAATGCTCCATCACACGCGTCCAAGTACTCCACAGCGTGGCTGGCAAGAAAGGGTATAAAAGAAGAAAATCTAATGATATGGCCTCCTTGTTCACCTGATCTGAACCCCATTGAGAACCTGTGGTCCATCATCAAATGTGCGATTTACAAGGAGGGAAAACAGTACACCTCTCTGAACAGTGTCTGGGAGGCTGTGGTTGCTGCTGCACGCAATGTTGATGGTGAACAGATCAAAACACTGACAGAATCCATGGATGGCAGGCTTTTGAGTGTCCTTGCAAAGAAAGGTGGCTATATTGGTCACTGATTTGTTTTTGTTTGGTTTTTGAATGTCAGAAATGTATATTTGTGAATTTTGAGATGTTATATTGGTTTCACTGGTAAAAATAAATAATTTAAATGGGTATAAATTTGTTTTTTATTAAGTTGCCTAATAATTATGCACAGTAATAGTCACCTGCACACACAGATATCCCCCTAAAATAGCTAAAACTAAAAACCACTTCCAAAAATATTCAGCTTTGATATTAATGAGTTTTTTGTGTTCATTGACAACATGGTTGTTGTTTAATTATTAATGTTGTAAAATTAATCCTCAAAAATACAACTTGCCTAATAATTCTGCACTCCCTGTAGTGAGTATATCTAGAGTTATTGGTTGTCTGGATTCTGGGTGGGTGGGTTGGGTTTTTTGGATGCCTTTGATGAGCATGGATGTTTGTGAATTGGCTATTTCTGAAGAGGGCAGACCAAAAATGAGTTTGTGAAAAAATTGAATTCCGCTTAGATAACCCTTGATGGAGCTGGCTTGGAGGTTCTTAATACTGTTGAGATGAGATATGAATGAAGTGATGGTAAGCAAAGAAAAATCAGGGAAATTCAGGTTGTATGTGGAGTGGAAAGACTTGAAACACTTCCATGCAGTTAGGTAAGATTGGAGGGTTCTGGGGGAAACGGCTTGAAGAATGGAATTCAGAGAGGCGTCAAGGAGGGGTTTCAATGGGTGGTTTATGGGAACATCAGCTCTGAATAGTGAGGTACTGGGGTTGGGAATGGGTCTGCCTCTGGTGCCAACAGCCTGAATTTCTGTGAGGATCTGTGCTCTGATGTTGCTGGCAACAGGGGGAGGTTCCAAGGCTGTAGCATTTGGCGGGATGGGCATTGGTGTCGCAGAAAATAAGGTAAAAGGAGAACGAGTTTGGGGAAAAGTGTTAGGAGGAAGGAAAGCTGGAGCTGAGGCCGCTTGCGGAGGCAACCTCTCGCTTAGGTCAGCCCCCGGCAGAGGAGGAACGGGAAAAGTGGGAAAAGAGCCAAGTTGGGGAGGAAAAAAAGGCAACTGGGCCTGCCCGCTAGCGGAGGCAGCCTCGCGCTAAATTTTGATGGTGGGGCTGCAGGCCAAGGACAAGGGAAAGGGTTAGAAAAAGTGGCAGAAAAAGGCTGTGATAGCGGAGCCTGCGCTGCTGGCGGAAGCATACTCACGCTGAAAGGACAGCCTGGGGAAAAGGAAGCTGGCATTGTGGGCTGTGGTGCAACGCTGGAAAAAGCTGCGGCCTGTAGCTCGGCGGAGCAGAGAGACGAGTTGGGCTGGGTGGCGGCGGCGGCAGCGGTGGCAGTGGCGGCGGGATCTGGGGCCCAGGCTAGCTGAAGGCCTGCTGCAGCGGACTGGCGCTCGAGGAAGGACCGGTCCTGCGAGGGACGGAGAGGGTGTTTTATGAGAGCGTGAGTTTGGAGCCTTGTGATTTCTTGACCTGTTGGCGGTTCTGGAAAGTGGAGTGGATTTTGGAGATGGAGAAGCTGCTTGGAGAGACACGTACAGGTTGTATAGTTGAGATTTATTCATTCTTCTAGAAAAATGCACGTCAGCGCTGATTAGCGCTTGCCTTAACCCCAACACGGTCCATTTTTCTATTGCTGGAATCGTAGGTTGTGCTGAAGTGTAGGAGGAAGCTGGAGATGATGGATGTCTTGATGGTGGAGGCGATGGCAAGCCTCGGCGTCTCGGGGTACGGGAGGCGGCGCGGCTGGGCCGACGGCCGCGTTGTGTTGCTGGAGGTTCGGGTGCTGTGTCCTGTTGAGTCGGGGTGCTCCTTGCATCGGTGGGATGCTGTAGGGGATCCTGGGCAACAAGAGAATCGTCATCGGACGGATAAAGTTCTATCTCAGACATTGTAACGGATGGTAACGACCAAATGCTGTAAAACTTGTCGAGAAACATTGGTGAGTTGACTGGGTATTTATATGATCCTCCACTTGTGCTGATTGGGTAGACATGTTGATTACTTATTGCTGACAGCTGGTTGGAATGACATGATGATTAGATAGATCATTTGAACGTGCTCCTCCCGAACTTTGTTACTGAAACATCATTATGAGAGCCCATGTTGCTCTGATAGTGGCCTTCAGCTCTTCTGCAATGTTGGGTCTGGTATATCTATGGGGTTAAGGTCAGGCGAGTTTGCTGGCCAATTAAGAACAGGGATACCGTGGTCCTTAAACCAGGTACTGTGTGCAGGTGCCAAGTCCTGTTGGAAAATGAAATTTGCATCTCTATAAAGTTGGTCAGCAGCAGGAAGCATGAAGTGCTCTAAAACTTCCTGGTATACGGCTGCGTTAACCTTGGACCTCAGAAAACACAGTGGACCAACACCAGCAGATGACATGGCACCCCAAACCATCACTGACTGTGGAAACTTTACACTGGACCTCAAGCACCGTGGATTGTGTGCCTCTCCTCTCTTCCTCCAGACTCTGGGACCCTGATTTTCAAAGGAAATGCAACATTTACTTTCATAAGAGAGCATAACTTTGGACCACTCAGCAGCAGTCCAGTTCTTTTTGTCTTTAGCCCAGGTGAGACGCTTCTGACGCTGTCTGTTGTTCAAGAGTGGCTTGACTCAAGGAATGTGACAGCTGAAACCCATGTCTCGCATACGTCTGTGCGTAGTGTTTCTTGAAGCACTGACTCCAGCTGCAATCCACTCTTTGTGAATCTCCCCCAAATTTTTGAATGGGTTTTGTTTCACAATTCTCTCCAGGGTGCGGTTATCCCTATTGCTTGTACACTTTTTCTACCACATCTTTTCATTCTCTTCGCCTCTCTATTAATGTGCTTGGACACAGAGCTCTGTGAACAGCCAGCCTCTTTTGCAATGACCTTTAGTGTCTTGCCCTCCTTGTGCAAGGTGTCATTGGTCGTCTTTTTTACATTACGTTTCGTCACATTTTGTATGTCTCCCTATATCTGACACACCCATTTCAGGTCTTGCAGTCTCTACTAATGAGCTCATGAGTTGAATCAGGTGTGTTTGATGAGGGAGGCATACAAAATGTGCAGTGCTGGTGGTCCTCCAGGACAGGTTTGGGAACCACCGGTGTAGACTACAGAACTAGACTGAGAGACCATTTAAAGGCCTTTGCAGGTGTTTTGAATTAGGTGTTTATTAGCTGATTAGAGTGTGGCACCAGGTGTCTTCAACATTGAAACTTTTACTGAAATTTGGGATTTTCCTTAGTTGTCAGTTACAATCATCAAAATTAAAAGAAATAAACATTTGAAATATATCAGTCTGTGTGTAATGAATGAATATAATATACAAGTTTCACTTTTTAAATGGAATTAGTGAAATAAATCAACTTTTTGATGATATTCTAATTATATGACCAGCACCTGTATATATACACACAATCTGCTCAGTTACTGGGATTTTCACGCACAACCATTTCTAGGGTTTACAAAGAATGGTGTGAAAAGGGAAAAACATCCAGTATGCGGCAGTCCTGTGGGCGGAAATGCCTTGTTGATGCTAGAGGTCAGAGGAGAATGGGCCGACTGATTCAAGCTGATAGAAGAGCAACTTTGACTGAAATAACCACTTGTTACAACCGAGGTATGCAGCATAGCATTTGTGAAGCCACAACACTCACAACCTTGAGGCGGATGGGCTACAACAGCAGAAGACCCCACCGGGTACCACACATCTCCACTACAAATTGGACAGTTGAAGACTGGAAAAATGTTGCCTGGTCTGATGAGTCTCGATTTCTGTTGAGACATTCAGATGGTAGAGTCAGAATTTGGCGTAAACAGAATGAGAACATGTATCCATCATGCCTTGTTACCACTGTGCAGGCTGGTGATGGTGGTGTAATGGTGTGGGGGATGTTTTCCTGGCACACTTTAGGCCCCTTAGTGCCAATTGGACATTGTTTAAATGCCACAGCCTACCTGAGCATTGTTTCTGACCATGTCCATCCCTTTATGACCACCATGTACCCATCCTCTGATGACTACTTCCAGCAGGATAATGCACCATGTCACAAAGCTTGAATCATTTCAAATTGGTTTCTTGAACATGACAATGAGTTCACTGTACTAAAATGGCCCCCACAGTCACCAGATCTCAACCCAATATAGCATCTTTGGGATGTGGTGGAACGGGAGCTTCGTGCCCTGGATGTGCATCCCACAAATCTCCATCAAATGCAAGATGCTATCCTATCAATATGGGCCAAAATTTCTAAAGAATGCTTTCAGCACCTTGTTGAATCAATGCCATGTAGAATTAAGGCAGTTCTGAAGGCGAAAGGGGATCAAACACAGTATTAGTATGGTGTTCCTAATAATCCTTTAGGTGAGTGTATATATTAGGGGTGGCACAGTTCACAAAACCCACGGTTCGGTTCGTATCATGGTTTTAGGGTCACGGTTTTCGGTTCTGTACGGTTCTTGTTGTTGTTGTTTTTTTATCGTTAACACTCAAGAAATTTACTTCAGCATATGATATATAGCTTAATCATCCACAATTAGGATACAGTAATAAAAAATGGTAATATCATGTAGAAGTTGTTTCTTAACTGGCTGTCTACAGAGTCCGACAAATTGGCATAACATTTTTCATGTTAATCATGTCAATTTTGATCAGAACAATGCACTGTGGCTTTAATTCAGCTGACCTGATTAACAAGTTTCACTATGAAGTGTCCCGTGTGTTTCACAATCACCATATGACATCCAGTGCTGTGAAAAGAAAAGAAAAAAATACACGAAAACACAACACTGTCAGAAGTTTTTGCCCAAACTTCAAAGGCATGTTTACATTATTAAAACTAGAAGCATCTTAACTTTTAAATGTTACATTTATCATGTGAACTACTTATATACAGCATGTTATATGCATGTGTGTATGAGACAGAGGGGAACACGGTCGCATTTGCAGCAGATATGCTGCCCATCATAAATCAAAGCATGAGACAGACAGGGGTCGGAGGAGAACACCGGAAAATGTGACAGAATGGACAATATTTTCTGTATTTGCAATACACAAGCCGCGGTTCAGCTGCGCGAGACAAACACTGCCAGTGTGTGAATGCACGCGCATACGCACTGCATCTGCCCTGCATCTGCCCTGCCTGCTATACGTCGCTGGCGCATCCTCCAACTCCGGACAGCCTTCCTTATCTCTCCCACTTGCATTTCTACACGTGACGTGACCTGCAGCACTCCACTTTTACTTTATTTTACTGTATGTCCACACAAACACATACACGCCTCTTATTTCACGAGAAAAGGACACCCACTGTCTGAGGTAACATACGGGCACGAGGATACATTGCGCATGCGTCGAAACCGTGCAAATGCAAGCAGTTATTTCAACAAGTTGACAACAATTACAACATTTGTAAAATCACTCTCATTGGAACTTTCAGGTAGTTGGATTCAGTAGTAGGAACAGTTAAACTCAATTTTCTTACACTTTGCACAGTAAAATAATAAAATAAGACATTATTAAATAAGACACTGTGTTAGTTTGTTTGTGACCCAACAAAATTGAAGAAAACTGTAAAAAATATTCTCAAACAAACATTGCGTGTTCAAACACTTAATTTGTCTCAACGTACAGAATGTGGTTCTGAATTTCACTTTTCAATTTCAAAGAAAATAAGGATTATATTGTTTGTTTGATGCTAATTAATTGAATACAGATGACAATACAATAAATAAATATATTTGAATCAAATATTTAAACATGACCTTGTTTTAATAGTGCTTTAGAATTAATATTGTATATTATATAACTGTAACTATATAACACATGTTGTTGTATTAATATAACTATATTAATTATATTAAACACATCTGAAGCAAACTAACCCTGGAATATAACCTACTCTGGAGCAGGTTCACAGAGTAAGTTACCATGGTAACTGACTCTGAGTATAAGTTACCTCTCTTTTAGAAACGGACTTGACTTGCCCTGCTCTCTCGGGTTTGACATACCTCCAATTCTGAAACAGAAAACCCAAAAGTTTCCCTCATTTCAGGGATTACATACTCAGAGTTTTCACTTAACCTCCTTTCTGAAACGGGCCCCTGTTCTGATGAGCTCAAAAACAAAAGGCAAAAACAATCAATCTTCATTTAAAACGCTATACAAAATCATATGTGTGTTCTTTAAAGAACACATTAACTCAACATTTCAACACTTATTGAACACATTGACACTTAAATATCACCCTTTGTCACATTTCATGAACTCGTTAGCATTTTCACATGTGATTAGCTTTAGCACACGTGCAAGTTAGCTCTGGCTTACACACTGTGATCACGGCCTATGTAAACACACTAATATCACACTCAGAAACATACTCATAGTTCACTGCTGAGTTTGCAACACATTTCTAGCATATCAAATTAATATTTGAGACATGACTCACCAATGATTTGATGCTCCGTGGGTCCACAACAGCCTCTATTTCTAATTATCCTCCTCGTCTTCTTATTACTTCGGCGACAGCTTCTCCAAGTTATCTCATCCACTCAGAAATCCAATCCTTTTGTTATATTCAGGTCACTTTTTTTCTAAAATAAACATTCAGTGTTTCTGAAGATCGCTCCGCAAAACTGCTTGCTTTCTCTCGTCTGTAGCTCACACTGACAGAGGCGCCGGCGCAACCTAGATGCGCTGCTGCTATTGGCCCATTCAAGTGTCTGTCATTGCAGTACAATCAGTGATTGGGTGATTCTCATGTTCATCTAAAACATTTATTTTTCTCTTTCCCTTAGCTTTTTTTTTTTTTTTTACTTTAACCCTCTTGAGTCGGCGGTCGCGCCAGCATGATCGGCTCTCTTTTTTTCTTATCAGTGCCAAAGAGACTCAAATAACTCTGTCGTTTTTTATCATTCAGGCAAGTGTTATAGCCTACATCATTATAATCTGTTAAGTTTCTTTTTTTGTGTACAGTCACAATAAAGACAAAATGTTTTGCTTTTTGCAAAATAAAGAAAACAAACATGATGTGCGATCTGCAGCCTCTCTGTCAAAGACGTTCATTCAGATAGTCTTCAGAAAAGGAACTCTAGCTTAGTGAATACTTGTCTCAGAAACATGAGACATATGTCTAAAGAAACTTTGAAATATCAGGTTTTAAACAATGTAAAGCAAATCGAAAACAAATATGCAGTGTTTATGTAATCTGGTTGAAAAGTGATAGATGTCAGTCTTTTGCGAGCCACTTCATTATTGGCTAATGCGACCACACCCACGGAGCACACACTCTTTCAGATTCAAAAACTGACGATCCCTGCATCAACGCCCACACATCAACTTATACAAACACATCTAGTGAAGCGCTGTAACGTTACTTCAGCTTCATAGTTTAGAGACGCCTTGAGCTATAATTCACCTCATGAAAAGCTGTTAATTTCTTAAAGCAACGGAATCAGGGCTGATTGTAAGGTAGGCTTTATTCTGTTAGCATCTGTGAATATTAAACGCACAAAGACTGTTTAAATATGAATCTTGCTGCAACTTAAGATGTCATACATGCATGACTGTTTAGACAAGATTTATTTGGCCTGTTTTGGACAGATTATAATGTGTTTATTGTAAAAGCGCCTAGTGTCCCATCAATAAAGCTTTTATTCACAAATGTATGCTCAGATGCGATAAATATAGTACCAGTCAAACGTATTTTTCTTCATATTGATGTTTAAATATTATAGCCTAGTGTTATTTTTTTAATTTAATATCAAAGTTTGTTTTATCGAGTTTTGTTTTGTAGAAAGTGCATTTTTTGTTTTGTATAAATTGAATTGTTTTCTTTAAAATTTTGTTTTGTATAAATTGTATCTTAATTTTAATTAATTATTATTACATTTTTTAACATGAGACTACTTTCAAAACATAAAAAAATTGTAATTTTTGTTTTAGAAAAACTGCTCTTCCTAGTAGTTTGTGTCTTGTTTCTAGTCTAAATATTGAAACATTCTTAAATCAAGATGCATTTACTAGATAAGTACAACTAAAGAAGAGCATTTTTTTTCAGTGTAGTCAAATCTTTTGATCATTTAAAATATAGGCCTTTGTTGACTACATTCTAAATAAATGATTCTGGAGTTTGGTTTTGTAGAAAGCGAATTGCTTTCTTTACAGTGAATTTCGTTTTGTATAAATTGTATCTTATATTAATTAATTATTAATGAGACTACTTTCAAAAAATTGTACAAAAATATTAGAAAAAATGCTCTTAGTAATTGTTGTCTTGTTTCTAGTGTAAATGCTTAAAATTTCTTAAATCAAGATACATTTACTAGATAAGTGCAATATATAATATATATAATAATATAATATAATAATATATAATATATATAATATGTCCTTTGTCCTGTTGCTCTGAGTCATTTTTTTCATTCAATCTCAGTCATTTTTTTCATTAAATAAATGAAGACACGAGTCCGTGTCTTCATTTATTTATGTCTATTTTCCCCCTTTTCCAGGGGTGCAACATTTTGGAGGCCCCAGCCAGGATGAATGGTCCCTGGTTCAGCCGATCGATGTAGTGCCATATGACGACATCCCACCTTGCAACCCCAACCATCATGATAGGAGATCAGCTGTGTGCAGTCTAGCCTCAAGTACAACCTTATTCTGGTGCATAATTTGTTTCTCCACACAGTTCTTACCGGCCTGCAAAACGACTACATCAGGTGTGACCTCAAGCCATACCTGCAACAAACAGACGTGAGTGATGAACTATTGTTAGAGAAACTGAATATTGCATTCATGACGAGGCAGAGAGACAAAGTAAAAAGAAAACTGCAGTCCAACATCGGCCAATGGTGCACTGATGTTCTAACACCTGCAGAGGAAAAAGGGAAAACGTTACCTCAGGAAAATTAGAGTAAGCACAGCCCAGACTTGCTAAATGAACTCGGATAAATTAAATCAGACATGACGCTATTAAAGAACCTTAGTGTCACAAATCTGAGAGTCGATTCAACTGCCTCAAACCAAGGTCTGGGAGCAGTATTATATCAAAACCAGGATGGCAAGCTTGTGTAATAGCGTATGGCTCTGTAGGTGGGTAGCTGAGCTAGCCGACTTCCATTTCCACAGGAACTGATTCAAGCTGAGGATCCCTTTTTTCGTAAGTATCTTTAACCCATAAGAACCTGCAGGTGTCACAAACACTGGTGATTATCTGGAAAGGTCTTTTTAAAGGGTTAGTTCATCCAAAAATGAAAATAATGTAATTTATTACTCACCCTCAGGCGCCGTTCATCTTCAGAACACAAATTAAGATATTATTTTTCTTGAAATCCGATGGCTCAGAGAGGCCTGCATAGCCAGCAATGACATTTCCTCTCTCAAGATCTATTAATGTACTAAAAATATATTTAACCCTTTTGCACGTACGTTCTAAATATTCAGACTGGCAGCCTGGCGTGAGTTTTTTAATACAACCATTATTATTAGGGATGCACCGATACCAGTACTTGGACTGTCCGTCCTATACTGTTGTCAAGTACTCGTACTCGTACTCGTAAAACTTACCCGGATACAACCGCACCTGATACGACTTTATGGCAATGCATCTTCGGATGCGGAACCGTGCGGAAAGTTACATAATTCGGCATGCACACCGCGGCGCCAAGTGCAAAGGGGTCTCGTGCTCTCAAACCTGAACGACTGCCATAGTATGGCTTAATTTTTGCCGTGCAAACCCGAGTGCTAGTGCGAACGCGGCGAGTATAAACCAAGCTTAAACGCTCATGAGGCAGATATCTCTCGGTAGTGAGTGCTGAAAGTGAAAGGCTGTTTAGTAGGGATGTGTGCAATGACTAGCCTAACCCCGGTAGTATAACAAGCCTAAGCAAGCTTAATTGTTATAGGTACTAGTTTGACATGACATGGAAGAAAATGGAAAAGTTTTGTGCAAGCTTTCAAAATCCTCCTTCACCTGAGTGGAGATTTATCTGAAGCCTCCACGAGCGCCAAACAAAAAAACCAACGCATGCAAAACCTGAGGTAAAATTATACACTTTTCAAAATAATATATTAATTTCACGATATAACATTAACACGACAGTAATTTAAACAATTAAAAAATATATATTTAAAGCAAAACCTTAAATGTGCCAAAAAAATGTAAACACCTAGTATTTTCCAAGTCGTCTAGCAGCAGCACTAACATTTAATCGACTAGTCTCGCACATCCCTAAGTTAGCTCAGTGACACATATTGTAGATGAAAACAGAAACTCATAGCTGATAATGCAGAGAAGCTTCTTTTCATCAAAAAGAACCTGCCTCTCACTTTTCCGAAAAGGGCTGTGTGGCTATGATAACATATAATAATTTAATTCAGTGGTTCTGCTACTATGTTGTGTGGTACTGGAATCCACTGAATGTTACAGGTTACGTTTATGTGAAATGGGCAGCAGTGCCATGTTTGTTTAGGAAAACACCAAGTTGAATATTAAAATGTCAGCAACAGCACCAATTTGTGTATTTACTTTGTGACAGCCAGAAAGTGAAAAACATCTGTTGAAAATAAAACATTGTTAGAAGAACTGTAATGGTATTATTAAGTACTCGTATCAGTACTTGGTAACGGCAAGTACCCAAATGTAAGTACTTGTACTTGTACTTGGTCTGAAAAAAGTGGTATCCGTGCATCCCTAGTGCATCCCAGAAAGTGAAAAACATCTGTTGAAAATAAAACATTGTTAGAAGAACTGTAATGGTATTATTAAGTACTCGTATCAGTACTTGGTAACGGCAAGCACCCAAATGTAAGTACTTGTACTTGTACTTGGTCTGAAAAAAGTGGTATCCGTGCATCCCTAGTGCATCCCAGAAAGTGAAAAACATCTGTTGAAAATAAAACATTGTTAGAAGAACTGTAATGGTATTATTAAGTACTCGTATCAGTACTTGGTATCGGCAAGTACCCAAATGTAAGCACTTGTACTTGGTCTGAAAAAAGTGGTATCTGTGCATCCTTAGTGCATCCCAGAAAGTGAAAAACATCTGTTGAAAATAAAGCATTGTTAGAAGAACTGTAATGGTATTATTAAGGCGAGACACTACAGGTGAATAGGGATTTTTTTTTAATTACAAGATATCACTGTGAAACTTCTCCAGTTTATTACTGGCATAAACATAAGAAAAAAATGTATTACAAGTTTTGTGTAAATTAATTTTGTAATATGCAAATGAGGCCTTATATACTTAAATATACAATCATTTGCATACATTTCCAAAAACAAAATCTGGAAATTGGAAAGGACCAGGTTTAAAATTCTTGGTTCTATTTGTTGACATATTAGAAGAGAAGGCTTTTACAGAGGGGATTCTGGATATCTTATTTTGTGCTTTAGTAAATTAGAGAATACTGACAATAGCCTTAAAAAAAAAAAATTTGCCATGTTTTTTGGAGTAAAAGGACCTATAACTCAGGATAGGAATGGTATATCAACAAATCCTTCTGTAAAAGCCTTCAGAATATAGTTCAGTATAAGTCTGCAAAAGTTGGTGCTTGTAGGTGCTAATGAAGTGGATATATCTGACTCTGAGTGCGAGGAAAAACTCATTTTGAGAAAACGGCCTTTAAAGTTTTATATTGTATAATTTAATACATTTCTATTGATACCCCCAACCTACAAACAAAATATACATTCAATTAATTAATATAAGCAGTATATAATATTTAAAACACATGGAAATTGATAAATGATCAAATTATTAATAGCAATAGCCTTAAGCTGAAGAGAACTACCTTAACAAATACACAAAAACAGTCACAAAAACTGCAGACGAATTGTGTCTGTTTGTTGTATGTCCATCTATAACTAAATTAATTTAATAAACAGCTCCCTGTCTATTTACAGCCTAAATGTCCATGCCTGCACCATATGTAGGCCCCTCTTCGATCTCCTGTCGGTGTCTTTTCACCTTTTTGGCTGTGCTTACGCTTTGGCGCCTGCGTTTCACACGGGTGGACTGAAAAATGTTCGCTTTTGAAAGTCTAACCATGTCAGTGTAACTGCATGTATTTACAGTGATAACTGTACACTGAAGCCACAACTTATCCATGACAGCCAGCATGGCAGAGGCACCTTCATTAAAAGTGGCAATAGCCATACTGGCTGCAGCCTCAACCCTGCTTTTCCCCACAAATACTGTTTTTGGACATCGGGCCCATATGACAGAGTTGAGGCACTCATTTGCATTTTGAGTGCCTCCATGCTGCATGCGCTTTAGCAGACTGTCACTGGACATTCGGTGGTACACAGGGATAAGCTTCTTTCCCACTTCACGTGACAAAAAGTTTTTAGTGTGATGCTTGTGGGACTCTGGTGTTTCTCCATTCTCCTCTGCTCTCCTATACCAACACCACGATGGACTGCACCTTGTATGTAATGGATTGTCATCACTAGACATGTTGTGAAGGAGACCTGCCCAGATCTCAGCTTTCATTTTATCCACGGAGCCCTGGTTGTTAATAATAGCACCCCTGTAAAAATTTTGCAAGGATTTACATTTAGGGGCAGTCAGCTTGCCCAGACCCTTGCCCCCTAATTTACCAAATTTACTTAGTTTCCTAAGTGCTGTACCCATGCGCTTATGGGCATGATTTATGCACTCCAATTTCAGAATTTCATGTTCAGGGTATGGGTTAAGGGCAACCACCTCCTTAAATGCAGCACTATCTCCATCTGACAGCATCTCAGTATATCGCACCTGGTAACGACTGACTGACCTGGCCCACATCCTCTTAGCTGCCTCCTGCTCCATTGCTTTACTTGAGCCTGCAAAATTTTTTGCACAGTCAGTGTGTGTCTCCCTCCAGCTCTCAAATTCCTGGCCTGTTATTTTTCCTTCTCGCTTGGCACTTTTCTTTAAGGCACATGCGTGACAGTAGGAGGACAAGACCTCAAAGTCTATTACTAAACCTGTAAGGACGTCAATGCACACACCGATGCCATAATTTGATGTGAAACCTCTTTTATGCCAGGTTCCATCAAAAGACACACTGATGTTTATAACTGCATCTTCATCCTCCATCAGTAACTTTGCTACATCTGCATCAACCTCAGCATAAGCCTGCCTGATCTGCTCCCTGGCCTTGTGCAGTGACCCCAAGCCTCTCTCAATTTCTGCAACTACAATGACATTTTTTTTAAAATCATGTTTTATTCATAGTGCACATATAACTTAACTTACTTTGTAAAAGACAGTGGATTCTTATATGATTGTATTGTCCATGTTATGTGTATGTGTGCGTGAAAGTAAATATGTCCAACAAAATGTACTGAATATCATAAAATGTATTTGTTAATATTTTATTTATAAATATGTTTATATTTTTATGATATAATGTACATTATGAGGTGAAGTGTAAATGTAATGTCACTATATCCACAAGACGAAATCATTTAGACACTATACTGCGTGGTTTTCTGGCTCAACCTTTTTCATACCTGTCACTTTTCTGTTGTGTCTCTGATAAGTCTTAAGGTGAAGGGAAGGTATCCCCAACACCTTGCTGATTTTTTTGAGAGCTGCATACCCCATTCCTAATTCATGTGCTAAGAGCACCATCCGCACATTCACATCAAATGCAACGTCGTTCCTGGACTCGTCTTGCAGACGCGTAGATGTGTAAACACTTCTGCAGTACCTATCTCTCTCACACAGACTACACTCCAGCAACACACTGCTACAGAACCCATGATTCTGTGGATCGATGTCAATTTTCAGCCCTGATCCAGCACATTTAGGACAACACAAATCACTGACTAATGCATTCAATCGTGCGACGTGAATTATGAGCCATTCCTGTGTGGCAGGGCTGTCATTCTCTCCAACAGACTCTCTCTTTCCCTTTCCAAAGGATAGCTTTCGCGATGAGGCACTCGCTGACGGGGTTTCATCGCCTAATCTGTTGTTTACTTTCTTTTTACTATCTCTTGCAAGTGACAGCTGTTGCCGTCTTTTCTGTGAACGTTTATTAGCTGATTTAGGTGTTGTCGGCATTTTCTCTGAGGCGCAGAATAAACAAAGAAGCGTAACGCGTGAGAACCAATCATGTAGTCGGAAATTCACATTGACCAATCAGATGTGGGTTTCGGCTATAGATTCCCCGGCAAACTTTCGCGGTTGGTTAGTTCTACAAAGGAAATGCCCATATTTGGATAAGATAGTGCTGTGTATGAGACTGAGAGCTTTACAATGATACCAGGCATGGCGTGTTTCTGTGAATGGAGACGGCACGGGAGCTCGCGTTAGAACGCTAACTTTTTGGTGATTTCCGGTAGAAATCTAAAGGCGCAAGTTGACAAAATATAATGAAATAACCCCCTTAATGTGTAATGTTGACATTTATTTTATGTTGACATGAAAGCTTACATGTTAAGGGAGCAAACTGGCCCAAAATCTCAAAATTGACCACTGCATGAAAAAACGATGTTTTCACCTGCCGTGTCTCGCCTTAAGTACTCGTATCAGTACTTGGTATCGGCAAGTACCCAAATGTAAGTACTTGTACTTGTACTTGGTCTGAAAAAAGTGGTATCCGTGCATCCCTAGTTATTATACAATGACGTGTTCTAATTTCCATGGTAACACATCAAACTTGACACGTGACTTTTTGCAGTCACAATGGTGCTCATGATGGATGACCGCGTGCAGATGAGCACTTTATATATGTTTTGCTTTATTTTTTATTTCAAAACCTCTTGCATTATTTGTTAGCATGAACACACTATGGTTGATATGTTTATGTTGCTATTTTTCCCCACTGCTTTGAATTTCGCTTGCACAGGGCACATTGCATCTCCTTCACAACAGCCGCGACAATTGGTGAGTATATTTTAGTTGTGTGTAGAATTATTTACAAGCATGCAATAAATATGAATAAAGATGTCATGTCTTAAATTGGCAAAATGGGCAACACAAATGGGCCCCATATGGGTTTACCAAATGGGGTAGACATGGGCAAACACAATCAGTCCCATATAGGCTGCTTACATGGGCCCAAGTTAGTACCCACATAGGTAAACTCTATATGGCTTCTGAATGGGGAAATACATATGGGGCCCGCTTGGGCAAACCATATGGGTCAGACATGGGCAAACACAATCAGTCCCATATAGGCTGTCTACATGGGCCCAAGTTAGTACCCACATAGGTAAACTCTATATGGGTTCTGAATGGGGAAATACATATGGGGCCTGCTTGGGCAAACCATATGGGTCAGACATGGGCAAACACAATCAGTCCCATATAGGCTGCCTACATGGGCCCAAGGTAGTACCCACATAGGTAATCTCTATATGGGTTCTGAATGGGGAAATATGTATGGGGCCCGCTTGGGCAAACCATATGGGTCAGACATGGGCAAACACAATCAGTCCCATATAGGCTGCCTACATGGCCCCAAGGTAGGATCCACATAGGTAAACTCTATATGGGTTCTGCATGGGGAAATACATATGGGGCCCGCTTGGGCAAACCATATGGGTCAGACATGGGCAAACACAATCAGTCCCATATAGGCTGCCTACATGGGCCCAAGGTAGTACCTACATAGGTAATTTCTATATGGGTTCTGAATGGGGAAATTTGTATGGGGCCCACTTGGGCAAACCATATGGGTCAGACATAGGCACACACAATCTGTCCCATATAGGCTGCCTACATGGCCCCAAGGTAGTACCCACATAGGTCATCTCTATATGGGTTCTGAATTGGTAAACACATATGGGGCCTGCTTGGGCAAACCATATGGGTCAGACATGGGCAAACACAATCAGTCCCATATAGGCTGCCTACATGGCCCCAAGGTAGTACCCACATAGGTAATCTCTATATGGGTTCTGAATTGGTAAACACATATGGGGCCTGCTTGGGCAAACCATATGGGTCAAACATGGGCAAACACAATCAGTCCCATATAGGCTGCCTACATGGCCCCAAGGTAGGATCCACATAGGTAATCTCTATATGGGTTCTGAATGGGTAAACACATATGGGGCCTGCTTGGGCAAACCATATGGGTGAGACATGGGCAAACACAATCAGTCCCAAATAGGCGTCCTACATGGGCCCAAGTTAGTACTCACATAGGTAAACTCTATATGGGTTCTGAATGGGGAAATACATATGGGGCCCGCTTTGATAAACCATATGGGTCAGACATGGGCAAACCCAATCAGTCCCATATAGGCTGTCTACATGGCCCCAAGGTAGTACCCACATAGGTAATATCTATATGGGTTATGAATGGGGAAATACATATGGGGCCTGCTTTGATAAACCATATGGGCGAGACATGGGCAAACACAATCAGCCTCATATAGGCTGCCTACATGGGGCCAAGATAGTTCCCACATAGAGACAGTTTTTCTTCACAAAGCCTGTATGCGAGGAGGCATGATAGCTAATGAATAATGCTGTAATCTCACCTGAAAGGACAAAATAACATCATAGTCCACACAATGACCTGCATAATGAGCTGCATAATGAATGAGCTTGAGAGAGAGCATAAAAATGACTGAGAGCAACAGGACAAAGAACATATTATATATTATATATTACTTATCTAGTAAATGCATCTCGATTAAAGAACGTTTAAATATTTACACTAGAAACAAGACAAAAATTACTAAGAGCATTTTTTCTACATTTTTTGCACTATTTTTTTGTTTTTGAAAGTAGTCTCATGCTAAAAAAATAAATAATTAATAATTTAAAATAAGATACAATTTATACGAAATGAAATTAACTTTAAAGAAAGCTATTCACTTTCTACAAAAAAAAAAAACACTTTCTACAAAACAAAACTCGATATTAACCCGATAAAACAAACTTTGATGTTGAATAGAAAAAAATAATATTAGGCTATATTATTTAAACATCGATATGAAGAAAAATAAGTTTGAGTGGTACTATATATTCTGAGCAGACATTTGTGAATAAAAGCTTTATTTATGTGACACTATAGGCTCTTTTACAATAAACACATTATAATCTGTCCAAAACAAGCCAAATAAATCTTGTCTAAACAGTCTTGCGTGTATGACATCTTAGGTTGCAGCAGGATTCATATTTAAACTGTCTTTGTGGCTCTTCTCCTGGAAGGGCGGGCGCGCGCGCGACTAGAGCAAGAGAATAAATGCACGCCCATTATAGCGCTGTGCTCGGCTTTAGGGAAGCCGCAGTCACAGGACGTCACAAAATCAACAATGTCACCAAAGATGTCCGGGACAACCCAAGACAACCCTGTACAGCTTCCTAAAGAACCCAGCGTTAATGGAACCCCTGTATTTCGGAGACGATTGTTTTATAAACAAGGCCCAGTTCAACTCCGGATTTGTAGTTCGTCTAATGCTGAAAGATGGAAGGGTTCCAGCGATTAAGGTTGGAAGCAGGCGGTGAGTAAAACTGCTTCAAATGTCTTTGTGTTGTTAGCTATCGACTCGTTCATTCAAATGCACTACTATGCCATTGTTTTTCTATGTACACACACACGTGTCTGACTTGCAAAACCGTTCTGCTTGCTACTGCTAACATTAAATCGCATATACAATAGTCCATAAATTAAATTATGTCCTCATAAACCATGAGTAAACAAACACAAATGTTGCAAAACTCGCGCATGACAAGCCGCTATAAGCAGGTAACGTTATATACACTTTACAGTACATACCATTGAGACGTCCTGCTGTAGTTGTCGTTGTTGCTTCTACTGTTCAATTTCAGCCTCTAGATCAGATTCTGGATCATATATGTATGGCTAAATCCGACTGAGCTCCATGGTTTATTTAGGATAACGTTTTTTCCACGTTTAAGGATGTTACATCGTTCAGCTCTCAACACAATCGCTGTGCGCTCGTGATTCTTTAGCTCCGCCCACACGATATGCCTCCAGCCACTCGTTTTTTTTCCAGAAAGACTCGGTACAGCGTATCTTTCTTTTATAAATATAACTAAAGACTTTTCAGAGATATGAAGGATGCAATACTACTCTATAGGTACTCAATATTGACATACGATTATACAAATAACAGATGTTGTGAAATGTTAATATTTTTTTACATTTTAAGTAAAAATGTTCACTATTTAATGTTTTAATAGCTATGATCAAGATAATAATATATATTTATCTTTATATTCACTTGTTTCTGCATAGGTTTGATGGCATTATTATTGTAATTATTTTTAGTTGTTGAATTTACACAGATATATTACACAATATATGTGCTGGTTTCCGTGATTTTCATATTATCAACAGTTTCCTCTGGCTGTGTGCTGTGTTTTTTTTTACTTTTTCAGGAAGCCCAGCTGTACAACAGGACTGTTGAATTTATTCACATATATACAATCCCTATGTTCTTATAGAGTTGGATGTATTCTGCTTCTGAGAAGAAATACTGACTGAGGCAGATATCATCCTGAAGCATGTGGGGGGAAATAAAAAATAATTTGGTGCCAAGCCACAGAGTACATCCCAGCATCCCATGTATGACCTACATATATTCCAAAACGTGGGGGTAAGAGTAGCTCCCATTGACATGGCCTTAATGTCTTCAACTCCTGCTAAACCTGTGTGGACACAGTCACTATATGGACAGATACCCCCTCTCACTCATGGATGAATAATGCTTGGACCAAGTGGCTGGTTGCTTGTGGTTTTTATTAATATAATTACTGACAGGTTCTGCTGGTCCCCTTTACCCAATGCTGCACAGTGTCAGTTTAAAATTATTTGCTTTGGCCTTTGTAATGCCCCTGCCACATTTGAACACTTAAAGGAAAGGGTGCTGGAGAGTGTTCAATTAATCATGGCTCTGTCTTCCTGAACTATATTCTGTACAGTGTACACACACACACACACACACACACACAGAGAAAAATTGTGTTACTGCTGGGCTGTAATTTTCTAGTTGCTAAGTTCAAGTTGGCAAGCTACAAAAAATAAAAAAATAAGAGAGAGAGAGAGAGAGAGAGAGGGGGGGTCTATACTGGATCTGAGACCCCTGGATGTCTCTTTGCCGAACAATTAACTGAGTTACTTGATGGAAATATTGTGAAGCTCACCCACCTTTAACCAATAAATATCTTTAGGAACATTAGAAACTTCCAGGCAGGTGTGTTGAAGTTAAACTCTGCAGTACAGTGGCCTAACAGGAACAGGATTAGACATTCCTGAAGTATGTGCTAAGCATTATGCAGTAAAAAAAATATTGCTAATATGATCTCAAATGACAAGAGAAATAAGTGTCATTTAATGGTCATTCTTGTACTTATTAACCCTTTCACACGCAAGTTTAAAATATTCTAGCTGAGCATGTATTATTTTAGAATGTATCACCTTTTTATTTCCATGGCTACGTGTCATACTTGTCACGTGACGCACCGCAGCCACAATAGTGCTTTAAGACAGATGTATTGCTTTTATTAGCTTTTCCTTGGTAACACTTTACAATAAGGTTAATTAGTTAACATTAGTTAACCACATTAGTAAACATGAACTAATAATGAACTGAACTTATAAAGCGTTTATTTATCTTTGTTAATGTTAATTTCAACATTTACTAATGCATTATTAAAATCTTGTTCGCATTAGTTAATGCACTGTGAACTAACATGAACAAACCATGAATAGCTGGATTTGTATAAACTAACGTTAACAAAGATTAACTAGTGCTGAACAGAGGTGTTGTTCTTGGGTTTGTTCATGTTAGCTAATGCATTAACTAATGTTAACTAATAAAACCTTATTGTAAAGTGTTACCTTTTCCTTTTTTATTCAAAACATTCAAAAACTTGTTAATAAGTAGAATAGTACTCTAATTGTGATTGATTGAAATGTTAATTTTGTTGAATAAATCACAAACATTCTGTGCATTGATAGAGGCTAAAGTGAAAATTGTTTTAAGCTACGAAGCCATTTGAAGTTTCAGCCTTTCAAGCGCCACATACCTAATTTAAATATTTTTCGTGAAACAGAAATCCAATCTGATATCCAGATACAGAGGCTACTTAATGTGAACAAATGTAAACGTGCCATGTTCTGATTAGCTAATAAACCGATTTGCTTGATCGGAACACGGTGATCGCATGTAAAAGTGTAAACTGGGATTCACTGCAAAAAATGCTTTTCTTACTTAGTATTTTTGTCTTGTTTCCAGTCTAAATATATATATAAAAAAAAAATCTTAAATCAAGATGCATTTACTAGGTAAGTAAAATGACGCAAGATATCTTTCTTGTTTTCTGGAAAATAAAATCAAAATGAAGTGAGTGATCGCATGTGATCAATCTGCACAATAAAAGACTCTGGTACTAAAGTTGGCCATCGCGCTTTACACTTGTCTTCCCATTTTCTTTGGTAAACCCAGAGTTTCTTTCAGTCTACTCCCCGTTTTTAAAGCGTCAGCCGTGTTTAAATATACTTAATTTGTTAATTCACACAGCACAGATGCTTTTCTTACTGAGTATTTTGTACAATTATTACATTATTTCAAGTACAAATATCTAAAAATTATAAATTAAATCTAAAATCTAAAGTAAGCACATTTTACTTAAAACTATCTGCCAGTGGGGTAAGAAAAATAATCCTATTGCAAATGAAAACCAGATAATTTTTCTTACCCCACTGGCAGATAAAAATAATGCATTTAATGTCATTATGTAATTTTTCTTATGTAGAAAATGCATCTTGATTTAAGAATTTTTAGATATTTTGACTGGACACAACAAGACAAAAATACAAAGTAAGACGAGCATTCTTTGCAGGTAAATTTATTCACTGCACATATTTTCACCATGAGGACGAAAGTAACAAAAAGGGCATGTCCTTTTATATAGGATCCTGGCATTCACTTGATAAACCTAAAAGTAACCTAATAATTAGAATTTCCTTTAGGATTTCCAGTAGTTGAATGCATTGATGACATGCATATTCCCATCGGGTAGTCCGAGATATAGCTGTTTAATGAACACAAATTATTCACAATTTTATGGTCATCTTTATTTCCTACAAAAACTTTAATATTAAAGCGGTGATGAATTGAGAAATCAACTTTCCTTTGAGCCTTTGGTATATAAAAGTTAATCGTGATATAAGAATATCCTGTAAGTTTCAGAGCTGAAAACATCCTTGTTAGTCAAAGAAAAGCTTTTATAGACACCAGGCCCAGAAAACGAGAGCTCTCACAATATGTCGACCATTGATATATATATGTTATGTTAGTATTGCATTGTTACAGATTGTTTGATATCTATTGATTACATACCTTAGCATGCTGCCACAGGCTGGAGAAGTAGTGAAATAACATTCCTTTCTTGCGAGCGAGCATGTGTGTGTGTACGGTTTGTGGGTATATTCACTGATGACAGGGCAAAATGATACAGAAATAACATTCCAATCAATCGCGGGTGGATGAGAGATTAATTTGTGTTCGACATCGGCTGCGGCTGGATGGAATCGATCGGCGAGAGTAGCCGTGTGCAGGAGGGGAGGAGCTGCAAACGGAGACTTGGAGTCGGACACTTTTTGCATCCCGTAGTGACCCTCGCACTGTGTTTGCATTATTTATCACAGCTGACGGGAAATAAATGCAATATTTATCAATACATGGATGTTTCAGAGACATTATTGTCATGTAATACTTTACTCAGCGTGTTTGAACAAGAATAAAGTTCAACATATACGCCTACACTATCAAAGTAGTGGGGTCTACGTTTTTTATCAGTTTTATTTAATATAACATTGCGACTACATGAAAGGAGGTTTTACTGCAGTGGCGGCTGGTCAATAGAGGGCGCTGGGGTGCCGCCCCCATCAAAACTCCGGAAATATACATGTATACAACAATGATATAAAAATGAAACAAAAATAAAATAGTTTACTCATACAATGTGCCGACTGTTAGTAAGAGCCTCAGCATTTAATAAAAACTGGCTTTAATCGGTTAACAATTTTATATGTTCTTCAATATGTTTCATGCGGTTTCATGTGCGAGGGACGCCAGACAAATGGATGTCTATCTGAGTCCAAAAATCTACGGGCAGCATGTGACCTGAAGCTGGTCTCTAATTGGTTTCTTAAAGATCCTCCTCCGCAGGTTGGTGCGTCCCTGGCGAATCAGAATTGGATGCGTGTTATTTTATCCAATCTGGTTCTCGTCACCTGTCATTCAACTTTCCGTTCTTGGCAACTAAAGCGAAAGTGCATGGCGATGGTGCGCGGGTGACACCGTCACACTCTGACTCCGCCAAAACATTATTAGGATGATCAATTTCGTAGAGATGGCAGCAGTTAAACCAAATTATTTCACAAGGCGTTCGCTGGAAGAAAACAAAAGGATAAAGGATCCCGGACCAACGCGATTTACAATGACAGAGGATGAAGCTGCACTCGGAGCTTCACACGCTTGTTATGAGAAACGTAAGTTAGGTGGCTGGCTGGATGTGTTGTTAGCAATGCCCTTTATTGCTTTCCCTGTCTTTTATTTCAAAGTGTTGATACTGAAGTTTTGTGGAAAACAACGGGGGTAAGAGACCTCAAAAATCTAACTGAAATATCCAAACGTCATGACACTACTGAGATGACTGACTTTGATCAGAGAGTCATTGAGAAATTTGCTGGCCAGAAAGAAAGGAGAGCAAAATTTATGTTCAAATAGTCAACATGCTAGTCTGTTGTTGCTGATTTCTTTTGTTTTTCCTTTCCCCATTCAATTATATGTGGGAAATGAATGTGTAAAAAGATAAAAGTGAAGACACCGTTTTCTCTTTAATGCTTGAATTTAGTTAACATGCATCTTGATACTAAGAATAAATACGAAACACACGTGATCGCTGTCATGCCGTGAATCTGGCCAAGCTGTGTCGCCATCAGAGTCCGTGCAGCCTCGTGCAGCCGCTCTAGAGAAACTGCACCGGCAGTATTAGCCGGCTGCTCTCAAATCACTCTCGCAGCACTTTGTTGACATGCGTCACTGACACGTGGCGTCGGCGCTGTCTCAATGCACTCAGTGCACGGCATGCACTGCTTTAAGCCGCCGATCGGTCTGTGCATCGCTGTATCAAGTTGAACAAGCCTATTGTGTTTGTTTGATAAAGACATTTTGCGAGCCCTGGCTGTGGGCTGGGCAATTCTTTCCGTTTGTAGTTTTCCAACCGCTGTTACTGACAGGGGAGCAGAAGCTCATTAAATATGCAAATGTCACAGGTCGGAGCGGACCGTGTGAGTCCCGCTCCTCCCTTATTTTTCACCTCGGGGAGGTTCCCAGTGATACCCCAGACGACCAGACACACGAGGACACTGGAGTAAAGTTTAAAATTACACTTCTTTATTAATTTACTTAAAATTTGGGGGGGGGGAGGGGAAGTGAGGGGGCTAAAATCCAAAAGGACTGGAGAGTGAGGACGCCGCCTCAGAGCTCGCCGGCTCTTTCTGCAGGAGGACCTCAGATAAGTCGTTTCGTCCTGTTTCTCAATGTCTGGCTTCCATATCCTGCTACGTGCTCACTTGTCTCTGTCTTTCTGTTTCCCAGGGTGGACCTTTCGGGGGATTTACGCCACGGCTTGCTCCTTCTCAGACTCCGTAGACACGGTTCATCCGTTCTCTCTCCTTGTTCCAGGCTCTGTGATAGCGGTGGCTCAAAGGGCTTAACCGCGGCGATGGGGCTGGATCGGCCGCTTCTCTAGGTGGCTACACACAGGTAATGGCAGGTAAGTATGACTTTGCTCAATGGATATCACTCACAGACTCCGTAGACCCGGTTCATCCGTTCTCTCTCCTTGTTCCAGGCTCTGTGATAGCGGTGGCTCAAAGGGCTTAACCACGGCGGTGGGGCTGGATCGGCCGCTTCTCTAGGTGGCTACACACAGGTAATGGCAGGTAAGTATGACTTTGCTCAATGGATATCACTCACAGACTCCGTAGACACGGTTCATCCGTTCTCTCTCCTTGTTCCAGGCTCTGTGATAGCGGTGGCTCAAAGGGCTTAACCACGGCGGTGGGGCTGGATCGGCCGCTTCTCTAGGTGGCTACACACAGGTAATGGCAGGTAAGTATGACTTTGCTCAATGGATATCACTCACAGACTCCGTAGACACGGTTCATCCGTTCTCTCTCCTTGTTCCAGGCTCTGTGATAGCGGTGGCTCAAAGGGCTTAACCACGGCGGTGGGGCTGGATCGGCCGCTTCTCTAGGTGGCTACACACAGGTAATGGCAGGTAAGTATGACTTTGCTCAATGGATATCACTCACAGACTCCGTAGACACGGTTCATCCGTTCTCTCTCCTTGTTCCAGGCTCTGTGATAGCGGTGGCTCAAAGGGCTTAACCACGGCGGTGGGGCTGGATCGGCCGCTTCTCTAGGTGGCTACACACAGGTAATGGCAGGTAAGTATAACTTTGTTCCGGGAGTATGTAGCGTTCTCCTCTCCTCAGGCCCTGCACACGCACACAGTTTCCTCCGACACAAGCACGTAACAATGGCTATTCAAGAGAGTGCTTACTTGGCTCCGGTCATGCTACCCCCGTAGAGACAGAGAATAGGGTGAGGTTCACAGTGTGAATGATTAGAGCTAGTTACTCCGCCAGCTTCGGGATCGTACCTCCCCAGAGATTGGGTCAGCCTGGATAATGGTCTCGGGGACGACACGCACGCACACACACACACAGCACAACACTGCAGATTCCAAGTGTACACTCTCAAAGTCAAAATGCTGACTCACCCACGGCACTCTTCACACCAACCAGGTGTACTTAAGGTCCAGAGACCACTTTTCCCGCATCGTTTATCTCAGGGGGAAGGGAAGATCGCTGAAGCGCTGGTATAGCGAAGAACCAACGAAAAGGACGTTGCTGCTACACCACCCCGGCGACTTTCACTGCCTGCCGGCTCTGGCTCTCCCACGCTCACTCTCCGCGGTGGGGCCACTCGTTTTCCTAGTTTCAACGTCACAAGGCTCACAGATGATAAACCTCCGATGAAGTTGTTACTGTATACGTTTCTCAGGGTACTCACACATTAATCAACCCGTGTGCTCGTCTTGTTCTCTCTTCCAGTGTCTGGCCCGTGTCCTGGCCGCTGTGCTCTCACTCCCGAAGGGATTGGCTCACCAGCACTTCCGGCAACTGTCCTGCATGTAACTTCTCAGAATCGAACACACACCGCACTTGAATCACAATGCAAACTCAGTCTGTATTATACTCAGCCTCGTCTCTTTTCTTCTCTTTATAGCTCTCCAGATCTTTGATCGCTCAGTCCACAATATCCACCTTGTGTTATCCTTGGTTTGCCCAAATGCCCAGATCCTCTCGCCGCAACGGCTGGAAGCGGCTACCACCACGCTCAGCTTGAGCCCGACCCGGAACTAACAGCTGCGGCTGTGTGTGACCGCTGCAGTGACTGACACAGACTGACTTCTGGAGGCCCTCTTTATACTCCTCCTACCTCCCCTTCACCCAATCCAGAGATCGCGCCGTTTATTGGAGCACCTGTCGCCGATTTCCTATGATTTTGGCGCGGGGACGGGAACCCGGAAGTAGTGGTGTTTGATCCGGGCGGAACAAATCTCCGGCACTATGGTTCCGCCCCAGGAAAAGTCACACCGTGACACAAATCTTATCCAATCCTAACCATGGGCGTTTACTTTCAAGTCTTCAGTGCGGCACGCAGAGAGCCTCAAAACTAAGGCAGAAAATAGCCTATTACTTATTCATTATGATGTTTTTGAATGTAAAAACCACGCAAATGTCATAAGTTGACAACAGTATAACAAAAAAAAAAGCCAGTTCATGACACCTTTAATATTCTTCCTCCATCTCCTCTTCATCTGTCAGTGGTGCTTCTGTCAGTGGTGCTTCTTGCTGTTTGCTGGCCTGAGACGTCAAATGTTAATTTCATTACCCTAATTAATAAATGTAACAGGGATCATAGAACATTTAATTATGTGAAAAGAGCATCAGACTATGTGGGAAAAGCTGTTGCACATTGGAATAGACACTGAATTATATTTATTTAATATGTCAAATGTTTCTAAGTCAAGAAACCTAGAACCTAGAAAAAAGAAACACTTTTTATGCTTAAAGCTTTACCTGATTAAATTGTGTTTTTATACATAATTTTTAGCTGTGCCACATTCTTTTTTTTTTTTTGCCTGTGGGGTACCATGAAAACTGAACTTAATTAAACTAATTAAGAATTAAACTTACATATTGACACGAAAGTATGCAGATATCTTTTTGTCGGGTTCTGTTGCCATGGTGAATCATAATTTCAGAGCTCCATTGATCATGGCTTTTCATTGTCAAGATGCAAGCGCTTAACTCAGAAGCTGTGTCCCAATGTGAAGGCCACGCACTTCGAAGGCCGCATTTGAAGTGCAATTGCGTCATAGAGGCATGACGATGGCTACCACAATTTGAAAGCGTCTTCAAAATGCGCCCTCTTTTTCTCAAGCAAAGAAAGGGTACAACAGATGGACCCTTCGCAACCTACCAGTATAGACTGGTCTGCATTCCCACAGCACTCAATCAGATTTCTTGCGGCAAGGGATGATATTTCCCAGTGAAAGACGGTAGCTGTCGGTAACTCTGGTGTAGGCTACTTTGGACGGGAGTGGTCTGAAAAAAGCCTGGCCGCTCCCGACACCACAGTGTAACCGTGCTTAAACTTGAACTTAAACTCAAAATTATAAGCCAAAATACAAATAAGCAAAAACGGTTCGCTTACTAGCTAGGCCTATACTGCAAAATGTATAAAGTCTTTTATATGAATGAACAAATGAATGAAGGAATGTCGCTCACTGACGACGGTCCATTACCGAAAGTCTCCTCCAAAACCCACTGAATGTTCTCTAAACTTGTGGCCGGGATGCACAGAACTATTTTTCTATATATTCTTTTTTTAAACGTTGGCCTATCCATTATTTATTGTTTGTTCTTTGTAAATGTAACAAAGTAATTGCTCCATTGTTAACTTTTTTGTAATGTATAGGCCTAAGTTAAAAATGAAAATGTTCTATAGCCTATATTTATTTTTGTAATGCAAGTTATTTGTAAATTAACCAAAGTAATACTATACATTTTTTATTTTCCTTATGTAACTTGAAATGTGCAGGCTAAATAAAAGAGAAATGATTGTTCTGTACATTGTTTATTTTTGTAGTGCAAGTTATAATTTGTACATTAAACAAATTATTCTATACATTTATTTTCTTGTCACGTAAATTAAAATGTATAAATTAAAATAAATTGGTTTGTACATTACTTAAAGAACTTTTTACAAATATAACTTAAGTTTAACATCAGAAACAACAAAAAATTTAATTAACAGCTAAAACAGTAGAAAACATTTGTATGTACACTTTAATTGAGCAGATCGGGAGACTCTGGTGGTGCTGCTGGACCGGGATGGCCTGCACAATAGAGACCCTGGTAAGGCCTCTGCCAGCGGGACATCATCTGGGATGAGTGTGTATTTCCACTGGTTTGCTGAATCATTCGACGGCTGCCATGTCATAAAAAGTATGCAGTATGCATCAAGTACTTAAATAAAGACTTGGACGTAAATATATAAATGTGAAAATATATTATATCAGTTACATTTGTATGGTATACAGTGGGGAGAACAAGTATTTGATGAACTACAGATTTTGCAGGTTTGCCCACTTACAAAGCATGTAGAAGTCTGTAATTTTTATCATAGGTACTCTTCAACTGTGAGTGACGGAATCTAAAACTAAAATCCACAAAATCACATTGTATGATTTTTAAGTAATTGCATGACATAAGTATTTGATAAATCAGAAAAGCAAAACTTAATATTTGGAACAGAAATCTTTGTTTGCAATTACAGAGATCATACGTTTCCTGTAGTTCTTGACCAGGTTTGCACACACTGCAGCAGGGTTTTTGGCCCACTCCTCCATACAGACCTCCAGATCCTTCAAGTTTCGAGGCTGTCGCTGGGCAATACGGACTTTCAGCTCCCTCCAAAGATTTTCTATTGGGTTCAGGTCTGGAGACTGGCTAGGCCACTCCAGGACTTTGAGATGCTTCTTACGGAGCCACTCCTTGCCCTGGCTGTTGTGTTTCGGGTCGTTGTCATGCTGGAAGACCCAGCCACGACCCATCTTCAATGCTCTTACTGAGGGAAGGAGGGTGTTGGCCAAGATCTTGCCATACATGGCCCCATCCATCCTCCCCTCAATGTGGTGCAGTCGTCCTGTCCCCTTTGCAGAAAAGCATCCCCAAAGAATGATGTTTCCACCTCCATGCTTCATTGTTGGGATGGTGTTCTTAGGGTTGTACTCATCCTTCTTCTTCCTCCAAACACGGCAAGTGGAGTTTAGTCCAAAAAGCTCTATTTTTGTCTCATCAGACCACATGACCTCCCATTCCTCCTCTGGATCATCCAGATGGTCATTGACAAACTTCAGACGGGCCTGAACATGCGCTGGCTTGAGAAGGAGGACCTTGCATGTGCTGCAGGATTTTAATCCATGACGGCGTAGTGTGTTACTAATGGTTTTCTTTGAGACTGTGGTCCCAGCTCTCTTCAGGTCATTGACCAGGTCCTGCCGTGTAGTTCTGAGCTGATCCCTCACCTTCCTCATGATCATTGATGCCCCACGAGGTGAGATCTTGCATGGTGCCCCAGACCGAGGGAGATTGACCGTCATCTTGAACTTCTTCCATTTTCAAATAATTGCACCAACAGTTGTTGCCTTCTCAACAAGCTGCTTGCCTATTGTCCTGTAGCCCATCCCAGCCTTGTGCAGGTCTACAATTCTATACCTGATGTCCTTACACAGCTCTCTGGTATTGGCCATTGTGGAGAGGTTGGAGTCTGTTTGATTGAGTGTGTGGACAGGTGTCTTTTATACAGGTAACGAGTTCAAACAGGTGCAGTTAATAATGGTAATGAGTGGAGAACAGGAGATCTTCTTAAAGAAAAACTAACAGGTCTGTGAGAGCCGGAATTCTTACTGGTTGGTAGGTGATCAAATACGTATGTCATGCAATAAAATGCAAATGAATTACTTAAAAATCATACAATGTTATTTTCTTGATTTTTGTTTTAGATTCCGTCACTCACAGTTGAAGATGATAAAAAATTACAGACTTCTACATGCTTTGTAAGTAGGCAAACCTGCAAAATCGGCAGTGTATCAAATGTTTGTTCTCCCCACTGTACATTTTCATGTACATCTGAATTGATGTGCAACAAATAAACAACAGATATAATACAGATGAACAAATGATAAAGCTTGGGTTGCTGAATATTCAGTCCCTTTCCCCAAAAGCACTTATTGTTAATGATATCATTACAGATAATAATCTAGATGTGCTGTGTTTGACAGAAACCTGACTAAAATCTGACGACTACATTTTTTTACATGAGTCCACCCCCTAAGATTATTGTTGTAAACACGAGCCGTGTATGAAAGGTAAAGGGGGAGGAGTTGCTTTAATTTAATTTACAGATAAAGTACTAATTGTTGGTGATTTTAATATCCATGTAGACAATGAAAAAGACGCATTGGGATTGGCATTTAGAGACATTCTAAACTCTATTTGAGTTAGCTAACACATATCAGGACCCGCTCATCACCATTAATCAATATTAATTCATTTAAAAAATGTTGATACCATTGAAATTCTGCAGCAGAGCGATGACATCTCAGATCATTACCTAGTATCATGTATACTTAATTTATCTAAGGCTGCAAAGCCGTCCCCTCACTTCAAATATGGCCGGACTATCACTGCCGCCACTAAAGATTGCTTTGTAAATAATCTTTCTCATCAGTTTCATCTCCTCACCATCCCAGATAGCTTAGAAGAACTTGACGTTGCAACAGAAACTATTACAATACAATTTTATTTGTTAAGCACATTTAAAATAACCAAGGTTAGCCAAAGTGCTGTACACTTACATAATTACAACAAATTAAAACAGTTTAAACAAGTGACAAACTAAAATAATAAAATGCAAAAAAAAAAAAAAAAGAACTCTCAGGCTGGTTTAAAGGCCAATGAATAAAAGTGAGTTTTAAGCTGTGATTTAAAACTGTCAAGGCTGGGAGCCACTCTGACATAAACCTGACAGAATTGACTCTCTCTATTGACTCTCTCTTTTCCAGCACTTTAGACACAGTTGCTCCCCTGTGCTTAAAGATAATTAAAGAAAATAGTCCAATGCTGTGGTACAACGAGCACACTCGGGCCCTTAAAACAGCAGCCAGAAAAAAATGGAGCTAAGAAAACAAAACTTGTGGTTTTTCGCATTTTGTGGAAAGAGAGCATGATTGCATACAGAAAGGCTGTAAAAACTGCTAGATCTGCTTATTTCTCGACTCTCTTAGAAGAAAACAAACACAACCCTAGGTATTTATTCGATACAGTGGCTTAATTAACCAAAAAAAAGCTTCAACTTCTGATGTTTGTGAACACCACAGCAGTAATGACTTTATGAACTACTTTACGTGTAATATTGATAATATTAGGAACACAATTATAACCATGCAGCCGTCTACTACAGTAGTCACATCATACAGAGCAATGTAGTGTCACTGAGGAAAAATTACCCTCATTCACTGCTATAGGAGAAGAAGAATTGCCCAAACCCGTTAAATCATCAAAATCAACAACATGTATGCTCGACCTTATACCGACTAAGCTACTGAAAGTGATGCTTCCAGAGGTCATAGATCCTCTTCTTAATATCATTAATTCATTCTTGACATTAGGATATGTACCGAAAACGTTTAAGTTGGCTATTATTAAACCACTTAATAAAAAAAATGCAACTTGATCTTACTGAATTAGTCAATTACAGGCAAATCTCAAATCTACCCTTTCTGTCAAAAATACTAGAAATGGCAGTGTCCTCACAATTATGCTCCTTTTTAGAAAGAAATTCAGGATTTAGACCGTATCATAGTACTGAGACTGCTCTCATCAGAGTTACAAATTATTTACTCTTATCATCTGATCGTGGTTGTATCTCTCTATTAGTGTTACTCGATCTTAGCGCTGCATTTGATACTATCGCCCACAACATTCTTTTGAATAGACCCAACAATTATGTTGGCATTAGTGGAATTGCATTGGCATGGTTTAAATCATACTTATCTGACCGTTGTCAGTTTGTAGCAGTACATGAAGAGATGTCAAGTTCAGTATGGTGTACCGCAAGGCTCAGTGCTAGGACCGTTGCTTTTCACCCTGTACCACTGGGAGATATCATTAGGAAGCATGGTGCTAGTTTTCATTGTAATGCTGACGATACTCAGCTCTATATTTATTCACACCCTGACGAAACTTACCAATTCACAAGATTAACGGAATGCATAACTTATATAAAAAATGGATGACTAGTAATTTCCTGCAACTTAATTCAGAAAATAAATATTTTTTAATTATTGGTCAAAAGAACTCCACAAGTAGTAAACCTAGAATACTGTCTAACACTTGATGGCTGCTCTGTCAAGTCCTCGTCGTCAGTTAGGAACCTGGGTGCTGTGATAAAATATATCTAAATTACAGCATATGCTTTCAATGCAAAATGCTGAACAGTTAGTTCATGCGTTCATGACCTCAAGGCTAGAATATTGGGACTCACTTTATATCAGGTGGCCTTAACTACTATGTACTAACATTTTAATTAATCATTTGATACAATGCACTTATTGTGTACATACATGTTTTTACATTGTACTTACATTTAAAAGAAAATACCTGTATGTAATTACATCTGTAATTCATTTCTGTAGTTACATTTGTAATTACACAGTTGACACTTCCCTTACACCTAACCCTATTCTTAAACTTACCCACACCACCACACCTGTCCCTAACCCTACCCGTATCCCACCTCAATATCAGCTAAAGTGTTTTGCAATACAATTTGAACACAGTAAGTACACTGTACTTATTTTTTGATGCAAGTACATAGTACTAAAGGCCACCTAATATAAAGTGGGGCCGTCAAATATAAAGTGGGGCCGTCAACACTGCACTGACTCCCTATTAAACATTGCATACATTTTAAAATCTTGCTTATTACAATACAAAGCACTAAATGGTTTAGCTCCCCAGTACTTGAGCGAGCTCATAACACATTATACTCCATCACGTCTACTGCAGTCTCAAAATTCTGGCCAGTTGATATCCCTAGAATATCAAAACCAAGGCGGTTTATCCTTTTCCTATTTAGCACCTAAACTCTAGAACAGTCTTCCTAGCATTGTTCGGGAAGCAGACACACTCTGTCAGTTTAAATCTAGACTAAAAACACATCTCTTTACTATGGCATACATAAAACTTTTTTTCAATTAAATGATTGTTAGGCTGCATTAGCTTGGTCAGCCGGAACCGGGAACACCTGATGTACTTAGAGTTGGGTGATGTCTCCTAAATTGGCAGCTGACAATGTTTACAGTAATTACAAATATATAATTTACTATATCTGTATTTTACTATCTCTTTACATAAATACTATTTTCTACTTCAAAACTATATATAATTTTGTTATTTTACTAACCCAAATAATGACTCATCCGCGCTAGGTAGCACGTGAGGGAAAAAAGTAGCTTCATTCCACTTAAGAAGAGTTGTGCACTTTTTATTTTAATAAATCTCTTTACAAAAATGCTATTTTCTACTTCAAAACTATAATTTCGTTACTAACCCAGTGTTTTGTATGTTAATGTTGTTTTACGTGTATAATACAGAGTGAAGCACAAAGCTTTGTTTACAAAGGAAATACATTTGCAGCCATGAATGGATTAATGCCGAATGGAAGAGATAGGCTGAGCCCAATTTAAGATTTGTCATCTTTTTTATTCTGTTTTGCAACTTCCGTGAATTTTAACAATATGCCTAACGTTAGTCCATTTTATCCCACATGGACATCTCGTTTCTTTTCTCAAATCTTCACTCGCGTCACACCCATTTTCAAAGGGAATTATAAACCTTTCTTCCTTTCGTTTGTTTATAAGTCTATTATACCCATTCACGTCCTTTACTGTGGGAAAGTAGAAAAACACTGTAGGATGAGTAGGCTACCTTTTTACTTAATTTTATTTAACAGAGTTTGTGCTTGTTATTAGACTTTATTTGAATGGCGCATTTCATACACACAGGCCATTTTATTTTCGTTTTCTCTGGCAGTGAATAATCAAACATAGCTTAAATGTCTTGACCCTGTGGAAGATAAAATTAAAATTCGCTCTTCAGAACAAGTGTTGCTTTGCAACATCAGGAGAACACATGAAGTCAAAGATATTTGAGAAGGTGTCTACAGCTCGTGTTTCATCTCACGCAGAGCGGTATATGACGCATCTTTGAGGGGAAATTAAATTTTTTGTATCTTTTTTACTAATATTTAATTTTCTTATATTCTTTAGGTTACCATTATTTACTGATAATCGTTTAAATGTTTTACAGGCTGTGGTGTGTTGTTTCACTGACGGAAGTGCTGAAATAAACATGCATGCTTATGAAATGGATGTTTGAGCCTCGTTTATTATTTCAAAATGTAGGCTATATCTGGCAAAGACTACAGTATTTAAAATAGAATATATGCATTAGTTATATTCTCAATATAATTTACAGAGCAATCCCTGCAAAGTTTTTAGTTTAACTATAGAAGAGGATTAGTGTGCGTCGCACTCACAACAAGACTCGCAATGGGGGGCGTGGCATCACGATGGTGGCGCTCCATCGTGATGTCAGTGATGTCGTCCATCGGCACAACCCTAGATGTACTCATTACATCATAAAAAGAATGGCATCTACGCTAATGTTAGTCCCTCTGCTTATCCCGAGGTTTACTGCACTCAACCGGATCCGGGCCGTATCCAGATCAGATGGTGGACCTGCGTCCAGACATGACCAACGCATCCCTGTCTGCAGATACTGTGTCAATTAGACTCCCCCTGAAATTGCCTCATCGACACGGCATCCTCAATAAACCAGTCTCCGGCATGATGACTCCGATCTTTGGAATATTCCTATTCAGTGCCGCCACTCCCATTACGCGCTGCGCGTAGGGCACCAAGTGCTCAGGGGGGCACCACAAGAAAATGCTCTCTCTACAACCCCTCCCCACCCTGCACTATAACTATCTAATATGACCTCTAACCTGTAAAGTTGCCAGAATAATAATCATACACTGTTTGTTAATTGGCCAGAGGAGAACTGGCACCCTGACTGAGCCTGGTTTCTCCCAAGGATTATTTTTCTCCATTATGCCACCTGATGGAGTTTTGGTTCCTTGCCACTGTCGCCTTTGGCTTGGCTTGCTCAGTTGGGGACACAATTTTCAACTAAATATCCAAATAAATTTAATTACTAAACTAAATTAAATACATCAACTAAATTATTGATCTGCCCACATTGTAACTGTATGATAATTGAAATGAGCTAGATGACATCACTGTTTTCTCCAGAGTGGCTGTACAGCCGAATCAAATTCTGTTGCATTATTTTCCTGTTTAACACTGTGAAGCTGCTTTGAAACAATCTGCATTGTAAAAAGCGCTATATAAATAAAGTTGACTTGACATTTTATAAGTAATAAACTGTTAACTAATAATTGCTAACGATTAAATAGTTAAGCACAGGCTACATTATTACCTGGTTATGGTCCGTCTCTCATCGTCGCAGGCGTCGCATGTCAAAAATCCAATAAAACTCATAAAAAGCTAATTTAAAAAAAAAACTGTTCTGCCTCCATTTCTCTTTTTAAAATCCCCTCACAAATGTCCGTTGTCAGTTGTCACACCTGCTATAGGCTATTTAACTCAATTTTGCTATTTAACTTTCGCGTTTTGGCTGTGACTCCGCTACTTTTGATTAGCAATTGGAGGTGTTTTGTTATGCAGACCTAGCAACCCTGTCCCTCGGTTCGGCCTACGTGCACTTCGAAAGCCCATTTGTGCACTTCAAAATCTGTAGCTTTCGAAGCACGCAGCCTAAACTTTGGGACACAGCTAGGGTGCTTCTCAATTCTTATTTGTGCATCCTCGTTTCCTTTCCTCGCCTCCTTTCCTCACGTCTTAGCTCACCCCTTTAGGATGCGAGGGAAGGATGCAAGGAAAAGATGCGAGGACGGAGGAATTAAAGTGAAATGATATATCCTCGCTCCCTTTAGCATCACTTCAAAGCGTCGTCAATTAATGATGACTCTACACCGCTGGATTTAGTTTGCACGTCGGGATTCTTGAACATTAGAGATAACTATTTATATTGTAATTGTTTCAACCCCTACACAATACCACATTTGTCCATATTTTATTTAATATTACCAGTTATTAATAACAACTAATTATTCCCAGTTATTAACTGCTTTTTATTTGTTGTATAGTATTAAAGTTTGTTTCTTTAATTTTTCTTGTCCTTGATATAATTCTGCAACTGTCAGTTGTTGTTATTTGACATACATTTGTGTCTTGTACATGTAAACATAATAATTATAATAATGAATAAACTGTGGCAAGATGTGAAGGGGGAGGAGAATTTATACGTACGTCAGTCACGTTTAGTCGATAAAACACTTCCGCAAAGGATACACCCATGTATCCTCAGTCATGACTCCTCAGGAAGCCTCCTCATTCCTCGATCCATGCCTCCTCGTGATGCAATTAGAGAATTGAGATGTCCTACAAGATGGCTGAGCTCAGACGGTTTCCGGGTCATAGGATGGAGGACGGAGGAGCGAGTAAATGAGGAGGGATATTGAGAAGCACCCCTAGAGTCAGTCTACTCAGAGTGTATTGAACCAACTTAATTCAACTATTCTGAAACTAAAAACTCAGAGTTTCCCAACTCAGGTAAGTCAACTCAGAGTTCAAGTTTAAACTCAGAGTTTGTTTGAACCTCCTTATTGAAACGGGCCCCTGCTCTAATAGGTCCAGAGGCTGGGGAGGGGGATTAAAATGAAGACAAAGAAAGTTTATGACCATTTGCACTGATTTTACAGCCCATATAATAAAATAAATATCAAAACATAATTGCTTTTGAGCAAAAAGTACACATTAAAACATATTATGTTTAACATGTAACGTTTTGCCTTTAGTAACGTTAAGATCAAATTCTTTAGATATCACAATTTTACCACCAAAAACATCTGTATTTTAAAGATGACACTTGCACTCACATGCATGAGGTTTAGACTATAATATTACTGATGCATCCGGAACAGGCAATGATTTTCAGAAAAAATATTTTCTATCCTCCACTCCGATCATACAACAGATGAAGATTCACAGAGAGAATGCTGGCTAGAAGACTGAAACTGTCATTTGTTAATAGAGAAAAACAAATCTGAGAACAGCAGTGACGATGCAAACGAAGATGCCAAGGTTCATCTGGTTAATGAGCATGAGAACGAGAGAGGGGCCAGTGACAATGGGTCTACTGTAGATGTATGGTGGGGAAGAAGTGGACTATAAATTTCAAAACACAACTTCTGGTAACTCTGAGATGATTGAGTAAGTTGATGGCTATATTTTTATTAATATGACAATCTCCAACATTTTTTGACGCTGCTCCTTTGTCTTAAGATTTATTTGGCATAATAGGGAATGTTTTTCAAATCCCACCTGTTCTTGCATTAGAGCTTCCAAGTACATTGTATTCTCTTAGCAAGTCTGTAGACATACTGAGAGATAATTTTACAGAGTTAGCTGTTTGCCCTAAATGTTTGGCTATCTACACTCTGGGAGTCCTTCCACACCAAACGAAATTGCACCACGGTTTCCAACAAATGTCAGTATGTTCCTTTTCACAGTCGTCCTCACAAATGCGGTGTAATAATAAATGTGGTGCCACCCTAATGAGGAAAATTATGCCCTAATCAGAATTAATGTTCTGTACCCCATATGTTCATACTGTTTCCGAAGATTAATCGAGTCCCTCAATCTTTCATTTGTCGCCAGGATTTCTTCAAATGTGTGAGAAGTGTTATTTGCCTGATTTTGTTTTTGGAGATGTTTCTGATGGAAGGATTTGGAAGGAGTTTCAGGGTGCGGACCAAAAAACAAAAACAAAACATATAGTCCTGGTCCGCTTAGCGTTCACACTGGCATTTATAACAGCGAACCTAAAGTTACCGAAACAAAGGCATAGGGATACGGTCACAGCCTGACTGATGGGCTTTTATGGCGTTTATATATCGCTATGGAGCTTGCTTACCGAACATTCAAAACAATGCTGTGTGCTGGATTAAACGCGATCATTTTATGCGTGTACATACTGTATGGTTTTATTTTTACCAGCTGAGAACTCATGAAGAGGTCATAAAATGTTCAAAACATTCAAAACAGAAACGAAGATATGCATATGTTGATAAGGTGCTTTTCCTCCTTGTTGCTCCACATTTGCCCTCTACTCATTTTGGGTACACCGATCTTTCAGCATCGTCAAATCAGCTGACTTGTAGCGGCATCTTGTGACAGCACGTTCTGTTTTTGGTTTGTTTACATGTCTTTGGTCCGTGTTGGGTTCATATATCAATCGAACCGCACCAGAGTTTGTTTGGAAGCAGACCGAGACCCATCTTTTTAGCGTTCTCGGTCCGCTTGTTTGGTGTGCACCAGGGTTCGTATGACAGTGTTCACATATGTTCAAATGAACCGTACTAACTGAGCAATCGCACCAGGGTTCGTTTTAATCGAACCAAACATGACAAGTGTGAACGCACCCTTAGTGTCAGAATGGTGTACCTTTTCTAGGAGCACCCAATAATGTATCTCTTGATGATGATGAACATTGACTGGTACCATTCATATAAATATAGTGGTACTCGATGGGTGTTAAATATAGGGCAGCTTGATTATGGCAAAATGAAATAATACCCCTAATTCTACCTACACCATTTGTGCTACTGACATGTATGATACATTGTGTTTGTTAAGGAGAGTTGTGCCATAACTTTAGATATTAAAGGTCACGTTCTTCGTGATCCCATTGTTCAAACTTTAGTTAGTGTGTAATGTTGCTGTTAGAGCATAAATAATACCTGTAAAATTATAAAGCTCAAAGTTCAATGCCAAGCGAGATATTTTATTTAAAATGGACTGCATTTATATAGCGCTTTTAACAGACCAATGGCCATCCAAAGCGCTTTACACATTGCCTCACATTCACCCATTCACACACCAACGGCGGTGTCAGCCATGCAAGGCGCCATCCAGCTCGTCGGGAGCAGCTGGGGTTAGGTGTCTTGCTCATGGAAACCTCGACACTTGGTCAGGTGGAACCGGGGATCGAACCACCAACCTTCCGGTTTGTAGACAACCTACATGAACCACTGAGCCACTGCCGCCCCACAGTTGTGACCTTTCCACGTGCGCTAAGCTGCTGTCGAATCACAACACAGGACCGTGCCACGTTTGCTAAGCTGCTGTCAAATCACAACACGGGAACCGCTGGCACAATCAGAACTCGTTACGTATTTCTGAAGGAGGGACTTCATAGAATAAAAGGAACTCATCAACCGTTTTTAGGACAGTGAAAACAGCGGTATACAGATAAGTACATTGTGTTAAAAATACTGTTATTTTTTACACGCAAAACATGAACTCATGTTATATTGCACACTGTAAACACAATCAAAGCTTCAAAAAGACACGAAGAACGGGACCTTTAAAACAGATGTCAAAAATCATATATACTTACAATAAAAGATGTATATGACCAATATCTAGGGACCAAAGTATTCTAAAGGTGGACCATTTTGTTTTTGCCACTTAGCTACCACCAATGGTGTAATGTATATTAAAACTCACTCAAAACACCATAGCAAGATTTATAAAATGTATAATTTTAGTTCTTAATCGAATTCCTTAGAATTGCGTAGGGTAAAAGCGAAGGTCACTATCTCCAGAACATCATAAAAGGAGAAGTTAAATTTGTACTCATTTCAGGTTTGATACACAGTCTTCTTTACACATCTTATTTATTTTTGTGTTTACCCAAAATATATATTGCATGCAAATACACTTCAGAGGTACCACACCCCTGCTGAATCTTCATTGGCCAGAAGGACCCACAACAGACTGACTGGTGACCACATAATGAAAGGAAGCTCTAAAGCCATAAGCCATATCCATAGTGAATATATAGAGCATTCACATCTGCTGTTTTTCTAGATCTATACAGAGGGGATTTTTGTGATGACCAATGCCTGTATTTGTATATCTTTGTGCTGGTTAAAAATATATATATAATCAGATTATTTTTCAGCATGACATCAGATGTGAGTTTCATGTTGGAGGCCGCCTTAGAGCAGATGGATGGCATCATAGCTGGTAAGTGCAATGTTTCTAAAGACACATTTGACGGAGGTAGTAAATGCCTACAATATTGCATGTGCTCATATATTGTATGTTTTTAAAGTGTTGGACACACAGTGTGTGCTCGTATAGTCTGCTGTCCATTTGCACCAGCTGCCCCTGGGCAAGTGTATTCTCCATACAGGGTGTTACATTTAGGACTGCTCTGTTTATCAAAACCTCAGGACTATCACACATAACCACTGATGGCCTTAGGTTAAAGCAGAACTATATAAAGCACCAGGTCATACTAGTTTAAATAAAAAAATGGTTCTCTTTTAATTTAAAACAAAGTTCAAAATAGGTGATTCACACAAAATGTTCACATTTAAAAAGATAAAAAGCTAACGTTATATACAAAAATTAGTCATTAAATGTATTTTCTATTTATTGAAAGGTGAGAGCATTAAATGGAATTTTCAGAAGACCTTTATATAAATAATGTATGGTAAAGAAAAAAGAAAAGAAGCGGTGTGAAACTGAAAAAACAACAATAATAATAAATAAAAAAAACATTAAATTACAAAATACATAGATGAGCATATACATCTGAAACATCCATTTTCAAATATAGATGGCATAGCATACATGAAAACATATGCATTTGGTTACCACAGCAGCTTACATGTCCCTTAATATACAAATGTTCACAAAAGCTTTAAACTGCATCATTATTGAAAGTTTCTTGATTTATACCGATACAACATGAATCCAACAATCTGAAGAGTTTCTGATATGTTCATGTACACTAATCTAACAACTCCAAATACAACACTATGATCTATGACAAAAAACTAAAAAAAATAATTAAGAAAACACTTACAGACTATGCCGTTTCCAAGAATAAATTAAGTGTGGATGGAGATGGGGATTGGCTGTGTACCCTCTTTAACACCTCAACAAAATGGCTGAAGGTATGTCACCACTAGGGGTCACTAAATTGCGAAACTGGAGCTGAGAACGTCTCGGTTACGTATGTAACCCTCGTTCCCTGAAGGAGGGAACGGAGACGTACGTCGGAACTGACCGACGAATTGGGATCTGTTTCAGAGACCAATCTACTTCGAGTGTATTAAAAACGAGCCAATGAACATTAGCATGCAGTTCACACATTCCACGCGCCGCCCCGCGTTGCGGGTATAAATACGGAAGTGGAAGTACTGCATATTGTTTGACTGAGGAGCCGAGAAGTGTGGCTCGGGCCTTCAGCTGAAGCACAGCACCTGGCGACGGGACGTACGTCTCCGTTCCCTCCTTCAGGGAACGAGGGTTACATACGTAACCGAGACGTTCCCTTTCAGTCGGTCACGTTCGACGTACGTCGGAACTGACCGACGAATTGGGATCCCTACCAACACGCCAGGGAGCTGGCCCTTCCAGCGCCCTGCCTGAGCTCGCTGAATCACTCCTCTGTTGGAGTGGAAGTCAGGGCTCCGGGCAGGGAAGGACAGTCACTGCTGTTCCTGCAAGACCCACTCAGCGTGACTATTGGATAACGCTGGGAAAGCGTGCCCGTCTCGGGAGATGGTACGCTGCGGAGCCACATCCTTCAAAGGAAGGAGAGGTGGAAATACGCATCAGGACTAACCTAACCTAGGGTAGTGCAACTATGGAAATCTCTGGGGTGGACCCAACCTGATCCCAGGGGGGGAAGAACACGCCCAGAGATGACAGAGCGAGCTCTGTCGAGGGAAAGACACGGGGCTAACCGAGTAGGGTAGCAGATACCGTGGAGAATACACATATGGGGTAGCCGTGAGGGGACCGCAACATATGGAACCCAGCCTACACACACGTTCCACAAGCATACGGGTGCAGGCCTGGCGTCAGACGGTCCGCAACGTCTGACACCGCAAGGGTGACGGAGGAACTCCCAGGGTTAGCCGTTTCCGGGGAACACAACTGGAGCAAGAAGAGACGCACGTATCCGGCCCGGAGGCGGGAGTGGCGTTGCAAGCCGACACTAGAACGGGTACTTAGCGCTACTGGCCCTGGGGGGCGAGGATGCGGGAAGATACCGGCTCTACACGGAGGCTATAAAATCTAGCGAACGTGTTAGGTGTCGCCCAGCCCGCAGCTCTACAAATGTCTGTCAGCGAGGCACCTTGAGCCAGCGCCCAGGATGAAGCGACACTCCTTGTTGAGTGCGCCCGCACCCCGAACGGACAAGGTACGTCTTGGGACTGGTAAGCCAAGACAATGGCATCCACTATCCAGTGGGCCAACCTCTGCTTGGAGACAGCCTTTCCCTTCTGCTGACCTCCGTAACAGACGAAGAGCTGCTGTGAGGATCTGAAGCTTTGAGTCCGGTCAACGTAAGCGCGAAGAGCGCGGACGGGACATAAAGCTAGGGCTGGGTCTGCCTCCTCCGAAGGCAGCGCTTGCAGGTTCACTACCTGGTCCCGGAAGGGAGTGGTAGGAACCTTGGGCACGTATCCAGGCCGGGGTCTCAGGACAACGTGAGAGTTGGCCGGCCCGAATTCTAGGCACGATTCGTCGACCGAAAGTGCATGCAGGTCCCCTACCCTCTTGATTGAGGCCAATGCGGTCAGGAGGACTGTCTTCATGGACAGGATTTTTAGCTCGACTGACTGCAAAGGCTCAAATGGAGGACCCTGGAGCGCTCTAAGCACCAGAGATAAGTCCCAAGAGGGTACCGAGGTAGAACGAGGAGGATTTAGTCTCCTCGCACCTCTGAGGAACCTGACGATTAAGTCGTGCTTACCTACGGATTTACCGTCTATTGCATCGTGATACGCCGCTATTGCAGCGACGTACACTTTGAGGGTGGAGGGAGACAGCCGCCGCTCCAACCCATCCTGCAGGAAGGAAAGCACGACGTTAATCGAACACTTCCGGGGGTCTTCCTGGCGGGAAGAGCACCAAACGACGAACAGGTTCCACTTCAGAGCATAGGAGGCGCCTCGTAGAGGGGGCTCTAGCTGAAGCGATGGTGTCTACCACAGCTTGCGGTAGGCCATCTAGAACCTCCGCGTCCCGTCCAGGGACCAGACATGGAGTTTCCAGAGGTCTGGACGCGGGTGCCATAGAGTGCCCCGTCCCTGAGAAAGAAGGTCCTTCCTCAGGGGAATCGGCCAGGGAGGGGCTGTCGCGAGGAGTGTGAGTTCGGGGAACCAGGTCCGGTTGGGCCAATAGGGCGCAACTAACAAGACCTGCTCCTCGTCCTCCCTGACCTTGCACAGGGTCGGAGTCCGGTCAGTGCATCTATGCCTAAGGTACCTCCGGTCAGGGAGTAGTACCACTGGCAATGGGTCGACTCCGGGGAATCAACAGGTCTACCTGCGCAACCCCAAAGTGGTCCCATATCAGCTGGACGCTCCGGGGGTGGAGTCGCCATTCGTCCGGAGGTGTCGACTGACGAGAGAGCACGTCGGCTGTCTGGTTCAGCGCACCTGGGATGTGAATGGCACGAAGTGACCTCACAAACTTCTGACTCCACAGGAGGAGATGGCGGGCGAGCCGGAGCATGCAACGGGAGCGTAGACCACCCTGTCGGTTGATGTATGCAACGGCCGCAGTGCTGTCCGAACGGACCAGTACGTGTTTGCCCTGGAGCGGTTTCTTGAACCGGGCCAGGGCAAGACGTACCGCCAGAAGCTCTAGGCAATTGATATGCCAACGCAGTTGGGGTCCCGTCCACAGCGGCGTATCACGATGCAATAGACGGTAAATCCGTAGCACTTGTTAGTTGCGCCGTCCGGCTGACCGAATCCCTACCCTCTTGATTGAGGCCAATGCGGTCAGGAGGACTGTCTTCATGGACAGGATTTTTAGCTCGACTGACTGCAAAGGCTCAAATGGAGGACCCTGGAGCGCTCTAAGCACCAGAGATAAGTCCCAAGAGGGTACCGAGGTAGAACGAGGAGGATTTAGTCTCCTCGCACCTCTGAGGAACCTGACGATTAAGTCGTGCTTACCTACGGATTTACCGTCTATTGCATCGTGATACGCTGCTATTGCAGCGACGTACACTTTGAGGGTGGAGGGAGACAGCCGCCGCTCCAACCCATCCTGCAGGAAGGAAAGCACGACGTTAATCGAACACTTCCGGGGGTCTTCCTGGCGGGAAGAGCACCAAACGACGAACAGGTTCCACTTCAGAGCATAGGAGGCGCCTCGTAGAGGGGGCTCTAGCTGAAGCGATGGTGTCTACCACAGCTTGCGGTAGGCCATCTAGAACCTCCGCGTCCCGTCCAGGGACCAGACATGGAGTTTCCAGAGGTCTGGACGCGGGTGCCATAGAGTGCCCCGTCCCTGAGAAAGAAGGTCCTTCCTCAGGGGAATCGGCCAGGGAGGGGCTGTCGCGAGGAGTGTGAGTTCGGGGAACCAGGTCCGGTTGGGCCAATAGGGCGCAACTAACAAGACCTGCTCCTCGTCCTCCCTGACCTTGCACAGGGTCTGAGTCCGGTCAGTGCATCTATGCCTAAGGTACCTCCGGTCAGGGAGTAGTACCACTGGCAATGGGTCGACTCCGGGGAATCAACAGGTCTACCTGCGCAACCCCAAAGTGGTCCCATATCAGCTGGACGCTCCGGGGGTGGAGTCGCCATTCGTCCGGAGGTGTCGACTGACGAGAGAGCACGTCGGCTGTCTGGTTCAGCGCACCTGGGATGTGAATGGCACGAAGTGACCTCACAAACTTCTGACTCCACAGGAGGAGATGGCGGGCGAGCCGGAGCATGCAACGGGAGCGTAGACCACCCTGTCGGTTGATGTATGCAACGGCCGCAGTGCTGTCCGAACGGACCAGTACGTGTTTGCCCTGGAGCGGTTTCTTGAACCGGGCCAGGGCAAGACGTACCGCCAGAAGCTCTAGGCAATTGATATGCCAACGCAGTTGGGGTCCCGTCCACAGCGGCGTATCACGATGCAATAGACGGTAAATCCGTAGCACTTGTTAGTTGCGCCGTCCGGCTGACCGAATCCCTACCCTCTTGATTGAGGCCAATGCGGTCAGGAGGACTGTCTTCATGGACAGGATTTTTAGCTCGACTGACTGCAAAGGCTCAAATGGAGGACCCTGGAGCGCTCTAAGCACCAGAGATAAGTCCCAAGAGGGTACCGAGGTAGAACGAGGAGGATTTAGTCTCCTCGCACCTCTGAGGAACCTGACGATTAAGTCGTGCTTACCTACGGATTTACCGTCTATTGCATCGTGATACGCCGCTATTGCAGCGACGTACACTTTGAGGGTGGAGGGAGACAGCCGCCGCTCCAACCCATCCTGCAGGAAGGAAAGCACGACGTTAATCGAACACTTCCGGGGGTCTTCCTGGCGGGAAGAGCACCAAACGACGAACAGGTTCCACTTCAGAGCATAGGAGGCGCCTCGTAGAGGGGGCTCTAGCTGAAGCGATGGTGTCTACCACAGCTTGCGGTAGGCCATCTAGAACCTCCGCGTCCCGTCCAGGGACCAGACATGGAGTTTCCAGAGGTCTGGATGCGGGTGCCATAGAGTGCCCCGTCCCTGAGAAAGAAGGTCCTTCCTCAGGGGAATCGGCCAGGGAGGGGCTGTCGCGAGGAGTGTGAGTTCGGGGAACCAGGTCCGGTTGGGCCAATAGGGCGCAACTAACAAGACCTGCTCCTCGTCCTCCCTGACCTTGCACAGGGTCTGAGTCCGGTCAGTGCATCTATGCCTAAGGTACCTCCGGTCAGGGAGTAGTACCACTGGCAATGGGTCGACTCCGGGGAATCAACAGGTCTACCTGCGCAACCCCAAAGTGGTCCCATATCAGCTGGACGCTCCGGGGGTGGAGTCGCCATTCGTCCGGAGGTGTCGACTGACGAGAGAGCACGTCGGCTGTCTGGTTCAGCGCACCTGGGATGTGAATGGCACGAAGTGACCTCACAAACTTCTGACTCCACAGGAGGAGATGGCGGGCGAGCCGGAGCATGCAACGGGAGCGTAGACCACCCTGTCGGTTGATGTATGCAACGGCCGCAGTGCTGTCCGAACGGACCAGTACGTGTTTGCCCTGGAGCGGTTTCTTGAACCGGGCCAGGGCAAGACGTACCGCCAGAAGCTCTAGGCAATTGATATGCCAACGCAGTTGGGGTCCCGTCCACAGAACCGAAACTACGTGCCCGTTGTACGTGGCCCCCCAGCCCGTGGATGAGGCATCCGTGAAGACCACAGCATGCCTCGACACCTGTTCTAAGGACACACCGGCCCGGAGAAACGAGGCGTCCGACCACGGGCTGAAGGTTTGGCGACAGTAAGGAGTAACTGAGACCCGGTACTGACCGCTGCGCCACGCCCATCTCGGGACTCGGTCGTGTAACCAGCGTTGAAGCGGTCTCATATGAAGCAATCGGAGCGGCGTTACCGCGGCTGCAGATGCCACATGCCCCAGGAGCCTCTGAAAAAAATTCAGTGGGACCGCTGTCCTGCCATTGAACGTATTCAAGCAGTTCAACACTGACCGGACGCCCTCCGGAGTGAGGCGCGCCGTCCGGCTGACCGAATCCAGCTCCATACCGAGATAAGAGATCCTCTGCGTGGGACAGAGTTTGCTCTTCTCTCGGTTGACCCGAAGTCCCAACAGGCTGAGGTGACTGAGCACCATGTCCCTGTGTTCGCACAACTGCTCCCGAGACTGGGCGAGAATAAGCCAGTCGTCAAGATAGTTGAGTAAGCGAACGCCGCTTTCTCTGAGCGGAACAATGGCTGCCTCTACGCCTTTCGTGAAGACGCGAGGTGACAGGGACAGCCCGAAGGGCTTCAGGTCGATCGCTGCGAACCAATCTTGGGGACGGATGCACTGAAAATTGCGTTTCTGCATTAACATCTTGAACGGGAGCTTGTGCAGGGCCCGATTCAAAATGCGCAGGTCCAAGATTGGTCTTAACCCACCACCTTTCTTGGGTACAATGAAGTAGGGGCTGTAGAACCCCGACCTCATATCGGCTGGAGGAACCGGCTCGATCGCGCCCTTCGCCAGCAGGACATCGATCTCTGACCGCAAGACATGGGCATCCGAGCTCCGCACTGAGGTGAAGAGGATGCCCCTGTACTTGGGAGGCCGGCGTGCGACGAATCGCATAGCCGAGTCTGATGGTACAGATGAGCCAGCATGACGGTCCGGGGAGGCCTTTTAGCCAGGCCCCCAGAGACCGAACAAGCGGGATCATCGGCACCACAGACGTACCCGGGGTGAGGCAGCGAGGTGGAGCACTCAGACCCGACTCGGGAGGCCCGGAGGCGGCCCGGAGTGTTGTCTGAGTACTCCAGGTGGGGCAGAGTGTGGGTGAGAAGGCCCGGGGGCGTCCTCGGTGCCCACACTGCTGCCCCCTGGCAAAGGGGGAGAGGGGAGGAAAGGAGTGGCAAGGCCCGGGGGCGTCGCATACTGCCAACCTGACCCTCTCAGGGCCCAGGGAGGGAGGAAACCGCTCTGAGAATGTGGGTACCGCTGGACTCCGGAGAGCCAGCGGCAGGACCGAACTGAAAAAATATTCTCCCCCCCGGTCCTCCTCCAGGGGAGGGAGGGGTTTCGGACACCGTCTCCCCGAGCAGTTTGCCATCTCGCTGGGCTGCCCGTTCCAGGGCCGCTCGCCCATGTGCTTGCTAGCGGACTCGCGGTATCCTGGACGGGTTGGGCACATCCCCTGCGCCCGGCCACCTGCTGCCCGGGTGGAGGCTGCTGCTTGGCTTAGCAGGGGCGGAGGCGGACGCAGGGGGGGGGCACCCTCGGCGACAAGCAGATGGAGGTGCTGCAGCCGATGACTGGGTGGAGGCAGCAGCTAGTCGTCAGGGCAGGATGTTTTTTTTTTTTTTAAACCTCCATCCACTTCTGGGCCACCGAGAACTGCTGGGCGAGTTCTCGACAGCGTTGCCGAAGAAGCTAGCCTGACAGACAGGGGCGTTGAGGAACTGAACTTTGTCAGGCTCACGCATATCTGCCAGGTTTAGCCCCGGCTTCCTGGACCACTAACGTGGACATCGCGTGACCCAGGGAGCGTGCAGCGACTTCCATCACCCGGAGAGCGAGGTCCATCACTGCACACAGTTCCTGCATAACCCCTGAGTCAAGACTACCCTCGTGCATGCAGGAGAGAGGGTAGTGAGAGAGCGAAAAAATGTATACAGATTATGGCCCTTTTGGCGTTCCATATTTTGACACCAATAGCTCCACACTGCTAAATTCTTCCAATGCACATCCAGGCAGCCACCCTGGAAGGCATGGCTGTCAACACTGAATCTGATTCAGCATGAGCACACACTATTATATTGGGAAACTCAGCGTCATCATCTCCAGCGCATAACAGCCCTCTCTCCGATGCAGCAATTGACATCTGTCCTCTGCCAGAGCCACAAATGAAATGCTTGGTCCCCCTTTTTTTTTTTTTTTTAAAGGACCAGCAATCCCATCTGGGCTACCAGCAGGCATGAGAGACAGTGGCCGTGGCCACCAGACTCGACGGCACACGGCACGCTGAACACTCAAGCCCCTATTAAAGGGGCAGGACGAACAACGCGCCGACGTGGCCATGTTCCCATGAGAGAACATGAACCACCCACGAACAAAGTCTCAACATGCTCATGATGCGATAGAGGAGTGGGGGCCCGAAGAGATGTACCCGGCGGGGATGCCCCACTGTAATCCTCAGGTCACCAAGGCTTATTAACTAAAATAATCCTTTTCTGGTGCACCAGAAAATAAACTAGATCAGGGAATAAGCAAAGGGACTCAACCCCGTTTGAGGTTTCATAGTCTGGACCGCGCATCTAGAGAGCGCCGAGTGACGCGCTGGGTTGCCGTGGCAACCCCCGCTGTCAACCGGCGCTCGACGGCACACGGCGCTCTCCTGAGAGAGCATGAATCACCCACGAAAGCAATCTCACATGTTTATATGTGAGAGAGATTGTGGCCGTCAAATGAGGACAGGAAACAACCGCATCCAGAAACACACGGTTTGAATGACATCTTGAAAAAGACGCAGGGTCAAACCGTGTTGCTCTTTTAGTGATAGAGAGAAGAGAGAACCGCTCCAACAAGTGCCGAGGCACACAGGGGAATAGCCGCGGCTCACAGTGGTTTAAAGGTGCAAGCCCACTGTAAGCACTCAGAGGAAACGCCCAGCGAACCGACAGATTTCTTCTGCTCGCGACCACCGCTGTAAAGCGCCGTCACACCGACACTGGAACAGGTAAGCTGATCTTCTCGTAGAGACTCGTTTAGTTTGTGTAAACACACTCTTCGTAGGAACATGTAATGCTCAGCTCCGAAGTTGAAAGCAATATGCGATACTTCCACTTCCGTATTTATACCCGCAACGCGGGGCGGCGCGTGGAATGCGTGAACCGCATGCCAATGTTCATTGGCTCGTTTTTAATACACTCGAAGTAGATTGGTCTCTGAAACAGATCCCAATTCGTCGGTCAGTTCCGACGTACGTCGAACGTGACCGACTGAAAGGGAACAGCATACTGATGTTCACAATACACCTGTTGTAGTTATTTCATTAAAACTGTGGGTGCGTATCATGGTACTGAAGTTAACTTTGAATGTTTCACAATACATATAGCTTAAAGGCAAAAAAAGTAACTCCATAGGATATTTAAGTGAAGGAGAAGAAAAACCTTTAGAGGAACCAGACTCTACTAGAGGAGCCTTCTCCTGTGACAAGACACACAATAACAAGAAATGTCCATATGCATGTACCAAATATATATAATCAAAGTGATTTAAATGCATGTTTCGTGTAGGTAGCGAAATTAACCCTCAATAGGTTAGTGATAATTTTATTCAATCTATTAGTGTGTCTGTAACAGTGACTAAGATGCAAAAAATGACATATATTCTCACAGGTCACAAAGATACACAGAGCACCATTAGCATGACCTCAATGTGCTATTTTTTTCACTCAATTAACCTATATTTCAACCACAGTATACTTATATGATATGATATGAGTGTTGTTTAATATTCTGGCTCAATTAAAGTCAATTGATGGCACTTCAATGATGGTAGCACAATCACATTTAATTTATACTTATCCCTTTTTCTTTATAATTTTTTTTAAGGTTACAGTGATGCTCTATATAACAAAAAATGTTAATGAGGGCGATTTATTAAAGATGAAAATTAAAATAATTTTGTTCCAAAATATTGATACAATGCACTCACTGCGTACATACATGTTTTTACATTGTACATTTACACTTACATTTACACTACATAATTTTTTTTTTTTTAAACATTACCTGCATGTAATTACATCTGTTTTAAAATTAATTTATGTAGTTACATTTATAGTTACACTATAAAGTAACTATGCCCTCATTACTCAGGAAACCCATTTAAACATTATTTGACTGGTTTGAGTGCCATTTTCCCAAAGCATAAAAATAAAATAAAAAACAGGCGGGGCCAAATGTTTTTGAGGCGGGGCAATTCTTAATAGGTTTAACATTTTTTTGGGAGAATGTCACATATGGACTTAATACATTTATGTTGATTTCCTAATATATATATATATATATATATATATATATATATATATATATATATATATATATATATATATATATATATATATATATATATATATATATATATATATATATATATATATAATTTTTACTTCTCTTCCTTTGAAATCAAAGAACTGTGATTTCTTGTTGCATCGTTGCATAGGAAAATAATTACAATAATATAAATGAAGTTCCAAGTGCCCAACCATAGGGAACACTAGTCACCGTATATATATATTATGGTTGTAACGATACACAGAACTGACGGTTCGGTCTGTACCTCGTTTTGAAGTCATGGTTCGGTACGGGTTCGGTACAGCATTTTTACAAAATTGCTTTTTATTTATTTTTAATAATTTAATAATAATGGTTTACTGAGAAAAAAAGTGTCTGAAAGTGCCTTAAATTAATTAAATTATAACTGAAAGTTTATTGACGATATTGCTGTAAACTATATAGGGAGCTCTTACTTGCACATTAATATTAAAGGTTAACAACAGAGCCCAAACTATTAGCCTAAATTCAGTTGCTATTTATTTTTAGGTATAATAATCAACACTCAAATAACATAGTACGCAAACATGTAAACTTCACATAAGGCAGTTTTTGCAATAACTTCTAAATCTAATTATAAAATAGTTTTTTCTTCAATTCCTTGTGACAGTAAGTTGTAATGTATCCTCAACATACCTTCAGATGTTCATTCATGTTTATTCTTTAGGAAGAGACGACCGATCGCGGTCACAGATGATCGTATTCACACACGCGCGTCGCACGGCCACTTGAACTGACATGCCTATACAGTGATCAGTCATGCCACATTAAAGAGTGTCAAAACTGCATTTATCATTTGAATTTCGTGATAAAATGACTGAATACTTAATATGTTCGTGTGGGAACTAGGATTGAAGTGTGTTCCACGCTTAAAACAAGCCGACTGTTAACTGTTAAAGATTGCATTCGGAAACCGTTTGGTACACGTGTGCACCGAACCGAAAGCCCTGTACTGAAACAAATATTGTTTACTTCAGTACAAATATGTGTACCGTTACACCCCCATATATATATATATATATATATATATATATATATATATATATATATATATATATATATATATTCATGCTATATGACAACTATATTTCATGTCAAATAATGATCTTTTAACATTTTATTGCTAACACTTATGACATAAACTTTTAATTTTATTTTAGGTTGATTTAATCCCTCTAGCCTGACAAGCCGGACCCACATCAGTTTTTGGGTCTGGGAACACACCATTGGCAGGGCTCAATCCGAGGGGCAATATAAACAGTTGTCTTTCAAATTCCCGCTGCACGCACTAGGATAGCGCTACAACCAACCAGAGCAACGAAGAAGGTGAAGCGGAGCTATTTGATAGATTAAACTTTTTCCGTATCCGGTCGGCAGAACCTCGTTCTTTGTTATTTTCTCAAAGAAAAGCTTAACTCCAAGTCTTCTGGAGTCACGACCAAAACCGATTTGTAAAAGTGCTGTTCACCAGCTTCTTTGTTTTCAGGTAGCACGCGGAACCACCACAACTCTGCCGTCATTATGTTAAGCCCGCCCACCGACTCTATACATGATGTGATGGGCCAGACTAGAGTTTGGTTTTTCCATCTCGCAAGCCAATGGAGAGTTGCTAGACGACCCTGGCTGCAAATTACATTTGCTGCCGCTAGAGTGTGTGTCTAGATTTCTAGGCTAATAATCCCTCTATATTTTTGACAATATCTTGCAACTGACCATGCTTGAGTTGCACACAGACTTACTTCAACATTCAGCATACAAAACACAAAAATGGTAACAAGGTTTTTAAATTTTTTAAATTTTTACTTAATAAGACCATTACAATTTTATTTGCTGTCGTTATAGCAATTCATTTATTCATGCCACAATGCACTCTGGGAGTACACTTCCTCAGGTCACAGAGTCCTGTCCCAAATGGCACACTTCATATGTACTTTCGGTCTTGTGGACTTACAATGGCTGCCACGTGCGCGTGTCCGTTAAGTCCACGAGACTGTAGGGTGTCCCATTTGTCATTTTAGGTCTCAGAAGGGTGCTCGCGAGCTCCCCTTTGCGGTTGATATGTGCACTTCTGCCGAGCCTGCCGAGCCCGCACTGGTGCCATTTGGGACAGGGCCAGATAGAATTAAGTTGACAAAACTTAAATGGTTTAAATAAGAACAACTTGATGCAATTACGCTTACTTAATTCAGTGTTAAGTACATTCAATGCTAGTTGAACTAATAAAAATACGTTCACTTTACTTGAAGAAAATGTGGAAACCGATTGCGCATTGTTTTTTTAAGTCGCCATAGCTGAAAATGACAGATTAAAACTACGTTGAGAATAATAGTATTTAAGATGTTTTCAGAACATAATATAACACTGTTAGGTAAATGGAACTACTCAAGTAATCTTACCAGACATGGAGTTTCCAGAGGTCTGGACGCGGGTGCCAAAGAGTGCCCCGTCCCTGAGAAAGAAGGTCCCTCCTCAGGGAAATCGGCCAAGGAGGGGCTGTCGTGAGGAGAGTTAGTTCTGGGAACCAGGTCCGGTTGGGCCAGTAGGGTGCAACTAACAACCGGCCCGGAGCTAAATTCTGCAAGGTTGTGGCCCTCCAGAAACTGAGTTTGAGACTTTTGGTGTGGACCAAGGTTAAAACTACGCTGTGAGGGCTGAATGTAGAAGAAGGTGGATAACCTAGTTGCAGAAATGAGAGCTCAGTCCAAGGATACACTTAATGACTCTTTAATTAGTCCAGAAAATAATTCCAAAACAATCCATAAAGTAATTCCAAACTGAAACTCCAAAACATTCCAAAGAGTCAATACAAAAATTATAAAGTAATTCCAAACTGAAACTCCAAATTGTTTCAAGGAATCAATACAAAAATCCAAAATAGTGTATAGAAGTTTCAATGTGTAAATTACTCAAAAGGGTAAATCAAAAACATAATAATAATAATGATGATGATAATAATAATAATAATAATAATAATAATAATAATAAATAAATAAATAAATAAATAAATAAATAAATAAATAAATAAATAAATAAATAAATAAATAAATAAATAAATAAATAAAAACTTCAAAGGGGAAAAAAGGATCACAAATAGCAAAAGTCAGATAATCAAACAGAGAATTTACCAAAAAACTGTACAGGTTGATCTCAACATATCAAACACTGAGCAAAAAACAGGAACAGAGCAACTAAACTACACTCACAGGAAACGTGGTACAGTTGAGAACAATAACACATGATACAATGGCGGGAAACTGAAATGAAACACAATAGCCCCTTTCACACAGCAATACGTTTAAATTACCATAAAATTACCAGAATTACTTTTCTGGTAAATACACAAATATGTTGTTCACACAAGCAATGGCATTCTGGCTTTTTACCGGTAAGAAACCGTTCACACATCAACAGCAAAATACAGTACATTTTGTGATGATCATTTAGCGCATATTTAAATACAAAAATTATTAAAAACCTTACTGTAAACAGCACAAAGTAATCATGTAATCTCCTTACGTCTTTATGATTGGCCCAAAGCAGACTTCTTATGGCAGCGTATTCTGATTTCATACACAAATATACCAGTAATCTTCATTCCGTGTTCACACAGCGCACATTACCGGTAATTTACTGGTAATGTTACAACTTACTGGTAAATTGCCGGAACCAATTTACTGGTATTTTTTAAAAGGTCCTGTTCCCACATGATCTGTATGTGTGAAAGGGGAATGCGGGGCAGTTTGGTTATCCATAAACAAATCGTTCAGCATCGCTTTAAGTTGAACAAGCCTTTTAGTTACAACCTTAATTAAACACTCCTGAACACGCTAATCAAGGTCAAGAAAGCTAAAACAAGTGTAAAACAATTTAGTAAAACTAAATTGTTGGTGGTGGTGCAGGAAACCATGACTAACATCATTAGTGTGTCTACAAAAGTGTAGAATATGAGCCATTTTGATGTGAGCTTTTGGCATGTTGGCAAAACTGATTGAATACACCATTGATAGCAATCGATGATAATGTTTTTTTGTTTTCTTATCTTGTCTTTATGCTGTAGGGTCTAAGGCTGTGTTGTCAGTGGATGATGTTCGCGCTCCAGCAGTACATCATACTTTTCCAGAGTGCCTTGCTCATCTCAGGGTGCTCCATCTGGCAGAGGAGCTGAAATTAGCTCTGGAAGGACAGACATGCACAGAGAACAAGGACACCCTGCTAAGACAGATGCCCTCTGACACGGCTCAAACTCTGCTGCTGTGGCTTGACAGGAGATCAGTGAGGACTAAGTTTTTATTATGAGAGCAAGTTTATTAACTCTATTTTCGTTCTATTTGTGCAGGTCCTTGGTAGGTTCACTTTATGCTGTTTACAGTAAAACTCAGAGCCGGCCCAAGGCATAAGCGAACTAAGCAGCTGCTTAGGGCCCCCTTGGCCACCAGGGGGCCCCCCAAGAGCACATGAAATTACTTTTTGCTGTATGTTATTTTATGATTATTGAAATCGCAAAATGGCCTTAAACAATTAGCCTACTAAATAAACTGCAAAATGTTAATTTTTCTAATATATGCACTTATTGATTCTGACAGCACTGCACTGCGCGGCGCCATCTGCCGGGGCAGTCGTGGCCTAATAGTTAGAGTCAGACTTGTAACCGGGAAGGTTGCGGGTTCGAGTCTCAGGTCCGGCAGGAATTGTCGGTGGGGGGAATTGCTCTCCTACACCCTCAATATTGCTCGGTGGGGGGAATTGCTCTCCTACATCCTCAATCCTCACTGAACCCCCAACTGCTCCCCGGGCGCAGCAGCAATATGGCTTCCCACTGCTCCGGGTGTGTGCTCACGGTGTGTGTGTGTGTGTGAGTGCACTTGGCTGGGTTAAATGCAGAGCACAAATTCCAAGTATGGGTCACCATACTTGGTCACTTCACTTTCAACCTTTTTATGAATGGATGGATTTAGTAAACACGGACTGTAGTAAACAAAACACGGCATGAGAGGGAGTAAATGCAGAATTAAAATTCTTGGATGAGCTAAACATTTACAGTTTGAGTGGTCATTTTGACACGCTTTCTTGTGATGAGAACTGTCACTGATTTAATTGATCATCTGAAGTGCACGCGCTGCCGGAACGGCACTCTTCAAAGTGAGAGCGCAAACATTATTTAAAGCGGAAACACAATTTAAAGCTGCACTCCTTTAGTTTCACATTTAGTTTTACTAGCGTGATTATTATTCAAAGCATTTTAGATGATTTATTCTTTATGTATAATGCATTAATAGCGGGAGAGGTGGGACATAGCGAGCATGGGGAGAGAATGCTGCCTGCATTGAAAGCGCGAGTAATGCGTGAGGAAAAGAATTAAAGTTTACGGAGTTTCAGTGACATTATTACATTAAACAACTATATATAATGTTGAATATAATGTTGAAAAATGCAATGGGGAAATATTTGTTGGGTCCTGATAATACACTAATAATAGTAATATTATTATTTTAATAATAATAAAAAAGTACAAAAAAAAAAAAACACTCTTGATTTTGGTTACATATCGTATCATGAGTTCAGTATCGAAATACATATCGAAGCGTGACACGAGTGTATCGTTACACCCCTAGTGTGAACATCGTCTGACGTGCTGCATGTCTTGGAGTAGGCTACAGCATAGCTTCCAGTTTCTCAGTAAATGTTTTTTCTGCAAGTGCGATATCGTCCCCTTGGAATTATAAGTTGTGTAGCCTACATTTTGGAAGTTTTATTTAGAAAATTAAAAGGTTTTCTATGTGAATATATAGTAAAGTGTAATGTATTCCTGTGATCAAAGCTGCATTTATCATCATTACTCCAGTCTTCAGTGTCACATGATCCTTCACAAATCATTCTCATATGAGGATTTGATGCCCAAGACACATTTATGATTATCAGTTTTTATATTACAATATTTTTAGGATTCTTTGAAAGCTTTCTATTTAAGAGAAATGCTGTCCTTTTGAACCTTCTATTCATCAAATAATCCTGGGGAAAAGTGAGCATATTCAGCATAATAGACTAGGCTACTTAAAAAAAGAAAAGAAAAAAAAAAGTACATATCCCAGTCAGTACTGTAAGGCTTTGAATATTAACATCTGACCACTCTTGTGGGTTTGCTACTGTCACAAGGGTAAAAATGTAAGGGTAAAAACATGACAGGCAGACATGATGTAAGCAACACAGCTACAAATACTAACATTGATACTGGGTGTGTGAATGATCAAGAATTGACAATAGCCAATCGTATTGGTGGTACTGAGGAGCCCCCAAATAATATTCTGCTTAGGGCCCCATAAGGGCTTGGGCCGGCCCTGGTAAAACTGTCACATGACAGTCTAGTGATAGTGGTATTCTCAAAAATTGCTCATTGCACATTTAATAATGATTCACGAGTTCGTTTACCCATATACTCTTTAGCTGATAAGGTTTTTTAGCATATTTGGCTTGCTGTCCGCGGTGGAGGGGCTCGAGGAAGCCGCTTCCACTCAAGCTTAGATTTACCCCCCAGAGACTACTAGTGCTAGGAAGAAGAGAAAGGAAAACATGAATGTAAGTAGGTGGAGTTGGGGAGGTGGAGGGATGCAAACGACTGATGCCTGAAGGAGGTAGGAGGCTGCTTATATGCTTAGCAGTTGATTGAAAGATTAGATGGGTTCACTCCTCCCGAATTTGCGTTTGTGTACGTTGCTAATTGAAAGATTACATGGGTTCACTCCTCCCGAAATTATGTTTTGAACTTCACTTCACGAGTTCGTTTACCCATATACTCTTTAGCTGATAAGGTTTTTTAGCGTATTTGGCTTGCTGTCCGCGGTGGAGGGGCTCGAGGAAGCCGCTTCCACTCAAGCTTAGATTTACCCCCCAAAAAGTGCAAATTAGATTTAAGGCAGCAAGCTGGTAATATGTGAGTGGAGTTGATGGCAGTATTTGCTCTGGAGTTTCAGTTTGATTACGGAAGGCCCCCCAAAAGAGTAAAAATTGAATGACGAGAGGTGACGAGAAGCTGAGAATGTGTATTGATGTAATAGTGTAGGAAGAAAGTCTAGTTTGGTGTATCTCGCTGCTGCATTTATCGACCTGGGTCGTGGGCGAGCACTGCTGTGACGCTCCTAGTTGCTCCTGCGGGAGCAGCGTTTGGACTGGAGGAAGAAGCATGGTGGAGATGGAGTATGTCCTGCCTTAGCATTCATGACATGGGACCCCCCCGGGTTGGAATAACAGGGGGCCCCTAATGTCACGAGTGAGGAAGGAGGTCCTAATCCCTGGAGAAGCGGGCCAAAACTGCTCCCGAGCGATAACCACTCCCTCTGCCACAGAAAGAGAGAGCCTACGATGAGAAATTTGACGCTGTGCTTCCCTCCCTCTGAGGCGAGGGCCCGCACCGCACGAGAACACGCCGGCCCGCAACTACCGAAGGATGAATATCGGGTTCCTCCAGTCTGCTGTTCGGATGGGAGAGCCCTCACTGCAATCCGAACGGGAGAGCCCTCAAAAATAGAGAACCTGAAGGCTCACACTGCGATTCGGAAAGGGAGAGCCCCCACTGCACCAGAACAATAAAGACTCACACTGCAATTCGAACGGGAGAGCCCTCACTGCGATTCGGATTGGGAGCCCACGGTAAAAATAGGACATGAAGCTCCTGTGTAAGCGAACGGGAGGGCCCACACTGCGATTCGAACGGGAGAGCCTGCGTTGCATCTTGGTTGGGGGGGCCCACACTGCGATTCAAACGGGAGAGCCCAACGCCATGCGTAGGTAGCAAGCCCAATTGAACGGGAGGGCCCTCACTGCAACCAGATGTATGAATACCCTGCGGGGCTTGGTAAGCAGCGCGATTTATGAGGATGTGAGAGTTTGGTGGGCTTGTCTGATGTGGAAGAGGTTCGATCTTACGTAGGATTCGAAAGCTTGGGAGGTCCAACGACCTAGCATTTTAATCTGGGTTTCCGATAGGCCTTTCTGTGCAGCTGTGGTAGCTGCTCCTATACGGAACGAGTGGGAGGAAAAGTGTTTAATAGGAATTCCTGATCTGGCGAGGACGGTTTTTAGTTTTCTCTGGAACCAATGTCTGGATGCCGGGTGGTTATTCTCGTCGAGAAATAAAGGTTCGAGCGGAGAATTGATTTGTGAATGCCTCTGAGATAGGAATGTGGCAAGGGACTGATAGGGCTGAATGGGTGTTGGTAGTTTGAAAATGAAGACTGGATGGCCACGTTTCAATTGGTTGGTTTTACTCTGTTTGATGTTGAATCGAATTGTGTCATGGTTTAAAATATGAAGATCTAAGACGGTTGGATGAATAGCTGGATTGAAAGTGGAATTGATTGTAAATTCTGAAACTCGAAGAAAGCCAAAAAAAGCTAAAATGAACATGGCGTCCAGGGTTCTGGTTATGTTCGGAGGGAAAATCCCGGAGCGGATGGTAGTCAGGCATTTGCCTAGGAGGTCGATGGTAAGAGGTTGCCTGGTATCGGGTTTGGTGGGGTGAGTTTTTTGTAGGCCTTTAATAAGAAGAGATGTCTGGGGATTTGAGATGGCAGGGCACTCATGGCCATAGATGATTTTGAACAAGAAATGTATGCCGCTGAGGTAGACTTTAATGGATCCTGGCTGAATGGATTTCGAACTGTTCATGTGGGAAATTAAAGAAGTTATAGAGAGGAGGGAAAAATCTGGGAAAGCTAAATTGTAAATTGTATGGAAGTTTTTAAAGGAATTCCAGGCTGTCCAGTAGGATTGAAGAGTTCTTGGAGAAACGGCTTGTAATATTGATTCCATGGAAAGGGTGTGAAGATGACTGAGGGGGTGGTCTATGGGAATATGAGTCTGATTCTGGAACCAATGTTCTGAATTTCTGGAAAAGAAAGCGAGAAAGAGCGTCAGCGATTTGGTTTTTGTGGCCTGGGATATATTCAGCTTTCACGATGAATTGGTTACAGGCGGATATCCAAATGAGGCGTCTCAGTAGGGGCATAATTTTTGGCGCATTAGAACGGCCTTTATTTATGCAGTGAACTATTGTTTGGTTGTCGCAGAAAAAGGAAATGGTTTTTGATGACCAGTTCGAGCCCCACAAATGGGCTGCTACGATTATGGGATACAGCTCAAACAGTGCGATCGATTGGTCGGAATGGGGGGAAAGAGTTAGCTCAGGTGGCCAGGTTGAGGCAAACCAATGCCCTTCGTAGTAACCTCCAAAACCTATGGATGGGGCAGCGTCTGTGAAAAGATTGAGGTCACTGGCTTGGGACAAAAAATTGTCATAGAAGAAAGTGAGCCCGTTCCATTGCTTTAGGAATGTAGTCCAGAGTTTGAGATCTGAACGACAAGGGGGATTTAGTACGACTAGGTCATCGAGACCTTGGGCTGCGGTAGCGAGAGTCAAAAGATGTGAAATGAAAGGTCTGCCTTGCGGAATTATCCGCATAGCGTAGTTTAAATGCCCTAGAAGAGAAAGCAAGTCGCGTTTGCTGCAATGGGGGGCTTCTAGCAAGTTTAGAGAAATGGCGATTATTCGGTCTATCTTCTCCTTGGGAAGAGAAGCTTGGAATTTAATGGAATCTAGATTGATTCCCAGGAATTCCAAAGATGTAGAAGGGCCCAAGGTTTTCTCTGGGGAGAGGGGGACTCCTAACTGTGAGAAGACTTTTTGGACAATGGTTAGGTGTTCTGCTGGGGGAAACTGGCTGGGGGAGATTATGAGAAAATCATCGAGAAGATGAATGAGGAATGGAATGGCGTAGTTGTTTTGTAGGATCCAGCAGAGAGCTTCAGATAGGGTATCGAATATTTTCGGGCTGCTTTTGCAGCCGAAAGTCAAACGGACCGCGAAGTAAAATTGTTCGCGCCAACGAATGCCGAATAGATGCCAGAAATCAGGGTGGATGGGCATGACCTTGAAAGCTGAAGTAATATCGACCTTTGCGAGCCAGGCTGCGTTGCCGGCGTGTTTGATGAGATTGATAGCTTGGTCTATGTCATGATATTGCAGTGAGAATTCTTCTAGTGGGATTAAGCTGTTGATACTTGGTTGATTTTTTCCATGTGGGGAAGAAAGGTCAATTATGATACGTTTTTTGCCTGAGAATTTCCTGGTGGCTATCCCTATAGGATTAATGCGGAAAAGTTCGAAGGGGGGGCAATTGAACGGACCAATCATGAAGCCGGAAGCCACTTCTTTTTTGATGAGGGCCTCTACTGTGTCTGGTTCAGCTGAGGCTGACTGGAGATTGTTGCAGATTAAGCTAGCATTTGGTAGGCTTTGCAAACCTGGATCGAAACCTTCTTTCAAGCCTGAAATGAGGTAGTGTGTAAAGTTTTTGTCCGGATGGTTTTTTAATTTGTTTGCAAGGGAAGAAATGATGATAGGGGAAGAGAGATACTTTTTGAGATTTTTATTTTGATTTGCTGATGAACGACATACAGGACATGCAGAATGAGCATGAGCTCCACCACAATAATTGCAAATGTGGAGAAAACGACAACGTTGTCTGACACAGCCAAAGTTATTGAAGTTCCCCTTCGAGGGAACTCGCACTGCGTCGTCGAGTGACAACACTCTGGGAACGCCCACAGCGTTACGCATCTGAAGCATGAATGAAATCAAGCCAATCTGATTGGTGTCGCGTCGTGACGTAGTAGATGACGGCATACCCGGAAGATACAAAAAGGAAGCTGATGCAAACACACACTAGCTTTTTTGCTCTTCAGCGAAGCGCTCTGTTTTGTCAGTCTTATTTGATGTTGTTTGTCTACCAACGTTGTTCACAAGCAGGGCTCGCGAACCCCGTGGCTGGTCCCGTGTCTGTCGAAAAAAAAAAAAAAAAGACAGCACGGTTGATCAATCATGGGACTCGCAGATGGGCTGTCAGGGGAACTTGAGAGGGTGTTGAGGCATCTTCTCCTTCCCTGTTTGACAGTTCCATTGTTCTCCTTCCCCGTGTGGAAGCCTGCGCTGCGGCTTCTTCCCCCGGGGTGGAGGACCCGATGCGTGAGCTGTCTGATTCTGAGGAATTAGACGTGCTCCGTATCGAGGCTCGCCATTTCCTATGCTAGATTCAATCTCGCGTTGCCAAAAAAAAAAAAAAAGGCAGTGCGTAGGTTCGAGTCTGCTAGTGAAGTGATACAACGTGATACGGTGAAATGTGATACTGTTGGGTGCGAGGCATGCGGTCAGCACCTGAGGGTGCTGGCTGTTTTCATTGAGAAATATCTCGACGCGTACTGCCGTGCGCTTTTCGGGTGTTTCAGCCTCGCGCCTGTTTGGCTTTTTTTCCCGAGGGATGAAAGCCAATTGTATTATAAGGGCTCGAGCCACGTTGCTGAGGCAACATGTGGTTTACGAGTCCGTATAAATACAATAAAGCAGTATCGTCTGGTGTTATTTCCGACCATGTTTCACTGTATTGTGGATACTGTTGGGTGCGAGGCATGCGGTCAGCGCCTGAGGGTGCTGGCTGTTTTCATTGAGAAATATCTCGACGCGTACTACCGTGCGCTTTTCGGGTGTTTCAGCCTCGCGCCTGTTTGACTTTTTTTCCGAGGAATGAAAGCCAATTGTATTATAACGGCTCGAGCCACGTTGCTGAGGCAACGTATGGTTACGAGCCATATAAATACAATAAAACAGTATCGTCTGATGATTTGGGCTGTATTTAATTCTGAGGAATTAAATAATATAGGATCTGACTTTGAGGAGTTAGATATTCAGCCTATCATTCAGACCATATTATGGCTGCATTTAATTAATATTATCTAACGTGAGGAGTTAGATGTATTTTTTATTCAGCCTGTTATTCAGACTAGGTTGCACGGGTTGGGTGATTATGATGACATTTAATTCTGAGGAATTGAGTGTATGTTATCTGACTTTGATAAGTTAGATACTTTAATCGGTCTGTCACCCAAGCGTGTTTGACTTGTCTGGATATTCATCTAAGAGGGAGCCCTCCTGAAGTTGATGTCGTTCTCGCCGCCTGGTGGCCTGCGGGACACATCAGTTTCAGGCGGTTGCTAGGCGCAGTGTCCGCCCTAGTATTGCGGCCCTATCGAGCTGCTCCCTTAGATGAGGCCCCTGCTGGCCAGCCCCCTCTCCCGGGTAGGAGCGACCGAGGTCGTTTTCCCCCAGGAGCTCTCGGGAAATCAGTGCTGTGTTCCCGCCGTCAAAGACGCTTCGGGCCTCACTGATTTCCCGCGCACACACGCTGCCTTCGTCGCCTCCAAAGGGACTTGCGACTGGGCAGCGAACGTGTGCGCCCACCGAAAATCGTTCTCGACCGCTCCCTGCCGGTTAGCCGCTTCAGGGGGGTCGGGAACGAGTTTCGGTTGACACCCGAGGCCAGCCTCGAGAGGCTGGTTCCCTTAGTAGATTATCTTGGCGCATGGTAATGCCTTCCGAGTGTATCTACATGGGTCCTGCAGACTGTAGAGCTGGGTTACAGGCTGCAGTTCGGTTCTCCTCCCCCGAGTTTCAACGGGGTGGTCCGGACTGTGGTCGGCCCAGAGCAGGTTCGGGTTATGGAACAAGAAGTACAAGCCCTGTTAGCCAAGGAAGCCATAGAGCGGGTTCCTTTGGCGGACAGGGACTCCGGGTTCTACAGCCGGTACTTCATAGTTCCAAAGAAGGATGGTGGGTTGCGTCCGATTATAGATCTCAGGCTCTTGAATCGGTCTCTGAGGAGATTCAGGTTCAAGATGCTCATAATTCCAGCCATCGTGAGTCAGATCCAGTCCGAGGACTGGTTCGTCACGATAGATCTAAAGGACGCATACTTCCATATTTCCATCCTTCCATGTCACAGGAAGTTCCTGAGGTTTGCTTTCGGGGGCGAAGCGTACCAATATCGGGTTCTTCCCTTCGGCCTGGCACTCTCCCCTCGCGGTGGCGGTTCGGCATCGAGATGTCGTTCTGGCCCACATCAGATGCTTGGGACTGAGACTCAACACGAAGAAGAGCGTGTTGACGCCCTCCCAGCGGACTACGTTCCTGGGGGTTGTATGGGACTCCACGTCGATGCGGGCACAAATGTCCCCCGCACGCGTGGAGTCCATACTGGCGATGGTCTCCTGAGTGAAGCCGGGCCGCAGCCTCACTGTGAAGCAGTTTCAGAGACTGCTGGGGCTCAGGGCAGCAGCGTCCAAGGTTATACCTTTTGACCTGCTGCACATGAGACCCCTACAGTGGTGGCTTAGGGCCAGGGGGTTTTCCCCGAGGGGAAATCCGTTTCATATGATCAGGGTAACGCGCAAATGCCTTCGTTCCCTCGTCATATGGCGGAAACCTTGGTTCCTGTCCCAAGGACCAGTGCTGGGAGCATCATGTTGCCGGAGAGCCGCTTCAACAGATGCTTCCCTCACTGGTTGGGGCGCGGTCATGGAAGGCCGTTTTGCGAGAGGTCTGTGGGAGACCCGGCATTTCTTCAGGGCACATCAACTGCCTGGAGATGCTGGCGGTCTACAAAGCTCTGAGGAGCTTTTACCCAGACCTCCGCGGCCATCATGTCCTGATACGCTCAGACAACACTTCGGTTGTCGCGTATCTCAATCACCAGGGGGGTTTGAGGTCGCGCCCTCTATGCAGACTGGCGCATCAAATCCTCCTGTGGTCCCAGGGGAAGTTATCATCCCTCAGGGCGATGTACATTCCCGGAGACCAAAATCAGGGAGCAGACATCCTGTCGAGGCAGGGGCTGAGGCCCGGGGAGAGGCGACTCCACCCAGAGGTGGTGGAGGCCAGGTGCGAGAGATTTGGCCCAGTGGAAGTGGACCTGTTCGCGTCTCGAGAGACGTCCCACTGTCCACTGTGGTTCTCTCTCAAGCATCCAGCTCCGTTAGGGCTGGACGCCATGATGCAGACGTGGCCGAGGCTGCGTCTGTACGCATTCCCCCGATCGCTCTGCTCCCGAGAGTTCTGGAGCGGGTCCGCCGGGAGGGCATCAGCCTGCTCTTAGTAGCACCCCGGTGGCCCACTCGAGTATGGTTCTCGGACATCATAGCTCTGCTAGACGACTCTCCGTGGCAGGTTCCTCTGAGGAGGGATCTGCTCTCTCAGGCAGGGGGCACAATATTTCACCCCCGGCCAGAGTTTTGGAGCCTCTGGGCCTGGCCCCTGAGGGGGCTCGGTACCTAGAGGCGGGCCTGTCAGCAGAAGTGGTCGAGAACTTACTCAGCTCCAGGGCTCCTTTTACCAGGAGACTGTACAGCCTCAAGTGGAATGTATTTTCCACTTGATGTAGAGAGCGTGAGGTGGATCCAGTTAACTGCCCAGTGGCTTCAGTGCTGGAGTTCCTCCAAGATCGCTTCTCCGCTGGTCTTACCCCGTCCACCCTGAAGGTGTACGTGGCTGCCCTTGGGGCTTTCCACGCACCTCTAGGTGATGGACCCTTGGGGAAGCACCACCTGGTTGTACAGTTCCTCCGTGGGGCTCGGAGGGTGAGGCCTGCGGCTTGCTCCAGAGTCCCAACCTGGGACCTGGCGGTGGTTCTGGAAGGGCTGGCTGAGGCCCCCTTCGAGCCACTGGAGCTGGCTGAGCCTGAGAACCTGACCCTGAAGGTGGCCTTTCTACTCGCCATTACCTCTCTGAGGAGAGTGGGAGATCTCCAGGCCTTGGCGGTCACGCCAACTTGCCTGGAGTTTGCCCCCGGCTGAGTAAGGGCCATCCTTCACCCTAGACCGGGTTACATTCCCAAGGTTCCATCTCAGGGAGCCCGGTCTCTGGTTCTTCAGGCTTTCCATCCCCCTCCCCACCTGACGGCGGAAGAGGGGAGACTTCATCTGCTCTGCCCGGTCAGAGCCCTGAGTATTTATCTAGAGAAGTCTTCCCATTGGAGAAGGTCAGACCAGTTGTTGGTGTGCTTTGGCTCACCCAAGAAGGGGCTGCCTGCGTCAACTCAGACGATCAGTAACTGGATCGTCCAGGCTATAGCCACGGCTTATAGGGTGCGCAATTTGCCTTCACCCATGGCCGTGAGGGCCCATTCCACCAGGAGCTTGGCTTCCTCAGTGGCCCTCCTTTCTGCGTCTCGCTTCAAGAGGTATGCGAGGCGGCCGGGTGGGCCACCCCGCACACCTTCATAAGATTCTACAGTCTGCACCTCCCGGTGACGCCTGGTGCTCGAGTTCTTGCGTCCTAAGTGTGCCTGGGTACCCAGCTTCACACTGGGACGTGGGGTGATTTGGTGTGGCTTAGTGGGTATTAACGTTCCCAGAGTGTTGTCACTCGACGACGCAGTGCGAGTTCCCTCGAAGGGGAACGTCTCGGGTTATGACTATAACCCTTGTTCCCCGAGAAGGGAACGAGACACTGCGTCTCGTCGCCACACCTATCACGGCTAGAGCGCTTGCTTCATCGCAAAAGAGCTAGTGTGTGTTTGCATCAGCTTCCTTTTTGTATCTTCCGGGTATGCCGTCATCTACTACGTCACGACGCGACACCAATCAGATTGGCTTGATTTCATTCATGCTTCAGATGCGTAACGCTGTGGGCGTTCCCAGAGTGTTGTCACTCGACGACGCAGTGTCTCGTTCCCTTCTCGGGGAACAAGGGTTATAGTCATAACCCGAGACGTTATTACAAACTTGTTTCCCTGAGTTGAAACTGATGGTGTTTTCGTTCCTGGAACGGGGAACGTATGATGTAGACTTGGGTGCTTGCGGTTCCGGAAGAGTTGGGGGATCTGTTGTTATTTGAGGACAAGACGAAGTTGAATGAGAACTTGACCTGCAAATAGCACAGGAAATGCTTCGAACGCCTAGGAAAACTTTATTGTAAAGTTCCAGGTCGAGAGCCCCCCAATATGGGCATTGGTTCCAATGGGTGATACGAGCAGCACATTTAGCCGAAAAAAGCTTGTGTTAAGTGTAGAAATGGCTACCACCGAAAGAGAGGCTGAGCTCGGCTATGATGGAGAGATAGTCGTTGAGCTCTTTGCGTCTTGTGGGAAAGACAGCACTTATGACATCTGTTAGTCTACTGAAAGCTATGCAGAATTCTGAAAAAGTGAGTACTCGCTTGGTAGTTGGCGTGGAATCTTTTAAGTGTATGGTTAGGGGACCACATTCGAATGAACGATGGGATTCATTGATGGGGACTGATGTAAGGAGAGAAGGAAGATCTATATCTGCACCTGCGAGAATTTGAGAACGGAGTTGTGAAGACACTGGTGGAGGTTCCTGGGCTACTGCATGGGGAGGAGGTGGTTGAAGTTCTGCTGATGCGAGGGTATGGGAAGGCCAGCGAGCTGGGGCTGTAGACGTAGAGGGATGAGCTTGAGGTATCCTTGCAAGTGATTCTTGACTGGTATGGGTTACTGCTGGAAAAGAGTGGGAAATAGAAGGAAAAGAAAGAAGTGGGTATGACTGCGGAGGCATCCTCACGCTGTTCTCACCACCTGAAGAGAAAGGAAAGGGTAGGGGGGGCGGAATATTCAGCGGAGGCAACCTCATGCTGGAAACCGCCCCTTTGTGAGAATTAAGATGGAAATTAGCAGCAGAAGGAAGAGACATTAAATGAGACGGGATTTCTGTCTCAAACCTGGAAGCTCTTAAGCCTGGAAAGGAAACCTGAGGGTTGCTGTGTGGAGCGCGTTCCCCTGCGGAACTATGTTCGGCAGCCGCTGTTGCTGGCCGGAACGAGACTGGAGCGGACGCGGAAGTATGAGCGTTCGCTATGGCGACCGACGCGGGAGTATGAGCGGTCGCTATGGGGATAGCGCGCTGCGTTTGGTAGAGATTTCCCCGCTGCGGCGGGGAAAAACGAATGGCTGAGGTGCGTTGAGTTTTGCTCTTGGGGTTTTTTGGATGAAGTTTAGGAGGACTGGGAGTGTTATTTGAACTCGCCAGTAGCTCGAAAAGTTGGATCTTTGTTGATCTGCGTGGAAAGTGGACACCTGCATTAGCGAGTGCTTGACGGAGACTGTTTACGGTCCATTTCGAAATAGAGGGAATTGACGGAACCTCTATACGAGTAGGTATAGATGAAGACTGGGGAGGCAGAGAAGGAGAAGGAGATATAACAGAAGCTGTGACTCTTGATGGAGGAGGAGAGAGCGGTCTTCTTGTACGTGGTTTGTACGAGCGCTTGAGATGACGTCCTGGTCGCTCAAGCTGTGGATTGCTATCCGGGGTGGAAATACCTGGTTGAGTACGAGGAGGAGGGCTAGGCGTCTCTTGGACGCTGAGAAGTTCGTCATCTGACGCGAAAAGCTGTAATTCCAGAAGATTGGACATGTTCTGTCGAAGGAAACGTCCGGATGATGCAAACGACTCCCGAATTTGCGTTTGTGTACATTGCTAATTGAAAGATTACATGGGTTCACTCCTCCCGAAATTATGTTTTGAACTTCACTAATTTATTAGTGGTCTATCTGGTGTAGTGATTCATGCACAGGGCAAGTAACCATAATATTCCTGGTTTGATTTGGAAGGGATTAAGTAGAAATTAGCTCCACTTACCTTGGTCATAGTGGCAATGAATAAAGATTTTATTCCAATGAATGTTTGGAATAAAACTTTTTTTGCGCAACAATTTGTTCTGGTCTTTAATTTAATTGGCAAAGCAGTGTCCCAGGGGTGCTGATATTGTATGACACCACAGGGATGCTTTGCTATTAGCAAATTTGACTAGTTTTGGTGTTTCAGACTAGAGTTGTGTGATTTTTGCCTTGATCGTTCAGTAGCATTTTTCTCACCAGTAAGTAGAGAATTAAAAAACTAAACCTGGAGCAGTAATGGAGTGATATTTGAAAATGTTGCCTTGCGACATTGTTTTGAATGAGGTAGACACTAGGGGTTTCTCTGACTATGCCCTACGGGCTACAAAGGTCACAGCGCAGGCTCTAGGTCGGGCGAAGTCCACACTTGTGGTCCAGGAGTGCCACCTATGGCTAAACCTTGTGAAGATGCGGGATGCAGAGAAAGTGGGCTTTCTCAACACCCCCTTCGGACAAGGTGGCCTATTTGGCAACACTGTCGAGGACTTCTCTCAACAGTTCTCGGCAGCGGAAAAGCAGACAAAGGCTATTAATACTTAAATGCATACCTCGGGTCAAAGTTAGACATCAACCTTCTTAGTTTTCCTCAATCAATTGATTATAAACAAAATAACAAAAACATAACAACAATACAAGCCTTCTTAGTGAATCGTTCCTGGAATTTGGGCCAGCAGACTCTCACGTGGTCCTGAGACCCCGGACCGGATATGTTCCCAAAGTTCCCACTACTCCCTTTAGGGAGCAATTCCTCCTGACGAGGGAGACACAGCCCTGTCACTGTTGTGTCCGGTGGGCGCTTTGCAGCTCTTGTTTTGGTGGTCAGCAGGAGGAGAAGGCTGTCTCTAAACAGAGTTTGGCCCCATTGGATTGTGGATGCCATTCTCAGAGCTTATCAAGTTGGAAGTGAGAAGCCAGTTGGAAGTGAGAGCTCACTCCAGGGGTATCTTGGCCACATTGGCTTTTGCAAACAGTGCTGTACATTTGAAGACATCTGTGGAGCTGGCTGGGCTGCACCCAACACCTTCACAAGATTTTATAATCGATCCATTGAACCACATAGCAGGTATAATAACACATTATAACAGGTAAAACTGGTTGGTGTAGTGCTTACATGGGCGCCCTTCCAAGAAGTCAGGGGGTCTCCCAGATAAAATGAGACGGGGCGTTGGAAGGTTGCAAGTTAGTGTAGATGCACCTGCTTAGGCACACAGAGGCTTGTCTGCATCTGCACCTCCATGTCTTACAGTTACAGTGATACAGTTCAGTAGTTGAGACAGTAGTTAGTATAGAGACCCCTAGTATCGAACTCATTCAACACAACAAGCTGAAAGGGAATGTCTTGGTTACTGTCGTATCCCCCATTTCCTGATGGAGGGAAAGAGACCCTCTCCTTGAACTGTCACCTTATCGTGGTGGAGAGGTTTGAGTACCTGAATGATCCTGGGAGCTATGTTGTCTGGGGTTATATGCCCCTGGTAGGGTCTCCCAAGGCAAACAGGTCCTTGGTGACGAGCCAGACTAAGAACAGTTCACAAACCCTTTATGACAACTACATCAAGGACCGAGACGTCGCCCGGCATGGGGCAGCCGGGGCCCCACCCTGGAGCCAGGCCCAGGGTTGGGGCTCGTATGCTAGCACCTGGTGGCCGGGTCTCCACCCATGGGGTCCGGCCGGGCTCAGCCTGAAGGAGTGACGTGGGGCCACCCTCATGTGGGCTCACCACCTGACTGGAGACTCCGTTGTTCTACTGGGGGACTTCAACGCCCACATGGGCAGTGACAGTGACACCTGGAGGGGCGTGATTGGCAGGAACGCCCCCCCTGACCTGAAACCGAGCGGTGTTCTGTTATTGGATTTCTGTGCTGGCCACGGTTTGTCCATAACGAACACTATGTTCAAGCATAAGTTTTTCCATCAGTGTTCCACCACCCTAGACCGGAGGTCGATGATCGACTTTGTGGTCATGTCATCAGACCTTCGGCCATATGTCTTAGACACTCAGGTGAAGAGAGGGGCGGAGCTGTCAACTGATCACCACCTGGTGGTGAGTTGGATCCGATGGCGGGGGAGGAAGCTGGACAGACTCGGCAGACTCAAACGTACTGTGAGGGTCTGTTGGGAACATTTGGCCGAGCCCCCTGTCAGAGAGATCTTCAACTCCCACCTCCGGCAGAGCATCGACCGGATCCCGAGGGAGTCTGGAGATATTGAGTCCTAGTGAACCATGTTCTTCACCTCCATTGTCAATGCGGCCGCTTGGAGCTGTGGCCGTAAGGTCTCTGGTGCCTGTCGAGGCGGCAATCCCTGAACCTGGTGGTGGACACCGGAAGTAAGGGATGCCGTCAAGCTGAAGAAGGAGTCCTATCGGGCCTGGATGGCTTGGGGGACTCCGGAGGCAGCTGACAGGTACCGGCAGGCCAAGCGGACTGCAACCCGGGTAGTCATGGAGGCAAAAAATCGGGCCTGGGAGGAGTTCGGTGAGGCCATGGAGAAAGACTATCGGTTGGCCTCGAATTCTGGCAAACTGTTCGACACCTCAGGAGGGGGAAGCAGTGCCCTACCAACACTGTTTACAGTGGAGATGGGTACCTGTTGACTTCAACTGGGGATATCGTCGGGCGGTGGAAGGAATACTTCGAGGATCTCCTCAATCCCACCGACATGTCTTCCATTGAGGAAGCAGTGGCAGAGGAATCGGAGGTGGACTCATCCATCACCCGGGCTGAAGTCATCGAGGTGGTTAAAAAGCTCCTCTGTGGCAAGGCACCGGGGGTGGATAAGATCTGCCCTGAGTACCTCAAGTCTCTGGATGTTGTGGGGCTGTCTTGGCTGACAAGCCTCTGCAACATCGCATGGCGGTTGGGGACAGTACCTCTGGACTGGCATACCGGGGTGGTGGTCCCTCTTTTCAAGAAGGGGGGCCAGAGAGTGTGTTCCAACTATAGGGGGATCGCACTTCTCAGCCTCCCCGGAAAAGGGAAAAGTCTATGCCAGGGTACTGGAGAGGAGAATTCGGCCGATAGTGGAACCTCGGATTCAGGAGGAACAGTGTGGTTTCCGTCCCGGTCGTGGAACACTGGACCAGCTCTATACCCTTTCCAGGGTGCTGGAGGGTTCATGGGAGTTTGCCCAACCAGTCCACATGTGTTTTGTAGCCAAAATGAGCTTTCTCTGTAGGGTGGCTGGGCGCTCCCTTAGAAATAGGGTGAGAAGCTCTTTCACTCGGGAGGAGCTCAGAGTAGAGCCGTTGCTCCTCCACATCGAGAGGAGCCAGCTGAGGTGACTCGGGCATCTATTTTGGATGCCTCCTGGACGCCTTCCCAGGGAGGTGTTCCAGGCACGTCCCACCAGGAGGAGGCCCCGGGGAAGACCTAGGACACGCTGGAGGGATTATGTCTCCCGGCTGGCCTGGGAACATCGTGGGGTTCCCCCGGAAGAGCTGGAGGAAGTGGCTAGGGAGAGGGAAGTCTGGATATCTCTGCTTAGACTGTTGCCCCTGCGACCCGGCCCCGGATAAGCGGAAGATGATGGATGGATGGATGGATGGATGCGAAAGAGACTTTGTGTCCTTCCTGCCACAACTCTGAACTAAATGCTCCTCAACACAAACCTGAATGTTACCCCTTTTCCACCAAGACAGTGCTGGTGCTAGTTCAGAGCCAGAGCCTAGTTTCAAATCGGTTCTTTGTCTTTCCACACCAAAAGCACCAGCTGCGAACCAGGAAAAGTGGTTCTTAAGTAGCACCAAAACATTGCTGGTCTAAAAGTAAGAACTGCTTGCATCAGGGGCTGGGGGCGGGGTTACCGTGACCAAAAAGACAAACACAAACTTGAGATCCGCCATTTTTAAATAGCAGCTAATGGAGCTAATAGATGCTGCTTGTTTGTAATCTCTGTCTATACAAATTATGGCAAGCTGCACGAATGCGTTGGATTCGCTGTGTTTTGATGCTGATGTAGGATTGTAAAGCCATGTGCATCAATAGTAACGCAACGTTCGCCATTGTTGATGGAAGGCTTGTTCGAGATGCCTCGGTGCTATGCAGACCGTTCACCGTATGACAACGAGTCCAATGAGAGCAGACGACTCCTTATGCTTTTGATTCGCTCATGCAGTGTTTTGATATCATACGCCTGATCGTCTGCACAGCGCTGATGCATCTTGAACAAGCCTGGTGTGTTTGTGTTTCCCGCTGCCTCGCTAGTGTTGCTGAGAAAGATGAGACTGCACAGGCAATTCCACATGCCAACTTCATTGGCATTTTCTGAATACGTCAGAGGTTTTTGGGTCTCCCAAGAGAGACCCCTAGTGTCTAACTCATTCAACACAATGTTTCATTCCCTCTATCAGGGAGCAGAGGTAACGGCAGTAACCGAGACGTTTTCAAGATTATTTGAGTTGTTGCAAGTTGCATGTTTGAGTTGTTGGGTATTCTAGAAAGCAAGGTTAACTTACCGTCACACATACCCTGAACTCTCGAATGATTAACCCAAACCTTGCATACTCAAGGTGTGCAGGTCCTAAAACTGCGGTCTGGAGTATGTTTGTTATCTGAAACGGCTCATAAACCCGAAGTGCGCATGCCTTTCGTGTCCTAAAATGTTTCTACATGGTGAAATACATACAAAAATATTTGTATACAACAATAATAAGTAGTTATATCTAGGTCACCCCATTTTATCCCAAAAGCTAAATAAATAAGAGATACAATTTTGTTTAAATAATTTGCTTTCCAACTAATTCCATTACATAAATTTCCCATTAAAATAAAATAAAATAGGGTCATAAAAATATGTCAATTTTCGGTATGCAAGATTTATTTATTTATTTTAAATAATTATACAAATAATAATTATTTGTCTACTGATGTTTAGATGAAATAGCATACTTATTTGTATTCACCCTATTCCTTTAATGGCCGGTGTTGTTTGTGTCCATAATTCAATTAAAGAATCCTAGTTACAGATAAAATATTATCTATTCTCACTTTTTTTCCGCTCTCATTGCAAATATTGCATCTTTTATGGAATATCCTGCTGGTAAATTCATAACATATGAAGGCTTGTCAACAGATTTTTGAAACTGTCACAGGTTTAAAACAATGCAGGCTGTCTGGTACCTCAAAAAGTTCTCAAGTGACCTCTCTGAGGGGCACTGCTCCTCTGGGGCACCCACCTCTAACTATCCATGCATACTCACTTTCTCTCTTCACATGTTTGAAAGTGTTTCCCCTACAGAAAGCCTGTAAACACAGCACTTCTTAATAAGAGAGAGTGAAAGTGGGAAGAATAAGTTTAGAAACAATAGGAAAACATTTTTTTTTTTTTGGCAGAGGAGAAAAGAGTGGAGGAGGAGAGTATAGGAGGAGGAAAGGGAGGGAAATAAAAAAGAGCAGCTGGCAGTAGTGAAGCCTGATATTACAGACCGCTGCTCCAAACCAGATGCTCAGGAACCTAAACCAAAGCTAAACTCAGACGAGTGAGAGAAGGAGTCACATAGTGTGTACTTGAAGGATGAAAAGAAATAAAAAATATTCACAGTCTTTATTTCTGTGTGAAGTGTCTGAGATAGTTGTGATAGTATTAGACTGAATGATCTCATAATGGCCCTGCAAAATGGAATGGGACGCTGATTTTTACAAACATTTTGCTTGGCTGAAAAAGGTAAGCATGTCTGTTTCTGTTGCTGTTTCTGCATGCCTTTTCATTTTTTGTCACTAATGTATCGAAATGCTTAATTGTACATTTTAAATATGTAAAGAACAACTTAACTTGTTCATAAGCAAATTAATCTGGAAGTCAGATAGGGCTCATGACAATGTTAATCTCATTCTAGGTGTTGTGTAGGGTTGACAGGTACATGTGAGATGCACATCCATGTAAAATCTTTTCATGGTTTGTTATTTAACTGTTGTCATGGCTGCAGTAGGCTAGTTCTATTAAATATGAAGTTTTAACTGTATATTCAGATGTGTCAAGTGCACATTCTGCATTCTTAAAATACTAGATTGCTGTGGTTAAATGATGCTGCATAGGCCCACCCATCACAAGCATCCATAATTGACCTGGAATTGGAAAAATTTCAGGATCCAAATTGCATTTAGCTTATTTATTTATTTGTTTGTATGTTTATTTAGTGAGTGAGTGGATGAATGAATGAGTTTTATTTGAGTGGTTATTTTAACTCTTTCCCCCACAATTGACGAGTTATCCCATCTTTTATGTGAAAATGCTTCCCTGCCATTGACAAGATTTTGCGGCGTTCCGTGTTATCACTCTTATAAGGTAGGGGGCACTATTACACATCCTGTGAACGAGTACAGTATCTTCAGATGTAAACACAGCAAAGAAGAAGCAGAAATTAGCAATCTCATTTGTAAACAGATGCATATGAAAAATAGTGTGATCATCAATAATAAACAGCATGTAAATCAAAACGGCCTTATGTTACCGAGTGAAATGTCAACCCAGGAAGTGGTTAGGACTGTGCAAGCTTTGGGGGTTTTGATGGACTCGATATTATCCATCTGTGTATTGATAATCGTACTGAATCTGATTCAGACGTTGTTTTTTCTCAGCATTTTGCTCAGAATTTTGCTTTTTTTAATGAGACTTACCCACATACAAACTAGAATAAAACAGGGTCTGTTCTTTCTTTTGATATATTGTATGTTCAGATATATTCATACAACAAAATATTTTGGGGGCAATTACATTTTTTGTGAAAATGACCAAAAACGTTGGCGGTTGCTTGCAAAAAAAAAAAAAAAAAAAAAAAAAAAAAACTGGTGGGGAGAGAGTTAATCTCATTTATTAGACAGGACATCAAAATCTTACTATCCATGGGTGCAATTCTTAGTGAATTTTGATTAAACCCTATATATTTTTAATAGTGCCTGATGTAAAATGCATGCAGTGGTTCATGCATGGCATTAAAGGTTTATGAAGAATTATCATTGCCGTATCCTGTGCAATATTGGTTTTAAACATTTGTTCTACAGGAAGTTCATAGTTACTAAAATAAAGTGACCAGATTTCTGAAATGGAAACCGGGGACATTTCCTATTTCACTGGTCAAAATATTACTGAAATATAATTTGTTATAATCTATTAATTTAAAAAAAGAACAGGGATTTTTTATGTTTTTTTTTTTTTGTGGGTTCCCTATATTATTATTAACATTAATAATTATTATGATTTAGCATCTGGTGAATTGTATACATATATGCTGAGGTCTACATAGCAATGCATTGAAGAAAAAAAAAACTTTACACAATGAAAACAGTTAATAGTAACCATTGTAAATAACAAGCCGTTCAAAACAATATTATAACAAAATTATGACTTTAAAAAAACACATTATAAAAATAAAATAATTAATATGGCACAGTATGATAAATAAAACTATTAAAAATATTGTTACATTTTATAATTGTATTTAATATCTTCATCTTCACAAGCTGTGTATACTGTATACAGCAATTAAAAATGTTTTTAACTTCCAATGTTCTGTAACATTTGTGCTTGAAAATGACTCTCACTGTCCATAATTGGGCTTGTTATTTTGCAATTTAGGCCAAGCAGAATGTATGTGTATTCTGCAAATGTATTTGTTTGCAAGTGTTCTTGTGTGTGTATGTGTGTGTGTATATATATATATATATATATATATATATATATATATATATATATATATATATATATATATATATATATATATATATATATATATATATATATATATATATATATATATAGGATAGCATCTTGCAGTTGATGGAGATTTGTGAGATGCACATCCAGGGCACGAAGCTCCCATTCCACCACATCCCAAAGATGCTCTATTGGGTTGAGATCTGGTGACTGTGGGGGCCATTTTAGTACAGTGAACTTATTGTCATGTTCAAGAAACCAATTTTAAATGGTTCAAGCTTTGTGACATGGTGCATTATCCTGCTGGAAGTAGCCATCAGAGGATGGGTACATGGTGGTCATAAAGGGATGGACATGGTCAGAAACAATGCTCAGGTAGGCCGTGACATTTAAACCAATTGCCCAATTGGCACTAAGGGGCCTAAAGTGTGCCAGGAAAACATCCCCCACACCATTACACCACCACCAGTCTGCACAGTGGTAACAAGGCATGATGGATCCATGTTCTCATTCTGTTTACGCCAAATTCTGACTCTACCATCTGAATGTCTCAACAGAAATCGAGACTCATCAGACTAGGCAACATTTTTCCAGTCTTCAACTGTCCAATTTTGGTGAGCTTGTGAAAATTGTAGCCTCTTTTTCCTATTTGTAGTGGAGATGAGTGGTACCCGGTGGGGTCTTCTGCTCTTGTAGCCCATTCGCCTCAAGGTTGTGCATGTTGTGGCTTCACAAATGCTTTGCTGCATACCTCGGTTGTAACGAGTGGTTATTTCAGTCAGATTTGCTCTTCTATCAGCTTGAATCAGTCGGCCCATTCTCCTCTGACCTCTAGCATCAACAAGGCATTTTCGCCCACAGGACTGCCGCATACTGGATGTTTTTTCCCTTTTCACACCATTCTTTGTAAACCCTAGAAATTGTTGTGCGTGAAAATCCCAGTAACTGAGCAGATTGTGAAATACTCAGACCGGCCCGTCTGGCACCAACAACCATGCCACGCTCAAAATTGCTTAAATCACCTTTCTTTCCCATTCTGACATTAAGTTTGGAGTTCAGGAGATTGTCTTGACCAGGACCACACCCCTAAATGCATTGAAGCAACTGCCATGTGATTGGTTGATTAGATAATTGCATTAATGAGAAATTGAACAGGTGTTCCTAATAATCCTTTAGTTGAGTGTATATAAATGATGGTCATGGTCGAGCAAAGGCACTCGCATACAATAGTGACTGTTTTGTTCATGCTTTTTGATCATCATTGTTGTAATGTTTATATATATATATATATATATATATATATATATATATATATATATATATATATATATATATATATATATATATATATATATATAGATGATATAAGGAACGCCATCACCGTGACTGGTGTCTGAAACGTGCAAACAGGACAAATTCATTGGTCAATGACTGTCTACGGCGTCATTACCGGTGTACCATTACCAGACCCTGTGAGTATAGGAGGACGCCTGCAATGTACATCAACTTCTTTGTCTAAAGGAGATGTGCAGGCAGGCCTGAGGCGTTCCCCTTTCAGGGAACCATGGTTATAGTGTAACCTGAGACGTTCCCTTTCGAACTCAAGTGGAACTCAATACTGCATATTGGATTGACGCTATGTGGAACAAATACCCACTCCGCCTTGCTGAAGGAATGCCTACCTCATTAGCTGTGCCAATGCACAACCATAAAGGGCATAGTATAAATTGGCGCTACGGACTTACTTAGCCTGTGTTAAGATACGTCAATCATTCAGGGTGCATCCTAAGACTCATAGAGGCTCTCAAGTAGTAATATTCCAATGGCCTGAACACAAGCTTCTATGCTCTGTGACAAGGAATATCCCGGCCTTTAGAACCTTCGTCCCTTCCTTGTGGGTCAGGCATTAGTCCAAGTACATTATTATTATTTTTGAATATATAAAGCACTTACATGCTAATTTCTAATGTAGGATATACTATAGCTCCCTATATAAATGCATTTTGATTCTCATATTCGTTTTATATATAATTTATTCTAAAATACTACTTTTTGATATTTTTAGATATATTTGTTAGATAAGTATCAGGTTTTGCATTATTACAATCAAACAATAACATTTGGTTAGAGAGGGAACGCGTTGCAAAATTTTTTGTTACTCAGTATTTTATATTTTAAAAATCTAACAAAAACTACCCCATTGTCATGACAACCACCTGTCAGCGTCAGCTCACGCAGCGCGAGAATCAAGAATTAGAAGACAAACCATCTAGGAATTAAAGTAGAGTCATGTACTCACATTTAAATTGAAGGGAATTGGGAATTGAAGATCGGGATTATATTCATTTTGCAGAGAGGTGTAAGACAACCTGCATGATTTAATTTTTATTTGTTTAGATTGTGTGTCTCGTTTCATTTGCGAGCAGCATCAGCCTGCCTCAGCTTGTCAAAAATGCCCTTTTGTGGTGGTGATAGTAAGCTAAACGTTTAAACTAACATTGTGATGCTTGAAGTGTTTTATATCTATGGATTTAATTATAGGCAAGACAAGTCAAGTGTTGATTTGAGAGGCTAAATTGATCAAACATTTGGTTAACTCACTGTTGGCCGCTTGGTCGTCACTTTAAAAAACAAAAACTTTAATTTAACGAACCAAAAAATGCTTCAAACATTTTTCTAAATTAGCTTAATAAAGAAACAAAACAAAGTATAACTACTTTGACATTAAAAACAAAACTGAACCATTTTAATGGCTGCAACAATGTGTAATGGAGAGGATTAAAAAAACCACAGGCTCCTGACGGACACGGCCGAGAATTTTGATAAGATAATAAACTTTGATAAGCCGGGGGCCTAGATTTGTGGCCTGTGTAGGGCTCTAACTCACATCATCAAGCAAACCACCGTTGTGTGTAATAAATTGGCGTTTCCCGTTTGTAATCTTCCTTTGAAGAGACTGGCAGATCAACGCACTGCAACATTTCCCTTAGATGGGTTATGCTTAAGTCGGTGTCAGAAGCCACGTTTCCATTACCCTTCAAATTGCACAAATTGAAATTGCGAATTGAAAATACGCCCAATGGAAAGGCGTCAATTTCGCAAAAACTCCCATATAGCCTATCGCCAAAAAGTTTTTATGCTTGCATGAGGTGGTTTTTTAGGCAATTCGAAAAACGAAATTTTCGCAAAACTGCAATGGAAACAAATTTTTCGCATTCAGGTCACCTGGTAGGCTACGGTCACGCATTGCTCCCACATAAGGCCTACATATAATTTTTTTCCACTCAAGTATGTCGTAATACCGAGATCTTATGTTGTTAAAACGACATCTCCTAATAAGGACAGTGGCACAACTTTAGTAGGTTAATGACAGACCCCGGTGCAGCCACAAATATCATAACTAGCCTACAGTAATTAAGACATATTCAAGAAATGTATTAAAAACAGAAAGACTCTATAGTTTCAGTTTCAGCCTTACTCAAAGGCAGAGGAAACAGCCCAGTTTTGCACGTCAATCCATTCCCGCAATCTTGGTTTGCTTCTTATTTATTAAATATACAGCCAAATAGTTTGTTAAACATTGATCAAAATTAAAATACAATTTATATAAAACAAAATTAATTTTAAAGAAAGACTTTAAAGAAAACACAATTCAATGAAGTGCTCAAAATCCATGTCCCCAGACATATGCACATCTGATTATGTGCCTTACTCATGCTGCTCACTTTTCATAATCAACATTCATAATCATTTATAATATTTAGACATAACTATAACTAGCCTAACTATATGAAACTAAATAGGCTACGTTTTCTTTAATCCTCTGTCCGACGAATTCATCGGCGCCTTCTGATGGATTTTTTCCTTATTCCAGCGGAAACAACTCACAATACTCTGTCATTTTTAGCCATACAGATAAGTGCAAGACATAATTATAAACTGTATAATTTAGTAAACTATAAATTAGTAAACTGTCTACTTTTATTTGTGTACACTCACAAGCAAAGGCCGTGGACTCGGGGAACAGTTTATTTTGCACTCCACTCCAAAACGCTGTCTTCATTTAAAAATATATATTTTGTTTATTAAACGCAGTAAAGATTTTTCATTTCAAAAGCATTTCTAAATTCAGTTTATATTTCCAATAAACGAAATTCCAAGCCAAAATAACAAAGTGGTAAAAAAAACCTTTGAGTTACCACCATGCAAATTCAAACTTTTTGCTCGTCTCTGTATGTGGCAATGCATCACAAAAAACTGACTTATGTAAAAGTCTGTGGCGCTCAAGTACTATAAGGTGCTTTCCTTGCCATCAGTGCTTAGATAACACACACACGTCTCTTTCCATTAAAAATAATGGCATGCGGTGGCTCAGATAGGCTATACATAAACCTAACAAACATAGCATGAGAGGAAAAAAAATGTTTTAGTCGCATAACATCAGTTAATGGAAACGCTGTCATTTCGCAATATTTTTTTATCTAAATTTTTTGCGCAAATCTATAATGGAAACGCGGCTATTGTTAATTTGTTGCAACTGCTCCAAAGTGATTTATGTTTCATTTAAAAAAAACTTTCATCCACTTTAAATCTGTGGTGATCTACTCGTAAAAATACGCCTGTATTTTTTTTATAACATTTGTTCAATCAGGCACAATTTTATTACGAAATATAAGACAACTAGGCTATACCAAACATACAAACATCAAAAGCACCTAGCCTATATATAGCACGCAGAAGAAAATAATTTAGAATTCTGTATTTTTATTTTATTTTTATATATTTCATTATTTTTTAATTAATTTATAACACTTTGTTAAAACTGTTGTAATGTTCAAAGCATTGTTTCCCACAATTTCCATTCCTGTGTAAATGCATTTATGCCGCTTCAGAGAAGCAAACGGTCTGTGTAAATGCACATTTTTGTGATGTTATGCCGCTTTACAATCAGTTTCTGTGCCGCGTTTGTTGTGTAAAGATGCCTCGACAGATGACTTTGAGCGCACCACCAAAAAGTCAACCGCCGGTGTGTGTAACCATAGCGACAAAAGGACCAAGTTTCGGACCCTGCACTTAAGCCTATAATTTCGTTTTTAAAAATTGTATTATGTATTTAAAAGTTGCAGAATGGATTCATTTGGAGACTCCGAAATCGGCAGAGATAGGAAGGCAATGCAAAACTAAATCTTACATTGGGAAATAGTTGGGGGGACAAAACTTAGATTTTGAAACATGGAGGGACATGTATAATGGCTCCTATGCATATGTTTTTTTTGCCGTAAGACAAAAAAGGGATTTTCTCCTATTCAGCAACTGACGATCATAAGATACACCAAAACACAACATAAATTAACAAAACACTTCAAATTTATTTGTTCGCTGGTAGGTTCAAAATATGTTTTTAATGCTATATTGTTACTAAAATTGTCCATTACGTTTTATTCTCTTTATGTTCTGTATTGGTATGTTTAGGTTTGGGGGTAGTGTTAAGGGATCTTACATTAATCTATAAAATGGTAAAAGGGAAATTATACAGTTACAGATATCTTTACGATATATATATATATATATATATATATATATATATATATATATATATATATGATTTGAATCTTTACTTGAATAAAGGTTTGTATTCTTAAAAAAAGATTTCACGACGGATTCATAAATATTTTACGTGTTTTTTTTTTTTATGTTGCCAATATGTCCATATTCTACGTTTTGTCTCTTTGAATGTTATGTATTAATACTTATGTATTAACAAAGAGACCAGGCTGGGAACATTACAAATACAGACAAGTGAAGTGACATAGTGACTTTTACCAGTGTTAAATATCAGGAATCTTGGAACAGAATCAGATTAGAAGACAGTAGTGTAATTGCTTAAACTGAAATCAGATTTCTTCCCTGTATAATGCATAATATATGTTTTTACAGCTTTCTTTGCCTTTATACCCATACATTGCAAAATACACTGTATTTAATCATGTTCTTTGATGTTTGACTAGCATAATGCAGACCATTCACTGTGTTTCACATTGTGGCATAGATCAGAAATTCAGACTTAACTATTTTAATACATTCTCAGTATTTCACACATCATTGACATATTCCAAGTCCCTCAGCATTACTGCATGGAGCTTGTGCACAAAAACCTAATCAGAAAAATAAACCTCTTAAGAAATTCCTTTTTAAAACCGTAAGGGGGTTGGGTAAAGTGAAGTTTTGCAAACTTGCTGGGATATATTCAATAGAAACTGAAAACTATAAATAACCATTTTCTGTTCACATCTGTAAAGGTAGCTGTGGGCTTCACACTGCATGGTTTATAGCGTTTCGCTTTCTTCTCTGCTGATTGTAAACATAACTCTAACCACCTGTGAACCACAGGTCAATGTGCAAGGCCCAGGCAATGGTGAGAGCTACCAGGAGCGACTGTCTCGTCTAGAAGGGGATAAAGAGTCTCTTGTATTACAGGTAAAACATGGGGCATCTGTTACAAATAATTTCATGTCCATCTACAGTATGACGTTGCAACAAATAGTTTAGATATAAGTATTGTATGAATTCAATGTGATCTTATTTCTAGAACATTTTTGTATGTTTGGATAAAAATACTGTACATAATCCACATTTACAGAAAAAAAGGTAAACCTTTTAGACATACTATGAATCATTTTATGATAATATAACATTGAATTTATGGATTTTGGTTGATTAAATTGTATCATTAAATAATAAAAATACCAGCATGAAAAAGAAAAAAAAAATCTGCACAGTCATGACTGGCTGTAGAGAAAACGCTAAACAAATGAGCAGAGATGCATGTCGACTTTGTAATCAAAATATATGAAGACTTCAGATGCAAAAACCTCTAAGTCCGTCTGATGTTTTTCTTTAAAATAAGCATTTTTGTCAGGCTTCTATGTATAGGTTTTACTGGTACTTCTGAATGGGATGGGGCTGGGATTTTATGGGTTTGAAGTGAAAGTATTGTATGTACGTATACTATATGCGGAGAGCATTCACTCAGTATCATCATCTCATTTTTGACCGAAGTGGCTTTTAGAGGCTTTTGCATCTGAACTCTTCATATGTCCAAAGTAAAAGCAGGTATATAAAAATATATCAGATATAACCAGACACAGCTAAATATACAGTTCTGCTCATGGATATCCAACTACTTGCCTAAACTAAAATTATTTAATACTACTAACCTGTCAAACTTTATCAAGTCCAATGACCATCTGTTCCTTAAAATCACTCACTGCATCAGCTTGATACCTTCTAAAATTCTTCTGATAGCTCTGCTATTTATTTATTTCTTGCTTAGTCAAAATTTGTTTGGACTAAGACTGACTAAGCACCTGATGACTGGTGATACTTGCAACTTAAAAATCCACCAAATTGCTTAACTTTTATTTTTACTTTTACTGATGTTACAGTACTGTACAGTTCTATACAGTTGAGTATACTTTTAAGGAAGATACTGCAACTAATGACCTGATGGATGTTGAACGCACTGTAGGAATATTTAAAAATTGAGCTATATTAGCTGTGTACTGCTGATCTGTTCAAACTAAACATTAATAAATGTCCGTTTAAGACATTCTGCAAGCGCTTTTAGTAAAATAATTGAAGCCATTGTATTACAAGTGTACAAAAAACACTTGGTTTAAAAAAATAAAAAGAACGGCAGTACAATCATGGTGATTCATGGGAACAGACAGGGCTTTACGGATTAGTCCTGTTCTGGCTTGTTGGGATTTTGACAGCAAGTACATGTGCAGAGTAGGTGCTTGGACTATTAAACTTGGACTTGATCAACTGGGTTCACAATAATATACTAGATTGCTTTACTTTGTTTGAAAATCTGTATAATGTAATATTTTTATGTATGGATTTTGTCTGAATCTGAATACAATAATGAGTGTGATTAGACTGAAATTAATGTTTTCTCGTAGACCTTAAAACAACTTTAGTAGGACAATGGACAAAGATGATGCACCTCAAATGAACAAACTTGATTTAAACCTGTTTCTCAGGTGAGTGTGTTGACGGATCAGGTAGAGGCTCAGGGAGAGAAGATCAGAGACCTGGAGAATTCTCTTGGGGAATATCAGCACAAACTGAACTCCACTGAGGAGATGCTTCAACAGGTATTGGCAATATTTATTTTAAAAATATATATATTTTCATTTATTTTCAATATTTTTCATTTTCATATTTGTATTAAAAATAATTCCAAACACTGAATGCTTGTTGTGAATCCATCACAAGCTCATCACAAGATTTTTGTCTACATGAAAATATTCGTTGACATCATTGCATTATAATGCAGGTTTATTACATAATAAAGGAAATTAATTCTCTCTATAAAAGCTCTCAAATCAATGAATCACAATTAATCGCATCCAAAATAAAAGTTTGTGTTTATGTAATATATGAGTGTGTACTGTGTATAATTATTATGTGTATATAAATACAAACACATACATGTATACATTTAAGAAATATTTGCATGCATGTACTGTATATATATTTATAATTTATACTCTATAAAAATATTTTATATATAACTGTAACACATTTTTCTTAAATATATACATGCATGAGTGTGTACTTTTATATACATAATAATAATTATATACAGTACACACACATATATTATGTTAACACAAACTATTATTTCGTGATTAATTGATTTGACAGGAGTAATATATATGTAATGAATGAAATTCAACATATAGACCTCAGCATAAATATATATATATATATATATATATATATATATATATATATATATATATATATATAGTGGGGAAGATAAGTATTTGAACACCCTGCTATTTTGCAAGTTCTTGGAAATCATGGAGGGGTCTGAAATTGTCATCGTAGGTGCATGTCCACTGTGAGAGACATAATCTATAAAAAATAATCCAGAAATCACAATATATGATTTTTTAACTATTTATTTGTATGATACAGCTGCAAATAAGTATTTGAACACCTGTCTATCAGCTAGAATTCTGACCCTCAAAGACCTGTTAGTCTGCCTTTAAAATGTCCACCTCCATTTATTATCCTAAATTAGATGCACCTATTTGAGGTTGTTAGCTGCATAAAGACACCTGTCCACCCCATACAATCAGTAAGAATCCAACTACTAACATTGCCAAGACCAAAGAGCTGTCCAAAGACACTAGAGACAAAATTGTACACCTCCACAAGGCTGGAAAGGGCTACGGGGAAATTGCCAAGCAGCTTGGTGAAAAAAGGTCCACTGTTGGAGCAATCATTAGAAAATGAAAGAAGCTAAATATGACTGTCAATCTCCCTCTGACTGGGGCTCCATGCAAGATCTCAACTCGTGGGGTCTCAATGATCCTAAGAAAGGTGAGAAATCAGCCCAGAACTACACGGGAGGAGCTGGTCAATGACCTGAAAAGAGCTGGGACCACCGTTTCCAAGGTTACTGTTGGTAATACACTAAGACGTCATGGTTTGAAATCGTGCATGGCACGGAAGGTTCCCCTGCTTAAACCAGCATATGTCAAGGCCCGTCTTAAGTTTGCCAATGACCATTTGGATGATCCAGAGGAGTCATGGGAGAAAGTCATGTAGTCAGATGAGACCAAAATATAACTTTTTGGTCAAAATTACACTAAACGTGTTTGGAGGAAGAAGAATGATGAGTACCATCCCAAGAACACCATCCCTACTGTGAAGCATGGGGGTGGTAGTGTCATGCTTTGGGGGTGTTTTTCTGCACATGGGACAGGGCTACTGCAGTGTATTAAGGAGAGGATGACCGGGGCCATGTATTGCGAGATTTTGGGGAACAACCTCCTTCCCTCAGTTAGAGCATTGAAGATGGGTCGAGGCTGGGTCTTCCAATATGACAATGACCCGAAGCACACAGCCAGGATAACCGAGGAGTGACTCTGTAAGAAGCATATCAAGGTTCTGGCGTGGCCTAGCCAGTCTCCAGACCTAAACCCAATAGAGAATCTTTGGAGGGAGCTCAAACTCCGTGTTTCTCAGCGACAAGCCAGAAAACTTGACTGATCTAGAGAAGATCTGTGTGGAGGAGTGGGCCAAAATCCCTCCTGCAGTGTGTGCAAACCTGGTGAAAAACTACAGGAGACGTTTGACCTCTGTAATTGCAAACAAAGGCTACTGTACCAAATATTAACATTGATTTTCTCAGGTGTTCAAATACTTATTTGCAGCTGTATCATACAAATAAATAGTTAAAAAATCATACATTGTGATTTCTGGATTTTTTTTTTTAGATTATGTCTCTCTTCTCTTTAGATAATGACAATTTCAGACCCCTCCATGATTTCTAAGTGGGAGAACTTGCAAAATAGCAGGGTGTTCAAATACTTATTTTCCTCACTGTATATATATATATATATACAGGGAGTGCAGAATTATTAGGCAAATGAGTATTTTAACCACATCATCCTCGTTATGCATGTTGTCTTACTCCAAGCTGTATAGGCTGGAAAGCCTACTACCAATTAAGCATATTAGGTGATGTGCATCTCTGTAATGAGAAGGGGTGTGGTCTAATGACATCAACACCCTATATCAGGTGTGCATAATTATTAGGCAACTTCCTTTCCTTTGGCAAAATGGGTCAAAAGAAGGACTTGACAGGCTCAGAAAAGTCAAAAATAGTGAGATATATTGCAGAGGGATGCAGCAGTCTTAAAATAGCCAAGCTTCTGAAGCGTGATCATCGAACAATCAAGCGTTTAATTCAAAATAGTCAACAGGGTCGCAAGAAGCGTGTGGAAAAACCAAGGCGCAAAATAACTGCCTGTGAACTGAGAAAAGTCAAGCGTGCAGCTGCCAAGATGCCACTTGCCACCAGTTTGGCCATATTTCAGAGCTGCAACATCACTGGAGTGCCCAAAAGCACAAGGTGTGCAATACTCAGAGACATGGCCAAGGTAAGAAAGGCAGAAAGTCGACCACCACTGAACAAGACACACAAGCTGAAACGTCAAGACTGGGCCAAGAAATATCTCAAGACTGATTTTTCTAAGGTTTTATGGACTGATGAAATGAGAGTGAGTCTTGATGGGCCAGATGGATGGGCCCATGGCTGGATTGGTAAAGGGCAGAGAGCTCCAGTCCGACTCAGACGCCAGCAAGGTGGAGGTGGAGTACTGGTTTGGGCTGGTATCATCAAAGATGAGCTTGTGGGGCCTTTTCGGGTTGAGGATGGAGTCAAGCTCAACTCCCAGTCCTACTGCCAGTTTCTGGAAGACACCTTCTTCAAGCAGTGGTACAGGAAGAAGTCTGCATCCTTCAAGAAAAACATGATTTTCATGCAGGACAATGCTCCATCACACACGTCCAAGTACTCCACAGCGTGGCTGGCAAGAAAGGGTATAAAAGAAGAAAATCTAATGATATGTCCTCCTTGTTCACCTGATCTGAACCCCATTGAGAACCTGTGGTCCATCAGCAAATGTGCGATTTACAAGGAGGGAAAACAGTACACCTCTCTGAACAGTGTCTGGGAGGCTGTGGTTGCTGCTGCACGCAATGTTGATGGTGAACAGATCAAAAAACTGACAGAATCCATGGATGGCAGGCTTTTGAGTGTCCTTGCAAAGAAAGGTGGCTATATTGGTCACTGATTTGTTTTTGTTTGGTTTTTGAATGTCAGAAATGTATATTTGTGAATGTTGAGATGTTATATTGGTTTCACTGGTAAAAATAAATAATTGAAATGGGTATAAATTTGTTTTTTGTTAAGTTGCCTAATAATTATGCACAGTAATAGTCACCTGCACACACAGATATCCCCCTAAAATAGCTAAAACTAAAAACCACTTCCAAAAATATTCAGCTTTGATATTAATGAGTTTTTTGTGTTCATTGACAACATGGTTGTTGTTTAATTATTAATGTTGTAAAATTAATCCTCAAAAATACAACTTGCCTAATAATTCTGCACTCCCTGTATATATGCTGAGGTCTATATGTTGAATTTCATTCATTAGTGATTAGCACTTTCCACCGGCACTTTTACTATATTTAAATAAAAGATTTTAACTGCCCCATGCTTTAATAACAGCCCATTTGCCAAGTTTGCATTAAACTGTGTCAGATTCACAATGCAATCGATACTGATATGAGCCATGCAAAATGTTAAGATCACCCTTTACACATTTACTCTACATCATTAGTATGACTAATCCTTCTTACATTACTTCACCCTGACTGGGAAGGCCAAGTTTTATAATAGGCTTGTCATGCATTAATGAGCTTGGGTTTCTGGCAGTTTAGGTTTCTTAGTTGATGTGTCACCTTTTTATTTTCTATTTGGGGGGACCCAAGCCATATCTAGAGACTTGACACTAAGAATTCTTCCTAGATTTGTGGTTTAAAAAATATAAATATATAGTTGCTCTAGTTTTGCCTTTAAAACAGCTTTTATTTTAATAGAAACTAATAGTTTTTCTAAGGCACCAGCTCACATTAATAGAATAATCTGCACCTGGTGTGCCTGAGAAAGAACTTCTGTGAGGACATTCTTTGGTGGGATTCCAGGAGTCTGGTCATCACATCACCTTGGCAACCCAACTATTTAAGTGACGGCGGTATTCCAAGGCCTGGGTTGATTTGGGCATTGTAATTAACTTGGGAATTAGTTGACAGCAGGTAAATTGCTTTTTTGTTTCTGTAATCAGTCAGACAGGGATGGAGGAGGGGAAAATAAATATGGTAACACTTTACATGAACTAATAATGAACTGCACTTCTACAGCATTTATTCATCTTTGTTAATGTTAATTTCAACATTTACTAGTACATTATTTAAATCAGAAGTTGTATTTGTTAACATTAGTTAATGCACTGTGAACTAACATGAACAAACAATGATCAACTATATTTATATTAACTTACGTTAACAATGAATAACAAATACAATAACGAATGTAATGCTTATGGGTAGTTAATGTTAGTAAATTATATTAATAGTTACAATAAATATTAATGTGTCCTGCAAAAAAAAGAAAAAACAAGTGTGTTCTGTGAAAGTAAGTAAGAAGTGAGAAAAGCAAAGAGTGGTCTTGAAGCTTTAACATTTTAGCAGTCCTGCTAGAGACATTAGGAACATTTATAAAGATAAACTCCTTCAAGGCATGGTAAGACTCCTGTACTTATTCATACCATTTTCGAGGACTAAATTAACATTCCTCTGCTTGTAAATCTCATTTTCCTTGTAAGCTAATTGCATATTTCTTTTTAACTCGCCTTTGCTTTGAAAGCTCTATGGCTGATTAAATCTCCAGCGTTCAGATTGGAAGCTTTTTAGGGCATGTGCCTGTGGTCACTGAGGTTTTGGCCTTCAAAGGCAAATCCAATTCCAGTGACACAGGCCTAATATTTTCCATATGCTGTCTTTGAAAGTCTCAAAGCTCACGTAAAAACCCTCAGCACAAGCTACTGACATTTTGAAAAGGTTTTTTGGGCTTCTGAATTATGATTCCTGTTCTGTGTCTGCGTTTAACCATTAAGATCAAAGAAGGCAAGATGCTGCTTTTATGTTTTACACCAGGGGTGCTCAAACTTTTATGGCAAGAGATCAACCACTTATTCAGTTGACTTGCACAAAAATAAATCAGCCAGTCATTTGAAATCAGGGCTGTAGCTGCTGGTGGCATGCAGTAATTCAGGTGATCATGCATTAGGATTGATCTGGATTTGGATTTGGTTGTCTTCATATGGGAAAATACTTTTTCACACAAGTTAATTTACATGTTGTACATTTACATCATGTTCAGCCTTCCATGTTGAGTGCACACCAACACAGTATGTGCACTTACATGTACTTACAGTGTACTTGCCTAAGAAATTACTGGTTAAAATAAGATGGTTATGGTTAAATAACTACATGGGTTAAGGTTAGTAGGTTCAGGGTTAGTACCTAGTTAATTAATAAATACATTGTGTGTAGAACAGGACTGTAAATTAAAGTGCTACCAAAATATCTGTAAAATAGTTCCCAGAAATATCTATTTCATTTATTTTTGTCTATAATTCAGTGTTTGACATAACATAATCTGTGCAGTCACTTAATTTTCACACCTTTTCTGTTTACTATGCTCAAATGTAATGTATTTTTCCCACCACGATCAGCGCACTCAAGCTCTGTCTCTTGCTCTCTTGCATGTGTCAGTCCCTGCAAGAGAAGTGGATAAATTTAGCCCTCATAACCTGTGTATATTTAGCTGTTGTGGAACAGCAAAGTACAGAGATTTTGAACGGACTTTGTGCCTTCTTCAGTAGACGGTTTCTTTGTTTCACTTATTTGAGTTTAAGCTAAATGTGTGTGTTTACAAGTATGTTTGTGTGTGGACTCTCATAGGAGCTTCTGAGCAGGAGTTCTCTAGAGTTACAGAAGCTGGGGTTGATGGATGAAGTGTCCTATCTAAAACTGAAGCTGGGGAACATGGAGGACAAACACATCAACAGTGCTGAGAGACAACATAAAGCTGAGGTACAAATCTGATGAAATTTAAGATAAACCTTCCTAATGCACACAATGTAGATTAAAAGATGCAGACTGAATAAAGAACATAGCCTGGTTACAATGTGGACATTATCATTGCCATCTCAGCTATTTTCAGTCACTAAAGTAAGACCCAGGGTCTTATCTTCCTGAAGCCTACTGTTTTTCAGGCTAAAAGCATGCATGTGTGCTACATAGAACTCAAATTCTGCTGAGCTTTTGCCACCGAAATAGGTATTTCAATGCTAAGTGCTGATACTGATCTAGAAAGGAGGGGGAGTAATGATACGATGTAAATTCATTGCTTTAAAGAAAAATACCACTACTGTTAAGGTGGGCTTATTTTGACCAATCTTAAAAGGGCCCCATATCAGTTGATTTATCAGTCTATCAATACTTCTCCTGTAAGTAGGTTTGTAAAAATATGTGAAAAAGCAAAGTAAATATATCCAGACAACCCTGCATTGTATTAAAACTGTGAAGTGTTCTGAATAAGAATATTGCAAACAAAGTATTGTTAACTCTACTATGTGTTGTAGAGAATAATTAAAATTGTTAAACAACAAGCTGCTGGCACAAAGTGCTTGCAAGCTTGTGTTTGGGCTTAAGACAAATTTGTGTCTTTTAATTTACTGTGTGCTATATTCATGTAATTACTATGTTCATAGTGACTATTGTGGCATAGAACTGGTTGACCTAAAATATACCTTTCCTCTGACATTACGATGTGCTGACATGAGCTGTATGTGTTTTTGCGGTCGTGTACCTTTAATTTAAACATAATGGGCTTCATTCAACACAAGCAGAACAAATTTCTGTGTAATGATCTAGGTCTAGAAGCTGAGTCTAACTGACAAATAGCCAGAGTGTTTTTAGCATGGAGAGAGTGTTAAGAATGACCTCAGTGTGACGTCTGACAACTGCTTGGCTTCCTACAGTGAAAGAACGGCACCAATTCGCCCGTGAGCATTCCAGCAGCATGCCATTCTCTCTCTCTATCTGTCTCTCTCTCTCTCTCTCTCTCTCTCTCTCTCTCTCTCTCTCTCTCTCTCTCTCTCTCTCTCTCACACACACACACACACACACACACACACGAGGTCACAGTCTTCTACCTGCTATAGATAGGCCAGTTTACCATCTAGTTTACCACGATGTTGGTGTCACATGGCGTCTCATATGAAAGTTCCTTCATCCACGTGCTGGACACAGTAGATGACTATTAACTTTTATTAGAACACAGCTTCCTTTGGTGTGAAAGATGCTACAGGAAGCCATGTTTGACCGTTGAAATTCTAGAATTTTATAAACTTTTTAGCTGTCTTTGCTTTTGAAAGTTACAGTTATTTTAATCACTGCTTTTGGTGCCAAAGTTATGTTTTTTTTTTATAGGTTATTAAGCTATTATGGTCCAAACAGGAAAGCCAAGTTCCTCTGCTAATGACAACTTTATGCATTCAATTATGAGTTAACTTGATATGTTTTTAAAGATTAGTACCCAGACGATGAAGTTATTTTAAATGCTACATTGGATGTTGGTTTGTGTTCAAATCATGATTACCCACACAGTATATCCTGGAAAAGACATTTAGTCACTTGGCTCTTTAACAAAGGCTCTTGTATTTGAGACCTTGGCTTGTGTGAAATGGGCCAGTGACTATTCTAAAGAAGTTGATTTCAGAAAGCCCAGGCTGATGGGAGCAGACAGCATGTTTTCTCATTGTGGTTTGTTTGACTAGTAGATGTGCTGTTGAATGATGTTCTCGAATGTCCTGAAATGATCCACCCTAACCAAGCGAGTGACCTGCAAAAGCAGAATGAAACATTTTTTAAGAAGCTAGCATGATCTTGTGATCAACTTTTTTGGTAGACCTTGCTATAAAAAAGAAAGAAAATAAAAGTTATATTTAATATGTGCATGTAAAAATTTCAAACCACAGTTTTTGTTTTATGGGACATCAAGGGACATGGTAACACTTTACAATAAGGTTTGTTAGTTAACATTAGTTAACTATATTAGTTAACATGAACTAATAATGAACTGCACTTATAACGCATTTATTTATCTTTGTTAATGTTAATTTCAACATTTACTAATGCATTATTAAAATCTTGTTAACATTACTTAATGCACTGTGAACTAACATTAACAAACCATGAACAGCTGTATTTTTATTAACTAACATTAACAAAGATTAACTAATGCTGAACAGAGATGTTGTTCATGGTTAGTTCATGTTAACTAATGCATTTACTAATGTTAACTAATACAACCTTATTGTAAAGTGTTACCAGGGACATTTATATAACATTAAGTGTCACCCCATTTTTTTTCGAACTTAAATGATTGTAATTCAAGAATGTTTTGGAATATAGTAGATTGGTCTTGTTTTAAAGAAGACATTTTGCAGATTATTGTAGAAGTGAAATATGAAATAATTAAGAAAGTGAAACCGAAAAGAAGTTATAGAAGTTTGAGTTTATGAAAATGTACAATGTAAAAATATAATTATTCATATTTTATTTAAAATATATATTTTACAAAACATGTTGAACTGCAAGTAAGTTGTGTCCCAAATTCTGCAACCAAGCTCTATTACTGACCATATAAGGGTGCCTACATTTCCATATATGCTTTGAGTGATCTGAACCATATATTTTCATAATTGTCATACAATTTATGAAGTAGACATCCTATTCAGAATTAATATGGGCAGTTTGGCTGTATTTGATTTGAATTCAACCTCTAATAAACACATAAACTTTAGGAAGTGCGCCGACCGGTGTCCCAGGTATCTGACGCCTGAGGACATGCACACTCTCTGTGTGTACTGCCTGGGGGAGCAGCACGCGCGGGAGGTTCTCGAGGGAGCCTCTTGCGCGAACTGTGAGCGTTTCCCCATCCGGACGCTCCGCTCTCGCCTGGCCCTCTTCTCGGGGGAAGAGGGGCCAGCTTCTGGGGACGGTCCCGCTCGTGCTGAGGCTGAGCGGCGACTACTGTCCTGGGGTTCCCAGATGGACCTGGCTCGTCGTCTGGAGGAGGATGTAGTCCTCACGGACGACCAGCCGGATTTCTCTCCTCATCAGCTGATGCTCTTCCGTTTGAGCAAAGGATGACTGAGTAGGGTAGTGATGAATCGGCTGAACCCTCTCAGCCAGCCTGTCCCGTGTATTTGGAGCTGTTGGAGGTTATGGAGCGCGCTACCGATAGGCTGCAGTTACAGTGGCAGCGCGTTAGGAGAGAGTCTTCTCGATGATTGGTTTCTCTCCGGTCATAACCCCTCACCTCCTGGGAGCCTTCCATTCCTCCCGGATCTACACGAGCAGATCTCGGGGGCATGGAAGAACCCATACTCGGCCCGGATCTTTCGGTATCAGTGGGGGAATTTCGCTGATGTTGAGAGATCTGGGTATGTGTCGATGCCACCTATTGATGAGACGTTTGCAAACTACCTCGCATCCGGGAGGCCATCGACACTGAGAGCTCCTACCCTGCCGTCTAAGGCTCTTAAGATCACCTTGCGTCTAAACGGCAGGGCTTACACGTCAGCGGGTCAGGCCTCTGCAGCACTGCATACCACCGCGGTGTTGCAGGCATATCAGGCCGACTTGCTGAAGGATCTCGATCAGGGGGAGGGCCTAACCCCTGATGCGATTGCTGAGCTGCGCCTCACCACAGATTTGGCTCTCCGGGCCTCCAAACAGACAGCAGTCGCTATCGGGTGTGAAAAAAAAATAAAAAATGGAAGAAGCGGAGCAGGGCGCAGAGGAGGCGGGACTCCCGCTCTATATTTTATGGCTTACGCTCCCTGTAGAGGGCTTTGGGGATCGCTGTGGATCGTTGGAATATTTTTAGGGCCTGTAGTTCCCCTGTTAGTATGGTTAGAACAGTAAAAACATTATACACCAGTTGCCTGGGCTCCATGGTGAGCTAGTGTTGCTAGTAGAGAGCCAGCAAAGGAAAATAATGATATACTTAAAACAGCCGCGCTGTTAAGCGCTGTGGGTGTGAGACAGCTTATAGATATCCCAAAACCTTAAAAACGTGTAAATAGCTCTGGGAAGGCCGCTCATTCCTGAGGGTATGTAGCGTTTTTTGCTAGGCGTATATTTCTCCTAGTTTTAAGCCTGGTAACTGGTAGCCGCCTCGGGGTAAGGCGGTTTGTATCTTCTCTCAGTATAAGTCTTGAGAATGCAGGGTCAGACTACGCTAGAACTACAGTTAGATCTAGAGCCAGGTCTAGTATACGACTGGCACTTCTACCCGAGTGCCTTTTTTGTCTGGTGCAATAGAAGTATTGATCGGGTATAGATCTAGATTGGCTTAGGCTTTCTAGGGTTTACGGAGGCGCCCGCTAAAAACCGTTGGCGCTCCGGGTAACTCAGTAAGTGAATGTAGTTTTTATTATCCCTAATGTTAGCCTCCTCCTATGTAGAGTCGTCCAGCCAAGGCCCGCCCCCTTCTCTGCGTTCTGGGGCTTTCACTAGTAATGCAGGTTGGTGCTGTGCAGAATTGATAGCGACTTAGCCAGTGGTTGTGGGGCAGGGTTAAGGTCATCTTTCGTACGAATACGAAGAGATTGTATGCGTAGCTCAACCCTGCCCTCCAGAGCTAGTTTTATAAAGAAGGCCGCCAGCTTTTTGGCAGGCTCTGGCCCTGTTTATATGTCCTGGCCAGGTGGCAGTGCTCCTCTGATAAGTCAGGGTAGATTTGAGTACCCCACTTCTAGCTCTGTATCATTCTGCCTCACCCATGGCTCGGGTTGAGCAACACTTCGCAACCTTTGTTTATGTAGGTTTGGTAGTAAGCTCCCTTGTAGCCAGAGCATTGCCATGGCTGACACCCTCGCACGGTATGGTAGGCCGCTATTAAAGCTAGGACCTCCATGAGGTGGCGTGGTGTATGTGGTACTCCCCCCGCTTAGGGGGTCCAGGGCGTTTGGTTTGCTGAGTACCCTGCTATGGACAATGTGATTAGGTTTGAGTGCTTGTAGGCGCTGCCGATAAGACTGCGCCATCATACAGTTGGCTCCGGAAGAAATCTGAGGCCTCTCGGATGGGTCACCCAGCCAGGCTGGGAGAGATTGAAGGCCAGCTGGCTGTGAGTAGCCAGCTGGAGCAGTCTTGGCAGTAGACTCCAGGTCAGGTAGTAGGCCTCAGCAGGCCTCCTTGCGAGCGAGTCCCGACGTTTGGGGAGGTTAGCAATTTATTAGCTGCTACCTGGTTAGGTAGTCAGCCTTGGTAGGCCTCTTGCAAAAATTTGGCCCCATGTGTTTTTGAGGTGTGAATTGCTCCCCAACGATGTCGGCTTCATGTAGCAGAACATTTCCCAACTAATAACCCTAGTTAGCAGTTGGATGTTATTTTTGTCAGCCAGCAGAGAAGCTACTGTCAGCCCAAGGTTATAGAAGCCAGTTTTTCATGCCTGCCACCAGGAAGCCGTCCCTGCAGGCCTGCTATAGGGTTGTAGGCCTCCATTTGGCCTCCCTTAAGGCGGGCTCCCGCTCGCCAGTCGCTGTGTCAGCTAGCATGGGCTGCTAAGCTGTTGATGGATGGTAGGCCGCACCAGGCCTCCTTTGAGACTCGGCATGGGGTGGCAGGCCTCACAGCTAGTGAGGACCTGGTATCAGTGATCTGGCCCTTAGCCGGCAGCATCTGAGTACGGTCTTACCCTAGCGCGACTGATGTCGCTTATGCTACTTGGTCCCCAAGTGAGGGAATTTAGCCTACAACCTGGCTTACCTACCGGGCAGCCCCTTTTAAAGCTCCCCTCTCTTTGAGGGTCGCCTGTGAGCCCGAAGTTGCCTGGGCCTGATCAGATGGTCGTAGGCCCCTAGTGTGGCCTCCCAATTAGATCAGCTTATAAGCCAGTTTGGCCTCCTGAGTGTTTCTATTTGATAATAGCTCAGTAGATCCTAGGATCGAGCAGATTAACTCCCCTCGCTGGCAAGGGTGGAAAGCGTTATGCTGAGCACCGCTCTCCAGGATGCCCGTCTCTGAGATCCGGTCTGAGGAGGACACTGTCAATTCGCAGAACCTTGGGCTGGATGCCTCTCCAGGAGGCAAGTGTCCAGAGGCTCTGTTTTCAAATAGACAAGGATGGCCTGGCCGAAGTGGCCTTTGGAAACGGCACCAAGCTAGGCCTACCTGGTGGTGTTAGTGGCTGGCTGGGGTGCCCTAAGGCCCCCTAGCCACATTCCCTTAAAGGTTCCCCCTTCTTTTGAATGGGTTGGATCCAGGCCTTTGAGCGGCCTGGGTAGGACTAAGTGTTCGAAGCTTCCTACTCAGGTTTATAGCTTGGGCTATGATGAATGCTGTCACTGACAGCTTGTGTGACCAGAGGGGGAGTGGTTCAGGCATTTCAATGGAATTTGCTTGTCCTGACAGTTGTCACTGCCAGTAGGCATGCACTCCCCTCGACATGGCGGTGTTAGTATACCGTTCCCCGTAGCGTCAGCGCGAGTTCCCTTTCGAAAGGGAACATCTCCGGTTACGTATGTAACCTAGGTTCCCTGAGAACAGGGAACGAGATGTTGCGTCGCTTTGCCATGCCTCAGGGCTTGCCTGCCAAACATTCCCTGAAGACGAAGGGCGGTGTCATGTTGGCAAGACCATAGATATACATAATAAAGGCTAGATGTCTTACGGCGGAGTCTCTAACATCATCACCGGCGGCCATCTTGTCACAGGCAGGGCTCTGTGGTACCTGATGTAAGGCGAGTGATCTGCATGAACACAAATACTCTTAACTCACTGAAATCTTGACGGATTTACAAATGGTTTGGTTTCTTACAAACATTATTAACGTGGCTATAATTATGGATGCTTGAACAAATTATGAATAATTTTTCATAAGTATGCAGTGTCATAACTACATCTCTGACGTTTATAACAAACCAAACAGTTTGAAAATCAGTAGAAAATTGGTGCAAGTTATGGTTATTAAAAAAGTGCAAGCACCCATGAAAACAATGTTATGAGTGAGCGAGCTGACTGTAACAAGATGGCCGCCAGGTGCGAACGTCGACCTCCATTGGCCAGCAGTGCGGACGAGACATCTAGCCTTTATTATGGATATCTATGGGCAAGGCACCCTTATATACTTCCTGGTCGCACCTTGATGACATCATAGGCTGTTGCCGGTCAATAGGATTGACGTGATTCGATAGTGATCCAGACACCTGTAACGCTGGAGGCGTTCCCCGTAGTGTCAGCTGACGCAGCGTCTCTTTCCCTGTTCTCAGGGAACCTAGGTTACATACGTAACCGGAGACGGTTTCTACCAATCTTTCATGATTTTTCATGTTCATCGCTATTTCAAAATAAAGGTCTGAATCTTAAATAATCTCATATTTGAACTAGACTGTTTGTAATGTTACTAAACAGTGTCTATGTGTAATGACACTGAATGTTAGATAATCATATTATCTTATGTTGCTATGCACAATTGCTAATTGCTGGGAAAAGACAAGGACTCTGGGAAAGGATATATTGGGACTTAGGTTTTGTAATCTAGTTATTCAAGTAACCTGAAGAACACAGATAGGAAGGAAACCACTGCATAATATTTTTTTTCCACCTTCTCTTCTCTTCTCTTCTCTTTTGTTTATTCTTCCTCTCTTTACTATCCCAATTCCTCTCTGACAGAGCGTAGTGAATCTGATTAGCGAGCTTCAGGAGCAGATGTGTAGGATTCGGCAGGAGATCTCTAGTAAGATCCCAGAGAAGCCAGCGGAGATGGTCCCAGAGGAAGGTTGTGGCAGTGAGCCAGTGCAAGCCTTTCTGACTGAGCCAGAGCCAGTGGTAGGTCTTAGATTAGGACATTTAGACAAACTCTAACACTGTGGAACTGTGGTCACTGTGGAATAGAATTTGTAGGCACTAGGCACCTCTTGGATCTCACAGTCTCTGATTGCTGACAATACATTGTCTGTGCTTATGAATTAGTGTTAGAAGTGTTTTAAAAGGGATGACATCTTTTATAGACGGTTTCAACGGCAACAACATAAACAAACATTATTGCGCATGCACACTTTTCTTATGCGCTATCATCTTTCATTTTAATTGGGCAACATTATCTTAATTTTCAAGTTTTTATTGTTTCAGAATGTTTATTATAAATAATCTCCCATTTCTGTCTGCAATATACAGTAGAGTGGGGGAAACGCCCCCTTAAAGGGTTAGTTCACCCAAAAATGAAAATCCTGTAATTAATTACTCACCCTCATGTCGACCCCAACCCGTAAGACCGTAGAGAAGAAGAAAAATATCTTAATTTGTGTTCCGAAGATAAACTAAGGTCTTACAGGTTTGGAACGACATGAGGGAGAGTAATAATGAAAGAATACAAATTTTTGGGTGAACCCTTTAAGGACCGTGTAATGCTGTTTTCTGTACAGTATCTTATATAAATGCTTGCACGCTCGCCTTCAATCATGCAATGAATCGGAATAACATGTTTCTTTGTTTCATAATAAAAGATTAATGTTGGGAAACTTAACTTGTAGATAAAGTACCCTATTTGAGATTGATTGTATATGAATGCATTACAAAAAATCCCGTGCTCTGGGCACTGCCATTAATAGAGGACAAAGCGAAAGTTGTTTTGCACTCCGTGATAAAGGCACAAATATTTTGCAGGAAATATAAATCCGATCAGTTATCCAGATGGCGACCACTTGATGTGAACAAATGTAAATGCACCGTGTCCTGATTGACTGATGATCACGGTGATCGCACGTTAATGCCAAGTGTAAACGCAGCCAGAATAAGTTACCTCTAGAGTAGATTATTTCTGATAACAAGCAAAATAAATAACAAGTAAATTACATTAGACATACAGTCTAAATTACATTAGACGCTGCTCTCTTATGCTGGATATTTATGAAGCATTTAAGGCTTTTTGGTGAGTCGCACACACTGTTTTTGTGCTGGTGTCATATTCTCTCTGCTTGATCGTTATATTATATCATGTTATCCAAGAATAGTACGTCAAAAATATGTGTCTACTGAGTAGTGCGCCATACTATCCCCTTATAAACTATACTGATAAACAAACACAGACCGGAAGTTAACTTCGGGCCAGGCGCGTAACTGTGGCAACGCGTGTGCGTCCGATGAAACCGTCTATAAGTATGTATTTTTATTGATTAATCTTTGTTTTAAAGCTCATCAGTGACCACACAGTTTTTACTCTGCCTTGTATTTATTTTCTCCACAGGCATTTCAGGTTTGTACCTAATATTTAGAATGCAGTGTTTTTAATTGCTGCACTTTTACAAACATCCTTAATAGCAAATTATATAATTAAATCAGATTTGTTTTTTCCCTTTTTTTTTTGGTGGTGATGTTTTTTTATGTATTTTCTTTTAAGAAAATTCCACTTCTCTGCGTTTTATGTTCTAACCCGAAAAAATCCCATGATACGTTAGTGGTAGTTAATATTTTCTTTCTAGTCTGCAAAAACTATCCTACTGGCTGCAGTTCCCATCCCCAACTTATCTGATTGAGCAAGCTCTTTTTAGATTTTTTGGTAATGTAGGTTTGAATTAGCTATTAAACTATTGCGTTTAAATCAAACGTATGTATGCATATACATTTTTAAAAGAAGTTCAGGCAGGACTGGGATGATTGTTAGAATGTGACTTTTACTTCCGGGGCTCTACTGTTGCAGTTTAGGCTATTATCTGTCAGTTGTAGTTGTGGGGCTGTGTTTGTTTAAATTGCCAGAAAAAAAAACGTTTTATATTGTTTAACCCTTACATAAGGGAGGACCAGTCCTGTTCCTGGAGATGTACCTTCCTGAAAAGTTCAGCTCCCTCCAACCCTCCTGTAATCATTTTAAAGAAAAGTTGCCAGCCACTGCCAGGGTTTTTAATCATTTTCACAAAAATGTAATGGCCCATAGAATATTTTGTTGTATGAATATCTGAGCATGCAAAATATCAAAAGAGCAGAGCCTCTGCTTTAAAAAAAAACAAAGAAAAAAAAATAATGTATTCATAATTTTTTTTATTTTTTGTCAAAGACTACATCCAGATCAGATTCAGAACAATGATCAAACACATGGTCAACATTTCATTCAGTAACATTAGGCAGTTTTGATTTATATGACGTTTAATGTTGATGATAACATTATTTTACAAATGCATCTGCTTACATACAATCGCTTGTTTTTTTACGTCTTCCCCTGTGTTTTGATCAGCAGATTCTGTACTCATTCAGAAGATGCATAATGGCATAATGGCAGTGTATAACTGTGAAAACATGGAAACCCGGAAAATTCTGTGTTTTGTGGGGAAAGAGTTTAGACAGGTGTATTAGAGCTGGGTTGGACCTCAACTCTGCTGGAAGGTAGTTCTCCAAGAACAGGATTGGGAAATCCTTCCTAAATTTAACATGGTAACCACAATGTATTACAATAATGTATTACAACTCTGGTATCAATGGTATTTATGCAAAAAGTATTTATACCATGGTACATTTTTGTCAGAATAATTAGACCATTCAGTGGGGGAATTTGGAGAATATATACATTATAATGTTAGCTAATTATTTATTTTCTATTTTTTATTTTGTGGAATATTATAAAGAACCTGCACCAGGAGCTCAAGACGCTCAAGCATCGAGTTGACGAGCTGGAGCAAGAAAAGATGCAATGTGAGCAGAAGCTCAAGGTGACACAGGTACTCCCTCACAAATTTGACTCATAGGTTTTGTGACTTGTTTGAGGAACAGGCCCAAATTTAAGTTGTTAATCACTGACAATCTTCCACTGTAGCTCTGATATCTAATTTATTTCCATATATTCAAACGTGTGATCAAATAACCAATTACATCCAGCATCATTGACATCAAATCAAGTCTTCATGTATATATATATTAACAGCAGATTAGTAATTAATAATGACTTAAATTTTGTTTTATTTACAGTATCACAAACCTGTTAAAATACTGAATTGAAGTTGATATTGTTACAGTTCAGAGTTCGGTTTGGTAGTTAGTTTCTATGGTTTATGATTGAATTACATTCACCTGTATCTCTTGTTACATATGTTACATGTACTTACCATAGTAATAACAGTAAATTATGCATAATTACATGCAACTAACCCTAAACCAAAACCTAATCCTACCATAACCCTGTAGTAAGCACATGTAGATAATTAAAGGGTTAGTTCAACCAAAAATGAAAATTAGCCCATGATTTACTCACTCTCAAGTCATTCTAGGTGTATATAACATTTTTCTTTCAGACGCAGTTTAAAATACATACACTATGTGCAGGTGCACTTTTATGGACTTCAAAAGCAGAGCAACAATCACTGCCATTATAAAACTTGGATTAGCCAGGACTTGTTTTAATATAACTCTGATTTTATTCGTCTGAAAGAAGAATGCCATATACACCTAGGATGACTTGAGGGTGAGTACATGGGCTAATTTTCATTTTTGGGTGAACTAACCCTTTAATATTACTCAGTACTTACATAATTACACTGTAACAATGACGTTATTTTTATGTGATGAAGTTACACGATACATGTACTTACTAAAGTAATAACAGTAAATAATACATAATTACCAGCAACTATCCCTAAACCAAACCCTAACTGACACCTAGTAATGTATTTAATTAATATTACTCAGAAACTGTTTGTGTAATTACTTTGAAACATCGTTGCCTTAAGATCATATATGGCAGTCATATGTTAATGTGTTGATAGTTCTAAATGACACATGTAAAATTGCAGTTTCAGCAAATGGTCTGGACTATCATAATGATTACTATGACTTGTTAATCATGTAAACAATTTTTGTGAATTCATTGGTAAATTTTTGGCAATATTATGACAAATCATTCTCCTCTTTCAGGCAGAGATTGTGAGTTTACAGCAGATGTTAAGCTCTAAGAACTCTGAAATAGAGAATCTACAGGCTCAGCTGCTCTCCAGCGCTCCAGTGTCTGTGGACAGTGCAGAAAGAGGTACTGTTTTCTCCCTCAGATCCCTCTAAACGCCTGTCCTGATGCAGTCAAGACTAATGTTAAGTGCAATTTAGCTATTTGCATTTTTCCACAGCTGTCTAAAACCTCTGTGCATGTTAATTAGTGATAGACTGATCGATTGGCCGATATTTGTCCATTTGAGATATTTGTCTCATAAGTATGTATTGGCTAATCAACAGAAGTAAGAGTTGTTTTAAATCATAAGTTTGCAAATTCATACTTTATTGAACAAACTTTGGTCACATTTTATATTAGATGTCTTTAACTACTATATACTTACATCAAAAAATAAGTACAATGTACTTATTGTGTTTATGTTGTATTGTAAAACACCTTTGTGGCTATTGAGGTGGGATACGGGTAAGGTTATGGATAGGTTAAAGTCCCAGTGAACCGGAAGTTGCAACTGATTTTATTTCAGTGCTGTGACATATTTCCAAGCGAAACGGAATATTGAATAGAGGGCAGGGTTTCACTTCAGTGCTCCTCCTCTCCATCTCACGCTCAGCAGACTAACGGTTGGAGGGGAGTGGTTAAGGATATTCAAACCCAAGCTGTCGCATAGTCGTCATCAGAAAGGGAACGCCATTCAAGACCGGAAGTTACTTTTCAGATTTTGATTAAAGATTACCATGGCAAACTATTTTTTTATGTGTATTAACTTGCACGGATTAATTGTTCACCCTAAGACCTGTAATGTGGGCTAACAAAGTAAATAAGATCGATTTTGATTTCATGAGGACTTTAAAGGGTGGATTAAAAGGTAAGGGAATAGTAAACAGTGTTACAGAAATTAATTACATTTTTAATTACTTTCAGGTATTTCTTATTTCTTATAAGTACAATGTAAAAGCATGTACACAATAAGTCCATTGAATCAATTGATTAATTTAAATGTTAGTAGCTCAAAAGACACCTAATATAAAGTGGGACCCAAACTATATTTATGGTCGAGAAGTTTTCATCAAATGTGGTACATACCCAGACAGTACACGATTTTGGGCACAGCTAGTCATTATTCGTTCAATTCCTATTGGTGATGTTTATAGTGGCACATAAATTACGCCCTTATTCTTTACATTTGATCTGCATTACACTGGCCATTGGCTGCCCTGCTCTTTAGATTTTGGCAATCGGTCAATCACAAATATTAACAGCAGTTGTTAATAATTGCTATTTGCTTTTGCTGTGTGTTGTAGTAGCTAATAAAGTTTCCCCCCCCCCCCCCCTTACTACTATTATTCTCTCACCATTAGAGGACATATACAGAAGGAGAATCAATACCAAACGTAAGCTTGTTTATATTACACTACCTCACACAAATTGCTAGAAAGATAAATGCAGAATTCATCTCTACACTAATTTATGCATTTGATTGTGTGAGTTCTCACTTGTCTTATTGTTTTACGTGACCCAATAAACTCATGACTGTGTGAATGGCTTGTAAGCTGGTGACTATAAAATGAAGTCATATCCATTTATTGCTCCACTTTTTTACAGCTTTCCTTGGATAAGTTAAAGACCAGTGTAATTCCCGTTTTCCATGTCTGTAAATTCTAATTATTTTCAGGGTAGTAGATATTCAATATTTCAGATAATCTTACATATCTTGCACAAATAGTATTGTGCAGGGCTGTACCATATTTCACTGTTATGGTGTTGTTTTAAAATCTTTGTCTATTTCATTTCATTTTTCCCCATTTTTTTTAGATCAAGAGCTACAAAGGTTAAAGACAGGGATGGAATCACTTATTGCTACCAATAATGAAAAGGTATATAGAGTTATTTTTCATTTTTGATTTTACATTTTTAAATGTTCAAAGAAAATACAATTTTTTTATTGTTTTTTATTTAAACACTATTTTAAATATTAAATATTTAAACACTAAAGTCCAAAATTGTTATGGCCACTAACAGAAATTCCAAATATAGCTCACTGTGTCAACACACTTTCCTCGCCATGTTAACAGGGTGAGCAAGAGTCATTTTGAGAACACTGGGTCCTTTGTGCGTCACACTTCCCTGTGTTTATGGACTTAAGAGTGTAGAATGTCTGTGGAACTTATGCCAGAACCAGTTTCCCCAGACGTGCCAAATACTTGGACTTACAGGATACCTGTGGCAAAAACTGTCTTGTGTGCCATTTGAACTCAAAATTAAAAAAAATATATAATTCAATTTCTGCTCATGTCACACATTTTATACCCTCAATAAAGTGATGCTTAAAAGTAATGTAATACATTTTTTTAATTATTCAATAAATATTTTTGTGGGTTATTAATGTTATTCAAATTTGTTTCAGGATCGTCAAATAGAAGAGCTTACTCTCCTCCTCAGCCAGTTTAGAGAGATGAATGACATCATGGCTTTAGTTCAAGGTAAATTCTTCAAACGTTTTGCCTCATTTTATCAGACAGTTAGAGGTCATACTAAGGACATACTATATATAACTATATATATACAGTACTGTGCAAAAGTCTTAGGCACGTTAGTATTTTCACCCCCAAAAATGGTTTTAAGCCAGTTATTTATAACTTTTATAATAGTGTGTCAGTAGGTTATATCAGTTTACATTTTCAAACATTAATTTAGCCATTATTTGTAATAATCCATTCCATTGAGATTTTTGTATGCAGAAGGAGTCTGACAACAGAGCTATGATCCACATGGAGATCTGATCTCACCATCATCGAGTCCGTCTGGGATTACATGAAGAAACAGAAAAAACTGAGACTAAATCCAGAAGAACTGTGGCAGTGTCTCCAAGACGCTTGAAGAAACCTTCCTGCAAAGCTACAGTACTTAGACACTTGTGTATAAATGCTGTAAAGTCAGGAAGCTTTCAAAAATAATGTCATAAGTAGACTGTTAATTTTTGATCAATTAACTTCTATTAACTAAATCAAATCAGTATTTGTGTGACCACCCTTTGCATTGAAAACAGCTTTTGTTTTGGGACACTTGCTCATAGTTTTTCAGGGAGCTTTGCAGGAAGGTCTTGGAGTCTTGGAGACGCTGCCACAGTTCTTCTGGATTTAGTCTCAGTTTTTTCTGTTTCTTCATGTGATCCCAGACGGACTCGTTGATGGTGAGATCAGATCTCTGTGTGGATCATAACTCTGTTGTCAGAAGAACTGCATACAAAAATCTCACTGGAATGGATTACTACAATTAATGGCAAAATTAATTTTTGAAAATGTAAACTGATATAACCTACTGACACACTATTATAAAAGTTATAAATAACCAGGGCTTAAAGGCTTAAAACCATTTTTGGGGGTGAAAATACTAACGTGCCTAAGACTTTTGCACAGTACTGTATATATATATATATATATATATATATATATATATATATATATATATATATATATATATATATATATATATATATATAATAAAATACTAATTATAATACTATATATAATAAGGGCACTGTAAGTCACTTTGGATAAAAGCGTCTGCCAAATGCATAAATATAAATATAAATATAAATATAAATCATACCCACCAAATCCACTTTGAGATACATTTGCCAGAAAATATGTATAAGACAAAAAGGGCATTGCATCATTAAAGTAATAGAAAATCAGCATAACAGAGTTTTACTGATTAGAAAATATTTCTGTCAAATTCAAGTGATAAATATTTTGCTAATCAGGTTTGAACAAATCATTAAATTAAGAATTATTTGTTTGGAAGTTGGACATGGCATTGAGATCTAGGGCCAGATTTACTAACAGCTTGCGCCAAGTGCAAACCCTCTTTTGGCATTAAAAAAACTACTGTCAGGATTTACTAAAGACGTGCAGTGAAAAATTAGCACTGAAAAGGCGTGGACACAGTTATTTTGCGGCTGACCTTATTGCGTATTTGTAGGCGTTTCCCTTTCAGGCGCAAAATGTAGCCTATGGGAGGTGAGTGTTTAAATTAATCATGCAAGGTGATTTACAAAGGTTTGCGCTCGTAAATTTACTGGTGTTTACGTCATTATTTACCACCAAAAAAAGCACGCCTTAAACCAGCCGCTAACTGCTAGATTGCATTGGTCATTATGGAAATGATCCGGCTGCGTCTGTGTTCATTAATTGATGTCAGTAGATCAAGCACAGAACTGTCCACTCCCATCACAAAATGGAATTGCGCTCTCACGCTCATTTGCCCTGTTTAGTAAATCTGGTCATGATATTATCAGGAGTTGTACAAACTTATGATATCTTCCATAGGCACCGGAGACAAATCAGTACAGAACAGCAGCAAAGATGGAAAGCAGAATGGGACTGTAAAGATGAAGACTTTAACTCATACAGCTCACACTGAGGTGTGTGTGTGTGTGTGTGTGTGTGTGTGTGTGTGTGTGTGTGTGTGTGTGTGTGTGTGTGTGTGTGTGTGTGTGTGTGTGTGTGTGTGTGTGTATGTTCTTGAGTGTAGGTGGTTGCTGACACTGTAATGCATCACTTCCTGAACAGTTTCTGTTTTGTTTGTTTTTTTGTCTCTGGTAAAGCTGACCTTCAGTAGCTCATCTCCTCTACTGCTGTCTTCATTTTCTTCTCAGAAAGACGCAAACTCCAGGTAAAAGAGTCTGTGCATCCAAATATCCTCATTTCAAAAAGTGACGTCACATATTTAATGTTGCTTTCACACAGGTCCATCAGTTTGGAGGACTTTAAAAGCAGCTCATCACAAAAGGTTTGACCAAAGAATAAATTTGAATTATTTACAGTTTAGCTGTTGACGTGTGTGTGTGGTTTACACAGAGCTTATACAAATCCTAAAATTATGCTGACAGTCCAAAGTTCATTCCAATGATTCACTGTATATTTTTTAGGCTGTGGATGGGAAACTGGTAGAGCCTGTTCTATCAGAGGAGGTATGTCATCATTATATATTAAATAAGACAGTATAACTGAAATTATGGCCATGTTGTCATTGGCAGAGGTATAATGCTGATTTCATGATTGATTATAATGAAGATTTTAATGGTTAAACATGATTAACATTATGATTAAACATGTCTGCAGCAGCCAGTATTCACTTCACTTCTTACCCATTTTTATAGATTCGACCAACTGATAACAGACATCAGACACTCCCAGCAGTGTTGAGTCACCCAGCGAATAGAGACAGTGAGACGAGTGACACATCAGAGCAGAGGACTTCAGAGAACACAAATGAAGACATCAACCTTAGTATGAGACCCTTTCAAAGTACCATGTCCTGTTTTTAAGTAACTGCTAATGCCTTTATGTCTAGGGGGATTTTTCATGTAATAACTTAACAGTAATTATCAGAGAACAGTTACGCTTGCGTATTGACTATATCAACATAAAGTCTGCTCCATATTGGAGCTTGTTCTGGCCAAGAACTGACTTTGAAAAGTCCATATTACTGACATGTAAAGTGACCAACCAGTTTATTAACATTTTACGCAACGTATCATAATTACAACTAAAACCATGACCCTGTTGCTATTTCCAGTGGTAAATTTATATTTAATTGGAACCCGGTTCTCAATTCCCAGTCCTGTTTATTTGTGTATGTGTGTGTTTGATCATGTCTTGATGCCAATTTTAGGTATAGCTCCCCACTCGTTTCTGGTAAAGTGCTTTTTATGTACTCAAATGTACTGTATATTTCTAGTCTCTCATCCACCCCTATTCTGGAGTAAAACCACTTCTACCATCCCTAAAACCCTGTGCCTTTGATGGGCTGTAATGAAAGGGTCTCTACCAGAGGCCAGATCAACTATCATATGGGCCCCACCTGTTCAGGACCCACCCTGTGACTGAAGCTTGAGTGAAGGCAGGCAAATCACTGCCAGATGCCCAAACATGCTTTGACATGCATGGAGACTGGAAACTGGCCTGTGCAAACCTGCTCTGTTAGTCTCTCCTGCTCCATTAGCACAGCTGCTTTCATTTCATTTATACACATCTCTAACAATAAGCTAATAGTTGCCTACTGAAGACCAAAAAACTGCAGACACAGAGTTCTTTGTTGTTAGTAAAAATGTAATTGCATGTAAATTTACAAAAAACCATAGCTAAAACAAAAACACTGTAATAACGCTAATTCCACAATCAAGAGAGATCGCTCCATTACACGGTTTCTCCCTTTCACTCACTATTTTGAAATTTTTAAAGCACACTTTAGCCCTATTCGGACTGTAACTGTTTCTCATGTGGACATCCGTAAAAATACATTTGCCCACCACCTTAGTGATAAAACACGTGCATTCGAATGGCGATTCATTTACATGGTGGAGGAGCAAGTTTTATGATCATACGAGCCTGGGAACACGTTACTCATGTGATTGTCTTCTGTAAATAAAATGTTTCTTGGAATAATAAGAATAAATTCCTATTTAATTTAATAATAGGAAATTATTAATTATTTAAATCTTTAAATCCTGTTTAAAAAATAGGAAGATAGGATGTCATTTGAAAAAAAAAAAAGTGGAAATAAGCAGAAATAAGTTAATACAACCTCTTATTTAAATGAGGTAAACATAATGCTGCTAATTTAACGTATATAACAACCCATTCTCACTCCCAAGGCGTCAAAATCCGAAGCATGGTCAAAATGCCTTTCGCTCCATTCATTTCAGTTGTTTACCCAATGCGTCAGATCAAGATGCATTTTATTCTTTGCATTTGTAAAAGCTGACATTATTTTATTAATATTATATTAATATTTAAAAGCTACTTTTATATTTTGGTGTAACTAACCCAACTCCTACCATAAACAATATAAAACACGTACCAGGCAAATACAAATACAAATACAAATACAAATATAGTCACACGTAGGCTATTTATTTCAAAAACTGACCAAAAACAGTATAAAACTATTAACTCATGTTGCATTCCAAGTCTTCTGAATCACACGATGTCTTTATGTAAAGAACAGAGTTGATCTTAATGTTTTAATTGCTGAGATGATGATCCCACCGCTCCGTGAACGCACATATTTCATTAAAATAATAAACATGACACAAGACACAGGGGAGCCAATGACATTTTACAATCAAAGCTGACGTAATGACACAATTGGTCACGAGACATACGAGAGCCAATGCAATTTCACTATGAAAACTGACGTAATGGGCAGCAATTCTTTCATGATCTTCGGCGGATGGAGATGCTGATCGCTTTTGGGGATTTCCTTCACAAACATCAATCGCTTGGCCTCGGAACACTTGGAATATTTGTACTTTTTGAATCAATTGTGCATGCAGTTGTTATATCTGTGTTTTATATCATATAACACAAATGGGTAGGTTTAGGGATGGGATGGGGTTGGGTTGAAACATGTCTAAATAGCATAAATAAAATAAATGTAAATAAAATTATGCTAGCTGATTAAATTGAAAATCACACTCCAACATGTCATAATGGCAAAATCATAACCCAAGATATGATCATCATGACGATAACGTTCCCATGCCTAGGGGTACCTTTAGCGTCTTCATTTTGAGGCGGAAGGCTCTTGACCATGCTTCGGATTTTGACGCCTTGGGAGTGAGAACGGGTTGTATATAATGTTAATTACTGCCGTAATAACGGGCCATTTCAAATTTTTACATGTTTTTCTTCTCTTTCTCTTTTGAGCGGTAATTAAAGATTATTCTTGTAAATACTTTCCAGCATTTCAGTAATAAAAGTGTAGGCTAGATCTTTAAAATGCATTCAAATTACAGCGAAGCGCAACGATAGGGTACTCCGCAGTGGTCAAAAAGGATTTAAACAGTGCATTTTTGAAGCAATCTCTTTTGAAAACTTTGAGATGTGGATTTGGATGGGAATTTAATTACCACACGTCGATGGTGTTTGTCTAAAAATAAGGTAATTCAGCCATGGATTTTTACGCAGGTGGTGGGTGAAAAACACGGACATTCTGGATTCGGACAGCAATAAAATCACAGACAAGCCCCTGTAAATGATGAAAATACTTTACGACCCCGCGAGAAACAATTACCGTCCGAATAGGGCTTTTCACTGTATTTAAAGGAATATTCCAGTCTATTTCTAGTAATGGGCCTGCGGAAAAATGTTGACAGTAATGTTCGGGAGTTAGGGTTAACCCTAACTATTTTGAACTAACTGACATGAAGGAAAAAGATTATGTCAGTTAATCCCTCTAGAGAAGTAACCCTACCGCAAAACAACTTTACAGCTTGAATAAATTAAATTGAATGATTTAACAAAATGCTTTAAAGGGATAGTTCAACCAAAAATGAAAATTAGCCCATGATTTACTCACCCTCAAGTCATCCTTAGGTGTATATGACATTCTTCTTTCAGACAAATAAAATCGGAGTTATATTACAAATGTCCTGGCTCTTCCAAGCTTTATAATGACAGTCAATTGTTGTTTTGTTTAGTCCATAAAATTGAATCTATCCATCATATAACTTCTCCACACGGCTCCGGGGGGTGGTGGGGGGTTGTGGTTGGGGGAAAAGGCCTTCTGAAGTGAGGCGAAGCGATGCGTTTGTGAAAGAAAAATATCGATATTTAAAACTTTATAAAGTAAAATATCTAGCTCTGCCAGATCGAAAAAAAACCAAAACATAACTGGTGTGCAATGTCGTCAGACGTAGCATAAGCATTTTGAACTGTTGAAAAGTTGAATATGGAAGGTGATCTGGTGGAAGCTAGATCATTTACTTTATAAAGTTTTAACCCTTTCATGCATGGTGTCCACATTTGGGGATACTTTTCTTACACAAACGCATCACTTAGCTTCAGAATGCCTTTATTAATCTTGGTAATTCCTTAATAGCACCAAAATAGCATTATGTTGCTGCTTTATTGTAATTGCCACTCAGCTATAGGTTATTTGGTCATTTTTATGTATGTATTTTTTTTATTAATTAATGATTTCATTTTGTCCCCTACAGGAATTACAGAGACAATTAAGGACACAACCGCTACTGATCCTTCTTTAGTGTGTTCTGGAGCTGACTCTGGCCAGCGGTCTCCTGTGTTACAGGAAAACGTAAAAAATAACAGCATACGCAAACTTTTTGGAAAGTAAGTTGATTATGACCAGGAGCAATTGTAACACACAGACACAAAAACGTTACAATTACCCCCATCTTCTCTGTGTATTTGTTTGTGAAGCCAAATCAATGTTTTAAAAATTATTCTGAGATCATCCATGCATCTGAGAATGTGTGTTTGTATTGAGGATGAAGAGAACAGGTGTTCTGTCAGATGATTGGGAGCCAACTCAGTTCAGGAGAGGAGGATTCAGGGCTACAGCTGGGCCACGGCTAACACGGACTCCTGATTCTGGACACTCATCCCGGTAAAGTTCCCGTAATGAACAGGCAGCTGCAGTAGACATTGGAGGAACTTGATCTCCTTTATTTGACAGATAAAGAACTGTTTTTGCTCTAATCATGTTATTATCTTGTCTTCATCAGTTTCCACACACCCTTCGCTAAGTGGACGACAGAGCAGGTGTGTGGTTGGCTGGAAGACTGTGGTTTGGGTCAGTATGTCAGTTTGGCCCGTCAGTGGGTGGATAGTGGACAAACCCTCCTCTCTGCCACCCCACAGGCGCTTGAGAAGGTTTATTATTATTATTATTATTTATAATTTCATATTATGGTTATTTAGCTGTTGAGATCTATGTAGGCCTGTCACTATGGTTTATATTAGTAACAGTAATATGCAGATGATTTTGTTTGGAAAATGTTTGCAAGTGACAGTTTCAAATCTCAAATGGCCCCATAATAAAATAACAAAAAACTTGATGCAACATGATGTAAAATGACCAACCACAGTTAGTTTCTTAAATCCGAATAAATGATATTATCAACCCCAAAGATAGACTTGTGTACAAGTCTCACTAAAGAGTTATGATGACTCTTGTGCTCTGTTTTAAACAGGAGATTTGTATTAAACATCCTCTGCACAGAAAGAAGCTGCAACTCGCTCTAAGAGCTTTTAGTAACAAGACAATGGAGAAATCTTCAGAACTGGATCACATCTGGGTTACACGTATGTACTAATATTAATACATTAGCTAGAATTGTACAAATACTTTAAGAACATTAAAATGATTAAGAAATGGTAAATGCCATTTTAAAATAAAGCAATATGCCCCAAGGCATTGTGGGTTGATTTTAAAACAGTTAAGGGGTGTTGTTAGGCATGACACAGCACACTTCGGACATGGCTCAGCTAGTCATAATCAAGGGCTGGAACTATCCTTTTTATAATGCAATTTAAAAGCTGCATATAATTTTTTTTATTTATAATTACATTTTAAATACATTACTGGCACGTTTGGTCTGCGTTTTTGATTTGATTTGAATTTTGAGTTGGTTTTTCAGCGTTTCACTGGGTTTTTGTATCTTGAGAAGTGTTTATTTGAGTTTGTTTTCATCAAAGAAACTTGCTTGGGATTAGATCCAGCATTTATCGCTTTTCGTGTGTTTTCTGTATGACAGTTCAAATGTCTTTTCACTTCCTAATTTTGTGTAGGTTGGCTTGATGACATTGGTTTACCACAGTACAAAGATCAGTTCTACGAAAGCAAGGTTGATGGCCGCATGTTACAGTATCTAACAGTGGTAAGACCAAACGTTCCCTTTATCTAAAAGCCATGGAAGAGTACTTTTCCAGATACACATATTTTAACCGAAACTGATGTTCTTTTATTTTCTCAGAACGATCTCTTGTTCCTGAAAGTCACCAGTCAACTCCATCATCTGAGCATTAAATGTGCCATCCATGTCCTCCACGTCAACAAGTTTAACTCAAACTGCTTGAGACGCAGGCCAGGGGATGAGGTTAGACAAATCACAGAAAAATGCATAAAAATGTATGCACGCATGGATGGAGTCAAGACAAGTCAAGTCAACTTTATTTATATAGCGCTTTTTACAATGCAGATTGTTTCAAAGCAGCTTTGCAGTGTTAAACAGGAAAATAATGCAACAGAATTTGATTCGGCTGTACAGCCACTCTGGAGAAAATGGTGATGTCATCCAGCTCAGTTAAATTATCATATAGTGACAATGTGGGTAGATCAGTAATTTAGTTGATATAGTTAATTTAGTTTAGTAATTCGATTTATTTGGATATTTTAGTTGAAATTTTTTTGTCAAAAGTAGAGTCAAAGCTTCTGTTAATTATTTGTGCTCTAACCCTGAAAGACTGTTTTGTTTTTGTTTTCTACAGAATAAGACATCTCCCTCTGAGGTGGTGCAGTGGTCCAACCATCGAGTGATGGAGTGGTTGAGGTCAGTGGATTTGGCCGAATATGCTCCAAACCTAAGAGGCAGCGGTGTTCATGGAGGCCTAATTGTGAGTTATCTTCCACTAGTTACTTAAAGGATTAGTTCGCCCAAAAATTAAATTTCTGTCATTGATTACTCACCCTCATGTTGTTCTGTTAGTTTCCTTCGTTCATCTTCAGAACACAATTAAATATATTTTTGATGAAATCCAAGAGCTGTCGGACCTCCCTATAGACAACAACACCATAACCAATTTTAAGGCACAGAAAGGTAAAATAGTCCATGTGACTACAGTGGTTCAACCTTAATGTAATGAAGCAACGAGAATACTTTTGTGCGCAAAAACAAAACAAAAATAACAACTTTATTCAACAATTTATTTTCTTCCCTGTCAGTGATCCTACACTGTTCACGTAGTAAACACAGTGCAGTGCTTCCTGGTTCTACGTCAGAACGCCGGCTCATTATTGGCCGACCCTAAGCACCACGTGCGTCCACATACATGTGGTGCTGACGCAGGAGCTAGCCAATAATGATGCTCCAGAGGGGTGTCTTTGAAAATCTGGTGAGAAATATAACAATAAATGCACCTCCGCCACAGTGAAGCTTGGAGGAAGGGGTGCTATTGTGTATGGAGCCTTTTTAGCTGCTGGTATTGGTGAGCTACTTATAAGTCATATAATACTCTGGAGTACAGGAGAATATTACAGAATGGTTTTCTTCCCACATTTGTTATTAAATGGTTAAGATCAGTGGTTTAAGTGGGATTTGGCAGGTGGAGGAACCCTCAATTTTGTGTAGGTGCAACAGGGAAAAATGAATCACCATGGGACAACATTTTGAGCATCGTGGTATAGAAAAACATTTTGGGACAAGAGTGTCACTGACACCAAGTATCACAATACTTATTTACTTTGTATTGTAATGGTTTTATTTTGGTCCATCTACATCTATACTGATATGATGATGATACTATGTTAAAATAATATGGAACACAACCTTGTTTTTCACATTGTAAATTCAAACATAAAAAGGAGAAGTATAAAAATTCTGTCTGAAGACACAACTACAATAGAAATAAATCACAGCCTAAATAGACCTATTGCAGTCTCAATGTCAAAATGCAGAATTAAGGCTGTAGGTGTTGTGAACTTTTATCTTCTAAAGTGTAGGAAACTCAGAAGTGGAGACCAGGAGACTTCGGGATTCAAACAGAAGTTATTCTTTTAATGAGAACACTCTGTGCTGTAGGTCGTCCGAAAACAGTCTGACTCAAACAGTCTAACTGATAGGTTATATACATTTCAAGGGGGAGGGATTACATAGAGATTGAAACAAAGCATGTAAATTAAATACACAGGTTTTGGGAAACCCGCCCAGACAGAGTATCACCAATTCTACTCCTAATCAGCATAACTATACAAAACGCATAGAGGTAACGACGGTGAGAGTCTGAGAGGTCCGGCAGGAATCTCCTACTGGAAACTCAACAATCTTCCTTTTTACCTCAAATGCTCACTGTAAAACAGGCCCAGCATGAATCTCCTTCTGGAAACCCCAGATCTATACCTTAAATGCTAAATACAATATACTTTCTTGAATTTGTAATCTTACATAGGCCTTAGCTGATCTTGGTGCCACAACGTTTTTTTACTAACTCGTCAAAGCATATGTCTGAATATTCAATTTTAATATTAAGTAGGCCTATAAATATCACAAGCTGCAACACATTAACATTGCAATGCATTAACTCCAGATATGAGGTCAAAGCAAACAGAAACAGCAACAACTTTTGAGTATAAAACTGCCTTAAGGAATTTTAAAACGGTGAGGTCCCAAATTCAAGGTATTTAGGGGGCTTTGGGGGGCATGGTCCCTCAAGAAAATGTTTATTTCTCTGATTTACATATGTGCATTTTAATGTGTTTGAATGCTAAAAATAATAAAATAATAATAAATAGCTTTTATCTTGTCACACCTGTTCCCTTTCGTTCAGTCACTACGACGTACGTTAGTGACTAACGAATGGGGGTTTCGCTTAGAAGCCAATTACCTTCGAGAATTCAACAGCGCCCAATGGCAGTGCTAATGCCATGGGCATGCGGAATTTGCATGCGTAACTCCGCCCCACCTCGTGGGTATATAAGGAAGTACGCTGGCAACATCGCATTATGTTTCTGCTTTGGAGCCAAGAGCATCTCTTCACTCCTACAAGCCTGAATTCTGAAGTCTTCTCTTCAGTCTTCGAGACGAGCTGTTCTCCAGGGTGTTGGTGTGACGGAGCATTCCAGCGATCTCGCATTGCCTGCCTGCTGATCTGTGCAGTGATCTGCAACAGCTGTGTGTGTTTTCCCTGGGCGCTTCGGCACTCTGCAGAGCTTTCCTCTCACAAAAAGAGCTTGCGTATGGCACGTCTTTTTCAAGACGGTTCGCCCGTGCACTTCCGGGTGCAATCGATCTCCGTTGCTGTCTATGGGCACATTCACTGCTCGACGTGTTTGGGCTTCAGCACGTTCGGGCAGTGTTTGTGGATGTGTCATGTTCCCACTGCGGGAATGTGACCATCGCGATGTCGCGGTCGAGACTCAGTGATCTCCGTGAGGAGAGAGAGTCCCCTCTGCCACACCCCAATCTACCGTCTCTGAGGGAGGTGGTACTTTGGCTGGTGGCCAGGGTGACCTGAGGGCGGTGTCGTGGTATTAAGAACCCCGACGATCATTCCTCGGGCCACACCCCCCTCTCGCACATCGCTTCCCGCGTGTGCTGGACTGAAGCGGCGGGACCGTCTCTGACGCCCCGTTCGTTTCGTTCACACTCCAGATAGCAGCGAGATGTCGATCGCCGCATCTCAAGGTGGGCTAGAGTCCTTTGGGGATGACGATTAGGCCGGCTCTGCCTTCGGGTGTGTCAGCGTTGCCGGATCCGACCTAGAGTTGACAGTCATGTTATCTCGGGCAGCCGCGAGCCTCGGGCTGGTGTGGAACTCCGCCCTGTCACGAGCGATCGTGGTTGCGCGATTGGTTTTGGGGGCGGGGCCCAACAGCTGTCAGGTGCCGCCCCCAAAACCAATCACGCAACCACGATCGCTTTCGCAATGCCTTTCACTCCCGAGATGCATGAGGAGATCAGCCCCCCAAAACCAATCGCGCAACCACGATCGCTTTCGCAATGCCTTTCACTCCCGAGATGCATGAGGAGATCACGTGGTCCTGGAAGTCCCCGGGCTTCCCATGACCGTTCGGTGGCTTCCTCCGCCTTCTCTGCCCTCGATGGGGCTGCGGCAGACGGTACACTGGGGTTCCCCACTGTTGAACACTCTGTTGCGCACTACGGTGTCCACAGAGGGTTTGACGTCGCGTGGACCTTAAGCACCCCCCAAGCCTGTGGGCTCGTCTACTTCGGTGGCGTGGTCCTGCAGAGCTTTGGGGCAGGCCGCCGCCCCTTTGCACATGCATGAGGGTGGAGCCGACCCAGGGCTCTTCAATGAGTTGCGTGCCGCCACTGGTCCCGCCCCCCGGGCGGTGAAGGTGGCCACACGCTCCCTGGGTCGGGTGATGTCCACTGCTGTGGTCCGGGAGAAACACCTGGCCTTACCTGTTGATGTGGAGGATGTTGAGCGGGCCCGCCTCCTCAACTAGCCCATATTCCAGGCTGGCGGCGCGGCTGAGAACTGCGCCCAACGGTTCTCGGCCGCCCGAAAGCAGTCCGCTTGCCCCCGTCTTGAACCGATCCCTTCACAGGCTTCCGTTCAGGATGTCGGTAGCGAACGCCTCCTCAGACGCGTTCGTCCGGTAGATTGGTTGCAGCGATCGACCTGAAGGACGCTTACTTTCATGTCTCCTTCCTCGACGCGGACCGTTCCTACGGTTTGCTTCGAGGGGCGGACATTCGGTACGCAGTCCTCCCATTCGGGCAGCTCTGTCCCCTCGTGACTCTACGTAGTCTATCGAGGAAGCCCTTGCGCCACTCAGGCAGCATGGGGTTCGCATCCTGAACTTCTTCGATGACTGGCTCATACTGGGTCACTCTCGTAAGCAGGTCTGCGGACACAGAGTCCGAGTGCTCCGGCACTTAGCCCGTCTGGGTCTTTGGGTCAACTGGAAGAAGAGCGACTCTGCCCCATGCAGAGGATCTCTTTTCTCAGTATGGTTTCCAACTCGGTCGCAGGTACGTGCTGCTTACCAGCGAGCGCGCACATAGTCTCGGCTGACTTGCCTTCGTTAATGCGAGAGCAAGAGTGCAGTCCCACTGAAGTTTTTTCAGAGGCTCCTGGGGCATATGGTAACTGCAGCCGCGTTAGCGCTGCTCGGATTGCTTCATATGAGACCGCTTCAGCTTTGGCTTCGCGATCGAGTCCCGAGATGGGCATGGCGGTCTGGCACGCTCCGGGTACAAGTGACTCGGGCCTGCTTACAGACGCTCACCCCGTGGTCGAACCTCAGTTTTCTACGGACCGGAGTGTCCTTAGAACGAGTTTCCAGGCAGGTTGTTGTATCAACAGATGCCTCCTCCACGGGCTGGGGTGCCATGTGCAATGGACAAGCAGCCGCGGGCTCCTGGACAGGACCCCAGCGCCTTCTGCATGTCAATTGCCTCGAGTTGCTGACAGTATGGTTCGCCCTGCACCACTCTGAGCGTTGCTGATGGGTCAACATGTACTAATCCGGACAGACAACACGGCCGTTGTAGCGAACATCAACCACCAGGGCGGTCTACGCTCCCGCCGTATGTCTCAACTCGCCCGCCATCTCGTCTTATGGGGTCAGAAGCACCTGATGTGCTGTCCACATCCCGGGAGAACTGAACCGTGCAGCCGACGAGCTCACGGCTTCAGCCACTTCCTGGAGAATGGAGACTCCATCCCCAGTCAGTCCAGCTGATATGGGAACGGTTCGGCGACGCACAGGTAGACCTGTTTGCCTCCCAGGACTCTTCCCATTGCTCCCTGTATTATTCCCTGACCGATGGTCGGCACGGATGCACTGGCGCACAGCTGGCCACAGGGCCTACGCAAGTATGCGTTTCCCCCAGTGAGCCTTCTCGCACAGGTACGGTGCAAGATCAGGGAGGACAAGGAGCAGGTCATGTTGGTCGCCCCATACAGTATTGGCACGGCCAGACCTGGTTCTCAGAACTGCTACTCCTTGCGACAGCCCCTCCCTGGCCTATTCCGAGACCTTCTCACTCAGAGACGGGGCACACTTTGGCACCCGCGTCCAGCGCTCTGGAAGCTCCACGTGTGGCTTCTGGACGGGACGTGGCAGGTTTGAGTAGTCTTCCACCTGCGGTGGTCGCTACCATCACTTCCGCTAGGGTGGAGTCTACACGGCACGCCTATGCGTTGAAGTGGAACCTCTTCGTCACCTGGTGTTCTTCTCGCCAAGAAGACCCCTGGAAATGCCGATCGGGTCCGTGCTATCGTTTCTCCAGGAGGGGTTGGAGCGAAGGCTGTCTCCCTCCACCCTTAAAGTGTACGTGGCCGCAATATCTGACCACCAGGATCTCCTGGGAGACAAAAAGGTAAGTCAGCATGACCTGATCATCAGGTTCCTGAGGGGGGCGAGGAGACTGAATCCTCCTCGCTCTCCTCTCGTTCCCTCTTGGGACCTCGCAGTAGTCCTAAGTGCTCTGCAGAGGCCTCCCTTTGAGCCTTTGCGGTCGGTCGATATTAAGTTTCTGTCTATGAAGACGGCTCTGCTGACCGCATTGGCCTCTCTTTAGAGGGTTGGGGACCAACAGGCATTTTCGGTTGACGAAGCGTGCCTGGAGATCGGACCGGGTAACTCTCACGTGATCCTGAGACCCCGGCCCGGATACGTGCCCAAGGTTCCCACCACTCCGTTCCGAGACCAGGTGGTGAACCTGCAAGCGCTGCCTTTGGAGGAGGCAGACCCAGCCTTGGCATTTCTCTGTCCAGTATGCGCTCTCCGGGCCTATGTAGACAGCACGCAGTGTTTCAGGACCTCAGACCAGCTCTTTGTCTGTTATGGTGGAGAGCGGAAGGGAAGAGCTCTCTCGAAGCAAAGGCTGTCTCACTGGATAGTGGACACCATTGTTTTGGCTTACCAGCAGCAAGGTCGACCATGTCCCCTTGGGGTTCGGGCCCACTCCACCCGGAGTGTGGCCTCCTCTTGGGCTCTAGCGTATGGCGCCTTGCTAGCAGACATCTGCAGAGCTGCAGGCTGGGCGACACCGAACACATTCGCCAGATTCTACAATCTCCGAGTGGAGCCAGTGTCTGACTATGTACTCGCCCCTACGGGTGGCCGCTAATGGACCAGGCTCAGGTGTCTTCGCTTGCTCGCCATTCCACTCCACAGACTGGATACGTGCGATATTTCCTCAGGTGATCTCCCCGAGAGCCCTGAGCTCCTCCAGCACTGCTGACGCCGACATCAGTTCAGTCTGCCCTTTCGAGCCCAGACCCTCATGTCCGGCCAGGTGTCCCGTGTGCATGGTTCCCCTCCGGCAACCCCCACATGAGTATTTCCACCGTAAGCCTCCTCTGCGAGCAGGTGTCTTTCCCTTGGCAAGTCCCTGCCACCCCTAGGGTTAAAAATCCACTATGGCTGGTACCCTAGAGTTCTTCCATATGCAGCCCTTAGCGGGTCACATGTGTATTCTCTAAGTCCTCCCCACAGGTAGGCATTTTGGCATATCCACACTGGAATATGCTTCCCAGTGTACCTTGGTATTCCTGTGATAAGTGGGAGTCCTTCGTCCGTACTAGTCTTACAACAGGGTACTCACACTTACGCAGGGCACTGGAAGACAGCTGAGTGTCGTTGTTGTATTGGAACCCCCATTCGTTAGTCACTAACGTACGTCGTAGTGACAGAACGAAAGGGAACATCTCGGTTACATATGTAACCCTTGTTCCCTGAGGAAGGAACGGAGATGTACGTTCCTTTTCCACGTCAGCTTTGCTGCTGGAATGCGGAGTTCAATCTTGGCTCCTGCAGCAGTAACATAATGCGATGTTGCCAGCAGTATATACCCTTATATACCCACGAGGTGGGGCGGAGTTACGCATGCAAATTCCGCATGCCCATGGCATTGGCACTGCCATTGGGCGCTGTTGAATTCTCAAAGGTAATTGGCTTCTAAGCGAAACCCCCATTCGTTAGTCACTAACGTACGTCTCCGTTCCCTCCTCAGGGAACGAGGGTTACATACGTAACCGAGACGTTCTCTCCTCATTTCATCACTCTCATTTCCATGACTCTTTATTTTTCTCATGTCTCCTTCTTTTGTCCTGTCTCTTCCCATCCTAAAGCTGAGCTCTGACTAGTCTCTTCATTTTCGCCTCAGTGAAGAAAGTAAACATAGGGTCAACTGATATTATTAGCCTATATTTTATTAATTCACTGAAGGCTACGAACGCTAGGTATAAGTTTAATAAATTAATTCACATGTTCACACACATTCATTATTCTATGCCTAATCTGGTTTAAATTATTTTACAACATTTATTATATAGCTACACCTCGGATAATACCGGTGAGCTGACTACAGTCATGTAGGCAGCCTATAGTTTACCTCAACACTTCACTTTACATGGACAAAGCCTTTACTGTACACATGATGTTGTGCTTGTATTCAAACAGATAAAGCGACTGCCTGGCGCTCATTATCAGTTCAATAGAGCGGTGAAAGCACCGAACGAGTTTGTCAGCGCTGTGTGTGAAATGATCCAGCTGCTCTCACGCTGCAACCGCTGGATCTATTTAGTTATTAATTTATCCGAGGTGCCGGAACGCTGTTCCGGACCGTTCCGGCCTACTTTAACCCCTGGTTAAGACTATTCAAAACCCCAATAAATATTTTGTCATTTTTGTTTTGGCCTTTTTATCCTGCCAGGAATGTATAGAAGCCAAGAATTGGCCCCTTTCATTGGAAATCTGCCCAGCTATCTGAAAAATCTGCATCCAGTAATCACAAACAAATGGAAAATTCATAGACATTCATTGGTTACAAAAATGAGGGAACAATTTTAGTATTATAATAATAATATATAATATATAACATAATATTCAGTCTATTTTTACTTGCCCTTTATGTTGCAACATTAATATATTTTTATTTTGTGGAACACAAAGGAAACTATTTTTAAACAGACCCTATTTAGTATCATTTCAAAATATCTTCTTTTGTATTCCACAGAAAAAAGAAAGTTTTAAAGGTTTGGAATTATATGAGGGTGAGTAAATTATATTCGTGGAATGTTCATTTTTGGGTGAAATATCTCTTTAAGTTGTGTGTTTTTGCTTATCAGATCCTAGAGCCTCGCTTTCACTCTGAGACCTTGGCCATGCTGCTCAACATCCCTCCTCAGAAGACCCTCCTCAGACGCCACCTCACAACCAACTTCAGCACGCTGGTGGGGCTCCAGGCCCAACAGGAGAAACGAGAGTTTGCCAATGCCAGTGGGCACACACCCCTTACCATTACTGCCAAAGTCAGGGTATGATATTACAAATGCAATCATTTAAGTCATCAATTTTATGCAATATATATGGAGTTTTAAGTTAATCATGTTTATGTTTTTTTGTCCTGTTGTAATTGTATTATTCTTCTGTCTTAGCCAAAGAAGCTTGGCTTTACTCACTTCAGACAACTGAGAAAGCTCAGGATGGACGAATCAGCAGATTACATCTGCCCCATGGATACAGGAACCCCACCAGTCCTTAGTGGGACACCAAAGCGGCCTTACGCAAGCTTCAGGGGCATCAGCCCTATCCTGGCCAGAGACTCAGACAGACTTGAGCAGGTTGGGTCCAAGAGCTGATTCACTGCTTCTTCAGTTCAACCAGTCTTAGTCAAACAATGCCGTGCTTACTGCCACTACGACCATCAAATGCCAGCACTGCAGTAACTCCATCCTGTTGTTTGAACCTCAACATTAACAAGAAGGAAAAGCCCAGAATTGATTCCTCAGTGTGTCATCTGGATATGATGAAAAAGACGGACCATGGGCTCTGAAAAAAAAAAACACACAAAAAAACCATCAGAAATTATTATTTGTATTATTATCATTATTATTATTAGTCTTTAGGTAGTTCCAATGCTGAAATATTGCCTTGGAGGCTTAATTTGAGTTTGTTTGTTTTTTTGTTTTTTTATACAAAAATAATTCATACCTATCCCTGGCACAAAAAGGTTCTTTTCAGTTTGCGGAAAACTTCTGATTTGTCCACCATAATTTGTTTTGAATTGTCCAATAAACTGTTTCTTTTTTCTCTCTCAGTCTCTCTGTCATGATACGAAACGATCCTTTGAAAACACTGCAGCAAAATACATATGCTTTATTAAAATTATGCATTATAAACCGGTAACACTTTCAAATACTGTTCTATCTTTAATGAGTAACTACACAGGAACTAATGAGTAAAGCAATATTAACATTTGGTATGTAACCCTGGAACTTTGAACAGGGAACAGTATGCTGTGTCTGATGCTATGGGAAAACGGCCCAGCTGTGACGATTGTCTGAAGCACGTATAGAAGCTACGGACACCACTTTACCACTTTTGTATGCCTGATATTAATATTGCAACCTTGAGTATCTGCCGATACCAATTTGTTACTAGTACTGTTTTCTCTTGATCAGTTTAGAATATCTATACCTCACTAATTATACACTACTTCATTATAAATAAAAAGAAACACACAGAAGCCACCGAATATAATATACTACACTGTAACAAATTTCTGTAGTTTTCACAGCATTATTACTGTAAAATGAGCAAATACTTACTGTAGAACCTGTATACAGCATGTTGCTGTAGATCTGCAAAGCATCATGGTCTTTTTTCAACGGCGGGTAAATTCTACAGTAATTTTTTTTTCCTGTGAATCACAATACAGCAATTTCTAGAAGATTTTTTTTCAGCTAAGGAAAGCTACGAGATTCCCCACTTTCATCTGAATTTTTACTTCAGAAAGGTAACTTTGCTAATTTATTTAAAAATGTTTACTCTTGTAAAGTCACCTGTTTGTTCAACTTTAAGAGTGCACTGAGAGAGAAAAGAGTAATGAGCAGCACACTTCCTAGTAAACTCGTCTCATGTTGTGTGTGCATTTTATAATTTTATTACCACAAATATATATTTCTGCATGATTTCGATATATTTTCTAGTCTGGCAACATTTGATAACGTCATTAGTTTATAGAAGGATAGCATTGTTAAATAAAAATTTAATTGGAATTGTGTATGTGTATTGTGTATCTCTTTTGGTGCAGATTTGCACATAATATGATCACTTTTTTTCTTGCCTGTTACCACTTGCGCGTGAGGCAGTGAGCCAAGCCAGCCGACTCTCGACGGTCTCGAGCTGAAAGAAAACACAGCTGAGGTACGTTAGGCCTAAGACTTATCATATTTTTTATAGTGATTCATCATGATTATTCTGAACGTAAAACCACAGAAACGAGATTGGTGAAATGCTATTCAAACTGAGTAGCATCTGCCTGCACAACCGGAGACTGCATTATCAGGAACGCAGTCCTAGGACCGCATTTCTAGGACCCTAGGTTTTTATTGACAACGCCACCTAGCAAATTAGAGGACCAGCAAAGATGGATGACGATCAGAGTGTGAGTATCACATGTGAATCAGTTTTTATTTTAACATTAAAAACAATCATGATGCATTTCATTGGAAAGTTAACGTAGCCGAAGTGATCGTGATTTGCTAAATAGTCTTGAAATCATAGCTATCATACGTATATTAGATAGTGCTGTAAATGAATTGTTAGCACATTCGTTTAACTAAACTTGCATGAAAGCTTGTGTTGACTTAGTGACAGCACAATTGTGTCTTAAGACAACTGTATTACGTTCGTTGTGAAAGCTTGTTAGTTACTCGTCGTTTTTTTTCTTCATTTTAAGTAAGTTAAAATAATCGTAATGTTGTCATGTGCTCACAGTCAGCCTGTTTAACGTTACCACACAATTCATGACATGTTATGAGTACGTCTCTTCATTTTGACATGGTTTTATAATGTTGATTGAGACATATGACGTTTTTATAGTCAGGCATGACAGAGGCCATCATAATAATTGACTGTTAAAATACCACGTGTTAGATTGTGTCATGTATTGTGTACTGTACTCTATGTGAAGTGCTTTCAAGGACACAGCTCAGGGCAGGCAGAAGTATGACAAAAGATGAATTAATTAGTCAAGTCCTAGACTTAGCCCTAATTTATGTCTATTTATTTATATAAAATGAACTTGTTGAAAAGAGGGGAGAGCATCCAGTTGGTAGGTAGTGCTGCTACATACATCACAATGTGTGCTTTAAATATTTAAAGGACAGGAAAAGTCTATTATTGTAGAAATATAATATAATATTTCTATTCAGATTTCTTGCATCTTTCTCTATTTTTTTTTTCTCGGTTTAGTTGCGCTTTATTGACATGAATGTTTCAAGAACCTGTACAACAGTAAAATGAACATTATTTGGTATGAAGATTGATTTAATTTTGTATTGTATATAATGTGTGTGCTCTGTGGTGACTAAGATTTGAACAATTTAAATTTGAAGTTAAAATTAGAGAGTTGAACAGAGTCTGTATTTTATTAACTTCTTTATCTTTCTCTCTCTTAGGAGTCAGTGAAGACGTTGTCCATGAAGTTCTTCCTATGTGGTTCACGTCATGAACAAATTTGTTTTTGTGTGTGTTCAAATTCAACTGTTGCAATATATTATTTTATAAAATATACACAATCTTAAATCTACCCCCAGAGTCATCCTTGTGTATTCCCTCTGTACTTGAAAATGTGATTGACTGAAAAGGCTAAACCATTCCTTGTTTATTTTACTTCATGAGTTATTAAATTATGCAACTTGGACCCAATAATTACTCAACATTCCTAGAAACCAGATTTTGCAACAAAGAAAGCAGTATTTGGGTGTGATAAATAATAATAAAAAAGGGTTAAAATATGCCTTGGTGGCACTTGTTTCGGATCTCCAAAACTAGGGTCCTGGAAATGCATTCCTGGGATTGCGGTTCTCCGATTCGGTAGGTGGCGCTGTCACAAAAAAATAGGGTCCTAGAAATGCGGTCCTAGAAATGCGGTCCTGAAAGTGCAGCCTCCGGTATTGCAGACGGATAATGTTGTTCAAACTTGTGGGAGCATGGCATGGGCTGCACTGTATTAAGATTTGTCTTATCAGTCAACATTACATTTTTAACGTCTTTAATTTGATTAAAGACTAACGTTAGCATAGTGAAATGAAATTAATTTAAAATGGTGTATTTTTTTTGTATTTAGTGGCACGGTAGCCGTTTAATAATCTCTCGTTTTTTGCTCTTGCTTGCTGTTGCCGCCTGAGGAATCAGACATTGAAGTTAAGCGGGCCGAGAAAACGCAGCTAGAGGTAGAAGCTATCTGTTAAGCTACGTTACTTAACACATTTTTTATAATTTCATGATTTTTCTGAGCTTCATTGCCTTCAAACTGCAGAAACTATAACGTTAGATTGTTAATAGCCTAATTTTAAGTGCCATTCCCGACTTTTGGGAACATATATTGTATTAATATTTGTCTTATCTGGCGACATTACATTTATAACGTGTATGTACTATGTATTTAACATAAAATATCCTGAGGAGGCAGCCACTACATTGGAATTAATCCAGAGGTAAGCACTTATTTGTTTTTTATATATTTTGACTAGGGATGGGAACACATATTTGAGTACTTATTCTTTAACCAACATCCCTGAATAGTAAAATACTTCTTAAAGTGTTGATTTTTGTTTAAATGGACTGTTGTGCAATTGTTAAACATCAAACTTTTATTTTAACTGACCATGCAAAAGGTAAAAAAGCAAGCACAGCTAGTCTAAAGTCTAAATGTCATGCACATTACATTTTCTTTTCTTCACTTTAATACTAAAATACTCAGAGAAATGAACTACTCAAAATTCCTATCTCTACTTTTCACACTTCCAATAATATGCTCACTGAAATTGTAGTACACTCCCATGCAGCAGGACATCCATGTATATGCGAGACACAGAGGCTGAGGCTTTAAAGTAATAGTTCACCTCAAAATGAAAATTGTGTCATAATTTACTCACCCTCAAGTTGTTTCAAACCTGTATGAATTTCTTTCTTCTGCTGAACACAAAGAAATATATTTTGAAGAATGTCGGTAACCAGACAGTTGATGAACCCCATTGACTTCCATAGTATTTTTTTTTCCTACAGTGAAAACAGCGGTATACAGATAAGTAAATTGTGTGAAAAATACTGTTTTTTTTACACGCGAAACATGAACACATGTTATAGTGCACACTGTAAACACAATCAAAGCTTCAAAAAAACACGAAGAACGGGACCTTTAAAAGAATAATAGAAAAAAAAAAAAAAAACTTCTTGGAGAAAAACAATATTCAGGTTTGAAATCCTGCTGTTTTTAAAGGGATAGTTCACCCAAAAATGAAAATTGTGTCATCATTTACTCGCCCTCAACCTGTATGAATTTCTTTCTTCTGCTGAATACAAAGAAAGATATTTTGAAGAATGTCGGTAACCAGACAGTTGATGAACCCCATTGACTTCCATAGTATTTTTTTTCCTACTATGGAAGTCAACTGTCTGGTTACCGACATTCTTCAAAATATCTTTCTTTGTGTTCAGCAGAAGAAAGAAATTCATACAAGTTTGAAACACCTTGAGGGTGAGTAAATTATAACACAATTTAAATTTTTGGGTGAACTATCCCTTTAAATCATTTAATATTAATAGATTTGTAATTTTACCCAAACATTTGAATAAATGTTGATTGTTTTGTTTGCTCAGAAAAGTGTTGAAATGAAATGTTCACAGAAAAATGTTAACTTATTGAAAAAAATGTATATGTTCAGAAAATATATAGGTTTGAAATCCTGCTGTTTTTAAATCATAAAATTTTGTATACATTTGTAATTTTATCCAAACATTTTAATAAATATTGATTGTTTTGTTTGTTCAGAAAAGTGTTGAAATTAAATGTTCACAGAAAAATTGTAAAATTGAAAAAAATTATGCTATACTATTTTTATTTTATGGATTATTGAAATTAAAAGTGAGAAAATAAATGGCATTTGTGACAGTGTCTTTATTTTACAGAACACAAAATTAATGCAGTAATCCCCGTTACAGTAGTAGATATGAAATACAGCATTGTGATTATTACTGTAAAAAAGTTTACAGTAATTTTAAAGTTACTGCGATTACATTTACAGTAAGAATACTGTGAAATGAAATACAGCAACTTACTAGCTAATTGCTGCCAGCAAGTTACTGTATTTTTCACAGTATTCTTTTTACAGTGTAGACCTGCTGTGCTTTTATAATGTTGTAACAACCATGGGTAACATGCAGTGTTGGATTTGGATTGATCCTGTCTGACCAATAGTCAAGTCAAGTCAACTTTATTTATATATACAACTTTTTACAATGCAGATTGTTTCAAAGCAGCTTCACAGTGTTAAACAGGAAAATAATGCAACAGAATTTTATTCAGCCGTATAGCCGTTCTGGAGAAAATGGTGATGTCATCAGTTCATTTCAATTATCATACAGTGACAATGTGGGCAGAACAGTAATTAGATCAGTAATTTGGTTTATATGGTGAATTTAGTTTAATAATTAGATTTATTTGGATATTTAGTTGAAAAATTTAGTTCCATATTCCAATACAAAAATCTGTATAGAATCGGCACATCCCTAATAGAAACATGTCAATATACTGATTGATGGAAGCACCCATGTCATCAAACCTTTTTCGATGAAGGAAGTAAGCAGAAACAAGGGAGTGTGGCACGCTATGCAGCATCTTGTTTCCTATTTAGGGAACCAGGGCTACATATGTGAAGTGATCTACGAAAACCCATATAGACCCACGGAATATAGACCCACGGTTGGTCTTGTTTTAAAGAAGACACTTGGCAGATTATTGCAGATGTCAATAAATTATGAAAGTAAAATAGAAAAAAAGTGATAAAAGTTTAAGTTTAGGAAAATGTAAAAATGTATATTTTACAATAATATTTTATAATATGTATTTTACAAAAAAATGTTTTACTCTAAAACTACAAGACAATCAAAGCCATAAATATTAACAAGTTGTGTTCAAAGTTTTAGGTTGAAATATCAGAAAATCAGCTTTCAGAGTAAGAGTTTGTTTGAGCGCAGTACCAAACCTTTCCTCTTTTTATACATTTTATGAAGTAGACGTCCTATTCAGCAGTATATAGGCAGTTTATCAGTATTTGATTTTAATTCAACCTCTAATAAATATAAAAGAGCATTATAGCTCACTGCTGCATCTCAAATTGCAAATCTATATAATTTTTCCCTTTATATTCAAAACATTTCTAGAACTTTTTATCTAAAAAAATTGAAACTCTTGGCATGAAAACAAATTGGTTGTCTACAAATCTTTACTTTTTTCCATGTTTATCACTATTTCAAAATAATGGTCTGAACTGAATATGAAAACTAGAATTTATCAGCTGCATCTCTGCACAAGGGGATCAGCTAACATTACTCTGAAGAGAACAGCAATTTAGTAAGTAGTGAAATACGTTTTCTATTGTTTATCATGGGCTGTCTCTGAACTTGTGATCACCTGTTGTATGTTTAGATCGCACAGCTAGTGTACATTTTTAGAATAGCAAGCACAGCGCACCTGAAGCATAACTAAACTAACTCCTCTTCAGTAACTTCATCCGATCCTTCATCTCTTCACCAATGGGCTGGATGAAATAATCCATTATATGATCGTTGAGGGCACTGATATCACCAGGATTTAGCAGATTGAGGCAAGCGAGATCACAAAAGCGATCAGTTACTTCACACTCTGTTGTTCTCCAGTGCTCCACCATCTCACGATACGATAACATTGTATTAAATAAAAACTTTGCGTGCATTGCTATGCTATGGTTGGAATGTAGTTAGCCTTGATACAAACTGACACAAGACATCCATTGATGGCCTGTACAGTAAACGTAAATAAGAGATGAGGAGAAAATTACTGAAACACCACTCGAGAGCAGGGAAAGTGGAAATAGTGGAAACTGCCATATCTTAGGTCACAAAAAGACCTTTACCAAATGGAATCCATCTAGGGTGTGCTCACTGACAAGGCCTGCAAATCATTAATATATTTGAGAGATGCTAACTCTTTAAAACCTTTAGCTAAAATTGGTTGTGTTTTTTTGTTGTTGTTTTTTTTACAAAAATGTTTTTACTGTAAAATTTTGCAATTATATAAAACAATGTGCTATCTTAAAGTGCAAATGTTTCAAAACAAATGGCTTTCAATAAATTACAGTTATTGCCTATTACTGTGTGTGGTGAGTAGAATTTAAAAAGGAAAAAAAAAAGAAGAAATATACAGATTTTTATTTAGAAATAAAACAATCACGAATGAAAGAATTGAACACTTCAAAGTTTAAAAATGAACTATAATATATATATATATACTCAGGATACTTTTTTTTCATATATACACACACACACACACACACACACACACACACACACACACACACACACACACACACACACACACACACACACACACACACACACACACATGCACGCATAATTGTGCATGCACACATATACACATGCACATGCCACATGCTAAGATGCGTGAAAGAGTCCCGCTCAGCCACCTCCCAAGTCTCGTCAATAATCATTCTTTTGCTGTGTACTTCTTCATTCACCATGTTTTTGCTTGTTTCTTTTATTTTATGCAATCCAAAATACTCTAACCTGCCATGCTCCATATCTCTCTGTTCAAGTCTTTCCTTCCCGCTCTCCCTGAAAGCTGCTGTCATTTTCTGATGACCATAATAAGCCGGATATTGACAAAAAACACGTTGTCGACTTTCATGATTAATTTGAATTATTTTGATTGTAACATGAATACAGCTTGGTTGGCCATTAAAAAAAACACCTTGGTTACAACTGTAACCTTGGTTCTCTGAAGAGGGGATGAGACGCTGCATTATAAGCTTTATGACACTATGGCAACACCTCTGCGTGATTGTGTACTGAAATGTCATAGGCAGGTTACATCACAACCAGGAAGGTTTAAAGCACCCCTGAACCAAACAATATCAGCTTCTGATAGGTTGAAGCAAGTCGGTTCCCTTTCAAAGAAACTCACGGTGCGTTGTAAGTTTTACGACACTATGGGAACGTTAATACCCACTATGCCATGCAGACCAATGAATATGATGAAATATATGATGAAATACCAGCTGTATATGATATATATAGCTGTAATGTATATATCATATACACTCACCTAAATGATTATTAGGAACACCTGTTCAATTTCTCATTAATGCAATTATCTAATCAACCAATCACATGGCAGTTGCTTCAATGCATTTAGGGGGTTGGTCCTGGTCAAGACAATCTCCAGCACTCTAAACTGAATGTCAGAATGGGAAAGAAAGGTGATTTTAGCAATTTTGAGCGTGGCATGGTTGTTGGTGCCAGACGAGCCGGTCTGAGTATTTAAAAATCTGCTCAGTTACTGGGATTTTCATGCACAACAATTTCTAGGGTTTACAAAGAATGGTGTGAAAAGGGGAAAACATCCAGTATGCAGCAGTCCTGTGGGCGAAAATGCCTTGTTGATGCTAGAGGTCAGAGGAGAATGGGCCGACTGATTCAAGCTGATAGAAGAGCAACTTTGACTGAAATAACCACTCATTACAACCGAAGTATGCAGCAAAGCATTTGTGAAGCCACAACACGCACAACCTTGAGGCGGATGGGCTACAACAGGGCTACCACTCATCTCCACTACAAATAGGAAAAAGAGGCTACAATTTGCACGAGCTCACCAAAATTGGACAGTTGAAGACTGGAAAAATGTTGCCTAGTCTGATGAGTCTCGACTTCTGTTGAGACATTCAGATGGTAGAGTCAGAATTTGGCGTAAACAGAATGAGAACATGGATCCATCATGCCTTGTTACCACTGTGCAGGCTGGTGGTGGTGGTGTAATGGGGTGGGGGATGTTTTCTTGGCACACTTTAGGCCCCTTAGTGCCAACTGGGCATCGTTTAAATGCCACGGCCTACCTGAGCATTGTTTCTGACCATGTCCATCCCTTTATGACCACCATGTACCCATCCTCTGATGGCTACTTCCAGCAGGATAATGCACCATGTCACAAAGCTCGAATTATTTCAAATTGGTTTCTTGAACATGACAATGAGTTCACTGTACTAAAATGGCCCCCACAGTCACCAGATCTCAACCCAATAAAGCATCTTTGGGATGTGGTGGAACGGGAGCTTCGTGCCCTGGATGTGCATCCCACAAATCTCCATCAACTGCAAGATGCTATCCTATCAATATGAGCCAACATTTCTAAAGAATGCTTTCAGCACCTTGTTGAATCAATGCCACATAGAATTAAGGCAGTTCTGAAGGCGAAAGGGGGTCAAACATAGTATTAGTATGGTGTTTCTAATAATCCTTTATGTGAGTGTATATCATAATATGATGAAATACCAGCTGTAAAACCCGGGCTCTCTCTCTCATGTTCTATGGCCCCCCTGACCAAGAGAGTTTTCACCTCTCGTTCAATAACCAGAGCCTTCTTGGGGCCCACCACAGTGGGCAGAATTCTGTTGAAATGAGGAGGACGAGAACCAAACAGAATTCTGTATACATTCTTTTGCGTGAGCAGGACCCATTACTAATGGAACTCTTGAGACTGGTCTCTAGTGTACTTAGAGTAGTCAGCTCGGGGCCCTGAAGAGAGTACAGGTGAGAGCAGAGAAAAGGCAGAGCTCATCTGAAACCCCTCTATGAGATCCATTTGCATCCCCACTATCAAACCGCCGCTGTGTCTCAGCAGCAGCAGGGCCGTAACCGCGAGGAACGCAGGCCTTAGAGGCCTGACACTGGCATCAGGATCTCTTAGCTGAAGCCTTCCTGGCAAGGATTACGTTCCTCAGATTTGTCTTATCCTTGCCAGGTTTAGGCTTTGAGCGTTTTCCCAGCCCCCAGTCTTAACTGAGCATAACTGAAGCATAACTGAAGCACCGGGCACTCACTCATGCAAAGGTAACCGCAGAGCGTGCTTCCTGACCCTGAGAGAGAGTACTGGAACCCAGGGGTGGACTGGGGCAGAAAAGTGGCCCTGGACTTTCTGGCACAAAGTGGCCCATCACACCTGGTCTGCAACACACCTCACCATAAACCCACCAGCTCATTATACACAGGGCAATTTTAAACAACGAAGCTATTTATACAAAAATATGAATTACATTAATTGTTTTATTGAAATGCTTATCATACTGAATGACTGGCATACTTCTTCAGGTTATAATTTGTCTTTCCTGGTGAACATGGCAAATCTTTTTTTTTTTTTTATACAAATTTTGATTTCTCTTTTCCATACACTGTAGTTTAATATCATTAAGTTCAATACCTACCATAAAATCAGACCATTTACAATGCTATGGTCTAGAAGACTTAGGATGTAGTGCAGAATGTGGACTGTTTTAGGGTGCCTTTCTAGTGGTTATAGTATCTAGAAATCTGTAATTTTATGGAATAGAGTTCAAAGAGTTTAAAAATTATATGAAAAATACAGCATATTAAAATTATTTCTGAAGGATCATGTGACACTTACTGAAGTAATGATGCTGAAAAGTCAGCTTTTACAGAAATAAATTACATTTTACAATACATTCTCATAGAAAACATTTAGGCCTATTGGAAATGTATTAATATTTCTTAATATTTGTGGTTTTACTGTATTTTTGATCAAATAAATTCAGCCTTCTTCTTTCAAAAACATTTTTAAAAGTGTTAATTATTTCAAACTTTTGATTACCAGTGTGTAAAATAATGCATGTGAACTAACTAGCAAATTATATATTTATTTTCATATATGACACTTTCCATAGGCTACTTGAATATGAAAGTTGCCAGTTTTAGCATGATGTATGTGTAGGCTAAGCCTACGTTTCAGAAATATATTTAGAGTATTATGAATAATTTGAAAATGATTGTGAAATTACTAAAGAAAGCCTGGAAACAGAAAGACCAACATTCCCTATGATATGCTGAAAACTGCGACACCTACGCTAATGTTTCTTTGTGCATTCTGTGACGAATTACGTAAAAGGCATTACAATCTGATTAATTCTAAAGGGTCAGCAGTAGTTTATATCCCTGGAAATTAATGTCTGTTGTTTAAAATTTTTTAAATCGTTAACAGTCGGGAAATATTGCTGTAGCAATTTGACTCATCTGCCAGTGACCCATATTCAGCTCGGCTAGCATTCAAGTGTCGCCCGCGCTGTTCGGCTGCTGTGCACAGTAAATCTTCACAGAGTGCCAGGCATGACTTTGGGATACCTGTGGGAGCATTTTCCGCCGGGTGGACCATGGACCTCCTCTAGCGTTGTTGTGTGCCATAGGGCTGCCGGATGACAGAGTGGGTCCCTATCACAGGCGACCCATCGTGTCATCCGGCGCTCCAGATGAGGATCAGATGTCGATTGGGGAGAGGGCTATTGTCCACCAGAGAGGAAGATGATGCTGAACTTCTCTATTTGGCTGTGTTTGCCCACCTTTCTTCCTGGAACCGCATGAAGAGCTTAGGCATTAAAAGGAATGAGTGGCCCACAGGTGCTATTGTGGAAACCTTCCCCAGCCGTGATGGCAGGATTCAAAAAGTCAATGTGAAGATCATGAGACAGGGTACTCCCAAGGTGTATTCAAGACCTGTTTCAGAAGTTGTGCTGCTTCATAGTACAGGGACTTAGTGGTATTATATAATATCAGGCGTTGAGTGTTCTGCCCCCACTTTGTGTGACATTAGAGACATCTAGTGGTTTAAAGTTGTATTGCATTTGAGTTCTCTTACTTTAGTACCTCCTCTCTTGCCGTAGTTTTAGGAAGTATATCTACTTGGCTATAGTCTTTGTGTATTGTCCATTTTAGCTTAATATGTATGTTGTACTAATAGAGGCTATTCGCGATTAGCGTCTCTCCATATACATCCATTTTAAAGTTAGCTTAAATGCTTACTAGTATTGTAAGTCTCATTATAATGGCTAATTGTTCTTATGTGATAGCTATATATATGTCAGACTTGAGTTGTATATTCATGTATATGTATATATGGGCAGTTTGTTATGCCATATCATAATGTTTTCACAGTTTTACAAAAAGATTGGACAAATCCTTACTAAAGGCCTCTCTCTACTCTGGTTTCCTGGGTCCTTATTTCATGGATCTTATGTTCACTATCTGCTACACTAACTTTAACAGAATAAATATTGAGTAATATTAATGAACAATATGTACTTATTATAGGGTGAGGGTTAAGATAAGGATTTGGTTGAGGGTTGGTTGTATGTAATTATGCATAATTTGCTGTTATTACTATGGTAAGTACATATGACATATGTACATATGTATCAAGGACACTGTAAAATAAAGTGTTACTCCAATTTGCTAATCAGAGTTTCTTGTTAGTTAATAGTATTTACTAGAGTGTTAATATTGTGTAACACATTTGTTCCTGTGTAGTTATTCATTAAACTTAGAAAAGCATTTTATTTTATGGTAAAATTTTAACCTAGTCAAACCCAACCAATTGCTTCATATTTTCATGAGATTCAACCAAACCAATTGCTTCAATCAAGATATTTTGTGAACTATTGTTCACTGAAGACGGAAACAATTCTGTGTTACATCCAACAGTACCTCAGAGAAAAAAGAGAATATGATTTCATTCATGTCTGCATTTGTAATGAAATGCTGCCTCCATCTGGAGAGAAAAAGAAAATTTCTAAAATAAAATGGTAATGTTCTGACAGCACAATAAAGTATTATTATTATTATTATTATTATTATTATTATTATTGTTGTTGTTGTTGTTGTTGTTGTTGTTGTTGTTGTTGTTGAATGTTTTTAATAATAATAATAATTATTATTATTATTATTATTATTATTATTATTATTATTATTATTACTATTATTATTATTATTATTATTATTATTATTATTATTATTATTATTATTAATAATTATATTATTAACAAGCACGCCAGGCTCTCTCTCCCAGACATAACGATCCCAATCACCAGAGTTCTGAGCACACACACCTGCTAAAACCTGAAATTGGATGTGACATACAAGGGAAGCGTATAGTGCTACATGGCACAAGAAACATTGGCATAGAATGTACCCCAGCCTATGTTTTCCATAACAGTTATTACAGTTTTTCTGAATTGCTAAAACACCAAACCCTATTCTCTGAACCAAATTCTCAATAGCCTAAACTTATTTGTCAAATAAATCACTCTTTCTGCAAAACCTTAAACAAGTTTGGGCAGTTAGACACTATTTGCAAATCTCATGCGCTCTTTTGTGACACATTCTCACTCACAAAAACACACTTTACATCGTGATGCACTTGTGTTGCAAAACACTAAATACAGGCAGGCAAAAGTTAAACACAACTACAACACAGATGTTATCGTTAAAACACAATGACTCAGTTTCTCACATTTGTGTCTAGTGATGTGATCAAACCAAACCAACTGTGCAAACTTTAAGCCAGTTCAGAGTACACAGGTGGCACAGGTGAACTGACTGCTGATACCAACAAAAGATGGAAACAATCTGATAGGGAGAGGAGGAAGATTACGCGTTAGAGGTGGTGGATGAGGAGAAAGAGGATGAGGAAGAGCAATGTGTTTATACTGTTGTCAAGGCTGGATCAGCACACCAGAGGGTTTTTTCCTTTGCCTGGAAAAGGACAACATTTCCTGTGATGTGGACAAAGTCCTCAGGCCAGACCCAGCACAACAACGTGATGCTGAAGTAGAATTAATCTCTCACTGACTTTGATTTTGCAGTTGCACAACTCTTTTGAGCGTACTGTGACATGCTTTTCATTTAGAGTTTTCTTTTTTCCAACCTTTTTGGCTTTTGCAGTTGGACTACTGAATTTTTACAGTATGCAAGTGCTGATTATACAGATATTCAATACTATGCAGAATTCAACACAATACTGTTGAATACACCGATCAGGCAAAATATATATTGACAAAAACAAAAATATTTTGTTTTTGCTGCCAAAACAACAGGCATGGTGTCCACTAGACCCCTGAAGCTGTGCTGTGGTATCTGGCACCAAGATGTTAGCAGTAGATCCTTTAAGTCCTATAATTTGCCTCCATGGATCAGACTTGTTTGTCCAGGACATCCCACAGATGCTCGATTGGATTGAGATCTGGGGAATTTGCAGGCCAAGTCAGCATTTCAAACTTCTTGTTGTGCTCCTCAATCCATTCATGAACCATTTTTGCTTCGTAGTGGGGTTTATTATCCTGCTAAAAAAAGGCCACAGCCACCAGAGAATACAGTTTCCATGAAAGGGTGTACGTGGTCTACAACAATGCTTAGGTAGGTGGTACGTGTCAAAGTAACATTCACATGGACCCAAGGTTTCCCAGCAGAACATTTGCCCAAAGCATCACACTGCCTCCATGGCTTGCCTTTTTCCCATAGTGCATACTGGTGCCATGTGTTCCCCAGGTAATCGACACACACGCACACGGCGATCCACGTGAAGTTAAAGAAAACGTTATTTATCAGACCAGGCCACCTTCTTCCATTGTTCCGTGGTCCAGTTCTTTGGTAAATATATCATTAGAAAAAAACACACAAAGTGTTTAAGTTTGAGAACAGCAGTGTGTAAATTAATCAAACAGAATCAGAATGTATGCCATACGGTGTCAAAATTTGGTTTTGTTAAATTATTGTAAACATTTTGAAAGAAGGGTTTCATTTTGCAAAAGAACTGAGGTGTTCTGCTACTTGTGTGTGGATGTGTGAATTGTGTGTAGTGTTTTGACAAAATGAGCCTTGTTTTTAAAATTGTGCTTAAGCAATTGTAAAAAAAAAAAAAAAAACTATTCACTTCACCTGGCCATAAGGATTGGACTGTAGAGGACTCGTGGAAGGTCATCTTTGATGAGTCAATTTTCAGCTTTGCCCACCACCTAGTCATCTAAAGGTCAAAACTTTTCTTTTGGCATGGTCAATAGTTAGTATTTGATTCCAATTACTTTTGAGGTACTTCTAGTACTATTTTTGCCATCCAGCTGGTCTTATTGCAAGAGGATAGTGATGACCACAGCAGTGATTTTATACTTTTTCTCATTAAATTATGATCACCTAATCCAGGGGTTCTCTCATATACTATTATATACTCTGCTGTGAATCTGTTATGTCACTGTAGCAAACTAGGTCAAGTCAGCTATATAGATGAAAACTGTTCTTGTATAAAAAAAGACTTGGAAGGTTTACTCGTAACCATTTATTCCTGTAACAAAAACAGGGCAGGTCAGACCAATGACTGGTTCAGACACACAAGGGGAACACTCTTTTAACAAATTAATTAATAATACATCCCCACATCCAGGCTAACATAGCTGTAACAACAGGTCAGACACACAAGAGGGGAACATTCTCTCTATTCATTAGTAGAAATGTTCAACAAAGTTCATTCACCCCAATTTACATACTGTACATGTAATTTATCAAATCTTACATAAAATCTTACATTTTATACAAATTGAAGCATTACATAAATGTTGCATGTATTATATTATTATTATTATATATATATATTTTTTTTACAATTCAGCTGGATAAAAACTGGACACATTACTTTTACCCATTCCCACACATCCAAAAATGAGGAAGTCTAACAGGTGTCCCATGTCAATAACACAGTTTTCATCAACAATCACTTTAGGACCATTAACAAATCCCATCACATTAACATATTTACATGAACAGGGTTTGGAGTAGTTAAAATGAGAAAAACATACATAGAGACAAACCTTGCTACAAAAGGCATATTCTGCCCTCAGGGAGACACCCAGACTTGCTTCTTGGAGATAAAATCAAGTCTTGGTGAAATGGGTGAGAGACTGACACGGAGAGTAGCATCCAAAGTAGCTTTCAGTTTGCTCCTTGTTTTTGATTTTGTAATAGTCACAGTGGAGAACCCTGACTCACATAAGTATGTGATGGTGAAAGGCAATACAAATTTGATTGCCCGCTTTGACAGAGAGGGATATTCACTTGCAGCCAGTAACCAAAATGAAGCAAGGTAAACTTGTTGAGTTGAAGTTAGGCTACTGTCAGCTGATAGTTCAATTAGTTCATTTTCCATCACATTGGACAGAGCCATGTCTTCTGAAGCAGAATCCACAGAGAATGAGTCCAAAATCCAAAGGTTTCCATGTAGAGGGTCCTCTGGGAAGTAGTCAGCGAAATTGAGACAACTGAGAAGTATTGGGTTATAACACTTGATATGTTCACATGATAAGAGGCTTCCAAAGTTTCACTCAGATGTGGAAACGTCAAATCGTCCCCCCTTGACTCTTCCGTTCCAAAGAATGTGTTGTTGTTGTTTTTTTCTTGAATCCCTCAATTTTGTCTGAAACCAAACACTGTTTTTTTTCTGCTGTAACATATGAGCCCACTGGAGGCAAGTTGCAGAACCCAAGTGCAGTTTTATTTACAAGATCCCAAAACATGAAACAACGACTTGCTTGGCAAAACAATAAACAAAAGACTTGACTATACTTGACTTGTCATGAACAGACTTGAAGACAGCCTTAGACTTGACAAACACTCACCACCAACGGGTTACAACATCAATACTAGACAAGGACCATGACAAACATGAGGGTTAAAATACACTGAGACTAACACCTGTGAACTATGAACCAAACAATGAACCAATGACAGAACATGACACAAGAACACATGAGGGCATGTGAATTGCATGACAAAACCAGTGCTGCGTTCCACTCCAGTTGTAGACAAGTACTTGCGAACTTCCCTGAGCACTTCCCCTCGGGGGAATCCCTGCCGCCATTTTGAAGTGCGATCCACTTTGTGAAGTGGACAAGGGAAGTTTATGTGGACAGACCCTTGCTCCCTCGATTTTGACCGAGGGAGCGAGTCTACATCATATGTACACTTCAGGCAACTTCATATACCACAATGCAACACGATTGTGATGTCACCACATATCGCGTTTAATTTACCCCACCACAAACAACTCTATGATATTTTTATTATTTTTAAAAACATTTAAAACAACCCAAATACACCTATATACATATAGAATGCTGCATTAAACAATTTCGTAAAGGAAAAAAATAAATAATAAATCAACTCCATAGTGGATTCAAAGTGATCAAGGGCTTAGGACGTTCCAGTTCAGTCCATTGCAAATGTTCCTCCAGTAGTGGCACTCGTGCAACGTAAGCAATGACGCACATCCGAGTGAACGAGACGGAGGGAAGTTAACGAGTGAAGGGCATAATAAAAATGAACTGGAACGCAGCACAGGAAGTGCATGGCAGTGAACATGGCAAAATAAGAAACATGACAGTGAACATGATAAACTACGAACATGACAGTGAACATGATAAACTTAAAACATGAAACATGAACATGAAACAACATCAAAACACCCTGTGACATCTGCCTTGCATTGATACATTCAGTTAATTTAACAGATCAAATACTGTATATCAGAAAAGTGGGCCAGTTTTGCACAAAATTGTAAAAAAAACAGTGCATCAGTGTAATGATCAGCAAGAGGGGAGCATTGCTCTTCCAGAAATGTGTGCACTTCTTTTCTGAGTTCAAAAAGACGATCTTTCACTGTGGTACAAGAGCTGCTAATGATCAGCATCAAGACACAGAGCTGCAAAACACCTTGAGTTGAGTGCATTTTGATTAATATAGTTAACAGTTTTCACAGCAATGTTCATTAACTCATGCAGTTCTGGTGACAACTGCTTTGTTAAAAGACTTTTCCTGTGCAAGAAACAGTGTGTCCACTTTGCTTCTGGTGCTCGCTCTTGGATTTGTTTAACAATACCGCAATGTTTTTCCGTCATAGCAGCTGCACCGTCTGTGCAAATACCTGAGCAGCATTTCCAATCAAGACCTTTTTCAGTGAAGTACTCATCAAGGCACTGCATGATATTATCTGCTGCTGTTCTCGTTGGAAGTTATTTTCAAAATAGCAGATCTTCACAAAGATTAATGTCCATGGAGTATGGGACAAAAACTAACAGTAATGCCCATCGACTCCTCCAGCGGTATGGCAAAATAAGGGCTTGCCTTTATTCATTCCACGAGTTGGTGTTCAATGTCATCGCTCATGTCAACAATACGTCTAGCCACAGTGTCATTGATTGGTATTGACTGAATTTTGGTTCCAGCTGCGTCACTCTCAACACATATCCACAGTACTTGGCAAAATAAGTTTCTCAGCGATAGTAAAGGCTTTCTTACGAGCAACACAAGCGGCAACCATATAGCTAGCTTTCAAGGTGACTTTTTGTTGAGCCTTAATCCCATCTTTTTTCCTTAGAAAATATTATTTTGGCTTCCCAACACAGCCCGGTGTATTGAGAACAAATGTCTCTGCAGCTTTGATGGTTTTAGCACCTCATTTGACAAAATTTCTCCATATTCAACACACGCCTTCAGCCTTGTCTTAGTACCTGATCTTATAAAACCAAATTTAATGTATTCAGCGTCGTATTTTCTCACCACACACTTCAAAGTTTTTGCTTGCACCGTTCTGTCTCCCGCATCTGCTTTTCATTTCAGAAAACAATCGATATTACAGTAATGTAATGTTACTGCATCTGATCGAAAAAAAATTCTTATCTTGGAGTTTGGTGTTATGATATTCAAACATAAATTTGATTTTAGATAATGCATCTTGACTTGACTTGAGTGTTTTTGATCATATAACTCAATTACAGAACAATTAGATAATTAGAAGAACAACAAGATTTGTCAATTAAAAAATTAATTTGGTGTAGTCTAGCACTGCCTACACGGCCCACCAGATGGTGCTCCTAGGCCTACCAGAGGGCCGCGACCCACCGGTTGAGAATCGCTTACCTAATCAGTACTTCATTAAGCAGAAAGAGGTGTGCCTGTGTTGGAATTCAACAGACACTTGAATGGAATGGCTGCCATACATGTTGAGATGCTTTTTTCTTTTTTCCACACATATACAAAAGTTATGGATAATTTTCCACAGTATAGATAAAATTGTTTATCATTATTAAAATAGGATATGAAGACATTAGCTTCTTGGTTTAGTTAAGATTAATATGTAGTGAATCGGTTAAATTCAGCGATTCAGTCTAAGTTATGTGGCTGATATCAATTCTAGGTTGATCCTGTGTGTGGCATTACAACAGTTTTAGCATATTAACAAATGTATTTGTGTTACAGTGATGCATTAATGTTGTAAAATGTTCATACTGATTCTGAAAAATAATTAGCAGCTTGTGTTCATTTGGGCAAAGAGACATCAGCACTCATCATCAAACTCAACAATGGTGAAAACCAACAACATTTTCAGATAGTTACTAAAAGTTCACAAAAAACAACATTTACGCATTTGGCAGACGCTTTTATCCAAAACGACTTACAGTGCACTTATTACAGGGACAATCCCCCTGGAGCAACGTGGAGTAAAGTGCCTTGCCACACTGGTGGTGACTTCTGGGATTGAACCACAACCTTCTGCATATCAGTTCAGTGGTTTAACCCACTGGACCACCATCTCCAACAACAACAACAACAACAACAACAACAACAACACCACCACCACAACAGCAGCCGCATTATCAGTTCATGCTGTAATGTATGCTAGGTGTCATAGTTCAGTTTTGTTAACCATTGTTAACTTTATGAGTGTTGATGTCTGTGTGTGTCTAACTGATAAAACTTGTATTATTATTATTTTCTTCTTCATATATTTATTTTTATTAACAGCACTTAAATGTATTAGTAATTTAGAACACTAATCACCAAAATGGTGACTCTAATGGTGAACATAAATATCATTTGATTTTATCGGTTTGATTTCATAAATTTGATTTAATCTAAGATCTGTGTGGCTGTAAGTAAGTTGTAATTATTGTGCTGTCTGTCTGTTCTCTTTTTCTCTGTTCTTGTTGTCTCTTTGGTTACTCTCATGACTTGTAAGATGTAGAGTGAACCCACTTTATAAACTGCAACTTTTAAGTGGATACATATCTACATTGAGCAGTGTTCATTTAATTTTAATTACAGACAGATTATTTCTAATTTAATTTGATAACATATATCCTTAAATATAATTAGGTACATTAGTTTGATCTGTTTTGTCTTGAGCCTATAGCACACAGTAAAAATTAGTACAACTCATCCCAACCAAGGGTACTTTGTGTTAAAGTTTGTATATTGTATATATATATGTTCAAAATTAATTTTTGTTTATTATTTATGTTTCTGAAAAATTCACTGGAGTACAAAGTATAACTAAAGAGAATACTGACAGATTCTGTTATATTAATAATCTGTCAAGAGGTGGAGCTGTTGTCCATGTGAATGCCAGTTGGTGGAGAGAGAATGAGAGAATTGTGTTAAGAAAAACTTTCATGTGCTCTGTCAGAGCAATATAGATTGTTTCACACAATACTAAACAAATACCCCGAACCCCGAAGATAACTACTGCCTGCAATTTCTGATCAATGTGAACAATTATGCTGTCCATCAAATATTATTCTACTTTAACAGTGTTTACAGTATTTACATTAGACATGGATTTCCGAGGTATTCATAAAGGCTTCGTTTCTTCACCTTGTGCACATTCTGCTGTGTCTTAGCCCCTTTACCTTTATTCACCATTCTTTATATTAGTCCACTAATATAGTAATTTTTTTTGCTATGCTTTTTTTGTGGCTATGTTTGTGCTTGCTGTTTAATAATAAAATAAAAAAGCTAATAGGGTTGTTGTGAATGTCACACACAGTGCTTGCCTGAACGAGCATGGTTAGCTTCTTCTGCAGAGATGTGGGTATTCATTTGGGGCACCCTCACAGTGCATTTTGGGTATTCTTTAGCCACTGAGTGTATTTATTGCGTGTACTCTGTAATGTCCACTGTGGTTTCGGACAAAATGGATGTCTCCTCTAATACTAGAATAGTGGTGATTTCGGACACAGCCATGGACTGTGATGATGAGCAGTGAAACCTGATTATAGGCAACCCAACCTCCCCCCAGAATAGCCTGGTTTCTAATAAATAGGATGGACCTACCTTATATTAGCTGGCCTTAACTACTATGTACTAACATTTTAATTAATAATTTGATACAACGCACTTATTGTGTACATGTTTTTACATTAGTGTGAGATGGTGGTCCAGTGGGTTAAACCATGGAACTGATACGTAGAAGGTTGCTGTTTCGATCCCAGCGGTCACCACCAGTGAGTACTTGAGCAAGGCACTTTACTCCATGTTGCTCCAGGGGGATTGTCCCTGTAATAAGGGCACTGTAAGTCGCTTTGGATAAAAGCGTCTGCCGTAAATGTACATTGTACTTTCATTTTTAAAAATGCCTGCATGCAATTACATATGTAATTAATTTCTGTAGTTACATTTATAAATACACTGTTGACACTTCCCTTACACCTAACCCTACCTTTAAACATATCCATACCACCACACCTTTCCCTAACTTTACCTGTATCCCACTAGCCTAGAAATCTAGACGCACCCTAGCTGCAGAAAATTTATTTTGCCGCGAGTGTAGTCTAGCAACTCTCGGTAGACCTGAGAGCTGGAAAAACCAAACTCTGGTCAGGCCAATCACAGCGTGTGTAGAGTCGGGCTTAACATAATGATGTCACATCACGGCAGAGTTGCGGAGGTTCTGCGTGCTACTCGTAAACAAAGAAGCTGACGCACAGTGGTCTTTTGAATCGTCTTTGGCCGCGGCTCTGGAAGACTTGGAGTTAAGCTTTTCTTTGAGAAAAGAACAAAGAACGGCACTGAAGTCATTCTTAATAAAATAAGGTATGTTCAAAGTTTTGCCTACCGGATACGGCGAAAGTCTATCAACTAACGTTAGCTGGGCTTCACCTTCCTCTTTGCTCTGGTTGGTTGTGGAGCTCATGGCGCTATCCAATTGCATGCAGAGGGAATTTGAAAGACAACTGTTTGATTGAGCCCTGTCAATGATGAGTTTCCAAACCCAACATCTTGATGTGGGTCTGGCTTGTCAGGCTAGTATCCCACCTCAATTTCAGCAAAAGCGTTTTGCAATACAATATGATCACAAGTATTGTAAGTACATAGTAGTTAAGGCCACCTAATATAAAGTGGGGCCAATAGGACTATAAAGCGTCATATTTTCAAGCAACATTTTATACACTTTTCTGACAATTTTTTGACCACAGTGATAATAAGAGAGCATGCACTGTATGTTATTTATTTAATTATTTATATATTAAGAGTACCATCACGTTTACTATTTTTTTCAGTTATCATCTTCTACAGTATTCCCACCCATCCAGCCCATAAAAATAGGTGGTCAGTCTTGTTTACAGTAGTGCGTGCTGACTAATTTCAGTAATGTGGTTTTGTACCAATTGCTTGGCATTTTAATGATGGTTATTTATGCCATCCTTCCGCATAAGTGGCTAGAGGAAGTTGCAGCGCAGAGAGAAAGAGCTTTGTGAATGACACCACAATTCGCTGTGTGAAATCTATTGTTTTAATTAGGTGAAAGCCAAAGTGACATTTATTGGTTTCAGAGTTACTTGCTAATGGATATTGGAAGTGCGGCAGAAGTATAAGTAAAATATTACAAGTAAAAACATTGCTGAAATTACATAAATAATTTGTAGATGCTTTGTTAATGAGTATATATTATTTCACTCAGAGACTGTCAATTCCAATTTAGTAATAACTCATTTAACTTTATGGATTAGGCTATTTGGTGCCAAAATGGCACTCGCATGAGTCAAAGTACACTTTTGTTAGTTATTAATGGAGGATTCTTAACTGTTTTTTCTTCACAACCTAGATTTTTTTTAATGAACATCAAGTAGCAATCTAAAACCACAATTGTTTTTCTTACAAAAATGAACAAAAACATCCCTAAATGAAACAATGAAATGTTGATGATGAAGGCATTTCTGTATACTACAGTAAGTATTACACCAAGATACCATGGAACAAGGCTATTCAACTGGCTTGAGTAAAAAACAAAAAACAAAATAAAAATGACAGCTGTGGTTGCCAGATACATTTTGTAAAAATTACAACATAATTTACGCACACGGAAAAAAAAAAAGAAAAAAAGAAAAGAAAAAATGGGTAAATCCAACAACCCTTTTTGGCTGAATTAGCAAGGCCACTGTCACGGTCATGTTCTGGGGTCCGTACTTCGTACCTTGCTTAATACAACTGAGATGATTTGACAGATGCCAGATCTTCTAATCATGATAATTGAACTCTGGCTAATTTTGGCTCATATTTGCGATCTCACGCATATTCTCAAAACTCATTTTCAACATCTTAAAAATCAATATTTTGATCACTGACAGCTTCCTTCACCAGATCCATGATTGTGTTCAGTACTTGTTCTGCAGTAAATCGCTGAGCCATTTCAAGTTTTGCAAATTATAATTATTATTGTTTCGTTTTCAGTCTGCAGTAAGAATGAGTGAAACGTCATCATTGTGTATCAGACATTGCCATCTTGTGGAATAAAGCTGAATTGCAGTTATTTGTCATTATAGATGAATTTATTATTGTGCAGAAAAAAAAAGTACAATCTTACACACCTCGGGTCGTTAGCGACCCTATACAATTTTAACAAAAACTAGTGGAAAAACAGGCATTCAATTATGATTTTATTTTATTTTTTATTTTTATATTGTTTAAAATGGATTGATTGAGGAATACTAAGAAGATTGATGTCTAACTTTAAAAAATGAATGAGGAGGAGGGTAGTGAACGACGTCTCGGGTCGCTAAAGACCCGAGGTATGCATTTAAGGGTTAATGCAGCATCAGTTTTTTCTGTCATCCTTTGGCTGTGATACAGTATGATCACACTATCATTAATTCAAGTGATATTAAACCATTCAAGCACCAACACTCTCAGAAAAAAGGTACAGTAGAGGTACAATTTTGTTCAGTTTTGGCAGTTTGACTCTTGGCTTTTTATGTGAGTTTGTGGTTTTTTGTGACAGTGTTAACAAAACACATAATCTGTTCAAAAGAAGCCATAAACAAAAATTGTCATGAAGAAAAATGTTTGACTAAACTCATCACTGCCTAAAAATGTTATTACATAATATTCAACAACAATTATTTCTTGCCACAGATCAGACATTCTGAATTTTGATTTTTAAATACATTATAGGGGGAAAAAAGTTTAGACGCACACAGATATCAAGAATCAGCATATGAATCTCAACAATGGTGACTTTATTTTTATACTATGGTGGCTTAGTAGGGTTGGAGCTAAACTCTGCAGAACATCAGCTCTCTAGGAACGAACTTGCTTACCCCTGACTTAGAGGTACAAAGATGTACCCTTAAGGGCACTACCCCAATGATGGCCACTTGTACCTCAAAAGGTTTTTTTTTTTTTTGAGAGTGAAGGCAAAAAAATAAGAACTTAAATTTGTACTGGCGCGTTGAGTTCTCTTTCGCACCAGAACGGACAAAAACACCCAAAAGTATGCCCAAATGTCCGCTTTGTCAAGTATCCTTTGTCAAGTAAGCACAGTCTTAAACAAGTTAAACAAATGAACGTGTTAAATTAACGCAAAAGGACATCTGATGCGTGTCAGATCTGGATCCACGTCATGTGCTTCATATCTTAAAGTGTAAAGCCTAATAAACCTGCTGCTGTGATGTCTGTCATTAACCCTTAAATGCATACGGGTCGTTATCGACCCGGGACGTCATCCATTTCCCTCCTGCTCATTCATTTTTTGAAGTTAGACCTCCACCTTCTTCGTATTCCTCAATCTATTTATTATCAACAATTTGACAAGGAAAAAAATCCAAAAATGTAAAATAATATCCTTTTTCTAATTAATTGAATGTAAAAATTGTATAGGGTCGATAGCGACCTGAGGTATGTAATTGTGTACTGTATATTTTTCTGTGCAAAAAGAAACCGCTCTGCAGCGCTTTGTGCAGCGCTCGTCTCACTAAATGTAATTCCCGTTTAGTCCTCAAGGTGGCAATGTTTGACAAACGATGATGTGAGGTGTCAATCAAATTTACCTCAGACACGATAAAACAAATTGTCATGGCTCAGCGTTTTACAGCTGATCAAGTACGTAATCAAATTTTATCCTCGCTTGATGGTGGATCTGATCAGTCAGGGAACAAATTGTTGATTTTGACGATGAAGAAAACGATAGTTTTAGTATCGGATAATTCGGATCCTGAATATGAGCCAGACACTACCAGGGAACTAAGCTCTGAAGATGACAGTGATGAAAATGATGGAGAAGCAGTTGTTCAAAACGAACCTGCCCAAGTTCCCACAGATGAGACAGAGTCCTACACAAGCAAAAATGGACTTGTTTGGTTATCAGCTGACCCTCCTTCGAGCAGGACAAGAGGATGCAACATTTGTCACACCAAAGAATGGCCGTGCGGCAAGGCAAAACTGGTTCTGACTGAAAGTGATGCACTCTCATGTTTCATTGATAATGATATTCTGTACAAGGTGATTGAAAATACTAACCAGTATGCAAGAATGTATATGGTGTCTAAAGGCAGAGATCCTAGCACATGGAAACTGAATGAAGAAATTGAAATGAAAGCTGTGATAGGAGTCCTCTATCTGCTTGGGGTCTATCGCTCTCAGCATGAGTCTCTGCGATCTCTCTGGTCCAGCGGTCACTGTGGGAGGCCAAAGCATTCAGCATCAATAGGTTTGAACCAAGCCTGTAGTGCTCCAGTCAGAAATTGAAGCTTTCGCGCCTCGATCGCCCCCCGGTGGCCGGTCCCAGTATAGCTCCTAAACCCCGCCTCTCCATGTATTTGAATGGGCGCGAGACACACTAAACAATTTAATTACACTTCAAATAATTGTTTCCTAAAGATGGTTTCTGTCATTTTAGGCAGTTTTTATTACAATAATTTCATTTCAAGTGTTCGTTTTTTAAATAAGTTTAGTTTTAGTGAGTTATTTGATGCTATAAAAACGGGGGGTGTGACGTCATGATTGACAGCTGAGATTGACGGCTTCTCTGAGTGAACTTGTCACTGAGGCACTAACAGACTTTTTTCTGGATTTTTGGGAGGAGATTGGAGCTTTAGCTTTAATTTCTACACTTCCATAACTGTTTATTTCACACCAACATAATTAATTGTTCTGCATCTGCGAGATTGTGGGCGGGCTTTTGATAATCGCGCCTCTACTTCCTGTTCTCTACTGCGCAACTCCGGTCCCGAGATCGCTACTGCGCAGACTCGGTCCCAAGATGTCAGCGCCGTGAGCGGGCCTATGAAAGCTTCAACTTTGGTCAGCGGAAGTCAATGAAGTCGCGTCGTCCATATTTTTTTACGGTCTATGGTTTGAACAGATTGTATCATTTCTGAGATTTGATGACGTGACACGCGTCAGTTGAAAAAAATCAACGACAAGTTTGCTCCATTTAGATCACTCTGGAATGCCTTCAATGAAAATTGCAGAAAAAATTACAACGTTGGTCCTTATGTGACAATTGATGAACAGCTCATCCCGTTCAGAGGACGTTGCAGCTTCCGGCAGTACATGCCCAAAAAACCTGACAAATACGGCATGAAACTGTTTCTGATGTGTGAAGTTTCAACGGCATACACTTTCAATGGTCTACCATACATTGGCCGTGAATGCGATCAGCGGTGCATAGGATTGGCAGAGAGTGTCGTAAAGAAATTGGTAGAGCCGGTTCTGAACTCTGGAGTAAATGTAATAACTGATAACTGGTTTACAAGCGCAAAACTCGCTGCTGATTTGCTCTGCAAACACATTACCTTGCTGGGAACGATGCACAGAAACAAGCCAGAAATTCCACCTGGGGGAGACCTGTGGGATGAAGCCTGTTGGGTTTTTGCCAAAAGCAAGCCAAGGCCGTTGTACTTTTATCCAGTATGCATGATAAAAAAGAGGTCAATGAGGTGTCTGGGAAGCCTGTGATGATTCTAGACTATAACAAGACCAACTGTGCCACAACTACACTGTGCAGAGGAGAACAACACGTTGGCCCTTGGCATATTTCTACAATTGCCTCAACCTGGCTGCTATTAATGCACAAGTTGTTTTTGTCGCAAAGTTTCCAGGGTGGGAAGCTTCGAGTCCTCACAGACGTCGCATTTTCCTAGAGAACCTTGGCCTTCAGCTACTGAGACCATGGATGCAAGAAAGAGCGCAGGTACCAAGACTTCCCCGGGCATCCCAGAGTGCACTGAAACGCTGTGGTTTTGTGAAACAGAACCCCACAGAGGAAGAAGAACAAACGGGTGCCAGAAAGCGCAGAAGGTGCCACATCTGCCCATCATCACTCGATTGCAAAACAGTGGACCGCTGCTGTGAGTGTGGCCAGCCATGCTGCAATGACCACAAGAGAGTCACTGTCATTTGTGACTATTGTTCTCATTGAGCCTATACAATTCAGCAAATTCGATGTAAATATAGACCTACACAGACACTTTCACACTTGTTCATGTGAAATAGTGTAGCCTAATTAATTGTGAAAATGTTTAGTTGATTTTGTAAATGAAAATGAATAAATTTTATATTATATTTATGTTCTTATTGTTTTCTTAAGTTATTTGACTAATTTATAGTGCTTTGCAGCAGTTTTATAGTTTTTATCTGACCAAACAGGCTGTGGGTTTGAAGCGTTTTATAAAAGTTCCTCATGAAACACGTATGGTGAAATAGTGTTGAAATATGTAATTATACAGGATAAAAAGGTTTACACTGATGAGAGTGTAGAAAAATTAGAGATAATTTTAATTAATATTTCTGAAGAAAGTAGACTAACATTTTAAAGTGCTTTAACGCTGATTTCATAGTTTTAATCCATGCACAATTATATGTTCCTTCCGCAACTTCTAAAAGTTGTATTCATTACATATATGCTAATATTGTTTTAAGCCATGAAAATTGTGCTTAATAAAATGCTGTTAATAACGAAAATAACAAATATTTGAATGATTTCTCTACTGTTATGGTGATTGAAATGATTTTCAAATGAAATAGTACCTACATTTGATCATTTCAGTGTCTGAATTATACATTTTATCCTTGTATATTTTATGCATCTGTTTGATAGCAAATAAAATGTCAAAATATGACAAAATAGGTTTTGTTTTATCATTTTGTAATAGTAAAAAAATGACAGTTTTATACTAATGGGGCAGTTAAGCGATCCATTTGTATTAGAAAAATGCACGGGTCGCTAACGACCCGTTCATATGTAATGATTGGCGGAACAATCATGCATTTAAGGGTTAATGTAAATCAAAGAACAAAAGAAAAAGAGAAAATCACTCACTGCTCTTGACTGAACTCTTGTAGCTTTAATAATGATTAATGTATATTTAACCCTTTCACACGTACAAACACACTAGTGTAATCAGTCTTGGATGGTCCCTGGAGCTTACGATCACACCAGTATGGTTAGAACGTTCAGTGCATAACGTGATCAGCTGCTAAATTCAAATGTGCTTTTGCGCTTTGGCTGGCATTGAGCCAGAGACAGACACACTGAGCGCTTGTCATATTCAAAAACTATTCAGTGTTTTCAACCACATTTATGTTTATTTCTAAACTGCGGCTCCCATCGTACATATCTAACTAACGCGATCATTATAAAGGTATTTAAACAACAAAACACATCCACATGCCCATATTTGACACGCTCAAAAAGGGGGTCAAACACAGTATTAGTATGGTGTTCCTAGTAATCCTTTAGGTGATCACCCTTTCGCCTTCAGAAGTGCCTTAGTTCTATGTTTTTCCCTTTTCACACCATTCTTTGTAAACCCTAGAAATGGTTGTGCGTGAAAATCCCAGTAACTGAGCAGATTGTGAAATACTAAGAGCAGCCTGTCTGGCACCAACAACCATGCCATGCTCAATTTTGCTTAAATCACCTTTCTTTCCTATTCTGACATTCAATTTGGAGTTCAGGAGATTGTCTTGTCCAGGACCACACCCCTAAATGCATTGAAGCAACTGCCATGTGATTGGTTGATTAGATAATTGCATTAATGAGAAATTGAACAGGTGTTCCTAATAATCCTTTAGGTGAGTGTATACATACACCAAATAGGCATAACATTATGACTAATATTGTGTTGGTCCCCCTTTTGCTGCCAAAACAGCCCTGACCCGTTGAGGCATGGACTCCTTAAGACCCCTGAAGTTGTGCTGTGGTATCTGGCACCAAGATGTTGGCAGCAGATCATTTAGGTCCTGTAAGTTGCGAGGTGGGTCCTCCATGGATCAGACTTGTTTGTTCAGCACATCCCACAGATGCTGGATTGGATTGAGGTCTGGGGAATTTGGAGGCCAAATGAACACCTCAAACTCGTTGCTGTGCTCCTCAAAAAACATTCCTGAACCATTTTTGCTTTGTGGCAGGGCACATTATCCTGCTGAAAGAGGCCACAGCCACCAGGGAATACCGTTTCCATGAAAGGGTGTACATAGTCTGCAACAATTCTTAGGTAGGTGGTACATGTTAAAGTAACATTCACATGGATGGCTGGACCCAAGGTTTCCCAGCAGAACATTGCCCAAAACATCATATTGCCTCTATCGGCTTGCCTTCTTCTTATGGTGAATCCTGGTGCCATGTGTTCCCCAGGTAAGTGACACACACGCACCTGGCCATCCACGTGATGTAAAATAAAATCAGACCAGGCCACCTTCTTCCATTGCTCCGTGGGCCAGTTCTGATGCGTACGTGCTGTTGGCCACCCAGACTGGTCTGCGGCTATGCAGCCCCATACGCAACAAACTGTGATGCACTGTGTATTTTGACACCTTTATATCAAAACTAGCATTAACTTCTTGAGCAATTTGTTTGATCTGTTTGGTCTGACCACATGGGCCAGCTTTAACTCCCCACGTCCATCAATGAGCCTTGGCCCCCCATGACCCTGTCGCCAGTTCACCTCTGTTCCTTGATAGATACTGACCACTGCAGACTGGGAACACATATATATATATTTCTGTAATGAAACTCTAGATGGCACAGGCTGATGGTTCTAACGCAAACTGATGATAATTACAGCGTTAACTACTTGGCACAAGCTGATTGGTCACAATCACATATTTAAACGGTTGGTTACATGCACTATAGCAGTTTGCAGTGCGCTTCAGAGTTCCTCTAAATCCATCCACCTTTCCCAGCCCATCTGCTATGGTTATTGATATATGCTATTTGTGCAGCAGCACTATGTCCAATGGTGTGACAGCTTGGATTGGATTATTATTATATAGATTGGATTTAATATTGGATTTTTTTCTAAAAATGTACATTTATTCACTTCATAACTTAATGTCTGTGTACTCTGCAAGACGCATTCAAAAGTGTGCTATTTTAAGATGATCCATCCAACAACAGTGTAAAGTCTTCAATTATGTAATAATGGTATTTAGTAAAAGAGCTATGTGAAAAAATACATTCTCTACATTCTTTTCCTGGGTTAGGGTTATTATAAACTGTCCAGTTCCTAAATTCCTTAATTCTCTACCCTCCTTTTTAAATATTAAACATATAACCGATGATGTATTAATGTTTTAACACAATACATGTAAAAAATAATTTTCTGCTTACCCCCATGGCATTCAAGATATAGGTGACTTTGTTTCTTCAGTAGAACATAAATGAAGATTTTTAACTCCAACCGTTGCAGTCTGTCAATCGTATAATGCATATTAGAGTAACAATTACAGATTAAATTATTGTTGTGCAGAAAAAAATATATGTACACTGTTACACTCCTCGGGTCGTTAGCGACCCTATACAATTTTTATGAAAAATTAATGGGAATTTCTGTTATAATTTTTGTTGTTGTCATATTGTAATTAATTGATTGTGCAATACTAAGAAGGTTGATGTCTAACTTAAAAAAATTAGGAGGGTAGAATGATCTGGCTCACTAAAGACCCAAGGTATGCGTTTAAGGCTTAAAATATGACTAGCAGTGGAACAAGCAATATTCAATTAAAATTATGAGATTGAAATATATTGGATTTATTGATGATAAATTTATACACCGGTTTTTGTTTTGTTTTTTGAGTGATAAGCCTTTTTTTATTTTGCTGTTATAATTATTGATGATCATATTAGTTGCCTTAATAAAGGTGCATTTTATTCTATTTCTCTGATGGACAAAACCCAAATCTGTGAACTATCACAACACACTGAGAGCCACTGTTTTTGTCAGGTTTCAGAGAGGGGAGGACCCAGACGCAGAATGAGCAAGGGAGTGACATTTTTTTTAACAGAAGACAAGATAGGTGAGGTGGGAACACAGTCCAAGCAAGAGGGCAGGGCACACAACTGGAGAACAGGTAGGTCAGGAATGACACAGTGCCATTCTTTACAGAAATGGGACAGCAGCTCAAGGAAGCAGAGGCTTGACACTGGGAGATGTTACTGCTGAAGCACCAGAGTAGGCTGCCAAGTCAGGATAGTCAGCGACCAGAAAGGACACAAGAAGCAGGGCAGGGCTGGCTGGCTGGCTGGCTGAAACAAAGACAATACAGACAAGGCTGCCAGGGCAGAACCTACTATTTTATGTGCCAAATAAAACCTTTTGTTTATTGCACAGTACAGGTAAACAAAAACTTACCCCACATTTAATCTAAAAAGGAAACTGCATGGGAATTGTAATGCTGTATATTTGTGTTGTTCTGCTGTCATTTTCCTTTTTCTCATCATTTGGTGCTCACCAGCTTTGTGGAACATATTTCCTGTTTGGCTGAGTGAGATCAATCTCCCTCAGTGTCAGCGGGATCTGACAGGCATGCCAAAATGATGATTGTCTCGCTCAGACTGTAGGAGGCAGATGTGATGCTTCATCAAAAAGAATAGTCAAACAGTCATTGTGTGTATCTGTCTTCACACTTTTGTGTCTGACTAACCTCACATGGTGAGATGGGCATTCTATCTTAAAAATGTTCCTGATTGAAGATGATGTAATGGGATACAAAGGTCACAGTGGGCTACATTTTAGTGCTGCGGGGTTACACGTTCAGACAAAGATTGCACTTTTATACCATCATCACTGTCCTCGTCAGAGATCAGTCTGTCCAGCGATGTTGACCTATTGTTTTTACCACCTTTTAGTAGAATGTACTCTTTAACGAGAGAGAGAGAGAGAGAGAGAGAGAGAGAGAGAGATCTATGCTATTCTATTCCCTCTATAGCTAGGGTCCCTCCCTCAAAGTAAATGTTTGTTATGTTGTTATTTCATGTAAAGCATATGTCTGAATGCATAGAAAATAGCACATCTTCATCAGCAAGTCATAGGTGTCATGCAATCAACAAGAAATGCAGGCAAATATATCTGAGGGCAGGGGTTTAGTTGTAATCCAAACAAAACAATAGCAAGGAACACTGGGAGCTCAGAGAACAGGGGCCCGTTTCAGAAAGGAGGTTAAGTGAAAACGATACTCGGTTACTTAACGTAACCTCGGTTCTCTCTAGAAGAGGGAACGAGTATTGCGTAAGTTCCTTACGCTACGGGAAAGTATTCTTTCTTCGAGATTTCTGAAAAACCCAAAATTATCCTTAATTTTGTAACATTGTCAACGCAGTGCGGCAGCCTGGCAGACCATAGCAGGCTATTCCAGCGTGACTATTGGCTGCTCTGCTGGAAACTGCAGCAGCCTATCGGTGAGCCCACGTGACGTGGCGACCAATGAGGGCGCTTCGCACCCACCTGGCTACATTTTCCTACAGGTGGGGCGTGGCCACGTGTATATAAGCAGGGCTCACGGGCTGCATATTCGGTTTTCGTAGTTCTGAAGCGTAAAAGCCCGCGGGGCGCACGGCAAGGAACGCAATACTCGTTCCCTCTTCTAGAGAGAACCGAGGTTACGTTAAGTAACCGAGTATCGTTCTCTTACGAGAGGTTCTCTCGTATTGCGTAAGTTCCTTACGCTACGGGAACATATTGTCAGCGCCGTGCGCGCCTCGCGTACAGCATATGTATCCCAGGGAACCGGGGACCATAACACTGCTCGGGCAGGGTGGCCGGTAAGGAAAACGGGCCACCACATCTACAGACACTTCATTCGAACTGACGGGTGGTTACAACGGGTGGTTACAACACCCTGTCCCATGAATGAGGGAACGGCACCTGCCGGTCTCCTTCAAATTCACCACACCTTGTCTCATGAATGAGGGAACGGCAACGCCGGTCGCCTACAAATTCACAATATTTTGTTATATGAGTGAGGTAACGGCACCGCCGGTCACCTTCAAACTCACAACAGCTCGTCTCGTGAATGAGGAAACGGCACCGCCGGTCTCCTTCAAATTCACATGAGCCTAGTACCGAACTTACTACCAGTATGTGAGCTATGTCTGCGCAGAATCACTGGGCAGGACCAACAGCCCTATTGAACTGATAACACTTTCTCCTGTAAGGCAGGAACTTCCAGATTGTAAAATCTCACGAACGTAGACGGGGAGGCCCAGCCTGCCGCCATACAGATATCGTGGATGGAAATCCCTCTGGCCCAAGCCCACGAAGAGGCCATGCCTCTGGTGGAGTGTGCTCTGACACCTAGCGGGCACTGCAGGTGTTTGGAAGCGTATGCAGTTGCAATCGCGTCCACTATCCACCTGGACAGGGTCTGTTTCGAGGAGGCGAGACCTTTAGTGCGCCCACCGAACGAAACAAATAGCTGCTCAGAACGCCTGAAGGCGGCGGAGCGTGTGACATAAACCCTCAATGCCCTGACAGGGCAGAGGATATTGCCACCGTCCCCCTCGTCGGATGCTGGCAGAGCCGAGAGGGAGATAATCTGCGCCCTGAAGGGAGTGCCGATCGCTTTGGGGACATAACCATGCCTCGGTCTGAGAATGACCTTAGAGTCATTAGGACCGAACTCCATACACGTCGGGCTCACTGAGAGCGCGTGTAGATCCCCCACGCGTTTCACTGAAGCCAGAGCTATCAGGAACGCGGTTTTTAGCGAAAGGAACCTTGGTTCCACAGTCTCGAGCGGTTCAAAGGGATGAGCCTTCAGGGCCTCTAGGACCAAGGCCAGATCCCATATAGGAACCGATGGGGGCCGCGGGGGATTCATCCGTCTGGCTCCTCTGAGGAAACGGATGATGAGCTCGTTTCTTCCTAGCGTGCTACCTAGCGTCGTCTGAGCGAACGCTGCTATAGCCGCCACATACACTTTGAGCGTGGAAGGGGACCTGCCCAGTTCCAAAAGCTCTTGGAGGAAGGAGAGCACCCGCTGGACCCCACATTGCTGTGGGTCCAATCCCTTGGAAACACACCACTCAGTGAACACCGACCACTTAGAACTATATAACCGCCTCGTCGAGGGGGCTCTAGAGTGTGAAATCGTGTTCATAACCCCTTCGGGCAGGTCAACGGGTATCCGTTGGTCACCCATACATGCAGAGACCATCGCTCTGGATGGGGATGCCAAACTGACCCTCCTGCTTGAGAGAGGAGGTCTGCTCTCAGCGGAACTGGCCAGGGGGGTGAGTGCGACAGCTTCACCAGCTCTGGGTACCAAATCTGGTTCTCCCAGCGCGGCGCTATAAGGAGCACCGGGCAGCGCGTCTCCCTGATTTTCGCTATGACCTGGGGCAATAGGGAAACCGGCGGGAAAGCATACAGCGGGAGGCCGGGCCAAGGTTGGGACAGCGCATCCTCGCTTTTGGACAGAAACGTCGGGCAGCGGGTGTTCTCTTTTGTTGCAAAGAGGTCGAGCTCCGCTCTGCCGAATAGGCGCCATACCAGCTGGACTGTCTGGGGGTGCAGGGACCATTCTCCTGGGAGAATGAGGCCCCTGGACAGCTTGTCCGGGCCTACATTGAGGTGGCCCGGTACGTGCGCAGCTCTCAGCGAGCGCAGCGAGCTGTGTGCCCACACGAGCAGGCGTTCTGTCAGATTGCCCAGACGTCTGGACCTGACACCGCCCTGCCGGTTCACGTAGGACACCACTGTAGTATTGTCCGACCGGACTAACACGTGGTGTCCTCGTATAAGCGGGAGAAACTGCCTGAGCGCGTTCTCTACCGCTATCATCTCCAAACAGTTTATGTGTAGGAGTTTTTCTTTGCTCGACCAGAGGCCCGAGGCTGATCTGCCCTCGAAAATGGCGCCCCAACCCGTGGTGGAGGCGTCCGTCGAGATGACCTTGCGGTGTGAGATGGCTCCCATCGTCACTCCCCTCTGGTACCAGTCGGCTACTAACCAGGGCTCTAGGGCTGACACGCAGCCCTGAGTCACTCTGATCCTGAAGCCTCCGGACGCCCAGGCTCTGTGAGGCACTCGGGCGTTTAACCAGCATTGCAGCGGGCGCATGCGCATTAAGCCCAGCTGGAGCACAGCTGCAGCTGAGGACATACGTCCCAGCATCCTCTGAAAAAGCTTGAGAGGTGCGATTTTGCCTGGCCGGAAGTACGCAGCCATGCGCCGAACTTGGCGCGCGCGTTGGGGTGACAGGCGGGCTGACATTGCCACAGTGTCCAGATTCAAACCCAGAAATGAGGTTGATTGCGTGGGCACTAATGAGCTCTTGGTCCAATTGACCGTGAGCCCCAGGCTGTCCAGATGGCTGAGCAGCATTGCCCTGTGGGCGAGGAGCTCGGCCTCTGACTGCGCCAGGATGAGCCAATCATCCAGATAGTCCAACACTCGCATCCCTCGATTTCTCAGAGGAGCGAGGGCCGCGTCCATGCACTTCGTAAATGTACGGGGTGCTAGTGACAGGCCGAACGGAAGGACGGTGTATTGATAAGCCTGGCCGTCGAAGGCGAATCGTAAGAATGGCCTGTGACGCGGCGTTATCTTGATTTGAAAATATGCATCTTTCAAATCTAGGGAGATTAGCCAGTCTCTCGGGCGAATATGTGCGAGGATCTGCTTGGTCGTGAGCATCTTGAACGATCTTCTCATAAGAGCTTTGTTCAGACGCCTCAGATCCAGAATCGGTCTGAGCGACCCATCCCTTTTTGGCACGAGAAAATACCAGCTGTAAAAGCCTGACTCGCTCATAGAATGGGGAAGCGGTTCTATAGCCCCTTTGCACAGCAGCGTGGCTATCTCTGCTCGAAGTAGATGTGCTACTTCCTCGCTCACTCTCGTCTCTGTACGCGCACAGAAGCGCGGAGGGCGGAGAGCGAACTGCAGAGTGTAGCCGTGCTTCACTGTTTTCATCACCCATTCTGATACACCTGGAATGGCTTCCCACGCTCTCTCGTGTGCCACACGGGATAAAACGGCCTCCGGGCTCGAAACGCCGCGCTTCGCGGGTTTGACGGCCTGTATAGGCGGGGCGGGCGCAGTGCATCTCTGCCGCTTCGAGCGGGGAGTGGCTTGTGTGCGGCCCTACACTCATCGCTCCGGCCACCCTGGGCGGAGAACAAATGGTGTGTGGCGCGGCGCGTGGCGCCTGAGGCATAATGTTCGCGAAAATGTGTGAGCGCGTTTGAGCGGGCACAACTCTTACGCGTGGAACATGACCGGTTAAGAGTGGCTGTGTGACAGCGCGTGTGGTGGTTAGTCGTGGACGCAAACAAGCGGACACGTGACCTAACTCTAGCACTCGAGCGGCCGGTGGCCGCTTTATGTGAGTGGGGGACACAGGGTTTATAGTGCTTGTGTGCAGGGGTGAACACAGAAAAGTGGGCACATTTACTGCATTTGAAACACATACGGCGTGAGCCATGCAACCAGAAATAATGCAACTTTTGTGATTTCTCTGGTTCGCCGTAAAAACGGCGGTTATTGACAGGCGAGAAGGCATTTTTGCCGGCTCGTTGGCTGCGTGAAATCCATCTGCAGCAGCCACAGTGGTGGGGGCTGACAGGAAAGAGAGTTTTGACGGTGGTCCGGCCGCGGCGGGACTTAACCGTCATTTCTTGCCTCTGGCTAGGAGGACTTTGGAGGCTCGGGCTTCAGCGCGATCCTAGGCCGGGGGCCCCGAGGTGGAGGCGGCTTACCACGGCTGGAAGAGCGCGATCTGGGGCGGCCGCTCGGTCTTCGCTGAGACGAAGGGGGCCGCGCTAGGCGCTGCGCAGAGCTCGGTGCTGGCTGGTCGCGAGGACGGCGAGCAACGGAGCTATTGCTAGCGCCGGGGCGTCGAGGCAGGAAAAGGTTCATGGCCTGCGTCGTTTTCTGCACTTCAGAGAAACGGTCGACGATCCCCTTGACCGCTGGTCCGAAGAGCCCAGACGGAGAGAGCGGGGCGTTTAGGAAGGCCGCGCGCTCTGTTTCTCGCATGTCCGCGAGCGTGAGCCAGAGGTGGCGCTCAGCTACCGTGAGGGAGGCCATAGAGCGTCCGAGGGCCTGTGCTGCGGTCTTGGTGGCGCGAAGGGAGAGATCCGTCGCGCTTCGCAAATCCGTGATCAACTCAGCGTCATAGCTTTTCTCGTCCAGGTTGCGGAGGAGATTAGCTTGGAGGATTTGCAGCACGGCCATAGAGTGCAGAGCATACGCAGCTTGACCGGAGGCAGCGAAAGCGCGGCCGATCAGCGATGACGTCACTCTGCAGGCCTTAGACGGGAGGGCAGCCTTTGAGCGCCAACCGGAAGGCGGGCAAAGGTGCGCTGCGACCGCCTCTTCCACCGGAGGGATAGCGTTGTAGCCTTTCTCAGCCGCGCCATCAACTTGTGAGAGCGTCGAAGAAGCCTGAGATGAGACCCTCGCGGAGAATGGCGCGTTCCAGGACTTTGCGAGCTCCTCGTGAAGCTCTGGCAGAAAGGGTGCAGTCCTGGAGGTGGGCGCACGGCGGCGACTGTTTAGGAAGCATCCGTCAAGTCGGTTCGGCGCTGCCACCTTGGGCGGGGCCCATTCGAGGCCTAGCTGCTCGACAGCCCGGGTGAGAAGGCGCAAAAGTTCGGCGTCCTCACCCGCTCGAGAGCGTCCGGAGCCCCGGACTGTAGAGGTCGCGGAAGACCAGTCTTCGCTGTCGGAAGCCATGATGGAGCAGCTGTCGGCGCGTTCCACGGCCGCATCCGCCTCATCCCCGGAGGCGGCAACAGAAATGGCGGCCTGGGGTGGGGGCGGGGAAGGCGAGAGTGAAGCGGGCGGGAAGGGTTCCGGCGAGCTTCTCTCGGCGAACTCCGGAGTCCGCTGCGGCGCTTCTTTCTGCGCGGCTTAGCAGGGACTGGAGGGATATCATCATCGAACAGGACGAGTCGAGCCCGCAGGGTCGACATCGTCAGTTCCTCGCACTCCGGGCATCCGCCGGCGAGATGTGCGGCGGCGGCGTGATCACGGCCCAGGCAGAGAGCGCAGATCACGTGGCGGTCCCCGGAACTGAGCTGTGCGTGACACAAGCCGCAGGTGGAACGAGACATTTTGTATCAAAAGCTCGGCTCTTTTTGAGAAAGTGTGACGCAGCGGCGACAACACTTGAGCGTAAAAGGATATGGGCTGCCGGATAGCAGAGCAGGCACGGATGGCTGAAGGTGGCGCGATGCTGCCGGCTTCCTCAGGCGCTGTCCTCTGCTTGCTTGTCTGCGCGATCACGGCGGCGGGTTCCAGATCCAGCGATGCGAAGGGCTTCGCTGAAGAAAAGAAAATCGAATATGCAGCCCGTGAGCCCTGCTTATATACACGTGGCCACGCCCCACCTGTAGGCAAATGTAGCCAGGTGGTCGCCACGTCACTGGTCGCCACGTCACGCGGGCTCACCGATAGGCTGCTGCAGTTGCCAGCAGAGCAGCCAATAGTCACGCTGGAATAGCCTGCTATGGTCTGCCAGGCTGCCGCACTGCGTTGACAATGTTACAAAATTAAGGATAATTTTGGGTTTTTCAGAAATCTCGAAGAAAGAATACTTTCCCATAGCGTAAGGAACTTACGCAATACGAGAGAACCTCTCGTAAGAGAACTCTGAGTATGTTAACCCTGAAATGAGGGTAACTCTGGGTTTTCTGTTTCAGAATGGGAGGTATGTTAAACCCGAGAAAGTGGGGTAAGTCAAGCCCGTTTCTGAAAGAGAGGTCACTTCTACTCAGAGTCAGTTACCAGGGTAACTTACTCTGTGAATATAACCTGATCTGGAGCAGGTTTTCTTCGGTAAACCCAGAGTGTTTAAATACTTAATTCACTCATGCATGCTGCACAAATGCTTTTCATACTGAATATTTTTTCTTACGGCATTGGCAGATAATTTGCAAAAGAAAAAAAATGCACTGAAATGCGTGTGAGTGTAGTCTAGCAACTCTCGGTAGACCTGAGAGCTAGAAAAACCCTGGTCAGGCCAATCACAGTGTGTGTAGAGTCGGTGGGCGGGCTTAACATAATGACGGCACGTCACGGCAGAGTTGCGGCGGTTCTGCATGCTACTCGTAAACAAAGCTGACGAACAGCGGCCTTTTTGAATCAGCTTTGGCCGCGACTCTGGAAGACTTGGAGTTAAGATTTTCTTTGAGAAAAGATCAAAGACTGACACTAAAGTCATTCTTAAGAAAAGAAGATATGTTCGAAGTTTTGCCTACCGGATACGGCGAAAGTCTATCAACTAACGTTAGCTCGGCTTCACCTTCTTCTTCGCTCTGGTTGGTTGTGGCGCTCATGGCGCTATCCAATTGCGTGCAGAGGGAATTTGAAAGACAACCGTTTATCCCGCCCCTCGGATTGAGCCCTGTCAATGGTGAGTTTTCCTGCACTAGCTTGTCAGGCTAGTGCAGGTACATTCATTCACTGCAAATATTTTCATCAAGATGACGCTGTCAAAATGACAAAAATAGCATCTTGTAGATGAGGAGGCTGCAATAATTTGTAGGGAGTTACAATAATGTCAGGAAAGGATTCTTTACTTGCTATATCCACATGCATATTTATTTGAGCAGTACCATGTTTTAATAATAGTTTTCTATATAATATCAGGGATGTAGAGCATATTAGTAAGGCAGCTGTATGCAGAGAGGTAAGGAAAGTTTGCCTCACTCTCACATGCTCTTTCTGAATATGTTTCTGTTGTTTCCTGGGCACAAACCCATGAGAGCATCAAAGAGGAGTTTCACAGGATTGCAGGTCAGTGTTGTAGAAATCAGTAAATGACGTTCACTTGATATCTTGTTGCAACCTCTGGAAGTAACCTAATAATTAGAATGTCCTTTAGGATTTCCAATGTGGTTGGATGCATTGATAAGTACATTCCCATCATCGCACCTTCCGAAAATGAAAGGGATTACTATATGGAATGGAAGAATACCAGATGGCAGGTGTTAACAGTGTATGTGCTTAACTCAGAGTCAGTCTAATCAGAGTTGATTGAACTACCTAAATTCAACTGTTCTGAAACCCAAAACTCCCATCTCAGAGTAAGTCAACTCAGAGTTCAGGTTTAAACTCAGAGTTTGTGGAACCTCCTTACTGAAACGGGCCCCAGAACTAGTACTGTATGAGCAGTGGTAATAGGGATGCTTGCCATAGCAAAGACTGCTAATAAGAAATTAAAACTCGAAAATATTTTCCATTTGATATTCTGATTTCTCTTTAAAGAGCATTTAGAATTTATAGTAACACATTTCACTCAAAATAAGTGGGTGAATATGACATGCACCAGCTACAAAAACACTTGAAAAACATGATGGAAAAAAAATTATGAAGTATTACAATTTCTAATTCAACAACTAGTGCCTTTCAGTTGAATTAGCCACACTAACCTTCATTTCTCTCCCTGACTCAGAGAGTAAACAGCCTCAGAGGAAACGGCCTCATTTTTGACCTTGCCACAGTCTTTTGAAAAGTACAGTCCCTAAGACCTCAAATTTCTTGGCAAACTTACTCACCATCTCTCTGCTAATAAATATCATAAGGTGAGAGCCCCAGCTGGGGCGGCCAACAGGAGAAAAGCGTTTTTATCCCTTGGTCGGCCCATTCACTCTGACAGCCTGTGGGGTCATGGAGGCTAGAGACTAACCTGCCAAGTTCCTCAGACAGGGCCTGTTAGGTGAATACACTCTGTTATTGTGACCCGCAGCACGTGTATTTGCGCAGCTGCTGCCACTTTTACATCCTGCCATGTTAGGTACTCTCTTAGAAGCTCTTGGGTGGAGATACATTTTTGTTGATGTTTCAAGAGACTTCTGTGGGAATGTGGTACTACGACAGATCCAACAGAATAATATTTTACCTACAGTGAATTTGAAAGATGAAGGTACATAGTATCTGGAAGTCTATACAGAGAATAAACGGTGACCGTGATTTTGCCATGTTGGATGTGTCTCTGGATCAAGATCTTTTGATCGTCCAGTAAAAACATTCTTGTCAAACAAACATAGTTCTAACCCCATCTCAAATTCCAACCATAATTCAAACTTTTAACTACCCATAAAATCAGATGGATAGGATAGGCTGTTATTCAAGCTCCAGTCCCAGCCCAAATGCTGTGTTCCATCCAAAGTCAGATGTGGGGTATTCCCATTTTATATCTGCAACTTTTGACAAAGAAGTTCCATCGTCTAATACACATGACAAACTGTAAATAAACAAAAACAACAACATTACCAGTAGCATTGGAGATGCTCAGTTGTCAAAAAAGGAGACTTCTAGCACCCAAACTGTAAAAGATGATTCCACATTTCCCTGGTTGCCCCCATCCTTGTGTGACATCGTAGTAAATTATACCGGTATGTGAATTCTAGGAAAGTAGGAAGAACTTTCTGAATTAAATTTAATTTAATTGAGGTATACACTTGTTCAGACCTGTAGCCATACACTATTAGATACTGTGATAATACTGCATTTTTTACGTTGTTATATGAAACTAAGAGCATTCGTTAGATTAACATAAAGTGGAGCTCAGTTGGGACTCATGTAGAGTGTTCTGTAGTACACGGAATAGCTAGGCAAATGAGAAAATACTATTTTTTTATGTAATGGGGTGGCACCAGGGGTCATTGAAATGTAATGGTCCAGAGTTTCAAGGAGTTGGACCCTGTTCAAAGCACTCACTCTCTATAGCTTGTTCTTTCCCATGGGTACTAAACGATGGATCAGGTTTATTTTGAACTCTGTCTTGTAGGATCCATACTTGTAAGATATGAGTTTGATTGCACAAAGCCAAGGTCAGTGGACTGTAGAGTGATTCACTGTGTGCGACTGTAGTGTTTTTCACTATGATGGGAATCACAGCCTTTTCTAAGGCATATGAGCCATGTTTAAATAAACATTCAAAAGAATTTCATATTTTTTTCTCTCCTGTTTCCATGTTATTACTTAGCTACTCTAATGGACATTTACATTTAATTTGTTCAGTTTGTCCATGGGGTTGCCAATATTAGTACTTTATGTTGTGTTTGTCACATATCTTTGGTAGGAAATATTCTTTGTTACGAAGAAAAGACAAATTTATAAAATGTATAAAGCTTTTGTCTGGTATACACAGATCAGGCATAACATTATGACAGGTGAAGTGAATAACATTGATTATCTCTTCATCATAGCACCTGTTAGTGGGTGGGATATATTAGGCAGCAAGTGAAAATTTTGACTGACAAGTTTGACAAGGGCCAAATTGTGATGTCTAGACTCCTGGGTCAGAGCATCTCCAAAACTCTTGTGGGGTGTTCTCGGTCTGCAGTGGTCAGTATCTATCAAAAGTGGTTCAAGAAAGAAACGATGCACGTGGGGAGTGAAGGCTGGCCCGTGGTCTGATCAAATAGACAAGCTACTGTAGCTAAAATTGCTCAAAAAGTTAATGCTGTTCCTGATAGAAAGGTGTCAGAATACACAGTCAATCACACTTTGTTGCGCATGGGGCTGCATAGCCACAGATCAGTCAGGGTTCACAGGCTAACGCCTGTCCACCACCAAAAGCAGCAACAGTGGCATGTGCATCGCTTTCCTGGGGAACACATGGCACCAGGATACACTATAGGAAGAAGGAAGTGTGATGTTTTGGCCAATGTTTTGCTGGGAAACCTTGGGTCCTGCCATCCATGTGGATGTTACATTGACACGTACCACCTACCTAAGCATTGTTGCAGACCATGCACACCCTTTCATGGAAATGGTATTCCCTGGTGGCTGTGGCCTCTTTCAGCAGGATAATGTGCCCTGCACTTCCACAAAGAAAAAATGGTTCAGGAATTGTTTGAAGAGCACAACAATGAGTTTGAGGTGTTGACTTGGCCTTCAAATCCACCAGATCTCAATCCAATCGAGCATCTGTATGATGTGCTGAACAAACAAATCTGATCCATGAAGGCCCCAACTCACAACTTACAGGACTTAAAGGATCTGCTGCTAATATCCTGGTGCCAGATACCACAGCACACCTTCAGGGGTCTAGTGGAGTCCATGCCTCGACAGGTCAGGGCTGTTTTGGCAGCAAAAAGGGGACCAACACAATATTAGGTATATCATAATGTTATCATTAAGTTATTTGATGAGAGCTGCAGAATGAGTTTGGAAAAGTTAACGAAAAATCTCAGCATTTCTAAAGGAATCAGGCAAAATGGAATTATTTTCTAGAGCACACAGTTGTGTCTAATACATGTTAAGACAAAAGTCTAAAACATGCTTCAACATATGTTGGTTGCACTAGAGCAGTGGTTCCCAACCACGGTCCTGGTGGACCCCCAACAGTGCACATTTTGCATGTCTCCTCAATCAAACACACCTGATTCAGGTCATCAGCTCATTAGTAGCTACTCCAAGACCTGATGTGGGTGTGTCAGACAAAGGACACATCCAAAATGTGCACTGTTGGGGGTCCACCAGGACCGTGGTTGGGAACCACTGCACTAGAGTGTTTAAGAGAGAGACACAAAAATCACCTCAAGGAATGTTAAGAACCTTACCATTCAGTGTGATGTATTTTTACAAATGATAAATCACTCACAAATAATAAGAAAACCAATAGAAGAAATTGATGTCTATGCACTTTTGGTGCCAAATTAAGTGTTATGTAAAATCTAATGCAGAAATATTACTGCAGGCATTCACCTCAGATGTTTATGTGATTCATAGGTAGCCAGTTGTTGTTGTTTTGGTTGATTAAATTTCAGGTTGTAAATGACTGTGAATAAAGAATTTGTTTAATACAAGCCAAGCAAGAGAGCAGAACTGTGACACTGAAAACACATCTGGCCAATATTTCAGAGGGCCTGAAAATAATCGGCAAAGTAAAACATAACTAATTACTACATTCAAGGGAAATTAAAGGCTAAAAACCAGTCTCCGAAGAACTGGCACTTAATTACTGCATGATTAGCATAATCATGCATGCTAATGGGAACGCTAATGAATCACTCTTGTAAGCCACATCTATAACTGTACTGGACGGGTACATATTTTGTTGTCTCAATCAAGCTTGTATAATGCGTCTCCCATAAAGACGATTTCATCAATCATTTTAATGGCCACAAACACTTGATCCTTTATTTCCATGGCTGACTCCTTATAAATGTCTTGGTTGCATTTGACAAACAGCAGATATGGCACTTCTGTCATATGTCATATAGAGCGAGGCAGAGCAGTATATTATATACGTTTATGGGCATCAGACTTGCAGTATTATATATGTTCCAGCAAGGGGCATTAATGTCCAACAATACACAATATGATTTAAATGATTTGTTTCAGTAAGAACAGTTACACAGTGATATCGACTTTTGGGCTCTTTTATCTTGTCCCAAATTCATTTTTGGCAGAGCCTTGGAAATAAATCACAGGACAAACATCTCTCTCTCTCTCAAAAAAAAAAATCCTAATAAAAAAAAAAAAATCCTATAAATGAAGTATGGGAGGTACAGAATAAAGACTCCAGCCTTGGATATGTGTTTTTAACATCGGTCAGCACTGTCACTGACAGCAATGACAGCCATTACAACACAATTTGGCATGCCATTACACACACTCTATCAAAAAAAAAAAAAAAAAAAAAAAGAAGAAGAAGAAAAGAAAAGAAAAGAAAAACATCACAGTGGCAAGATTTCCTGTAATACTGTGTGTTCATGAGGTTTGGCACATAGGTGGCACATATCACATAGGTGACAATGTTTCAGTTTTGTCAGAAACAAGTTAAGTGTCAAGGAATTAAATAGACTGTGACCACAGAAAAGAATCCAATTGGACACAATCACAGGAGTTAGTTCATAAATACCCGAGCCATAAAAAAACTCATAATTATTTCATTATAATTATGATTATGATTATTATTAATAATAATATGTTTACAAAGAAAAGTCAAATAGTTTAAGTCGGTGGTTTCACATCAATGGTATGATGTCATCTGTGGTGCTTATCCACACCATCTTTAGTAAATTGTCATGTTGTATTGGTTCTTTTTCCCTTAATAAAGTCAGTATGTGACTGGAGTTATGGTTGTGTTGTGGTGCAAGTTGATTTATTAGTGTCAAGCTCATACGGAGTACAGTGACAGTGCAACTGGAAACCATATGTTCCATGTCAAAATGTTCCATGCTGCAGTGGGCATTTACTTTTAGGCCTATGTGTTTCACTAATTCCCTGCATTATTTTTATGTGTGCTAGATCTGAATTTAAATGTTCCTCTGAACGGGTGATCACTAGTCTTGATGATGATCAAAGAAAGCATTAACAACTTATTTTGATAAATGTCAGTTGACATTAATAAATCAAATCAATTTTAATTTACCTTGGGCGCTTTAAAGGAAAAGTTATAACGTAAATAAAAGTAGTCAATGTGTAATATATTAAAAGCTGTTATTCATATTAGGAATTGAAAATTGTATTCAATCCTCCTTAAGTTGTCTCTTGTCTATACATAAAACTGTTTTATTCCAAAGTTTATACAACTGCTCTCTACAGACGTGCTTTGAATCCTTATTTTATCTCATCAATGCTTTGTTTTAGCATGTTAATGTCTGAACCAGAGGTCACAAGCTACAGATTAGAGAATGCATTAGCCAATAGCATGTCTGTCTCTCTGACACTGTTGCATTGTGTGTTATTGGCAGAGCAGGCAGGCAGACAGCCTCGCACTGATGCTCATTATTGACAATTCTAGCAGTGCATTTTGGGTATTGTCACTAAAAGAGGCATATGAATCAAGGTGGAGACTAAGGACAAAATAACATAACAGATTGGCTTTGTTTTAGATTGTCCAGATTATGGATCAAGATCAAAACATATCATCTTTTGACCACACAAGAAAAAGTCAAGCCGGTGAAGCAACACAAGCCTGCCAGACATATCTAAACTGTTGAAAATAATATTGAGCAAATCATTGAATTTACTTACTGTGTCTGTATTATCTACAGCTGACATTATTAACATTTTATGTGTTTATGTATCTGTATTTTTGTGTATGTATTTTTTATTAATGTGATTTTTTTTGTGTGCATTTACAATTGCAGAATCAGTTTATTTTTATCATTTTGTGTGTTAGGGTGTATTAATGACCTTTGATAAATACTTTATATGTTGTATTGTTTTACATACCAAAGATATGTGTGCAAAAAGTGTAAAGAGCTCTTTATTCAGGTTAACATTTCACCACACCTTATATCAATAAGTCAACCCTCTTTGTTTTCAGGGTCTTGAGTAAAGTCGGCATATTGAGCATTGTGTCACAGCCTAAATGTGGCCCCTAATTTCCTCAGACTGGCTAAAGGGACATTTGCATTATTGATGAGGCGTTCCTGTCACCTCAAACATAGACTATTTAAGGAAGAATAATTTTATGCAAACTGTGTATTGATGGAATAATGATCAATTGGCCTCTGCAAAGATATTAATATGCAATTGTTGCAGTGTGATGTGCATTCCAGGTATCCTTATTACATATATAAAATGGGTACTTTATAATACAAATTACAGTATATAATATTGTAATACAGCTGTTTTTGTTCTGCTACTGCATATCACATATTTTAGCAAAACTGGAACACCATATTAACCAATAAGCATCTATATGACTGGAACTATCTATTGCAATTTAGTTTTGAGTAAGCTTTCACAGTGCACATGCTTTAAAAGTGTCTAGTCGTTTTTCAGGATTATACATTGAGAGGGGGAGTTTACAAATTTCAGTAAATTACTCTCTTTTAGTCAGACCTTTGCATTCAAAGTAATCTGTTAGACCTTTTTGTTGTTAAAAGACAGTGATCAATAAAATCAATAATGTTTGTTGTTCAAACAGTGATGAAAATAAAATCAGACAGAGAAGCCATTGTTCAACAAAGTCCTCCAATCAAGGCACTGATGAGATTACCAATTGCAATAAAATGCTTCTAATGTGACAAATACTTTTACATTCTTACAGCATGGTATAATCCACCAGATTGCATTTTTTGATATTTTCAATTTAAAATTTAAATTCTAACTCTGAGACAACTCTGAGTTTTTAAAACTTCAGTGAGACGTCAATGAGAACACAGTTCCTACAGTAGAGTACTGAAAGAAAAAAGAACGCTCAGCCTGCCATGTCCTTCAGGGTGGGCATGTGGAGGGATGTATGGTAAAGCATCAGTGTGGCCCTTCATTTGATTGATAAACTGATAAACCTTCACTGACAGTTGTATATATATATACAGGTGCTGTCATATAATTAGAATGTCATCAAAAAGTTGATTTATTTCACTAATTCCATTCAAAAATTTTAACTTGTATATTATATTCATTCATTACATTCCATTCCATTCATTACAAACAACTAAGGAAAATCCCAAATTCAGTATCTCATAAAATTAGAATATTACTTAAGACCAATACAAAGAAATGATTTTTAGAAATCTTGGCCAACTGAAAAGTATGAACATGAAAAGTATGAGCATGTACAGCACTCAATACTTAGTTGGGGCTCCTTTTGCCTGAATTACTGCAGCAATGCAGTGTGGCATGGAGTCGATCAGTCTGTGGCACTGCTCATGTGTTATGAGAGCCCAGGTTGCTCTGATAGTGGCCTTCAGCTCTTCTGCATTGTTGGGTATGGCATATCGCATCTTCCTCTTCACAATACCCCATAGATTTTCTATGGGGTTAAGGTCAGGCGAGTTTGTTGGCCAATTAAGAACAGGGATAACATGGTCTTTAAACCAGGTACTGGTTGCTTTGGCACTGTGTGCAGGTGCCAAGTCCTGTTGGAAAATGAAATCTGTATCTCCATAAAGTTGGTCAGCAGCAGGAAGCATGAAGTGCTCTAAAACTTCCTGGTATACGGCTGCGTTGATCTTGGACCTTGGAAAACACAGTGGACCAGCACCAGCAGATGACATAGATGCCAGACAGACATGTAACGCCCCCTCCGAGTAGGCACATCCTCTCGCCGTAAAGGGAACAACTGAGGAGGGAGGGTGGTGGCTCTGGGGGATAGCGTGGAAATGAACAGGAAACACAAAGTCCAAAACAAAGTAAACCAGTCTATGAGGGTTGAAGGTGGGAGGAGCCAGTGAGGGGCCTGGAGCAGGAGAAGCCAGGTGACAAGTCAGAGGCCAGCCAAGATGAGCACCCTAAACCATCACTGACTGTGGAAACTTTACACTGGACCTCAAGCAACGTGGATTGCGTGTCTCTCCTCTCTTCCTCCAGACTCTGGGACCCTGATTTCCAGAGGAAATGCTAAATTTACTTTCATCAGAGAACATAACTTTGGAGAACTTTTTTTCCTTTTTGTCTTTTGCACAGGCGAGACACTTCTGAATTGGCCAGCAAACTCACCTGACCTTAACCCCATAGAAAATCTATGGGGTATTGTGAAGAGGAAGATGCGATATGCCATACCCAACAATGCAGAAGAGCTGAAGGCCACTATCAGAACAACCTGGCCAATTCAGAAGTGTCTCGCCTGTGCAAAAGACAAAAAGGAAAAAAAGTTCTCCAAAGTTATGTTCTCTGATTAAAGTAAATTTAGCATTTCCTCTGGAAATCAGGGTCCCAGAGTCTGGAGGAAGAGAGGAGAGACACGCAATCCACGTTGCTTGAGGTCCAGTGTAAAGTTTCCACAGTCAGTGATGGTTTAGGGTGCTCATCTTGGCTGGCCTCTGACTTGTCACCTGGCTTCTCCTGCTCCAGGCCCCTCACTGGCTCCTCCCACCTTCAACCCTCATAGACTGGTTTACTTTGTTTTGTACTTTGTGTTTCCTGTTCATTTCCACGCTATCCCCCAGAGCCACCACCCTCCCTCCTCAGTTGTTCCCTTTACGGCGAGAGGATGTGCCTACTCGGAGGGGGCGTTACATGTCTGTCTGGCATCTATGTCATCTGCTGGTGCTGGTCCACTGTGTTTTCCAAGGTCCAAGATCAACGCAGCCGTATACCAGGAAGTTTTAGAGCACTTCATGCTTCCTGCTGCTGACCGACTTTATGGAGATGCAGATTTCATTTTCCAACAGGACTTGGCACCTGCACACAGTGCCAAAGCAACCAGTTCCTGGTTTAAGGACCATGGTATCCCTGTTCTTAATTGGCCAGCAAACTCGCCTGACCTTAACCCCATAGAAAATCTATGGGGTATTGTGAAGAGGAAGATGCGATATGCCATACCCAACAATGCAGAAGAGCTGAAGGCCACTATCAGAACAACCTGGGCTCTCATAACACCTGAGCAGTGCCACAGAATGATCGACTCCATGCCACACTGCATTGCTGCAGTAATTCAGGCAAAAGGAGCTCCAACTAAGTATTGAGTGCTGGACATGCTCATACTTTTAATATTCATACTTTTCAGTTGGCCAAGATTTCTAAAAATCCTTTCTTTTTATTGGTCTTAAGTAATATTCTAATTTTATGAGATACTGAATTTGGGATTTTCCTTAGTTGTTTGTTATAATCATCAAAATTAAAAGAAATAAACATTTAAAATATATCAGTCTGTGTGTAATGAATGAATATAATATACAAGTTTTAATTTTTGAATGGAATTAGTGAAATAAATCAACTTTTTGACAATATTTTAAATATATAATTATATGACCAGCACCTGTATAAATATATGAATGGCTTGACACAAGGAATGTGACAGCTGAAACCCATGTCTTGCATACATCTGTGCGTAGTGGTTCTTGAAGCACTGACTTGAGCTCCAGTCTACTCTTTGTGAATCTCCCCCACATTTTTGAATGGGTTTTGTTTCACAATCCTCTCCAGAGTGCGGTTATCCCTATTGCTTGTACACTTTTTTCTATCAAATCTTTTCCTTCCCTTCGCCTCTCTATTAATGTGCTTGGACACAGAGTTCTGTGAACAGCCAGCCTCTTTTGCAATGAACTTTTGTGTCTTGCCCTCCTTGTGCAAGGTGTCAATTGTCGTCTTTTGGACAACTGTCAAGTCAACAGTCTTCCCCATGATTGTGTAGCCTACAGAACTAGACTGAGAGACCATTTAAAGGCCTTTGCAGGTGTTTTGAGTTAATTAGCTGATTAGAGTGTGGCACCAGGTGTTTTCAATATTGAACCTTTTCACAATATTCTAATTTTCTGAGATACTGAATTTGGGATTTTCCTTATGTAGTAAAGCTTGTTTGTACGGGAAGAAGGAGGCGGGAACTGGCGAACGTTCAAAAACTTTTAATAAACAAATGAAAAATAAAATGGCGGCGGCAGCCCCTCGCGGTCGACTGCCGCCTACACACAAACACAAAATGAAAATAAAAAGCTGCAGCCCCTCACGGACGACTGCAGCAACACATAACAAAACGTAAATAAAACACAACACAAAATCCAGGCCTGGTCCTCTCTCGTCCCTCACTGTCGTCGCTCTTCCTTTATACTCCCTCACTCCTCCGCTCGTAGCTCGCAGCTGGCGCTCATCCTCTCTGATGAGCGCCGCCTCGTCCCGCCCTCACGGTCCCTCGACCTCGCTGCTCGCCACACCTTAGTTGTCAGTTATAATCATCAAAATTAAAAGAAATAAACGTTTGAAATATATCAGTATGTGTGTAATGAACAAATATAATATACAAGTTTCACTTTTTGAATGGAATTAGTGAAATAAATCAACTTTTTGATGATATTCTAATTATTTAACCAGCACCTGTATATATATATATATATATATATATATATATATATATATATATATATATATATATATATATATATATACACAGTACATGCACTATATTGCCAAAAGTTTTGGGATGCCTGCCTTTACATGCACATGAACTTGATGATGAAATGATGAAATGACATCCCATTCTTAATCCGCAGGGTTTAATATGGAGTTAGCCCACCCTTTGCAGCCATAACAGCTTCAACTGTTCTGGGAAGGCTTTCCACAAGATTTAGGCGTGTGTTTATGGGGATTTTTGACCATTCTTCTAGAAGCGCATTTGTGAGGTCAGGCACTGATGTTGGACGAGAAGGTCTGGCTCGCAGTCTCCGCTCTAATTCATCCCAAAGGTGTTCTATCGGGTTGAGGTCAGGCCAGTCAAGTTCCTCCACACCAAACTCACTCATCCACGTCTTTATGGACCTTGCTTTGTGCACTGGTGTGCAGTCATGTTGGAACAGCAAGGGGCCATCCCCAAACTGTTCCCACAAAGTTGGGAGCATGAAATTGTCCAAAATGTCTTGTATGCTGAAGCATTAAAAGTTCCTTTCACTGGAACTAAGGGGCCAAGCCCAACCCCCGGAAAACAACCACACACCATAATCCCCCATCCACCAAACTTTACACTCGGCACAGCGCAGTCAGGCAAGTGAAGTTCTCCTGGCAACCGCCAAACCCAGACTCATCCATTGGATTGCCAGACAGAGAAGCGTGATTCGTCACTCCAGAGAACACATCTCCACTGCTCTAGAGTCCAGTGGCGGCTTGCTTTACACCACTGCATCCGACGCTTTGTCAAAATCAAAACTGTCATTTTCGTCAACAAATAAAAACGAGACAAAAATGTTAGGGAGGGACGACTGGTCACTGCGGGAACATGGTCATCTCGGTGTTACGATCGAGACTCCGTGAGCTTCGTGCTGATGCCGGAGCGAGAGTCCCCTCTGCCACACCCCAATCTGTGGTCTCCAAGCGAGGCTGCACTTTGGCTGGTGGCCAGGGTGATCTGAGGGTGATGGTGTGGAATGATGCGCCGACGCTCATGCCTCGGCCCACACCCCCCTCTCAAGCACCTGACCCGCTCCGCGTTCAAGCGTCTACATCGGGGCCGGCTCCTGCTGTCCCGACTGTGGCGTTTGGTGCTGCGGAGGACGAGGAAATGTCCATCGCCGCATCACAAGGTGGGCTGGAGTCATCCGAGGATGATGATTCGGCTGTGTTGCCGCCTTCGGGCGTTGTAGCATTGCCCGAGTCGGACCCGGAATCGACAGCCATGTTATCTCGGGCCGCCGCAGCGCTTGGGTTGGAGTGGAACCCTCCGCCCCGACCTGAGCGTTCGCGGTTGGATGATTGGTTTATAAAACATATACTGCCCCGGCGGTCCGCTGCTGCCTCCACCCAGCCGCCCGTGCAGTTGCCTCAGCCTGCTCGCCGCCGAGGACGCCCTCCTGCGGTTCCCTCAACCTCTGCGCCACCCAAGCAGCAGCCTCCACCCGGGCCGCGCAGAGGTAGCCGCAGGAAGGCGTCCCCGTCCGTTGCAGCCCCGCAGCCCGCGAAGAAACGCCAGGCTAAGCGGCGCTCCTGACACGGACAGCTCAGGGATGGGCAGTTCTTTCCGGGAGACGGCAGCAGGACCGCTCCTTCCCCCGGTGGAGGGCCGGGGGAGAATCTTTTGTTCAGCTGCTGGCCCCCGGGTCAGCAGCACCCTAATGTGGTTAAAGAAAGAACTGACAATCCCATCCCTGAGAACCCAGAGTTCGGTGATGACGGTGCGCGCCACCCTCGGGTCCCGCCACTCGCATCCCTCTCTGTCGCCAGCCTCCCCTCAGAGCAGACCCCAGTGGAATGTGCGTCCTTCCCTGGTCTCCTCTGTCGGGACGCAGCAGTTAACCGTGCCCCCACACCAGGACGCCCAACAGCCTCCCTTGTCCGGGCCGGTAACGCTGCCCCACCCTGGGTACGTCTGTGCTCCGCATGACCCCGTTGGTGCGGTCTCTGGAAGCATGGCTACAGCTTCCGGGGCTGTCCCGCTGGGTCGCGCAGACCATCAGGCTCGGCTACGCGATTCAGTTTGCGCAGGCTCCTCCCCGTTTCAGGGGTGTCCGCTATACCGAGATCGGGGCCAATGCCCCCGTCATGCGTGCGGAGATTGCCACCCTGCTGGCGAAGGGTGCGATCGAGCCTGTCCCTCCAGCCGCAATGAAGTCGGGGTTCTACAGCCCCTACTTCATTGTACCCAAGAAAACCGGTGGGTTACGGCCAATCCTGGACCTTCGCATCTTGAACCGAACCCTACACAGGCTTCCGTTCAAGATGTTGACTGCGAAACGCCTTTTCGAATGCGTTCATCCGGACGATTGGTTTGCAGCGATCGACCTGAAGGACGCCTACATCCATGTCTCCATCCAAAATAAAAATAAAATAAATTTTGGTGAATTGAATTGTATCAATTGTGGCAACAGTCTGTCAACATGAGCTGTCATAAATATGTTGAGCCAATGGAAAAATGTAAATTACCAATCTGTGACGTTGGTCCAATTAAATATTTTAAATTGTAGTAACAATTGTTTATTTCTCACTGTCCCAAAATACAGCACACAGACAACAGTTACAAACTTAGTGTTACACTTAAGGTACAAACTTAGGAACTTTAATTAACAATAAACTGGAAAACCAGTATATAGGAACGTCGACCGACAAACACTGAGGGAGAACTGAAGACTAAATACATAGGGCTAACAAGGTGATTAACTAGACACAGGTGAATGACATTACTAATTAACAAGACACGGCTGGGACAAAATAACTAATGAGGGTAACCATGGGAACACAGGAGTGGCGGGAAAATGAACATGTGACTGAAACAAAAAAACAACTGGAGCCAGACAGACATGTAACATAATGCCCCCTCCGAGTAGGCACATCCTCGCACCGTAAAGGGAACAACTGAGGAGGGAGGGTGGTGGCTCTGGAGGACAGCGTGGAAATGAACAGGGAACACAAAGTCCAAAACAAAGTAAACCAGTCCATGAGGGAGTTGAACGTGGGAGGAGCCAGTGAGGGGCCTGGAGCAGGAGAAGCCAGGTGACAAGTCAGAGGCCAGCCAAGATGAGGCCCCAGGGCGGAGTCAGAGGAGGGAGGAGCCATGGTGTTGACGACTCGGTGGAAAACACCCTGGGGACGACCGACGTGGAAACTGCCATCGATGAAGCTGCTGGGTCGATGAGCCCGCATGAGACCGGAGGCCCAGGAGACTGAGGTGGAGCCGCGGCGATGAGTGTCCGAGGTGGAGACGGAAGACTGCAGGACAGAGGCTGAGCCGGTGGGACCGAGGACGCAGGCGAAGTGGAGGGGAAGGCGGAGCCAGATGAAGCCAAAGGTGCAGGCAGGTTGACGACTGACCAAGGTGGAGCCCAGAGAAGCCGTATGGCCGAAGGTTTCCGGTGGAGCCGAGGGAGGGAGGAGCCAGGGCGTAGCCGAAGTGTTGACGGGCCGCGGTGGAGTGCAGGGTGCAGAGACTGGCAGCAACGACAGGGGATCCTCTGCGCTGACTGGAGCTGATGGACTGAGGACACGGGGCAGGTCCAAACAGCATGTGGGCAGAGCTGAGGGGCTGAAGGATAGCAGCGGAGGCAGGGCTGAGGAACTGGCTGACTGAGGAGGTGAGGGAGGGAGGCTGGGCAGGAATTCTTGAGACGAAGGAGACTCTGGAGAAGCTTGGGACGCTGGAGAGACAGGGGGCGCTGGAGAAACTGGGGTCACTGGAGAGACAGGGGGTGCTGGAGAAACTTCAGAATGAAAGTCAATCAAATCTACCTAAAAAATATCAAGCAGTTCCTCAATATGTCCACCAGAGGACCTCCTTTCTTCCATTGTGGCAGGGTGGTGGGCGGGGCTCCTTTCCCAGCCCTCTAGCTCCGAGTACTCCCTCCACGATGCACAATGTTGCCGGCTCATGCACCTGGTCAGACTGATGACTCCTCTCAACCTCTGCCTGGGTCCAGGCTCGTCAATCGCGGCTGGCCGGTCACCACGGTCTGTGGTGTGCACAGGCAACGCCCTCGTGCCAGTCGTGGTCGGTGGTGGATGGTTGGTCTCTGGCGGAGGTGGAGTGGGACTGGTAGTGCTGTCCTCCTCAGCCAGGCCGATGGTAAATGGCGAGTTGATGTTTACCAGTACCCACGCCATGAATGTAGCGAAATCCTCCTTGGGACCGCCAGCTGGAATGCGTGTCTTCAACCACTCGCGGTCTGGGAAGTGAGTCTGCAATGCAAGGTCTAGGAAGCCCTGTGTATGCGCTTCCAGCGGACAGTCTTCCTGCCCCAGGCATAGCAGCTGCACAGCAGGAAGGGCCATGACGTGCAGGGGGAAAAAGAAACAAAAAAGGGGAAAATGCCACAAAAACTGCATTGGTCAGTCGATCTGTTACAAACTTAGTGTTGATCAAGAAAGTAGATGGAGATGAACTTGGAACCAACCATCCATCCATCCATCCATCTTCTTCCGCTTTATCCGGGGCCGGGTCGCGGGGGCAGCAGTCTAAGCAGAGATGCCCAGACTTCCCTCTCCCTAGACACTTCCTCTAGCTCTTCCGGGGGGACACCGAGGCGTTCCCAGGCCAGCCGGGAGACATAGTCCCTCCAGCGTGTCCTTGGTCTTCCCCGGGGCCTCCTCTCGGTTGGACATGCCCGAAACACCTTGTTTCCCGGGAAGGCGTTCAGGAGGCATCCGGAACAGATGCCCGAGCCACTTCAGCTGTCCCCTCTCGATGTGGAGGAGCAGTGGCTCTACTCCGAGTTCCTTCCCTCTCTAAGGGAGCGCCCAGCCACCCTGCGGAGAAAGCTCATTTCGGCCGCCTGTATCCGGGAACTTGTCCTTTCGGTCATGAGCCAAAGCTGAGAGTATGAACGTAGATTGACCGGTAAATCGAGAGCTTCGCCTTACGGCTTAGCTCTTTCTTCACCACGACAGACCGGTACATCGACCGCTAGATACTTGAACTCCTCCACTTGAGGCAGGAACTCTCCACCAACCTGAAGTGGGAAAGCCACCCTTTTCCGACTGAGGACCATGGCCTCGGATTTGGAGGTGCTGATCCCCATCCCAGCCGCTTCACACTCGGCTGCAAACCGTCCCAGTGCACGCTGAACTTGGAACAGGAACTTTAATTAACAATAAACTCAGGAAACCACTCAAACACACCAGTATACAGAAACATCAACCGACAAACACTGAGGGAGAACTGAAGACTAAATATACAGGGCTAACAAGGTGACTGACTAGACACAGGTGAATGACATTACTAATTAACAAGACACAGCTGTGACAAATTAACTAATGAGGATAACCATGGGAACACAGGAGTGGCGGGAAAATGAACAAAGGAACATGTGACAGAATCAAAAAACACAACTGAAGCCAGACAGACACGTAACAACAGGGTTGACATTTTATCACATCACTTTATTAACAAGCCAATTCCAACAGAGTCAAGTCAAGTCAACTTTATTTATATAGCACTTTTAACAATGCAGATTGTTTCAAAGCAGTTTCAAAGTGTTCATCGGAATGGTCCGAAACTTGGTATATGAACACCCATTGGGGTGGGTTTGAATTGGGGACAGGATTTGAAAAGTCTAAGTCATAAAAAAATAGTCACACTCAGGACCTTCGGGTCAAAAATGACCCCCATAAGAAATGAATGGGAAATTGGCAAAAAAAAATGAAAATACAGAGTTTTTTTGTGCATACAATCTACAAACAGCCAGGATGCAGAAAAAAGGACTCAACAGTGAAAGGGTGAATCTCTTAAACATCAAGAGTGCCAAAAAACTCACACACACACAAAAACACAATTAGCTTTTGGAATGGCACGCGTTAATTTGTGTGTGCGTGTGTTTTTGTGTGTACAAATGTGTGTGTGTGTGTGTGTGTGTGAGTTTTTTGTCTGTTTTGCACTCTTGATGTTTTAGAGACTCACCCCTTCACTGTTGAGTCCTTTTTTTCTGCATCCTGGCTGATTTGTAGATTGTATTCACAAAAAAAACTAATTTCCCATTAATTTCCTATGGGGGTCATTTTGACCCGAAGGTCCTGAGTGTGAGTATCTTTTTTTTAAACCATTTAGACTTTTCAAATCCTGTCCCCAATTTTGGGTGTTCATATAGTACCAATTACCAATAAAGTCACCATGTTTTGGACCATTCTGATGAAGCTACGATTTGTTATTTTATTTAATAAAACGCAAGATCCACTATAGTGGTAAAAATTTGCTATTGAATTGATTATTATTCTGGATTATTATTCTGGCAACTTTACAGGTCAGACGTCATAATAGATCGGAATATTCGAAAGATCGGAGGCAGCAGGCCGGAGACGGGTTTATTGAGGATGATGTGTCGATTAAATAATTATTAAATAGAAATAATCGAAATATCGGAGTCATCACGCCGTCTAATTGACACAGTCTCTGCAGACACGTCAGGGTCATGCGTTGGTCATGTCTGAGCACAGGTCCACCATCTGATCTGGATACGGCCTGGATAGGGCTGACTGCAGTAGACCTCGGGATGAAACAGAGAGACTATCATTAGCCTAGATGCCATTCTTCTGATGATGTACTTCTGATGTAAGTACATCAGGTGTTATGGGAAGTGTTCCCAGTTCCGGCTGACCTAGTTAATGCAACCTAACAATCATTTAATTGAAAAAGTGTTTTATGTGTATGCCAAAGTAAAGAGATGTGTTTTTAGTCTAGATTTAAACTGACAGAGTGTGTCTGCTTCCCGTACAATGTTAGGAAGACTGTTCCAGAGTTTAGGTGCTAAATAGGAAAAGGATCGACCGCCTGCAGTTGATTTCAATATTCTCGGTATTATCAACTGGCCAGAATTTTGAGACCGCAGTAGACATGATGGAGTATAATGTGTTAAGAGCACGCTCAAGTACTGGGGAGCTAAGGATATTTGGTGACCATGAAAATACCTTATTTTAAATAAGGAAAAACTCTGAAGAAATCTTCTGCATAACAGAATGTCTTAATGTGGTGAAGAAAAAGCAGCATTGCATAGGCTAAAAACCTGCAAATAAAAATAAAGTTCCCCTGCATCACATCTGGCAAGTGACAGAACAGAAGTTACTTAATTATATAATGAGGATGAGACAAATGAATGGATGAATAAGAAAATCATGAGCTTGACGTTTTTGATATTAAAAGGCAAGAAGCCCTGAAAGGGGCCTACGGCAATCTAACGGCACTGTGTTCAACGGTCACATGGCGCACATATCACACTAATGACTTAATTTCTCCCGGACGAGCTCAACACCTTCTATGCTCGCTTTGAGGGAACTAACACCGCCCTCGCGGAGAGAGCGCTCGCGGCTGAAGATACAGAGGTTAGTGCACTCTCCGTATCTGTCGCGGATGTAACCCGATCCTTCCGGCGGGTGAACGTCCGTAAAGCTGCGGGTCCAGACGGCATTCCCGGCCGTGTGATCAGAGCGTGCGCGCACCAACTGGCTGGAGTCTTCACGGACATTTTTAACCTGTCCCTCTCCCTGTCTGTGGTCCCCACATGCTTTAAAACGTCCACTATTGTTCCTGTACCTAAGCAATCAAAAACCACCTGCTTAAATGACTGGCGTCCTGTTGCTCTGACCCCCATCATCAGTAAATGCTTTGAAAGAATAATCAGAAACCACATCTGCTCTGTTCTCCCCCCCTCACTGGACCCACTGCAGTTTGCATACCGCACAAACCGCTCCACTGACGATGCCATTTCATCCACTATACACACTGCTCTCTCCCACCTGGAAAAGAGGAACACGTATGTGAGAATGCTGTTTGTGGACTACAGCTCAGCATTCAACACCATTGTGCCCTCCATACTTGACATGAAACTCCGGGCTCTAGGCTTAAACAGCCTGTTATGCAGCTGGATCCTGGACTTCCTGTCAAACAGACGCCAGGTGGTCAGAATGGGCAGTAACATCTCCTCATCACTGACTCTCAACACTGGAGCCCCTCAGGGCTGCGTTCTCAGCCCACTCCTGTACTCTTTGTACACACATGACTGTGTGGCAACCCACAGCTCCAACACCATCATCAAGTTTGCTGACGATACGACGGTGGTAGGTCTTATCACCGACAATGATGAAACGGCCTACAGAGAGGAGGTGCACACTCTGACACGGTGGTGTCAGGAGCACAACCTCTCCCTCAACGTCAGCAAGACCAAGGAGCTGGTGGTCGACTTCAGGAGGAATGAGAGAGAACACCGCCCCATCACCATCGATGGAGCACCGGTGGAGAGAGTCAGCAGCTTCAAGTTCCTCGGTGTCCACATCACAGAGGAACTCTCATGGTCCGTCCACTCTGAGGCCGTTGTGAAGAAGGCTCATCAGCGCCTTTTCTTCCTGCGACGGCTGAGGAGGTTTGGAATGAACCGCCACATCCTCACACGTTTCTACACCTGCACCATCGAGAGTCTGCTGACTGGCTGCATCACCACCTGGTACGGCAACATACCGCCCGCAGCCGCAAGGCCCTGCAAAGGGTAGTGCGCACGGCCAGCTGCATCATCGGAGGTGAGCTTCCCTCCCTCCAGGACATTTACGCCAGGCGGTGTGTGAAGAGAGCTCAGAGGATCTTCAGAGACTCTAGCCACCCGAACCATGGGCTGCTCTCACTGCTGCCATCAGGCAGACGGTACCGCAGCATCAGAACACGCACCAGCCGACTCCAGAACAGCTTCTTCCCACAAGCAATCAGACTACTTAACTCCTGATCCATCAGGATCATAACACACTCTGGACAGAATATCACTCAGCACAACCCACTGTAGATACACACACATTATATACACATTATTTATCATACAGCATCTATTGCACTTTGGATTTCAATTTTTCAATCTGTGAATAATATTTTATACTATACATTGTATATTATTATTATTATTATAGCGTAATGTATATTGTTTAGTGTATGTTTAGTGTATATTGTTTAAAGTATATGTATATTGTAAGTATGTGTATATTGTTTAAAGCTGTGAGAACTACACTCACATTGTGTAAATTATTTATTGTTTATTGTAGAGTTTACTGTGCTGTGAGTAATTGTGTGCGCATCAGATGTGTAATCTGTTGTTGCTTTAAATGTTGTACATGTCATGTCATGACTACTATGTTGCTCGGAACTGCACCTAAGAATTTCACCTACTGTTGCACTTGTGTATATGTAGAGTGACAAATAAAGTGATTTGATTTGATTTGATTTTGATTTTGATTTACTTATTACTTATTATTTTAGACATATATGACATGAGGAAAATAAAACTATTGGCTACCATCAGATAATTATGTGGTAACTCTGGAGAATAATTGCTCAATAATCACCAATATAAGACATTGGTGAGTATTGAGCAATTATTCTCCAGAGTTACCACATAATTAAACAATGAATATCTCTATTCTCTCGGGAATGTTTGTTTTCGGTCTTCAGCACCGGCTGGTTTGGCTCTGCTCGCTCTCCCGAGCATCTGCATTTGAAATCTCCATACCAACGGTTTTCGTCAGGCGCATTTTGTGCATGCCTACACCGTTTTTTGGACGTAGGACTGTTCATCAATGGATTTTTCACTTCAACTTCATAGATTGACTGAGCACAATTAAATATGTTCGGTGAATATACATTTTGAATTTTGAGTGAAGACCTTAAGCTATGATTAGTACAATGCATCATTTTGCATGGTTGATTTTTACAGTGAATGATTTGGAGGGGTGTCACTATACTTTTGGCAATATAGTGTATATTAAACCTTCAAATTTAAAAATATAGTAAACTACAATACTAATATCAACAAACACTTTAGATATAAATGCAAATGTGCTTTACTGTACATGCAGAAAACAGGTTTCTCTTATCTTCACAAGTAGATCATTCACTAAATAAACATGATTAGCTAAATTTACAGCGGCTGTGATTAAAAGCTGATAGAATCTCTGGAAACTATTGAAAGCTCATTGAAGGGTCACTAGAGGTAAAAAAAAAACAAAAAAAAAAACATCCATCCTCCTAACATCATCTGCAAGACATCATGGTCTTAAGAAACATCCTGATCATTTATGATCTGACATGTGAACATGGTTATAGTGTAGATCAGGTAGATCTATAAAGCCATAAAGGTAAAGATAAGAATACAGGTGTGAGTTGGTGTTCTCCTGGAGCTCTGTAATGATAACAATATAATGGCCTGTATGTGTGAATGCATTTTGCTGTTCTACGGATGATAGAAACTATGGTTTCAATATATATTTTAAGTCACCCAAAAAATACAATTCTAAAGAATTTAAAACATTTAGTCACCATCATATCCATCCAAACTGATAGGACTTCCTTTCTTCTGTGGAACACAAAAGGAAATGTTTTACATAGGGCCAGATTTACTAAAAAGGGCAAATTAGTGTGAAAGCGCAATCCCAAAAAAACGCAGATGGAAGTGGAAAGTTCTGTGCGTGAGAACCCAGACACAGCTTGCTAATTTCCATAATGACCAACGCAATTGACCAAGAACAGCACAAATTAGCATCTGGTTTAAGACATGCTTTTTTGGGGGCGGTAAATAATGGCACAAATAGCAGTAAATTGCGCAAATCTTAGCAAATCACCTTGTGATTTGCTTAAATACTCTCCTCCCATAAATTTTGCATCTCAAAGGGAAACTCCTACAAATGCATATGCAATAAGGTCAGCTGCAAAAATAACTGTGCAAAATTTTCTGTGTGTCTTTACTAAATCCTGACAGTAGTTTTTTAACGCCAAAATAGGGTTTGCACTGGCGCAAGCTGTTAGTAAATCTGGCCAATAATCTGCTCTTTTCTATAGAACAAAGGAAAATTGTTTGCTATATTCTTATAAACATACAATAATATGTACATTTTCCTGGAAATCATCCTCAAAATGGCTTAATTTCCTATGTATATTAAGCCGGAATAAGAGACAGTTTAAAATTTTATTTGAAGCATGCACTTGTTAAAAAAAATATTTGTGTGCAGATAAAATGTTCTCCTCATGCTGTCATATCAATCCAAGCAATATCTGATTATATGTTGATTTATACTTTTAATTGCCCCCCAATCAGTGCAGAGATAACAGGAAGGGGATGAGCATAATATATTATGTAATGTTTCCTCAGCAGGAGTGTGTGTGTGTGTGAAAAACACAGGTTAAGTCACAATAATGTTCATTATTATCGAAATGTATGCCAATGGTCAGCGTGGATGGTGTGGAGTTTTGTATTGAATCCAGTGGCTTGAGTTATTATTACACCCTCAATACCACGACTGAGGTGAGACCCTTGAGCAAGGTACAAAACCCCCAACTGCTCCCTGCGCGCCGCAGCAATATGGCTGCCCACTGCTCCGTGTGTGTGTTCACTACTGTGAACTCACTCCTCATACTACACTTATAAAGATGTACGCATTGGTCTTATGTCTATTAAGCATCTGACTTGATTTTTTTTTATAAAAAAAAATTGTCACAAGTTCACATGAGCAATGAAGCAGTAATATATGTCAGAGAAGGGACATGGACTCTGCTGTCATTTTCAGTTAAATATTTCTCAATGTTCTAAACTTTATTTTTCTCGGGTGTTTATAGCATGTTAGATAGCAGGATTTAATTGAAGAGAAAACATGCTATAAAGCCATAAACTTCATGGCAACTACTGCCAATCCTTAGAATGCTGTAAAATGCATATCTTCGTGTCTCCTCAATTACCTTGATATAACAACGTCATGTCAACTTTGGACCCAAATCATTGTGAAGACTGAATCTTACTGGATTTATTCCAGATTCAACTGGTTCATCAATATTCAAAATAATTAATATTGGTGTTGTAGTTCTCAAGACCATTTTTTGAAGATTTTGGCCATGTCTAGGTCTCAGACTAGGAGGACTCAGGATTCTCAAAACTGGTCAAGACCACAACTATGGGTATATCACTAAATTGCCAGGGTATTGTCTGATTTATTTGATAACATCATTCATGTTCCTGCTTAATGTATTCAATAACTTATTTGTAATTTGGTTTCTTTTGCCGGGTCAAAAATTAACGGGGGTTGTGTCAAAAATCTCACCAAAATTAATACAAATCCCCTCAAAATTCAAGATATGATTGCAAAAAGTACTTGTATAAGATCTTGTAACCCCTTATAATGATATTATTAAGCAATATCACAAGAGCAAGAGAGCTATTTTCATGAATACGAGCGTGATTGCAAATGTGATATGGATTTTATACAAACATTCAAAAAACAAAATTTTATTAAAAAAAAAAAACATTAATATCAACATTATTTATGCAGTTGTAATTTTACAGAGTGAGGAGTGTTGGTTTGGTCTTGGTCTTCACTCCGTCTTACCCTACCTTAGTCTTGGTCTCGTCTTGGTCTCAACACATACTGGTCTTGATCTTGACTGAGTCTCGGTTTAGGTGGTCTTGTCTACAACACTGGGTCATATGTTAATTCATGAAATCAATGGCAAACTTTGTGGGCAAGAAATAAAACTAAATTTTAGTTCTGTGAAATTTAAATGAATATAAACCTTTAAAATAATCAAAAGTAAACAAATTTGCACAAAGATTTTTCAGCATATTGAAAATGCAATTTTTGTGAACAAATGCAGAAATTTACACATGCAGATTTTTTTTTTCCAGAAGCAAAATGAAGCATGTTAATGCTGTAATAAAGCAATTTATAATAAATCCTGTAAAGCTTGGAACCTAATAAAGGCTGATTATTTATGAAAAAACAAACAAACAAAAAACATTCACATTGATAAAGGTTCAGCCCCATAGAATATTAATAAATAACAAATAAATATTAATTAAAAGATGCATTGCAGTAAGTATTAAACATAATGAGATCCAGTTGTAAAAAAAAAAAAAAAAAAAAAAAAAGAAATTCCTTGAACTGGAGAATAGAACGAGGGGAAATGTGTAATGTAATGGGAAAAAAAATTGTATTTCATATCTTTTTTGGATATGTAATGAGGCCCAGACATGTTTTCATGTGATTCACGCTATAGGTAAAACATTTCAAGAACTGAAATTAAAACATTTCAAGTTCCATCCATCAATTTTTTTATATATATTTATATACATACATATACATTGGGAAAATTGACGTTTAAAGTTAATCAAAATAACAAATAACCGAAATTTGGTAAATTAATGTCTATGCAATGGACAAGAATGAAACCAGTCCATCCGACATCATGAATATCAGCAGTGATAAATGGGCAGATAAAGTAGATGATTGACCCATCTTGAGTCGCTAGCCAGCTCCATGTTCCATTCTCCGGTGGTTTAATCTGTCTGTCTGTCACATGGGATCACCTTGAACTTTGGCATCTTCATTATTTTAATAGCACTACCAGCAGTCACATTTCACAGCATACTCTTAGGCACGTTCAAAAATAATTAACTGTGTTCGACAGATAGTGAGAATGAAACACCCGCCAGCGAGCTGATTAATAGACCGATAGACTGATAACGGAGCTGTGAACTTTATGAATGAAACTGAGTGAATAAAGGATGAAAATGTGAGCAGTGCTTGCACGTGCAAAACTCAATGAACCACTATGCTAGGGTGTAGTAGCGGTTGGTTGCTGGACCATTGCTATGTGGTTACTAAAGTGTTACTGAGTGGTTATTAGCACATTGTTATAGGGTTGCTAAGGGGTTTTGGATGGCTGCTAGGGCACAATTAGGTGGCTGCTAAGGTGTTCTGGTTGGTTTCTGGGGCATTGCTTGGACAGGTCACTTTTGAGTCTTTTTTTAATAAACAAAAATTGTAGAATGCATTTATAAAATGTAGATGCCGTCATAATGAATGCAGTAGAGATTAACTAGTTCAAAATATGGGTTGATTACTGTCTGAAACCTCTCAAGCAAAGGAGAGAAGTCCTCCTGCTTTGACAAGAATTCACCTTTTGCTCATAAAACACAAGTAACACGTCTCATGTCACCGGACATTATGACAAATCATAGAGTTGGGCAATAAAATTTAATTTGATAGCTCCATAAACCAAGATGTCTTTGTCTTTCCTTCCTCAGTAATCGAGACGTCAATGACCTCACTGTAGATGATGTATTTTACAATACAACTTTTACTGTCTGCTGAAATGAGTTATAGGTATAATGAGAGAAATTAAAGAGCAATCCAGTAGAAGTAGCAAGACCCAGGGATTGACTTGTACCTTTTTGAATGGCAAATAAAGACAATATTGTTAAGAAAAGCTTTTAGGCAATATATTTTACATTAAGTTACCTTTAATTTGCCTTTTGTTTTTTTTTAATGGAAGCCTTTAATTTATATATAATACAGTGTTACATTACAGTATTTGCCTAAAACCTGAACTGCATTTTAGGTTTAATTGTATTCTAAGTGTGTACCTTGTGGCTTTTTAATTTGCCAATTATAAATGTGTTTGGTATAGATTTTAAGGTGCTACCTTACAAAAGACGCCACCATTATAATGGATTAAGACCCCAGGGAACACTGCAGTATTGAATAACTAAATAACATGATTTATGATTATGCTAAAGAAATGCAACACATTTACCAAACATTAAACCCACATGGGATTTTCTCATCCCTTGGCCGTGTCAATAATTAGGTCAAACCTTTTTAAAATTCTATATTATTTTAATTCCAAATGGGATGGTGTGCCAGGCCCTTCTTCTGAAACATTATTGGTCCCACTTTATATTAGGTGTCTTTAACAACTATGTGCTAACATTCTAACATTTAAATTAACCATTTGATAAAATGCACTTATTTTGTACATATATGTTTTTACATTGTACTTATATTTTTTAAAAATCCTGCATGTAAATAGCTGTAATTAATTTATGTCATTACATCTATAATTATACTCTGAGCTTTCCCTTAATGCACCCTTAAACCTACCCATACCACCAAACTTGCCCTCAACCATACCTGTATCTCATCTTAATAGCAGCAAAAGTGTTTTGCAATACAATATGAACACAGTAAGTACATGGTACTTATTTGTTGATCTAAGTACATAGTAGTTAAAGACACCTAATATAAAGTGTGTCAAATTATTTTTCACAGATACTTTGTTTAAAGCAAATGCATATGAGGTTATTGAAATCATTGTTTAACACTTTAGTAAGCATTTCATGGCAACGAGTTCTGCGCTTAAGACTGGTGATAAAAAATAAAAATAAACATATTTAATACACGTTTTTCTTCCATTGTTATTTGTGTGTAAATATATTTAGGCTGCCTGAAAAATACGTGCTTTGTCAAATAAAATTACCGTATATAGGCACATTTCAGCATAATGTAATTGGCTCATATTGTGAGGTGGCCCCAGCATAGGGTCGGGCTCCCCTACACTGCATGGACTGTGTAGGTGTCCCGTTTGCCAGTGATAAAATATACTAGGACTACACTCTTTGTTCAAGACATTTAAGAGCGTAAAGAGAAAGAGGTATGCAAAACTAGTTTAAAAAATCTGCTAGATGTGCTTTCAGTTGGTCTAAATTTAGGGTCTGGCTCATGAAATGGAGATTTCTTAGACTTTTTCCCCATATTAAATAGACTCTAAATAGAGTAGCGCGGGAGAAAATGAGGCTCAAAGCAAGCATTCTCATGATTTCCCATCTTCTGGCAGGCTGTCACACACAGGAGTGTACAACACACTGACAGGTCCAGCACCTCCTCAGAGTTGGAGGGAGATTTGAGCCATCACCGTCAGTGACAGCAGAGATTAGCAGTGTAATCCCATTTAAGCGTTGTGGGAATATCCTGGGCTTTCTCTTAACAAGCTAATACATTCGCACATTTTTATTGGTGTGTTAATGAATGTGTTAATGTAAGTCCTTTTATGTTTGTAGAATCATTCCAGGTTAGTTTCTTTTTTCCTTCCTTCCTTTATTCTATCCATCCGTTGGTAGCATAAACCCATTTGAAGTGGATTTAACAATTAGTAAAATGGTGAATGTGCTGAACATACTAAAAATGAACAGTTCTCTTAATTCAGGCCCCATTTCTATTCTTGTGCAGTGCAAATGAGATTGAGGTTTAAGTAGAGAATCCTCTGCAATCTGTCTGACTTTTGTTTCTGTCAGATTGTTAAGACTCACATTTCTTTGAACATCTCATGGAAATCTGGGGAAAGAGTCTGTTCTATATAGTGTCTTTGTTTCAAATGCTTATTTGTCAAAGTCATTATGTCCAATTACACACTCATTTCTGCCTTAAGAAATGTGAACCTCCCATTGCGAGTAATCTGTAATGCCATGATGTACTGACAAATCCAGTTCCTGGTGTTTGTTTTCTTTTCTAAAGTTATGGTTACAGATGTTGAATTCTTAATATGTTGTTAAAGCTGTGCTAAGATTCAAAATAGCAGCTATGCAACACGTGTGTACCTATACTGTGTATCTATCACTCTGCAGAACCCATAGTTTATGGCAGAAATTTTGTTTTAATGAGAAATTGTGTACTTGAGAAATATGATAAATATTTTTCATTTTGTAATAAAGTCAATGCTATGTTATATTCCAAATGGGTTATAAGATTTTGTTTGCTGCGTTTTTCAAAAGGGTGTGTCACCGGGGTGTTGGTCCTCAGGCAGATTTTGGCACGTTTGTGGAGTGAGTGCTGGTGAACAACATACATGTTCACCATCTGCCCCGCTGAGGAGGACATCATCAGCCCCGCTCCGGACCCAGAGCCAAGCCAGCCACCTCCCACAGCCTGCATGGAACATATGCCAGAGCCCACCACAGACACGGACCCCGAGTCTACTGCAATGTCAGTGCCACAACAAAGACTAAGCCAGTAATCAGACCAAGCCCTACAGATTGTCTGAACAGGTGTGTGAGCCGGCTACACCATCTGCCACTGTGGGTGTCCTGTGACTCCAAAGATCCTGCCCCCTCCATCTGGGACCATCTTCCTTATGGCTCCACGGGGCTCCCTCGTCCCTCCAGCTTCGCCTTGGTCAGATGTCACTCTGCCTGTGCCACTCTGCCTGCAGTTCATCCCTCCACCCCTTTCGGCTCTGTTGAGCTCTGCCTTGGTCCTCTGTCCCACCGGCTTCACCTCAGTCCTCTGGCACCCTGGCTCCACCTCGGATGCTCGTCACTGTGACTCCACCTTGGTCTACTTACAGATCCATCTGTGTCGCCTGGTCTCATGGTCTCTTCAGCTTTGACTGAGTCTCCACCTCCATCAGCCCTGTCTCCATCTTTCATCCTCCTGGCTAAACCGGCCAAGTCTCCACCATGGCTCTTCCCTCCTTCGACTCTGCCGTGGGCCTTCGTACTTGCTGGGATCTGGGTCCCCGTCTGGCTCCTTCTGCTCTCCTCCCATCGCCATTGCGTTCCTGGTTTCTTCTGCCGGCATTTTCAGTTTTATACCCTGCGGCACCCTCTTGTCCTCCTCCAGAGCCCCCACCATCCCTCCTCCTATTTCTCTGAATCTCCTGTGTTGTGCTCATCAGCCACATGCATGACAACATTTTTATTTCTAAATTATTATTGTCTTTAAGATCTTCTCATCCGCAGTAGCTCTACTGCAAAATGAATGTAAAAAAATAAGCTCTAAAATCTCAGCTCTTCATATCTTCAGCTGGGATCATCTTTTATTATGCAAGATCTTTGACATAATGGCCAGAAACCTTCAAGATGTACTTAGCATTTATTTCACTGCAAAGCCATATCAGGAGTACCAATGAGTATGTGATGCAGGAGATAACACAGATGTGTGTGTGTGTGTGTGTGTGTGTGTGTGTGTGTGTGTGTGTGTGTGTGTGTGTGTGTGTGTGTGTGTGTGTGTAAAGCTCTTTATTGTCATTGTAAGGGTACAATTATTACTTGTTTGTGTTTTGCATGAGTTTGTTGAGCTTTCCTATAGCTCAAACAGTAGAGCATGGCGCTAGCAACGCCAAGGTCATGGGTTCGATTCCCAGGGAAAGCAAGAATTGACAAAAATGTAAAAAATGTGTACCTTGAATGCAATGTAAGTCGCTTTGGATAAAAGCGTCTGCCAAATGCATAAATGTAAATGTAAATGTAGTATTAAATATACAAAAATGCAGAGATAGAGAAGTAAACATACAATGAAGATGTATGTAATGTAGTAAAGACAAAAACAATATGCAAAATAAATAGATATAATAGTACAACAAATAAGTGACTAGTACACATACTAATATATAGACTAAAACAAATTGTTTTTGTGCAGCCATATAAATGGGCAAACCTGTTCAAGTACCTTTTTACACCATACTTCAGTCTTTGTTTTTTGCTAAATCATGCAATTTAACCTTTCAACCCTTGTTAGTTAACTTCATAACTGTTTAGATAGAGGGTCTAGTCTCATCTTCTTAATCTTTCAATGTGACCCTAAAGATCAATGGGAGATAATGAATAATAGGGATTTTAAGCGTGAAAAATCCAGTGAAACATGAACAACCACTTGATTCCCAGTTTGACCTGGAAAGAATCTGGGTGGTTTAAATAAAATACAATAAAGTTGACTAACTTTCCCATATTGCACAGTCATTAGAGTGGCTAATGCTTAAGAAAGAAAAAAATTAATAAATAAAGGATGAAATGCCTACTAAATTTAACTTATACTTGTGCTGCTGACATGAATGATACCTCTTGAACAAGAGATGTGTTCTTTTACTTTTTTTTTTAAGGGAGCATACTTATAGTTTTTACCTGGTGGATGACACAATGGACAAATCAGTATATTTTTGCAAGGACATACTTTCATCTAGTTGTAGATACATTTTCCCCCAGAACACCAACTCATGGACTATTGGCTACGACCAATTAAATGAACAATGGAGAAAATAATGGGGCCAAATATAAAAATATGAGGGTTGCTTTGGTTTATATAAGGGTATTACGTTGCATTTTGAATTAGACAGAAACAAGACATTTACTGTAAGATGGTAAGATCACTTTGACAGAAAACACCATCATTTCATGGTAATCGGCTGTGAAACCACTGTGAGAAGCATAGTTATTTTGAATTAAACCTTGTGAAGATTACTGGCACCTCTCTCTAGCTGGAATACTCTGACATTGACTGATGAAATATCTCCTGACGCCAGTGCTCGAAGGGTGTCGGAAAAACAACCTCTTCTCTAGAAGAGCCTTCCTCTCAACCCTTCAGGCTGCCTTACCTCCATCCACAAAACCCCTCTGTACACTAATTAAAGTCCTGAGGCAGGCGGCATACGGTGCCTCGACTGCCGGATTAGAGGATTATGATCTGGGGAGGGTCTCTGTCGCCATGGCACGGTTCCTTTAGTGACGGGCATTTCTCTGAGTCCCACTGGCACCTCACTAAATTAAGATCTACTAAAGAGGGATTGAGTATTGTATACTCATCTGCAGGGGGTATATATATAGAGAGAAAGAAAGAGGTCAGACGATAGTCGAAAGCACAGAAACAACAGAAGAGAGATTGTATAAAAAAGTGATAAACCAGATTCACACATTTTAGTGTAGGTGGAATTCATAAGATCCACTAAGGCGAGCAACCAACAGAACTGGATTACAGGCTTTCTGTTTTGTTTTATTGAAGGTTAAGTGTCAGTAGTGTGACAGAATTGCAAAAGTAATTGCTGCACCCCTTTCCATACTTTCAACCTCACAAGAAAACATATCTAGGTTACAATTTCGTATGAATTTGTACAATGTGAATCGTATAAAAACAATTGATTTGCAGAAACATGTAAACAACGATGTCTACCATGAAAGTCTACCACCTAACCCCATCCTTAAACATGTCCATCACTTAATTGGAAAAGAGTGTCGTTGTATAAATTTAGTGCCACCGTGTTTCCACTTTTCAGGGGATATTAACATACAAACGGCTTACTCTGTTAATTTTAATTCACAACAGTGCTCTGTGCATAGTAACAGATTCATTTCACAAGAAACCTGATGCCATTAATTAAAAGTGGTGTGAATCTGGACTGTTTGTTCCAAAATATACATTCCTCAATTGCAAAGACAACTTTATGGCTAGAAAAACCAAACCATTATTTTAACAAGCATAAACCATTTTCTATCAACTATAATCGCCAGCTGATCTATTATTAGCATTGCCACTAAAAGCAGAACTGACTGGAATAATAGCAGCTCCACAGGAGAGACCAACTCTAATAAAGAGGGAGGTGTCAAACTCCAGCAACTACTCTCTGTGTGGCCCACAGACACTCTGGCGATACATGTGCACTCAGGCTTTTACACAAAAACACATAAAACATTTATTCTTTCATGGGATTATGGTGTGGACGCTCCGGTATCCCACTGAGATAAGTGAAACAGAAATAGCTTGTGAGCATTCATTAGTGTGGGGGATCCCTGTGTAACATTTACTACAGATGTTCCCTAACTGCCTGAAATCAGCCTACAGGGAACTCAAAAGGTGAGGTGCTGTTGACCTCAGTTTACACAGGAGATGCAGTGACTCTCAAATGTACGAAATTAATATATTGTGAATATAAACGACTCCCTCAGTCAGTATGTCGGAAACAGAGTAATAATTTGAAAAGACTGCACTCTTTTAAATTTAGAAAAATTCAAAGAATCCAATCACTTTCAGATTCATAAACTATTCTACTGTCATGAACTAAAACTAAAAGTAAGTAGACAAGATGGATAGTTTTACAGGTAAATTTAGTCATTTCAGAGTATAGCTGAATATGTTTTTTCTTGTCAGTTAGTTAATGCTGTAAACAGTAATTTAAGTTAAAAACAAGATTTTCCAGGTTTGACCTTTTTAATAATGAAGTGACATTGGTTTTGCTTTTAACCTGTTGGATCTTAATGGTTAATGAGGGTGCTTTGCTGTTATTAGTCAGTGATGTTGAATGAATGTCTAGGAAAATTTGGGCACAAGGACACAAAATAAAATTCTTATAAAATTCAGAAAAACGTATTTTAAGCATTTGTATGATGCATGGAATTACTGCCTATTCGAAATCAGTCACTTTCCATTGGATTTTTGTGGGAAACAGCTAACAATAGCCGTGTTTTCATCCACCGATTATTATGCGAATTCTGGGATATCTATATTTGGAATATATTTTGGGATATAATTTCTAAAAATGTGCATAAAAATGTACAGTATGAGCTCAATTGAGTCAGATAGTATTTTTTTTTATCAGATAAGAAGATAATGCGCATAACCTTTGACGGAAACCCATTTACAGAATAAATCCCTTAATGCGATTGGATAATTGGAGAAAACAGGGGCTCAGTTTCATTGCACAGCATCTCAATGTTGTTTTACTTATTGTGAAATGGCTGAGCCACTGTCTGTCATCAAAATGATTTGGTATAATGACCTTCCATAAGTGTCTCACATGATTGCGTTCACAAACATCAGGCATCCAAATGCAAGATAACATGACAGAGTTTATTGCGTTTCATCTGTGCGCAGGCACAAGTCATTTATTATGTAGAATAAAAGAGTCACAGTGGCTTCCCCAGTTGCAGAAACTTCCATTTTTATTACAGATATTTTCCAGGAAGTGACAATTTTGTACTATTGGACACATGAGATGGAAACAGTATTTTATTTGTATTCCAGATTTTGCTCATAAGTTAAATTCCTTCTATCTTTCGGATGGAAATATAGCTACAGGCGCTCAGGATTTGGAACAGAGCCCACATAACCTGTGACTGTTTTATATTGTAATGCTCATGCTCTTATCTGTGGTCAGTGTGACATTGAAACATTAAAAACATAAAAAATTAACATACTGTTTTGACATGGTCCACAATTAGTTACCTATGTATTTTTAATTAATGCACATTAATCTCAAAGGTTCTTTGTGGCTCAGGCCAAACTTAAATCAAAGAGAGACAGCAGGCTCATTGTATGGAATGAGATATTTGCTCATTCAGTGTGGGTTGGCATTATTCATGACTTGGTTCACTTTGATGTTAGTTGAAGGGAAATGTCCCTAGAATATCATCTACAGCTAAAATTAATGGGGCTGTCAATTTACTAAAGTATTTAATCATGATTCTTTTATGATAATCTTTTTTTTTAGTTATATGTGTTTTTAGAAATTATATGTGTTACTGGTTTCGGAAAATGTGCATAATGCCACTGGGGAGAAGTACATTTCTTAAATAATTTTTTTTACATGTGTATCTCACATTCTATATTTATATTTCTCAAACTACATTAAAATCTGCTAATTCAACAATAATGAATAAATACAACAATTTCCTAACACATAATCTTCAATGCCATTGTCGCTACAATATTCTAATTCATGTACAAGTGATGTGCTTCATTCATGGATGATATTTCATACTTTTTAAAGTTCTATAATATTTTAATATTCACAATTGTATATTTAAATTAATTAAAAACTGCATCAAACATTTTAATTAGGGTTGTCCCAATCAAGTTTTTTGCACCCCCAATCTAATTTGAGTCATTGAATATTGAGTGTCTGCCAATATGGAGTCCCAATTCAATACTTGTATTTTCCTAGTGCTTGGTGCACACTTCAAGTACATTAAAGTTATTAAAATCAAATATTAAATGTTCAGGGCTGTGCAAAGATTTTCTCAGGGGCAGGGGCTCAAATGTAAAAAAGTGGCATCTATCACTACAGAGTACTTCATAACAATTACTTTTAGAGTAAATATTTACAGACTCTGTGGTCACAATTATGAATATATGCTAAACACGGAAGCTTGAATGTGTGTGACGTGTCAGAACAGATCTCATTGGTTCCCTTTCGTTCAGTCACTACGACGTACGTTAGTGACTAACGAATGGGGGTTTCGCTTAGAAGCCAATTATCTTCGAGAATTCAACAGCGCCCAATGGCAGTGCCAATGCCATGGGCATGCGGAATTTGCATGCGTAACTCCGCCCCACCTCGTGGGTATATAAGGAAGTACGCTGGCAACATCGCATTATGTTTCTGCTTTGGAGCCAAGAGTATCTCTTCACTCCTTCAAGCCTGATCCTGAGTCTTCGACAAGCTTTGAGACGAGCAGCTTTCCAGAGGCATTGGTGTTACGGCGCGTTCCAGTGATCATCATACTGCCTGCCTGCTGATCTGCGCAGTGGTCCGTCTGACAGCTGGTGTGTGGTCGCTGGGCGCTTCGGCGTTCTCTGCGAGGCTTTCCTCTCCTAAAAGAGCTTAAACGTGACGCGTCCTTTTCAGGATGTCTCGTCCGTGTACTTCTGGGTGTGGCCGGTTGCTTTCCTCTTCCGATGGGCACAAACACTGTCTGGTATGTTTGGGCTTTCAGCATGCCCAGGCAGCGTTTGTGGATGAGTCATGTTCCCACTGCGGGAATATGACCATCGCAGTGTTGCGGTCAAGACTCCATGACCTTCGTAATGAAGTGAGAGTCCCCTCTACCACACCCCGATCTACTGAGTCCCAGAGGCCCAGTACTTCGGCTGGTGGTCAGGGTGACTTGACGGTTACGGTGTGGAACAAAGCCCCGACGCTCATGCCTCGGGCCACACCCCCGTCTTGCACACTGTAACCCGCGAGTGTTCAGACGCAGATCGCGGGGCCTACTTCGGCCCCCCCCGCGCATCTCGTTTGGCGCTCCGGAGGAGGATGCGATGTCGGTCACCGCATCACAAGGTGGGCTCGAGTCCTCTGAGGATGATGACTCGGCTGTGTTGCCGCCTTCGGGCGTTCCAGCATTGCCCGAGTCGGACCCAGAGCTGACAGCCATGTTGTCTCGGGCAGCCGCGAGCTTAGGGATAGAGTGGAACCCTCCGCCCTGTCCCGAACGCTCAAGGCTCGTTGATTGGTTTTTGGGAGCGCGCGCTGACAACCGTCAGTCCCCGCCCCCAATACCTTTCTTTCCCGAGCTGCATGAGGAACTCGCGCGGTCCTGGAAGTCCCCGTTGTCTTCCCGTGACCGGTCAGCGACTTCCTCCGCCTTCTCCGCCCTCGATGGGGCGGCGGCTAAAGGGTACACTGGGGTCCCCCCAGTTGAACGTTCTGTTGCGATGCAACTGTGTCCTCAGAGCGCTTCAACTTGGCGCGGCGATCCAAAGCACCCCTCCAAAGCCTGTCGATTCACATCAACCTTGGTGGCGAAATCGCACAGAGCCGCGGGGCAGGCCGCCGCTTCTTTGCATGCCATGGCGATCCTCCAGGTCTACCAGGCCAGGATCCTCAAGGACATGCACGAGGGTGGAGTTGATCCGGGGCTCTTAAATGAGCTGCGTGCCGCCACCGACCTCGCTCTCCGGGCGACGAAGGTGACCGCACGCTCCCTGGGTAGAGTGATGTCCACAAACGTGGTCCAGGAGCGTCACCTATGGCTGAACCTGGCCGATATGCGGGACACCGAGCGAACCCGGTTCCTCGATGCCCCCATATCCCAGGCCGGCCTCTTCGGCGGGGCGGTTGAGGACTTTGCCCAACAGTTCTCAATCGCCCAGAAGCAGACTGAGGCTATAAAACACGTACTGCCCCGGCGGCCAGCTGCTGCCTCCACCCAGCCGCCGGCACAGTCGTCTCAGTCTGCTCCACGCCGAGGACGCCCTCCTAAGGCTCCCGCCCCTCCCACCCGGTCCAAGCAGCAGCCTTCACCCGGGCCGGGTCGCGGAGGAAGCTGTAGGAAGGCGTCCAAGTCCCCTCAGGCCGCCCCGCGCCCCGCTAAACGCCAGGCCAAGCGGCGCTCCTGAGACGGACGGCTCAGGGATGGGAAATTCTTTCGAGGAGATGGTAGCAGGACCACTCCTTCCCCCGGTGGAGGGCCGGGGGAGAATCCTTTGTTCAGCTGCTGGCCCACGGGTCAGCAGCACCCTAATTCGGTCAAAGAAAGAATTAACACTCCCATCCCTGAGCCCACAGAGTCCGGTGATGACAGTGCGCGCCACCCACGGGTCCCGCCACTCGCATCCCACTCTGTCGCCAGCCTCCTGGCAGAGCAGACCCCAGTGGAACGTGCGTCCTTCCCTGGTCTCCTCTGTCAGGACGCAGCAGTCAACCGTGCCCCCGCACCGGGACGCCCCTCAGCCTCCCATGTCCGGGCCGGTGACGCTGCATCGCTGCAAGCCCACACCGGGTACGTCCCGCTGGGTCGCGCGGCTACGCGATTCAGTTCGCGCAGGTTCCTCCCTGCTTCCGGGGAGTCCGTTCCACTATGATCGGGGCCAATGCCCCCGTCATGCGAGCGGAGATTGCCACCCTACTGGCGAAGGGTGCGATCGAACCTGTCCCTCCAGCCGAGATGAACTCCGGGTTTTACAGCCCGTACTTCATTGTACCCAAAAAGACCGGTGGGCTACGGCCAATCCTGGACCTGCGCGTCTTGAACCGTTACCTTCACCGGTTTCCGTTCAAGATGTTGACAGCGAAACGCCTTTTCGAATGCGTTCGTCCAGACGATTGGTTTGCAGCGATCGACCTGAAGGACGCCTACTTCCATGTCTCCATTCTACCTCGACACAGACCGTTCCTACGGTTTGCTTTCGAGGGGCGGGCATATCAGTACGCGGTTCTACCATTCGGGCTATCTCTGTCCCCTCGCGTCTTTACGAAGATTGCCGAGGCAGCCCTTGCGCCCCTTCGGCAGCACGGGGTTCGCATCCTGAATTACCTCGACGACTGGCTCATACTGGGTCACTCTCGAGAGCAGGTTTGCGGACACAGAGATCTGGTGCTCCATCACCTAGCCCGTCTGGGCCTTCGGGTCAACTGGGAGAAGAGCAAACTTTGCCCCGCGCAGAGGATCTCTTTTCTCGGTATGGATATCGACTCGGTCGCCATGTGCGCGCAGCTTTCGAGCGAGCGCGCGCAGTCTCTGCTGACTTCCCTTCGTCAACTCGAGGGCAAGAATGCGGTTCCACTGAAACTATTTCAGAGGCTCCTGGGGCATATGGCATCTGCAGCCGCGGTGACGCCGCTCGGATTGCTTCATATGAGACCGCTTCAGCACTGGCTACGCGATCGAGTCCCGAGATGGGCATGGCGGTCTGGCACGCTCCGGGTACAAGTGACTCGGGCCTGCTTACAGACTCTCACCCCGTGGTCGAACCTCAGGTTTCTACGGACCGGAGTGTCCTTAGAACGAGTTTCCCAGCATACTGTTGTATCAACAGATGCGTCATCCACGGGGTGGGGTGCCATGTGCAATGGACAAGCAGCCGCGGGCTCCTGGACAGGACCCCAGCACCTTCTGCATGTCAATTGCCTCGAGTTACTGGCAGTACGGTTCGCCCTGCACCGCTTCCGAGCGTTGCTGAGGGGTCAACATGTACTAGTCAGGTCAGACAACACGGCCGTAGTAGCGTACATCAACCACCAGGGCGGTCTACGCTCCCGCCGTATGTCTCAACTCGCCCGCCATCTCATTCTATGGAGTCAGAAGCACCTGAGGTCCCTTCGTGCTGTCCACATCCCGGGAGAGTTGAACTGTGCAGCCGACGAGCTGTCACGGATTCAGCCTCTCCCCGGAGAGTGGAGACTCCATCCCCAGACGGTTCAGCTGATATGGGAACGGTTCGGCGACGCACAGGTAGACCTGTTTGCCTCCCAGGACTCTTCCCATTGCTCCCTGTATTATTCTCTGACCGAGGGCACCCTCGGCACGGATGCACTGGCGCACAGCTGGCCGTCAGGGCTACGCAAGTATGCGTTTCCCCCAGTGAGCCTTCTTGCACGGGTACTGTGCAAGATCAGGGAGGACAAGGAGCAGGTAATTTTGGTCGCCCCGTATTGGCACGGCCAGACCTGGTTCTCAGAACTACTACTCCTTGCGACAGCCCCTCCCTGGCCTATCCCTCTGAGACCGGACCGTCTCTCTCAGAGACGGGGCACTCTTTGGCACCCGCGTCCGGCGTTCTGGAAGCTCCACGTGTGGCTTCTGGACGGGACGCGGCAGGTTTGAGTAGTCTTCCACCTGCGGTGGTCGCTACCATCACTTCCGCTAGAGCTGAGTCTACGCGACGTCTCTATGCGTTGAAGTGGAACCTCTTCGTCACATGGTGCTCTTCCCGCCAAGAAGACCCCTGGAAATGCCCGATCAGGTCTGTGCTATCGTTTCTCCAGGAGGGGGTGGAACGAAGGCTGTCTCCTTCCACCCTTAAAGTGTATGTGGCCGCAATATCTGCCTACCACGATCTCCTGGGGGACAAAAAGGTAAGTCAGCACGACCTGATCATCAGGTTCCTGAGGGGGGCGAGGAGACTGAATCATCCTCGCTCTCCTCTCGTACCCTCTTGGGACCTCTCATTAGTCTTAAGTGCTCTGCAGAGGCCTCCCTTTGAGCCTTTGCGGTCAGCCGAGATTAAATTCTTGTCTATGAAGACGGCTCTGCTGACCGCATTGGCCTCGCTTAAGAGGGTCGGGGACCTGCAAGCATTTTCGGTTGACGAAGCGTGCCTTAAGTTCGGGCCGGCTAACTCTCACGTGATCCTGAGACCCCGGCCCGGATATGTGCCCAAGGTTCCCACCACTCCGTTCCGAGACCAGGTGGTGAATCTGCAAGCGCTGCCTTTGGAGGAGGCAGACCCAGCCTTGGCATTGCTCTGTCCAGTACGCGCTCTCCGCGCCTATGTAGACAGTACGCGATGTTTCAGGACCTCAGACCAGCTCTTTGTCTGTTATGGTGCAGAGCGGAAGGGAAGTGCTCTCTCAAAGCAGAGGTTGTCTCACTGGATAGTGGAAACCATTGTTTTGGCTTACCAGCAGCAAGGTCGACCATGTCCCCTTGGGGTCAGGGCACACTCCACCCGGAGTGTGGCCTCCTCTTGGGCTTTAGCGCATGGCGCCTCGCTAACAGACATCTGCAGAGCTGCAGGCTGGGCGACACCAAACACATTCGCCAGATTCTACAATCTCCGAGTGGAGCCAGTGTCCAACTATGTACTCGCCCCTACGGGTGGCCGGTAATGGGCCAGGCTCAGGTGTCTTCGCTTGCTCGCCATTCTACTCCACGGACTGGATACGTGCGATATTTTTCCTCAGGTGAGCTCCCCGAGAGCCCTGAGCTCCTCCAGCACTGCTTACGCCGACATCAGTTCAGTCTGCCCTTCGAGCCCAGACCCTCATGTCCGGCCAGGTGCTCCGTGTGCATGGTTCCCCTCCGGCGACCCCCACACGAGTATTTCCACCGTAAGCCTCCTCAGCGAGCAGGTGTCTTTCCCTTGGCAAGTCCCTGCCGCCCCTAGGGTTAAAAATCCACCTTCGGCTGGTACCCTAGAGATCTTCCATATGCAGCCCTTAGCGGGTCATATGTGTATTCTCTAAGTCCTCCCCACGGGTAGGCATCTTGGCATTCCCTCACTGGGATATGCTTCCCAGTGTACCTTGGTAATCCTGTGATAAGTGGGAGTCCTTCGTCCGTACTAGTCTTACGACAGGGTACTCACACTTACGCAGGGCACTGGATGACAGCTGAGTGGCGTTGTTATATTGGAACCCCCATTCGTTAGTCACTAACGTACGTCGTAGTGACTGAACGAAAGGGAACGTCTCGGTTACGTATGTAACCCTCGTTCCCTGAGGAGGGAACGGAGACGTACGTTTCCTTTGCCACGTCAGCTGTGTTGCTGGTATGCAGAGTTCAGTCTTGGCTCCTGCAGCAGTAACATAATGCGATGTTGCCAGCGTACTTCCTTATATACCCACGAGGTGGGGCGGAGTTACGCATGCAAATTCTGCATGCCCATGGCATTGGCACTGCCATTGGGCGCTGTTGAATTCTCGAAGATAATTGGCTTCTAAGCGAAACCCCCATTCGTTAGTCACTAACGTACGTCTCCGTTCCCTCCTCAGGGAACGAGGGTTACATACGTAACCGAGACGTTTTCATACGTCACGCACATCCAAGTGTGGGTATCTGCAGGTTGCAGTAATGGGTGTGAAAGGCTGGGGCGTACCGAAAGGTAGGGACGTGAAGAAATGTAGGGAAATGAAAGGTTTTTATCATTGGTCGCAAAAGCGGGGAGTGGGGTAGGGTTAAGGGTTAGTTTCGGTTGTAGCAATTCACCTTTTGGCACACCTCCTTTTGACACATCCTATACTCCAACCTGCAGCTATCTCTGGCTGTGTCTGAAATAGCCCCCTATACCTTTAAATATGCACTATTTGATGTATTTGACCATTTATAGTGGTGTCCGAAACCATAGTGGATGTTATTGAGGGCACTCATTTAATCCCATAATGCGCCACAATAACGAGTGTACAACTGATGTACACTTAACGACTAAAGAATACCAATAATGCACTGTAAGGGTCATGCCGAATGAATTCCCAAATCTCGTCATAAGATGGCGCCCACAGCTGTATCATACATCCATTTTCCAAACCGCTACACCAATGTGGGTACAGCGTAATTTACAGGTATAAATTCCTTTTTAATTGATTATTAAATTATTGAATTAAGCAGCCCTTTCGACACATTCAGTGTTTGAATTTGCTTCCAGTTTTTCATTCACACCTTTGAGTGGACTATATTAGGAATACTATAGGGAATACTGAATGAGAGTTTAGGGGGCAATTTCCAACACAGTTCCTGTCTCCACACACTTGAGGTTCTTCTGTTCCCTTTTAAAGGTGGTTGACAAACCCAGTTGAAGGTGCACTTGCGTGACAGCTGATGTATAATAAAGGTTCAGGCTTAGGATAGTCAATAACGATCAGTAAAAAAAAAGTGCCCCAATACCAATCCTTGCGATACCTAATTTTATTTATTTTACTTAAAAGTAGCACTGGGCCTAAATGAAAGGTTTAAAGGGTTAGTTCACTAAAAAAATGAAAATTCTGTAATTATTTACTCACCCTCATGCCGTTCCAAACCCATAAGACCTTCGGTCATCTTCAGAACAAAAATTAAGATATTTCTCTGACCCAGGGCCGGTACAAGCTCAACTGCCGCTCTAGACAAAACACCGTAGCGCCGCCCCCTCACACTTACAATTAAAGACGATCTTTGAGATGCATGTGGAAGACTGGAGATTTTGTTAATTGATAAAATTACACTAAAATAAAAGCATACAGAAGCATGTTTTCAGATTTGTTTTAAATTCTGCAATGTTAAAAACAAATCAGCACCACTAGTGCAAATGCAAATTCTGTTTTAAAAAATAAAATAAGTAGCTTACAGGCCCAGGGGCGCGGGAAATGGGGGTGCACCCCCTGGTTTCACAGGATTGCAAATGCAATGCAATTTTTTGTTCATTTATATTCATTTTTAGCATTTAGTAATTTATTTGTAATAAAAACATTAAAAAGTATTATTTATATGTTAAATTATACTTTTAAAACAAACACAAGGTCCTATTGCAACCCATTCTCACACCCAAGGCGTCAAAGTCCGAAGCATGGTCAAGTGCTTTCCGCGTCACAATAAAGACGCTAAAGTTACCCCTAGGCGTCACTATATCGACGCTCTGAGTGCTCCATTCATTTCAATGAGAAACCTTTGCCGTCATACACAGACGCGTTGGGCATGGGAACGTTATCATCATGATGATCATATATTGGGTTATGATTTTGCCATTATGACATGTTGGACTGTGATTCTCAATTTAATCAGCCAGCATAATTTTATTTACGCTATCTAGACACGTTTTAACATGTAACCCAACCCCATTCCATCCCTAAACCTACCCATTTGTGTGGTATATAAAACACAGGATATAACAGTCAGATACGACTGCATGCACAATTTATTCAAAAAGTTCAAATATTCTGAGGCCAAGCGATTGATTTGTGTGAAATAAATCCCCAAAAGAGATCAGCGTCTCCATCTGCAGAAGATTACGAACACATTAAATTTAAAATATTGCTGCCTGTTACGTGAGTTTTCATAGTGAAATTGCATTGGCTCACGTATGTCTCGTGACCAATTGCGTCATTACATCAGCTTTGATTGTAAAATGTCATTGGTTCTCGTGTGTCTTGTGACCGAATGCGTCATGCTAAAGAACCGTGTGTATTATTTGAATGAGACATTAATGAGTGTGTTCACGGAGTGGCGGGATCATCATCTCAACAATTAAAACATTAAGATCAACTCTGTTCTTTACATAAAGACATTGTGTGACTTCAGAAGACTTGGAATGCAGCATGAGTTAATACTTTTATACTGTTTTTGGTCAGTTTTTGCAATAAATAGATGTGACTGTACTTGTATTTGCCTGTTATGTGTTTTATATTGTTTAGGAGTGGGTAGGTTTAGGGTAGGAGTTGGGTTAGCTGCTCCAAAATATAAAAGTAACCTTTAAATATGAATAAAATATTAATAAAAAAAATGTCTGCTATTACAAATGCAAAGAATAGTATGCATCTTGATCTGACGCATTGGGTAAACAACTGAAATGAATGGAGCACCCAACGCGTCAATATAGTGACGCCTAGGGGTAACTTTAGCGTCTTCGATGTAACGCGGAATGCACTTGACCATGCTTTTTGACACATTGGGAGTGAGAATGGGTTGCCTATTGTGACCGTTGCAGTGTGTATAGAAAGAGCGGTAATATTTCCTCCAGAGTGGAGAGCGCCTTTCTGAAGATTCCGTTAATTTCTGAAGTTCATTCGACTCAGCTCCGCACACTCAACCCAGAATGCCCTTTGTGACATGCTGGTTCATATATAGGCCTATCTGAAATAAAGAGCTATAGGGCTGCCCCAAACTAAAGTCTTTTTCTAGTAGTTGTTCATTTAAACTGTTGTTCACGCGGCGCAGGCGTCTTCATGTCATTGTCTGCTATAGGCCTATTTGCTTATTATTTAATAAATCCAGGCAATTGATTGATAAAACATTGATTCAAATTAAGATAAAATTTATACAAAACAAAATTCACTTTAAATAAAGACTTTCAACAAAACAAAACTTAATTAAGTGGTTAAAATAATTTCTGTCCTCCATGTCCTCTGACATATTGCACATCTTATAAAGTAGGCAGTTTTTTTGCATTCATTTTTATTTCCTGTCGCACATAACTTTCTCCCACATAGCTACACATGCATAGGCCTACCTTTCAGAAGCGCGTGTCTGGCTTCAAAATTATTAGCCATCACCAGCAGTAAAAGTTGTCATCTTTTGTATTCATGTACAGATTTTAGTTTTTCTTTTCATTTTGATGATATTTTTGGATGGCGCTCTATGTGGGGCGGGATGGGGTTGCCGTGGTAGGCTACTAGAATGAAGGAAAGTTAATTTAGCTCTAGAATAACTAATGGAGTGATAACTTGATGATGGGAGTGCAATAACTCAAACGAATGTCCAAAAAAAAAAAAAAAAAAAAAAAAAAAAAAATGAAATGGGGGGAAAAATCTTTTAGACCGGCACAGACGAGAAGAGATTGTAGAATAAAGTCATTATTTTGGGGGGGTTTTGCGCACAAAAAGTATTCTCATCCCTTCATAAAATGAAGGTTTTAACAATGTCAATTATTACCTTTCTGGACCTTGAAAAGTGGTAATTAAATAGCTGTCAATGGAGGGGTCAGAGCAGTGGCGGCTGGTCAATAGAGGGCGCTGGGGTGCTGCCCCCTTCAAAATTCCAGAAATATACATGTATACAAAAATGATATAAAAATGAAATAAAAATAAAATAGTTTACTCATACAACGTGTCGGCTGTTAGTAAGAGCCTCAGAATTTAATAAAAACTGGCTTTGATCGGTTAACTATTTTATATGTTCTTCAATATGTTTCATGCAGTTTTCATGGGCGAGGGACACCGGACAAATGGATGTCTATCTGAGTCCAAAAATCTACGGGCAGCATGTGACCTGAAGCTGGTCTCTAATTGGTTTCTTAAAGATCCCCCTCCGGACGCAGGTCGTTGCGTCCCTGGCGAATCAGAATTGGATGCGTGTTATTTTATCCAATCTGATTGGTTCTCGTCACCTGTCATTCAACTTTCCGCTCTTGGCCACTAAAGCGAAAGTGTGCGGGCGACACCGCCACTCCGCCTCCGCCAAAACCTTGTTAGGATGATCACTTTCGTAGAGATGGCAGCAGTTAAACCAAATTCTTTCACAAGGCGTTCGTTGGAAGAAAAAAAAAGGATAAAGGATCCCGGACCAACGCGATTTACAAATCCAGCAGCAGGCCAGTGACATTTACATTTATGCATTTGGCAAACGCTTTTATCCAAAGCGACTTACATTGCATTCAAGGTACACATTTTACATTTTGTCAGTTCATGCTTTCTCTGGGAATTGAACCCATGACCTTGGCGTTGCTAGCACCATGTTCTACTGTTTGAGCTATAGGAAAGATGTGACAGTGACAGAGGATGAAGCTGCACTCGGAGCTTCACGCGTTTGTTATGAGAAACCTAGGTGGCTGGCTGGATGTGTTGTTAGCAATGCCTTTTATTGCTTTCCCTGTCTTTTATTTCAAAGTGTCGGTATTGAAGTGTTGTGGACGGGGGTAAGAGACCTCAAATATCTAACTGAAAAATGCAAACGTCATGACACTACTGAGATGACTGACTTTGATCAGAGAGTCATTGAGTAATTTGCTGGCCAGAAAGGAAGGAGAGCAAAATTTATGTTCAAGTAGTCAACATGCTAGTCTGTTGTTGCTGTTTTCTTTTGTTTTTCATTTCCTCATTCAATTATATGTGGGAAATTAATGTGTAAAAATATAAAAGTGAAGACACTGTTTTCTCTTTAATGCTTGAATTTAGTCAAGCCCTCCAGATGAAAAACGCCCCTCCCCCCTCAAAAATAAATAAATAATAATAATAATAATTATCACCAGCCGCCACTGGGTCAGAGAGCTCTCTGATTTAATAAAAAAATATCTTAATTTCTGTTCTGAAGATGAACGAAGGTCTTATGGGTTTAGAACGACATGAGGGTGAGTAATTAATGACAGAATTAAAATTTTACTAACCATTAAGATTTCTGATAACTTCACCAAATTACCAGAAGTAGGCTGTACCTAATGTATATTATTTAATAACAGCAATACCATATAAATCATCTTATTCACATATAGAAATGGTCACATATCAGAGTAAAATTTATGGGACACCAGATGCAACAGATCTGATTGGCTACATCAGGCCTACAGTATTCATGCACATATGTAAAGGTGTAGCCTACTGGATGATCCTACTTTGTCCCTTCATGTTCCCAACCACCTAAAATACACATTAACACTCCTGAACATACAAGTTAATCCAAACATTAAAATCTCTTTGTAAAATGGGATGAGGCTCACAGCTGAAGCTTTCATGGAAGGACAAAGTGTCATGTCTAATATGTTACATTTATGCCATTAGCAGCATTGAGCATATGAATCAGACAGCAGGGTTCTTCTCATCAAAGGGAATGTAAAGAGAGCATTTAAGCTAGACTTTTCACAATGTGTACTTTTGTAGACCTTCCATCACCACTGTGGATAATATCATTGTGACCTATGCGAAGAAATCTCCCTTGAACGGATGAGTCCTGCTAAAATATTCATGCATTCAATGCATTGTGGGATAGCAGTGGAGGGCAGGTGAGGTGGCACCTCATAATTCTGAGGTTTCATAGAAGCAATATACCTTCTCATACAGCGCATGGAAAATAAATATTGTAATGAGCTGTTTATCCAACTTCATGTGCACATCTGGCCAATTCAGTTAAAAAACAAGCGGTAAATTTATAGCAGGTCTGACAGCGCTCTGAATGGGCAATGTTCCCACTCAACACACCCACACATGTGGGCTATTATTTGTGAGGAAGCAACATTAGCGCTGGGGTTTTATTTCAGAGAAGTGTGGTAAAACACAATGGATTATTAGCAACAGTTGGCAAAAATTGGCAGCTTTCTGTCATGATCTGAACATTTCCTACTGTTTGCGCTTTTATGCCTTATTGTGTTGTCCTATGGTCAACCTTTGGAGGATCCAACCAGTTAGGCTGGATGGATAGATGGAAAATGCAGATAAACAGTATTTACGGAAGCATTAGAGCACTTAGCTCACTCTAAGTACTCTGCATCCATTTTCTATTGGACTTGTAATCTTTAGTTCTGGTGTGAAATGTGCATTGGAGCTTATATATTTTTAAGTTCTATTGTGGTTGCTGTTAATGTACCACACATAATCCCATATGTTGAGACAAGAAAAATTCAAGTAATTTGAGATTCAGTTTGCTAATTACTGGGAGTTTGGGAGAGTCTGGCCCCTAATAAAGAAGGCTTAAATTGACTGAAAAATAGACCATAATATGAAGTCTTAAACATATGAATACTAAACATTTTAATTCCTATTGGTTCAGATAATTACAGAAATATTTTAAAATAACATTTCAGAAACCATATATAATATTGGTTGATTCAGTGACAATTGAGAATCGGATCCAAATGCAGTGTAAAATGTTTATTAACAAAAACAACAAGAGTAAATCCAGACAAGGGCAAAAAAAAAAACAAACACAGAAAATCCAATTAATTAAGTATTTACAACAATGTATTCTTTACTAGGAATAACGGTCAATTTTATAATGGTTAATGTTGAAATAATAATAATAATAATAATAATAAAGTGTACTGCTGAATGTACTGTACATTTACGGTAAACTAAAACATACTTCAATGTAATTTATTTTGTAACTTGTATGTCATGTATTTAAATGGAATATTAAAGTACCAAAATTACCACCTACATTTATAAAATTTAGGCAATGTAAAAAACTTAATATAGATCACTTTAGAAATGACTTACTCAGTGTACAATGGGATCGTTTGTCATTAATCCCCTCAATTGATGATGCCTGGGATTTTTTTTATTCTGAAGTAATGAATGTGATTGATAAACACGCCCCATATAAAATTCAAAGGGTTAAGGGAAGGACTCTGCCATGGTTGAGCTCTGATTTACTGAGCCTTTATAAACTAAGAGATAAAGCATGGGATAAATATCATAACAGGAAACACCCTGATGACTGGGAGGTTTACAGGCGCCTACGCAATGACTGCAAAACTAGGACTAGAAATGCTCAATCCAATTTCTATAAAAATAGCCTGTCCCAAGAAACCAATAACCCAAGACAATTTTGGAAAAAGTTAAATGCAGTTCTTAATCGGAACAACAAAAATCAGATTAAACAGATCTGTGTAAATGATAGTATTATCTCTAAGCCAAAAGAATTATCCTATATCTTTAATGAACATTTCTCAAATATTAGCCATATTAGCCAATATTATATATTTTTTTAAAGGTCCCGTTCTTCGTGTTCTTTTGAAGCTTTGATTGTGTTTACAGTGTGCAATATAACGTGTTCATGTTTCGCGTGTAAAAAAAAAACAGTATTTTTAACACAATGTACTCATCTGTATACCGCTGTTTTCACTCTCCTAAAAACGGCTGATGACTTCCTTTATTCTATGAAGTCCCTCCTTCAGAAATACGTAACGAGTTCTGATTGTGCCAGCGGTTCCGTGTTGTGATTTGACCGCATCTTAGCAAACGTGGCACGGTTCCTGTGTTGTGATTCGACAGCAGCTTAGCGCACGTGGAAAGGTCACGCCTCTTAACGGAAGATAAATGCGCTTAATGATCTCTACAGCGTCCCTGGGAAAGCCAAACAAAGGTGATTTGACTCCGGGATGAAAATAACAGCGTCTCGACGACATGGCGACAAACACACTCAAACGCAACACTTCCTTTTCTCCACACGACCGTCCTCTTCTCCAGGTGGGACAGCAACAAGACCACGCCCCCTTTTTTCGCGTATTCTTGTGGGCGGAGGTTCGTCTGTTCTACTGTTCTACTGACGTCATTTATGAAGGAAGTACCAGGATGTAGTCCAAGCCAGCCGTTCGCTGTAGGCTTTGAAAGGGAACTTCTGTTAAATAAAATATCTCGCTTGGCATTGAACTTTGAGCTTTATAATTTTACAGGTATTATTTATGCTCTAACAGCAATATTACACACTAACTAAAGTTTGAACAATGGGATCACGAAGAACGGGACCTTTAAAATGACTTCACCACAGGAAGTGCTTAAAGTTATACGTAAAATGAAAACCGATACGAGTGCTGGGCCTGACGGCATTGAAGCAAAATTTATAAAATATGCTGACTATATTCTTATGTATCCCTTGGCAGAGCTTTTTAATTTATCTTTTACAACCAATTCACTGCCGTCAATCTGGAAATGTGCTAGAGTAACACCAGTGTTCAAAGGGGGAGATTCTACAGATATCAACAATTACAGACCTATCTCAATTATATGTGCTGTCCAAAAGATATTTGAAAAATTAATCTTTAATCAATTATCATCATATGTCAACAACATCTAATATTTCATCTTCCTGTCAATCAGGGTTTAGATATAACTACTCAACAACAACAGCTTTACTTAATCTCACCAATGATATCTATATAGGTTTTGATAAGCAAGAGTCTACCGGTGCAATCTTTATAGATTTCACCAAAGCTTTTGACACTGTTGACCACTATCTTTTTCTGGATAAGCTTTATTCAATTGGTGCCTCCAGAGAGGTACTGCTCTGGTTCAACTCGTATTTACATTGTCGAAAACAATTTGTCATGGTACAGGGTAAATCTTCAGAGACTAATATAATTACTAAAGGTGTTCCACAAGGCTCATCTCTGGGGCCCTTACTATTTTCAATCTACATAAATGACATGTCTAAAATCATTGAAAGATGTAAAATCCATCTATATGCTGACGACACTGTTATCTATAGTTCAAACAAACATGTACATAATATACAAGAGTCACTTCAGTTCGATTTTAATCAAATACAATCTTGGCTCACCCAGCATAATCTCATTTTGAATAATAATAAATCTTTCAGTATGTTTTTTTCTAAGCGCCCGGGTCCAAATCGGCAGAGCTTGACCACATCAGATGGAAACCAACTAGAAAGCACAAACTCTTATAAATATCTGGGAGTATGGGTTGATACAGAACTTACTTTTAAACCACATATCGATCATATAACTAGAAAAGTCTATGCATGTCTTGGTCAGCTCTACAGATCAATTAATAGCTTTACACAAACGATTAGGAAAAGAATAGTACAGCAACTTATTTTGCCATTAATTGATTATGGGGATGTAATTTATCAGAATGCAACAGAATCTGCTCTTAAATCTATAACTATATTAACCAACTCACTATGCAGATTTGTTTTAAAATGTCATTACAACACTCATCATTGCTTAATGTATAATTCTCTTAATTGGCTGCAGCCAAAAGAAAGGCGAGCATTTCATTGGTTAATCTTAATTTTTAAGTGCATTTATTATGATTTTCCTTATTATCTGAAACAATATCTGGTACCATTTAGGTCCTTACATGCTCTTAGAAATTTAACATCTCCTTTCTTTCGAGTTCCTTTAGTTAAAAGAGAAACTGGTAAGAAGGCCTTTTGCTTTAAGGCTCCGTGTCAGATTGGAATAATTTGCCAGTTGCTCTTCGTTCTATAACAACACTACAACTGTACAAATCCTCATTATACTTCTATCTAAATAAGACTTGTACTTGCTACTGATGTGTTATATTATAAGCGTTATTAATATTATAATCTCCATGTTTTTTGTTTTGTTTTGTTTTTTTCCTATTACAGATGAATGTCTATCTTGTATATGTATCAGAAGTATTTATATGTTGTATTAATGTATACTAAATAACTTGTATGAATTATATGAAATTTGACAAAGGACAGTGTTTATCTAATGTTAAAAAGGTTATGTTACCATTAAAAGGTGAGGATTCTGAGGGAACAGGGTTGGGGATGTGTTAAGCAGGACAACTGTTAGTCATTTATTCGGTATGTGTTTTTGTTATGTGTTTGTTGTATAATGTGGGATGTATTATGATGTGGTACAGGTAACAGCTATCTTTGTGCCTCAGGACCCCCTTGAAAAAGAGATGGATCATCTCAAGGGGCTATCCATAAATAAATAAAAATAAATAAAATATATGTTTAGCTTTAGTGTGCTAGTCCACACATCAAAATAAGTGTGCTTCTTTAAAGCAAGATTTTTAAAATAATAATTTAAAATATAAATTAAAGTAATCATTTAATTTGCAGTTATTACAAAGAGCATTTTTAAAAGTGTACTTACTGTTAAGAAACATAATTGTGAAAGTGTATTATCTTTAAGTACACATGAGTGGCCTTTTGTTCCGTTATCGTTATATAATCTTCAAGTAGATTTTTTTTAATATATACTTTTAATATTTGAAGTACACTACAAGTGCACATTCAGTAAAATTAAGCATACATCTTTTTACAAAGGGAGAATCTTTGTTTTGTTAAAAGAAAAGTGTATTTAATATTGTTCATATTTCTGTATAGTGACACCAAATTGCAATTTGGGTTGCACAAGAATTTCTATTGAAAATTACCAAGATAAAAGATGACATATAGAAATTCATTTTAATAATATGACTCTCCTTTACATCACATTCTACAATTGCAAGCATATTTAAATATTAAAATATTAAAACATTGCACAGTGGACAGGAAGTAAACCAGGCTATGCCTGAATGAATGAATGAATGGATGGATGGATGGATGGATGGATGGATGGATGGATGGATGGATGGATGAATGAATGAATGTGATAGGTAATAAATAAGGATTGGTCCAAATAATGTGAAGGTAGTAAATACAAAGTAGCACTTTAACCACATACATATGCACAAAGAAAATTAGCATGCAGATCCCATGAATGGCTGGATCTGCCTCGGATGGGGTGTCATTTTCATGATGGCCCAGTTAAAACAGGCAATTGAGAGGTAGGGCCCAAATCCAGAAACTGGCGTGTCGTCTGGGCACCATCAGATGACATTATATTCTCTTCTTCAGCACTCCATAGATGCGTGTGGCCACTGCATTCCAGCGGAATGGAGGTTTAGTCCTGTCACTGCGTGGTCAACCCAGCAAGAAGTCCCCTCCAGCGAGACATACTCCTTCATCATAGCTTGGAAAGGGATACTCCCAGTTAGACTTGCCAATGAGTCGCAGTGGTCAGGAAAGAACCTTTTTTTAATAGATGAGCATTTTATAACAGCTCTTGTGCCATTCCTGGTCTGCCCAAATAAAAGGATCCAGTTTCTTTCCTGAAAATGGGAATGATGTGTAGTGTGAGGTTTTTCAAGGAAACAACTACTTCATGCATGTCAATCTTGTCACAGAGAATAGAATTATTTCACCACAAATAGAGACATTCAATGCAACTGGGTTTTTGCCAAGAACCCATCAGAACTTAAAGAACCATCTTGAAATAAAATCAGTTTCAGGACAAGCTCATTTCTAAAGATTATGAAAACTGATTAGTTGTTTAGAATCAATTAAAAAAATTGTATCGCACTCTTGTTGTGTGATTATTTACGATTAATCACCCGCTTATCGTAAAATTAAGCATACACCATTTATCTCATAAAACACATTCATTTTGTCATCATATGCTATATCCAGCAAAGTAAACAATCAGAAAACTGTATTTTCAGCTAACTTCAAGAATCATCAGAGACTCCAAAAGGACACAAAATAACCAAATATAACGAGTCCATATAATTATATTATATTATACATTTATACATACCTAAGCACCCATGAAAAACTGAATTCACAGTGCATAGTATGTGTACAGAGCAACAACAATGAGTTTGTTCCCTTTCATTCAGTCACTCCGAGTAACGTCAGTGACTGACGAATGGGGATTTCGCTTAGAAGCCAATCATCTTTGAGATCTTAGAAAACGCCCAATGGCAGTGCCAATGCCATAGGCATGCGGAATTTGCATGCGTAACTCCGCCCCACCGTGTGGGTATATAAGGAAGTACGCTGGCAACATCACATTATGTTTCTGCTTCGGAGCCAAGAGCATCTCTTCACTCCTGCAAGGACTGAAGTCCTCTCTTCAGTCTTTGAGACGAGCGGTTCTCCAGGTTGTTGGTGTGACCGCGCATTCCAGAGATCTCACATTGCCTGCCTGCTGATCTGTGCAGTGATCTGCAACAGCTGTGTGTGTTTTCCCTGGGCGCTTCGGCACTCTGCAGACCTTTCCTCTCACAAAAAGAGCTTGCGCGTGGCACATCTTTTTCAAGACGGTTCGCCCACACACTTCCGGGTGCGATCGATCTCCGTTGCTGTCTATGGGCACAATCACTGCTCGATGTGTTTGGGCTTCAGCACGTTCATGCAGTGTTTGTGGATGTGCCATGTTCCCACTGCGGAAACATGACCATTGCAATGTTGCAGTCGAGACTCAGTGTACTTACCTCCGTAAAAGAGAGAGAGTCCCCTCTGCCACACCCCAACCTACCGTCTCCGAGAGAGATGGTACTTTGGCTGGTGGCCAGGGTGACCTGAGGGCAGTGCTGTGGTATTAAAAACCCAGATGATCATTCCTCGGGCCACACCCCCCTCTCGTACACCGCTCCCCGTGAGTGCTTGTACTGAAGCGACGGGACTGTCTGTTGACGCCCCGCTCGTTTCGTTCACACTCCAGATAGTTATGAGATGTTGATCGCCGCATCTCAAGGTGGGCTAGAGTCCTTTGGGGATGACGATTCGGCTGTGCTCCACCTTCGGGTGTGTCAGCACTGCTCGGATCCAACCTAGATTCGACAGCCATGTTATCTCTGGCTGGTATGGAACTCCGCCCTGTCACGAGCGCCCGGGGTTGGTTTTTGGGGGCGGCACCTGATAGCTGTCGGGCCCCGCCCCAACAATTCTCGGCCACCCAGAAGCAGACTGACTCAGTCGCCTCAGCCTGCTCACTGCCGAGGGCGCCCTCCACCCGCTCCGCAGCCTGCCTAAACGCCAGGCTTGATGTGGACAACTTAGAGATGGTTTCCAGTTCTTTCCAGGGGATGGTAGCAGGGCCTCTCCTTCCCCCAGTGGAGGGCCGGGGGAAAATCCTTCCCTTCCCGGGGGCCAGCAGCGCCAGGAAAGAACTCATGTCTCCATCTCTGAGCCCCCAGAGACCGGTGACGACAGTGTGCGCCGCCCCCGGACCACGCCGCTCTCATTCCTCTCTCTCACCAGCCTCCTCTCAGAGCAGACCCCAGCGGAACGCACGTCCTTCCCTGGTCTCCTCTGTCAGGACGCAGCTGCTGACTGTGCCCCCACACCGGGACGCTACGCCTCCCACGTCTGGGCCAGTCACGCTGCCTCGCTGCCCCACCCGGGGTACATCTGTGGTCCGAGTGACCCCGCTGGTGCAGTTCCTGGGAGCCTGGCTACAGCTTCCAGGACTGTCCCGCTGGGTAGAGAAGACCATCAGGCTCGGCAACGTGATTCAGTTCGCTCAGGCTCCTCCCCGCTTCCGGGGAGTCAGCTACACTTTGGTGGGGCCCAATGCCCCTGTCATGCGTGTGGAGGTTGCTACCCTACTGGCGAAGGATGCGATCGAGCCTGTCCCTCCAGCCGAAATAAAGTCCGGCTTCTACAGCCCCTACTTCATTGTACCCAAGAAAACCGGTGGGTTACGACCAATCCTGGATCTGCACGTCCTGAACCGATCCCTTCACAGGCTTCCGTTCAGAATGTTGACAGCGAGACGCCTTTACGAATGCGTTCGTCCAGCCGATTGGTTTGCAACGATCAACCTGAAGGACACCTACTTCCATGTCCCCTTCCTACCTCGACACAGATCGTTCCTACGGTTTGCTTTCGAGGGACAAGCATATCAGTACGTGGTCCTCATATTCGGGCTAGCTCTGTCCACTAGCTCCCTACCACCTCCGGTGGTGGCTACCATCACTTCTGCTAGGCCAGAGCCTACACGACACGCCTATGCGTTGAAGTGGAACCTCTTCGTCACCTGGAGTTCTTCTCACCAAGAAGACCCCTGGAAATGTCCGGGTCTGTGCTCTCGTTCCTCCAGGAAGGGTTGGATCGAAGGCTGCCTCCTTCCACCCTCAAGGTCCTGACCGTGTTTACCTCCATCAAGAGGGTAGGGGACCTGCAGGCATTTTCGGTTGACGAAGCGTGCCTGGAGTTTGGGCCGGGCAATTCTCACGTGAACCTGAGACCCCGGCCTGGATATGTGCCCAAGGTTCCCACCACTCCGTTCAGAGACCAGGTGGTGAACCTGCAAGTGCTGCCTTTGGAGGAGGCAGACCCAGCCTTGGCACTGCTCTGTCCAGTACGCACTCTCCGTGCTTACCTCAGACCTCAGACCAGCTCTTTGTCTGTTATGGTGGGAAGCTGAAGGGAAAGGCTCTCTCAAAGCAAAGGTTGTCTCACTGGATAGTGGACGCCATTGTTTTGGCTTACCAGATGCTGGGGCGTCCATGCCCCCTTGGAGTTTGGGCTCACTCCACCCGGAGTGTTGCCTCCTCTTGGGCTTTAGCGCATGGCGCTTCACTGACAGACATTTGCAGAGCGGCAGGCTGGGCGACACCTAACACATTCACAAGATTCTACAATCTCCGAGTGGAGCCTGTGTCCGACTATGTACTCGCCTCCACTAGTGGCCGGTAATGGACTAGGCTCAGGTGTCTTAACTTGCTCGCCATTTCACTCCACGGACTGTATACGTGCGATTATTCCTCAGATGTGCTTGTTCCCCAGAGTTCTCCATCTCTAAGTCCACCCTACGTGTAGGCATTTTGGCGCATATTTTCCACCCGGAATATGCTTCCCAGTGTACCTTGGTATTCCTGTGATAGGTGGGAGTCTTTCGTCCTTACTAGTCTTACGACAGGGTACTCGCACTTACGCAGGGCACTGGAAGACAGCTGATTGGTATTGGGACCCCCATTCGTCAGTCATTGACGTTACTCGGAGTGACTGAACGAAAGGGAATGTCTCGGTTACGTATGTAACCCACGCTCCCTGAGGAGGGAACGGAGACGTAACGTCCCTCTGCCACTGTACCGCTGGAACGGCCGGGAGTTCAGTCTTGGCTCCTCAGCAGGTAAACCTAATGCGATGTTGCCAGCCTTCTTCCTTATATATCCACGCGGTGGGGCATGTTATGCATGCAAATTCTGCATGCCCATGGCATTGGCACTGCCATTGGGCGTTTTCTAAGATCTCGAAGATGGTTGGCTTCTAAGCGAAACCCCCATTCGTCCCTCAGGGAACGAGGGTTACATACATAACCGAGACGTTTTCATTTTAGATGAGTCAAGCTGCGATACCGAACAGGACCACACGGATATGCCGAAAAAACTCCTAAATCAGCCGCTTTGACTTTATAAACCTACGATTACTAAACACAACAACGTACACATGAAAAAAATATGTGTGGAAAAAACGCAAATCTACTGTGTGTCTGTACATGAATGCAGTGTGCGATCAGTGATCTAGAGCGTGCACATACACGGTTTGTTCTTTGTGCAACAATATAACAGACTCTCACGTGCTTACTGTACGACACCAAAATTGCATTCAGAGCTTGTGTTATAAAGCAAAGCACACTGGAATTAATAATTCACTAAAAACGCAACGTGAGTCTCTATTCTCTCTGATGTGTCTGATGTAATCAGCCTGGCCTTCTTTACATTAGCGCTGTTTTGGACTGTTTGAATGATTTCTATAACTGGATCACTTAAAAGTTTCCCAAAGTTTAATGGCTTAAAATGGCCTGATCACAAACAGAGAAGCATAATTGGGTTAAAAAGTTAGAATGGAAATTTCCTCCTACCAGGGTTACAGGTGCTTGTAGATGCTCAGTGTGATAAACTCCCTCTTATTTAGTTAAGATTATTCACATTTTCACAGATTCTGCAAGCGGTTCACATACTTTTTCTTGCAACTATATAAATGGAACAGAAATGGAAGACCCGAGGAACATCGAGATTATAACAAATTTGTATTGGACAAGCTGAAAGACAAATAAGGAGGAGTTAAACCACTAATAGATATAATAGATATAACAGTACCAATTTAGACTTCTCTGCGTAACCAGAGGTGATAACTCAGCTTTGTCATATAATATACAATGATGTGTTTGATAACTAAGTTTTTTTTTCTAAAGTAAAATGTAAGTTAAGTTTAAAAACAAATATATCAGTATGAACTTAAAAGATTAGTGGCCATCAAATAGAATACCAAAATACTTACAACTAGCAAAACATTCAATGTCTTATATAATAAAGGGATGTTATTGACATACACAGTAATAACTAAATGCCAGAATTGGTTTAATGAGTGCAAAGGATCAACCAGTAATGGTCATTCGTAGGTGAAACAGACAGCAACATATTCTTGGGTGTTCATCCCGTCAATGGATAAACGACCATTACATATTAACATTGCAGTAAAGGCATTACCTCCTGAAAATGTTTTTGTGCACTTTTAATATGGTTTTCTGCATGAATAAATGTATTTTTCCCCCATCATTTATCTCTGTTAGTGAAATGAACATTGAACCGCACCCAATGCATGTATATTGCATTTTTGCTTTTATATTTCTGAACCCCTTACAACAACTGGAGATTAAATATTTATTCATTAATATGTTTTTTTTTATTTTATTTTGTATTTAGGTGCTGTGCAAATACTTTGACATGTTTCGACCTTGAATTCCACACAACTAGGGCTGAGATGGTAAAATGGAAGATGATTTGCATGTGTGCTGAAGAACATGTTGACACCCCAGAGTAAATTAATTTCTTTGGCAAGCAAAAAAAAAAAAAAGGATTAACATATCTGGACTTAACTTATTTGATCCTGTGAGAATCATCAATAATAAATAGTAAGAGTGTGAAAGTGCTGACGAGGGTGGAAGGACTAACTACTGTGTTTTAAGACTCCAGATAAAGAGGTGCTACTCAGAATTTTAAAGGAACATAATGAGTGTTTTACTCCCGTGTGTAGTTTTTACAGATTTAATTCACCACGCACCTCCCCCATTTCTTTTAAGTGTTCTGATATCATTCTATTTCATCTACCTATTTAAGTGAGCGGAAATCAATGCTTTGGATAATCAGGTCTTGATCTTGGTACTTTTATCGGGGAGAATTTGTTTTTGCTGTAACAGAGCAAATGTGCATTGTTATTAAATTATGCCAGAAGGTGTCACAGAAGAAATGTTGAGAATTTTTGTCAGTCCTTCTGTCTGTGACATGGAACTCATGGACAAATCCATGTAGGGCCCATACCTCAAGCCCATATTGTGCCTTCCTTTGTCCCACTATACAGGGGCGTCAGTTTGTGTTGAAAAGTGGTGGGGACAAAGATCAGATGAAAAAACATTACAGCAGGACGGGAAAAATATTGAATAACGGCGCATCATAAATGGGCATAGCGTAGGCCAGTCAACAACATGAAAATACTCAGCATAAACCCTCAACAATGTCGACTGCACATGTAACAGTCCATGCAACAGCAGCTCAACCGAACGTTAAGTCAATTATTACATTGAAATTCATTGCATATGTAAAAGAAAACGCACACATCTGTAAATTACTTAATCGGCTACAATTAACTAAATCAATCACAATGCAAATATATGCTCTATAAAAACTCCCCTACCTGTACTGTTGATCAACATCTTCTCTTAAAGTTGAAAAATGTTAAAACTTCAGGAAGAACAAACGATGTTAGCCGGCTAATACATGGATCAATGAAACCTCCTACCCAACACTTCGAGGTTTGAACGTAGCGCATCATGTCCATCCATTCCTGCTCAGGCCAGAGCGCAAATCCATGAATCTGGAAAGGAGAAGTAGTCCCATGGAATTTCTAATACGTTAGCTAACTTCCCGCTTGAGGGCTGAGAACCGGCCTCTGTTGTTTACAGACCACGCAGCCTTTGTGTAGCTAGCTAAACGTAGAGTTCAATATAAGTTGCAATCGTTATAAAGGTGTTTAAACAACAAAACACTTCCACTTGCATATATTTGACAATCGAAATATCTGATATTTCATGCCATAGCTAACAAATTTGTGAATATTTTGAATAAAAAGGAAAATGAGTAAAAGCAGATCATCATTCATTCAGCTCTGTTTCTGCTGCAGTGCGTCACATCAAAAGCAATGACGTGTCACCATGGAAACCATAAAGTGACAAGTTCTAAATAACGGTCGCCTTGAAAACCCACAGCTACACCAGCCCTGTCGTTCAAAACGAAATGCTAAGTTTAATGAGCAATACCATCATTCGCAACATTGCAGAGGAAATCCTGGCTTTACCAGTGGTACAATATTCAGTAATAATTGATGGAACACAGGACGTAAGTGGCACAGAGCAGGAGTCCATCTGTCTCCGCTACGTTAATTCCAACTTGGAACCATGAGAGGAATTCATTGGCCTCTACGAAACTTCTTCCACCACAGGTGAGCAAATTTCCAAGATTGTCTCTGATGTGCTACTCTGTCTGAACCTACCCCTTTCAGGACTGCGTGGCCAGATCTATGATGGAGCTGCCAATATGTCAGGACATCTGTCGGGAGTACAGGCTCACATCAGAAAAGAACAGCCACTTGCTATTTATGTTCACTGTGGGCCTCACTGCGTCAACCTGGTCACGCAAGCAGCTTGCTCAACCACACCGATTGTGAGGGATGCATTGCAGTGGACCCATGAGTTGGGGTGCTTGTTTGGACAATCAGGCAAATTTAAGACCATTTTCAAGTCTGTTGCAAAGTCCACAAGTGGTTCCTACATCACACTCAAACCTATGTGCCCAACACGATGGACAGTGCGCACCCCAGCCATTGACGCCATCCTTGGTCAATATGAGGCAGCCTTGGCTGCATTGGAAGCGATGGCTTCGTCCGACACAGCTTCTAGAGCTAATGGCCTTCATGAGCGGTTCCAGAAGGGCATCACAGTCCTTGGCCTGTTTCTGGCAAAAGAGGTGATGATGGGGTTAGAGGGCCTGAACACTTCACTGCAGGGGAGAGGGAAAACAGTTGGAGGCATGTTAAGTGCAGTTGACTGTGTGAAAAAACACTTTCAGAGCCAACGAACCAAAGAAGCATTCATCACAGTCTACACCAGTGCAACTGATCTGGTTACATCTTTGGACATCGAACCAATAAAGATGCCACATTTACGAAAGCCATAGAGGAGAAATGCTGGCCCAGCTGAGCCCTACGTTCCATCCACAGATCAGGAGAACTACCGTGTACAGTCCTTGACATTGTAACAGTCCTTGACATTGTAACAACACAGCTGACAAAGCGGTTTGAACAGGAAGTGCTACAGCACCTGGTCAAGCTGGAGAAAGTCCTACTCTCTGGTCAAGTTGATGACGTGGTTGACCTGTATCCAGAGCTGCAGTTCCAGTCCCTAAAGGTGCAACTGGCCGTGTTCACTGCCAATTACACCTACAAAACCTGCTCAGAAGTGACAGAAATCATGAGGAACATGGTTCCCGAGGTCCGTGGTCTCTTCAGTCAAGTTGAGGCACTTCTGCTTTTGTTGCTCGTTGTTCCTGCCTCATCTGCTGTAGTAGAGAGAAGCTTCAGTGCCTTGAGACGCCTGAAGACCTGGCTGCGCTCTTCAATGTCACAAACCCGACTCAACAGTGTGGCTGTTTGTCATGTTCACAGAGAGAGAATGTATAACTTGGACAAGAAGAAACTGTGTCAAGAATTTGTTCAAGTTACTGATCGGCACATGCATGTTTTTGGGTCATTTTAGAATTAGTAATAGTTTATTTTGTTTAAGTAAATTTTTTTGGACAATGTACATTGTTTGTTTCTGTATCTAAACTGCATTGCATGTTTTATTTTGTCCAAATAAACCTTTAACATTTCTTGGTTCGCTTGATTTTTCAGAACATTTGAACCAAATGCTTTCAAAAAGTGGTGGGGACAAAATCAGCCATTTCAAAAAGTGGTGGGGACATGTCCCCAGCGTCCCCAGTGTAAATGACACCTATGCCACTATACTTACAAATGAGCATGCTGGCAGCCAAATGGTAACAATGTCATTGTTTATGCGAATAAATACATTTTAATTTTCATGCTAAATAATGCAAAACAATCCAAACAATCAATTTCTGCTTAGCATTTTATATTTGTATGTTAATTTTGAGAGCTTATTTTAAATAAGCAAAATGTGCATCAAATAGTTGGAAGGAAACCCAGTCATTGCCAAAAATACATCAACATCTGAATGCTGGTGCAATGTAGCTGGATGTGTGTGCTCCATGAGAGAACAATAGGAGATAATTTGACAAATTACAAGGACAACTTGTCAAAACAAAACAACAAAACAACTTGTCACACACACACACACACACACACACACACACACACACACACACACACACACACACACACACACACACACATATATATATATATGTGTGTGTGTACACACCGATCAGGCATAACATTATGTGCCTAATTTCTAATATTTTGTTGGTCCAACCTTTTTCTACCAAAACAGCCTGGAGGCATGACTCCACTAGACCCCTGAAGGTGTGCTGTGGTATCTGGTACCAAGATGTTAGCAGCAGATCCTTCAAGTCCTGTAAGTTGTGAGGTGGGGCCTCTATGTATCGAACTTGTTTGTTTAGCACATCCCACAGATGCTCAATTGGATTGAGATCTGGGGAATTTGGAGACCAAGTGAACACCTCAAACTCATTGCTGTGCTCCTCAAACCATTCTTGAACCATTTTTGCTTTGTGGCAGGGCGCATTATCCTTACTGCTTAAATATATCCCACCCACTAACAGGTGCCATGATGAAGAGATAATCCGTGTTATTCACTTCACCTGTCAGTTGTCATAATGTTATACCTGACTGGTGTATTACTATGAAAATGTATAATGCATTATAATGTACATTTTACATTATATATATATATATATATATATATATATATATATATATATATATATATATATATATATATATATATATATATATATATATATATATATATATATATATATATATATATTACTTATTTGCTTTCATTATACAAAACACAATAAAACATCACCTTTGTGTGTGTGAGTGTGTGTGCGTGCGTGCGTGCGTGCGTGCGTGCGTGTGTGTGTGTGTTTTATACAGTAGATATAATTGATAATTAGCATCCGATAATAAAACTAAACATTTAAAAAAGAGACTCAAAAGCTGAGTTTGTGAAGATCGTGTATGAGTAAATGAAGGTTAATAAGTGCAATAACGTGTAAGAACAAGAGCATTTTTAGAACTGTGACTACGATATGTTAATGATAACTTAATGATATACCTTGTCTGGGAATGAAAGAGTGTCTCATCTGGCTTGTGTCCTTAGGTTGGCCATTAGGCTGTTTTTGTTGTTTGCTGTTTAACTGGCATGAAGCAATATCACAAGGTAAAGTTCTTCAGTGTTTTTCTTGCTGCTGCTCTGGCATTATTTTACTCAGCAAAATGTTCACAAAGTACAACCATAAAGTGTCCCAGTGCTTCATATGGGGTGAATATGCACAGAAAAAAAATCTCTCAATTACCTTGATTCTCTCTAAACTTGTATATTTTTATTTAATTTTAATAGTTTAAAGAAATATAAATTGTTTTAGAAATATGATCATTTTCATATTAATTGTTAAATAAAATAAAATATACAGTATATCACATTTATTTCATGGGGAGCATGTAACTGGACAGAAATGTTCAAATTTGCTCTTTAATATTACATATTTAATATCATCTTTTAACACAATCTTCAGAACTAAAAGATCTGAGAAGCAATTTTTTCAGAGCATGTTTTTGACCAAAATTCCAGAATCGTCAGCAAGATGACTATCTAGTGCAGTGAATGTTTATATGGTTGTCAACGAATGGGACACTAGATTTTTATTAAAAATGTAATATCTTCAATATATTTTGGCTATAATAAGATTTACCCAAATAAATGATAGGGTAATGGAATTATCTAACAAGTGACTTCAGAGGGTTAATAGTGGAAATAAAATATTTGACTGTTATTTAATAGGCATATCATTTAAATGTATTGTCCTTACTTTGATTAGACAGACTGGAATATTGACTTGGATGTGCACAGATTGTATTGTTACCACATTCAAAACCGTGGCTCGCTTCCCGGATCAGCAGGTTAAATATTGTTAGGGTTAGGGATAGGTATAGGTATAGGGGTGGGCTTTTGGGAGTGAAAGTAAGTGAAAATGCAGCATCCATTAATGATTTTAAGAAATATACACTCTTGTTGTTATTATTGCATACTGTTTCATACTACAAAACACTTAGGTGCAGTATCTGCCACTTTTTTTTAAAAATGCAAAATAATTTAGAAAGTTTTCTGTGATGGGTAGGTTTAGGGGTAGGGTTAGGGTTAGTCTAGGGGGGTAGAATATATATGATTTGTACAGTATAAAATCCATTACGTCTATGGAGAGTCCTCGTAAACCACATATTCAAAAGTGTGTGTGTGTGTGTGTGTGTGTGTGTGTGTGTGTGTGTGTGTGTGTGTGTGTGTGTGTGTGTGTGTGTGTGTGTGTGTGTGTGTGTGTGTGTGTGTGTGTGTGTGTGTGTGTGTGTGTGTGTGTGTGTGTGTGTGTGGAGGAGTGCTGTGCATAAGTAAATATTGCTGCCAATGTGTTTCAGTGTAGTCATGTATGAGTCAGGCTAGACACAATCAGCTGACTTTTATATAGTATTTTCTTTGGTGATTTTGTTGGAAACTATGCAGGATGGATTTATATAAAGGTAAATGGGGTGGGTAAGCAGAGTTGAGAATATTAAACTCTTATTGGTAGCTGAAAGCATGATTAAATTCGATTTAATATTTAAAAAATGTGAATGAAAAGCTGTGACAGGTTAGCATGGTGCCTTAGGAAGTAGCCTTATTAGACCGCGAGAAAGCTCTCTAGGTTTTGGAACAGTTCCAGTAACTTTGATATAATTTATAACTCCTTCCCTGCTGAAAAATCTAGCATTACTTGTAGCCAGAATAAGGTATGCTTTGCATACTGGGTCCAACATGGGATGCTGGTTGTTGGTTTGCTGGTCCCTATCGCGTAGCCTGACCTTCAGACTGACGGCAGAAGGTCTGGACTCTATCGCAGCTTTCATTGGTCGAGGGCAACCCAAAAGGACATTTGACTGACATGTAATGAAACCACTCAGTTTTGTTCTGCGTCATGTTTAGGGGCATGCAAATGTAAAGTCTATGTCTCTTCAATTCTAGCAAAATCAATCAAAAGTTTCAGTTCTTTCAGAAGAAGGAGCAAAATAAATTACTAATAATTAAATAAATCATATTTTTTTGTCATATATTGTTTTTCACAATGTTCTTTGTTGTTAAATATAGAAATATGCAAGCAAAAACTATGTACAAATACTTGCATACAGAAAATATGCACCCCAAAAATATGATGTCTTCTTTACCCAAAGCTGGCCCAAGGCATAAGCGAACTAAGCGGCTACTTAGGGCCCCCGTGGCCACCAGGGGGCCCCCATGAGCACATGAAATTACTTTTTGCTGCATGTTATGATGATTGAAATCGTGAAATGGCCCTAAACAATTACTAAATAAACTGCAAAATGTTACGTTTTCTAATATATGCACGGACTGATTCTGACAGCACTGCACAAGCTCGCGGCGCCATCGCCCGGACACTATTCACTTGTTAGCCAGGGTTCAAAGTCTAAAGTGCGAGAAAATCGGCACTAAAACGTACTCGTCTGTTGCCCCGTAACCTTTTTATGAATGGATGGATTTGAGAATGCGCTGTGGTTTGGTGCGAATATCTTGTCTGACGTGCTGCATGTTTTGGAGTACAGCATAGCTTCCAGTTTCTCAGTAAATGTTTTTCTGCAAGTGCTATAGCCTATCGTCCCCTTGGAATTATAAGTTGTGTAGCCTACCTTTTTGGAAGTTTTTATTAAGAAAATAAAAAGGTTCTTTCTACACAGTCGAATGGAATGTAAAAAGCTGTTTAATATTTGAAAGAAATCAACATTTCTTGTTTTTAAAAGAAGTCTCTTCTGCCCACCAAGGCTGCATTTATTTGATCAAAAATAGCTACAGTAAAAACTGTAATATTGTGAAATATTATTATAATTTAAAACAGCTTGTCTATGTGAATGTATAGTAAACTGTAATTAGGGGTTCAAGCATGAAATGCTGAAACCCTATTGTAATTGTAAGGATTCGTAAAACGCATCGTGCAGGCCAAACTGTAAGGCCTAGAGACATGAAACCTGGCCAGATGGTAGGCCTCAATTTGGGGACAACCTATCAGAGTATGACCCCGAATGGCCCATAGGTGGCGCTACAGCAACCAAAAGTTCAAAATTGCTCATAACTCTTAGACTTTTTGACCCAGGATCAAGTTTCTTATATTGTTGGAATCCTTGGATCAATGTGGACATAAGGGCTATCTCTGATTTGCTCGCCCTTCAGGCGCCAATTTCGTTTAAATTGCATTTTTTTGAAAAACCAAATTTTGCTAACTTCTCCTAGGTTTTTGGCCCGATCGGAACCAAACCACTGCAAGACTATTCTTTGGAGTCTGACAATCAATAATCATCCCAAAAATTCAAAATTTCAAGTAACGGTCGATAAGGGGAACCAAAATCTTTGATGGCACCAGGGCCACTTTTACTAAAACGGTTATAAATTGTGAACGGAAAGAGATTTTTTTGCTAAACTTGGGATACATCTTCTTGAGGTCAATCTGAGATCATTTGAAAAAAATAGCAACAATTGGCCACTAGGTGGCACTATAAAACGGTTATAACTTGTGAACGGAAAGAGATTTTTCACAAAACTTGGGACACATGTTCATGAGCTCATTCTGAGGTCACGTGAAAAAAAAAATCATGACAATTGGCCACTTGGTGGCGCTATAAAATGGTTATAACTTGTGAACGGAAAGAGTTTTTCCTAAAGAGATTTTCCTAAACTTGGGAAACATGTTCATAAACTCAATCTGAGTTGACATGAAAAAAATCGTGACAATTGGCCACTTGGTTGCTCTATAACAATGAAAAAAATCATGAAAATAGCTATAAGCGCACCCAACCGTTAGTCTACTGGAAATTGGCATGCAGTGTCTTTGTCCAGGGTGCCATGATAGTCTATGAGAACATTGGTGTATCTCAAAAAACTCAGTATACGTCATTGGCACAATGCCTTGAAGGAGCCTTAGAAGTTTCAAGCCCGTGTTTTTTTCACAGGAGTGACCTCCTAAGAATCCTTGCCGAGAATACCAAACATGCCAGGTTACGCCTTATGGTTTTTGTAAGTGTTATTTAGAGCTTTAAAAAATTGTGTTTATCTTCAAACTGCAAAATGTTGACAGACAAGTACTTTTGATATGAAATAAATGGCGCTTTTCCACTACACAGTACCAGCTCGCCTCGGCTCGGCTCGTCTCGGCTTTGTTTGGTTTTCCACTGTGTAAAAGTTGTACCTGTACCTGCTTCCAGGTACTTTTTTTTGTACCACCTCTGGCGAGGTTCTAAGCGAGTTGAGGTGATACTAAAATGTGACGTGAAAACACGGCAGACTGCTGATTGGTCAGAGAGAATCGTCACTATTCACTGCGTCATCATTGCATGCGCCCAACGGAGTATCCTGAATAAAAAACAGCAAAAACAAAAACATCCAAAAACAGCATACACTCGATTTCCTCCATTGTCCTGTGTATGTGGCAGCAGATGTATCTCGTGTAGAAGATTAAGTCACTGCAGTTTTCTGCGGCGTCGCTATGACGACCAGGTACTATTGTGGAGGTACTATCTGCAATGGAAAACGGAGCGAAAAGCGAGCACAGCCGAGCCGAGTCGAGTCGAGTCGAGTTGATCTGGTACTGGTAATGGAAAAGCGCCAAAAGTTTCACCTTTCAAATGTAGTCATTTTTTAGAGACATTTAAACAATAAATACCGTTTTGTGACTCTTTAATGTGTCTGACAGATCGCTGTAGACTCGAGGCTCAGTTAAAGCTGCTTGTGAACCGATCATCTCTTCCTTCTAGTTAATTTATAGCATTAAAATAAACATGAATGAACATAAAAGGAATGTTGTTTTAAAGTGCTAAGACGTCAGCACACTTTGTTTTTCAAATTTAAATCCTCCAATGTTAATCTACTAACTCTCCTGACTGCTTTGTGGGACAAAATGGCGGATTATGATTAGTCAGATCGCCTGTCAATCAAACTCCCTGCGAAGGGTCAATTGAGAATGCCCGTGCACACAATCCTGATCTAATCGACAACTTTGCAGTTGCACATAGGAAAGCCCTGAAAATCCCGCTATAATGCATCTTTTTTATGTGTTTGGACCTAGGCCTAACAATGTGTTATGGTGCGCTGTCACCAGTGTTTTTTTTTTGTTTTGTTTTGTTGGTTTTTTTGCTGAGCGTAGGCTCCTCCTGATTTTGTTAGTCATCTCATCTCTTATATGCTGTGTATGATCATATCCTGCCCTATTCATGGTAGACTACTCGCGGTCATTGCGTCATCAATGTCATCAATTGCGTCATCAAGGGGCCCGCCTTGATAATCCTACTTAAGGGCCCGGTGTTGGCTTGTTACGCCACTGAATATAATTTTCTAAACTCCTTATCAACATTACATATTTACAACAAATTTGACACATATATATGGGCAAACTTTGAGTACTACTAATAAAAGTGGTGGAGATCAGGCAAGACTATAAGAAGACTCAGGCAAAAAGGTGCTATAACTGTAAAAATGCTTTAAAACCATATATTTCCTATGTTAAACTGCCTGTATTGGCTGTAAATTGACTTTTTCATCTATGATGGCAGTTGTTAAAGGTCCCGTTCTTCGTGTCTTTTTGAAGCTTTGATTGTGTTTACAGTGTGCAATATAACATGTGTTCATGTTTCGAGTGTAAAAAAAAAACAGTATTTTTAACACAATTTACTTATCTGTATACCGCTGTATTCACTGTCCTGAAAACGGCTGATGACTTCCTTCATTCTATGTGTCCCTCCTTCAGAAATACGTAACGAGTTCTGATTGTGCCAGCGGTTCCCCTGTTGTGATTCGACAGCAGCTTAGCGCACGTGGAAAGGTCACGCCTCTTAACGGAAGATAAATGCGCTTAATGATCTCTACAGCGTCCCTGGGAAAGCCAAACAAAGGTGATTTGACTCCGGGATGAAAATAACAGCGTCTCGACGACATGGCGACAAACGCACTCAAACGCAACACTTCCTTTTCTCCACGCGACACGTCCTCTTCTCCACGTGGGACAGCAACAAGACCACGCCCCCTTTTTTCGCGTAGTCTTGTGGGTGGAGGTTAGTCTGTTCTACTGTTCTACCGACGTCATTTATGTAGGAAGTACCAGGATGTAGTCCAAGCCAGCCGTTCGCTGTAGGCTTTGAAAGGGAACTTCTGTTAAATAAAATATCTCGCTTGGCATTGAACTTTGAGCTTTATAATTTTACAGGTATTATTTATGCTCTAACAGCAACATTACACACTAACTAAAGTTTGAACAGTGCGATCACGAAGAATGGGACCTTTAAATGCTTGCTAAATAAAACGTAATGTCTTTTGATGCTTGTGTGCTTAAAGGCCTTAACTGCTTGAACCCTGATAAATGCTGCTTGCAGCTTTAATTTATTCCTGTGATCAAAGCTGAATTTATCATCCTTATTCCAGTCTTCAGTGTCACATGATGCTTCAGAAATCATTGTAATATGATGATTTGAGCTCAAGAAACATTTATGATTATCAGTGTTGAAAACAGTTGTGTATAATGTTTTTAGGATTTTTTGAAAGCTTTCTATTTCAGAGAAATTCTGTTCTTTTGAACCTTCTATTCATCAAAGAATCCTGGGGAAAAGTGAGCATATTCAGCATAAGAGACTAAAAAAAAAAAAAAAAAACAGTACATATCCCAGTCTGAACTGTAGTACTGTAGGACATTGAATATTAACACCTGAGCACTCTTGTGGGTTTGCTACTGTTACAATTAAAAACCGTATAAGGGTAAAAACATGACAGCCAGACATGATGTAAGCAACACAGCTACAAATACTAACATTGATACTGGGTGAGCGAATGATCAAGAATTGACAATAGTCAATCGTATTGGTGGCATCGAGTGGCCCCCAAATAAAGTTTTGCTTAGTGCCCCATAAGGGCTTGGGCCAGCCCTGTCTTTACCGTTTATGTTTATGAATCTGCGTATGACAAGCATATGTGCACTGTGGTCAGAGCGGAATAGATGTGATTAAAGTGTTTACATGCTTGTTTATTGCTTTTAAAATTGGCATATGTCACAAATTGTATGGTTGTTTCTATTATGAGCTTAATCACGTCAATTCTTTCAAAGTATTGTTTTTATATGAGGTAAAGTTTAATCACAATATCAGGGATCAGGGAATATGGTCATGCAGAATAAGGTATTAATATGTGCTTTATAAGTACTACTAATAATAAACAGCCAATATCCTAGTAATATGCATGCTAATAAGCAACTAGTTAATAGTGAGAATCATACAACTGATATAATGTATTAGAAGGCAATGGGTGCTTGCTGCTTGCTGCCTTTTAGATTTGATTTATATGGGAGAAATTGAGCTGCATTGTAATTCAGTTTTTTCTTTCTTAATCGTTAAATGTATTTTAACTGCAAAGAACTTTTCATTACTAGTTTAAGGACTTTCCCACTTCGATTGCCAACTGATCCTTTCAAGGAGATGAGAGATGCAGGCATTGCTCAAAAAAACCTGGACAGACTCTTGTAGAGCGATGGCGCACACTCGCTCTGAATGCCATTAATTGCCAGTCTGTCTCTCCATGACGACTTCTTCCAAAGGATTTTTTTCTCTCTCTCTCTTTGAATAGCCAGCCTGCAGGGTTGATAGCGAGCCGGCTGGCGCTTCCTTTAGCCTGTGGTCATAGGAAAAGCTACGCAGTAGCCGCATAACGACTAGTGTCTGAGAGCAGGGCTAATTTTTATGTTTTTTTTTTCCTTTTGCTTTGCATTTTTTTCTTACAGACTACAAGTTAATGCAATGCCTTCTGCATTCCCATTCAGAGATTATATTTTGAGCTCTTACAGCTGCTTGTAAATTACATAAAAAGTGAAATAACATTCAGTCAATCAGATGTAAAATGTGGAAACAAGATCTAAAAAGTTGTAAATTGTCTGGGCTAGAAAAGTGAAATGAGTAAATGTTGTCTTAATACTGATGGTGTGAATACTACAAGAAACTAACACAAGCTCTAATTATATAAATGTCTAACTGACAAACTGATGAGAGATATGATCAGATGGATGGCCCAACTTTATTGACAACCAGATGTAGACAGATGATTAGACATGTATGTATAGCAGCATATAACTTAACTTAATAGTTTAACACTGACAGTAATTCATAAAAAATCGTAGTTTTTTTTTTTTGACAGAAAATATGTAATTTATTACCACACACACACACACACACACACACACACACACACACACACACACACACACACACACACACACACACACACACACACACACACACACACACACACACACACACACACACACACACACACACACACACACACTTGTGCTTTTGTCCAAATCAATCAGGGGCTATTGATATAGCGCATCCACATCCACCTCAGCTGACAGGACAGGCCTCCACACCATCCCCTCATATTCCACAAGTATTCCCTCAGAGATGGACGATCTTACTGACTCACACCTGTTCAGACATGTTAGGCTCGGGCTCCAGGATGATGAATGGCTCAGTTGTCGGCTCTAGCATCGCAGCAGGCTCTGGCTCTTTAAAATTAAAATATAAAAGATAAAAAAGACAGCGTATTGTGTTGTAAAGCTACAGTTTCAAAAAAGCTTTGCCAAAACTTTAGTCAAGCTCTCTAGTCACTATTCAACTCATTTATTCTCTTCCTCTTATTTTTTCTTAATCTGTGTTTATTTCTGTTTTGGGTGGGTTTGCCACATATTTTAGGAGCCATTTACATGACACAGTTTTCAACAAAAAAAAAAAAAAAAATGTTTTGTGTGCTTTGACCATTTACAATGAATGAATGGCCTGAAAATACAAACTTTTGAAAAGGGGTTTCAAAGTGCAAGTTTTTTTCAAAAACGCAAACTTGTGGAAATGGTAACGTCATGTGCATGCATTTTACATGTTTAGTCTATAGGTGTTTCTTGTATAGTACTGATATATAGGTGTTTCTTGTATAGTGTTTGTATAGTAGTGTATAGCAGTGACATCAGCTACTGGCCTGGCATGTATAATACAGCGTTTTATTTGTTTTCACGGATCCGTGTGAATGGATTTGACAAGTTTTCTAGTTTTCAGTTTGTTTCATTGGTTTGATTATCATGTGCACCTGCTATTTATTTCATTGATTGGTTTGTTTGGGTATTTAATCAGCATAGTGTGGTCTCTCATGCCTATAGCTTATACAGTCATTTGTTTATAAATATTTACTATTAATACCTTTATTTGTCATAAAATTCAATACTAATTTTGATTGTTCTTTTTAGGATTGTTCCATTTAAGAAAAGCCTCAAATGGCGGGTATTAATTTATTTTGGGGGGTAGGATCTGCCTCTGCCTTCATCCTCAGGCAGGATCAGCCAAATCTGCTTCCCCCTGGATTTAGACTATGGACGGAGCAAGAACACTCTAATGCCATACCATTAACTAATGGGTCTGGCCAATCACTGCTTGACACTTGGTGTATATAAGCAATTAACTCTGTTTTACATTCGCAGGTGATGACGCTGACGTTTCCCTCCATCTTCCCCACCACCACAACCACCAGGTTGGTCCCTGTCCAACCATTGGGGGTAGGCTCCGCTCCTGCCTTCATCTTCAGGCAGGATCAGTTGAATCTGCATCCCCCAGAATTTGGACTAACTTTTCTATAAAACTAGACATGAATCATTGTAGCTGAGTACCATCTGCCAATACTTTATAGAATAAATACCATGTAAACATTTACCTGCCCTTTGAGTCTTTCTGGTAGAAACACTTTACTTAAAGCCTTAATGTATAATGCATTATGAAAGCATTGTAATGCATTAATTATACTTTGTAATGCATCTTATAATGCATTGTATGGTCTCATGAATAATTGTATCTACAGTTATAATACATTATAATACACCTTTAGAAAGTATAATACATTAAAAAGCAACAAACAACCAATTTCAGATGTAACGAGGTATCTGTGAATATTGTAATGCATTTTAACTTTGGTTACAATTATTTATGAAAAGATATAATGCATTATGATGTATATCATGAATACCTTTATATGGCATTATAGATAAAGGCTTTAAGTAAAGTGTTACCAAAACGTTCTCCTTGATGCACCGTTTTCGCAATCTGAGTTCTTCTGCCACTCACGCTCCTCCTCCGAGTAAAATGCAGAGGACTTACGATGCAAGGAAGAGAAAACAGGATTTAAGAGAAGTAATTCAAAGTAGCCGTGCCCAGTGCTACCTATCCTTTCTCTTTTGAGCCTCCTTGATAGAACTGGTTAGGGCTCCTCTCATTATTGAAAGTCATTATGTTAAGACCTCCCTCTTTTCAGATCTCAGTCTGGGTGGGGCCTCTGATGTGTATGGCTCTATGAGCCTCCTTGGAAGCAAAGTTGTCTCCTCTCGTTTTAAAGAGTTATTCTAGTGAGATCTCCGCTTCCCATAGCTCCACTAGGAAAGCAGTATCAGGTTGTAGAGCTCCCTCTGAGCCTCTTTGGTAAGCAGTCTTGGAATGTAATTAGGCTTCATTTTGTTTTAGAGAGTTGTCAAGTTGAAGGCTCCGCTCTTAAAAGCCTGGTATGAACAGTGGTGTTATACCGTATGGCTCTCTGTGAGCCTCCTCTGCTATCTGTTCCTAAAGTGGAGTGTGGTTTGGTCTCTTCTCATGTTAGAGAGTAGTCTTGCTGATGGGCTCTGCCTGGATAGTAGTATCACATTGTTAGGCTCTTTTTTGATGGTTGTTATGCTGAGGCCTCTGTTATTAGAGCCCAGGCGGGGTGGTTGCGCTGGGTTGTATGGCTCTCTTTGAGCCTCCTTGGTGGAACCACCCTTAGGGGAATGGTACTAGGTTTCCTCTCGCTATAGAGAGTTGCCTTGGTGAGGGCTCTGCCCCCAGGGCTCTGCCTGGATAGCAGTATCGAGTTGTCAGGCTCCTTTTGAGCCTCTTTGGTAAGCAGTCCTTAGTGTAGGTCTCCTCTCGATTTATAGTCGTCTTGCTGAGGCCTCCATTCTTAGAGCTCGACTGGGGTGGTTATGCCGGGTTGTATGACTCTCTGTGCTGGTGGAACCAGCCATACGGAAGTGTTGTTAGATTTCCTCTCGATTTTGGAGTCTCCTTGGTGAAATAGTCTTTTTAGCATAGAGCAGTGGTTCCCAAACTGGGGTATGCATACACCTGGAGGTACGTGAGGTGACGCAAACAAAAAGCTGAGTTTTGCCGTTCATTTAATTCTGCCCCACCTTAAAATAACATTAAAACTGAGCATGAATTTCCAACAGGCGCAATGCTGTAAATACATGACAGCCAATCAAAATACCATATCTTTTGCTGTCAAAACTGACTGTATCCATTTACACACAAGCAGCGTGCATATGTGTATGCAAAAGGCTGCCTTAGCAAATCACGCTACATTACTGCCGTTCTCGACAATATATATGTAGATTAAGCACTTACTCGCACAAAGAACAAATAGCCTGGCACAGACTGTGCAAATAGATCAATAAAAGATTCAAACTCTTCGATAAAAACACATACCCTTTGTGAGTTCTTGTTTTTAATGTTGATAATATATTATGTGAGCAAGAATGCAAATCCAAATATCCACACCATTGCAAACGTGACATTGATTTTATACAACAGCTTAACAAACAAAGGGTAATAATAAGTGATGCTCATTTTAAACAGTATTGTCAGTATTTGCTCTATTTAGCAACAAAATAATAGATTAAACGAAAGCCACAGCAATACTACAAAACACAATGGTGTTTCGTGATTGAAGCTGCGGCTTTGAACGAATAGTTTGTGAAAGTCATTGATTCAATGATTCATTCATAAATACAGCCATTTGCTTAGTTTTTGAATGACTTGATGACTCACGCATTAAGACAGTGACTTACCACCACCTACTGGCAGTCTTAGTTTAATATTTCAAAGAATCACTTTGTTTTTATCAACATTGCATATTTCTCTATTTAACTTTTTTAATTTATAATATTATTAATGTTATAAAGGTATTTATAAAGGTAAAACAGGCGCTGGAAAGTCAATTTAGGGGGCAAATATTGTCCCTTAATGGAAAAGGTGTGAGTGGAAGAGAGCTCTGAGAGCTCTGTGAAGTCAGTGGATTGGGTTATAGGCTTTCTGGAGCCTCTCTGGTTAACTTTCTTCAAGGTGGTATTGCTAGGCTTCCTCTCGAGAGTTGTCCTGCTGAGGCCTCTGCCCCCAGAGCTCTGCCTGGATAGCAATTTCGAGTGTTAGGCTCCTTGTGAGCCTCATTGGTAAGCAGTCCTTAGCGTATAACATATCAAGGCCTCCTCTCGCTTTGGAGAGTCATCTTGCTAAGGCCTCCGTTCTTAGAGCTCCCCTGAGTGTTGCTAGACCTTCCCTGGTGAGACCTCCTCTTGTCAGGGTTGTGTCCCCTGTGTCGACTGGCAGGATATATTTTTATCCTTGGCCATATTTCCTTTAAGGTATTCTTTGAATACCAGGCCCTGAGCTAAGCTGCCCAATGTAGCCCGGGTTTCTGACCCTATGAAATAGTCACAACGACAGCTGGTTTGTACCCCTAGGATGGGGAACTGTAAAGTCATTGACTTATGTCAGCCATTCGGCACTCATTCCTTCAGCAGAGTTCTCATTCAAAAGGGAACGTCTCTGGTTATAAAGGTTCCCTGAGATGGGGAATGAGACGTACTACAGGTGCCCTTTTATACTCTGGTTGCACCAGTAGTGACATCATAGACTCTCGCCGGTCAATGTCATCGCCATGTTTTGACATGTGCTTCAGACACTGGTTATGCCAGAGGCATTACGCATTAGCGTCCTAGGACGTAGTGTCTCGTTCCTCTTCTAAGGGAACCAAGGTTCATTTGTAACCTTGGAGGGTTTTTTTTCAGTTCATTCTCTGTTCTTGTTGGGTGTACACGGTTGTTCTGTTCATGGTTTTAAGGTTCTTAGTAATTCTAGTTTATGTTTTGAGTTCAAGTTTAATAAAATCATTACTGTTGCAAATTATATCCTGCCGTTTTTCATCTTTATTTCAACTGCTGACAATTTAGCCATCTATGACTTCTTGAGTTTTTGAGTTTGTTTGGTATTGTAAGGTTTGTAAGGGGTTGAACTGGCTTAGATGAAGGTGAGACATATCATGATACATTTATTTATTTGTATTACATACAAAATAAATAATTAATTGCATACAAATACTGAGAGAACAAAGAAAAAAACAGACCACCACAGGAGTGACCCATATAATCCATCATGTGAATGACTGTTTTGGGATCTCTACCAGCTGGTGTGCATGTGTGTGGGGGGTGGTTCCGGTATACCCTACATTATGGGGACAAAATGTTCCCACAAAGATGACAATATCTGAAATCCTTGTTCTTGTGGGGACATTTTTGGTCCCCATGAGGAAAACCGCTTATAAATCAACTAAGTGATGTTTTTTGAAAATGTAAAAATACAGAAAGTTTTCTGTGATGGTAGGTCAAATCATTATGTATCCATAAAACACGAAAACCCAATGTGTATGTGTGTGTGTGTGTGTGTGTGTGTGTGTGTGTGTGTGTGTGTGTGTGTGTGTGTGCGTGTGTGCGCGCACAAGCACGTGTATGTATAAATATTAACAGAATTTGATACATTAATAAATTATGTTTTCATGTAAACCAGCTGCAGATCTATGAGGAATTGATAACTGCTTTATACCTGAACTCTAGTAAATTACCAACTAGTATATTGAACTTACTTTTACTTTAGACCAAACTACCATAATGCCAAATCTATCTTTTAGTTTTTACTTATAAAATCACTATTTAGATTTGGCATTATAGTAGTTTGGTCTAAAGTCAAAGTAAGTTCAAATGAGAATGATATGAGGCCAAATTAAATTTACATTTTGGGTAAGTATCTTTGTAAGTTTCATTTTCAAAACCCAGTAACAGGAAAAGTTAAATCATACTATAAGGTTTAAGATTTCCATGTTAGTTGATAGTGTGTATGTTTCTACATAAATGCTCTACCCAAATTCACTAGAATTTTGACTGAACTCCAGATGTGAGAAACTCCGCATTTGGTGAAGGCACTTACCAAACATCAGGATGTATAAACATCATTCATACTGAGACCATACGTAGGTTTCTGTGGTCTCTTTGTGAGATAGATGTGCATATCAGCAGGGTCTTTCTGACGCTCTTTTATTTCATCTGTTAGAGCGTCGCTCCATGTCGTTACAGGATATCAAGGTTGATGTTAGTATCTATTGATTTACTAACAAACGTGACCACACTGAAAGTACCTTGCGGGCTTGGTGTGGTAGTGTCAAATTATCCCACAGCACTGACAGGAAGTAAGTGTTTCTCATAGATGACAAAGCTCTTTATGTCACTTACTGTAGGTGCTAAGTAGAGCTGGGAGATTCTGCAGCACAATTGGACCAATAAGTGCTCTGGATATAGGTTTAGTATCATTACGATGATTGACAGGCAAGCATTCTGAGGAAAAGTAAATGAACATGATACATCAACATAACAATCATAAAGAGGTACTCTAGAAGCAACCCAAGCATTTTATTCTTACTACTTTAGAAACAACATTTTGAGATCACATGATTAAGTTTATCCACGAAGAATCAGCAAACAAGTTCAGCCAAGCTGTGTTCCAGTTTTAACCATTTTATGCAGTTTACTGAAAAAAACAATAAGTAATCAATATTGCATAGCTTACTTTTCTGACAAAACAGGTTTATGTTGTTGTTTTCTGAAAATAAAAATTCCAAAACAACAGTTTAATTAATAATTCCAAAACAAGTATAAAGCTTTCTGTCACCAAGCAATTTATGGAAAAAATATTGATGGACTTCAGAGAATGAGTTAGAGAAACTCATAGCTTTGCATGGTCAGATTCATGTATTAAAGTTTACAAAATCCTCAAGTGCAACTGTATGTTTCATTTTATTATGAGATTTATCTCAAACAGAGCACAACTCTGATAAAAAAAGAACAGAAGGCTCAGCAATAATTTAAATGAGCTTTTACTATGTTGCAGAATAAACTACAATATCTGCTAGATTTTATGTGCGACACTACGTCAGATTTATAGAGCAGATTGCAGTTCTGAATGATTTTATTAGTGACAAAATTACGGGGCTTGAAAACTTGACAAAGTAATAAAATACATTCAGAGCTTAAGCCCATCCCTGGCGTCGTCCATTGTGCCACCCCTGCACTCTGAAGCGTGCAGACTATATATTTCTTAAATAAATTATGGTATTTTGCCGCTTAATAACCGCACTTGGCTATATCAACATTTAGATTTGTTCCTAATTTTGTTCTGTAGCCCTACTGGAAAATTATCTGTGAACAGAATAATTTACTTAAGAGTATAACCTTTTGTGTCCAAACCTTTACAGCAGTAGCTGAGTTAATTTAATGTCAAAGACCAATGTACTTAACCTTCAAACACATAAATGAAACTGTTTGGGGGTTGATGCTCAGTTTAGATGAGGAGAACAGGAAGCCAGAGATAAGTCCTGGCAGACGTTCACATTGACCTTGTTTGAGCAGGCGGCTGTAATTAAGACGCTAGCTGGAAACCTGACTCCAGTGTGACGCAGCCTGAGGCTGGCTGCAGAAGTGGAGGTCGGAAAAAGAAACGAGATCCTCGTCGGCTCAGTGGCTGCACTCAATAGTGCTGCCAAGGCCGAGGTTAGCCCACTAATTCGTCCAAATGAGCGCCCTTATTCATGGTATCTTTATACATGCAGACACACTCACATAAACACACATACCAACGTTCCCGCAGACCAGAGAGGAGTGGAGAGTTATGAGGGCTTTGGTTTTCCTGGGACATAGGAGAGTTGAGTAAGATTTCGGCATTGATCTGTTGTGAGTTCCTGTGGCAGAATATTAAAGGTACAGCAAGGCAGTTGAATTCAGTGCAGCTGTAACATAGCGTTGAACCGCTTCTCTTTTGGATTATGAGTTTTTAAACATGCTAGCATGCAGAAAACTATAAAACAATGGTTTCTGGCACATTCCTCTTGTGTGATTTGTGGTTTGTTCACACAGGAATAGGTAATTATGTATGTCTCAGGATTAGCTAACATTCCCTAATACCTCCTTAAGTAAAGCATTATTATCTTTAGCTCTTTGCAAGGAATCTCTGTCAATACCCCTGCTGGATTAATTTCTCTCTCTCATTTCAAGGACAAACGTATTGAGGAATTCAGACAAGGTGCCCCATATCCTCTCTTACAGTAAAAAATGGAAAAATATCTGTTCAAAAAGCAAAATAATTAACCATAATGTATAAAATAAAATATTTGTCATTGCTCTCTTTCCAACAGAAACCGTTTGGGTATGTCTGGACTCTGCAATGGGAGGCATACAGGAGATATTTTGAAGTTAAATCATACTGTTAGTGGAAAAAGCCAGTTATATAATACATTGATGAGTGATACTGTTTTAGAATTATCACTTTTTTAAATGAAGCTTTTCATGATAGTATTCCCATTTTTATTTTACAAAATATAACTATAATTGATTACTTTATATGATGTATAAAGTAGGGGTTGCACAGATTAGTCGACTAGTCGACTTTAATGCACTGCCATGGCGATTTAAGCTTGACGTCGACTAGTCGCTGGCCTATAGAGGCCGCAACAGGATAAGCCATTTCCTGACACGCACGCACATTTGCAACAGTTCAAATTACAAATAAATGCATACTCAGAGAGCTCTCCACAAGATATGTTTGATTATACCATCTGGATGCTCAAAATTGATCGGGAGAATGCACATTCATTATACAGGTAAGTTCATCACCGTTCTAAACTAATGTGTGCTGCATCCATTGTAATTCGCACACATGGCTCGCACATCACGCGGAGATTGCGTGCGCCTCACAAAATCATTCCGTAGCACTGAAATGTATTGTCAACACTGTTCTGTGATCTATCAATAAAATACCTTAGAAACTGAAAAGTTCTAGCATATATTTCTTAGTAACTAAAACTCACGGCTTCACTATTAGAGAGATGCTGGCAGGTAGAATTAATTCACACGCAATCGCTCTCTCACTAATGCATTCATTTTCATGCAATCTTTATTGTGCTACTTTATCTATATCTGATTCAGAACAGTATAAACCTGTGAGAAATATTACGACCCAAAGACAAAAGAACTGATACAAAAGCTGTTATGTAGTAAGAGCAATCACCTTATAGGCAACGCTGTGTCATATGCCATAGCTGTCCTGTGCACAAGAAAACTTTATTTATTTGTTCATGGTTATTTGTTCATTAATGACATCATCAGCATCTAGTCGACGTCGACTCAACTTTCATCACATAAATGTCGACTTTAAAAAATCTGTATAACCAGTTACCAGTTTAGGTTACACTTTTATTTTAAGGTGAAGTAGTTACATTGTACTCAAATAAGTACTATAAGTACTATGAAGTAATATTAATTCATGTACTTACTATGGAGTTACGTTCATGGTTAGTTATTTGTAATTATACATCATTTACTGTTATTACTATAGTAAGTACATGAAGAGACGTGTAACTCATGCGTCACCTTAAAAATAGTGTTAACCCAGTTTTTTTTTATATCCTGATTGATTATGTAATGCCTTTACATGTATTCCGATACTCCCCAACCAAGCCACGCATCAGCTGACTTTCTTCCCTCATAGTCGAACAGGTGCGGAGCTTAAACTGGAACTCCCAATAATGCATGTTTTCTCATGTACACGTCAGGACATTTCATACGCTGTGAAACATCATCCTTCTTAAGATAGCGAAAGCATGGCGGTTCAAAAGCATCTGTATTTCTTTTATACATGTTTTGTTTTATTCAAATGAATTGGTTCTAAAAATGCATCCCCATGCAAGTGTGTGTGTGTGTGTGTGTGTGTGTGTGTGTGTGTGTGTGTGTGTGTGTGTGTGTGTGTGTGTGTGTGTGTGTGTGTCTGTGTGTGTGTGTGTGTGTGTGTGTGTGTGTGTGTGTGTGTGTGTGTGTGTGTGTGTGTGTGTGTGTGTGTGTGTGTAATTTTACAGCAATATAAACAGATTGCAAGATATTTTTAGTGTAATGTTTCTCTCTATTGTTGGGTCTAAAGTGCTGAACTGGATGTAAACATTATTGACAGTTTATGAAGCATGATCTTTAAGTTTGTAGGTGAGTGGTACAAATACATTTAGGACATACTACATTCGCCATATTGGCACTCTCCTGACATACTAACAACGACCTGATAACAATTGACTGTATTTGTATGTATTATGAGGGAATCATTGAATCCTTCACTCAAGGGATTTGTTAAAAATAAAGAAATATTAGTTCAGGATTTTTTCTTGTTGTTTATTGAACTGTTGTATAAAAGCAATATCACACTTCTAATCATGCTGTTATTCTACACAGACATGCTGATAATCTATCAACAGGCACTCTTGATCTTGTTTATTGCTTTTGTTTTATTGCTCTTTGATATTGTTTAATTATACAACAGTACCAGTCATTAAACTGACATTAAACTGATATACTGTAGAGTACAACAACACCTGGATGTTTAACTCTATTATTTATGTATTGTGTAGACATCACACTGCTTTTTATGTAGACAGAATCACTATATGTGTGACATCCAGTTGTGACAATTGTCTGAAGCCCATCGAGAACCACACCAATTAATTTCACAAGTGCCACCCTTCAAATCACTGCATCACAAGTAATTCAAAAGAATGTGTCAGTGACATCAGCATGATGGCCAAGTTATACACTTTCCTGAGTCAACATATTTTGTTGATCCTGGAACAACATTCCTGTCTGATTCCTGTACCCATATCCCTACACATAAACCTAAACCTAACCCTACCTATAACTTATCCCTAAAATCAGAGGGTAATGATAGGTGAATAACACTGATATAGAAAGCACCTAGTTGTAAGCCTAAACTTGACATAAACTGTAAACTTGTCCCTCAAATCTGATTGATTAATTGATTGATTGGAATGTTGTTCCGGGATCAACAAAAATGTCAATTTCTCTGGTGGAATTTGCATATGACAAGCTGCACCTGAGCTGGAAGTTTGCTATGCAATCTCTTTCGGATTTGACAATAATTATCTCTCCACTGCTGCTTCTAGATCAGGGGTAGTATTCGCAAAACATTTTATCTTACCACTAAGAGTTCTCCTAAATGTCAGTAAAATTTCTTAGTTACGAGTTTTCTCTTAAACCCTATTCACAAAGCTGCTGAGAGCAACTTTTACTAAGGAATAGAGAGAAGTCTAAAGCTAAGAGTAAGGGCGGGGTTGACCTCGTTGCTATGGATGATGTCAACACGCTTACTAACTATGCCCACAGTGATTGGCTGATAGAGGAGGGGTCTCTGTCAGTGATTTAATTTTAGAAATATTTTGTTGAATGAGGTTTCATGTTGCTATATTCAAATACATCTTTTAAAATAAAAATGTTGTCATATTAAAATAAAGATTTGGAAAAAGTAGGCCAAGTGTCACTAATTAAACTAGTATATGTTTAGCTAATTGTCAGCCTCTTACACAGGGCCGGCCCAAGCCGTTATGGGGCCCAAAGCAAAATTGTATTTGGGGGCCCCTCTGTGCCACCAAATTGTCAATTCTTGATAATTCGCACACCCATTATCAATTTCATTAACTGTATCTGTGTTGCTTACATCATGTCTGCCTGTTATGTTTTTACCCTTATACGGTTTTAAGTTGTGCCAGTAGCAAACCCACAAGAGTGGTCAGGTGTTAATTTGCAGTCTTACAGTCAGTCTAACAGTACTACAGTTCAGACCGGGATACGATTTTTTATATATTTTTTTTATATATATTTTTAAAAGAAGTCTGCTGAATATGCTGAATATGCTCACAATATGCTACATGATTATTTGATTAATAGAATGTTCAAAAGGACAGCATTTATCTGAAATAGAAAGCTTTCAAAGAATCCTAAAAAAATGTAACTAAATTTTTTTTTTTTTACAGAACTGTTTTCAACACTGATAATAATCATAAATGTTTCTTGAGCAGCAAATCATCATATCAGAATGATTTGTGAAGGATAATGTGACACTGAAGACTGGAGTAATGATGCTGAAAAGTCAGCTTTGATCACAGGTATAAATTACATTTTAAAATATATTCACATAGAAAACAGTTATTTTAAATTGCAATAATATTTCACAATATAACTGTTTTTACTGTATTTTTGATCAAATAAATGCAGCCTTGGTGAGTAGAAGAGACTTCTTTCAAAACTTCTTTAACAACGTTAAACAGAGCTTTTATTTAGGTGAAAATACAAAGGGAGACCTCAGTGCTTCTTTTTGTTGACAACAACAGTTTTATAAAAGGATTGTCATTACAAATTTGGGAAGATGTTTGCTGCATGTTGCATTCCCAAATTTTGAATTCAAACATATAGCACTTGCAGAGAAGCATTTACTGTGGACAGAAACTGAAAGCTATGCTGTACTACTCCATCCAAAACATGCAGCACGTCAGATAAAATATATTCGCACTAACCCATATCACATTCTCAAATCCATCCATTCATAGAAAGGTTACCATACAACTGACGAGTAGCACAGTTTCAGCGGCAATTTTTCTCACACTTTGCACTTTGAACCCTGGCTACAAAGCCAATAGTGTCAAACCGATGGTGCCGCGAGCTCGTGCAGCGCTGTCAGAATCAATCCGTGCATATATTAGAAAAAAAAAGAGAAAGGTCTATCTAATCAGCGCAAGAGAAGGTATATACACAGCCGAGAGCTGACACCTAGTTACCTCGACAGTTTTCTGCATCCCTCCGCCACCCCGTTCCTTACTCGCGGTCTGCAATGCGGGGCAGAACTCTGGGTTTGGGCTAAATCCCAACTCGTAAAATCAAATTGCCACAGGTAATCTGACATTTTTTTTTTTTTTGTATTAAAGATTTATTGTTGGCAGTTTATCGTAGATTAAAATCTATTAATTAAAATATGTATTGCAGTTATGAGGGTTCAACACTCAAAGCTCTATCACTATTGCCTCAATGTTGTATAGTGTCTTTGGGCAGATTGCGGCAATAGTCAGTAGGATTGTTTAGTGGTTTGGTCTTAGTGATTTAGGAGTTATCTTGACTACTCCTTGCGTTTCACAGATTTAGGAGCTAGTTTTAGTGCTAAAATGCTTTGTGAGATACTCTTAGAACAAGTATTTTTACCAATATACTTTACCAACATTTCCAATATAGTGGAGCAGGGGTATGCTGAGATGACAGAGTTTGAAGAGCTGCTTTGCTGCTTATCTTACTGTCATGTCTCCTTCTTTGAAGTCGCGGCCTACACTGCTTTCTAAGTCTGGGCTGGGCAACTCTGGCCCTCGAGATCCACTTTTTTGAAGAATTTAGCTCTAAAGGCCTGTTCACACCGGGACGATTTTCCTGCGCGTTTATCGCCAACGTTTAATGCCTCGTGACTAAACAAAGGGCGCCAATGTGAGTGTGCACACTGACGCGCAAAACGGCAGGTGTAAAAGCGTCATTTAAAAAAAGAAACGTCTCAGGTTCGTTTTTTTATTTCGACGTGGCGCATTAAAAACTGGCCGACCAATGAGATCAGCACTTTTGTTCACGTGCCTGGAGCTGCTGAAGTGACAGTAAAACACGACTTGGTGGCGTTCAAGCACAAACCGGTCTTGCCGAGCACACATTGATACGACGAAGAAGTAGTAAGTAGACAAAGAAGAAGAGCAGCTGATAATGCTGCCTGCCAGTTAGCAAAAATTGTGTGAATGGTTTTGGCCATATCTGTGGTTTTGGAAAGCACGTAAATACTGTCTCTCTTCTTGTTCTGTGTGACAAGCGAGTGTCAGAAGCGTAAAGTGCCGCAGCACCACCTTGTGTACCGGGAGCGCTATCTACTGAATGTGCACGTTCACTCGTCACATCGGCAATGAAAATCGCTTGGGTGTGAACACTCAAGACGTGCCGAAAAACTTCACGAAAAACGCTGGCGACAAGCACGCGCGATATTCGTCCAGGTGTGTACAGGCTTTAACCCTGATCTGCTTTTTCTGGTGTGTTTAATTAGGGTTGTAGCTAAGCTCTACGGGAAAGTGGATCTCGGGGGCCAGAGTTTGAGGATTTGCAAGATCACTTTGGTTTTAAGGATTTGCAAGTCCTACTGTTGGTCACTTCTGGTCACAGAGAATTGGTGATTTACTGGCTTTATCTGGTGAAGGTTTTGTTGCCACCAAAGCAAGGTTACCTACCCATGGTTACTTCCACTTTTCATTTCTGCACAGACCTTGTGAGGGCGTTACAGTTTTACATTGACTACATGAGCCAGTGGTGTAAATCTGATCAGCTCTCTAAGTTTCTTTTTTTTTTTTGGTGGCTGCAAAATGGATGTTGCCCCCATGGAGGGTGGTGCTTTGCGACATCATCCAATTAATTTGCATGATTCTATATAGGCTTCAGACAGTTGCTACACCTGGAGGGTGTTCCCATAGTGTCAGCTATTGACACAGCATCTTGTTCCTTACTCAGGGAACAAGGATTACATACATAACTTTTTTTTGACGTTTTGTCACATTAGCCATTGCTTGAATTGTTATGTTCACTATGTAGGCCTATATGTAACTATATAATAGGGAAAAGATTGATTTTTAATTTCATTTTGTTGCTAAATAAATATAAATTAGTTACTTTTCTTTGAAGTATCCCCAATAATAATAACTACTTAATCACATGAAAGCTTGTTAGGGTTTTATCAATGAGGTCACACAGGAACAATGGCCGTTCATAGCATTTGCATGTACAAGTAGGTTGCTTCAACAAAAAGTCTTTTGTCAGTTTCTAACATAGGTTACTTTCAAATTGCTATCCCAGACTCTACATGGTACTATATAGGGTGAATTCAAGTTGTTTGGGACACCTTTTCCAAGTCATCTCAATAGCAAAATGTGTCCCAATCACCCTGAATTCACCCTAGAGTAACTGTGGTGTGGGCATTTTGGCACCCATAATATATTTAAAAAATAAATAAATTGAATAAATAAAAATAAAGTGGTTTATTTTCAGTCTTGGTTTCAGACTCGAGGACAGTGTAGCTCAGCACTTCAACATTTCCTGTTTCACAGAACTGTTTGCACCCACGTAAAATCCCTTTGTCATCCATCACCGTGGCTAAACCAAAAGTGTGTTCAGCTAAAAGAGGCAAATGATTATTAACCTACACATCTCATGAGAGACATATAAAAAAATATAGACAATCTACTGACTAAATTAACTTTGCTAGTATGTCAACTTATTCTACTAACCTTATCCCTAATCTAACACTCTACTAAAATTATAATGAAAGTTAGTTTACATGTAGTTGCAGATTAATGAGAGTTAGTTGATATGTAGTTGCAACGTTACTTATAGTTAGTAGAAAGTCTACTTTAGACAATTGAAATAAAATGTAACCTGATACTTGGCCACTGTGCATCTACATGGTGGACTTAGGTGACACCCAGATAGCATACAGATGTGACCCACATGTAAAATGGCAAATATTCTAAATCACATGTGGGCCTTTTTAGGCAAAGATGCGGCACTCATGGCAATGTGTAATCTGAATGTGAGCCTAAAATGGCCCATATAATAAATAATGAATATGGCCCAAATATCACAAACCAAATGTGGGCCACGTATGGCAAAAATGTGGCACAATCAACAATGACTAATCTGGGTGTAAACCAAATATGGCCCACATATGTTGCAGCATATATGGCCCAGTTATCTTAAAACATATCTGGGCCAGTTTTGGTAAAGATGTGGGACAGCACTGACTTCAGAAAATATGAACAGAAAAACAGTTGCAGGAAAAGCAAAAGCATTGTTTTGCAATGCCCAAAAACACAAATGTAAGAATATAAAGAACCTTAACATATTTCAGAAGGGAACTTTAATAGTTCACTTACTTGAAAAAAGCACAGAAACTCTACCAAGCATCTCCAGGGGAGGCTTCACCAAATATTAATAACAAGGCAGTCACTTGAGCATGGCACTGTGGACAAAAACTTTATGGACAGGCCCTACCCATACAAATATCTGTTTAGTGGGCCACTTCATCATAGGGCACAGAACAACTTGAGTCCCCATTTCTGAGACAGCTTTCCTGGTTGTCCTGTCCTTGATTAACTGTAGGAATGTTGTGTGGGTACAAATGTACGATTCAATAATTTTGTGTATCATTTGCGTTATGGGTCGTTGTGCCTTCTCCTGTCATGTTTCAGCTACCCACTTCCCTTGGAGTGAAATCCATCCAACAGGGCTTAAGTAGCTTTCCAACAGGACATTGACCTTGAGTACCTGGCATTGATTTCCTGTGGCGTCACTGAAAGCGGTCGTTACCACGCTGCCTAACGGCAGGGCGTGATTGGGAACAGATTCTTCAAATCCCGATACACAGAGCTGATGGATGGCCTTTGTCTGCAGTACATCAATTCTCACCTGCCTCAGCGGAGGTGACACCTGCGCTGAATTTATCATAATACACCAAACTGACACATCAACCTGGGAAAGGCGAACCAGAATGGAATTCCTAAATAAAAACCCTCTCAGAGGACCTGGGCCTGAAACACTGAAACTCCAAAGGGATTTTCTGAAGACACAAATGTACGCAAATAAAGCACAAGTCAAAAAAGCCACAAATGTACGCAAATAAAGCACAAATCAAAAACCATCTCTAGATATTCTCATTATTAATATGACATGCCACAATAATTAAATCCTCAGAAACTATAAAAAAATTTACCAGGTTTCATTTGCTTTCTAGGAGAAACAAGAAATGACAATGACTGTGACTTTTTTTTAATCGAATGATTGCAATGTAAACTCACGGACTGAAAATATGGTCACATGTGTTTAACACTTTGTTAATTTAATTTATCCTTCTCAAAAAAGAGATGTCTGTTTTTTCTTTTTTTTGCCCAGTGGAGCAAAGAATGAAACCAACTCTCAAGAAGAGGTCCACATTCTCTGTCTGCGCCTGGACAAGCTAAGTGCAGAATTAACAGCCTGTGAAGAGATGAAGAGAAAAGAGAGTTTGAACAAACAGCTTATTTCTTTCTGCCTCTCTCCCACTGCCTCTCTTCTCTCTCAGCAAGGCAACTCAGGTATTGTCTCTATGGTGACTGTAAGGGGCCCAGGCCAGACCACAGCGCCAGGCCCCAAACCACAGCCCATTTAGAATGGAGCAGACGAGTGTTTAAGCTTTACCCACTGGCCCCTCTCCTCTTCCCTCCCCTTAACATCACAATGCCCCCTTTCAGCCTGTGAGCGGCCCTCCATGAACCACAGACAACCAGTCTTCACCCCTCCATCCATTAACCCCTACCGCTAAAGAGCTTAACACCACACACCAGTAGGCCATATACCCTCCAAAAAGCAGATGTTCTGCGGTTTCATTAGACATGATGTTTAGTAAAATTAAATAACGTCACAACGGTTTGAGTAAGTTCTGACATTATTAATCACTTCCAACGCCAATTCAAACCTGTGCTGATTTTTGTTGAATGTAAAATAAACATTTTGAAGGATCTTCACACAGTTCTTTTTCACACAGCGACAGATTATAGTCTGTTAAGCTCCAAAAGCGCCTCAAAATTCTAAATGACTATATGACTTGTGTGCCATATTCAAAGTTTTCTAAAGAAATACAATCTTTTTGTGTGAGGAATAGACTGAAATTTAAGTCATTGTCCACTGGAAATCTTCCTCTCTGCTGAATATTTCAAATCAAATATGGCAGCAACAACTGAACTCCAGCCTTTGGCTTGGGTGCCATGTTTGATTTGAGAGCCACAAGCGAAAGATGTTTTGTGAATAATATCTTAAAATATTCACTATGGAAACTTAACAGACGTAAAATAATGACAGAATTTTCACTGCTAGGCGAACTATTACTTAAAAAATACAAAAAAAATCACTGATAAATATTTTTAATTTTGATTAACAGAAATCTTACAAAAATGCAAGAGCCCACATAGCCTTTTTACTTTGATAATTAATAAAATACTTCCATTATCTTCCATGCAGACTCACCAAATATACTGTTAGATGTTTTGCTCTTTTGGTGATATGATCTATTAATTGTTAAAACAAGCAGAATTTTAGTCTGAGCTGGTCAACGGTGCTACGGATGTGGAGTTTGGACCACTGTGGCTTTAATCACTGAGTTGTGTTTTATTTGGATTGTATTTTGTGTCTACAGTGTTTTTGAAAAAAGGGCTCCGCTTTGCTTTGCCCTCCGAGACACCCTCTTCAGTCTACAGAGGGGCTTTGGAGGGTTGGAAGGTAGACTTTGGTCTGGAGACCACACACACATCCCAGAAGTGAGCCGAGGGCCATATCCTCTGTTCAGACAGTTACCATGTTATTCCACTCCAGTGTTCAGTAACAGGATGAGCAATTCACGGTTATGATTTTCCATATTTGGAATATGGAATAAAGTTGTCTTTGAGCAATCACATTTTCTTCTGGAATTCATTGCATAATTTGTATCTTTGTTGTGTATTCTTAGAGTGACTGACATATCAAGAGCAATATGAACTTTGCTGCCTTTCTCCAAATACATATGTATGCAGATCTTCTTCTCCAGGCTGGATGTGTCTCTGTTCTCTTTATCCTCTTTTCTCTTTATCCTCCCTTTCTTTTGATCCTTTCTGTCTTTCACTTCCCCTGTAATGTTTGATTGAGCGGAACATTAGACAGGAAAAATCTATCCACAGATGTTTGCCGGACCCAGTTGTGCTCCTGATTAGCATGCTTTGATAAAGAACTGCTTTGAATGATTCTTTAAAATATCGATTGCTGGAATACAAAAATCAAGTAGAAGAGGAATTAGGCCAAAGGATCGAGGCAGGATTAGGAAGGATACATGATCTTTGGTTCAGAAATACTTTGTAGAGAAAGAAAGGGGAAGGTATATTTTGGTTTTTAAAATTTATTTCTAACAAATTAAAGGTATAATTCACAGAAATCTGTCATTTCATTAATGGGACATATCACAGTTTTGTTTAGTTTTTTTTTTTTTTATAAAACGGGATTACTAAAGAGCGCTCTGAATATGTTGGCTATGTCCATAGCTGTTTTTACTTTTGATAACAATTATTTTGACACTGCAGAAAAAGTTGGATGGGGCAGCCAGCTGCAGGGAAGTAGTACAGCATTAGGAGCCGCTTGGAAAAAGTTACCAGACAAAATATTTTTTTAATATGAGAGCAGACCTTCGTGAGGCACAATGTTGTGAAACTGCTGCAAATCTGGAATAGATAGAGGAAATACATAGATGTGGCTTACAGTAGCAAAGTTGATTCTTTCATAATATGTTTGACATAAAACAATTTAGTTCCTACATTTGATTATCTAACACAATTTTAGTTATCTTTTTTACAATGTGGTGTTCATTTAAATATTCAGAAACAACTTTTTAGTAGCAAAGCTGGTGAAATCATGAAAAGTCCCTTAATTACCAAAATATTCACCTCAGTTACCCATCTGACTAAGGCATTTGTCATTATTTCCAAGACTCTGATACCTAAATATTTGTCTTCCCTCCCTACACAAATCCCAGTTGGTGGGCTGGTGGAAATCTTGGATGTGTTCACAATCAGTGTGTTAAATTATTCAGTGTGTTAATTTGTCTCTGCACATATGAAAACGCTTGAAGTGTTTGTTTAGTTAGAGGGTAAGGATATACCCCTGACATGTTATTTTTTTAGGGGACGCCTTTGGCTTACATGTGCTGTAATATGACCACACTTGTGCTACATGTTTTTGGTGGAATAGTAAAGGGAGGGTAGAGCAGAGTCTGCTTAGCTTGTTTGCACAGTTTAGCATTACTGCTGGTCCGTCCCCATTTAGTACCTTAGGCAACACCCCGTCTCTTAAGAAATAAAGAATAAATTCACAACAAATGTTGTACTAATATTAAAATATACATTAAAGGAATAGTCACTCAAAATTAAAATGTTGTCATCATTTACGTGTCACGGAACACAGACTCAAGAGACAATGAAGCAGTTTATCACAAACAGGGTGAATGATATGATGGCAAATGTCGTAGATAACAACCAGAGTGGATGAGGAATATAACAGTCCAAACAGGTAAGTTGCACCGCACAGACCTTGAGGTAAACTAAAGAAGATGATAATAATAATGTCTCTTATCTTTAAAAAAGCAGAACGGACAATAATACATGGAGACAGGAATCCAGGGAAGCATGCAGGAACACAGAAGATTGAAGCACAGGAAGCCGATGCAGGTAAGTAGTGATTAGCAATTTAAGCAGTCCAAGTTAACAAGGATGAGACCAGACGATGGCTGCGTCTGAAACCTGGAAAATTCTGCCTTCGGAGGACACATTTCAAGGTAGGAAGGCATCAAGGCACATCCGAATCTAATGTTAGCTTCACTTCCTGTCTCCTGAGATACATTCATCTGATCGATTTTTGAAGGAAGCATAAATGTATCCTTTGCTGCCTTTGATATCTCACAATCCTGTGACAGCTTGAGCTAGAAAAATATATGGCGTTCGAAAATTGCGTTTGATGGTCAGTTTGTGTATAAATGCACGTTTTTGACCAACGTTTTCCACTTCTGATGTAATTTCTAGCGAGAAATTACTACTGTAGTAATTACATATTTGTTTAGTGCTCATCAAATCTCTCTCTATTTTGCTGTAGATCATTAAACTGTTGCACTGCCTTAGAAGTCTGTCCGAAATCAGTTTTGTGAGGTTCCTTCATGCACAAACACTGCCTTACAAGTCATTGTCTGATAAGGCAGCAAGATAACAAGTTAGCTGCCTAGGTTTTCGGACGTAGCCAATCTCTGTATGTATGGTGCTGGGTTTTGTAGAGCAGTAGATGAGGGTGATTGCAAACAGGTATGGTCATTGTGAAGCGAGTACAGGTGATAACCAGGGAGGACTGTGGGAGATGTAGTGTGCAGAGGTGACAAGCATGGTGACTGTGACATTATGTGTTTTTTTGTTGTTGTTTTTTTTCTGTGGAAGACAAAAGAATATTTTGGACAAGGTTCCAGCTGTTCTTGTCCATATAGTGAAACTTAGTTGCATTACAGATTCAACCAATGAAATTGAAGCAGAGGTGGGGCCAATAGGTTTGTGGAGGCACTGCTCTCAGGGCAGGAGTACTCAATAGGTTCATATCACTGTGTTATGTTAGTGTTTTACACACTGCTGTCAGGTCAGGAGCATGATTGCATCATGTTACGGGAACACTTCTGTTTCAGCTGTTGTCTGAAGCATGTGTGAAAACACGCCAAAATCATTGGTCTAAGACGGGTTCAAAAACTGGAATCCATGTCCAATCTATAAAACCTAATGAATTTGTGAAGTCTATATCAATAACGCTTAAAATAACTTGAAACACTTGAACCTGTTAGTTCTCAGTTAAGAATAGTTTTGATTTGATTGAGCGAGTGGTCACATGTTAAAATGTGGATACAGATTCAATTTAAAAACAGAATATTTTTTGTACACACTTTGAATTTTTTTTTAGACTTTAATTTTTATATTAACTTTAGAGTATTATTTTTTTTTATCCCTTTTTGTGGAATCTGATCCTAGACCAGCAGTTATGGACAGTGTTATCCCGGAGAAGGTATTGAAATTCCAAGGCTAAACTCTTGTTAAAAACTTTTGTTGCTCATGTTGTGCTAAAAGTCAGCAGCACCAATTTTGAACCACAAAATCCCTGCCCCTGGTGTATCAGTGCTCTTGCTTGGCTTGGGGGACACTGCCAATCCATTATCGGACTGCCAGGACTACATTAAATTTGTTTGGTAAATTGGGTGTGTGGTGAGAGTGTCTTATGTAAACTAGTGAGTTGACAGGCCTTGGACTTAGCAAAGTGAAGGGTCAAACACAACATCTACTGTCACACTGTTGTGCAAAGAAAAGTCTCCTTGATTAAGATGTGTAACAACAGACATTGGACCTTTTCCTCCAATAATGTTCAAACATTTGTGCTCTTTACTCTCCAGACGGAGTGTATTGGAAAACCAGATGCTATGGCCTTGCATAACGATCTTTTTTGTGAACAAGAAGCCATTTATCAAGATACCATTTAATGCAGCTCAAAAGGTAAAAGGTGATAGCTGGTATTATCCAAGGTGGCTGCAAAGCTCGAATGAATCTCAATGAACTGCTCTGGGTCTGATTCTTTCTGCCTCTTTGACAGCAGAGTAGTTTGAGTTGCAGCTCTCATGGGTGTACTTCTTTACCTTCTGCTGTACGAATAAGCAGCATATTGATTAAACGGCTGGTCCTAATTGTGCAGCGATCTCTGGCCTTTAGATGTATGACTGAGATGACAAGAAATTGATACTCCTCTGCCACTTGATAACAGTCTAATTGAACAAAATATCTAATTTTTTTTAACTGTCACCCCCTCTATCACTCTTTGTTTTTTGTAAAACAGATATTTACATTAAACAGTTTAAAAATAGATTGTCTTGTTTAAGTTTACAGTCTTAAAGGGGTGGTAAAACACATTCTTTCGAAGGCTTGATTGTGTTTGTGGGGTGCACTGTAACATGTGTTCATGCTTGGTTTTAAAACAATTGCATTATTTTTCATATATTTTACCCTTATTCTACACTGCTCTCTCCCTCCTTGTAAAAATGGTCTGATGGTTTCTGGGTTGTATGAAGCCAGTCCCTCAAAAATACGCAATGGGCTCGGATTGGTTAGCTGGCCCAGTGTGTTGTGATTCGCTAACCGCCTAGTGCACGTTTGTCGGAAACGTCACGCCTCTTACCTTTACCGGTAGACTGTGCTTTGGGTAGTATTAGAAACAATGACGTCAATAAAACCGTACCAATTTGAGCCCGAATCAGATCCAGACAATTTTAGTGAAGATGATCAAGCAGAACCTGACTGCGGATCTATAGTGATCACTACTGAATGGCACTGTTACTTTTGTATTTTTAGAACGATTATAGCCAAATATCTGTCGCAAGAACGAACAATAAACATTGGCTTTACTAGTAGCCAAATCAAACACAGAACCATGTTTAGCATGCCTGTAGATAAACAATACACAAAAGCTCTAATCAAAGAATAATTTACACTAATGCTAAGTTTGCTGTTGAGATTTTTTAAAAGTTTGTAACGTTAGGTGTTTGTCAGATAACGTTAAGTATGAATGAGCATTTAACAAACTGGTTTGCAGAGCCAAACAGCATTGTCATGTTTACTTCCTTGCTACAACGTACAATTAACAATACGAACTACAACCCCAAATCAGAAAAAGTTGGGACAGTATGGAAAACGCAAAAAAAAAAAAAAAAGAGGTGATTTCTAAATTTACTTTGACTTGTATTTCATTGCAGACAATATGAACACAAAATAGTTAATGTTTTGTCTGGTCAACTTCATGTCATTTGTAATTATGCATCCTTTCCTGTCATTCAGACCTGCAACACGTTTAAAAAAAAGTTGGGACAGGAGCAATTTAGTGCTAGTAATGACGTAAAATGGTTAAATAATGATGTGATTTGAAACATGTGATGTCAACAGGTGATTGTAATTATGATTTGGTACAAAAGCAGCATCCAAGAAAGGTCTAATCCTTTAGGAGCAAAGATGGGCCGAGGATCGCCAGTTTGCCAACATATACGTGAGAAATAATTGAAATGTTTAAAAACAATGTTCCTCAAAGAAAGATAGGAAGAGATTTGGATATTTAACATTCAACAGTGCATAACATAATTAAAAGATTCAAGGAATCTGGAGGAATTTCAGTGCGTGAAGGACAAGGGCGCAAGCCTAAGCTGAACAACCGTGATCTCCGATCCCTCAGGCGGCACTGCATCAAGAATCGTCATTCATCTATAAGCGATATCGCCACATGGGCTCAGGACTACTTTGGCAAACCTTTGTCAAGTACCACAATACGTAGTTACATCCACAAATGCTAGTTAAAACTGTACTGTGCCAAAAGGAAGCCCTATGTTAACAGTGTCCAGAAGCGCCGTCGACTTCTCTGGGCTCGGAGGCATCTGGGATGGACCATCACACAGTGGAAACGTGTACTGTGGTCAGATGAATCAGTATTTCAGGTATTTTTTGGGAGGAATGGACGCCGTGTGCTCCGGACCAAAGAAGAAAAGTATCATCCAGACTGTTACCAGCAACAAGTCCAAAAGCCAGGGTCTGTCATGGTATGGGGTTGTGTCAGTGCCCTTGGCAAAGGTAACTTGCACTTCTGTGAAGGCACCATTAATGCTGAAAAGATTTTGGAGCATAATATGCTGCCTTCAAGAAGACATCTTTTCCAGGGACGTCCATGCATATTTCAACAAGACAATGCAAAACCACATTCTGCACACATTACAAAGTCCTGGCTGCAGAGGAAGAGGGTACGGGTACTTGACTGGCCTGCCTGCAGACCCGACCTGTCTCCAATAGAGAATGTGTGGCGCATTTTGAAGCGCAAAATGCGACAACGAAGACCGCGCACTGTTGCCCACCTTAAGACTTGTTTTCAGGAAGAATGGGACAAAATTACACCTGAAACACTTCATCACTTGGTTTCTTCAGTCCCTAAACGTCTTTTAATTGTTGTGAAAAGGAATGGCAACATTACAAAGTGGTAAATGCTTTACTGTCCCAACTTTTTTTTAAATGTGTTGCAGGTCTGAATGACAGGAAAGGATGCATATTTACAAATGACATGAAGTTGACCAGACAAAACATGAAATATTTTGTGTTCATATTGTCTGCAATGAAATACAAGTCAAAGTAAATTTAGAAATCACTTCTTTTGTTTTTTATTTGCGTTTTCCATACTGTCCCAACTTTTTCTGATTTGGGGTTGTATTACAGGAAAACACATAGACGAAAAATAAATCATACGTACAGGTTGTGGCCCGTAAACAGCTCCTGTTTTTAAATCCATATTTCAGGACAAGGCGTTGAGTGAATCCTTCATTGAACTTGCGAAGATTGTGGAAGCTTTCCAATTCAATTCAATTCAATTCAATTCACTTTATTGTCACACAGCTATTACACAAGTGCAACAGCAGGTGAAATTCTTGGTGCAGTTCCGAGCAACATAGCAGTCACGACATGACATGTACAACATTTAAGCAACAACAGATTACACATCTGATGCGCCCACAATTACTCACAGCACAGTAAACTCTACAATAAACAATAAATAATTTACACAATGTGAGTGTAGTTCTCACAGCTTTAGCCAATATACACATACTTACAATATACATATACTTTAAACAATATACACTAAACATACATTAAACAGTATACATTAAGCTATAATAATAATAATAATAATATACAATGTACAGTATACATTATTATTCACAGTAGAGATCCAATTATGTACAATAGGTGCTATATGATAAATGATAAATAATAAATGATACATAAATGTGTATATAATGTGTGTGTATCTACAGTGGGTTGTGCGGAGTGATATTCTGTCCAGTGTGTGTTATGATCCTGATGGATCAGGAGTTAAGTAGTCTGATTGCTTGTGGGAAGAAGCTGTTCTGGAGTCGGCTGGTGCGTGTTCTAATGCTGCGGTACCGTCTGCCTGATGGCAGCAGTGAGAGCAGCCCATGGTTCGGGTGGCTAGAGTCTCTGATGATCCTCTGAGCTCTCTTCACACACCGCCTGGAGTAAATGTCCTGGAGGGAGGGAAGCTCACCTCCGATGATGCAGCTGGCCGTGCGCACTACCCTTTGCAGGGCTTTGCGGCTGCGGGCGGTACTGTTGCCGTACCAGGTGGTGATGCAGCCAGTCAGCAGGCTCTCGATGGTGCTGCTGTAGAAGCGTGTGAGGATGTGGCGGTTCATTCCAAACCTCCTCAGCCGTCGCAGGAAGAAAAGGCGCTGATGAGCCTTCTTCACAACGACCTCGGAGTGGACGGACCATGAGAGTTCCTCTGTGATGTGGACACCGAGGAACTTGAAGCTGCTGACTCTCTCCACCGGTGCTCCATCGATGGTGATGGGGCGGTGTTCTCTCTCATTCCTCCTGAAGTCGACCACCAGCTCCTTGGTCTTGCTGACGTTGAGGGAGAGGTTGTGCTCCTGACACCACCGTGTCAGAGTGTGCACCTCCTCTCTGTAGGCCGTTTCATCATTGTCGGTGATAAGACCTACCACCGTCGTATCGTCAGCAAACTTGATGATGGTGTTGGAGCTGTGGGTAGCCACACAGTCATGTGTGTACAGGGAGTACAGGAGTGGGCTGAGAACACAACCCTGAGGGGCTCCAGTGTTGAGAGTCAGTGATGAGGAGATGTTACTGCCCATTCTGACCACCTGGCGTCTGTTTGACAGGAAGTCCAGGATCCAGCTGCATAACAGGCTGTTTAAGCCTAGAGCCCGGAGTTTAATGTCAAGTATGGAGGGCACAATGGTGTTGAATGCTGAGCTGTAGTCCACAAACAGCATTCTCACATACGTGTTCCTCTTTTCCAGGTGGGAGAGAGCAGTGTGTATTGTAGATGAAATGGCATCGTCAGTGGAGCGGTTTGTGCGGTATGCAAACTGCAGTGGGTCCAGTGAGGGGGGGAGAACAGAGCAGATGTGGTTTCTGACTATTCTTTCAAAGCATTTGCTGATGATGGGGGTCAGAGCAACAGGACGCCAGTCGTTTAAGCAGGTGGTTTTTGACTGCTTAGGTACAGGCACAATGGTGGACGTTTTTCCTCCGTGAAATGTGCAGCGGGAGCCGCGCGCTCCCGTCGTGCATTCACACACTGGCAGCGTTCGTCTCGCACAGCTGAACCGCGGCTCGTGTATTGCAAATACAGACGAATATTGTCCATTATGTCACATTTTCCGGTCTTCTCCTCCGACCCCTGTCTGTCTCGTGCTTTGATTTATGATGGGCAGCATTTATCTGTTGCAAATACGACCTGTTCCCCTCTGTCTCATTCACACATGCACAGGGGCGTAGCACCAAATTTTGGGCCCTGGGTACAAACCATCTTGCTGGGCCCCCGTACCAAATACCATATACCAATGGGGTATTGCATTTTTATCATAAAAACACTTAAAATGTAAACAAAATAAGCCACATTCTGATTAATATATTTTTGTTTTATTGTCAAAAGTACTACTACTTACTAGGGGTGTAACGGTACACAAAACTGATGGTTCGGTACGTGCCTCGGTTTTGAAGTCACGGTTCGGTATGAGTTCGGTTCAGCAGTTTTAAAAAATGGCTTTTTATTTATTTTTTATTAAACAGTGGTTTACTGAAAAAAATGTGTCTGTCCTTAAAATAATTAAATTATAACTAAAAGTTTCTTAAAGATAATGCTGTAAACTATATAGGGAGCCCTTACTTGCACATTAATACTATAATATTAAAGGTTAACTACAGAGCCCAAACTATGAGCCTATATTCAGCTGATATTCATGTTTAGATAATAAGCAACACTCAAATAACACATTGTGTGCGAACAACTTCACATAAGGCTAGTTTTTGCATTAATTCCTAAATCTAATTATAAAATTATGTTTTTTTTTTCTCCAATTCGTTGTTGAAATATAATCTTAGTGACTGTCATTTTCATGACAGATTTATCTAAAATAGCATTAAATAATCAAGACATCACTAACAGGTTAAGTAGAATTAATATATATATAGGCCTATATGCTAATATGGTGCATATATTTAGTGAAAGAGTTGATTGTTGATTTCTCTAGTGAATTAACAGCTGTGGACACTGAAGGACTACAGACTCAGAGGTAAATGATACTGCGTGACATTGTTTACAAGCTGTTTGTACCTTAAGATAGTAATTGATGTGTATTCTTCTGGAAGAGATGATCGCGTTCACGCGCGCGCCGCGGCCGCTTGAATTGACGCGCCTATACAGTGATCAGTCACGTCACATTAAAGAGCGTCAAAACGGCATTTATCGTTTGAATTTCGTGATAAAATGGACTGAATACTTAATATGTTCGAGTGGGAACTAGGGTTGAAGTGTGTTCCGTAAAATAAAATAAGTAATTTTCAATCATTAAGATGTGCATTAAACTGAGAACAATCCTGTACTTAATGTAAGAGCGTGCGCAAGCTAATTTGCATAATGCGGTAACGATCTGTGTTTTCGTGGATGTTAGATTTTGACAATGGAGGGAAATATAGTGTTTTCATGTAAACTTCTGACTCTGGGGAGAACTGCAGCAGAAGAGGAGACAACGGAGAAACGGAGACAAGGCAAACGGAGCCAAATATTGCATTTATTTCACTTCAACTGATAAAGTATGCAAACACAGCGCGAGCGTCACTGTGGGAAGAAGAAAGTGTCCGACTTCACGTCTCCGTTTGCCGCTCCTCTCCGCCTGCACGCGGCTACTCTCGCCGATCAGTTGCATCCAGCCACAGCCGATGTCCAATACACCTATTAACTGATTCACCGCAGGTGCACCTGACCTGCGGGTCGTACCATTTACATTGATTCGAGAGGGGTGGTGGGGCCCTGCACAGCATGAAAATGACTTTTTTTTTTAAACCAAACCAGTGCCTAACTACAAGTTTAGTTTTGCACAGGAACTTTTTTATATGTACATAAATGCTATACAAATGTTAGTGCATGTATATGTATGTATAGAAAACGGACTTCTAAGGGCCCCCCCTCTGCCTCGGGCCCTGGGTACTCGGTACCCTTTATCCCCCCAGTCCGACGCCCCTGCACATGCATATAACATGTTGTATGTAATGCTGCCTTCACGTGCTATCGGAATTATCGTAAATACGAGTTTCCTAGGTAAAAATTGTACATGAACGCCCTCTGATGTCGTGTTTACCACTGGGAAGTTCGGAAATAATTTTGATACCCCAATTCCCGAGATGGGCGTGTCATAAGCTTTAAACATGGTGGCGGAGAGAACTACTGCTGTGGCAGGTGTGGTTTTATTGTTTTTTTTTTCCAAAACAGCTTGGTTGTCTTGACATTAATGTAGTATATATTTACATGTAAGAGTAATGAAGTGTATTGTATGTTTGGTACACAGCGAAAATAGCCTGCATTTGACTGAAATTACAGAATCAGCAGAAAGCGGACTATCTGGAATGTTTAGGTTGTCGGTGCATGGGAGACTACAAATGATGATGGTTTTAATAAGATTTTCCCAATAAATAGGAAAGAATAACCTGGTGTCCACCATGATTCCTGTTCACTCCGACAACAAAGCACTTGAATGCAACAAGCTCGTAATCACGACTTCTAAAGTGGGAATTAGGAAATTTCCGATAGCACGTGAAGGCAGCATTAAACGCACTGCAACGCACCCCTGTCCCTAGGAAGGCTGAACAAATTGGACCTGCAATCCGGATGAAAATAACAGTTTCGTCGGCATTGCGGCAACAACACTCCAGCCTACTAACTATACCACAACAGCGCTCCCCTGTGGCGATACAAAATGGCCTCGCCCCCCCCTTATTTAATATTCTCGGAGGAGGGGTTTATGTAAATATTGGGGCTGGTGACGTCAGAGACCCTGGAGGAATGTCTAGTAGTCCCTACCGGCCATTTGCTGTAGTCCTTAGAAATGTATTTCTTTAAAAGCAAATATATCCCTTTGCTTTAAACTTTGAACGTTGCAACTTTGCAGATGTTGTTTATGCTCAAACAGCAACATTAGAAACGTGAAATCGTGGTTTACCACCCCTTTAATGTAAATAAGTTTTAATTTACATATACTGTAACTACATATACACTGCACATTTGAATGATATTCAAATGATTTGAAATTATTTGAATGATTTGAAAGTGTAAAGCCCTTTGTTTTTTCTATTAATTTGTTCAGTCTCATCAGTGTATGGTTTGGTTGTGTTCTTTTTTTTCTCTTCTCCTGTCTTGTTTTAATTTATCAATAAACAATGCTTGCAATCAGATTCCCATCTCATCTTTTCTTGCTTGCACCCAAACATGACAGTGTTTACATAAATATGCTTGCAATTGACACCATATACAGTAATGAGACAAGAAAACAGTGCACAGACTTAATTGATTCTGGCATGTATAATCAACGCCTCAGTGGATATTAACTCAATTTCAGAACAACAGCAGTCTCTCAAGCCTCCTACTTTGAGGACCACTGGTTTCATAAATGCTACCACTGAGATCCACATACTGTATGTTGCCAGAGTCCAGCCCTGTTCTTCCCAGGGGTCCACCAGGAGCTTACCAAAAGCTTACCAAGACGTGGCGTCTTCTCCCATGGGCACAGTGCTGGCAGTGAACCTTTGCTCAGTGATGGTAGTTCACGTGCCGGGCTTCTCAAACGATGGAGCAGACATGCCGTCACATGGCAGACCGAGCCCGGGGAAATAGAGACTCCACCCCCAGGCGGTCAACGTGATATGACTTACCTTCGGTCAGGCGGATGTGGATCTCTTCGCGACGGAAGATAACTACCACTGCCAGATATACTTCTCAAAAAGAAATGGATGCCTTCCCTCCTGCAGCCCTGCTTCTGCAGGTCATCAGTCGAATTCGGGAAGAAGCATGTGCAGTTCTTCTGGTGGCACCATGCTGGCAGAACCAACCTTGGTTCCCAGAATTGGTCCAGCTACTGTCAGCAGCTCTGTGGCCTATACCGCTGAGGAGATATCTTCTCTCCCAGGTAGGAGGAATGATCTGGCACCCTCAAACGGAGTGAACCTGTATGTTCGGTCCCTCAACAGGAACAATCAGGCCTTCCTCAGGAAATTATAAGAATAATCTCAGAAGTGAGGGCCCATTCCACAAGGCACCTCTATGCCCAGAAATGGTTTGTTTTCCCAAGCTGGTGTTTAGCTCGATAAATAGACCCAGCTAAATGCGATACTGTGTCAGTTCTCAAATTTGTGCAGGAGATGCTGGATGGTGGGCACCTCCCCTCCATGCTCAAAGTATGCGTGGAGGCAAATCACACCCACGGTGGCTGGCCAATCGATCAGCTAGAAGGATGAATCCTCCCTGACCATGCTCAGCCCCGTCATGGTACCTCTCTACAGTCCTTAGGGCACTTCCCTGTGAGCCACTTTAGTCAACTGGTCAAGAAAGTTGGATATCTGCAGGCTCTGTCTGTGGAACCTTCCTGCCTTGAGTTAGGTCCTAACGACTATAAAGTGGTCCTCAGGCTGAGAAACGGTTACGTGCCGAAAGTGCTTTCCACCCCGTTTAGAACACAGATTATAGCGCAGCTCATCCACTCTGTCCTGTCAGGGCCCTGACTGAGCGATCTAGCCGGTTACGGCAATCAGAGCAGCTGTTTGTCAGCTTCAAAGGCTGCACTAAACTGCTGCCAGTTTCAAAACAAAGGATTTCCAGATGGATTGTGGATGCCATCGACTTGATCTGTCCACTAGGGGTTAGGGCCAACTCCACTAGAGGTATGGACTCCTATTGGGCATGGTCCAAAAAAATCTCTATCGCAGATAGCTGTGAGGTGGCCAGCTGGTCCGCACCATCCACTTTAATCATATTTTATAACTTGGATATCCCTGCTCTTCTAGTACGGGTGTTGTCAGTCTAAGTGCTAGTGTACTGAGCGCTGTCTGAGCCTCTAAGCTGATCATGGGGCACTCAAACGAGCTTCCTTAAGCTGTCGGCTCACAGAGTGGCTTGCATTCTGCACTTGTAGAATGACACTATTGGATTACGTTCCCCATAAGCATCAGCTAACTGACGCAATGTGAGGGAACCATATCGAAAAGGAAAATTAATGGTTGTCACATAACCCTGGTTCCCTGAGACAATGGGAGCGAGCATTGCGTAACTTGCCATGCTATTACGTTGCACAGTGAGTCATGCTAGCCGCTCCTCAGTTGAAATATTCGGACAAATTGGCATTTCTGAATTACTTATATAGGCAGTCAACCCCGCCCCTTTTGGCAGATATTTGTCTGTGAGCACAGACGTGAACCAATCAGGGTTCAGGATTTGGACTTCAGTTTTCCCCATAAGCGTCAGCAAACTGATGCAATGCTCCTTCCCATTATCTCGGGGAACCAGGGTTACGTGAGTAACCATAAACGTTTCTCTTGTTTGTTTTTTTTCATTTCTTCAAGAACTGACCTACTTCTAAAGGCACACCCTGAGACCCGTAGACGCCTTAAGGATACTTAAAGATCCATACTGTATGACCTCCTAGCTCTCTTTCCCACTGCTCTGGACTGGTTATGCAGTCAGTACATAAACCTTTCTTTAAAAAAAATATTTAAAAAAAACTGGATTGTATGCCTTATTTTAAATGCCTGATTCTGTCAGTATTTGAAGAAGCAAGTCTTCTGATTTGGTCTTATGTTGGTAGTTTGAGTGTCTGGTGCAGTTTGACAGGGTAATGGCCGGATTTCAATGTTCCATGACCGCTACCATCTGAGAATGCTGTTAGCTGCTGGTGTCACTCTAGGCAATGCTGGAATCAGACATACACACTTTGCCATCTCCAAACCACAAAGTCTACCTGCTGTGGCGTCCTCTTTTTCCTTTTCTCAGGCACCTCATATAAATTCAGACAGGGCCTCTGTTTACAATAATTTGACTGCATATTCATTTTATATATTCCTTCTGCTGCTCTCATTGAAAGGACATTATATTAAGGACACAGTTATTTTAAAAAGCTTTAACTTTCCACAACTGCGTTTTGAAAAAGAAGCCTCTGCTTAAGTATTTTAACTTTAAATTCACAGGTTCATGTGATAATAATAACTCAAATTGCATCTTTCATGAATAAATGTACATAAATTAACCAATGGCAAGCTGATTTACAAAAATATAAAATAATAATAAAAAAATAAATCATCAAACATGGCATATAGAGTTAAGGAAAATGGCAGTCTTAAATACATATATAAACTATCAACAAAATTTAATTGCATATTGAAATATATTGTCACTGCCGGGCAGAAACCAGCTTGTTTCTCCATATTTCATCTTTTTTTACCCTTTACATCTGTCGGTGGGTTTTGCAAGTATTTAAGCAATGAAAAGTAAACCTTGTAACTCCATTGGATCCTCAAACTGTTGGTAAAGCCTCAATCTTGAATGAAGAGCCACACACATTAGGATAATGTTTTGTGTATTTGAGGAGCGGACAAAAATATTGTTTGTCTTAATCTAGCATTTGCCATTGGTTACGTTTACATGCAACCAAATAATCCATTAGTAATCAGATTGACGACTGAATCGGATTGAAAAGCCTTAAACACCTTAATGGATCTGATTGAGCTTGATCCGAATTAAATTTTGATTGGATAGGAAGGGGTGGTTTATTCCTTTTCTAATCTGATTGAGAGAACGTGTAAACAATTGATCATATTAAAACCTAACCGAAAAGGACTGTGCATGTGCAATAAAGTAGAAATGGCGTAATTACGTATGACGCATGAGCTGCAGTAAGATGTCATAAATTACCCGTGTTATTCTGCAATTTTCCTACCACTTGAAGTGAAGTGGAGCAGAACAATGTCCCATCAGTCCTCAATTTATACTACAATTTATACAATTTATACTTTTTGGGAAGGGGCGCTCCCTTTCGAAATGGAACTTGCGCTGCATCAGAAAAACACTTCCAGCGTGACAGGTGTCTGAACTACTATCGAATCACGGCAATCCTATTGATTGGGTCTCCTCCCTGAGGGTGAGCTAAGAATTACATTGACCCTCACTCCTCTTCTTCATCATCGCCCCAGGCACTTCTTACGTCCGGCCTGGGTGGGCCCGTGATGATGATATTCTAGGGCCCGTCTGGCTGGTCTGTGAGTGCACCCCCCTCAGGCCCATGGTAGTGGTGCACCTAAGCATACATATTGTGAATTAAGCTTGTGGGTGGATATCATGGTGCGCCGCAGGAAAGCAGGTAAGTCCCCTATAAGAGAGAAAATATTAATATATTGTTTTACGTATGCTCCCTGCAGAGGGCTTCGGCGATCGCTGTGGATCGTTGGATATTTCTGTAGGGCCTGTAGTTCTCCTGTTAGAACGATCATTACACATCAGTTGCGTGGGCTCCATGGTGAGCTAGTGTTGTCAGTAGAGAGCCAGCAAGGGAATGAGAAATATATAAAAGAGCCATTCTGCTCGCTGTGGGTGAAAAACAGTTTATAGATCTCCCAAGACCTTAAAAATGTGAGTAGCTCTGGGAAGGCATCGCTCATTCCTGCAGGTATGTAACGTATTTCTAGGCGTATATTTTCTCGTAGTTTTAAGATGGTGACTGGTAGCCACCTCGGAGTAAGTATCCTCTCTCAGTTTAAGTTTTTCGAGAATGCAGGTTCAGACTAACGCTTGAACTACAGTTAGATTTAGAGCCAGCTCTAGTATATGACTGGCACTTCTCCCCGAGTGCCTTTTTCTGGTTGAAAGTTGCCCGCTCTGCCTCGGCTGTAGATCTATATTGGCCTAGGCTTTCTGGGGATTACGGAGGCGTCCGCTAAAAGTGCTTGCGCCCCGGGCAACCTTCACTGAGTGAATGTATTTTTTAGTATCCCTAATGTCAGCCTCCTCTCATGTAGAGTCGTCCGGAAAAGGCCCGTCCCCTTCTCTGCGTTCTGGGGTCTTCACTAGTAATGCAGGTTGGTGCTGTGCAGAATTGATAGTGACTTAGCCAGTGGTCGTGGGCCAGGGTTTAGGCCATCTTTCATACACATACGAAGAGATTGTATGAGTTCAACCCTGCCCTCCAGAGCTAGTTTTTTAGAAAAGCCGCCAGCTTTTGGCAGGCTCTGGCCCAATTTATATGTCCTGGCCAGGTGGCAGTACTCCTCTGATAAGGCAGGGTATATTTGAGAACCCCACTCCTAGCTCTGTATCATTCTGCCTCACCCATGGCTTGGGTTGAGCAGCACTTCGCAACCTTTGTTATATGTTGGTTTGGTAGTAAGCTCCCTTGAAGCCAGAGCATCACGGAATGGTAGGCCGCTATAAAAGTAGGACCTCCATGGAGGTGGGTGGCGTATGTGGTACCCCCCGTTTAGAGGGTCCAGGACGTTTTCTGCCAAGTACTCTTGTCAGCTTCCAGAGCTTGTAGGCGCTGCCGGTAAGACTGCACCATCATACAGTAGGCCCCACGAGGCCTCTGGGATGGATCAGCCCCAGGATGGGGCATATTCACTTCTTAACCCGCACCGGATCTTGGGCGGGAAGGTTGACGTGAGTGGGCGTGTCTGTACTTTTATTTACTTTTGTTTTATACAAAATATTCAATCAACTATCACAAACTATGCATCATTTGAAAGCTAAAACACTCAAGATTCATGTTCTGAACTTGTTTTTGCAATAAATACACCAGAGAGGAAAGGGTTATGTGAAATGCTAAAGGACCGGCTATGTAAACATTTGCATAATATTAGCGGTACTCATCTTTCATCTCCTGTCGTTCAGATCAGATCGGACGAATCCAATAAACACCCGCATACATCTCCGTGTAAGGGTCCACTCTTCAAAATGCATCCCACTTTTTAATCCAAAACAACAACAAAAAAAGGGAAAAAATTAAAAATGTTCCATTGTTTGCAAGAGAGTTTTGAGTTAGCATAATCAATCATGTCCATTTTCAATGAAATATCGATTCTAATCCGTTTCTGGCAAACTCCCCCTGCAAGAATAGTCTCTTCTCCGTAACATAAACCCTCCCTCGTCTCTCTCCTTCAATCAGAGTATCTCCTGTGATGCATCATTTAGAGGAAGTGCCTTACAGGCTTGGTGAGCTGTCAATCATTGCACCCATGGTTTTCGTTGGATAAAGGCACTCGGTGCCTAGCCAATGCCTTTCCAACAAAGGTTTGATTGATGGACTTAGTAACCAATCAAAAGGCATTATCTTGCGCAGTTTATGTAAGTAGGATTTGGTGAATAATACTAGTGCTTAGGCTTTCATAACACCGGCACGCGTTTCCCATGGCGCCTGCCAGTGTTTAGGGCAGAAACTGCAGTGGAGCGTGCAGACTCTGACTGACACTTCTTATCAGCTAAATTATTTTTTTACACTTTGTAATTTCTGTAAATAGTTGCTTTAGTTTTTCAGTAACTGTTTATCCATTATAATTAGCAGTTTATTGCAGTTTATTGCAGATTTATTTGAATGAAAAACTACTCTTTACAATTGCAAATGTTCTTAAATAAATGGGCTTTTTGAAAGGACGCCTAGTCTTTTCCTGACATAAAAGCTTACAGAAGCTACATTACTGAGAGAATCATCCTCATATTTGAATCATGACATGATTAGACATTCAGTTTTATATTTAGTTATTTTCAGACTCTTAACATTAAATTATAATATTTTTTTCCTTAAGTGAAAAAAAAATAAAAAGGTGAGTCATTTACATGTATATTTACATGTATATTACTCTGTTCCCATATTACTTTGAGTTATTATGACTCTTGGGTAGCAACATTTCAAGTGTCTAGTTTGAAATATGACCAGATTTATGAATATAGACCATAGGGTTTAAGAGCTGCAGACATTTTCATTTGGGTATGTCGTTTTCAAAAAATTCTCAAAAATAGGGGCGCCGGTTAAGAGGTTAAAAAACAGTTGGCTGTGAGCAGGCTAGGCCTCCCTGAGAGTGAGTTCCCGAGTCAGAATGCTCGGGTAGCTAGCATAGCTTGCTATCAGGTAGTAGGCCTCATTATGCTTTGCTGAGGGTGAGTTCCCAAGTCAGGATGCTCGGGTAGCTAGCATAGCATGCTATCAGGTAGTAGGCTTCACTAGGCCTCCCTGAGAGTGAGTTCCCCGAGTCAGGATACTTGGGTAGCTAGCATAGCTTGCTATCAGGTAGTAGGCCTCTCCAGGCCTCCCTAAAAGGCTTGCTATCAGGTAGTAGGCCTTACCAGGCCTCCCTTTAGGCGAGTTTCTGAGTTTGGATTCTCGGGCAATTAGCATGTACTGCTATCAGATAAAGGGCCTCACTAGGCCTCATTAAGGCGTTGGGTTCTCAATCGGGAACTGTTAACTGGCTTGATGCTGACAGCTAGTGGGGACCTGCCCTCAGTAATCTGGCCTTTAGCCGGCAGCATCTGAGGACGGTCTTACACTAGCGGAACTGAGTGTCGCTTCTGCTACTTGGTCCCCAAGTGAGGAAATTTAGCCTACACCCTGGTTTACCTACCGGCAGTTTGTTGAGCTCCCCTCTTTTCGAGGGTCGTCTGTGAGCCCGAAGCTGCCGGGGTCTGATCAGACGGTCGTAGGCCCCTCGCGAGGCCTCCTGATTAGATCAGCTTGTAGGCCAATCTGGCCTCCTGAGTGTTTCTATAAAGATAAGAGGTTAGTAGATGCTAGGATCGAGCAGATTAACTCTCCTCGCTAGCAAGGGTTGAAATCGCTATGCTGAGTATTGTTCTCCAGGATGCCCGTCTCTGAGATCCGGTCTGAGGAGGACACTGCCAGTTCGCAGTACCTTGGGCTGGATGCCTCCCCAGGAGGCAAGTGTCCAGAGGCTCTGTTCTCAAACAGACAAGGAGAACAGGGACCCTGAGTTCTCGTTCCCTGAGAACAGGGAACGAGACGCTGCGTCTCATTTCCATGCCTCGGGGGCCTGCCTGCCAAACAGTCCCTTCAGACGAAAAGCGGTGTCATGTTTGCAAGGCGCCCTTATATACTTCCTGGTCGCACCTTGATGACATCATAGGCTGTCGCCGGTCAATAGTATTGCCATGATTCGATAGTAGTTCAGACACCTGTCACGCTGGAGACGTTCCCCGTAGCGTCTTTCTGACGCATCGTCTCATTCCCTGTTCTCAGGGAACAGAGGTTACATACGTAACCGGAGACATTTTTACTTTTTAATAAATATCAGCAAAAAATAGTGTTTTGGACATACAAGGTTTCTGTCCAACAGCGACAATATAGGAAAATATTCTACAGTATAGACCTTATCTAGAAATAATAAAAAATACTTTCCATCCAGTATTTGTGTGTGTTGTGTTTTCTGTGTTCATTAGAGTATTCAGTTATTAGCTTAGCATCATGCTTATGTTAAAGTTCACTAGGAATCAGCAGCAAATGATTAGCCTTGGTTGGTTATTAGTGTGTGGCACGTGTGAGTGTTCATGGAGATGCTGTCTATGTCAGTCATTTATGAGTTTCCATTTTAAATAGAAGCAGCTATGACGACAGTAGAGAGTTGATCAACTCATTAGGGCTTGAAAAAGAGACAATGTGTAGTGTTACGGCCAGCTCGTTTCAACCGTACATAAAGGATACAAGTACACTGAATGACTTGCAAGTTTTTATTATTCTTCAAAATACAGATAAATTAATATAACAAAGTCTAGGGTTCAAAATCAAAGGGGAAAAATCATAATCCAAATGGGGAAGAGAAAAGGTGGGTATGGGTTGTGAACAAATAAAGGTATGCCAAAAATGACTTCTCCAGAGGGTGTCAATCCCCTGGACGAAGTGAAGTAGAGTGGTGGAGGCCAAGGTTTTATCCTCTCCTTGATTAGGTGGGAAATAGGGAACAGGTGTGTACAATCTCCTGTGCTCTCATTAAAGAACAGCGCCCCCAGCAGGCGAGCAAAGTGGAATGCAGGGTCGTAACAGTAGCAATAATGCAATTAAAAATGTATGTGTGTGGATATTTGTCAAAATTAAATACAGTATATCCCATTTGTAAAGCTGCTTATATAGCAAATCAGTCCAATCATATATCAATGTAGTCCATTGATTATATCAAGTAAAAAAAAGTGAGAATTTGGGCTAAGGGATGATTCTGCAGGGCAGAAGTGCACACACTGGCAGAAGTGTCCACCCGCAGACCATCTCAGCACTCCTATACTGAAACAAGACTCATTGACTTGATTGTCTCAAGCCTGGTCCCATTAGACTTGGTGGAGATGAATGCTGTTCACCCTTGATGTGTGTTAATGAGAAAGTGTTTAATAGGTTGGCTTGGAGTGGGTTGGGAGGAGGTGGACATAGGAAAAAAATCTGTCAATGAGTAGGGGAAGCTGATGGTTTTGTGACTGACAGTTGTAAATGTGTCCACTGATCACATGAGCCATCAAGTTTATGTCCAGCAGGAAACCACCATTTTGACCAAATTAATGAAATTGAGAGAAATAAAGCACTATATTATACAGGACAATGAGGCATGGATTAAACACTAGAGAAAGTTTGGACAGAGTTTTTGATGAATAGGAATGGGTAACATAAATTTTGGAGAAAAAAACATGTCAGTTTTAAATCAAGAGGGAATATACAGCAAATTTGACATTTAAACATTAAACTTAAACATTTTGTCACATGATTATATGCAACTGTTTTGTGTTTTTCTTCTACAGTATGTCCTTGCAATACACCATTATAATGTATTGCAGCATTTCTGGTTCATAAATTCAAGTATACTTTAGCTGGGCTATGGAATGTAAGGTTTAAAACCAGAACCCAACCAAAGGGAACCCATAAGACAATGGGAAAACTGATTTTGGACATACAAGGACTTGGCCAGTAAGCAACACTATAGACAAATATTCTACAATATAGACATTGTCTAAAAATATTTTCGGTGTTGTGTTGTGTTGTCTGTGTTCATTAGAGTATTATCTATTATTAGTATAAGCAATTATTAGCTTGGCATCATGGTAAGTTGTGGTTGTCCATATCCTCAAGCAATGGTGCAGGTCTTATGTATACATTTACTAGTCTTACCTCTCAGGTAGGTCTTTCAGGGTGTCATGGAGAGGTGAAGTGTCTAATTCACACAATCTAGCTACTGGAGTTCCCCAGGGCTCAGTGCTTGGACCAATTTTCTTCTCCATCTACATGTCATCATTAGGATCTCTCATTCAGAAACATGGCTTTTCAGAAAACTCTACTCTACGTCTCATTTAACCCGATGATACTTCAGTTGGTGTTCGTATCGCTGCCTGTCTGACAGACATTTCTGCCTGGATAAAGGAACATCACCTGCAACTCAACCTTGAAAAGACAGAACTGCTTGTGGTCTCAGCCAAACCAGCACTTCATCATAATCTCTCCATTCAGCTTGGTTTATCAAACATAACTCCGTCCAGGACAGCCAGGAACCTTGGAGTTGTGATTGATGATCAGCTAAAATTCACTGACCACATTACTGCAACAACCCGGTCCTGCAGATTTGCGTTATACAACAATAGGAAGATTAGACCCTTCCTATCAGAGCAGGCCGCACAACTCCTGGTCCAAGCTCTTGTTCTCTCCAGACTGGACTACTGTAAGGCTCTTCTAGCGTGCCTTCCGGCATGCACTATCAAACCCTTGCAACTGATCCAGAATGCAGCGGCGAGGGTGGTCTTTAACGAGCCAAAGAGAGTGCACGTCACGCCTCTATTCATCAGTTTGCACTGGCTGCCACTGGCCGCTCGAATCAAATTCAAGGCACTGGTGCTCGCCTACAAAACAACCACTGGCTCTGCGCCAATATACCTTAACTCACTTGTTCAGACTTACACACCCACCAGAAGCTTAAGTTCTGCTAGTGAACGACGCCTTGTGGTGCCATCACAAAAAGGCATGAAATCACTCTCACGGACCTTTTCCTGGACAGTTCCCACCTGGTGGAATGACCTGCCTATCTCAATTTGAGCAGCCAAGTTTCTAACCATTTTCAAAAAACATCTAAAGATACATCTTTCCCAGCAGCACCCGACCAATAGCACTTAGCACTTAATTCACTTTCTGTTTGTTTATATATATATATATATATAAATGTCCTATGTGTTCTGTGCTAGATTAACTGACACTTGTTACAGCACTTTCATACTGTTGCCCTCGACTGTTCTAGTTGCTTCTATTGCTCTCATTTGTTAGTCGCTTTGGATAAAAGTGTCTGCTAAATAACTAAATGTAAATGTAAATGTACTAGCAGTAGAGGATCTGTCCTCTGTCCTTTCTTTTGAGCTCTGGAGTAACTGTATCTTGACTAACTTCCTTTGCTTTAAGAGAGAATGTTGAATGAATACTGGTTCCATTTCCACCATAATTGGATACATTTTATCAAGTGAAGTAGGAGAATGGAGAAAATGATACTTGAATCTAAAAAAAAAAAATTATAATTCCAAATGACAAATGGGATTTTTGTGCCCTTCTCTACAGGAAGGGCATGGTATTCATAGGGTAATTCTGAATTAAAAGGGAATAGTAATTATGTTATGAAGAGTACTACTACAAAGCCATTAGCAAAATGTACATACAAAAAGTACTTTAAGCAATTCAAGCAGGTCATTTGGCCTTTCACGCTCACATGATACTGGAAGGCGCATTTCTTACAATTCGTTTTTTTTAATAATAAGGCACTGACATATGTATTTGTTCATATATGTCCTGCACCCTTCAGACTATTCACTTCCTCAAGGACTCTTCCCTACACTCCTATGCTCTTCCCTGTGAGTCAGGCATAGTGATGTTCACTTTACAATTAAATGGTTATTCTTAACATGCTGAAATATTTGTAAAAACGTAAATTTCTCCCATATGTAGGGCTGCTTTTATAGCAGATATGTAGTTCATTGACAATATCAAGTGTTCATGTAAAAGAGCACAAAGGAAGCTGAGAATGTTGGCTTGCCTGCCCCCACGACACCCATGCGGAGAAAGGGCAGCCAAAGAAGGGGCATTTAGAATCATTTGACCCTTTTCACTGTGAGAAAAATTCTCCATTCACAATCTGTTTTTTTTTCCTCATCACTACAGTCCAGTAGCTGTATCCCTGTAGTCAGACCAGAACCGCCATCACTGCAGCTCTTTGTCCTGATGCTACAGCATTCCAGGAATGCCCACATGCTCCAGATGCCTACCTCTTCCTTGTTTTCACAATTATGTATCTGTTTACTTTCAAAAGGGGCATTTTTGCTCTGTGTCTTGGTCCTTGTGTCCCACGCTCTGGTGGAAACCAGGACAGAACCTGTGATGTACCTGGTTTTCATAGGCAATGTGGACAAAACATCCCACTGGTTTTCACACGTACAACAGTCTACATGTTACACTATATATGTAATAAATAAAAGATTCCTGAGCTAGAAAGAAAGACCAACATTTGAGCAATCTTTTTTTTTCAGTCAGTTTGTTTGAAACCAACTTTCTTTTTTTCTTTGTGAGAAAATTTTACAATGCATTGTACAGAGCTCTGTGATAACACTCTCAGAAGCATTATAAGCTTTGCCCACAGTGAAACCACATCCATGTTTAGATAATCTTGTGACACAAACAGTTATGCTGTAGAGGTCAGTGAGGTAGACTGGGTTTAGGTTTAAATCTAGGTTGACTATTTACTGCAGCAATTGCCTTGTCCATTCAATGGCTCAAAGATCTTTATCACCGGATGGCTGTGATTAGCTTGGCACCAACAACACAGAACTAACATGGCCTTATTCTGACTACTAAGTACCTTGCTCTCACACAAAGTTGCTAAAAGGACAATAGAAATGTTATCAGACATTATATACATCGTATTTATTATTATGTTTCTTGTACTGTGCCTCTGGATTTGTCATTTTACTTATTTAGCATTGCATTTTTTTAATAGTATCTTTGAAGAATTTACATGCACAAATAGTTTCCATATAATGAGGATAATTTTCTTCTACTATAAGCAATTTACTTCACAACAACATAGAGCATACAAACAATATAATTTAAACAACATATATTTACCTAAGCAAAATTACAAATTACATTATGCAATGTATGTATCTTGTTCATTTCAAGTAAAGTCACCAAATTTTTATATCACTTTGCAATACAGATTGCTTTGTATAACTGTGTAAAGTTCATAAATAATGAAATGTTCAATTTAGCTACAGTATAAGCTGCTCTACAAAAGACAATAGTGTCATTATTCAATTTTGATTCAATTCAGTTCAATAATTATGTCATTGTGCCAAAAATATGTAAATTATGAAACAAAACCAAATCTGCTATTAAAGGTGCACTATGTAAACAAATGTTCAGTAAAATATCCAAAACCCACTAGACCAGTGTTATATATTTTGTTCGGTTGAGTACTTACAATATCCTAAATGTTTCCAACTATTTGTAAATCGTGAGCAAATTGCTATTTTACCCAAAGAACCGGGACATGTGAGGGAGTTGCCTGTCAATTGCATCATATCAGCATTACCCTCGGTTTCCGGTTTTATTTTGCAGAAACACTTTACTCTTACTACAGTGTGCAACTAGTGTCATAGCAGCCGTTGAGCGAACACAGAGTAACGTCATAACATAATTTTCAACAGACTTAAATTTATCTAATATGATAAAAAGAGCTGCGTTACCTCATACTCATGACAGGAAAAGCGGAAATGGCACCGGCTACTGTGGCATAATAAAGGTCCCGCTTTTCGCAAGGAGTGTGTTGCGTTCATCTTATTAACAATGGCTCCAGCGGCCTTGCTCAGTTCCCACAACACTCGGGCCTGCTCTGCTTCATACTACAGTAATGTTAATAATCGCATCCATGAACATGCATTTCTGCCCGAGTCCTATCCCGATTCTTTTCCACTGGCTGTGAGGTGAAGACCACATGTCCCAAGATTCTGTGCTCAAACTTGCCGTCATCAAACTACGCCATCAAACTACGTTTTGAATAGGCGACCTCTAGCGGACGGAAAAGTTACAAAGTGCACCTTTAAGCAGCTCTTCAGAAAACTGGGGTCTTTCAAGTTTTGTTCTCATTCAATGGTGTCAGTGAAGTCAAATCAATAATATTACTGAATATTAAGAGTCTTTTAAACCCCCATCTAAGCAAAAAAAAGCAACAGACAGAAAGAGTGATAGAAAATGAGAATAAACCTTCAGAGAAACCGGGCATGGGGCCACTTCTCCTCTGGCCAAAATAAATGTTAAATAAGTAACTCTGAACAATACATTTCATAATAACATAATTGTATTGTTTTCCCTCAAATCTTTCTCTTGTTATGCTTATAAAGTTAGAGATGTAGTTTTTTTTTGCAATACAGGGATAGTTTACCCTAAAAATGTCAATTCTGTCACCATTTACTCACCCTCATGTCATTCCAAACCATTCAAAAGACATTGGCTAATCTTCAAAACACAAATAAAATGTTGTAATCAAACCTGAGAGGTTTATTTACATCTAAATAATGACTGCACACATGCATAACACATATGGTAAACATGGACGCTTAAATGTGTTTCAAGGCACAAGAACCAAGTTTTGGTTATCTGTAAATTCAATGAAGGGACAGAAACCTCTCATGTTTGATTAAAAAATCATATTTTGTGTTTCGAAGAAGTAAATATGACAGAATATTCATTTTTGTGGAGCTTTCCCTTTAAAGTAGAAAATCCCTAGAGGTCTTAGACCTTAGACCCTACTGTATATTATTTTCTGAAACGCTTTACAGGTTCTGATAAAATACAACATAACTTTCGAATACAATCATATATATTTTTTTCTCTACTTTCCTCTGCCATTCATGTTGCTTACCATACGCAGTCTTGATCCAGCCCAAAACACCTAGTTGAGCTAAATCCAAGTTCACGTAACAAGATCGGGACTTCAAGATGCCGGCCTACCACAACAAATTGGCCTCATGGAGCAAGTGATAAAAAGCAAGAGAGAAAGAGGCTGGGTTGTGTGTTGAAATTAGGGTTCGAGATATCGCACTGACGTAATGTGAGAGCTCTTGTGGCTGCTGTGGGTGAAGGGGCTCATCGCCTGGTTTGGCTGCGACCCAAGACCTTAGTTTCAGTGACCAACATCACGTCTGTATCAGTAAACCTTTGCTGAATATCTTGCCTGCATCTCTCTCTTTTACTCTTTCTCTGTAATTATTTTAATTGCTGTTTACCACAGTGTGCCTTTGTTTCTTATTGAATGTGTTAATTTAATCCCTATACATTATATTATTTCATTGTTTTTATTTCAATAATTCAACATCATAATTTCAGTATCTATTTTTTTTATTATTAGAGAAATAGGGGTTGGGGGTTACAGACTTTGAACAACCTGAGGGTGATTTCATTTTAGATAAGAAAAATGAGTAAATTAGTAAAAGAACAATCTTTTGATAACTGCCTAATTTTTCTGACCAGTCATAGGACTGACATAACCCTAACATCACTCTGACCAATCACAGTTTCTCCACAGTGCTATTTCGACAGCATAAAGTGTTCATCACAATGCCAGCTGGAGTAATAAACAATGACTTGGATAACGGTTTTACTTTAGAAATGGCCATTTGGTAAAAATATTATATTCACTGTACGCACATATAATTGCTGAATGAAACTAAAGTGAACCCTAAAGCCTACATTTTTGTTAGTTATAATATGCATTTGTTATAGACTTAAAGGGATAATTCACCCAAAAAAATAACATTTTGTCACCATTTACTCACACTCAAGTTGTTTTAAACCCGCATGAGTTTCTTTCTTCTGTTGTACACAAACAAAGATATTTAAAAAAATGTTGGTAAGCAGACAGTTGACGGTAGCCATTGACTTCCACAGGAAAGCCAATGGCTACCGTCAACTGTTTGATTACCAACATTCTTTAAACTATCTTCTTTGTGTTCTTTGTTCAATTTGTTTTCAAATACATAATTTCATCATTTATGTACATGCACACTTATCTATGAACATAGATTAGATTTATGTATTTATTTTTTTACATACAGTATTAAGTAAAAGCAAGGTTGCAAAATCATTAATGGATCATTTGAGTTGAGAGGAGGAACTGGGTTGATGTTTGCAGCTCTTTAGATCAATCATTTCCTTCCACAGGAAGTTGCCAGAGAAGCCAGAGTCTCATTCTGAAAAGTACAGAAATGTACAGACACTGTATTTTGGCAAAGCAAAATGACACCATGTATTGCTTATTTATTGAATTTAGCAAACACCACAGCAAGAATGAGTTGTAAGGACGCATACTGGCAATATTAGGATGATTGGGTAGCGCATATTAGCTTAGTTTTAAAGTGGCCTTATTATTTTAGAGTTCTCCTACAATAGGTTTACATGCATCCAAGGTCAAAATACAATTTACTTTTCTCATAACACACATTTCAGTATCACCTCTTTCCTCACAGCGTCTGAAACAGTTGCATAAAGGATTAGGTCTCTTTAAACTTTCTGAGAGCCAACTCTGCTCTGATTGGTCAGATGGCCCATTCTGATTTAATTGGTGTAGGCCTACCACTTAGAGCGCATGTCAGAAAACTGATCTGAATTTCACCTCCGGATACTTTCTCAGCAAGTATATTGATATGAACAGTAAAATTGTGTGTGTTTTACCATATAATTGTAAGCCTTATCCTGAGTCCTCATGCATTGGAAGGGCATGCAAAGTGGATTTTTTTTCTTCCATGCCTCAGCTACAACTATATTGTACAAAGAAGTTCACGGGCAGCCAATGAAGACCATAAGCTGGCATTATGCAACTGTGTTACAAAAAGCTACATAGGTAACAGGTAGTGAGACTGGAATTGCTGATGACTTGTTTCAGCAGTTCAGAATCGATTATTTCTTTTAGGAGACAATAACTTTATTTTTGTGCAAAACTCAATTTTATCTTTAAAACTTTGCAGACCTTTTACATTCTGGACAGCTATATTACACATTGCATGAAAGAAAAATCATAATAGGGGCACTTTAATATAACCATGGTAACATGACATTAGTCAAATTTCAAAACAGATTTGTGATTTCTTTAGCTCAAACCATAGTAATACCCAGGTCATGGGTTTGATTTCCAAGGAATGTATATGTTTAGTATACAACGTAAGTTGCTTTACATACACTATATTGCCAAACATTTTGGGACGCCTGCCTTTACATGCACATGAACTTTAATGACATTCCATTCTTAATCCATAGGGTTTAATATGGAGTTGGCCCATCCTTTGCAGCTACAACAGCTTCAACTCTTCTGGGAAGGCTTTCTACAAGGTTTAGGAGTGTGTTTATGGGAATTTTTGACCAATCTTCTAGAAGCGCATTTGTGAGGTCAGGCCATGACATCAGTATGTTGGACGAGAAGGCCTGGCTCGCAGTCTCCGCTCTAATTCATCCCAAATGTGTTCTATCGGGTTGAGGTCAGGACTATGTGCAGGTCATTCAAGTTCCTCCACACCAAACTTGCTCATCCATGTCTTTATGGACCTTGCTTTGTGCACTGGTGCGCAGTCATGTTGGACCAGGAAGGGGCCATCCTCAAACTGTTCCTACAAAGTTGGGAGCATGAAATTGTCCAAAATGTCTTGGTATGCTGAAGCATTAAGAGTTAATTTCACTGGAACTAAGGGGCCAAGCCCAACCTCTAAAAAAACAACAACCCAACACCCATAATCTCCCCTAAACCAAACTTTACACTTGGCACAATGCAGGCAGGAAAGTACCTTTCTCCTAGCAACCATCAATCCATCCGATTACCAGGCAGAGAAGCGTGATTCATCACTCCAGAGGACACGTCTCCACCGCTCTAGAGTCCAGTGGTGTAGTACTTTACATCACTTTACCCAAAGCTTTGCATTGCACTTGGTGATGTGAAGGCTTGGATGCAGATACTTGGCTATGGAAACCCATTCCATTAAGTTCTCTACACACTGTTCTTGAGCTATTCTGAAGGCCACACAAAGTTTGGAGGTCTGTAGCTATTGACTGTGCGCTGCGCTGACCCCACTCTGTGATTTTACGTGGCCTACCACTTCGTGGCTGAGTTGCTGTTGTTCCCAATTGCTTCCCCTTTGTTATAATACCATTAACAGCTGACCATGGAATATTTATTAGTGAGGAAATTTCATGAATGGACTTATTGCACAAGTGGCAACCTATCATGGTACCACACTTGAATTCACTAAGCTCCTGAGAGCGACCCATTATTTCACTAATTTCATTGCATGTCTAGGTGCTTGATTTTATACACCTTGTGTCTGCCTAATGCATAAATGTAAAAATTCTCTTTTTTTTTTTTTTTTTTACAATTCTCATATGCAAGTACCTACATCCATTTAATGTCTTCCTCTCTTAGCCTCAGTGGGTGATATTTAGCCAAAGGAACATGTTTATCTTGGTCACGGAAAATTATCCTCCAAAAATGACCATCCAGACATTGTCACAGACATTTTAGTGTCCACACAGCCCACCTCAGGCTGTGGTAGTGTGTATATAGTTTGAAGTTGAGCTTGTTTGTCATGATTTGGTCTCCTTAGTTGTTGCGTTTTATGCTCACATCTATAAAAGACTCTCCCCTGTGGAGACCCACATGCATGCAGTCAGAACATGTTTCGAGGTAATAGCATTTGGCCGTGTATTAAAGACAGCGTGTGATTCAGGCATGACCCAGCAGGCTCAGAGCCCATTAAAATGCTTTATACCCCGAAAACAAGGTCCATGGAGGAACATTGCTTTGATGGCTTTAAAATACATAGTGTTCACTCTTACAAGCATATGTCCTTACAAAGACAGTCTAATTTGTGAATTAATGTTGAATAGTGCTATATTGTTAAATAATATTAAACTGTAGCTGATTCAAATGCTCTCAAATGGAACAGCAAATATTGTCAAAGTCAGTAATGCATTTCATGTGTGCATGTCATTATACACAATTCACTTATTCATAAATGACAAAAAAAAAATTGAATTATGTTTAATTTAATTTCAGTTAATTTACTAAATCTGATATATGGGTCACATTTAACAAGATTTAACTTAAAATGACCTGATTATAAGTCATTTAAGGGGCACACATTGTCTTACCTTTTAACAATGTGAGTGCAAAGACTATGAGCCACCAATAGTGTTCAGTCCAGAGAACTGCCCAGTGTCAGTATCTGCCAGACCACAGTAATGCTTCAAGAAATAAAATACAAAACAGAGCCGTCAAAATTCTGAATGATAGTAAAACCAACAAAAACAAGACCCTTACAGGGGAACTTCCAGATATGGTTTTAAAGGGTTCACACACACAATAACTTCACATACCATATATGGAAGTTTGCTGCAGCTGTCTTCAAGACTGTCTTATGATGAGATAGTTACTTTGTGGTTCAGGGATGCAGGAAGTGGGGGTGCTGAGGGTGCTTTCACAGGATCCTATATGTGAAAAAAAAGTGTGATAAACAAATCAATACACTTATGTTTTGTGCCATTTCAGTGAAACTTGTCATTGGGCTATATGTCTATGCTTTATTTAATTTTCATTCTAAAAAAGGTTAGTTGACATTGGTTCATAAGTTAAAATGTGGCTCATTCTCCTTCACAGATACCAGTTATATCACTGTCTGTGAACAGTTAAGTCACTCACAGTAACCTAGCTGGTTTCACTTTATTTTGATGGTCCCTTTAACACATTCTTTTGACTATAATAACGTTGCACCTACATGTCTACTAACTCTCATTAGAGTGTTTGTAGAGTATTAGGAGACTGGTAGGGTTAGGGTTAGAATAAGTTGACATGTAGTTGCAAAGTCACTTATAGTCAGTAGAATGGCTGTTGGGGGATCATCACAATAAAGTGTTAGCAAATATTTAGCAGACAGTCTACTAATGCTCTAATGAGAGTTATGCCGAGTTCGCACAGCACAATTTTAAAGTAGTCAGATCACAGCTCTTTTCACACTGCATGACTATCTGGGGTAGAATTCAGTCGCTTGCGTGTTCATACTGCACGATGGATCGGCGTCAGGAGGTTTCACATCGCATGACATTTCAAGAGGAAGAATCCCCGACAACTCTGTCTCCTCCACAAACAGCGTTTCACAACCAAACACACTAGAGATGTGACAAGGAAACAACGCGATATCACGTGTGCATCAGACCAGCGTTCTTGCGTGAAAAAAATGATAGCCCACATGAAGATTTCGGCCTTTTGTCTGCGATTTCGCAAAACCTGTTGGCGAGTCAAATCGGGGCTAAAATCGTGCAGTGTGAACTTGCCATTAGTTGACATGTAGTTGCAAAGTTTCTTATAGTCAACAGAATGGGACCATCAAAATAAAGTGTTACCACCTTGACTACAGTAAATTCAACTAGTCTCTTTACAGGAGATGGATCAGCTCTGCTCCACCGATGTCACTTTCATTCATCACCGAATCAGGTATCTTGTCATTTCCATAAACAAAAAAAAGTTACTGAATGTTGAACATGTGTTAAAAAAACAAATCACTTTGTCACTGCAGACACGACACTGAAGTGTGAATGTAATGTTGATTCACATGATCACAATATCCTTTGCATTTGTATTCTTTCTAACGAATATGACTTGTATGACAAATAATTCAGATATTCGTATTTGGATATCATGCACAGCAGCACAGACAAATGGAACTTCATGTCTCCATGCAGCAAACTGCATGTAATTATTGCGGTGCTGTTGAGCGGTAATGAGAGAATGGAAGCTTCCAGAAGTGCAGTTTGGGCTCTCCAGATGCTATAAATGATTAATACGCTGCACTGCTTTGGATAGATGCCACAGACTATATGACTTAAATTAAATGGTTAGCGCTAGTAAAATGTTTACAGCCCTTCATATGGTAAAAAGGCTTTTTTTTTCATTCTTTTTTCTTCCCTATTTTCTTTTCAGTATAAATAATGTATTGCACCATGTACAGCTGGCAGTTTTTAATTTTTTTATTTTGCATGTTTAAGAGCCAGCATAGACGTGGCTTGTCACAATACATGCTCATTGATAGACCAGTGTCCAACAGTGTTTGGGGTTTCTGTTTTGTCTTAACAATGTGAAATGAAGGGAATGTTTGGTCAACCTTTGGGAAACCTGATTTCTAGACAATAATTTGCTCTATTCGGATGAGACTATTTTTCTAAATGATGCTTGAATTACAGTTCTTATCACCCAATGTTTGTGATGTTATGTACAGATTCAGACTGAATTATGTGTTTTCTAGATGTGGGAATTACAGAATGTCGTGCTGTAGTTGCATGCATTACGTATGTTGACATTTAATGATTTAAAAAAATATATATAGCATTTAAATTTATTATAAAAACTAGGGCTGCGTATTGACACAAATTTCACGATTCAATATCAATTCACAAGCTTGTGATGAGATTCGGATTCAATTTGTTTCAATATTGATTAATAATATTAATACTTTATAATAATAAAGTTATAATTATTACATAATTATGTTTATAATCCAATTATTATCATTTTTAAATAGGCCTATAAACATTTAAATGGTGGCTGTCATAAACAAATATGTATTTATTAATTAAATATTGAAGAACAGTAGGCTAAAACTATATAATGAATATGTAATACTGTGCATATATTTAGCAAATATATTCCTCTCTAGAGGTAATTTTACCAGATGACTAATGAGTTTATGGTCACTTTTCTGAGGTAAATATAATGTTTGTATTGTTCCCAAGCTGTTTTACTGATGTCTGTCTGCAGTTGAAACACTGACAGATTACATGAGACATGATATAGACATGATAAGTTGCACTGTATCTTTTAACCTATGTACCTTCAGATGTTCATTCACATCTGTGCTATAACTAGTAGTCAAGAGGAAGAGATCAGTTTACGCGCTTCGCTTGATCTGTGCTACAGCAATCTGTCACACCATATTAAAGCGCTAAAACAGTATTTATTGTTTGAATTTCAAAATAAATTTGACAAAATTTTAAATCAGAATACTGTTCTGCCATTAATAAATAACTACACAGGAACAAATGAGTAACGCAATATTATCATTAATTTTAACTAACAAGAAATTCTGAATAAAGGATTAGTAAGTAATAGCACTCAGTTGAATGCGTTAGTTCACATAATCAGCAACTGCTTTTTTTTCATACCTCCTGGATGAATAATAAGAGCTATGTAACATGTCTGTCTGTTTGTTAGGTCTTTCAGTTGTTTTGATTCAGTCACATGTTCCTTTGTCTTAGTTTTCCCACCACTTGTCTGACAACAACCAATCCAGCTTCAAAAGTGGCCACTCAACTGAGACTGCCCTGCTCTCGGTTACGGAGGCACTGAGACACGCAAGAGCGGCTTCCAAATCCACAGTACTTATCTTACTGGATCTGTCTGCTGCTTTTGACACAGTTAATCATCAGATCCTCCTGTCAACTCTCATGAAGATGGGCATCTCAGGAACTGCTCTCCAGAGGCTCAAGTCTTACCTGTCAGGCAGGTCCTTCAGTGTGTCATGGAGAGGTGAAGTGTCTAAGTCACATCATCTAGCCACTGGAGTTCCACAGGGTTCAGTGCTTGGACCACTTCTCTTCTCCATCTACATGTCATCACTGGGATCTGTCATTCAGAAACATGGCTTTTCCTATCACTGCTATGCCGACGAGACTCAACTCTACTTCTCATTGAAGGAACATCACCTGCAACTCAACCTTGCAAAGACAGAACTGCTTGTGGTCTCAGCCAACCCAGCACTTCATCACAATCTCTCCATTCAGCTAGGATCATCAACCATAACTCCGTCCAGGACAGCCAGGAATCTTGGTGGTCTTTAACGAGCCAAAGAGAGCGCACGTCACGCCTCTCTTCATCAGTCTGCACTAGCTGCCAATAGCCGCTCGCATCAAATTCAAGACACTGGTGCTCGCCTTCAAAGCAACCACTGGCTCTGCACCAATATACCTAAACTTGCTTGTTCAGACTTACACACCCTCCAGGAGCTTACGTTCTGCTAGTGAACGACGCCTTGTGGTGCCATCCCAAAGAGGCATGAAATCACTCTCACAGACCTTTTCCTGGACCGCCCCCACCTGGTGGAATGACCTGCCTATCTCAATTCGAGCAGCCGAGTCTGTAGCCATTTTCAAAAAACAGCTAAAGACAAATCTCTTCCAGCAGCACCTGACCAATCAAGAATAGCACTTAACATTCTATTAATTTTCTGTCTGTCTAATTTATAAAAAAAAATGTTTTAAAAAAAAGTTCTGTCCTGTGTGTTCTGTGCTAGATTAACTGAGACTTGTTACAGCACTTCCATACTGTTACATACTGTTGCCCTTGACTGTTCTAGCTGCTTCTATTGCTCTCATTTGTAAGTCACTTTGGATAAAAGCGTCTGCTAAATTACTAAATGTAAATGTAATGTCTGTGTCCTAGGTTACCCTTGTTAGTTTAGTTCTGTTCAGCTATGTTTAATCATCATCTATATCACCTATGCTTCATTTAATGAGTCATCTGTGTTTGCATTTAAGTTCCGTCTTTTCACTCAGTCTTTGTCTGTTCTACTTTGTGTACCGTGTGAGTGTACCTTCTGCCTGTTTTTGAATAATTGTGTGAGTAAAAGTAGATGGTTTGCAACTTAAGTCTTCTTCGTCTTCTTCTGCCTACACCAAACCATGACAATATACAGGTTCACAATTAATGTAATGCATAATGTATAATTAATACTAAAGTGAAGATCATGGTAACCCACTAGTATTTACTGAAGTGTTACCAAATCCTTCAGAAGGAATCACTAATTATTTGGAACAGTATTCTAAGTGAAAAGCATGATAACTCCATATTAATGACTTTTTTGGGGCATTGTAAGTTTTTGAGGTTTGTGTAAGGTTTTGGATAGTAATGACTCAAGTGTTACTAAATATGTCAGAAGAAATTACTTTCCAAAACCTTACCAAAACCTCAAACACATGCTATGACTTCAGACATTACCAGAGAGTTATTATGCTTTTCACTTTAGAATACTTATCAAAATAACTAGTAATTCGTATTAAATAAATTACACATTCAATTAAATAAAGCATAGACATATAGCCCAATGACAAGTTACACTGAAATGGCACAAAACGTAAAATGTATTGATTTGTTTATCACACTTTTTTTTGCCTATAGAATCCTGTGAAAGCACCCTCAGCACGCCCACTTCCTGCATCCCTGAACCACAAAGTAATTTGGGAATACATTAGTCATTACTAGTGGGTTATCATGATCTTCAATTTAGAATTAATTATACATTATGTATTATTCACGATTGGTCATGGTCATGAACCAGTATATAGTAGTAGTAGTCTCTGGGAGGTATGAACAAAAAAACTAAGAAAGTAGTTACCGATTAAAGGGTTAGTTCACCCAAAAATTTAAAGAATGTCATTTATTAATCACTCTCATGCCGTTTCACACCAGTAAGACCCCAATATAGAACACAAATTAAGATATTTTTGTTGAAATCCGATGGCTCAGTGAGGCCTGCATAGCCAGCAATGACATTTCCTCTCTCAAGATCCTGAGATGTACTAAAAACACATTTAAACCAGTTCATGTGAGTACAGTGGTTCAATATTACGATTATAAAGTGACAAGAATATTTTTGGTGCGCCAAAAAAACTAAATAACAACTTATATAGTGCTGGCCAATTTTAAAACCCTGCTGCATGACGCTTCGGAGCATTATGAATCAGCGTATAGACTCAGCGGTTCAGAGCGTAGTAGAAAAAAAAGAAACAAAAAGAAACAAAGAAGAAAGCAAGGTCTAGAGACTCAAAAAAGAAAGCAAGGTCTAGAGACTCAAATTTAACTTATTTTAACTTGTGCGCCACGTTTTTTTTTTTACAACACCTTGTCATGCGCGAGGCACTGCCAAAAGGACGTGGGCGCAATGATTATCCCTAGAATTCATGAACCAAAAAACCTACACGAATGCATAAAGGGGGTCAAAATTACCCAAATTAGAATTCATTGTTTTCTTTTAAAAAAAGAGGTGTCTTATAAATGAAAATAATGAAATAATTGATGATACACACTTTTTAATATATCAAACATGTTTATTTGTCCATGTTCCTTGTATATACTCTATGCATTACAAAATATTTATACAAAATAACATTTATTCTTTTTAAAATGCAGTTATATTTTTCTTAAAGGGGTCATGCAACGCATTTTTATTCATTTACAATGTTTCCTGAGGTTAGTGATTCTTACATCAAAAATGTTCATACTTTAGAAATGGACATTTTCTTCACTTATTTTAGCCCTCTAATTTGAACATTTTGTTAGAAGGGGCTTGTCTGCTGTGAAATGCCCACTGCTATGATTGGCTAACATCTATGCATATGAAATAAGTATTACATGTGGAACTCTCTTGAAAACATTTTCTATGTTTTTACTATTACAGCTGTCGAGATCAACTAATTGTGAAAAGTGTTGATTAACCCTCCTGTTACCCTCAAATCTGATAAAATATTAAAAAAAACAAAAAAAAACACTGGGGTCAATTTGACCTCAATTTGACCTCAGCAATTTAAACCTCCAGAAGTTATTTTAATATTATATTGAATATATAAAATTATAGCATGTTATAGTGACCTCAATAAAACAACCAAAACAAATGTGTGTAAAATGTTTATATTTCTTATGTTTTATACAGCTGATGCTACAAATTGTGCACAAAGTTTTCCCCATTAAACTAGGAAATGTCATTCAATCTGAAGCAAAAAAATGATGTCAATCGTGTTTTTACAGACGTTAAACATTGAACAATGGAGTCAAATTGACCCCAAAGATGATAGGAGGGTTATAGTATTATATTTAAATATAATTCTATAATGCGAGGTCCTGACTCTCTGTGGTCATTAAAAATCCCAGGATGTCCTTCGATAAAAGAGTAGGGGTGTAACCCCGGCATCCTGGCCAAATTTGCCCATTGGCCCCTGTCCATCATGGCTTCCTAATCATCCCCATATATATATATATATATATATATATATGATTGGCTTCATCACTCTGTCTCCTCTCCACCAATAAGCTGGTGTGTGGTGGGTGTTCTGGCGCAAAATGGCTGCCGTCGCATCATCCAGGTGGATGCTGCACATTGGTGGTGGTTGAGGAGATTCCCCCTTCTATGTAAAGCGCTTTGAGTGCCTAGAAAAGCGTTATATAAATGTAACAAATTATTAATATTATTAAATCTCCTGTTGCATCTGTTGAGCGCATGAATGCAGTGACCTCATCATTACAACTCAATTTCTGACCTCTCAAGAATCGTGCGATGTTCATCATGCACAGTGTAGACAGCGTCATTGATTATAATGTCACTGACGTCACTGATAAACTCGCGCTGTGTGATTGACAGCTCCAGTGATTATAAAGAGAGAGTTATTTGACTGTTTTCTGTATAAAATGTAAATCACAATTTAAAGCTGCAGTTAAAAATTATCCAAAATAATGTTTTGAGCAAGAACATAACCAGCTAGTGTTCAATACTATCTGCTTACCTTAGCTCGATTTACAACGGTAAGCTTGTAATAATGTTTTTAATTCCAGTGGTACTGGTGGATTTCCGCGGGAAATTCTAGCATATCTTTGTGTCATTAAGTCACATCTGTACACATAAAGAAGGTGTCCTGGCTAGTAGGCTATATTGCGTGTGAGGATGTTGGAGGTGGAGATATATAGCCTTTTCTCACAGCACTTGATATAATTAAACTTATCAATTTGATGGTGGATCCAGAAAGGTTCAAACAGAATTACCAGTGACAACTGGAGATTCACCCATTGTAAAATGCAAAAGACTTCGGACTTTCGGGGTGGCGAAACAAGGATAAAAGTGGATGTTATCTACTTGTTCAGATTACATTTTTCTGTGAAAAATATGTTGGTCATACTTTCAAAAAGTATAATCTGTAATTTCGAATGACCATATCCACACCGGCGTGGTGACTAACAGGCAGCTGCACAGTCTCCTCAAAACATTGGATTCCTCCACACTGTGCCATGCCGAGGCACAATTCACGTAAAGTTGATAATTCTGCGAATAACTGCAATTGCAGATTTTGAACAGAGATGGTGACAAAGAATAAAAACTACGTACTGCAGCTTTAAATAATAGATTATTTTCATGATATTAAGTTCATGATACTAAAAGCTGTGTGAAGTTGACCATTTAGTCAGTGGCTTGATTTAGTGACACATAAACGGCAATAAATGATTTTGAGACAAAAAAAGTGTCTAACTGTACATTAATCATATCAGAAATCATTGATTACAGATTAGACATTAGAATTAACATGGTTACTTACATGTTGTGGTGTTACCGTTGGGTCCATATATTACAGTAAGTCTGTTTGCAAAGCCTGTGCCGTAATTGCACCTGATTTATCAAATTATGTTTCATTAACAAGGTTCAGGAGAAGCACGTTCAGATAATTGACACAAGTGGACAGCACTCAGCTAATCAACAATAAGAGGTATATATACACGCAGCAGTCTTACCTCTGTTCATTGACAGTTTTCCAGCATCCCTCCACCACCCCTTCTCCACACTTTTATTCATCAACCACTTACATACACGGGGGGTACTCTGGGTTCGGGGCAAATTCCGAGCTCGAAGCCCTCCCCAGGGGACAGCACGCCAAATACGCATTTAAATGACTCTCCATAAATGATATGTAAGTGTGAACTCGTGAAATAATACACATTGAAATGTACCGAACAAACAAAAAAGTTTTTACTAAGACACTCACATAGTTGTAAATAATAACCACTTTCCTAGCATTAGGATCCTTTGGAAAGTAATGCTATTTAAATGTCTAGTGATCCTGTATTTCTCTTCTACTTATATCACTAATGCGCCAGTGGACGGGGCCAATGACGCAACGTTGTAAAAGTACGTGTTGATATGATTCTGCAGAGGCGATCTTTCAACGCACTATTCCTTTTCGGAGCTTTGTTTCAATAAAAGCTGTTTTTGGACCAACCTGGTCTCACAGAATTCTGTGAAATGAACACGGGCCCCTTAACTCAAAATCCGTGGCAGTTTCACAGAATTGCCAAAAATTCCGTGATGGGTCCACGGAAGTGATTCCTATGCAAGTCAATGACAGTAAAAAGTAGACATGATTTTATGAATATTTATTGGCTACTTTTATATTTTGGAGCAACTAACTCCACTCCTACCCTAAACCTACCCACTCTCAACAATATAAAACACATAACAGGCAAATACAAGTACAGTCACAGGTATTTATTGCAAAAACTGACCAAAAACAGCATAAAAGTATTAACTCATGTTGCATTCCAAGTCTTCTGAAGTCACACGATGTCTTCATGTAAAGAACAGAGTTGATCTTAATGTTTTAAATGCTAAAATGATGATCCCGCCGCTCCGTGAACACACTCATTCATATCTCATTCAAATAATACACACAACTCTTTAGCATGATGCAATCTGTCACAAGACACACGAGAGCCAATGGCATTTTACAATGAAAGCCGACGTAATGACGCAATTGGTCACGAGACATACGATAGCCAATGCTGTCAAAGCTGACGTAACGTTTCTTCCGGCGGTAAAATTTGAAATGTGTTTTTGATCTTTGGCAGATGGACTCGACGCTGCTGATCGCTTTTGGGGATTTTCTTCACACAAATTAATCGTTTGGCCTCGGAACACTTGGAATATTTGTACTTTTTTAATAAATTGTGCCTGCAGTCGTATCTGCCTGTTATATCCTGTTTTTTTATAATACACAAATGGGTAGGTTTAGGGAAGGGATTGGATTACGTGTTCAAAACATATCTAAATACTGTAAAAAAAAAAAAGAAAAGAAAATAATTATAAATAAAATTATGCTGGCTGATTAAATCGAGAATCACACTCCATGTCATAATGGAAAAAAATATAGTTTCATGATGATAACCATGCCCAACGCGTCTGTAGAAGCGTTGAGAAGCGTCTGAGAAGTCCTGACTCAAGATGGCGCCGAGGATGGCTGCTACGTGCGAGCTCCGCTGAAACATTGTAGTTTTTTGTTTGTTCTGTTTACAGTTTTTGTGTTTTTTGTCTTGGATGTTGTCTGCCTTACTACGTACGACAGACAGACACTTTTGGACATATGTTCGGCAATCGCACACCGAAAACCGGACTTTAAATTCTTCAACGACGACCCGCTGCTTACAAATACGGCAGCGGAGCCCTTTGTCTGCGCAGTCCGACCGCGGAAACGCCGCCGGAGAAGGGGAAGCAGAGCCGGCGTGCTCAGAGTAAGACGCCGCGCAAACCGACCCCCGCTTCCCAGTATTTTACTGGCTAATGTTCAGTCTCTGGACAATAAACTCTGCGAGCTGAGAGCGCGGATCTCTTTCCAACGAGAGACGAGGGACTGCTGCATTATCTGCCTTACAGAAACTTGGATGTCTGCTGAGATTCCAGATTCAGCCATCGAAACCACGGGGTTCTCCGTGCATCGAATGGACAGAGAAAAAGATCTCTCAGGGAAAAGCAAAGGCGGGGGTGTATGTTTTATGATCAACAGATCCTGGTGTGATCAGAGGAACGTACATTCTATCAAGTCTTTCTGTTCTCCTGATCTGGAACTTCTCATGGTTCTGTGCCGACCATTCTGGCTACCGAGGGAATTCACAGGGGTCATCATCACAGCTGTGTATATTCCCTCACAAGCCGACACAGACCAGGCACTAAAGGAACTGTATAGGACAGTGAGTGAGCAGGAAACCGCGCATCCTGAGGCTGCGTTTATTGTGACCGGGGACTTTAACAAAGCCAACTTAAAACGCATTGCACCTAAATACCACCAACATGTTAACTTCAACACGCGAGGGAACCGTGTCCTGGATCACTGTTACTCTCCCTTCCGGGATGGTTACAAATCCCTCCCGCGCCCACCATTTGGCAAATCGGACCACTCTTCCATTCTCCTTCTGCCCGCATACAGGCAGAGACTGAAACAGGAAGCACCCGCCATCAGAACCATCCAGTGGTTGGACCAATCGGACTCTATGCTACAGGACTGTTTTGATCACGCGGACTGGGAGATGTTCCGGTCGGCCTCTGATGACGACATCGAGGTCTACGCTGATAGCGTAACGTGTTTCATCAGGAAGTGCGTAGAAGACGTTGTTCCGACCAAAACAATTTGGTTGTACCCTAATCAGAAGCCGTGGCTAAATGGGGATGTACGCGCGGCACTCAATGCACGGACCTTCACTTTTAGCTCCGGTAATGCGGAGGAGCATAAACAAGCAAGTTATGCCCTCTGGAAAACCATCAGAGCAGCAAAACGCCAGTACAGGGACAAGATTGAAGGACAGTTCAACACCACCAACTCCAGAAGCATGTGGCGGGGAATTAACACCATCACGGACTATAAAGGGAACACAATCTCCACCGTGAATACCGCTGCCTCTCTCCCGGACGAGCTCACACCTTTTATGCTCGCTTTGAGGGAACTAACACCGCCCTCGCGGAGAGAGAGCTTGTGGCTGAAGATGCAGAGGTTAGTTCACTCTCTCTAACTGTAGCGGATGTAACCCGATCCTTCCGGCGGGTGAACATCCGTAAAGCCGCGGGTCCAGACGGCATTCCGGGCCGCATCAGAGCGTGCGCGCACCAACTGGCTGGAGTTTTTACGGACATCTTTAACCTGTCCCTCTCCCTGTCTGTGGTCCCCACATGCTTCAAAACGTCCACCATTGTTCCTGTACCGAAGCAATCAAAAACACTCTGCTTAAACGACTGGCGTCCTGTTGCTCTGACCCCCATCATCAGCAAATGCTTTGAGAGACTAATCAGAAACCATATCTGCTCTATTCTCCCTCCCTCACTGGACCCACTGCAGTTTGCATACCGCAAAAACCGCTCCACTGATGATGCCATTTCATCTACAATTCACACTGCTCTCTCCCACCTGGAAAAGAGGAACACATATGTGAGAATGCTGTTTGTAGACTACAGCTCAGCATTCAACACCATTGTGCCCTCCATACTTGACGGGAAACTCCAGGCTCTAGGCTTAAACAGCTTGTTATGCAGCTGGATCCTGGACTTCCTGTCAAACAGACGCCAGGTGGTCAGAATGGGCAGTAACATCTCATCACTGACTCTCAAAACTGGAGCCCCTCAGGGCTGTGTTCTCAGCCCACTCCTGTACTCCTTGTACACACATGACTGTGTGGCAATCCACAGCTCCAACACCATCATTTTGCGAACACCACAAGTTTGCTGACGATACGACGGTGGTAGGTCTCATCACTGACAATGATGAAGCGGCCTACAGAGAGGAGGTGCACACTCTGACACGATGGTGTCAGGAGCACAACCTTTCCCTCAAAGTCAGCAAGATAAAGGAGCTGGTGGTCGACATCAGGAGGAATGAGAGAGAACACCGCCCCATCACCATCAATGGAGCACCGGTGGAGAGAGTCAGCAGCTTCAAGTTCCTCGGTGTCCACATCACAGAGGAACTCTCATGGTCCGTCCACACGAGGCCGTTGTGAAGAAGGCTCATCAGCGCTTTTTCTTCCTGCGACGGCTGAGGAGGTTTGGAATGAACCGCCACATCCTCACACGCTTCTACAGCAGCACCATCGAGAGCCTGCTGACTGGCTGCATCACCACCTGGTACGGCAACAGTACCACCCGCAGCCGCAAAGCCCTGCAAAGGGTAGTGCGCACGGCCAGCTGCATCATCGGAGGTGAGCTTCCCTCCCTCCAGGACATTTATGCCAGGCGGTGTGTGAAGAGAGCTCAGAGGATCATCAGAGACTCTAGCCACCCGAACCATGGGCTGCTCTCACTGCTGCCATCAGGCAGGCGGTACCGCAGCATCAGAACACGCACCAGCCGACTCCAGAACAGCTTCTTCCAACAAACAATTAGACTCCTTAACTCTTGATCCATCAGGATCATAACACACACTGGACAGAATATCACTCAGCACAACCCACTGTAGATACACACATTATATACACATTTATTTATCATATAGCACCTATTGTACATTGGATCTCTACTGTGAATAATATTGTATACTGTACATTGTATATTATTATTATTATAGCTTAATGTATACTGTTTAATGTATGTTTAGTGTATATTGTTTAAAGTATATGTATATTGTAAGTATGTGTATATTGTTTAAAGCTGTGAGAACTACACTCACATTGTGTAAATTATTTATTGTTTATTGTAGAGTTTACCGTGCTGTGAGTAATTGTGGGCGCATCAGATGTGTAATCTGATGCTGCTTTAAATGTTGTACATGTCATGTCATGACTACTATGTTGCTCGGAACTGCACCTAAGAATTTCACCTGTTGCACTTGTGTATATGGTTGTGTGACAATAAAGTGATTTGATTTGTATACTGTCATTGACTTACATAGGCATCACTTCCGTGGACCCATCACAGAATTTTCGGCGATTCCGTGAAACTGCCACGGATTTTGAGTTAAGGGGCCCGTGTTCATTTCACGGAATTCTGTGAGATCAGGTTGTTTTGGACTAACTAAGAAGTTGAGTTCTGAAATGTACAGGATGTTTTTATAATACAATAACCTCTTACATGTCAAAAGATCAATGGCAATTTTATTTCTAAATTCATGAACCATTTAAACTCTTAACTAATTTAGATCTATACTGTAGAGTACATTTAAATCTGAACCTTCACTCCCCACATTTCTCACAGATAATTGGAAAATTATATTTTCAGACAGAGACAGAATATGTCACATAAGACTTTCTAAGCATAACTTTTGGGCAGAGTTTGCACCTCTTCTTTTGTCTTTGCCTATTCTTTCCTGTAGCCTTTCTCTACTCATCTGCTGCATTTGAAATTTGAAAAACAATGGAAAAGTAGTGCATTGGAATGGATTTGGTTTTCCTTAAATCATTTTATTATAGGCCTATTCATTTTTGTTGAATGCCATCCTTATTGAAAAGTGTAGCATGCACAAGATTAGTGTGCAAACAGTAGGTCAAGTTAGTCAAGAACACATGAGAGGAAGCATTGTGACAATACCATATCAGTAATCACATATGTATCCGTGTATGATTCGATTTTTCAGAGGAATTTTGCGTTAGCAGAAGAGGAATGAAATAGAACATACACATGAAATAAAATTAACACCTATTTGGGGAAGGAAAAAAATACAATGGAATGATTTGCCCCTCTTCTCTTGCTCCATCAAAGTGATTTTGATTATAGGGCAGAGAGTATAACTGCAGTAACCTGTGGGGTTTAGGTGCTGGGTTAGTACAGGGTGGGTGTTGAGCAGCAGTCTGGAACAGGTGTACTCTAACCTGAACTTCCACACACAGAATGATCTCTTTGTCTCTCCTGTCTCCCCTCCACTTCTCTCTGAGTGAGTCAGCCAAGAAGGTGTGGATTACCGGCACATCCCACCAAAACTGCTATTTTCCTTCTGATAACAGAAGAGTATAGGTGTTATAGACGCGCGCACACACACACACACACACAGAGAGAGAGAGAGAGAGAGAAAGAATACAGGTCACTGTGAGTCAAATAATTCCCTTGTTCAATATCTATCTATCTATCTATCTATCTATCTATCTATCTATCTATCTATCTATCTATCTATCTATCTATCTATCTATCTATCTATCTATCTATCTATCTATCTATCTATCTATCTATCTATCTATCTATCTATCTATCTATCTATCTATCTATCTATCTATCTATCTATCTATCTATCTATCTATCTATCTATCTATCTATCTATCTATCTATCTATCTATCTATCTGGACAATAGTTTGACTTGCAAAAAAAAAAAAAAAAATCAATGCACTGTTAACAGAATGTCAGTCACTGGGTTTCAGAAACCCGACAGGATCCGAGAAATGATGCATTGCATGCTAGACATCCTGTCATCTAGCACTAAATGTCTACTTTGTAGTTTGTATATATCATAGACACTTTCCACCACAGACATATTCTATGGTTTGGATTACAAAGGATGTACATTCTGGTTTATTTGTTAGGAATGTACAGAGGTGTTTTCTCAATGTAACTCATTTCCTCCCAGTTGCTTTGAAAGACAACTCATGATTTATAGATATGCTCTGTTCAGTGTTTGCTCTTGCTTTGGCTTAACCTCATTCATGCTCTAGAAATGATGTACAACTGTCCTATCACCACATTAAAAGAATCCTCTTGTACAAAACTTAGTCCAAGTCCACTTATAAATGGTAGTCCATGTGATTTTGCACCAGTACCTATATAACTTACATTCAATCAAAGACTGTTATTGCAACAGGACTGTGCACCAGTGCACAAAGCAAGATCCATAAAGACATGGATGAGTAAGTTTGGTGTGGAGGAACATGACTGACCTCAACCCGATAGAACACCTTTGGGCCAACTCCATATTAAACCCTACGGATTAAGAATGGGATGTCTTTAAAGTTCATGTGCATGTAATTGCAGGCATCCCAAAACTTTTGGGAATATAGTGTAGCTGCTCTGAGGAATAGCAAATATGGCTGCTCAGTGAACTGACCTTTCTTGATAGGTCATAATTAAGATTATGTAAAGTACCTGTTTAGCTGTTGAGAAAAATAACTTATCTTGACTTCTCTCTCACATTGTAGCTGTTGTCACTTATGAGCTACACATCCAATGAAGATGAGGAGTCTGAACTCATATGCAGTTTTTGATAAATGATAAACGTGATACAACAAACTGAACTAAAACATTGAACGTAAGAACTAGACTTGAACAGAGCTCAGCTATGACCATAAACTGACTTGACAGACTTACCAAACAGCAGGTTACACAAAACAAAGACAAAAGACAATGGTACAATGAGGGCTTTTTATACACAATGACTAATGACTAACAAGGAACACCTGTGAACAATCAAACAATGAACCAATCAGGACATGACACAAGTACTAAGGAGCACATGAAGGGTACAGGGTGAAGAGCAGTTCTTCTCCAGCCAACAAACAAACAGTGTATGATTATGATTCAGGCAGCATTACAGGTCAGAAGTCAGATTGGGATCGAAACATGCAAAATATTTAGTCCAGTTATTGTCTTATGTCTCCAATGAGGTGACAGGACACAGCAGATTCCCTGACTACTCAAACATAAATCACCATAGGCTTTTTTTATTTCTTTTGCCGGCATATTTGTGGTTGTTTGTGGATTTGTTGAATGACCGTGTTGCATACTTCTGACCGTTATCGTCCTGGCTTGTCCTGAGTTGGGCTTCAGCTGGTGGTTGCCCTCTTTAGCTATGCATCCCATATACAGCTGCACATTAAACCAGACTTTGTTGGCAAAATCCTCAGGTGTATTTGGATTCAGTGCCACAGACTGCTTGATTTTCTGAAATTCTGCCTCCATTAACCCCTGAGCTGTTTTGTGGCCCTTTAGAAGTTTTAACATGCTCTGACATTTGTGCATTTTTCAGTTGCTTATAAACACATTAATGGCACAAGTGTAATTACACTGTATTCAGCACAAACTGGGCTACCATAATATCTGAGCAACGTGTATGTACATGTATTTTTGAGAGAATAATGTTTATGCATAATTTTTGAAAAAACAAAAAACAAATGTTTTAAAATGAAGGCTTCAAAACACACAATAGATATGTGTTCACAAGCCCTTCGATTATTGGGTGTTTTTGTTTAGAGTTTTTGCTTTAAACTGATGTGAGAATCATTGAGACTACTCATTCACATAAAACAATATATTAATTGACATTTTGTAAAACACTTTTTCTTTACTCAGGCCTTATGCGAGTAGGCGTGAACGAACCATGAATAATAATGTGATCACTCCTGAGAAATAATGAGCTGCATAATAAATGAGCTTTAGGTAGGCCTACTAGATTTTAGGTTTACTAGATAAGTACAGTAACAGTAAAAAAAAAAAAAATAGCTTTCTTGGGGAAAAAATCTAAATGTTTTTTATTTAAAGTTTTTACTTAAAGCAAGCTAAATTATTTGCCAAAAAAAGAAACAAGATTTCAATCAGAAATGTTTTTGAAAGAAGAGCTAAAAAACAGTAATATTGTGACACTGAACATTGGCTCACTCATTTCAATGGCAAATATTTTCTGAATCATTTGTAAACGATCAAATACAAACAATACTCAAATATAATTTCGAGCTTCAGTCAGAATCACGTGAAATGCATGAAAAAAAGAGCCGATCGCGCCGGTGCGAACACCGACTCGAGGGGTTTAACACAGGAATGGTGGGATATTTTGTCACATCCTTCTCGTCCAAGATTTGTCGCTACTTAATAAATAAACATTGTTTATAGTGATAAACTCTGGATAATTCAACAGGCATCAGAATCGGCTGATTGATGGATCATTTATGTACCCGTTAAGCCCTGCATGTAGGCCGACATAACTGCTAAAGTGGTAGGGCTCACCTTTCCCGTTTTTCACTGTGGCATACAACTGACAGAGAGCCTGTTTTTTTTTTTTTTTTTGAACTGGTAAATTATTATTTGTTTAAATCAATAGCCATATCTTTATCCACACACAGGTCTGAAAAAGCTAAGAGACCACATAGTCTGTTTAACAGTCCCAGCCTGATTTCTTGACTTTCCATGCTCTTCAATTACTGTCATTAATTTCAGCGTGTCTGCTTTGTTTTTTATCTTCTTTTTGTGTCCTGTCCATCTCTTTCCACCACTGATCCACGTTAAGCCCACCTATTAACTCAATATTTACAACAAAATCATTTTGAAACACTTTGGCACAATGATACTGAATTGTTTTACAGAATGGTTGCCAAGCAACTCATTGACTTATTGGGCCAACACACAAATGAGGTCACAGGTGTATGTTTGTAGAGTAAATTACAATTGCTTCAAACATGGTTTAACCAATCAGAAACGAGAACTGGAACTATACATTTTATAAGATGTAATAGAGATTAATATAATGTTTTCAAGAAAGTGGTTAATAATTGCAGTAGGGAATAATAATTTTATTTCCTGTATGGATACGACCATAATGCAACAACATGTAAAGAACAATGCTATTTCCAAAGCCTAATCTGTGATAAATTATTGTTCTAGTCAGCCATGCAAAATCATTTATGCTGTATACACATCTGCAAAATCAAGCCATCGACTGAACATTGTTCATTTTAGTTGCATCAAAAACAGCTGATATTGAAATCACTTTAGTTCAGTTTACACAACTCGCATTATAATCAATGAAACCATCTACACTGCATAATGAATAGCAAATTTACATTGTGCCTACACTTTGTTAGTTAAAATGAGAGCATTCGAGTCTGAACTTGCGTTGAACAAAATTATGGTCATTGCATGCATGCATTCAACACTGACTACTATGCTCATTGCTGCAAGAAAAGTGGTTTGTACACTGTAAATCACACTTTAGTTGATCGCAGCAACTGTAAACATTATTACATTTCAGCAGTTCCACATTTATAATACTTTTATATTTTTATTTATATTTCATATGCATATATAGATATATACCCAATCATAGCAGTGGGTGTTTATATTGAAGTCTTAAAGGAGACAATTCTTAAAATAGAGTGTTCCAGAAGTTGTGATTATGACTTTATACACCGCTACTGTATAAAGAACCTGTTACACCCCTGTATAGTTCTTTAAAGGTTCTCTAATTCTCTCTTAGTCTCTTAGTTTATTTGGGGAAAGGATTAAAACAACATTAAAATACAGTATATTTTCCTGAAGATAATGTGGTTCTCAACCTTTTTGCCCCCAAGGCCCCCTTAATGAAATATTCCAGAGACCCCACACAAGACTTTTTTTTTAACTCAGAAAAGCATAAAAAACCTAAGAGAACATTACAAAATGTAAAAAAAAAAAAAAAAAAAAAAAAACAGTTCATGACCCTGATGTCCAAATTCAGGGGGGAGGGGGGAGAGGGGGGACGTATGCTTCACAGCGGCCCTAGTTCCTGCAGAATTCTGCTAGCACATCTGTGTGTGCATGCTTATGGATTGCGGCTTTGCTGTCAGCTCCAATATAGTTTAGAGCTGCCCCATCATAGCCTCGTGGTTAGTCTACATCAAACTGATTCACAGAACAATCTGTGTGAAATGTGGCACTTAAACTACTAAAACTGCTAGAAACACATCTGCCACACTTTCCTAACATTCCTAACAACACAAGATCAAGGAATACACATTTTTCATGATATTCAAATTAAATTTTTACATTTATAAACATTTTTTGTTAGTCTTGCTATTTGTGTTTACCTATTTGGTTTCCTATGAGTATGGGTAAGAAAGAAAAAGCTTTAAAAATCATATTACATCCTGTCCTTGTAGTTCTTGCTTGCTGTTATTGACCACACTGGGATAATAACACAGCCTTGCACAGCACCTCTACCCTCAGTAAAACCCCATTTCTCCTCTTCCTTTAATTTGATGGCCCTTTAACAGAATTTAAAAGCAATTAGTGTTTTATGCCTTGGTCAGTAGCTGGAGAGATGACACACCTGTGGGCAACTTTTTAATTTGCTGATGTGCAGACTGTTTATCGCAGTGGGAGACTTTGATATACTGAGTTGAAGCAAATCCTGTTAATAACTCTACAATCACAGAAGACCATCCCCCACTGACCATCTCCTTTTTAATCCATGCTTTAGCAGGAGAACCCTGTGAAAGCTCTGTAACACATTATTAGCGGTAATGTCTGCCTACAAGACAAAGTCCTCCTTTCCATGAAGGTGGGGGAGGGCAAAGCAATAAGAGGTGAAGAGAGGGAAAGAGATGAGAGAGACAGGATAGTTTAATTAAACATGTCTGAAACTCATTATTCGGTGGAAGACTTATTGAAGGCACTACATTGCATAGACAGCGCTGATTATTCCAAAGGCCACAAATTTGTGCTCATAGTTTTGACATTTACTAGGAATAGTTCACCCACAAATGTTAGTTCTGGGACCATTTACTAATTTTGCCCCAAACTTGTATTTTGAGGTTGTCAAGCTCCAAATATGGCACAAAGCACTGTAAAAGTAGTCCACAATACATGGCACAGTGGTTTGTGGACATGTTCTGACTTGTTGGAGCTCATACTAGACTAGACTTTGTCTCTCCTTCCCTGATAATATCCTTTCACTCTCCACTGTATCCATCTTAGAGGAAAGAGCCCAAAATGAGTTCAGTTTACAGTTCTGTTTTGTTATTGCTTTGGTAAAAGTAATAGGCTTCTATCCTCTAGGGTGTTATCTAGAACGTCTTATGTTCAAGTTCACTATAATTAAGACATGTCCGGTGGGGTTTTCATGTACACACTTGACTTTCTCAGTCTTGAGGGAATGAATTTTATGTGTTATCCTGTGGGCGGAGGCCTGACCCTGCATGATCTCTGACCTCTCAGTATATGTCAGCTCCAGCGTTCCTGCTGATGTCTCTGCAAGCCAACCTGAGGAGTAAAGGAACACTTTCATGTTTCATGTAATGAATCATGGCCGGAAAAGCCCAACAGCGACAAATAGCTTGTTCTTAAATATTATAGCTGAAAAATATACAACCTGAAAAAAACTATTAACTCATTAACTCAATGACTCATTATTCATGTGTGTCTCACTATGCTGCAAATAAGTTTACAATTAAAGGCATTGATTTTAAATTAATCATTTGTATACACTTTACAATAAAGTTACATTTTCTCACATTAGTTAGTTAACAGTGAAAAAAAAAAAACATTTTACAATAAGGTTTCATTCGTTAACATTCTACTTAAGTTAACATGTTCTGGACATGTTCAAATTAACTACTTCAGTTAACATGAACTAATAATGAACAATACTTCTACAACATTTATTAATCTCAGTTAATGTTAATTTCAACATTTACTAATATGTTATTAAAACAGTTTTACACATGAAAAATACATATAAATAATATGTAAATATAAATCATAACAATAAGTAATTGATAGCAATAAATAATTAATAAACAATAACAAATGCATTGCTCATTGTTAGTTAATATTAGTTGATACATTAATGTTAAATCATTACATTTGTTCTGCCTCCAATCTTCACATCTATTTAAAAGAGATTAATAGAAAGTATTTTGTAGTATTTTTGCAGGACATTTTGACATATGCATTGATGTACTAAACATCATCTTGCATCAGCAAGACAGAAGCACATTTGCTTTTGATTTCACTAGCTTAAACATAGCAGCAAATGTAGTTTGATTACTTTCTGTAAGCTCGCTGATTCTAGGCTTTGCTGTCAACATGCACACCTGAGTGAGGACACCCAAAGCTATAATCTTTTTTTTTTTTTTTTTTTGTGAACATGGCTCACCTGTTCTGTAAAGAAAGTTTTTTTTTTCTATGGGTGAGGTGTCAAATGCAGGTGTCTGCCAACTGACCAAATACAAGTTGGGGGGAAAAAAAATATTTTAAATTTTAGATGATTTATTACCGTGGATAGGGTGACATGCTGTAAATATGTAATTTTAACCAATAATGAATGCTACAAATTATCCTTACTAATCTCTTAAAGAAAATACCAGACTTCTTCCATTAGCTGATGATTCTCTGATTCCATCAAACCCAAAATTATCTGTTTCTATGTGCTAAACAAGGAATTACATTATTGCATGCCTACAGTCAAAATGAATTTTTTATAGCTTATATTTTCTCTGAAATATTTTTCCATTTTGACCAAAGTTTAGATAATTATTATAAACTGTGATATCACCAAATAGGACATGTAAAATGTACAAGACCACAGGCCTTTCCCTAAAATGTGATTGGTTGATAGGACTGTTGTTCCATAACCAACAAGGAGGTGGCTAGATTTCACAGATTTGATTCTTTTAAAACATTTTTTAAAACATATTTTGCCTTATTTTCCATCATACCACGTGTCTCCAGCACATAGCGTGTCAGTGGTGGTATATGGCACACTGCCGGCCTGCATTTTCAGTCTGTTAATGAGTCTAACAGCTTTCTGGAGTGAGACCAGGACACAACAGGAAAAAAATCTGGCTGTCACCACCACTGCCTTCTCTGGCAAGAGCAAAAAGGAAATAAATTTATATAGCGATTATGTTTCATGGTCCTCAGAAGCACTGGAGCTCTCACTGTTGCCTCTTTAGGAGGAATGGCTGAGAGAATCAAAAACATCTTAGCATATTGAGTTCCTGACCTCATGTTTAAAACTTGAATTGTGTTGTAGCAACTACTAAAATAGTGAACCAATGAGACTGAAGTGATTAAAAATAAATAAATATCTGATTATCGATAGGAACAAAGCCAATATACATTGTGCTGCAGCTTGATGTATTCTTGTAGGCCAAAACCCGGAAACGATTTAGCATTTTAACACTTCTGGTTCCATCTGTTTTTTAAATCTGAAATAAGGTATGTGGTTAACACAAGCTCAGAATATTTTCATCTTTTATTCTATGACATAAAATAAATCAGTTATGCCCCTTCGTGGTTTCTTTAAAGCTTTTACTTGTCTTGAAAAAGGCAGCTGCTAACAAGCGGACTAAGTGGCCTACAGAGGTTGTGGTGGACATTAATTGTCATCACGCCAAACAAGTAAAGTCATCTTCTTACTGTAGTATACTATAATTTTACAGCCTCATTGTGTTTATAATTGTGCTCTTGCAAACTATTCAAAATGTCAGGGAAAATATTATTAAATAAAGACTACAAGAGTTGTCGGAAATGTAATGGTGATGACTTTGAATATGAGGCCGTGGTGTAGTTCATTTATAAAGCCTTTTACTTCTGGACATTGTAATTAGGCTTCAAAATTCATAAATGTTCATTTGCTCAACAAAACGTGCTAAACTTTTGTTGATCACAGAGTTTATTTTCTCAAATAATCCAAAAGGCAATGGAAGGTCGAGGGAATCAGGCTGACGCTATAACTTCAAAGTTGGCCTACAAAAATGCTTCATTACTGCAGTGCTCTTTTCATGAGGCATGCACATTTGCTTTTACATGCAGACTTTTGGTAACACTTTAGTATGGGGAACAAATATGCATTATTAACTATGACTTTTGCCTCAATAAACCCCTAATTTACTGCTTATTAATAGTTAGTAAGGTAGTTTTTGTAGCGTTCAGGGATACTTTACGCAAAAATTTAAATTAGCCCATGATTTACTCACCCTCAAGTCATCCTAAGAGTATATGTCATTCTTCTTTCAGACAAATACAATCAGAGTTATATAAAAAAAATGTCCTGGCTCTTCCAAGCTTTATAATATCAGTAAATGGCTGTTTCTGTTTTTAAATCCATAAAAGTGCATCTATCCATCATAAAAGTGATCCACACGGCTCCGGGGAGTTAATAAAGGCCTTCTGAAGCGAAGAGATGTTTTTGTGTAAGAAAAACATCCATATTTAAAACTTTACCAACTGTAATCTCTAACTTCCGCTAACTGTTGTTCACGTGTTCACGAGAGACTGGTGTTCCAGCGTAGGATGCTCCGTTGGGAATATTCTAGTTCTCGCGAGAACCAAGTTTTGTTTTGCTCTATCCTCTGCGCTTCCACATTCGTCACCGGAACTACTTATGCTACGTCTATGTCATACGGAGTCTCTGGTGAACGCGCGCGCATGACAGTTAGCAGAAGTTAAAGATTACAGTTTTTGTATTAAACCCCCGGAGCCGTGTGGAGCACTTTTATCATGGCTAGATGCACTTTTATGGACTTCAAAACGGAATGAGTCAGGGCATTTTTTTTTATATAACTCTGATTGTATTCGAAGAAGACTTGACTTGAGGGTGAGTAATTCATAGGTTAGTTTTCATTTTTGGGTGAACTATCCCTTTAAGTTTAGCTATTGTGTACGATAAGGTTATGCAGAATAAGACATGAATATGTGCTTTATAAGTACTAATAAACAGCCAATATCCTAGCAATATGCATGCTAATAAGAAAATAGTTAATAGTGAGAATTTAACCCAATTTAAAGTGTTACCAGACTTTTTTATGCCCTGCTGAAAAAAAAAGTCTTATACCAGCCTAAGGTGGTTAGATTGTTCCACCCTGGTTAAGATGCTCTGTCTTTATTGTTTTAGTGAAATTTTAGTTAGTTGAAGAACTGTGACAATTTAGATACCGCTAGATACCTGAATAATAAAACATATGGCATAGACATAACTGCACTGTAAAAAATGTCCCCGTTAATTTACAGTAAACTACAGGCAGCTAGATTGACATGTAGAATGCTGTAATTTTACTGTGGACCTGCTGTAATCTAAAACAACAGTTTAATACTGTAAAACATATTACAGTACTGTGCAATACTGTCAAGTGTTTCGCTCCCGTTATAATGTTATTTTAGTGTTCTTGCTGTAATCTCCATACATGGTTTATTACTATAAAATGTATTAAAGTACTGTAAAATGTGATCTTTACATTGTAAAGATCTGCTTGAAACTGATGATTTAAAATGTGCATTCTAAAACAAAAAACACTGAAAATTGCTGGCAAACAAATGGCTCAAACAAAAGATTACTTTAAAACATGCTTTTATTAAAGCTAATAACATCAAATCTATTCATTGAATGAAATTATTTTGCTTCACCATTGAGACATATTGCTGTGACTTTATGTAAACATCTAGTTGCAGAACTCAATGCTGATTAAACCTGATTAAATAAAGCCCCACTCCATGAGGTTTTTTTAAGAGGGTGGCCACATGAAGATTGACAGTTGTTGCCTTTTTTCTGAAAAAGCTTCCCCATCTTCTTGGACACCACTTTTGCCTGGCTGGCTTTTGTTCCTCTTTCAGGGTTCACACCAATAGAACGTCTACAATGTAATTACACAGAAATATAATATATTAGGTGAGGTATAAAGATGAATTGCACTTTAGACATTTAAAACACATTTCATTCAAATTTGCCATTATGGCAGTATTATGGCAGTAAGTTTGCTCTGAGGCATTATGAGACCTGAGTATCTTAGGCCCGGTTTCACAGACAGGGCTTAGACTAAGCCAGGATTAGGCCTTAGTTCAATTAGGACATTTAAGTAACTTTTATAAACGTCCCTGTCACAGACTGACTGTGACCCTGGACTTTTATTTTGAAGGGACTGAACATGGGTATGTGCACACAACAAACTATTTTCCACCATTACACATACACAACCTGAATGCCGGCAAATATACCATCCTTGTGTAGTTGTGTGTTTGTAGCCCTGATGTTGGTGTTGTAACATCCCATTAGTCGTCTCAAGTTGTTAGTTTCATTGTTTTTCCATTGTTTTGTTTGTTTAAGGCTGAAATTTGTTTAAATGTTTAATGTTCAATGATGCATGCTTTCTAATATCATTACACAGAAAGGAACACCAGAAATACTTTACACCATGGAAGTTTATTTAATTACATTCAGTTATCAGTTTAATTCAATGCATTCAAACAGCTACACATACCTTCTGGTGCACCTCTCACTTGCCAAACCAGTACACATGGAAAGTGGCCATATTTAAAATACATTTGTTCAAAGATTACTGCATCTGGTCCTGACCTCATGGGGGAGGGAAAGAACCTGGGATGTCAGTGTTTCCTTATATGTTTTGTCTTTATTGTTTTGAGCTCTGTATGTGTTAACAGTTGTAAATAATATATGTTGTTGTAGAGTTATATCATGAAGTTTTGTTTGCTTATTGCTCATCACCTGTTTGTTAACTTATAGGTTTTCCCTAAAGTGGTATGGTCCAAAAATAGGAGGAGCCAAAGCCTATAAAAGAGGCAGCCATTTTAGGGAAATGGGGGTAGTGAGGAGGAATTGAATTGCGTTTGTATTTTGGGCCTGTACATTGGCATAGCCAGCTTGCATTCGTTTATTGCAAATTTATTTTCCCTTGTATTATATATATTTTCCCCCATTATTGCTACTGTATCTATTTATAATTTTTCACCTTTGGGAATTAAAAACACACTGGACTGAGCATTTTTGCCCCTGTCATGTATTTTACTCCTCTGACTGCTGGTACATCCTAACAAGTGGTGTCAGAAGTGGGATCCTGTACCAGTCAAGTGACAAGTGGGGATTTTTTTGTTTGTTTTGTTTTTTTGCTGACATGCCACCTAAAACGAGGAGTCAGCCTGAGGAAGGCACGGAGCAGGAAGAGGACCCCGGGGCTGTAGGAGGGGCCCTTGGAATGAGTGTGGCACCTGCTGAAGGGGATGCTGCAATCTCATCTCTTGCACGGATGTTCGAGACCTTCATGCAGTTCCAGAAAGACCGGGATGAGCGTCAGGAAAGAGAGATAGCACGGCGAGAACAGCACTACAAGGTACTCAGCCACCAGGTCACCCAACTACAGATGGATATGGAGCGTAGCAGAGTTAAAACTCCAGCTTCAGATGGTTCACTGCCAAGGGTATGGGACCAGGAGCCACGTCTGGCTAGGCTTGAGGACACTGATGACATTGAACATTTCTTAACCACTTTTGAAAGACTGGCAGCTGTTTACCAGTGGCCAAGGGGAGACTGGGCAGTTCGGCTCATACCATTACTTACAGGCAAGGCCAGAAGTGCTTTTGTGGCCATGAACCCTTCTCAGGCCCAGGACTATGACCAGCTTAAGGAAGCCATACTGAGGAAGTATGAGATCAGTCCTGAGACGTACCGGACAAGGTTCCGTAATCTGAGCACCCCGGCAGATGAGTCACCACGAGAGCTCTATACACGGCTTAAGGACTTGTTCTGCAAGTGGGTCCAGTTCGGCCAAAATAGTAAAGATCACCTGATGGAGATTATCGTGCTTGAACAATATCTGAGGGTGTTGTATCCAGAAGTAAGGACTTGGGTCAAGGAGCACAATCCAACTACTGCTGCCGAAGCTGCTAACCTAGTAGAGGCCTATATTGCGGCAAGGAGGGGCCCTGGAAACTTCCGTTACGCAGGCATATTACCATCTTCGAAGGGTAAGTCTGAGGGGTCTGGGGTGAGTTCAAGCTCTCAAAGCCATGTTAAGATCTTGAAGCCTACACACCCTAAACCCACATCACCTGTTTCCACATCACAAGCCACTGTACATCAACAAGTTGTGTGTTTTAATTGTGGAGAGCCAGGACATACTAGGCCAGAATGTCCATTGAAAAAGTCTAAGACAACTAGTCTTTGTTATGTTCCAAGGCCAGTGCTGTCATCATTTCCCCCCCATGACACAGAGCCAGTTATCACAGTTTTATTGAATGGCAAGCCACTTTCGGCTTTGGTTGACACAGGATGTGCTCGAACTCTGATACAAGCCAGAAATGTACCCAGAGATAGCTGGAGTGAAGAAGAAACTGTGACGGTTTGTTGTGTGCATGGTGATAACACTGAATTACCTACAGCTGAAGTCTATATTGAGGTGCATAACCAGCCCTACCTGATGAAAGTTGGAGTAGCCCAGAATCTGCCATATCCTGTTCTGTTAGGCACAGATTTGCCAGTGTTGGCCGAGTTGGTGCAGGAAACAGCATGGTGTGGGGTAGTGACGAGGGCTCAGGCTAAGCAGACGGTACACTCTATCCCACAATCAGAAACCGTTAAAGCTCTGCAGATAATGCCTTTTTGCTCAGAGGAGGTGCTAGAAGACTCTAGACCTACTGGGGAAGTCAGGCTGCAGCAACGTAGAGAGTGGGTAGAAAAGTTAATGGAGACCTCAGAACCAGCTGAAATACAGGCAGAGGAACCTGAACTGAGGGAGACAGACATTGTCATTCAGAACAATCTAGCACAGCTCCAACAAGAAGATTCCACCTTAGCTGCTTGTTTTAGGCATATTAGGGAGAAGGGAGGTGTTACCACTTTATCAGATGAGACATATGTGATGAAAAATGGACTCCTGTACAGAGAGAGTAAGGAGGAGGGAACACAGCTGGTTGTACCCCAGACACAGAGGAGGGAGGTGTTAGCAATAGGACACTCCATCCCCTGGGCAGGCCATTTAGGGTTTATGAAGACATTCATGCGGATTGCTAAAAGGTTTTATTGGCCAAGAATGTACAGTGATGTTAAAGATTATTGCAAGACATGCCCTGAATGTCAACTCGCTGTTGGTCGTACCCCTGCCTATGCTCCACTTATACCCCTACCCGTTGTTGACACACCCTTTGAAAGAATAGGAGTGGATATTGTTGGCCCTTTGGAGAGAAGCCAGGCAGGGAATAGATTCATTTTAGTCATATGCGATTATGCAACAAGGTACCCTGAGGCGTTCCCACTTCGAGAAGTCACTGCTAAGCAAATATCCACAGCCCTCATAAGATTTTTCTCACAAGTAGGCATACCTTGTGAAGTCCTCACAGACCAAGGTCCCAACTTTATGAGCCGCACATTGCAACAAGTATATCAGCTGTTAGGGATTAAGAGAGTACGAACCACCCCTTACCACCCACAGACTGATGGTTTAGTTGAACGGTTTAACCAAACCCTGAAGGGAATGCTCAAGAAGTTTGTCTCCGAAACAGGCAAAGACTGGGACAAGTGGCTGCCTTTCCTCTTGTTTGCCTACCGAGAGGTACCGCAGGCCTCAACCGGGTTCTCACCTTTTGAGCTCCTTTATGGCCACCATGTGAGAGGACCCTTGGATGTGCTGAAAGAGAGCTGGGAAGACATAGACAGGTCCAGTAAGCAAAACATCCTCAACCATGTCCTCAAGATGAGAGAGCAACTGCAAAAGACTACTGCGCTTGCTCAAAAGAATCTACTACAGTCCCAAGCCCAGCAGAAAACATGGTATGACAAGGCAGCACGAACACGCAGCTTCCAACCGGGCGAAGAGGTCCTGTTGTTGTTACCCACGTCAGAGAACAAGCTGATGGCAAAATGGCAAGGACCCTATCAAGTCCAGCGGAAAGTAGGTCCAGTGACCTATGAAATTGAAATGCCTTCGAGGAGCCAACCACTTCGAATCTTCCACATCAACATGCTTAAGAAATGGCATCCCCGTGCACAGCCAGGAGAGCCTGTGCAGGGGGCAACAGACTCAGTGGCTTACAGTGCCCTGTTTGTGAAAGCAGTGGAGGAGGAGGAGGAGGTTGAAGAGCAGTACATTCCTGGTCGGCAAAGCGAGAGTGAACTGAGCCTAGAACATCTGAGTGAGGAGCAAAGACAGCAACTAACAGAGTGCTTACCTGATCAGCTTTTCATGGAGACACCTGGTAGGACAGACCTGGTCTCTCACTCCATCGTCCTAAAAGACCCTAAACCCATCCGCCAGCCAGTCTACCGGGTACCAGAACGGCTACTGTCAGTAATGAAGCAGGAGCTAGACACCATGCAAGAACTGGGGGTGATAGAGCCATCCACTAGCGAGTGGAGTAGTCCCATTGTGCTGGTTCCCAAAAAGGATGGCTCCCTCCGATTTTGTCTGGACTTCCGAAAATTGAACAGTGTCAGTAAGTTCGATCCGTACCCCATGCCAAGGGTGGATGAGCTGGTGGAACGATTGGGAAGAGCTAAGTATCTCAGCACATTAGACCTCTGCAAGGGGTATTGGCAAGTTCCTCTTAAACCAGAATGCAAGGAGCTTACAGCTTTTAAGACTCCTTTTGGGCATTATCAGTTCCAGGTTCTTCCTTTTGGACTTCATGGGGCTCCAGCCACATTCCAAAGAATGATGAACCAGATTCTCTGTGGGACAGAGACGTTTGCTGCAGCTTATCTTGATGATATCATCATCTTCAGTCAGAGTTGGGAGGAACACCTGGGACATCTTAAGGAGGTGTTAAAGCGGATTAAGGCTGCTGGACTGACAATTCGCCCTGACAAATGTGCCCTGGGCAGGATGGAAACTCAGTACCTGGGGTTTGTGCTGGGACACGGGGTGGTCAGGCCGCAAGTCGGAAAGGTCGAGGCGATTATAAATGCAGAGAGACCTAAGACGAAAAAACAAGTCCGGTCTTTCCTGGGGCTAATAGGCTGGTATCGACGCTTCATACCGAACTTCTCCGCCCGGGCAGTTGCCCTGACTGATTTGACTAAAAAGAGCCGACCTAACAAAGTGGATTGGACAACAGACTGCGAAAGAGCCTTCCAAGACTTGAGGGACTCTTTATGCAAAGGGCCAGTGCTCCAGAGTCCTGACTTTGAACAACCTTTTACGGTACAGACTGATGCTTCGGAACAGGGCATTGGTGCTGTACTATTGCAAGATGCACAAGGACAACTTAAGCCTGTAGCCTATATCAGTCGGAAGCTCCTTCCCCGGGAAACAAAGTACTCCACAGTGGAGAAGGAGTGTCTTGCTGTTAAGTGGGCTTTGGACTCTCTGCGCTATTACTTACTTGGACGTAAGTTCCGGCTAGAGACTGATCATCGAGCTCTGGCCTGGTTAGGCCAGATGAGAGACACCAATGCCCGAATCACTAGGTGGTTTCTGGCCATTCAACCTTTTGATTTTGAAGTGCTTTACAGAGCTGGGACTCAAAATTGCACTGCGGACTTCCTCTCAAGAACACCTCAAGAGGTGTCTGGAGAAGGAGGGGGAAATGTCACAGACTGACTGTGACCCTGGACTTTTATTTTGAAGGGACTGAACATGGGTATGTGCACACAACAAACTATTTTCCACCATTACACATACACAACCTGAATGCCGGCAAATATACCATCCTTGTGTAGTTGTGTGTTTGTAGCCCTGATGTTGGTGTTGTAACATCCCATTAGTCGTCTCAAGTTGTTAGTTTCATTGTTTTTCCATTGTTTTGTTTGTTTAAGGCTGAAATTTGTTTAAATGTTTAATGTTCAATGATGCATGCTTTCTAATATCATTACACAGAAAGGAACACCAGAAATACTTTACACCATGGAAGTTTATTTCATTACATTCAGTTATCAGTTTAATTCAATGCATTCAAACAGCTACACATACCTTCTGGTGCACCTCTCACTTGCCAAACCAGTACACATGGAAAGTGGCCATATTTAAAATACATTTGTTCAAAGATTACTGCATCTGGTCCTGACCTCATGGGGGAGGGAAAGAACCTGGGATGTCAGTGTTTCCTTATATGTTTTGTCTTTATTGTTTTGAGCTCTGTATGTGTTAACAGTTGTAAATAATATATGTTGTTGTAGAGTTATATCATGAAGTTTTGTTTGCTTATTGCTCATCACCTGTTTGTTAACTTATAGGTTTTCCCTAAAGTGGTATGGTCCAAAAATAGGAGGAGCCAAAGCCTATAAAAGAGGCAGCCATTTTAGGGAAATGGGGGTAGTGAGGAGGAATTGAATTGCGTTTGTATTTTGGGCCTGTACATTGGCATAGCCAGCTTGCATTCGTTTATTGCAAATTTATTTTCCCTTGTATTATATATATTTTCCCCCATTATTGCTACTGTATCTATTTATAATTTTTCACCTTTGGGAATTAAAAACACACTGGACTGAGCATTTTTGCCCCTGTCATGTATTTTACTCCTCTGACTGCTGGTACATCCTAACAGTCCCCATGAAAAAAACATTACTGGTGTGCATCTTGAGAAAAAACAATGCCACTGACATATTTTAAGATTTGTCAGTGCAAGATTCTTTCAGTTAAAATAGCTCAAACATGCATTTTAGTCTAGGATTAGCTTAAGCATTGTCTGTGAAACCGGGGGTTAGAGTAATGTAGACAACATTATATAACTTTGTCACTAGTGTTAAAGGGATAGTTCACCCAAAAATTAAAATGTTGTCATCATTTACTCATCCTCATGTTGTTCCAAACCTGTATGAGTTTCATTCTTCTGTTGAACACAAAAGAAGATATTTTAAAGAATGGTGGTAACCAGACTGCACTGACTATCATAGTAGGAACACATATTACACTGGAAGTCAATAGCTACTGTCAACTGTCTGGTTACCAACATTCTTTAAAATATCTTCTTTGAATACAGAAAGAGAGCAATTAAATAGTCTGTTCTATACTGTTTTATTGTTTTATACCCCATGCCTTGCTTATGTGATACTTACCCAGCAGTATCAGTTGTGGACTTGCAGGGTGCACTCAACATCTGCTGCAGTGCAGATATCTGTAGAACAGAAAAATCTTATGTAGTGAAATTAAAATGTGTGTACAGTCATATATCAGGCATGAAGTAAATACTAAACATGTGGAATAGTACTTAGCAAAACTTACATCAGCACGGAGTATGAGTCCCTCTAGTGTGACACTTGATGGCTGAAAACATAGAAAAAGTTAGTGTGCACTCAAGGAAATCACACTTTGCATTTGGCAAAAAACTATGTAACTAGCATACGCTAAGGCGTTGCTGCTGGCCTTAGCATGTTGCAGGTTATCATTTTTATACTACAATCCACAGACCTCCACATCAAAATAATCTTACCATTTTAACTGACAATTTTTTAAGATATAATCTCTAAAGGAATGGTATTGTGTAAAACAGAGAAGTAACTGCCAGAAGTAATACTGTTAGCTGTTAGCCTCATTGCTTTAGTGCACATTTTAAAATAAAGACCAATACCTGATGTAGATTTGATAATAAATTAAGTCAGTATCACAAAGTAAAAAAAAATCAGTTTGCATTTACCTTGATAAATTGGCGAAGCCACATGCAGATGAAGCGCCGTCCACTGGTCTGTGCTGGCAGGGTCACGGAGTGAAAATCGGCTTCCTTAATTTAATCGTTGTCTCATTTTTCTTTCTCACAATAAAATATTCAAGTAATGTATTGTTAAACCTTAAATGTAATGCTAATCCTTTTGCACGCCTGTTGATGGGATTTGATGCTTCGTGATTTACCTATGAGTTGTGAGCACGCAGGCTCAAGCACGTGACTATAATAAAAAAATACTGTATTATCCCGTAAAACTGAACAGTAGCTTGCCGTTATTAATTTGCTCGTCAAATTCTGCCTCATTTACAGTATTCAGTTGTATTTATGAAGAACAGTAAATTACTGTACAAAATTTCCCGTATTTTTACAGCAATTTTTTACAGTGTGTGAATTTGATACTACGGATTCATGTACAATAGGACAGCATACCTGCATAAATGTGTCTGACCTTTAGCTATTTGCAGATACATTATGAACATGCCCTAAAGTGACCAGTGTCACGCTTCAATTATTGAGAAACAATTTTTTTTAAATTGAGAATTACATGGAAAATAAAGATTTTTAAAGACCGCCTTCCGTGTTCAATTTATGGAAAAAGTGTTGAAAGATCCTCTGCCGATCGAAAGACTAACGCGACCAGCTACGCTTGTCATGACGTCACGTACACATCTTGAGTTTCACTTTCAACTTTCAACACTTTTCCACGGAAGGTGATCGGCTGGAACTTTACTTGATAAAGTTTTAAATATGGATATTTTTCTTACACAAACGCTTCGATTCGCATCAGAAGGCCTTTATTAACACCCCGGAGCCGCATGGAGCACGTTATTTGACGGACAGATGCATTTTTTATGGACTTCAAAACCAGGCAACTATTACAGCTATAATAATGCTTGGATTAGCCAGGACTTTTTTTAATATAACTCAGATTGTATTCGTCTGAAAGAAGAACGTCATATACACCTAGGATGACTTGAGGGTAAATCATGGGCTAATTTTCATTTGTGGGTGAACTATCCCTTTAAAGGCAAAGTTATTTTAAAATTAAAGTAAAAGCATTTTGCCAATTCTGCATTGATAAGTGTGTTATGGGTCCATGTGTACAGCCCATGTCTAACCTTCTGCAGATGTGTTTTCTGCATTACATCTGGAATAATTCACAGCAAACTAAATTACATCTCCACAGAATGGTGGTTCAGACCATTAACACATAATTATGTTGTGTGAAAATGACTATATGTACCTAATACAAGCCTTTGGACAGTAGTTGAACATTCAGCACTTACTTTTTTTTATTCACTTTAGAGCAACTGACAAACTGAAACTGCAGCTTTGTGTAGTTGACAGACAGCAGTGCTCATTACAACATGTTTAGAGCTTCACAATTAGTAGCTTCTCTGTTGACTGTTTAACATGCTTAATTGCATTTGTTGTAGTTTTCAAACATTTAAACATAGTGAGCAGAAAAACCCCCAGAAAGAGACAAAATATTACTCTGAATTTAATTGATTTGCTTATCTAATTATTTTAGGGTCAATCACATTTACCACAGCAATAACCTTCCCTTCCTCTCTGACATCACGGCTCATTTCATTATAGAAGAACAAGTGGCAATGTCTTCGCAATTTATTGAGTTAACTATGATAATATGATTTGAACGCTACTCAGGGAGGAGATTGCAGGGGTGACAAGGCCAGCGATCAGAGTTCCCTTGTCTCGGAACAGTCGAGGCTTTTGTTCGCCGTGTGTAGGTGTTTTGGACAGGCCCATATGGCTCGGTTCTGTAATTGTGTCCAGGAATGCCGGCTGGTTTACGGTGCATATCTCAGACCACTGGAGATCATTGTTCGAGTTAGCCGGAGGATTCAGGCTCCTTGGCTGATCCGGAGACACGTCTGGCATTGTGACATTGAAACCGAGTGTCTTAATTTCCTTGAACACACAAGCAAACACACACAGTGACTTTCCATTTCAGTTATCAGAGTCGCCTGGTTGAGGACAGAATCTCCTGACAAGATGTATGAAAAAAAAAATTGGTTTCACTTTATTTTGATGGTCTTTAACACGTTCTATTGACTATAATAACGTTGCACAAACTGTACATGTCTACTGACTCTTATTAGGGTTAGGGTTAGAATAAGTCAACGTGTAGTTGCAAAGTTATCATAGTCAGTAGAATGTCTGTTGGAGGACCAACACAATAAAGAGTTAGCTGACATGTAGTTGCAAAGTTACTTATACGTATGTCAACAGAATGTTCAAAAGGGACCATTAAAATAAAGTGTTACCAAAATTTAGATTTTTTTTATCCTATTTCTCAAAAAAAGAAAAGAAAAAAGGGACCCACATTATATCAGGTGGCCTTAACTACTATGTACTAACATTTAAATTAATAATTTGATATGATGCACTTATTGTGTGCACACATGTTTTTACATTGTACTTACATTGAAAAAAAATGCCTTCATGTAATTACATAATTACATGTAATCACAATTTCGGTAGTTACATTTATAATTACACTGTTGACACTTCCATTACACCTAACCCTACCTTACCCAGACCACCACACCTGTCCCTAACTTTACCCGTATCCCACCTCAATATCAGTAAAGGTGTTTTGCAATACAATATGAACACACTAAGTACAGTATACTTTTTTATGTAAGTACATAGTAGTTAAGACCAACTACTAAAGAGAGCTCAAAAGAGAGCAACAAAGTGTTCATCAGAATGGGTAAAAAAAATTCATACATTCATTCATACATTCATTTGAATCTTTGTTTCGATTCTAAAATCTTACTCAGACATGTACAACATTTATTTTCTTTCTTAGAAATTGAAGAAAGTCAGCATATTTTCAGTTGAATGTGTATGTGCGTGCTTATCTCCCATGGGCTATAGATTATCCATGCTGTAACAAGGCTTCTGAAGTGACTGGCTTTTGAATGAGACAAAGAGATTCTTAGAAAGTCAGACAAAAAGACAAGTAGATAATGTAAATGAGGACATCTCATAGACCTTTTTAAAAAATCTGATTATAAATATTTCAGTACTACTCTCACCTAAGCCCTAACCTTTAAATAAAACTTATAGAATTAAAAAAAGATTATTTTATGATGTTATTGTATTTTGTTATGTATTATATATATATTTTTTTACTTAGTCGATGTGGCGCTGACAGATTCAGATAGTATTTGTGTAAACTCTTTTAAAAAAGAATGCTAAGTATTTTAAAACCATGTTGTCATTTTAAACTTAAACATTCTTGTGTTCACCCAAACATTCACACACATGCAAATAATGTGGAAACTGACAATGGCCTCAGACGACACTTTCTTTCTGAGAAAATTTAACCATTTTAACGGAAGTCCGCCTAGGCACGAGGCGCTTTTTCCTTCTTATCTGATTACAAACACATCCTCCACTAACAGATCACTCATATCAGTGTTTTCTAATCTTTCTAACCATTTTTTTTTTTTTGCACTAATAAAACTTCTAATAAAACACTAGAACTTTAGGAGACAATATTGATACCTAAAATAAACACAGCTGACAACTCTATTAAGTCTCCTTGGATATTAAGGAGTAAAATCTTAACAATAAAGATTTGTGGTAACACTTTACAATAAGGTTTAATTTGTTAACCTTAGTTAAGGTATTAAATAACAATGAGCAAAATATTTTCTTAATCTTAGTAATGTCATTTGTGTGAATGTTCGCTAATAAAAAAAACAGTTGCTCAATACTTGCTCTTGTTAGTGAATTAATAAAAATACAACTTTTGATTTAAAAACTTTATTAGTAAATTTTACTAATGAATAATGTAAAATTATTGCTCGTTCTTAGTTCATTTTAAGTTAACTCGTTTAGTTAACTAATGTTAAAAATTGAAACAGTTTAAAATGTTTACTTTGGGAGAGAATGGGACATTGTCTATTGAAATTAGCTCTTTTATTTTTCTAGAACATGTTAATGCACGTTGAATTTTTATTACATATAACTGACAATTCCAGTCTTTTAAGCAGTGAAAGAGCAAACTCCGTGATAAAGGTTTTACTCTTCAGCAGACCGCTGTACATGTTTCCATTTTTTTTTTTGTCTGTATGAATGACAATAGTTCTGTGTTTGTCCTGTTGTGGTTCTAATCTGTCTCTGTCTGTCTCTTTTACAAACACAGTCTCATGGATGCTGCATTGTTTGACAGGAAGCCTCATTACCAAGCACAGAATGGTTGAAAAAGCCCTGTCTATACTAGACTTAACCTGATAGAGGCCTTCACATCGCTGCCTTTATGTGGCCTTTATGGGGCCCCAGATTACACAAACAGGATTGGCAGATGCAAACATCCATTCACTCTTGGCTGCTCATCCCAACCAAGATGGACAGATAGAACGAGAATGAACTCACAGGGAAAGGGTTCGAGCACACCGCACTAATGCCCACTGCACTAATCTGCTGGTATGTCTGGAGAAGGCCCTTGGGGAAAGCAGCTGTTCTCTGGTTCTTCGTGGAGAAAGGGGGGAAGGGAGATTCCTCATAATGTATGGTGCAGGTGTCCTGGTTTTTTTTTCTAATGGGAATTTCCACAGCAAACCACAAGAATTTAGCTGGAGTCCACTTGAATTCACCAGATTCCACTTCTTGGGTGTGTTTGTTATACAAAAGAAAATTTAAATGTGTAACATTTTGAGTTCTTGAGTTCTTCAAGTTTTTATACCTTATGTTATTTTATTTATCCAGTAAAAGCATCTTGATTTAAGAATTTACTAAATAAGAAAAACATTTTTGCAGTGTATATGTTCCATGGAAATAGAATCCCTGATCTTATTTATTACCACCATACACTCTTTAATAGTTTATACAGGTCTTTCATTGCCTTTTCGGCTATGTTTCATTTAGGTAATTTTATTTTTTTCAATTTTAGGTATTATTTTAATTTTGGAAACCCGCAATAACAATAACACACACACACAATTGTTTTTTTAATTTTTTTATTAATATTTTAATAAAATGACAAAATACTATGATATAACACAACCATTGAAGTGGAAATCTTTAGCTAGCATACAAACAGAAGGCTCTCTCAATCACTGTTATTAGTAGACACTCTCAGGCCAAATAATGAATGCAATAATTACATGTGGATGATAACTGTTAATCATTAAATGACCCTACACAGAAGGTTATTTTTAAAGGATGATTCATCACTGTTCTCCTGGGGTGTACAAGAAAAGGTCAGAAGATGTCTCATTATGTGGAGTGTGCTTGTACGAGTACACGTGTGTACCCAATTTTGTATTTATGTTCATATTGGGTAGACTACACATAAAGAGAAAGTCTTGGTCAAATTGAAACTTCTAACATTTTAACTTGGTTTACAAACTTATGTGCCCATGTTGTCCTTGTTTTGTTTACAGCAACTAGGTCTTTTTTCAGAATTACTTGGTCCTGACCCCCCCCCCCCCCCCCCACACCAAGTGTAAAACCAAATAAAAATACTGACATAATGCAGAAAAACAGGTCACATATTTCAACAATATAATAATGACTGTCAGAATAGTTCAACATATATGGTTTGATCAAGAGTTAACAAAGACAGCTGCACAACTTACTCTATAGAGACTGGTGAAAATCTCCTGGAAATCAAATGAGAAAGCAGGTGATTACAGTCAGTCATTGCTGGGTACCAAACATCTAGTCACCCTTATAGTAGGCAAACACACACGATTCCTGCACATAAAACCACAAGTGTATCAGTGAAAAATATTTGAATTACTGACATTGCAGATCCACTTGTGTAGGCATGACATGACTGAATCAAAGGTTCACATTCTCATGTTATGAATAAACACAGCTCTAATTTGGTTAGTTCTTCCTACACAGATTCTCTTTTAACATGCCTACATTTCAGATATATACATGGTCATATTTCATTAAACTTGAAAAATTATTTTGTCTTTTAATTGGTTATTATTTAATGTGCCCCTATCAGGTTTTTTTTTTTTTTTTTTTTTTTTATATATTTCCTTTCATGCAGTATGTAATATAGCTGGTTGTGAATGAAAAATGTTCTGCAAAGTTTTAAAGTCGAAAGTGCACGATAAATGAAGTTATTGTCTCCCAAAAGAAAGAATCGACTCTGAACCGCCTATAGGAGTCGTTTGTATTCCTACTGTGTGATAGTTCATCAACACTAGAAAATACATTTGCATAATGCCTGCAAATGTTGTCCGTTGTCCACCCGCAAACAACTTGACCTGCCCTCAAACGTCATTTTACTGACGACTGCTTCTCAAATATAGTACTTAAGGCCACCTAATATAAAGTGGGGCCAAGCTCTATAAATAATTATATTAATACATACTGTCAAAATTTTGGAAACATTCAAATTTAACATGAAAAGTATTTTATGCTCACCAAGGCTGCATTTATGTAATTAACAAATGCAGTAAACACAGTAATATTGGGAAATAGTATTACAAATTAAAATGACTTTTTATTCTATTCGAATATAAGACTATTCTATAATATAATTTATTCCTGTGATGGCAAAGCTAAATTTTCAGCATCATTACTTAAAAATGCACATGCTGCAGATATGTTGGATGGTTTCGCGTTCGCTCTATACAGAGTGTTAGCTGCTTATTTGCTTACTCTAATGACACATAGCAACACAGCTAAAGTATTACTAATATACTATAATAATAATAATTCCCAAGATGGCGGCGCGAGTACATCGCGAGGCTCTGGGTCTCTCCAGATTATGCAATTTTGCAGTAATTTTCTTGCTCATCTCGGGTCTGTTCGTACAAAACAGTTGTGCCTTTACATCGTACACCCATTGTGAGATTTTGGATATTGGTTTGCGAATTTCCGACAATTTTATGGACAATCTTCAACTCCTTCCTGAGATCGCTAGGACACCCGAGGCTATGCACTCTACCCGGCCGAGCGGAAGTGCTCGCAGGCGGCGTCGAGATCGTAAACAAAGGCGGGGGAAGCGCGGAGGACTAAGAGCTAAGCTAAGGCTAACACCACACCGGCTCTCTTTACCCAGCATTTTCCTTGCCAATGTACAGTCGCTAGTGAACAAAATGGAGGAGATTCGACTCAGCATCACACACAGCAAGAAACTTTTGAACTGTAACGTCCTAATCTTCACGGAAACCTGGTTAAACAGCGGAATACCGGACACCGATATTGAGCTAGCGGGACACCACACACTCCGGGCGGATAGAACATTAGATGGCTCCGGTAAGACCAGAGGTGGTGGATCGTGCATTCACATTAACAAAGCTTGGTGCACAAACTCTGCTATTGTTGGGAGTCATTGTTCAGCTAACCTTGAGTTTCTCATGGTTAAATGTAGACCGTTTTATCTACTGCGGGAGTTCACGTCCACCATTATCACTGCAGCCTATATTCCCCCGGATGCTGATGCCAAGCTTGCTATGAAAGAACATCACGCAGCCATCAGTAAACAACAGACTGATCACCCGGAAGCTGCGTTTATTGTTGCAGGTGACTTTAATCACTCAAACTTAAAGTCAGTGCTACCCAAGTTTCACCAGCATGTTTAATGTCACACCAGAGGAAACAAAACCTTAGACCATGTTTACACAAACATTGCTGGAGCTTACGTTGCAACACCCCTCCCCCACCTGGGACAGTCAGATCACCTTTCTTTGTTCCTCACCCCCAAATATGCACCCCTCATCAACCGTGTGAAGCCATCAGTGAAGACCATCAAGGTGTGGCCTGTGGGGGCAGATTCCACACTCCAGGAAAGGTTTCTACACACAGACTGGAGTATGTTTGCTTCTCAGGCCACCAGTGGCTCTCACACGGACATTGACTCCTACACCTCCTCTGTATTGGATCATATCAATACCACCATTGACAGTGTTACAACCCAGAAACAGATCACCACATACCCAAATCAGAAGCCTTGGATGAACAAGGAAGTGCGACTCCTGTTGAAGTTACGCAACACTGCCTTCAGATCAGGAGATGCACAAGTCTACAGCACATCCAGAGCAAACCTGAAGAGGGGCATCAAAAAGGCCAAGCACTGCTACAAGCTAAAGATAGAGGGACACTTTTCCAACTCTGACCCTCGACGCATGGGGCAGGGCATTCAGGCCATCAGTGATTATAAACCCACCCACTCCACCCCCGCAGCCACTGATGTCAACTTCCTAAACGAGCTAAATTACTTTTATGCTCGCTTTGAAAGAGACAACAGAGAAACTGCCACCAAGCTCAAACCCTCAGCTGACCACCCACCAATCACACTCTCCTCCACAGATGTCTGCAAGGCACTGAGCCGGATCAGCGCGCACAAGGCTGCTGGACCAGACAACATCCCTGGACTTGTGCTCAGGGCATGTGCGGAGCAGCTCGCTTGGGTTTTTACAGACATTTTCAACCTGTCTCTTGCCAAAGCAGCTGTACCAACATGCTTTAAACGCACTTCCATTGTGCCAGTGCCGAAACACTCTAGCCCGAGGTGCCCTAATGACTACCGCCCTGTAGCACTCACACCCATCGTTATGAAGTGCTTTGAGCGGCTGGTCCTGGAACACCTAAAAGACTCTCTATCATCCACATTGGACTCACACCAGTTTGCCTACCGTAGCAATAGGAGCACAGAGGATGCAGTTTCCATGGCACTGCACTCTGTGCTCACTCATCTGGACAATAAGAACACTTATGCACGCATGCTGTTTGTTGACTTCAGCTCAGCATTCAACACTGTCATTCCAACCAAGTTAATAGCCAAACTTGGAGACCTGGGCATCAATACCTCAATGTGTAAATGGATTTTGGACTTCCTAATTGACAGACCCCAGAATGTTCGATCAGGATTCACCTGCTCCACGTCCATCACACTTAACACTGGTGTACCACAGGGCTGTGTGCTAAGTCCGTTTCTCTATTCCCTCTTCACCTCCGACTGTAAGCCTTTGTATGGATCTAATTCCATTGTCAAGTTTGCGGACGACACTACGGTGATTGAGCTCATCAGCAACAACGATGAGACTGCCTATATGGAGGAGATCCAGCACCTGGCCACATGGTGCGCTGATAATAACCTGCTCCTCAACACCACCAAAACGAAGGAGCACATTGTGGACTTCAGGAAAGAGTCAAGAGGCACACACGACACCATCCACATCAATGGAATGGCTGTTGAGCGTGTCTCCAGTTTCAAGTTCCTGGGGATCCACATCTCGGCAGACATGTCGTGGACAACCAACACCTCCAGCCTGGTCAAGAAGGCTCAACAGCGCCTTTTCTTCCTGAGGACACTGAGGAAGAATCAGCTCTCCTCGGCTATCCTGGTGAACTTCTATCGCTGCACAATAGAAAGCATCCTGACCAACTGTGTCGCAGTATGGTATGGGAGCTGCTCTGTTGCGGAGTGCAAGGCACTGCAGCGGGTGGTGAAAACTGCCCAGCGCATCACAGGGACTCCACTACCTGCCATCGAGCACATCCAGAGGAAACGCTGTCGCAGCATCCTTAAGGACTCCTCTCACCCAGCCCACAGACTGTTTTCTCTCCTGCCCTCCGGCAGGCGTCTCAGGTGCTTCTGGACCAGGACCAGCAGACTAAAGAACAGTTTTTTCCCCAGAGCTGTCTCTTTATTGAACTCTAACCATCGCTGATCCACTCCCCTCATATACTGCCAACTCTCCTACCTCACATCTGCCTTCACTTTGTTATTTGCACTACTGGAAAAACTGTTTACTTATGCATTTTGCACTACCATACCTTAACTGGATTATGCTCATTTGCACTGCCGACTGTATTCACAGTACCAACTGTTTACATTTGCATTTTGCACCGTACTTCTAACTGTAATATGCAATCACTTCCACTGCACTTTACACTTTTTTTTCGGATAGCTTCTGTCCATTTTTCATTGCACTACCTTAATCCACTGCTATATTCCTCATCTTAGACTAACATATTGTAAACCTCTATCTGTAAAATTCTGTTTATAGTAATAGCCATCTGTATATTATATTATACTCATAGTACATATTCACCTGTAAATTATGTTTATAGTAATAACCATCTCTCTCTCTCTCTCTCTCTCTCTCTCTATATATATATATATATATATATATATATATATATATATATATATATATATATATATATATATATATTCAGTACATATCCCTGTCCTGCACTTATTCAGCCACTGTATATCATGCACTTATGCAACCGTTGTATATCCTGCACTTGCTGCTGTTGCACTTCTGGTTAGACCTAAACTGCATTTTGTTGCCTTGTATCTGTACTTGTGTAATGACAATAAAGTTGAATCTAATCTAATCTAATCTAATCTAATATGTTTGACTTTTTATTGAAAGTAACCTACATTTACCTGTTGATACCTGTTCACAAGCACCCGAAAAAGCTGTTGAGTTGTGTGTTCGCATTGAGTCAGGCGCGGAGCGCGAAAGAGACTGTATTTATGCTGTATTTTTGTATTTCCGGTAGGTGGCACTAATGACACAGAAACTACATACATCACCTTTAAAGGGTAAGGTGCTTCGTTTGAGGACACGCATCTAGATCAGAGACGACAAATAAGAAACATCATGGCAGGCCTCAATATTAATGTATGCCAGAAGTGTTTTATTTTTATTTTGTTTTATTAAGAGTTGAAAATTAAGAATAAAATAATCAATATTAGTAGCCTATTATAAATAAAATATGAGTAAAACATAATTATAATAAATGTAAGTATAATAAAAATATAAGTATTTTTTTAAAATATTTTGAAATAATACAAATTGATGAATTTAGCAAACGCATAGACTAGGGGTCTCCAAACTTGGTCCTGCAGAGTTTAGCTCTAGCTTACCTCAACACACCTGCTGGAGGTCTCTAGTATGCCGAATAAGACCTTGATTATCTGTTTCAGGTGTGTTTAATTGGGGTTGGAGCTAAACTCTACAGGACAGTGGCCCTACAGGACTAAGTTTGGAGACCCTTGGCATAAATGACCAATTAACAGCCTCGGATAGTTACAGTAGCTCTGTCCTTAACAGTTTATTAGTTTTCATAAAAAATAAATTTCCTTATAGAGAAAAGGAAATACTATGAAAATTGTTTCAGTTATGACTTTTTATCACCTGATTTAGGCCACATCCACACGAAGCCAGAGCTTTCCCTATCCAATCTTTCCCCCCCCCCCTCGTCTCAATTAATCTGCGTACACACAAAACCACTGAAACCGACTCAAATCAATGTAGTGTACATACCAGACCAGTATGTGGCGCTGTAATTCTGCCACAAAAATACACAAAAAGTGGAGAAGAAGACTTGGAGCACGTGCGCAACATAGTGTTATGACATCAGCGTTTCACAAAATATACGGATTGGCTGTACACACAAAAACGCAAGGGTGCCGGTTATATTTAAAAAATATATAATAATTATTTTCTGATATAGCATTAATATACCAAACTACTGAAGAACTAAAATCTGTTTATACCAATACACTGACAACCACCAAAAAAGACAGGTGGTATTGAGAAAGCCACATGTAGAATCAAGGCTAATCACCTGGGGGTATTCCAGAAGGCAGTTCTCTTTCTGGGGGTATTCCAGAAAGAGTAAGCTGACAACCTCAACCTCAATTTTTTTTAACCTGCCATGGAGCAGATTATTGGGTTAGTTTGCTTCAGAGGTATCAGAGCATGATGAGGCTCCAGTGAGCATAACAGATTTCACACAATATTATTATATAGTCAAATATTATTACATAAAACAATATTTTTACTCTAATTTATCTTATTTTATTATCTTGTCACATCTCGTAAATATACATTCAAAAGGTTTTTGAATGAAAATGGGACATTTTCTATATAATGTATTCCTATAATAAAATGCATATGTGATACATCTCACAACAAATGTGAAAGTAAAATGGCTAAACATACAAAATAAATGTATGAAGCCATTTAATGGTTGTTTTAGGTAAAATCCATCTCTCCTTTTTTTTTTATATTTAGCATCAAACAAACAATATAATTATTGTTCAAAGTAATAAAAAACTGATTAAAGTGATTACCCCCTGTAGCTTTTAGGTAGATCACATACTAATATACAGAATGTGCACACAGTGTCATGCACACAAATACAAAACACCATCATGTTGTAACTTTTAAGGTCTGTTTCTGTTTCCATTTTCAAGGACTTTAAGTTTGTTTAGTTTCCATTGTTTCCTGTTTCAGTGTATAATTTCTTTCAATGGTTTCTAAAATTGATTATGTTCACCTGTGTCTTGTTAGGTTCCTCATTGATGTGTTTAAGGGTACGTTTACATGACAATGATGTACTAAAAACTTTTTTCTTAGTACAGATGACAGCGTTATCAAAAAGATCTCCGCTGTAGTATGCATGCTAGGCCAGCTGTTAGCAATGTCACTTAATATTGTTATGCATCGTTAATTCTGAAGAATGAATTGCACTTTTCCATACGTCAGTTAAAAGTGACCATGTCTGTCACGATGACAGATACATTTGTGAAATCAACCTCGTTACTGATTTAATTATGTTTCTATGCATTCTTTTACAGAGAAGACCAGCGGCAAATGCAGACGCCTATCGACTAAACACTTAGTACGCATGATGTCACCGTTTTCACAGAATTGCATTTTTGTTGTTTACACAGAGATGATAATGGTCTTGTTTTCAAAAACTTTTTTCAAAAGTTTGCATTTTCAGGTTGTGTAAATGAATGGCAAAAATGTTTTAATTGTGCACACAGAACACAACAACACATGCGGACTGAAGAGTGAAGAGCCAGTGGGAACTCAACCGCACACTCACACAACAAGACAGCGCACAGAGAATGAGCAAACGCTCATCCCGTGCACACACAACAGAAGACAAACATACATACAGAGCATAAATGTCCAAATCCTACCACAGAACAAGACAGGAGTGTCAGAGCTCTGTCACCAAACCAAGAATAAACAGTGACAGAACCCTGACACCACCTACAATCACCCTTTGCCTGTCCCTGCTGTGACACATGGTAACACATGACACTACAATAATGCAAAAATAGATTTATTTGTATTAATACAAATATGTAAGATTTTTTTAAATGTTAAAATACATACTCTTAACCCAGTTTTTTGTTTATTGACTACTATTAATATGCCATTTATGGGTTTCTCTCCCCGAGAAAAGCGAGGCAGAGGGACTGTGGGAACGGGGCAAGGCTGGTGGTAAATGACAATGAGCGCCAGCTGCACACCGCACCGGTCTCGTGTCTCACGGAGGAGCTTGGAAGCATAAAAGGAGGTGCGACGATAGTGAAGGACCAGGCCTGGATTTTACGTTGTGTTTTGTTTATGTTTTATTATGTGTGTGCGCGGCAGTCATCCGTGAGGGGCTGCCTGCGTGTTTACTTTCAGTTTGTTAATTTATTTCTTAATCGTTATTTATTAAACATTGTTAAAAGTTTGCCGGTTCCCGCCTCCTTCTTTCCATAACTGCGAACTCGGTTACACTTGCCTTCCAACATTTTTAAGTTTTCTGATGCTCCCTGTAGTTTCAAAGAATAATAGAGTGGCGAGCGAGTCAAGTATAAATGGCAGTCAGCGGAGGCTCATGGTGCGGAGCCAGGTGAAAGTATAAACAAGGCTGCCACGTGCAACATAATGCACCTGTTCAGAAAGACAAATGCTCCAATTAGACTGCCTAATCATGCCACATCATGTAATAAATGTGCTCTGTGCAGATACATTGGATGGGTTTATTAAGCGAGACACTTGCATTCGCTCTAGACAGTGTTAGCCTACTTGATTGCTTACTCATGATGACACATAGCAACACAGCTGTGTTGGACCTTTAATTTAAATTAGCCTACTTTTACCTGTTGAGACATGTTTTCACAAGCACCAGTAAGAGCTGTGTTTGATTTGAGGGCGGTGCGACGCGTGAAAGGAACGTTTTAAATTTTTTTATTTTTGTAATTCCACTAGGTGCCACTAGTGTCACAAGAACTACATACTTAACCTTTGACAACAGAAGATGTAACATAAAACCCTAATGTACATAACTGTCACTCATAAGAAAAAACGGAGAAATCGGTTCATGAGCGATTTACAGAGAAATTTGTTCTCCTCGAGTGTTTTATAAAACCTTGAAGGATTCAAAAAGGCAACTAAAAGAGTTCAAGTCAAATTCTAATTAGATGTGGACTGTAACCTCTCCTGACTCAAAATCTTTTGACTCCTCTGTGTCCTCCTTTGTGTCTGTTGATGTTTTTCTCATGGTTGTGTCATATTGATGGTTTACTGCTGCTTGTTTTCAGATGTGCTAAAAAGGCACAAGCCAAGGTCATGGTCACTGATTCAACTCTTGGGCCAAACTGTTGTTATTTCAGTCAGTGCCTTTTAAATATGGGTGAACTAAAACCCCCCAAAATGGATGTCAATAAAAGAAGAATATGTCTGGAATAATGCTGGCCCTCTGGTTTTGGCCCTGCTGTAGTCTCCCAAGTTGCCCAGGCAGTGGATGATAAATGGATTAATGTAATTACTCACAGCACTGCCCACATTCTGGAAGCTGGGTGAAAATTGAGATTCCACAAGGGCCCTTTTGCTTATCTGAGTGTAGGAACATCCGACTTGGCTTCTCTGTAAACTCTAAGGGAAGATCTTTGATTCATAATGGCATGTTTTTTGTCACAGGGTGGTCTTACATTTCCCATTTTAACTGGTGTCAAGTGAATTATAGTAGATGTTTAGTGAAGAACTGAGGTTCTGGAAGAGTTTTAGGACACCTTTGGGGATAACTACTTAGATGAAACTGTTTTAATCCTTTTCATTTGGAACATTATTACAATGTATGTTTAAACGTGGTTGTAAAACAAGAGATGGCTGCCATGGGTTTTTATAGATAACACTGAGCAAGAAAATGTAAGTATGAATTTAAATATGAATACTCTGTCTAAGGTAATTATAAGATCTGCACCTCTGGATAATACAGCATATTTTGATACTTCCTTCTTCCATTAAACAAGACACAAAAGCAATATTGCTCTGTTAAAGACAGAACATTCTGGTTGCTCTATTAAATTATGGCATCTGATTCACTTTGCAAATCTCTCATCACAGTAAAGCAGGGGTTTTCAATCCTAGTCCTAGGGACCCACAATGTTGTGTATGTCTTTCTTATCTGACACACTCAGGGGCCATTTACACAGCACTATTTTAAACTAAAAACAGAAAACATTTGTATGCGTTTTAGATGTTCATTTACACAACAATGGCGTTTTGGGGGCAAACACAAATTCAAGATTTTAAAAACATACATTATGATTTGGGAAGAGGACTTTATTTAGGTTTTATTTGCTGGAGGGTTGAAGTGATCTATTCTTCTTGCTTTTTGCCCCAATCTCTTTAATTTACTCAAAATTATTAAATCCTATTTCAAGTTTACATAATCATCATCATCATCATCATCATCATTTACTCTCCCTCATGTTTTTCCAAACCCCTTTTGAAAAAAAAAAAAAAAAAAAAGATGGTTTGGATGACTTAGCATGTTACTTTACATGCAAAAGGCTGCAAAACATGTTTTTACAAAACCAGAGCAGTTCATGCAACCACAACTGAGCTCTTTTTTTCTCTGTTTCTGTCATATATGATTATGGAGATAGTCCGTTTGCACATCACATCCTCTTCACAGTGCATGCAAGAGTAGTTTCAGGCTTTGTCACGAGTGTCCTCGCTCACGTACTTGTTTTCCAACTTCCTCTATTATATATTCTCTCTCTCAGTTGAAATGATCACATATATGTTCACTCAGGTCAAGCCACATCTCACACTGTGAATATAGGTCAGAAAAGAAGCGTCACAGATTTAGAACACAGAATTTCTGAAATTGTGTCATTAATTTCTGAAATTGTGTCATTAATAGTCCTCTATTTGCTTTTCATTTTGAATGATTCCCATTGGAATTTAATTGCTGTAATGTTAACGTAATATTAATGTAATATTTTGCAGTAAACATTTTTAACTGTTTTTTTTTTTTTTTCCTTTTGGAGTAAATGTTCTTGACAGGTTACGTGAGATTAACCCTTACAGACTTCAGTTATGGTTATCTGCAGATTTTTTTAATGGTTCTGTTATCTTTGTTTACCAAATCAATGAACAGAATACAACCAAACAGCTTGAGTTTACTTACTACGCACAAATCAATCAGTCAGATTGAGCAATGCAGTTTGCCAAAAAACACAGATAGATTTGTCTGTCTATTGCACTGTTATTTTGAAGGAAATCAATCTTAGTCACCTTAGACATCTGAGCTCTTGTTTATTTAAGATCAGATATGAGGTTAAAGTTCAAAGTAAACTTTTTGATCAATATGAGTAGAGTAATATGGCTAGTGCAAAAAGTACTGTAAGTCAATTCAGCTACAGATGCATCTAGAGGCTGAAAACTAGAGGTCAGTGACCTTATGCGTGTGTGTCTGTAATATATCACATGGACATAATGTGTCAGAATGGCACAGAATTTCTCATAGAGCTATTACATAAATGTACACAACTTTGTAAGTTATTTTGCCATCATATACAATACTTAATGCAGAGCTGTAATTCAATATTTAGAGCAAACTGTAGAGTGCAGTCTGTGGAATTACACAATTAATAATATTAGATGAACAACTGTATATTTCATTTCATTTTCATATTTGTACAACAGCTCAGTGTCTACAAGATGACAGGAAGAATTATTATATGCTTTGACCTCTCTGAACAATTTAATTAAAAACTCAAATTGGAATTCTTCAAGAACACCAAACTATTCTCCAAACATTTGGCTACATTTAATTCTGTGATAAACCTAGTGTAGAGTAACTCATCGCATGATAATGTCTGCATGCCACTTACTATGTATGTGTCACGATCACCAGTGAGAGTGCCCCTGATTACCACCTGAGGGCACTCCACCCAGGACTGCCACTCCATCAAGGACTAAATCTTCCATAATCCTTTGCCCGGACTCATCAGCACTCATTGATTACATCCACCTGTGTATCATTACCCTGTTTACTTCACCCTATATAAGCCTGGTTATCGCATTCATTCATGGTGAAGTCTTGTCTTGTCTCACACTGCATTTCTGAGTGTTTTCCCTAGTTTCATGACTCTCTGTTTCGTTGGAATTCTTGCCTCTGTCCCTTGTTCTATTTGCCTGATTGGACTGCCTACCTGTGTATGGCCTTTTCTCTGACTACGATTGTGGATTACCCTTTAAATAAAATTGCATTTGATCCTCAACTTTCAGTCTCGGAGCAGTCTCGTTACAGAAGACTTCGCCAAACATGAATCCAGCAGAAGAGATACTATTCCTGCGTCAAGGTACCTGTAGCATTAAGGATTACACCTCTCAGTTCTTTGCTCTGGCTATAAAGTGGATTGGAAGGATACTGTTTTTAAAGACTTTTATGCTCATGGATTAAATGAACCCATGAGCTCATTCATGCCACAAGGTCAAAAGGACCTGACTTTAGAACAGTTTATAGACTATGCCCTATTATTGTCTGGTTCCTCCTACACAGTTAGGGAGGAGGATGCTACCCCCAAACATTTTTGCGAGCCTGTGTCCTCGGACAAGATGGCCACTAAACCCGTGTCCTCGGACAAGATGGCCACTAAACCCGTGTCCTCGGACAAGATGGCCACTAAGCCCGTGTCCTCGGACAAGATGGCCGCAGAGCCTGTGTCTTCAGACAAGATGGCTGACCACCAGCGTCCAGAGATGGCTTCAGCCCCTGACCAGCGTCCAGTGAGGGCTCCAGGCTGTGACCAGCGTCCAGTGAGGGCTCCAGGCTGTGACCAGCGTCCAGTGAGGGCTCAGCCTCCTGTCACGAGTCCAGAGAGGCCCGCTCCGCCGTGGGGGTCTCCAAGACCGTCTACACTGCTGTGGTGGTCGTTGTCTGCTCCGTTGTGGGGGTCTCCAAGACCGTCTACACTGCTGTGGTGGTCGTTGTCTGCTCCGTCGTGGGGGTCTTCAAGACCGTCTGCACTGCTGTGGTGGTCGTCTGCTCTGCCGTGGGGGTCTCCAAGACTGTCTGCTTCGCCATGGGGGTCTTCAACCTTGTTTGCGCTGCTGTGGTGGTCATCTGCTCCACCAACCTCGTCTGCACTACTGTGGTGGTCGTCTGCTCTGCCCTGGCTGCCTGCGCCACCCTGGTCATCTGTCCTGGCCGCCTACTCTACCCTGGTCATCTGTCCAGCCTGCTCCGTACTGGCCGCCTACTCTACCCTGGTCATCTGTCTGGCCTGCGCCACGCTGGTCATCTGTCCAGCATGCTCCTTCCTGGCCGCCTTCTCTGCCTGAGTTTCCAGGCCCACCTCCCTCCTGGACAGTTTAGGAGAGTCTGGAAGTCGCTCCTTTGAGCAGGGCCTATGTCACGATCACCAGTGAGAATGCCCCTGATTACCACCTGAGGGCACTCCACCCCGAACTGCCACTCCATCAAGGACTACATCACCCATAATCCTTTGCCCGGACTCATCAGCACTCATTGATTACATCCACCTGTGTCTCATTACCCTGTTTACCTCACCCTATATAAGCCTGGTTATCTCATTCATTCATGGCAAAGTCTTGTTTTGTCTCACACTGCATTTCTGAGAGTTATCCCTGGTTTCATGTCTCTCTGTTTTGTTGGAATTATTGCCTGTGTCCCTGATAACCCTTTTGCCTCTGTCCCTTGTTCTGTTTGCCTGATTGGACTGCCTACCTGTGTATGACCTTTTGCCTTTACTCTGACTACAATTGTGGATTACCCTTTTAAATAAAGTTGCATTTGGATCCTCAAGCTTCAGTCTCGGAGCAGTCCGTTACAGTATGTTGATGGCTTTCATCTAAAATAACTACTCAAAAGTGATTAATTAGCCATTGATTACACATTTATTTGTCCTGTTCTACAGAATATACAACCCATGGCGGGAAACGCTGGCTCTGTCTGAAATCCTAGTGAGCTAGTAACTTACTGACTCTACATGGGAAAATATTTGAGTCTGAAATGGAAGAAAAATGGAACTGCAGGCACACTTTTCTGGCGCACAAATGGCATGCCTCACATGAAACCTGAGGAAATTTTTACTATTTACTATAATATAAAAAAAATATATATTTTATTACATTTCTTTTTTTTTTTCTCCCTGGTGATATTAGTTTCCCGTTTATTTGCTTCCCCTAAAGCTTTAATGAGGGGAAAACACTCTTGAGAGGAAAGACAGTGAAGATAGAGCATGTTTGTGGACTAAACAGGTGCAGTTTGTTCAGGAGTATTTTAATAATGTTTCAAATATATTCCACCTTGCAACCCACGTTATTATTATTCTCAAGGTAGATGAAGACTGAGGTGCCCCACGACAATAAACAAAACTAACAAACAAATAAAGTTACACAAGCCTTTCATATTTGAACTTTTCACTGTCTTTCTTAACTGCTGAATCAGGTTTGTTGACGTACAACCTTTGGCCAATGTTTTCTCATGCATTTCTTTTTGAGCACTTTTTTTTTCTACATGGGCCTACGTCTTTTGCATCATCAAAATGTGATTTATGTAAAATTGAGTCACAGGAAGTGATTATTAGCAGATCATATCAGTGGCCAAGCATTGCTAATGATTTGCTCACTTATTAATCTCCTTCAAAACCTCTATTTGCCGAGCTTTGTAGCATCATGAATTTTTTTTATTTTTTTTTGGTAAAAGTTTACCTTTAGGGGTACAAAAACTTGTCACTGGGGCATTACCCTTAAAGGGATATATTTTTACCATAATTACCCATAACATTTTATAGTAGTACCTTAAGGGTACATATTCCTCTAATATACTAAAATGCACCTTTTATAGGGTTTGATAAAGAACAAAGTTGTCCCTTTGTATAGTGTACAGCATAATTAATTGCATACAGTTTGAGACAGTCTTCTAGTCTGATATATGCCTGTGATGCTTTAAAAAAAGTGTATGGTGACAGCAGGAGGAAAATTATGTCCACAAACTACAGTTTAGCTGCATGTCATTGTTTTTCAAATCTCTCTTTTTTAACATACATTGTACTAATTTAGATGTATAGTGTTGGCTTTAAGGATGCGTATGTTAAACCGGACGATTATTTCATGAATGACAGGAAAACATCCTTGAACCATCAGGCAGAGCTGGGTAGATTACTTACAAATTGTAATCGGTTACTGATTCCAAATTGCATGACAAAAAATGTAGTTAGTAACGTAATCCATTACATTACATAGTTAAGGTAATACAATCTGACTACTTTTGGATTACTTTTGGATTACATTTTACCTAACTGTTTTATCACATTGATTTGACTACAATAATCTTGTACCATATTAATATAAAAATACAAAAGAGAAAGAAAATATATTTTATTCTCTGTTATCAACAACATGAAGTGCATTATATATTAATATTATATCAGAGATTTCTATACTGGGGTTCATGATGGAGCTCCAGGGGTTTGTGAGATTAATGAAAAGATATTAGTAATTAAATCATAAAAAAATGCTACATTAAAATAAAGCATTTTAACATAAATACAATAAATATAAAACACATACTAAAAGAGTTTGTTTTTTTCTTTCTTTCTTTTTTTGACATGACTTGCATGTCATGTGACCATTTACCAACATTTACTGTTAATTTAATTATTGACCTAACTTACAAATTAAAATCTCAGAGAACACTTCAAGTAAATATATTTAGCCTGGTGATATTTTGATATATTAGATAAAATAAATTTCAGCTGACAAGTTGGAGAATCCCTGCATTGCATGTAAATGACATGATGTGAAGTTGTACATTTGAATGTGAAGACAAAAGCCTTCCAAAGACATTAATACATGGTTAAACAACTCACTGAAACTGAGTGATAATTTAAATAATAACTAATGTGTTAATCAGGAGTTGATTAGATATGAAATGTTGCAATGTTGAGAAAACGTCTCAGGTTACATATGTAACCTCTTTTCACTGAGAACAGGGAACTCGCACTGCGTCGGAAAGACGCTACGGGGAACGATATACCAACGCCACCATGCTGAGGGGAATGTCTGCCCACTGGCAGTGACCACTGTCAGAACAAGCAAATTCAACTGAAAAGCCTGAGCCACTCCCCCACAGGTCACACTGGGCTGTCAGGGACAGCATCCCCTATGGTCATAGCCCAAGCTATAAGCCTTAAAGGGTTACTTCAGTGATTTAGCATTAAGGTTTGTATTTAAACTGGGTCATTTATGTAGTAGAAATGTGAAATTATTTTTGAATTTGGTGCCTTCTAGACTGAGAAAAGACAGAAAATGTATTTTTGTCTCATGTGGATGAAAGACAACAACTCCCAGAATGCACTTGCTTCGCTGCCCTACGAGGCCACTCCATACACTGTCATTTTGATATTCATAGTATTACAATAATTTTGTTCAGTTAGAGAATAAACACTACAATTAAAAACTGAACGTGTCTTTTCAATAAAGTGTGAGTGAGCCGAACAAAAGTCACGGCACAGACGCAGCAGTGTCAGATTTCATTAATCGAAGAGCTGAGCAGAGCTGAGGTAACGTTAAGTGCCAGTCTGGCACGTTTTCAGATTGCATATGGACGCTAAACTATCACAGGAATTCATTGAAAAGTTGAAACACTCACTTTACTCTGCATCGATCCGTTATGAATGTCCATGCGGCTGTCTGTGTCTTACATTCTGTGAATGAGATCTCTCCCCTATGGGCGGGTTGATAACACGCGGAACAGCTCCATCTAGTGGTTGTAGTCTTTAGCCTCTGGCCAAAAAATCCTCCGATGATGCAAAATGACGATATTTGCGTCATCTGAGGATTTTTTTCCAGAAATAAAATGCATAATTCTCTGGATAAGAGGGGGGAAAGTACCATAATTTGAATATACTACCGGGTTTCTACTGATACAAAGCCTAATGCCAAATCACTGAAGTTACCCTTTAAGAGGAGCCTTAGTGCATATGCATGAGGTCCTACCCAGACTGCTCCAAGGCCTGGAACCAACCACTTCTACAGAAGGGATCCCTTTAAGGGAATGTGGCTAGGGGACCCAATGCAACCCCAGCCAAATCGCTACCTGGGGAACATATTCACCCGAATGCCACCAGGGAGGCCTCACCTGGTGCCCTAAATGTTGGACACTTTGGTTTGGCCAACCCTGTCTGTTCAGAAACAGAGCCTCCGGACGGTGCCTCAGTGGGGCAACCAGACTAAGGGACTGAAAAACTGGCAGTCCTTCTTAGCCCGGATCTCAGAGACGGGTATCCCAGAGAGCAATACTCAACATAGCGCTTTACAACCCTTGCTAGCGAGGGGAGTCTAACTGCTCAAATCAAGGATCTATCAAGTACTTGTGTTTCAAAGAAATAAGGAGGCCAGACAGGCCTACGGATTGATCTAACAGGGAGGCCTCACGAGAGGCCTGCGACCGTCTGATCAGACTCAGGCGGCTGTGTGCTCATAGACAACCCTCAGTGAGGAGAGCACCTGAACCTGCCTGGCGGGTAACCCCCAGCTGTAGGCTAAACTACCATAGGTTCTACTCACAAAGAACTGGTAACAAAGAAGTGCCTAAACTTAGGAACTTTGCCCTCAAGGAGGCCCAGCCTACTACCTGATAGCAAGTTTCTCAGGGAGGCCTAGAGAGGCCTACCACTTGATAGCAATTCATGCCGGCTTCTAGAGCGTCCAAGCTCACCTTCAGGGAGGCCTGGTAAGGCCTAGTACCTGCCAGCGATGCATGCTAATCCCAAGCAGCTGAGTTCACCTCCAGGGAAGCCCAGTGAGGCCTACTATCTGATAGCAATTTATGCTAACTGTCAGCGTGACCAACAAACCTGGGAGCTCACCCTCAGGGAGGGCTCAGTCACAGAATGCAAGGCCTTCCACCTGATAGCCTGCTAGGCTAGTTATCCAGATGCCACACATCGGTACTCACCTTCAGGGAGGCCTGGTGAGGCCTTCTACCTGATGGCAAGCCTTTAGGTAGGCCTGGTGAAGCCTACCACCTGATAGCATGCCAGGTTATTTATCCAAATGCCATACATCGGTACTCGCCTTCAGGGAGGCCTGGTGAGGCCTTCCAACTGACAGCAGGCCTTCAGGGAGGCCTGATGGGGCCTACAACCTGATAGCCAGCCAGGCTAGCTGTCCAAATGCCAAACATCGGTACCAGCCTACAGGGAGGCCTGGTGATGCCTACCACCCAATAGCAAGTCATGCTAGCTGCCCGAGCACCCTGCATCGGGAGCTCACCTTCAAAAAAGAGGCCTAGCAAGGCCTTCTATCTGATAGCAAGCCTTCTAGGGAGGCCTGGTGAGGCCTACTACCTGCTAGCATCAAATACTAACCGTCAAGTGACTGAGACTCAGAGCACTCCTCCAGAGAGGCCTAATGAGTTCTACTAACTGATAGCAATTATGCAAATTGTCAGAGTAACCAAAAAGACCCTGGGGGCTCCTGCCTGATAAGGCCTACTACTTGATAGCAAGTCATGCTAGCTACCCGAGTATCCAAATCTGGAACTTGCCTCCATGGAGGCCTGGTGAGGCCTACTACCTGGTAGCAAGTTTACAACTGACTGCTATGAAAACCTTGACAGTTAGACTACTGGCTGACTAATAACTACCCATGTCACTGATGGGGACTCATCCTCAGGGAGGCTTCGTAGAACCTACTAGCTGGTAACAAGTCTTCACAAAATGAAAATCTCTGGGAAGCATATCACACCAATTCACACAAACTGGGGCCACCCACAGGAGGCCTCTTAAGGCTAGCTACCTGGTCGCAGCTGCTATGCACCCAGACATTAGAAAAACGGGCGGGCTCTGACCGAGCGACTCTCACATGAGAGGAGGCTGATAACACAGGAATGGTAAATGGGCTCAAATTCACGTAGTGAACACCCAGAGGTGACAGTGCCTCAGCAACGCACCTCCATCATTCCTGCAGCATAAGCCAACTAAGCCAACATACCCAACTGAAGCTCCACCGTCAGTCTCTTGTAAACACACTCTAGAAGAGACAAAACTACTCTAACCTGCAGTGGCTAAGGGAACCGAAGACACATAGTAAAAAAACCCAAGTGGTAGTAATCACTCCATTCTCTCCGAAGGACGTCCTACCGCTTAGTACTCCGCTAACGTTTCTGTGGAAATGAGCGGTGGCCTCAACATAACTCTCAACATGAGAGGAAGCCTAAGTTTACATACATATGAATAACATGAGCGGTGGCCTGCCCTGCGAGTCCTTAAAGGGAAAAGCCAACACACACTCACCTCCACAGCCCAGAGCCTGGTGCTGTATTAAGCCACCCACAAGAGAAAACTTCAGTTAACTTCCTCCTTCCTAACGGTTGACATAAACCCCATACTCTATACAGGGAACGAAGGTCTGTAAGAAATACCTCTTTTAGTGTTATCACACAAAAATGACCACTCTCACCTGCGGCGTGTAGAGCGAAGACTCACCACACAGTTCTCATATGACCGCGATGTTCCACCGCCCTTGTATGCCTGAAAGCGGCATTCTCACTAACCAAGCCAAAGCGGGCCGTCAGAACATAGTTCCACTCATCATAGGCCCAGCTCAGGCCTGATGTAAGAAGCGCCTAGGAATTAAAAAAGAGATTAAAAAGGAAAAAGGAGAGGGCTAAGATATAAAACACCCTCAAGTGGAGGTGATCCATCACCAACGCCGAGCGTGTCTGTCCTGGATCACCTCCCTCAGATCGTTCTTCCTGTGGGACTCCCGTCTCCTCTGTGCCCTACTCCTCCACGGAGGGGGCCCACGAGAAGAGACGCTAGCCCTCTGTTCCTGCCTACGGCCCTCAAGCCGTGAAGGACCAGGCCCCGCCTGCCTGGGTGTGGACGTGGATCTCAGTGGTATGCAGGTTTTGAATGCAGCTGAGCGCACCTTTGCCTCCCTGAACTTTCCAACCACCACCTCTACGCAGTGGGCGAAACCAGCAAATCGAGGACAAAGCCCTTCTCTTTCTCCCCAATGTCGGCCAGGCTCAACCACAGATGCCTCTCAGTAGCCACCATCGCCGCCATCGATCAACCGATCGCAGCAGCCGTCTGCTTGGTGTCCCAGAGAGTCAGGTCTGTGGTGCAGCAGGGGGACAGCCCGTCCCCTGGTGGAGACCTGCAGCCGCATACGCCCTGCCATTCAACTGTGAGGTTGCTTTCAGCAGTTTGGATGGCAGGGTAGGAGCCCTCAGTGTTGATGTGCGCCCGGAAACAAGATAGTTCGCAAACGTCACGACGAAGGGGGGCATCGACACTTACCCATGTTCACCAATCCCCTCAGCATCAGCGAAACTAGCTCGCTGATGTCGGTGGATGCGGGCAGAATATGGGTTCTTCCATGCTGCCTGGACCTCAGAATGAAGGTCTGGGAGGAATGGAAGGCTCGTCTGAGGTGTTGGACTATGGCCGGGAAGAAATCAATCGTTGAGTCTGCCACAAGCGATCTCTCCAATAGCGTGCCACCAAGGCAGCAGCAGCCTGCCTGCAGCGCTCTCCATAGCATCTAACAATTCAGCGTACACGGGGCAGGATGGCTGAGAGGATTCAGGCTCTTCCTGATCACTGTTACCACCCTCGGCGGAGAACTCTCATTCTCCACATCAACCTGCAGCTCACCCTTGTCAGCCGTCAGATCCTCTGAGAGAACAACACCTCTCTCAAGATGATTGGCAAGCTCCATCTGGGAACCCCACGATGTGTTTCGCCGCTCTGCCTCGGCATGAAAAAGGTGTGTATGTGTTGGCAAGGCACCCTTTTATACTTCCAGGTCGCACGTTGATGACATCATGGGCTGTCACCGGTCAATGGGAATGCCGTGATTCGATAGTAGCTTCAGACACCTGTCACGCTGAGGCGTTCCCCCGTAGTGTCTTTCCGACGCAGCGCGAGTTCCCTTTCGAAAGGGAACACCTGTTTAAAGTGAAATGATTTCTGTAAATCCACTGATCAAATGCTGTGTGCATCTCAGTTTAAAGTGATAGGCACATGAATAGTGGCTGGTCAGTGTGTGCAGTTCCACAAACCTGGAAGACCTTCTGAATGTATACAAGCAATATGCATTTTAGAAAGGAAAATTTAAAAGAAAAAGATGTAGTTGGGAGAATCAATAAATTATGTATGTTTGAATGCCATTATGAGAATAATATGTAATCATGTAATCAATAAAAAAGTAACTAGTCTGAATATGAGTATTTTAAAATGTAATATAATCTAATTACAAGTACTTCATTTTTGGAATCTGGTTTTTCCAATTTGCAATTGGAAAGACTGAATGCTTCTCCAGATAGGAATCCTATTATTTTTAATATTTGGCATGTTTGTGTTCTGCTGCACAGAGTGTATGCGCGTTGTGCACCCGCCTATAGGCGCATATTAATAACGCGCCCTTTAAATAACACAAAAACTACTGCACTATTGACTTTAGACCAGGTTTTTGATGGTCAATGGTGCAGTCATTTTCAGTTGCCTCAAAATAGCAACAAACCAACAATGCACCTGAACACACCTAATTTTCAGACCAGCACGCCCATGGGTGAACAGACGAGCACGAGTGCATTTGCTATTTACACAACGTGACGCTGCACATGGAAATGATAACAGCGTAGGGCTGAAACTAGCAAACACGTTTGTGTCGCACCTGACTTGTGTAATCAGTTACACGTAACGTACATGTAATGAGTTACTACCCAGCACTGCCATCAGGTCTATCAAGTCTATTTAGTGTTGCAAGTTCATTATGCATCCTAACAGTGACTGTTTATCTCCATCAAGATTTTGGAGGACCTTCCTACTGCATTGGAAACAGGAAGATACTAGACTGCCCATCTCGTCAAGTTTAAATCCCATCTTGTCCTGCTCATTGTATGATTTCACTGTATTCCCTAATCTAGCCTTCTAATTATCCTGGCAATGTACACTATGAATATTGTTTGGCTCTGTCCAGAATTGCTGTGTTGTAAGTTGCTTTGTATAAAAGTGTCTGCTGAATGAATGAAAAAATAACAAGAGCAATATGAGCTAACAAAATGTTGGTGTTGCAAAGAGGAAACCCTGCCACCCTTGAGGGATGAAGAAGGCTTTCGTTATTTGGGCTTTTGCGAACTGCAAATGGAGTGACTTTGAGGTCATGGAGTCATATCCTCTCATTGAAAACCTTGATGCTTATCATTTCCCATTTTCATATACCAATGTTCTTTGACAGCTTTGAGATTACAGTAATTTGCAGAGCATTTTGTTGCAATTGTGGTTGATATGTGGGGTAAGCCCTCAGTAGGGTTGTCAACCATTCCATATACGGAATGTCCCCGTATTTAAAGGGCTAGTTCACCCAAAAATGAAAATTATGTCATTAATTACTCACCCTCATGTCGTTCGACACCTGTAAGACATTCGTTCATCTTCGGAACACAAATTAAGATATTTTAGTTGAAAGCTGATGGCTGAGAAAGGCTTGAGATAGGCCTCCATTGACATTCAGTACATTTACTCTCACAAGACCCATAAAAGGCACTAAAAACGTCGTTACAAAGTCCATCTCACTACAGTGGCTCTACAATAATTTTATGAAGTGATGACAATAGTTTTTGTGCGAAAAAAAAAATCTAAATAACGACTTTATTCCACAAGTTCTTGTCTTCCTTGTCTGTCTCTGCCGCGAACTCACGAAGCACCACGACGCATGTGCGAGAATATGACGCAAAACCGCGTTCGGACACGAGGAGATTTGTTTACAATGAGCAGAGGAAGACGCGCTGTATCTAAGCTGTTGAATTCTACATTGATCATGCTTTAGGTCTCGGCGCAGAGCTCAGAATGGGACTAAAGTGTGCATTTCATGGATTCCCGAATGCCGGCGCTACGACATATTCTCGCGCATGCGTCGTGGTGCTTCGTGAGTTCGCGACAGAGACAGACAAGGAAGACAAGAACTTGTGGAATAAAGTCGTTATTTAGATGGGGTTTCTTTCGCTCAAAAACTATTGTCATCGCTTCATAAAATTATTGTAGAGCCACTGTAGTGAGATGGACTTTGGAATGACGTTTTTAGTGCCTTTTATGGGTCTTGTGAGAGTAAATGTACTGAACGTCAATGGAGGCCTTTCTCAGCCATCAGCTTTCAACAAAATTATCTTCATTTGTGTTCCGAAGATGAACGGAGGTCTTACGGGTGTCGAACGACATGAGGGTGAGTAATTAATGACAGAATTTTCATTTTTGGGTGAACTAACTCTTTAAGACATAAAAGGAGCGTTCCGTATTAAAAGCAAACTAACTCAGTTTGTCCCGCAGTTTATCACTGTTGTAAGTTAGGCTAAAAGAAAAACGCAAGATTCGAGACTAAGTTTTTAGTACGCTGTGTCATGTGCAAGACACTGCAAAAGAGGCAAGCGCAGTGGTCAAACACGTCCATCTAGTGTGTTTACATAGAAAACCGATGGAAAAGTAGCGCAGTGAAATGAAAAACATGTTCTGTGTGAACATCCCCAAAGAGTTTGGTTGCAACAACATTTTCTAATTTAAAATTTGTTAAGACGGTCAATTGATATGCTTTCAAATGATATCCAATATGTTGGCTACCTTGATTTTTTTTTTTTTAAGTGTATTGTTTTTTTAAGGGAGGTTGATGGCCTATTTAAAATGCATCCCCCGCATTTTCAGATTAGTAACTAAAGCCTTTGTGTGACTTATACAGAATATCAGAAAGCTCATATTTTATCTTGTGTAATGGAATATAATTGTTATGTTCATTTTAGATATCCATGGTGTAGTTTTATAATAGATATAACTATATATATATAATATATATCATTCTTTTTATAATTAAATTGTTCATAAATAGGTTAAAGGGTTTGTTTACCAAAAAAGGTAATTTCTGTCATTAATTACTCTCATACAGCACAACACTTCCGAGTTCTACGTCAGAATGCCGGCTTACCATTGGCCGATTTTCATCAGAGGTGGACAAAGTACACAACTCTTTTACTTGAGTAAAAGTAAAAGTACTACAGGTCAAATATTACTCCGTTACAAGTGAAAGTTCTAAAAACAGATTTTTACTTAAGTAAAAGTACAGAAGTATTTGTTTTTAAAAGTACTTAAGTATCAAAAGTAAATTTCCTTTTTTATGTCAATGCATTATTTTATTATTGTTGCATTGTTGTATAAATGCACTCTATGCCATCATGGTGGTTTAAGCCAGTCAGTGATGCTCCATCCGACATGCTAGCATACGACTGCCTTAAACTCATTTCTTTACATTTGTATAGTGTTGTAACTTTTATAGAAGTATTGGAAGTTTCAATTTCTTGTATAAAAGTTATAAAGCTCTTTACAAAGCTGCTGTCACTTTAAGGCTGAATGCATGGACCCTATACTCTGATACGCATACGATATTCTCCCAACTGTTTACTCTTCTCTTTCTCTCAGACATTTACATTTTTGAACATTTTATGAGACAGGCATCAAAGTGTATGCCAACTAAACTAATCTTTCATCTTTTGAGAAAACTGAAACATACTTTTTAAGTATAGCCATGGGTGCATACACGGTGCCAAGGAACCGTCTTCTTACATTTTGCTATAAACTGATCAGGGTTCAAAAAATGTTGGGAAACTTCACATGACCCTATACAAGAGTGATTACTGATAGGCTGTCTGCAAAAAAACAACAACAAAAAAACTTTTAAAGAAGAAAAAAATCATCCACTGACTTTTAAAGCTGCTACAGAAATTACTTTCAACTTTGAGGACCTCGCTAGAAATGTAATGGAGTAAAAAGTACGATATTTGTCTTTCAAATGTAGTGAAATTAAAGTAAAAGTATCCCTAAAAAATAATACTCCAGTAAAGTACAGATACTCAAAAAGTGTACTTAAGTACAGTACTCAAGTAAATGTACTTAGTTACTGTCCACCTCTGATTTTCATCATTTTAATTTTTGTGTGAACTAACCCTTTAAAGGGTAACTTCAGTGATTTAGCATTAGACTTTGTATCAGTAGAAACCCGGTAGTATATTCAAACTATGGTACTTTCCCCCCTCATATCCCCCTGAGACGAGAGAATTATGCATTTCATTTCTGGAAAAATGCTGTTCCGCATGTTATCAACCCGCCCATAAGGGAGGGATCTCACGCACAGAATGCAAGACACAGACGGCCGCACGGACAATCATAATAACGAAGCGCGGTGCAGAGTAAAGTGAGTGTTTCAACTTTTCAATGAATTCCTGTGATAGTTTAGCTTCCATATGCGATCTGAAAATGTGCCAGACTGGCGCTTACCTCAGTTCTGCTCAGCCCTTCGTGAGGAATGAAATCTGACACTGCTGCGTCTATGCCGTGACTTTCGTTCAGCTCACTCACACTTTATTGAAAAGACACGTTCAGTTTTTAATTGTAGTGTTTATTCTCTAACTGAACGAACTGATTGATATGAAGATCAAAATGACGGTGTACGGAGTGGCCTCGTAGGGCAGCGAAGCAAGTGCATTCTGGGAGTTGTTGTCTTTCATCCACATGAGACAAAAGAAAAATTTCTGTCTTTTCTCAGTCTAGAAGGCACCATATTCAAAAATAATTTCACATTTCTACTACATAAATGACCCAGTTTAAATACAAAGCTTAATGCTAAATCACTGAAGTAACCCTTTAAGAAAAACAAATGTGTTTATGTCCGACATTCATTTTAGCATTTAATTCAGGCAAAAGAAGACTTTTTATACACATACTCTGCAGACACTGAAATGAGACACCCTATACAGTAAAAAAATATTTTTAGTGTCCAGTTGAGTGTATTTTCGTATAAAGAACTAAGATTGTCCCTTATTTTCCTTTGCTGAAGTTGACAACCCTAGCCCTCAGTGTAGGTATATGTGTGGCTTGAAAATAATTAGAAAATATACCATCCATATGTAAAGTCAATACAAGCAACACAGCATTTTAAATGAAATCCTTTGAGGTTATGCTACACTGCTAGATGTCGCTATAGATTTAGCAACTACAGTACAATACCACATTTCTACATTACAGTAAAATACTGTAATTTATATTGCATTCTGGATAATTTTGATTGAGCAGGAATGTTTTACATTTTGTTTTAGTGTTGCTGTAACCTGGCTGTAGGGATCCGGCATAATGTGGTCCGATCCGAGCCTGTCAGTGGCAAAAACAAGCACTTTTATAGACGTGCAATGACTGGGCACAAAAGCTCAAAAGTATAACATTTGTAGTCACACAAAAACAAGTTAGAAAAAAATACAAAAGTTTCCCTTACAACATAAATGGATGGTTTGCGGTTAGATAAATTGGCTACTGGTACCAGGTTATTACTGCAACTATTTGAGCGGGAGACCCAGTTCTGTAGCATGGTGATTGTAATGACAAAAAAACTAATGTACTATAATAATACAAAATATGAATAGGGGTGTAAATTACTTTTATCACAGTTACTAATGATATATGAGGCAACAAAGAGAAGTAAAATGCATGCAATGCATGACAAAATATTCAGAAAGGTCAAGCATGTTATGATTTTTACTAACCTAGAGTGTATGAAATACATGTATAGGCAACAGTGTATGTGTTAGCCTATACATCCTCAACAAGTAACACATCATTGACAGTGTGGTCTGCTTGTTTTTGCACTCTGGGAAGGGCATTGCTGTCACAAGGCAGTTTATGACTATTTTGTAATTATTAGACATAATAATGCTGCTTTTAAAATTTGTTGTATTTTGTTTTGCTACATAACTTTCATTTCTGCCTTATGCTGTCTGTAAACTTTATTGATGCTGTGGATAACAGGTTTTGTCATGCATGTCTTTGTGTGTGTGTGTGTGTGCGTGTGTGCCATGACTTTGTTACAGTTTCACTGATGGGAAGAAATGTACTGACAGGGAGTGAGCAAGAAAATCAGGACAGGACGGTGGAGCAGAGCGATGCGGCATCAACCCGAATGTCAACGGCTTTATTCTGTCCTTGATGGTGTTTAAGACTTCACACTGAGGGTGTGACCACCCACATGCCTTACAGTTAGGTGTTAGGGTTGTGGGACACTTGTTGTTTTTGCTCACTTGTAGAATTTTTAAGATAAATCAAGCTTTCTTAGGACAGTGTTTCCCAAACCAGCCCTCAAGTTCCCCTCACTTGCATGTGTTTGTTTCAAATATATTCTTGCATACTTAAAAGGATTGCATGCCGGCAAATTGCACTGCAGTCCCAAAATGTGTTTATATGTTTTTAATAGTTTAAATATATTGCTTGAATAAACAATAGTTTAAAACAAATAATATTGTCTTTTCATTTATAATGTTATTCTGTAGTATAGATTATAATCTAACTATTGATTTATGGGTTACACTTTATTTTAAGATGTCATTGTTACAGTGTAATTACATATTTAAGTACTGAGTAATATTAATTAACTACATGTACTTACTCTAGGGTTAGGGTAGGATTAGGGTTTGGTTTAGGGTTAGTTGCATGTAAGTATGCATAATTTATTACTATGGTAAATACATGTTACATATGTAACAAGGACACTAAAATAAAGTGTTACCGATTTATGTATGCACTATACTAACTTTATATTACATATTATAGTATATCATATTATCATCATTAGTAATTATTTGAATTAGTAATGTTTAGCAATAATGCATCAATATAGATATTACAGTATACTAGAAATATCAATCTACATCAGATTGAAAGATTAAATTACATAATTGCATTACAGTACTGCAAATCGAAATACAGCAACATGCTGGCAACCGGCTACCAGTAACTTACTGTAAAAATACAAGGAATTTGTTAAGTGTATATTTCTATGATGCTATTATCCATGTACTTTAGGAAGCTGTATGTCTCTGTAATGAAAAAATACAGATTTTGTTTTTTGTTTTGTTTTTTGTGAGAATTGCAGAATGCAACTTGATTGCAAATAATCATGTAAATAAGCAGTAATGTTAAAATGCTGTGTTACTGATTGGAATCAATGGACACAATGACTGCAAAAAGAGTGTAAAGCTGTATCTTCTCAGTTAATGGAAGTTTCATAATGTCATGACGACATTTTTTTTCTAGATTTTTTGTTCTGGGATGCCAACAGAAAAATCTCATTGGTCCAAAATCCCGTTCCAAACAGCTTTATACTAAACATTACATGTGTTCTGACTGGCTTTGATTGTGTGATGTCTGGCCGCCTTTTCATTTTCAGTGTGGACAGACATATTGCTGGTTAGAACACATTCATACAATGCTGAAACAAATTTAAGCAACGCTAAATGTTACACTTTTATGGTTATTTGATGTTATGAGGCACAATTATCAGATTATCACATAATCTGTTGTGAGGCTGTCTTCCAATATTTGGAATATACAGCCCTGTATGAGAAAATCTATTTTATTGTGTATTTAATACGTTTTATTTAATTTTGTGAAGTAAGAAAATAGCCAGTATAATGTGTTCTTAGTTTAAATTTGTCCCATTCGATACACTAATTTAATTACTAAGTTCAACAAATTTAGCAACTACATTGCTTTAGGGCATAAAGAACAAATGCAAAGTTAAGCTAATGCAAATACAGCACACATACACATACAGTAACAGCTATTGATGTAATCATTCGTGGCCAGCGGTTGGAGAGATCATTACACTCGACTCAGTCCAACCTCTAAAAATACCAAGGATCCCAAGCATGAGATTATAGACTTTGCCAGAAAAGATACTGAGTAAATGATTATAGGCTTTTGTGCAGGGTATGAAATGGTTGATGCGGTGTCAAGCCTAATACAATTCACATAAGAGTTTTCCTAAATAGGTAACTCGTCATTGCATGAACACATCCTCAAGGATTTTAAATTCCTTTTTTTTTTTTTTTTTTTTTTTTTTTTTTACTCTTCAGAGCATGACACTGAGCTTTTAATTGGAATCTAGGAAAGACGTGAACATAAGAACCATGAAATTAAATATCAAGACATGATCATTATTTAATCAGACAGGTATATTATGCAAAGCACAAAAAAAAAAAAGATTTTGTTGAGATACTGTGTTCCTGCTAACTGAATACTCAAAGAATGAAAGGGAGAGAAAAATCACTGAAATACTGCCGTAATCGACCCCTGACCTCCAGTAAAAGAGCAATGAACAGAAGAGTAGTTTAATATATGACTAGATGAGGCAAATCTCACATAGCTGATAAACAAGTTTTATAGCTTTTCTCTTGATCTATGCTTGAATGATTGGTTGATCACTGAACTACAGCCTAATATAGTTCAGGTCTGAGTCAGGGTGAAAAGGGTGCAGATTTGAGTGAAAATGTGCATTACCTTTAGGAACCATTTTTGCCTTATCTGGTATTTAGAATGATTTAGTCATATTAAATAATATTTTGACTTTTGGATTGTCATTTTTATAAATCAGAGCAGATCCATCTGATTTTCCATCCCAAAAAGAATAGACAATCTCACATTATACTATCATGCAAATGTTGTCGTGTTCAGCATTGTTATTCATTTGCATTCATATTTACATAAAGGGTGAATATAAAGTTTCACTTTCCAATAGTCTCAATATATACATCCACTAGATCAAAATGCCTAGATCTAAAGGCCCTTACTTCTATTGTTTTTTATACTGAGCTTGTAAAAAATAATATAACCTAACCCTAAAATGTGGATGTCCCTCAAAGGTTTTCAGAAGTTTTGTCAGATTTAGCTCACTTTTTGGTACACACACACACACACACACACACACACACACACACACACACACACACACACACACACACACAGACACACACACACACACACACACACACACACAGACACACACACACACACACACACACACACACACACACACACACACACACACACACACACACACACACACTTCTCTTTATTTCCAAAAGGTGGCACTGTTGAGTTTTCCAAATGCCCATACTTCAACCAAGAACGCCACTAACTTTGTCAATTATTTGCAAAAATATTTTTTGGTTACACTTTATTATAAGGTATCATTGTTTCAGTGTAATTATATATTTAAGTACTGAGTAATATTTATTAACTACATGTACTTACTATATAGGGTTATGGTAGGATTAGGGTTTGGTTGAGGATTAATAGCATGTAATTATGCATACTGTATTGTTATTACTATGGTACTATGGACACTGTAAAATAAAATGTTACCATATATATATATATATATATATATATATATATATATATATATATATATATATATATATATATATATATATATATATATATATATATATATAATTTTTTTTAAATTATTTTTAAAAAAAAAAAATTTTTATGGGAATTAAAATTAAATGTATAATGGGGATGTAAGTTGTTTAATGTTAATGTTGGCACACCAACTAATTTTAATATATAATTCCAAGTCTAAAGATATAATTAAAGTTATGCTTCTAACTGTGATGTGCATAATCTAAATGTGACTGCATAATATTAAAAATGTAAAAATTATTTATATATATATATATATATATATATATATATATATATATATATATATATATATATATATATATATATATATATATATATTAAAGGGATCTGCAGAATATGGGCGAAACACGTTATACAGAAATATCATTGAACATAAAAGAAAAACTAAATCTAAATTTTATTTTACATTTTGCAAAAGGGAAGGACGAAAGAGTTAAATGTTCGAAACCCATTCAACTCTTTCCTCCTTAATTTCCAAAATGACAGTCAGCTGACGAGAAAAGTTTTGGTTTCCGAACCCATATGTTAAAGAGCTCTGAGATCCAGCGAGACCATTGGCTCGTAAGAACCTGACGTCACGGCAGCTATAAAACTCAGCAATGCTTTTAAACTCTACTGTAGTGGGTCGAGTTTAAAAACTCTCTCAGCTCGATCTGTGTCAGTAGCATTTAGCGCACGTATTTCACGTTACACTTACCCGTTTGACCACGATGATGTCTGCTCTTGAGGAGTCACCAAAGTGTTAAATGTTTGAAATACAAAGCCGCCGAGATCCACATGTAAAAAGAAGAGAAAGAGATCCAATGCATTTTTGCAATAGACTGTGCCAAGGAGCGCTCATATTCTGGAGTTAGGAGAGCACTGAAAAGTCCTGTGCAGTTTCTGTTTTCCTGCAAAGAGTAAAGCATTTAAACATCATCAAGCTGGCTCACTCTCTTCCGACCCAGCCCGCTTTGACAGCTGCTCTTCACCCGCTCTGGAGGACGGTCAGCAGCAAGAGGATGGCATCAGAGCTGGCACTGAGCAGCTCCGACCTGCCCACCAGTCCCCTGGCCATGGAATATGTTAATGACTTCGATCTGATGAAGTTTGAGGTGAAGAAAGAGCCACTGGAGCCCGATCGCAGCATCAGCCAGTGCAGCCGCCTAATCGCCGGGGGCTCCCTGTCTTCCACCCCGATGAGCACACCCTGCAGCTCAGTTCCCCCTTCCCCAAGCTTCTCGGCGCCCAGCCCTAGCTCCGGCAGCGAGCAGAAGGCGCACCTGGAGGATTTCTACTGGATGACCGGTTATCAGCAGCAGCTCAACCCGGAGGCGTTGGGCTTCAGTCCCGAGGACGCGGTTGAAGCGTTGATTAACAGCACACATCAGCTCCAGAGCTTCGACGGCTATGCTAGAGGGCAGCAGTTTAGTAGCTCAGCCGGACCGGGAGGCGCCATGGCCGGGGAGGAGATGGGATCCGCCGCCGCGGTGGTGTCTGCAGTCATTGCCGCTGCTGCAGCGCAGAACGGGGGACCTCACCACCAGCACCATCACCATCACCACAGCCACCACCAGCAGCACCAAACTCCCGGGATCCCGTCCAGCAACAACTCCTCTGCCATCCACCACCAGCACAGCCACCTGGACGACCGCTTCTCTGACGATCAACTCGTTACCATGTCCGTGCGGGAGCTCAACCGGCAGCTGCGCGGCGTCAGCAAAGAGGAGGTGATCCGACTCAAACAGAAGAGGAGAACCCTCAAAAACAGAGGCTATGCCCAGTCGTGTCGCTACAAGAGGGTCCAACAGAGGCACGTACTGGAGGGTGAGAAGACCCAGCTCATACAGCAGGTGGACCACCTCAAACAAGAGATCTCCAGACTGGTGCGCGAGAGAGACGCGTACAAAGAGAAGTACGAGAAGCTGGTGAGCAGCGGCTTCCGAGAAAACTCGTCGAGCAGCGACAACAACCCCTCATCCCCGGAGTTTTTCATGTGAGTGCCCTAAAAAAAGCCTAAAAAAGAAATCAATAAAAAGTTTTTTAAAGGTTTTTTTTTTTTTTTTTTCATCTCTATTTTTGTTTTGGGGGTTGTAAGATCAAGGCTGACAACTTTTGTATCGCTTTTATAAAGAACTGATGTCAGTTCTTGAGTTTTGGAGGCTTGTTGTGCAACCAAACTGATTTTTTTCTTCATATGCATTTATATTATTCTTTAAATTAGTTAATATTTTGATGTGTATGCATTTACACTCATGATATTGAACTTCATTCACCTTTTGCGTTTTTTTCTTGCCAAATAAGAAAGTTTGCTATTTTTTTAAAATATATATTTTTTTGCTTTTTTTTTTTTTTTTGCCAAAGTCAGAGGATTTTCCCCCATTATCATCTCATGCCTTCTGCTTGCTGTTTTGTGACTTTACATGAGAGACATTATTGCTATATAAAAAGACATGTCATTGAAGTGCCTGCATGCTGGACATGTATGGTCTTTTTTTCTTTCTTTATTCCCCCTCAGTTTTTTATGCGCTTGAAAATGAACTTCTACTTGGAAAAGAACTTCTGCTCAGCATGGCATTCATACATTGCTTTCATTTCCCAATCACTTTTTTGGAATACGGACTAAAAAAGTGAAAGGAGCATCATGTCATCATCCTCCCCATGAAAAAGTTGATCCATACTGTTTCCATGCATTTAATTCTCTGTTGAGAGCCAACTGGAAGCGGTGTTTCGAGGGAAAGAACAAGGACCTGGTTTCTAAAAGGAATTCTCCCTCTGGGACTTAAACAGTATTGTTGCTAAAAGCGGTTTGTGTATTTAATGTCAAGCATTTGCATTTTGATAACTCTGGAATGAACTACATTTTTTTGCATCATATGAAAACAGTTGAAGGTAGCCCATGCCACAGGTTGACACGAAGAAGGAAAAGTGACTTAGAGTTTAGATGTTGCCTGTTCATTTTGTTAGAATTTTGGGAAGGCTCCAAGTTAGCATACAGCTGGATTTTTTATAATGCGTAACTTGAGCCTTTTGCAGCATGTACTTGCAGTGAAAACAGCAGTTTGACCGTTGTAGTTCATGTTGTAGCCTGCCATTTACTGTATTTTAAAACCAAAGTATTAAAGTAGAATTTCAAGTCAACTTGAAAACCATGCATTCAGAAAAAGAAAAAAAGATCTGATATAAAGTCTGACCTATTTGGAATGAGTTGCACTAAATGTAGCTTGTAGCAAATTATATATCACATATTGGAATCTATCTAGAACGCTAATTTAAAAGGCACCCGTCATGGCTTTGCTGAAAACTAAAGGATATAATCTTATTTAGTTATATATTGTCAAGCAGGACTCGATTCTTTCTTTCTTTCTTTCTTTCTTTCTTTCTTTCTTTCTTTCTTTCTTTCTTTCTTTCTTTCTTTCTTTCTTTCTTTCTTTCTTTCTTTCTTTCTTTCTTTCTTTCTTGTTGTTAATAAATTCATTATTTACATGGCAATAATATAGTAATCAATATTAAAATGTCTGGACATTGTTTTATGGTCAGGGATTGATACCCTGCTTGTATAAAATCAGGATATACCGTTCATCAATAAATTCTTAAAACTATGTTAATTATTATTATTTTTTTCATATATATTTTGCTGTGCAAAATTATTTTACCCACTAACCATATGTGATGTTCATATATGCTTATTTTCATTTCATACAATTATATGATATGCAATAAAATGCAATTTGGGCCACTTAAAGTCTGCCTTCTCTGGATGTTGTTTGTTAAAGTTTTATTCGTTTTTTGTTTAGTTTTTTGTTTTTAATGATGATTAGTTGTTTTAATCATAATTTATTGTTATAAGCCTGATTTTATTAGTCTTACCCAGTGTATGCATTGCACAAAACATGTTTGGCATCTCAAAAATTGACTGTCTATCGCAAGAATCGGACTCTTGAAACTATGTAAATAGCTTTCGCTCTTATCATATAGTTGTTTGGATCAAAGGACAATTTTGTTAATGCCACAGAGCGCTAATTTTCTCAAGATATATGGCAATTTTACTACAAACACTATCTTATAAACGCATAAGTATTCTCTGGAAAAGACCACCAGATCACAGAGCTGCAGCCACTAGCACATAATGTTTGATAGAGAATAATGCATTTTACTGCAGACAATGCTCTGACATTCCAAAGTTTTACACCGTCTCAATGCAATGGACTTTGCTTTATATTTAAAATGAAGTTATAGCGTAACTGTAGGTGTCACTTTTTTGCATTTTGTTTAGAGACTCACAAGCAAAATTGTGGATTACTTGATGAAAGTAAAGTCTTTTAACTGCATTGGTGCAGGTTATGTGTGCTGTGTTGCACAGATGTGAAACTCCTGGAACAGCTAATTGTTTAGGTCTTGAGGTACAAATATAAAGGCATTTAAAAGCGGATGTAAATGGTTGTAGTGCAGTTATCAAAGAACAGCATGCTTATGCGTTTGCCTGAGATATGCATGTTTATATGAGGGCAGAGTTGAATGAGCACGGGTATGTGTACCATGGGTTCTCAACATGGTGAGTCGTAGGCGTGTACTGATAGTGCGGCAGACAGCAGGAAAAATATGTGCTAAATGGAAATAGTAAAACACTGAGAAAATTAAGCCACGTCCACAGATTAGCGCAAAATATGCTGTCGTTTTTCCATTTTCCTATTCATCTTAAGAATTTTGAATAATGCTGGGCTTAAGCAGTTGATGTTAATATTAATAAACTTAATAACTTTAAGGACATTTTGTTTACCTTTGTATAATAAACAATTTAGGTATTGTGTTGGCTCAACACTTGCTCCGGGTCCTGAAGCAACATCAGTTGAGAACCACTGTACTACTGAAAGTGCTTTTGGAGGTCAGAGTGAACATCCACATCCTGTATGTGTGCAAGACTTTTTCCACTCTAAGATATGTGCCATCTGACCAGCACTGATGTAAGGACATTGATAGTATTACAAATCATGTATTTAAAAACAGGACAAATTAAATATATCTGTATTCTTAATCAAGATTAACAGTGCTTTGTTGTTCACCTCTCCTGAAACAGAGGTGGGAACAGGAGATCGGGCAAGAGAATAAAGCTGGAGAGTTGAAATGTCCGTTATTAATCGCTCAGAAAGGGTCCAGCTTGAGCCATTTAAAAATGATAAATTATGAATCTGTATTGCTGCAGCAGTGTCCATACTGGGTTTTTAGCATGTATGTGAAACCTGTAATTTATAACAAAACTGCGTACTGAGGAACATTTTCTATTTTTATTATTTTGAGTTGCCAAACACCTAAATGTCTCCTTAAACTTTGTGTGTACTGACGAAATGAAGGAAAACACAAGTTGTATCATTACATTCTTATGATTTGATTTCTTCAATTTGGAATGTTGTCCTAAAACATTTACACTCTATGGTACGTAAAATCTAGCTGTTATGATCCTTACTTTTGGAAATACTTTTATTTATTTATTATAATATTATTTCCATTCAATGTGGAAGAGAAGGGGAAAACATCTCTTAATTGAATCAATGAATGTTGCTCTTTAAGAGCAAATCCAAGCATTAGTGAAGGTGTATTTCAGTGTGTGAGTGTATGTGTGTACAGAGGATGTGTGGAGGTCAGTGAGCGAGATGTAGAAACGCGCACAGTCATTACAGAGATCTTTACCCTCAGGGGAGACCTTATTCATTTCCTGTACCAGTCCTTAAGTCAAACGCGTACACACATAGGCACAGCAGACTTCCTATGGATACGCAGCTACCTTTCATCCATTTTCACTTTTAATAAGCTAAGAACAGCTTTGCTCAACAAATTTGCCCAGCGATTTTGCATTATTTGGATTAGTTGACTGAATGACATTACATTGTTGTCAATATCCATGTTCATTGCTGTCTGCATTTAACTTTTATTAGTATTTGGTGTGTTACATCATGACAGGCAGACAGACAGACAGACAGACAGACAGAGATAGATAGATAGATAGATAGATAGATAGATAGATAGATAGATAGATAGATAGATAGATAGATAGATAGATAGATAGATAGATAGATAGATAGATAGATAGATAGATAGATAGATAGATAGATAGATAGATAGATAGATAGATAGAGAGATAGAGAGATGGATAGATGGATAGATGGATGAACAGAGCACTTTTGGAAGTCTTTTGGCTTGTGGGTGACGCGGGCAAACTTAAAAGAGCTCTCGGAAAGATGTGCACACACTTTGAAACTGTGTGTCAGAGTATTGGGGTTTTCCAGCGATGCACAAATGTAATAAAGATGAGAATGATGCATGTATGATACAGAGTGTGAGTGAGACATCATCGGATAAAACGGTCTTTAGTCTTTAATCTGGACTGTGAGATCCAATTTTAAATTAGTATCAAATTGTTATACATAATGTATAATGAACATCAGTTTAGAAATATGTCACCTTTCATTTAGACAGTATCATTCTCCATACAGCTTCCTTTTTAATAAAGAGTTTCTTTTTTGAAAGCTGAAAGTGTGTTGACGCGTGTCATTAAATGTCTCTACTCATGCAACAAGCGAGAGAGATGGCATTTTCTGTGCTTTGTAATCGTCATGATCTTCATCATTCATAATCTATGAACTCTTCAGTACGCTCGTGTAGTTGTTTACATTAGCAAATGTACCTAGATAAAGCCACAGTCATTAATATTATATTTCTGATAGTATTCTTTTATTTTGAATACTGCTTTTGTTTGTCAGTTTTCATTAAATTAAATTCATGGGAAAAAATGTTTTCGAAGCTGGTCGTTGTGATTTATAGATTATACAGACAGCATTACAATTAAACACTTTTTCCTTTTATATTTTTGCAAAATTCTCAAATTAGTAATTTAATTAAATCTGATATTTTTATGTTTGAAATCAATCAAAATAGTCATAGAAACTATTTTGTGGAACTCCTGATCATCTTCATGCAGAGACCAGCGATGGCCCTTACATGCGATACTTGCATTTCCTTGTTAAACGTCTGTGCATGTTGATTTACTGTAGCTGACTTCAAGCCTATAAATAATCTCGTCCTCCAGTATCAATAAAATCTTAATCATTTTAAATCATTTAAAGCATTACATCAAACTCAACTTGTCCTTTATGTGAAGTAAATTTGACATTTAGGTTTGATATGCCCTGACACTTTTAGATCAGTTTTACATTTTCTTCCTAGACAGAAAATTCTATTTCTGTGCTGACAGGGCATCCAGAACTTTTTAGAAGCAATCGGTTAGTATGACAGTATGTCAGTTAGAATTAGAATCAAAATGAGATTAAAATATATTTAGTGTAATGTGTATATTAGAATGTAGTAGGATAACATAAAATGCCTGACAGTAACTATGTTCTCAGACATCATAATACTGCCACACGTTACTTATACTGTTAAAACAAAGTAGTGTAAAAACAAACAATTTAATGTTTTTTTTGTTGTTTTGTTTTTGCAGGCTGATGTCTATGTTCAGATCACACTATTTAATCTGATTGTATGTGAGTGTGTATGAGAGTTTGAAATATTTCTGTCTGAACAGTGGACAATATCTAAAGACCTTTTTTCATATAATTGGAATATTAGACTACACTGAACATTTGTGAGCCTGGACCACAAAACCAGTCATAAGTCGCACGGGTATATTTGTGGCAATAGCCAACAATAGATTGTATGGGTCAAAATTATACAATTTTCTTTTATGCCAAAAATCATTAGGATATTAAGTAAATATCATGTTCCATGAGGATATTTTGTAAATTTCCTAATGTAAATATATAAAAAAATGTATTATTAGTATTAGGAATATGCATTGTTAAGGACTTTGGACAACTTTAAAGGCGATTTTCTAAATATTCCGATTTTATTGCACCCTTAGATTCCAGAGTTGTATCTAGGCCAATTATTGTCCAAACCATACATCAATAGAAAGCTTATTTATTTTTAATGCATAAATCTCAATTAAAAAAAAAAAGGACTCTTATGGTTTTGTGGCCCAGGGTCACATTTTACTTGTAAAATTCCTTTTTGACAGAGGACCAAATAAAGTGAGGAGCTACTGAAGGCAAAACATATATAACCTGCCCTACTGCAAGACATCAAAATTATTGGATGTCACTTTCCATCAGTAATGAAAATGAAATGGCTCATGTATACATCATTTTTTCATTACTGTAAAACTAGATTGAAGAAAAGATCGTTGCATCTTCTGTTATTTCATTATAGACGCACACCTCAGTGAAAGCTATTCATCAGAAGAAGAAGAATGTCAGATGAAGCTTTTTTTTCCAGCGCAGATTAATCAACATGCAACAACTTGCAGTTTTTTATGTCTCTGACTGTTCATACTTTTATATATTTCAATAATATAATTTCAGCTTAGTACAATCTCTTCATAAAGATCATTATAAACAATGTGTTATATCATAGTGAAATCATTTTTGTATCGTTTATGTATTATGACATCCCCCCTCCCTTTCGTCTCTCTCTCTCTCTCTCTCTCTCTCTCTCTCCCTCTCTCTCTCTCTCTCTCTCTCTCTCTCTCTCTCTCTCTCTCTCTCTCTCTCTCTCTCTCTCTCTCTCTCTCTCTCTCTCTCTCTCTCTCTCTCTCTCTCTCTTTCTCTCTCTGTCAGGTCTTCCAGAAAGTTCCTTCATCTGTGACCGTGAGCTCTCTAAGCCGGGCCTTGATGAGTGAGGTAAAACAATTTCCCCTTTATTTCTGACACACTACACATAAAAAATACCCCAGTCTGGAAACTAACACAGAATTAGCCATGATCATGATTTTTAATTCAGAGGTACTGTGTTTATTTGTTTGGACATTCATTCTGGAAAGTATAATGTCAAAATATACAATAACTGAATAGAGTGATAAAAAAGCATATATGAAATAAAAAAATGCAGTGATCTTTTCCGGTGTGGATCCCAATGTCCCTGCATTAATATTTCTTAGGGCAATATACATTTTGATTTAAAATAACACTGACTGAGTACCTAACACTTTACCTGACGTACACCTTGCAGTGAGGCTGCTGCTTCCTAAAGTGCTGTACGAAACATTTTTCTCACTTTACACTCGACTAAAAGCAAGTGTAAATTCACCTTCCCATAGGCCGAACTCTCAGTGCTGGGGTGATGGATTTCTGTAAGCCCAGTTGAAGCACAATCCATCTTTCTCCAGGCTCAGTGTGTACTCTTGTAGGACTACACCAATGACATCTCACTGGAGCACCTCGCTCCTGGGTAGGGGCTGCGCTCAGAGCTGTCAGGGATTAAGGTGTTTGTGTGGAACATTGCTGAATCATAAAAGGGCTCTTAGTGACCAAAGTTCTCCATGTGCACTGCGGCCCAACCAACCATGATTGATTCAAAGGCGTTGTGCCTTCCAGAACAAGACAAAAAGTCAAAGATCGTGTGTCCTATGTTTTGGGTTTAAATGCAGATATAAAAAGTATAAAATGGACAAAATTAGGTTAAATCTGAAAGGTGGACTCATATTCAAAGCTGCTTTAAAATAAACTATACATAAACACACAGTGTGGTGCGCAGTGGTGCTTGTGAATGCATATATCTATGCAGCATTTCCTGTCTCCTCGTTTACTAATACTTTCAATAAATGTCCAAATAAATAAATAAAATATATCAGCCATTATGAATTCTGTAATATTGCACCTATAGTTGATACAAACCACTGAAAACATCTATAGTTCAGTTCATGAACTACATTACTTTGCAGGTTTCAGATATTGTGAATGATGGCATAGACTGGCAAATATTGTTATCATTATTGAACATTAGAATTGGTTCTGCTGTTCCTGCCGCTTTGCCCTTAAATACAGTGACTTAAGTGTCATTAAAGTCACCATGAAATTAAAATGGACAATTCTATGTTCTATTGAATATTGCAGTATTTATTATAAATTATTTATCCGTGCATGTCATTTTTTCAGCCATGTAATCAAAATAACTTCCCCTCTCACTTGCAAATAAATCTCTTCTCTGATGGTGCAAAGGTGGGACAACCTGTCAATCACATGAGATTGATCCAATGATCCAATCAATTTCCAATGAACAAAATAAAGTCCCGCCATGTATATTTTTTCTTGGTCTCAAAGCCGTTTCACTCTGATTTTAAGTAACCTGAAACAGAATTATGAAACATGTTTCCCAAACTACTGCCATTGGTTAGACAAAAAGATAGTTCTGCCCCAAACTCAAACGAATGGTTTAGCCAGTTTTCTTTTTGAAATGGTCTAGATGTTCAAATAAATGCCACAGCCTCATTCGCACACATTCGTATTGCTTTCACTTTCAAGGAAATTGGCCTACAAATTGTTTACTTATAGTTGTTTGTCTGTGCATATTAAGATGGGATAGAAGAAAGTATTTGACATAAAAATAAAAAAAAATCCACTCTTCACTATTAAATGTTTAACTAGTTAAGGTGTTTACTAAGTTGTTCTCAAATCTATATCAGGTCTGATGAAGGTTTACCCTTTAGTGTCTCCGCACTTCTAATCCAATGTCCATTTAGCATGTTCTTGTTTCTCTATCTCTCCCATACTAATCTGTATAATGAGGATGAGATGTTAATGTCATGTCGTCCTTCCCATAATGCTCTGTGTTCCCGTCCCCATTGTCTTTAAGTAGAGCACAGGATCAGGGCTGGCCAGGCTCCAGCCTCACTTAACTCCGCCAGGGAAAAATGAGACGGAGCTGTCAGAGATGACAAGGACAAATCAGCGTTCAATGAAGTGCTTTAAGTGCTGTTGTTTCCAACAGCCATCGGAGAGGCTGTGAATTAGTTGCCCTTTAGAGGCAGCCGAGGAAATTTGCTGGATAAACACTCAGGAATGACAGGACACAGAGAACACAGGAATGAAAAACATGATGATAGGTGTCTTGCATAAACCTGCGTTATCATGTCTTCTGAAATCAAAATGATGAAGGCACCTTAGTAGACAGGATGTTACACAAACATTGGTTTTGGACCTGCCCTACCTTGTTATACTGCCTGAGAAAGCAGGATTTTATAAGATCTGGACACAGTCTAGGACTGGGACTGGCATAATACATGTTGTTCCCGTAAAGGGACTTTATCCATGCATATGAGAAAACACAAGTGAACATGTAAGCTTAATGTTAGTAAGAAAGTGCTTGTCCTTAGCAGGGAATTTTTTTTTGTCACATGACTCAGCTTTCCACTGCAATTGTAGGTGTAATTCAATAAGTGTAATTTTTTGTCGTAAGAGTATGACGTGTCCTTTCAAACAATCTTAGCTAAACAATATGGTTATCAAAATGAAACCTACTCTTAAAATCAGAGGGCAATGATTGGTTGATAAGAATGTTGTTGAAGTCCCAATCTGGAGTGTGCTTCCTGTACAATGATGTAACTTGCTGCTTAGTACAGTGTATCTATTGTAGAAACTGACTAGCTACTCACAACTGTTTCCTGGGAGTTGTAGTTCAAACCACACAAAACACTCAATCGTTGAACTCATTTACTAAACCACAGTTGGCTAACGATGCTTTCGGGAAATGCAGCCCTGCTTGTTTGTTCGGATGTTTAGTACAATATTGTAGTCCAGCTTGTTTGAATCTGAGTCCAGGCCAAATGCTCTAAAGACCAAGACCATAAAAAATGGTCTTGAGTATACTACAACACTGATTTAGGAACAGATAATTATGTTTGTCACTTAATTATGATTTGATTGGAAATTGGGTCATATTGAATGGAGCCAGAATTAAATACTTTACAAGTTAACAATCGATTTTGCAAGACTGAACCTGCTGGTTGCAATGCAAGCAGCCATCGAGATGTCAACCTAAAAGGAAAGTCTGTTTAAAGGCAAAGCAAAATTACATTGCACAAAAGTTTTTTTTTTTATAGTGGAAAAAGCCTCTTCAGATTATTAAAATGTTCCTCACACAAAGAAAAAAAAAAAACGCTTCACATAAAAGTTCTTTGGAGAACCCAAAATAGTTATTCTATTGCATCACAACAACAAAAAAACATTTAAAGGGATAGTTCACCCAAAAATGAAAATTATTACTCACCCTTATGTCGTCATCTTCGGAACACAAATTAATACCAATTTGACGTTTCAGAAAGAGAATTTAAAACTAATCCATATGAATTGAGCGGTTTAGTCCAAATTTTCTTAAGAGATAAGATCGCTTTATATGATGAACATAGTTAATTTAGACTTTTATTCACATATAAACATTCATCAACTTGCACATCGGTTGTGGTAAACAGAAGCTCAAGCATGTTTGCTTGACATGCGAGAACCAATGAGGTTCATTCTCGTGTGTTACGCAGCACATTTGAGCTTCTGCAAGAACCAATGAGGTTTGTTCTCGTGTGTCAAGCAGGTTCAGTTGAGCTTCTGTTTATGTCGACTGACCAATGTTTAAATGTGAATAAAAGCCACAATTCTGCCAAAATCTGTTCATCATATAAAGCAGTCGAGTCTCTTCAGAAAATTAGGACTAAACAGCTCAACTCATATGGATTAGTTTTACAATCTCTTTATGAACTTTTTGAAGTGTCAAAGTAATAGTTGCGTAGCTGTCTATGGAGTACAGAAAGCTCAGATTTTTTCAAAAATATCTTAATTTGTGTTCCGAAGATGAACCAAGGTCTTACAGGTTTGGAACAACGTGAGGTTGAGTAATTAATGACTTTCATTTTGGGTGAACTATTCCTTTAATTTTAAGAGTTTAGTCAAATTTGGATTTATGTTGGCTTTAATAAACAACAGATCTACAAAAAAAAGCATACTGCGTCAAGGTGATTGTGACGTGCCAAGTTGTTTTTAGATGAAAACATATTCAGTTCACCTACAAAAACAGACACACACTTTGGTGCATGTGTTAAAGAAAGTTTGCCTCATGGGCTGCCCTGACTCCTCCATCGCACGTGGGTACAGTTCAGACACCAGTGGGGGGACAAAAGGACACAGTAACTGCTGTGGTAGGAGAAAACGAACGAATCCCTGGGAGGACAGTGTGAACACACACACTCCTGTTGGGGTGTTGCGTGCACGACATCGGCCATAGGGAGGGTGAAGTGAGACGTGACTGACAGTTGAAACTTTTCTTTCACTGATCTGGTCAGTGTCGCTGATGGAGTGTCATCCACCAACGGTGGTGCCAAAAACACCATGTATCACACCCACCACACTTCTGTATTTCTGCAACACTCCTCTCTTTCAGCGTAACAGCTCTAATAATTCCTATACTTGGGGCGCTTATGTGAAATCAACCTGTTCCTGTATCTGATGAAAGGCTGGGTATCACCAGCTTCCGCTTGATAATTGGCAAAAATATGTTATAATTTAATACATGCTACATGCTTTGAATTTATGACTAAAACTAAAACCCCAAACATGCTGCAGTCAGTTTCTCTTGCACAGTTGTCTTTTCTTTGGTTGCTCATAAATGGCTCGGGCTCACTGAGAAATGCCAGCTTCAGTGTCAGAATCTATTTCTCTTTTGCGAAAAAATAACACACATAATTATTCCAAAATGTTGAGTTTAAGTCGAGAATTATGCCATTTCGTCGAGTATCCTCAAGTCTTAAATGAAGTCTTAAATGAACTCAAAGATTTGCAAGAAACTGGGACGTGTGAGATCCACGTCATTTGCAGCAGCGGCAGGTCTTAAAGGGACAGCAGCTCAAAGAACGAAGATAACAGAGAAAATTACTCACTGCTCATTACGAAATAACTTTTGTAGCTTTAATAAGGATTAATCTATATTTAATTAATGATTTATGCAGTTTGATAACTTTATTCAATTTCTGTATATTTCCTACCTGTTAGACAGGTAGAAAGGGCACAGGTAAATCCATTGCTCCGTGGTCCAGTTCTGATGATCACAATCACATTGCCCACTGTCTGCGCTTTTGGCGGTGGACAGAGGTCAGCATGGGCACCCTGACTGGTCTGCGGCTATGCAGCCCCATACACAACAAACTGCGATGCACTGTGTATTCTGACACCTTTCTATCAGAACCAGCATGAACTTCTTGAGCAATATGAGCTACAGTAGCTCGTCTGTTTGATATAGATGCAAGATTTTGAGAAAATGCATGTGTGCATCAAGACTTCACTGCTGCAAGGTTGCTGCTTTTTCAGCATCCCATGATATGATCAACTGTATGAGTTAAAAACTTTTCACTCAAGACATCTGTATTCTGTTCCATCAGTTGCACTTGGTCTTGCTGTTGTTGAACGCAAGAGAACATCTTAACACTGTGACATCTCCAAACTATGTTTATGCACTCATTTATAACATCACATCACCCAGCCTTAACACTTGCTTTATGGTAAAGCACCAAGGCATTGTTGGCATAACAATGCAACTTTTTTGTAAAGATGCATTGAAACAAGGAGTACTGATAAGCACTGTACAAAAAAGACTTGACCTGACATGATTTTTGCTGCAGATATGTAAAGTCACTTTGTACAATGTCCATGTACAGTTACTTTTTTTTTTTTTTTTTTTAAATCACACAATTAAAGTAAAATGTTGACAAAAAAGTTGACAAAGATGTTAAATTCTTAGAATTGTTATGTTTTGATGATCATTGCTGTCCAAGTACTTCTGCAGATGTTCCTATAATATCTCTGTTAATGACTATTGAAGTGATAAATTAATTCAAAACCTGTCCACTTCAATGCTGGTCCAGGGTCACTCTGTGTTCCAGCAGGACAGGACTACTCAGACTTGCTGTGTCCGCCCGATCTTCCAGCCACCTGCTCCAGGCGAAGGAAACTAGAGACGGAGACTGATGGTCTATATATAGCTGTGAAGGCAGCAGACGCTGTATTTGGGCTTTAAGGTTAAAAATATGGATATCTATGTACAGTCAGGCCAGAGTACAGTATGCATTAAATAACGTCTTCACCGAGGCTATTTTAACTTATGGACTCTGATCCTGAGCTTCTGATCAGTGTGTGTGTGTGTGTGTGTGTGTGTGTTTTATAGCACAGCCTTACTTCCTTTTTCCTTAAAGGTAACTGGACTCAAGAGAGGGAGTGTATAAAGACTTTTCTTTAAAACAGCAAAGCATGCTGAATTTGAAATTGTTACTTTAGCTGTGTATTAGACAGGGTGTCATTTTAGCTTGAAGCCATTAGTTCTAGCTTCAGCCTTGGGATTTTAAGGTTGTAGGGCTTATCTGTTCTTTGAATTTATGATATCAATCCTCAAGTAAATAAAATAGTTGGAAACAATGTAATTATCTACACTGTTTACAGAGAACAACACAATAATACATTTATCAAAAGGAAAAAAAATAATAAATAATTATTCAGTTATTATAAAGTTATTATACAGTTATTATTCAATTTCTCCATTCACTGAAAAATATTTACTAATACAAATTTAAAAAAATACCCAGCCAATATACATGTTGGGCACTGGTGCGATTTAGTCAGTTGTGTGTGAGTGCAGGCAGGACATAGCTTTCCAGAAATATTTAAAGGGGTCAAATCTATTTTTTTCTTGAGCTTTTGACATATAAGAGGTCATTATACTATAAGAATATGCTGTATTTTTCAGAACTGAAAACTTCCTTGTTAGTCCAAAAACAGTTTTTATTGTAACCAATCCCAGAGAACGATGTGCCTATTTATGATAGGTGAAAGACCGTCTCTGCAGAAGAAAATCAACATCTACTTCATCATTGCAACTTTGGCCCCGCCCACTAGCTTGTGAGATGACAGGAAGAAAAGAGTGATATAGGATCACTGGACTAAAAATAACATTACCTTCCAAAGGATCCTAATGCTAGGAATGTGGTTATTTATTTTCAACAATGTGATATGTCTCAGTTAAGCATTATTTATTTATTTCTGTACATTTCACTGTAGATTCTTTTGCAATTTAGGCGCAGGCTTTGCGAACAAACTTTTATAATATGGACTCGATAGTAATGCGACAACATGTAAGTAACTGTGTTAATTCTATTGCCTGATCTGTGACCAGTGATTTCTGATATGTAATTATTCATGTACAGTCAGATGTTCTTTGTCTATGTGTCAGTAAATCAAACCAGTTACTAAACGGTCAACTTCACATAGTTTCTCTTAGTAGAATGAAAATAATCTGTTATTTAAAATTATATATAGAAAGCGATCAAAGAATGCTTCCTTTACATTCGCTGGAGCTGTCGATCAAACAGCGCAAGATTATCAGTTACTGAGTTCTGGATTCATGCCAAATCTCGAATATCTTATTTACATTGTGTTTGCACTGTTAATTATGATGGAAGCATTTGTTAGGATGCAGAAATCAAGTTGCAATGATGAGATCACTGCATTCATGCACTCAACATACAGTATCTGTGATCAGCTACAATACTCATCACTGCAACCTGTCATGCCATGATTTAAATATAATGCGATAGATCTACACTGAAGTCTCACAGCAGACACGCCCCTTCAATCAGAGGTCAGAATCAGGGTAGGAAAATTGCCATTTATTTCTAAATTATGACCATTTTTGATGTAAAAATCATACTAACATTATAAGTGCACCCCAGGAAACATTAAAAAACAATGCAGTTCATGACCCCTTAAATATCAACTATTTGTAATTCATTTTATTTATCATATTTGTATGCTGGGTTGTGTGTTGCTGCATTAAAATGTACAGTGGGCCATTCATTTCCAATTCTTTTTTATGTGTTAAAAAAAAGAAAGAAAAGAAAACTTTGCACCTTAACATGCATTTGGTCCCACCTAAACTTGCTGATCAGCAGAATTTAGTAAAATGTATTCAAGGAGAAGTTTCATCTCCGTTTCCCCCAGCACTGCCCGCGGTCGACCCTCTTCCTCTACCTCTCCACTTCCATCATTTGCTTGTTAGTATTATTCTGTGTGTCTAATTAAACTAGCTCTTCGTAAGTGCAGTTTTACCGAAGGCATCTAGCATATATATATATATATATATATATATATATATATATATATATATATATAGCAATCTGCTGTTGTTCTATACAATATCTCTGTACAATCTCATATGCCTTTTGTTTGGGTAATTATTGTGCTCTTTTTTAAGGTCATGACTATTTCCTGCCAAAAGTTGAAATGTAAGGTCATTATAGAGTTCTCCAGAACCCGTCTGCCTGCAGGGTAATAGGACGCAATTAGAGAGATGTAGTCATGAACCTTCAGCAGTGGGTTAGACAGGCACTCTGTGGCATGTGTTATAAAGCTGTGGTCTACCACCTTTTAGAGAGTTTAATTCCTTTCACAACAATTTTCATTTGGAGTTGCATCTGGACAGTTGTACAGTAAATAATACTCTCCAAAAGTTTGTAAATTATAATTTTAGCGAAGTCTTCTTTTACCTGTTGTAATTAGTCATTTTAATTAACAATCAGTTAATTGCTTTTTTATTGCTTATACTTAATGCAAAATGTGCTAATGATTTCAAAAACCATGTAGTCTATATCTAAGTGCAATAAAATAAATATACTTAGTGAATATTGGTATTTTTACCTCTAATAATATATTCTGAATCGGTTGTATTTGAATGCATTAATGTTAATAATAGATGCAAGTTTTGTTTGTTCATTGTTTATATCATTGACACTTACTGATGTTAATTTTGATGTCATGACTATGACAATTGTTAAAAATTGATGGTAAATTTAGAGTAAGTCTTAAAAAGTTATCTTGTCTCAGACTAATGACAACATCAGATGAACAGTCAATGCATAATGACTGATGAGACAAAAACATGAAATACTGCCACTCACAGACCTCAACACTTGACTGTCTATAATCAAAATTGATTGAATTATTACCCAATTTTTAGAATGTTTGACGTAAATGATAACACTGAGGCCTCTGTTCAAATATGCTCAGTTTATGGGCCTTATTTTGGACTACTGCAACAAAAACACAACAAGTTAACATAAACAGTGCACTATTATTCAGTTACAAGCACTTTATATATATATATCCAGTGGTGAACTGCGTAAAGAGGTACATGTAATGGCACTGGGATTGTGATGTTAATCAGAGTTCATAGCCTTCTGAAAGTTCTGAGTGTCTCTTGAGAGGGGATGATGTGAGAAAAAAGACAAATGGCAAAGATGATCTCCTCTGATTTGTTAGCTTAATGAACAGGGCTAGCAGGAAAGACTGCACAACAGTTTTTCTTTATTTTTTCTTTATTACTTGTATTAATTTCAAGGGCTTGTGAAAAAGCTCTTTGTGTGATGATATCATTGATAACCAAAAAATAAGTGGTTCAGACATTCTGTGAAAAAAATGCTGCATGGTGAGCCAGCAAAGCAGAGTGAGATCTTCTGTTGAAAATGTCATTTCATAACTTTCCATGGTTAAAGTGCGGACCGCAGATGAGGAAACCTGCATATTTTTCGGAATGAATTCATTCGTTTTGACACCAGCTTGTTTACACTATGATTAATATGTAAATGACGTTTTATGAAATTGTGACTAAGGAGAACATACAGGAGTGTGTTGTTATTAAATTTAGCACCATCTGTTTTACCTAACGAGGGAGGCAGGCAGAGACAGAGGTGAATGGAGAGAGAGAGAGAGAGAGAGAGAGAGAGAGAGAGAGAGAGAGAGAGAGAGAGAGAGAGAGAGAGAGAGAGAGAGAGAGAGAGAGAGAGAGACTCAAACACCCACTGCAGTTTTCTGTTCATTTGTATCTCGTGCCAAAAGAAAACCCAGAGCTGCAGGAATACAATATCTCACATTCATTCATACAGCCTGATGGCAATGCGTCAGACCTCATAAATTGCTTTCATCTACTGTCTTATGCCTAAGTGCACCTTACTTACAGCCCACATTTATTGTTTCCAGCACAAACCTATCTATTTTTAATAACTACCAACAGGTAATGGCCCCTCAGATCACAGTCTATATTGCGCAGTAACTCATATGTGATCATGCAGTGTAATACCCAGGCGTTGTTTTTTAAAGGCCAGTAACTGGATTAGTGTGCAAACACTGTAACAAAGCATTTTCATGATGTACTAATTTATATAATTGATAAAAAACAGTTTTTACAAGATTCCAGAGCAATACAAAACTATTAGATTTGCAATGCACTGAGTATACAGAGGCAGTATTTGGCATAAATTAAAATGTCTCAGGTTGCGTATGCAACCCAGTTCCTTGAGAAGGGGAACAAGATGACGTGTCTTGGTGTTGACGCTCTGAAGAACATCATCAGCATGATCGATAACTGAAGCACATGCAACCACACGCCAATATTCACTGGCAGATGGCAGTCCATGACATCACCAGTGAGTATAAAAGGGTGCCTGAATTACATGTAATCAACTCTTTTGTCTGAAGGAGACGTGCTGGCAAGCTTGAGGCATAGCAATGAAATACAGCATCTTGTTCCCCCTCTCAGAGAACCAGGTTGCATACGCAACCTGAGACGCTCCGTTTCGAAGTGAAACTTCAACACTGCATCTTGGTGTTGACCCTATTGACCAATATCCACTATGCCATGCTGAAGAAATGCCTGCCTCACTAAGCTGTGAATATGCATAGATAAAGTAGGCATAGCACTGAATGACTCTACGAAACCTAGCTGGAGTCAAGAGTATGTCAACCCTTCCTAAGGGATTTGCAAAAAGCTAGAGGCTCTACTCCAAAAGCCAATATCCACAGGCACTTGGGGATTCAAGCAAAATTTAAGTTTGGCTATGCTCAGGTATGCCTCGCTTGCACCTCAGCAAAATTGCCTGAGAAGGCTCTGGGGAACAGACTACTAAAGGGAGCATATGGTGCTAAAATCTCAGTTATTATAATCTCAGCATAGATAATGAGTTGACAAGTTGTTTTTCTAAGATGTAAGATCTCCATACTACCCAGGCTACAACCTTCAGTACTGCCACCCATCCAAGGGGGAACATATAACCCTAATACTATACATATTGCAGATTGCCCAATAACTATCATTAACCTTGCTCTATTCCCCACTGAAGTTGCAGGGGAGCTTAGGCCCTCTGTATAATTGGGGGAGCAAATAAACAAATGGGATACTATAATGCCTGCCCATAACTCTACTTGACCAAGCTCAAGCAGGACTTGAGTAAATGCACTGTCCAAAGACCTGCTATAGCTAGAGCTTCACTCCGGTGCCACACTATAGTATGCGACAGATAAATAAGGAGTGACGCACAGATTATCTACCTCTACTTATCATTCCTGAACACAGATCATACTAAAGAGGCCTATAGAAGCACCCATTCAAAGGGGAGCATATATCCCTACTTCAAGACGCAACAATAGTTGCGGAGGGAGGTAAACAAAGTACAGGGATGCTTGTGGACTGCCCACATAATTTTGTTTACCCTGCATCAACCCTAAGGAGGCACCTGTCTAGAGGGAGCAAGTGAAGGGAGCAGGATGTTCTAGTCCCTACAACTGCTCTCCAATTTCTTGCCAAATGCATGAACTTGCCAACATGCTTTGTCAAACAAAGCACAACAGGGAGAGAGGTTTTCTGAATTTGTTTTATTTTAGAAACAAAAACCTACTCAATACCTGTGTAAATTCAACAACGGTTGCTATAACCACCATGATCCAAAGAGGGGGTGTAATAATCTCAAAACCTCCTCAAGAGGAACCACTCATGATGATGTAGGATCTGTATAATGTGGATTCCTACATTCCATCAATCTGCCCACTCAAAATTGTAATGTCTTTCTTTCCACATTGTCTCACCATTTCCTAAAGCTTGTGCCCTCTAGAAGCACTGAGTTCAAAGACCAAAAGACAGGGAGACAACCCTGCCCCTGATTCAAATCTCCAGCAGGTCAGCCTGATATGATTACATAAACAGCCATTGTGCAACCACCAACCTGGCCCACTGCCGCATATGCCTTGCCAATCAACCGCAAGGTGGTCTGCAACTGTTTGGACAGCAAGACTGGAGCCTTCAACAAGGATGCCTCACACTGCCAGAGATAGTCAGCGTCTCTTCTACAATCCCTCCACATTCTCATAATTTGAATGTGGAAAAGATGCATTTTGATTAGGCTTTGTCAAGGACCTATCCACCTCAGTGTGAAGACAGAGGACTGTGGGAGAGGGATGATCATGGCCCGTCAGGAATCGCTCATCGAGTCTATTACAAGCAACTTCCTCTTTCTCATGTGACCAGGTCAGGTTCAACCAATACATTCAACAGTTCCCTGTATGTGGGACTTAAGGATAGAGTGGGCTTAACAAATTTACTATCTTCACCCTATCCTATTGCATCAAGCTCCTCAGAGCTAGATAACACCAGCAACATGCTCTCTGCTGGATTGGAAGATGAATGGGCTTCTTGACCCAGCAGACTGCCTGAGCCAACAAGCAAAACGAAATCCATTTCTCAAATTCCTCAGCCAGCTTGTCCTGCAAGCCCCACGATCAGAGTCTATGTGCTGCCTTTGCAGCAGTGGATCTGAACCATGGGGTGCAGACACTTGTCCATCATCCCATGAGAAGAGAGCCAAGTGTGAGCGGTACTCGCTGTGAACTTGTCACAATGAACCCATCCAACGTCCTCAAGTGCTGAATGTGCAAGCTCCGCTTCCAAGCAAAGATTGTAGGTGTCCTCAGGCATTATAACACAAAGACACAGAGGCATACACTTCTAAATCATTTGCTGTTTTTTTTTTTCTCCCATAGTTACCTCTTGAAGGTAAAAAAGCTGATGACATGTAATACAGGTGCGTCATGGACTACTGTCCACCAATGAATTTTGGTGTGTGGTTACACATGCTTTAGACACCGGTGACGCGGATGATGTTCCCCATAGCGTCAACACCAAGATGCAGCATATACAAAGTAGTCTGTGATGTCTCTTCACTTACCAGTCCGAAATGTAGGCACAATTGACTATTTATTTTTCTTATTATCCTGTAGGGAATCTTTTTTAACTTTTGATTTAAAGGTTTATGCCTAAATTGTTTTGTAAAAGCCTTATTCGAATAGGACTAGTTTTCCCAGTGGAGGTTAGAAAAATTCATGTTTCACAGAAATCTGTCAGAATCTGCAGTCTTTGTTTTTCTACCTTCTGTATTTTGGCTAACTCAGTGGTCCTCTGAGAAATCTAATCCCGTCCAAATGCAAATGTCTGGGATTGCTGACATTGTATTATCACAACGGCTCTCCTCATATGCTTTTAGACCAACCTGAGCTACTGTTTGAATGGCAATATTCTGCATGCTGCACCTCACAATATGGATGGCATCTGACAAAAAAAAAAGAAAATTATATATATATATATATATATATATATATATATATATATATATATATATATATATATATATATATATATATATATACACACACACACACTGTATAATTATAATAAGGAGAGTCAAAGTCAAATTGCAGAAACTGCTATAAATAGTCTTTTTTTAAATTAGGATTTCATCATTATCCTTAGTTTAGCTTTGGTTTACATGTTTATGGACTTTTAGTTTGTCAATTGTTACCTGTTTCCTTTGTTCTAGTTTCCTGCCACCTATCAGTTGTCATATAGACATTAATTTAATGAGACACCAGTCTGCATTTGGTTCATCACCATTGTGTATTTATGTTACTCATTAGTTATCATTCTTTGTCCAGTATTTTTTGTGTTTTACACTCTGTTACACTATTCTCTCATGTGGATGACTTTTTTTTATTTATTTTTTATAAATACTTTACGTTATTATTAAACTTATTCTGATCTGTCATTGTTGGACCAGATTGTGACACAGGTAAGATTACATGGGTTTATACGTAGCCACTTATATAAACTCATGAAGATTATTTCAATATGGTATTTAGAATAAATATAAAATAAATCAATAAATATTTCATTAAAATAATTAGATTTTTCAGTGTCTACCATAATACAGTGGCCATATAATACTTGAGACAGTAACCGTAGCCACAGAATATGTGAGACACAATAAAGGTTATATTTGAAAATTGTATTTGCTTAACAATGTTCTTATAAAAGTCAGTTTGCTTAAAGTTAATTTAATTCTGTATTGTAAGTGAGCAATGCCTCTCCAAGGAGTCCTGTGGTTTGATTCATTACAGTGTTTGTTCAGTCTCTCAGTGAAATTTCTCAATACTTTCTACCCACGGGTTTTATCATCCAGAGCAGTATGAGTGTGTCCCTGCATCCCATATCCTTTCCCTCTATGTGTGGTAGGGTAAGCCCTGCAGCGTCACTATAATTGGTCTAATGAAAGGTCTTAATCAGTCATTTGTGTCCTTTCTACTGTCTGCTATAGCTGCAGCAGTTGTGGCTGGGAAAGGGTAACTCAGGACCAGATTTTGTAATGTGTAACAAATTATTTTACACTATGGTGATGCTAGATGGTTCATAGAGACCAACATCAGCAGCCCAATGTAAAAGGTTTAAGACAACAGGAAAAAGCATTCACAATATAACTTCCATAATATGACGCATTTCCAAATGAATCACACATGGTCTTTAACCAGCATGATTTGATTGTATCAGTTTGAACAAACTCTGGCACGTAAAAGGTCCCGCATGAAATTGTGCAGCTTATTGAGTTGAAGTGTGAGGTGTTATTTCATATATTAGCCTACATGACCAGGGGCATCATTTTTAATTGCATGTTGTAAGACAACTAAAGGGTTGATGTCCATGATTCTGAGTTATATTGTAACATTGCTTGTCCTAATACTGTGTTTCCCTGTCACAGGGCCAATGCGCATTTTGCATCTATATACGTCACAAATTGTGTATATATAAGAAAAGTGAACAGTGGGGTGGTTGGAGTCAGTGTGTCTGCCTCAAGTTTTTTAGGCCAGACATAACTAGTGTTTACAAGGCTCAGTGGCTCTTTGCTGTTAAATGATTGGTATGTGTATGTGTTGGTAAAAGAAGGAGGGGGAATATATAATGTCTCAGCTCTCTCCTAATCTTTCATTACATAGTAATGGTTTACTAACCAAAAGAATGCTCTTTCCATGTTTAATTACAGGTTGGCCTTGCTGTCACCCTTCTGAAAAGGCATTTACTGGCAAGATTCAGTTATAAAGACCCGTCAGAAGTTATTCCCCATGAGCAGGACAGGGCTTATGTTCGCAGGGAAAGACAGAGTCCTTCACTCCAGACTTTTAATGGCTTGTTCTCTGTGTATGTTGGTTAGCCTCACTATGGAGTGTGGCTTTGGAGTCATGCAACCAGTATAAGTTCTGATACCGTCTCTGCTTTTTAATGGCTCTCATGTGTTCCGTTTGGGTCAAAAACTCAGCTGGGGTCATTGAGGAGGCAGGCTTTACTGGGAGTACAATAGTGCACGCAAAAAAACCTGACCGCAAATCGGGACATTTACATGTGGTATGCAGTATGAAAAATGCAACTGTTTGCACGCCCTCGGAATTGCAAAACAACTCACTTCCCTTTGCCTTGTTGAGTACTGAGTGCATTCTGCCCCAAACGGATATTCTCAAACAAACATTATTAAGTCAGAATGACCACTTATCGTTTACTTATAGCTATAGACATTTGGAAATCTTCTTTTCAACCAGAATTGTCAGTTTTGCTTGTTATTTCTTTTTGATAAACATTCTTAGGTTTTAGGAATCTATGGAAGGAAAATTTTGACTCGGCAAAGTTGAAAAAAAAAAAAACCTTGAAGTTTGAATGCTATAAATCATGTGTAGTGCACAAACTGATTTGACTGTTGATACATCCGTGGTTGCTAGGAGGCTGATAAGGTGTTCTGGGTGGTTACTATGAGTACTAGTATGATGCTAAGTGGTGCTCAAAGTATTCTGGTTGCAAGAGTGTTTCTAGGTGGTTACCTAGGTGTTCTGGTGGAAAGGGCAGGTTTTGTCATGTTGTTATTGATACTCATTAATTAAAACGGTGAACTTATGTGTTTATTTTTTTTTTCTAGGCACACGTGCATGAAATGCTGCTCTTATGCACTTGCAAAGGAAAGCAACGGCTGACATACAAACTGTTTCTGGATAATAAATTGCATTTTAGTGTGTTTCTTGCCAAACTCTATTGTATTACTTCAAACCACATCACATGGGATCATTGACATTGTTGCATTCTTTTTTCAAGCATGAAGAAGTTCACCATTCCTCGCCATTCTCACTTTATGTAAAATTATATCATACTGCCTTATAACAATGTTTACATTTGAGAACCTTCTTTGATTCTAGGACCTTCTGTAACAGGGCTGTGGTTTAGTGGTATGACGCAGACTACCTGAAAATCAATGCTGCAAAAACCAAAGAACTAGTAATTAAATTTAGGAGCAAAAGAACCAACCATCCCTGTCTGTATTTATGGCTGAGACGTGGAGATGTCTGATTCATACAATTACCTTGGGTTTCACATAAACAATACACTTAAATGAAAACAACACAAAAAGGGCCAGAGCTGACTTTACTTCTTACGGTTCCGTTCATACATGTTGTAAGATCATACTCTTTCACTAGAAGTGCCCTGTTTTACTCTTTGATGTGCTAAGGATATCAATAAGTTGAATAATATGAATAGAAAATAAGAATATGTTGTGTTTTATGGGAAACACACCCCACTTCAGTATTGTAGATTGATCTAGAATTGATGCAGCAAAAAGTGCTACAGAAAGTTATCTGTGGTTATTATACTATTTTAAAACACACACACACACATATATATATATAAATACACACACATGCATGTATATATTTAACAAAAATATGTTATATTTATATATAAAATATTCATATTTATATGTAAGATAAATTATATGAATAAATATACAGTATATACATGCAAAATTACTTAAATATGCATGTGTGTGTATTTATGTATACATAATAATTACAGCATACACAGTACAAACATAGTATGTAAACACAAACGTATATTTTGGATACGATTCATCGATTGCCCAGCACTAGTTTTAACAAAATGTAATAGAGTAAAAAGTACAATATTATGCTTTGAAATGTATAGTGAAGTAAAAGGATCCCAGATAAAAATAAATATTGTCACAGAATCACAGCCAACGCACACCAACACACGTGCATCGTCACCAGATCTCCACACTCCGCCCACTCGTTCACAATCCCCTGACTACTAATCACCTGCACCTGCACCTCATCATCACGGACACTACATAAACACTGACTCCCTTTACCACAGTGACTGGTCTTATCATATGTACCTGGATTTTCTTACCTGTTACTCACCTGAGCATCCAACGGCTGATTCCTTGTGTTCCATTTCCTGCAATCGACATACTCCATTATCCACAGCTAAGTGACTGTTCTGAAGTGCTTGATCTCATCCTCACCATTATTTAGAGTTCAAATATCACTTTGAGTTCACCTCATCCTCTTTCTCTGTCCAATACCTGACACGCATACCTGAATAAAATTTCTTGAGGACAGCAAATAGACACTTTTCTTACTGTCTACTTCAAATAAAGGTGATTCGTTCCTTACCGCAAAGCAAAACCATTAAATAAAACCACTAGTTTGCAAGTCCT